>CM073003.1:32289497-34789497 GCA_037038555.1 Rhynchonycteris naso
TTTCTGTCTAGCCCTCATTCTGGGGCTCAGTTTCCCCAATCCATCAATGAGATTGGGTTGGGCTGGGGAAAGCAGGAGGGTAGGTAGACAGCCTGGTCAATAGTTAATTGGGGTCCTTGGAAATTGGCAGCCATAAAGTCATCGACACGGAGGTGCAGAAAGAAGCTGTGTGTGTGTGTGTGTGTGTGTAATACTCGGACACACAGGTGTGCACACCCATGTTGACCGCCCACAACTACTGGGGCACATGCTTGTTCTATGGTTCCATCTGTGGATATATACAAACACACAGAAACTGTAATGTGCAGTGGATTTTGGGGCCCATGGACATTTTGGGGGGTGGCATCTACCTGCCTACGGATACCCTGAAGGTGATGAGCAAAACTGAACCTGGGAAGAGGTTCAATCAGGGCTCAAATCCTAGTGCTGACACTTAGTTCATCAACATGCAACAAGCCATTATTGAGCACCAATGGTGTGCTAGATACTATGGAGACTTGTCATTGGCCAAGATACCCCCAGGCCTGCCCTCATGGAGTTCACAATCCAGGGGGTAGACAGACTCTGAACAAGCTGTTAAATGGGTGATTATTTCATATGGGGGAATCCGTGCATAAGCTGAGCTTCTCTGAATCATTGTGCACACAGATCTCTGGAGATACTGCTAAAATACAGGCTCTGGTTGAATGGGTCTGGGATGAGGCATGGGGCTCAGCATTCTAATAGTTCTCAAATGAGGCTGAGGCTGCTGGTTCAAGGACCACATTTGGAGAAGTAAATGGTTAAAGGACCCTTTGAAAGCATGACACCTGGTAGGGGTGAGGGGTGCACATGGGGAGGGGAGAGGCTGCTGGAGTCCACAGTGATTGGGGTGTGTGAAAGGGGACTGTCTGAGGAGGCAGCATTTCAGCAGAGACCTGAAATAAAGAGGGAGCCTTGTGGGTATCTAAAAGAAAAGACTTTCAGGCATGGGGGAACAGCCTGTGCAAAGGCCCTAGGGCAGGACTGTGCCTGGCATGATGGAGGAACAGTGAGGAGACTTGAGCAGAGTGAGCAAGGAGGAGAGAGGAGGAGATAGGGCAGAGAGGAGCAGATGGAGGCAGGTCATACAGGGCATTGTGGATTGTGGGCCACTGGGAGGACTTCAGCTTTTCACCAACGGAGGTAGGAGTTCAGAAGGGTTGTGGACTGAGGGGTGACAAGGTCCTGACATAGGTGCTCTGGTGGCTGTTCATAGGGCCCTCTGGTGGCTGCTGCAGGGAGAACAGGCTAGAAGGCGCAAGGGCGGGAGCTAGGGGACCAGGGTGGAGTACTGCACCGTTGTTTGTGGGAGTGATGGGGGCTGACCAAGGAGTGGACTGGGAAGGGGTGAGAATTCCTAATAAGTTTGAAGGCAGAGCTACAGGACTTTCTGGCACTGGATGTGAAGGTGAGAATGAGGCTGTGGCAGCGGTGGTGTTGGAGGGAGTTGGAGAGTGATTCCCAGGTGTGGCCAGTGCCCTCAGCTGAAACAGGCAGGACCAAGGAAGCATCAGTTTGGGTGGGAGAGCATCAGTTGTCAGTAGTTCAATTTCATCTATACGTTCAGCACCTTCCAGTGGAAATCCTGACAGTGTTCATATTTTATCTGCTGTTCATTTTGGAACTTACCAGCTGATTCGAAAATTTATACTGAAGCCCTGGATCCCCAGAGTAGTTCAGACACCCTGGCTGGAGAGGTGGGAGAAATAGTCAGAAGGCAGTATAATAACATCTGGGAAGTTGGTCCAGGAGCACTTTACAATGGGAGGAGATGCAGTAGGGTGACCTTGAGGAATTTCCATCTCAGCCTCAGTTTCCTATCTGTAGAATGGGGTTGATTGCCTGTCATGATTGGAACGATGGTTGAGGGGTCAAGCTGAGAGGCCCAGACACAGCTTGAACCCTCCTGGCTGGGAGCTAGCACTTTATTAATTTATGACTGCCCCCACCCCCATGAGCATGAATGCATGTCTCAGGTCTGCAGGCAGGAAGCATGCCCCTCCACAGGCACGCAGACATGTGGGTGCATGGGTGCCCTGCACGCCATGGGGTGCCTTTGCTTGCTACACACTCCCCTACTTGGTGGCAGCTCCCAGTGGCCAGGTGCTGGGGCAGGTGGTGGGGCAGCTTCCCGGCAGGCAGGCGCCGGATGCTGCTAGCAGAGGCGCCTCGAGTTTCATGAAGAGAAGCAGATGGTCTTGAGGCGGGAACTCGGGGAGGTGCTCAGGCCTCCGGTAACCCCAGGTGGAGGGATAAACTGAGGCCAGGTGCAGAGGATTGGCCCTGAAGTGGCCCAGACTCCCCAAAAAGAGCATGTGGGGTTCAGTTCTGTATTATTATCAAAATAACTAACATGAGACACAGAGAATCACTTCACTCATTAGAGTGGCTACTATAAAAAAAGTCAACAGGTGACGAAATTGGAACACTGTGCACTGTTGGTGGGAATGTAAAACGGTGGAGCCATTGTGGAAAACAGTATGGCATTTTCCTTTTTTTTTTTTTACAGGGACAGAGAGAAAGAGAGAGAGGGATAGATAGGGACAGACAGACAGGAACGGAGAGAGGTGAGAAGCATCAATCATTAGTTTTTTGTCACTGTCGCAACACCTTAGTTGTTCATTGATTGCTTTCTCACATGTGCCTTGACCACGGGCCTTCAGCAGACTGAGCAACCCCTTGCTGGAGCCAGCGACCTTGGGTCCAAGCTGAGGAGCTTCTGCTCAAGCCAGACGGGGCCGCGCTCAAGCTGGTGAACTCGGGATCTCGAACCTGGGTCTTCCAACATCCCAGTCCGATGCTCTATCCACTGCGCCACTGTCTGGTCAAGCATGGCATTTTCTAAAAAATAAAAAATAAACAAAATTGCCATATGATCCAGCAATTTCACTTCTGGGTACATACCTAAAAGAATTGGAAGCAGATTCTCAGAGATATTTACATGCCCCTGTCCACAGCAGCCCTATTCATAGAAGCAACCCAAATGTCCATCCACAGATGATGGATAAACACAGTGTGATCCATCCACACACACACTAATATTATTTAGCCTTAAAAAGGAAGGAAATTCTGGCTGTGGCTGGATGGCTTGGTTGGTTAGTACATTGTCCTAATACAACAAGGTTGCAGGTTCGATCCCCAGTAAGGGTACATTTGGGAACAGATCCATGTTTCTGTCTCTCTCTCTCCCTTCCTCTCTAAAATCAGTAAGTTTTTTTAAAAAGGAAGGAAATTCTGACGAATGTTACAATGTGGATTAATAAACCTTGAAGACATTATGCTCAGTGAAATAGTCAGACACAGGACAAATATGGTGGTTCCACTCATAGGACATCCCTAGAGGGGTCAGATTCATAGAGACAGAGAGTAGATAGGGGAGCCAGGGGCTGGGGGAGGGGAGGGGGTTAGTGTTTAGAGGGGACAGAGTGTCAGTTTGGGAAGGTGGGAAAGTCCTGGAGATGGATGGTGGGGATGGCTGCACACAGTGTGACTGTGCCGAATGCCACTGAGCTGTGCACTTAACAATGGTTAAGGTGGAAAAACAAAAATAAAAAATGGTTAAGATGGTCAATTTTATATGATATATATTTTGCCACAATGAAAAAAATGTGTTGTTTTTTTTTTTAAAAAAGGCAAGAGCAGACAGAGTACCTGAAAGGTCAGAATTACCCGGACTGGGATTGTTGGGGAGAAGCATGGGATAGGCAAGAGTGGGGCTGGCAGTCAAGTTGAGGGGTTTGAATGCCAGGCAGCAGCTGGGGGCTGGATCTGGGGTCATTGGGAGCCATGGGAGACTGTGGAGCAGGGGAGGAGCTGGGGAAGGAAACTCTTAAGGAAGGAATGCCATATCTGTGCACATGGGATTCGGGCATCCTCTTAATCACAAATCCTGGAAGTTCAGGGTCATGGAGAGGAAGCCCTGATGGTTCATGCGAGGGCTTCCTGTTTTGGTCCTGAAGACCAGGAAGCAGGCACTCCAGGGCCAAAGTTCTCTCATCACCTCCACCTCCAGGAGCTCAGAATTTCCTTTGAGGCCAGGGCAGGGCTTGGAAATGTCCCTGCTGCTGAGACTGAGACGGGACAAGTAAAGCATGGAGCTTGCCGTGACTTCTCAGAAGGACAAGGCTGTGAGTTTTTTATTCAGGGCCTCTGGACTGCACCCCTTTCTGGAAGGGGTGTGGAGGGCTAGGTTCCAGAGGGTGAGTTCTGTAAACACTTCCACCAACCAAACCATCATTTAGTGGGGGGTGGTCTTTGCTTCACACACCTGGAAGTTTCTTTAAATTCTCTTGAATGGGAATGGGAAACAGGCCCCCTGGGGAAGTATTGAGACACCTGTCACAGGGGCACTGGAGCAAAGGACAGAATCCAGAAGGTTAGACTTACCAGGGCCTCTGAGGTCCCGGGTCAGCTGGAATATTCTGTGATCCTAAAGTACCACAATTCCCAGATTGTGGTTTATAAAATTCTAATAGCCTTTGAATTTTTTGAGCCTTTTATTTAAAGATATTCATATTTTAGTTGTAATAATTTTAATATATCTTTTGAGATTAACTTTTAAATATCTTTTGAAATGCATCTATTACCATTATCAAATTTTAATTATTTAACATAATTTAATTTTAAAATAATTTAAATATTATTATTATTATGTAATTTTTTGTTAGAAGCAGTTTCCTGAGATTTCACTAATATAGATAATATAAGAAAGTTGTTCTAGTAATTAAACAAGTGCTGGTATTATTGTTGTTAGTGTCATGATTACTGTTCAATTATACTGCTCACAAAAATTAGGGGATATTTCAAAATGAATATGAAGCTATAAAATATCCCCTAATTTTTGTGAGCAGTATAGGATACTGATCCCAGTTGAGAATTTTTCTGGGAATGGAAGGTCTTGGCCGCTGTGGCTTGCGAGCGCCATCTGGCGGCGAGCGCAGGTCACGCTGCTCACTGCCCTACCCCTCGCGAGCAGGTATCACCTCCTGTCACCCTGACCTCGCCATGCAGACCCCGAGAGCGCCCCCTCCCCGCTCGGCCCTATTGTTCTTGCTGCTACTGGGAGGTGCCCACGGACTCTTCCCTGAGGAGCCACCGCCACTCAGTGTGGCCCCAAGGGACTGTGAGTGGGGACCCTGGGGGAGGGGGCATCTTGGGGAGGGTCTTGATCCCCAATTGAGCCTGCTATCCCTCTCCCCCAGGGGCTCACTAGGCCAGGTTCACCCTAGCCCTGGGTCACACTCCTCTCTTCCCCTTCCCCCAGACCTGAACCACTATCCGGTGTTCGTGGGCAGCGGGCCAGCAGCACCTGCAGAGAGTGCTGAGGACCTCAATATCCAGCGGGTCCTGCGGGTCAACAGGACGCTATTCATTGGGGACAGGTATGAAGGTCTTGCTGGCAGAGTATGGGGGGCAGGTGGAAGCCTTTGGGGTAGTTTTCATGATGGGGCCTATTGATTGGCTGGAATGTGAATGTGTGTAGCTGGTAAGACTTTTAAGGGTGCTGAACTCTGGGTGTGGCAGTGCCTGCTATGTTGTGTTAGTGGACGGGGACAACTGGTCAAAATTCACTAGGTGCCTACAGAGGGTGTGAAGTGGTTCCCGGGTCTTCAATGAGGAGGTGACATTTAATTTGAAACCTAAATAATGAGGAGTCAACCTTGAGGAAATTTGGGCAAGAGGGAGACATCCAGGCAGAGTGCCGCATGTACAAAGGCCAGGATTGTGCCTGGCATGTTAGAGGAACAGCAAGGAAACCCATGTGGCTGGAGCAGAGTGAGTGAGGGGAGAGAGGCAGGAGTTCAGGGCCTCCAGACTGGAGGGGAAGACTTGGGTTTTCACCTGGAGGGAGGTGGGAGCCCAGGAGGGCTATAGTAAAGGGAGAGGACCTGACTCAGGTGTTCAGAGTCACCCTCTGGCATCTCTTTTGAGGAGGACATGGGGGAGGGGCAAGTTGGAGGGGACTGAGCTGGTCCAGGTGAAAGATGATGGGGCTGGAATGGGCTGGTAGCCATGGAGGGGTTGAGAAGGTGAATTCTGAATAGACATTAAAAGCAAAGGAGACAGTGTTTGCTAGTGTGTTAGATGTGGGAGGGAAGGAGAAGAGGGGAGTTGAGGGTGTCTTCCAAGTTGTGGTCTGCACCCGCAGAGGACAGCACAGAGGAAGGTCAGAGGTCAGAGGTGGAGGATGAGGGAAGGGGAAGGTAGCAAGTTTGAGGGGACAGTTGGGCTCAGAAAGGTCACATTGAATGTGAAATGCCCGTGAGCCCTCCATGTGGCAGTGTTGAAGGACAGCTAGACTATGAACATGGAGCTCAGAGGAGGCCCAAGCTGGAGAAAGGACTGTCGGTGTTGTCATGAAGGTATAGTTGGTATTAAAGTGGACAGAGTGGATGAGGCAGCCCAGGAGCTGTGAATGTGGGAGGGAAGAAGCCAGAGAGAGACTAAGAAGTAGGAGGGAAGCCTGGTGAGTTTGGGGGGACAGAGGCCCTTGTGAGAACCAAGTTCCCAGGAGGAGGGACCTGCGGGGGTCAGACAGTGGGGAAAGAGGGAGAAGGACAGAGAAGTGACTGCTGTACTTAATACCAGTTGACCAGTGACGTTGGTCAAGGCAGATGACCATGACATGGGGAGAACGGGGAGCCTGGGCTAGGTGCTGAGTAAGGCTCCTGATGTAAAGGCATTGGACAGTTTATCATGTTGGGTGTAGCCCCCAAGGCGTCAGATGTGTAAGCCTGAGGTGGTATGCTGAGGAAATTGGGTGTGCTAGAACTTGTTGGTCTTTTTTAGGGCATGAGGAGACATGTAAGGGCATACACAAGCAGGTGAGGGCATGTACAGTGTTGGAGTTGCTCACAGCAGAGGCATTGTCATGCTCCCAGTCTCACTAACTACACCCCACCCTCAGGGACAACCTGTACCGAGTGGAGCTGGAGCCACCCACTTCCACGGAGCTTCTGTACCAGAGGGTGAGGAGGGGTCCCAGGCGGGAAGGGAGGGGCAGTGCTTGGGGCTCCCACCAGAGGGAGCTGACATTGCACTGGGGAGCAAGGTGGATTCAGGCCTACCCAAGTAGGGGTTTGTAGGGCTCTCGCGTACCCCTCGCCCCTCACCAGCACCCTGTGCCCCCAGAAGCTGACCTGGCGCTCCAACCCTAGCGACATCAACGTGTGTCGGATGAAGGGCAAGCAGGAGGTGAGTGGGCCCAACTCATGCCCCCAATCATGACCATGGCCCAAGTCACGCCCCAACCTGGCCTGGCCATACCTGAGGCAAAATCCTCCTACTCTTTATCCCAGTTCTGGACCCTGGTATAGTCATGGCTATGCCTAAAGCTTGGCCACAACCCCCAAATGGCTCCTAAGTTGTGGCCACATCCGTAGGCCAGGTCTTGCCATTGCCCCACCTGTTCCATGGCCGCTGATAGGAAGTAGGTATTTCCCTGTCCTGGGCCCTTCCTTAGTGTGGCCATGCCCCCAACCAGTACCATGTTAGCCGTGACCACGTCCCTAACATTGTCCAGAGACCTAGACATGCCCACATACCTGACCCTCCCGTCAGCCCTGGTTCCTCTGCTACTCTAGCCACGCACTGACCACACCAACTTTGGCTTCTCTATTCCTTCCCCACACCAGGGCGAGTGTCGAAACTTTGTAAAGGTGCTGCTACTTCGGGATGAATCCACGCTCTTTGTGTGTGGTTCCAATGCCTTCAACCCAGTGTGCGCCAACTACAGCGTGAGTCTGCCCTTTGAAGCTCTGGCTGTCCCAGGTCCAACTTCAGGACCTTTGCTCACCGGCTCTCCACTGGCTGTGCCCTTTCCCCAGCCTACAGAACCTCCTGCCAGAACCCTTTCTGGATATGCCCTCCCCTCTCTCCTCACCCAGAACTCAAGAGGAGGCCTGTACCGGGCTCAGGAAAGCCCTAGTTACTTAACCTATGACCTAGTTATAAGATTAACTAGAATTGACTCTTAGACCCATTTACAGATCAACAAACTGAGCCCCAGAGAGGTTAAATGATTGGTCAAGTCACACAGCATCCAAGATAGAGGCAGGATTCCCCTTGGAGTGGGGGTATAGGGAAGCTGGGGGCTCCCGGGCATGGCCAGGAGCTCTGTCACTCAGGTCCTGTCCCCCTGCAGATAGACACACTACAGCCACTTGGGGACAACATCAGTGGCATGGCCCGCTGCCCATATGACCCCAAACATGCCAACGTCGCCCTCTTCTCTGGTGAGTGCCATCCCCAACTCTGACCATCACCCTAGCCCCAGGCAAGGCATGGCAGTTTCCATGGCTGGAGTTGGGGGTCAGTTAGAAGGTGGTTGGAAGACTGTTTAGCTGTGAAACAGGCAGAATCTCAGCCCAGGGTTGGGGCTCAGTGGGAGCAGGGATTCAGCTGAGCTCAGGGCCTCAGCAGGGTTGGGGCTTAGCCAGAGGTGGATTAAGGTCGGTTGAGGTCTCAGGCGCAGAAGAAAATATTGGGCCCCTTAAAAAAGAGAGAGAGAGACAGGGAAAATAAAAATACATGTTAACAATATTTTTAAATAAAAAATATTATGTACTATTAATGTTAAAATTGCACATATGAAACCAAACTTGGTGTCATTAGAAAAAAGTGTAAAGTTGGGGTTTTGCAGAGACCTTCAGAAGTCGGGGCCCAGGGTGCACATCGTTAAATCTGCCTCTGGGCTTAGCTAAGGTTCAGGGCTTAGTTGGGGTCAGGGCCCAACCTAGAGACAGGGGCTCACTTAGGCTCAGCAAGGCAGACAGAGCCTTGGAAGATCAAATATTGTCCCACACAGCCTCTGGCCTCTATGATCCAGTCTCTCACCTGCTTCCTCCCTTCACCCCCATCCAGAAGGAATGCTCTTCACAGCTACTGTTACCGACTTCCTAGCCATTGATGCTGTCATCTACCGCAGCCTTGGAGAGCGCCCCACTTTGCGCACAGTGAAACATGACTCCAAGTGGTTTAAAGGTGGGGTGGACATTCATTGAATCTCCCCTGCCCACCCCACCAGAATAAGAGTCCCAGAGGAGAAAGGGAGGGGACTCCCATCTCATCTTTGGAACCTATTAGCCTCTTTAAAGGCAAAGCTAGAGGAAAGAGTGAAATTGGGTCTAAAGTAGAACTTGCTGGAAACGGGTGGAACTACAGAAGAGGTATAGCAGGAGCTTAGCCCTTTAACACGAGAGAGGAAGGTGACAAAAATAGTAGATGTTACTGTTTGTGGAGGGTAGACACAGTGATTTTAGAATCCTGACACTCCCTCCTCCCCACAAAATCCCAAAACTTTGAGTCTATTTTCTTTGGCCTGGGTAATCAACTGATGTCCCTTCCTTCACTGTAAAAACAGCCTCCCAGGCTGTGTTCCCAGCTCCAGAAGCACCCTTCCTCGTGTCAGGGGCTGGGTTCTGACTTCTCTTCTCCTTCAGAGCCCTACTTTGTGCACGCAGTGGAGTGGGGCAGCCACATCTATTTCTTCTTCCGGGAGATCGCAATGGAGTTTAACTACCTGGAGAAGGTAAAGACCTATTTCCCCTCTCAGAGAGGCCCAGGGGCGTGGAGCGGGGCGTGGAGCTGAGAGGCATCCATTTATCCACTGATCCAGCCATTGGTTACCTCCTTCATTATCGAGCATTATCTCCTTGAAATCATTCATTTACCCATCCGTCCATCCACTGATCCATTCGTCCATCCACTCATTTCTCTATCCCTCTACCTGACCCTTCCATTCCAGCAGCCAGACAGTTAAGTGCACAGAATGCCATTTACCACTAGTGTGACCTTGGGCTGGTCACTTCCCTTTCTCTGTGCCTCAGTTTCCCCATCAATACAATGGGGATATTAGTAGACCCTCCTTTGTCAAGTTTTGGGAAGAAAGTAAGAAATGATAAGAATAAAGTGCCATAGGAAATGGTCTGTAAGTGTAAATGACTATGATTGTGATTGTCACATTGCTGTGGTCCTCATTGTCATCCCCACATTTCCACCAGGAGCTCTGGTGCCCAGAAGGGTACAAAGACTAGCCAGGACCCCACAGTGTACCATGGGCAGGCTCCTCCATCCCAGCCTGGGTGGTGGGCAGAGTGACCTTTGGGACACAGGGCTCAGGCCCCATCTGTCCACTGTCATGCCAGGTGGTGGTGTCCCGCGTGGCCCGCGTGTGCAAGAATGATGTAGGGGGTTCCCCTCGTGTGCTGGAGAAGCAGTGGACGTCCTTCCTGAAGGCGCGACTCAACTGCTCGGTGCCTGGGGACTCCCACTTCTACTTTAATGTGCTGCAGGCCGTCACAGGAGTGGTCAGCCTGGGAGGCCGGCCCATCGTCCTTGCTGTTTTCTCCACCCCCAGCAACAGGTCAGTGGGCATTGATGCAAGCAAAACTGGGCATGAGTTAAGAGGTCCCACATTCACTCATTCCTTATTCCCTGGGTCCTGGGCTAGGCAAGACTGGACCCCAAGAGGCCTTGGCCCCAGACTGTATTAGAACAAAGCCACAATGACTCTCCAAGGCCCTTTGGTCAGAACTGGGTAAATGGGGGAAACCTGTATCCACCACCTTTAAAGGAGGGGGTCAGAGAGAGCTACTTGGGGCAGGGGACACTGGAACGAGGCTTCAGTGGTATGCAACTGAGGAAAAGGAAAGAGCATTCCAAGTTGGCAGAACAGCATGTGCAAAGCTGTGAGGCTGCAGTGAACTTGGTGGGTTTAAACAATAGGGAAGAGCCCGTGTGGCCGGAATGGAGGGAGGAGAGCGGAGAGTGGACAAGATGAGGCAGGGCGGTGATGGCTGCAGGGAGGGGCCTGGGTTTTACTCTGGGATGGGAGAGTAAGGAACAGAAGGAATGGGCTGTAAGGGGGCAAGAGTGGCATCTAGGAGGCTGGACATTCAGGGAAGTGATAGTGGAGACCAGGAGGTGGGTGGCCATGGAGGAGCTGAAATCTGATCCTGTCTGAACGCTGTGCAGGAGGCAGAATAACTATGGGGCAGGTAGGTGGCATCTCTGACCCAGGGGACTGAGTATCTCACAACTCCTGAGGACAAGGATTCCTCCACCACTTACCCAAAGAGGGGCCTCCCCACCAGGCTCACTGCTCCCTTTCACCTAACCTCCCCAGCATTCCTGGCTCTGCCGTCTGCGCCTTTGACATGACACAGGTGGCTGCCGTGTTTGAAGGCCGTTTCCGTGAGCAGAAGTCCCCTGAGTCCATCTGGACGCCTGTGCCAGAGGATCAGGTGCCGCGGCCCCGGTAAGAGCCTCCTCCATCCGAAGACAGGTGCCTGGATGGGGTCCTGTCCTCACATCCAAAGGCTGAGGACTCCCAGGCAGTTACTTAGCTGTCGCCAAGTTCAACTGTACCCATTATATAGCTGGGGGAAAGTTAAGGCCTTTGGGGCAGGGCAGTGGGTCCCCTGGAGAATCAGAGCCCCTATACGGGGACCCCAATTTGCCCTGACCACACCCTTATTCCCACCAGGCCTGGGTGCTGCGCAGCTCCCGGCATGCAGTATAACACCTCTAGCGCCTTCCCGGATGAGATCCTCAACTTTGTCAAGACCCACCCGCTGATGGACGAGGCGGTGCCCTCACTGGGCCACGCACCCTGGATAGTACGGACACTGACACGGTATGTCCCATGAGTGGCTGGGGGCTTGGTGGGGCAGAAGATGCAGATGAAAGCCCAGGATGGGGTGGTGGCCATGGAGGAAGGATGGGGCTGACTGGACACGAAGGAAGGATGAATAGCAGAGTTGCTGGAGAGAGTATGCAGCTCTGGGGACTGACCGGAGACATGGAGAGAGGGAGATAGACAGACACAGAGAGGGAGACAGACAGACACAGAGAGGGAGACAGAGACAGACACACAGAGAGGGAGACATAGACAGGAGACAGACAGACACAGAGGGAGACAGAAACAGAGAGAGAGAGACAGGGAGACAGATATAGAGGGAGACAGACAGAGGGAAAGAGACAGAAACAGACCCAGAGGAAGACAGACACAGAGGAAGACAGACACAGAGGGAGACAGATCGACAGAGAGAGAGGGAGACAGACACAGAAGAAGACAGACACAGAGGGAGACAGACAGACACAGACAGAGGGAGACAGAGCCAGGGAGACAGAAACAGAGAGAGAGAGACTGACACAGATAGAGATTGACAGAGAGGGAGGGAGACAGACACAAAGAGAGGGAGACAGACAGAGAGGGAGACAGGCCCAACTGGGAACCCAGTTTGGGAGTCTGCCTTAGAGGAGGGTGATGTGTACCCATTAAGCACGCCCATAACCCCCGTGCCCAGTGTAGGTGATGTCTCTAAGTGCCCCGTAGGGATGGGGTGGGATCAAAGGTGCTGTGGAGCCAGACTGATCACTCCTGCCCTGGTCACAGGCACCAGCTGACTCGAGTGGCTGTGGATGTGGGTGCCGGCCCCTGGGGCAACCAGACCATCGTCTTCCTGGGCTCGGAGTCAGGCACCATCCTCAAGTTCCTCGTCTGGCCCAATGCCAGTGCCTTGGGCGCCTCTGGGCCCAGTGTCTTCCTTGAAGAGTTCGAGACCTACCGGCCAGACAGGTGACATCCAGCAGAGGACAGGAGGCAGGGCCAGTGGATAGAGAGATGGGGCACAGCCCTTGAGTCTTAACTAATCTGCTCACCCTCAGGTGTGGACAGTCAGGTGGCAGTGAGACGGGGCAACGGCTGCTGAGCCTGGAGTTGGATGTGGTCTCAGGAGGCCTACTGGTGGCCTTCCCTCGCTGTGTGGTCCGTGTGCCCGTGGCCCGCTGCCAGCAGTACTCAGGATGTATGAAGTGAGTGCCCCCTGGATCCACTGCTGGGGGGATATGGGGGTGATGGAGGACAGATGAGCATGGGAAGAGGGGAAGAGCTGAGTTTGAGTTAAGGACTCAACAGTATCCTGACGTATTGAAAGATGAGTGTGGCAGAGGGCACAGCATGTACAAAGGTCCTGGGACAAGACTGTGTGTGGGGCTATAAAGGAACAGTGAGGAATCCCATGTGGCTGGAGAGGAGTGAAGGAGGAGGTAAGGAGGGCAGGAAGAGGATGGGGCAGGTCATGCAGGGCCTTGTGGGCCGTGGGGAGGAGTTTGGCTTTTACCCCAAGGGAAGTGGGAGCCCTGGAGGCCTGTGGGCAGAAGGGAGGGGGATACCTGAGTGATATTTTTAAGAGCAGCAGGAGCAGAAGCTGAGGACAGGGAGGTGGCTGTTTCCCTACCTCTAAAATGGGTGGAAAGATTATATGTAAAGTACTGGCACCCTCTGAACTCCGTGTGAACCCTCCACACTGTGAACCCCCCGCCCACGCCCACTATCAGGGCAACAGTGATGCCATTGCACAGAGCCAAGATCAGACTCTGGGCAAGCGTGCTGGGCTTCAGTGCCAGCTCTGTTGCTCGGGCAAAACTGAACTTTGCTGAGCCTCAGTTTTCTTATCTGTCAAATAGAGAATGAATAGCCCCCGCTGCAGAGATTAGTCACTAGGACTGCTAGGCTGATAGTAGGGGGTGCAGGAGGCTGTGGTTAACGGAGCTGCCGGGTCCCTTGTCTGCTCTAGGAACTGCATTGGCAGTCAGGACCCCTACTGCGGGTGGGCCCCCGATGGTTCCTGCATCTTCCTCAGCCCTGGTACCAGGTACTGGGGAAAGGGAGAGCGGGGGAGGGGATCTGACCTGCCTGATGATCAGGACTCCCCCTTCCCCTACTCGGGCTCTGTGAGAGGGGTTTCTGCTCACTGTGTCTGTCTTCCCCCCTCTAGGGTGACCTTTGAGCAGGACGTGTCCGGGGCTAGCACCTCAGGCTTAGGAGACTGCACAGGTAAGTGCGGGAAAGGGAGGATTCCTGGGCACCCTCCCCTGGGGTTCTCATGCCCTTTGCAGTCCATATTCCGGGGGTGGGGGGCTAGCTTTGGAAAGGAAAGGGGTCCATCTTTCAGGTAGGGAGGAAGGTGAGGGACAGAGAGAGGCCAATAGACAGATGGACAAACTGAGGGGACAGACAGATGCCAGGAAACAGAAAGATGTATGAATAGGCTTTGAAAGGGATAGAGAAAATGAGAGACAGACAGATGCTGGAGACAGATGTCAAGAGACAAACGGATGAACAGGATTTAAAGTGATAGAAAGACACTACAGGACAAACAGATGAACACACTTTGAGAGGACATATGGGCCCCAACGAAACAGAGATGCTGAGACAGACAGAGTTTCGAAGGGACAAAGAGACATCACAAAGGTGGACAGATAGACTTTGAGAGGATAGACAAATGGGCAGAAAAGCCTGAGGTGGCCAGAGAGTGTACAGAACTGTCCCCTAGCCAGCCCCTCTCACATGGCCCTCTTGGCCAGGACTCCTGCGGGCCAGCCTCTCAGAGGAGCGCACTGGACTGGTATCAGTGAACCTACTGGTGACATCGTCAGTGGCGGCTTTTGTGGTGGGTGCCGTGGTGTCGGGCTTCAGCGTGGGCTGGTACGTGGGCCTCCGTGAGCGACGTGAGCTAGCCCGCCGCAAGGACAAGGAGGCCATCCTGGCCCACGGGGGCAGCGAGGCTGTGCTGAGCGTGAGCCGGCTGGGAGAGCGCCGGGCAGGTGGCCCTGGTGGCCGGGGCGGGGGTGGCAGTGGAGCCGGGGGACCCCCTGAGGCCCTGCTGGCCCCCTTAATGCAGAATGGGTGGACCAAGGCCACACTGCTGCAGGGTGGCCCACATGACCTGGACTCGGGACTGCTGCCCACACCCGAGCAGACACCGCTGCCCCAGAAGCGCCTGCCCACCCCACACCCCCACGCCCTGGGCCCCCGTGCCTGGGAGCACAGCCACCCGTTGCTCCCAGCCTCTGCCTCCTCCTCCCTGCTGCTGCTGGCCCCTGCCCGGGCCCCGGAGCAGCCTCCTGCGCCCTGCCGGGCCTCCCACAACGACTTCCCACTCACGCCCCATGCCAGCCCAGACCGCCGACGTGTAGTGTCAGCACCCACGGGCCCCTTGGACCCAACCAGGGCCACCGACAGTCTCCCTCGGCCCTGGAGCCCACCACCCACAGGCAGCCTTCGGAGGCCAGGTCCCCACGCCCCAGCGGCCACCACCCTGCGCCGCACGCACACATTCAACAGCGGTGAGGGCCGGCCAGGTGACCATCACCGTGGCCGCCATGCCCGGCCCAGCACAGACTTGGCCCACCTCCTCTCTTACGGTGGGACAGACAGGACTGCGCCCCCCGTGCCCTAGGCCGGGCCCCCCGACGCCTCAGCTATGTCAGCCACAGGAACAGGAGCAAGAGATCCGGCCCAGCTCCGAGTGGGTGCTCAAGACCCCACCCCAGTGCACAGGGGGCGGGGCCTCTGCCACACGGAAGCACAATGGTCTGGCCCCCACCCTGACTAGGGCCGCGGGACCTGAGGCAGTTTGTGGGGGAGGATGTGCTATGGATTTGAGGTTGACCTTCTGTGCGTGGGTTTGGGTTTGTTTCCAATTTGCGTTGTTTTTTTGTTTTGTTTTGTTTTTGGGGTTTTTTTTTGCAGTTTTCTACCCAATTGCACAACTCCGTTCTTGGGGTGGTGGCTGGGGCTTAGAGGTGGCGGAATGAGGAGGGGGCCATAGCTGCAGACCCAAGTGCCCCCCCTCCAGGTCCCTCCTTGACCCCGGTTCCTGGCATGTGTGAGTGTGCGTGTGTGTGCATGCCATGTTTGTGTGCGAGGGGCCGGGAAGGGGAGGGAGGTGTGTGTGTGTGTGCCCTTTAGGGCTGCTGCTGGAGTGTGCGTGGGGATGGGCTCTCATGCAGGGTGTGTCTGTGTGTGAGTGTGGTGGCCCCAGTGGCCTGGGCGTTGGCTGAGCCGACGCAGGCGCTTCCAGAAGGCCAGGGGGGCCTCCAAGATGCCAGTTAGAAATGGAAGGGGAGACAGAGAGGGGATTTTCAGGCAGGGGGACCAGGAGGGCCTGCCCATAAATCATACTGGCAGCAGATGTGTAAAGGGCTGGGGGACAGCAAAGGCGGGTGGGCTCCCCTGTAAATATGGCCCCAAGGTGGTCATAGGGTCCCATGCCACCTGTCCCCTTGTGACCTCCCCTTCGACCTCCAGCTGACCATGCATGCCAGCTGAGTGGCCAGCTGAGATCTGGATCCTCTCTGGAATTTGCCTCCCTAACCCCCTCCCCATCAATAAAACTGTTTACAACCACCGGCTTCCAAGGCTCTGGGTCTGCTCTGTCTCCCAGGGGTGGGACCTGGGCAGTGGCATGGCCCTAAACAGTTGGGAGCACCTGCAAGACTCACAGCTGGGTCCCAGCAGCTAACAGGACTCTAGGGTGCTGAGTGTCAGATTGCGGAGAGTTGGGGGGAATCTCTTCAACTGCATGGGGGGCCATTTCTGACTGGTCCTTCAGCAAATTTTATTGTGCACCTACTATGTGCCAGGCACTGTATGGGGACAAAGACCCTTGTCCTCATGGAGCTCACAGCTTAGTGGGGGAGACTGATCACATACAAGCAAATTAGGACTTGAGCTGAGGTAGTGATAATGTGTAATGAAGTAAAAGCCAGATAATTTGCTAGGTAGGGGTGACTGGGGGGGATAGAGGGGGGTCAAGGAGGGTCTGCCAGAGGTGACATTTGAGCTGAGCCAGGAGGGTGAGAAGGGACAGCCCTGGGGAGATGTGCCAATAGAGCCTTCCAAGCAGAGGGAATGTGCAAAGACCCTGAGGTGGGAATTCACTTGGAGGAGGGGTGAGGAGGCCAGTGTAGCTGGAGCAGTTGGCGAAGGAAGATCAGATGGAGATAAAAAGGGAGAGGAGGATTGGCCCCATGTTGGCAGGGACTCACAGGTGAGGAGTACAATGTTTTTTTAACTGTGATAAAATATGCATAAATTCAAATGCACTGCTTGAGTCTTGTTTAAGTGTTCAGTTCAGTGACATGAGGTCCATTTACATTGTGGGGCAACCATCCCCACCATCCATCTCCAGCACTTTCTAATCTTCCCAAACTGAAACTCCATCCACCCCCTACTAACCAACCTTATCAATATTAAGCTGAACAGGAAGTCACCAAAGGATTTTTAAGCAGGGGATGTGATCTGATTTCATTTTAAGAGATCGTAAGAGTGTTATGTCATTACAGTTCACAGACCTTCCTTCCAGCCATGTTCACACCTACTGTGCGAACAAAACAGACCTGGTTTCACCTTGTCAAGGGGAAAGAAACACAAAACACTGATGATATGGAACAACTCCTCCTGAACCTGTGTGTGTCTGTTTTTCTTTTCAGCTTGAGATATAATTGACATACAACATTGATATACATATGGATTGTAAGATGATCACCACAGTAAAGTTAATGTATCTATTACCTCACAGTTCCCTTTTAGTGTATGGTCAGAACATTAAGACCTACTCTCTTAGAAACTTTCAAGTATATAAGGCAGACAGTATTATCAACTATAGTTGCCATGCTGCACGTTCTATGCTGAGAACATACTTGTAACTGCAAGTTTGAGCCCTAGACCAGTCTCTCCTCAGCCCCCACCCCGCAGCCCCTGGCAAAAACTATTCTATTGCTTTGTATAAGTTCATCTTTTTTTTTTTTTTAGAGTCCACATATAAGTGAGATCACATAGTATTTGTCTTTCTGTATCTGACTTACTTCATTTAGCATAATGCCCTCAAGGTTCATCTGTGTTGTTGCAAATGGCAGGATTTGTGTCTCATTTTATGGCTAATATTCGTGTGGTGTGTGTGTGTGTGTGTGTGTGTAATGCAATATCTCTGGGGGTGCAGATTAAAGACAGTGATTTCATTTACTTCAGATAAATATGCAGAAGTGGAATTGCTGGATGGTATGGAATCTGTATTTTTAACTTTCCGAGGAACCTCCATGTTGTTCTCCATAGCAGCTGTACCAATTCACATCCCTGCCAGCAGTGCACAGGGTTCCCTTTTCTCCACATCCTCGCCAACATTTAGTTCTTGTCTTTCAGAGGATAGCCATCCCAACAGATGGGAGGTGATACTGCATGGTGGTTTTGCTTTGCACTCCTAGGTGATCAGTGATGTTGAGCATCTTTTCATATACCTGTTGGCCATTTGTATTTCTTCTTCAGAAAAATATCTCTTCAGGTCCTTTGCCTGTTTTGGTGTGTGTCTGTTTTGTGTGTCTGTCTCTGAAGTTCTGCCATTCTGCCCTATGTGTCCTGCTCTGTCCATATCTCTGTTAGGTTCTGTCTATGTGTTTTTGACTTCTCAGTATCCATGTCTGTAGATTCCTATGTGTCTATCTGGCATTCTTTATCTGTGCTTGTCATTGTCAGCCTTCATGTATGTCTCGGAGCCTGTGTGTCCACTAAGACAGGACTCAGGCCTGACCAGGCAGTGGCGCAGTGGATAGAAGGTTGGACTGGGATGCAAAAGGGCCCAGGTTTGAGACTCCGAGGTCGCCAGCTTGAGCGCGGGCCCATCTGGCTTGAGCAAAAGCTTGCCAGCTTGGACCCAAGGTCGCTGGCTCCAGCAAGGGGTTGCTCAGTCTGCTGAAGGCCCACGGTCAAGGTACATGTGAAAAAGCAATCAGTGAACAACTAACGTGTTGCAACAGCCACAAAAAACTAATGATAAATGCTTCTCATCTCTCTCTGTTCCTGTCTGTCTGACCCTATCTGTTCCTCTCTCTGACTCTCTCTCTCTGTCCCTATAAATAAATAAATAAATAAATAAATAAAAATAGTTGTAAACTGCAACAAACTTTAAAAAGAAAAAAAAAAAATAACAGCACACCTGAATTTTTAGAATTCAACAAGAATGAAAGCACTGGATAGCCAAACCCATGAGATGCAGCCAAAGTCATTCTCAAAGGGAAGTGGGTAGCCTCCGAATGCATTCATTAGTAAACAAACGATCCTAAACAAATAGTGCATCAACTTAGGATAAAGAACAAAAGAGCAGAGTGGGCCCTCAAAGATTGAATTCAACTTCACAGGGAAACAGAGGTCAAGGGAAGTTAAGCTACTTGCCCATGGTCACAAAGCAAAGTAGTCCTAGCACAGCTGTGATTCAGAACTAGGTTTAGTCCCTCCCAGACCATTGTTCAAAGGCTGTGAAGACTTCTGGCATTACTTACTTTTAAACTCTATTCTTTTTTTTTTACAGGGACAGAGAGAGAGTCAGAGAGAGGGATAGATAGGGACAGACAGACAGGAACGGAGAGAGGTGAGAAGCATCAATCATTAGTTTTTCGTTGCCATCACAACACCTTAGTTGTTCATTGATTACTTTCTCACATGTGCCTTGACCGCGGGTCTTCAGCAGACCAAGAAACCCCTTGCTGGGGCCAGCGGCCTGGGGTCCAAGCTGACGAGCTTTTGCTCAAGCCAGATGGGCCCGCGGTCAAGCTGGCGAGCTCGGGGTCTTGAACCTGGGTCTTCCGCATCCCTGTCCAATGCTCTATTATTTCAAGAAAAATATATCTAATAAGGTCATAAATTCAAGACAAGTTTTTTGTTCTCTTCACTGCACTTCCTGGTTGCTCAAATGTGTCATAAGTAGTAGCTCTTGCTCAAAGAGCTGTCCCCATCCCCCAGGACTGGCACCTTGCAAGCTTTACCCTTGATTTCTGGGTTCAGGGGAAGTGGGGACTCAGCCCCAGAGACCCTTGGGTGCCCATTTCCCAAAAGCAGGAATCACAGGAAGGAAAAGTGAGCAGAAGCAGGGACAACTAGAAAGGGTGGGCAGCCCCTCTGCTGTCCTCCCCCTGCCAGGAAACAATTTTGCAATCCTGACCACTCCCTTTCCTCTGCCTGGCTCAGGGTCAGCCCCTACCAGGAACAGGATGTGGGTGGGGACTTCCCTATGATTGGTGCCCTGTCCCCCACCCAGGCAGGTATAAGGCCAACTTGCCAGACCAAAGGAGCTAGATGGGAAAGAGCAAGGCCACCATGTCCTCTTGGAGCCCAGAGCGAAACCAGAGGTAGGCCCCCACCCTGCCATTCCTGGGCAGGCTTGGACAGCAAGCAGCGTACAGATAGTCTGTCTGACCCAATGAAGTTATAGGGCCACAGGTAGGTCTACAGGCTGGAACAGACCAACACTCAGGTTTTAACTAGGACAGGCTTGCTCCCATACACACACTCACCTGTAGACACCCCAAGCAGAGTGTGGGAGCCCACCCCGCAGGTCAGAGGCCTGCTGGAGGGACCCAGAGGAGCAGGAGCCCCAGCCCTTTAAGGGTTATAGTGCCAACTGTAAACCACCCAATCCCAGGGCCAAATGCACTCCTCCAGACCTGCTTGGGCATTTCTCATGTTCAGAGCCCTGTTTGCACCTGAAGCCCTGGGTTGTACCCAAGTGCTTAAAGCAAGATGGAGCTGGACACAGATAACCTAAGCTGATTTAGTCAGACCTGACAGAAAGAAGAGGAGCACAGAGGGAGAAACAGAGTTCTGCTTGGCAAAGTCAGAAAAAGTTTTATAGAAAAGGAGAATTGGAATTGGGGGCTTTGCAGCCTGACCTGTGGCGGTGCAGTGGATGAGATGTCGACCTGGAACTCTGAGGTTGCCGGTTCAAAACCTGGGCTTGTTGGGTCAAGGCACATATGGGAGTTGATGCTTCCTGCTCCTCCCCCTCTTCTCTCTCTCATTCTCTCTCTCTCTCTAATCTCTAAAATGAATTAAAAAAAAGAATTGAGGGTTCTGCAGGATGAATAGGAGTTCACTGACTCTGTCTTCAAAACAAGAAGAGGAGGAGGAGGTGACTGCACTAGTCCAGGGAGCAATGAGGAGGCACAGTCCTGGGGTTGGAAGAGGAGACAGGAAGAAGTGGGCAGATTCTGGGTATATTTTCACTGAGCTGAGTGCATTTTCATTTCGGCTCATTAAGCACCTTCTGTTATTGCCTGCAGCCCTGGGGACATGGATTCCCATCTTTCTAGAACCCTGTTCCTGCTGCTACTAATTGTGGTCCCCTCAGCCCAGAAGATTGCCCCAAACCCTGAAGCCTGCCAGGTGTTTCAATCAGTCAATGGCAGCTCCATCACCTGCTACCCACCTGCCAAATTGCCCCACAACCTCTCAGACGACACCATATACTTGTCTGTGGAGTTCTTCAACCTCACCCAGCTGCCACTCAGTATTCTCGAGGGCATCTCTAACCTCCAGGAACTACACCTTTCCAGCAACGGGCTGGAGAAACTCTCAGCCAAGTTTCTGTTGCCCGTGCCTAAGCTAAAGGTGCTTGATCTAACCCGCAATGCCCTGACCAGGCTGCCTACTGGCCTCTTCCAGGGCTCAGCCGCCCTCCACACCCTGGTGCTGAAGGAAAACCAGCTGGAAGTCCTGGAAGCCTCATGGCTGCATGGCCTGAAAGCCTTGAGGCATCTGGACCTATCTGGGAACCGCCTCCGAACACTGCCCCCTGGGCTGTTGGCCAACTTCACCGACCTGTGCATCCTTAACCTTGGCAATAACCAGCTGGAGACTTTGCCCTCTGACCTTCTGAGGGGCCCCCTGAAGTTGGAATGGCTGTACCTGGATGGCAACAGATTGCAAGTGCTCCCAGAGGGGCTGCTGGTGCCCCAGCCAAACCTGCAGTACCTTTTCCTGAATGACAACCAGCTGGGCACAGTGGCAGCCAGTGCCCTCCAAGGTCTGAAACAGCTGGATATGCTGGACCTCTCCAACAACTCACTGAAAAGCATGCCCAAAGGGTTCTGGACATCCCTGGGACGGCCCAGGGCAGGCCGGGACATGAAGGATGGCTTTGACATCTCTGGTAATCCCTGGACCTGCGACCAGAATTTGGACGACCTCTATCAGTGGCTTGTGGACAATCAAGACAAGATGTTCTTCCGGAATAGCACATGCTGCGCTGAGCCTAAAGCCATGGAGGGCAAGACACTCCTGGCCGCAGCCATGTCCTATTTGAAGCGTGAGGCTGAGGGGAAGAGGGGCTGGGGTGGCCTGGCAGAACACTGCAGCCACTAGACAATTAATCCTCCCTTTTAAGGATGAGGCAGGCTTCCCATAGTTTCTGGACTCGTTTTGCCCATGCTTCCCAAAACACCCCCTAGGCTCTCTGGCCTCCTTGCCTTTGCTCAGTCTGTACCCTCTTCCAGAATGCCTTCCCCATTTCCCAGATCTCTTGGTCTCCCGGGTTCCTCAGATCCCTCACCCACCCTCTGGCACAGCCCTGGCCACACTGGGGCCACACTGGGTCTCTCTCAGTTTGGGGGACTCTCTGAAGGGCCTTGGGGCTGAGTTACCTCCTAATCATCACTCAGGGGTCAGAGCCGAGGGATTTAATAAATAATCGTTGAACAGAATTGGGCAAAATTGGTATCCACTGTGTTCTTGCATCTCCCAAGTCAATTTACTAAGTCTCCAGGATGAAGGAGGAAAGAGGAGGCATGACCCAGGGCTTAGGATGCTGGACTTGAAATTCCAAATGGATGGCAATTGGGATCTGATAGCCTGTGGCCGCTCCTCCTCCTCTTCCCCCTGTATCCTTAACTGGAAATAAAACCCTAACCATTGCCCAGGGTGTCATTTTACTGGCAGATTCCTGCCAGAGCATGTGCCTTGGTAAGGTTTAAATTAAGCCAGATTGCTTCAGGTCTCCAAACAATTTGTCATGCTGGCCAGTGATAACCCAGGGGCAGCCACCCAGGGCAAGTGTGGGCAGGATGGATGGGGTTGAACAGATGGGCAAAAGCCCAGGGGTGTTATCACAATTCTGAACCTGGAACCATCTGATGACACAATGCTGAACATAGTGGGGCCAGGTCAGATTTGGGGTCCTGGGGGTGTTTGGGCCATGCTTGGCTTTTTCAGCCCCCTAGGAGTGTCATATCCACGTTGGTGGTCATTCCAGGCATAATGATGAAAAAGCCAGACCTGGAGCCTGGCAGAATTTGGTTTAAATGAAATCCCTCAAACCCTGTGGGACCCAGAACAAGTAGTTTAAACGTTCTGAGCCTCAGTTTGCTCATCTGTAAAAAGGCAATCTAAGGGGCCTGACCAGGCGGTTGCGCAGTGGATAGAGCATCTGGGACGCTTAAGCACTGGGGTCACCAGCTTGAGCGTGGAATCACCGATATGACCCCATCGTCACTGGCTTGAGCCCAAAGTTCGCTGGCTTGAAGCCCAAGGTCACTGACTCGAGCAAGGGGTCACTGACCCAGCTGGAGCTCACCCCACTCCCTGTCAAGGCACAGAGGAGGAAGGAATCAGTGGACAACTAGGTGCCGCAACTATGAGCTGATGCTTCTCATCTCTCTCCTTTCCTGTCTGCCTGTCCCTGTCTGTCAGTCTCTCTCTAGCTGGGGGGAAAAAAAGCAATCTGACGGAATGGGCCGGCCTGGTTCCTGGTTCAGTTCAGGGGAGGATTTAAAAATATAGAAAGACATTAAGTACTTGCTCAAGGTCACTGGAGAAGGAGGTCGGGGCTGTGATCGCCCTCCATTGTCTCCGCGGCAATAGCAGTGAAGGTGACAAGTGGCCAAATGTGGCCCACGAAAGTAGCTCAATCCTTGGGTATCCAGCGTTCCCAAGTTGCTTTGGCAACCGCACTTTCCTCTGGGAACAGCAGGGGAGAAAGAGGTGGCCTGGAGCCCCGCCCTCTGGGGCACGCCCCCGCATGGCCTCTCCCCATTGGTCAGTCCCAGGAGGCTTCGCCCCCCGAGCTACTATAAGGCGGGCGGGGCGGCAGGGGGCGGAGACTGAAGCCCGAGTCTGGGGTCCGTGTTGGTACCTGGGGGCTGAGGCTGCGCGCGCCCAGGTGAGTACCACGCGGTTGGCGTCCAGGAGTGCCCCTCAGGCCTGGGAACCCAGAAATGGGTGGGCAGGCTAGAGTCCAGCGGCATGGTGGGGGTAAGGGAGATGACGGGCCGGGGCAGGTGGCTGGAACCCTTGGCCCAGTTGGCTAAAGCTCGGGACCCAGTTGGGCGGAGACTACAGCTCTGAAAGCAAGGGGTGGGAATGAACTGCCGGGGAGTCTGAGGTCGAACTCCCTACTCTGAGTCAGCTTAAGCTGAGTGACCTTGGGCCCAGCAAGGAACTGCTGTGTGCCTCAGTTTCCCCCAATGACAAACTGACTGGGTTTATTGGAATTCTGCAATTACCACCTGCATCCCTGTCAGGGGCTGCTGTACATTTCTGTCCTAAAGGGGCAACAGGGACCCACACTACTTTGCAGGAAAGGAAACAGCCCAGAGAAGTGAAGGCACTTGCCCAAAGTCACACAGCAGGTAATGGCAGGTTTCAAACCCTGAGACCATGTTTTGAATCACTACAGGGCCCCCATCTTGCTAGAGGCTCTCTAGTGTGCACCTACTGTGTGCAGAGTCATGGGCACTCACTGTCCGTGCTTCTCATGACATTCTGAAGTAAGTGTTATCATTACCCCATTTTTTGGATGAGGAAACTGAGGCCCCAAGGAACAAGACTTGCTGGAGTCACAGAGCCCAGCCAGCCAGAACCCAAGGCCTGGCAGGAGCTGAAAGGGATGGCCCCCTCACTCTATCCTGCCACCCAGGGTGACCCTGTCTGCAGCAGGCATGTCAGAAGATGAGACAGTTCGGACTCGCAGACCCAGCTTGTGGGAGCAGGACCAGCAGGTGAGGGGCTGCACCTTCTATGGAGCAGGGCATGAAGCGGAGTGGCAGACAGTCCCTCCCTGAACAACTGCAGACTGGGTACCCCCTCCCACCTCTATCTTTGCTGGGAGTGCCTCACTCTTAGGGCACTTTGGACCATGGAGGCTGGCACCTCTGCACCACTTACGCATTTCCTAGAGGGGCACAGTGATGCCCAGTGAACCGAGCATCCCTCCAAGCATACCCAGCTGGCTTACCAGGTCTCTACCCAACTTTCCCTCTCCCACCTCTGAGTCTCAGCCTTTATTTTCCTGTTTCTGCGTCCACCATCATGGCACTCTAAACAAAAACTATAATATCAGCACTCTCAGCATCTACTCTGCATCAGTCATTGTTCCAAGTGCTTCACATACATTGGCTCCTAGAATCCCCACCCCAGCCCTACAAACCCATTTTACAGACCGGAGACCAAGACACCAAGCAGTTCACTCACTTGCCCAAGCTCGCATAACTCAGAGGTGGCCGAAACAGAACTGAATGCAGGCACTTCTGCCCCAGAGACTATGTGCCCTTAGCTGCCAGACTCAGAACTTGTCATGCTGTGTGTGCTATGGAGAACGGGAGCCCGTGAGGACCTTCATGTGGGTTTCCTCTGCTGTACACAGCCAGGTGCTCAATACCCTTTTCCCCGGCCCCCCTGCCCACCCCTCTTTCTGGCCCCTAGAGAAGAAGTGAGCTAATATGTTGGCAGAGGTTCCCACATCCCTGGGAGCCTCTCTGATGCTGCCCCTTCCCACAGAACGTGGTGCAGCGAGTTGTGGCCCTGCCCCTGGTCAGGGCCACGTGTACTGCTGTATCCGATGTTTATAGCGCAGCCAAGGATAGGCACCCACTGCTGGGCTCCGCCTGCCGCCTGGCTGAGAACTGTGTGTGCAGCCTCACCAACAGTGCCCTGGACCACGCCCAGCCACTGATCAACCACCTGCAGCCTCAGTGTGAGTCCCCCTGGCCACAGTCCCGTGGTTGCCCACGGTTCCCCATGGTTCCACCGTCTCGTGCTTCATCCACATAGCATGTGCTGGGGTGGACCCTCTGACCTGGTATCCCTCCTCAGTCTTACCTGTCCTGTGTGCCTTTAGTCTGACTGCCTGTTCCCCGCCCCCATTCACCTGTCATCCTCGCTCAGTGTTTCTCTCAGGGCCATCTCCCAATCCCGTTTTGCCTGTTCCACCCCTGACACACACACTCCTGCTGCATATTATATTTTATTGCCTGGCTGTCATCTGCCCTAAGTCATTTAGTTCTGGTCCCCCTACTTTTGTCCCCATTTCATCTGTTTTGATGTCCTCCTCCCTTGTTGATTGGCCTGTGGTGCCTTGGGTCTCCAACCTCCCTTCCTTGTCTGCCCCTCTGTCCCTACCTCCATCTGCTCCAAGCCCCGCATTTCCCTAGACCTGTGACCAGCTCAGGAGTCGAACCTGACAAACTGATGGGAGTGAGGGAGACAGACACTCGGCCTCACATTTGACTGAAGAAGGTGGTCACCTTAGGTTCCTAGCTCAGGGCCTTCCCCACCTCCTTAGCTGGCTTGAGTGACCTTGAGCCTGCTCGGCTGAGGCATCTGAGCTGAGCATGGGTGTGGAGTCACCTTGGTGCTGGCAGCAGCCAGTGGCAGGGCAGGGGTGGGGAAAGCAGAGGAGGCAGGGCCCAGCTGGGTGGCCCACCCATCCCTCAGGGTCTCCAGCCCCTCAGGGGACCAGCCAGGTCTCCCTGGCATGAAGGCCTTCCTTAATCTCCCCCTGCCTGTCACTCTCCCTCCCTGTCTCTCCCTCTCTCCTTTTTTCTCTGCTTCTCTCTCCAGAACTTCCTCCTTACCTGCCCCTCTCTGTTCCTCTTCCCTCTTTATTTCCCACATTCTCACTTCCTGCCTCTCTCCCCCCAGTGGCTACAGTGAACGATCTTGCCTGCAGGGGCCTGGACAAGCTGGAGGAGAAGCTACCCTTTCTCCAGCAACCTTCGGAGATGGTACAGCACCGGACCCCGGGGACTTGCAGGGATGGAGATGGGAGGGAGGGCTGCTTCCTTCCAGACCTGGCCCGAATGCCTCTGCCAGTCGGATTCTGGGACCAAATTAGGCTTTGGTCAACTCAAAAAACAGCAGCCAGATTAAAATAAATAGCACCCATATTTATCGCGCACTTAATACAAAGTGTCCGTAAAGTCATGGTGCACTTTTGACCTGTGACCGATCAAAAGTGCACCATGACTTTACAGACACACTGTATATGCGAGTAGGTGCTGGTAATCCCTTCAATCACCCTATGAGGGAGAGATTTTATTTTCCTCCACCTTATAGAGGGGAAATTGAGGCCCAGAGCTGGGAAGGGGCCAGGGATCCTTGACCCCTCAGCCCCAGGGGTCACTGACAGCACCTGGATCAGGGGGACCTCCCACCAGGTGGTGACTTCAGCCAAGGATGCAGTGGCCAGCAGCGTGACAGGCATGGTGGGCTTGGCGCGGCAGAGCCGGCGCTGGAGTGTGGAGCTAAAGCGTTCCATGAGCCACGCTGTGGACGTTGTGCTGGGCAAGTCGGAGGAGCTGGTGGACCACTTCCTGCCCATGACTGAGGAGGAGCTTGGTGAGGCTGGTACCCTCTCTACCCTGCCCCTGAAACCTCCTGCCCAGTCCCATGCCCAGAGGTTACAAATCAGCAAAGTTCAGGAGTCACTCAAGGCCACAACAGACCAACAGAAATGTGGAGCTAAAGCCCAGCCCTGACCTCCCACTCCACTCCCATGCCCCCTCACTCCCATCCTACTAGAAACCAGACCACCCAGACCCCAAAGATGTGGCTTAAAGACACCTGACCAGGTGGTGGCACAGTGGATAGAGCATCAGCCTGGGATACAGAGGACCCAGGTTGAAACCCCAAGGTTGCTGGCTTGAGCCCAAAAGTCGTTGGCTTGAGCCCAAAAGTCACTGCTTGAGCAAGGGGTCACTGGATCCGCTGGAACCCCCAGTCAAGGCATGTATGAGAAAGCAATCAATGAACAACTATGGTGCTGCAACAAACTGATGCTTCTCATCTCTCTCCCTTCTTTTTTGCTGTCTCTCTCTTGCTAAAACAAAAATTAAAAAAAGAAAAGACTTGAGAGGGCTGTGGTCTCAAACCGGTAACCCTCCAAACTGTATTATCTGGCCTGTACAATGCCTTTTTTTTTTTTTCTTTTAATGAGAGGAGGGGAGGCAGAGAGACCTCCGCATGTATCCTGACGGGAATCCACCCAGCAAGCCCACTAGGGGGCGATGCTCTGCCCATCTAGGGCCATTGCTCCATTGCTCAGGAATGAAGCCATTTTTTTTAGCGCCTGAGGTAGAGGACATGGAGCCATCCTCAGCATCCAAGGCCAACTTTGCTCAAATAAATCAAGCAATGGCTGCCAGAAGGGAAGAGAGAGAAGGAGAGGAGTGGAGAAGCAGATGGTCACTTGTCCTGTGTGCCCTGACCAGGAATCGAACCCAGGACATCCACACACCGGGCTGATGCTGTACCATTAAGTCAACCAGCCAGGGCCTGTACAGTGCCTTTAAAATGTTTTAATTCATTGCATGCCTTTCACAATCAGATTTTGCCCTATAAATCCCAGTTTCTGACTTGCCTTGAAAAACTATACTTGGGGTGAATAGTTGCATCTGCCCCCTTCCTTTTTTAAAAAAAGTGACAGGAAGAGAGATAGACAGACTCCCACATGTGCCCTGACCTGGATCCACCCAGCAATGCCCATTTGGGGCCAATGCTATCCTCAGCACCTGAAGCTAATACTCGGACCAATTGAGCCACTGGCTGCGAGAGGGAAAAACAGAGAAGGAAAGAAAAGCAGATGGTCGTTTCTCACGTGTGTCCTGACCAGGGATCTAACCCGGGATGTCTGCACACCGGGCCAATGCTCTATGCACTGAGCCACCCAGCCAATGCCTAGCATCTACCCCCTTAGAGCCCTCCTTTCTTCAATGTTCCATTATTGTCTGCTGGCCCTGGAGAAAATCTGACTTCCTAACTGCTGTTATGACACTAGAAGAATATGTTGATGTACTCTCTCCTCAGTGGAAAGGCTGTGATGCATTTATGAAGCACCTACTGTGTGCCAGGCACTTGTGATATAAGAGGCATTTTAGTAGAGTGGTTAATAGTCTAGAACCTGACCAGGCAGTGGCGCAGTGGATAGAGCGTTGGACTGGGACACAGAGAACCCAGGTTCAAGACCCCGAGGTCACCAGCTTGAGCACGGGCTCATCTGGTTTGAGCAAGAGCTCACCAGCTTGGACCCAAGGTCGCTGGCTTGATCAAGGGGTTACTTGGTCTGCTGTAGCCCCACAGTCAAGGCACATATGAGAAAGCAATCAATGAACAACTAAGGTGCCACAAGGAAAAACTGATGATTGATGCTTCTCATCTCTCTTTGTTCCTGTCTATCTGTCCCTATCTATCCCTCTCTCTGACCCTCTCTCTGTCTCTGTAAAAAAAGAAAAAGAAAAAGGAGTAGTCTAAGTCTAAAGCAGGAGTAGTCAACCTTTTTATACCTACCACCCACTTTTGTATCTCTGTTAGTAGTAAAATTTTCTAACCATCCATCGGTTCCACAGTAATGGTGATTTATAAAGTAGGGAAGTAACTTTACTTTATAAAATTTATAAAGCAGAGTTACAGCAAGTTAAAGCATATGATAATTACTTACCAAGTACTTTATATCGGATTTTTGCTAAGTTTGGCAGAATAAATCTTTATAAAACAACTTACTATAGTTAAATCTTTTTTTTTTTTTTTTTTTGCAGGGACAGAGAGAGAGTCAGAGAGAGGGATAGATAGGGACAGACAGACAGGAACGGAGAGAGGTGAGAACCATCAATCATTAGTTTTTCGTTGCCATCACAACACCTTAGTTGTTTATTGATTGCTTTCTCACATGTGCCTTGACCGTGGGCCTTCAGCAGACTGAGCAACCCCTTGCTGGAGCCAGCGACCTTGGGTCCAAGCTGACGAGTCTTTACTCAAGCCAGATAGATGGGCCCGCGGTCAAGCTGGCAAGCTCGGGGTCTCGAACCTGGGCCTTCCGCATCCCAGTCCGACGCTCTATCCACTGCGTCAGGTTAAATCTTTTTTTTTTTAATTTCTTTTTATTTATTCATTTTAGAGAGGAGACACAGAGTGAGAGAGAGAGAGAGAGAAAGTGGGGAGAAGCTGGAAGCATCAACTCCCATATGTGCCTTGACCAGACCAGTGCAGGGTTTTGAACTGGCGACCTCAGTGTTCCCAGGTTCATGCTTTTATCCACTGCGCCACCACAGGTCAGGCTAAATCTATCTTTTTATTTATACTTTGGTTGCTCCGCTGCTGCCCACCATGAAAGCTAGAATGCCCATTAGTGGGCGGTAGGGACCAGGTTGACTCCCACTGTAGAGCCAGAATGACTGGGTTCAAATCCCACTTTTGCTTTTTCACGCTGTGGGACCTCAGCTCTCTCTGCTTCTGTGAAATGGGCCTAGTAATAGTGCCTACATCAGCCTGACCAGGCGGTGGCGCAGTGGATAGAGCGTCGGACCGGGATGAGGAAGACCCAGGTTCGAGACCCTGAGCCCGCCAGCTTGAACGCGGGCCCATTTGGCTTGAGCAAAAGCTCACCAGCTTGGACCCAAGGTCGTTGGCTCCAGCAAGGGGTTTCTCGGTCTGCTAAAGGCCCGCGGTCAAGGCACATGTGAGAAAGCAATCAATGAACAACTAAGGTGTTCGACGGCAATGAAAAACTAGTGATTGATACTTCTCACCTCTCCCTGTTCCTGTCTGTCTGTCCCTATCTATCCTTCTCTCTGACTCTCTCTGTCCCTGTAAAATAAATAAATAATAATAGTGCCATAGGGTTTAGGGAGAATTGAATGAATTTATATTGGTAAAGAGACGCTATCAACTTGGGAGCCCATGGGCTTGTCCAGCCAGAAAAAGGGTGAACGGACATGGAGGAAGTGTCCACGCTGACCGTCTCTCCCTCATCCTGTCCTCCAGTGGCACTGGCAGCTGAGGCTGAGGGCCCAGAAGTGGGCTCAGTGGAAGAGCAGAGGAGACAGCAGGGCTACTTTGTGCGCCTGGGCTCCCTCTCAACACGGCTCCGCCACCTGGCATATGAGCACTCTCTGGGTAAACTGAGGCAGAAGAAACACCACGCCCAGGACACACTGGCCCAGCTGCAGGAGACATTGGAGCTGGTGAGAGCCCTCTGCCTCCACCCCACAATGCAGGCCAATAGGCATGGATTGAGTGCCAGTTGAGGGCTTGCTCCCGTGCTAGACTGAAGGGGGAGGGAACTGGGCTCCGCTGCTCTAGCTATGTGTGTGGGATGAGGGGTGCCTGGGCTGGGAAGCTCCGGGGATGCTAAGGCTCAGCCTGGGGAGTAAGGAAGGGGTTTTGTGGAGGAGGAAAAGTGGGAGCTAGAATTTATAGGCAATTAAGGTAGACAGAGAGGGAGAAGGTGCCTCTTCCCTTGCTCTTCTGTCACCAATCCCAATCCTCTCCATCCTTTAGGTTACAGTTTACACCCAGCTTCCTCCCCCATTGTCCATCCCTCCCTGCTCCAAAGGAACATGACAGCTTCTGCTTACTGGGCTTGATAAGTTTCAGATGCCCCAACCTGCTTATCCCACATCCCCTCTCAACTTGCTTATCTCACCCCCTCCCACATCAGCCATAATATTATCTCTGCCCTCAAAGTCTATCCTGAATCTTCCCTCCTCTTCTGCCACCTGGGTCTAGCCCCCAAGATTGCTCACCTGGTCCCCAGCTCTCCTCCTGGACCCATCTGTCATCCCCACAGCAGCCACCAGAGGGCGCCTGTGAACACCTGAGTTAGTTTATTTCACTGAGTGGTAATGTTCTCAAGGTTTATCCATTTTGTAGCATGTGTGAGAACTTCCTTTTTATGGCTCAACAAAATTCCAATGTATGGATGGGCCACGATTATTTCTATTCCTCGTCTAACACATGCCCTGACCTGGGTACTATAGGCACAGAGGCCCCTCCAGGACACTCACAGTGCAGTGGGGGATCAAGGTCATAACGGGGAACATAGCAGGTGCTGTGGGACCCACAAGAGAGATCCACTCAACCAGGAGGGGAGGGAAGGCTTCCTGGAGGGTGTGTTTTCTACACTGAGACTTGAACTGGAGTGAACCAGGAAGGGAGAGAGGGTAGAGGGAAGAAAGAGTATACCTAGCAGAGGGACCAATATGAGCAAATGCCTGGCCATGAGTGCGTTTTAGGGGAACCACAGGTCATGCGGTCGACCAGAGTGGAGGAGACAGGGAACAGGCTGGCCAGGCTGGATCAGCAGGTGCAGAACGTTACACACAGCAGGTGTTCCCTAAATACTTATTGAGGCCAGATCCAAGCTAAGATCAGTCCTGGCTCCCCAACTCCCCCAAATCCTCTTCTGATGACCACCTCGCCCATCCTCACAGATTGACCTCGTGCAGTGTGGGCTAACCCCCACCACCCCAGCCTGCCCTGGGAAGGTGCATGAGCTGTGGGAGGACTGGAGTCTGCGCACCCCTGAGAATGGTCGCCGCCGCAGCCAGGTAGGATGATAGGAAGTGGTTCTGGATCCGCCCGGGGTTGCCAGAGGCCAGGCTCAAGCTGTTAGTCTAACCAACTGCTGACGTCAGCTGCTTGGAAGGTCCATGGGGAAACTGAGGCAAGTTGACAGTCCTACTGAGTGCCCAAAGGGGAAACTAAAGCAGGGCTTGGTTTCACTGAGTGTATGGAGGAAACTGTGGCTGGGTGAGGCGGTCCAATTGGGTGCCCATTCGAGAAAACTGAGGCAGGGCAAGTCTTATTGTGGGTCCTTTAAAACCTTCCCAATTCCTGTTTTTGGGGAGGCAAGGCTGTCTCGTTGTGTCCATGGAGGAAACTGAGTAGGGTGATGGTCCCAGTATGTACCTGTGGGAGAAACTAGGGCATGACGATAGTCCCATTGTGCGTTTATAGGAAAACAGGCTGGGAGGCTGTCTCAGCATATGTCCATCCGGGATACTGAAGCTCCACCCCTCTTCTCCCCCGCAGGCAGAGCTGGAAACACTGGTACTGTCTCGAAGTCTGATGCAGGAGCTACAGAGCTCAGTGGACGCACTGGAGACCAGCGTGCGGGGCCTGCCCCAGGGCGCCCAGGAGAAGGTGGCTGAGGTGCGGCGCAGTGTGAACGCCCTGCAGGCTGCCTTCGCTGACGCGCGCTGCTTCAGGGATGTGTCAGCGTCAGCGTTGGCCGAGGGCCGGGGCAGAGTGGCTCGGGCCCACGCCTGTGTGGATGAGCTGCTAGAGCTAGTGATGCAGGCCGTGCCGCTGCCCTGGCTCGTGGGGCCCTTTTCGCCCATCCTCATAGAGCGATCAGAGCCCCTACCCGACCTGGAGAACCTAGTCGATGAGGTCGTGGGGGTCCCTGACCCCCGCTGGGCACACCTGGACTGGCCAGCCCAGCAGAGAGCCTGGCAGGCCCAGCACCGGAACGGGACAGGTTTCCCGGAGGACATTCCAGAGGAGGAGCCTGAGCCCCCCAGCCGCCCCAAGCACACCCTGATGCCAGAGCTGGACTTCTGACCCGATGAGGTCTCTGAACCACAGACGCAGTAGGAGGCTGCCCCACACCTCCACATTCTGCTGCCCCCTAGTGGCCATGAAGCACAAACAGCCAGTGCCTTTTGACCTTGGCCTAGGGGCGAAGTTGGGGGGTTGCAGCAGAATTCTTAATCTAGGCCAGTTTTACTGACATCAGACCCTTCCCAGTCTTTCCTTTGGACATATGGGGACGTGAACCTAACTCAAATCCGACTAATCACCAGCACACAACTGGGATCCCCAGCTGTGTCTGTGGTCACCAAGCTCATTAGAGAAACACCTTTTATCCAATGGCTTCTATTTGGGACTTTGAAAAATAAGCACCCACCCTGCCCCCCCCCCAGCTTGTACATCTTGGACTGAGGGGTCTCCAAAGATGCTGGGTTGCACCAACTCGGCCTTCCAGACCCACTTGCTTTGCTATTTGGGGTATGCTCTCCAGAATAAAGGTGCTTCATGTTGTCCAAAGGCCCATGGCCTCTGTTCTGACCAGAATGAGTCTCAGTTGCAATTGTGACTGCATGGCACAGGTCAGGCTTCGAGATTTGAAAGGAGTGATACCTCCCCCCAACACCAGCTTGGCATCCAGCCTGTATTGCACTTTTAGTGCCCAGTCCACCTGGATTAAGCATTACCCCTTCAGTTCTAGCTTCCTGGAGTAAGAGTTCACATTTTAGTATAAATGAATGTCTTGGAAACTACAGTGAGCAGGATCACCTCCCCAGACCCACAGGAACTGATCTTGCTGTGGCTTCTCCACTGGTTAGAATTGGGGGAAAAAGGCAGGGCAAGGGCCACAGGACAGTCTCATGGGGACCTTCCTGTCCTCTGACCACATTCTTGTTGTCTCTCAGACTTCCCAGTGGGCAGGCAGGGTGTTGGGAAATCACAGTCTGATTCAGTGAGGTCAGGGTGGCCCCTGGCTTCCCTGGGATCGAGCCCAGGGGTAGCTCTGGGAACCCTGACCACTCCCGCCAGCCAGATTCACTTCTGCTCAGGAACCTCCCTGGCTCCCTATTGCCCTGGGGTTGAATCCCAGTCTTTCCTACAGATGGGCAGGCAAGTGACTTCCCTTTCTGAACCCATTTTCTCCTCAACCAAATGGGTAAGTCAGGACCAAGCCTAGTAAACACCTCAGTTATTATTCACTCGTTCATTCAACAAATATTCATAGAACACCTGCTGTGTGCCAGGCAGTTCTTTGCCTTGGGGACATGGTACACCTGCTGTGTGCCAGGCAGTTCTTTGCCTTGGGGACATCATAGTGAGCAAAATGGATAAAAATCCTGCCCTCTATGACTTGTCAATAAGCAGAAGACAGGCAATAATCAAGAAAAGTAAGTAAACTTCTTAGTGTTAGTAGAATGACGAGCAAATAAAAGGGAAGGACAATGGGGAGTGTATGGGGGCTCGAAGAGAGGTATACAATTTTTAAATAGGAGAGGGGGTCCAGGAAGGCCTCTGAGGAGGTGACATAGAGCAAAGCCTGAAGAACATTCCAGGCAGGAGGCACAGCCTGTGCAAAGGGCCTAGGCAGGACCTTGCCTAACCTGTTGGAGAAAGAGCAAAGAGGCCTATGTAGCTAGAGCAGAATGGGGAAGAGAAAGGCCATATATGAAGGCAGGGAGAGGACAGGTACAGGTCGACCAGGGACAGGGAGAACTTGGGCCTTAACTCCAAGGGAGGTAGGAGCCCTGGAGAGCTGTGGGAAGAAAGGGGATGAAACCTGACCTGGTGTTTATGATCATTATTATTATTTTTGCTGGGTTCACCACGCCTTGCTGCACTATGGTAGCCCTGAGGGAAGGGGCACACCCAAGGTCCATGACCCCCCAACGCTGCCTTACGGAAGTGTTGGAGGAAGGAGAGGTTGAGGGATCCCCCCTTTTGTTCCTTGACTGTTTGGCAAACAGTGCCAGCTCCAAGGAGACAACCTGAGGGTAATCAGAACCAGCGGCAGGCCCCTCCCTTCTCCCAGCCTAGAACCCAGTCACTAGCTGGGTCTTTCCCCAATCCCCACGAGTACACAACTGGGATCCGTTTCAGGAGCAGGCAGGGGGGCAACAACAGCCCAGGGAGTCACTCTGTGTGCCCATTCAGACAGCTCACTCTATACATAGGCTCTGGATCTGGGTCTGAATCCCATCTCTGCCACTTCCTGGCTCAGTGGCCTCAGGCATAGAATGCCTCCTCCAGGAAGCTATATTGAATTGGTTCTACTAGGTTTGGTTCTCATGCGTAGGGTACCCCCAGCTCTGTCGGCGCTGTCTTGGTCTGCATTTTAGTCTGTCTCAAGGGAAGTTCCTTCTGGAGAGTGACATGTCCCCTCCCTGCTGAAGACACTACTACTCTCTGCCTGGACAATACTAAGCTGTCTGCTGAGCACCTGCTGGGTACCAGGAACAGGGATAAACAGGTCACATGTGTGTCCTCATTATGCACTCATAACCACCCTATCAGTTGGCCTATTTAACCAAATATTTAAGTGCCAACTGGGTGCCAGGTACTGTTCTAAGGCAGGGAACAGAGGGAGAGAGAGCACTGTGTAGGTGTCTGAGAAAGAGTGCTGTAGGCAGAGAGCACAGGTCATGCAAAGGCCCTGAGGCAGGACCTTCATGCCTGGAGATTTGGAGGAATAACAAGGAGGTCCCTGTGGCTAGAGTGATCAAAGGCAAAGAGCCAGGAAAAATGAAAGCAGAGGGGGAAAAGAACATTATGGGCCACAGTGAGGAGCCTGGAGGGGAAACTGAGGGCAAGATCCTAATAGAGCTTAAATTTGAACCATGTCCATCTCATGAATGGAAAGAATAGGCCAAGGGAGCATACAGGCTGTGTCTCAGGGACATATGATGGCCTGTGAATCACTCAGCTTGGTGGGGGTGGGTGCTATGAGCAGAGGTGGCCCAGTACTCAGAACAGGGGAAAGGTGCTGGGCCCAGGGCCCATGCTGGGCTGGGCTAGGCAGGCAGGCACGTGACCATCCAGGGCCCTCCCCCAACCCTCTGGCTGCCTGCCTCTGCTGGCCAGGCCTGTGCCTGCCCCAGACCCTATAAGGCATGGGAGCTGAAAACAGAGCCAGCTGCCAGCTGTGACACCAGTCACTCCAAAGGACCCTCTCACAGTTCAGGTGAGCAGTACCGGGGTGAGGCCAGTTCTCCAGGTGGGTGTCCTGGAACGTCTGGGGGCTACGAGTGTGGGGCAGGCACTGGAGGCCCATTTATGGACTCTCTCTGCCCCCTTCCAGCTGCTTAGAGTATTAACATGTCTGCTCAAGAGGAAGGTGGCCGGGAGCCCACTAAACCCAAGGGCAAGGTAAGGAGAGGTACGGGAGGGGGATCCCTGCTGAGGCTTGGAGACCCCCTAGAACTTTGGAGAAGGTCATGATCTCCACAGTCCTGTCTGGAAGGGGATGGGATGGGAGGACTCTGACAGCCATGGTGCTAGCTGTTCCCTTCTCTCCCAAGTTGAGGTGAGGGGTGGCTTGTGCAGACCTCAGCTCCTTTCCTACTGTGTGACCTTGGACTAGCCACAGCCCCTCTCTGAGTCTCAGTTTCCCCATCTGTGAAATGGGGACTGTGGAAGGAGAAGGCCTTGGAGATTAGAAAGACCTTTTTCTCCATCCATGGGAGGCCAGCTGCATCTGCCCGTTGTCCCCACAAGAAAACTGAGGCTTAAAACTCAAGGTCACACAAAAGCAAGGGCCTGGGGTGTGAGAGCCCAGGGTTGTCTCATGCTTTCTCCCACCCATCACAGCCTGGCCCTACTCCCTCCCCACACAGACCCTGGGCAGCTTCTTGGGGTTCCTGCCTGGCTTCAGTTCTTCCCGGAACCTGGTGACCAACACCCATGGCTCAACGAGGGAGGCCCGGCCAGTCACTGACCCCACAGGTGCTCCCACCCCCCAGGCCACCCATCCCCAGGCCCAGGGTGAGTACACAGACAGCTCCATAGGGTAGAGGATCTGGTGGGACCCCAGCAATAGAAAACCAAAAGGACTTCTGGCCACCCTGGGGGTGTTTCATGTTTACCTGCGTCATCTCAATAGACACTACTGCAAGACTGGCAATGCTCACTTAGCACCAGGTAGGGAAACTAAGGCATAGATATGGCAGCTGAGTGGCCCAAGGTGGCATAACCAGCAAAAGTGGGGTGCAAATACAGCCTGTCTCCCTCTAGTACCATCCACACTCTCCAGCCCCCTACCACCCTATCACCCCATTTCCGATGCCCACGAACCAGGGGCTGGGCGTTCTGCAGGTCTCAACTTATTGGGGATGGTGATCTTGGTTCCCAAAGGCGGCCAGTGGCTTACCTGGGGTGGCAGAGCCTGGGGGTTTCCCTACCCTCCAGATACTTAGCCAGGGTACTCAAGGCACACAGAGGGACTGGTGCAGGGGGGCCAAGGGTTGGGGTGGCTGCCTGGGCTGGGCCTCACCCTAGGCCCAGAGCCCTTGGCAGCTGACTTTTCCTCCACATACCCAGGACTGACAGGCAACTGCCAGCTGTAGCAGGGGTGGGGCAGGGCCCTGCCTCCTCTCCCTGTGGCCTCCTTGGGTGGGCATCCAGCACCCAGGACCCAGGCAGAGAAAGCACCAGGGACTCCAGTTCCAGGGTACCGTGGCCTTGGGGGGAGGGGTCGAAGGAAGCCAAGTCCATAGCCATAGATGTCACCTCCTGCTGTCCCTGGCAGGGTGGCTGGGACATTCCTGACCTTTCAGGCTGTGCCCACCAATTACGCAACGAGCATCAGGGTGGCTGATGCCAGCCCACTTCTCTCGCCTTCCCTGGGGTGCCTGACCAGCTCCTGTCCCCATAGCAGCTACCGATCTGAAGCAGATGGCCACGGAAATGAAGCTGCCACCACCTTCAGACAAGGTAAGAGGGGCTGTTAAGAATGTGGTCTGATGGCCTCTGCCTCTCTTGCGTATGTTTTGGTTCCCAAGACATCCCTGTGTGTCCTACTATAAAATTTCAGACAGATCCTTCCCCACTAAGCCTCCATTTGTACATCTGTGAAATGGATGCAGTCTGCCTCACTGTCCAGCATGGTCAGCCTTCAAATAGACAACAGAGAGCCCTTCACTCTGTGTCTAGGATGATGTGACCAAAACAACTACAATTCACTCACCATGTCAGGCTCTAGGCACCATGCTTTATATGTGCTGCTTAATAGTTAATTCTTCCAACCACCCTGTGAGGGAGTAAATAGTATCTCACTCTATAGTTGAGGCACAGAGAAGCTGAGCCACTTGCCAAAGGTCACACAGGATATGGTAGCTTGAGATTTGAACCCAGGGGTAGTCGAAGGCTGAATTACACCAATGCTGCATCCACCCTCCATCCTGACTACATGGTGACCCATGTTACTCTGTTCTCAAGGCTGGGCCAAGTGGAGGGCTTGAAGTAAGCCAGCTGAGGCCACGGCAGGGTGGCAGAGCCCTGACAGGAACGCCTCTGCCCAGCATATGCTCATGCCCTTGCTTTGGTCTTCCTGGTTTCCCTCTGCCCTCAGCTCAACCAGATCTTAGGGTCTCAGAGGGCGAAGAACCTCAGCAAGCCCTTCTGACCAAAATTTAAACAGGCATGCCTGACCAGGTGGTGGCGCAGTGGATAGAGCATCGAACTGGGATGCAGAGGACCCAGGTTCGAAATCTTGAGGTTACCACCGGCTTGAGTGTGGGCTCATCCAGCTTGAGAGTGGGCTCAGCAGCTTGAGTGCGGGGTCACTGGCTTGAGTGTGGGACCACAGACATGACTCCATGGATGCTGGCTTGAGCCCAAGGTCGCTGGCTTGAGTAAAAGGTCATTCGGTCTGCCAATCAAGGCACATATGAGAAAGTAATCAATGAACTAAGGTGCCACAACGAAAAACTGATGCTTCTCATCTCTCTCCCCTCCTGTCTGTCCCTATCTGGCCCTCTGTCTGTCACAAAAAAATCAGACCTTTCACCCTCTTTCCATTTATGCATTACTCCCTCTCTGCTCCTCTCTGCTCATGTTAACTGAGTACTTGCTACTTGCTATCTACAAAGTGCCTTTGGTACCTTTTTTTTTTTTTTGGTATTTTTCTAAAGTGAGAAGCAAGGAGGCAGAGAGACAGACTCCCGCATATGCCCGACCGGGATCCACCCAGCATACCCACTAGGTGGTGATGCTCTGCCCATCTGGAGCCATTCTAGCGCCTGAGGCGGAGGCCATGGAGCCATCCTCAGCACCAGGGCCAATTTTGCTCCAGTGAAGCCTTGCCTGTGGGAGGGGAAGAGAGAGAATGGAGAGGGGGAAGCAGATGGGTGCTTCTCTTGTGTGTCCTGGTCGAGAATCAAACCCAGGACTTCCACAAGCCAGGCCGATGCTTTACCACTGAGCCAGCCGGCCAGGGCCGAAGGAGATGCCATTTTAATTACCATTTTTCAGAAACTGGCTCAGAGATGTGGCTTTCACACAGCAAGTACAAGAAAACTGTGCTTTGAACCTGGGTCTCCACAGGCATGGAGCCCAAGGAGCCCACTTGATTCAATGCTGGACAAGAGGCAGTCAGTGAGAATAAAACTTCAGAGCTTCTCAATGTCAGTACTGTGAACATTTGAGGCAGAATCATTCTTGGTTGTGGGGCCATCTTGGGCACTATGGGGTGTTGCAAAGCAGCCTGGACCCCCACTCAATCATTGAAAGTAGCACCCTCGCCCTCCCCCTCCAGATGCAACAACCACAGATGTCACCCAGCATCCCCTGGTGAGTGGGGGGGAATCACCCCACATGAAAAACAATTAAAAATAGCACACTCACGGCTGAACCTGAATGGTGGCAACCCTGTGGACACTACAATGCTTTGGTAGTTTGGTTAAACTAGGGACGACTACCATTGAGTAGATTCAAAATAATTAAGTTACTGACAATTTCCTATGGCTCAACCCCGATACTCTCCTCCCTCTCCCCTTCCTTCTAGCGCACTCGGGAGAGACCAAAAGGGAGAGTGAGGGAGGAGAGAGATGAGAAGCATCATCTCATAGTTGTGGCACTTTAGTTGTTCATTGATTGCTTCTCAATGACCTTGACCAGGGCAGCTCAAGCCGAGACAGGGACCTTGGGCTCAATCCAGTGACCATGGGATCACATTGATGATCCCATGCTCAAGCCAGTGACCTTGGGTTTAGAACTTGGATCCTCAGTGTCCCAGGTTGACACTCCACCTACTGTGTTACCTCCAGTCAAACTGTCCCTGTACTTTTTCAGTTACTAATTTTCCAAACATTTATTCCCTTCTCTTCGTTGAATACATTCATTTTTTATGAGCAATTTGGTCCCTCCATTGTAATGGGGAAACCAGGCTCAAATTCTGCTAAAGATAAACAAAAATATATAATTCAATGGCTTGCTGAGCCCAAGGCCAAGGCACCTTGTCAGGGGTTCCAGAGGTGTTAGGGACCTGCTATCAGCAATGGGGAATTAATTGAATTGGGGGAATAATTTGACACCATGATAGAGCTTTTTAAGGCTGTGTAGTGTACTGGAAGGCCATGGGTGTACCAGAGGTGGAAGGTAAGGAGATGGGGCCTCTGGCTGCCAGAGCTCACTCAGCAGGCTCGTCAGGAATCAGATTGGCAATAATTAGGTGGGAGGTGTCTCCCAACTCTGCTCCTGACTACATGTGTCCTTTCTCATTAGATAATCTCTGGGGCGAAGGACCTGGTGTGCTCCACGATGTCTAAAACCAAGGATGCTATCTCCTCTGGCGCAGCCAACGTGATGGACTCAGCTAAAAGAGTGGTCCAAGGAGGTCTCAGCATGACCCAACCTGTGCTCACAGGAACCAAGGATGCTATGGCCAGTGGGGTTGTGGGGGCAGTGGGCATGGCCAAAGGGACCGTTCACACTGCAATGGATACCACCAAGACAGTGCTGACTGGCACCAAAGACACCATCTGCAGTGGAATGACAAGTGCTGTGAACATGGCCAGTGAGGCTGTACAGGGAGGCCTGGATACTTCAAAGGCTGTTCTCACAAGCACCAAAGATGCAATGTACACTAACCTCACTGGGACAATCAGTGTGGCAAAGGATGCCATTCAAACACGTGGTGACACCACCATAATGGTCCTGACTGGCACCAAAGACACAGTGTCCACTGGGCTCACAGGAGCAATGGGTGTGGCCAAGGGTGCTGTCCAGACTGGCATGGATACCACCAAGACCGTCCTGACTGGCACCAAAGACACAGTGTCCACAGGGCTCACAGGAGCAATGGGTGTGGCCAAGGGTGCTGTCCAGACTGGCATGGATACCACCAAGACTGTCCTGACTGGCACCAAAGACACAGTGTCCACTGGGCTCACAGGGGCAATGGGTGTAGCCAAGGGTATCATTCAAACTGGCATGGACACCACCAAGGGGGTCCTCTCCGGCACCAAAGACACAGTGTCCACTGGGCTCACAGGGGCAATGGGTGTGGCCAAGGGTGCTGTCCAGACTGGCATGGATACCACCAAGACTGTCCTGACTGGCACCAAAGACACAGTGTCCACTGGGCTCACAGGGGCAATGGGTGTGGCCAAGGGTGCTGTCCAGACTGGCATGGATACCACCAAGACTGTCCTGACTGGCACCAAAGACACAGTGTCCACTGGGCTCACAGGGGCAATGGGTGTGGCCAAGGGTGCCGTCCAGACTGGCATGGATACCACCAAGACTGTCCTAACGGGCACCAAAGACACAGTGTCCACTGGACTCACAGGAGCAATGAGTGTAGCCAAGGGTATCATTCAAACTGGCATGGACACCACCAAGGGGGTCCTCTCCGGCACCAAAGACACAGTGTCCACTGGGCTCACAGGGGCAATGGGTGTGGCCAAGGGTGCTGTCCAGACTGGGATGGATACCACCAAGACCATGCTAACGGGCACCAAAGATACAGTGTCCACTGGGCTCACAGGATCAATGAGTCTGGCCAAGGATGCTGTCCAGACTGGCATGGATACCACCAAGACTGTCCTGACTGGCACCAAAGACACAGTGTCCACTGGGCTCACAGGGGCAATGGGTGTGGCCAAGGGTGCTGTCCAGACTGGCATGGATACCACCAAGACTGTCCTAACGGGCACCAAAGACACAGTGTCCACTGGGCTCACAGGATCAATGAGTCTGGCCAAGGGTGCTGTCCAGACTGGCATGGATACCACCAAGACTGTCCTAACGGGCACCAAAGACACAGTGTCCACTGGGCTCACTGGAGCAATGGGTGTGGCCAAAGGTATCATTCAAACTGGCATGGACACCACCAAGGCAGCCCTCTCCGGCACCAAAGACACAGTGTCCACTGGGCTCACGGGAGCAATGGGTGTGGCCAAGGGTGCTGTCCAGACTGGCATGGACACCACCCAAACCATCCTGACCGGCACCAAAGACACAGTGTCCAAAGGGCTCACGGGAGCAATTGGTATAGCCAAGGGTACAGTCCAGACTGGCATGGATACCACCAAGACTGTCCTAACGGGCACCAAAGACACAGTGTCCACTGGCCTTACGGGAGCAATGGGTGTAGCCAAAGGTATCATTCAAACTAGCATGGACACCACCAAGACAGCCCTTTCCGGCACCAAAGACACAGTGTCCACTGGGCTCACAGGGGCTATAGGTGTGGCCAGGGGTGCTGTCCAGACTGGCATGGATACCACCAAGACTGTCCTAACGGGCACCAAAGACACAGTGTCCACTGGGTTCACGGGAGCAATGGGTGTGGCCAAGGGTGCTGTCCAGACTGGCATGGACAGTTCGAAAACCGTCCTTATGGGCACCAAAGACACAGTGTCCACTGGGCTCACTGGAGCAATGGGTGTGGCCAAGGGTATCATTCAAACTGGCATGGACACCACCAAGGCAGCCCTCTCCGGCACCAAAGACACAGTGTCCACTGGGCTCACAGGGGCTATAGGTGTGGCCAGGGGTGCTGTCCAGACTGGCATGGATACCACCAAGACTGTCCTAATGGGCACCAAAGACACAGTGTCCACTGGGCTCACAGGAGCAATGGGTGTGGCCAAGGGTGCTGTTCAGACTGGCATGGACAGTTCGAAAACCGTCCTTATGGGCACCAAAGACACAGTGTCCACTGGACTCACTGGAGCAATGGGTGTGGCCAAGGGTATCATTCAAACTGGCATGGACACCACCAAGGCAGCCCTCTCCGGCACCAAAGACACAGTGTCCACTGGGCTCACAGGGGCAATGGGTGTGGCCAGGGGTGCTGTCCAGACTGGCATGGATACCACCAAGACTGTCTTGACGGGCACCAAAGACACAGTGTCCACTGGGCTCACAGGAGCAATGAGTCTGGCCAAGGGTGCTGTCCAGACTGGCATGGATACCACCAAGACCGTGCTAACGGGCACCAAAGACACAGTGTCCACTGGGCTCACAGGAGCAATGGATGTGACCAAGGGAATCATTCAAACTGGCATGGACACCACTAAGGCAGCCCTCTCCGGCACCAAAGACACAGTGTCCACTGGGCTCACAGGAGCAATGGGTGTGGCCAAGGGTGCTGTCCAGACTGGCATGGATACCACCAAGACTGTCCTGACTGGCACCAAAGACACAGTGTCCACTGGGCTCACAGGAGCAATGGGTGTGGCCAAGGGTGCTGTCCAGACTGGCATGGATACCACCAAGACCGTCCTGACTGGCACCAAAGACACAGTGTCCACTGGGCTCACAGGAGCAATGAGTCTGGCCAAGGGTGCTGTCCAGACTGGCATGGATACCACCAAGACCGTGCTAACGGGCACCAAAGACACAGTGTCCACTGGGCTCACAGGAGCAATGGATGTGACCAAGGGAATCATTCAAACTGGCATGGACACCACTAAGGCAGCCCTCTCCGGCACCAAAGACACAGTGTCCACTGGGCTCACAGGAGCAATGGGTGTGGCCAAGGGTGCTGTCCAGACTGGCATGGACACCACCAAGACTGTCCTGACTGGCACCAAAGACACAGTGTCCACTGGGCTCACAGGAGCAATGGGTGTGGCCAAGGGTGCTGTCCAGACTGGCATGGATACCACCAAGACTGTCCTGACTGGCACCAAAGACACAGTGTCCACTAGGCTCACAGGAGCAATGGGTGTGGCCAAGGGTGCTGTCCAGACTGGCATGGACACCACCAAGACTGTCCTGACTGGCACCAAAGACACAGTGTCCACTGGGCTCACAGGAGCAATGGGTGTGGCCAAGGGTGCTGTCCAGACTGGCATGGATACCACCAAGACTGTCCTGACTGGCACCAAAGACACAGTGTCCACTGGGCTCACAGGAGCAATGGGTGTGGCCAAGGGTGCTGTCCAGACTGGCATGGATACCACCAAGACTGTCCTGACTGGCACCAAAGACACAGTGTCCACTGGGCTCACAGGAGCAATGGGTGTGGCCAAGGGTGCTGTCCAGACTGGCATGGAGAGTTCAAAAACCGTCCTTATGGGCACCAAAGACACAGTGTCCACTGGGCTGACTGGAGCAATGGGTGTGGCCAAGGGTATCATTCAAACTGGCATGGACACCAGCAAGGTGGCCCTCTCCAACACCAAAGACACAGTGTCCACTGGGATCAGCGGGGCAATGGGTATGGCCAAAAGTATTGTCCAAACCGGCGTGGACACCACCAAGACAGTCCTGACCAGCACCAAAGACACAGCATCCACTGGGCTTACTGGGGCAATGGATGTGGCCAAGGGTGCTGTCCAAACTGGCATGGATACCACCAAGACTGTCCTGATGGGCACTAAAGACACAGTGTCCACTGGGCTCACAGGGGCTATGTGTGTGTCCAAGGCTGCTGTTCAGACTGGTCTGGGAACCATACAGAATTGGTTACCTGGCACTGAGGAAAGCTCCTATGGTGAACTCATCAATGACAGGGACCTGGACAAATGTGGAGAACCTAATGTCCTGATACCCCAGGAGGCTCCATCTTGCAGGGCCTCCAACAACCCAGATACTCTCTGCACTGACCAGGACCTCACCATGGAAGTCACCACCTGCCACCAGAGCCTTGTCTCCTCTGAGGGAACATTCATGCAAGGAGACACCCTGGGCAAGGAGGATGTGAGGCATTTGGTTACCACATGTGGCCATGAAGGTGTCACGGGCTTTACAACACTCCAGGATGAGCTGGAGCAGCTGGGGGAGTTCTTCCACCCCATGAGTGCTGAAGAACAAGGTAATAATAAGACAGAATGGGTCTCAAGTCCTAGTGGGGGCTTGTCATCTGTCCAACCCAGGTCTTAGATGCCCCAAGGGGACTCGGGTTGAGTAACCCCATCTTTCCTTCCAGCTCAGTTGGCAGCCTCTGAGCCTGGGCCCAGGGTACCAGCAGCAGACCAGAGGAGCTACTTTGTACGTCTGGGTGACCTGGCCCATGGCTTCCGTCAGCGGGCTTTTGAGCATGCCCTGAGCCACCTGCAGCACAGCCAGTTCCAGGCCAGGGCCACACTGGCTGAGCTTGAGAATTCCTTCCGGCTGGTAAGTCTTCCCTTCCCCAAGGGCGCCTTCCTCAGAATATCCTCTGATGGCTTCCCTATCTGACATCTGTAAGCCACTAAGACAGCCACAGACTGCTCTTGAAGGGCTTATGTCCCAGAGGGAGATGGACAACCAAACCAAATACAGTAGTCCCTCCTTGTCTATCTATGGGAGATACATTCCAAGACTGCCTGTGGTATGCCTGAAACCCATAGTACCAAACCCTATATATACTGCTGTTTCCTATACATACATAGCTATGATAAAGTTTAACTTATAATTTAGGCACAGAGAGAGATTAACAATAAGGAATTATAAATATTACAACATATTTTAACAAAAGTGCCATAACGTGGCATTAAGTAAAGTCAGGGTGACCTGAACATGAATGGTGTGATAATCCCACAGTTGATTTGATAACTGAGCCAGCTTCTATGTGAGTAACAGGCAAGGGGCATCTATAGCGTGAATATGCTGGACAAAGGGATGTCACATCCCAGGCAGGACAAAGTAGGGCTATGTGAGATTCCATCACATTATTCAGAACAGTATGCCATTCAAAAATTATGAATTATTTTTGGAATTCTCCATTTAATTATTTTCAAACCATGGTTGACCACGAGAACTGAAACTGTGGGAAGTGAAACCGAGGGTAAGGGGGGACTTGTACCTACAGACAATGGGGATGCAAGGAAGGAACAAGACCATGCAGAGAGGGTCAGGGCAGGCAGGAGCGCATGCCTTTCAGCCACACTGTAAATGCCAAGGAAAGCCCTGTAGAGTTGGGGAGAAGGGGACAAGAACAGAGTGCCCACTAACAAGCTGGATGTTCAGGGAGCAGAAAGGGAACCGGGATGACAGGGTGAAGTGAAGGTGGGGACAGATAAGGGGGAGCCCAGGAATCTAGGGTTCAGTGATGGGCAGAGATCGTGATGCAGTGCCAGTGGGAGACGAGGACTGAGATGCCTTGGGAGCATACTGCACAGACCCTGGTGAGGTGTTGGTTTTAACAGGCACTGGGGAGCCACAGGAGAGCTTTGAGCTGAGGGGTGACAAGATCCCATTATCTGTTACTTGATCTTCCTGAAGACCACAGGAGGAATTTGGATTATTGCCACTGTACAAGAGAAAATGAGCCCATCATGGCACAGCTGGCTCTAAACTTGTGGCCTTTCCAACATGCCACACAAAGGTCTACACATGAGGCTCCAGGCCAGGCCTTGGAGTATCCACCTCAGCCTTTCATGCCTCCCCCAGGGGAAAGTATGTGCAAGGTCCCTGCCAAAAGCCATCATTTTTCTATGGGGCTCTTTCCAGATTGAAAAGACCAAGCAGGCTCAAGAAGGACAATCGTGGCCAGATCCAAGCCTGAGAGGCAGAGTGGAGAAAGCTGGCACCCAAGAGGTACATATGAGAGGCCAAGGCTCCCAGCGTCTTCTGCTCTCTGACACCTGCTCACCTTCCTCCCTTCCTCCACAGGTGCCAGATTCAGGGGCTTTGTCCAGGGCCTGTGGCCTCATCCAACAGCTCCATGTGGCCTACAGCACCCTGGCCTCTGGCCTCCAGGGTCTCCCGGCCGAGCTCCAGCAGTGGGTCAGGCGGGCGCGGCACAGCCTCTGCGAGCTCTATGGTGTTGTCTCCTCTGCCGGCTCCATCACAGAGCTGCCGGCCGAGCGCCTGACCCAGAGCCGTGAGGGTGTAAGCCAGGCCTGGCAAGGACTGGAAAAGCTGCTGGAGAGCATGCAGCACAGCCCCCCACTCAGCTGGTTGGTGGGGCCCTTTGACCTGTATCCTGGTGGGCAGCAGCTGTAGGTCCCCCTCAGATCCTCCCTAGCCCCAAACCAGCCCCAACTTCCTGAAACTCTGAACCCTGCCGGCTGGTGCCCGAAAAACTTTCTGCATTAAATGTACCACACTCCCAGCTCTGGGACTGCATCATCCACCTTCCTTCCCCAGCACATCTGGCCCTAAGGACCCAGGGTTGCTAAAGCTGCCCACCAAGAGCCCCATTATCTTGCGGGTAGCGGGGGTCTTCCACCCCAGTCTGGGCCTTCAGCTACCAGCTTAGCTGGTGGTCCTACTCCTCCATCTTCACTGTGAAAAACATCAACCCCAGCCCTTAGCAAACACCTTGTACGAGAATGTACCAGAATGCCGCTGCCATCCTGAGGCATCATCCACTGCCTCTGCTGATACCAGTGTAGCCAAGAGAAGGAAATTTATGAGGACAAAGCAACCAGCAGCCACTCCCAGAGGGGTTTTGCAGAGGTCTCCTTTGAAGACTACCTTGCTCAGGAGGAGAGGGGGGTGGGTTACAAATCAAGTCTCTTCCTGCCTCTTCTGCTTGCCCACCTGCCTGGCCCTGCCAATCACAGGATCACAGAGCTGAGGTTCTAGTCCTAAGGCACCTGAGCCCAGAGGCTGCCCATGGCCAAATAGAAGAGCTTCCCCACAGGGAAAAGGGCCCTCAGGAGTGTGTGACAAATTGTGCTGAATGATCCTTCAGGTTTTAGTAATTGCTCCCAGCTAGAGACCAGCTCCTGCGATAATTTGAAAGCGTCCCTGCCTTCCTGGCCACAGAGGTCCAAGCCCCCTGCCCATGCACCCAGATGTAAAAACACTGAATGTTCATTCAAGAAACACCCCTCACTGACCTCAGTCTCTTTCCAGCTGGGAGCTGTACATCAAAACACCAGCAGCCCAAGCCATGGAGCTCCCTCCTTCCCAGAACCTACACCATGCTGACAGCACGCCCCCACACTGTACCCTCTTCTCAGAAATGATCAGGTGCTCTGAGCTCAAGGACAGAGGGGCCAACTTTCCTTAAAGTTTACCAAAGGCTGCCAGAACCTGGGAGGGGCTCTGCATCGGGGTGCTGGCACCTGGTTCAACATGGGAACAAGTTAAGGAATCTTCTAAGCCTTTCTTTCCTTGGCCTCCATCAAGTAAGGTTTATCAGAGTTGAAGACACTGGGAATATAGCCGTTTGCAGAAGTGACTTGACTTCAAGCCCAGCCAAACCAAATGGGGGGCGGTGGGCAGTGCTCAGGAAGTCACCCACCACACCATGGTTTCCCTCTCAGCTAGGGCAGGGGGACACACAGGAGGCCATTGCTTAACCACAAATTGCCATGTAAAGGTGCCTGGCTGGGAGCCACACACACATCTCCCATCTGAATCCATGAGACAGCCCTTTGAGGCTGGAGTAATCTCTTATCCAGGTGAGAAAAGAAAAGCCCAGAGTGGAAATGCCACTTGCACAAGGTCACACAGTGAGGGCTACCCCCAGTGCTTATGCCTTATGAATGTATGAAGAGAAAGGACAGCCCACAGAGCCATTCCCGGCCTGAATGCCCTGAACTGGCAGTGCCAACCTCTCTGGGTCTTGCTTTGGGGAGGGAGGTGCAATGCCACCTGCCCCAAGGGTGAGAGGAAAAATGGCTGAATCAATGGAGCAAGAAAGGAGCTTCCGAAGAAAACATGGTGGTCACTGTCCTGGACCTGCCCTCCCAACCTCTTTCTTCCTCCTTGCGGGGCACTGGGCAGCCAAACCCAGGACATCAAACCACAGCCTCCATTTGAGCCTCGAAATTCAGAAAGTTTTATTTTTCCTTTATTATTTTTAGAAAGGCCTTGCACCCACCCCACTTCTTCACCATCAGCCCTGCCAGGCCAGAAACGCCATTAAAAACCAAGCTCACATTCACTGTATGGCTTAAAACCCTTTGTCCCCAAATAGGCCCTTGTCAGCTTCAGACCTCTGCAACTGCAGCCCAGCTGCACCAGTGACACTAGAAAACCAAGCCAATAAAAGCATTTTTCATTAAAAAAACCCTTTATAGTCATTTCATGTTGGTTGGAAATCACAGAAATTGGGCAGAAAATAAAACCACCCAAAGGGGACAAATACAAACGAAGAGCACAGCATCTCCCCAGCAGTTCTGTTCCCTGGGCGGCCAGAGGGAAGGAGGAGGGAGGCCTACAGGCATCTACATGACAGGCGGGCGGGGCCTGGCCACCAGGCTGCCTGGGGCTCAGCTGTCCTCGTCGTCCAGGGACTCAGAGTCCACGCGCGCCCTCTGGCGCTCCTGCTGGTCCTTCCCAGGCCCATCCAGGTCGGGCCCCTCCCTCGCACTGCTGGTGAAGCACAGCAGGGTGGGCGTGAGCAGACTGCCTTCCTGTCTGTCTCAATCTAGCACTGACAGACTGAAAGCCCTAGGCTACCCCCACCATGCCCAATGTAGTGTGTGTTGAATGATCTGGGGTTCTCAGCTCAGCCCCATACTAGACTCCAAAGTGCCTGTGAAAGAGCCTGCCTGAACCCACTCCTAGAGTTAGGAGGAAGCCACTGTCCCTAGCATCTGACCCAGGGCAGCTCAGATCCCTCAACTGGGGGGTCCAGGGGTGTCTGCTGCTAACGTGGGGGATGGGAGGCCAGCACATGGGGGCCAAGTCCCTGGGACCCTGACCAGGACAAGCAGCCCACTGGGAGCAACTCAAGACATCAGGGTGCCTTCTCAGCAAGTCACCTCCCATTTTTTAGAAAGTTGCTCCCAGGGTCACTTACTCATTGTGTAATAGGTCTTCAGAGGAGCCTATTTGCCCCTCTTCCGAGTTCTGTCCTTCATCCTGCTCCTTGTCCTCTGTGCTCCCACCCTTCTGGGATGTGGCCTCACCATTCACTGAGGCTGAGAGATCTGGTGGGGGGGGGGGAGAAAAAAGGTCATGAGCCACTGCAGTGCTCTCATCTGGGACTCCTGTCCCCTTCCCATTGAGAGCAGGTGGGAGAGCAAGCCAGCTTTGGGACAGGAGACTGTTGACCCTCCTGAAGGGCTCTGGCCCCATGTGCCCAGTCATCTCTACCTCCATGCCTTCCAGATGCATGGGGACTATCAGTTCCATCAGGCCACGGCTGGCTGCATGTGCTACTGCAGCCATCCAGAACCCCTGAAGTATGGAGTGGCCAGTAAATGAGTGGCTGAGGCTGAGGTCGAAAGGAGAGACATGCCCCTTCCAGGCTATTCCTCGGGCTGCTGAGGCTTCTTCAGCTGAGCCAACCTGGTATCAGTCTCAAGGGCTGATTCAAGCATCCGTCATCAGGACCAGGTGACCCCAGCAGGAACACACTCCTGTTCCCAGAGGCCACTGTCCCTGCCAGAAACACCCTCTTCCTCCTCTTAGCTTACCCATGACCCTCCAGGACCAGCCCGAGGCTTATGCCTCCCAGGAGTGCTCATACACACAGGCTAGCATACACACACAGTCTCCTACACTACCCAGTCTAAGGACCAGAGCCTGTGAGCAGCACAGGTGTGAGTACCAGGCACTAGCTGCCTTGGGAACACAGTTAGACCTGTGCAAAGAACACCAGCAGGACACACCACCCTGGTTGTCAGGAAGTAGGGGAAGGCAGCCCACTTGGCTCCTCACCAGCACTGGGCTCATCCTCCACCCTCTCTGACAGGGCCTCCTCTCCAACCAGAGCCTCCTCGGCCTTCTCTGCATCGGCCTGCTCCTTCTCTGCTCCAGTTCTGGTTGCTTTCTGGATGGCCTCAATCTTTGGCCCCAGGACCCGCGACTTGAGCCTGGTGTAGACTTCCGCAGCCTTCTCCATCACCTCCTTGTTGGCCTTATAACGACGAATCTGCCCGCCAAGAGACTTGGCTCAGTGAGTGCAACTGGCCTCACCCCTAACCCAAGACCCTCCCTACTGCTGCCACCACCCTGGTACCTTCCATGGAGACTGGCACTGCCTGAGCCAGTACACCAGCTTTCTCCTCACTGACTAAGGGCAGCTGTGCCCAGAAACACAGGCTCCCCAAGCATACATCAGACTGTTTGGACATCTGTCCCTAGCCCCTTCCACCTGTGTTCCAATCACACCTTTTTCAACGTGGCCACCACATCAGTGTTCTTCTGGAGGATATGCGAGGTCACCTGCAGGGTCCCAAGCTCCTCTAGTGCATTCAAACACCTCTTCACATCCTGCAGGGTGGGAAAGAAAGAAGTAAAGAGGGACAGCACCTAGGAGACCCAATGGGTCTGAGAAAGACACCCTTGGGGTTTCACCCAAAGGAGGGCTGAGCGATGGGGAAGGCCAGGGATAGCAAAAAGACCCAGAACTTAGAGAAGCTCAGGGGCCTGTCCACAGCGCCACCTGGTGTGGATACTAAGCACTGCACCTCAGGATGGCCCTCAGCAGGGGGACACACAGAAACAAAGACCCCCACCCCACCCAACCTGAGGCACCCTGAATTTCCCTCAAATTCTGGAGACTTCTAAGGGAGCTTTAGACATGAGGGGGTGGCAGGGACTGCTTCACTCAGGGAAAGTGTCTCCCTGTGGCCTGAAGGTGGTTCTTACCGGATTATCAACCTTCAGGGCAAACTTGATCTCACTGTGCAGCTTCTGAAGCTTCTCTTCCACGGAAGGTTCTGTGGCCAGGAAAGAATGCATCACCTGGGCCTAAGCCATTACACCCAGATGTGGCCAACAACCTGCCTGAGCACTGCTATGATGACAGAAGCAATCTTCCCTCCTCCCAACCACTCAGCGACTTCAGGCTGCAAGACCTTGGGCAGTGACCAGGACAGCTGGGCCCTCACCTTTCTTCTTCTCAACCTTCCTGTCCGGTGTGAACCCTTCTGAACGCTTCCGGGTTCGTTCCACCTTCACAGGCCTGTGAAGACTCACACTTCTTAGGCCTTCAACCAACATCCACAAAGCCACCCTAACCCAACCACCACCATCCTCCCCACCAAGGGCTGGGAGCTGCCGTAGAAAACCTTTAGGAGGCCCTGGAAGCTGGAAGGAGGAATCAAGAGACCATCATGACCTAGTCTAAAACAGGCACCTCGGACGAACCACGTGAAATCCAAAAGTTGTTATTATAATATGTGTCAGGGTTACTGGCTAGTGAGTAAAACCTAGAAACCTAGTGAATGAGTTATTAAAAGGCACTCGAGCCTGACCAAGGGGGTTGCACAGTGGGTAGAGCGTCAGCCTGGGACACTGAGGACCCAGGTTCAAAACCTCGAGGTTGCTGGCTTGTACACAGGCTAATCTGACTTGAGTACGGGCTCACCAGTTTGAGCACGAGGTCGCCAGCTTGAGCGAGGGATAACAGACATGACCCCATAGTTGCTGGCTTGAGCCCAAAGATTGCTGGCTTGAAGCCCAAGGTTGCTACTTAAGCTCAAGGTTGCTGGCTTAAGCAAGGGGTCACTGGCTTGGCTGGAGCCCCCTGGTCAAGGAACACATGAGAAAGCAATCAAGCCTGATCTGTGGTGGCACAGTGGATGAACTGAAACACTGAGGTCTCCAGCTCAAAACCCTAGGCTTGCCCAGTCAAGGCAACTACTAAGAGTTGATGCTTCCTCTTTTTCCCCCATCTTTCTCTCTCATTTTCTCCCTCTCTTTCATTCTCTCTCTTCTCTAAAATAAATAAAAATCTAAAAAAACAAACACCCTGCCAAATTAATGAACTAAGGAAGGTGCCGCAACAATGAGTTGACGCTTCTCATCTCTCTTCTTTCCTGTCTCATTAAAAAACAAATAAATTGGGGCCCTGGCTGGTTGGCTCAGTGGTAGAGCATCTGCCCGACGTGTGGAAGCCCTGGGTTTGATTTCCAGCCAGGGCATACAGGGGAGGCGCCCATCTGCTTCTCCACCCTTCCCTCTCTTCTTTCTCTCTCTTTCTCTTCCCCTCCCACAGCCAAGGTTCCATTGGAGCAAAGTTGGCCTGGGCGCTCCATGGCCTCCGCCTCAGGCACTAGAATGGCTCCAATTACAGCAGAGCATCGCAGCCTGGTGGTCATGCTGGGTGGATCCCGATCGGGTGCATGTGGGAGTCTGTCTGCCTCCACCCTGTTTCTCGCTTCAGAAAAATACAATCAATCAATCAATCAATCGGCCCTGACTGGTTGGCTCAGTGGTAGAGTGTTGGCCTGATGTGTGGATATCCTGGGTTCAATTCCCAGTGAGGGCACAGAGGAGAAGTACTTATTTACTTCTCCACCCCTCCCCCTCTCACTTCTCTTTCTCTGTTCTCCTCCTGCAGTCATGGCTCAATCAGAGCAAGTTGGCACTGAGCACTGAGGATAGCTCCATGGCCTCTGCCTCAGGCACTAGGAACTCAGTTGCCACCCCGATGGGGCAGAGCATCACCGGGGACGGGGCTTGCCAGGTGGATCCTGGTCAGGGTGCATGCGGGAGTCTGTCTCTCTGCCTTCCCTCTTCTCACTGAATAAAAGAGTAAGTAAGTAAGTAAGTAAGTAAATAAATAAATAAATAATAAAAGGCGCCTGAATTGAACACTCATAGATGACCACAGTGTTCATTAACGTAGTTGTAGATCTATACTCTACTTAGCAGTCTGGCTGCCAAGTTCCCAGTGAGCAGATTCCAACCAATGTCTGGAATTTCACTGAAAAAAATGGCAGGGAGGCCCTAGCTGAATAGCTTAATTGGTTGGAGCATTGTCCTGATATGCAGGGCTTGCAGGTTCGATCCCCAGTCAAGGCACATACAGGAACAGATCAGTTTCTGTCTCACCCTCTTCACTTCCCTCTCTCTTTAAAGTCAATAAAACAAAACCTTTTAAAAATGGCAGGGAGATGCACCATCCCCACACCTCAGTTGGCCTCAGACTTAAAAAGCCTGAGAATGACTAGTCTGGGGACAGTTCTCCTATTTAGCACTACTGATATTGGAGCCAATTCACTCTCTGTGGGGGGCCATTCTGGGCACTGTGGGGTGTTGAGCAGCATCCCTGGCCTTCACCTGCTTGATGTCAAGAATACCCCAAAAGACCACAATTCTGAACAGGGGATAGACACTTCAACTGAATCTGTCTACCAAACTAAATTTGGAAGCTGGGTCATCTCAACTACGAATGAGGGGTCCCCAGGAGGCTGAGAACCTGGGGACCAGGAATGGCCTCGGGGAGCTGTGAGAGCACAGGCTAAGTGAGTGCTGACCTGGATCGGGGTTTCTCCTCAGGGCGTCCTCTCTTCTCCTTCTGGCTGGATCTCTTCACAGGCTCTGTGCTCTGTGGCTGCAACTTCTTAGCTGATTTCTTCACCTGCAGCAGCAAAATGGAGGAGCTGAAGGGGTAGGGGCTTGCCCTGAACTCCTGAACTGTCCTCCTTGGAGATACAGCATGATAATTCCTGCCACCACCTTTGCATTGCTGGGAGCTGATGGAATGGATGGGATGAGAAAGATCCCTGTGTCTAATCCATTCTCCAGCAGCAGATTGTCAGGATCTGCAGTGGAGAAGCCCACCATATTCCTCCTTTCAAGCAAGATACTTCCTGAGACAGAGAACTTGGTTCCCCTAGTGACAAAAGGGAGAGCAATTGGGAGAGACTAGGGTGTTGTCAGGCTTCCACCACCTCCACATCAAGTGTGGTCCTAGGCTCAGTCTAGAATGTGATGGTCCTGGGAAGTCAGACTTTTGGAATCAAGCCAGACTGTGAGTGCCACCAAGGTAGAAGCTGACAGACCCGCAGCACCGAATGGTGCCTGATGGTCAACACTGCCCATCACTGGAATCAGAGTCCTCTTAAATGCTCCCACACTCACAATACACACTGTTCCTCCATAGTGGCCAGAGGACACATGTGGACACCTGAGTCAGGTCCATCTCTCCTCTGTACACAACCCTCTTCAGGGCTCCCACCTCCCTCGGGGTAAAGGCCGAAGTCCTCTTCACAGCCCACGAGGCCCTGTAAAGACTGTCCTCATTCCCTCCCTGCCCTCACCTCCTTCTTTCCGCCAGCTCACTCTGATCCAGCCACAGGCCTGTTCTTCCTCCCATATGCCAGACATGGCTCTGCCCCAGGGCCTTTGCACTGGCTTTACCTGCAGGCTAGGATGCTCGAACCCCAGGTATTTTCCCAGATCACCTCTCACTTAATCCAGACCCCTACATGTCACTTTCTCAACTGAACCCTTTAGATCTTCCCTAGTTAAAATAGTAACCCTCCCACCCAAACATTTCACATCCCTCCCTTTACCTTATTCTTCTTCTTAGCATAGAATGTTCTGGAAAACACCAAGTAACATCCTAACGTTGTCTTCTGTCACCCTCAGATGCCAGCTTAACAGCAGAGGTGTCTGTGTCACCCACCCACCGTTTTACTGCCATACCTCTGGCACTCAGAACAGTGTCTAGTACAGTAGGTGCTTAATAAACGTGCTGGGTAAAGGAATGGACTTGCTTGAAGAAGTGGGTGTTAAGGAGAAGCCTCCTCAGCCACCTGTGCTTCCCCATCCCCATCACCCTCCACAGTCCCACGTGACCCCCGCCAGACTTGGCGCACCTCTCTCTCCAGCTCAGCCTCAGGCTCTGAGTCGGAGGAGGACTGAGGGCCCCGTCCCCGACCCTTCCGGCCGCGCTGCTTCCTGACGGGTTCTTCCTCATCCCTGAGCTCATCGCCGCTGCTGCCCCCACTGCCCACGTGCAGGGCCTCCCCGCGCTCTGCCCGCTCGCGCCTCCGCTCCTTCTCTTCCTTCTCCTGCTCCCGCAGCCGCCGCAGCTCCTCCTCCTGCTCCCGGCGTCGCCGGGCCTCCAGTTCCCGGCGCCGTTCCTCGTCACGGCGTTTCCACTCACTGATTCGGTCTACTTCGTCGCTGTCACTGCGGGTGTGGGCCAATTAGAAGGGAGACCTGGTACTCAGGAAGCACTGCTCCATACCCACCCACAGCCTGGCTGAGGACCCTGACAGAGGCGACCCAGGGCCATTGCCCACCTGTCACTGCTTGAGCTGCTCGGGGGCCGTTCAGGCTTCGGTTTCCGCCCGCGGGGTTTTGGGGGAGGCTTCTCAGCTAAGAAAAAGGAGAAGGGGGTGGTCTTCTCCCACAACATCCTCCAGGTGGGGCAGGGGACCCCCACAGGCTAGCCCAGAGGCAAGGGCCCATACGAGGTAGGTCCTGCGAACCAGATCAGGACTAGTGTCAATGATCCTACCTGGCTTCCTGCTCCTGGGAGGTTTCTTTACCGACACATCCGAGTCAGAGGAGGAAGACGTGGAGGCTAAAGAGGAGGAGGAGGCCGACCTGGCCACAGCCACTGGCTCAGCCTTGGCCCCTTCTGATTCTGGTTTGGAGTCTGAGTCGGAGGCAGAGGGCGGCTTCTGAGAGAGGCCGGGGCATGGAGGTGAGAGGGCAGACCCAGTGCCCTTTGTAGCTCCCCAACCCACAAAAATCTGCCCCCCAAATTAGAAAAGCTTCACTTAGGCCTGCAATCCCAGGCAGCCCTGGATGTGCCTGCAGCTGCCTGATCCTTCACTTCCCTCAGTGTGTAATTTCTCCAGACCTCCCATGTCCTGGGTAAAGTGCAGGTCAAATGAGATTCATGTTTTTTCCCCAAGGCAAGAGCTTTTTAAATACCACAAAATCTTGCATGGAAGCCCAACCAGATGAGCTGCCCTTTCACTGTTTCAGCAACCAAGTTCTCCTGGGCATACACTTCTACATGCACGTACAGGTGCACGCACAATCACACATGTTCATGCACATACAATACATACACTTGTATACAACTTACACATGATTCACATATGACAAACACAATCGTACACTTGCACACACCATACACACACAACCATATTCATACACATGCACAAGACACACTCATACAGGCATACACACAACACACACACAGACCTCTCTTACTTCCTCTCTCACATACACTGGGCACCTAAGGGTACTTTACTCTCTTCCAATGCCAGCACCCCAGCATACTACTTTCCAAACTGGCCTGTGAATTCTGGTCAGGAGCAGCGGCAGCCAGGTCATCTCATGCTCAGGGAAATGCTCTGCACACATGGTACCCGGAAACTACGGGCTAAGGCCATCAGTAAAGCCAGAGGTGAAAGTCGATGGTCCTTTGGGGTCTCCTTGTAACATATACCCTATCCTCCTCCAAAAAGTACCCAGCTGTAATCAAGGACAATGGCTGGTGACCCTGGAGAGAAACTCTAAGAGTTGCTCCCAGGTGGGCATGGAAAAAAAGAAACACACCTCTACCTTTTTCTTCCGTCCTGCCAGGGGGCCCCGCCGTGGGACCCTGACGACGGCTTTCTTCTCAGGGGTGAAGTCCTGAGTAGAGAGAAGGGAGCTGAACAGGGTCCCACTGGCTGGCCACAGCTCGGCTCCAACCTGTGCATCTCTCCCCACCCACCCAACGAGCCAATCACCTGCTCACCTGGTCACTGGTCTTCTCTGACTCAGATGAGCTTTCAGAGTTTTCCTCCTCAGATGGAGACACGCTAGCTTGATCCAGGTCGCTGGAGACCTTCCGGGCTCGTTTTGAGACCGACATCTGGAGGTGGAGCAGCCCAAAGAAATCAGCGACAAGGAAAGCATGTGTGCTCAGCACAGCCGTCTCCCACCTGACCCCTCTTAACCCGGGGAAGAGCTGAGGTTCTAGAACCTTTGTGAGGGCAGCGGGGACCCTTCGAGAATCTGATAAAAAAAGAAACAGGGATCTTAAAACCTTGAGGATATTATGCTGAATGAAATCAACCAGTCACAAAAGGACAAATACTACAAATATTATTAGAATTCCATTAATAAGAGAGGGTCCTACAGGAGTCAGATCCACAGAGACAGGAAACAGAGGGTAGGTGCCGGGGGCTGGGGAAGGGAATGGAAGCTAGTGTGTAATGGGGACAAAGTTTCAGTTTGGGAAGATGAGGAAATTCTGGAGGCAGATGGTATTGGTGGTTGCACAACAGTGTGAATATATTTTAAACCACTGAGCTATACATGTAAAAATGGTTAAAATGGTACATTTTATATTATATATACTTATATAAAAAAATAGAAAGAAGCCTGAAAGGCTGAGGACCCAGGTATAAAACCCCAAGGTCACCAACATGAGTGTGGGGTCGCCCGCTTGAGCATGGGATCACAGACATGATCTCCTCGTTGCTGACTTGAGCACAAAGGTTGCTGGCTTGAAGCCCAAGGTTGCTGGCTTGAGGAAGGGGTCACTCACTCTGCTGGAGCCCCCCGGTCAAGGCACATATGAGAAAGCAATCAATGAACAACTAAGGCATCACAACAAAGAATTGATGCTTCTCATTTCTCACCCTTCCTGTCTGTCTTGTCTGTCCCTGTCTCTCTCTCGCTAAAATATGAAAATAAAAAATAAAAAGAAAAGAAAAAAAAATCAAGCCCTGGCCAGGTAGTTCAGTTGGTTATCATGTTATCCTAATGCCAAGGTTGCAGTTTCAATTTCCAGTCAGGGCATGTATGAAAATCAACCAATGAATGCATAAATAAGTGGAACAGTAAATCTATGTTTCTCTCCCTTTCTTCCTCCCTCTCTAAAATCAACAAATAGCCCTTGCCAGATAGCTCGGTTGGTTCGAGCATCCTTCCAATACAGAAAGGTTTCTGGTTCAATCCCCAGTCAGAGACCTGACCAGGCAGTGGCATAGTGGATGGAGCGTCAAACTGGGATGCGGAGGACCCAGGTCCAAAACCCGAGGTCACTGGCTTGAGCACTGGGTCATTCACTCTACTGTAGCCCCCCAGTCAAGGCACATATAAGAAAACGATCAATGAACTAAGGAGCCGCAACAAAGAATTGATGCTTCTCATTTCTCTCCTTCCTGTCTGTCTGTCCCTCTGTCAAAAAAAAAAAAAAAGCCCAGTCAAGGCACTTACAGAAACAGATTTATCTCTCTCTCTCTCTTCCCCTTCCTCTATAAAACCATTTTTTAATTTTGTTAATAAAAATATATTAATTCAATCAAATCAATCAATCAAGAAATTAAAGAAACATATACGTATATACTCTAGAAACAGAGACGGTGGTTGCAAAACATTGTGAATGTACTATATGCCGCTGAGCTGTGCATTTCAGAATGGTTAATTTTGTTATATAAATTTCACCTCAATAAAAAAATTCAATCTCTCCCTAGAAAAAATTTAAAAATTCAAATAAATTTCAAAAACTATATATATGCATGCATACTAAATTCAGTTTCAGGGATCCATAGACTGATGCCCACCCAAAGAAGCCAACTTATGAGGTCTTCTTAAAGAAGTAAGGAAGCATAAAGAAACTGCTTCCTAAGCATGTCCCTGCTGCATGCCCTGTCCAAAGCCAGGGTGTCACAGGCTGAATTGTGTCCCCCCTAAAATTCAAATGTTGGAGCCTAATCCCTGGTACCTCAGGATGTGACTATATTTGGAGACAGAAATTTTCAAAGTAATAAGTTAAAATGAGGTCATTAGAATGGGCTCTAATCCAATAAGACTAATGTCCTTATAAAAAGAGATCAGGACACAGAGGGAAGAGGATATGAGGGCACAGGGAGAGGACAACCATCTACAAGCCAAGGGCAAAGCCTCAGAATGAACCAGCCCTGCCAGCACCTTGCTTCCAGAAATATGAGAAAATAACTGTCTGTTGTTTAAGTCCCCCAGTCTGAAATACTTTATGATGGCCTGAGCAAATCATACACTCAGTGACATGCCAATAAGAGATGATACCCTTATTCTCATCAAGTTATCTCATTGGAAGAAACAAATAGAAACATTAATTAATAATCTAAGAAAAGAGTAAGTCCTATGAAAATAAAGGAAGACACTGTGGTGGAGTGATGGGGCATGCCTTATAGTGGTGGTCAGACAGAGCTGCTGAGAGCCCTACAAGACCAGGAGATAGTGAACACAGGAAGGAGTTTTCTGGGCTGAGGAAACAGCAAGTACAAAGCCCCTAGGGTGGAAAGTAGCCTGGGACTGTCAAGGACATGAAAAGGAACTGGGGTGGCTAGCAGGCAGTGCCAAGTCAAAGGGGCCAGATCAGCTCCCTCCAGGAGGGCACATGGCAGCGGTGTTATTAAACCTGGATAAAAGGTGGTCCTCTATGAGGCCATTAAAAAGGACAAATTAAAAAATATATATATGTTATTATTTTGAAGGTTATAGCATACCATAGATTAGGGAATGGAGCAACAAGGATATGCTAGTGCAGTGGAGCTCAGAGTGAAGACGTCTTTTAAATATTTCCCCAGTATTGCTAAAGGTATTATAATAAGAACTTATATTTGCTTAATACAAAGTTAGCCAAAAAAATCTGAACATATACTGACCTATAGTGATTTCTCTCTACGGGGTATATGGGATGGGCGCTGACACATTTATATCCAACTTCTCTTAACAGAAATAATGGGGACTTTTAAAAAACAATACTAAGTATAATCATAAAATGTTGGGGGGGGACTAAATGACCAACAATTTTATTAGTTAGAATCCACGTCATAAACTACTTCTCAATAACCATAAAGTAATATTTAATGACAAGGAAATGTATATTAAATATTAGGTGGTGAAAATAAGGCAAGACACATATTGTATGTATGTATTGCTAATTCTGTACTTTACACACACACCCACACACTGCATGAGGCACACACATCACAGAGAAGATACATAAAAAAATATATATTTTTAAAGTATTTAAAAATTTTTTTTGTTCCCTTATATAGTTGTCCACTATTTTTTAAAAATATTTTTTATTTATTCATTGTGGAGGGGGAAGAGAGAGAGAGAGGAAGAAGGAGAGGAGCAGGAAGCATCAACTCCCATATATGCCTTGACCAGGCAAGCCCAGGGCTTTGAACCACTGACCTCAGCGTTTCCAGGTTGACACTTTATCCACTGTGCCACCACAGGTCAGGCCATAAAAATATTTTTAGTCCTGGGTGCAGAAACCCCTCAGATGGTGTATTTTCTACTAACTTCTTAACCCTTTTTGCATCTTGCTAACTTATAAACAGTGAGCTTGGCTTATCATTATCATTGGAAATAGAAGCAAATATTTATAAAAATAATGAGAAGAATGCCTTAGTTTATCAAGAGTTTAGTTTATCAAGAGTTCAATGCCTTAGTTATCAAGGACCCATAGGCCAGATCCTTTTGTTCTACACCCAAGTATTTAGAAGCAGTCAAAAGGCAGAGGATAAAAATATAAAGGCAAGAGAGTGTATTTAAGAAAACTGGAAACATATGTCCACACAAAAACATGTATAAGAACGTTCACAGCAGCATTATTTATAATGGCTAAAAGGTGGCAGGCAACAACCCAAATGGCCATCAACAGATGGATGGACAAAATGTGGTCCATCCATACAAAAGATATTACTCAGCCATGAAAAGGAGGGAAGCTACAACATGGATGAACCTTGAAAACATGATGCTCAGTGAGAGAAGCCAGAATAAAAGACCACATAGTGTGTAACTGTTTATGTGAAATGTCCAGAGCAGGCGCATCCAGAGACAGAAAGTGGATTCATGGGCGTCAGAGGTTGAAGGAGAGGACTAAGGAGTGACTGTTAATGGGACAAAGTTTCTTTCTGGGAAGATGTAATGTGCTGAAATTTGACATGGTGATAGCTGCACAATTCTGTGAATATACTAAAAACCACTGAATTGTATATTTTGAAAAGATAAATTTCATGGTATAAATGATTTCTCAATTATTTTAATGCATGTTTAAAAAAGAAAGTCGGGGTGGGTGAGACTGCAATGTCAAGGTGGAAGAAGGAAGAGTCAGAGCATTGCTGGGCCACCAACCCCCCATAGGCCACGTGCACCTGCCCCACCCCACCCCTACCTTCAAGGCTGATGCCTTTCGCTTCAGGCCGCTGTTGTCACTGCTCTTGTCTGAGTCTGAATCACTTTCCATCCTGTCACTGGCAGCTGAGGCAGTCACAGCTGTGACAGCCATGACCCCCCTGTCCTCGTCGTCCTCACTCCTGCCTGCCGGATCAGCTTCAGGGGCCTCACTGTCAGAGGAACTCACCGGCTAGAGAGTGGGGGGCAGAGACAGTGAGTCACCCCAAGGCTTGGCAGGATTTCCCAACTAGGACAGAGACCCAGAGTACAGCGTCTACCGGTGGCAGTGTCGCAAATGCCAGAGCCTCCTAGCTTTCCCAGTGGGGGAACTGAGGCCCAGAAAGCCCTGAGAACTGAGCTAGGAGGTTGAGATGGACAAAACTAAAATTCAAGCACCGCGGGATTCAAAAGTCAAACCATGGGCAGTGACTTAAACCTCTCTGTAGCTCAGTTAGCACATCAAAGCAATGAGGATGCCACCATTTTGACCTCACAGGTCTATCACGGAGATGAGACACAAGTGTTATGTGACGTACTTAGGACAGCGACCAGACTGGCAAGAGGTCCAGGAAAATAATTTTACTATATTATGGTTATTCTCATAATTAAGAGGAGGAGGACAACCTAGAATGGGAACTCTGGGCTTGAAATTCAAGGCACTGTTATTTGTTTTACTCAAAATTCCCACTCAGGCAGTGACAGACACAAAGACAGTAAATACATAGTGCTTCTTCCATGTGAGCCACACGCCAGGCTCATTTACAATTCAGTCACTTTTGGGAGCATGTGCTATGTGCCAGGCACTGTGCTAGGTAGCTGGTGAGAGCATAGACATAAACAGGGCATGGTCCCTGCCCCTGGGGAGCTTACAATCTAGTAGGAGAAACTGACCATAGCCACCTGAACAGACCAATGTGACATCGTAGTAATGGAAAGCAAGGAACATAACAGCACGTGGGGAGGGGGGGATCAGAGAGAGGTGGGTACCAAGTAGTAGAAATATTTTGCACTGGGAAGGGGCCCTCAGAGGATGTGACATTTTAGCTGAGAAGATGTCTCAAACATGCAAAGAGACAGGAGCTAGATGCATTTGGGATAACAAGATCAGCATAAGTGAAGGCCCCCTAAGGAACCTGAACAGGTTGGGGAGGAGGCACAGCAAAGGAGAAGCAAACAGCAGCTGAGAGGCTGGGGGGTTAAGCCAGGCCGGATCATGCAGAAGTTATCAAGGCTCAAAGTGATCAGGCAGACGGCACAATGACAGGCCACAGGGCTTTCTCACGTCGTTTTCTAAACTACTTCTGTATGTTTTGTTTGTGAGAGGAACATGGATGAGTCCCAGTTGTATTCAGTCATCATTCATTCATCCAAAGAACAGCACAGAATACTTACTATGTACCCAGCCCTGTGCTGGGGCTAGAGGTAAGACAGGGTCCCTGCTCTTGGGGAGGTCACAGATTAATGGGCAACAGACAAGTAAACGCACAGTTACAACATAGCGTGAGGGGGATGCCCAGCCAACTCCAAGTATAATATCTGACCAGGTTACTTCATGGTATATACCTCTTCTCTAAATAAGTGCTTTTTTACACCCTGACCAGGTAGCTCAGTTGGTTAGAGCATCACCCCAATACATCAAGATTGGGGGTTCGTTCCCAGATCAGGGCACATAAAATAATCAACGAATGAATGCGTATATAAGTGAAACAACAAATCAATATTTCTCTCTGTCTCTATCCCTTTCTCTACCTCTAAAAATAAAAAATTAATAAATAACTGAATTATTTTTAAAGAATGAGATTGAGATTCTTAAAAGCCACATTCTTAAAAAAAAATAGCCATATTCTCTGGAAACAACCCAAATATATCTACTGACAAATAATTAAAATGTGGGACAGCTGCCTGACCAGGCGGTGGCACAGTGGATAGAGCGTCGGACTGGGATGCGGAGGACCCAGGTTCGAGACCCTGAGGTTGCCTGCTTGAGCACGGGCTCATCTGGTTTGAGCAAAGCTCACCAGCGTGGACCCAAGGTCACTGGCCCCAGCAAGGGGTTACTCGATCTGCTGAAGGCCCGCGGTCAAGGCACAGCACATATGAGAAAGCAATCAATGAACAACTAAGGTGTCTCAAAAAAACCTGATGATTGATGCTTCTCATCTCTCTCCATTCCTGTCTGTCTGTCCCTATCTATCCCTCTCTCTGACTATCTCTCTGTCTCTGTATAAAATAAAATAAAATAAAATGTGGGACAGCTATAGAATGGAATGCTATTCAGACATTAAAAGCAATGAAGCTCTGGCACACGCTGGCCAACATGAGTGAACCTTGAAAACATTTTCAGTGAGATAAACCAGACACAAAGGACCAAATATGTAATTCCATCTATACAAACTGTCCAGAATACACAAATTCATTGAAACAGAAAGTGGGTAGGTAGTTCCTAGGGTTTGGGGGAGAAGAGAATTGGGGGTGACTACTTTTGAGGAGGGCGGTTTCTTTGTGAGGTGTTGCAAAAGTTCTGGAATTAGTAGCAATGGTTGTACAACATTGTGAATGTACTAAAAGCCACTGTAGTGTGTGCTTTAAAATGATGAATTTCATGTTATGTGAATTTTAACCCAAATTAAAAAAAAACATTACCCCCAAAAAGCCATTCTCTTGGTGTAATGATAGTTGGGGTCAATGGACTGGAACAGGGCACGTACACAGACCAAGCAAAAGGAAGAAGGCCCAAAAGGGCATGAAAGGAGAGGAGTCTCTAGGGCAGCACTGACAGTATGCACCAAGTGAGACTAAAACGAGGCGCGAGAAGAGGCAAAGGTTTGTGTGGTTGGGTGGCCAGGAGAGAAAAAGGGGATCATGACCAGAGGGACAGAAGCTGAAGCCAGGTCTTGACAGCATATCAAAATGAAAATGCGCAGGAGAGGATGGAAATGTGGAAACAGAAATATGGGCCCCAGGGCTGGACCAGAGGAGAGCTGAGAGGAGGGAGTAGCCAGGAGGGGACTCAGTTGATCCTTCCTCCCCACTCCATGCTCACTCATATATAAAGCTCCATTTTGCTCCCACCAAGAAATTGGTAATGAGCCCTCCCAGACTTCACCACAATTCTTATTTAACAGGTGAGAAAAATGAGAATTGGGTGTTCACAGGATCTGGCAGCTGCTCAGCACCAAACACCTTTTGTCTCCCTTGAGTGACAAGAGAATTAGGCAGCGATTGTACAATGTTTGACAAGATTAAAAAAGTAGCCTAACCTGTGGTGGATCAGTGGATAAAGTGTCAAACGGGAATGCTGAGGTTGCAGGTTCAAAACCCTGAGCTTCCCTGGTCAAGGCACATATGGGAGGTTGATGCTTCCTGCTCCTCCCCCTGCTTCTCTCTCTCTCTCTCCTCTCTAAAATGAATAAATAAAATCTTAAAAAAAAAAGTATATCACTAAGTAGGTCAAGCCCCAAACCTTAACATTAGAAGAATCACGCCTTTACTATGGGTTTCTATCACACCTCCCCTCTAGGACTGAGGAGCAGCACTGGTGAACAGAGAAGGGAGATGCTATCCCGTTTGTCATCTGGAGAATAAGTGACTAACTGGCTGGTCCAAAGACCTTTTGCAAGCGTTAGTTAAGTGTAAACCACCAGACACTGAATTCATCATCACTCTCTAATTTGTGAGAGCTGTCATCCTCATTTTGCAGATGGAAGGAAAAAAAAAAAAAAAAAAAAGGCAGTGTGACACGATCACACAGCAAGACGATCACACAGCAAGTAAGAGACAGAGCCAGGATGCAAGGCAGGTCCACCTTGGCCACCAAGCCTGGGCCCTGCACACAGCTACTGCTTATTCAATCCCTCCTCGCTTCTGCCAAGCTCTTGACCAGCTGTGATTCCATTTGTGCCTCCTTGGCCCAGTTAGGCAACTGGGATGAATGGGCATGGTCGACAACTGGGGAAACCAAGTCTCTGGGAAAGTAAGTGACTTGCCCTACATTGTACTTGTGGGTCAAGCCAAAACTCTGATTTGGGCTGGCCCATGGAACTTTAAGCGCCTGCCAGCAAAGATTTTGGGAAGTCCAATCCACATGAAGAAGTTTGGGGGACATCCTAACACCCAGTGGCTGAGTGAGATGAGCAGTTATTTCTCTCACTATCTTAATAAATCTGGAGGTGAATGAGGTGGAAAGGTAAGGTCAAATCTAGCCTAGCCTCCTCGTTCTTGACTAAAATCCTGCACTTTACGCCTGACCAGGTGGTGGTGCAGTGGATAGAGTGTTGGATTGGATGCGGAAGAAGGTTCGAAAACCCAAGGTCACCAGCTTGAACACAATCTCATTCAGTTTGAGCACGGGCTCACCAGCTTGAGTGCAGGGTCACTGGCTTGAGCATGGGATCACAGACATGACTCCATGGCCGGTGACTTGAGCCCTAAGGTCACTGGCTTGAAGCCCATGGTTGCTGGCTTGAGGCCAAGGTCGTTTGTTGGCTTAAGCAAGGGGTCACTCGCTCTGTTGTAGCCCCCTAGTCAGGGCACATATGAGAAAGCAATCAATGAACAACTAAGGTGCCACAGTGAAGAACTGATGCTTCTCATCTCTCTCCCTTCCTATCTGTCCCTCTCTCTGACTCACTGTCTCTGTCACCAAAAAAGTAAATAAATAAATAATAATAATCCTGCACTTACTGTGTGACTGTACTAGGTACCTGACATGCATTTGCTCACTTGAACCCAGGTCTAGATGCTCACATCACACAGCTCCTAACCCTAAATCCTACCATGTAGAAGTCATTCTCTGGGTACTCCTCCAGCCCCCCACTATGGCTTTCATTAGCCAGAGGGAAAAGAGTGTCACCCTCAGAGGCAGGAGGCCTGTTTTAGCCCTAGCTCAGTTCTAATCAGCTTGAGAACCTTGGATAGGTTCCCTTACTCTTCCTCTATTGGTGACCAGGATGCATTAAATGGAATCCTTCTAGGTCATTGGTTTTCAATCGGGATGAATTTTTCCCCTCAGGACATTTGGCAACGTCTTGAAATGTACTGGTTATCATTATGGGTTGCTCCTGGAATTGAATGCATGGGGGCCAGAGATGCTGCTTAACAACCCATGGTGCCACGACAGCCCCCGACAAAGAACAATCTGGTCCAAATGTTGAAAAACCCTGGTTTGGTCTAAGAGGTCTCAGATTCCAGCTGGTTCCTTCTGGGCAATCAAGCAAACCCTCTGGGCCTCAGTTTGTTCATTTGTAAAATTAAAAAGATGCCACTGGCCTGACCAGGCAGTGGCGCAGTGGATAGAGCATCAGACTGGGATGCAGAGGACCCAAGCTAGAGACCCCGAAGTCGCCAGCTTGAGCGTGGGCCCATCTGGCTTGAACAAAAGCTTGCCAGCTTGGACCCAAAGTCACTGGCTCGAGCAAGGGATTACTCGGTCTGTTCAAGGCACATATGAGAAAGCAATCAATGAACAACTAAGGTACCACAACAAAAAATTGATGATTGATGCTTCTTATCTCTCTCCGTTCCTGTCTGTCTATCACTATCTATCCCTCTCTCTGACTCTGTCTGTCCCTGTAAAAATAAATAAATAAATAAATAAAAAGAAATAAAAGAGCCTGACCTGTGGTGGTGCAGTGGATAAAGCGTCGACCTGGGAACACTGAGGTTGCCAGTTCAAAACCCTGCACTGGTCTGGTCAAGGCACATATGGGAGTTGATGCTTCCAGCTCCTCCCCCCTTTCTCTCTTTCTCTCTCTCTCCCACTCTGTGTCTCCTCTCTAAAATGAATAAAAATAAAAAAATAATAAAAAAAAAGAAATAAAAGAAAAAGTGAGTGTTCTTGTAGGATGGTAGGTACTAAGAAAAAAAAAAAAAAGCCACTGGCCCACCCGACTCTCAGGATTACTGTGTGGATCAAAAGACAATGAAGCCTGACCTGTGGTGGCGCAGTGGATAAAGTGTCGACCTGGGAATCCTGAGGTCGCCAGTTCAAAACCCTGCACTGGTCTGGTCAAGGCACATATGGGAGTTGATGCTTCCAGCTCCTCCCCCCTTTCTCTCTCTCTCTCTCTCTCTCTCTCTCTCTCTCTCTCTGTCTCTCACTTTCTCTCTCTCTCTCACTCTGTGTCTCCTCTCTAAAATGAATAAAATTTTTAAAAAAATAAAAAGACAATGAAGCCTGACCAGGCGGCGGCGCAGTGGATAGAGTGTTGGACTGGGATGTGGAAGACCCAGGTTCGAGACCCCGAGCTTGCCAGTTTGAGTGCGGGCCCATCTGGCTTGAGCAAAAAAAAAAGCTCGCCGGCTTGGACCCAAGGTCGCTGGCTCCAGCAAGGGGTGGCTCGGTCTGCTGAAGGCCTGCGGTCAAGGCACATGTGAGAAAACAATCAATGGACAACTATGTTGTCACAACAGCAATGGAAAACTAATGATTGAGCCTGACCTGTGGTGGCGCAGTGGATAAAGTGTCGACCTGGGAACACTGAGGTCGCCAGTTCAAAATCCTGCACTGGTCTGGTCAAGGCACATATGGGAGTAGATGCTTCCAGCTCCTCCCCCCTTTCTCTCTTTCTCTCTCACTCTGTGTCTCCTCTCTAAAGTGGATAAAAAAAAAAAATTAAAAAAAGTAATGATTGATGCTTCTCACCTCTCTCTGTTCCTGTCTGTCTGTCCCTATCTATCCCTCTCTCTGACTCTCTCTCTATCCCTGTAAAAAAAAGAAAAAAAGACAATGAAGTTGGAACCACAGCAATATTCCATTTTCTACCCAGCTTGGCAAGGGATGTGGAACAGGCCTTGCCATACACTTGTGGTAGGAGCACCAGATGAGTTAAGGCTGTCAAAAAGAATGATGCTATTCTCTGGATGTTACCATGGACCAGTCATCAAAATACATTATTGCCTGACCAGGCGGTGGCGCAGTGGATAGAGCGTCGGACTAGGATGGGGAAGACCCAGGTTTAAGACCCCGAGCTCGCCATCTTGAGCACGGGCCCGTCTGGCTTGAGCAACGGCTCGCCAGCTTTGACCCAAGGTCGCTGGCTCTAGCAAGGGGTGGCTCGGTCTACTGAAAGCCTGCGGTCAAGGCACATGTGAGAAAGCAATCAATGAACAACTATGGTGTCGCAACGGCAATGAAAACTAATGATTAATGCTTCTCACCTCTCTGTTCCTGTCTGTCTGTCCCTATCTATCGCTCTGACTCTCTCTCTGTCCCTGTAAAAAAAAGAATCTTATAAAGATATATAAGGAATTGGTAGCTGTGGCTATCTTGACAGAAGATAGACACAGAGTGACCAGGAGGCAGGACCGACTTTTCACTGTACGCCCCTTTTATACCATTTCAATTTTGTACTACAAGTCTACATTCCCACTGAAAATGTAAAAATAAACTATAAACTTAGAAGATTAAAAAAGAGACTGCTCAGGTACCCATAAAGCAGTGATTCTAAAAGCCTGCCTGTGGACTGGCTCTATCAGAAGATTCTAGGATAATGCATGGGAAGAAAAACCCCAAGGTCCCCAGGCCTCAGCCCTTACTACACCTAAACCTCTATGGGCGGGGCACAGGCGTCTACATTTTAAACCAATGGTCCATTTGTTGGCACAGATTGGTTAGAGAACCAAACAGAAGTAATAAGCTCTCACATTCAGAGCTACTTCTCAACCTGGGAAGCCTGTTTGGGGCTGGTTTAATGTCAAGGTTACACCATTTTTTAGTCTTGTTACCTTGAGGGCTGGCATCTACACAGTACTGAGCATGCTGTGGGTTTGCAATAAATATTAAATGGTGTGAGCATTCACCAGGAGGTAATAAGTTTAAAATGTGACCAAACAGAACTTGAGGTGGGGGCCAGAAAACAATTTTATGAAATTGAACTACCTTAAAGAAATTCCAATCTGTTTACCTGAGCTGGGGACGTTCAAAGCACAGGAAAAAAGCAGGTATCAAAGAAGAGAGAGACCTTTCTCCAAGATCCATCCTGGAAGGTAAAAGTCATAGCCCCCTAACTAAATGTGAGCCTGATCTACCTGTTGAGTGAACCCGAAATTCTGGCCATGAGCTCCCGGGAGGCAAGAAATCTGCCTGAGTCATTTTGAATTCCTGGTACCTAACCATGTGAAGGGTGTCAATATAGAAGTGTCTGTTGGATTGGGGTGGGGTGGTGGTGGTGGTACTGAGCCACAGGAGAGGTACACCCAGACCATCTCAAGACCCAAAGTTCTAAAGCAGAACTAGGCCCCACAGAACTACTCAATCCTTCACTCACACAAACTAGACCCTCTCTGATGCCTGCTTCCCTCCCTATAGACCATGCTGGTTTCCTCCCTACCAGCCAAGCTCTGCCCTTTTTGGTCAGTTTGCTCCCAGCCAACCTTGAGCCCACACCTGCTGAGCCCAGGCTATTCAACCTCCCTACATTCACAGAAACCCCAAAAGCAATGGTTAACAGCAGAGTGGAGAACCCCTCTCCACACCGGCATCTCCTCCCAAAATACCCAAGCACGGCACTCTCTGCCATCCTTCTGTGGCCTTCCATGGCATTTTATTAATTTAACTTGGATTTTTCTAGAACCCTTCCTTTCCCTGAATGTTTCCAGATACCGATTCATTGTTAAGAAGTCATCTCTATGACTATTGGCATTTTTTCCACCTAAGCAAGACCTCTCACCTGTACTAACTGGTACCTTTTTCCAAGTCTAAAAGCTGGCAGCAATGGCAGAAGCTTTTAGTGGGTTGTTATTGAAAGAAAAAAATGTTTTCCTTAGAAAACAAAAGGTTTCATAAGGGCTCTAACAACATTGCTATAAATTCACACCAATCCCAGAGCAGTGGGTCTCACCCAGGGTGAACCTGTACCCCTCTCCCCCTTCCAGGGGACACTAGGCAAGGTGTGAGGATGTGCGTGGTTGTCATTACTGAGGTGGAGAGGGCGATCCTGGCATGGAGTGAGTGGGGGCCAGGAATGCTGCTCAACATTGCACAGTGCCCAGGGTGGCCCCACAGAGAGAGCGGTCAAGCCCAGATTGTTAGTAGGACCAAGGGGAGGAGCTCTGTCCCAGAGGCCTCTCATTTTTCAATGAGACAAGCTAAGGCTACTTCTAGTCCCCAGAGCATATGAGCACCACCTGACTTGGTTCTGTAGACCCTGCGCCAGCTGGCCCCCACCCGCAGGTACTCACCAGAGGGGCGCTGTAGCTGGCGTGAGGATTGTTCTGGATCTCCCAGAGTCCCTCATTGAAGCCTTTCCTCTTGTTGGGTTTCCCGTACTTATCTTTCCACTTGTCGTAGGGAAACAGGTCCTTGGGTCCTAGGAAGGCTCTGGAGAGAGGAACCATAGCCAGTCCTGGGTGAGTCAGACCACCCTGGGAGGCACCAGGGGGTTAAAAAAATCAAGCCCAGAAAGGGATACTTACGTTTCATGTGTACCAAAGAAGAAGATGGGATACTTGTTGGGTGGGGGCTTCACAGCACCATCAGCAATGTCATCGATCTACAGTGAGAGGCCAGTAAGAGTGGCTGAGAGGCAGGGCAGCTTCACCCACTAACCCAGAAAGTCACCCAGAAATAAGCCAAGTTACTTAAGGAAAAGCATGCTGGGAGGTAAGCCTTCAGCCTAGGAAGACGGTATCACTTCCCAGTTAGGCATCTGCATTCTTCTGTGCACACAACCCCCAATGCATATCTATTCCGTCCCCCACACAGGGTGCTCTCTGCCCCCAAAGGTGCTTCACCTGAGCAAAGCCAAAAATAGTCCTCTGTGCAGCCAGGGGGAAGGGCCAACCTCAGCTTCTATGAATTACCAGGACCCTTCAACAGGACTCCCTCTTTCAAAGAGGGGATCTGGTGGTGGGGTGGTTGGTCTCCTAGAGGTTGAAGCTGGCAGCTCCAAGGATGCAGAGGGTGGGGGTGGGCTGCAGAAGGCAGGCCCTGAGCATCCAGGAAGTCCCACCCTCTCCCTACATGCCCATGGGCTCCAGCAGCTGTCAGTCACCTCCCCACAGGAGGCTAGCAGCCTTTTCACTTCCAATCAGGTGGTTGGAAATGTTCAAGGCTTAGGAGCTCAGACTGGAGGAGGTTGGAGGAGAGGAAGAAGCAGGTACTCTGGAAAGCAGGGAAGTGCCCATAAAGTTTCATTGCCCTGCTGTCCCCCAAGAACATAACCTTGAGCAAATCACGGTTCTCTGGTCCCCATTAATTCCTTACCATCCTCTTCAATGCTTGAGGGCTGCTGAGATCTTCCCTGCTCCCCTCACCCAGCTTCCTTCCTCAGTTTTACAGACTACTTTTCATCCACTACAGTCCGCTCTACCAACTGAGCTATTGAAGGCCCCGCCGCTACAGGCTGCTTTTCAAATCCTTCGCCCTGGGCTATGGTTCTCTGGCATCTATCCCAAGCGTCCTATTCACGCACAGAAGCATCCTCAAGCTCCACCACCCTGAGTCCCAGCCCAGTATGCCTTCTAGGCAATCTTCTGCTCTGGCCTCACCCAGGACCCGCCCCTGACCCTGAGGCCTAGACATCCTAGCAGCATCACCAGCTCCAGAATGCTCTCTGGACAGCCGTCCCTGAGCTTCTCCTGATACCCATTGCAGGTTCTCTTTACCCAAACTCCCAGCTCCAAGTGATGACCTTCTGCTTACTTCTATCCATAGGGAGGGACAGTCCAGGCTGAAATCTCCAGCCATCCCACAGGACTGCTCTGGCAACTCCTGCACTCCTTCTTTTCCAGTCAAACCTTCACCCTCCTCCTTACACTGTCCCCTGCTGCTGCCTGAGCCTTACACCCCCATTGCCCAAATTCCTTCAGTCCTATCAACCATATTCCACCAATCTCAGCCCTGGGGCAACTTTAGTCCTAAAACCTGGGGTTGACAATAACCTACAGGTTCCGTCTCCACACTGGCCTGCCCTGGACAGTGCCTGAAACTCCAATCTGTAGATGTGATAAAGGGACCCTACGTTCAGAACTACTCTTCAGACCTGGATGGAACCCTCGGACTATCTGGGTCCTTTGGATCACAGCTGCCTCCAAAGGGGATCCCCCAAATCCCCTTAGCCCAGCTCCCTTCTCTCACATGCTCTCTCTTGTGGGTCTGACCACCTTTGCAAGAGGCTTCTGATTCAAGCATCTGGGAGGACTACCCCATGCCCCATACGAGTCTTAATCTAACCTCTGGTTCCTGATGCCCTAGGCATTATCAGATCAAGTCCTCTCAGCCCCAGTGACCTTATAAACAGCGCCCCAGACCCATTTCCAGGCTTGGCCTCCCTCAGCCTTGACCCTCAACCCCAACCCTTTTCCCTTACTGCACCCTTCATCCCTAGCCACCTTCACAAAAGGCCCCAAGGCTCCCAACCCCTCAGAACTTCACTTCTCATGACTTCCCTAGTGAGATCCTTCAGTGTGGACGTCCTACTCCCACCAATTTGATCCCTCTCCTCAAATCCCACGTTCCTCATTTCCCCTCCTACTCTCGGACCACGCTCAAACTTGACCCATGCAGGCTCAAGAACCAGATCGCTCAAACCCACTCTTTCAAAACTGGGACCCCCCGGAGAGCAGATCCGAACTCCCAGAGTCCGGGCGAGCTTTCCTCAGGCCCAGGACCCCCAGACCTCAAGTCACGAGTGCCCCCCAGGCTGGGAGGTCCCCCAGAACACTGACGCGCGAATCTCTCAGGCCTGGACCCCGCCTAACCCTAGCACGCCGGTCCATCACGTCCGAGCGCTCCAAGCCCCAGGGTTCCTTAGACTCCCCGAGTACTCTAAGCCCAAGGTTTCCCAGCACACCCAGGCCCGAAAGTCCCAGACACCCGGTGTGCAGGTACTTCAGGGCTGAGACCCTCAGACCTCCAGAAACGCGGGTCCCTCAGACCAGGGACCCCCGAGATCCCCAGCGCGCGGTTCCCTCAGGCCCGGGTACTCTACTGCCCCACCTCCCCCATCCCGCGCCTGGCACATCTCCTGAGCGGCCTCACCCGGGCCGGCCAGTGCGGGTAGCCCTTCATCTTGGCAAACACCAAGTCCCCGGGCTTGAAGGCGTGCGGCATACTGGCGGCGGGAAGCCCAGGCCGCGAGAAGCTGCGGCTGAGGCGGTGGCGGCGGCGTCGGCGGTGGCAGCAGCGGGAGGCGAAGCTGGGGGCGGGAGCAAGGAACGGAGGGGGCGGAGACGGCCGCTGGGGTCTTGGGCCGGAGCGTGCTTATTGGATTGCGCACCGCCGCCGGATGTCCCACCTTCCTGCCGTCACCGGCGGGAGATGCGATCGCTCAGAACCACGTGCCGGGATAGAGAAGCACGGAGACCAATGAAAAGGGAGATCGAAGAACAAGTTAACGAGATTGGATAACGGGTAGAGTCAAGGGGCGTGACACAGAGAAGGTTATGGGAGGTGAAAGGGGAAAGGAGAAAGGAGGGAAACGGAGGCGCTCAGGGAGCGAAGCGGAGAGCGCTAAGGAGAGCTACCAGGTTTCTTCTGGGCGGGGCCTAGAGTGGAGGGGCAGTCCATGAGACCGGACAGTAAGAGGGACTTTATGTAGGAGGCAGGCCATTGGATACCACAGGAAAGAAGGCCCAATCAATGTAGACGGCGGGTCATTTGATAGCTTTCCGCTCCCAGAGGCGGGGCTTAAAAGAGAGTTGCAGGCCATTGGATAACAAAAGAGAAGCGTCTCAAGGTAGTGATGACTATAGACTACCACAAGAAGCGTGGTTCAAGCACCCGTCTGCCATTGGAAATATCCAATGGGATATTAACGCCAAATAGGGAGGTGCCAAGGTCAACCGCGGGGGATGGGCTCAAGAGAAGGGGCGGGCCATGGTGGGATTCTTAAATTGAACCGACGTGAAATGCACCGAGCACTTAGCAAAAGTTTGTTGAGCATCGTGTTCCAGAGCTACAGTTTCCAATGTAGATATTAATTCATTCAAGAAAAATGTTTTTGTTTAATTTATTATTATTTTTATTTATTCATTTTAGAGAGGAGAGAGAGAGAGAGAGAGAAAGAAAGGGGGAGGAGCAGGAAGCATCAACTCCCATATGTGCCTTGACCAGGCAAGTGCAGGGTTTTGAACCGGTGACCTCAGCATTCTAGATTGACACTTTATCCACTGCGCCACCCCAGGTCAGACTCAAGAAAAATGTTTTGAGGACTGAGTGGCCAAGTTACTTAATGCCTCTGTGCCTCAATCTTCCCACCTGTAAATTGAGACTCATAATGTTACTGATCTTATAAAGGGGCACAAGGACTTCACGCCTAAGGCACTGGACACTGTACCTGGCATTAGGAAATACTGGGAGCACTAGATACTGTTAGCGTGTCCTCCAATAACTCAATGTAATTAAGACCGCTGTGTTAAAAAAAAAATTTAACTTGAACAGCTGAATGTCTTTTTTGTTTGTTTAATTTGTATTTATTGACTAGAGAGAGAGAGAGGTTGACTTGTTGTTCCACTTACCTATGCAGTCATCGGTTGGTTCTCCTATATACCCTAACCGGGAATCAAACGCATATCAAGATGCTCTAACCAACTAAAACCAGCCATGGCTCATGGCTAAAAGTGTTTTTAAATGGTTTAGCCTGACCTGTGGTGGCACAGTGAATAAAGCAGCAACCTGGAATGCTGAACTCGTGGGTTCAAAACCCTAAACTCTCCAGGTCAAGGCACAAGATCAACTACTACAGATTTATGCTTCCTGCTCCTGCCCCCCTTTCTCTCTCTCCTCTCTCTAAAATGAATAAATAAAATACTTTAAAAGGTTTCACCCTGGCCTGACCTGTGATGGCGCAGTGGATAAAACGTCGACCTGGGAACACTGAGGTCGCCAGTTCAAAACCCTGCACTGGTCTAGTCAAGGCACATATGGGAGTTGAGGCTTCCAGCTCCTGCCCCCTTCTCTCTCTCTCTCTCTCTCTCACTCTGTGTCTCCTCTCTAAAATAAAAAAAATAAAATACAGTTTTAAAAAAAAAAAAAAAAAAAGGTTTCACCCTGGCTGTGTAGCTCAGTTGGTTGGAGCATACTCTTGATATGCCAAGGTTGCAGACTTGAACACCTCTCTTTGACATCAATAAATACTGAGGGACGACGTTGGAAAAGGGCTGTCACATCTTTCCCTTCCTTATAAGTCTTCTATATTTTGAAACACCCAGGAAGAAAATAGATTGGAAAATGGGGCTCCCTAGGCCTAATACTGCTAGGTTTCTTTGAATCATGAGAGGCATGTGAGCCCTGCTGGGTAGCTCAGTTGGCTAGAGCATTGTCCCATACACAAAGGTTGGAGGTTTCATCCCCAATCAGGGCATGTATAAGAGTCAACCAATGGCCTGATCAGGTGGTGGCACAGTGGATAGAGCGTAGGACTGGGATGCGGAAGACCCAGGCTCAAGACCCTGAGGGCGCCAGCTTGAGCGCAGGCTCATCTGGTTCGAGCAAAAGCTCGCCAGCTTGAACCCAAGATCCCTGGCTCCAGCAAGGGGTGCTCAGTCTGCTGAAGGCCCGTGGTCAAGGCACATGTGAGAAAGCAATCAATGAACAACTAAGATGTCGCAACAGCAACAAAAAACTGATGATTAATGCTTCTCATCTCCGTTCCTGTCTCTCTGTCCCTATCTATCCCTCTCTCTGACTCTCTAAAAAAAAAAAAAAAGAAAGAAAGCAATCAATGAACAACTAAGGTGTCACAACGGCAACAAAAAAATAATGATGGATGCTCCTCATCTCTCTCCGTTCCTGTCTTTCTGTTCCTATCTATCCCTCTCTCTGACTCTCTCTGACCCTGTAAAAAAAAAAAAGAGTCAACCAATGGATACATAAATAAGTGGAAAAACAAATTGATGTTTTGTTTTTCTCTTTCTCCCTTTCTCTCTCTCTTAAATTAAAAAAAAAAAAAAGCAGGTGAGGTAAGGACCATCACTCTTTTCACAGCAGAAAACTTTGTTCAGGCAACTTATTTGGTGATTGAGATTTTCCATATCTTTCACTCCCTATCACCTTCCAACTCTGTTTTGCTATGTATTTTCTGTATAAATAAAGTCTTTTTTATTTCCCAAAAACAAAACACCCACATAATTATGCATGTGCAATGTAGGTCAAAAAGACATTTCCTTTTACAAAATTAAACATAGACTTACCATCTGACCAAGTAGTTCCATCCCTGTTTCTACCCAAGAGAAATAAAAATAAACATCCACATAAAAACTTCAAGACAGTCATAGCAGCACTATTCACAACAGCCCACAGGAGGAAAAAACCCAAACGTCCATCAGTGAAGGAATGGATAAACCAAACGTGGTATAGGCCCTGGCCTGGTTGCTCAATTGGTTAGAGATCAACCTGGCGTGCCAGGGTTGTGAGTTTAATCTCCAGTCAGGGTACCTGGTATATGTAGGAATCAACCAGTGAATGCATAGGTGGGTGGGGAAATAAATAGATGTTTCTCTCTCCTTTCCTCTCTCTAGAATCAACAAATTTCAAACAATATTTTCCACACCATTTTTTTTCAAACAATTTTTAATGTATAAAAAATTAAATATGGTATTTCCTTATGATGAATATTACTCAGCAATAAGAAGAGAAATGAAGAACTAATGCTATAACATGGATGAATCTCAAAAACATTATGCTGCCTGACCAGGCGGTGGCGCAGTGGATAGAGCGTTGGACTGGGATGCAGAAGGACCCAGGTCTGGGACCCAGGTTCGAGACCCCGAGGTCGCAAGCTTGAGCGTGGGCTCATCTGGTTTGAGCAAAAAGCTCACCAGCTTGGACCCAAGGTCGCTGGCTCCAGCAAGGGGTTACTCAGTCTGCTGAAGACCCGCGATCAAGGCACATATGGGAAAGCAATCAATGAACAACTAAGATGTCGCAATGGCAACAAAAAACTGATGATTGATGCTTCTCACCTCTCCCCATTCCTGTCTGTCTGTCCCTCTCTCTGACTCTCTCTCTCTGTCTCTATAAAAATAAAATAAAATAAACATTATGCTAAGTAAAAGAAGTCAGTCACAAAAGGCCACATATTTTTATTTTACCATCAAACATTACATGGCATTTGTTGGAAGGTCCCCAAAAGGCACATCTTTCAAGACAGAGAATAGATTGGTATCTATCTTGGGCTTGGAATAGAATTCTAAAGTGACTGCAAATTGGTGGGAGGTTTTTTTTAGAGTGATGGAAATGTTTTAAAATTAGATTGTGGTAATAGTCATACAACTCTATAAATATATACAACTGTATACTTAAAACAGGTGAAATTTTTGGTATGTAAATTATATATCAATAAAGCTGTTTTTTAAGTGAAAAAAGGAGGGAAGATAGTAAGATAGAGTCCCACATGTGCACGGACTGGGATCCACTTGGCAACCCCCAGTCTGAGGCCAATGTTCAAATCAGCCCAGCTATCCTCAGTACCTGAGGATGAAGCTCGGACCAATAGAGCCACTGGCTGTGGAAGGGGAAGAGGGAGAGATAGTGGAAAGGGAGGGGAAGAGACACAGATAGTCACTTCTTGTGTGTGCTCTAATCAGGGATCAAACCTGGGACATCCGCATGCCTGGCTGATGCTCTATCTACTGAGCCAACTGGCCAGGGCCAATAAAGCTGTTTAAGGGGGGAAAAAAATGGTCCCTGCCCTGGCCAGATAGTTTGGTTGGTTTGAGCATCATCCTGAAGTGCAGAGGTGCTAGTTTGATCCCCGGTCAGGGTATGTACAGGCATATATCTATGTTCTTGTCTCTCTCTCATTCTCTCTCTCCTCCCCCTTCTCTCTAAAATCAATAAAGATTTATTTTATCCACTGTGGTGGTGCAGTGGATAAAGCATTGACCTGGAATGCTGAGGTTGCCGGTTTGAAACCCTGGGCTTGCCTGATCAAGGCACATATGGGAGTTAATCGTTCCTGCTCCTTCCCCTTCTCTCTCTCTCTCTTCTCTCTAAAATGAGTTAATAAAATTGAAAAAAAAAAATCCCTTTGGCTGTTATCTGGAGAAGGGTTATAGGTAAAATTCCCAGGTACAATTCAGGATTCCCAGTTAAACCTGAATTGCAGATACATAACAAATACTTTTCTAGGATTAGTATGTTGTATGCAATATTTATTCTGTATGATATTTGTTATATGTTGACAGTAAAAAATTATTTGGCCTGACCTGTGGTGGTGCAGTGGATAAAGCGTCGACCTGGGAACACTGAAGTCGCCAGTTCAAAACCCTGCACTGGTCGCCTGACCAGGCAGTGGCGCAGTGGATAGAGCGTCGGACTGGGATGCGGAAGACCCAGGTTCGAGACCCCGAGCTCGTCAGCTTGAGCGCGGGCCCATCTGGCTTGAGCAAAAAGCTCGCCAGCTTGGACCCAAGGTCGCTGGCTCCAGCAAGGGGTTGCTCGGTCTGCTGAAGGCCCGCGGTCAAGGCACATGTGAGAAAGCAATCAATGAACAACTATGGAGTGGCAACGAGAAACTAATGATTGATGCTTCTCACCTCTCTCCGTTCCTATCTGTCTGTCCCTATCTATCTCTCTCTCTGACTCTCTCTGTCCCTGTAAAAAACAAAACAAACAAACAAACAAAAAAACCCTGCACTGGTCTAGTCATGGCACATATGGGAGTTGATGCTTCCAGATCCTCCCCCCTTTCTCTCTTTCTCTCTCTCTCTCTCACTCTCTGTCTCCTCTCTAAAATGAATACAATAAAAAGAAATTTTTAAAAATTCTATTAAAAAAAACCATGACAAAATTATTTGTTATACATCCTACAACAGGGATGAACTTTAAGGGTATGCTGAATAAAATAAGGCAGACAAAAAAGTACAAATACTGTGATTCCACTTATAAGAGGTCCCTGGAGGAATCAGATTCATAGAGACAGAAAGATGATGGTGTGTGCCAGAGGCTGGAGGAAGGGATGGGGAGTGTTTATAGGGACAGAGTTTTAATTTGGGAATATAAAAGTTCTGTAGATGGATGGTGGGGATGGTTGCACAACAGTGTGAATATATTTAATGCCATTGAGCTGTACACTTAAAAATGGTCATGATGGTACATTTTATGTTATACATATTTTACCACAATAAAACATAATAATCCACATATCATCAAATAAAAATATCAGACATAGTTCTTTAAAAATGGTTTATATTGTAAATTTAATATTACATATATATAACATTAAAGAATTTGTTGTTTATCTTGAATTCAGATCTAACTGAGCATCCTCTATTTTTTTTTTTTTTTTTGAGAGAGAGAAAGGGACAGGAAGGGAGAGAGATGAAAAGCATCAACTCCTAGTTGTGTCACTTTAGTTGGTCATTGATTGCTTCTCATATGTGTCTTGACTCAGGGTGGTGGGGCTCAAGCCAGAGACTTTGGGATCATGTTGATGGTCACATATTCAAGCTGGTGACATGACACAGTGCTTAAGCTGTCAAGCCTACGCTCAAACCAACAACATTGGGGGTTCAAACCTAGAACTTCAGAGTCCCAACTTGACACTCTATCCACTGTTCCACCACTAATCAGGCTGGGCATCCTGTATCTTTAATTAATTAATTAATTAATTATTTAATTTTAGAGAGAGGTAGAAAGACAGAGACAGAAACAATAATCTGCCTGACCAGGCGGTGGCACAGTGGATAGAGCGTCGGACTGGGATGCGGAAGACCCAGGTTCAAGACCCCGAGCTCGCCAGCTTGAGCGTGGGCCCATCTAGCTTGAGCAAAAGCTCGTCAGCTTGGACCCAAGGTCGCTGGCTCCAGCAAGGGGTTGCTTGGTCTGCTGAAGGACCGCGGTCAAGGCACATGTGAGAAAGCAATCAGTGAACAACTAAGGTGTTGCGACAGCAACGAAAAACTAATGATTGATGCTTCTCATTTCTCTCCGTTCCTATCTGTCTGTCTCTATCTATCCCTCTCGCTGCTGACTCTCTGTCTCTGTGGAAAAAAAAAAAAAAGCAATGGCCTGAACTGTGGTGGAACAGTAGATAAAGTTTCGACCTGGAATGCTGGAATGCTGAGGTCACTGGTTCAAGACCCTGGGCTTTCCTGGTCAAGGCACATATGGGAGTTGGTGCTTCCTACTCCTCCATTTTCTCTAAAAAGAGTTTTTAAAAAAAAGCAAGCAATGAACAACAAAAGTGAAGCAACTATGAGTCAATACTTCTTGGTCCCCCACCCTGTAAAATCAACAAATAAAATCTTTAAAAAAACAGCCTGACCTGTGGTGGCGCAGTGGATAAAGCGTCGACCTGGAATGCTGAGGTTGCCGGTTCAAAACCCTAGACTTGCTCGGTCAAGGCACATATGGGAGTTGAAGCTTCCTGCTCCTCTCCCCCTTCTCTCTCTCTCTCTCTCCCTTTCCTCTAAAATGAATAAATGAATAAAAATAATTTTAAAATCTTAAAAAAACAAATACTATGCACTCACCCAAGTGGAATACTAACTAACATTTATTGACCAGCTACTATATTCCAGGCCACATCTAAATAGTATGCATTTAATATCATTAATTTCATTCCCATGTCACCTGTTATTTTTCTATCTTTTTAAATTTTTATTTATTTATTTATTTTACAGGTTCAGAGAGAGAGTCAGAGAGAGGGATAGATAGGGACAGACAGACAGGAACAGAGAGAGATGAGAAGCATTAATCATCAGTTTTTCGTTAGGACACCTTAGTTGTTCATTGATTGCTTTCTCATGTGTCTTGATCGTGGGCCTTCAGCAGACTGAGTAACCCCTTGCTCGAGGCAGTGACCTTGGGTCCAAGCTTGTGAACTTTGCTCAAACCAGATGAGCCCACGCTCAAGCTGGTGACGTCGGGGTCTTGAACCTGGGTCTTCCACATCCGAGTCCGACGCTTAATCCTCTGCGCCACCACCTGGTCACGCTCACCTGTTATTTTTCATCCCCACTTTCCAGATGGGGATACTGAGGCAGAGGACTAGCACAAATGGGGATTGGAAACCATTATCAGACTCTATTTTCCTTAGAGCTTTTCCCCACCTGAGCTGTGAAGATAACATGCTCATCTACTGCAGGCTTGCTCAGTGCCAGGGTTGCTCAGTCTGGCCTCATTCACTCAGACTGTAGAATTCCAGCCTCCTTGACAGGATGTGTCATAATCTGCATTTAAATAAGGTCTCCATAGGATTTGAGTGTGCATTTAGGTCTGAGAAGCACCTCACTGAAGTGTTACTGGGGTCTGATGGTCCTGGGTTGAATTCCTACCTCTGAAAACTGTGGGTATTTGTCTGAAACTTTGCAACTTTCCATATAAATTGATGACAAATGTCAGTACTTCTTTTCAAAGGCTATTTGGCTTAGGGGTTTTAACCATTTCTTATTGCTTCTCTAAGTACCATAAACTTAATGGTTTCAAACAATGAATATTTTTACCATTATGAAGGTCAGATGTCCAAAATGGGTCTCCCTGGGCTGAAATCCAGGTGTTGGCAGAATTGCTTTACTTTTGGAGGCTCTAGGGTAAGAACCAGCCTTTCCCAGCTTCTAGAACAGGGTTCGGGCACCTTTTTGGCTGAGAAAGCCATGAACGCCACATATTTTAAAATGTAATTCCGTGACAGCCATATAACATGTTTTTTTGGTTTTTTTTTTAATTTTATTCATTTAGATAGGAGAGAGAGAGAGAGAGAGAAAGGGGGGAGGAGCTGGAAGCATCAACTCCCATATGTGCCTTGACCAGACCAGTGCAGGGTTTTGAACTGGTGACCTCAGTGTTCCCAGGTCGACGCTTTATCCACTGCACCACCACAGGTCAGGCCATATAACATGTTTAACACTAAATACAAGTAAATGTGTGCATCTTATGTAAGACCAACACTTTTAAAGTGCAATAAGTCTCTAATTCTTTTTAATAACGTTGTTATGCTGTTGCTAACCATTGATGAATAAAGTACTTCTTACCATTAATGCGACTTCTGGTGCTGCATGGTTTTGCTGATGGCTTTGTAGTCTGGTTGATACGTGGGGAGGTTAAGCTTCATGCAGGCGTTAAGACTTCCAGCCATTAAACATGATCGTAGGTTGGTCTTAATGTTCTTTAATATTTTATTTATTTATTTATTTATTTATTTATTTATTTACAGGGACAGAGAGAGAGTCAGAGAGAGGGATAGATAGGGACAGACAGACAGGAACGGAGAGAGGTAAGAAGCATCAATCATTAGTTTTTTGTTGCTGTTGCCACACCATAGTTGTTCATTGATTGCTTTCTCACACGTGGCTTGACCGTGGGCCTTCAGCAGACCAAGCCACCCCTTGCTGGAGCCAGTGACCTTGGGTCCAAGCTGGCGAGCTTTTGCTCAAGCCAGATGGGCCCATGCTCAAGCTGGCGACCTCAGGGTCGCGAACCTGGGTCTTCCGCATCCCAGTCTGATGATCTATCCACTGTGCCACCACCTGGTCAGGCTTAACATTCTTTAGATGTGAGAAAGACTGCTCAAATGCATACCTAGAGCCAAACATTGTCATTACAGCAATACTCACATGCTGCAGTGTGTGGTATGTGACGGGAAGCGCGTTCCAAGTTTTGACAATCAGCTGGTCCGCGGGTTGAAGATTTTTCATTTCTTCCCACTTGTGGTTTTTTGTAGGTTTTTTTTGGGGGGGGACTGATCCTTTTTTCTTTTAAATATTTATTTTATTTTATTCATTTTAGAGAGGAGACATAGAATGAGAGAGAGAGAGAGAGAGAGAGAGAAAGAAAGAAAGAGAGAAAGGGGAGAGGAGCTGGAAGCATCAACTCCCATATGTGCCTTGACCAGACCAGTGCAGGGTTTTGAACTGGCGACCTTAGTGTTCCCAGGTCGATGCTTTATCCACTGCACCACCACAGGTCAGGCAATCTCCCCACTTGTGTTTGCTCACCAACTCTGCTTGCTGTCATGCAAGTCTTTCCAAATCTTCATTCAGTGACTTGAACTTATTCACCCATATGTCTGAGACCTTCAGGTCAGTTTGTAGCTCAAAATTTTTGACGGAGATACCGGGGATGTAACTCAGTTCGGCGCTGTCCACTGCACACTCATGTGGATGGGTGATGAACTTAAAAAAATGAGTGTGCTGCCTGACCAGGTGGTGGCACAGTGGATAGAGCATTGGACTGGGATGCAGAAGACCCAGGTTCAAGACCCCGCGGTTGCCAGTTTGAGCGCAGGCCCATCTGGCTTGAGCAAAAAATTCGCCAGCTTGAACCCAAGGTTGCTGGCTCCAGCAAGGGGTTTCTCAGTCTGCTGAAGGCCCGCGGTCAAGGCACATGTGAGAAAGCAATCAATGAACAACTAAGGTGTCGCAATGGCAATGAAAAACTAATGATTGATGCTTCTCACCTTTCTCTGTTCCTGTCTTTCTGTCCCTGTCTATCCCTCTCTGACTCTCTCTCTGTCCCTGTAAAAAAAAAAAAAAAAAAAGACGAGTGTGCTCATGAAATTCTCCAAAGCACACTTTGAATGACTGAAGGAGATTAGACCTGAAGCCCGCTAGCTGCTGGAGATCAAGATGCTGAACAGGGTCACTTGCTTCGCATCCACCTTTAAACTCTCCCAGTTTTTCAAATTGTAGTAAATGACCTGTTTCAATGTTGGCAATGAAAAGTTCCAGCTTGTTTTCAAATGGAAACACTGCTTGTTGAAGCAATAAGACTGTATTTCCAACGCCCTGCATTTTCACATTGAGCTGGTTCAGACGTTCAGTCATGTCCATGAGATAGAACTTTAGGAGCCACTCAGTGTTAGCTAACCCAGGATGCTTGACGTTCTTCATTTCAAGAAAAGTCTGGATTTCACTCAGACAAGCCGCGAAATGGCTGAGCACCTTCCCTCTTGACAACCAACGCACATTGCTATGCAGAAGCAAACCAGGATAATTATTCCCAACTTCATCCTGCAGTTTTAAACTGGCGATCATTTAAAGCACGGCTAACAACAAAGTTGACCACCCGAATGACCAGCGACATCACCTCACCTAGCTGCTCACTACACATCTGAGCACTAAGCGCCTCCTGATGTAGGATGCAGTGAAAACTTAGGATGGTTCTCTTTTCATGTTTACAAAGAAGCGCTACGAATCCTCTGTTTTTCCCCACCATGCACGGAGCACCATCAGTACACACTGAAATAAGTTTATCCATTGGTAGATTTTTTCTTTAGCGAACTCAGTGAAAGACTTGAATAAATCCTCCCCCTTTTTCTTTTAATTTTGTTTTTTTTTAATGGGAGGAGCTGGAAGCATCAACTCCCATATGTGCCTTGACCAGACCAGTACAGGGTTTTGAACTGGCGACCTCAGTGTTCCCAGGTCGACGCTTTATCCACTGCACTAACACAGGTCAGGCAATCCTCCCCTCTTATTGTCTCTTTCATAGGCAAAACAGCAAGACTTTCCTCACGTAGTGTGTCACTGACAGGATACCTTGCAATCATGCTGAACTGGGATAAATGGCTTATGTCTGTTGACTAATCCAAAGTGAGAGAAAAGAATGGTGCTGCATTGCCTGACCAGGCAGTGGCGCAGTGGATAGAGTGTCAGGCTGGGATGCTAAAGACCCAGGTTTGAGACCCGGAGGTCGCCAGCTTGAGCGCGGGCCTCATCTGGCTTGAGCTAAAGCTCGCCAGCTTGGACCCAAGGTTGCTGGCTCCAGCAAGGGGTGGCTCAGTCTGCTGAAGGCCTGCAGTCAAGGCACATGTGAGAAAGCATTGAATGAACAACTAAGGTGTTGCGAGGGCAATGAAAAACTAATGATTGATGCTTCTCACCTCTCTCTGCTCCTGTCTGTCTGTACCTATCTATCCCTCTCTCTGACTCTCTATCCCTGTAAAAGAAAAAAAAGAATGGTGGTGCATTTATGTCCTTCACTGTGTTTCCTCAATTTGATTTGCCATCGTGAGGGCATGATCGTGAACATTTCTTGCCAACAGAGGCATGTCTTTTATTCATTTGATTATCTTGTTTTTACCCGAAAAGTTGTCAAAAGTTCATTGGCAACATCGAGCATGAATGTTTTGACATAATCCCCATCTGTGAATGGCTTTCCGTTTCTCACAATTGCTAAAGCACCAGCAAAGCTAGCCAAATTCCAGCCACCTTGTTGCATCCAAACACGAAGTTGCTACTGACTACCTTGCACTCTGCACAGTAGCTCTTGACATGCTTTCTTCCTGTTGTTCCCTGCTGGATATTTTGATGCAAATATAGTATGGCATGTGTCAAAGTGCTGCTTTGTATTTGACCATTTCATCGATGCAATTTTTTAAAAATTTTATTTATTTATTTATTTATTTATTATTTATTTATTTATTTTTACAGGGACAGAGAGAGAGTCAGAGAGGGATAGATAGGGACAGACAGACAGGAACGGAGAGAGGTGAGAAGCATCAATCATTAGTTTTTCATTGCTGTTGCGACACCATAGTTGTTCATTGATTGCTTTCTCACATATGCCTTGACCGCGGGCCTTCAGCAGACCAAGCAACCCCTTGCTGGACCTAGCAACCTTGGGTCCAAGCTGAGGAGCTTTTGCTCAAGCCAGATTGGCCCGTGCTCAAGCTGGCGACCTTGGGGTCTCGAATCTGGGTCTTCCGCATCCCAGTCCAATGCTCTATCCACTGCACCACCGCCTGGTCAGGCCATCAATGCAATTTTATCATTGCATATTAGACACACTGCAGAACCTGCTCTCTCCACAAAGGCGAATTCTTCTGTCCATTCCTGCTAAAAAGTATGATACTCCTCATCTTTTTTTCTTTTAGCCATTCTCTTTATCAAAAAGGTTTCTACAATTAGCTAGATGACTACTTGATTAAAAGGAGGGAAGTTTACTTCCTGACCTCACAAGGACTCGTGTACGTTAGGCATTATGCAATAAAAATTTGGTGTTGTCCCAGAGGACAGCTGTGATTGGCTCCAGCCTCCCGCAACCATGAACAGGAGTGGTAGATAATGAATGGATTGTAATACATGAGAATGTTTTATATATATATATATATATATATATATATATATATATATATATATATATATTCACTTTATAGAGGAGACACAGAGTGAGAGAGAGAGAGAGAGAGAAAGGGGGGAGGAGCTGGAAGCATCAACTCCCATATGTGCCTTGACCAGACCAGTAGACCAGTACAGGGTTTTGAACTGGCGACCTCATTGTTCCCAGGTCGATGCTTTATCCACTGTGCTACCACAGGTCAGGCCTGTTTTATATTTTTAACGTTATTATTTTTTTAATTAAAGATTTGTCTGCGCCTGACCAGGCGGTGGCACAGTGGATAGAGTGTTGGACTGGGATGCGGAAGGACCCAGCTTCAAGACACCGAGGTCGCCAGCTTGAGCGCAGGCTCATCTGGCTTGAGCAAAAACTCACCAGCTTGGACCCAAGGTTGCTGGCTCGAGCAATGGGTTACTAGGTCTGCTGAAGACCCGAGGTCAAGGCACATATGAGAAAACAATCAATGAACAACTAAGGTGTCACAACAAAAAACTGATGATTGATGCTTCTCATCTCTCTGCGTTCTTCTCTGTCTGTCCCTATCTGTCCCTCTCTCTGACTCTCTCTCTGTCCCTGTAAAAAAAAAAAAAAAAATTGTCTGAGAGCCAGAAGCAGCCATCAAAAGAACCACATCTGGCCTGACCTGTGGTGGCGCAGTGGATAAAGTGTTGACCTGGGAACACTGAGGTCGCCAGTTCAAAACCATGTACTGGTCTGGTCAAGGCACATATGGGAGTTGATGCTTCCAGCTCCTCCCCCCTTTCTCTCTCTCTCTCTCTCTCTGTGTCTCCTCTCTAAAATGAATAAAATAATTAAATAAATAAATAAATAAAAGAACCACATCTGGCTTCGGAGCCATAGGTTCTCGACCCCTGTTCTAGAAGTTGGCTCATGTCTTGTTGCGCCACTCACAACAGTGAGGGGAATCCTTCTGGTACTGTTCCCATGATCAAATCTTCTCTGACCCTCCTGCCTCCTTATGAAGACACTCTGATTACATGGGGCCCATCCAGTGGTGGGATTCAGCTGGTTCCCTTCCTCCTGTTTGGCAAAACGCATACCTAATTTTTTTTTTTTATTCATTTTAGAGAGGAGACACAGAGTGAGAGAGAGAGAGAGAGAGAGAGAGAAAGGAAGGGGGGAGGAGCTGGAAGCATCAACTCCCATATGTGCCTTGACCAGACCAGTGCAGGGTTTTGAACTGACGACCTCAGTGTTCCCAGGTTGACGCTTTATCCACTGCGCTACCACAGGTCAGGCGCATACCTAATTTTTTGTTGAGTTCGATGAACAGGTTGTTAAAATGGCACTTGTAATTAGGGTTCTCTCTAAGGTGGGTGCCTGAGCAGCCGCCCAATGTGGAAATCACAAATTTACATTCCTTACTCTTTTTTCTTTAACGTTTATCTGCACAATAGCGTATTCTAAGCGTCTGTAATAAGGTTGATTCCATCCATAGGTGAAAAAAAAAGTTGCAAGTGAGGATGCCAATCAAGAATCAATATGGAGCCTGACCTGTGGTGGCGCAGTGGATAAAGCATCGACCTGGGAACACTGAGGTCGCCAGTTCAAAATCCTGTACTGGCCTGGTCAAGGCAAATAGGGGAGTTGATGCTTCCAGCTCCTCCCCCCTTTCTCTTTCCCTCTCTCTCTCTCTCTCTCTCACTCTGTGTCTCCTCTCTAAAAATGAATAAAATAAAAAGAAATAAAAAAAACCAAACCATAATTTAAAAAAAAGAATCAATATGGAAATATCTTAAATAATAGTTTTATTGTTTTTTGTCAGGTATTACTTAATATATTTTTGTTAATTTTTTTTCTTTTATTTTTTATTTATTCATTTTAGAGAGGGGACTCAGAGTGAGAGAGAGAGAAAAAAAAAAGAGAGAAAGGGGGAGAAGCTGAAAGCATCAACTCCCATATGTGCCTTGACCAGACCAGTGCAGGGTTTTGAACTGGCGACCTCAGTGTTCCCAGGTCGACACTTTATCCACTGCGACACCACAGGTCAGGCTATTTTTGTTAATATTTTATTTATTTATTTTTAATTTCTTTTTATTTATTCATTTTAGAGAGGAGACACAGAGTGAGAGAGAAAGAGAGAAAGGGGGGAGGAGCTGGAAGCATCCACTCCCATATGTGCCTTGACCAGACCAGTGCAAGGTTTTGCACTGGCGACCTCAGTGTTCCCATATGTGCCTTGACCAGACCAGTGCAAGGTTTTGCACTGGCGACCTCAGTGTTCCCAGGTCAACGCTTTATCCACTGCGCCACCACAGGTCAGGCCTTTGTTAATATTTTAAAACTCTTCCTTATAACAATCTAGTTTTGTGTATAGCATTTATTATTATTATTTAAGTATTAAATGCATGAAATAATAAACTACCTTTTGGTATATCAGTTTTTATACTTTAAATGGTCATTGGGGCAGAGAACCAGTTGTTAAATTATTTGAATCCAAGCACTGAACTTAAAACTAAGGAAGGTTAAGGGGGATGGCGGGATGCTAGGGATGATCAGGGGGCCTTGAATACCCACAATTGAATTGGAACTTTTCTCCCGTGGGGTCAAGTCGGCCTGTCTCTCCTCTCCTGTTACTCCTTGTGGCACGCAGTGGAAGGTGCTCAAACACAGCCTACAGCTAAAAGCGCTCTTGTCGCTCCTAGCAACAGAGTCGGGAAGCGCCACTGAGACTAGACCCTGAGACAAGGCCGGAGAATGCAGAGCGGTTCAAGCCGGCCAGCCACGCACGGAAAACTAGAAAGGGCCGATTGTCACGTGGGCCGGCGCCGGAAGGCGGAACTTCCGGCAGCGGCTTATTTTTTTTCCCGGTTGTTGGCTTCTACTGACCCCTCCCGACTGGGCCTTACGCCCCCCACCCCCCACGGCCCCGCGCCGCCGGGCCTCCAGCTACCATGAAGAAATTCTTCCAGGAAATCAAGGCTGACATCAAGTTTAAAAGTGCGGGGCCCGGACAGAAGCTCACGGAATCGGTGGGGTGCGTGACAGACGCTGGAGAGTGAGGCCTGGGGACGGAGACGGTCGGGGAGGCCAGAGAGTGCGAGGGGCGAGAAGGGGAGGCCGAGAGTCAAAGGGTGGGGGGAAATCTCTGGGGCTGGGCACCGGGAGCGGAGTGGAAGAGTAAGGGGAGGTCTCCGGGGGTGAAGCGGACGGGGCGAGGCCCGAGGGGCAGGATGAGGGGGGTGAGGAGGCGTGGCTTAAGGGAGATTGTGTTGAAAGCTGAGACCTGGGAGGGGAATAGAGGGGTGGTGAGGAAGAAACCTGGGCGATGGGGGTGGGGGGTTTGGGAGAATGGCCCCTGAAGAGGCATACCGATTTGGAGGAAATAGGTGATAGAAATTGGGAGCTGAGCCTGAGGAACCAAAGATTCGCAAGGCTTAGAGTCCATGGTGTGAAAGGTCTGGGCCCTGGTTCGGGAGTGTGAGGGAGGACTGGTTGGGAGCCTGGAAGGGCATGGAGTCGGAGACGTTGGAAGGGTCGGAAGGGATTTGGGAAGTCTGAGTGAATTGGAGAGGGCTGCGAGCTGCTGAGGAAGGTCTGGGAGCAGAAGGGAGGTGGACGGGGTGTACTAGGAAGCTGGAGGGGTTGTATGTGAGGGGAAGGAGATGGGGACTTTATTCCCTGTGGGTTATGGTTGAGTTGAGTGGGAGGCCTTTGGGAGACCTGGAGCATAAGGAGGTGGTGTGCACACCTTTACGCCTCTGTGAATTTTCTGGGGAGGATTTAGAGAAGGGAAGGGCTTGGGGCAAAAATGAAAATTCATTGGGGAGGTAAGTGTGGTGGGACAGTGCTATGGAGAGGATAGTGAAATGGGGCAGGTGACAATGCTAGACTGTCAAGGCTGGTGGGCTTAGAAGGAAGCTCCACTGAGGGGTGGGATTAGCAAAGGGTGCCAAGAGGTGCTGACACAGTTTCAGGGAGCTAGAGTGGGCTTTAGGGCCTGGGACAAGTGACTGAGGAAATACCCCAGTCTGGGCAGGGGTCTGTGAGGAATAATGGAAGGGACTGTGAAGATGTAGGGGCTGGGAGGGGTAGGAGGAGAGGCAGGGAGTAGGGCAGGAAGTGTTGGTGAAGGAATAATGAGGTGAGTGGGTTCACGGCATCTGTCACGAGGATTGGGGGTTCCTGAGATTCTTGAGAGGGGAGCACTTAGTGGGACGAAGGAGGCCCATGATGTCCAGGGCCGTGAGTAAGGGAAGAAATCACAGTGGACAAAGTCCACTGGGGGAGAGCAGGACAGCTTAAGTGACGGTTAGGAAGAGCTTAGGACCAGACAAGGTCTATTTATTTGTTTGCCAAATGGTGGGTGGAGGTGGGGGCTGGGGCAGATGGGACTGTATGACAGGCAGAAGGCAGGGGCAGTGTGAGTGATTGTTCTGCCAGACTGGAGGCTTGGGAGGAGAGGGGAAGGAAGTAATTTGGAGATACAGGCTTTTATGACATGCTGGGAGTGAGATGGGAGATTCAGGATGTGCTGGTGGGTGTGTCAAGCTCTGTCATCACTGAGACAAAATTCCCACTCTCTCTCAGGGCTTGCCTTCTAGTGTAGGAAAAGAAACCAATACATCTCTAATGAAAGATTAGGTTGTGCCTGGCAGGGTTAGTGAGTATTGGGGGGGGCAACCTTTAAATTTCTTTTTATTTTATTCATTTTAGAGAGGAGACATAGAGTGTGAGAAAGAGAAAGGGGGAGGAGCTGGAAGCATCAACTCCCATATGTGCCTTGACCAGACCAGTGCAGGGTTTTGAACTGGCGACCTCAGTGTTTCCAGGTCGACGCTTTACCCACTGCGCCACCACAGGTCAGGCGGTGGGGAGACCTTTAGATAGTCCAGGAACGCCTCTCTAAGAAGGTGACATGTGCCTGACCAAGTGGTTGTGCAGTGGATAGAGCGTCAGACTGGGATACGGAAGACCCAGGTTCGAGACCCTGAGCTCGCCAGCTTGAGCGCGGGCCCATCTGACTTGAGCAAAAAGCTCGCCAGCTTGGACCCAAGGTCGCTGGCTCCAGCAAGGGGTTGCTCGGTCTGCTGAGGGCCTGCGGTCAAGGCACATGTGAGAAAGCAATCAATGAACAACTAAGGTGTCGCAACGAGAAACATATGATTGATGCTTCTCACCTCTCTCCGCTACTGTCTGTCTGTCCCTATCTATCCCTCTCTGACTTTCTCTCTGTCCCTGTAAAAAAAAAAAAAAGAAGGTGACATGTGAGCCAAGAGCTGGATCAGGTGAGATTCAGCCATGTAGAAATCAACAAACCCCCCCCCCACTTCATGTACACACACAAAGCAGCTCTACCCTCTCTCAGAAGTCCTTTCCTTATTCCACCCCCAGGAGGAACATTATGGGCAGAAGGCATAGGAAGTGCAAAGGCTCTGTGGAAGGAAACATCTGGCCATCTGTGAGCAACAGCAGGGAGACAAGTGTAGAAGAACCAGGGAGATGGGCAGGTTGTGCATGGCCCACGGGGATGTGGGTAGCTCTAGGATTCTCTTGTGCAGGCGTTGGGAGAACTTGGTGCAGAGGTGTGATAAGTGCTGATTTAGGTTTAGAGGGATCCCTCTGGCTGCCCAGCAGAGCCGTGAAGAGGGTAGGCCAAGTATATTGGAAAGTGGCATTTTTATTTATATATTTATCTATTTATTTATTTTAGGTGAGAGGATGGGAGATAGTAAGGCAGACTTCTGCATGCGCCCCAACCCAGGATCCACCCAGCAACTTCATGTGGGGCCACTGCTTGAGTACCAAGAATTTTTTTGTGTGTGTGTGGCAGAGACAGAGAGAGGGAGAGAGATGAGAAACATCAATTATTCGTTGTGGTTCCTTAGTTGTTCATTGATTGCTTTCTCATATGTGCCTTGACCGGGGGGCTACAGCATACTGAGTGACCCCTTGCTTGAGCCTGCGACCTCGGGCTCAAGCTGGTGAGCTTTGCTCAAACCAGATGAGCCCACGCTCAAGCTGGCGACCTTGGGGTCTCGAACCTGGGTCCTCCATATTCCAGTCCGACGCTCTATCCACTGCGCCACTGCCTGGTCAGGCAGTACCAAGCTATTTTTAGCACCTGGGGCTGATACTCTACTACAGAGTTATCCTCAGTGTCCAGGGCCACACTTGAACCAATGGAGCCACTGGCTGCAGGAAGGGAAGAGGGAGAGGAGGAGAGAGAGGAAGGGAGAAGCAGACGGTTCCTTCTCCTGTGTGCTCTGACTGGGAATCAAACCTGGGATATCCATACACTGGGCTGACACTGTATCTACTGAGCCACCAGCCAGGACCTAAAATTTTTATTTATTGATTTTAGAGAGAGAGGAAAGGGGGGGGGACAACATCGATTTACTGTTCCACTTATTTATGCATCCATTTGTTGACTCTTGTATGTGCCCTGAGCAGGGATCAAACCTACAACCTTGTGGGGTCAGGCTGATGCTCTAACCAGCTGAGCTATCTGGCTAGGGTAGAAAGTGGCATTTTTATAGAAAAATGTCAATATATCCATGGAACTATGGTGGGTCTACATAACTCATTTTTTCTTCAACACGAGATTGTCAGCTGTGGGGAAGGCTAGCAGGAATGGGCAGGAAGCAGGTCCCAGAGACCTTGTAACAAGAAGAAGGGGCTGCCTGCATATCTGCACAGAGTGAGAGTAGTGAACTGGGAGCCCTGGCTCCTGGGAAGGTTTTATAGACTTAGTACAGATGATCCCAACCACTGGGGCCAGGAGAGGGTCCTCAAAGAAGATGGCTGGTGAGTCAGACCAAGGTGGGAGGATGGACTTCTCTGCTGGGACATTCATAAACCAGTTTATTTTCCTGCTAAGGAGATTAAGAAGCCATCCATCCCCTGAGGTCATCAGAAGAAAGACTTAAGTTATTTCCCAGGGTGGAGGTGAGATTAAATCATATCTTTGTAACATGCTTAATTCAGGGCATGCATGGTATTTGAGCTTCTGTGACCCTTTAGGACTTGAAAAAGGAGATCTTCAGACCGCCCTCAGAGGGCTGTTTATATGAGACATATACACTGTGTGCATTGCCTGGCACATAGTAGGTGCAGAGTTAATGAAATTGCAATGTTCACTGTTATAGACAGTAAGGGCCAAGATTCTTACTCAAGAGGGAGTGAGGAGAGGAATGACACCTTTGAGTCAATCAGTTCCTGAAGACATCAGGGTGCTGTCACACATGCTTTACTGGGATGGTTCCCAATGTGGGTATGGGTGCTGTTACCTGTTACGCCCATTTAACAGATGATGCCTCTGAGGCCCAGGCCAGTGCTGGACTTACCCATAAGGACAGAGCAGGGAGTGATCATCATCTGTCTATGTTAGAACCTTCTGGTGGCCACAGGGGTGGCGAGCCCTGGCAAAAAGGAACATGTCTGGGCCCTGGCCAGTTGGCTCAGCAGTAGAGTGTCAGCCTGGCATGTGAAAGTCCCAGGTTCGTTTCCCGGCCAGGGCACACAGGAGAGCTCCCATCTGCTTCTCCACCCTTCCCCCTCTCCTTCCTCTCTATCTCTCTCTTCCCTTCCCTCAGTTAAGGCTCCATTGGAGCAAAGTTGGCCTGGGCGCTGAGGACGGCTCCATGGCCTCCACCTCAGGCACTAGTATGGCTCCCACCTCAATGGAGCAATGTCCCAGATGGGGAGAGCATCACCCCCTGGTGGGCATCCGGGTAGATCCCGGATGTGTACATGCAGGAGTCTTGACTGCCTCCCTGCTTCTAACTTCCGAAAAACACACACAAAAAGGGGGGGGGGACCTGTCTGTATGATGGGGCATGAGTAGAAGTCGGAGAGTGGCAGAGGCTATTCTGTCTGACCCCATATAACCTCACTGTCCCTCTGTCTCTCCAGGGAGAAGGCCCCCAAAGAAAAGCCCAACCAGCCGGCGCTCTGGCAGCCCCGACAGGGACCCACTAATGAGGCACAGATGGCAGCTGCAGCAGCCCTGGCTCGGCTTGAACAGAAGCAGCCCAGGGCCCGGGGCCCCACATCACAGGACTTCATCCGGAACCAGGGTGAGCTGCTCTGTTCTTGGGCCACTGTAGGGGCAGGCAAAGGGAGGTGGAGTGAGGCCTCTGCCCCTCTGTTCTTTTTTTTTTTTTTTTTTTTCTTTCTTTATTCATTTTAGAGAGGAGACACACACAGAGAGAGAGAGAGAAAGAGAGAAAGGGGGGAGGAGCTGGAAGCATCAACTCCCATATGTGCCTTGACCAGACCAGTGCAGGGTTTTGAACTGGCGACCTCAGTGTTCCCAGGTTGACGCTTTATCCACTGCGCCACCACAGGTCAGGCTATGCCCCTCTGTTCTTGAGGCTTGTCCATGGCTATTCAGAGGCCCCAGATCCTGTGCTTGGCCCTGGATGAAAATAATTACAGAATCAATGATATTGAGGAGCTTTAAAATTGCAATTGTGACAGTGGGTAAATTCAGGGTGCAAAGGAACAAGGGTCTGATGTGGTCTGGGTGCCACAAATGTCAGGGAGGTTGGAGAGGGGAGGGAGGGAGGAGGAGAAGGTTGAAGGTCATCAGGAGGTGGTCAGGTGAAGTGTGGGGACATAAAGCAGTGTTATAGGAAGATGGGCCAGGACCTCAGGCTAGAAGGACTAGAACTTGACCCCCTTGAGGGCCAGCCCCAGAGGAGCCACACTGACCTATCTCTGCCTCTTCCTCCAGTGAAAAAAGAACTTCAAACTGAAGCGACTGTCAGTGGGAGCTCGGAGGCCTCAGGGACTAACATGGTAAAAGCATCCACATGGCAGCATGACATCCCAAGGGGTGGCCTGGGGCAGGGGAGCTGGGACACTGACCCCCAAGTTCTTGCCTGTGTTTGCCTAGTTAACCATTTCCTCGTCAGCAGCTGAGCACCAGCTGTGGGCTGAAGCCTGTGGTGCTGGGAGTGGTTGGGATACAGAAAGCTGTCAGGGTGGAAAGAGCTCACCTCTGGTCTTGGGGAATCTTGCCTTAAAAGGTAGAGGTGGGGAAAAAAAAAAAAAAAAAGGTAGAGGTGGATTGTGATTGAGTGCAGTGTCGATTGAGACCTCCACATTCAGCACTTGATGATGCCAGCTTGGGTACTAAGGTTAGGACTGGACCCCATTAACTCTTTGGTTCTTGGTCCCCCCACCCCGGCTCTGTAACCCCAAGGGGGTGAGGTGCTGTTATAGTTCACCTGGTTTTTAGAAGAGAAAACTGAAGTTCAGGGAGGTAAAGGCAGCTGTCCTCAGCCATATACCTCAAAACAAGCAGGTACAGAATGGGAACCCCAATCTGTGGGCCCCCAAAACCAGTACTGCCTTTTGGGAGGTAGGAGGACTCTGTGGAGACTGGTATAATCAGAGGCCATCCTGAAGGAGGTGGGCTTCAAAGGAGAGCTCTGAAGAAAGGGTATTCCTACCAGTTCAGGCCTTGAGTTCTTTCTGGATTTTAGAGCGGAAGAGACCCTACTGATTATCTAGAATTGAGGCCCAGAGAGAGGCCAGGACTTGTCCAGGGCCCCATGACTTGACTCCCCATCACAAAGCCCCTTCTCTATCAGGTAGCAAGAACAGGAACAGCAGCCATTGATTGAGTGCTGTGTCTGAAGCTGCTACACACTCTTTTTTTTGTTTCTTACCTTGTTGAATTCTGAGCTGGTCCTGCAGAGACATTTCACAGACCAGAGAACAGCCTCAGAGGGGCTTGGTCACCAGGCCAGGGTGCTTCATGGTAGAGGGGATAGTGATGGGACCAGGGGTATCTGACTCCCAGGGCCATGCTTTCAGAGCTGTGGCACTCAGTGACTTGGGGTGGCCTCTATCCACAGTCCAGGCTCAGATACTTTCATCCTCATCTTCCCAGGTGCCCAAGCCCAAAGAGGAAGACTCAGCTCACCTGGCAGTGCCTGGAGTATACTTCACCTGCCCATTCACAGGGACCATCCTGAGGAAGGACCAGCGGGACACCCGAATCAAAGAGGCTATTCTCTCAGTGAGTGGAGTACTGTGCCCCCATCCCTCACCTAGAGGTCCCAGGGGTGGCGCTGCCTTTAGTAAGCTCCAGTAAGTCTAGGTGGGACAGGTCCTTTCTAAAGTTTTCACCTGCATATATCATGTCTGTTGTTATTTCTTCGTAGAGGTGATGCTTAGGTGTTGAGCAGATTCAGTATACAAAAGGTTAGGCAGACAAAAAGCCACCTGCCACCCACCTCTGTGGGCTATTTAGTTCTCTCTTCAGAGATATTTCAAATATGTACAAACTAATAATGTACTTTTATCTCCTTTTTACTTTATTTACTTATTTTTTTTTAGCGAGAAAGAAAAGAGACGGACAGACAGACAGGAAGAGAGAAAGATGAGAAACATCAACCGATAGTTGGAGCACCTTAGTTGTTCATTGATTGCTTTCTCATATGTGCCTTGACAGGAGGGCTCCAGCTGAGCCCGTGACTGCTTGCTCAAGCCAGCGCCCTTGGGCTTCAAGCCATTGAGCTTTGGGCTCAAGCCAGCGACCATGGAATCATGCCTATGATCCCATGCTCAAGCTGGCGACCCTGTGCTCAAACCGGAAGAACCTGCGTTTAAGTCGGCAACTTCAGGGTTTCGATCCTGGGTCTTCAGTGTCCTAGGCTGACACTTTATCCATTGCTCCACTGCCTGATCAGACCTCCCCTTCACTTAACAAATTATTTTTTCATTGATTTGAGAAAGAAAGGAAGGGAGAGAGAGGGGAAGGGAGAGAGAATGAGGGGGGCACAACCCTTTGCTCCATTTAGTCATTCTGTTTTAGTTGTGCACTCATTAGTTGTCCCTCATATGTGCCCTGACCAGGGATCATATCCGCAATCTCCACATGCTTGGATGATGCTCTATCCACTGAACCACCTTTCTAGGACTTCCCATCACTTGTTTTTTTATAAAAGGTAATATACTGCTCACACTTAACGTAGGAACTGTCAGCTGTTACATCAGTACAAAAAGAACTCCAACATTGTTTTTCTTCCTAAAAACTGAGTTTGGAAATAATTTCAAACTGAAAAAAAAATTCTAAGACCCTGACCAGGTGGTGGCACAGTAGATAGAGTGTCGGACTGGGACGCCGGGGACCGAGGTTCAAAACCCTGAAGTCACCTGCTTGAGCATGGGCTCACCAGCTTAAGCACGGGGTTGCTGGCTTGAGCACGGGCTCACCAGCTTGAGCACGGGGTTGCTGGCTTGAGCACGGGATCATAGACATGACTCCATAGTCACTGGCCTGAGCCCAGTGGTCACTGGCTTAAAGCCCAAGGTCGCTGGCTTGAGCCCAAAGTCACTGGCTTAAGCAAGGGGTCACTCACTGTGCTGTAGCCCCCCCAGTCAAGGCACATATGAGAAAGTTAATGAATAACTAAGGAGCTGCAATAAAGAATTGATTCTTCTCATCTCTCTCCCTTCCTGTCTCTGTCACTCTCTCTGTCATGTCTCTGTCACAAAGAAAAAAAAAGAGAAAGAAAAGAAAAATTGCAAGAACAAAAACAACACCTTAGCCTGACCAGGCGGTGGTGCAGTGGATAGAGCATTGACCTGGGATGCTGAGGACCCAGGTTCGAAACCCCAAGGTTTCTGGCTTGAGTGAGGCTCACCAGCTTGAGCATGGGCTCACCGGCTTAAGTGCGGGGTCATAGACATGAACCCATGGTCACTGGCTTGAGCAAGGGGTCACAAACTTAGCTGGAACCCCCAGGTCAAGGCACATATGAGAAAGCAATCAATGAACAAAGGTGCCGCAACTACAAGTTGATGCTTCTCATTTCTCCCTTTCTGTCTGTCTGTCTCTCTCTAAAACAAAACAAAAAAGGGAAATAAAAGGCAACTGAATATCTTTGCTCTGGGCTTGAGTTTCTCATTACCATCATGTCAGATTACTACAAATTTGGGGGCTTCAAAATGCACACATCTAGTCTATTAGAATTCTGGAAATCAGTCTGACATGGCTCTCATTAGTGACAGGACTGTGTTCCTTTTAGAAACTCTGTGGAGAGTCCATTTCCTGTCCTTTTCTGGATTCCAGGCTGCCTTTTTTCTGTGGCTCCTTTTTCCATCTTCATAGCCACCAATGCCAGGCCAAGTCTGTCTGGCTGCCATCTCTCTGATTCTCTCTCCTAATGGGCGCTTATGATTACTCTGGACCTACCTGGATTGTCCAGGCTAATGTCCCATTTTAAGGTCTGCTGATCAGGCCTGACCAAGCAGTGCCTTAGTGGACAGAGCATCAGACTGGGACATGGAGGACCTAGGTTAGAAGCCCCAAGGTTGCCGGCTTGAGTGCAGGCTTATCTGGTTTGAGCGGGGCTCGCCAGCTTAAGCCCGGGATCGCTGGCTTGAGCAGGGGGTCACTCGGTCTGCTGTAGCCCCCTGATCAGGTCACATGTGAGGAAGCAATGAACAACTAAGGTGCTGCAACAAAGAATTAATGCTTCTCATTTCTCTCCCTTCCTGTCTGTCCCTCTCTCTATCTCTGTCACACACACAAAAAGAAAGGCCTTCTGGTTAGTAGCTGTAAGTCTTTAGTGTAATCTGGGTTGCCAAAGACCCCTCTCCCTAGGGGTGAGGGTGGGGCTGAGGTCTAGGATGGAGTCATTAAAGGGCTTTTCTCTTTTTCTGCTGAGCACATATAGTTGAGTTTGCTTCAGTTAAATGCTATTGGCTAATCCATCATGAGACTGTTATTAGTATTATTACTGTTATTACTGCTGCCTCCTGGGTAGTGAGGCCTCCTAGCTATGGGGTAAGCGCTTTTTGACCTACCTTCCTCATTCCTCCTAGCACTTCTCCACTGACCCAGTAGCTGCCTCCATCATGAAGATCCATACATTCAACAAAGACCGGGACAAGGTGAAGCTGGGCGTGGACACCATTGCCAAGTGAGTAGTTGCCCTTGCCCCTCGTGGTGATACCAGCCCCTTGGGCACCAGCATGACCTGCTGAGGGGGCCCAGGAATTTGGTCCTGGGAGTGAGGCCAGGCCCCACCTTTCACTGCCCCTGAGCTCATGAAGAAGGGGCTGGCCTCTTTGGGCATCAGTTTACCTGTCTGTAGAATGAAGGGGTTTACTGAATTGGGGATTCCCAAATCTGACTTCCCCTTGGGATCATCAGAAAAATGTGAAAGGAGATGAGTTCCCACTCCATTTCCCTGACTGAACAGGTCTGGGGGTGCTGGAAGTCCATTTGCTCAAGCTGACACTGGTTACCTGTTGGCCCTGATGGCCTGTTATTCTGGCTCTGTCCAGTCCACTACTGTGGTCTATTGGTGTTCTCCAGGGGAGGTAGAACCCACAGCAGTGGGCCCCAGGTGGGCAGTGGCAGGGGCAGTGGTATCCTATGCTGGCCCAAGCTGTTGACACTGGGGTTTGGGCTCTATGAGGCATGCGAGGTGTGACAGCACCCCACCTTCCCCCGTCACTCTTACAAGCCAAAGTGTGGCTCTAAGCCAGGGGTCCCCAAACTTTTTACACAGGGGGCCAGTTCACTGTCCCTCAGACCATTGAAGGGCCACCACATGCAGTACTCCATACACTGACCATCAATGAAAGAGGTGCCCCTTCCGGAAGTGCGGCGGGGGTGGATAAATGGCCTTAGGTGGCTGCAATTTGGCCCGCGGGCCGTAGTTTGGGGACCTCTGCTCTAAGCTGTTGTCCATCCTGGAGGTAGGACATACAAAGGAGCTGTTGACCAACCCAGTCCTGTCCCTGTTCTCCAATTTTGCCCAGGTACCTGGACAATATCCACCTGCACCCTGAGGAGGAGAAGTACCGGAAGATTAAGCTGCAGAACAAGGTGTTCCAGGTGGGTGACGTTTAGCCTGTGTAGCCAGTGTGAGTGTGGCAGTAGGGCCTGTCCTACAGGGGTTGCAGTTGAGGGGGCACAGGTGGCAGGTGGAGTGGGGACTTTATGAACATAGGTCATACATGGTGTCTGTATTTAATCCGCTTTCTCCAGCACCCTGGGCATGTTTTGACTTTTCTTTAATTTGAACTAGTTGGGGTGACATTAGCACTGAGGGATTTCTAACATAAATGCAGACTTGTTTTCTGTGTAGAAATCAAGGGGTCCCACCAGCCTGGCCCGTGTTACCTGTCTGCTGGCAGGGCACACACTGCTCCCCATTCCCAGTGTCAGATGCAGCCCTCCCCCCCATTTTTGGACACCACATGCTGTTCTTTAGCTTCTCTTCACCCTGGTTGTTGGCCTTTGGGGTCCCCCCTTCTCTGACCAGTTGCTGGCAACCCTATAGCCTTTCCTTGGGCAGTTTTGGGGGGTTTATCCCATCCAAGAGGGCAGCAGCTGCTCCAGAAGAGGGGTCATTGGGCCTTGTAGGACAGGTTGGGCAGTGAGGCTGGTGGGGCTGCAGGAGACCCAAGGGCCCTGCTTGACTCCTGGCTCTGCTTCCAGGAGCGCATTAACTGCCTGGAAGGGACCCACGAGTTCTTTGAGGCCATTGGCTTTCAGAAGGCATTGTTGCCTGTTCCAGATCGAGGTAAGCTGAGTAGAAAAGGGCCTTAGCTAAATCAGGAGGTGGGGTTGGGAGGAGCCTGTTGCGGGTGTCTTTCTGCTGTGGCACAGTGACATATCTGTGTGTCCCAGAGGATCCTGAAGAGTTCTATGTCCTGAGTGAGGCCGCTCTGGTCCAGCCTAAGAGCCTGGAGAGGCACAAGGAGCAGCTGCTGTGCGCCGAACCTGTGCGGGCCATACTAGCCCGCCAGCGCCGTATTTTCCGGCCCTCGCCCCTGGGCTCCCAGTTCGACCTGCCCTCTGACTTCTTCAACCTCACGGCCGAGGAAGCCAAACGGGAGCAGAGGCTCAGGGCTGAGGCAGTGGAGCGGCTGAGCATGCTGCGGACCAAGGCCATGCGGGAAAAGGAAGAGCAGAGGGAGATGCGCAAGTACACTTACACACTGCTGCGTGTCCGCCTTCCCGACGGCTGCCTCCTCCAGGGTGTGTGCTGCCAACTGACCAGGGTTGTATTGGGAAGGGGTAGGGCAAGGCCTTGGAGATGGTGTCTGCTGATTTGGCTGAGCTGAGCATGTTGTAATAACTGCATCCTGTGGGTTTGCTGTGCCTACAGCAGGAGTGGAAGGCCTCTCTGGTCTGAGCTTGTCTGGGCTGGGTGGTTCCTGGTGGAGTTCCCATGTTCTACAGTCCCATTCTGACTGTTCCACCTCTCAGGGACCTTCTATGCCCGTGAGCGGATGGTAGCACTGTATAGCTTTGTCCGGGAGGCCTTGCAGAATGACTGGCTGCCCTTTGAGCTGCTGGCCTCGGGTGGGCAGAAGTTGTCAGAGGAGGAGAACTTGGCCTTCAATGAATGTGGGCTGGTGAGTGACAAGCTCCTGCATGCTGGATCTCTGGGTTCTCCTTGAATTCATACACTCCCCACGAGGGCAGTACGGGGTGGTGCTAAGGCCAAGCTCCCTGGGTTTCAGTCCTGCCTTGCTGTTTATTAGCAGTGTGACCTTGAATACCTTCTCTTTGCTTCAGTTTCCTACCTTTAAAATGGGAAGGAAGGTGGCAAGTATTATTTTGAGTCTCCTGAGGAGAACCCAGGTGGGATTGGAAATGTGGGGATTTACTGGGGGGGAGATGCAGGATGGGACCAGAAAGCAGTCAGACCCTGATGCAGACCAGGAAGGAAGGTGGCCTGGGCAGGAGGTCTTAGGTCTTGACTACTGCTCAGCACTGGGACAGCCTCAGCCAGGCCAGGAAATGTCCCTGAGCCTGGGTCTTCTGTAGGAGGGGCCACTGCTTTGGGAGTGGGCTGTGATGGCTATCACTGCTGTCGTTGGTGAGGAGCAGCCTTGGGAGTATAGCCCCGACTCCAGCATGAAGATTTGAACATAAGGATGTGAGTTCTGTCATGTAAAGGTGAGAACAAGGCTGAGACTTCCTGCCCCACCACAGGTTCCCTCAGCCCTCCTGACCTTCTCGTGGGACACAGCGGTGCTAGAGGACATCAAGGCTGCGGGCGCCGAACCAGACTCATCTATCCTGAAACCCGAGCTCCTGTTGGCCATCGAGAAGCTCTCGTGAAATAAAAGCAGGGTTGGCTACAGCCCCCATGGGTCTGTTTTATGCTCTCCTGCTTCCTCCACTACTGCTCATGTCCATTTTCCCTCTACTCCAAGGCCTCCCAGCCTCCTCCAGCACTGTTTGCCCAGTCCTCTGGCAAGGGAGAACCACTGGTTAGCCTGTGACCACCACCCAGAGGGCTTTCAGGGGACAGTAGCTGTGCTGTCCTTGGTAGGGCTTGGTTTAAGCCTTTTCCAGCTGCTATTAACTTGATTAATGGAACCCCAGTCATGATAGACGGCACCTCCCCGGGCAGGAAAGGAGGCCTGCAGCATGAGCGTAGGCCCCACATATTGTGACCCAAGTACTTCGGCTGGCCCTGAGGCTGCCCTGGGGGGTCGCTGGTGACAGTGGCATTAGATGCAAATGGCTGGGCCTGTCAGGACAGAATTCTGTAACACTAAATTCTGAGTCCAAATAAACAGGCTGTTTGACTAGTCTCCTGGTGGTAAATTCCATCTGTCTTGCAGGGCAGGTCAGTAGCTTGTTACCCAATGGATGAGCCTACCTTGCTGAGGGTGCCCCAGGGATCCTGGGCATTGGAGCTAGGGCCTCTTAGGCCCTGAACAAGTTCCTGTGGATGTTACTTTACATGACAAAAGTTTTAAGATGGGAGATTGTCCTGGTTTTTCCAGATGGGCCCAGTGTCATAACTGGGGTTCTAATATGTTGAAAAGGATAAGGCAGAAGAGATAGGAAGGTGCTGTGCTGCGGGTTTCAAAGATGGAATAAGGGGCCACGAGCCAAAAAAATACGGTGGCCTCTAGAGGCAGAAGGCACAGAAATGGATTTTCCACAGGAACTTCCAGAAGGAATCAGCCTTGCCCACACCTGTATTTTAAAGAGAGACCCCTGTCAGATACGATACCCAGAACTGGATAAACAAGTTTGTATTGTTTTAAAATCCCCATTTTTAGTGATATGTTACAGTCACAGGGAACAAAGACAGGGAAATAGGCCTGGAGCATTAAAGGTACTCCCTGGTCATACCCAGGCTGGGAGATGGACCCACAGCCACTCAACTGGATCATCCTTCCCTCTCATTTCCAGGTTGGCCACTAGCTCTAGTTCTTGCTAGATTCTACCCTGCACAGAGGCCTAGTGGCTGGTCCTCTGACCACTGCTAGCTGGGTTATGGACAGACTTGAAACTTTAAGGCTTAAATGTAACTTTAAAAGCAAAAATCCCCTGTAACCTCTCAGCCAGCAGGCTGCCCACTATGCATGCCCTTGTCTCACACCTGAGCCATTAGCAGCTGTTGGACCCAGGCCTGTCTCCTTTGCTGCCATATCTTCGGAACCCAGTACAGACTTACCCTGTCATTTAGGTCCTAAATCTCCTTTGTCCCCAACTACTGCTAGGACTCAACTGCAAGTTATCAGCTATCCAACTAAAACAGACTTAAAGGGACTTCACAGGTAGTTGTGTCCACAGGTGTAATATACATGCTTCCACCCTGTGCACACGTATTCAGCTGCACCCTATCTCCCGCAGACGGTCCTGGCCAAGGCTCATACCCTCACTCTGCAACTGGGCTGTTTCTCAGCCCACCCATACAGGGTCCCTTAAGGAGGATCAGGATGTTGGTGGGAGTAGAAAACCTGGGGAGTCTTGACCACCACACAGGTACAGGGTTGAGTTGTCCTGTATGGCTGTACCCAGCTGATGAGCTGTTCTGCATGCTGATGTGCTTGCTAGGGGCAGTGGGAACAAAAAATTGGTATGAGGGGTCGGCAGGACAGAGTCCAGGTTGGATAGTTAGTGAATTCTGCTAAAATCTTAGTTCCCAGCCCCGGCCAGCTGGCTCAGTGGTAGAGCAACCTGGCATGTGTAAGTCCCAGATTTGATTCCTGGCCAGGGCACACAGTAGAAGCACCCATCTGCTTCTCCACCCCTCCCCCTCTCCATCCTCTGTCTCTCCCCTTTCTGCAGCTAAAGCTCCATTGGAGCAATGTTGGCCCGTGCACTGAGGATGGCTCCATGGCCTCCGCCTCAGGTGCTAGAATGGCTCTGGTTGCAGCAGAGCAATGTCCTAGATGGGCAAAGCATCACTCCCTAGAGGGCATATGGGTGGACCCCAGTCAGGCGCATGCAGGAGCCTGTCTCTCTGCCTCCCTGCTTCTCACTTCAGAAAAATACAAAAATAAAATAAAATCTTAGTTCCCCGTGGGGAACTGCTATAGGGGCTATCGTTGCCCCTATGTGGCGCTGCTCCCGGGCCTCAGGGACCAGGGATCCAGTGTTGAACTCAGATTCAACACTCCTGTGGCAGACCTGACCCAGATGTCCATCAGTAAGCCAGGATTCAGGTCTTAGAGGACCAGAATATGCCCTGCTCACCTCCCAAGGGGATAGGAGGGAATGATGGGCATAAGCACCTGCTGAGAAGCCCCACCCCGAACTAGGCCACAGGGAGGTGGAGGGTTTCATAACAAAGATGGAACAGCGCTTGCAAAGTGGGAAACTTGATATAGTTGCCATAGTACCACGTGTGGGGTATAAGGAATGGATACAGCACAGCACAGGGCAACAGGCTTGGGCCACAGGTGAAGGCACACACCTCTTCAGATACAAAGATGACAAACACGCCAGGTCAGAGCTAGACAGTAAGTTTATACACGTACACGTCAGGTCCTGGTGGCACTCTACACCAACAGGGCTCCAATTCATTTATAAGCATTTCATCATAGCGCCTGCTCAGGGCCCTAAGGGCACAACTAGGCTTCCCTGTACAGGCCAAGACATTGCAATAATGCTTTATTAAAGGGTAGATTAATATGCAGTTTTTTTGGGAAACTTTTTACAAATATCAAAAAGAATGAGTTAAGCATCCTATATACTTTCCAACCCTTGGGGAGGGGGGATAAGCGAAGCAGGACAAAGTGCTCTTTACACAGGAATTGTAGGACTTTCAAGTATCTGAAAAGCATCTCAGAAAACCCTAACCATTCTACATATACACACTGGCCAGTTGGGGTGCTCAGGAAGGTCCAAGTGAGCTTGAGGGCGTGGGGTTCTCACTGGTGTCCATTTCCACAGGCTTTCCAGCTCTGGGAGTGGTTTCACATGGGTCCTGGACCTCTGCAAGGCAAGAGAGGTAGTGGCTTTAGTTGGCTGTACCCATGTCACTGGGGCCTGAAATAACTCTGGGAGCCTTCTTGGGGTAAGATCCTCTAATCCAACCATGGTTAGAGAAGGGGCATCACTATAGCCCCCAGACCTGTCCCCCTTTTCTATACAGATGTACTCCCTCACCACCCTCAGTCAGACCCTGTCCCCTCTTCAGCTCACTCAGAGCATAGCCAAATCTGTGCCTAAAGCCCCATGGCAAAGGTGAGGAAATTGGGGGACTAAGGCCAAGTTGCTCTGTCAATCACTAGACTTCAGGCTCCGAGTCCAGCATCACTGCTACCCTCCTTATCCCTGAAGAAACTCAGTTCAGAAGCACCTCACTGGTTCCAGGACCCCGTCTTCCGGACTCTTCCTCCCTGACACCTCCAGTCTACTCTCTACCTTGGTGGCAACCTTCATTCAGTTCTTTGGTTTCCTAATGTAGCTTAGAAAACAGATCCTCCAGGGTCTGAAGTGGACCCAAATGTCCACCCCCACCATTAGATCAACCCACCCAGTACCTTTCAGTATTGTAACTCAATGCTATTATGTACAAGAGAGCCAGTAAGAAGGTGAAAAGGCATGTGCTCTTCCCCCTGCTGCCAGTCTGCATAAGAGGGTCTGGGGGCGTTACCAGCAACATCTGAGATATTTATCATCACACTGTCGCCATCCTCTTCCTCCTCCTCTTCTGTGTCTGCCTGGAAGCCATCCAGGTCCCCAGCTCCAATCTGAACATATGAGGGGATATGAGCTGTCAGCATGGGCACTTCAGGGCAGACCACTGTGACCCCTCCCACTGCACACATCCACACTCCTGACCTCTTCTACCTGTTTTAGCAACTCTAGGAATCTGTTTGATAGCTGAGAACCAAAGGAAACCTTAGGGATTTTACTCCAATGAACTAACTCAGAGCTCTGAAAACTACCATCATTTTACAGTGTGTCCATATCTGTCCTTCTTTGTCACACAAAACAATAATTTGTGATCTGTTTTATTTTTATTATTATTTTTTTTACACAGAAACAGTCAGAGAGAGGGATAGATAGGAACAGACAGACAGGAACGGAGAGAGATGAGAAGTATCAATCATCAGTTTTTCGTTGCAACACCTTAGTTGTTCATTGATTGCTTTCTCTTATGTGCCTTCAAACCCCTTGCTCGAGCCAGTAACCTTGGGTTCAAGCTGGTGACCTCGGGGTCTCGAACCTGGTTCTTCCACATCCCAGTTTGACACTTTATCCACTGCGCCACCGCCTGGTCAGGCTATGATCTGTTTTAAAATTAGAATTCTGGCAGTAGCGTAGTGGATACAGCGTTGGACTAGGACACGAGGGTCCCAGGTTTGAAACCCTGAGGTCACCAGCTTGAGCCCAAAGGCTGCTGGCTTAAGCAAGGGGTCATTCGCTCTGCTGTAGCCCCCAGGTCAAAGCACATATGAGAAAACAATCAGTGAACAACTAAGATACCACAACAAAGAATTGATGTTTCTCATCTCTCTCCCTATCTGTCCCTCTCTGAATCTCTTTCTGTCTGTCAAAAAATAAACAAACAAAAAACCAAAACAGAATTCTGGGCTTGTGGTTTGGTTTGCAAGAAAAATTGATAAAGCACACTTTCTCTGAATTTACTATTTGAAATAAATAGCTGAGAGCTCAGTCCATCAGTGTTTTCTTTGTCCTTCTGCCTGCTGTTTGACAACTCTCAATTTGTACTGTAGACCAGTTTGGCCAGTATAGGTACCATCTGGGTCACTGTAGACAAACATCAGGAGAGACATGGGAGAGAGGGAAGGCCTCTAGTGGGGCTAGAATTTCCAACAAGTCCTGGGCCATTTCACTGGCATTTACCAGAGGGAACAGAAGGACAATGTAGAAAGTAGCAGGACTGATTTTAAACAGCAACCATCCACACAATTAGATGAAAAAAAGGAAACTCCTGTAGATTAAAAAAAGGAAACTGGAAGGGAAGGCAGAAACAGATTTATTTCAACAGAGAGGCTGCTTCTCAAAACACTTAGAAATTCCTCTGCTATAAAAATCTCCTTTTGCCTGAAAAAGGGACAACATTGGGTTCCTGGCTTGGCTGAGCTGACTGGGCTCAAGTTTATGGCATCTTCAGTTCCTGGTGTGCACACTCTACACCTGTACTTTTTTTTTTTTTTAACAGGGATAGAGAGAGAGTCAGAGAGAGGGATAGATAGGGACAGACAGACAGGAACGGAGAGCGATGAGAAGCATCAATCATTAGTTTTTCGTTGCCGTTGCGACACCTTAGTTGTTCATTGATTGCTTTTTCACACGTGCCTTGATGGCAGGCCTTCAGCATACCAAGCCACCCCTTGCAGGAGCCAGTGACCTTGGGTCCAAGCTGGCGAGCTCCTGCTCAAGCCAGATGGGCCCGCGCTCAAGCTGGCGAGCTCGGGGTCTCGAACCTGGGTCTTCCGCATCCCAGTCCGATGCTCTATCCACTGCGCCACCGCCTGGTCAGGCTGTACTTCTTGATGGTTGAGTATCAATAAAACAGGAATGGTCCAAAGAGCAAAAGCAGGAGCTGCCACAGCGGGATGCTGATTGATTTCTAAGTACCTGTTCTAAAGAATTGATTGACTGAGAGGAGCAGATAGCCCAGCTCCCAACTATGTGGCTTTGGGGGGGTGTTCATTTAGGTCTGTTAAAAAAAAGGAACAGATGGATTTCTTCATAGCCTCCCCTGGTCACTAGGCTCTCCAAACAGGAAAAACAAGTATAGAGGAACTAACTACCATTCATCCATAACCCTCCAGACATAGGACAGGCTATAAAATATTCTATACTGGAAATTTAGGATGACACAAATCTGCTGTGCGGAGCTGCCACTGTAATGGAAAAGCTTGTCACCCCGCTGTCACTGCTGTGAGTGGTCGATGCAGAGATGGAAAAGGGGCAACATGTGAAACAGGCAGGAGTTAGGAAGATAGTTGTTAAGAGTAACTGTCAAGAACTATGGCTGTATAACACTAGTTATTCTTAGTTTTTTAAAATAAGAATGGTGCAGCCTGACCTGTGGTGGCGCACCATTAAAACGTCAACCTGGGAACACTGAGGTCGCCAGTTCAAAACCCTGCACTGGTCTGGTCAAGGCACATATGGGAGTTGATGCTTCCAGCTCCTCCCCCCTTTCTCTCTCTCTCTCACTCTGTGTCTCTTCTCTAAAATGAATAAAATAAAAAATAAAAAAAAGAAATTAAAATAAGAATGGTGCAGATTTTTTTTTAATTTACTGGTTTTAGAAAGAGAAGGGAGAGACAGAAACATCAATCTGTTCCTGTATGTGCCCTGAGTAGGGATTGAACCAGCAACCTCTGCATATCGAAACAATGCCCTAACCAATTGAGCTTATCTGGCCAGGGCTCTTAGTTTTGTTTTTTGATCATAGAATGTGTTTCACTGGAAAGGGGAAACAGAACCCTCCCCATTCTAAAATAAAACCAAGGACCACAGATCCAGATCACCTTGGTGCCATAAACACTATGTGGTAGAGATGATGTCTCATTCCAGCCTGTTCATCTAACTATGTTTATGATTTTGAACTCTAAATGAAGATTTAAAAATTCTGTGTGGTTTTTAAAAATTGATTTTAGAGAGAGGAAGGGGGAGAGAAACATGGCCCTGTTGTTCTACTTATTTATGCATTCATTGGTTAAATCTTGTACGTGCCCAGACCAGGGAATGAACCTGCAACCTTGGTGTAATGGTACGATGCTCGGGGTATCAGGACAACACTAACCAGCTGAGCTACCTGGCTAGGGCCAATTTTAAAATCTCAATAACTGCCCTGGCTGGATAGTTCTGTTTGTTGGAGCATCCCAAAGCACAACTGGTTTGATCCCTGGTCAGGGCACATACAGGAGCCACCCTCACCCTGCTGGCTGGCTACACACTAAGGAAGGAGAAAGCAGGGGATAGGGCTGAGTTACTTGTTGCTGGAGACAAACTCCCACAAAATAGGGGCTCTGCTTCCTGAGGCCAGATGTAGTCTTGGGGACCCAGGGCTGTGAAGTAGGGTATCCCAGCTCAAGCGGTCCAAAGAGCAGGGGTGAAGCTGACTGCCTACAGAACTGCCCCAGAATATCCCAAAGAACCAGCACCCACCATGCTGGCCTACACTGTGGTCCTGGACCTTTCCCACAGGACTCCCTGAGAAGGAGCTTTGAAATCTGGACTTTAAGCTTCAACTACCTGCTGAATCAGTGTTATAAGACCAATGTGTTCAGATCTCCTAAGGTTTTAACCTCTTTCCTGGGGCAGTGCTTCTGTACCGACTCCTTGTCATGGGTGACAAGGCCTATTTATTCCACTGATTCCTAGACACAAGCTTTTTCCTTTATCTACCTCTCACTGGGAGGGCACACCCTGGCTTAATTTCTCTTTCCTGAAGAATCAATTAGAGAACAAAGCTTCTTACCACCAATGAAATGCAGGAATTCACATAAAGTGCTAGCACAATGCCTGGAGTGTAATGGGACAAAACCACTATCTTCCATGTGGGGAAAAACAGGTTATAAGGATGACCACGAGGGAAATGGAGCTCAGAAATGCAGCACTGCCACCCACCCCAACAAGACTGCGAGGGATTCCACACTACCCCAGTGAAACAGACAACAGCACAGAGGTTCCCAAGGGAAGGCTAATAGGGCAGAGGCCAGCAAATGCTTCTTGAGTTCACACAAAGGGTGTCTTCCAGCACCACCCATTTTCAAATCAGGGGTTCCCAGCTTGTTTCAACCAGAGCAGCCACATGTAGAGTTCCTTCTAAGACTGGGTAACAATGGGATCAACCATGAAAGGTTCTATGTGGGCCTGGCCTGTGGTGACACAGTGGATAGAATGTCAACCTGGAAGGCTAAGGTCACCGGTTTGAAACCCTGGGCTTGCCTGGAATAGGCACATACAAGTAGCAATCAATGAACAACTAAAGTAAAGCAACTATTAGTTGATACTTCTCATCCTGGCCCCCTCTGTAAAATCAATATATATATATATATATATATATATATATATATATATATATATATATATATACTTTTTATTTTATTCATTTTAGAGAGGAGACACAGAGTGAGAGAGAGAGAGAGAAAGAGAGAAAGGGGGAAGGGGGGAGGAGCTGGAAGCTCAACTCCCATATGTGCCTTGACCAGACCAGTGCAGGGTTTTGAACTGGCGACCTCAGTGTTCCCAGGTCGACACTTTATCCACTGCACCACCACAGGTCAGGCAAAATCAATAAATATATTTAAAAAAAAGATTTTATTTATTGATTTTAGAGAGAGAAAGTGGAGGAAAGAACAGGAATCATCAACTCATGGAAGTTGCTTCTCAAAAGTGCCTTGACCAGCCTGATCAGGCGGTGGTGCAATGGATAGAGCGTCGGACTGGGATGCGGAAGACCCAGGTTCGAGACCCCAAGCTCGCCGGCTTGAGCGTGGGTCCATCTGGCTTGAGCAAAAAGCTCACCGGCTTAGACCCAGGGTCGCTGGCTCCAGCAAGGGGTGGCTCTGTCTGCTGAAGGTCCACGGTCAAGGCACATGTGAGAAAACAATCAATGAACAACTATGGTGTCGCAATGGCAATGAAGGGCTGATGATTGATGCTTCTCATCTCTCTCCGTTCCTGTCTGTCTGTCCCTATCTATCCCTCTCTCTGACTCTCTCTGTCCCTGTAAAAAAAAAAAAAAAAGTGCCTTGACCAGGCAAGACCAGGGTTTCAAACTGGCAACCTCAGCATTCCAGGCTGATGCTTTATCCACTGCACCACCACAGGTCAGTCCAATAAAAATAAAATCTTTTTTTTTTTTTAATTTATTCATTTTAGAGAAGAGAGAGAGCAGAATAGAGAAAGGGAGAGAGAGAGAGAGAGAGAGAGAGAGAAGGGGGGAGGAGCAAGAAGCATCAACTCCCATATGTGCCTCGACCAGGCAAGACCAGGGTTTCGAACTGGCGACCTCAGTGTTTCCAGGTCGAGGCTTTATCCACTGCGCCACCACAGGTCAGGCAAAAAATAAAATCTTTTAAAAAAAATTATAAAAATAAAGTTCTATGTGGCTCAAACACCTAATGAACCTAATAAAGCCCATCATTTTGGGCCAAGACCCAAGCAGGGAAGTGTTTCTGGGTCTGGGGTCCGTCTCCTCACCTAGCCGGCTCCCCACAGAACCCAACTGCAACCACAGGCAGGCGGAGCTGTGCATAGAAGTGCGCACAAACAGTGGCTCTGGAGAGTAACAACTGATGTTGGACTGTTCTGACGGTCCCTCTTGCTATGACAGTTTAAGTTTTACAAAGGATAGACATCCCAGGAGTTATCATTTCTCTTGCCTCCTCGCCCTGATGACAACTTTATTTTCTAAGCTGCAAAGTAACTCATGTCAGAGGAGCAGGGGGCATGCATATACCAATTCTCTTCCTTCATTACCACGGCTATAGCCTTTAGAGCACAGCTCCTGAGAAGAACCATTCTTCCGAAGAGGGATCTGGATGTGAGCCAGAGCCAGCTCTTACTTATCTCACCTTCACCAAAATATGTAATTCTGTGTAATGCCAGTCTAAAGTGAGGACCCTAAATTGAGGAGCTATCAAGTCATAAAAAGACATGAAGGAACCACAAACGCATATTACTAAATTAAAGAGCCAATCTGAGAAGCCTATATACTGTATGATTCCAACAATGTGACATTCTGGAAAAGACAAAACTACGGAGATAATAAGAGTCAGTGGTTGCCAGGGGCTGGGGGGGAGGGGGTATGAATAGGCACAACAAAGGACTTTTAGGACAATAAAACTATTTTGTGATACTGTAATAATATAGACCCACGTCATCTTAAATTTGTCTAAACCCATAAAATGTACACCACCAAGAGTGAACCCCAGTCAACTATGGACTTTGGGTGATGATGTGTCAACGTGGGTTCACCAACTCTAATAATCATTCTGATAGGGGATATTGGTGGGAAGGCTGTGTGTGTGTACTGAGTGATAGATAATATAGGAAATACCAGCACTAACCTTTTAATTTCAGACAATTTTGTTGCAATTTTGCTATGAATCTAAATCTGCTCTAAAAAATAAATTGTTAAAAATAAAAAACCACTTTGAGGGCCTCCTTGTCCCGAATAGGCCTTCAAGCACCCTGGTGCTCACCTGCCCATCATGCCTGCGCTTCTTCATGAACTGGGTGATGCACATGCTGCCCGCTGACTTCCTCTTCAGGGAGATAGGTGTCCCCTGGCTGGGCCCTGCAGTGGGGACGCTGCTATTGTCCTCCCTGGTGGCTGAGGGCACCATGGTGATGTAACTCCACTGGCATGGCACGGGCAGGTGCTCCAGATCAAAGCTCTTTAGCACCTGTGGGTGGACGTACCAGCACATCCTGAAATCAGGCCTCTTCTCATACACTGAGTTCTCAGAAATAATCCGCTTAAGCCTGGCCTTGGAGGGGACTGTGTTGTCCTCGCCGGTAGTGGGGGTTTGTGGGCGGGAAGGGCTGGGGCTCGGTGGGCTGGCAGAGCTGCTCTCAGGACTGCTAGTGTCCTTGCTAAGCAGTCCTCGGCGACACCACTCCTGAAATTCCTGGATGATCACTTTTCTTCCGTTCACATTCCCGTGCAGCAGTGGGATCAACTGGGCCAAGACTGGAGGGAAAAGGAGGAGACATGGGTGGCTGCCAGACAGTTCCTAAACCTGTCACCAAGATTGAGGGACACAATCAGCTTCAGGTGGCCTTTTAAGGGTAGATTTAAGACCATGATCTTGCTTAGCAAGAGATTCTGTGAAGCCCAAACCTCACAAGGCAAATTCATTCAGAAAAATTATCATGTCTGACTTTATGCACCTGTGTGTTTCCTTAATAATCATCATCATGCTCTCATTTTGAGTCACTGGTCCTCCCCAACTCTGAAGGGTGAGAAGGCACAGAAGTTAGGGATGGGAGTGACTCTCAACTAAGCACTCTGGGCCTGTGTCCCTGTTGGTAAAACAGGCTAATTATACTAACTGTACTTCTGTTGTAAATATCACAGAAGGAACAGATGTGCCCAGTGAATGCTGGCCTTTATGATTTGTTGAAAGGACCTCTAACGTATTAATCCAATGCCTAAGAAGTCTCCTGCCCTTGGCCCTGTACTGAACTGGGCCTTGGAGCAGGTGGCAGCCCGACCCCCTTCTGCCCCTGTCCCAAGCCAGCACTCACTGTGCTGGTCCCTCTTCTCTTTCTTTGAGGTCTTGGGCGTCTGCTCCTCCTCGGAGGGGACTGTCTCTAGAAGGCATGCCGAGAACTGCTCCAGCACCTTCAGGTCAGCACTGCTATCCTTGTCCGCAGCCCAGATGCAGCCGATCTTCACAGGTTGGAGCACACGGAACCGCTTCCCCTTGGCTAAAAACTCGTCCCACTCCTTGGCCATCAGCTTCTGGCGGACCTTGTGGTTCTCAGGGTCAGCACACTCCTTGCAGGTGAGAGAACAGACACTTACTCAGGGCCGCACTCCCCTCTACTGGCACTGCTGCCCAAGTTTCAGAAACAGTGAAGGAAAGAGTATGTGGGCCTGACCAGGCAATGGCGCAGTGGATAGAGCGTTGGACTGGGATGCAGAAAATCCAGGTTCGAGACCCCAAGGTCGCCAGCTTGAGCACAGGCTCATCTGGTTTGAGCAAGGCTCACCAGCTTGAACCCAAGGTCGCTGGCTCGAGGAAGGAGTCACTTGGTTTGCTGTAGCCCCAAAACATCAATGAACAACGAAGGTGCCGCAACTAAGAATTGATGCTTCTCCTCTCTCCTTTCCTGTCTGTCTGTCCCTATCTGTCCCTCTCTCTGAAAAATAAAAAAAGTAAAGTGTGTGGGCGCAGAGTTATTCAGAGTCAGGGCAGAAACAACATCTTAATGGCTCCCACTGTATCCTGATTGTCCCTTTGCTAACGTTATGGGAGATGAAACATATGAAGAGCTTTTCTAAATTGAATGGCAATTGGGTGTTTCAATTTGTTATCATTATTTAAATAAATTTATTTTTTTAAGTTAGCGAGAGACACACAGAGAGAGAAACAGATAGGGACAGATAAGAAGGGAGAGAGATGAGAAGCATCAATTCTTCGTTGAGGAACCTTAGTTGTTCATTGATTGCTTTCTCATATGTGCCTTGACTGGGGGGCTCTAGCTGAGCCAGTGACCCCTTGCTCAAGCCAGCAACCTTGGGCTTTAAACCAGCAACCTTTGGGCTCAAGCCAGCGACCATGGGTTCATATGTACGATCCCATGCTCAAGCCACTAACCCTACACTCAAGCTGGATGAGTCCACACTCAAGCCAGCGACCTTGGGGTTTCGAACCTGGGTCCTCTGCGTCCCAGGCCAATGCTCTATTCACTGCACCACCACCTGGTCAGGTGGGTGCTTTATTTAGTTTTTCAATTTTTATTTATTGATTCTAGAGATGCAGGGAGAGGGAAAGAAAAAGAGAGACAAACAAGCAGACAGAAACACTGATCTGTTCTTGTATGTGCCCTGACTGGGTATCAAACACATAACCTTTGTGTATCAGGACAACACTCTAAATAACCAAGGTACCTGGCCAGGACTTGGTGTTTTAGATGCATCTATCTTGTCTGGCTTTGACTGTGAGTCGCAGGTACACAAGAGGCCTCTTAAATACATCCTTGATTTTCAGGTTAACATGTGATCCTGGGACCTGTTGATCAACCCAAAATCTTTCCCAATACAGCCACAAAACCAGACCTCTCCTACACCAAACACTACACTTTTTTTTTTTAAATTTATTTTTATTTATTCATTTTAGAGAGGAGACACAAAGAGAGAGAGAGAGAGAGAGAGAGAGAGAGAGAGAGAGAAAGGAGGGAGGAGCAGGAAGCATCAACTCCCATATGTGCCTTGACCAGACCAGTGCAGGGTTTTGAACTGGCGACCTCAGTGTTCCCAGGTCGACGCTTTATCCACTGCGCTACCACAGGTCAGGCAAACACTACACTTTTTAAAAAAAAATTTTTTTGGCCCTGGCCAGTTGGCTCAATGGTAGAGCGTGTGGGTATCCTGGTTTCAATTCCAAGTCAGGGCACAGAGGAAAAGCAACCATTTGCTTCTTCATCCCTCCCTCTCCACCACCCCCGAAAGCCATGGCTAAATAGATTTGTGCGTATCAGCTCTGGGTGCTGAGGGTGGCTCAGTGAAGCCTCTGGTCTCAGGTGCTAAAAATAGCTCGGTTGCCAAGCAATGCGCCCAGATGGGCAGACCACCACTCAATTTGTGGGCTTGCCAGGTGGATCCCAGTAAGGGCACATGTGGGAGTCTGTCTCTCTGTCTCCTGTCCTTTCACTTGGAAAAGAAGAAAAAATAAGATTTTTTAATTTATTGATTTTTAGAGAGAGAGAATGGGGGACAGGGTTACAGAGAAGTGGGAAGTATCAACTCATAGTTGCTTTCTGCATATGCCTTAACTAGGCAAGCCTGGGGTTTCAAACTGGCAACCTTAGCATTCTAGGTCGATGTTTATCCAATGCACCACCATAGGTGAGGTGACACTACTAACAAGATAGGTATGCTTACGGGAGCAATAAGACACTAGCTTGTCTTATTGGTCAAAAATGTATACAGGATATGTGCCCTTCCAGTCTGAGAGACAAAATCATTCCCCAAGTGTATATCATACCTGTCACTGTTTCCCCACTACCAAAACACCACAACTGACAGATCTTTAAAGCCCTAACGATGGCTTCTGAGCCTGACCAGGCGATGGCACAGTGGATAGAGCATGGAACTGGGACGTGAAAAACTCAGGTTTGAAACCCCGAAGTCGCCAGCTTGAGCACGGACTCATCTGGTTTGAGCGAGGCTCACAAGCTTGAGCCCAAGGTCTCTGGCTTGAGTGGGGGGTCACTCATCCTGCTGTAGCCCCCCCCGCACCTCCCCTGTAAAGGCACATATGAGAAAGCAATCAGTGAACAACTAAGGTGCCACAACAAAGAATTGATGCTTCTAAAAAAAATAAAATAAGAAAAAGAAATAAAAAGATGGCTTCTGAAATGTTCAACAATGTGCCCTGGCCAGGTTGCTCAGTTGGTTAGAGTGTCGTCCTGGTAAGTCAAGGTTACAGGTTCAATCCCTAGTCGGGGCACATACAACATCAACCAATGAATGTATAAATGTGTGGAGCAACAAAATCGATATTTCTCTGTCAAATCAATAAAAATTAAATAATTAAAAAAAAAATTCAACCAGCCTGACCAGGCGGTGGCGCAGTGGATAGAACATTGGACTGGGACATGGAGGACCCAGGTTCCAAGCCCCAAGGTCGCCGGCTTGAGCACAGGCTCACCTGATTCGAGCAAGGGGTCACTCGGTCTGCTGTAGCCCTCCAGTCAAGGCATATATGAGAAAGCAATCAATGAACAACTAAAGTGCCGCAACAAAGAATTGATGCTTCTCATTTCTCTCCTTTCCTGTCTGTCTGTACCTCTCTCTTTCTTTATCTCTGTCACAAAAAAATAAAAAAGTTCAACCATGTGGCAAAATATAGAAAGTTGCTGTTGTTGGTGGGGTAAACTGGAAGGAGAATGAGAGAACGTTCTGGAGTGATGAAAAGTTCTGTATTTTATTTTGAATAGTGGTTTCAAATGTCAATTATTAAAACTAATGAAAGTAAACAATTAAAATTTGTATGTTTTGTTGTATGTTAATTACACTTCAGCTAAAGAAATGTTAAAAAAAGAAAAGTTTGGCAAGCTGACTCCTACACAAACCAGTCAGTCTCTAACCTGGGTTTCGTCTCATGCCTTCCCACCACTAGAAAATTTCTCCTACATTTGCAAGTTCTCCCACTCTCCCAGACAAACTACATCTCATGGTCTAGCATTCCCACATATGACCACACAGTGGGATCACTTTCATAGCTATGAGGAGCAAGACACATGTGGGATGAGCCATGGGCGGGCTGGGACCCACAAGCACAGTCCTCAGGTCAGCAGCCACCAAGTTCTGGCCCCCGAATGAACTCTTTTTTTAAGCTGGTCACCTCCCTTGTACCCACTCACCTCAGTCACTCCCTCATCCTCTGACAGGTACCCATGGGGCACAAAAAAACCATCGTCCTCATCTTCATCGTCTCCTACTTCATCATCATCATCCTCAAAAATTAAAAGAGAAAAATGGTATGTTCACACATGGAAATAGATTATATGCTTCACTGAAAACTTAAATCTGTGTATGGCAAAGGAAGAAAAGACACCTACTGCTCTGCTGTTCCTACGGACATCAGGAAAATCAACTAAGACCCCATAAACTAATCCTATTATACTGCAGTGGGGTGAGTGTCAAGCAGAACACAAACAAGTTGCCCAGTCAGGTGAGAGGGAGTGGAGGGAGCATGGGGAACCAGAGTGGGTATCCCATCTAGAAGGGGTGACATGTAGGTTAGTGTTGCCAAATAAGGTGTTCCAAAAGTTAGAAATATAGATGTGAACCGTTGGGTGACATTTTCAGACAACTCTGAAGGTGACACAGAAGCTATGTGAATGAATCCAGCCCAGGGCTGCTGCAGTCCTCTGGTGGACATGACCGTTTCAGATCTGCACTTACCCCTTCACTGTGTGAGAGAGACTCTCCCGGCTCCTCCTCTTCCCATTCATCGTCACTGTCCACTTCATAGTCTAGGAGCTTCTGAAAAAACGGACACATAGTGTATCACTGTCATCTCTCGGGATTGGGAGGAAAAGACAGAGCAGAACAGCTAAAATACTTATGAAATGAAAGAGACCAGTCAGTGTAAACAAAGGCAAACTGAGAAGAAGACGTGGAAAGGCAGGCTTGCCTAGACCACAGGCACTTCTGCTTGAATGCTCACCCTGTCTTGGGCCCAGGGGTTCCTTGGATGAATGACGGTTGTTGTCTTATTCCATGTCCCCCAATATGCTGGTCTGTGATTCTCAGAAAACTGCAGGAGCTTCATCCTGCCAAACTTCTTCCTTTCAGGAACACCGTCTACTTTGTTGCTCTCCACGATCACCATGTCACTGAGGAGTAAGACACTGCACTCAGTCACCCAGTCTTCCCAGGGAAGCAGGCCACCAACAGTCTACAAAGGCAGGTAACCATTAAGAAGCAGTACCACCTGCTCCTGGAGAAGGCTCAGGGACATTTATTCCAGAGACACAAAGGAGGAGGGAGAAACAAGAGTGTTGCCATGATGCTACACCATGATGCAGCAGGATTCTGTAGAGCAAGTGAATAAGCAAGAACAGGGGAGAACCCCTTCAGGGAGGCCAGCATGGAAATGGATCCCTCCTAGGAGAGATTGGGACACTGGGGCAAGCAGTCTACACTCCAAAAGCACACGCCAGAGATTTTGGAGGCTCATAGGAAGCCAGGAGAAAGAGATCAGATGAAGCACAGAAGCTAGGGCCTGAAACGTGGGAGGGAGACCATCCCAAGGCCAAAGTAGGTCAGCAGAGAACTGGAATCCAGAGCTCTGCCAACTGCACTAACTTTACCAACAGTCAAAGAACAGCCTCCTTGGGCACTAACCTATTAAAAATGTCCACATTCCGGTTAGAAGCTATGGTGGGCCCAGACCTGAGGGGCCGCCGTCCTTTTAGTTCTTTCAAGAAGGAGAAGTCATCGCTCTGTTGTTGCAGGAGCTGGTCTAACTGATCACAGAGGTCTTGGTCGAAGGCAGTCCGACAAAAAGGGGCGAGGACCATGTTCTCTTTAATTTCAAAAGGGGCAAACTTCCCACAGGAGCCAGCCAGGGTCTGAAATGGAGACAAGATTTGATGGCACACCTGGGCGATGGATGCCACTCAGCAGAGGCATGAGCCACAGTTAAGTTGCTTCTCAGATTCATCCAGGTGAGTAAGCCAAAAGACAGATGCTGTGTAATGACATTCACATGAGTTTCTGGAATTTTCAAAACTACAGGGACAGAGCAGTAGTGGCTCAGTGTTGGTGGGGGAAGGATGAGACTATGAGGGAGTCATCAGGAGTAACAAAAACATTCTAGATCTTAATTACAGCAGTGATTATGTGGCCTCATACATTGTCAAACTCATTCAATGGTATTCCTGGAAACAGAATTTTACTGTAAATTATAACTCAAAAATCTTTTTTTTTTTTTTTTTTACAGAGATAGAAAGAGAGTCAGAGAGAGGGATAGATAGGGACAGACAAACAGGAATGGAGAGAGATGAGAAGCATCAATCATCAGTTTTTCGCTGTGACACCTTAGTTGTTCAATGATTGCTTTCTCATATGTGCCTTGACCGCGGGCCTTCAGCAGACCAAATAACCCTTTGCTCAAGCCAGCAACTGTGGGTCCTAGCTGGTGAGCTTTGCTCAAACCAGATGATCTGTGCTCAAGCTGGCGAACTCGGGGTCTTGAACCTGGGTCCTTCACATCCCAGTCTGATGTTCTATCCACTGTGCCATCGCCTGGTAAGGCAAAAAATTATATAATTTTTTTTTAAAGACAAGACTTGAATTCCCAGTTGAGTGACCACAGCCATACCATTATGATACAAGGTGACTTTCAATACAGAGCTGATTTCAACACTAAAGGCTGCCATGACCTGAAATACTGGTGTTTGTGACCTAAGAACCACCCATTGTAGTCTACAGCCACACCATCCTGAACCCGATCAGCTCTAATTTTGAAAGAACCACCCAGTGTAAAATTCTGGGAGATTTGATTCCCTTGCTCCTTCAGCATCTTTAATGTCTATACCAGTGAACCCCAAAGCTGGCAGTACATGAAGGCATGGGAAGTCAGGAGAGTCTATCTCTATAAAGTTTGACACAAGAAAGCCAGCCTTTCACGCACGCACTCTCCCTTGTGGGAGCACACCCAAGCCTTTCCTTTCCTTTCCTTTTCTTCTTCCCCCAAAGATATGCATTTCCTAAACATTAAGGGACCCCACAAAACGTACAACTAGAAGAGCAGTGGGCAGCAACAGCTCCTCCAAGGCTATTTCTCTGAACCTGTCTCCAAGGCCTCCTTTTCTCTGACTTCCCGAGGAGCCAAAGCAGCCCCCACCTAAGCTCTACTGTTGCTTCTTCCATCCTAAGCCCTTCCTCGTTTCATTGCCCTACCTTTAAAATGTACCCTCAAAGAAAAAACAGAAAATATAAAGAAAGAAAAAGCCAGCCTTCTACCTTTGCGAGTAAAGACCAGCCAAAGCCAGCAGCCCTCATCGTTGCCCCACAACAGGATCATCTTGGAACTGTCAGAAATCCTGATGCCCACACCAGGCCCGTGGCATTCTCTGAAACGGGACCCATGCCCCAGAATTCTTTTATTTCTTTTGATTTAAAAAATTTTTTAGCCTGACCTGTGGTGGCACAGTGGATAAAGCGTCGACCTGGGAACACTGAGGTCGCCAGTTCAAAACCCTGCACTGGTCTGGTCAAGGCACATATGGGAGTTGATGCTTCCAGCTCCTCCCCCCTTTCTCTCTTTCTCTCTTTCTCTCTCTCTCTCTCTCACTCTGTGTCTCCTCTCTAAAATAAATAAAATAAAAAGAAACTTAAAAAAATTTTATTGATTTTAGTGAGAGAGAGGAGAGAGCAAGAGCAAAACACACAGGAACCAAACCAGCAACTTCTGTGCTTCAAAACAATGCTCTAGTCACCAAACTATCTGTCCAGGGCAGCCCCAGCATTCTTTTTTTTTGTATTTTTCTGAAGTGAGAAGCAGGGAGGCAGAGAGACAGTTTCCTGCATGTGCCTGACCAGGATCCAACTGGCAAGCCCACCAGGGGAGATGTTCTGCCCATCTGGGGCGGCGTTGCTCTGTTGCAATCCAGAGCCATTTTAGTGCCTGAGGCAGACGCCATGGAGCCATCCTCAGTGCCTGGGCCAACTTTGCTCCAGTGGAGTCTTGGCTGCGGTAGGGGAAGAAAGAGATAAGAGAGAAGGGAGAGGGGAAGGGTGGAGAAGCAGATGGGTGCTTCTCCTGTGTGCCCTGGTTGGGAATTGAACCCAGGACTTATACATGCTGGGTCGACACTCTACCACTGAACCAACTGGCCAGGGCCAGCCCCAGCATTCTTTAAAGCTCCCTGAATCCTGGCCAGGTAGCTCAGTTGGTTAGAGCATCATCCTAATAAGCCAAGGTTGCTGGTTTGATCCCTGGTCAGGGCACATAAAAGAATTAACCAATGAATGCCTAGATGAAGAACAAATTGCTATTTCTCTCAAAAAAAGTAAAGCTCCCTGGTGATGCCAATATGCACCACAAGCCAAGAACCAGCCGACTGTCCTCACCAGCAAGCACGTACTGGGAACACTGGGCATCCATATGAGAACCACAGGCACAGTGAATTCTAGCTAGGCTAAGCTAAAAAACAAAACAAAACATACCAAAAACCTGAAAAAAACTTAGAATGCTTCTATAACCATAGGGTACCTAAGGCTTCCCAATGAAAAGCCAATTGCCGTAAAATAAAAATGTTGACATTAAAATAAAAGTTACAATAAAAGACACCATACAGCCTGACCTGGTAGTAATGCAGTGGATAGAGCATTGGATTGGGGCACAGAGGACCCAGGTTCGAAACCTCGAGGTGACTGGCTTGAACATGGGCTTACCAGTTTGAGCGCAGGGTTGTTGGCTTGAGCCCAAGGTCCCTGGCTTGAACCCAGGACGCTAGCTTGAGCAAGGGGTTACTGGATCTGCTATAGCCCCGGGTCAAGGCACATATGAAAAAGCAATCAGTGAACAGCTAAGGTGTCACAACAAAGAATTGATGCTTCTCATCTGTCTCCTTCCTGTCTGTCCCTATCTGTCCCTCTCTCTGTCACACACACAAAAAACAGGATACCATACAAATTAAAAGGCAACTTAACAGACTGAAAGTGTTTGTGGTATGTATCAACAAGGATAAAAGTCTTGGCTATATAAATAATTTCTAGACATCAAGACAAAAAACAATTCTGTAAAGAAATAAAATGGCAAGCAAACTAAAAAAGATGCTCAACTGCACTAGACATCACAGAAAAATGTAAAGTGAAACAAAGATATCACTTTTTACCCATCAGGTTGGCTAAATTAAATTATCACAGCCGGTGCTGGTTGGAGATAGAGAAGATTGTATTTTAATGTGTTTTGAGGAATGTATATCAGCATTTCCTATTGGGAGGGCACTTGGACAATAACTAATACAGTGTCACGGAAGTGTATACCCTTGGACCTAGAAGCAACGCCCACCTCTAGGTGACAGTCCTAAAGGGTGGCACCTGTGCAGAGGCATTGTCAGTGACATCCCTGGCACCCCTAATGGAGAGATCAATAGATAAATGGATCTATGTATTGTGACACCATCCATGTTATGAAACATTATGCAGCAACAAAAAAAGAATAAAGTAGACCCAAATGCACTGACCTGGCGAGAATCCAAGTTACAGTTATGCAAACAAATCAGTTACATCATAAATTCAGAGCAATCCTGATTTATGTGTATTCAAATGCACAAATACACAAAGGGAGCTAAATGCAGAAAGATCTGGAAGGACACCCTTACATCGGAAATGAGTTACCTCTGAAGCATGGAGGGAGAAGAGAAGGGGGGATCTGGGGTTTGCACAAGCAGATACTAGTTCAGAGAGTGACCAGGTATTGAACTGGAGAAGTGGAATTCTGTATTCTTGTTTTATGCTTAATCTTGCTTCTCATCTGGAACAAAAATCCCGATGGTAAGGACTAGATCTTCTCTTATACCTTCCCACATAGCTCCTCACACAAAACTGTCCATAGAGCAACCTCTAAAAGCAGAAGCTTTAGCAAATGTGCCACTTTTTGCCTTTTCAAGGACACAGCGAGAACCCCCAGGCTCTACCAGAAATAGAATCTTCCTGTGCAATCAGAGGTCCCTCAGGTCAGAAGATCCCTTTTTATTTTTCCAAAGGAAGTGCCTGGCAGAGATGAAAAGCAAAGCCAAAGGAAACTGCTGCTCACCTTGGGGGCCTGTGGAGTCTTTGGTTTCTGGAAGAACCTCGTAATTTCGGCTTTCTCTGCTTTAATGCGCTGCAATTTAAAAGAAGACGAGGAAATTAAAAGAAATGGTATGAGTTTTCTAACATGCAAAGGTCTCTAGACCTAACCCTGATCATCTATAAGTTGAACCCATTATTTTCATGTTAACTCTCAAAACCCATCAACCCCCTACAGGGTATCAAGCAATCTTCGTGTCAGAAGTGCTCTTGTGGGTAGGGGCCAGAGTGTCCAACCAACACACACATGACAGGCCAGCATGACAAGCTACAGGAACATATGTACACATACATGTCAGCCCCTGTGGGGCCACTGGGCTTCCCATGATAGGGAAACACAGAGTAGCAATAGGCAAAAATAGTTTATGATGATTCGACAACCCATTTCTCAAAAAGACCAGAAATATGGAGGTTTTAGGAGTATGTCTACCTTTTCTTCCTCTCTCAACCGTTTCTCCTCTTCCTTTTTCCTCTTTTCCTCCAGTTTAGCCCTGTGGGACATGAAATTCGGTTTTAGCCAACCAGAGCCCAATGCATACAAAGCCTGTGGTCCCGGACAAGAACCTTCCACTGTGAGTCAGTTCATAGGTCCCTGGAGGACACAGGTAGGAGAGGGGAAGAGGGCACCAGGACAGAGGTGTCTTTTATCCCTTTGTCAGGGAAGATACAGAAAGGGAGGGAAGGGAGCAGTGGGCCTGGCACCTGGGTCCTCAGGCCACCTTAGGGAGACACTCACTCCAGGGCCTCCTGCCGTTCCTTGCGCCGCTCTTCCTTTAGCCGCTGCTTCTCCGCCTTCTCCTTTTCTTCCTTCTCCCTTTTCTCACGCCTCTCCTTTTCCTTCAGCTCCTTCTCTTCCTCTCTCCTTTTTTTGGCTTCTTCCTTGGCCCGCTTGGCCTCCTCTTTAAGTTTTTCCTTTTCCTCTTTTTCAGCCCGTAACTTCAGCTGCTTGCCTAAACGCTCCTTATCCTGCAGCCGAGACAAGTGCACAGCTGTGTCCCCTGCAGACCTCCCAGGAAGGGTCAGATAAGCATTGTGGGGAAGATGAATTCAAACAGAAAGGAAAAAAATGAAGAAACCCACTATAGGGGAAATCTGATGGTCAGCATCCTTACATGGGAGTTTTCTATCACTTTTCCTTCTATTGTGAGAATTAGCTGTTGTCACAGAAACTTGTGGGCCATTCAAAATAAGATTCACTTAGCCTGACCAGGTGGTGGCGCAGTGGATAGAGCATTGTACTGGGATGTGGAGGACCCAGGTTCGAGACCCCAAGGTCATTGGCTCGAGCAAGGGATCACTTGGTCTGCTGTAGCCCCCCGGTCAAGGCACATATGAGAAATCAATCAATGAACAGCTAAGAAGCTGCAACAAAAAATTGATGTTTCTCATCTCTCTTCCTTCCCCTTCCTATCTTGTCTGTCCCTATCTGTCCCTCTTTCTGATTCTGTCACACAGACAAAATAATTCACTTAAAATACCCCCTTTATACTTGCAGCAGAGTTAACTTTTTATTTAATTAGAAAAGGTTAAGTAGTAAATACCTGTGCTGCATGGGGAGCGTGCCCACTGTTCATTGAGCTGCATTTATTTAATCAGAAATTGGTGGTAAAATAGACACAGAGCATCTGCAGGTTTTGCCTCCTTACCTTTAAAACAAAAGCATTTTTCTTCCCATCCCCCAAAACCGTATCAGATGACAGGGTTTATTTCTTTTAAAATGGAAGACTGGATAAGGTGATAACAGAGAACCTGATCAGTAAAGTGCTTTTTGTTTTTTTGGTTTTTTTTTTACAGGAATAGAGTCAGAGAGAGGGATAGATAGAGACAGACAGACAGGAACGGAGAGAGGTGAGAAGCATCAATCATTAGTTTTTCATTGCAGTTACGACACCTCAGTTGTTCATTGATTGCTTTCTCACATGTGCCTTGACCGCGGGCCTTCAGCAGACAGAGCAACCCCTTGCTGGAGCCAGTGACCTTGGGTTCAAGCTGGTGAGCTTTCTGCTCAACCCGGACGGGCCCCGCGCTCAAGCTGGCGAGCTCCGGGTCTTGAACCTGGGTCTTCCGCGTCCCAGTCCGACGCTCTATCCACTGCGCCACCGCCTGGTCAGGCTGTACTTCTATCCACTGCGCCACCGCCTGGTCAGGCTGAAATGGACTGGGACGCGGAAGACCCAGGTTCGAGATCCCGAGCTCGCCAGCTTGAGCGCGGGCCCATCTGGCTTGAGCAAAAGCTCGCCAGCTTGGACCCAAGGTCGCTGGCTCCAGCAAGGGGTGGCTCGGTCTGCTGAAGGCCCGCGGTCAAGGGCACATGTGAGAAAGCAATCAACGAACAACTAAGGTGTCGCAAGGGCAACGAAAAACTAATGATTGATGCTTCTCACCTCTCTTCGTTCCTGTCTGTCCCTATCTATCCCTCTCTCTGACTCTCTCTCTGTCCCAGTAATAAATAAATAAATAAATAAAGCTTAAAACCATTTCTCAGGATCTGAAACTAAGGATAGATATGAAGAAATGATGTGGAATAACTTGTATTACACTAAGAAGCAAACAGCTAGTGTCTTTGATATTAGTTCAAGTGGTAACATCTTGTTTTAGCACATCAGTTGCTCATTCCAAAGAACTGGCATGTGGCCTAGAGCAATGAATTATTATAGAATCTTGAATTCACGTGACCAGAAGGGCAGTAAGCCTCTAACACAGCATAAGGTAACGTGTGTGTGTGTGTGTGACAGAGACAGACAGACAGGAAGGGAGAGAGATTAGAAGCATCAATTCTTCATTGTGGCACCTCAGTTTTTCATTGATTGCTTTTTCATAAGTGCATTGACCAGCGGCTACAGCGGACCAAGTGAGCCCTTGCACAAGCCAGCAACCTTGGGCTCAAGCTGGTGAGCCTTGCTCAAACCAGATGAACCTGTGCTCAAGCCGGCGACCTCAGTTTCGAACCTGGGTCCTCCGTGTCCCAGTCCACTCTGCCACCGTCTGGTCAGGCAGCACAGGATAACTTTAAAGGATCATAGCATTAACACCAAAGATGGTCTTCCCAAGCTAAGGAGCCTGACAACTCCACTTTCCATCTGGGTGTATAATTATGCTTTGTCTCTAGAGAATATTCTACCCTCTGCCCTAATAACCCTTTAGTTGGTTTAATAAAAGCCATAGAGGCCATTAGGGATGTTTGAATGTTTGCTTCTTGCCAAGTATCCTCAGCATCTTCACCTGACATACAGGATACTTAAGAAGGTGCCTGGTTTGGACTGAGTAATGAGACTAGCAGCTCCCACTGCTCAATAAGACAGAAGGCTCTGGAATCACAGGTCGATCGGATAAATCAGGTCTCTTCAGTAATACTTGAGTCCCATCTCCATTCCCACCCACGTGTGGCCATCTCTGAAATCCCAGTGGAAAATGAAATAAACTCTAAAGAAGCCATCAAAATCATACCTACAAAAATCAAACACATAAAGCGTCGACCTGGGAACACTGAGGTCACCAGTTCAAAACCCTGTACTGGTCAAGGCACATATGGGAGTTGATGCTTCCAGCTCCTCCCCCCCTTTCCCTCTCTCTCTCTCTCTATGTCTCCTCTCTAAAATGAATAAAAAAAAAAAAAAAGAAAAAAAAATCAAACACAGACATAAGATGAATAGCACTGGAACCACCTGGTAAGCCCACAACTGTTACCAGAGCTCAATCCATGAGCAGGCATGGGAGGGGAAAGCCCACTGGCATTCCCCGTACTTCACAGCAATAAGAAGGTCCCTGCACTGCTGTGTAGAAATGTGATGATCCGCAGATAACAGAATCCAAGACTCAGCAGTGGACCACTAAGTAATAATCACCCATAGAGTGTAGGGACCTCCAAAATGCTACAACATGTGGAAAGGAATGAAACTTAAATCTATTTGTAGGAGATTGGGATGCAAGGAAAGGGAATGGGTTCTCATGAAGACAATTTTAAGCTATAAGAGGATACACAATTATTATTATAATAATTGCTTAGAAAAGGCTACATGCCAAGCCTTAGACTTCAAAGCTAAAAATGATACAATCTACAATGCCAAGTTATGCGAAAGGAAGCAACAGTCACAATGAGGATCAGGATAAACCAGGAGAGGGAAAAACTGGGCTGAGTAAAGTACAGAGAGCTTAGTATGTATGTATGTATGTATATGTATGTGCGTATGTACAGTGTGTCCGTAAAGTCATGGTGCAGTTTTGACCAGTCACAGGAAAGCAACTAGATGATAGAAATGTGAAATCTGGCCTGACCAGGTGGTGGCGCAGTGGATAGAGCGTCGGATTGGGATGCGGAAGTCCCAGGTTCGAGACCCCGAGCTCGCCAGCTTGGACCCAAGGTTGCTGGCTCCAGCAAGGGGTGGCTCAGTCTGCTAAAGGCCTGCAGTCAAGGCACGTGTGAAAAAGCAATCAATGAACAACTATGGTCTCTCAACGGCAACGAAAAACTAATGATTGATGCTTCTCACCTCTCTCTGTTCCTGTCTGTCTGTCCCTATCTGTCCCTCTGACTCTCTCTCTGTCCCTGTAAAAAAAACAAACAAAAAATACTCGTGAAATCTGCACCTAATAAAAGGAAAACCCTCCCAGTGTCTGTAGGATGATGTGGCAGCATGTGCGCATGCACAGATGATGACGTAACACCGTGTATACAGCAGAGAAGCTCATGGCCATGCCAGTCGAGATGTGGACAGTACAGAGGAAAGTTCAGTGTGTTCTGTGGCTCGCTAAATTAGAATCCGTGACCAAAGTGCAACGTGAATATCAGCGCGTTTATAACGAAGCGCCACCACATAGGAATAACATTACTTGGTGGGATAAGCAGTTGAAGGAAACTGGCAGTTTGGTGGAGAAACCCCGTTCTGGGAGGTCATCAGTCAGTGACGAGTCTGTACATAGCGGCTATACGGGATAGCTACCTAAGAAGCCCTAAAAAATCTGTGCATGCGTGTCCTCAACAATTACACCTAAGCAAGACTACAGTTCATAAGGTGTTAAAGAAATGTCTCTGTTTTATGGGGTACAAATTGCGGCTGTTGCACGCTATCAAACCGGCGGATAGACCCACACGATGCGCATTTGTTACAGATATGCTTCATGAGATAGACAATGATGCAAGATTTTTGCAGAAGATTGTGTTTAGCGATGAGGCGACCTTCCATATCTGTGGACATGTTCATCGCCATAACATCCGAATATGGGCTGCTGAACATCCTCATGCCTACGTTGAGTACGAACGTAACACCCCTAAAGTGAACGTGTGGTGTGGCCTGATGCATGATAAGGTGATGGGCCCATTTTTTTTCGCGGAGCAGTCTGTGACGGCAAACACCTATCTTGACATGTTGGAATTGTATGCAGTGCCACAATTTCCAGAAGGTATCATCTTTCAACAGGCCGGTGCTCCTCCACACTGCGCCACCATTGTTCATGAGTTTCTGGATAGAACATTCCCCGGCGGTGGATAGGCAGGGGTTCTATCAAGCCATGGCCACCACGATCCCCAGATCTGATGCCCTTAGACTTTTACTTTTCGGGTTATGTGAAGCAACATGTGTACATTGAATGTGTCAACGGCATTAATCACTTAAAACAGAGAATCACAGACGTTATTCACTGTTACACCAGATGTCCTTACCCATGTGTGGCAAGAACTTCACTATCGTTTGGATGTGTGTAGGGCAACAAATGGAGCCCACATCGAACTGCACTGAATAGGTATGAAACTGGGAGAGTTTTCCTTTTATTTGGTGCAGATTTCACACTTCTATCATCTTTTGTTGCTTTCCTGTGACCAGTCAAAAGTGCACCATGACTTTACGAACACACTGTATGTATGTCTGGCCAGGTGCTGTGTGTTGGGGGTAGTTAGCTTATATTTAATGCAAAATGCGCAGCAGGTTAATTTTCTATTCCAAGGAAAATGTCTTACTTTTTGTAGTCTCATCTTGTTCTTCTCAGCAGAACCTTTGACCAATGTCCTGGTTATCTGAAATGAAAGACATTCATCTTTAATTTTTAAAAATTTTTTATTGATTTTAGAGAGAGAAAAAGGAGAAGGGGAGAGGGAAAAAGAGGAGGAGAGGGAGAAAGAGGGATGGGAAGGGAGAGAGAGGGAGGGGGACACAGAAATAGGGGGAAACAGAGGGGTGGGGGAGACAGAGAGGGAGGGAGGGAATCATCATCAATCTGTTCCACTCATTTATGCATTAACTGATTGCTTCTTATATGTGCCCTGACCAGAGACAGAACCTACAACCTTGGCATAATAGGATGATGCTCTAATCAAGAGCTACTTGGCCAGGGCTGAAAAACATTTATCTTTAAACATGGGCTCTTTCAGTCACGTTAACACATTTAACAAACTGCACAACCTCTGGGATGGGGGAAGAAGGGAACAAGTGACCCATACTATTAAGAACTTATTTGCCAAACAAAAATAAAAAGCTTTCCAGGTGACCAGTTTCCACCATAAAAAAACAAGGTATCTTAGTGGGTCATAAACTCCAGTGAAGTACACACACATGCATCTGGGAATGAGGGGGCGATGGGAAAAGAATAATATGATACAAATATGATACAAATGACAGAGGCCAAGCAAAAAACAAAGCAAGTTCAAAAATAAAAGGAATGCAGGTGACATGAAGTGGTAAGATTTGTAGCCAACTTGAGAGGATATATTCTGGCTACGGAGGATGGAGCTCTTAGAGGCAATCCCCAAATGAGAACTGTCAATTTTATGTGAATTTTGGAAATAATGCTTAAAAATCAAGACTGGCCTGACCTGTGGTGGCACAGGGGATAAAGCGTCGACTTCGGAACACTGAGGTCGCCAGTTCAAAACCGTGCACTGGTCTGGTCAAGGCACATATGGGAGTTGATGCTTCCAGCTCCTCCCCCTTTTATCTCTCTCTCTCTCTCTCTCACACACACACACTCTGTGTCTCCTCTCTAAAATAAATAAATAAAAAGAAATAAAAATCAACACTATGTGAATCAAACAAAGTATGTATACAGGTTGAATTCCTCTGCGCCACCAATCTACTCTCTGCCTGATGCGATTCTGCTTTTTAGTTATTTTTTTTACAGAGACAGAGAGAGAGAGAGATGGATAAATAGGGACAGACAGACAGGAACGGAAAGAGATGAGAAGCATCAATCATCAGTTTTTCGCTGTGGCACTTTAGTTTTTAGTTGTTCAGTGATTGCTTTCTCATATGTGCCTTGACCAGGGGGCTACAGCAGACCAAGAAACCCCTTGCTCACGCCAGCGACCTTGGGTCCAAGCTGGTGAGCTTTATGCTCAAACCAGATGAGCCCGCGCTCAAGCTGGCGACTTCGGGGTCTTGAACCTGGATCCTCTGCATCCCAGTCCAATGCTCTATCCACTGTGCAAATGCCTGGCGAGGCCTCTGCTTTTTATTTTTAAAAATGTTTTTAGCCTGACCTGTGGTGGCGCAGTGGATAAAGCATCGACTTGGGAACACTGAGGTTGCCAGTTCAAAACCCTGCACTGGTCTGGTCAAGGCACATATGGGAGTTGATGCTTCCAGCTCCTCCCCCCTTTCTCTCTCACTCTGTGTCTCCTCTCTAAAAATGAATAAATAAAAAAAAAAATTTAGTTAAAAGTTTTTAATTTATTGATTTTAGATAGAGAAAAGGAGAGAAACATTGACTTGTTTCACTTATTTATGTATTCATTAGTTGATACTTTTTTTTTTTTAACTAATTTTTAATTTTTTTTTTACAGGGACAGAGAGAGTCAGAGAGAGGGATAGATAGGGACAGACAGACAGGAACGGAGAAAGGTGAGAAGCATCAATCATTAGTTTTTCGTTGCCATTGCGACACCATAGTTGTTCATTGATTGCTTTCTCACATGTGCCTTGACAGCAGGCCTTCAGCAGACTAAGCAACCCCTTGCTGGAGCCAGCGACCTTGGGTCCAAGCTGGCTAGCTTTTGCTCAAGCCAGACGGGCCCGCGCTCAAGTTGGCGACCTCAAGGCCTCGAACTGCGGTCTTCCGCATCCCAGTCCGATGCTCTATCCACTGCACCACTGCCTGGTCAGGTGATTAGTTGATTCTTGTATGTACCCAGACTGGGGACTGAACTTGCAACCTTGGCATATTGGGATGATGCTCTAACCAACTGAGCTACCTGGCTAAGGGCAGTTCTGCTTTTTAGAATGTATACTTAACACTCAAGAAAAGAAAGACCAGCTGGCCAGGAAATGCAGAGGCAGCTGGAGTCCTGGCATACCAAGCTGGCCATGGGCAAGTCAGCTTCCAAATAGTTTAATGACGAGGTCCAGAAGACCCATGAGAACCAGCAGCAGCATGACTTCCTGCCACTGAAGCTCTGCAAGTTCAACCAGGAGGCTCAGTAGTATTCAGAGGTCATGGTCAGCATGAGGATCTCCAAGCACAGCCCAGAGTCCAGCCAAGATAGTGTGGAGAAACGTGCCTGAGCATCCTACAATCAGATAGAAAAGGAGATAGCTGGTGGTACAGTGAAATTAAGAACTACAACTTCCATCCCTGGCTGGTTGGCTCAGTGGTAGAACATCGGCTCAGCATGTGGAAGTCCCAGGTTCGATTCCCAGCCAGGGCACACAGAAGAAGTGCCCATCTGCTTTTCCTTTCTATCTCTCTCTTCCCATCCTGCAGCCAAGGCTCCACTGGAGCAAAGGTGGCCTGGGCGCTGAGGATGGCTCCATGGCCTCCGCCTCAGGTGCTGGAATGGCTCTGGTTGCAACAGAGCAACACCCAGATGGGCAGAGCATCACACCCTAGTGGGCTTGCTGGGTGGATCCTGATTGTGAGCATGTGAGAGTCTGTTTTTCTGCCTCCCTGCTTCTCACTTCAGAAAATACAAACAAAAAATACAACCTCCAGGCCTTGGCAGGTTGGCTGAGTGGTAGAGCCTTGGCCTGCTATGTGGATGTCCTGGGTTCAATTTTCAGTCAGGGCACAAAGAAGTGACCATCTGCTTCTCCATCCCACACCCTTCTTTCTCTCTCTCCCTGCCCCTCCCACAACCAGGGCTTAATTGATTCAAGCACATTGGCCCTGGGTGCTGAAGATGGCTCTGTGGAGCCTCTGCCTCAGTCACTAAATATAGCTCAGTTACAAGCATCAGCCCCAGATGGGGGTTGCAGGGTAGATCCCGGTTGGGGCACATGATATAGTTTGTCTCTGTCTTCCTTCCTCTCACTTTCTCACTTGGAAAAGAAGAATAAAAAAGAACTACAACTTCCAGCAGCCTGGCTTCCACTCTCAGACTGGGCACTTTACAGACATGATACAGAAGAATACAAAAAAGGGGTAAGGCATCTGCAAATGATGGGTCCTCCTTCATGGTAGCTAGATATTTCCCAGCATGCAATGTCATCAACCAGGGCTTCTTTAATTATTGTTTTTTAAATTTCCTTTTATTTATTCATTTTAGAGAGGAAACACAGAGTGAGAGAGAGAGAGAGAGAGAGAGAGAGAGAGAGAGAGAGAGAGAAAGGGGGGAGGAGCTAGAAGCATCAACTCCCATATGTGCCTTGACCAGACCAGTGCAGGGTTTTGAACTGGGGACCTCAGTGTTCCCAGGTCGATGCTTTATCCACTGCGCCACCACAGGTAAGGCAACCAGGGCTTCTTTAAAGAAAATGCCTTGTCTCCAAAAAATTAACTTGCCAAATGTAATGGGCAAGTGGCGGACTGAAGAACATGAATATGTGGTGGCACAGTGGATAGAGCATCAAACCGGGACGCGGAGGACCCAGATTCGAAACCCCAAGGTCGTCGGCTTGAACATGGTTCATCCAGCTTAAGCACGGGCTCACCAGCTTGAGTGTGTGGGTGCATGTGCTTGTGTGTGTGATGCATATGCATGTCTCTTTTGTTTTAAAGATTTTTAGAAAAATTTATTCACTTTAGAGAGAGAAAGGGGGGGAGAGAGTGAGAGAGAGAAGGGGGGGAGGACAGGAAGCATCAACTCCCATATGTGCCTTGACCAGGCAAGCCCAGGGTTTTGAACTGGCGACCCCAGTGTTCCAGGTCGATGCTTTATCCACTGCGCCACCACAGGTCAGGCCCATATGAATGTCTCTTGTACACACACTCGAATATACAGTTTTACATGAACTCACTCTTATCAAAGAGTAAGTCAATGAAGCTTTTTTTTTTTTTTTTTTACAGGGACAGACAGACAGGAATGGAGAGAGATAAGAAGCATCAATTATCAGTTTTTCATTGCCATTGCGACACCATAGTTGTTCATTGATTGCTTTCTCACAGGTGCCTTGACCGCGGGCCTTCAGCAGACCGAGCAACCCCTTGCTGGAGCCAGCGACCTTGGGTCCAAGCTGGCGAGCTTTTGCTCAAGCCAGATGGGCTGATGCTCAAGCTGGCGAGCTCGGGGTCTCAAACCTGGGTCCTCTGCATCCCAGTCCGATGTTCTATCCACTGTGCCATCGCCTGATCAGGCAGTCAATGAAGCTTTTAATCTGATGGTTAGACCATAATTATTTGGACTCTCAATTTTTAAACTTTTTCTTTTTGACAGAGAGGGGGGGGTATATAGCCAGGAAGAGAAGCATTAACTCATAGTTGCGTCACTTTATTTGTTCATTATTTCCCATTTGTGCCCTACCAGGGGGAGGGCCCTCAAGCCAAGCCAGTGACCCCTTGCTCAATCCTGTCACCTTGGGCTTTTGAACCTGGAACCGAATGTCCCAGGTCAACAATCTATCCACTGTGCCATCACACATCAGGCAACTTTATTTACATTTTTTCCTCTTCTCTTTTTAAGCGAGAGGAGGGGATACAGAGACTCCTGCATGTGCCCTTATTGGGATCCACCTGGCATCCCTGCCTGGAACCGATGCTTGAATCAACCAAGCTATCCTCAGTGCTGAGGCTGAAGCTGGAACCAATCAAGCTAGTGGCTGCAAGAGGGGAAGACATAAGAGGGAAGAAAGAGGGTTGTGTCTCATGTGTGCCCTGACCAGGGATCGAACCCAGGACATCTGCATGCCAGACCAACGCTCTCTCCACTGAGAAAACTGGCCAGGGCCTACTCTTTTTGACTTTTTAAGCAAACTTCTTTGTATCTTTCTTACTTATAATATCCATCCAGAGACTTTTTATATTTCAAATGTTTGTGACGCTGAAAAGAAAAGTTCATTTCCTATCATTTCCTATGATCCTCATGCATTATAATCTACCTATGGTAGATATTTAAGAATATTAAACCGTTTTTTAAGTGTTTAGAAAAAAAGGTCAAGGTGCCAGAGGAGGCAATCTGGTATAGATCCCCATGTTCTAGAGCATAACATTCTCTATCATCCTGATTCAGACTGAGTGTGGTGACAAGGATGCACAGTTGGATTCAAACACCATGCTGGTCTAATGGTCCCAGATCAAAATATGAACATGAATGCAGACTCCTGGCCTAAGCTTTCTTCAGAGCAATAAGTCCTGAAACAAAACTATTAGGTTGAAGAATAGTGGGGACAGAGTTCAAACTTGGACAGGTAGCCAAATAATGAGACTGAAGTAAAGCAGGAAAACCAAAGGTCCATTTCTCTTAACGTGGCCTGGCATATCAATAAAACTATGTAACCATGAATTCTCTATCTGGGGAAACCTCAGTCCTGACTAAAACACTTACAGAATGAAACTCTCAGATTCATTAATCTGAGAAGGCATCCTCCTTAAGTGGCATACAAAGTTCTTTCTGGATTCAGCCTTCCTACAGGAAAGTGCTGAGCAATCCCCTGAAACCCATGTGTTGGCAGGAATCTATGCCAAGACTGTGTCTAAGTGAGCCTGTACCAAGAGAAATGCCAGTTATCAAAGCTCTTACCTATAACCCTTTTTCACTGTCCTTTGTGTTTATAGACTACAGTGAACCCTGGCCAAGTAGCTTACTTGGTTAGAGCACCGTCCTAACACACCAAGATTGCAGGTTGATCTCCAGTCAGAGTACATACAAGATTTAACCAATGAATGCATAAATAACTGAAACAACGCCCTGGCCAGACAGCTCAGCTAGTTGGAGCATCATCCCTATACACAAAGGCTATAGGTTCAATCCCTGGTTAGAGCATGTATAGGAGCACATCAATGTTTCTGTCTCTCCCTTCCTCTCTCTAGAATCAATCAAATTCAAAAATAAAACAAGTGGCCTGACCAGGCGGTGGCGCAGTGGATAGAGCGTCGGACTGGGATGCGGAAGACCCCGGTTCGAGACCTCGAGGTCGCCAGCTTGAGTGCGGGCTCATCTGGCTTGAGAAAAAAGCTCGCCAGATTGAACCTAAGGTCGCTGGCTCCAGCAAGGGGTTGCTCGGTCTGCTGAAGGCCCACGGTCAAGGCACAAGTGAGAAAGCAATCGATGAACAACTATGGTGTCGCAACGGCAATGAAAAACTAATGATTGATGCTTCTCACCTCTCTCCGTTCCTGTCTGTCTATCCCTATCTATCCCTCTCTGACTCTCTCTGTCCCTGTAAAAAAAATAAAAATAAAACAAGTGGAACAACAAATCGATGTTTCTCTCTCTCTAAAATCAGTTAAAAAAATATTATACTTAATGTGATTGACAGACTCCTATATAAGAGTATTTGGGGTAAGGTGGTTTGGGGGAACACACTTAGCCTTGACCATATTGTGGAATTTCAGCGCATAATTGAGTGTCTTTTACATTGTGTCCCCTTTGCTGTGAGTCTAGGATTACTAGTTAACATGACTATCAGGAGCTGTTAATGACTTCCAACCTCGGCAATTACAATTTAACATAAAATCAGTATCTCTACTGCTTTACTAGACATTTGGGAGGATCTTATTGGTCTGATATAATTTTATCTTTGTGACATATGGCACAAGCATTTATAGAACTCTCTCTCAAAATCATGCGCTATACATTTTATCTATCAGAAATACAGCTGCCTCAAGACCCAGGATTCTAGGAGGCTGAAACACATACCAACTACCCCCAGTCAAGGCAGATTTAACTTTGTCTGTGCATTAAAATTCCTACATTTTAGCCTGATCTGTGGTGGCACAGTGAATAAAGCTTTTATCTGGAATGTTGAGGTTGCCAGTTTGAAACCCTTGATTGGGGCTTGCCCAGTCAAGGCACATATTGAGAGCTTCCTGCTCCTTCTTTCTCTCTTTCCTCTCTCTAAAAATGGATTTTAAAAAATTAAAAAAATAAAATTCCAACATTTTATTCAGGAGAATACTCTCAGAGCCTGTTTACTCTTATCTTTTTATATGTAAGATCTAATTTCTAAGCTCAGAGCAAATAAGCAGCAGCAAATGAGGTGAAGAGAGAGGCTGGCATGGATGGGCTTAGCAACAGCAGCGGAGAAGCTAACAGCAGAAGAGAGAAGGCAGGGGTGAAAAGACAAAACCAGAATTGGTCCAGCCATATCTGAGTGCAAGTGGGAAAAATTATTCAACGTGAGCCTGCAAAACTACTGAAAAGCCCCAGGAAACATGTATAAGAAAGTTCTGTCAAGGCCAAGAATTAAGAGACAACAGAAATATCCATCAAGGAGGCTGACTCTGTAAAGTGCAGTATATCCATACCACAAGCAGTTAAAGAGATACCTCTTCCCATCCCAATATAAAAAAATGAGACACCCTTAATTGAAAAAAAAAACAACAAATTTACAGTGTACATTCACATAACAAAATGATCCCATGCATTCCTCAATGATTTCCCATATACTGTGTACCAGAAATAGAACGGCAACCTAGGGGAGAGAGAGGGAGCCAAAGGAGGCCTGTTATATGTTAATATTTATTTTTTAAACATGGAGAATACTTGGGGTTTTTGTGTGTGTGTGACAGAGAGAGAGAGAGGGACAGACAGACAGAAAGGGAAATGAGAAGCACCAATTCTTTGTTGTGACTCCTTAGTTGTTAATTGATGAACGTTGGGCTGGGATGCAGAGGGCTCAGGTTTGAAACACCGAGGTCACCAGTTTGAGCACAAGCTTATCCGGCTTGAGCCCTAGGATCGCTGGCTTGATGAAGGGGTCACTTACTCTGCTATAGCACCCCTACCCCACTCCAATCAAGGTACATATGAGAAAGCAATCAATGAACAACTGATAAACCGTAATAAAGAGTTATAGCTTTTCATTTCTCTCCCTTCCTATCTGTCCATCTCTGTCAAAATAAATAAATAAATAAAAGCAAAAAATTATATGGGAAAAAGTTCCAGTGATTTGGGTTTATTTGTACAGGGGCAAGGCAGTAACACAACTCTATCAGTATTATCATTTGTGAAATAATTTGCATATATCATTTGCAAATGAACTTGGAAAATGGTTCTACCCCCAAATGATATAAACCTCTAATGCTAATAGAAACTCTTTAAACTAGTCAGGAGTCTTGGGATTATCTAAAAAAGGCGTTCTAAACTATTGTTTTTCAAAGTGAGAGTATAGATCCCTGGGAAGGGACAGCAGGATCTGCATTTTTAACAAGCTCCCCACAAGAAAAATAAAATACCCCAAAACAACATACATAATACAAGACCAGTGAGTGCCTAGCAGTTCCCCAACACAAAGGTACCAACTCCAGGACTAACAGAGCACAGTAAAAACCACACACTTTACATGGTAACATGAAAAAAATCTGTAAGCTTCCAGCAAGTGTCTGCCTACAATCTGGAAAGGAGGTGGAGAGGGAAAATGGAAAAACAGAAGTGTTCCCCATAGTAATGAGGTCAGGAAAATCTCAAACACCAAAGCAAGGGAAACTCTTTGAGTTCTGTACCAATCACAAAAGGCACAAACAAATCCGGAAATCTAGTACTCCCAAAAGGTAAGGAAATAAACTAGAAAGCTCTGTGTGTCTGTATAAGTGTGTGGTTGGAGGTGGTCTTCAGCTTTAGTCTCAGGAAATCTTGCCATCACATCACCCAGATGCTCTTGATAATCACTTCATTTAACTCATACTTTTGGTATCACATAGCATCAGGGGGCTCTACTTACTCTGTTGTGACCAACCAGCCTACCTGGAGCAATTTTCTGCCACAGCTCTGGGGTATCCTAAGCCTTCACCATTTGCAATATAAATGATCTGCAAATATGTGATAACAGTGCCTTCTGGGGCATTTCAAAACTCCAAGCCTGTGTTCAGAGTAATACCTAGCATCTCAGATGCAGGATTTCCTATACTGAGCACACTTAGTTCCTGTGCTCAGCTGTTCAAGAGCCATTTGGGAAAGTGGACAGAAGTAAAATTGTTTCATGACAATGCCCAAGTATGTGACCTCTTAATCCTCAGGCTTGGATATAAGCATACAAATAAATTTAATGGGCCTGATTAGGCAGTGGTGCAGTGGGTATAGCGTCAGCCTGGAATGCTGAGGACCCAAGTTTGAAACCCAAGGTTACCGGCTTGAGCGCGGAATATAGACATGACCCCATGGTCACTGGCTTGAGCAAGCGGTCACTGACTCAACTGGAACCCCCAACCCCAGTTGAGGATCATATGAGAAAGCAATCAATGAACAACTAAGGAGCCGCAACTATGAGTTGATGCTTCCCATCTCTCTCCCTTCCTCTCTGTCCCTCTCTGCTAAAAAAAGAATAAAATGAACTTCACGAAGCTATTAAGAATGGAAAACAGGCCTGACCTGTGGTAGCGCAGTGGATAAAGCGTCGACCTGGGAACACTGAGGTCGCCAGTTCAAAACCCTATACTGGTCTGGTCAAGGCACATATGGGAGTTGATGCTTCCAGCTCCTCCCCCTTTTCTCTTTCTCTCACTCTGTGTCTCCTCTCTAAAATGAATAAAATAAAATAAAATAAAATAAAATAAAGAATGGGAAAACAGGCCTAACCTGTGGTGGCCCAATGAATAAAGCATTGACCTGGAACGCTGAGGTTGTCAGTTTAAAACACTGAACTTGCCCAGTCAAGGCACATATGGGAGTTGATGCTTCCTACTTCTCCCCCCCTTCTCTCTCTTTCCTTTCTAAAATGAATAAATAAAATCTTAAAAAGAAAGAAAAAAGAATGGGAACATGTATAAGGCCTGATCTGTGGTGGCACAGTGGATAAAGCCTCAAACTGGAATACTGAGGTCGCCAGTTGCCCAGTCAAGGCACATATGGGAAGCAACTATAATACAAGTTACTTTTCGCTCCCCACCCCTCCCACCCCACCCTTTTCTCTCTCAAAGCAAGAAAAAAAGAAAAAGAATGGAAACACGTAGCCTGGCCTATAGCGGCACAGTGGGTAAAGCATGGACCCGGAACACTGAAGTTGCCTTTTCAAAACTCTGGGCTTGCCCAGTCAAGGCACATACGACAAGCAATCAGTGAACAACTAAGGTGATGCAACTGTGAGTTAATACATCTTATCTTCTTACCTCCTCTTTCTTCTCTCTGTAAAATCAATAAATAAAATCATTAAAAAAAATTAAAAAGGATAGCCCTGGCTGGATAGCTCAGTTGGTTAGAGAATGGTCCCAATGCAGAGGTTGCCAGTTCGATTCCCAGTCAGGACACATACAGAAACAAATTGATGTTTCTGTCTCTGTTGTTCTCTCCTCTCACCAAAATCAATCAATTAAAGAAAAAAAGTGTAATGTCCTGTTCTCCAGGCTAACTGGCTGACACATCATGGGACGAAGTAGTTTTGTAAAAGGTTAGCAGCAGTCTGAAAGGATTTCAATCAACTAGATGTACCAAAAAATATGGCTGACAGCACAGGAACTCAAACTCTGATTCTGAGAGTCTGAGTAACAGCTCAGGTGGAAATTTAAAAATGTGTATCTGACTGCCGCACTGAGAAACTTAGAAGAAAAATAAATTGCTCCACTCTTGATATTTTGTGAACCTACAGAGGAAGCCATTTTCCTCTTTCATGAAAAACAAGAAATGTAATCATCTAGAAAAAGAACTAGTTCCTTAGAGATGAAATTTCAGGTGATCAAGGCTTGTGGTTTATGGTCAAATTAAGAAAGCTGAGATTAAATGACCCACCCTGGGGTCAAATTTTTTATATAATATGTGTATATGAACAAACAAACAGTCCATATAACCAAAAAACATTGTTAAATATACTTTGGGATTCTTCTTTTTTTAAAAGAGAGCGAGCGAGAGAGGGACAGACAAGGGACAGAAATGAGAAGCACCAACTCATAGCTGCAGCACCTTAGTTGTTCACCGATTGCTTCCTTATATGTGCCTCGACTGGGGGGCTCCAACTGAGCCAGTAATCCCTTGTTCAAGCCAGCGACTTTGGGGTCAAGCCGGTGACCTCAGGGTTTCAAACCTGGGTCCCCAGTATCCCAGACTGATGCACTATCCACTGTGTCACCACCTGGTCAGGCCACTTTGGGATTTAACTGATTTTATCAGTTTTATCCACAAGACCTTAAGGACAGGTAAGAACAGTGACATTTGCCATTGTGATTAGAAACCAGTAACAAAGTCATCCTTCTGGGGTCCTTAAAAATGGTGCCAGCTTTCTCCTTCTTTTGTTCCTGTTGCTCTGAGTGAGGTTTTTAAGATGGGAGGCCATGTTCACAAGAGCTCATTCTATAGAATTCCGTTTTAGTCCTCCTCCTGTCTTGGGGTCTCTTCAATGCTGATTGACTTTACTACCAACAACCCAACAAGTCTTTGTTATTACAGAAAGAAGGGATGGAGGGAGCTGAAGCTAAAGTCTGACATGAGGGGTTACAGCTGCCTGCTTACCACCATCATTTCCTTAAATGGTTAAATTGACCAGACCATTAACTAGGTGGGAATAACAAAAGCTCAACACACTGGTGAGTAAACCAGCCACCAACATTTCGTAATGTACGGAAAACATCACTGAATACCTCGAATGATCTGATTCTAGAAAGAATCAAAATTGTGCATCAGAAGTTACAAGACCTAGTTTGTGGTCCCACTCATTCAGCCACTAACTATCTGAGGAACACTGTGTGCCTAGGTGAAAAGGGGCCAGATTAAAAGTGCTATCAGCACTAATATGCTAGGATTTGGGGAGATACTCACTCTGCAGACAGGTGTGGGGGTGGGGAAGGGATTGGGACTGTTGTGCTGATTTTCAGAAGCAGACCACCCCTCAGGTGAGCTAGTAGGAGAAGAGCTCAGGGAAGAATGGCTGAGGACAGAGTCTTCTTCGGGGCCAGACTCCACCATCTCACTCTCAGAGGGCATGCCTTGGTCCAGATGGGTTGTTGGAAACTTGGCTTCAGGTTTTATACCCAAGATATCCTGCAAGACCACCACAGGTACCTTCCCTTTGAAAAAGATGCCCCTGACTTTGCTCCAACCATCTTGGTCCTTCTCTGAGCACATTCTTGGACCATCTGTCAACTTGGGGCAGCTTTGAGGTGCTTTCTGTGGATCTCTGCTCTTCTCTGTGCCTCCTGAATTGGCACCCTCCTCCTCTGCTTTGCATGAAATGTCTAAAAGGGTCTCTTCAGGAAATGTCAGCTTGTCCTTCTGACTAGCTTTTGGCAGCACCCCCTCATCTCTGGCTTCTTCTCTGAACCCATGTACAGCCTCCTGTAAGGAGGAACAGGCTGTAGAATTTAGCTTACTATGGAGCACAATATCATCTGGTTGGTTACTTGAGTCCTCTTTCAAATCAATGATGACTGTGGTCTCATCGATATTGGTTTTAACGCCACTTCTTAAAAAGTTATCTAAAGGACCCTTCCCATTGACAAGCTTTGGCCTAAACTCTATGTCAGAACCCACATGAAGGTTATTCTCCAAGTTGTCCAAAGAAGTTTCCACATCGGGGACTTGACTTTGCACAGGAGCACTTGGAGAGCTTCTTGCGCTGTCCGACCCATCCTCAGTCTTCTCCTTTGGGGCAAGATTCAGGCGCTTGAAGGGTAGACGAGCTGAAAAAAGAGAGAAGGCCATCTTTACAGCCAAAGTATGACTAGTGACAATTGATCAGTACTTTTTCTACATGCTCAAAAATGATCAACCTTTCTGGGCTTGGGTGGGGGGGCTTCATACTTTATCAGTTTATAAAGCAATCACGCCCTTGGGTCCTATGGTTTGCCCCTAGTTCCTTTTTTTCTTTTTTTGCCCCTAATTCTTAAACCTAGGGAAATTGTTGCTCTTAACACAATTCCCACCATTACCCAATCTGCTATCAGTCATCACAAGAGAAGACAAACTGCTCAAGGTTGAACTACATACCAAGTTTTTAAAAAAATTCACAATCCAGCGAATAATCTGGCCTCAGTATAAATGTGCTCAATTTTTTACACAAAGGTATTTGGGGACATTTATCTTCCTGTACAATAATGGTTCAATTAGGGCAGCTGTGCCCACCAGGGAACATCTAGCAATGTCTGGAGACATTACTGGTTTCATGACTTGGAGGAAGAGGCCCAGATACTTTACCAGATGGAGCTAAACTCTACAATATACAGGACAGTCAACCCACCACCCTCGAAAAATTATAAAATGTCAATACTGCTAAAGTAGAGAAAGGCTGCTATAAAGGAAGTGACCTCTGGATTTGCTCCTGGGAACCTAAGGAAACAGTAGTGTAATAAAACGGGTTCCTAGGCTCTCAAATATAAAGTGCAACTGTTTTTCTCCCCTCTATCCCCCTTGATACTGCTGGTAAGGACCCCAATAGACGACTACTGTTCAAGAATTAAAAATATAACCAAGACAATGAAGGATATAAATTAGAAACAAATATTTAATCTATTCCCAGAAAGTTACCTTGTATTAACTTCTTGACTGGAAAAGCTGGTCTGTCTTTGCAATCCACTGCTTTGAATAGAAGTGTCAAAGGATAAGTTATTAAATGCTGGAAATAATGTACAAATACATAAGTAGCACCTATTACGTACAAAGTAGTTGTCCAATGGGGGTGACTTTGCCACCCTCACCCTGGGGAGTTGGCAATGTTTAGGGACACTTTTGGTTGTCATGACTTGGGGATAGGATGCTACTCATATTTAGTGGATAGAAGAGAAGGACACTGTTAAATATCCTATAATGCAAAGGCTGGCCCACCATGACTAAGAATTATCTGGCCTTGCCTGACCTGAGGTGGCGCAGTGAATAATGCGTCAACCTGGAACACTGAAGTCACCAGTTTGAAACCCTACGCCTGCCCAGTCAAGGCACATAAGAAAAGCATGAGTTGATGCTTCCTGCTCGCCCCCCTCCTTTTCTCTCTCTCTCTCTCTACAAAATTAATTTAAAAAAAATTATCTGGCCCAAAATGTTACTAGGTTATGAAATCCTGCCCTGGATACTGTCACACCTTCTTGGTTCATTTTCCTTTTGGCATTTATTACATAGAGAAAAGTCAACAAACACAGTAACAGCAACAATTAAGAGGAGAAAGAGTTAATGTAGAGATGAGAGAAAATGCTGTATCCCCAATGTCACCATTAATAGGACCACAAAACATCCACCTTCAATCCAACCAGTTCTATAAAATTAGAATAGAATTTTTAAAAATAGTTTATGAAGATAATACACTGTACAACTTAAAGCATTTTGAGCTTGCCAGGCAAAAGCTGAAGTGCTGTCAAAATATAATAAGGGAAAATGTCTTCCTGCACCAAAAAAAAAGAAAACCCTCAAGAAAAGCATCTAATAATAGCAAAGCTGATGCAGAAATGACCATAAGTAAATATCTTTAAATGAAATAAGTTTAGAAGCTCATACCTGTGAGAAGAATTGGTTTGGAAAAATCTAGTTTATTTTGGGCAATCTATGTATATTTTGTAAAACACATACACAAGGTAATTTTTTTTTTGGGGGGGGGAGAGGCAGGATGAGAGAGAGGGAAAGAATAAGAGAGGGAGGGAAGGAAGGAAAGAAACAGGAACATTGAACTGCTCCTGTATGTGCCCTGACTGGGGAATCGAACCAGCAACCTCCCCGCACCAAGATGATGCTCCACTCAACCAAACTACCCAGCCAGGGCTTAAAAAAAAAAATTTTTTTTTTTTAATTTATAGACAGAGAGGAAGGATGAGAGAGGGGAAGGGGAAGGGAAGCATTCATTCATTGCTCCAGTCATGTATTCTTTGGTTGCTTCCCGAGTGTGCCCTGACGGGGGATCGAACCTGCAATCTTGTCATTTCAGGATGGCACTCTTAACCGACTGAGCTAACCGGCCAATGCCAAGTGAATATTTTTAAATTCAAACCAGGGCTTTCTGAAAATTCAGCTGTCCTAGATGAAACTGCCTTTCCTCCTTCCAAGCTCAAAATATAAATTACCCAGAAGACTTATACTTTCTTTTTACCCATTTCAAGACAATATCATCCCCAAATTTTCAGTAACCAAAAACATGGATTACCAGTCCCCACCTCATAACTAAAGGAAACACAGTCTTTAGTCACTTAAATTAGTTTTTAGTACAACCACAGGATTTATTGGTGTGGTACTGAGTCAACACCTTTGATGCAAGTGAAATAGAAGTGACCTGGGCTGCCTGACCAGGCGGTGGTACAGTGGATAGAGCATTGGACTGGGATGTGGAAGACCCAGGTTCGAGACCCCGAGTTCGCCAGTTCGAGTGCGGACCCATCTGGCTTGAGCAAAAAGCTTGCCAGCTTGGACTCAAGGTCGCTGGCTCCAGCAAGGGATTGCTCTGTCTGCTGAAGGCCCACGGTCAAGGCACATGTGAGAAAGCAATCAATGAACAACTAATGTGTCGTAATGGCAACGAAAAACTAATGATTGATGCTTCTCACCTCTCTCCGTTCCTGTCTGTCTGTCCCTCTCTATCCCTCTCTCTGTCCCTATAAAAAAAAAAAGAAAAAGAAAAAAAAGAAACAGAAGTGACCTGGGCACAGAAACAACCTCAGGTCAACTAAAAGAGGGACCCTATACAGGGATCCGAAGCGTTCAAAGGTACACACCCAATTACCACACACTTGTTTATAAACTAACCTAACCACTGTTCTTTATTCTGATGTTACATCCCACTAATTTTATTTGGTGTTAAAACACTTTCCTTTTATAATAGTATGCTCATAGCACGTAACGCTTTTTTTATTTTATAGTTAAATACATCTACTGAGTCAAGTGATTGTCTGTAACAATCACTCCCCCTAACTTTATTTATATGAATTTTACTTTGTGAAATCCCAAAATCTGGAAACAATTAAAGCAGTGGTTCTGCCCCCGAGGCGCACTTGGCAATGCATGGATATATTTGGTTGTCACAATTGGGGGGAGGGGTTGCTATTGGCATCTACTGTGTGAAGACCAGGGATGTCGTTTGACACCCTCAAGTACACAAGAGGGCCCCAAATACCTATAGTGCTGAGGTTGAGAAACTCTGAATTAGTCTAGGAGATGTCCCTGACAATCCTTAATTCAGTCAATCAACGTACATCTATTGGTCACCTACTATATGCCAAGCATTGTGCCAAGAGCTGGGGATAAAATGGGAGTCAAGGAGGGAAGAGGGCAGTTTAGTCTTCCATAGGTCACCACCTTACGTTTACGGGGCCTGCTAGGTGCTAGAAAACCCATTCCAAGACACAGTAAGGAAAGACACCGGTATATGCGGCAGAATCAAGAATCCGGGAGTCCGAGCTTCCTGATCATCATCCAGGCCCCTTACCTGGGCTTGCCCTGACCCGCAGACGCAGCTGTCTGGTCCACAAGCCCATGTGACCCAGGGCTTCAGTTTACCCACCCGGCCAGAGGGTCGCTGCAGGGTCCAACTTGCTCAGAGGACACAAACGCAACCTGCAGAGCTGGCCCTTTCGCCTCCCTGGCTCTCAGTTTCCCTTCCTGTCCACACTGACCCGTCTAGGCAGAGGGTCCTGAAAGAAAGAACTTAACGCAAAAGCACAAGGAAAAAAATAGTCGCGGCTGCAACAATAATGTCAAAGAGGGTGCCCTTCGGGTTGCAAGGCCCTTCTTCAGGTAGTAAAAACCCCAAGAACCGAACACCAGGCGCAGAGAATCGGCCCGGGCCCGGGAGGCCCGTATGCTCTCAATCACTGCCTCGGCCTGCACAGGCCGCTCGTCGCGCCCCCACTACCCCTTAGCGCGGTCCCTAACCAACCTGTGGCCACTCCCCTGGGGCCCGGCGCCCCGCACTCCGGCTCCTCCAGCATCGCACCGGCAGCCGCTCGAGACCCCTTCGGACGGCGGAGGCGCGGGCTACCTTCAGGCGGCCGCTGCTGCTCGCCTCCCGCCCGCGCCGCTGTTGCCGCGGCCGCCGCGCTCGTATTTGGCGGGAACCGCGGCGACCCCCGCAGCCCGCACGCCGATTGGACGAAACCACATCACATGATGTGCCGCCTCAGAAAATGAAGAACGCAGGTATTATCCTCGCGAGATCCGTGGCTTCCATTCTTGCCCATAGCTCCGCTATTGATATTCACCCGGAGGAGCGGGCTTTCTCTTAGCGAACTGTTATTGGTGGGGAGAAGATGTACTGCGATTGGGATGGGATGTGTCAAGCCGAGAAATTTGCACTGTGATTGGTTAAATGCGTGGGATCGGTCACTAGGAGGAGGAGCAGGCGCTTACGACATGACGAAACGTTTTACGTAGGGCGCTGGTGACAACTTAAAACTAAGATTTAGGTGAAGACTGAAGTTTGAGTTTTTCCCAATTTAATATCGGCTGAATATAGCAACAGTGATTATAATTATAAATGACTTTTATATGAACAAAATAAAATAAATAAAATCTGGCCAGCGCTTTAGAAGTATTTGATATGCAGGAAGTATATTCAGAGCGAATTAGTGAAATAGATGTTTCTGGTTTAATCCTCAGAATTTTTGCACAAGCTGTTTCCTCTAGAAAACGTTTCTCGCAGTTCTTTTTCTTGCTACTTTCAACCTAACTTTCAAATCTTGGATCGACATCTCAGAGAAGCCTTTTTATCCTTACACCCAACAAGAAGTGTCTATAACGTTCTCTTTTCTTTAAAGCAATTACAGTTTATGTTTGCATATTATTTGACTAGTGAATTAATTTCTATCATTAGCTTTATGAGGGCAGAAATTATTTATCACGGTATCCCCATGACTTATCAATGACATTCATTAGGTACTCAATAAATATTTGCATGAAAGTATAAATATTTGATCGGACTGTGTGATCATATAGGTTAAAAATCTGACAAAACAGAGACTTTCAGTGTCAGCCTTCAAATCTTAGATAAGGTTTTCTTCAGCACAAATTCAATCTCAAACAGAGCAGAAGTGAGAGGACTAAAAGTGAGCCCAAGTTAGAAATTCTATCAGTATTATAATTTTTTTTTTTTGTATTTCTGTATTTTTCCGAAGTGAGAAGTGGGGAGGCAGAGACATACTCCTGCTTGCGCCCGACTGGGATCCACCTGACAAGCGCAACAGGGGGCGATGTTTTGCCCATCTGGGGCGTTGCCCCATTGTAACTAGAGCCATTCTAGAGCCTGAGGAGAAGGTCACGAAGCCAACCTCACCACCCAGGCCAAATTTGCTCCAATGAAGCCTTGGCTGCAGGAGGGGAAGAGAGATAGAGAGAAAGGAGAGAGGAAAGGGTGGAGAAGCAGATGGGTGCTTCTTTTGTGCGCCCTGGTTAAGAATCGAACTCAGGACATCCACACACTGGGCCAACACTCTACCACGGAGCCAACCGGCCAGGGCTTATCGCTATTATAGATTGAATAATTAAATCAATAAAATTGATTGACAGCAATATGGAGAAATTGAGAATTTTGGACTAGTTATGTCTTACTCAAGGCTTCAGTTTCCCTGTATGAATCATGAGTATGTTTTCCTTCTTTTCTCTGACGTTTTGGCACTTCGCAATGAGTTAGACCAGAGGATCACTGTTGGGGGTGCCCATCATGACCACATGGGTGTTTTTTCAAACCATTCATAATAACCCCATGAGGATCTTCGGGAGGGAGGTTGGGGCATTCATATTCTGAAACAATCCTCTGATCTAGTCCAGTACTTTTTGTTGGGGCATTTGGAAACTTCCAGTAATCTTCTGCTTCAGAAAATAACCCATATGTGTCAGAGATTTCAGCCCTGAATTGCAAGCACTTTAACTCTAGTCACTTGTTCCTCTTTTGGATTCACTTATTCATTCTGATGCATTATTAAATTCCAACTCACTCAATACATTTTTTTTTTTTTTTTTTTTTGGAGAGAGAGAGAGTCAGAGAGAGGCACAGATAGGGACAAACAGCAGACAGAAAGGAAGGGAGAGAAATGAGAAGCATCAAGTATTCGTTGCAGCACCTTAGTTGTTCATGATTGCTTTCTCATATGTGCCTTGACCAGGGGGCTACAGCAGAGCGAGTGACCCCTTGCTTAAGCCAGTGATCTTGGGCTCAAGCCAGGGACCTTTGGGCTCAAACTAGCCTCCATAGGTCTATGATCCCACGCTTAAGCCAGCGAGTGACCCCTTGCTCAATCTGGTGAGCCTGCGCTCAAGCTGGCTCGAGTTTCAAACTGGGGGCCTCCTTGTCTCAGTTTCAAACCTGGGGCCTCCTTGTCTCAGTCCCACACTCTATATACTGTGCCACCACCTGGTCAAGTTCGTTCAATATATTTTCACCAATAAGAATTGATTTTAAGTCACAATCAATAAACATGTAAAACATGTAGCAATCCATGAAGGCTTCCTAGAGGAGTCAATGTTCTGGGCAGAGTCATCTTTTGAACACTTAAACAATGTGGAAAGATTAAGGAAGAAGGAGCAAGAGAAGAACAACATTAATAAAAGACCATAGGCAACAGGAATCATGGAATAAAGAAGAGGTAGATAGCCACCAAAATCAGAGGGTTGAGGGGGCCACATTATGCAAACTTTTTTTTTTTTTTTTTTACAGGGACAAAGAGAGAGAGAGTCAGAGAGAGGAATAGACAGACAAGAACAGAGAGAGGTGAGAAGCATCAATCATTAGGTTTTTTGAGAGAGAGGGATAGATAGGGACAGACAGGAAAGAAGAGAGGTGAGAAGCATCAATCATTAGTTTTTCGTTGCCGTCGCAACACCTTAGTTGTTCATTGATTGCTTTTTCACATGTGCCTTGACCGCGGACCTTCAGCAGACAGAGCAACCCCTTGCTGGAGCCAGTGACCGTCACACACCTTAGTTGTTCATTGATTACTCTCTCACATGTGCCTTGACAGCGGACCTCCAGCAGACAGAGCAACCCCTTTGCTCAAGCCAGCGACCTTGGGTCCAAGATGGAGAGCTTTGCTCAAACCAGATGAGCCCGCGCTCAAGCTGGCGAGCTCGGGGTATCAAACCTGGGTCCTTCGCATCCCAGTCCGACGCTCTATCCACTGTGCCACCGCATGGTCAGGCCAAATTATGCAAACTTTGTAGGACGTATTAACAAGCTGGGCCTGACCTGTGGCAGCACAGTGGGGAAAAGTGTGGACCTGGCATGCTGAGGTCGCCGGTTCCAAACCCTGGGTTTTCCGAGTCAAGGCACATACAAGAAGCAACTACTATGAATTGATACTTCCTGTTCCTCTCCCCCTTTTTCTCTGTCTCCCTAAAATCAATCAATAAAAATCTTTTAGAAAGTATATAAAAGCAGGATGATAGGAGTGTATTCTTAAAGCAGTAGGTTAAGGTGACCAACTTTTTCACAATGAAAAGGAGGGCAAAAGTAAATTAATGAAAATAATATTGTAAATAAAAGAAACATTTGGCCTGACCAGGCGGTGGCACAATGGATAGAGCGTCGGACTGGGATGCGGAAGACCCAGGTTCAAGACCCCGAGCTCGCCAGCTTGAGTGCGGGCCCATCTAGCTTGAGCAAGAGCTCGTCAGCTTGGACCCAAGGTCGCTGGCTCCAGAAAGGGGTGGCTCGGTTTGCTGAAGGCCCGTGGTCAAGGCACATGTGAGGAAGCAATCAATGAACAACTAAGGTGTTTCGATGGCAATGAAAAACTAATGATTGATGTTTCTCGCCTCTCTCCCTCCCTGTCTGTCTATCCCTCTCTCTGACTCTCTCTCTGTCCCTGTATAAAAAAAAAAAGAAACATTTTATTCATTGCAACAATAATACACTATAATATGATAAATGCATAATACAAACACTTGTAATATTTTATATTGTCATTATGCTTACATGCCTATTAATTTTTAATAATAATTGTAAGAAAAACCTACTCATTTAGATACAAATATGTCGCATCACACGTAATGGATGAACTCTGCATCCATCGAATACGGACATTTACAGATTAGTCTTCCAATATCAAAAAGGAGGACATGTAGGAGGACACTTCTGAGGAAGAACGGAACTTACAAAAGACTACCCTCCCTAAAGGAGGACGACTGGTCACCTTAAGTAGTTAACTTTAAACAAGGGGCTGTGATCTGAATCGTATCACAGGGTATTTTTCTGACTTCTTCATAGGGGATAAATTGGAGAGGAGAACCCGAAGGTGGGCACACGAGAGAGGAAGCTGATGAAATGGTTTGGTCAGGGCAGAGGACAGTGGGGATAGTGGAAGGGAGGTAGAAACGACACTCTGATGTCTGACTTGAGCAACTGAACACTGGGCAGGGTTCCGGGTGTAATGGGAAGGACTAAACGCATGGTGCAATTTGGTATAGGTGAGATTAATAAACAATTATCTGGAGATATATAAACCCAGTCTCCTAAACTCTCCAGAGAGGTTTAAACGCCTTCCCTAAAACGTTAGAGTCACCTTCAGTACTTTAGATGTCGCTGCAGCCGCCGCAGCCGCTCTAGACTTGCCCCAGGCCACTCGCTAGCAGAAGCGGCCTCTCCGGCTGCAGATAAAATGCGCGTGCTCAGACGGGGCGGGCGCCGGAAGTGTGAGGTTGCCATGTAATATCCTGGCCGCGCCGGCGCGAGAGAGGCTGAAGCTGTGCCCGGGAGGGCGCGGAGCTGGTGATAGGGCTGTGGAGGCGGCGCTGATCGAGCTAGTTGAGGCGCGCCTGAGATTGGCGGCGCACAGGAGCCTGAGTTTTGCGCTGTCCCTTGGGTTCGCTGGGTCCTGGCGGGAGGTCCGACGACTAAAGGCAGAATGTCGGTGGCGGGGCTGAAGAAACAGTTCTACAAGGCGAGCCAGGTGAGCGGAGGGCGAGCCCCGGGATCCGGGCTTCCCGGGGGCCAGGTTAGGCCCGGGTCTGGTTTAGGAGGGGGTCGGGTACATCGAGGGGGCGGCGTTGGCACGTGTTCCTTGCAGGATGTGGAGAGCTCGGGGAGGCCGGGGGCCTCGTGCGAAGTAAGCCAGGCCCTGCCCGCTATATGGGCTCCAGTCTCCTCGAGAAGGGTGGATTGGGCAGAGAGACCCCCAAGGGTTGATTTGGGGTGTGGATCCCTCCCCTCCTTCCTTCCGTCTAAAGGGACGGTGGGTGTGTGTGTAGCGGGGGGAGACAAAGGGAAGAAATAGATTCTTGCCTGATAGCCCACAACAACAAAAACTCTTTGGATGGACTCGGTACAAAATTGAAAGGGTGGAGTAAAAAGTCAGTTTCTCACTCCAGTCCCTCAGGCATTCAGATCATCTACCCAGAAACAAGGTCTTAGGTCTCTTCAAAGATATGTGTAGCCTTTCCTTAAAACACACATAGCTAGTATAGCATAGCCATAGTCCTGTGTACTTTGAATTTTTTGTTAAATGTGTAGGTATTCTGCACCTCCAGTCACTTAATATTGGGGAGGGTTGTTCTGGGCACTGTGGGGTGTTGAGCAACATTCCTGGCTTCCACTCATTGCCAACAGCACCCCAGTTGTGGCAACCACAGTTTTCTGCAGTCACTGCCAAAGCCCCTGGGGGAACCCCCTTTTTTCTCCTCCTCCAGTTACTGCACTGGAACATACCCCTAGAGCTTTTTGGATTTTTTAAGTAGGTAGGTTTCCGGTACTCCATTCCATGAAGTGTGCCATAATTAATTTCACCAGTTCTCTATTGATGGATGTTTAGATTGTTGCCAGCGGTTTTCTGCTGCAGTGAATATTTTTGCTTACTAGGGGGATTGGATTTATAGAATCAATTGCTAGAGTAGAATGCTGAATCCAAAAATACATGTGTTTTCCATATGATAGATTGTATGTATAGTTTTTTTGGAAAGTCTGGGTGAGAAGCCTAAGATTCCTTGAATTCTATTGGTCTCTGCATTTCAGGTTACAAACTTTAGGTGTGAAATTTGTATGGATAGACTCCATGGAGGAATGAGCGATAATGTTAGGAATTTTTGGGGCCATGCTGGCAAACCTGGCTAGGCTGTATTCCCAATTTGAAGAGGTGCATTGGCCTCACCTGCAGTGGCAACAGTGGTTAAAGTATTGACCTAGAAGACTGAGGTCACTGGTTTGAAACTCTGGGCTTGCCAGGTCAAGGCACATACAAGAACCACAAATGAATGTTTCCTGCTTCTCCTACCCCCTTTCTCTCCTCTTTCCTTTCTCTAAATCAATAAATAAATATTAAGGAGAAAAAAAAAAGAGGTGCATTGGAAGGAAAGAGAAATGAGTCTCCAGTAAGACACAGCTGGTGTCTTTTATGCTGAAGAGGAAAAGTCACAACCCTAGTGGTTGTCTAGGGCTAAAGACATTTGGGGTCTGTCTGTAGACACCAGATGATGGCTAAAGGAACCCTAGAGGGGTTGTAGGATTATTGTTGAGAGTACAACCCTGAGACTATAACCCTTTGCCCTAACAGGATAGAATTATGTGACCTGGCCCTAGATTAGACCCTACCCAGCAGGCATCAGATTCCCATGTGCTTGACTGGAGCACGTGGAAAAGCTGCTCACTGTCCTGGGCCCTGATGTAGTCCCTCCTGCAGGACTGATGTCTCCATAGGTCTTAGAAGAATTTCAGGGCTACTTTCTTTGTTCTCTCATATAGGCAGATCTCTGGAAGCCCTTCCTGCCCCACTTCCAGCTATCAGGGCTCTCATACTGGTGGTCTATCCATTCCAAACTACCTGGGTCTCTCAGGCCAGCCACCAGAGCTTTTTCTCTGAGGGGGAAACAGGATGGACTGTGTTCAGATCTGAGATCTGTGAGAAGTCTTTTGAAACCTGGAGCAACTGTAAACTGGTGGTTTGCATCAATTTATTACCTGAGGCCCAGCCCCAAAGAATTACTGCAATGGCCGCATCCTAATCTGAGAGCAGTCATCTTGGCCACCTGGTCAATTCCATGTTGAGTTGTGCTCTCAAAAATCAGCCTAAGGCCCTGGCCAGATTCCTAAGTGGTTAGAGCACCATCCTGGCATGTCCAAGTTGCCTGTTTGATCCCCATTCAGGGCACACATGAGAAACAACCAATGAGTGCACGATTAAGTGGAACAACAAGCTGATGTTTCTCTCCCCTATTCTCCCCCTCCCTCCTTCTCTCCTCCTCTGCCCTCCCCTCTCTCCCTTCCTCTACCTACTCTCTCCCTATCTATCCCATTTCCCCCTCTCCTCCTCTTCCCCCTTCTCTCTCTCTCCCACCTCTAATCAATGGAAAAAAATTTTTGAAAAATGTTTCACTCTGGCTGTGTTCCATTCTCTTCTGCAGTTAGTTTCCACATTGCTCCAGCATCACCACTGTTCATCTGCCCATGTCCATCTCTCTGTGTTTCTTTTTCTCAATCTTAGGAACACCCCTTTTCATTCCCTTTTCTGCCTTCAGAGTAGGGTTGTCTGTTTAAGAGTAACATTTCTTGTTAATGTAGTAATAGTTAATATTTATTGAAATCTCAGGGTGAACAGGCAGTATGTATTCTTTTTTTCCCCCCCAGGGACAGAGAGAGAGAGTCAGAGAGAGGGATAGATAGGGACAGACACACAGGAACGGAGAGAGGTGAGAAGCATCAATCATTAGTTTTTCGTTGCCATTGCAACACCTTAGTTGTTCATTGATTGCTTTCTCACATGTGCCTTGACCGCTGGCCTTCAGCAGAAGGAGCAACCCCTTGCTGTAGCCAGCAACCTTGGGTCCAAGCTGGGGAGCTCTTTGCTCAAGCCAGATGGGTTTGCGCTCAAGCTGGCGACCTCGGGGTCTCGAACCTGGGTCTCCCACATCCCAGTCCGACGCTCTATCCACTGCGCCACCGCCTGGTCAGGTGGCAGTACGTATTCTTCAAACCAGTTGATCTTAACTGATCTCACTTACTTGGCCTAAAGGTATTCCCATTTTTACACAAAAAGATTTGGGGCCTGCCCTGTGGTAGTGCAGTGGATAGGGCTTTACCTGGAATGCTGAAGTCGCTGGGGTTCAAAACCCCAGGCTTGCCCAGTTGAGACACATACAAGAAGCAACTACCACAAGTTGATGGTTCCTGCTTTCCCCCCCTTTCTATCTCACTCTCCTCTCTCTAAAAAAAATTTTTTTTAAATCAATAAATAAAACCTTAAAAAAGAGTTGGGGACATTTATCTTCCCATAGATACTGTGCTTTTCAGAGCGGGCCACTTCTGCCCTCCAGGGGACATTGGCAACATCAGGAGACGTTTTGGTTGTCACAACTTGGATTGCTACTGGAATCTAGTGGGTGGAGGCCAGGGATGCTGTGCAACAACTACAGTGCACTGGGTAGCCCCCACAACTAAGAATTCCCTGGCCCCAGATGTCAGTAGTGCCAAACTTGAGAAACTTGACCAACTTTTTTTTTTTTTTTTTTTTTTTTACAGGGACACAGAGAGAGTCAGAGAGAGGGATAGATAGGAACAGAGAGAGGTGAGAAGCATCAATCATTAGTTTTTCGATGCCGTTGTGACACCATAGTTGTTCATTGATTGCTTTCTTATATGTGCCTTGACCGCGGGCCTTCAGCTGACCGAGCCACCCCTTGCTGGAGCCAGCGACCTTGGGTCCAAGCTGGCGAGCTTTTGCTCAAGCCAGATGGGCCCGCACTCAAGCTGCCGAGCTCGGGGTCTCAAACCTGGATCTTCCGCATCCCAGTCCGACACTCTATCCACTGCACCACCGCCTGGTCAGGCTCGACTAACTTTTTTATATTGATTTTTGGAGAAAGGGGAGAGAGAGAAAGAGGGAACATGAAAAAGGGAGAGAAGTGGAAGCAGCTACTTGTAGTAGTTGCTTCCTCTATGTGCTTTAATCAAGCAAGCCCAGGGATTTGAACTGGTGACCTTAGCATTCTAGGTCAACGCTTTATCCACTGTACCACCACAGGTCAGGCAAGAGAAACTCTGCTTTAAGGTTCAAGAAAAGTGAGGATGGTTTTACCGGGGGTGGGGGGGGATCCCATTTGGGCCATTCTTATGGTAAGCTACTTGCTTTTCCCACTTTTTAAAACACAGATAACCACATACACACAGATGGACATGTACATAAATCTCAGCATCCAGTTCTGAATTCTTTAGGACCCCAGAGTTTCTTTCGCATCTGGTATTTTTGAGATGATGTAAGTTTGCATCATTGCTTCTCAGCCAGGGGTGACTAGCCCTGCTCTCTTTCATCTCCTCTCGTGCACCTTCCTGGGGACATCTGACAATGTCTGACACAGGTTTTGGTTATGACTACTTGGGAAGAGAATGCTACTGGCCTCAGGCGGGTAGAGGTCAGAGATAGTTGCTAAACATCCTTTAATGCATAGCCTTCCCCACAACAAAAATTATATGACCCCAGCCCTGGCCGGTTGGCTCAACGGGAGAGCTTTGGCCCAACGTGTGTAAGTCCCAGGTTCGATTCCCAGTTAGGAAACAGGAGAAGTGACCATCTGCTGCTTTTCCACCCCCTTCTCTCTCTCTCTTTCTCTTTTCCTCTCTTTCTCTCCCCCAGCCATGGCTTGAATGGTTTGAGCAAGTTGGCCCTAGGAGCTGAGATTGGCTCTGTGGCCTTGCCTGAAGTGCTAAAATAGCTCGGTTGCCAGTTGCTGAGCAATGGAGCAGCAGCCCAGATAGGCAGAGCGTTCCCCTGTAGGGAGCTTGCCTGGTAGATCCGGTCTGGGGCGTATATGGGAGTCTTTCTCTCTGCTTCCCTGACTCTTCACCTCTCACTTAATCTATATCTATATATATATATGGCCCCCAAGTGTCAGTAGCACCAAGGCTAAGAAATCCTGCTTTGAAACAGGTTAATTTCAAAGGTTTATAACAGTACAGGTATTTTTCTTTTTTTTTAATTGACTTAACGGAGAGGAGGATAGGGGGACGAGAAGTAGTTGTTTCACTATAGCTGTTCATTGGTTGCTCGTCGTAGCGCCTTGACTGGGTAAGCCCAGGGTTTTGTTTCTTTTGTTTTTTACAGAGACAAAGAGAGTCAGAGAGAGGAATAGATAGGGACAGACAGACAGGAACGGAGAGAGGTGAGTAGCATCAATCACTAGTTTTTCGTTGCCATTGCGACACCATAGTTGTTCATTGATTGCTTTCTCACATGTGCCTTGACCGTGGGCTTCAGCAGACCGGGCCACCCCTTGCTGGAGCCAGTGACCTTGGGTCCAAGCTGGCGAGCTTGGAGTCTCGAACCTGGGTCTTCCGCATCCCAGTCCGACGCTCTATCCACTGCGCCACCGCCTGGTCAGGCAAGCCCAGGGTTTTGAACAGTACCCTCAGCGTTCCAGGTTGGTGCTCTGTCCATTGCACCACCACAGGCCAGGCACAGTGCAGTTTCTATATTGAGAAATAGAAGCGACATAAAACATTTTAAAATTTATTTTTACTTATTTTACTTTTATAGGTGAGAGGAGGGGAGATAGTGAGACAGACTCCCACAGGCAACTCTCATCTGGGGCTGATCTTGAGTACTAATCTGTTTTTAGCACCTGAGCCGGGAGCTCTCCTCAGTGCCCAGGGCCAAGCTCGAACCAAGCTTGAACCAATCAAGCCACTGGCTATGTGAGGGAAAGAGGAGAGAAGGGGGAGAGTGAGGTAGGGAGAAGCAGATAGTCACTTTCCCTGTTGCCTTGACCAGGAATTGAACCCAGGATGTCCATAGACCAGGCTAAAGCTCTATCCACTGAGCCACCAGCCAGGGCCCAGGTAAACCACTTTTAAAAAATGTTTTGTTTTGTATTTTTCTGAAGTGAGAAGCAGGAGGCAGAGAGACAGATTCCTGCATGCGCCCAACCAGGATCCACCTGGCATGCCCACTAAGGGGTGATGCTCTGCTCATCTGGGGTGTGGCTCCGTTTTAACCAGAGCCATTCTAGCACCTGAGGCAGAGGCTATGGAGCCATCCTCAGTGCCCTGGCCAACTTTGTTCCGATGGAGTCTTAGTTGCAGAGGGGAAGAAAGAGATAGAAGAGGAGGAAAGGTGGAGAAGCAAATGGGCGCTTCTCCTGTGTGTCCTGGCTGGGAATCGAACCCAGGTCCTCCGACACTCTACCACTGAGCCAGTGGCCAGAGCTAAAAAAATGTTTTTAAAAAATTAAAAATTTCTGCCCTGGCTGGATACCTCAGTTGTTTAGAGCATTGTCCTGAAGCTCAGATATTTCCAGTTCAATCCCTGGTCAGAGCACATACAGGATCAGATTGATGTTCCTCTCTTTCTCTCCCTTTCTCTGTCCCTCTTCTCTAAAAGCAATATGATAGCCTGACTGGGCGGTGGCGCAGTGGATAGAGCATTGGACTGGGATGTGGAGGACCCAGGTTCAAGACCCCGAGGTTGCCAGCTTGAGCGCAGGCCCATCTGGCTTGAGCAAAAGCTCGCCAGTTTGGACCCAAGGTCACTGGTTCGAGCAAGGGGTTGCTTAGTCTGCTGAAGGCCCGCAGTCAAGGCACATGTGAGAAAGCAATCAATGAACAACTAAGGTGTCGCAATGAAAAACTGATGATAGATGCTTCTCATCTCTCTCTGTTCCTATCTGTCCCTATCTATCTCTCTCTCTCTGTCCCTGTAAAATAAATAAATAAATAAAATCAATATGATAAAAACATTTTAAAAAATTAAGAATTTTCGATTTTATTGATGATGCTAGTAATAAACCAGCTACTGATACAGGCGTACCTGTTTTGTTTTGTTCTGTTTTTAATTTTTAATTGATTTTTAGAGAAAGTAAGGAGAGACATTGGTTTGTTCCACTTATTTATGCATTTACTGGTTGATTCTTACACATACCCTGACCGGGGATCTAACCCACAATCTTGGCATATCGGAATGATGTTCTTTTTCTTTTCTTTTTTATTTTTAATTGGTTGATTTTAGAGAGACAGAGAGGAAGGGAGAAGGAGAAGCACTCATTTGTTGTTCCACTTCATTGTGCGTCTATTGGTTGCTTCCTGTATGTGCCCAGACCGGGGTTCAAACTTCCATCCTTGGTGTTTCAGGATGACTCTCTAACTACCTGAGCTAACCAGCCAAAGCCAGGCATACCTGTGTTTTGGTTTTGTTTTTTTTTTAGAGACAGAGACAGAAAGGGAGAGAGACAAGAAGCATCAGCTTGTAGTTGCAGCACTTTAGTTGTTCATTGATTGCTTCTCATACATGCCTTTGACTGGGAGCTCCAGTCAGCAACCCCGCACTCAAGCTGATGAGCCTGCGCTTAAGCCTGAGACTTTCGGGTTTAGAACCTGGGACCTGAGTGTCCCAGGTCAACACTCTTATCTACTGCACCACCACTGGTCAGGCAGGGCATACCTGTTTTATTGTACTTCACAGATGTTGTTGCTTTTATTTAAAATTGAAGGGAGTTACTCATCCCCATTACCCCCCGCCCCACCACCCCAAAGCAAAAAGGTTACAACTTGCTTTATTGTGGTGGTCCATAACCTAACTTGCAATATTTCCAAGATCTGCCTGTTGGCAATATTTTGGCAAATTCTGCTCCATTTTAGGTCTTGCATATAGTCAGTTTGGGCTTGAGTGGGAGGTTTGTGAGTTTTTACTTCCTTTATTTATTTATTTGTTTATTTATTTTGAGTTTTTACTTCTTTTTTTTTTTTTTTTTTGAGTTTTTACTTCTTATTATGAGCTGGCTACTGCCTGGGTTTGGGGCCTAGGCTGAGAAAAGTTGAAGAATCTGTTGAGCAGTACAAAAGATAGGTGTCTGTCCTGGTTCTCCCTGGCCTTCCTGTGTGAGGCCCACTCCCTCAATAGCAGCCTGGTACATAGGCAAGGCGAGAATTAGGAAGATGCTTTTTTTTTTTAATGTGAGAGAGACAGAGAGGGCAGATAGGGACAGACAGATAGGAAGGGAGACAGATGAAAAGAATAAATTCTTCATTGCGGCACCTTAGTTATTCATTGATTGCTTTTTCATACATCCCTTGACCCCGGGGGAGGGGGGGCAGGCTCCTTGCTTGAGCCAGTGAACATGGGGGTCAAGTCTATGATCCATGCTCAAGCTGGCGACCTAGGGGTTTCGGACCTGGGTCCTCTGTGTCCCAGGCTGATGCTCTATCCACTGAGCCACTGCCTGGTCAGGTGGGAAGATGCTTTTATATGTGAATTTCTGGGAAACTAGTAAGATCCAGAATTCAAAGTTCACTTCTCATTGTCTTGTGTATTTGGGTGACATTAATTTCCAGACCTAACTGCTAACTGGTTTTCTGCTAACTCTTGTGGCTGGGTTGTGTGGTGATTTAAGTGTAACTAGGCATAGAACTAGCAGCTGGCTGAAATGATGGCCTTTTTTTTTTTCCCCATGAAAGGAGTGAGAAGAGAGTTTAAACTGAAAGGTTGGTCCGTTCTGAGCTAGGAAGAAAATTCATGACCATATCCCATAGCTTTGAAGTTTATTGGGTGCTTACTGCCCCCCCCCCCATTTGTACCTGAGAAAAATTGAACTTCCTGTGATAGGCATGTGGTAGTAGGAGGGCTGGGGGACCTAGGACCCCAACCTGTTAGAGTGTTTCTGGGGAATATGCCTAGCGTTTGAAATGTCCTCAGTTACCACCTGCACTGACCTGTTTTCTACACTTCAGTTTGTGGAATCAAGTTTTTGATTTCCTAGCAAAGTGGTTGGCCTATTAAATAATATACATGGAATGTTCTTAGGATACAAATTTCTGGAACTTGTAACTCCTTCACTTCAGCATGAATAAAAGTGTGGAACCCATGTGCTGCAAATGACTGGTGACAGAGAAGGTCTGGAGAGTGGGGTCCTCACCCCAGGTCCTTGAACTCAGCAGCTGCAGGTCAACTCCGGAAGAAGTCTTTCCTGGGGCAGCTGGCATGGGAAGTCATTGGGATGTCCATGTGTGACTGGAACTGAGTTAAGACTACCCTTACAGGAAGCCACCCTACTGACTCGATCTGTAAGAAGACCCTTGAATTAACCTTTTCTCTGTGGGATCCTGGATGGAGATGTTCTCATCTGGCTCCTTCAGTGGACAGGCTGGGCCACTCCCACACGGCCTGGGTGGAGTAACCAGTGGTGTTTTATGCTGGACTCTGGAGCTACAGAAGAGATTTGAGACTGTCTTTCCCTCTAGGAACCAGGGGCCTCTTTAAACCCCACCCCACTCCCATTTTCCAGGTCTTTCCGTAAAAGCAGGTTATCCTGACCTTTGCAGGACCTACTGTTCACAATCACAGAGGCATTCTTGTCACCATGCAGCATCCTGTGAATTCTTGTTATTAACAGACAAGGACTAAGGGGTCATCACATTCTAATTCTACTGTGACTGCTGAATACGAGGCCAAAAGTCCACCTCTGACTCAGAATCCTGTGTGTATTAAAGACCAGTTCAAAAGAACAACAAGGGGGAAAAAAAACAGTTCAAATGCAGTGTAATTTAACCACACAGCTTATCTGGGTGTGTTTTTAAGGCAAAGTCATAGGACACTTAATTATATTCCGTGTGCCACTTAATAACAGCCTTTGAGGTTAGGAGTTTCACAGTCTCTCCATGTTCAGTTTCAGAAACTGTCACATCTTTGAGACCCCAAGTTATCAAAAACTTAACAAATGAGCCAAGAAAATTTTGTTATTCACCCACCCACCAATACCCAGCCTTCCCTTCATCAAACTAACATATGAAGACTTAGTGCATGTGGAGCCTGAGCTCGCCTTTTTGCACTTAAGCTCTTTCCACATGTGAATCTGTTTGCTTTTTTCCCTCAGGAAGAATTTGCAGGTTGTGACCAGGTCTGCCATTTGCCTTTGGCATGTGTATCCCTGGGCTTTGGTTCAAGGGCATAGGCCAGTTAGCTCTGCCCTAGCCCCTATTCCAGCCTTTCTCCTCCTTTTTTTGGTGCTGCCAATATTTTGGAATTGATCCAAGCTGGAGAAACTTGGTTTTTAAATTAGGGCATTCAGCCAACTTCCTCTTCAGGATTTCAGAGGCACCTGCATGTTTTGGCACGGTGGGGGGAGGCTGGGGGCGCGTGGAGGAGGAAAGTCAGATTGTTTCTGTTTCTGAGTTCAGAGGTGGGGTTTGATGCTGAAACTTTCAAGCCTTGGGCCTTTTTACCCTGGGGAGGTTAGGAACCCATCGAGAGGGTACTACACCTTGTCCTCAAGCCCTAATAGCTTTTTAAAGTGCCTGGTAAAGTGTTAGGGGAGGTCTGTTCTGGTTCTTTTTCAAAAGTATCCCTGGAAAGCTGGATAGAGGAATGTGTCAGAATGTGGCAGCTGGCTTCTCTCCTCTCTCTCCCCTCCCCTCCCGCTTTTCCTCTCCACACCCCTCCTTCCTCCTCCCTCCTCCCTCCTCTCTCCTCTTTCACAGGGTTGGATTTGGCAGCCACTTCCCAGAAGACAGCTTTGTTTTCCTTTTCTGCTCAGCTCCTAGAAAAACCTGCTGACTGGGTTCTGAAAGTGGGGTCAAGTGGAGACTCCCAGCCACAGCAGGAAAAAAAGCTGTGCTATTTCCTCCAAATAGTGCAGTTTCCTCTGGAGAATCTGACTCAGCATCTGTCCCCTGTCTGTTTTGGAAAGGACTGCTGCCTTGCTGCTGGATTTCCACACCTGGGCATAAACATCTCTGGTGGGCATACGCCAGGTGTATGAGACAGCCAGTCTGGCTCAGTGGCCATGATCTCTGCAGCATTCACTGTCACAGAAGATGCCTTCATAGCTCAACGATGTGAGATGCCTTCCCTGTGTTGAACAGCTCTTTCTGCCCTTGGACTGATGAATATGGGTTCATCCTCTGTACGCTCCTCCAGATTTTTCACTTTGTGTCTTCCTAGACCTCTGATCCCTCAGATCCCCTATCTCCCAATTTCACATACTGCTGTGTATCAACTTTTCAGTAGAGGACTGAGGTTGACTTGGGTGACTATTCTGTTGTCTTTGTTGCTGGATTATATTCTCTTTACAGGCTGGAACCATGTTTTTTGCCCACTGCTGTGTACCTAGTGTTGAGCCAGGCCCCTGCTTGTCTTAGGAACTCAGTAACACTGGAGGGATGTTTGCCTCGCACATGAGCAAGCAGATTCTGCAGCATGGTTTGGGAGAATGTAAAAGTGGGAGCAGTTCCATCAGCGCACCTGGAGAAAACAGAAATCTGGGACACTTGATAATAAGTGTGTCCCCACTGATCTGGGTGTAGTTTGAGCTCCACCTGGCATTCAGGACCTTCCAGAGCCCTGCCCTGGTCCTGGCTTCAGTTCCCCACCATTCCCTTCTAGGCCCACACTCCAGTCCTACCAGTCTGCTCAGATCCCACCCAGTTGCCTGTACCTTTCCCCTCCTTCTGTTGGAGGTAGTGCTTCTCTCACCTTTCTCGGCCTATCCAGGTCTCTGTCCACGTTCTGGTTGCTCTGTGTGTATCTTCCTTTATCCTTGCTATCTCCCTGACCACCCACTACTCCACCTCCACGCATCTGGTGCAGTGGTCTCACACCCTCGTGTCACATGTCAAGCACGTCCTTATGTCAGATGCACTTTTATTTTCATCAGAGGCCAGCTCCAGAGTGATCTGGGCTGCCTGGGGATTTGTGCCAAACCCTGGTCCCCTGGGTATGTTTTACTGACCATGTTGTCAGAAAATGCTGGGCTCTTCTTAGAGTGGGAGTGGGGCTTCCTGCAGTGTCCCCAGCCAGGGGTAGCTCAACACCAGCCTCTGCCTAGCTCCTGCTGAGGAGGGAAGTTGGGTGGCTGGTGAGACCTTGGAGGGCTCTGTTGGGAAAGGGTCCCACTAGTTTAAGAACTAAGAAATCAGCCTTGGCCGGGTAGCTCTGTTGGTTAGAGCATCGTCCTGGTACACCAAGGTTGCGGGTTCTATCCCTGGTCAGGCACATATAAGAATCTACCAATGAATGAATAAGTGGAACAACAAATTAGTGTTTCTCTCCTCCTCTAAAGTCAATACATGAAAATTAATAAATAAATAAATAATAAGATTTGCTCAGATATTTGACCCTTTGGCTTAGAATCTGCCTATCTCCAGGGGCTATGGTTGAGAGGGACCTGTACTTGCCTGGGCCAGAGGGGCCTAACCTGTGTCTCTGGCAGTTTCTATTACCTAGACCCCAAGGCCAGGCCCAAACTTACCTGAGGTGCCCAGCCTGTTTAGAAATGTTGGGCTCTACCTTCTGCTAGACCACTCCCTGGCCTCCAGAAGCCTGCTCGCGGACCCCCTGGGCTTCCCAGCTTTAGGCCCTGTTTGCTAGTCCTGGCTTCCATACCTGCTTGCTCTCCCCTTCTCTCATTTTCTCAGCCCGCCAGCTCTTTTTATTCCCTTCTCTCCCACCTTCCCCACTTGTACCAGTTGGCCACCTTTGGCCTTTTCATTTTCTCTCCTTTCCAGCCTTACCACCTTGGCATCCGCCACCCCTCATGCATCTGTCCTTCAGATCTACATCTCCAGTAACTCCCAACTACCCCCTAGATGGTGATCCATGACCATCCCTGAAACGCAAAGTGCCCCTAGGCCCAGTGCGTTGGAAAACAGTCTTCTTACCTGCGGGCCCCCACCACTCCCTTTCTTAACCCTTACTCCATGTGGAGAACCCAGACTCACTCTGCCACCTCCACATCTTACCCCTTTTATGTTCTCTTACTTTAAAAAAATGTTTTTTAAATGTTTATCTTATTGATTTTAGAGGGAGAGAGAGATAGGAACATCAATCTGCTCCTGTATGTGCCCTGACTAGAGATTGAACCAGCAACCTCTGTGCTTTGGGACAATGCTCTAACAAACCAAACTATCTGGCCAGAGCTATATTCTCTTACTTTTAAAATTTATTTTAAAGGGATCTTGATGTAAAATTACTATGTCAGCTGAACCACCAAATGTAACTGAAATAAAGCAGGGTAATCAATTTTCCTGGATACCTCACCTCTGAGCCTGGGGTCTGTTCCCTGTTAGAGTTGAAACCTGAACAGCAGCCCCTTGCCAGAATAAGGAGTTTTGAAGGAGCATTGCTGTGGGCATAATTTTCTCACTTGTCTCTTTGTTACCTTTTGCACTTTAGAGAACATGATCTCCTGTAAAGTACGTTCCCTTTCTTCTTCTTCTTTTTTTTTTAAGAATAATCAAAATGCAGTAACATTGTTGCCATGCTAACTAAGTTAGAAGTTCAAGTTCTATTTCTGTAAATCTGTCTGCATACAGACTTATGTGCCAGAAGAGCCACCCCTTTTCTGACACCTACAGTCATTCATATAATCAATATATATATATTTTAACTTTTTCATTGAATTTTTTTGGGTGACATTGGTAAATAAAATTATATAGGTTTCAGGTGTACAGATCATTTTTAAAAGATTTTATTGTTTTTAGAGAGAGTTGAAAGTGAGAGAGAGAGAGAGAGAAATGGGGGGAAGGAGGAGAAGGAAGCATCAACTCACAGTTGCTTCTCGCATGTACCTTGACTGGGCAAGCCCAGGGTCTCAAACCGGCAACCTCAGCACTCCAGGTCGACAACTTAATTCACTGCGCCACCACAGGTCAGACAAGGTGTACAATTCTATAATTCATCATCTGTATACCTGTCTTCTCTTGGTACCTGCCACCATTCCCCTCACAGCCTTCACGGAAAATTAGGAAATCCTGTGGACTTGAATTAAGACTCAAAAGAGAGAGTTGTGGGGTTAGGGTTGATTCAAGTGTCTGGAAAGAAGCATGACAGTTAAATGGCACATTTTAGTCGATATTCTTAGTCCTCAAACACCACTTTGGCTGATAATTCAAATATCTTTCACCAGGACACCTCAATTCAGCCTGTGTGGAATCACCCCAGTGGTATGGTTGATTTCTGCTGTCATTTTGGACCTCAGCCCCAGGAGTGAGAGGAGACTTGTGTCCTTAGGAATTCTTTTGAGAGGGAACCTCTTCCCCTTTTTACCCTCAAGTCCTTTTCTCATCCCCTGCCACCCACATCTCCAGGATGATGCCCCTTGGCTGCCTTGGACAGGTGGACAGGCGTTCATCAACCTGATGTCCTCAGCTCATCAGAGCCATGGCTCTGAGGCAGGCAGGTGGGCAGCGCTGGCCTTAGGAGCCAGCCTTGTGGTTCAGAAGAGGCAGCCGGGGAAATGGGGATGGGATTTCTTCATCCCAAACTAACCCAGCAGGCCTAGCATTATCCTCTATCTTTATGGAGGTGGAGAATCCTTGCTATGTGTCAGTCTCTTGCTTCCTGTTGCCCATAGAGTCAGCATTTCACCCTTGAGAAGTCTTTGAGCTGCTGCAGTCCCTCATTGATTGCAGAGTGTGTGTCTAAGCAGGTCCCTACATATATGTATGTGATACTCCCCATGGAAATTGGCTTTGAGGTCCAGAACATGGAAACAGAGATCGTCTTTCTTTCCTAGCTCTGACACATTTACGTCACAGTGGAAAAGTCTCGTGTGTTTCTCTCTGGGAGGTTCCTAATCAGTTCCTTTCTTCGTAGGAGACTCAAGGACAGCTGAGTGTTCTCTTCGAGCCCCAGATCCCACAGCAGGCTCCCTACTTTGTCCCAGAGCACCCCATGAACTTCAGCATGGACTCAAAGCTGCCCACTGGGTGGGCAGAAGCCACCAGTGGGCCCTTCTCTTTAATAGTCTCTCTACCACTTCTGGCCTGGTGGATCTGGTAGTGCCAAATAGGAAGTAGGGAGACGAGGGAATGTGTAGGGCCCAGGAGGAGAGTGTGCCTGTTCAGAAGAGTGGGGAGGAGGAAGACCTTTCATTTGTCTGAATCTAGGAGTCTGTTCAACTCACAGGAGAACCGGGAGGAAAGGGAACGTCCTTACAAAAAGAGATTTCCACTTAGTTAATTCACAAGGTGTTTACTAGGCCCACCAGCCAGTTTCCACCAATAAGTCATGAAGGAGCACACCCCTTTCTAGGCACCTTAAATTTGTGTTATAAAGTGTCTTAGGCTGATAGAATGATCAGCCTGATAGCCAAGTGCTCATCAGTACTTAAAGAGCAATACAGTTAGAGTCCATTTTACCTTCACTGCATATGGATTTATCACTAAAAACGTGCACAGTATTGTTTTGCAAGTTTACACCCCATGTAAATGGTATCACGTGATTTTTTTTGGTGTATAACCTGCTTTCTTTGCTCAGCACTATTTGTGATTCGTTCACATTGATACCTGTGACTCTAGTTTATTTCCATAGGTACGTAGCTCCCTTGATGTGACTATTCCACAGTGCTTTTTTATCCATCTCCCTGTCAGTGGGCATTTAGAATGTTTCAAAATTTTTGCTTTCAAACAGTGTGGCCATGAGCAATCTTGTCGATGTTCCTTTGGGCATACATCCGAGAGTCTCTTGAGTCATATCTTGTAATGTAACCATATAGGTTTTCAGTGGTAGCAGCCTGGAAAAAACCAACCTATTCAATTTACATGGACTCAAAGCTGATGGGGTTCATGTTTGAGCTCTCAAAAAGTATGATATTTCAACTGGGCTCCACTGGGCTTCACATGCCCAGGGGCCTTGGCCAGGAAGTGGTTTGTGGGGCAGGGGTTCAGTGTTAGTTCAGTGTGGTCCAGAGGGAGCATGGACCATGGATCAACCCAGGGAAGTCCACACCACCTTCTCTGCTAGCACCGAGAACCCTTTTTCTGCTCTGGATCCTCCTCATGGAATGAATTTCTTCACCAGCTTGTCAATTCATCAAGAAACCCATTTTTTCTGTTTTGGTCTCTGCGGTGAGACAAAGCTCACAAACAGCCCCTGGCATCTTCTCAAGCTGGGATATACAGTTGATCCTCATTGTTTGTAGATTCTGTATTTGCAGTTTCACCTGCTTGCTGACATTTATTTGTAATGCCCAAATCAATACTTGTGGCACTTTCACAGACATGTGCAGCCCAGCAAAACAATTCTGAGTTTTCTGATTCTCTCTGCCTTATTTCATTCAGCTCTTGTACTGTAAACTGGTGTCCTTTTTCACTGTTTATTTAGGGCTGCATTTTTTGTCTTTTTGTAGGTGCTTTCACTTTTTTTTAAACAACTTTTAAATTTTTATAGATTTTAGAGAGAAACAGAAACATCGATTTGTTCCACTTATTTATGCATTCATTGGTTGATTCTTGTATGTGCCCTGACTTGGGATCGAACCCACAACCGTGGTATATTGGGACCATACTCTAACTAACTGAGCTTATTAGCCAGGGTTTGTTTTCACTATTTATATTGGCCCAAAGCGTAGACCTGAAGTGCTATCTAGGGTTTCTAAGCACAAGAAGGTTGTGCTTGTTCCTTACAGAGAAAATAACATGTATTAGAGAAGCTTTATTTAGGTATGAGTTACAGTGCTGTTGCTGTTCAATGTTAATGAAGCAACAATGTATATTAAATAAGATGTATTTAAACAGAAATACACATAGCACAAGGTTATATAACCTAACCCGGGTATTTTAGTGTTTGTGATGACTTTATAGAACAAAACAACTGAATAACGACAGTCGCTATAGTTCCTGTAGAAGGTAGAATCCTGGTCTGTGGAACCTGTGTATATGTTACCAAAAGGAACTTTGCTGATGGGGTTAAGAGTATGGACCTGAAGATGGAGAGAACATTCTGGATCTAATCATAGGGCCTCTTAGAAGTGTGAGTCTTTTCCTGCTGTGGTCAGAGAGTAATGTGACTATGGAAAAGAGAACCAGAGGGAAGATTGCACAAAACCTTTGTTGACTTTGAAGATGGAGGGAAGGGCCATGAGCCAAGGAATGCAGGTGGCTTCTAGAAGCCAGGAAAGTCATGGAAATCCCTAAAACCCCCAGAAATAAATGTCGCTCTGCTGACATCTTGGTTTTCGCTGGTGAGATCCGTATTTGATTTCTCGTGTGTGTGTGTGTGACAGAGACAGAGAGATGGACAGATAGGGACAGACAGACAGGAAGGGAGAGATGAGAAGCATCAGTTCTTCATTGTGGCACCTTAGTTGTACATTGATTGCTTTCTCACATATGCCTTGATGGGGGAGCACATATGAGTGACAGCAGACCAAATGACCCCTTGCTCAACCCATCAACCTTGAGTTCAAGCTAGTAAGCTGTGTTCAAATCAGATGAACCCATGCTCAAGCCAGCAACCTCAGGGTTTTGAACCTGGGTTCTCTGCGTCCCAGTCCAATGTTCTATCCACTGCACCACCCCCTGGTCAGGCTGTATTTGATTTCTGACCTCTAAGTTTCTGTGTTTTTTTAATGTCAAGTTGTTTAATGCTTTGTGTTATGTTTTATTGTTTTAATGATTCTCTTCCCCCACCTCCCTTCCTCTGTGGCATCCATGAGCTTATTCTCAATTTCTATGGGTCTGTTTCTATTTTATTCTTTCTTTCTCTTTTTTCTTTTTTTTTTTTTTACAGAGACAGAGAGGGATAGGTAGGGACAGACAGGAACGGAGAGAGGTGAAAAGCATCAATCATCAGTTTTTCATTGTGGCACCGTAGTTGTTCATTGATTGCTTTCTCACACGTGCCTTGACCGTGGAGCTACAGCAGACCCAGTAACCCCTTGCTCGAGCCAGTGACCTTGGGTTCAAGCTGGTGAGCTTTTGCTCAAACCAGATGAGCCTGTGCTCAAGCTGGCGACCTTGGGGTCTCGAACCTGGGTCCTCCACATTCCAGTCCGACACTCTATCCACTGTGCCAGCAGCTGGTCAGGCTGAATCATTCTTTTTAAATTTTTTTTTTAGTGTGTGCATGTAAGAGAGAGAGGAAGGAAGAGAGAAGAGAAGCATCAACTCCTAGTTGCATGACTCTAGTTGTTCATTGATTACTTCTTATATGTGCTTATGAGGGGTCGGTTGGCAGGGGGGGGTCTCCTGGTGAGCCAGTGACCATGGGATCATTTTGATGATCCCATGTTCAAGCCAGATGAACTGAGCCAGATGAACTGACCTCAGGGTTTCAGACCTGGGACCTAAGCATCCCAGGTCGATACTCTATCCATTGCAGCACCACGAGCCAGGCAACACTTGTTATTTGTTGATGTATTGATGATAGCCATTCTGACAGGTGTGAGGTGATGTCTCTTTGAGGTTTTAATTTGTGGTTCCTTGATGATTAGTGATGTTGAGCATTTTTCATATGTGTGTGGGCCATCTGTATGTCCTCTTTGGAGAATTTTCTATTCAGGTCCTCTGCCCATATATTTTTTCTTTTTAAACTATTCATTTTAGAGAGGAAAGACAGAGTAGAGAGAAAGAGAGAGAGAGAGAGAGCAGGGGGGTGGAGCAGGAAGCATCAACTCTTATATGTGCCTTGACCGGGCAATCCCAGGGTTTCAAACCGGCAACCTCAGCATTCCAGGTTGATGCTTTATCCACTGCTCCACCACAGGTCAAGCCTCTGCCCACTTTTTAATCAGATTGTTTGGGGGTGTTTTTGTTGTTAAGTTATACGAGTTCTTTATATATTTTGGATATTAATTCCTTATTGGATGTATCATTTGTAAACATCTTCTCCCATTCTGTAAGTTACCTTTTTGTTTTGTTGATGGTTTTCTTTCCTGTGCAAAAGCTTTTGAGTTTGATGAACTTCAGTTTATTTTTTGTTGTTGTTGGCCTTTCCCGAGTAGACATATCCAAAAAGATATTGATATGGGCAATGTCAGAGAGTTTACTGCCTAAGTTGAATTCTTCTAGGAGTTTCATGGTTTCAGGTCTTACATTTAAATTTAAGTCTTTAATCCATTTTGAGTTTATTTTTATATATGGTGTAAGAAGGTGGGCCAGTTTCCCCAACACTATTTATTGGAGATACTCTCTTTACCTCGTTATATGGGTTGGGGCAAAAGTAGGTTTATAGTTGTGAGTATGCAGTTTACTCTTATTATCATTTATTAATTGTATTATTTTCCATACAAACAACTATAATCTTACCTTTCCGCACCCTGTATATCCTTGGCTCCTTTGTTGTAGAATAATTATATGCTGCTACTATACTGTTTTGATTATTGTAGCTTTATAGTATAGTTTGATATCAAGGAGCATGATGCCTCCCACTTTGTTTTTTTTCTCAAAATTTCTTTAGCTCTTTATGGTCTCATGTGGTTTCATATAAATTTTAGGATTAGTTCTAATTCTGGAAGAATGCCATTTATAGTTTAATAGGGATTGCATTGAATCTATAGATTGCTTTAGGTAATACATTTGAACAATATTCTTCCAATCCATGAACAAGGTATTTATTGTATCTTCATTTATTGTATCTTCTAGGAAATTTGTGTTTTAAGTCACTGAATTTGTGGTGATTTGTTACAGTAGCCATAGGAAATCACATAGGTCCACACTGTTTTAATGTCTTGTCCTACTAAAGGTTTTGAGCTCAACCTTTATGGGTATGTGCTTGTGTTTTATCCTTTATTAGTTCTTGTCTCCAACTTAATGACTGAAGTTAGCACGAAAATAGGACTAGTTCCTTCCCTTTGGTCAAGTTGACTTGTGGGTATTATACTAAGAGGAGGTTTCCCTAAGCCGTCTTCAGTTACAGATGTCGGACATCTGCTTCCAAGGCAGCCCTCAGCTCCTCTGTCCTATGTGTTGGTGCAGACCCCCATGTCTTCTTGCCTCTGCCTTTCCTCACATCTTGATCCTTTCTCCTTTCTGCATTCAATATCAACCCATCCTTCTAAGCCAAATTCAGAGTCATCTCCTTATGAATCCACCCTGGTTTTTTCCACAAAGAAGAAAGTGTTTTTCCCTGTAGCTTTATTATCAGAGCTCATTATGTTATCATTTTTGTGTGCTTATGTTAATCTTTTTTTCTTACACATACCTATAACATATTTAATGGTAAATATTTGTTAAATGAATAAGAGCAACCATCTTGAAAGGGGAGATCTAGTCATCTGACTTAGACCCCAGATGTTCAGTTTAGGGCAGGAGAGTGTCCCAAACACACAGTGGCTATATGATTGAAATAGGAACAGTGCATGACACAGAGTCCTATGACAAGTGCCCTGTAAGGAAAAACCAGGGTGATTCACAGGGAGGTGACTGGGACATCAGCTTTGGATTTGGATGTAGGAAGCAGAACAGAAAGGAGGATGGGATGCAGGGTTTCCTGGCAGAACTGGAGCTAGGCCTCTGGGTCAGTGGCCTGCCCTCTTGTGTTTCATCCTTTGTCCAGGAGTCCAAAAGCTGTCTGTGTGTTCAGTTCTATTATGGGAGCGGTAACTGCCACAAGTGCCGGGTGCAAAGAAGAGGCCCTGGCTGCTAAGCCATCATCCTTGAGTGGAGAGAGATTTGAATAGTCTTACGGCTCCTAGCTCAGGAAGTGGCCACACCAGACACATCACACTAACAGCCGAGAAGTAGACCTGGGAAGGGAGATAGGGCAGCTTTTCTCCTGCAAAAAGTAAAAATAAAAGGTAAAAAGCCATCTCCACTGAGGAATGCCTTGAGTTAGCACTGAGCCATCTTGGCAAATTCAGCAAGACCTTCTGACTTAGAATGAGGGAAACCCTCATACCCAGAGTGTATGTGTGGCTTTCTGGAAGATGTGTACCATCTGGAAGATGTGTACCATCTGGAAGGAAAGAGGGCAGGGTCAGAAATCATGTTAGCAAGGACAAAGGAGAGAAAGCCTCTTCAGGTGATCAGGGATGGCCAATAGGCTAGATTGCTCGGGAGAGGAGGGGATGGGCTGGAGACTGTTGTACCCAGGTCAGACATGGTAACATTTTTTTATCAGGTGTTACTGTCAGTGGAGTATGGGGGGATTTCCTACTCATCTTTCTTCAAAGCAAGTCATTTTATCTCCTGGGAAGTGCTTTTTTCTTCCCTTTACACCAAATAGAGCTTCACAACTATGTATCATGGTCGCCCATCCACAAATGTACTTGGGCCTGACCAGGTGGTGGTGTAGTGGTTAGAGCGTTGACCTGGGACACTGAGGACACAGTTTTGAAACCCTGAGGTCACTGGCTTGAGCGCAGGCTCACCGGCTTGAGCATGGTGTTGCTGGCTTGAGTGTGGGATCTAGACATGACTCCATAGTCACTGGCTTGAGCCCAAGGTCACTGGCTGTGCTAGAGCACCTCCCCATCCCCGGTCAAGGCACATATGAGAAGCAATCAGTGAACAACTAAAAGTGCCACAACTACAAGTTGATGCTTCTCATCTCTCTCCCTTCCTGTCTATCTGTTCCTATCTCTCTCTCACTCGTGTGCAAAAAAAAAAAAAAAGGCAAAACAAAAAATAAACACTTGGTACTGTGAGCTTCTTGGAGTCTGGGTTAGACACTGTTATTGATCTCTATGGCCTTTTGGTACAATGGAAGAGTGAGCAATCAGCCTATTATTGACACAGTTTTTATACATATCCCTTTGTTTGGGATGATGTGTGTGCAGAAATATGGATCCCTAAATAGAAGAGCCACACAGGATATTTTGTTCCCTCTTATTGAAGAAGAGGCCACACGAAACCCTTCACTTCAGAAACCCCAGCATTTTTACTGCCATCATCTAGGCCACTCAGCAGACCCTATTTCTGAATGTTGCACATGTCCTGGACACCACCACAAGCTGCCTGCTCAAGACCTTCCTTATTTCATTCCTTCCACCTGAGGGCATCACATAGCCTAGGGCAGGCTCCTGGGTTGTTTTTTTTTTTTTTGGTGACTGAGTCAGAGAGAGGGATAGATAGGGACAGACATATAGGAACTGAGAGAGATGAGAAGCATCAATCATTAGTTTATCGTTTTGACACCTTAGTTGTTCATTGATTGCTTTCTCATATGTGCCTTGACCGCGGGCCTTCAGCAGACTGAGTAACCCCTTGCTCGAGGCAGCGACCTTGGACTCAAGCTGGCGAGCTTTTGCTCAAGCCAGATGAGCCCGCACTCAAGCTGGTGACCTCAGGGTCTCAAACCTGGGCCCCTCCGCATCCCAGTTCGATGCTCTATCCACTGCGCCACCGTCTGATCAGGCTCCTTAGTTTTTCATTGATTGCTTTCTCATATGTACCTTGACCTGGGGGCTGCAGCAGAGTGAGTGACCCCTTGCTCAAGCCAGTGACCTATGGTAGGGGCTGGTCTGTACTTCCAAGAGCTGTTCTGGAATCCTGTCCAGATGCTGCTGGTAGCCACATCTGAAGAAATTGATCTTGGTGAGTGAGCCACCATGGCCGTGAGTCACCTGTCACCTGAGTCTGTTGTCACCACGTTGGTGTGGCAGGCATGCAGTAGAGCCAGGTGAAAACATGTTCTTCAGTGCCCACTCAGAGCTTTTGCCCAGGGATCCCTGGTGGAGGAGATTCAAGGCCATGCATGCTCTGTTCTCCTCAGCAATCCCCCGGGGACCTAAATATGTTTACCCACACACGCCTCCCTGCTTCAGCCTGGTGTGTGTTTTGGGCCATTTCAGTTTGCTTTCAAAGCCTGTTTGCCTGTCAGCCTTCCTTTTCTTTATCCTGTCCTCTCACTGCACACCCTTTGCTTTCATGAGGGTTCCTATTGATAGGAAGCCGGCCTGTTCTGGGAATGGGGTCTTCCGGATTAAAGCCAGCCTGGGTCTGGCTTGCTCAGATTTTTCCTATTTATTTATTTATTTAGTATTTTTCTGAAGTGAGAAGCAGGGAGGCAGAGAGAGAGAGAGAGACTCCTGCATGTGCCCAACCGGGATCCACCCAGCTTGCCCACTAGGAGACGATGCTCTGCCCATCTGGGGCATTGCTCCGTTGCAACCGGAGCCATTCCATTCCAGCGCCTGAGGTGGAGGCCGTGGAGCCATCCTCAGCGCCTGGGCCAACTTTGCTCCAATGGAGCCTTGGCTGCGGGAAGGGAAGAGAGAGAGAAAGAGAAAAGAGGGGAAGGGTGGAGAAGCATATGGGTACTTCTCCTGTGTACCCTGGTTGGGAATCGAACCCAGGACTTCCACATGCCGGGCCAACAGTCTACCACTGAGCCAACCAGCCAGGACAATTTTTCCTTTTTATAACGTTTCCTGAACCTTTGCTTTCTGGTGTGGGAGCCTACTGTGGGCAGACCTTAAGTGGCGAGTAGGGAACTGGATTGGCAGCCTCTGTCCAGAGAGCCAGCCGGACTTTTAACTGTCCATACAGGAAAGTTGAAGTTAGGGGGTGGGCTTTTATCCAGCCATTTGCCTAGTCTGTTGCCCTCCCAGAGCTCAGCCACTGTGGAATGGTGGGATGAGATCAGCTCCCCACTAGGTCATATTAGCTAAGCACTTTCTGAGTCTTAGATTTCATTCTGAGCATGGGTACAGCAGTGACCAGCTACTCACTTTGAGCTCATAGTCCAGTGAGAAAGTGACCCTAAAGAGACGAGAAAGAGGTGGGTACCTTTGTGAAACAAAAAACTTGGCCCAGGGTAGCCTGATTCAAGGTAAGGTCCAAAGGGGGCAGCAGTGAGAGAGGAAGCGCCATAGTATGATGGGAGAGGTAACTAGCAGCCAGGTCACTCCTGCCTGGGTAAAGTGGGCAATGGAGAATCAGGAGAACTTTCTGGAAGGGGTAGCTTCTCATTCATTTTACCTTTAAAAACAGAAGGGGTCTGCCTGACTTTGGTGGCCCAGTGGATAAAGTGTTGACCTGGAACGCTGAGGTTGTCAATTCGAAACCCTGGGCTTGCCCGGTCAAGGCACATACAGGAAGCAACTACAGGTTGATGCTTCCTGCTCCTCCCACACACTCCCTCCCTCCCCCAGTGAATAAATAAAAAGTCTTTTTTAAAAATTGGAAGGAGTCTTAGAGACAGGTAGACGGCATCTGTGGTCCAGGAGGCAAGGGCTGCGGGCTTTTAGATCAGTCAATTGTTCACCCTAGCTTGTCATTGTTGGGATACCCTTGGCCCCTCACTGAGGCTTGTGCTTGAGTTCTACAGCCTCTTGTGCTGCATGAGGCTGTGGTCACAATGTTTCATTCAGAGGCTGTTCCAGTGCCTTCTGGAGGCTGGGCAGCTCTGTGCCTCACAGGATTTCCAAACCCTGTTTCCTGTCCCTTCCTGAAGAGCTACTCTTTGCATCAGCTTTGCAAAGAGAACAGATCAGTTCGCAGAAACACCTTATCGTTTCCGTGCATAAGTGTAGCAGAATCATGATCTGTCAGCCAGGCTGTAGACAAGTGACCAGAGCAGCACCTCGCCACGGTGAACCCAACTCGCTGTTAGTGGTATGCAGGGCACTGCCCTGCCAGGCAGGTCTCGGGGGATGTATTGACTCATTTCTTTGTTGGTTGGGTGTTTCTCTTTATAAGTTTCGTCTGAAATTGATTTTCCCAGTTGTATAACATGCAGCTCTTCCGCCTTGTCCCCAAGAAGAGAAATAAAAATGCACAAAGGCTGATGTGTATCCCAGCATTTTAGCTCTGGTGGAAGGTCCAGATGGAACTTGTTCCTAGGAGATGAGCCTTAAGTGATTTCTGGCATCTCAGTTGGAGGTAAAAACCCTCTGCACAGCGGAGGACACTGGCTTAGATCGAGCCTGCTCCCAGGGGCCCGATCTTTGATACCTTCTCAGCTCCTGCAAGCATGCCTCCCTCTGCAAGCCATAAGGGCTTCAATTAAAAGCTGGCTTTCCTCACCTGAGTGAGAGAATATGGAGCCCTACTAGCACCCACTGGGGACCCCTTCCTCCCCAGACTCTTTAGATTAATCAGGAACCTGGTTAACCAAGAGTAATAGCAGAGAACAGTTTTAGTTAAGTGCTTCTGCTTCCTTTTGGGGAAACTTAGCGATGTCTTAATGGAAATACCAGAATTGCCATGCCAATCATTAGAGTTGAACCTGGGCCAACATTCTTGTTCATAGATGAGGAAATTGGTAGGGCCCCCAGAGGAGCCGGGACTGGGAGCTCTTGTGCCGACCCTAGGCCACCAACCACCTTGGTGCATTGGGAGGGTACTCAGGGCCTGGCCTCTGGCCAGGCTGGTTTAGAAGGAAAACCCCTTGGGCCCATGTGGGCCAACTTACTCAGACTGCTCTCTTCTCCCACCATCCACGTGAAGGTGAGGCCAGGCAGGGTGTGGGTTTCTTATCACCCCATCTACAAGAACCACTGAGTCACCTGTGGGAAGGGAGGGAGGCACTTTCCTCAAACAGAAAAGCCGGAGGCTAAGGCACCTGACAACCGTCTGTGTCCGCCCAGCCCCACATTCTTGCTTTGCGACCCCATGGTCATAGATCTCCCCCAGCCTTCTGGTTCTCCTGTGCTACTGCACCTTCATTTTGTTAGCCACTCCTTTGGGAGATGAGCTCCGCCCATACTCCCCTCTGACCCTGTCCAAGAGAATGCCCTTTGTTGGGGCAGAGCAGACAGCAAGAGTTGGCCCCTCACAGGGACATTGGGGTGTAGAGTGTTGGGCCAGTCAGTCTGTCAGATGGTATCCACCCCACCCATGTATGGTATTGGGCATTATGCTCATGCCAGCAGAAAGCAACACACGGGTGCCTCAGGAGTTGCCATCCGCTACTGGGGACAAACGTGGGATACGTGGCATGCAGTTAGAATTCAACAGCGCTCTAAAAGGCATGGGGAACTCTAATAGGAAGTCATACCTAAGCCCAGGCCTCCAAACTCACAAAGCAGGGATTAGGATGGAGCAGAACTGATGGGCAGGGGAAGAGGGAGAGCAATCTAGGGGCTGAGGCGCAAAGACTGGACAAGAGCCTGGAGAGGGTGGCAGGCCCCAACACATGGAGGATTCTGGACAGGTTGGAGCAAGGACTGGGGAGAGAGACCAACCAGGAGGCTGCCTAGGGGTCCTGGGAAGTAAAATGATGTCAGTCCAAGCCAGGGAGGGGTCAGGCCTGGTTCGGGCAAGTAGAGGGGCTTCCAGAGACTCACAGGAGCCCTTAGGAGAGATTCCGGGCCGTTTAAAGCCGGTGCCAGTCTGAGGCCTCAGCAGAGAGCAGTATGACAGTGGCATGAGGGGTGGGCCAGGCACTTGTGGAGGTCTGGCGACTTTGCTATGAGCAAAGAAGAATTCTTTGTAGCCTGGAGCTGAAGGGGCAACCCTCTTGGTGTCCGCCCTGGAGGAGCCTCTGGCTTCAGGTACTGGGACCTGCATAAGGACGCCAGGGTTTTAAGAGGAGAACTCGGCTGCACCTTGGTTAGATCTAAAGGAGCTTTGTCATTTGCATTACCACTCCATTTTTTTAAAGATTTTATTTATTGGTTTTAGAGAGAGGAGAGAAAGAGAAGGGGTGAGGAAAGGTAGAAAGCTTCAGCTCATAGTTGCTTCCCGTATGCACCTTGGCCGGGCGAGCCCAGGGTTTCAAACTGGTGACCTCAGCATTCCAGATCAGTGCTTTATCCACGGTGCCACCACAGGTCAGGGGGCACCACTCTTATCTTGACAGGCACTTGGTGATTGCCATCTGCCATTACCACTTCCTCTAAAGTCAGTTTCTTCCACTAGCCAGCTCTGCTTTGCTGTTAGTGCCCATGCTGTGTCCAGCTCACACTCTTGGATATATCCAGACAAAAGGCTTTGAGAGGGTTTTTCTTGCTTAAGCCCCCCCTCCCCCATTTTAACAGCATGTGCTAGGCAGGGAAGCCTCAGCTGAGGCTTCGCGTGAAAGCTCACTGCTTTCCAGATAGCAGAGCTATCATCCTGTGCCAGCCAGACAGTCCTGAGATGCATATGTGCTAGCAGCTGGGGAGCTTGAGCCACCCTGACAAGTGATATAAGTGGCCAATGCTGCCAGTGGCAGAAAACTACCTAGACTGTAAATGGCCAGGTCTGACCAAGGCCCCTGTGCCAGGCTTCTCTCCACAGCAACATCCAGCATCCCCACTGGCTGGGACACCCATCAGCTGATTTGTCACTACAGCCTGGGGGACCTGAGGGTTCTGCCAAGAAAATGCCTTGGTCTCAAAAGCCACTCTCCTGTCAAAAGTAGGTTCCCAACAAACCTGTGACACTCTGCTTAGAGGTGTGTCTGTGGGCCCATGTCTGCCTCTTGGCACCTGATCCTAGTGGTTGCGGTGTCCAATTTGGGGTTTCCACATGAAAAGTTACTCTAGAAACTTTTTCCTGGTTGATCATTTCCACCACTCCCATTCACAGAGCTACTTTTTTTTTTTTTTTTTTTTTTACAGGGACAGAGAGAGAGTCAGAGAGAGGGATAGATAGGGACAGACAGACAGGAACGGAGGGAGGTGAGAAGCATCAGTCATTAGTTTTTCATTGCCATCGCGACACCATAGTTGTTCATTGATTGCTTTCTCAATGACTGCAGGCCTTCAGCAGACTGAGCAACCACTTGCTGGAGCCAGCGACCTTGGGTCCAAGCTGGCGAGCTTTTGCTCAAGTCAGATGGGCCCGTGCTCAAGCTGGTGAGCTCGGGGTCTCGAACCTGGGTCCCCTGCATCCCAGTCTGATGATCCATCCACCGCTCCACCGCCTGGTCAGGCCACGGAGCTACTTTTTAAAAATATATTTCGCTTTGATTGCTGTATGTAGAGGAAAATATGTGCCCAGAGGCATGAAAGGTATCAGCAAATCCAGGGAGATTTTAGAGTTCCCAGGATGCCCGAGTAAGTTCTGACTTGTCAGAAACACCTCCCTCTGTGGGCTTTAACAAAGGGGTAGTGACTTTTTATGTCAGTCAGCTGAAGTGTTTACTAAGGACTGTGTGATAGATTAGGTCTCCCTGGCTGCCAGAGCCTCAGTCTTCCTGCTCACTAATCTTGGGTGATTTCTAATTTCCGGATTCTTTCCCGTCCGGGGATGAAGGTCAATTTGGGCACAAATGGTGTTTTTGTGCTCTCTACTTGTGTGGCACCTCTCCCTCGTTCCTAAGGGTGGCAGCCCAGCCACACGCCTCATGGCCTTCACTCTCAAGAGCCACGTGGGAGCTGCAAGCTGCCTGGAATCAGCGCTGCCCCCACCAGCAAGCATTTCATAATTGAACCATTCACAAGTGCCTCAGCTTTGGAAGTCATTCTGAGTATCTCTGCAATACTGGGAGCCACTGAAGGTTTCTGGGCAGGGACAGACATGTTGGGAACATGAGGCTTCAGGGCAGCCAGTGCACTGCACATATTACTTCCCCAAGAAGCACACTAAGCTCACCTTTGCAGAAAGAATCTGGTTAGCCAAAGAACAGACCATCTCGTGTTTTGGCCAGCATATCTGAGTTGGGGGTCTAGGAGCACAAGCAGAGAGAGGAGATCGAGAAGGCTGGTGGCTTTGTCTATCAACTAGGCAACAGACTAGCTGGGGCCCTGCCCATGTCACAGACTCTGAATCACGAGACGAGAGACTGTAATGGAAACCAGAGAGGTTGCTCAGAGGTGTTTGGCACACATCTCTTCAGATGTTAGGAGACCAGAAGGGAGGGTAGTCTCAGTTGGATTTAGAGGCGAACGGGTCCTCCCTCCCTCTTTCCATTCCTTTGCCATCATCACAGCTCAGGAATTTCTCAGCCCTGCCCAGGATCATCACAGTCGCCTCTTGGGGCCCAAATCCAGCTCTCTGTACATGGGGTGCAGCCCTTGGAGGCCCCACGCCCTTCCAGCCAGGCTCTGTGCAGGCTCTAGTCTTCACCCCATTCCACTGATGATCAGTTTTCCAGTTTGAGGTAAGACGTGATGGACTGTCCAGTCTAGCAGGTCTGGGCACAGTGTACCGTTCCACAGCCTTTAAATTCTGTCCCTCAATGTTTGTTTCTTCATCTATAAAATGGGTGTGCTCGTCTCTGCATTGTCAATTGAGTAAATGTGACAACCAACATGCAAGATTGTGACTCATGGTGCCTGGCACGTGATGGACCTGGAATGGCAGCCCTTGTGTCCCTGAACTTGCATCTCACCCAGAACACCCTCTGTCAGCCTGGCCAGGGACTGCCAATGGGGGCCCTGCCCTTCCTTTGAAGTCCAGTGGGGACAGCACTGGTCTCTGGAGTCCATCCAGCCAGGAGCAACTCCCTCTGCCATGTTGACATGTTTACACCTCCCTGAAGCTCTTGTCACATTTTTCTCTGTGTTGCTGTAAAGTCTGACGGTATTGTCTCCCTTGCCAGAGGAGTTCTCCTTGAGGCTTTGACAGTCTCTAGGCCTTTCATACCCCTCTCCTGCTTCAGACACAGTTCAGCACATTACATGGCTGTTGGCTAGTGCTGGCCTGTTGACCCCTCCTCCTGAGAGCAGTCACTAACTGCAGCCAGAAATGCTCACACCTGAGAGCCAAGAGTCCTAGCATCTCAGTAGGGAGGGCCAGTCACTGACCCATACCCAGCAACGGCTCTTTTAAGGACACAGAGGAGGGTGACTGCACCTGGACCCTCAAGGCCATCTCAGTACCGACCACAGTCTCCATGCTTGTTTGCTCTGGTGGATGAAGGAGCTGCTCCATAGCCTGGCACAAGTGTCACCCTCGTGCAGCCTCTCCCACAGTTACTTCTTAGCCCTGAGTTCCACCTAGCTGGGGCACCACAGCCCCAGCCTCCTGGCGTCTCTGCAGAAGGTCCCATAGGGCCCAGTCTGGCACCTGAACTGGGGCAGTCTCGGAGGACATTTTGGCTTGGCCTGGGCTCTGTGTTGGCATTGGTGTGGATTTTACAGCCACAACCATTGTAGGGCTCTGGTTACTCACGCTCTGACCCAACCAGGTGGAGCTCAGTAGGCGTTGCTTTCCACATACCACCAAGGTCACGGCCCTGTGTGAGAAGGGGCAGTGGTCACCCATCTGCCCTGGTAACCCCCTGCGAGGTGCTACAGTCACACAGGCCTCAAATAGCAGGTTACAGTCCCTCCAAACAGTGAACTTGTGGGGTCCCTGGCTTTTCCTTAGATGTGAGAGGAAGAGCAGGCTTCAGTCCTTAGCCTGCAGGAGTTTCCTCCTGGACTACTCAAGTTCCTTCAAGGCCTCCCAGGTACCTGAACACAAGGATTGCCAGGTAAATCTGGCCATAGCTGGGCAGCCTGAGAAGGTATTTGGAGGGCTTGGGAAAGCTGAGTCCTGGATTTCCAGGAGAGGTAGGGAGGTAACACTCCTGGAGGGTCTGGAAGAGGCTGCAGGGGCTCCTCCCTGGAAGAGTTGCCCCCTCCAGTGCCCTGCACTGAGTAGGCTGTCTGACCCCAGAGCCCTCAGCATAGAAGGTGTGTTTTCAAGCACCAATGCTTCCGCTCCCCTCCCAGTACACCACAAGAGTGTCTCACATCGGGCAGCTAACTCACTTCCCTCTCTGGCAACCACCAAATTTGAGAATGTCTTATTTTCCCATAATCAAAAGAAGTGAAACTGCCCCATGAAATAAAGTGGGACACTCCCAAAACACCTGGGGCAGACATGGTCTTTTCCTTTTTTTTTACAGGGACAGAGAGAGGGATAGATAGGGACAGATAGACAGGAACAGAGAGAGGTGAGAAGCATCAATCATTAGTTTTTCGTTGCTGTTGCGACACCTTAGTTGTTCATTGATTGCTTTCTCACATGTGCCTTGACCACCGGCCTTCAGCAGACCGAGCAACCCCTTGCTGGAGCCACAGACCTTGGGTCCAAGCTGGCAAGCTCTTTGCTCAAGCCAGATGGGCCCGCACTCAAACTGGCGACCTCAGGGTCTCGAACCTGGGTCTTCTGCATCCCAGCCCGACGCTCTATCCACTGTGCCACTGCCTGGTCAGGCGTGGTCTTTTCCTTATGAAGTCGTTAGCAGTCGCTAGAGGGCAGCCCTTGCCTCTCCAGTGAGGTTCCTTAGAGGGTGGTACACCGCAGACAGAGCACATAGCCCAGCAGGTCTAGGTCGTAACAGTCCCTGGGGCCAGCCCCCCACACCAGCTCTGCTTCCTTCCTGTCCCCCTTCACTACAGTGGTCTCCTCTTTCATCTGTGCCCAGTTTCCTCCTGGACTACTCAAGTGCAGCCAAGTTGAGAACCGCTAACTTTCAGAGGCTAATAATGGTCCCCTTCTCTCTTGACCCCAGTGAATGGGAGACAACAGTAAAGTACAGACAGGCTAGGCTTGCCTTGGAGTACTGCTCAGTCCCCTTGGAGAGACAGGACGCGTGGGGAAAGTAATAATGGTCAGAGGTGTAGGCAGTGTGGTACGTAGTGCTCACCGTATGCCAGGCACACTCCAGAGTACATACATGCTTGCAGCAGGCCACAGAGGCTGGGATAATGGCCCTGTGAGTGCACACCTGTCACCCCATTTTACAAAGGGGAAAACTGAGGCTTAGTGAAACTGTACCCAGGACAACACAGGTAAAAGGTGGTGGACCTGTCCTTGCATGCCAATGATTTGGTCAATCCTGCAGACTGGCAGCTGCTGTGTGTCCTCAGGGGTCCCCGGAACAGTTTTTGTGGGTGGAGATGACTGCCATCTATCGAGAAATTAAGTGTGTCTGTGATTACATGGGTCACACTGCTGTTCAGATGTGTGTGCTTGCACACTTGTGTGCATGGAAAATGACTGCCAGGCACCAATACATTTGGCCCCAGCAGGGAATGTCTACCTCCCTCTCAGCTCTTGTCAAACATAGCACTTCCCATGTTCACTAAGCCATGGGATCACCACTCAGGTATCCCCCACCTCCGACCCGGAGGATGCATTTGGGGGTAAGTGCCAGACTCAGTTGTCCCTGATACTCCTTCCAAGAGAAGGTGCCCTGCCCTTGTGGATTTGGAGCCAGCTCGCCCAGCCAACCTTATTGCCATTGGCTGCTGTATTGAGCATCCCTGGGAAGCCATGATGTGGGTCCTGACCCCTCGGCCTCCCACTGGCAATGGACATGGCATGGCTGAAGGCATCCTAGGGCCACCTCTCCTCCTTTTCTAAAACTCAGTCTTACTTCTGTTCCCCAGCTCGTCAGTGAGAAGGTTGGAGGAGCCGAAGGGACCAAGCTTGACGATGACTTCAAAGAGATGGAGAAGGTAATGGGAGAGGCAATGTGCCCTGCCTAATGCCTGGCACCATTTACCGAGTCCCTCATGAAGCCCAGCTCTGATACATCCGGTGGGTGGGGCTTGGGGGGTGAGACAAGTCTTATCTGGGTGGATTAGAGTTAGCCCTTACAGCAACACGTAGTTGTTATGTGGCTCTGAGGCAGGCGAGACTAGGGAGCAGGGCAAGGGCTGTCCAAGGGCCCCTGATTTGGCCTTGGGTGCCCCAGTGGTTTTGAAACCACACATGCTGCCTCTCTTTACAGAAGGTGGATGTTACCAGCAAGGCTGTGGTGGAAGTGTTGGCCAGAACCATCGAATACCTGCAGCCCAACCCAGGTAGGGGCACCAGCTAACAGTGAGGGGTCTGCCCCTGACGCCCCACGTCTCTGTCAGTCAGGAATCTTCCAGTTACCAGAACATGAAGAGGGATCACAACACTGAAATGCTATGGGGTAGGTGGGTTTTAGACATGACTGAATCTAGGGTTCTAAACGCTGTCCTTGGGGTCATGCATTTCCTTTTTGCTTCATCTGACAGCCCTCATCTTTGTGTCATCACTAGCCTTAAATCACCCATGAAGCTAACAATCCCACCAGAAAAGAACATTTTCCCTCAACCCCCAACTAATTCATAGGACCAGTTTGAATTGGGTGTTCATCCCTATTGGGGCCCCAGCCATATGCCCACCTTTGGGGTCAACTAGGATGAGAGGGAATTGGGGACCTTCCCTCAAGGAAAATTCAAAATGCTAGTTCCCATAGCAGGAGGCAGTAGACATGGGACAGGTATCAATCCCACGTGTATCCATTCAAGGTCTGCCAGGGACAGACCCAAGTGGGCAGATGTGCAGGCACAGCTCTTCCCTCAACCCAGGTGGATGGAGATCTATCTCTGGGATGCCTGTACCTGCCCACTACCAGTTTTGTTTTGTTTTTAAGCAAGAGGGACAGCTAGGGACAGACAGGAAGGGAGAGACATGAGAAACATCAATTCTTCATTGCGGCCCTTTGGTTGTTTGATTGCTTTCTCCTATGTGCCTTGACTGGGAGGCTCCAGCTGAGCCAGCAACCTTGGGCTTCAAGCCAAATTAGCTCATGCTCAAGCCGGCAACCTCAGGGTTTCGAACGTGGGCCTTCTGTATCCCAGGCCAACACTCCATTCACTGCGCCACCTCCTGGTCAGGCCCACCACCAGTTCTTTAGGGTGCTATTCCACCTAGCCAATGAGGGGAGGGTCTCAGTCAGTGCCAAGCTCCAGGAGGAGGCCCTGGGGGTTCCTGAAGAGGCGGTCACTTCTCCAGCCCACTGCCCATGATCCTGTAGCCACAAGACAAAGGAGGGAAAGTCTGTCCATGGAATTCTCATAACCTGGTCATCTGCAGGCATAGCAACCAAGATGCTTTGGGCCAAGGGAGTGCTTTAGAAATAAGTGGGCCTTGGGGAGTGCTATACCCAGGGCAGAGAGAGGCAGCTGGTAGCACTGGCCAAGTACAGGCCGCGTGGCTCCAGAAAAGGCCAGTTACATGCCCACCCGGCCCATTCTGTTCCAGCCTCACGGGCCAAGCTGACGATGCTCAACACTGTGTCCAAGATCCGTGGACAGGTGAAGAATCCTGGCTACCCACAGTCAGAGGGCCTGCTGGGCGAGTGCATGATTCGCCACGGGAAGGAGCTAGGTGGCGAATCCAACTTTGGTGAGTGCCAGCCACCACAGGGCCTCAGCAGGGTTGCATGGGCAGGTGGCCAGGCTGAGGGAGGGAAAGCTATAGCTCCAGAATCTTCTCTAATGCTGGCTGGTCCCCAGATGAGGGCAACTGAGGCTCCTGAGAGAGCTCCTCAGGGGTGAGGGAGGATCCCATCACTGCCTACAGTATCAAGGCCAAGGGAAGCACCCCCACCCTCCCACCATAGCTGTTCAGGGCAAATCTCATCCCATATAAAAGGGTGGACGGGCGGACTGTTTGACATCTGTCATTACCAGCCCTAGGCCACTGCAGCTCAGATTCAGACTTTTGGTGTGTTAGTCTAAATTCTGGTCCAGGTGCTTAGCTTTGGGGTCAGTTTAGAAGTTGGCAAAGGACTCCTGTGATGGCTTCTTCCCCCTGCTCCCCTTGTGCAGGTGATGCCCTGCTAGACGCGGGGGAGTCCATGAAGTGCCTAGCCGAGGTGAAGGACTCCCTGGATATAGAGGTCAAGCAAAACTTCATTGATCCCCTCCAGAACCTGTGTGACAAAGACCTGAAGGAGATCCAGGTATGCCTTGATGGCCTGTCCCTCATCCCCACCCCCCAGTACAGCCCTCAGGGATCTCTCATGTGTCCCTCACTGACAGTGAGCCCCTTCCCCTCTTGGGCCCCAGGGCCTTGGTGTGGCCCTGTAGTGTGCTTCTCACCCCTGCCTCCAGCACCACCTGAAGAAACTGGAAGGCCGTCGCCTGGACTTCGACTACAAGAAGAAGCGGCAGGGCAAGATCCCCGATGAGGAGCTGCGCCAGGCCCTGGAGAAGTTCGAGGAATCCAAGGAGGTGGCTGAGACCAGCATGCACAACCTCCTGGAGACTGACGTATGTCATGGGCCTGGGGAGCATCCTCGGGGAGCCTTTAAAACAAGAACCCATTGTCCAGCGGGGGTGCCAGTTTCCAAGGGCTCAGTGTCAGTTTAGAGGGGGAACAAGGACCAGAGCAGGTTAGCATCCAGACCCTGAGGCTTTAGTCTCTTCAGGCCCTTTGCCCTTCTCTAGCTGCAGCTCAAAGGTCAGCCAGACCCAGTCACTGGAGCAGTCTGGGAAGGCTCTCTGCAGGTGGTGGCCTGGAGGTCGGGGTTAGAGGTCAGTCGCCTCTTCAGCTCTGGCTGGTTGCTTGCAGATTGAGCAGGTGAGCCAACTCTCTGCCTTGGTGGACGCTCAGCTGGAATACCACCGGCAGGCTGTGCAGATCCTGGATGAGCTGGCTAACAAGCTCAAGCGGAGGTGAGCCCCTTCCTGCTCTGCACTGGACAGGAAAAACCTAGTGGCTCTAGAGTTCCTGCTGTGGATTACCGGGCTAGCCCCTGGGTGCCCCACGCACCTTCCCTGACAGCTCAGCCCTGTACAGAACCTGGAGGCTGACTTTCCATAAACAATCTCCAGGCTTGCGGATAGGAATTGTGACCCTACAGGGAATAGGACCTCTTCGGCTTGTCTTGCCTGAAGGAGAGGGTTGGAGTGCCATGAGGATGGGAGGCAGCCTGAGCAGGACAGGGGGCAGCTTACCCCAGGAACCCTTCTCCCACTGCCAGTCTCCTTGGTTGGCAGTGGTTCCCTTGTGAGACCAGGAAGGGGCGAGGGGTGTTTCAGCAGGACCAAGCCATTTGACAGCCTGAAAAACGCCTGCATCAGGAGAGCCAGCCCAGGGGGTCCCCCAGGATTCCACTGTGTGTTGTGTTCACTTCATAGTCTTCTCAGGGCTTCACTTCCCACTTGGCAGCAGCATAAACAACTGGGGGGGAGGGTGTGTTCCTAGTCCTTGATACCCTGGCTCATGACATAGTCTTTGTGGCTGCTCACACCTCTCCCTTCCTGTGCAGGATGCGCGAAGCCTCTTCGCGTCCAAAGCGCGAATACAAACCCAAGCCTCGGGAGCCCTTTGACCTTGGAGAGCCTGAGCAGTCCAACGGGGGCTTCCCCTGTGCCCCAGCCCCCAAGATCACAGGTAATGAGCAGGTGGGGGGCCATGCTGTCCCAGAGCCTCAGAGACAGGCCCCTTCTCGGGCATCCCCCAGCTGGCACCTCTATCCAAATGGTCAGGCCAGGTGCCCCATGCCCAACGCCAGCACTCAGCCCACCTGTGTGTTTTATCTACAAGCAGCTTCGTCATCTTTCCGATCTTCTGACAAGCCCATCCGAACCCCCAGCAGGAACATGCGTGAGTGTCCCCCTGCCTTGGTTTATAACAGTGCCTTCCAGTCGGTTCTGGAAGAGTCTTTTTGACTTCCCTTTTCTGGTATAAGTGGGCACCCACTGTGGTTGGTCCTCTCAGCTCTTCTCAAGCAGGGAAGGAGTTGGATAGCAAGTTCTTGCCTCTGTGGGCCTCAGCCTCCCCATGAGAAAGAAGGGCTGCTGTGAGCATCCAGGGTACCTATTGGCTCTGCATTCTCTCAGTAGCGCCCTGAGGGTGCTGGGCATTCTGTCATTTTAAAGCTGCTAAGTGTCTTCAGCTTTCCCCAGGAGCATTTTGGTAATCCTTCACAGAACCCTTCCCATCTTTCATATCACTTGCTCCTTATTCCTAACAACCTTGGGGAACAAGAGGAAGGAGCAGCTCTCGTAGGGGAAACTGAGGCACAGCGAGACAACAGGAGCAGGTAGGGTCTTAGTTGGACACCCAGACCTTACACCCATACCCTCTGCCTATCCCCAGCACCCCTGGACCAGCCGAGCTGCAAGGCACTATACGACTTTGAGCCTGAGAACGATGGGGAGCTAGGCTTCCACGAGGGTGACATCATCACACTGACCAACCAGATTGATGAGAACTGGTACGAGGGCATGCTCCATGGCCAGTCGGGCTTCTTCCCTCTTAGCTATGTGGAGGTGCTGGTGCCCCTGCCTCAGTGACAGTGTCAGCCTACCCACCCCTCCGTCCAGATCGCCTGTATTCCACTTGGCCCAAAGCACTCCTCCTAGGGCCTCCCGAGGTACTCCTGGAGCATCAGGGACTCGGGGTAGCAAGGCCAACTGGGAAGACCAGAGGCCCTGTTTACACTAGTGCTCATCCGTAGTGGTGGTGAGGGTTCCCCTCCAGACTCCATGCAGCCATCTGGGCCTCTACCGCCCTGAGGGGGCTAACACTAAGGTGCTCTTAGAAACACTAACTTCCTCCTGCCCCCTCCACTCAAGAGACACACATTACCCTCCACCCCTCCACACTGCGGCCCAGCCCACCCTGACCTGCCCACAGTGGGAGCAGATTGAAAGTGTGATGGGTGGTCCAAGGAGGCCATGGTCGAGGCTCATCAGCCACTTTTAAATTTCCCTTAAGATACTTCTCAGGTCCCTGCACAGCCATAGATGCCATCTCCATAAGAGAATCTCATGCAGGAGTCCTAAGGAGCCAGGTCCCCTAAGGACAGGCCCTCTCCTAAGCTGCAGGGTGTTAAGTTCCACACCCCCATGCCCACCACCCTGTCCTGGGCTCCCTCAGTTCCCACCCGCAGGGTGCCCTACCCCCAACTAAGCACATGGAACATTTCTGGTACAAACAGCCACCACCAGCTATCGCACACACTGACTTGCCACACATGGGACCATGGGAGCCCCCAGCTTCCTTTTTGCTGAGGGTCAAGCACAAAGGCTTTGATAATCAAATGTTCTCAGACTCCTGGCTGCTGGGGCCATCCCCCTATTGACTGTCCCCAGCTGTTTCCAGACCAAGGTAGGCAGCTGCTCAGGCCAGCAGGGCCCTGGCCCTGCATCCACTTCCCCTCTTGCCTAATCCAAATTGGCTCAGTGGGGGGGACCTCTGGCCTGGTTCACATTCCCTTCCTCCAGTGACCCTGCACAACCCCCAGAACACCAGGTTCTGCTCGCCCCCAAGGTCCCCCTCACCACCATGAGTGGGAGAGAGACAGGCATCCGGACCAAGAAAAGCAGCATAGCCTTGGTCACAGTCTAGGGCAGATGAAAATGTAATCCTGATTGTTTTTGTTTTTTAAGTATTAAACGTCTCTTTCTACAGTCTCTTGCCTGGTTGTGGTACAGCCTGCTCACCCGGACACCCACAGCCTTCCTGTCTGTTTAGAACAGGGCCCACATGAGTGTACACCCCCAGATCCCCACCCAGATCTTGCTCCTAGAGTGAGACCAGCCCCACAGGGAGCCCAGGAAGGGTGGTTGTCATTTAGCCAATCACCGGCATAGGAGTTAAGTCCCCAAGACTCCCTTCCCCACAGTCCCAATGTGGGGCGCAGTACGCAGCATGAATGTTCCATTGCCCAAAGAGCAGCCTACACACCTAGCAAGAAGTGCCAGGGTCCCCCGCTTTAGGGTGAGAAACATACCTAGACTGTTTGTTTCTCTCCTTCCTTTATTATATGAGCCTCTGCTGTCGCACAACTCAAATCACAGAGGAACAGAACAACACAGTCGCAAATGAAGCCCCTAAACCTGTTCCCCCTTGCCCAGAGTTATAGGGAATATGGTGGGGGCTCAGATTCTGGCCAGGAGGCCTCCCAGGTCCTCAGAGGTCTATGCCCTCAGTTCCCTTGCTTGAGAATGCTGTAAACCTGCTCCAGAACATGGCACAGGCCCTGGTCCTTGGGCATCCTGCTGGCTAGAGAGATCTGAAACAACGGGGCCAGCGCCTCAGGACTGTGTCCAGCAGTCCTGGCCCGGCCTTGCCTTGCACTCCCCCACCAAGGCTCAAATGCTGCCACCTGGCAGAGGAAAATGCTTTCCTAACCAAGGTGCATGGTGGTGTCCCTAAAGTGGTGCTTGCTTTCCGACAAGAGGAGCATTGAGTAATTTAAGGCCCAGCTGACAGGCGTCTGGGACGAGGGGATTATAAGGCACATGCCAGGAGCCGCCTAGCTCTGGGGCCTCCAAGGACAGCAGACAGCAACCCCCACCCAGCAGCCCAGCCAGTGCCTGGATGAGAGGTGACCAGGGGCAACTTTAAGCCCTGTCACTGTTTGCTTCTTACATGTGAAACTGTTTCTCTGCAAAGCAGGAAATAAATCAGGCACAGGAGGCCACTAAAAGCCTTATTTAAATGTCCCGTTACTGTCCCTGGCCAGGTGATTCAGTAGATAGAGCATCATTCCAGTGCACTGAGGTCAGAGCTTTGATCCCTGATCAGGGCACTCAAGAGAAGCAATCGGTGAGTGCACAACTTAAGTGGGACAACAAGTTGGTGCTTCTCTCAAATCAATGGAAAAAATTTTTAAAGAAAAAAAGAGGTCTTCCACTATGTGTGGGGCCAGTGTGCACATTCACATCGCCAGCTGCTCTTCTGTCTCTAAACCAAGTCAGAACCCCTTCCATGCCTTGGGTGGGCAGCTATGAAATGGAACAGGGTAGAGAGCAGTTTCTCCAACTGGGCTGTCCCAGGGTCTCGGTCTACAGGATTTAAAACATTTTCATCTGCTTTTTGATGTTGAGTTTCTTCCATCTCCCACCCTCACGTGATAAAGCAAAGCTTTCTGGCAGTATTAATTTCCAGTTGGAATAATTTAGTGCAGGGCAAGTTAGGAGATGACATTCTCAGGCTGCCCGTGGATATATTCTTGGGGGTTCTCCAAGAACTGTCTTCCTGCACAAGGGGTTCACATAGGACTTGGGCTAGAAGTCTTACCTTCAGCTTGTCCAGATAGGTGTGCTCCTGGTTCCAGGGCTCCTGGAACCTCACCAGGTCAGGGGCACCCTTATAGAACTCCACCAGCAGCATCTACAGGATGGGGTAGTTGGAAACCTGTCGCTCCTGCCTACCCCACACCAGGCACTGGGGATCCAGAAGCGAGCAGGACAGGTGTTGCTGCTACCCTATTGTGACAGCTTACAGGCTAATGCAATATGTAGACAATATGGCTCACCAAGAAAGGGACCCCCAAGGAGTGCCACCAGTAAAAGGAAACTTGGCAGGAGGCCTCTGAAGTGAACTCCCTGCTTTCCGCCCCTCCTCCCCCTATCCAGAGACCAAGGCAGGCATACTGACCATGGTTATTTATCACACAGACCTGCCATAGTTCCCTGACCCTTGAAACTGCAGATGTAATGCACTAGAGCAGTGGTTCTTAACCTGGGTTCTATCGAACCCTAGGGATTCGATGAGTCAGTCTCGGGTTCAGAGAAGCCTCTGCCGCGGAGGCCAGAATAAAGTAATACTGTAATTTGTTGTAAGTTCATGCACTTTGTTGGTTTTGTTCTTTGAGCAAGGTGATGTTCATGCACGGCTCATTTTGTGCACCAGTAAAAAACATATACCTATGTCTTGAATTTGGGGAAAAGATCCTATTTTATTTATCACTAAAGGAGGGTTTGGTGAATACGCATATGAAACTGGTGGGTTCGGTACCTCAAAAAAGGTTAAGAACCACTGCTCTAGAGTCTAGTAGCTCCATTTTTTAAAAAGTCCATTGAGCCACAGGCATTAAAAACTACAGGTTAACACCTGAAGTCCTCCATGTGTCTCCAATTGGAGAAGCAATGGCAGGTGCAGAGGCCCGAGATGGGAGCATCCCTAGTGTGTTCCAGAACGAGTAGGAGGCCAGGTAGGTGAGCAAGTGGGCAAAGGAGGGGCTGCTGCAAGGACCTGGGACTTGATCCTAACGCCACAAGTGATAATCTGCAGAAGAGGATCCTGACCAGGGCCCTGGTGTGGCACATTGAGCCTCAGTCCCCACCTGTTCCTGGGGGAAAGCCACCCACCCCACCAGGAAGTGAGCTCACCATCTCATGAAGGATGTCATTAGTCAGGAAGCTGTCCTGGACATAGGCCATCTCTACATCCATGGGGATGCCATAGTCACTGGGCCTTTGCTGGTAGGGACAGCAGCCAGTCACCACCAGCCACCCTAAGCCTCCCATCCCATGATGGCCCTTCCTCCTCACACACTGGGCTCCTCCCTGCACATCAGCCATTGGCCTCCCCCAGGAGATCCACCTACCTCAGGGGGTGGCATCACCCAGAATGGGGAGATCTTGGACTCCGGGCCCAGGTTGCCAGAGTAGTAAGGGGCTATGGGAGGAGAGTGAGAAGGAGCTGGGCCTGGGAGGGCTTGTGGTCCAGGAGAGAGACACACACATCCACCCGCCCCCAGCCAGGGACTTACAACAGAGCAGGGCAAGGCAAGGCTGGAAGCCGTTGCTAGAGCCCTGCAGCCGCAGCTGGTAGTCCATCTGTGTGTCAATGTCCTGCAGTGATGGCAGTGCCGGGCTGTGCGGGTGGCTGTGGTACCAGCCCACGAGGGACAGCCCTCGCAGAAGCAGGCTCTGGTAGATCTGGGGGCAGAGGTGAGGGTGGGGGAGGGGCTGGGGCAAGTAGGGAGTCGGGGGCCCTACCAGGTTGGTGTGCTTCCACCACTCCCTGCAGCCAGCACTCCTGGCACCTATCCAGCCCCACATGTGGGCAACACATAGCAAGTACCTGCTGTGTACCAGGCCTGGGGAGACAGCAGGGACCAAGACAGACACTGCCCCCAACCTAACAGCTTCCAATGGGGGGCACAGTCAAATACATAAAAAAGATACATCTGTCATAAAAGCAACAAGGTATTTCCTTTTTGTGTGTGTGTGTGACAGGAATAGCTAGGGACAGACAGAAAAGAAGGGAGAGAGGCGAGAAGCATCAATTCTTCATTGCGGCACCTTAGTTGTTCATTGATTGCTTTCTCATGTGTGCATTGACTGGGGGCTATAGCAGAGCGAGTGACCCCTTGCTCAAGCCAGACCTTGGGGTTTCAAACCTGGGTCCTTGGTGTCCCAGTCTGATGCTCTATCCACTGCGCCACTGCCTGGTCAGGCAAAAAGCAAAACGTTTTGTTTCCTGCTGTGTCCCCAGCTCATGGAACAATACCTGGCACAAAGTAGATGCTCAATAAATAGTTAAATAGATAGGTGAATATGCCTTCATTTAAGCAGACACTGGCATTCCCAGATACCTTTCAGCAAGTGGGGATGGAAAGAGAACCATTCTTGTTGAATCAACATCCATTCACCTGTCCCTGAGGGACACAGATGGGGCCATGAGAAGGTGGGTGTAGAACACTAAGCATAATGCCAGGTGCATACTAAGAACCATTACAAAAGGATTAAGAATGCCAGTTAAGTCCTAGCAGAGGTGGTTCAGTGAATAGAGCGTCATCCCAGTGTGCCAAAGTTGTGGGACTGATCCCTGGTCAGGGTACATATGAGAAGCACCCAAAAAGCCCTGGCTGGTTGACTTAGTGAATAGGACATCAGCCCAGCATGCGGACATCCCGGGTTTGATTCCTGGTCAGGATATACAGGAGAAGCAACCATCTGTTTCTCTTCCCCTCTGTCTCTCCCTTCTCTCCCTCTTCACTCCCACAGCTAGTGGCTTGATTGGTTCAAGCGTTGGCCCCAGGTGCTGAGGATAGCTTGTTGGTCCAAGCATCAGCCTTAGGCACTGAGGATAGTTAGGTTGATTCAAGCATCAGCCCCAGATGGAGGTTGCTGGGAAGATCCCAGTCAGAATGCATGTGGGAGTCTGTTTATCTCCCCTCCACACTCACTTAAATAAAAAAAAATAAAAAAAAGGCAGCCAATGAATATACAACTAAATAGAACAACTAGGTGGAACAATGAGTTGATGCTTCTTTCTCCCTCCCCCTTTTCCTCCCCCCCACAAAATCAATGGGATAAAATGTTTTTAATAATTTAAAAAAAAGCCTGACCTGTGGTGGCGCAGTGGATAAAGCGTCGACCTGGGAACACTAAGGTCGCCAGTTCAAAACCCTGCACTGGTCTGGTCAAGGCACATATGGGAGTTGATGCTTCCAGCTCCTCCCCCCTTTCTCTCTTTCTCTATCTCTCTCTCTCTCTCACTCTGTGTCTCCTCTCTAAAATGAATAAATAAATAATTTTTTTTTAAAAAAAAAAATCCCATTTTCTCCATGTAGTAGAAGAAAAAAGATATGCATTGAAAAAAAATAATAATAATAATAATAAAAAAAATGAAAGAATGGCAGTTAAAGCCCTGACCACATAATTCAGTGAGTTAGAGAGTCGTCCCAGTATGCCAAGGTTGCAAGTTTGATCCCCAGTCAGGGCACATACAAGAGTCAACCAATGAGTGCATAAATAAATGGGACAACCCATCAATGTTTCTCTCTCCCTCTCACGTCCTCTCTCTCACTCTAAAATCAATAAATAAAAATTTAAAATAAAAGAATTGTGCCTGACCAGGCGATGGCGCAGTGGATAGAGCGTCAGACTGGGATGCGGAAGACCCAGGTTCGAGACCCCAAGGTCGCCAGCTTGAGCGCGGGCCCATCTGGCTTGAGCAAAAGCTCGCCAACTTGGACCCAAGGTCGCTGGCTCCAGCAAAGGGTTGCTCAGTCTGCTGAAGGCCCGCCGGTCAAGGCACATGTGAGAAAGCAATCAATGAATAACTAAGGTGTCATAATGACAACAAAAAACTAATGATTGATGCTTCTCACCTCTCTCCGTTCCTGTCTGTCTGTCCCTATCTATCCCTCTCTCTGACTCTCTCTCTGTCGCTGTAAAAAAAAAGAATTGCAGTTAGTATTTATCTAGCCTTTTTTTGTCTTTTCAAGACTTTATTCGTTTGAGAGAGAGAGAAAAGGGGAGAAACAGGAAGCATCAACTCCCATATGTGCCTTGCACAGGCAAGCCCAGGGTTTCGAACCGGCAACCCCAGCATTCCAAGTCGACTATCCACTGTGCCACCACAGGTCAGGTTTATCCAGCCTTTACTACATGCCAGGTGGAAACAGGGGCTCACACACTCATTTGAACATTTTTCAAGCATTGACTGTAGGTGCAGTCACATGGTAGACAGGAAAGCTGTGTCCACCCCAACCAACCCAGAATGACCCACCCAGTGCATCCCCTCACCTCCTCTTCCATGGTAGCCGCAGTATCCACATCCCCCAGCCGGCTGCGACACGGGAAGGCTCTCAATACTGTGAGCACTGCACACAGTGGAGAGAAGAGGTATAAATCAACCCCAGCTTCCAACAGCCCCCTGTCCACCCAGCCCCAAAATACCCACTCTGGCTGTTGATGTCCCAGCGGCCCCCCAGGTATCCCACGACCTCGCTGCGAGTTAGGTGGCTGTGGAAGTCCTGGGGAAGAGGTATATTGGAAGACATGCTCAGGCTATACCCAGCCTCAACTCCACCCTGTGGGTCCAGGGCCCTTGTAATGTGCAAGGGCAAGCCCTCCCGCCTCCTCTTTCATTCAAACACTGATTTAGCACCTGTGAGCAGACATGGCCCCCACCCACATGGAGCTGGCATTCCAGGGACCCCCACCCTTTAGGGCACCCAGCCCTCTGCCCAGACCTGGGAACCTTGCCCACAGGGGACAAGGTAGGAGCTGGGCACACACCAGCAGGAACAGCACATTGCTGGAGATGGCCACATTGAATGGCTGAAACTTGTTGATGGCTGCGAAGGATGTTACTTCCACCAGGGTGTGGGGGTTCCTGTAGGAGTAGGAAGGTCCCACAGTTTTAGGAACCCCTAGCCTGGCTCCTCAGCCCCACCCCATCCAGCTTTGAGGATCTAAAGTCTTGCCCCCACTCTACTCCTGCTCTTGCTCCCGTACCCTGGGAATAACTCGGGTAAACTGGGTGTGGACATGCAGCATATCTGACCTGGCAGAGTCACGACTACCCAACATGCAGTATCGCACTGGCACCCGAATCTTGTTTTCCACTCGCTTCCCTGGGGATGTGCTCTCTGCTGGGTGAAGGTAAGGAAAATGGGCAGCATCAATCCCTCTCCAGCCTGGAACTGGAAAACAAAGGGCAACCCAAGAAAGAAAAAACCCCAAAAGCAGCCTTAAAAATAAGGCAGTGGTGCTGGGAAATCAGGAAACAGGCTGACAAGTTGGACAGATACTTAAAATCAGGTGAGGAGGGAGGGGGATTAAGCAGCAAATTTAGAAATCAGGCAACAGGGCAAAGAAGCCCTATTGGGGAACAACGAAATCAGGCAGCACATTAAGACACTGGACAGTGGGAGCAAGAAATCCAGCATTAGAGCTTAAGAAATCAGGCAATGAGAATGACATAAGCGGGATAGGAAATCAACCAGGCATCTTGGAGGCGCTGATGAAAAGAAAGGCCAGACCTGTCGCCAGCCTCCTCTCATACCTGAGTTCTGTGTGCTTCCCACCCTGCCTCCTCCCCTCTTAGGCCTCTCACCAGGGTTGACAGGCTCTGAGGATCCCTTCACAGGGAGTCTTCGACTTTTGTCATCTGCTGAGACCCCTGCCAGAACCTCTTCCTCCTCTTCCTCTATGAGCAGCTCTTCCTCCTCCCCTTCACTGGCCGGACTCTGGGAGGGTGGGAATGAGGACAGCTGCAGGACCCTGAGCTGAGTGCACAACACCTTCTCCAAGTTCCACCCAGACCAAGGGCTTGCCTGAGCCTTAGGTGGCTGTGGTCGCCCCAGCTGCCCACTAGAGAGAGTGGGAGAGCAGAGGCAGCCTAAGGCCGCAGCTCAGGTGGGAGCTCCTTCCTGTGGCTGACTCACAGGTTCAAATACTGGACAAGCTGTGTGACTTGAGGCAAGCACCCTAACTGAGCTCTATGGTTGCCTGTAAAACAGCACAAGGACCTATATAGCCCAATAGGGTGGGCGACAAGGTGAAATAGGTTAATGCATGCAGAGAATTTAGCATATGCCCTGTTGCTTCATCCATTGAGTAAACATAAACTTTGCATGGCTTTTTTTTTTTTTTAATATTCTCTCAATAACCTCTCCTCCTGGTCTCTCCTAAACTTCCCTTGCCAAGGTGACCTGTCTATGTCCAAACCCAACAGTCACATCTCAGTCTCTGTCCTCCTCCCATTTCCAGCAGCATCTAACTCAGCCAGTCCTCCCTCTTCCTGGGAACTCCTCAGGGATCCTGAACTCGTCCAGCTTTCCTGCCCCCTTCCAGGGTCCCCTTAGCCTTCCAGGTTGCCCATGGCTGGATCCTAGGGCTTCTTCCTTCAGGACAGCCTGGAGTACTCTCAGGGCTCCCACCCTCCCTATGCCCCAATGATACCCACAGTCCTGTCTCCTGAGAGGTTCCCCTGAGCTCCAGACTTGGGGTGCAACTGCCCCTCAACATCTCCACAAGGAGGACTTACAGGGGTCTCGCACTCAACACAGCCAACAATGCACCCAACCATGCCCCCAAAACTGCTCTTCCCAAATAAATCCCCATATCTCCTATGAGAGCAACCCCATCCATCCACTCACTCAGAACAAAACACTTAACACCAATATCAACCTATCAGCAAATCTTGTCAGATCTACTTTCAAAATTAGCCAGAACCTGACCACTTCTCCACTTCAATGGTTGGCCTGGTCCACACCATCATTGCCCACCTGGACCAGCATCCAAGTCAGGTCCTGCACTGCCCTTCCTCAGTCAGTCTTCTCCAAAGTAGCCAGCAGAGGGTGACCATGAGCACCCAAGTGAGGTCCCATTCCTCCTGTCCATAGCACTCCAGGCCTCCCACCTCCCTCAGCTAAATTCTAGTATCTTTCCAGCAGCACTACCTAACCCATCCCCTCCTGGCCCATACCTCTTCCCTCTCTCCCCCTTGCTCACTCTCCTCCAGCCACAGGCTGGGCCTCCTTGCGGCTGCTCCAAGAACTAGGCACAATCCAGCTTCAAGGACTTTGCATATGCTGTTTTCCAAATATTTTCATGGCTTCCCTCCTTCCCCTCCTTTGGTCCTCTGCTCAGATGTCATGTTCTCAGTCAGTGAAGGCTTCCCTGACTACCCTATTTCCCCAACCCCAACTTCCATCCCTTCTTCTGAAATACTATAAGATAGGACTTATTTGCTTTGTTTCTTTGTGTGCCTTCCATGAGGGCAAGTATTTTTCTTTTTTGCTCTCTGCTTTATCTCCTGCACCTATAGGTAACATTTACTAAATGCTTGCTGAATGAATGGCCCTGTGATGTGTGAAGGTTAGTTTTGTATGTCAACCTGTCTAGGCTCTAGTACACATTTATTTAATCAAAGATTAATCTAGGTGTTGCTATGAAGGCATTTGGTAGATGTTCACATTTCCAATAAATTGACTTTTATTTTTAAGTGAGAGGAGAGGAGTGAGACAGACTTCCGCATGCGCCCCAACCAGGATCCACCTGGCAACCCCCCATCTGGGGCCAATGCTCTGCCCATCTAGGGCTAATGCTCGCAATTAAGCTATTTTTAGCACCTGACGTGAAGGCTCCAGAGCCATCCTCAGTGCCCTGGCCAAAATGCTAGAATCAATCGAGCCATGGCTGTGGGAGGAAAAGAGAGGGAGAGAGAAGGGAAAGGGAGGAGACGCATATGGTTGCTTCTCCTATGTGCTCTATTCAGTAATTGAATCCGGGGCTTCCACATGCTGGGTTGACTCTCTACCACTGAGCCAATTGACCAGGGCCTAAATTGACTTTCAATGAAGGAGATTGTCTACAATAATGTGGGGGTGGGGGCATCATCCAATCAGTTAAAAGCCCTTAGAAGCAAAAACTGAGGCTTCCCACAGAAGAAAGAATTCTGACTCAGACTGCAGCACCAATTCCTCTCTGAGTTTCTAGCCCACTAGCAGCCCTTCAGATTTCAAACTTATCAGCCAGATATATACACATATATTTTAATCTATCTAAATATGTCTGATACACTTGATACTGTTATCATTTCCATTTTACATATGATAAAGACTATGGACCCCGAGAGGGTCCTTGGCCAAGTTCACCCAGCTTGTGAACTGAACATTCAAGGAACATCTATTAGTATCATGGCATTCAAGGCCTTTCCAGATATGGTCCCTGCCAATGTCTCCAGTCCCCTCAGCTACCCAACATATCTGAACCCCTGCCTGCATCAGCTAATCATGGTTCCCTAGCAGAATTCATTGCTTCGTGCCTACATGGCTTTGCATTTGCCATTCGCTCCCTCTGAAAAGCTCTTCCCTTCATCTTGATCCACAAACGTCTACTCATTCCTCAAGGCCCTAGCTCCAATGGGCATTCCTCTCCGACAATTAGTCAAGGGGGGCTTAATCCAGGAGGCTAAAGGACGCACCTCATCAGTGGCAGCTGCAGGCACATGGAGCTGGTGTCGCCGGAGCCAGGCGGCCTTGTACTTGTCCAGTTTCTGGCCCTTGTACTTAACAGAGGCCCAGCCACAGCCCGACTTCTTGGCTGGGTTCACCAGCTTCTTGCAGTGGGTGGCCCAGGCACTGGGTGAGTTGAACACCTGCCCTGTTTCCTGCCACACGATCCTCCCATCAGGTTGCAGATCCCCCATGAACTTCTTTCCCTGCAGTGACAGTAGGTTGATTGGGCCCAGGATCTGGTACCCACCAAGCCCTACTCCAGGAAGTCCTCCCTGATCAAGTTTTAATACCCACTTTTCACTTTAGCACCCCTTCCAGGAAGCCTTCCATCTTAGGTGCCTCCCAGTACCTGTATGTTAACTGTCATAATCCTGATCAGCTTGGGTCAAAAACATCCAATTGCTTGTCTATCTCTCCTACCCCTGGCAGTCCCCAAAGGGCAAGGACTATCTTGACCATTGCTGTGGTCCTAATACCCAACATACAGCCTTGTACACAGCAGGTGCTCAACTCACAAATTGCACTATTCACAAATGTAACAATAATAGTAATAATAACAAACAAAGCACTTACTGTGTAGTAGGTACCTTGCTCAAACTTTACTTAATCCTCATACAACCCCACGAGGGGGGAAAATCCTATTTTACAAACAAGGAAACTGGGATACTAAGATACTGAGAAGTTGAGCAAGGTCACACAGCCAAGAAAGCAGTGGTCCTGTCTGAGCCTTATCTTCACTTTTATAGAATAGGGTGTTTGGTGAATGATGTCCTCCCACCCAGAGGGCTCATGCTGGGTCTGGATGCTCCATGCCTCAGTTTCCCCTCCCCATTCCCAGACTCCGCCTGCTGTAAGGGAGCACTAGGCTTCAGTTTCCCCTTACCTCAGGCTGATTGGGATGGGAGGTGGGGAGTGCTCACCAGGTAGTAGATAGACAGCACCCCGGCGCCAGGCTCCAGCTGTGCGTCTTTGAGGAGCACCCGCAGTGTGACCGCGCGCCTCGTAAGCGCGCCCCCCGTCCCGCCGCTGGCCCCCGCTCCAGCCCCGCTGCTGCCGCCGCCGCCGCCGCTGCTACGCGCTCCGATCGCTCCCACCGGCCGCTCGGGGTCTTCGGCCTCCGCCTCATCCTCGTCCTCTTCCGGCCCCTCCTCGACCGCGCCGCCCGCGGGGGACAGCGGCTCTGGAGCTGCGGGCAGCGACAGGCTGCAGCGGGGCCGCGCGCCCCTAGTCGGTCCAGCCACCCCTCCCGGCGCTTCGCCGGCTCCCGGACAGGCCCGCCGTACCTGCCATGGCGGTTCCAACCCCGCGCCCCGCTAGTTCTTTCTTCCCGGCACGTGACGCTGCTCCGCCCCAGTTCGAGGGACGCCCCGGCAATTGGCCACCGCTGGTGGGCGGGTCGGGAATCAAGCCGGTGGTGCGAGCGCAAAAACTGAGGCCCGGGCCTGCGTATTTGACACTGGGAGTCGGGGGCTCAGCCCTCCTGGACCATTAGGGAGATTGAGGCATCAGGCCACTCCCCATTGGGGGGTGGGGGTGGGAGGGTAACTGGGAGCTTTTAAGTACAAATGGGGAAACTTAGGCACGGGACTTCTGTTTTCAGGGTACTAGTGTACGATTGAGGCCTGCGACTAGGGGTTCGGGGGGCTGGTTCACCCCGCGAGGACGAGGGGGAAAACAGAGGTCCGCAGCCACCTCTCTCGAGGGACACAGAGGCTTCGGCTGTTGGGACCACGAGAAAAAAATGAAACCTGGAAGAACGAGCCACTAAGCCCTGGGGCTTCCAGGTCAGAACACAGCCACCAGCCGAGTCAAATTCGCTGAGGTGTGGCAGCAATCTACAGAGTTAATTTCCACTCTTCCCGTGGGCTCTAATTGGGCCAGAGCAGAGTACGCCAATCAATTATCGGAGGTCTATTTTATCTTCAACCAATAAGCAGTATCCGTTTGATTCCCTCTAGCTAACCAGTATTAGAGCTGCTTCCGCCGAACCTAACTGAGCCAATGGTAAGCCGTCACTTTCAGCCAATCAGCAACAGCTACCAGCCTCATTTATCCAATCAGTTGTAGGATTTGGTATTCAACCAGCTCCGGGAAAACCCACACCTTGGGCTGGGCGTGTGGTGGATTAGTGGGAAAGAGGCTGACCTGTAGAACTGAAGTCGTAGGTTGGAAACCCCGAATTGTCCGTCAAGGCACATACAAGAAGCAATTCAGTTAATGCTCCCTGCTCCTCCCCACCCCCCCTTTTCTCTCTTTCTCTTTCTCTCTCTAAAATAAATAAAAACTTAAAAAAAAAAAAACTGGCCTGACCTGTGGTGGCGCAGTGGATAAAGCGTCGACCTGGGAACACTGAGGTCGCCAGTTCAAAACCCTGCACTGGTCTGGTCAAGGCACATATGGGAGTTGATGCTTCCAGCTCCTCCCCCCTTTCTCTCTTTCATCTCTCTCTCTCACTCTGTGTCTCCTCTCTAAAATGAATAAATAAATAAATAAAAATTAAAAAAAAAACTGTAACAGGCTGACGTGGGAGGACCCGGCCTAGTTGTGCTTCCGGTAGGTAGCTGCAACCCTTTCCTTTGTCCGAGGCGCACGTGTTCCATTTCGTAGCGCTACATCCCAGCGCCGGATCTCCCCAGAGCTTGGGGTGGGGGCTCCCCAAGCTGCGGGGAACCGGCTCAGCCGCGATAGATTTGCCCGATCCCAGTTTGGAAGAGGGGACAGGACATTGGGAGCGGGTCCAGCCAGGGTGGCTTGCAGTCAGACTGGACCTGACTCCAAATCCTGCTGCACCACTCCACAGCTCTGTGACTTTAGCCAAGTAGCGCGCTCCACCTCTCAGTTTCCCCATGTGGATAATAATAATTCCACTTAAGGGTTAGGGATCAGGGTTTGACATATAGTAAGCAGGATAAATGTAATTATGTATTGTTATTTTTTGTCTGGCCCAGGTCTCTTTTTGGAGTCCTCCCCCACCCCTACCATGGGTCTAGCCACCAATTTGACATTTTCCTGCTCCCCAAACTATAACTTCAATTTATTTCCCCATCTTCTCGCCCACTTTCCCTTTGATCTTCCAAAACCTGGTGCTGTGACTCTCCCACCTGGACTCTTGCCATCTCCTTGGGCCTCAGGCCTCCATACTTACCCCCACACTGTCTATCTTCCACCATGGTCTCATGGATTTTCCTAAAATGCAACTATGATCACCTCTCTCCCCTGCTCTAAATCCTTCAATGGCTCCCCATTGCCTTTGATAAATAAAACCATCTGCTGTGGCCTGACCAGGCGGTGGCGCAGTGGATAGAGCGCTGGACTGGGATGCTGAAGACCCAGGTTTGAGACCCTGAGGTCACCAGCTTGAGCGCGGGCCCATCTGGCTTGAGCAAAAAGCTCGCCAGCTTGGACCCAAGGTCGCTGGCTCCAGCAAGGGGTGGCTTGGTCTGCTAAAGGCTCGTGGTCAAGGCACATGTGAGAAAGCAATAAATGAACAACTAAGGTGTGGCAACGAAAGACTAATGATTGATGCTTCTCACCTCTCTCCATCCCTGTCTCTGACTCTCTCTCTGTGTCCCTGTAATAAATAAATAAATAAACCATCTGCTGTGACCTTATTAATCATTTATGGGACCCCTTTATGTCAAATATTGTTATCAAACTTATTAGGTAATTTGCCTGACCAGGCTGTGGTGCAGTGAATAGAGCGTCGGACTGGGATGTGGAAGACCCAGGTTCGAGACCCTGAGCTCACCAGCTTGAGCGCGGGCCCATCTGGCTTGAGCAAAAAAGTTCATCAGCTTGGACCCAAAGTCACTGGCTCCAGCAAGGGGTTGCTCCGTCCGCTGAAGGCCCTGCGGTCAAGGCACATGTGAGAAAGCAATCAATGAACAACTATGGTGTTGTGACGGCAACGAGAAACTAATGATTGATGCTTCTCACCTCTCTCCATTCCTGTCTGTCCCTATCTATCTATCTCTCTCTGTCCCTGTAAATAAATAAATAAATAAATAAAAGAATTTGAAGACCAAAGAAAAACAAACAAAAAAAAACTTATTAGGTAATTCAAGATGAACAGAATGCCCAGAGTCACACAGCTCTCCAGTGGATTCCAAAGTCTATTCTTTGCTCTGTGTATAAAATCCAAGCAGCCCATACCTGACCTGTGGTGGCACAGTGGATAAAGCGTCGACCTGGGAACAATGAGGTCGCCAGTTCAAAACCCTGCACTGGTCTGGTCAAGGCACATATGGGAGTTGATGCTTCCAGCTCCTTCCCCCTTTCTCTCTCTCTCTCTCTCCTCTCTCACTCTGTGTCTCCTCTCTAAAAAAAAATTGAATAAAATTAAAAAAAAATCCAAGCAGCCCATCCATAACTATAAAAAGCATTGAATGTGCAATTTTAAAACTCCCAAAAAGGAAATCTCCAGGTCCAGAGGAGTAATTTTACTAAAGGCTCAAAGAAGAATTAACACTTTGACCTAATCTCTTCAGAAAATGGAAGAGGAAGGAACACTTCCCAATTCATTACATGAAACTAACATTAATTACTGTGATACTAACACCATTTAAGGATGATCCAAAAAAGAAAACTATAGACCATATCCTTCACGAATAGGAACAGAAAAATCCTCAACAAAATAATACAAAATAGACTTCAGCAATATGTATGTGTATATATTCTGTATTTCCCCATTTATAAGACCCACTTTATTTTTCCAAAAATTTTGGGGTCTAAAACTGGGTGCATCTTATAAAGTGGTTGTAGTTTTTTTACTTGCATTTCCCACTTTTTTGTGCTTGTTTTTGTGCTCATTGTTGAACACATCAGATACAGATGAGGACAACCTAATGGATGGGAGTTTTGACAATGATGAGGAGTTGTATTAATATTATGATGAATAAAACTTGAGTTCAGCCTGACCAGGCGGTGGCACAATGGATAGAGCGCCGGACTGGGATGCGGAAGACCCAGGTTCGAGACACCAAAGTCACCAGCTTGAGCACGGGCCCATCTGGCTTGAGCAAAAGCTTGCCAGCTTGGACCCAAGGTCGCTGGCTCCAGCAAGGGTTTACTCGGTCTGCTGAAGGCCCACAGTCAAGGCACATGTGAGAAAGCAATCAATGAACAACTAAGGTGTCTCAACGGCAACGAAAAACTAATGATTGATGCTTCTCACCTCTCTCCATTCCTGTCTGTCTGTCCCCATCTCTGACTCTCTCTCTCTGTCCCTGTAAAAAAATAAAAATAAAAATAAACCCAACTTGAATTCAATAACTTTATATAATACATTATTTTTCAAGTTTCAGGCCCCCAAATTAAGGTGCATCTTATACATGGGGAAATACCGTGTGTATACATATATATGTATGTATGTATGTGTGTGTGTGTGTGTGTGTGTGTGTGTGTGTGTGTATTTAAATCAATTTGAGCCTGACCAGGTGGTGGCACAGTGGATAGAGCATAGGACTGGGATGCGGAAGACCTAGGTTCGAGACTCCAAGGTCGCCAGCTTGAGCGCAGGCTCATCTGGTTCAAGCAAAAGCTCGTCAGCTTGGACCCAAGGTCGCTGGCTCCAGCAAGGGGTGGCTAGGTCTGCTGAAGGCCCGCGGTGAAGACACATGTGAGAAAGCAATCAATGAACAACTAAGATGTCGCAATGGCAACAAAAAACTGATGATTGATGTTTCTCATCTCTCTCTGTTCCTGTCTGTTTGTCTCTGTCTATCCCTCTCTCTGACTCTCTCTCTGTCTCTGTTAAAAAAAAAGAAAAGAAATCGAAACTGGCAACCTTGGCATGTCACCTTGGCATGTCAGGACAACACTCCAACCAACTGAGCTACTTGGCCAGGGCAAATTTAGCAAAATATAATAAGTATTATGCACCATGACCAAGTGATGTTTATTCCAGTGATGCAAGGTGGGTTCAGTATTCAAAAATCAATGTTATACACCATATTTAATAGGTTTTGGTGAGCAGAATAATGATTCCCTAAAGATATCCCTCTCCTGGCCTGACCTGTGGTGGCGCAGTGGATAAAGCGTCGACCTGGGAACACTGAGGTCGCCAGTTCAAAACCCTGCACTGGTCTGGTCAAGGCATATATGGGAGTTGATGCTTCTAGCTCCTCCCCCCTTTCTCTCTCTCTCTCTCTCTCTCACTCTGTGTTTCCTCTCTAAAATGAATAAAATTAAAAGAAATTTAAAAAAAGAATAGTAAAAAAAAAAAAAAAAAAAAAAGATATCCCTCTTCTGGCCCTGGATGGATAGCTCAATTGGTTAGAGCATCATTCTGACATGCTGAGGTTGTGGGTTCCAATCCCATGAGGGAACATACAAGAATGAACCAATGGCCTGACCAGGTGGTGGCGCAGTAGATAGAGCATCGGACTGGGATGCGGAAAACCCAGGTTCAAGACCCCGAGTTCACCAGCTTAAGCGCAGGCCCATCTGGCTTGAGCAAAAGCTCACCAGCTTGGACACAAGGTCGCCGGCTCCAGCAAGGGGTTGCTCGGTCTGCTGAAGGCCCGCGGTCAAGGCACATGTGAGAAAGCAATCAATGAACAACTATGGTGTCACAATGGCAATGAAAAACTAATGATTGATGCTTCTCACCTTTCTCCGTTCCTGTCTGTGTGTCCCTATCTATCCCTCTCTGATTCTCTCTCTGTCCCTGTAAAAAAATAAATAAATAAAGAATGAATGAATGAATGAACCAATGACAGCATGAATAAGTGGAACAAAAAAAAATCTATGTTTCTCCCTGTGTGTGTCTCTCTCCCTTCTTCTCTCTCTAAAAAATGGGGGGGGGGGGCCTGACCTGTGGTGGCGCAGTGGATAAAGCGTCGACCTGGGAACACTGAGGTCGCCAGTTCAAAACCCTGCTCTGATCCGGTCAAGGCACATATGGGAGTTGATGCTTCCAGCTCCTCCCCCCTTTCTCTCTTTCTCTCTCTCTCTCACTCTGTGTCTCCTCTCTAAAAAATGAATAAAATAAAAATAAAATAAATTTAAAACTGCCCCCCCTTCCTTTAAAAAGAATGGGGGGGGGAATCAATTTAAAAAAAAAAAAGGATATCCCTCTCCTCATCCCTAGAACCTGTGAATATGTGAGGTTACACAGTGAAGAGAATTTAAGGTTGCGAGGTTACACAGTGAAGAGAATTTAAGCTTGTAGATGAAATTCAAGTTGCTGATCAACTGACTTTATTTTTATTTTTTCCATTGATTTGAGAGAGGGGGGTGGAAGAGAGAAAGAGAGAGAAGCATCAACTTGTTCCACTTAGTTGTTTCATTTAGTTGTGAACTAACTAGTTGCTTTCTCATTGGTGCCCTGGCATGGGATAGAACCTGCAACCTTGGTGGGCTGGGATGACACTCATTTCACTGAGCCACCCGGCCAGGGCAATCAGCTGACTTTATCTTTATTTTTTTATTTTACTTATTGATTTTTAGTGAGAGAGGAGGGAAGAGAGACAGAGGCAGAAACACCGATATGTGTGTATGTGCCGTGACTGGGCATCAAACCAGCAAACTTTGTGTACTGAGACAATGCTCTCTAACCAATGGAGCTGTCTGGCCAGGGCAGCTGATTTTTTTTTTTTTTTTTTTTTTTTTTACAGAGACAGAGAGAGAGAGTCAGAGAGAGGGATGGATAGGGACAGACAGACAGGAACGGAGAGAGGTGAGAAGCATCAATCATTAGTTTTTCATTGCTATTGTGACACCTTAGTTGTTCATTGATTGCTTTCTCACATGTGCCTTGACCCCGGGCCTTCAGCAGACCGAGCAACCCCTTGCTGGAGCCGGTGACCTTGGGTCCAATCTGGCGAGCTCTTTGCTCAAGCCAGATGGGCTAGCGCTCAAGCTGGAGACCTTAGGGTCTCGAACCTGCGTCTTCCGCATCCCAGTCCAACACTCTATCCAACATTCTATTCACTGCGCCACCGCCTGGTCAGGCCAGGGCAGCTGATTTTAAAACTTCTTTTTATTTTATTCATTTTAGAGAGGAGACACACAGAGAGAGAGAGAGAGAGAGAGAGAGAGAGAGGGAGAGAGAGAGAGAGAGAGGGAGAGAGAGAGAGAGAGAAAGGGGGGAGGAGCTAGAAGCATCAACTCCCATATGTGCCTTGACCAGACCAGTGCAGGGTTTTGAACTGGTGACCTCAGTGTTCCCAGGTCGAGTTTTATCCACTGCGCCACCACAGGTCAGGCAGGGCAGCTGATTTTAAAATAATCTTGGGTTATCTAGAGTGGTCCCAATGTAATCACAATGTTCCTTAGAAGTGAAAGAGTCAGGGGGAGGTGACAGCAGAAGAAGTTAGGACTGATAAAATGTGAGGATTTTACTTGTGTTGTTACTTTGTAGTTGGGGAAAAGATACCATGAGCCAAAGAACATTAGAAATCTCCGGAAGCTGGAAAAGACAAGGAAACATTCATTCGTTGAGCATTTAGCAAGGAATGTAGCCATACCAGCACCTTGATTTTAGCTTTGGGAGATCCATGTAGGCTTTCTAACTTACAGAACTGTAAGATAATACATTTATGTTCTTTTAAGCCCCTAACTGTGCTGTAAACTTGTTACAGCAGACATAGAAAACAAATACATTAGCTGAACAAGAAAAATCTCACAATCATATCAATAGATGCAAAAAAGGCACTTGACAACATTCAATACCTACTCATAATAAAAATTCTTAGCAAACTAGGCAGAGGGGAACCACCTCAACTTGGTGGAGAACATCTAAAATCTTCAGTTAACATCACACTTAATAGTTAAAGACAAAATGCTTTCCCCTTAAGATGTCCACTCTAACCATTCTTATTCAGAATGGTACTGAAAATTCTAGCCAGTGCAATAAAGCAAGAAAAGGAAATAAAAGGAGTACAGATTGGAAAGGAAGAAAAAAAAACTAGCCTGATTTACCTGACCAGGCAGTAGTGCAGTGAATAGAATACCAGTCTGGGATGCTGAGGACCCAGGTTTGAAACCCCAAGGTCACCGGTTTGAGCACAGGCTCACCAACTTGAGCGTGGGGTCACCAGCTTGAGTGTGGGATCATAGACACGACCCCATGGTCGCTGGCTGAGCTCAAAGATTGCTAGCTTGAAGCCCAAGGTCCCTGGCTTGAACAAGTGGTCAATGGCTCTGCTGGAGCCAGGCCGGCCCCTTCTTAAATGAACAACTAAGGTGCCACAACGAAGAGTTGATGCTTCTCATCTCTCTCCCTTCCTGTCTTTCTATCCTCCTCTCTCTCTCCCCCTCTAAAAAATAAATACTAAAGGAAAAAGGAAAGCGTGAGGAGCCTCCACTGTCACCAGCATTGTCATGCAGGAGCCGAGGGAACCTGGCCATTGCCCTGATGCACCTTCCCCCATGGGCTCTGCATCCTTGGGTTCCAACAGCCTGTAAAGTGTGGTGGACTGCTATGAGGTTCTAGGCATGCAGAGACATGCTGCCACGGAGAATATTAAAAATACTGGAAACCAGCATTGAAATGGTATCCAGGTAAGAATCTTGAGAATAAAGAAGAAGCAGAGAGGAAATTCAAACAAGTAGATGAGGTGTATGAGGTGCTCTTCGATGCTAAAAAACAGGATATCTATGACAAATATGGCAAAGAAGGATTAAATGGAGGTGGAGGTATGGGTGAAAGCCAGTTTGACAGCCTATTTGAGTTCAGCTTCACATTCCAGAACCCCGATAACGTTCAGGTAATTTTTTGGTAGGAGGGACCTGTTTTCATTCGGCTTCTTCGAGGACCCATTTGATGACTTCTTTGGGACTTGACAGGGCTCCCATGGGAATAGTAGCCTGGGCTCATGCTCATTTTTCTCCGCCTTCGGTGGATTTCCTCTTTCGAAGGGTTTTCATCTTTTGATAACAGGATTTACTTCCTTCGGGTCATTAGGTCATGGGGGCAGGAGTGGGGGCTCACTTCATTCTGCTCCACCTCATTTGGTGGTAGTGGGATGGGCAACTTCAAATCTGTATTGACTTCTACCAGACGGTTAATGGAAGAAAAATCACTACAAAGAGAATTGTTGCAAATGGTCAAAAAAGAATAGACAAAGAAGACGGCCCGTTAAAGTCCTTAACAATAAGTGGTAAGGAGCAGCTGCTATGTTTGGATAATAAGCAATTCAATGCACATATCTAACAGACAAGTTAACTGTAAGGAACACCGCTTCAGGATTAATAGGAACATTTTTTTTTTGAAGATTTCAAATGAATTCGACTTTCAGTGTAACTATACCTAGTCCAAAGTATTTATACACAGCTCATCAGAGCCCTGTTTATCATGGACTTCTGAATTGATTGTTGGGACCACATGACAGAATCATTTTTTTTTCAATTTTGTCTTTAAAATTGTAAATCTCTATATGCACTTTGTTTTTTCATTAATGTAATCCAAGGTAGCCATGACTTCTGTACACTAACACCAGCACGGACCTGCTTTCCACTGTATGTGAACCGTGAGCCACATAGTGTCAGCCTGCTGTGAAGTTAACATTGCCAGGACAAATCTTCCACAAAGTAATTTCAGTTCTTTTCAGTATTTAGTCATGAGCAGTATTAATGCATCCATGGTAATACATTTCTGGTTTAATATAAATTGAGTATGTATCTAGTTGTGTATGAATGCTGGCAACTTAGTAAGTTTTGACAATTGTTTAAATATGTAATGTTAAGCTTAGGTTTTTTTGTTTTGTTTTTCTTTTACAGAGGCAGAGAGAGGGGTAGATAGGGACAGACAGACAGAAACAGAGAGAGGTGAGAAGCATCAATCATCAGTTTTTTGTTACCGTTGCATCTTAGTTGTTCATTGATTGCGTTCTCATATGTGCCTTGACCACGGGCCTTCAGCAGACTGAGTAACCCCTTGCTGGAGCCAGCGACCTTGGGTCCAAGCTGGTGAGCTTTTGCTCAAACCAGATGAACCCGCGCTCAAGCTGGCGACCTCGGGTTCTTGAACCTGGATCCTTCCACATCTCAGACCAATGGTCTATCCACTGTGCCACTGCCTGGTCAGGCTAAGCTTAGGTTTTAAAAGTAAAGTTGGTAATTTGGGTCTTTGTTATTTACTTTAAAAAATAAATAAATGGGATGTGTTTGGTGCAAAATAAATAAATAAATAAAACTAGCCTGATTTGCAGGTGACATGATGTTCCACATTAAAATCTCAAAAGGCTGACCAGGCGGTGGTGCAGTGAATAGAGTGGTCGGACTGGGACATAGAGGACCCAGGTTCAAAACCCCAACATCGCTGGCTTAAGCGCTGGCTCATTCAGCTTGAGCGTGGGCTCAACAGCTTGAGTGCAAGGTCACTGGCTTGAGCATGGGATCATGGACATGACCCCATGGTTACTGGCTTGAGCTCAAATGTCACTGGCTTGATTGAGCAAGGGATCACTCGGTCTGCTGTAGCCCCCCAGTCAAGGCACATACAAGAAAGCAATCAATGAACAACTAAGGTGCCTCAGCAAAGAATTGATGCTCTCATCTCTCTCCCTTCCAGTCTGTCTGTCCCTACCTGTCCCTCTCTCTGTCTCTGTCACAAAATAAATAAGTAAATTAAAATCCTAAGAAATCTGCCTGACCTGTGGTGGCGCAGTGGATAAAGTGTCGACCTGGGAACACTGAGGTTGCCAGTTCAAAACCCTGCACTGGTCTGGTCAAGGCACATATGGGAGTTGATGCTTCCAGCTCCTCCCCCCTTTCTCTCTTTCTCTCTCTCTCTCTCTGTCTTCTCTCTAAAATGAATAAAATAAAAATAAAATAAATTTTAAAAATCCTAAGAAATCTACAACAAATGCCTCTGAATTAATAAATGAGCTAGTTCACCAAGGTTGTAGGATAGCAGATCAACACACACAAATCAATTGCAAGCCCTGGCTGGTTGGCTCAGTGATAGAGCTCCAGCTCAGCGTGTGGATGTCCGGAGTTCGATTCCTAGTCAGAGCACACAGGAGAAGCAACCATCTGCTTCTCCACCCTTCCCCCTTTTCCTTTTCTCTTTCTGTCTCTTTCTTTTCCTCCCTCAGCTATGGCTCCATTGGAGTAAGTTGGCACAGGGCACTGAGGGATGGCTCCATGGCCTCACCTCAGGCACTAAAACAACTTGGCTGGTAAGCAATGAAGCAATGCCCCAGATGGGCAGAGCATTGCCTCATAGTGGGTTTGCTGGATGGATCTTGGTCCGAGTGCTTGCGAGAGTCTGTCTGCCTGCCTCCCAGCTTCTCATTTAAGAAAAAAAAAAATTGCAGCCTGGCCTGCAGTGGCAGTGGATAAAGTGTTGACCTGGTATGCTGAGGTCGCCAGTTCAAAATCCCAGGTTTGCCCAGTCAAGGCATATACAAGAAGCAACTACTATGAGTTGAGTTGATGCTTCCCACTCCTCCCTGCCAACATTTCTTTTTTATTTTAAAGGGACAGAGAGAGAGTCAGAGAGAGGGATAGATAGGGATGGACAGATAGACAGGAACGGAGAGAGATGAGAAGCATCAATAATTAGTTTTTCGTTGCCGTTGCGACACCATAGTTGTTCATTGATTGCTTTCTCATATGTGCCTTGACCACGGGTCTTCAGCAGACCGAACAACTCCTTGCTGGAGCCAATAACCTTAGGTCCAAGCTGGCGAGCTTTTGCTCAAGCCAGATGGGTCCGCGCTCAAGCTGGCGAGCTTGGGGTCTCGAACCTGGGTCTTCTGCATCCCAGTCCGACGCTCTATCCATTGTGCCACCGCCTGGTCAGGCCAACATTTCTTTCATTCTCCCCTCTCTCTGAAATCAATAAATAAGCCTGACCAGGCAGTGACGCCGTGGATAAAGCATTGGACTGGGATGCAGAGAACCCAAGTTCGAAACCCCGAAGTCGCCAGCTTGAGTGTGGGCTCCTCTGATTTGAGCAAGGCTCACCAGCTTGAGCCCAAGGTCGCTGGCTTGAGCAAGTGGTTACTCAGTCTGCTGTAGCCCCCTGGCCAAGGCACATATGAGAAAGCAATCAATGAACAACTAAAGTGCCGCAAAAAAGATTTGATGCTTCTCATCTCTCTCCCTTCCTGCCTGTCCATCCCTATCTCTCTCTTCCTCTGTCTCTGTCACAAAAAAATAAAAATTAAAAATAAAATGAATAAATAAGAAATATATTTTTAAAATCAATTGTGCCTGACCTCTGGTGGCTCAGTGAATAAAGTATCATCCTGGAAAGCTGAGGTCACTAATTTAAAATCTCATGCACATACAAGAAGCAACTATTACAAGTTGTTGATGCTTTCTGCTCCCACCCCCGCCTCTCTCTCTCTCTCTCTTTCCTCTCTCTAAAATCAACAAATAAATTTTTAAAAAATCAATTACATGTCGCCTGACCTGCAGTGGCACAATGGATAAAATATCAACCTGGAGTGCTGAGGTTGCCGGTTCAACACCCTGGGCTTGCCTGGTCAAGACACATACAGGAGCCTGACCTGTGGTAGCGCAGTGGATAAAGCGTCGACCTGGGAACACTGAGGTCGCCAGTTCAAAACCCTGCACTGGTTCGGTCAAGGCACATATGGGAGTTGATGCTTCCAGCTCCTCCCCCCTTTCTCTCTCTCTCTCCTTCTCTCTCTCACTCTGTGTCTCCTCTCTAAAATGAATAAAATAAAAAGAAATTAAAAAAAAAAAAAGACATACAGGAGTTGATGCTTCCTGCTCCTCCCCCTCTTCTCTCTCTCACTCTCTCTCTAAAAATGAATAAAATTAAAAAAAAACATTCCTTTTAAAAAAATCAATTACATGTCTATATACTAAAAATGAATATGTAAATATTAGAATTAAACATACAAGTCCATTAATTAATAATTTATCAGAAAAAAGTTTTTTTACGAAGAATATTTAGAAGACTTTATCTATTCATTTTAGAGAGAAGAGAGAGAGAAGGGAGGAGGAGTAGAAAGCATCAATTTTCATGTGCCTTGACCAGGCAAGCCCACGGTTTCGAACCAGTGACCTCAGTGTTCCAGGTTGATGCTTTATCCACTGCACCACCACAGGTCGGGTCAGAAGTACTTTCTTTTTTATGTAAATCTGGCAAAATAGGTACAGAACTTGTATACTGAAAACAACACAACACTGATTAAAGAAATCAAAGATGTGAATAAATGAAGAGACAGACCATGTCCATGGACTGGAAGACTCGACACAATAAAGATGTCAAATCTCCCCCAACTGATATACAAGTTTAGTACAATTTCTATCAGAACCCCAGAAAGATTTGGGGGTAGATCTAGGCAAGATTATTCTAATGCTCAGGCAGCCTAAAGGCATTTCAGACCTTTATGTTACGATCCTGTTGTGTCTGTCCTCTCTTGTTATATCCCCTAGCCACCAGGGCACCACACTCCTTCCTTGCTCACTTCTAGGCCTTCACTGAAGCAGGTCCCTCCTCCTGGTGCACCATTTACCCAGTCTCTGCTCCACACTGAAAGCCTCCCAGTGTCTTCCTCTTCCATTCTACTACTCTAGCATGGCTTTGCTCCTCCCTGACCTCTGGGGAGACCAGAGAGGCTGGAACTTCCCTAGCATTCCTGGAACTGCCCAGGCCCAGTCTCCGCCCAGCAAGGGTGGAGGAGGGAGTTTGGGAGCTCTCAGAAGAGAGGAAATTCCCCTGGAACCTGTTTCTCTGCTTCCTGCCTGACCTAGGTGCCGAAAGGAGAGGCCAGGCCAAAGACTAGGCCCACTATGGCCTTGGCCCTAAGCCCACCCCGGATCCCCAAGCCCAAGAGTGGCCTGCCTTCACACTACCATGAGAGTTTTCTGGAGAAGAAGGGACCCCGTGACCGGGTAAGATGGGGCAATGAGCCTGGTACTCCTGGGTGGCCTGGCAGGTAAGACACGGCTCTGAGCCTCGATCTCCCCAACTAAACAAGGAGGGAGGAGCTGATGCTGGATGGTGCATGTCATGGGCTGGTTGCTGGGAAGGGTTCTGTCCACTTGTCCGTCTGTCTCTGTCTCTCTCTATATCTCTGACTCTTATTTGATTTCTTTTTCTTTCTCTTTGTCTCTCCCTGCCTGTATGTATCTGTGTCTCTCTTGGTCTCAGCCTCTCTTTCTGTCTGTTTGATACAAACAGGATCAGGACTTCCTCCAGGAAATGAGGAATTAATTAGTTCCCTTTCCCTGAGCCCTGAACCAGCTTTGTGAACCTCAGCTGCAGGGGACAGGTCAAGATCGGGAGAGTTGTCTAACCAGGCGGTGGCGCAGTGAATAGAGCGTCAGACTGGGATGCAGAGGACCCCGCTTCGAAACCCCAAGCTCGCCAGCTTGAGTGTGGATCCATCTGGCTTGAGCGAAGGCTCGCCAGCTTGGACCCAAGGTCGCTGGCTCCAGCAAGGGGTTGCTTTGGTCCGCTGAAGGCCCGTGGTCAAAGCACATGTGAGAAAGCAATCAATGAACAACTAAGGTGTCACAATGGCAACGAAAAACTAATGATTGATGCTTCTCACCTCTCTCCATTCCTGTCTGTCTGTCCCTATTTGTCCCTCTCTCTGATTCTCTTTCTGTCCCTGTTAAAAAAATAAAATAAAATAAAATAAATAAATAAATAAATAAAGGATCGGGAGAGTTACATGTGGGGGCAGTGAGAATTAGTGGTGGTCACATTCAGCAGGAACAGATACTCGCCACTGGACCAATGTGTGCATGCATGCATGTGTTTTAGTATATCTTACTCAGAGTAAAGCCAGCCCCTTGGTTCCTACTAAGACCCCATCTCTCCCTCCACACTCACTACATTCATTCATCTTCCACTGTAACTCAACCCAGTCACTGCTTTCCCTGCACAACTCCCTGACTTTGTCATTACAGTTCCCTCTTCCTTTCCTTGTGTCTTTATGTGCCAAATGCCCTTCAGCCTAGGCAGCAGAACACAGTGGTTAAGAAAGACCATGGGCCCGACCAGGTGGTGGCGCAGTGGATAGAGCATCTGACTGGGATGCTGAGGACCCGGGTTCGAGACCGTGAGCTTGCTCGATCGCGGGCTCATCTGCTTTGAGCAAAAAGCTCACCAAGGTCACTGGCTCCAACAAGGGGTTACTCAGTCTGCTGAAGGTTCATGGTCAAGACACATATGAGAAAGCAATCAATGCACAACTAAAGTGTCACAGCAAAAAACTGATGATTGATGCTTCTCATCTCTCTTCTCCATTCCTGTCTGTCTGTCCCTATCTATCCCTCTCTTTGTCTCTGTAAAAAAATAAATAAATAAGTAAGTAAAATAAAATAAAAATAAAAAAAGAAAGACCATGGGCCCCAGAGTGTGAGACCCAGGTTTACATCCCCGCTCTACACCTTTCTGACTCCCAGTCCTTATATAAAGGACTCTCCATCTTTGTGCCTCAGGTTTTTTTCTGTAACAAAATGGGTAGGATAGGGCCATAGTCACAGTTACAGGAGAGGCGTAGCCCTCCTGTAGCAGGCCAAGCACTTGGCTCAGAGCAATTCTCATAACAGCCACTTGAGATGGGTACCATTTGTATCATGTTTGTGTATGTGTGGTGGAGGAGAGACAGAGAGAGTCAGAGAGAGGGACAGATAGGGAGAGAGATGAGAAAAATCAATTCTTCATTGTGGTTCCTTAGTTGTTCATTGATTGATTTCTCATATGTGCCTTGACCGGGGGGCGACAGCAGTGACCCCTCACTCGAGCCAGTGACCTTGGGCTCAAGCTGGTGAGCCTTGCTCAAACCAGATGAACTCGTGCTCAAGCTGGCGACCTCAGGGTCTCGAACCGGGGTCCTCCACATCCCAGTCCGACGCTCTATCTACTACGCCACCGCCTGGTCAGGTTGTGTCATGTTTTTACATGTGGTGAAACTGAGGCACAGAGAGCTTAAATAACTTGTTCAATGGCACAAAATTGGTACATGACAAAGCAGATCTGACTATACTGAATTCAATCACTTACTACTTTATTACAAGTGCCTGAAACAGTGCTTGGCACAAAGTAGGTCCTCAGTCGATATTAGTTAAATGTATGGATTTATCTATAGATGGGTGGATGAATAGATGGATGCATGGATGCATGGGTGGATGAAGTGAATGATGGCTGTCAATGTAAGCAATACCTTCTTTATTATTACAGACTAATTATAGTGTGTCTTCCTTTAGGAAGTCTTCCCAGATTTTCCATTTGGAGGGCCATTCTTTTCTGTGACCTCATGGGCCCAGGGTCTGTCCTTCCCCAAGGGTCCTAGTTTGTTTGTTTTTTTTTAAGAGAACAGAATAAGGATAGAGAGTGATGGGCAGGAAGGACTTGCTTTTTTTTTTTTTTTTTAACAGGGACAGAGAGAGAGTCAGAGAGAACAGAGAGAGGGATAGACAGGGACAGATATACAGGAACTAAGAGAGATGAGAAGTATCAATCATCAGTTTTTTGTTGCAACACCTTAGTTGTTCATTGATTGCTTTCTCACATGTGCCTTGACCGTGGGCCTTCAGCAGACCAAGTAACCCCTTGCTCAAACCAGTGACCTTGGGTCCAAGCTGGTGAGCTTTTTTTTTTTCTGCTCAAGCCAGATGAGCCCGTGCTCAAACTGGCGACCTCGGGGTCTCGAACCCGGGTCCTCCACATCCCAGTCTGTTGCTCCATCCACTGCGCCACTGCCTGGTCAGGCAAGGGGGTCCTAGTTTTTATTCTCTGAAGTTTAGTATCTGTGCTTTCTCTATCCTCTGGAGCATGATATATTTAGAAACAGTCATGTACTACTTATTATTTTGCCCACAGTAGAGCTGATTGCAGAGTGGTTGCTCAGAGACTATTTGGTGGGGGAAAAAAAGTCCTAGTTCTTACAATCTGAGCTGTATCAGCCCCATAAACCTCCAGAGTTAGGGCATTTAGAGTTTAGAATTCTGGGGGGAAATCCTGAATCTGCAGACATCCTAGAGTCCAGAACCTTGTAAAATTCTGAGACCAGAGACTCAGCACCTATCCAAAGACCTGGAATCCAGGAGATGCTAATAAATATTTATGGAATGGAGAAGGGGACAGGGAGATGTATGTGTGTGGATGAGTGGGTAGATGGATGGGTGGGATGGGTCAACAGATGTATGGGTGGGTGAACGGATGAGTCACCACAAATTCAGTTAGCTCCACTGACTCCTAGAATGCCCGCCTCCATAGACTGGGGTACTGCTCTGGGTCCCCCATCCCATCAAGGTTTCCTTTGGTCATTTCTCAGAGAATAACAGATCCCCAGAGGCTGGATGATGAGTGAGGAGGTCTGCCCTAAGAAAGCAACATTTGTTCAAAGACCCAAAGCAGGTAATGAAGGAAACTATGTGAAGATCTGGGGGAAGAGTGTCCAGGCAGAGAAAACAGCCAGTGCAAATATCCTGAGGCAGAAATGGATATGTTGCAGGTACCCAGTTTGTGAACTTCCTTTTCTTTCTCCCCCTTTATTCCCCAGGATTACAAGAAGTTCTGGGCTGGCCTCCAGGGCCTCACTCTCTATTTCTACAATAGCAATCGTGACTCCCAGGTAAGATAGGAATGAGGGCTCAAGAGCTGGCCCACCTTTGAACCTAGGGATAAGCAGTGTGTGGGGGTGGTGTGGCCAAACCAGGCAGCCTGAGAGACCACAGGTCTGGTGCTCAAATCCCCACTTCTGTGCCCCAGCATGTGGAGAAGCTAGACCTTGGTGCATTTGTGAAACTCACAGATGAAGCTCCCTGGGGGAGTTCTCGTGACCCTGGTACCCATTTCAACCTGTTCCTCCGGAACCTGGAGATCAAATTCAAGGTAGGTCCCTTGGGGAGAGGGTGGGCTGGTGGGAGACCCTGCCTCCCCACTCCATCCACCATTTAAACTCATTAGCATGGAGTCATACAGAGTCTAATACTGGGTTGGTGACACTGGGCAAGTCACTTGACCACTCTGGGTCTCAGTTTCCTCAATTGCGAAATGGGATAATATGTATAAAGTGCCCAGAACAAGATCTGATCCACAAGGACCACCACTGCCATCATTCAATCTTTCAACAAATATTAGTGAGCACCTACTGTGTGCCAGACCCCTTGTAGTTGCACAGCAGTGAGCAGACAATTAAAAATCACTGCCTGAGCATCCCTCGGTAGGGGGTTTGCTGGGGCACATATGGGAGTCTCTCTGCTTCCCCGCCTTTCACTTAATAATAATAATAATAATAATAATAAAAACCCTGCCCTTGTGTAAACTTAAAGTCTAGTGGTATAGGCACACAAGCAACAATATAGATGTGTAAAACATATGGAGTGTCAGATGGCAGTAGATGCAAGGGAGACAAGTACTAAGGGAAAGGGGATGCAATATTAAATGGTGTGATCAGAGAAGGCCTCACTGAGGATCTGAAGGAGGGAGTCAACAGTGTAAATATCTGTTAATCGGATCTTCAGCAGAGAAAATAGCACATGCAAAAGTCCTGTGATAGGACTATGCTTGGTGTGTTAGAGGAACCGTGGCTGAAGCAGAGTGTGCGAGGAGAAAAGAGGGAGGAGGTGAGGGCAGGGAAGGGACTGGGCAGGTTATGCAGGGTCTTGTGAGCCATGGAGAGGACTTGGGCTTCTATCCTAACGAATTAAAGAGTAGGAGGGGTTAAAGGATAGGAGATACATGATCTGATTCATGGTTTATTAAACATTGATGTAATAACATTAAAGAACAACATTCCACATTACTAAGGACTAATATTCAAACATCATTCTAAATCAACCTTTCCTAACTCATTTAATCTTCAAAACATGAACTGTTAGAGCCTAATCAACATGGATTCTTTCTTTATCTTCCTAGGTAGAGAGCTTGGAGTCTCGGGAGATGTGGAAAGGCTTCATCCTGACGGTGGTGGAGGTCAGAGTGGTTGCCCTCTGCTCCTCTTTCTCCCATTCCCTGGTAGTCCTCAGAAATCCTTTTTTCTTTCCATCCTTCATTCCCCAAATAAGCCCCTAGAGTATAGCATATTGGTCTCAAAATGGCAGCCTACAAACCAAATGTAGTCCATAAACACCTTTTGTTTTGCCAACAAAGTGCTAAAAATTGTAGCCAGTTGCCATCACTTAAAAACCAGGATTTTAGTCAACATTCCTGATTTCTACTTTACTCATGTGTTCCCTGCCTGACCCCTGCAGCCTGTAGTTTGAAACTACTCTAACATCTCCTCTGTCCTCCTCCCCATCACTGAAGACTCTCTCGCTTCGAATCCTCTTTGTCCCTGAAGGTGTCGGGTAGCCAGACACAGACCCAGGTTCCCATCTTAGCTCTGTCCTCATTCTGGCCTCAGTTTGCCCCTCTGTAATATGGGCACACTGTCCGTTCAACAGCTGCCCTGATCTTCCCTCAGCTCCGTGTCCCGTCCAACTTGACCTTGCTGCCAGGACACCTGTACATGATGGCTGAGGCCTTGGCCAAAGAGGAGGCCCGCCGCGCTCTCGAGATGCCCTCGTGAGTGCCCAGCCTGCCCAGATGGGCTCCGGGAGTGGGTGCGGGGGGCTCCCGGAGGGGGTGCGAGGGTGGACTGTGAATGGAGTCTCGGTCGGGTCTTAAGTTAAATATGGGGCTGTATTAAGGCTGGGGCGGAGATTAGGTTCCACGCTGGGAACTGGAGTTGATGTTTGGGAGTATCTCTGGGTTTCCTGTGGAGGGTCTGGATGCTTCGTGGATCGGACTGTGAGCCTCCGGAAGTGGAACCTGGGCCTGGGGGGTCTTCTGGAGTGAGGCTTGGACCTAGGGGATGAGGTTGGGTCTCCGGAGGCAGTTGTAGGTGCCGTGGGGCAGGGTTGCCTGAAGGGCTAGGCTGGTTCTCCAGAGGCGGGTCTAAGTGCCTAGAAGGCGTGGCTGACTGATCGGCCAGTAGGGTACTAAGCAGGAGGTGTGACTGGGTGTTAGAGGGCGGGGTTACGTGCGGGAAAGCGGTGTAGGTCGCCGGTGGGATTGACGTGACCCTCCTCAGGTGCTTCATGAAAGTGAGCCGGCTAGAGGCGCAACTGCTCCTGGAACGCTACCCCGAATGCGGGAATTTGCTGCTGCGGCCCAGTGGGGATGGCACAGACGGAGTGTCAGTCTCGACGCGTCAGACGCTCAACGGGTGCGCAGGCGCAGGGAGGGTCATGCATGGAGGCGTGGTCAGATGTGGGGACGGAGCCTGACCCTAGAGCGAGTCATTCTGGTAACAGTCGGAACTGGAACAGGGGAGAACTTAGGGGCGAGGCCAGAGATCACAGAGTATGAGGTTAGAGCCCGGGTCACGTCCAAGGTGGAGTCAACCCTGCCTGGAGTGGAGCCAGGAAGAAGAGCGGTGCCTTCCTTGGGGGCGGAGCCATTGGAATACGGTCCTCCCTGGGGGTGGGGTCAGTAGGGAGACTGGTTTACTCCTAGAGATGCTCTAGGAGAGGGCGTTTGTTTTTTTTTTCCTCAAGCCAATGACCTTTGGGCTTAAGTCAGCGACCATGGGGTCATGTCTATGATCCTATGCTCTGCTCATGCCAGTGACCCTGCGCTCAAACTGGTTAGCCCATGCCCAAGTAGGCAACCTCAGGGTCTCGAATCTGGGTCCTCCGCGTCCCAGTCCGAAGCTCCCACTGCGGCACCGCGACCAGGCAGCTTTCAGTTTTCTTTTCCTTTTTTAATTCATTAATTTCAGTGAGATAGGAAGGGAGACAGAGAGATGGTGCCCTGACTGGGGATAGAACCGGCTACCTCTGCGCTTTGGGACAATGTTCTAACCAACCGAGCTATCCAGCCAGGGCGTGGGACGGGGCGTTTTCAGTGTACAAGGAAGAGGAAGGGGGTTAGGTCCTCCAGCGGCAGGAGACAGGATGAGGGGCATGGTCTTTCTCGGCCTGAGCCAGGCCACTCACTTGCCCACTGCATGTTTAGGACATCAGTGGTCAGGCACTACAAGGTGAAGCGCGAGGGCCCTAAGTACGTGATCGACGTGGAGGAGCCGGTGAGCCTTGGGGCGGGGGTCTCGGGAAGCACACTGGTGGGGTCTGCGCGCCCTCCCCAGAGGCCTAACAGGACTCGTTATCTGTCGCCAGTTTTCCTGCGCCTCACTCCAAGCAGTGGTCAACTATTTTGTGTTGCACACGAACAAGGCGCTGGTGCCCTTTCTACTGGACGAAGACTACGAGAAGGTCCTAGGTGGGTGAGACCTCAGGAGACTTGGGGATACCCTTGAGGCAGCCCTGGGCCGCGGCGCCTGCTCCAGGCAGCCCTCTCTGTTCTAGGCTACGTGGAGGCGGATAAAGAGAACGGCGAGACTGTGTGGGTGGCGCCCTTGGTACCTCCGATCCCCTACCCAGGTGACGCCCCTCCCCAAGGCAGACGCTGGGGCAGAGGGGGGCGAAACCTCGGACCCACTTGGTGCCTTTGTCCACTCTTGTACCCAGATTTGCAGGGGCCCCAAAAATTATCCAGACTCTGCCTTCTGGGGCTTCCAGATTGTAGAGCTCCTAGGACACAGACACTCCTAGCCCTGTGGGTTTAAACCTGAATCTATTGTGGTGCTTCGAGTTATAGAGAGAAGAGGGGGCAGAGTAGGGGAAAGGCATCCTGGAGAAGGGCGTGTTTGCTTAAGTTCTCAAAGAATGTCAGTAGGTAGAGATGGGCAATGAGGGGGACAGATGGTGTGCCTAGAGGAAGAACTACCCAGAGATGGGTGGGTGTTGGGAAAGGGATGGGAGGCAGCCCAGCTTATGGAGCAAGAGGAAGAGGCTGGAAACCGTATGATATGCTCTCGGCGGGGTAGGTGCTGGGGGCCCCATGTACACAGTGGACAGAGATATACTCATACACATGCCACAATCACCAACATGGACTGTCCACCTGAATAATTACCTCATGTAGACACCCATGTAGACAATGGCTCCACACATGCATGAATATGTTATTCCATCTCATCTAGCACACGTACATACCTTAAGACACAATCACATGTGCACAGCGCACATTCAGACATTTATAGACACAAGCATGTACAAATGAATAGATAGTACCCCAGCACAGGCCTTAGCATCCATGCATTGTCAAACATATATACACATTTACGGTATATATATTCAACTTATACAATCATCCAGTGTACGTTTATACTATACAAGGACATGAACACAGACTTGTAAATGGGCATGTGTACACACTCACATGCACAGGGACACATACCTGTATCCAGGCATACACACATCCATTCCTGCTCACAGAAGCCAACAGACCCACCCTGAGGTATCCTTGTACCATTTGGGTCCCAAAAAATGACTGTAATTTTCCACCAGGTCCTACATCCTCTGCCAGTGGCCCCAAGCAGTCGCTTCCCATGTCCATCAAGCCTGTGCCCAACCAGGACAAGCTGCCCCCACTACTGAACCCGGATGAGAACTATGTGATCCCCATTGGAGATGCCCCATCTGCTGATTATGTGAACGGGGATGGTGGGTGGCAGACCAGAGGTGGCTGAGAGAAGGGACAGGGAGCAGGCTCACAGCCAGATGTGACACACCATATCTTTGTCCATGCAGTGGCTTCCCCAGGTTGGCCGGGGCTTCTGAAGCCCAAGAAGTGTCACCCAGCCCCAAAGGTTCAGGCAAAACCTCCAAAACCACCCATTGCACCTAAGCCAGGTAGGGGGCCTTCCTCCCCAACCCCTCCCTCCCTCATCCAGTGGAGGGCCATTCTTAGCTTTCATTTGGCTTCTCCTCCAGAGCCCAAAGGCCCTTATGGTGGCCTGGCCAGGAAGCTGGCTGTCAGCTCAGCACAGGCTTTCTTCCCCACAATAGGTAAGAGGTCTGAGGGACTGATGCTGGGGTTGCTTCACAGGTGTGTGACCCATACGGTCACATAGGACCTAGTACTCGAATGGGCCTGCACTTAGTTTAATGCTCTGTTGTCTTTTGAAATTCCTCTAGCCTCTTGAACATATTTTCATCTTGCAATGGGTCCCACACATTTGGGAGCCCATCCTGGGTAGATGTGGGGGGTGCAGTAAGGACTGGGGATCCCCGGCACAGCTGAAGCCCAGGATACCCTACCCCTAGGGTTGGCCAATATGACGGCAGAGCTAGAAGAGAAACTACAGAGGCGGCGGGCATGGGAGCACTCAGCTGGGCTCACTGAGGATCAGCGGGCCAGTCTTGGAGGTTGGCACATCAATCAGGCGGATCCCTCCTCCCAGAATTAAAGTTCAAGTGACCCCAGGGCCCATGAGTGTGACTTGGCTTAGGGGGGCAGCGAAGGATCCATCAGATGCCTAATGATTCTCAGCTCAGCAACTACTACTAGAGGGGGCCGGGGCACAGCCAGTGCCACCCAGCCCCAAAGAACCAGTAGTACAACCTGGCCAGTGTTTGACCTTTATTAGGAAGCGAGGTGAGGAGGAGGCCCTGCCCTGGTGCCTCCTTGTTGGTGACTTCCAGTAGGAGTTAAGGCTCCAAGCAGCAAGTAAGAGGAGGGTGCTTGGCTGAAATAGCCGAGGCCTGGTGGTGGCCCCCAAAATTGGCCTGGCTTGGTGCCCGGCCTAAGTGAGACTGGTGTTGGAGCTGCTGGTGGCACTGCCTCGCTTCTGCAGGCAGCGCACAGAGCTGGGGACCTGTAGGCCTGTTGTCACCTGGAAGCTGCCACACCAAACCTGGGGGACAGGGAGGGGAAAGAAGAAGCTCAGCAGCGAAGCAAGCACCCAGAGCCAACCCCCTTATCCTAGACCGCGGAGGGGGCCTTACTGTGAAAGCAGGCAACAGTGGCTGTGTGAACTTGGCCTTGAAGGTATGCAGCAGCTGTTTGGTGCGGGCATTGTAGAAGGACAGGAGGCCTGGGTGGGGGGCAGAGGGACAGGGGACCAATAAGAAGGTTTGTGGCAGAGAGACCAGACAGGCAGAAGTGGCTGGAGATGCCAGCTTGGGGCCCAGGGTCACCTTGGTGGAAGTCGCAGTGCACGCCCAGGCAGTCAGGCACGGGGGCATCCAGCACCTTGGCCTTGTTTGCATGCTTGGCAGTGAAGCTGACCTGCAGCCAGTTGTTGATGTGCAGGCACCAGGACGCGGCTGTTTTGCCTAGCTGCTCAAAGCGGCCCAGGCTGCGGTAGGCCACCCCCACGCCGAATGCCTTGCTGTCTGGCTCATAGCGCACCTCCCAGTAATGTTCTCCCCCATCAATCAGCATGTCCCCTGTTGGGCAAGGAGGGCAGTGGGGATTGGGTAAAATAGGTGCTCTTCCACAAAGGGGCAGCCACCTAGGGCTCCCCAGACCACAGCTACACTCTAGATATTCCTCGGTCCCCAGGTATTCTCCAAGACTCATCAGTCTCTCCAATCTACACCTTCTATATACTTCCAGGCCTGAGAAACTTCCTCCAGTTCCTCCACCATGTTCAGTTACTCCTCAGTCCTCAATTCTTCCCAGAGACTAGATAATCCCCAAACCCTTGCTCATGGCAGACTCCAAGTAAAGTCCCATGGGCCTCAAGTCCTACTGGAGTCCAGATACTCCTGTTGCTTCTGAATCTAGATTCGTCCCAGACCCCCAGCTCAGTCCTGGTGGAAACCAGGTTCTTCCAGGCCTCAGCTTTTCCTGGGGTTCAGATACCCTCCAGAGGTCAGCTAAATCCTCAGTCCACATCCTTTCTATACCCCAGATCCAGATTCTTGCTCCCTCAGCTATTCTCCTATCCAACTATTCCTGGGTTTCAGCTTCTCCACATACTCCTGCCCCACCCAGATCCCAGCTCAGCTCCTCCCCAGACACAGGACTAACTCACAGATACATGTCTTCAGGCTTGCTCCTCCCTGACGTCAGCTACTTTACCAACCACAATTAATCTAGACTCCTCCCAACGGTTAGGTAGCATTATGTCAAATCTCAAAACACTACAGAAACGCCCACAACTTCCCCTGCTTCCTCTTCAAACCCCAATCTGGATAATCCCAGATGCTTTCCAAAAAATCCAAATCCTCCATAGAACCATAACTTCTCAGGCTTTCGCTTTCCCTAGAACCCAGCTACTCACTACCTTCCTCTACTTTCCACCCCACTCCACCTCCAGTATTACTGAGCACACTGACTTCTTCAAATCTCAACCTCTTTTTCGAGCCTTTTTCTGGATAGTGATTTACCTCAACTCCAATTCCTTCATGAACTCCAGTTTCTCCTTCACAGGATCTAAACATTCCTGTGGTGCTAACCACTTCTCTAATACTAGCCATTCTCTCGACTTCTCTTTACACCTACTTTCTCTTTGGCTCTTCCACATACCCTTAGCCTTGCTTCAGATCCTCAACAAATCTAGCTGCTCTACCAGCAATCATTCCTTCCAGCTACTCCCCAAGTTCTAGCTATTTGATAGACCCCAGGAAATCCCCCCTTTCAAGCTCCTGACCAGTGACTCCCCAGTCCAGAGCCTCTTTCCTAAGCTCCACAAGCTCTGGCTCCCCCCAATAATCACTCCTTCCCAAACATTCCCATTCCCCCAGCGCCACCACAACACGTTATTGGGACCATTCCCAGAGCAGCTTTGTTGATGGCTGCCTCTGTTTACCCAGCCAAAGGAGTTCTCTCCTACACCCCACCTTCAGAGCCCTGACCAAGGTTCCCTGCTCTTCCCCACTCCTTACCCAGCACCGTGTAGGACTCAGCTGTGAAGCGATCCCGTCCCCCACGACCTGAGGGTATCCTCTTGGGAGATGGAGTACCTCTGTGGGTGACAGAAAGAGGAGGGCTCAGTTCAACCCTCACCTCCCCTATAGGAGCACTTCTCCAGTCCAACCCAGCCACTGGACTTTTCATCAGTTCTTGACAGTATTTATATATTTTTTTCATACCCTGAGCTCATGTTAGAACATGCCTGTGTCCTTCCTCATCTGGAAAACTATTCAACTGTCAATACCCAGTTCAAAGTCTCCTTTCCCTTGATTTGCTATTTTGGCTCCCCAACTCCATGTCCCTCCCTCCATCCCAGCCTTGACCACACTGGTTGTGTGTTTGTGTCCATCTTGATCTCCTCCACCAGAGACTCAAGGAGGGGAGGGGGCAGGCTACCTGGCTGGGGAGTTGACGGGAGACGCCGTCCGCCCCTTGCCATCTTTCTCGCGAGCCTTGATATCCTGCACCTTCCCGCCCATGGCGTCCCACTCCACGGAGAGATCATCCACCCGCAGGTTCTGGTGGGATGTGGATGCATCCAGGCGGAACATGAACGCTGGGGCCAGACAGACGAGGGAGTCACAGAGATGGGGAAACCCGGAGAGATACAGAGACAGATAGTGACCAAGACAGACCATAACACAGAGGACAGAAAGACAGAGACAGAGACCAAGGCAGAGAGAGGAAGAGACCAACAAAGTCTCAGAGACAGACAGATATAGAGACGAAAGGCAGAAAAATACCAAAAGAGACAAGATGGGGAAAAGTGGGGGGAGCAGACCATACAGCCAAAGGAGTAAAGGCCAAGAGCTAGTTGCCTAAAAGTTTCCCTGGTCTGGAGCCATTTTCAAACCACCTGTGCTGCTTATGCGTCCGTGTTCATTGGGGATTAATCCCAGGAAAGGTGTTGGGCTATAGCATAACAGAATTAAGGCTAGACTACAGAAGGACTTCCTATCTGGGCACACAAAGTTGTCATTGTGGGAGGCTAAGAAATCTGTCTTTACTACTGATACACACACCCTCCCCAACCCTATAGAACAGTTAACCATTTTTTGAAAGAGAAAAAAAGAGGGAGGGATGGAGGGAGAAAGAGAGAGTGTGTGTGTGTGTGTGTGTTAAAACCATCCAGGTATAATGAGATCACTAGTAAAAGGAAAGGACAAAAGTAATTTTATACCAGATACTCAGGCTGAGGAATTCTACTGTGAACTAAGCTCTGAGCTTCCTGGTAGCCATGGTAAAAAGGGCCACAAAACTCTGATTAGAAGATTCTCATTTCACACCAGTCACTGGGGACTCAGGAGCAAAGGGTTATAGAGTCAAGGCTAGGGGAGGTGTGGGAGCCAGTCACCTGGTGTCTCTAGAGTCACCGGCTCGGAGAACTCGCCTGCAACTGCCTTATTACAGGCCTTCACACGGAAATTCATGTATTTCATGTCAAACTTGAGACCTAGGAGACAACAGAGCAAATCTCAGTATCATAGAGACTGAGTAACAGGTTAAAGGACCTTATGTCCCAAAATAAACCCACCACCCCTCATTCTAAAGGGTTGCGCCTTGCAAACAACATCTATCCCTTAGAAACCTTGCCAAAATATACCTGTGGGGCTGGGGATTACTTGACTCCGCCCCAAACCCAGACTAGCCAATCAGAATGCTTTAATCATAGCAATTAGAGACAGGTCCATAACCCAAACTGGCCAAGCAGACTTTTCCCTAGGACTTTGGATGGTATAGGGAACAAAGCCAGCTAGGAGGCAGTGCCTCCTGGGAAAATTTGGCAGTGTGCTTCGCTAGTATGCTTGAGAATGCAGGCCCCTGAACCAAAAAGTGCAGGAAACGGAAATGACCGTCATTTGCTGGAACCCCTGGATCTAGCCACACCTGGTTGCTTATTAAAGATTTTCCCTGCTACTAGGATATATCTTGCCCAGACTTTCTGTCCTTTTCTTAGTACTTCCAATCTTAAAAAATAAAAAGCAGCCTGACCTGTGGTGGCACAGTGGATAAAGCATAAACCTGGAACACAGAGGTGGCCAGTTCAAAACCCTGGGCGTACCTGGTCAAGGCACATATGGGAGTTGATGCTTCCTGCTCTTCCCCCCTTCTCTCTCTTTCTCTTTCCCTCCCTTCTCTCTCTAAAAATGAATAAATAATTTTAAAAAATAAATAAATAGTGCCTGACCTGTGGTGGCGCAGTGGATAAAGCCGTCGACCTGGGAACACTGAGGTCGCCAGTTCAAAACCCTGCACTGGTTCGGTCAAGGCACATATGGGAGTTGATGCTTCCAGCTCCTCCCCCCCTTTCTCTCTTTCTCTTTCCCTCCCTCTCTCTCTCTCTCTCTCACTCTGTGTCTCCTCTCTAAAATGAATAAAATTAAAAAAATAAAAGGCAGCTATCAAGCTGTCTTCCTTCTCAAGTAAATATTGTTTGAGAGCTTAGAAATACTCCTCATTCTGCTGTATCGCTCCACCTCCCTCCTTTGGCCTTGCCGTCCCCATCTTGCAAGACCTCCTACCTGATCAGTCTTTCCCTCCTGGAACACTCTCTCTCCCTGGCAGCCATGCCATTGCCCTCTCTGGCTGCCTCCCCTGACACCCTTAAATGCCAGGATGGCTCCATCTGGGACCCCAGCTTGTACCATTCTGCTTTCTGTCACTTTCTCATCCCTCAGACATCACCCGTCTACTCAGCCCAACCTCTACCCCCAACCACATGTCCAGTTGCCTCCTGAGTTTCCACACAGAATGCCCATTCTTTGGCAGCCAAAGCAGCGGTTGGCACCCCCTGTTCTAATCTCTCCTATAGCACCCTTTGCCCTTAGAACAAAGAACCCCGTTCCTCTCACTTTTCACTATATTGTTCTCTTTGCAGACTAGTTCCAGACACAAAGGCTCAGTGCTCTGGCCTTTCAGCCCCACCAGGCTGGTCCTCTGCCTAGAATGCTGTTCTCCTCTGACCCTTCCTTCCCCATCTTCTCTTGGGGCCTCAGGCTGGCTGGCACCGCTTCCAGGTACCCTCTCAAACTGCCTCACCCTTTATTGGATTCCCTTCTCTGAATTCAACAGTTTGCTCAGTAGTGACTTACTGCCCCAGAGCTAAGACTACTACCCAGAAAGCTTTATTTCAAATATGGAACACAATCAGCCTCAGTTTCCTATTCTGCAAACCAGCAATTGTATTCCCCACGCTGAACAGGGTTCACATGAAGATGAGATGAGTTGAGAAACAAGCCATAAACACTTAATCAAAACTCTCCTGTCTTTCCAAGTAATCAATAAGATAGTAGGTCTATCATAAATAACCACATAGGTTATTTCCATAGATAAGCACATTTATATATATCCTCAGTACTGCATACCTTTTAAAGGATTCAACTTCCCATCCTGAGAAACTAACTCACTAGGAATTTTATAAAAGGTGAGAGTGTGTGGCTAGAAAAAGGATGCATCATAAAGCCTGTGACAGAGATCTATACCTTGATTGTGGTGATAGTGACAGGAATTTACACGCAGGCTAAAAATGCATAAAGGATTATACACGCTCACACAAATGAGGGCGTGAAACTGGTGAAATGTGAATCAATACTACAGAGTGTAGCAGGTTAATTGCCTGAACTACACTGAACTACAGCTACGTAAGCTGCCTCTACTGGAGAAAGCAGGACATACCCAGATGATGGAGTATTTTATTCAGTCTTTAAAAAGGAAGGAAATTCTGACATGTGCTACAACATGGATGAACCTGAATGACATGTTCAGTGAAGTAAACCAGTCATGAAATGGTAGATACTGTATGATTCCACTCATATGAGGTACTTAGAGTAATAAAAAGTCATAGGAACAGAAGTCAAATGGTGGGAGCCAGGGGTTTGGGGGAGAGAAATGGAAGTAAGTATTTAATGGGACAGAGTTTCAGTTTTGCAAGATGAAAAGTTATGGAAATGGCCTGACCAGGTGGTGGCGCAGTGGATAGAGCATTGGACTAGGATGCGGGAGATCCAGGTTCGAGACCCCGAGGTCGCCAGCTTGAGCGCGGGCCCATCTGGCTTGAGCAAAAGCTCGCCAGCTTGGACCCAAGGTCGCTGGCTCCAGCAAGGGGTTGCTCGGTCTGCTGAAGGCCGGTGGTCAAGGCACATGTGAGAAAGCAATCAATGAACAACTAAGGTGTCGCAACAGCAATGAAGAACTAATGATTGATGCTTCTCACCTCTCTCCATTTATGTCTTTCTGTCCCTATCTATCCCTCTCTCTGACTCTCCTCCTGTCCCTGTAAAAAATAATAATAATAAAAATAAATAAAAAAGAAAAAAGAAAAGTTATGGAAATGGATGGTGGGGACAGCTGCACAACAGTGTGAATGTGCTGAATGCCACTGAACTATATACTCAAAAAGAGTTAAAATGGGCCTGACTTGTGGTGGTGCAGTGGATAAAGCGTCGACCTGGGAACACTGAGGTCGCCAGTTCAAAACCCTGCACTGGTCTGGTCAAGGCACATATGGGAGTTGATGCTTCTAGCTCCTCCCCCCTTTCTCCTTTCTCTTTCTCTCTCTCTCTCTCTGTCTCCTCTCTAAAATGAATAAAGTTTAAAAAAAATTAAAAAAAAAAAGAGTTAAAATGGTAAATATCATGTTACCTGTATTTCATAATAAAAAAGATTGAAGGAAAAATGGGGTGTGTTTATTTTGATTCCCATGCAAATGATAAACCAATAGCTCCTCAGGCCCTATTGCAGGCTGAGGCTCTTCTTTCTCTCAATTAGCATACTCATTATTAACCATGTATGCTAATTACAGACAAGGAAGAGGCTGAATATAGCCCAACAGCTCTGGTGCTAGTTATCTTGTCAGCAAGGCTCTCCCCGCCCCTGAGGGCTTTCCTGGCTCTGAACAGCTTCCGAATCTCATTAGGGATGCTCAACTCTTTCCTCCGTCAGACCCTCCCCTACCAGTTGGGTGGATTCTCGGATTTTCTGCTTTCTTGTAAGTGCCATGGAAATCCACATGGGCTCCACGTGGGGAGGGATTTTTATCTGTACCAGGATAGTGCCTGGTACAATGTAGTCACTCATTGAACTAGAATGAATGAATAAATGCTGGAGAATAGAGATAAGATGCAGATAGAGCCTGACTAGGAGGTGGCACAGTGGATAGAACGTCGGACTGGGATGCAGATGACTAATTGATATAAACAGGAGACACATTTCTACAGCCTATTTCTGTTCACAAGAATATCACCAAACTTCTAAATAAAGAACCAAAGTTCGAGACACTGAGGTCGCCAGCTTGAGCACGGGCTCATCTGGTTTGAGCAAAGCTCACCAGCTTGGACCCAAGGTCATTGGTTTGAGCAAGGGGTTACTCAGCCTGATAAAGGGCCAAGGTCAAGGCACATATGAGAAAGCAATAAATGAACAACTAAGGTGTTGCAACAAAAAATTGATGATTGATGCTTCTCATCTCTCTCCGTTCGGTCTGTCTGTCCCTATCTATCCCTCTCTGACTCTGTAAAAAAAAAATTAATAATAGTAAGATGCACATAGAGGGTGCCTTCTCCACCTGTGCCTCAATTCCCTTATCTGTAAAATAGTGATGATAAGCCTACATGTTAAATGTGGGTTAAATGCTTAGCACACAGTGAGCCCTCAATAAATAGTGCAGCGGCTGTTATCAATATCCTTTCCATTATTACTTCCTGCTACTCCTGATCAGCCCAGCAGGGCTGCTCTCACACTCCATGAGTTTTGGGGACCATCCATCAACCTCCAGTTGGCTGATGGGGAACCAAGAGCCAGGAAGGACCGAGAAGCACTGGGGGTTGGCAGCTGGGCTGAGCCACCCTTACCAGTCAGAGTATATTCTGTCTGCCGGATGCCCTCCACGACCATCCAGGGGTGGTCCTCTTTGAGACGAGGTGGGCCCTCGAAGTTTGTTCGTCGGTACTCCAGCACGTAGTGGTCAATCTTGCTGTCCTCGTCCGGCATGCGCCACACCAGAGTTACACAGTTGTCTGCCACCAGGGACTCAGCCAGGTCGATCACAGGGGCACTGGGGACTGACCAGGACAGAGGGGAAAGGCAGGTCAGAAACCTGCACCAGCAGGGGCAGGCCTTGCTGAGGGGTGGAGCATCCTGTGGATCCCACACATGGGGATACACCTCCAAGTTCTGGGGGCTGGGGGGGGGGGACAGCCTCCTCACGGTTCATCAAAAAGTGGGGGGAGCAGGGCTTTTTCAGGATTCACACAACAAATGGCTGGGTCTTTACAGGATTCCAACATTTAGAAGCAGAACTTTTCCAGAATTCTCTACCAACTAGGAAGGTGGCCTTCGTGGAACTCCACCACCAGTAGGTGGGGCCTTTCAGGGCTCTGCCACTGGGGACAGAGCTTTCTCAGGATTCCACCCAGGGGTGTGGCCTCCTTATGGCACCAGGGGAGCTTCCTCATGGCTCATCTCATAGGGTGTTCTTGGGGGTCCTACACCTGGCTGTTAGCCTTACCCCAGGCCTGTCTCAGGGCCTCCCAGATTCCCCAGCCACTTCTCTGAAACCCTGGTGTGTTCCCCTCTCACCAGGCAGGAACTTGAGTGCCTGTAGCATCCTCCTCTCCTGTGCAAAGTCCACCATGAGGTGACTCATGTTGTCGCTGACCTTGGCTTTCAGTGACAGCCGGAAGGCGGGGGCCATTGTCACACTGCAGGGAGGGAATTGGAGGCAGCCTGCTGGCAGGCATCTCAGGGGGCCCAGGTTTGGTCCTCTGAGGTGTGGGGGGACCCTCTCTCCCTTGTTCTGGTCCAGTGCTCTGGGCCAATGGTCGGCAAACTCATTAGTCAACAAAGCCAAATATCAACAGTACAATGATTGAAATTTCTTTTGAGAGCAGGTTTTTTAAACTTAAACTATACAGGTAGGTACATTCCTTATCGAGGTAGCGCCTGCACCTGGTATTTTGTGGAAGAGCCACACTCAAGGGGCCAAAGAGCCGCATGTGGCTCACGAGCCGCAGTTTGCTGACCAGGGCTCTGGGCCAAGAAGGGACCCTCACCTGGGTGTCCCCACCTTCATACTACGGTAGGGCACTGGGGGGAGCACATTCAGTATCTTACCCATCTTTGAGTTGCTTGGCAGCCTAGAAAGAAGGAAGAATAAAATTCAGAGTTGTCGTGATTGAATTAGAAAGCCACTGTACAGACAGGAAGAATAAGGCCCATCAAGGCAGCCATTTGCCAAAGTCCTTGAGCCCTGGGACAGAAACCTTTGATTATGCCTTGAAAGAACAGAAGGGCAAAGACAGGCTCCCACTTTTACGCCTAACCCCTGCTCAGTGCCCAGAACATACAGTTGACAGATTTAGCAAATAAAAATATAGGATACCCAGTTAAACTGTATTTGAAATCAACAATGATTTTTTCTGTATAAGTATATCGTCAGTGGGTTCTTATAAACTGCAACTTTAAGTGAAATGATGTGTAATAAGATAAACTTTATCATAGGCTAATTGATATAAACAGGAGATACATTTCTACAGCCTATTTCTGTTCACAAGAATATCACCAAACTTCTAAATAAAGAACCAAACAGTTCTAATATTAAACACTGAAATAAACTTGAGCTATAAATTCAAGAAAGATTAATAAGAACATGTAAGAGAATGATTTTCCAACCTATTGATTCCTGGGTTGCAGGTGGCCGGAGCCTCTCCCAGCAACTCAGAGAGCCCGGTAGAAATCCACCCTGGACAGGATTTCCCTCCATCACAGGGCACACTTACACACATCTCACACTCAACTCAGACTGGGACAATGTAGGTGCGCCAATTCACCTCATGTGCACAGCTTTGGGATGTGGGAGGAAACTGGAGTCTCCAGAGAAAACCCACGCAGACATGGGGAGAACAATCACAGCCCACACAGACAGTGGTCCCAAGCATGTATCTATTGTTTTTCATCAGCAGTATAATAAAATGATGCCAAATGGGACAATGTTATTCAAGGACCTGCTGTACTAAATATTGCATGGGATGTATTATATTAAAAAATTACTCATTGTTGCCTGACCAGTGGTGGTGCGGTAGATAGAGCATCAACCTGGAACTCTGACATCCCTGGTTCTAAACTCCGAGGTTGCCAGATTGAGTGAGGGCTCATCTGGTGTGAGGGCAGGCTCATCAGTTTGAGCATGGGGTCATTGGCTTGAGCACGGGATTGCTGGCTTGAGTATGGGATCATCGATATAATCCCAAGGTTACTGGCTCAAGCAAGCGGTCCGTGGCTCACCTTGAGCAGCCTGGTTAAGGCACATATGAGAAGTGATCAATGAACAACTAACTAAAAGGCAGCAACTATGAGTTGATGCTTCTTATTTCTTTCCCTTTTTGACTCTCTCTCTCTCAAAAAAAATTTCATTGTTAAATTTAAATTTCAGATAAATAATAAATAATTATGTAGTATAAATATGTCCCATGTCACATTTGGGAAATTTTTTTTGGGGGGGGGGAATATCTATACTAAACATTTGCATGAGATATACTTACACTAAAAAAATTATTTGTTGTTAAATTTGAACTTCAGATTAACAACAAATATATATATTTTTAGTATGTCCCAAAGCTCACTTGCGCCATAATTTACTAAAAAATTTACTCATGATGGATATGAAATGCAAATTTAACTGGATGTCCTGAGTTTTTTTTTTGGGGGGGGGGTTGCTTTGTTTTGGATGTCCTGTATTTTATCTGGCAGCCCTACCAAATGGCTTCTCAGATCCCACCTGAGGAAAGTCCTCGTTGTGTGTGGACTGCAGGGTCTGATTGGCGGTCTCCAGAAGCTCCTCGGAGCTCTCCAGGGCCCGTGTACAGGCAGCCAGCTGGTTCTGCGGGTGGCATGGCACTGAGGGAGGAGATACCCCACCCCAGTGCATCAAGCCCTCCCAGACCTCCCCACTGCCCACACACTTCTCCAACTCCAGGTGGAAGAGGGAAGCTGGAGAGAGTTTGGCTATTGCGCCTGGCAGAATATCAGAATCACCTGGGACCCCATCCTGAAAAACTCACATGCCCAAACCACACCTGAGCCCCAGGGCTCTACATCCCCTGGGGATGGGAATCTTGGGTGTTAGGAAGTTTCCCAGGAGGTTTCAATACAGCCCCAATGATCCCAACGTGGAGTCTGAGATCCCACAGGGGCCATGTGGGGTGTTTGGCTATCGTATCTGGGGGACTAATGGGGGAGGGCTGAGAAACTGGGTTAGCTGAGTGAGGATAGGAGGGAAAAATAGCCAGATGTGGGGGAGTGGCTGTGGCTGTGGCAATGGAGAGGAAAGGGATGGATGGGACAGGGGATTAACAGGAAGAATAGGTGGGTATATGACTGATGGGTCATGGCCAGGGAGGGGACAGGCAAGAGACCAGAGAAAGACGAGGTAATGCCAATACCATCAGGATGTCTTGCTCTGGACAATGGGGACACTTAGGGGCACCTCCAAGAGAAGGCACAGGAAAAGGAGCAGGTTTAGAGAAAGACACGAGGTCATCTGGGCTCTGTTGAATCTAAGGGGTGCAGTGGGGATGGTGCCTGGGTGGGGTTCTGGGAGAGTCCCCCAAAACGCACACCTGTAGCTCGTAGGTTCGGCTGGCACGGTCCTGCTTTATCTTCATGAGCATCCCCTCCTTCAGCTCCTCCAGGAGGGAGAAGAGAGACTGGAACTCTGCCTCCAGGTCCTCCTGCACCTTGGCAGAGTTGGCCTTGGAAAGACATTGCAGGTCTGAACAGCCAGGATTGGCCAAAGCCCATGCTCAGATGGGGAAAATGAGGCCTGAACATGGCAGCGGGGCCCAGAGTTCCACAGGCATCAGCAGCAGTAGGCTATCTCATAGGGCTGCCTGCTCCCTCCCTTCCATCCATCTGCCCTCACCTCCATGTTCAGTAGCATCTGCTTGAGGGAGTAGATAAAACTCTGAATCTCTTCATTCTTCACAGCCAGCGTGGTGATGATCTTCCGCAGAGCCTCCTGCCCCCACCAGAAGCACACACACAAGTAGGGCCAGTAAGCTCCTCAGCCTGGCCAGCTCCCCCATCTGAGGCTCCTCATTCGAACCTCCAGGGATCCAGGGAGGTGTGGGATTGGTCACTGTGTCAGTGAGCTTGGGGACCCACCACAGGGCAAGCCATGGGTGAAGCTCTGATCCTACCTTCCCTCAACTAGCTGGTGAGCACCATGAGGATGCCCACTTCACAGGAGAGGAAACTGAGGCGCAGAGAGAGCCTCTCAGGAAGAAATAGACCCTGGGCAGGAGCACAAAGCCTTCAACCTGTATTCTGAGGACGCCGCAGGATTCAGGGTTAGGGGCTACTTGGAGAAAGAAAACCCCAGAGGAATATGATGCCTGAAGAAAATGGGCCAACCTGGGGAAGGGGAAACCCTTGGGAAAGAGACTAGCAAGGAGAAAGGAGGAAACTGAGGAGAGGGGGAGCCAGAGATCCCAGGTAAGTGGGGAGGGGCATGGCCTGGAGGAGGGGATGTCGAGAGGTTACTCCGGAAGGGAAGAAAACGGCGTGGGAGGACCCTGCTGGGGCCTGTAACTCTGACCCAGGCCTCAGATGGGTCCGTTTTCTCGGGGCGCAAGGTAGGGGCAGTCACCTGTGCTGAGCTGGTGGGGCGCCCTCGGGGGCGGGGCGGGGGCCGGGACACCTGGTCCGCATTTCAGACAGAAGGCGTGGGGGAGGGGATCAATGTTGGATCCCAGATATTGGGCAGAGGGGATGCGTCTGGACTGAAGCTAAAGTGTTAAGGGGCTTGGGAGAAAGTGGGAGGTGCGTCCCCAATAGAAGGTCTAGACTCGGCCAGGTTGCGTTAGGCGTGGGGCCTCCGCCGCAGAGCACCTGGGACGTGGAGGGCGCTGCGGCATCATCTGGTCCCCTCCCCTTGGGTACCCGAGGCGGGCTCCTCCGCGCCCCGCCCTGGTCTTACCCTCTGGTCCTCCATGGCTGCAACTCTGGTCGTCCTGGCCCGGCGGGCGAGACCCTCTTGCTCTTTTAGTCCCCAAACAGTTTTTGCAGCTGCTGGGAACCAATGGTCCGCCGAGCCCTCGCCGGCGCTGCCGCGCCCCCATTCAGCGCTCCATCACTGGCCGCAGGGCGCAGGCTCGCCACCACCCACCCTGCGCGGCAGGCTGGGAAATGTAGTCCCAGCTCGCCAAGACCCCACTCCACCCCCAAACCTCAACCTCGCCCCTGGGACGCACCAAGCGACATTGGTAATTGGTAGGGATGGCTGAGCTGGAGAGAGCCCGGAGCTGGGAGAGTGATGACTGGATTCATCCCCAGCTCTGCCTTGTCACCTAGAGCCCATCCTAGTACTCTGTGGTGCCTCAGTCTCCACTTGATTACTCACATTGCTGCTCAAACTGGAATTCTACCGCCTCTGTATCTGGCTCCAAACTACTCACAACCTTGCATTTACTGAAAAATCCAGGCCTTTGTCCAAGCGGACATTCAACCTTCCAACGTCTTCTTTCCCTCCTGTTGGGCAGATAAAATATATTATGCTCACTTTGTTAAAGATGGCACTGCCCACGTGCAAGTTTTAAGAGTAAGCTTTTCGCCACACCCTTGACTGATTGGATGGTATGAGGTGGTGCACTCTCATAAGGAATCCTCCCATTATGCCTCAGATAAGTGACTTTGTATCAGACTTCCTTGTTTGTAGATTGGATTAAGGGTTTGGATTTTTACACTACAAAGTGGGACAGACCAGGAGCTTGCTCTCTCTCAGTTCCTGAGGTTAGCATTAGAGAGCAGAGCAGAGAAAGGCCACATGGAGAAGGCCAGGAGAAGCAGCCAAGATGGTGGAGTGCTGAGGAAGAAGCCAGTTTGTGCAGAGTTTGTGTAGAGAGAAGGAGGTGGGAAACAGAGGTGAATAAGTCTGGTGAGCTAGAAACCTTTGATTCTAGGAAACTTGGATAAGTCAGTAGCTTTGTGAGCACTGAATGAGTGGGTTTTGGAGCCCAGTGTGTGTTTTTTCTTGCCCGTCGGGTGCAAGCTAGAATTAAAGCTGATGGCTCACCAGTTTTTGGCTCTGTTGTTTCATTACCAACTATCCAAATCTAATGAGAACCTGCACTGGCCAGGTGGCTGTGATCCTGACCCTGGCTACTGGCTTTACACCTCCCCACAACTAAATATCCCGCAAAGCTCCAGTCTGTTAAATCTCCTCCAGAAACCTCTCTGCCTACCCAGAATCCACAGGGCTAGGACGATATGTGTCTTCCCTTCAGCCTTGGATTGACTCCATCCAGGATCTCTTAACATTGCCCCTCTTTATAGGGTGGGAAATGAAGCTTCTGAAAGTCCAAAGGAGAGGGAGGCTGGGAAGCTGTGTGAGCCACCACATGAGCCTGTCTGTGATTGATAGAAACAATTCTGCTCCCTGGCAGGGGAACTCAGTCGATTAGAGCATCATGGAGATACACCAAGGTTGCAGGTTCCATCCATTGTCAGAGCACACACAGAATCAATCAGTGAATGAATGTATAAATAAGTGGAAAACAAATCAATGTTTCTCTCTCTGTCCCTTCCTCTCTCTCTAAAGAAGACTGATGCTTCTCATCTCTGGCCCTTCTTGTCTGTCTGTCCCTATCTGTCCCTCTCTCTGTCTGTCTCTTTCTATCTCTGTCACACACACACACACACATGCATCAATTCTTCATTAAGGCACTGGCGGGCTATAGCCTAGCCAGTGACTCCTTGCTCAAGCCAGCAACCTTGGGCTTCAAGCCAGTGACCTTTGGGCTTATGCCGGCGATTATAGGGTCATGTCTATGATCTCATGCTCAAGCCAGTGACCCCACGCTCAAGCTGGTGAGTCCGCACTCAAGCTAGCAACCTCAGGGTTTCAAATGTGTGTCCTCTGCATTCCAGGCCGACACTTTATCCACTGCACCACCACCTGGTCACTCATAAAGACTCCTCAGTACATATAATTCTGGAGTTTTTTATTAAAAGCAATTCCAGAATCTTTTATTTTTCTTTTCAAACATGTCATTAAAGCATATCCTACAGCCTGACCTGTGGTGGCGCAGTGGATAAAGCGTCGACCTGGGAACACTGAGGTCGCCAGTTCAAAACCCTGCACTGGTCTGGTCAAGGCACATATGGGAGTTGATGCTTCCAGCCCCCCCCTTTCTCTCTCTCTCTCTCTCTCTCTCTCTCTCTCTCTCTCTCTGTGTCTCCTCTCTAAAATGAATAAAATAAAAAAAATTTTTTTTTTAAAAAAAGCATATCCTACATACAGAGTAATGCACACAGCTCAATGGATCTCTTAGTCTGTTCCAGCTGCTATAAAAAATACTTCAAAAAAAAAATACTTCAGAGTGGTTTATAAACAACTGAAATTTATTTTCATAATTTTGGAGGCTGGAAGTCATAGATCAAAGTACTAGCATGGTCATGTACTGGCAGGGAACATCTTCCTGGTTCATAGATGACATCTTTTTTTTTTTTAATGTTTTTTTCTTACAGGAACAGAGAGAGGGATAGATAGGGATAGACAGGAATGGAGAGAGATGAGAAGCATAAATCATTAGTTTTTCATTGCCGTTGCGACACCATAGTTGTTCATTGATTGCTTTCTCACATGTGCCTTGACCACGGGCCTTCAGCATACCGAGCCACCCCTTGCTGGAGCCAGCAACCTTGGGTCCAAGCTGGCGAGCTTTTACTCAAGCCAGATGGGCCCGTGTTCAAGCTGGCCACCTCGGGGTCTCGAACCTGGGTCTTCAGCATCCCAGCCCGATGCTCTATCCACTGCGCCACCGCCTGTCAGGCAGATGACATCTTCTTGCTGTGTCCTCACATGGCAGAAGGGGCAAAGGAGCTCTCCAGGGTCTCTTTTATAAGGCCACTCAACCCATTCATGGGGGCCCTACCCTCATGACCTAATCACTTCAAAAAGACCCCACCTCCTAATACCATCACCTTTGGAAGTTAGGATTCAACAAATGCATTTGGTGGAGGGATGTATTCAGACTACAGCAATGAATTTGCCTGCCAGAGCTCACCCATATACTCACCACCCAGCTCAACAAATACAACAACCCTGGCCATATAGCTTGATTGGTTAAAGCATTGTCCTAATATGCAAAGGTTGCAAGTTTGATCCCCAGTCAGAGCATCTACAAGAATAGATCAATGTTTCTGTCTGTCTGTCTGTCTCTCTCTCTAAAATCAATTAAAATAATAAAAGAAATCTAACATTTTCAGCCTCTAAGATACCATCCTCACAGCCCTTCACAGCTACCCCACCACCACAACACTGTCCTGCATTCTAGTAGCATTGATCCATTTTGCTGGTTTTCTATTTTATTTAAATGGAGCCACGGAGTATATTCTCTTTTGCATCTGACTTCTACTCCACAGGATGCCTGGAAGGTTTAATTATCTCGGCATATGCAGTAGAGGCTTGTTCTTTTTCCTTGCAGTAAAGTATTCAACATGTGCCTTCACTGCCATTCATCAGCTCAGCTTCCCATCGATGGGCATTTGGGCAGCTCTACGTTTTGGCTAATATGAATAGGACTGCAGTAAACAATCTAGAACGTACCTTTTGGTTAACATACTCACTCATTTCTGTTGTACCTACAATTCTAGAATTACAACCACTAAATAGAATCTTGCCATTCTAGAATCCTAGGGTTGTAAAATTCTTGGCTCTTAGAACTATAGTAGGCAGGCTCTCTCCAGAGCATGCCATACCTTTCTTCTCTCCCAGCTGTGATCTTTACTTTTCTCTCCTAAACCCTAAGAATCCCTTTGAGACTTGCAACAAGGGGAGCAATGGGCAGCAGCAGCTCAACCCGGGCTAACTCCTTAAACCTGACTCCAAGGCTCTCTTTCCTCTGACTTTTCAGTGAGCCAAAGCAGCCTCTCCCTGGCTCACTTCTTCCCTATAGAGCAGTGGTTCTTAACCTGGGTTCTATCGAACCCTAGGGGTTCGATGAGTCGGTCTCAGGGGTTCGGAGAAGCCTCTGCCGCAGAGGCCAGAATAAAGTAATACCGTAATTTGTGAGTTCATGCACTTTGTTGGTTTTGTTCTTTGAGCAAGGTGATGTTCATGCACGGCTCATTTTGTGCACCAGTAAAAAAACATATACCTATGTCTTGAATTTGGGAAAAAAAATCATATTTTATTTATCACTAAAGAAGGGTTCGGTGAATGCGCATATGAAACTGGTGGGTTCGGTACCTCAAAAAAGGTTAAGAACCACTGGTATAGTGTATCCAGAGAGCCAAAGCAGAGCACTGCTCAGTCTCTTTCCTGTTGCTTCTTCTGTCCTAATCCTAAGCACTTATTTTGTTTCACTGTCCCCAGCTTTAAAAAACATATTCTCAAAGAAAGCTCCCAAAACTATATAGCATATGCAGGGTAATGGACACACATTATACAGAAGATGAATTATAGAATTGTACACCTGAAATCTGTGTAATTTTATTAACCAATATCACCCTGGTAAATTCAGTTAAAAAGTAAAAACAACAATGAGAAAAACACTGCAAACTTAAAAAAATAAAGCACTAGCCTGACCAAGCAGTGGCGCAGTGGATAGAGCGTCCGACTGGGATGTGAAAGACCCAGGTTCGAGCCCCCGAGGTCGCCAGCTGGAGCACGGGCCCATCTGGCTTGAGCAAAAGCTTGCCAGCTTGGACCCAAGGTCGCTGGCTCCAGCAAGGGGTTGCTCAGTCTGCTGAAGGCCCATGGTCAAGGCATGTGAGAAAGCAATCAATGAACAACTAAGGTGTCGCAAGGGCAACAAAAAACTAAAGATTGATCCTCCTCATCTCTCTCTGTTCCTGTCTGTCTGTCCCTATCTGCCTCTCTCTGACTCTCTCTCTGTAAAAAAAAAAAAAAAAAAAAAAAAGTCATTTACAGTGTATCTGAGGTACTAAAACTTACAGTATATTTATGGTATTAAAATTTTCCTTCAGGGGGTAACAATAAAAAACAGTTGAGACCCTGGCTGGTTGGTTCAGTGGTATAGTGTTTGATTCCCAGTTAGGGCACACAGGAGAAGCGACCATCTGCTTCTCCAACCCTTGTCCTCACCCTTCTCTATCTCTCTCTTCCCCTCCTGCAGCCATGGCTTGGTTGGAGCAAGTTGGCCCTAAGCACTGAAGATGACTCCATGTTCTTGTCTCAGGTGCTAAAAATAGCTCAGTTCCCGAGCAAAGGAGCAACAACCACAGATGGGCAGAGCACCACCCAGTAGAGGGCTTGCCAGGTAGATCTGGTTGGGGTGCATGTGGGAGTCTGTCTGTCTGCCTACCAGTTCTCACTTAAGAAATAAAACAGTTGAAAAATACTGAAAGGAATGAATGATTCTAGAATCTAAGCACTACAGTATCTTTTTTTTTTTTTTTTTTGGTGAGAGGAGGGTAGATAGAGAGGCAGACTCCTGCATGTGCCCTAACCGGGATCCACCCAGCAACTTCATCTTGGGCCAATGCTCAAGTACTGAGCAATTTTTAGTACTTGAGGCTAATGCACTCTAATGGAGCTATCCTCAGTGCCCAGGGCCATATGCAAACAAATCCAGCCACTAGCTGGAGGTGGGGGAGGAAGAGAAGGAGGGTATGGAGGGGGCGAGAAGCAGATGGTTGTTTCTCTTTTGTTCCCTGATCAAAAATCTAACCTGGGATGTCCATATGCTGGGTGGATGCTCTATCCACTGAGCCACTGGCCAGGGCCACAGTATATTTTTTAATAAAGATTTTATTTATTGATTTTACAAAGAGAGGAGAGAGGGGGGTGCAGTGAGAAGTATCAACTCATAGTTACTTCACTTTATTCGTTCATTGCTTATCATATGTGTCTTGACTGGGAAGCCCAGGTTTGCAAACTTGAGATCTTAGTTCCAGGTTGATGCTTTATCCACTGTGCCACCACAGACCAGACCGAACTGCAGTATCTTAACTTTTGTTTTTGGGTTTTTTTTAGAGAGAGGGAGAAAGTGAGAGGGGAGAGAGATGAGAAGCATCAACTCATAGTTGCTTCACTTTAGTTGTTCATTGATTACTTTTCATATGTACCTTGACCAGGAAGCTCAAGCCGAGCCAGTGAACACTTGCTCAAGCCAGAGACCTTGGGCTCAAGCCAGCAACCTTCAGCTTCATGCCAGCAACCTTTGGGCTCAAGCCACCAACCTTGGAATCATGTCCATGATCCTGTGCTCAAGCTGATGAGCCCACACTTAAGCTGGCAACCTAAGAGTTTTGAACCTAGGACCTCAACATTCCAGGTCAATGCCTTATCCACTGCACCACCACCAATCAGTCCTCTTTCTTTCTCTCTCTCTCTCTCTCTCTCTTTCTTTTTCTCTCTATTTCTTTCTTTTATTTCTTTCTTTAAATTTTAGTGAGAGGAGCCTGACCTGTGGTGGCGCAGTGGATAAAGCGTCGACCTGGGAACACTGAGGTCGCCAGTTCAAAACCCTGCACTGGTCTGGTCAAGGCACATATGGGAGTTGATGCTTCCAGCTCCTCCCCTCTTTCTCTCTCTCTCTCTCCTTCTCTCACTCTATGTATCCTCTCTAAAATAAATAAAATAAAATAAATATTAAAAAAAAAATTTTAGTGAGAGGAGAGTAAGCAGAGATAGACTCCTGCATGCGCCCCAACCGGGATCCCACTAGGGGGTGATTCTCTGCCCATATGGGGCCCCTGTTCTGTAGCAACTGGAGCCATTTTTAGTGCCTGAGGCGGAGGCCATGGAGCCATCCTCATTGCCTATGACCAACTCACTCCAATAGAGCCATGGCTGCAGGAGGGAAGGATGAAAGAGAGAGAGAGAGAGAGAGAAACAAGAGGGGGAAGGGCCAAAGGGGAGGAGTGGAGAGCAGATGGGCGCTTCTCCCGTGTGCCCTGACTGGGAATCAAACCTGGGACATCCACACTCTGGGCTGATGCTCCGATGCTCTACAATTGAGAGTCAACTGGCTAGGACCCAATCAGGCACTTTTGTGTGTGTGTGTGTGTGACAGAGAGAGAGAGACAGACAGACAGACAGACAGAGGGACAGAGAGAGGGACAGATAGGGACAAACAGAAAGGCAGAGAGATGGAAGCACCAATTCTTTGCTGTGGCTCCTTAGTCTCCTTTTTTTATTTTTATTTTTTACAGGGACAGAGAGTCAGAGAGACGGTTAGATAGGAACAGAGAGAGATGAGAAGCATCAATCATCAGTTTTTCGTTGCGACACCTTAGTTGTTCATTGATTGCTTTCTCATATGTTCCTTGACCGTGGGCCTTCAGCAGACCGAGCCACCCCTTGCTCAAGCCAGCAACCATGGGTCCAAGCTGGTGAGCTTTGTTCAAACCAGATGATCCCGTGCTCAAGCTGGCGACCTCGGGTCTCAAACTTGGGTCCTCCACATCCCAGTCCAACGCTCTATCCACTGCTCCACCAACTGGTCAGGCTCCTTAGTTGTTGATTGCTTTCTCATATGTGCCTTGACCAGGGGTGGGGTGGGATACAACAGAGCAAGTAACCCCTTGCTCAAGCCAGAGACCTTGGGCTTAAGCTGGTGATCCTTGCTTAAACAAGATGAGCCCGCTCTTGTGGCAACCTCAGGGTTTCAACCCTGGGTCCTCCACGTCCCAGTCCAACGCTCTATCCACTGTGCAACCACCTGGTCAGGCAGTTCAAATAGATAGATTCTTAGAGTTTTGCAATCTCAGAGTAAGAGCAGAGAATTCTAGAATCCAGAACTGAAAGTCACTGACTTTCAAACCTGGATAGAACTCTCCAGATCAGGTCTGGGAAAGCTGAGGCCCAGATGCAGCTAGCTTTCTTTCAAGCCTGATTTACACACTCCCCCACTCCACATAATACTCTCTATAGGCCTAACCTGGAGCAGGGGCAGGAGACCCAAGCTGATTCAGACAGGGCTCTGCTCTCTCAGTTGTTTCTCTCTCTTTCTCTATTTTTGTTTTTCCTTCTTTTTCTTTTGCGTCTTCTTTATTTTACTTTTCCCTTCCCCCCTCCAGTGATTTCTGATGGCCCCGGGCATATGCCCAGCCCCTATAAGGTAGAATGGTGCAGAGCACCACCCTGGCTCACAATCCCGAGGTGCCCATTCCTCTCCAGCTGGCAGAACCCACCCACTGTCTGCCTCCAAGGTGGTGTGTTATGGTTGTCCTGCTACCCACCACTCCTCCAGTGATGAGGGGGCCAATTACAAATGAGCAGAGGCACCAGGCTATGAATTGTTGGCAGCTGTGAGGGAACAGGTGGGTTCAGGTCCACCTGAACAGCTGGCTTCCTCACTTCTGAACAGCTGCTTCATAGCCCGGAGGGACCACTGCCAATGATAGAACCTGAAGATGAAGGGGTTGGGGGTGCTGGGCTTCAGTTGCAGCAGAAGGAACCTTTCGCTGGGTTTCATGTCATTTATAGCCCCAGAAGCATGTCTCCACTCTGCCATTCACTTGCTGGGTGACCTTGGGCAAGTAATTGATCCTTTGTGATCAGGAGGATGAAGGTCATGATGAAGAGGATTGGAGCTTTTTTTTTTTTTTTTTTTTCTTACAGGGACACAGAGAGTAAGAGAGAGGGATAGGGACAGACAGACAGGAACAGAGAGAGGTGAGAAGCATCAACCATCAGTTTTTCATTGCTGTTGCGACACCATAGTTGTTCATTGATTGCTTTCTCACATGTACCTTGATCGCGGGCCTTCAGCAGACCAAGCAACCCCTTGCTGGAGCCAGCGACCTTGGGTCCACGCTGGCGAGCTTTTGCTTAAGCCAGATGGGCCCGCGCTCAGCTTGCGAGCTCAGGGTCTCGAATCTGGGTCCTCCGCATCCCAGTCCCACGCTCTATCCACTGTGCCACTGCCTGGTCAGGCTAGAGCCATTTTTTTTTTTTCTTTTTATTTTATTCATTTTAGAGAGGAGACACAGAGTGAGAGAGAGAAGGAGAGAGAGAGAGAAAGGGGGGAGGAGCTGGAAGCATCAACTCCCGTATGTGCCTTGACCAGACCAGTGCAGGGTTTCAAACTGGCGACCTCAGTGTTCCCAGGTCAACGCTTTATCCACTGCGCCACCACAGGTCAGGCAGGCTAGAGCCTTTTTAAAAAAAAAAGTCTATTTTGATTTGAGAGGGGGAACAGTGGGAGGAGCAGGAAGCATCAACTCATAGTAGTTGCTTCTCACATGTGCCTTGACCGGGCAAGCCCCAGGTTTGGAACCGGCCACCACAGCATTCCAGGTCGAGGCTTTATCCACTGCATCACCACAGACCAGGAAATTGGAGCTCTTGAACGTGGTTCATAATGAAGCAATCCAGTTGGCAATTATCTCACAATAACCTCGCAAGATAGGAATGTTAGCTTTGTTTTTCAGAAGAGGAAACAGGTTCAGAGCAAGCACCTGCCCGAATTCACACAGCATGGCAGGAACAGGGACCCCGACGTCTCACATGAGGTAGGAGGCTCTGACCCTGAAGGGAGCAGGAGGCTGGATTGGAAGATAAGAACTTCGAGGTAAAGGTTGGCCAGTTACAAATGAACCAGATCTCTGGCTTTTGGGGTAAGCCTTATCATGTGCCCCTCCTCTGGCTCACCCTCCCCCTTTCACCCCTAGGACTCTTCACGCTGCGGGTGGCCAGGGGTATGACTGTGGCTGCTATTGCCCAGGGTGCCTAGCTCTGGATCCAACGTCCCTGGGGATGCAAGGACTCAAGTAAACGGGCAGGTAGACTGCGCTGAGGGCAGATGGTTCCAGAGGCGATGCCTCCACGTGGTGGAGGCGGGAACTGTAGCTGCTTGATAAGAACGGACTGTGTCCCCGTCTACCACTTCTGGAAGGAGAGAGGGTAGGGCTGGGGGGTAAAAAGAGGGGTAGAGATGGAGAAGGCTGCCCCCTACATCCATGCTTTTCAGAAGTAGAGACACTTTGCTTCCAACCTTTTGTCTAAAATCAATGCAGAAGCCAAGACAAAGCCCCCAGAGGTGGGCTGGAAAAAGTCAGGCTCTTAAGTGACTGTCCCTTCTTTGTCAACCCCCATCAACAGGTACTTCCTATACCTGCCCAGGGGGCCCAAACAATGACTGAGGCACAGCCTGTGGAGGTGAAGATAGTGGGCATCCCTAGGGAGGACCAGGAGAGCCATAGCTTCCATTCCATCTTACCCCCACCCTCAGTGGTGTCTGGCCCCCAAACCTTGCCCCAGCCTCAGTCATCCCATTTTTACAGGCAGAATCTCTCCTGGCCCAGGCTCCTCTGGGTATAGCCAAGGCCAAGAAGATTCCTTGAAGCGGGAAGAGTCAGAACCCGAGACTCACGGAGGGACCCCCAATAGTTATGTAAAGATATGACTGATTCCAGGGGTGTCAGGGAGTCCATCAGCCCATCCTAAGACCCCAGCCCTCATTTCTTTGACCATAGACCCCCCCATTGCACCCAAAACAACAATAAGGGCTCATGAAGAAAGCAAAGTCACAATTTGGGGGTGCTAAAAAGATGTGAGGGTTCATCTGGGGATCCCAGAGCCCCCAGGGATGGCTAGAGAGGTCTATTGTGGCAAGACTGCTCCGTGTCGCCTGACCAGGCGGTGGCGCAGTGGATAGAGCGTCGGACTGGGAGGCGGAAGACCCAGGTTCAAGACCCCAAGCTCGCCAGCTTGAGCGCGGGCCCATCTGGCTTGAGCAAAACTCGCCAGCTTGGACCCAAGGTCGCTGGCTCCAGCAAGGAGTTGCTCGGTCTCCTGAAGGCCCCCGGTCAAGGCACATGTGAGAAAGCAATCAACGAACAACTATGGTGTCGCAACGGCAATGAAAAACTAATGAGTGATGCTTCTCATCTCTCTCCGTTCCTGTCTGTCTGTCCCTATCTATCCCTCTCTCTGACTCTCTCTCTATCCCTGTAAAAAAAAAAAAAAAGAGTGTTCTGTGTCAACTTGCCAGCTTCCCCCTCTTGTCCTTGGAAGGACATGTCCAATTAGCAAATAAGTGATACCCCCAGCCTCCAAATAGTGCCCTGAGCTGGAATCTCCCCCCAGGCAGGCTTGGAGATGGGAGTGGAGGAGGGAGATTGGGACTCCCTGGCATTTTTCAGACTCAGGGGTTTCCTGCCCAACCTTGAAGTGACACCAGCGGGGCCCAGCTCCCCTCCCCCACTTCTGCTGTTTCCATGGGGACAGATGTCCTTTCAGCAGCAGCATCGGGCCTCAGCTGCCCGCCCCAATGGGGAGGAGGGGCTGTGTGGGGGCGGGGCTGGCCTGAGAGACCTCTCTCCGTTTTTTCCATCTTTTTTTTTTCTATCTTCGGGTCTTCATCGTCTACAGCTTTCCGACTTTTGGTCCCTCCCTGAGAGTAATTCAGTCTCCAACCTCAGTTCTGTCCCGAAAATGAGGAGCTGGGGATGCCTTTCTCCCTCCAAGATTGTCTTTTTCATCCTTCGGAGGGGCTGGGATCCCGAGCTCCCAGAAATACACACTTGAAATACACAATAACTTATTTATTTTCCAGGCCAGAGGAAGACTTTCAGACACAACCCTGGACCCTAGAACCCAGAAGGGGGCAGAGAGGGCAGGCCTGATGAAGACCCAGGGCCTGGAGGGATAGGATATTTCTCCCTCTGGCCTCTTCAAGAATTAGAAAGACCTTCAGCATTTGCAGCCAGTGAATCTCAGCCTCATGGAGCAGATCAAGGAGCAGAGGCTGCAGGGCAGGGGCTTTGCGTGACCACTGGGTAGAGCAGGGCCAGGTGCTCAGCGCCCTGCACGGGGAGCGGGCGTGAGCTGTAATGGAGCACCAGCTCAGGCACACTGGCGAAGGGGCCGCTGTGCTGGCCCAGCACCAACTGGTTCTCTCGGGTCCTCGCAAACTTCAGATGCAGGAAGCCCTGGCTGCTTCTGGGGAACAACATTACAGCGACCATGAGTACCTTAGACCCCATGCTCTCCAGCCCTGAAGCCACCCCCTCATGGTCTTTAGGAACCTGGGGCTGGCATCCCCAAATATTTCTAGTAAACAACTAGATGGTGCCAAAGTGTTGGCTTGCTCCACACAACAGAAATGCCTTAGATGCTTGTCCCCCATCAAGGCAGGATGGAGACCTTGCCAGGGGACAGTCCCTCCCCTGGAACACATACTGCACTTTCTCTCTAAACTTCCTGACCACTGGTGCTAACCCACCTGACCTCCCAACTAGTTAACCCCCAGTCTGGGCTGCCTTCCCTTTCTATCTCTGGTGGGTGGCATCATGAACCTGGGGGCAATTTTATCAATATCATTAATATGAATTAAGTACTTCCTGTTTCTGGGGCACTGTTTTCAACATATTTTTCATGGCTTTTTTTTTCCATTTAATCATTGTAGTATCACCATGAAGTTGGTGCTTATTATCCTCCTTTCATAAATGAGGGAACTGAGGCTCAGAGAGGTTCAGTAATTTAGCTAAGAAACTACCAGCTACAAAGTGGTGGAGGCAGGATTTAAACCTGCCTCCAAAGTCCTTATCAGTCTTGGCTTTTTAGGAATCTCACAATCAGATGCCTAGTAGAAAGAACCTTAGGAATGTGTGTAATCAGAAACACTCAGAATCTTAGGCAGAGAAGCACGGAACCAGGGTCTCAAACTCAAATGCCTATAGGACCACTCAGATTCCAGTCCTGGACAGACACAAATAAATATACTTTAACTTTTGGACTGGGGGAGTTCAAAGGAAACTGACATCTGGTCCCCCATCTCACCCAAGTCCTAGATCTCTTTTATGGCTCCACTCCATCTTCTTGAACACTCACTTCCAGTGACAGGTAGTTTATTCTCAGTAGGAACCTTGCCTGTAGTCTCCTTGGAAGTCCCAACCACACGTCCCATAAATCCTACCCATTGACCTAAAAGCCCGGCTCACTGTCTGCTGGAGCTACATCCCTCTATTCCCACTGAATAAACCTGAAAACATGACACATGCCGTCCTGTGTCCTGTCCCTCCATGAGGCTGGGTTCTCACCTGAGGGACAGGGAACAGTCTTGGGGGCTGGTCTCACTGAGCCTCACGAGGTAGCTGCCTTCCTTGCACAGCAAGAGGAGGTTCTCGGCATCCGCCCGGCTTAGAGGGCCATGGAACCACCTGGGGGGTGGGGGTAGATGTCTCAGGAAGGGCGCTCCTCCTTCAAACACATGCCGGGGTCTGGTGCAGGCCTAGCTGATTAAAGGACTTTTGACCTCCAGGCAATCAAGAGAGAAAAGTTCCCTCGGGTTTCTCAACAGGAGCCTGGTTTCCCCAGGGAGACAGCACAGCTCACATCAATGTGGAACTGCTCCCATCAATTCAGCAGTTACACCTAAACTTGATCTCAACAACTTCCATGGGCAGGAAATTCAGCCCCCTTCCTAATTCCCCAACTTGAATCACTTGCGTAATGCTTTCATGAGATTTGTCACATCCCCACCCACCGGTACCCTTCTTTACTTAACATTTTTCTTTAACATGATCAAAGAGAGGTAGCAGTTGTGAGCAATGAGCATCAGGGACTTGGTGGTTGTTTGTATTGAAAGAAAAATGCAAAGAGGACAACTTCTCACCCTGTGCATCAATGTTAATTAGCCTGGTCTGTATGGCCCACCTACAAGGTTTGGGAATGACTGATAAACACACCCACAGGGCTGGAAGCCCTCAAAGACCCCTAGGCTGGAGGGACACAAGGAAGACCCAAACCTTCCCAGTCTGTTCTCCTCACCCTAGCCCAAAGTTGGGACCTCCTCAAAATCCTCTTCTTCCAAGTTTTATCCCAATCCTGTCCTGGGGGTGAGAATAATTTCTCTTTGTTCTCAAGCTTTTAAATCCCACCCAGGTGAAGGGAGGAAATCCTCTTTTACTCTTGAGCTATGTACCATCTTGGGGGTTTTAAGCCCGAGGCTCAGAGAGGTTAAGTGACTTGCTTAAACTAATACAGCCAGGAGAAACAGAGCAGGGATTTGAATCCAGAATCTGATGCCAGAGAAAATTGAGACCCCATGTGACTTCGCTTTGCACCTAATACAGCAGGCTCTGGCGCCCAGTGAAGATTAGTTGAAGGAATGAATAAAAAATTCCTGCAGCCCCCCAGTCCAGGGAATCTGTAGCTGGTATGGAGCTGGGAAAGATATAACCCAGCTGTTTCATCTTTAGGTTCCCCACTCACGGCTGTTTCTCCAGGGGCAGGGCAGGGTCCACGCGCTCTGCGGGATGGGGGCTTCTGGGTGAGGGTCTCCGGAGCTCCTTGGCTGATCCTGAGGTCCTTTCCCACTCAGGACTGTCAAACTGCACTGGAGGGGGAGGGTTAGAGAGTAAAGGTTTAAGTCCAACCTACCTGGGAGAGGCGGAGTGGGGGTAAGCCAATGGAATTTCAGTAGGAAGGCATTAGCAGTAAAATCCAGAAGCGGAGGTTGCTGGGGAAGAATTAGTACAGGAACAACCAACTGGCCTTCAGAAGAAAGGAGTGTGGCCACCATAAATTTGGTGGCATAGAATGGCAGGGTAGTTTTATGAGGGACAAATAAAAAAGCAGGGGGCGTGGCTAAAGGGGTGGCAGGTAAACTGAGGCACTGAGTCCAAATTCCCCTCCCAGTCATTCAAATTCCCCTCCCTGTCATTCATAATGACATATGGAGCAAAACTGGGTTCACACAACTCTTCCTGGTCCAAGTTATTTTCTTTCTTTTTTAAAATTTAGGTGAGAGGAGAGGAGATAGTGAGGCAGACTCCCGCATATGCCTTAACTGGGATCCATGCTGCAACCCCATCTGGGCTGGTGCTCCATACTGAGCTAATTTTAGTGCCTGAGGTTCCAAAGGAGCTATCCGCAGCACATGGAGGCCTGGCTAGAACCAATGGAGCCACTGGCTGCTGGAGAGAAAGAGGGAGAGAAAGGGGAGAGGAAGGGAGAGAAGCAGATGGTTGCTTCAGTGTGCCCAGACCAGAAATGAACCCAGGACATCCATATGCCCCACCAATGCTCTATCCATTGAGCCACCCGCCAGGACCTATTTTACTTCTTCTTTTTTTTTTTTTTTTTTTTTTTTTTTACAGGGACAGAGAGGGAGTCAGAGAGAGGGATAGACAGACAGGAACAGAGAGAGATGAGAAGCATCAATCATCAGTTTTTCGTTGCGACACCTTAGTTAAATTCATTGATTATTTTCTCATATGTGCCTTGACTGAGGGCCTTCAGCAGACTTAGCAAGCTCTAGCCAGTGACCCTGGGTCCAAGCTGGTGAGCTTTTGCTCAAGCCAGATGGGCCCACGCTCAAGCTGGCGACCTCAGGGTCTCGAACCTGGGTCTTCCACATCCTAGTCTGACGCTCTATCCACTGTGCCACAGCTTGGTCAGGCCCATTTTACTTCTTCTTCTTTTTTTTTTTTTTAAATTTTTATTTTATTCATTTTAGAGACGAGACACAGAGTGAAAGAGAGAGAGAAAGAGAGAAAGGGGGGAGGAGCAGGAAGCATCAACTCCCATATGTGCCTTGACCAGACCAGTGCAGGGTTTTGAACCGGCGACCTCAGTGTTCCCAGGTCGACGCTTTATCCACTGCGCCACCACAGGTCAGGCAGGCCCATTTTACTTCTTAAAGCTGACCTTATTGTTACTCCTTTTATAGAAGAGGAAACAGATTCAGAGACTTGTCCAAGCTTTTCCAAGTCTACTTCATGACACCTACTAAGAAATGCTACTTTCTCTTCAACAACTCCTATGTAATTGATCACTTTATAGCACTCAATTTCCAAGCACCGCCTGAACAGGCGGTGGCCAGTGGATAGAGCGTTGGATTGGGATGTGGAAGACCCAGGTTCAAGACCCTGAGGTCGCCAGCTTGAGCGCGGGCTCATCTGGTTTGAGCAAAAGCTCACCAGCTTGGACCCAAGGTCACTGGCTTCAGCAAGGGGTTACTTGGTCTGCTGAAGGCCTGCAGTCAAGGCACATATGAGAAAGCAATCAATGAACAACTAAGGTGTCTCAACGAAAAACTGATGATTGCTGCTTCTCATCTCTCTCCATTCCTGTCTGTCTGTCCCTATCTATCCGTCTCTCTGACTCTCTGTCTCTGTAAAAAAAAATACAAGCACTCTATTAGGAAGGTACCACAATGATCCCCATTTTACAGGTAAGGAAACAGACTCAGGGAGATAAAATGATTTGTCCAAGTGATACAAACCCAGATCTAGTCTGACACCAAAGCCTTTTTCTGCACTACACTGAGCAAAATGAGTAGGTAGATTCTATTGCACTCTAAAAGGTGTTTCAGTTTCCAAGGAACATAGTTTCTTCTGGGAAGGGAAATTTGTGACTATCAGTCATTCACACTTTAGTGAGAATTAACAAACTACCAAAGTGGCAGATAATTGGGGTCTACTTTGTAAGTTGAGACAGGGGATGTGGTGAGAGTAAAAAACAGAAAGACGCAGGCATTTAGAAGTCCATGCCAAGTTGGAGAAGTACCTACCTGCAAATGCCTTGGAGATGTGGTCTTTCTTCCACTCCCAGGGCTGGTCATACTCATCTGCTGGCCGTTCATCCTCCTGGGGCAGCCGGCTCTGACGAGGCCTCTGCCCTGAAAGAGGCCTGTCTTCTGTCTCCCCATCCTGTTCTTCATAGGGAGTGTCATACAGCTGCACTGCTCTGCAAGGCAGTTCTGGGAGACCAAGAACACTGGTCAGATCCCATTACCATCTGGGACCCGGTCATCTCCCCCACAAGCCCTGCTCACTCACCACTCATGACCCGCTGGGCATCATAGGGTTCCATGTAGCCATCATCTGGGGGTGGTGGGTGAGGCTGTGCATCAAAGGGGTCTGAATACTCAGTGTCAACTTCTGACTGGGGAGAAAAGAAAAGGAGGGGCACAGGCTCAGGGAAACCAAACCTGGCTGGTTCTAGATGCTCCCTGCTGGGTGATGGTGGTACACCCCTGCCTGAAGGCTCTGGGCCATTGGACACTTCCCCTCCACGCAGTTCTCTTTTGGGGGAAAGGGCGGTAGGGGGTCTCCTCTACCATCCACAAATGTTTGCAGACAGATGCCAGCTCTCCCTGCTCCCTTCCTTTGTAAAGTTAAAAAAGTTCTTTTTTAATTTATTGTTTGATTCTAGAGAGAGGAAGGGGGTGAGAAAAAGAGAGAGACAGAAACATCAATTTGGTGTTCCACTTATTTACGCATTCATTGGTTGATTCTTGTATGTGCCCTGACTGGGGATCGAACATGTAAGCTTGGCACATTGGGATGATGCTCTAACTGAGCTACCCAGTCAGGGCTCCTTCACACAGGTCTGATTCTTCCCAAAATAGACCAACTAGCTACCCTCCTGCAATAATTTGAATATTTATCAGCTGCTAGCACTGTTTTAAATGCTTTATGTATATTTACTTGTCATATCAACACTCAGTAAGCACATTATCCCCATTTTACAGATGAGGAAACCAAGGCACAGAGATGGTAAGTGATTTGCTCAGGATCACAGAGTTGGTAAGAGGCATGTTTTGATCCCAGGTTGCCTGGGTCCTGATCTCCTTCTCCCTTTGTCTTCCATCAACTCAACATAGCCTTTCCTAACCCTCCCCAAATCCTTCTCTGTCTCCATTTAGGGTAGCAGTGATCCTTTAAGACAAATACTACCAAAAAATGGGCATTTGAATCAGATCTGGAGCTAGAACCATGTGACCCAGGCAAGTTGCTTCTCTTCTTTTCACTGAGCCTCAGTTTCCACTTCTGTAAAATGGGAATAATAACAGAGGAAATTAAAATAGTAGAGGTGAAGATGTTTTAGTGCCCAGCAGGGGAGTGAATCACTCAGATCCCTTTTAGGACCATCCCTCCAGCTGCGGAGAGGAAGGAAAGCTGAGGGAAGGAAACTGGAGAGGGAGATCAGGAAACAGAAGGACAAAGCAAGGCAATCAGAGAGATAGGCATGACCAGCACTGTGTACCGAAAAGGGAGAAATATCAAACTTTACCCACCAGGTGAAGGACTGGGGAGTGTCTGGATGGCACTCTGGCTTGCCCCTGCTGTCACACATTAAACACACTCCCCAAAGTCTGGGGGCCTAGCCTGGTCCTCTCCACCCAATCTCCTGGGGTCACCCAGCTTCCCACACTTAGCCACGCACCTCTGCCCCTCCACTGCCCAACAAGACCTTGGCTCTGGCCATGTCTGCCATGTCGGCTGCTTCCACCTTGATGAGCCGGTGCTTGGGAGAGCCATACTTGGAGTCCCCGGAATCTGCGGGGTCCGGCTCCAGGCGGCTGTCCGCGTCCTCATAAGGGTCCTCAAAGTCCAGATTCTTCTGCTCCAAGTAGGCCCGCAGGATGTCGCTTTCCGTGTAGTCGGGAGTGGGTGGCTGCGGAGGGGGCCTCCGACCGCCAAAGCTCAGGTAGTCTCGTAGCCACTTGGCCATTTGGGCCCGCGTCACCTCAAACCTGGCTACAGTGAGAGCGGGACCCACATGCTCTCTTCCCGGCCCCCTTCCTCCGCAAAGCCCCCTGGAAAGAGAAGGAGGCAACGGAGAAGGGGAGAAGAAGGAGAGGGAGGAGGAGGAGAAGGGAGATCAGGTGTACCCCTCGGCTGGACTCAGAAGAGGGTAAAAAGGGGAGAAAAAAAGGAGACAGAGGAGAGAGGAGGCGCCAAAGCCCACCTTAGCCCGGCTCTGGAAGGACCGCGGGGGAAGGGGATGCCTGGTAGGGCCCCGAACGCTGAGCGCGGGGTCGTCCAGCCAGGGCGAGGACATCCGCGGAAGCGCGCGGAGTTTCTGCGGGCAGCGAGGTTCCCGTGTGCAACTCGACCACCAGCTGCCTCCGGGAAGCTCCGGGATCCTTTCCTGGGGTCCAAGGGTCGAGGAAACCGCCGCCTGCGGACGCCCCAAGCCCTGGCTCAGTCCCGACGCCTGGATGCTCAGAGCAGCGGGCGGGATCCCCCGGGACGCGGGCGCCCCGCCCAAAGTTGGGCCACCGGGACTGTGACCCCGACGCGGTGCATCCTTTGTGGCGCTCCCCTCTGCTCCGGTGGGGAGCCACAATCCTTCGGCCCCCAGCCCCGCCGCCTCGATCTGGCCCCAGCCACCGGCACAAAGGGAAATAAAACCTTCTGCAATCCCCCTTCACGTTTTCGAAGAGACTTGACCCGCCGCCGCCGGCGAACGGCCGGGAGGTGGGACTTTGGGGAGGGGGCGCGCAGGCGGACGCCCCAGTCCGGACCTCCTGCCAGGGCAGCAATGTCAAGGCTTCCCCACCTCCCCCTCCGCGGCTTTCCCCATTCCCTCTCCTCCTCCTGCGTTCCCCTCGGAGGTGACTGAGACCTTCAGCTGTTCTGGGGAGGGGAGCCGCTGCCCACGGAGGGAGGGGGTGTGTGAGGCAGGAGTCGCGGGGGCCGAAACCGAGGCAGCTGGACACACACCCGGAGGGCCGAGGCTGGCGGGAGTGAACGAGGAGCGCGGGAGGTGGGAGACGACAGGGGCTGACCTTCAGGACTGTGAGAAGTGTAGAGGCGGGGTGGGGAAGAGAGAGGGAGGTGGAATTTGGCTGGGAAACGGGAGACTGGATTTGACCACTAGACGGAGCGAATTGACCAGCAGAGGGGGCGACAGTGACCACTATTAAGGGTTGAAATTGAACCAGAACCTGGCTGAAAAACTGACGAGGAGATTGGGGGTGTGGAAATTGTTGCAGAGGTCATCCGCAGCGATATTGACGCAGCTAAGGAAAAAGAGAGGCAACGGAAAGGACGGGGATCTGGCTTCCCCTCCCCCATGAAGACTCTTCTCAGTACCCCGCTCCCTAGGGAGACCAATTGCAGGATGGGGGAAGAGGGTTGGGGCAGCTGGCCAGGGGAAGGGAGATGGTATCTGTGCCTGGCGAGTGTCCTCAGCATCTGTCCCTTTGTGGCTTCTGGGGGTGGAGGCCAGGAGGGGGACAGAAATGAGAAGGGTCTTGCCTGGCCTGGCCTGGCTGCCTGTTGGCAGCTGCAGCTGTCTGAGGGCAAGGACACTAAGAGGTTTCGCAGGGAGTGAGAGAGACAGACGGAGCTTCTGGCTACTTCCAGAGCAAATACATTTTTTCCCCCTTTCCCCATAAGGGGGCTTGCTGAGTTCCCCTAACATTGGAGAAAGAGAAGGGTGGTCAGGAAGGGTGGGACCCCAGATTTCCTTCTCCCAGCCCACCAGGGTGGGCGGGTGTCCTTGGCTTGGAGGAGAGGACCAGACAGAAGTCAAAGCTGAGAGTGCTGTGAGCTGCCCCTGGGAAGAACAGTGGGGTCTATGTCATCTGCATTTTGCTTTCCTGGCTTGAAAAATAGGCTTCTAGGCTTGGCTGGGTAGCTCAGTTGGTTAGAGTACCCTCCCAGTACCCCACGGTTGCGGGTTTGATTCCCGTCATGGCACATGTAAGAATCAATCAGTGAGGCCAGATCAGGCGGTAATGCAGTGGATAAAGCGTCAGTCAGCACAGGCATCTGAGGACCCAGGTTCAAAACACAGAGGTTGAGTGCACAGACATGAACCCAAGGTTGCTGGTTTGAAACCATTGTTGCTGGCTTGAACAAAGGGTCACTGGCTCACCTAGACTCCTCCGGTCAAGGCATGGATAAGAAAGCAATCAACGAACAACTACGAGTTGATGCTTCTCATCTCTCTCCTTTCCTGTCTGTCCCTGTCTCTCAGCCTGTCTCTCTTTCTTGCTTTAAAAAAATAAAAAGAATCAACCAGTGAGTGCATGGATGGGTGGAATAGCAAATCAATATTTCTCTCTCAAATCAGTAAATTTAAAAAAGAATAAAAGGGGTTTCTAACAGAAGAGCTAGAGAAAGGGTTGCCAGAAAGAGGGAGTTAGAGTTATTTTTTTCTTGATGGAGAACCTGAGGCATAGGAAGGGGGAAGAACTGCTTAGTCACTCCACAGTTTACTTCTCCCTGGACGCCATAATATGGCCCGGCTTGGAATGGCATTACAGACCCACCAGTCTCTTCAGGGAATCAACGATTCTCCAGCTCCTCCTCTCTACTGCTAACCCCATTTTCCAGGTGGGAAAACTGAGGTCCAGAGCTGGCAAGGAAAAGCCTCAGGCAGCAGCAGAGGCTTGCTTCCCTGTGTCCTCCTCTTCCCCGCTTTGGCTGTGTCACCCAACATGAACCTGTTGGACTCAGTCCTCCCTCCTGAAGCACACTCATTCAGCCCCCACCCCTCTGCCCACTCTGATCAGTGACAAGGCAGCGTCCCTGTGGACGGCCTGGGAGCACAGAAGCTAATAGTCTTGCTCTCTATTAACCACCAGATAATTCAGGGCTTGGCTCAGGGATGAGCTGATGACAGATCTCATCAAATCCGAGTCCTTACCATATCAGATAAATACTCAGGGTCTGAGTTATAAATATTTGAAAGAAGCCTTCTGATTACAGTTTGTGTCAGGAATAGCAATGAGAGGCCCCGGAGGCAGGATCAAACAGCGTTTGACTTTCCTGTGCTGTTGAGCTGGCTTCTTCTGGGGCTGCCCTTTTGCTCCAAAGCAAAGAGCAGGGAGAAGGGGAGAGGATCTGGAGGATGGATAGGAGAGCCCCGCTGGGGGTCTTGCGATCTTGCTTGAGATGTGGCCTGTTGAGTCACATAACCTCTTGGGTTTTGGCTTTCTGATTGGAGCAGAGGGAGCCATGGAACCATGCTTGGAGGGGTCACTTCCCTCAGGCAGTTCAACAGGGACTCCTCCCAGGTGCGCCTTAGCCTCCCTGCCCTTGGATAGCGACCTGGACTGTTCTTTCATCTCTGAAATGGGAGCACAACAGCTAACCTCTGTTGAGCACTTACTGCCTGGCACTGTTTGGAGCACTTACTTTTGAGATATAATTCGCATAACCTACACTTTACCCGTTTAAAGTGTGCATTTCGGTGGATTTTAGTATGTTCAGAAGATTGTGTAACTCTCACCACTATCTAATTCCAGAACATTTTTATCATCCTAAAATTAGCAATAACTTTTTTTTTTTTTTAGATTTATTCATTTTAGAGAGAGGGAAGGGGCAGGGGAGGAGCAGGAAGCATCAACTCCCATATGTGCCTTGACCAGGCAAACCCAGGGTTTGAACCGGCAACCTCAGCGTTCCAGGTTCAACACTTCATCCACTGTGCCACCAAAGGTCAGACAGCTATAACTTTTTTCAAAAAAAGATTGTATTTGTCAATTTTAGAGAGGAGAGAGAAAGGCAAGGGGAAAGAGTTAGGAAACATCAACTCACAGTTGCTTCCCTATATGTTCTTTGACTGGGCAAGTCCTGGGCCTGAACTGGTGACCTCAGCACTCCAAGTCAACGTTCCATCCACTATGGCACCACAGGTCAGGCAGCAGTAACTTTTTATTCTCCCCAAATCTCCAGGCCATGACAACCACAAGTCTACTTTGTTTCTGTGGGTTTGCCTGTTCTGGACATTTCACATAAATGGAATCACACACTACGAGGCACTTCATGTCGGGTTTCTCTCACTGAGAATCGTGTTTTCACGGTTCATCCACGTTGCAGTGAGCATCAGTGCTTCATTCCTTTTCATGGCTGAATAGTATTCCAGTGCATGGAGCAAGTAAGTGCTCAACATATGCTTAGGGTAGATGGGACCTCAGGGAGGAGCTGGATGGGGACCCTGGCAGGGAGCTGTGCTTGCCTCTCTGTCCCCACTGGACCATCAAGTCTAGAGTTGGGGTGGGACCAAAGCACCGAGACAGAGGGGACCAGGCAGATATAGTTTCACTGCTGCTGATCTGATAGAGGAGGCAAGGCCCTGCCTTAGGAGCTCCTACTCTGATGGGAGAGACAATCCTGCCCTCTGAAGCTCCAAGACACAGTCATGCCTTTCTTAATGCAGTTTCATGGAAGAGACATGGTCTTGGCCCCAGAAGTCCCCGTATGATGGAGAAGATATGTGCAAGCCTACATAGGAGAGGCCTGATCCTACCCTCTGAAGCACCCAGTATGATCGGGAGGCATAGCTCTGACTTCAGGGGCTTCTAATCTGATGGGAGAAACACGGCCCTGCCTCTAATGAGGGAGACGTAAGCCTATCCTGCCCTTTGAATTTCCCAGTCTGATGGAAGAAATATGTGCTTGCTTTCAGGGGTTCCGTCTAATGGAGAAGACATGGCCCTGACTTCCAGGATCCCAGTATGATGAAAGAGGCATAGCCCTGTCATCCGTCATGAGCCTATGACCTGATGGGGGAGCACAACCCAGCCCCTGGAGGCTTCTGGTCAGTGGAGTGTGGTTATCAAAACCATAGCCTTGCCATGGCCAAGTAGCTCAGTTGGTTGGAGCGTCATCCCCATGCACCAAGGTTGTGGGTTTGATCCTTGGTAGGAGCACATACAGGAATTAACCAATGAATGCATAAATATGTGGAGCAAAAATCAATGTTTCTCTTTCTGTGTCCCTTCCTCTCTAAAATCAATAGATAAATTGCTTTAAAAAATTAAAAGGTATATACTTGGAGTCTTGCAGTTTTAAACCCAGGTGCTGCCCTTCACTAGCTGTGAGCCCTTGGGGCCTCTGCTCCTAGGTAAAGGGGGACAGCAATGGAGTGTGTGGCCAAGGGAGCGGGCAGCATGCTCTCGTGTGGAAGAGGTTTGGTGCAGTGCCTGGTTCCCAGTGAGAGCAGCCCGCATCTCCTTTGTGAAGCCTAGGCTCAGGCAGGCGTGGGCTCCGGCAGGAGGGGCAGCCACCCATACCCCAGTCCTCTGATGTGCTCCAGCAGCCAGGCAGTCCCCAGGGGAGTTAATGAAGATTCTAGATGAGGCTTGACAGCTCCCGAGGACCAGATGACAGACATGGAGCTCATGGGAAAAGGGAACTATCAACAGTGATGGGGGAAGGGTAGCCTCCAGATAGCAAGTGTCGAGAAGGATCCAGGGGAGGAGAGGAAGAGCAGGGGCTGGAGGAGCAGGCAGAGGCCCAGGAGAGTCTCTGCACAAGTGACAGCCCCCAAATGTGCTGCTGTCCGTTTGCTTGCTTGGCCCTGGAAACCCCCACAAGCAAATTGGGGGCCAAGAGCAAAATTGCTCCCATGTCACAGGGCGGGAGAAAGAAATGTAAAAGCCTGAAGGGAAAAGAGGAATTAGTGAAACACTACCAGTGGCAGGTGGAGGACCTGGGTTGGGGCGGGGAGGGGGGCAGAGTGCAGACAGAACCAAAGACCTCCCTGGCCCTCAATTCCCTCATCTGTGAATAAAGAGACACCCATTTAGTAAGGCTACAAACATTTACTGAACAGACCCTGGCCTGGTAGTTTGCGGGTAGCTCAGTTAGAACATGGTCCCTATACACCAAGGGTGTGGGTTCAATCTCCAGTCAGGGCACATACTAGAAACAACCAATGAATGTACAACTAGGTGGAACAACAAGTTGATGTCTCTTTCTCCCTTCCTCTCTTGCTAATCAATTTTTTAAGCAAAAGAGAGGGAGAAGAAGACGATAGATACATGACTTCTAACTGCCCTTTTGCTGTTCCGCTTATCTGTCTGACCTCACCCTTACATACTGGACAATCACCCCTGAAGCAGAAAATTCCAGGAAGCTGGTCAACCGCCCCAAGAAGGAGCATCCCAGGAAGCCGAAACCATAAAACTGCAGATAGGGACATACCAGAAATTCTGACTCCCGGCTCTCCCACATATCAGAATTTCTGACTCAACACCCACCTGCTCAAGGGTCTTCCCTACCCAATAAAAATAGCCCCCAAAATCTCCTTGGCACCCTTCTCCCGGAGAAGTGTGCCCAGCAGGACTCTCTTTCTCCTCTAATAAAAGCCTGTACTCCTGGTGATCGGGTGCCATCTCATCCTTACAGAAGAGGGGTATGAGAAGCATCAACTTGTAGTTGTGTCACTTTAGTTGTTCATTGATTGCCTCTGATGTGTGTCTTAACCTGGGAGGGGCTCAGTCCAAGCCAGGAACACCTTGCACAAGCCATGGGATCTTTTTTTTTTTTTTTTTTTTTAACAGAGATAGAGTCAGAGGAAGGGATAGATAGGGACAGACAGACAGGAACGGAGAGAGATGAGAAGCACCAATCATCAGTTTTTCGTTGTGGCACTTTAGTTGTTCATTTATTGCTTTCTCATATGTGCCTTGACCTCAGGCCTTCAGCAGACTGAGTAACCCCTTGCTCAAGCCAGTGAACCTTGGGTCCAAGCTGGTGAGCTTTGCTCAAACCAGATGAGCCCACGCTCAAGCTGACGACCTCGGGGTCTCCAACCTGGGTCCTCTGCATCCCAGTCCAACACTCTATCCCAGTGGTTCTTAACCTGAGTTCTATCGAACCCTAAGGGTTTGATGAGTCTGTCTCAGGGGTTTGGAGAAGCCTCTGCTGTGGAGGCCAGAATAAAGTAATACTGTAAATTGTTGTGAGTTCATACATACACTTTGTTTTGTTCTTTGAGCAAGGTGATGTTCATGCACAGCTCATTTTGTGCACCAGTAAAAAAACATATACCTATGTCTTAAATTTGGGGGGGAAAATCACATTTTATTTATCACTAAAGAAGGGTTCGGTGAATGCACATATGAAACTGGTGGGTTCGGTACCTCAAAAAAGGTTAAGAACCACTGCTCTATCCACTGCGCCACTGCCTGGTCAGGCGCCATGGGATCCTATTAATGATCCTATGCTGAAGCTGGTGACCTTAGGGTTTTGAACTTGGGACCTTAGTGTCCCAGGTTGACGCTCTATCCACTGTGCCACCATTGGTCAGGCTCCAATCAATTAAAAAGAAATTTGGCCCTGGCCGATTAGGGCGTCAGCCTGGCATGTGGACATCCTGAGTTTGATCCCCAATCAGAGCACTCATGAGAAGTGACCATCTGCTTCTCTTCCCCTCCCTCTCCCCCTACTCCTTCTCTTCCCCTCTCGCAGCCAGTGGCCCGACTGGTTTGAACATTGACCCAGGGTGCTGAGGATAGATAGCTCAGTGGATTCGAGCATCAGGCTAGACAGACAGGGGTTTGCAAGTGGATCCCAGTCAGGGTTCATGTGGGAGTCTATCTCCCCTCTCTCAGCAAAAACCAAAAACCAACCACCAACAACAACAATAAAACATTTACTGTACACCTGCCAAGTGCCCGGATAGACCTACTAATCAACATGATACCTGCTCTTAAAAGCTCACTGTGGATTGGGGGACAGGGGGTTCTGGCAGCCTCCTGGTGGTCACATCTATGTGCAATCCCTCCCCTTGCATGTGGCTGGGACCTGGGGCTTGCTCCTAATCAGTGAAATGTGGCAAAGTTGATGTCACTTCCAGGAGACTCTCCTCCTGTGCTAATCGTATGAAGGCAAGGAACTGGGGCAACCTCTGGCCAAGAGGCCATGTGCGAGGAACTGAATTCTGTCAATGAACACATGAATGAGATTGAAAGCAGACCCTGTCCCAATCAGGCCTTCAGATGAGACCCCAGCCCTGGCTGACATCTCAATTACAGCTATGAGAGATCCTGAAGCAGAGAATCCAGCAAAACCACATCAGATTCCTGTGGTTTTAAGATGCTAATTTGGGATAATCTGTTATGCAGGATCAGATAACTCATACAGGGTAGTATGTATACTGACCTCCTTAAGGTACTCTCTCAGAACTATCTTACCAGGCTTTCTTTCCATCATTGTTATCACCACCTCTAGTATCCATTTATTTTGCTTATATTTCATTATTATATTTAGATATGTTTACCCTATTATCCTCCATCTTCCAACAAGAATGTCACGTTTATGAGTGGGGACTGTTTTTCTTCACTTGCTGTAGCCTCAGGGTTCAAAACAGAGCTGGGCACATGGTAGGTCCTCAGTAAGTATATATTTTAAATGAGCAAATAGAGCCCAACCTGTGGTGGCGCAGTGGATAAAGTGTCAACCTGGAACACTGAGGTTGCCAGTTTAATTTCTTTTTATTTTATTCATTTTAGAGAGGAGACAGAGAGAGAGAGAGAGAGAGAGAGAGACAGAAAGAGAGAAAGGTGGAGGAGCTAGAAGCATCAACTCCCATATGTGCCTTGACCAGACCAGTGCAGGGTTTTGAACTGGCAACCTCAGTGTTCCCAGGTCGACGCTTTATCCACTGCGCCACCACAGGTCAGGCGAGGTTGCCAGTTTAAAACACTGGGCTTGCCTGGTCAAGGTACATATGGAAGTTGATGCTTCCTGCTCACTGTTTCCCGCCTTCCTCTCCCCCCTCTAAAGTGAATAAATTAAAAAAAGAATTTTAAATGAGCAAATGGATTAATTCTAGCATTAGGAAACTAAACAAGTTTGTATAAACAGGTCAGCACATGGTGTGGCCAATACTAAGTGCTGCATAAATGTTAGCTGATGCTATTACTTGTTAAATGGGCCCCTGTGTACTCCATCCACTGTGCTACACTGAGGAGACAGAGCTGGTCCCTTTCCTAGAAGTGCCGGTGGTGAGCAGAGCTGCAGGAACACTGTGAGCTTAGAAATTGGGAAAGGGGCACTGGCTGGTTGGCTCAGTGGTAGAGTGTTGGCTTGGTGTGTGGATGTCCCGGGTTTGATTCCTGGTCAGGGCACACAGGAGAAGTGACTATCTGCTTCTCCATCCATTCCCTGTGCGCCCCCCCCCCCTTTTCTCCCACAGCCACTGCTTGGTTGATTCAAGTGCATTGGCCCCAGGTGCTAAGGATGGCTCCTCCCATGCTAAAAATAGATCAGTTGCAAGCATGACCCTAGAAGGGGGTTGCTGGGTGGATCCTGGTTGGAGCACACGCTGGAGTCTATCTCCCCTTCTCTCACTTTGAAAACAAAAGAAAAAAATAAAAAAAATTAGGAAGGGGATGTCTTGCCAACCTTCCCCTCTAGGCTGTGGGGAGCTGACCCACACAGGGGCTGGTAAACTTTCTCTATAAACATGGAGTATTTGTTGTAACTGCTCAACTTGGCCACTGGAGAGCAGAAGCAGCCATGCATGATGTGTGTGCACATGTGTGAGCCAGTGTGCTAATAAAACTTTATTTACAAAAACACATTGTAGACCAGGTTTGGCATAAACTGTACTTTGCTAAGCCATGTTTTTTACTTATTTATTTATTTGTTTGTTTACTTATTCATTCATTCATTTTAGAGAGAGAGAAAAAGGGGGAAGAGAATGAAGCACCAACTCCTATATGTCCCTTGACCAGGCAAACCCAGGGTTTTGAACTGGCAATCTCAACCTTCCAGGTCGATGCTTTATCCACTGTGCCACCACAGTCAGGCTATTTATTTATTTAAGTGAGAGGAGGGGAGATAGATAGACTCCCGCATGGGCCCTGACCGGGAGTTGTCCCTCGCCATATTGTGGTTCACTTTTCGCGGTCTCACTGTATTGAGGATTTTTAAATTGTACATTATCTAATTTTGTATCATGGATTTTTCACTATATTGAGAGATTTTGCGGTATATAAATACTTTTATATATTTATTATTTTAATTATTTTTGTGGTAAAATAAGCAAAATAAGTGTGGGAAAGGTTTATAAGAGTGTGGGGAGGGTTTATAAGGACTTAAAAATATATAAATAATAAAATAAATATAAGGTTGCTACTTTGCGGAATTTTGCCCATCACAGGGTTCTGGAACCTAACACCCACGACAGATGAGGGACCACTGTACACCCGGAAACCCTCACCTGGGGCAGATGCTGGAATCCCTGAGCTATCCTCAGTGCCCCGACAGAAGCTTGAATCAATCGAGAGGAGAAGAGAGAGAGCAAAGTGTGAGAGGGAGGGGAACAAAAGCAGATGGTAGCTTCTCATGTGTGCCCTGACTGGGGATCAAACCTGAGACGTCCGCATGCCAGGTCCACTGAGCCAACTGGCCAGGGCCACTAAACCATGTCTTAGAGTGGAGTTGGGTTAACACTTAATAATAGTAAGTAAATAATAATAACAGATGGTGCATGCACACAAGAAAAAATGTTGTGGATCAAGAATGACAGAAGTACAGCAAACCATCTGAAAGACTGAATCAAAATGCACCAGCCTAACTGGTGGTGGCACACTGGGTAGAGCGTTGGCCTGGGATGCTGATGACTCAGGTTCAAATGCTGACATTGCCAGCTTGAACATGTGCTCATTTGGATTGAGCACAGGGCCGCTGGTTTGAGCATGGGATCATTTACCTCAGGGGTTGGGAACCTATGGCTCGTGAGCCAAATGTGGCTCTTTTGATGGCTGCATCTGGCTTGCAGACAAATCTTTAATTAAAATAATAATAACGATAAAAATATAAAACATTCTCATGTATTACAATCCATTCATTTCCTACCGCTCATGTTCATGGTTGCGGGTGGCTGGAGCCAAAGACAGCCATCCTCCAAGACAACGCCAAATTTTTTTTTCCCCAAGGATAGAGAGCGTCAGAGAGAGGGATAGATAGGGACAGACAGACAGGAACAGAGAGAGGTGAGAAGCATCAATCATTAGTTTCTCGTTGCCCTTGCAACATCATAGTTGTTCATTGATTGCTTTCTCACATGTGCCTTGACCGCGGGTCTTCAGCAGACCGAGCAACCTCTTGCTAGAGCCAGCGATCTTGGATCCAAGCTGGTGAGCCTTCGCTCAAGCCAGATGGACCCGCGCTCAAGCTGGAGACCTCGGGGTCTCTAACCCGGGTCTTCCGCATCCCAGTCCAACAGTCTATCCACTGCACCACCGCCTGGTCAGGCAACACCAAATATTTACTGGATAATGCATAACGTACACGGGTCATTGTGAGGTCAGGAAGTAAACTTCCCTCCTTTTAATCAAGTAGTCAGCTAGCTAATTGCAGAAACCCTTTTGACGAAAAAGATGGCTAAAAGAAAAAAGATGAGGAGTATCTTACTCTTCAGCAGGAATGGACAGAGAAGTTTGCCTTTGTGGAGAAAGCAGGTTCTGCAGTGTGTCTAATATGCAATGATAAAATTGCATCGATGAAACGATCAAATATAAAGTGGCACTTCGACACACGCCATACTACATTTGCATCAAAATATCCAGCCGGGGACAGCAGGAAGAAAGCAAGTTAAGAGCTACTGTGCTGAGTGCAAGCTAGTCAGCAGCAACTCCATGTTTGGACCCAACAAGTTGACTGGAATTCGGTTATCTTTGCTGGTGCTTTAGCAACTGTGAGAAACTGAAAGCCATTCACAGATGGGGAGTATGCAAAACATTCATGCTTGATGTTGCCAATGAACTTTTTGATGACTTTTCGGATAAAGACAAGATAATCAAATGAATAAAAGACATGCTTCTGTCGGCAAGAACTGTTCACGATCGTACCATCATGATGGCAAATCAAATTGAGGCAACACAAGTGAAGGACATAAATGCAAAACCATTCTTTTCTCTCACTTTGGATGAGTCAACAGATGTAAGCCATTTATCCCAGTTCAGCGTGATTGCAAGGTATGCTGTCAGTGACACACTATGTGAGGAAAGCTTTGCTGTTTTGCCTATGAAAGAGACAACAAGAGTGGAGGATTTATTCAAGTCTTTCACTGAGTTCACTAAAGAAAAAGATCTACCGATGGATAAACATTTCGGTGTGTACTGATGGTGCTCCATGCATGGTGGGGAAAAACAGGATTCATAGCGCTTCTTCGTGAACATGAAAAGAGACCCATCCTAAGTTTTCACTGCATCCTACATCAGGAGGCGCTTTGTGCTCAGATGTGTGGCGAGCAGCTAGGTGAGGTGATGTGGCCGGTCATTCGGGTGGTCAACTTTATTGTTGCCCGAGCTTTAAATGATCACCATTTTAACACACTGCTGGATGAAGTTGGGAATAATTATCCTGGTCTGCTTCTGTATAGCAATGTGCGTTGGTTGTCAAGAGGGAAGGTGCTCAGCTGTTTTACGGCTTGACTGAGCAAAATCCGGACTTTTCTTGAAATGAAGAATGTCGAGCATCCTGAGTTAGCTAACACTGAGTGGCTCCTGAAGTTCTATTATCTCGTGGACATGACTAAACATCTGAACCAGCTCAATGTGAAAATGCAAGGCATTGGAAATACAGTCTTATCCCTTCAACAAGCAGTGTTTGCATTAGAAAACAAGCTAGAATTCTTCGTCGCCGACATTGAAACAGGTTGTTAACTACATTTTGAAAAACTGGGAGAGTGACCCTGCTCAACATCTTGATCTCCAGCAGCTAGTGGGCTTCACATCTAATCTGCAGTCATTCAAAGCGCACTTTGGAGAATTTTGTGAGTGCACTTGTCTTTTTAAGTTCATCACCTATCCACATGAGTGTGCAGTGGACAGCGCCGACTTGAGTTACATCCCCCATGTCTCTGTCAGAGATTTTGAGCTACAAGCTGCTGACCTAAAGGCCTCAGACATGTGGGTGAATAAGTTCAAGTCACTGAATGAAGATTTGAAAGACTTGCACAACAGCAAGCAGAGTTGGCGAGCAAACACAAGTGGGGAGAAATTAAAAAACTTCAACCCGTGGACCAGCTGATTGTGATAACTTGGATTGTGCTTCCCATCACATACCACACACTGCAGCGTGTGAGTATTGCTGTACTGATGATGTTTGGCTCTACGTATGCATGTGAGCAGTCTTTCTCACATCTAAAGAACGTTAAGACCAACCTATGATCACGCTTAACGGGTGGAAGTCTCAATGCCTGCATGAAGTTCAACCTCACCACGTATCAACCAGACTACGAAGCCATCAGCAAAACCATGCAGCACCAGAAGTCGCATTAATGATAAGAAGTACTTTATTCATCACTGGTTAGCAACAGCATAACAAAGTTATTAAAAAGAATTCAGAGACTTATTGTACTTTATTTATATTTATTTATTTATTTTTTACAGGGACAGAGAGAGGGACAGAGAGAGGGACAGACAGACAAGAACAGAGAGAGGTGAGAAACATCAATCACTAGCCCTTCATTGCCGTTGCGACACCACAGCTGTTCACTGATTGCTCTCCTACATGTGTCCCGACCACGGGCCTTCAGCAGACCAAGCAACCCCCTGCTGGAGCCAGCGACCTTGGGACCAAGCTGGCGAGCTTTTGATCAAGCCAGATGGGCCTGTGCTCAAGCCGCTGAACTCGGTGTCTCGAACCGGGTCTTCCATATCCCAGTCCGACGCTCCATCCACTGCGCCACCACCTGGCCAGGCAAGACTTATTGTACTTTAAAAGTGTTGGTCTTACATAAAATGCACACATTTACTTGTATTTAGTGTTAAACATATTGTATGGCTCTCACGGAATTACATTTTAAAATATGTGGCATTCATGGCTCTCTCTCAGCCAAAAAGGTTCTTGACCCCTGATTTACATGATCACATGGTTCTGGCTTAAGCCCATAGGTCACTGACTTGAGCAAGGGGTGACTGGTTTGGCTGGAGCCCCACAATCAAGGCACATATATGCAGTAATCAATGAACAAATAAAATGACACAGCTACGAGTTGATGCCTGTCTCTGTGTCTCAATTTCTTGCTCACTAAAAAAAAAACAAAAAGGAAAGACAGAAAAAGAAAAAAATGTACCAAAGGCCTGCCTGCCCATCCCCCAATCTCTTTTCACAACTCAAGTTGAATGACTTGTTTTCAGGGGTCTCTGACTGAACTGGAACCTGGGCACTATTCACAATGCTGAGCTGGGGAAGACTGGCTCAGTGTGCTGGTCCATACGTCACAATGGGATCTCTTGCTTGGGGCACTGACATAACACTTACTGATTTCCTTGGTAGAAATACTCCTGTCATGGCCAGTTTTAAGCCCAGATATGATGCTGCTGAGTGCAGGATTGAGAAAGGCTATTACCATGAGTCAGCTCTCACCAGCTGCCAGCACAGGCTCGCTTCTGCCCGCACAGTCAGGGCTTCAAAACCGGGACCCGAGTCCTCTTCGCAGCCATGGAGCAGTAATGTCAGGCTCCTCAAGTCCTCATCAGAAGCCCTGACTGGACCCCAGGTCTTCTCTTCATCTGTCTTATCTAAGCAGAAAAATTGCCATAGGAAAGTGGACCCCAAAAGTGGGAGGTTTTCATCCCCCAAACTCTGACAGTGAAAAACACAAAACGTTGTTATCAAATGCCAAATGAAAGTCACACGTGTGTGTGTGTGTGTGTGTGTGTGTGTGTGTGTGTGACAGAGAGAGAGAGAGAGAGAGAGAGAGAGAGAGAGAGAAAGGAGAGCTGATGTCAGATACCGTGGGAGGGTAGGAGAGAAGGCTGTGAAGGAGTCTGGTAGCCACACAGGACCTTCTACTAGAAAGTACTGGAGTCATAAGGATTACACCAGAGTTGAAATATGTCAACCTTGAAAGAATGTGAGCTTGGGAACCAGACTTACTGGTCATATGACCATATTAGCTATCAATCCCTGTGTAACAAGTATCTCGACACTTCACATACTAAACAACACACATTTATCCTGTGGTTCCTGAGGCAGGAATCCAGCACTAGCAGAGTTGCATGGTTCTGTGGCCCCTCCTCAGACTCTGGCAGAGAGGAGGTGCCCAGGCCAGGAGGACGAGTTTCTTTAAACTTCTTTTTATTTATTTTTTATTTTATTCATGTTCTTTTTTTTTAGAGAGGAGACAGAGTGAGAGAGAGAGAGAGAGAAAGAAAGAGAGAAAGGGGGGAGGAGCTGGAATCATCAACTCCCATATGTGCCTTGACCAGACCAGTGCAGGGTTTTGAACTGGCGACCTCAGTGTTCCCAGGTCGACACTTTATCCACTGCGCCACCACAGGTCAGGCCGAGGACGGGTTTCTTTTATTGGTCTCAGGTGATTTTGTGGTGAGAAGGGAAGGAGCCAACCAGGGGTGAGTGGGTTCACCCACATACCCAAAACATGGCTGACATCTCAAAGACTGTCCAAGAGAAGGCCATCTGGAAGGCTGCTCCAAGAATGTCACACTCCTGAATTCAGTGCCAGGAGGGTGGCAATGTGAGCTGGGGACCCTGAGGTCAGGAGGACAGGTGGGTGGGGGGACAGGAGAGAAACTGAATCCCTTGGCTAAAGCCCTCACTGTCCCTGCTGGCCTCAGAGGACATTCATGATCGTCCAGTTGTGACTCTGGTTTGTGCCAAGGCTTCCTGCCCAGATCACTGGCTGGATCTGGATGTGAAACCCTTGACCTGGAGAAGGGACAGGGTGGGGCTCAGTCTCTGTCCTCTATGTTGGAATATACACCTACCTGGCTCAGAGAGGAGGTGATGGGTGACCAGGGTGCAGGGTCAGCCATCTTCCTGTACCTCATGGCACCTGGGGAGAGACAAGCACTAGCCCACCATGTCTTGTTCCTGAAGCCTACCTCTGGACAGTTCCAGAAGAGCAGAGCCAGTGATGAGCCTGGGAGAGTAGGGTTAGTGATTTCTGCTTGTTCCCAGAGGGTATGGAAACAGCCTGGCCTTTCTGGAAAACTCCTGAAAGAACCCATTACAATTTAACCTGCCTGCTCCTTGACCCAACAACTTAACTTCTAAAAATTGACTGATAGAAATCCTTGCCCAGGCTGGCAAAGGCACCTGTGCCAAGCTCCAAGTCAAACTCAAAGCTACACACCACAATGATTAAGAGGGGCAGATCCTGGCTTCACCACCCACCCACAGCTGTGTGGCTTTGGGAAAGTGGCTTCACCTCTCTGGGGCTCCATCTCCTCATCTGATAAGTGAGGTGATAACGGTACTAATGACAATGGCTCATATGTATGAAGGGTTCCCTGCCACTGGGCCCTACTGGAGCTGCCATCCAGATCTGCTTCCCTCATCAAAACCAAGCCCCACAGCTGCCAATAGTGCCCATGCTCTGCTCCCAGCTCTCTCCACCTTCCTCTTGGCTTTTGGGATCTGTGGGTGTTGGGGGACCATGTGTGGTTCTTTCTTACCCATCCTGCCACTTCAGTGGCCTCCCTCCTTTTAGCCTCCTACTGAACCATGATCTTTAATATTCCCAACCCCCCTGCTGTGCTGACCAAGTGTCTCACGGACTAAAATATTCCGTGGCTCCCAATTGCCCTAACCTTCATACTCAAGGTCTCTGGCCATTTTCCATCCCACACACCCTGTGCTTACACTTGTAAAATCACACTGTGGCTCCTCATCTTTACACCTTCACTCAAGCCATGCCTCCTCCTGGAGTGTCCCCACTGGCCTCTAGTTCAGTTGGGGAACTCCTACTCATCCTTCAGTGCTCAACTCAGGTTATCTCCTCTCCAGGAAGCCTTTCCCCACAGTTCAAGCTCAAGTGAGTGCTGCATGTCCATGCAGACAGTGGCTTCTACTGCCTTACTAACTGCCTCCCCAACTATGCTGTGGGTTCCTATCTTGTTCACTGCTGAGTCTGCCGTGCCTCAAACAGTTCTTAACACACAGTCAGGGCTCAATCAAGGTGTTTAAGAGAATGAGGGAAAATGGAAGCACCACTTTGGGGACTAGTTGGGGGAGGCAGGAAGGCTGAGGACTGAGAGGAGCAGTAGACCAATTTTCCAGCTTTAACCCTATAATAATGTTTGAATTCTGTTTTTACCACATGATTACATATGCATAAATATATATAAGGCTAGTTATTTAATCACCTGAAATTCTTCACCAGAAAGGCCAATTTATAATATTTTGCCAAAGTCCATCTAGTCTTCAAAATCTAAACATATACATATCTTTACAATTCAGATAGAAACAACCATTTTGTGGTAGCACCGCAAATGTCCATCAGTGGATGAGTGGGTAAACATGTGGTCCATCCACACACTGGACTGTTACTCAGCCATGAAAAGGAGTGATGCACTGACACCCATTACAACATGAACAAACCTTGAACACATAAGGCTCAGTGAGAGAAGCCAGACCCAAAAGGCCACACAATGTGTGATTCCATTCATATAAAATGTCCAGAAAATCCACAGAGACAGAGAGTGGAGGCTGCCAAGGGCTGGGGCAGAGAGATGGGGAGTGACTGCTAATGAGGACAAGGTTTATGTTTGGGATGATAATCATGTCCTGGAATTGGACAGATGCGGTAGTTTACTACATTGCAAATAATACACATACTAAAACCCACTGAATTGCACACTTTTTTGGAGAGAGAGAGAGGCAGGGAAAGAGAGAGAAAGAGAGAGGAGGAACATTCAGCTGCTCTGTATGTGCCCTGACCAGGGAATCAAACTGGCAACCTCTGCACTCTAGGACCAACCAAGCTATCTGGCCATGTTTTAATTTTTGTTAATTTTTTAGAGAGACAGAGAGAGGGATGGAGAGGGAGGGAAGGGGAAAAGAAAGCATATGTTGTTCCACTCAGTCATGCATTCTTTGGTTGCTTCTTGTGTGTGTCCTGACCAGGGATCGAACCCACAACCTTGTTGTTTTGGGACGACACTCTTAACCAACTGACCTAACTGGGCAGGGCTGAATTGCACACTTTAAAAGGGTGAATTAGCCTGACCAGGTGGTGGTGCAGTGAATAGAGTGTTGGCCTGGGACGCTGAGAACCCAGGTTCAAAACCCCAAGGTCACCAGCTTGAGGGTGGGGTTGCCAGCTTGAGTGTGGAATCACAGACATGATCCCATGGTCGCTGGCTTGAAGCCCAAGGCCGCTGGCTTCAGCAAAGGGTCACTGGCTTGGCTGCAGCCCCTCAGTCAAGGCACATATAAGGAAGCAATCAATGAACAACTCAGGTGCTGCAACAAAGATTTTATGCTTATCTCTCTCCCTTCTTGTCTGTCTGTCTTTCTCACATACACATACACAAAAATATTAAAAAATTAAAAACATAAAAGGGTGAATTGTGTGGTATGTAGAACATATCTCAATAAAGCTGTTGTAAATAACCAAAATATATAACTTAAAAATGTTTTTATTTTAAACACACCTAATTTTTTTTAACCAAAAAAAAAATAGCTTCTGGCAAAAATACGCCCTAATAGTACAGAAATATGTGGAGAGAAATTGTAAGCTCTACCTGTCCTTTTCCCAAATCCTTAATACCTCCCTTGTGGTGACAAAGTAAAAATGTGACTGTTATTGGCTATTTAATGTTCCATGGTACAGTGGCTTGTTCATCAAATCCCCTATTAATCTACATCTAGGTTGCTTATAGTTTTTCTGTCTTTATAAATAATGCTGCTATAAACATCTCTCCACAACCATCGTTTCCCAGGGATAAGATGAAACGGGGGCCGCTGGACTTGATGAGGGAAGGTTCCACCAGGAGCTAAGCTACAGGGCAGAAAGCAGAGCCCCTCCTGCTCAGCCTTGTGGTCCCTGGCACAGCCTGTGGGTCTCCTAGCTGTCCTGATAAACACCACCAGCTTGATTCCACCTCTGGGTGTTTGTCCTTGCAGTCCCCACAGTCCCCGATATCCTTCATCCTCAGATGCCACCTCCATTGGCATTTCTTCTGATGCTGGCTGAGCACTCTCCTTTCTCTGCTGCTCACCTGGTCACTCTCCCAGGACTGATTTACATATCACTCATAAGCCTGGTGTGAATGTGCCTGAGTACTTGTTTATTATCCACTCCCCTTCAGACTGTGAAGTGCAAGAGGTCAGGGACTTTGTCATTCTTGATCCCCACAGCATCCCAGCACCCAGTCTAGGCCTTGGCACATAGCATGTGCCTAATAAATGACTGCAGAATAAAAAAGAAAACAGAATGAAGGAGAAAATAAACAGATCAACTATACATGAACACAGGCTCAATGTCACTGAACAAAGGTGTCTTTCATTATCAGATGTATCCAATTTCAAATTATGCTAACATGTGAAATACTATGAGGCTTGGAACTGGTAAGATATGATAATTCAAAAGCGGTGTGAAGATCAAGATAAGGGAACTGTGAGTGGGGAATAATGGATGGTTTAGATGGGGGATCAGGAGGAGCTATCTGAGGGGGTGAGATTTAATGCAAGACCTCAAAGGTAAAGAAGAGCCAGCATTGTGAGAGCAAAAGAAGAGTGTCTAGGCAGAGGGAACAGCTTATGCAAACGTCCTGATTAGGAACAACAACCATGGCTTCTGGAAGAGGTGAATGTATGTACAGGGCCTCATCTTTGTCCTCACACTTTTACAACCAAAATCAAGATTTTGAGGCAGCCTGACCAGGCAGTGGCGCAGTGGATAGAGCGTCGGACTGGGATGTGGAGGACCCAGATTCGAGACCCCAAGGTCGCCAGCTTGAGTGTGGGCTCATCTGGTTTGAGCAAGGCTCACCAGCTTGAGCCCAAGGTCGCTGGCTCGAGCAAGGGGTCACTCGGTTTGCTGTAGCTCTACGGTCAAGGCACATATGAAAAATCAATCAATGAACAACTAAGGAGCCACAATGAAGAACTGATGTTTCTCATCTCTCTCCCTTCCTATCTGTCCTTCTCTCTGACTCTCTGTCTCTGCCACAAAAAAACAAAACAAAACAAAACAAACAAACAAAGAAAAAGATCTGGAGGCAGACACTGGCTGGGATCTCTAAGAAAGCAAGGAGGTTAATCCTTAATAGTGAGAAAGCAAGGAATGGAGCAGTCACTTACTCAAAGGGTCGATGGCTGAGCCAGGATGGGTCACCTGGTCTGAATGCTGGTGATGAGCTACTCTCTGTGAACTCCAGGCATCAGGTCTGTCTGCCACAACTGGTGTGGGAGGCCACAAAGGAGGCATGTACCTCATATTGAAGGGGACCCATCAACTGTATGTACTATGTACTGTCTGCCAGTCTTTGGGGAGCCTGAGCTTGGGATCTTTGATGGGTCAAATTCGGGCAGGAAGAAAGTGTCAGGCTCAGAGCTGCTCCCAGATGCAAGGGTAGGCTAGGGGCAGAGGGAAGGGGTTTTGGGAGCTGTGTCTGGGGCCCCAAGACCTCCACTCCTGGGTTCAAAGATTTAGTAGTAGGACTCCTGGGGCTCAGCATACAGTCATACTCATGGCTACTACCTATTACAGCAAAAAGTTGCAGAAACAACCCCTGCCAGGTAGCTTAGTTGGTTAGAGTATTGTCCCAATACATCAAGGTTGCAGATTTGATCCCTGGTCACAGCACATACAAAACAACAAATGAATGCATAAATAAGTGGAACAACGAGTAAATGTTTCTCTGTCCTTCTTCTCCCTCTTTAAAATCAATCAATAATTTTTTTTTTAAGTTACAGACAAAAATTAGAAAAGGGAAAAGAATGTGGGGCAGGTTCAGGAGGACCAGACACACGCTTCCAGAGTCTTCTCCCAATGAAGTCACACAGAACATGCTCAGTTGCCCTGGCAATGAGTTGTCACAACAGGTGTGAAATGTTGTCTTTTAGAGAAGCTCATCGAGACCCAGCACCCAGAGTTCTCACTGGGGGCTGGTCATGCAGGTACCTCTGCCTGGCCCAGACCAAGATTCCAGACTCCAGGAGAGCAGGTACTCAGCAAAAACCACATTGTTTGTACAAACAGTTTAAGCCCAGGAACCATTCTTATCGAAGAACAGTAGGAACCATCCTGAAATTTAAGTTCCCAGATGCAAGCCAAGGTCCAGCCTTGTAAGCTGGCCTTCCTAAGGATGGCAGACTCAAACTGGCTGTATTAAAACTTTCTGCACAGGAGCCTGAAATGAGAGACATAGGGAAGGTGGGTTTGGATTATGAAAAATAACTCCATAAATAATCAGAAAATAAAGCACTTTGTGTTTTAAGCACCTACTGGACATCAGGCAACACATGGAGCATTTTCCACCACTTTCAAAGTCTCTATGAATGATTTACCCATTTTGCAAGGGAGGAAACTGAGTCCTGGTGATTTCAGCTACTCAGTCACACAGCAAGAGTAGCAGAACAAGAATTCAGACCTGGCCTGACCCGGCGGTGGCACAATGGATAGAGCGTCGGATTGGGACGTGGAGGACCCAGGTTCGAGACCCCGAGGTCGCCAGCTTGAGCGCGGGGCCCATCTGACTTGAGCAAAAGCTCCTCAGCTTGGACCCAGGGTCACTGGCTCCAGCAAGGGGTGGCTCGGTCTGCTGAAGGTCTGTAGTCAAGGCACATGTGAGAAAGCAATCAATGAACAACTAAGGTGTTGCAACGGCAACAAAAAACTAATGATTGATGCTTCTCACCTCTCTCCGTTCCTGTCTGTCTGTTCCTATCTCTGACTCTCTCTCTGTCCTTGTAAAAAAAAAAAAAAAAAAAAAAAAAAAAAGAATTCAGACCTGGAGACACGACTCTGGGGGAAACAGTGTAATGCAGTGATTAGGAGCCTAGGTTCTGGAGCCTGGAGCCTAGGTTTGACTCTTCCACTTCTGGCTATAACATATCCTTTCTGGGCCTCAGTTTCCTCATCTCAATGGATATTACCAATCTACTTGCGAGGATTTAATCAGCATGGCACCTAGGCAGTGTCATGCACACGGAAGTACATACCAGTAAATTACAGAAATATGCTCAGTGTGGAAGGACTTCCAAGGACACGAAGCCCTGCACAGTACACTTGAATGTGAAAAAGCTAGGGCTGGATTCCTTACATAGGTGTTTAAAAGATGAGGGCACTAAATCAGAAGAAAGGACAACAACCCGACCTCAACCCCTGGGCTCCTGGCTGTCAATCCTGACATCTTGGACTTAAAACTCCCAGGCCTGGGAGCTCATTGCCTTTATAGGAGCACACGTTCTCCCATAGGTGAGGATAGGTACTCAGAATTCCAGAGCTCTTTCTTCTTAATTCTGCCTTCCAAGGTCCTCTCCACCCAAGAGTACTTACTGGTTTTGCCCCAGCAGAGCTAGGAAGAGACGTTGAAGAACCGCTGCGGGCAGAAAAGTTTGTTTTGCAAACCTTAACCCCTCGTAATAATGCGACTAGCTAGAGAACCCAAGAGGGGGCAGGGCTTAGCATACTCCCGCCCCCGACGGTGAAAAGTATAGAGATGGAATGCATTTTAAAAGAAGCCCCACCACCCAAGGGAAGTTGTTGGATAATTTCCTTAGAAAAACCCAATCAGGGAAAGTGATTGGGTAGACATACCCGGGGAAGGTTTAGCTAAGATTCACTTCCCGCAATAGGTTATTGGGCGGAAAGCCCCGCCCCACAGAAGGCCATTAGAAGAGAAGAAATAAAGGTTCCAAGAGGAGAGCGAGCATAGGAAGCACATCACAGCCAGAACTCGGAGATATGCCGCCTTGGGTATAAAGCCCTAGACTCCCGACACTTACAATTTCAACTTTTCGCTCCGACATCCTTGTCTCCTACTCCTCTCACAAGTAAGAAAAAACAGGTTAGCACCGAACTTCCCCGGTTGTCTCTAACACTTCCGGCATTGTCACTACCTGGCTTCAGCGTACACAACTTGCTCTTGTCATTGGGTCCAACTCCCGCCATTTAAACTCTCAATCCCGTTGTTTTCGCTTCCGAGTTACAACTGTGGTAGCTCATAACAAAGGTTCCGGGACCATCTGGATATGGAGAAGTTCCGAGCAGGTACTGTGTCCCTAGAAGTCAGCAGCGGCTTGTTCAAATTTCATCGTGACACGATTCCCTGTTTCTTAGGTTTCGTTTCTTTAACTCTGCCGGCATGAGTTTTGTTTCAGGGTTTGCGGCAGGTGACCAACCACAAACGAATGTCCGATGTCACAAACTGAGAAGTCATGGACAGTTGCAACTGCTGACGGTTGAAAATGTATAATCATCTGTAATTACTCCTGCGCCCAGCGATAGCGACAGCCAATCAGCAAATGCCCCACCACTTCCCTAACCTAACCCTTAATACATGGCCTAAGACTGTAGCCGGGGCTGCTCTCATTTTTCGAGACAGCCCGGCAGTTTTTCTTGCTAATAAAGCCTGATCCTCTAAACCTTTCGGTTGCCAGTCTTCTTTTCAGTCTAACATTTGGTGCCGAAACCTGGGATAAGGTACTGGCTGCCTGGATGATCCCCCTTTGCGGGCCAAGTTTACAACCAGAGAAGCAATGGACAGCGCATCATCCCGGGCTTACTCCCTGATTCTGCTTGGACCTGTAATTGTGGGTTGATTGGCCAGCAGGCCAACCCCTGCAGACCCAGAGACAAGGATCCCTCGTCTTCTCCGGTATTCAGTATGCTTTCTTTATTCCTCCCAATTAACCCCCTAATTCTCACGGCCGAAATTAGGGAGAACACTACTCCAGGTGACTTGTTCCTACGGACTACTTAACAAGTCCAGGCGCCTGGCCAACTTGCCCTTCTCTGGAACCGGGGATCCCGGTGACGACTGGCCTCCTCCCGTTCTACCTACTATGAAACAAATAGTGAAAAGAGTTTGAGGACGCTCTTCTCTTTTCCTATTTTCAGCCCACCATCGGCTCCTCCCAATCTCAACCCTCAAAAGCTACTCCTTGCCTGACCAGGCGGTGGCGCAGTGGAGTGTCAGACTGGGATGTGGAGGACCCAGGTTCAAGACCCCGAGGTTGCCACCCTGAGCGCAGACCCATCTGGCTTGAGCAAAAGCTCTCCAGCTTGGACCCAAGGTCGCTGGCTCCAGCAAGGAGTTTCTCGGTCTGCTGAAGGCCCGCGGTCAAGGCACATGTGAGAAAGCAATCAATGAACAACTAAGGTTCATTGTTGCAACAGCAATGAAAACTAATGATTGATGCTTCTCCTCTCTCTCCGTTCCTGTCTGTCTGTCCCTCTGTCCCTTTCTATCCCTCTCTCTTACTCTCTCTCTCTGTCCCTGTAAAAAAAAAAAAAAAAAAAAAAAAAAACACAAAAAACCTACTCCTTTAGGTTGCCTCCTAAAAAATCTCGTCAAACTCGGCCTCGCAGATCTTAAACCCAAAAAATTAATCTTCTTTGTAATTCGGCCTGGCCCCACTATAAATTAGATAACAGTTCCCATCGGCCTGAAAAGGGAACCTTTAACATTAACATCCTCCGAGACCTGGGTAATTTCTGCCACCGGGCCGGGAAGGCCTCAGAGATCCCTTCTGTTCAGGCTTTCTTCTACCTTCGCTCTCGTCCTTCGCTCTATGCTACTTGTTCCACTTACCAGGTTCTTCTTGCAAAAACGGCCCAATCCCCTACCCCCTTCTCTCTCTCCTGATTTATTTATTATTTTTATTTTATTCATTTTAGAGGAGAGAGAGAGAGAGAGAGAAAGGGGGGAGGAGCTGGAAGCATCAGAGAGAGAGAGAGAGAAAGGGGGGAGGAGCTGGAAGCATCAGAGAGAGAGAGAGAGAAAGGGGGGAGGAGCTGGAAGCATCAACTCCTGTATGTGCCTTGACCAGACCAGTGCAGGGTTTTGAACTGGCGACCTCAGTGTTCCCAGGTCGACGCTTTATCCACTGGGCCACCACAGGTCAGGCTCTCTCATAATTTATTTGACCCTGCAGACCACTCCACCCCTCGAGCCTCAGAACCTCCCGTCTTACCTCCTCCTTATAATCCATCCCATGATCCACCTCCTCCCTACAGGTTTTCTTTCTAATAAAACCTGATCCTCTAAACCAGTGGTTTTTAACCTGGGTTCTATCGAACCCTAGGGGTTCGATTAGTCGGTCTCAGGGGTTCGGAGAAGCCTCTGCCACGGAGGTCAGAATAAAGTAATACCATAATTTGTTGTGAGTTCATGCATTTTGTTGGTTTTGTTTTTTGAGCAAGGTGATGTTCATGCACGGCTCATTTTGTGCACCGGTAAAAAAACATATACCTATGTCTTGAATTTGGGGAAAAAAAATTGTATTTTATTTATCACTAAAGAAGGGTTCAGTGAATGCGCATATGAAACTGGTAGGTTCGGTACCTCAAAAAAGGTTAAGAACCACTGCTCCTTTCGGTTGCCAGTCTTCTTTTCAGTCTAATACTGTTATCTGTTCCTTTATTCAGCTAATAAAACGCTCAGTGTTGGGCGCCTACTCTATGTATTTACCTCTGAGAACCCACAGACCGTCCCTGTATTCTTAGCGCTCACATGGGGACTGGGCAAAAGAGTATCCTGGACTGCCAACCCCGAGTTGGGATAGATAGGGACAGACAGACAGGAACGGAGAGAGATGAGAAGCATCAATCATCAGTTTTTCGTTGCGACACCTTAGTTGTTCATTGATTGCTTTCTCATATGTGCCTTGACCGCAGGCCTTCAGCAGACCGAGCAACCCCTTGCTCGAGCCAGCGACCTTGGGTCCCAGGTGGCGAGCTTTTGCTCAAGCCAGATGAGCCTGCGCTCAAGCTGGCGACCTTGGGGTCTTGAAACTGGGTCTTCTGTATCCCAGTCCAACACTCTATCCACTGCGCCACCGCCTGGTCAGGCTGCCCACCCCGAGTTTATCTTGAGTCACAGGCAGAGACTCAAGAGTCAAGACCAAGCTGCAAACCCACCTTCCTCCTACACACGCACTAGCTTCCAAATGTCCCTCTATTCCCTGCTCATTGTCCCTTTAAGGAGGAAACCCCACCCAATTCTTTTTCCAGCCTCCTCCATTTTTTAAAATATGTATTTTTTTTTAATAGGGACAGCTAGAGAGTCAGAGAGAGGGACAGATAGGGACAGACAGACAGGAACGGAGAGAGGTGAGAAGCATCAATCATTAGTTTTTCATTGCCGTTGCAACTCCTTAGTTGTTCATTGATTGCTTTCTCACATATGCCTTGACTGCGGGCCTTCAACAGACCAAGCAACCCCTTGCTGGAGCCAGAGACCTTGGGTCCAAGCTGACGAGCTTTTTGCTCAAGCCAGATGGGCCTGCGCTCAAGCTGGTGAGCTCGGGGTCTCGAACCTGGGTCTTCCGCATCCCAGTCCGACGCTCTATCCACTGCGCCACCGCCTGATCAGGCTATATTCTTTTATCTTGGCCCTGGCCAGTGGGCTCCGTGGATAAAGCGTCCACCCCACGCATAGGACCCCCATGTTGGATCTCTGGTCAGTGCACACATGAGAACCAATTGTCTGCTTCTTTTCCCGTCCCTCTCCACCTTCTCTCTCTTCCCCTTTCACAGCAAGTGGCTTGATTGGTTCCAGCTTCGGGCATGGGTGCTGAGGATAGCTTGGCTGATTTAAGCATGGGCCCCAGATGGCAAGGGGGGATTGTCTGGTGGATACCAGTCAAGGCGCATGACGGAGCCTATCTCCCCTCCTCTCACTTAAAAAAGAAAAAGTACAGCCTGACCTGTGGTGGCGCAGTGGATAAAGTGTCGACCTGGGAACACTGAGGTCGCCAGTTCAAAACCCTGTACTGGTCTGGTCAAGGCACATATGGGAGTTGATGCTTCCAGCTCCTCCCCCCTTTCTCTCTCTCTTTCTCTCTCTCTCATTCTGTCTCCTTTCTAAAATGAATAAAAATTAAAAAATTTAAAAAAAATTAAAAAGAAGAAAAAAGGTTGGTTATCATGATTTAAAAAAAAAAGGAAAAGTACACACGCACGTATACATTATAAATATATGCATATATTTTAATTTTTTTTCTGTCAGGTATGTGCTCAGTCACTGGGAGCACAACAGAGAACAAGACATAATATTCCTGCCCTCACAGGGATCACTGTCTGTCTGGTGGGACAGATGGACAATAAACACACAAAAAGGACCTTTCAGGGCTTGGCAAATCATCTGAAGAAAAAACAGGGTAACTATGGACAGTGATAAGAACAGACTGCTTGGATGAGTTTCCAATGGCTGCTGTAACATTACCATAAGCTCGGTATCTTAACACACATTTATTTATTTATTTTTAATTAAAATTTTTTAAAAATTTTATTTATTGATTTTACAGAGAGAGGAGGGGAGAGAACAAGAAGTAGCAAGTCATAGTTGCTTCACTTTAGTTGTTCATTGATTGCTTGTTATATGTGCCTTGACTGGGCAAGCCCAGGGTTTTGAAACGGCGACCTCAGCATTCCAAGTCAGTGCTTTATCCACCGCGCAACCACAGGTCAGGCACATTTATTATTTTTTTAAAAATATTTTTAGCCTGACCAGGCGGTGGCTCAGTAGATAGAGCATTGGACTGGGATACAGAAGACCCAGGTTCGAGACCCCAAGCTCGCCAGCTTGAGTGTGGACCCATCTGGCTTGAGCAAAAAGCTCGTCAGCTTGGACCCAAGGTCGCTGGCTCCAGCAAGGGGTTGCTCGGTCTGCTGAAGGCCCGCGGTCAAGGCACGTGTGAGAAAGCAATCAATGAACAACTATGGTGTCGCAACGGCAATGAAAAACTAATGATTGATGCTTCTCATCTCTCTTCGTTCCTGGCTGTCTGTCCCTATCTATCTCTCCCTGTCTCTGTAAAAAAAAAAAAAAAAAAAAAAATTGTTGATTTCAGAGAGAGCCAGAAACATGGATCTGTTCCTGTATGTGCCTTGATCGGGGATGAAACCATCAATCTTTGTGCATCTGGACAATGCTCTAACCAACTGAGCTATGCAGCCAGGGTCACATACCTATTATTTTAGAGTTCTGGAAGTCAGAAGTCTATATGGGTGGCAAGGCTGGTTCCTTCTGGAGGCTCCAGGGAGAATCTGTTTCCTAAACCCTTTGAGTAGTACGCACATGTACGTCCTCATGCCTCCTGACTTATCCAGAGTACGATTGTATAAAAATTTTATTTTAAAAATGTGTTAGGCAACATTATAAAAAGGCAAATGCGTGTTCTTGTTTCCATAATTGGTTATCAAACAAACATGACGACTTTAAGTTAATAAAACTGGAACTGGAACTAATTTAATTTTTTGAAAAAAATACTCACTCCCGGGTGTCAGCAAGCATGAAAAAAGCCTCACTACTCAAAGGGTTAACTTTTCCAGCTTTTAGCGGTGCCTGCAATACTTGGCTCAGGGCCCTGCATCACTGACCATTGTTTCCACTGTCACATCACCCATCTCACCCTCTGATACCCTCCCTTCCTCTTATAAGGATCCTTTTAATTTTCTTGGGGTCCCTGGATAATTGCCCTCCTTCATGCTCAATTACTTAATGAAAGATTATTAAACTTTAAATTGAGGAGTTTCATGATTCTTACTTTAATCACATGTTGCTAGCCAGCATGACTCGTAATTGTGCAGGTCTCGAGTGGGAACGGTGGAGGATTAGGAAATAAACTCAGAGAGAAAAGAGATGGGATCAGGAGGTCTCGTTGCCAAGACTGATGGTCTGCAAGAGCACCTGCACTTCCAAAAGCTTTTTTTTATAGTGTAAAGCAAAGTTATTTTGCAAAACAAAGAGAGCTCAGATATAAAATCACATTTCTGAGGCAAACCAAGAATTCTCCCAAGTGCAGAACCCCCCCCCCTCCCCATGCATAACATCTTAACTTCATGAAACAAAGGGTAAAAAGAAAACTGCCTCCAGTCTCTCCCAGGGACATGGGGGATGGGACGGGTAAAAGCAATCAGCATCACAGCTAACATGGAGGTGTGGGGAAGAGCCTAACCTTTAGCAATTTAGGCCTTAAACTGCAAGGATCTTTGTCAGTTTATAGTCTCCCATAGACTCTAGCAACCTATTCAAGCAAATGAGGTGGGGGGATGGGCAGCAAGGACCTTGTCAGCTTACTGCCAGTTTCCTACACCTCTGTCCCCACAAAATCTAAACTGTCTCGCCTGACCAGGCGGTGGCGCAGTGGATAGAGCGTTGGACTGGGATGGAGAAGACCCAGGCTCGAGACCCTGAGGTCGCCAGCTTGAGCGCAGGCCCATCTGGCTTGAGCAAAAGCTTGTCAGCTTGAACCCAAGGTCGCTGGCTCCAGCAAGGGGTGGCTCAGTCTGCTGAAGGCCTGCGGTCAAGGCCCGTGTGAGAAAGCAATCAATGAACAACTAAGGTGTTGCAATGAAAAACTGATGATTGATGCTTCTCATCTCTCTCCGTTCCTGTCTGTCTGTCCCTATCTGTCCCTCTCTCTGACTCTCTGTTGTCCCTGTAAAAAAAAAAAAGAAAAAAAAATCTAAACTGTCTCTTGCAGCCTGTTTCCCACAATCACACCTGCAAAGTCTTTTTGGGGGGGTATTATTTTGCTTACCACAGGTGAAATGGTCATGGAAGACTTCTTGAGGGAGGTGACCACCTAAGTGAAATCCACAAACAAACTGATCTATTGAGAAAACATTCCCAGGCCTGGTGGCTTTGCCCCAGCCTCAGAGAAAATTTCCCAAACACTCATGTCCCATTTGTGCCCACCTACATTGGGGCTCACATCTAGGTAACTTTTGAGATGACAGGTGAACCAATCTGCTGAACTGAATGGATCCCACCATCCCATCCTAGGCAGAACTCCTTCCATACCCACTCCCACTTCAACTCCTCCAGCCAGTTACTTCCTCTGGTCCAGCCTTGATCCCATCCACGGAATGGTGATTCACTGTATATATGTGTCCTACTCTGCCCTGTCTTTGGCCTCTCTGTGTCTGTTGAATGAAGGGAGAAAGAGTCCCGATTCTAGTGACAGTGGTCTTTATCTAATTAAACAATAAATAATACGTCACATTCACAGTTCTGTAGTCAGAGGGAGCAAATCCCCATTTCACAGATTAGAAAATTAAGTGTCAGAGAGGCAAAGTCACTTGTCCAAGGTTGCCCAGCAACTCAGCAGCAGCAAACCCACACCAGTCAAGTTCCATACACCTTTGAGTGGATAGCAGTGGGAGGGGGGTGGATGTCAAAAGACCAGCCCCTTTTCCGGGGTGTTGGGAAGCCACTGCTACTTGCCAAGGGTCACAGAAGCAGTGGCAGGAAGACTCCAGTTGCTTGACTCGCCATAGTCAGTGAGGTCCTGAGCAGCCACCTGGACGCAGTACCTGACTCGGGGCCTCACAGTCCGGAGGGTGAAGGATGTGCCTTCAATGGGCCCCACCTAAGAGCAGAAGGGGGGCGGATCAGTAAGGATGAGGAGGCTGGGAAGGGCCACTGTGCACAGATCTCCATGACAGACTTCAGTACTGCTCCATCCTAACCCACACACCCTCCACAGTCCTCTCACAGTCTTTGCCCCTTCCTAGTTCTTTTTTCTTTTTTTTTTTACAGGGACAGAGAGAGAGGGATAGATAGGGACAGACAGACAGGAACGGAGAGAGGTGAGAAGCATCAATCATTAGTTTTTCGTTGCGATACCTTAGATGTTCATTGATTGCTTTCTCACATGTGCCTTGACCGTGGGCCTTCAGCAGACTAAGCAACCCCTTGCTGGAGCCAGCGACCTTGTGTCCAAGCTGGCGAGCTTTTGCTCAAGCCAGATGGGCCCGCGCTCAAGCTGGTGAGCTCGGGGTCTCGAACCGGGTTCTTCCGCATCCCAGTCCGACACTCTATCCACTGCGCCACCGCCTGGTCAGGCTAAATAAAAACTTTTTTAAAATGAATGAACATCGCCTGACCAGGCAGTGGCGCAGTAGATAGAGTTTCGAACTGGGACGCAGAGGACCCAGGTTTGAAACCTTGAGGCCGCTGGCTTGAGCATGGGCTCTTCTGGTTTGAGCAAGGTTCATCAGCTTGACCCCAAGGTCACTGGCTTGAGCAAGAGGTCACTCACTCTGCTATAGCTCCCTGGTCAAGGCACATATGAGAAAGCTGTCAATGAACAACTAAGGTGTCACAACAAAGAGTTAATGCTTCTCATCTCTCTCCTTTTCTGTCTGTCCCTATCTGTGCCTCTCTGTCTCTGTCACACACACCAAAAAAAAAAAAAAATTCATGAACACCAATAAACTTTAAAAGCCAGTTCCTGGGCTATTTGCCACATTGGAATGACTTGGCAGTCACACATGGCTCATGGCCACCAATCTGAGAAGAGCAGATTGTAGAAGATTCCCATCGTCATAAAAGGTCTATGGCACAGGACTGTAAAAAGCAAAACTCTACAAACACTCAACTTCTCAGCCTAGTATCTGATGCTGACCAGGACACCACTGACCTTCCTGAATATTCATCTGACCCTGACTTTATTTTTTGGGTTTTTTTTGTTTTTTTTTTACAGAGACAGAGAGAGAGTCAGAGAGAGGGATAGATAGGGACAGACAGACAGGAATGGAGAGAGGTGAGAAGCATCAATCATTAGTTTTTCATTGCCGTCGCAACACCTTAGTTGTTCATTGATTGCTTTCTCACATGTGCCTTGACCGCGGGCCTTCAGCAGACCAAGCAACCCCTTGCTGGAGCCAGCGGCCTTGGGTCCAAGCTGACGAGCTTTTGCTCAAGCCAGATGGGCCCGCGCTCAAGCTGGAGAGCTCAGGGTCTCGAACCTGGGTCTTCTGCATCCCAGTCCGACGCTCTATCCACTGAGCCACCGCTTGGTCAGGCTATTTTTTGTTTTTTTCAGAAGTTAAAACAATTTTGTTATTTTCAGTTAAGGTGAAACTCACATGGCATAAAATTAACCATTCTAAAGTGGACAATTCAGTGTCATTTAGCACATTCAGTGTTGTGCAACCAGCACCTCTAATTCTAGAACACTTCTTCACCCCCCAAAATAACCCTACCCTCATCAGCAGTCACTCTCCATTCTTCTCCCCAGCCCCTGGCAACCATGAATCCACTTTCTGTCTCTGGATTTGTCTGTTCTGGGCATTTCATGTAAACAGAATCACATACAGTGTGGCCTTGTGTGTCTGGCTTCTCTTGCTGAGCACCATGTGTTCAAGGTTCATTCACGCTGTAGCGAGTGTCAGTGCTTCATGCCTTCATGGCTAATATTCTAGCATGGGGATGGACCATGTTTTGTGTATCCATTCACCCACTGAGGGACATCTGGGCTGTTTCCACCTTTCAGCTGTTGAGAATAGGAGTGCTATGAACATTTGTGTGTATGAATTTGTTTAAGTCCCAGTTTTCAATTCTTTTGGGAAGATGCCCAGGAATGGAGTTGCTAGGCTGCATTTGCTCTGCACACCAGCCACAAGCAACCACAACCTCAAGCTACATGGGAGGCCCCAGGGCACCCCTGCATGTGGTGTTCCCTGGGAATCACCCTCCCCAGCTACCTGTAGTCTTCCTCACCTTGCGAAAGCGGGCAGCTCCATGATGCTTGTAGCGGATCCAGTACTTGAGTGAGAAGATCTCTGGGAAAGGCCAGGACTTGGGAGGTTCCCACTGCACCCACAGCTGATGCCCATGGAGGGGGCTTAAGCGCACTCCTTCTGGAGGGTCTGGTTTGACTGATAGACAAACAGGAGACAGTGTCAGCTCATTCATTCATGTAAACAACCAACAAATACTGAGGGTCTATCTAGTTTCTAGTGGTGTTCTAGACACTGGTGAGACAGCAGGGACCAATACACCCAACTCCTTTCCCTACGGAGCTCAATCCACAGGGCAGAAGACAAGAGACAAGAAGTAAATCTACTGATCATAAAAGAGTAGGGAAGAAAGTTTGGGAGTGCAAGCAAGGGAGCGGTTTACAATGTTTTTTGCTTGTTTTTTTTTTTCATTTATTTGTTGATTTTAGGAGAGAGGAAGGGAGTGAGACAGAAACATTGATCTGTTCCTGTCTGTGCCCTCACCAGGGATCAAACCTCTGAGCTCCAGGACGATGCTCTAACCAACTGAGCCATCTGCCAGGGCTACAATGTATTTTTGAGACATAATTTCCATACCACAAAACTCACCCTTTAGAGTAAAGTTCAGTGGTTTTTAGTATATTCACAACATTTTGTGACCATTACCAGTATTTTACAAAATTATTTATTGATTTTAGAGAGAAACAATCATTAGTTTGTTGTTCCACATATTTATTCATTCATTGGTTGATTCCTGTATGTGCCCTGACCATGTATTGAACTCATAATCTTGGCATATCAGGCTGATACTCTAACCAAATTAACTACCCGGCCAGTGCCACCATCACCACTATTAGGTCAAGACATTCTCATCACCCCAAACAGAAATAAATCCTGGACCCCATTCCTGTCAGAGAGGAGGCAGGGCAGGTTGTGCAGGGCCTTGTGGGCCATGAGAGGACTGGGTTTTTACCCAAATGTTGGTGGGAGTTCAGAAGGGTTGTGGGCAAAGGAGGGGCGGGATCTGACTAGGGTGCTCACAGGCGCCCTCTGGTGTCTACTTCAGGGAAGGTGCCCTCTGGTGGCTGCTGGGGGAAGAGGATGAGAACCGGAAACAAGGATAAGAGGACAGTGGTCCACGTTGGCGATAATGAGGCTGGACCAGGCGGAGATTCAGGAGTGGGGAGAAGTGGACAGATTCTTGATTAACTGTGAAGCTGGAGCCCACAGGCTCCATGATAGAAGACAGGACTGGGTGACAGGTAAAAGGGAGGAGGAGGAGAGAGAGAGAGGGCAGGAACAAACCAGTGGACCTCTGCCCCCCGCCTCCATGACCCTCACTCACTGATGTGTTCTGGGATAAAGGGCACGAAGCTGCTGCTGATGCCCCAGGGGTGGACAGCCGTAATGTTCAGCATGTAGGGTACCATAGAGAACATGTGGACATCTGGGATGGTGCAGCTGGTGGCTTCTGGTGTTGGCTGGAGGCAGGGCTGGCTCTCCCCATGAGCGGCCACTCCACGCCTGGTCAAGGGATGGGCACTATGAGGGACTCAGCACTGTATGCTGACCAGGCCTGTGTCCTGGACCCCAGGTGGGGAGAGCAGGCAAGCAGCCCTGGTCCAGGGTCCTGCTCTCGGGAAGGCATTCACCTGACATCACAGAGCCCGCGATGACCCAGGGTTGCGGGTGAAAACCACAGATGCCTGGGTCCCAGATTCTAAAGGTTTCTAGAATGTCAACATTTTAGTCTTAGAATTCCAACATTCTGAAGTCTACAGATTCACAGACTGGAATCTGAAATAGTAAGATTCCGGTTCTCTCCATTTCTGAGACCCCAAGACTTCAGAATTTAGAGACTTGAGCTCAGTGTCATTCATAGAAGATTCTACAACATTCAAAAGGTCCTGTTTCTACATTGTTAGATGTTGTAGTCATAAGTTGCCTGTGGCTATCAAGCACTTAAAATGCAGCAGCACCACTGAGTGTGACGTTTAAGTTTATTTTATCTAATGTAATGTTTCTAGTTATAAAAAAACTTGGAAAAATTGTTCGGGACAAGTTAGGTGTGTGTATTTACTGTTACCACTGCAAATTTTATAAAATCCATTCAGAGATAAAATATTTCTTATGAAAGTTTAGCACCTGAATTGAAATGCACTATATGCATAAAATACACACACAATTCCACCAAAGACTTAATATAAAAAGAACGTAAAGTATCTCATTAAAGTTTAAAATAAGTATTGTATGTTTAAACAATATTTTAGCTATTCTTATTAAATATTAATTTCTAAACTTATATACATTGTATATAAGCATGTTTAATTACATTGTGTTCAATCATTAAATGATAAATATTTGGAATATATAGGTATTATTTAAATACAATACACTGCTCACAAAAATTAGGGGACATTTTATCGCTTCATATTCATTTTGAAATATCCCTTAATTTTTGTGAGCAGTATATTAAAATTAATTTCACCCATTCTTACTTTTTAAATGTGGCTTCTATAGAATTTGGATCTACACACATGGCTTGAAATATGTATTGGAGGAAGTACATTTCTACAGGACAGAGCTAGCCTAGAATTCAGAGGCTTTTGGGGTAGTGCTAAGTCTGCAGCTGTCCTGACCCTAGGGGTGTCAGGCCTAGTTGTGGAATCTCCAGGTGGCCACTCCAGGCTCTCTGACCTGTACGTGGCAATGAAGGATGTGAACCTGGTGGAGTTTGCAGCAGGCGACAGGGTCCAGAAGCAATCTACAGCAATCGGGTACCTAAATGCCCAGCACCACACCCTTGGCTGGGTGGGGGCTGCCGGGGAAAAGGGATAAAGGGAAAAGTGTGAGGTTTAATTCACCTGGGGACTACAAAGCCGTACCATGGGTTTGTCCCCACCTCATCCAGTGCCAGACATACAGTAGGCCCCTCATAAAGGTTTGTGGAATGAATGAATACATGAACGAAAGGTGCCTATGTCATCTCTCACCCCCAACTACAACCTGCAAAGGTAGAAACCATTGGCCCATTTTCCAGATGGGGAAACTGACGTTTAATAATAATCTTCAGAGAAGACCTGGGGAGTGGGGAACCCTGATGGGAAAGAGATATTTTACTGTATTTCTTTGTTGTTTTAAAGCACATGAAATGAATGCACGCAGTTAACCTACACCCCCACCTCTTTCTCTCTCTCCCTCTCTTTCTTCAGCCTGTGGCTGCCACTACCTGGTGTCAGCTCTGGGTAAGACTTGTCTTCTCTGTGTCTTACTTTCCCCATATGTGCAGTGGGATGGTAAACACCTCCTATCAGGGAGCATGCATTCAGGAGGTATGCGAGCTCCCTCCCCACCCCAGAATGTTCCACAGCAAACAAAGTCCAGTCCCCAGACTGGCTCTGGCCCCACAACCCCAGGGCTCCTACATACCTTCTCTCCCACTGCAGGGTGAGTAGCCAGCCCAGACGGCCAGGGCCAGGAGAAGTCTTGGGGCCATGGTTCCGGTGTACTCTGCTTTCAGGAGCTGGGGCAGGGAACACCCTTGGGGAGGCAGGGCACTCAGACCCACCTGGGGGAAACCAGCCCCCGTCAAGGCCCCCACTTCCCCTACTCCAGGTCTGACTCACTGGCAGTTTCGTGGGGCCGTGGAGAGTAGAGCAGGGACAGCAGAAGAGCCCCCAGTCCCTTTACTGGTCACCCTAGGACAAGGGTGTGGAAGGCTCCGAGGGTGGGGGCAGGGAGAAGAGGCCGCAAAAGGGAGAAGTGGAGACCCCGTGGCCTTTCCCAGCACAGTCAGTCCTTCCTTCCGGCTGCAATGAGGAGGGCTTGGGGAAACCCCAGGAGGGGAATGATGACATGGAGAAAGAGACAGGAGGGGAGGGACAGAGAGAGACAGAGGGAGACTAAGAAGGAGAGAAACTAAGAGAGGAGAGAGGAGACATGGAGAGATGCAGATAGAGACAGATAGCAGAGGAGATAGAGACAGAGACAGGGAGAGACAAGAGAGATAGAGACAAAAAAAGAAACAAGTGGAAGACCGAGAAAGAGAGGCAGAAACAGAAGCAGAAAGACAGAGACAAAGATCTAGGAAACGAGAGACAGAGACACAGGCATCTGCATGGGAGAAGCCCCTTCACTCATCTGCTGCTGTGGTAGGGGCCCACTCTCACCACCCACACTCCATACCAGAGGCCACAGAGAGACAGAAAGGCAGACCTGGGCAAACAGCCCCCACCCTCCACCCCCCACGAAAATTCTCCTAGCGATGGGGATGCCCAAGGCCAGGCTGAACCGCTGCTGGACACGGTGCCTGCCCTGGATGAGCAAGGAAACCCCAGGGACAGGCTGGACACTGGGGGCTTCACAGCCATAGTCACCTCCCCTCTGTTAGCTGGAAAGAGCTAAGAACCCCCAGGGGATTTCAGGGAAGTCACCCAGGGGCAGGGAGTTTGGGGGTGGGACTTTCCCTCCCAGGAGCAGGGTTTAGGGTAAGGAAAGTGAGGTAAGTGCAGGCTTGGCTCCTGTTTTTGCTTAACACTTGAATATTTTGTTCAGTGTGAAATTTTTGTCACCCATTTTGACTTTTAAAAATATTGTATTAACATAGTGCTCATCTTGGGGACTGAGATTTTGGTGTGGGAGAGGAATGCCTCACTCTCCTCATCCTAAGAGTTAAGACCTACTCTGGGCCACCCCTCCCCTCCTTGCAGTGGGAGCCCAGCAATCAGGCCACACACTTTCCTCTGCTCTGTGAGCTTTTATTAGTGGGCTGGCATCTGGTGACAGGACACAAGAGAGGGGACTCACAGATTCTCTGATGGGGGGGCAAAGTCAGGGCCTGAGTGATGAACAGACCACCAGGGGCCATCAGGAGGGGGGCCCGGCTGATCAAGTTCGGTAGGTCAGTGCGTGAACCCCAACACCCCCTTTGCAGGGCCTGGTGGGCGAAGGGTCAGTGTTCAGAAGCTCAGCGTCCCTGAGCCTGGAGCCTTTGCATCTGTAAGATCTGGCTCAAAATCCGTTGCACATCTTCATCCATCTGGCCCTGGGGTGGGAGGAGCAGAGAGAGAGCCTGGACGCCCTTGCCACCCTACAGATGGGAAACAGGAGCAGAGAGCAGCCAGCAGTATGGCCAAAGCCAGGGTGACTCACCTGAATGGCATACAGGAGGTGGCTTCTATACAAGGCCACCACTGCACTGTGGTCCCTGGCAGCATCCTGCGGATATGGAAGAAGAATAAGACACTCTCAAGATGCAAAAATGTCCCCTTTGCTCACTGACCACCTATTTTAATGACATGGACCAATATGACAGTACCGGTTGACAAAATATTGCAATATTTTCCTCCTATCTCTGGCACAAGGATCCCAGGTTCCTGCATATCCTTGAGCCCTCTCCTGGGGTCTCTGCCACGTGCCCAGTGCAGCTCTCACCTCCAGCTGTCCCTGGAGAGCCTTCACCTGGCCACGGAGAGCCTCCACCTCGGGGCTGCCTGCAGCTGTGGGCTGGTCCTTCAGCGCTTCCTTAAGACTGAAGACCTCCTTGGAGAGCTCTGTGATCTGGGGTGGGGGTGGGAGGTGTCAGCGTTTACCCTGAGCCTAGGGCTTGGGGCAGCATCAGTAAGAGAGGTGGGACAGAGGCTTGCAAGGGAAGGTCACATCCTAGAGCAGGGGTCCCCAAACTATGGCCTGCAGGCCGGGCCGCATGTGGCCCCCTGAGGCCATTTATCCAGCCCCCGCCGCACTTCTGGAAGGGGCACCTCTTTCATTGGTGGTCAGTGAGAGGAGCACAGGATGCATCCGCACCCATAGTTCCCATTGAAATGCTGGTCAGTTTGTTGATTTAAATTTACTTGTTCTTTATTTTAAATATTTTATTTGTTCCCATTTTGTTTTTTTACGTTAAAATATGTGCAGTGTGCATAGGGATTTGTTCAGTTTTTTTTTATAGTCCAGCCCTCCAATGGTCTGAGGGACAGTGAACTGACCCCCTGTGTAAAAAGTTTGGGGACCCCTGTCCTAAAGGCTGGCAAACTCTGGCCCTCAGGCTAAGAATGGTTTTCATAGTCTTAAATGGTTGGGGAATAAAAGTGAAAAGGAGGCCCTGGCCAGTGGCTCAGTGGATAGAGCATCGGCCCGGCATATGGATGTCCTGGCTTCGATTCCTGGTCAGAACACACAGAGGTGACCATCTGTTTCTCCCCTCTCCCTCTCCCCCTTCTCTCGCTCTTTCCCTCCTGCAACCAGTGGCTCAGTTGGTTCAAGAGTGGCCCCAGCCTGACCAGGCGGATAGAGCGTCAGACTGGGATGCGGAGGACCCAGGTTCGAGACCCCGAGGTTGCCAGCCTGAGTGCGGGCCCATCTGGCTTGAGCAAAAGCTTGCCAGCTTGGACCCAAGGTCGCTGGCTCCAGCAAAGGGTTGCTCAGTCTGCTGAAGGCCTGCGGTCAAGGCACATGTGAGAAAGCAATCAATGGACAGCTAAGGTGTTGCAACGAAAAACTGATGATTGATGCTTCTCATCTCTCTCCATTCCTGTCTGTCTGTCCCTATATATCCCTCCCTCTCTTTGACTCTCTCTCTCTGTCTCTGTAAAAAAAAAAAAAAAAAGAGTGGCCCCAGGCACTGAGGATAGCTCAGTTGGAGTACATCAGCCTCAGGCGCTAAAAATATCTCGGTACTCAAGCATCGGCCCATGATGGGGTTGCCGAGTGGATCTCAGTCAGGGTGCATGTAGGAATCTGTCTCACTATGTCCTCTACTCTCACCTAAAAAAAAAAAAAACGTCAAAGGGAGAATTCATTCAATTTTGTGACACACAAACATTCGATCAAATTCACATTTCCATGTCCATACATAAAATTTTATCAGGGCGTGTCCATATTCATTCATGTTCATGTTACCTATGGCTCCTGATGCGATGGCAGACGTGAGCCAAAAACATTGCCTATCGGGTCCTTTACAGTAAAAGTTTGCTGATCCTGTCACACCCCCTCTAGGAGTCTCTCTGGAAAGGGAAGACTGATGGAACAAGGGGGTGGAAAACCTGGTGGGGCTGCATCAGACAGCCCTGGGTTTGGTTCCCTTGTTACCCCTTCCTCAAAGGAGATCTTGGGAAGATGACTTAATGCCTCTGAGCCCAGTTTCCTCATTTACAAAGTAAGGAGAATCATGGTACTCACCAGTTAATTCATTCTGAACAGTGATTGAGTTTTAATTGCTTGGAGAACAGGCACTCAATAAATTCAGTTTTATTATTATGCCTGTAGATCAGAGTTTCTCAACCAGAGGCCATTCTACCCCCAGGGGACACTGGGCAATGTCTGGGGGAGCTTCTGGCATCAAGTGGGTGGGTCCAGAGATGCTGCTCAACAACCCACCCTACAATGTCCAAAACAGCCCCCCACAGAGATTGACCTGCCCCTAAGTGTCACCAGTGCTGAGAAAGAGGAACACATAATCCCTACCACAATTTTATCTTCATTTTACAGAGGTGGAAACTGGGGCTCCGAAGGAGGTCAAGAAATTTATCCAAGTTCACAACACAGTGTTGTGTCTGGGTGACTCTGCACTAAAGCACATAGGGCTCTGGGGGTCACATCTACTGTCTAGTGACATGCTGTGTGACTTTGAGCCACTCACTTTGCCTTGCAGAGCCTCAGTTTGCTCATCTGGAAGATGGATATAAAAATGCTTTCTGGCTCTTAGGGTTGTGAAATTAAAAGTGATGGTGTGTGAGCCTGGCCTGTGGTGGTGCAGTAGAGATATTATCAAACCCAGAATGTTGAGGTTGCTGGTTCGAAACCCTAGGCTTGCCTGGTCGCGGCACATACTACAAGCAGCCAATAAACAACTAGTGAAGCAACTATAAGTTGATAGTTCTCACTCCATCCACACCCCTCCTCTCTCTGTAAAATCAATATATAAAATCTTAAAAAAAAAGTGATGTGTGAAAAATGGTTGAGGCAATAACCAGAGGTCTCTGTTATCATTATTCTTACTACTTAAGAAAAGAACTTGGGGTCTGACCAGGTCGTGGTGCAATGGATAGAGCAGGGGTCCCCAAACTATTTATTTTTAAAATACTTTATTTATTCATTTTAGAGATGAGAGAAGGAATAGAGAGAGATAAGGGGGGAAGTGCAGGAAGCATCAACTCCCATATGTGCCCTGACCAGGCAATCCCAGGGTTTTGAACCAGTAACCTCAGCGTTCCAGGTCAATGCTTTATCCACTGCGCCACCACAGGTCAGGCGGGTCCCCAAACTTTTTACACAGGGGGCCAGTTCACTGTCCTTCAGACCGTTGGAGGGCAGGACTATAAAAAAAACTATGAACAAATCCCTATGCCAGTGGTTCTTAACCTTTTTTGAGGTACCGAACCTACCAGTTTCATATGCGCATTCACCGAACCCTTCTTTAGTGATAAATAAAATATAATTTTTTTTCCAAATTCAAGACATAGGTAATTTTTTTTTTTACTGGTGCACAAAATGAGCCGTGCATGAACATCACTTTGCTCAAAGAACAAAACCAACAAAGTGCATGAACTCACAACAAATTACAGTATTACTTTATTGTGGCCTCCACGGCAGAGGCTTCTCCGAACCCCTGAGACCGACTCATTGAACCCCTAGGGTTCGATAGAACCCAGGTTAAGAACCACTGCCCTATGCACACTGCACATATCTTATTTTAACGTAAAAAATAACAAAACGGGAACAAATACAATATTTAAAATAAAGAACAAGTAAATTTAAATCAACAAACTGACCAGTATATCAATGGGAACTATGGGTGCGGATGCATCCTGTGCTCCTCTCACTGACCACCAATGAAAGAGGTGCCCCTTCCGGAAGTGCAGCGGGGGCCAGATAAATGGCCTCAGGGGGCCGCATGTGGCCCGCGGGCTGTAGTTTGGGGACCCCTGGGATAGAGCATTTGCCTGGGATGCTGAGGACCCAGATTCTAAACCCCAAGGTTGCTGGCTTGAGCACAGGGTTGCTGGATTCAGCAAGGGGTCACTGGCTCGGCTGGAGTCCCCTGGTCAAGGCATGGATGAGAAAGCAATCAGTGAACAGCTGAAGTGCTGCAACATGTTGATGCTTCTCACCTCTCTCCCTGCCTGTCTGTCTGTCTCTGACTGTCTGTCTCTCCCTGCCTGTCTATCTCTCCCTGTCTGTCTGTCTCTCCCTGCCTGTCTGTGTCTCCCTGCCTGTCTGTCTCTCGCTGCCTGTCTGTCTCTCCCTGCCTGTCTGCCTCTCCCTGTCTGTCTGTCTCTCCAAAAAAATAAAAAATAATAAAAAGAAAGAAAGAAAAGAACTTGGGAACTTGGGTTTGAAACCTGGAAGAACCATTGCATGGCTGTGGCTGTGGCTGTATGACCTTAGTCAAGCAGCTTTACTTCTCTGTGCCTCAGTTTCCTCTAATGGGTATAACAAAAGCACCAATTTTATTAGAACTTAATGTGAGAATTAAATGCATTAATTCATGTTAAACTCATATAACAGGACCTGGCACACGATAAACACTCCTTAAATGTAACTGTGGTGGTAATTTGTAGTTGAAACAGTAGCCTGTGAGTCTGAGTTGTCTCCTACTTTTTCTTTCTTCTTCTTTTTGTGACAGGGACAGAGAGAGACAGAGAGAGGGACATACAGGAACAGATAGGAACAAATAGGAAGAAAGAGAGATGAGAAGCATCAATTCTTTGTTACAGCACCTTAGTTGTTCATTGATTGCTTTCTTATATGTGCCTTGACCAAGGGGGGCTACAGCAGAGAGAGTGACCCCTTGCTCAAGCCAGCAACCTTGGGCTCAAGCTGGTGAGCCTTGCTCAAACCAGATGAGCCCGCACTCAAACTGGTGACCTCAGGGTTTCGAACCTGGGTTGTCCACGCCCCAGTCCAACACTCCATCCACTGCGCCACCGCCTGATCAGACAGTTGTCTCCTACTTTTTCTGTGCCTCAGTCTCTGATCTAAAAATTGGCCTCATTTTCCCAGAACCCTTTTAGCTGGGTCATCCTTAGATTCCCCCTAACCTCTACTGAGTGGGGCCCCCTAAGTATAGGAAAAGGGGATCTACCTTCTTGTCCTTCTCTTTGGCCCTGTCCAGGGCCTCCTGGGCACGGTTCTGGGCCTGGCGTGCCTTCTCAGCCTCAGTGCGTAGTCCCCGCAGCTGCTGCTCTGCCGTGGCTAGCTGGGCCTCAGCCGCATGCCGTTCACTCTTCATGAATAACGCCTCACGCTGCACCTGTGGCCCAAGCCCACGTGCGGCCCTTAGGACACCCTGACCCTAAGGATGCCAGGACCTTAGAGTTCCTCTGACCCTCTATTTTGGCCTGAGGACATTCAAGCCCTTTTTGACCTTGAGGAGCTTGACTTAGGGAAGTTCTGAATTCACCAGGATACTACAAACATTCTGACCCTGCCAAACATCTCTGATCTGCTAGCTGTGTGACCTTAGACAAGTGACTTAACTCCTCTGTGCCTCAGTTTCCTCATATGTAAAACAAGGATAATAACAGCCCCCACTTCATAGGGTGGTTGTGAGGATAAAATGAGCAAATACATGGAATACGCTTAGAATAATACCTGGCAAAGAGTAAGTGCTATATTCAAGTTGGTGATATTATTATTATTATTACCGTTAATGTTTTTTTCCCTCTGCCAGTGGTTGAAGGTTTGTAATTTCTTACAAAATAAAAGAAATACAGAATTGGGATGAAAAGCAAACAGATGTCCAAAAGTTGGTGACTGCATTCTCACAAAAACATCAAGATCAGAGCAATATTAAATTTGCAAAAATTGATCCTAAGGGGAACACTGGTCTTTATAGAAATAACAGCTCCACAGAAAAATAGATAATAATTAGATATTCCAATTAGTATAGATTGGTTAACATTAACAATTTCAGTAAGTCCTAAAGTGATTGATAAATCAAATCAGACTTGTCAAGTTTACTTGAAAAAGAAATGATCATGAGGAAGGTAAAATTGCAAAGCCCTCCAGAAAGATGGCTATAGTTAGGTTGAACTGTGATCAAGAATTTAACTAGTTTAAAAGAATAAGTTTGAGAAAAGAGTTATCCTAGCTGTTATGTATTGGTCACTTGTACCATCACTGTCCTAAGTAGCTAATATAAATTAAACCACCTACTTTCCATGTGAAGATTAGGAACTACTGTAATCTCCATTATATGGGTGAGTAGACAGAAGTTCAGGGAGGAAAATGCTTTCCTGACAATTAAGGAATGTAGCTTCTTATTTACATATTTGTTAAAACAGTTCCTAATTTTTTTTTTTATTTGAGGGAAAAGATAGAGTCTAAAGGTCCACTGTCAGGGACAAAAATAAATATCCCTGGGTTAAAAGAAAAAAAAAAAGAAACTGATAACAAATTAAAAAAACATCCAACCAAATGGGAGATGATACTTACAAACAATAGCTCCGATAAGAGATTAATACCCAAAATATATAAAGAACTTACAAAGCTCAGCAACAAACAAGCAAACAATCTAATTAAAAAATGGGAAGGCCTTGGTCATTTGGCTCAGTGGTAGAGCATTGGCCAGGTGTGTAGAAGTCTCGGGTTCGATTCCCGGCCAGGGCACACAGGAGGAGTGCCCATCTGCTTCTCCACCCTTCCCCTTCTCCTTTCTTTCTCTCTTTCTCTCTCTCTCTCTCTTCCTCTCCCACAGCCAAGGCTCCATTGAAGCAAAGCTGGCAAATTTGGCCAGGTGCTGAGGATGGTTTCATGGTCTCCACCTCAAGCACTAGAATGGCTCTGGTTGCAATGGAGCAACACCCTATATAGGCAGAGCATCATCCCCTGGTGGGCTTGCCGGGTGGATTCCAGCTGGGCACATGCAGGAGTATGTCTCTCAACTTCCCTGCTTCTCACTTAAGAAAAATAAAAAATTAAAATAAATGGGGAGAGGACCTGAAGAGACACTTCTCCCATGAAAACATACAAACAACAAATAGATATATGAAAAGATGCTCATCTAGCTTTTAGAGAAATGCACATCAAAACTACAATGAGATACCACCTCACACCTGTTAGGTTGGCTATTATCAACAAGATAGGTAATAAATAACAAGCATTGGAGAGGCTGTGGAGAAAAAGGAACCCTTATTTACTGCTGGTGGGAATGTAAACTGGTACAGCCATTACAGAAGACAGTATGGTGGTTCCTCAAAAAATTGAGAATAGAATTTCCATATGACCTAGAAAATCCCTCTACTGGGTATCTACCCCCAAATCCCCAAAACACTGGTACACAAAGACCTATGAACCCCCATGTTCATCGCAACATTGTTCACAGTGGTCAAGACATGGAAACAACCAAAGTGTCCCTTGATAGAGGATTGGATAAAGAAGATGTGGTACATGTATACAATGGAATACTTCTCAGCCATAAGAAATGATGACATATTGTCATTTATGACAACATGGATGTACGTTGGGAACATTATACTGAGTGAAATAAGTAAATCAGAAAAAGCAAAGAGCTATATGATTTCACACATAGGTGGGATACAAAACAGAGACTCATGGACATGGATAAAAGTGAAGTGGTTACCAGGGGGAAGGGTTGGGAGGAGAGGACAAATATATGGTGTAAAAAGGAATAAAGAGGGAGAAATATATGGTGATGGAAAATGATTTGAATTTAGGTGATGGACACACAATGCAGTCAACAGTTTAAATGCCATAGAAATGTCTACCTGAAACCTATGTATTCTTATTGATCAATGTTACCTCATTAAATTTAATTTCTTTAAAGAAAAGCAAAACAAAAACAACTTAGCATAAAAATCTACTGGGTTCAAAAATGAGATTTAAAAAAATCCCTGTGCATGACATCCTCCTCTAGAATGGGTTGAAGCATCAAAATAATCATAAGATAAAATGACAATCTCAAAAGCCCCAGCTGGAAAAAACCATAGGCTCATTTTGACCAGCAGAGAAAATGGGTATTTGGTAAAAAAAACATCAGGGCAAAACCGCCAATTCACTGCTTGCAAAAAAAAAGTAAACATTGGTCCCTACCTCACAGCATACAATTAGAGCAGTGGTTCTTAACCTTTTTTGAGGTACCAAACCTACCAGTTTCATATGCGCATTCATCGAACCCTTCTTCAGTGATAAATAAAATATGATTTTTTCCCCCAAATTCAAGACATAGGTATATGTTTTTTTACTGGTGCATAAAATGAGCCGTGCATGGACATCACCTTGCTCAAAGAACAAAACCAACAAAGTGCATGAACTCACAACAAATTACGGTATTACTTTATTGTGGCCTCCGCAGCAGAGGCTTTCCGAACCCCGGAGACCGACTCATCGAACCCCTAGGGTTCGATAGAACTCAGGTTAAGAACCACTGAATTAGAGCCAAAGCATAAAAAAGATTGTGAAATGAAAACAATAGAGATGCAGTCAGAAAACGCACAAGAATTTTTCTGTGACTTTGGGATACAAACAGGTTTTATAAATGGATTGTAAAAAGTGCTAACAATTAGAAAAATGATCAAAACTGCCAAAAGATTTTAAAGCAAAAAATACAAATAAAAGAAGAGAAAAAGAAAAAAAGAAGAAGAAAACAAAGTTGAAACATCCAAGAGGTCAGGATGGCCCCAGGGTCAAAGGTTGGCTTGTAAACACTGGCAGGGTCAAGTATCTGCAGGATTGAAATCTATGGGATTGAAACATCCCTTGGCTGCAGGGTCAAAACAGATGACCAAGTGGCTGCTGGGTGTGCATAATGGGGCCTGACCATGCTCACCTGGAAGACCTCAGCGCTGGTCTTCTCGTGGCGGCGCCCTAGCTCCTCCAGCTGCCCCTCCAGCCGAGTCACATCAGCCTGAAGTGCACCCACTATGCGCTCGTGCTCCAAGCGGGCCACGCTGCCCACACGCTCCCGCTCCAGCTCGGCCCGCAGTCGGGCAGCCTCCTTGCCCGTGGCCACCACCTCCTGCTCCAGGCTGGCCGCCCGGCCCCGCAGCTCCAGGGCCTCCTCCTGCAGGCGGTGATGCTCGGAGGCTGGCACTGCGGACTGGCGGAGCACCTCTGAGGCCTCGCGCAGCTCTGTCAGGCCCCGCCGGGCCTCCTCGCAGGCCTCGGCCAGCTCGGCAGCCCGGGCCTCTGCTGCGTCCCGAGCTTGGCTCAGCTCGGCGGCGGCTGCCCGCTGCTGCTCCTCGATGGCCGTGGCAGTGGTCAGCTGCCCCCGTAGCACCTCCAGCTCCCGGATTTGCTCCAGCCGCACCTCCTCCCGCTGGGCCAGCTCTGCCCGCAGGCCCCGAGCCTCCTCCTCGGCCAGCAACCTGCTCGCCTGCGCCTCGTCCAGCCAGGCCAAGGTGGCCTCCAGTTCCCGGAGGCGGGAATCCCGGTCTCGGAGGTCCTCCCGGGCCTGCTCCAGGGCTGCCCGCAGTTGGACCGTGTCACCGCTGCCTCCACCACCAGCCCCACCCACCTCGGCCTCAGCCTCCACAGCCTCGTCCTTGCCACGGGCTGCCTCCAGCTCAGTGGCTGCCTCGCGCTCTCGCTGCCAGAGCGCCTCCTCCAAGCCACGAATCCTGATCTCCAGCTCGGCCTGCAGCTTTTCTGAGGCCTCGGCAGCACCCGGGTGGAGGATGGGGCTAGTAGGGACCCTAGGGGTGGGGGCCTCCATGTTCGTGGTCTTTGTGCTTGTGGGAGCTCCTTCCACAGCACCCACTCCATTGGCCTTCATTTTTGGTTCCGCTGCTTTCGTGTTTGTGGCCTCTGTCTCCAAGTTTCCTCCTTCTTCTAGAGCTTTTGTTTCTGTGACCTCTGCCTCTGTGGCTTTTGTTTCCAAGACCTCCGCTCTTGCACTCTCTGTTTCCATGGCCTGAGTATCCGTGGGTTTTGTTTCCATGGCCTCGGTCCCTGTGGATGCTGCTTCCAAAGTCCTGGCTTCCTTGGTTTCAACTTCTGCAGCCTCCTCATCCGTGGTCTCAGCTCCATTAACCCTGCTTTCTGGAGCCGCGATACCATTGAGCCCCGTTTCTGTTGGCCCATTTTGGGGGGTTTTGGCTCCTGTGTCCATGTGCTCCCCAGGGGCTACCTTCTGTTCTCTGGGGATCTTCTGTCCTTCCTGCTGCTCCAACGCCTGCACAGCCTCAGCGTGCTGCCTGCGCAGCTGGTCAAACTCAGCCCGGAGAGAATCATAGAGGGCCAGAGGGACAACCTCGGCTGAACCATTTGCCTCCACTTGGTCCTTCTCAAAGCTCTCCAGGATCTGGGGGTAGGGGTGGGGAGCGAGGGAGCGGCAGAGCTGAACAGGCCATGGGGCCACAGGGTAGTCTTGCCATCTTCCCTGCCCAGGGACTCACCCACATGTCTGCCCCAACCCACTGGGAGAATGATCCCTCAGATCTGTCCTGAGCCCACTCTCCCAGGCCTGTTTCCCCACCTGGACCTTTTCCATCAGCTCCTGGTTCTGTCTGGTGAGGGCGGCGACCTGTTCTTGCAGTGAGGCCAAAAGCTCCTGGGCTGACTGGTTTAGCTGCTTCGAGGGCATCGTCTCAGCCCCTGGCAGGGGCATGGAGTCAGACCCTGAGGTCCCAAGGCATAGGGGATGGAACCTGGGGTCTGGAGTTGTGCTTCTGGGGACCCCGGGGCATGTGAAATAAATAACAAGTGAGGGCCAACCTTCCTTTAAGCTTCAAACTCTCTCCATGCCTGTGGGTAAAAGCTCCGTCTCCTGGGACCCTAGGGACCAGGTGGGTGGAGGTACATGGGGCGAGAACAAGGTAGTGGCTCACCTGGAAAGTCGGGCAGCTCACCCTCCTCATCCTGCAGGGTGGCCACATCATAGCTGGTGTTCTCTCGTTCATTCTGGAAGTAGGCCCAAAGTCTGGCTTGGGGTCCTGCTTACCACCCACCCCCATGTGCCCCCAGGATCTAGAGTGAACAGAGGTGTTCACAGGCCTGTTTGACTCCCTACAAGCATCAAACTAGCTGTGTTTGGCCCACAAGTATTGAGTACCTACTCCATGCCCAGGACTATGCTAGGCCCCCAGGAAGCTTAGTAAATGGCCCAATCACTGCCCAAGTGTGTGACCATAACCCCAATGACAGGTTGTATGTGCAGCCTGGACACGTGGGACTGAAAGAGGGACAGTGGAGTGCATCCTCACAAGGGTGCATCTGTGTGGTTTGAGGTGGGTCTGCAGTGAGCGTGTGTGCACATGTGTGTGCCCCCGTATGCAGTGGTCCTCGCCTCTCCTGCGTGAGCTCTTGTGATGGTGTATAATTCAGTACTTTTGTTTAAATCTGTTGTGTGTGTATGGTTGCATTTTGAGTGTATATGAATATGTATAATTATGTATTTTAAAAATGTGTATACATGTATTTGTGTTATCTGTGTCTGACTGAGCGAGAAGTGTTTGTTGTGTGCATGTATTTGTGATGTGTGTGTGATTGTGCTTTCACTGGTTTGTTTGTTGTCTATTTGCCTGTTATGTGTATAAGACCACATGTATGTGAGCATGGTTGTCCAATTCTGTGTGGATGTGAGCATGTGGGATTATGAGTTTTGGAAAGTGTCCATTATGTGTGTGTTATCTGTGTGTGGTTGTTTGTATGTTGTCTATTGTATGTGTTTGTTGCATTTGTAAGACTGTATGTGTATTCGTGCTGTGGTCATGCAACTGATTTGCGAGAGACCTCACCCCCACTGTCCACCCAGCCCACCTCTAGCAGGGAGAGCCGGCTCTGTAAGCTTTCCACCTCCCGACCCAGACTCTCCTTCTCCTCTTGCTTCTCCGCCAGCAGCTGCTGCAGCTCTTGCACCTGGAGGACAGTAGAGGAGGCTCAGCTGGTCTCCAGGAAGAAACACTGGGCAGCTGGGAGACCAGATCTCCCACCACCATCCACCTACCTGTCTCTCCAGGCTGTGAAGAGAGCTGGCCTCTGCCTCTGGCAGCTTATGAAAGAAGAGAGGAACAGGATTTGGATCTGGGCTGGGGGTCCCTGGCCCTCTTCCTACTTAGGAGCCCTCCATCCCAACCACAGATATCTGCTGTGCCCCTACTGCACACCCAGCACTTCTCTGCCCGCTCACAGGTTCCTAAGTACTTATTGAATGCCTACTTTGTTTCAGACCCTGTTTTTGGCCAATAATTCATTCACTGCTCATTCATTCAATAACTCACTCACTTAAATATCTGTCCATCTTACAAATATTTATCAAGCATCTACTGTGAACCAGGCACCATTAACTATGTCTTCCCTCAGAGGCTTACAGTCAAATTGGGGTGAACATGAAGAAAATATATAGTACGTTCAATGCAGTAAGTACTTTACATAAAAATAAAGGAAACTGGGAAGTGAATGGAAGAGTGCTACAATTTTAAATAAGTTGGGCAGTAAAAGTATCTTTGACAAGGGGTTTTTCAGTAAAGACCTGAAGGAGGTAAGGCAAGGAGCTGTGAAAAGATATGAGAGGATAGTGTTCCAGGCAAAGGGAACAGCACATGCAAAGGCCTTGAGGCAGGATTGTGCTTGGTGTGTTGGAGGAACAGTGAGCAGGGCCATGAGGTTAGAGCAGAGCGGGTAAGGGGAAGAGAGGAAGGAGGTGAGTGTAGGGAGGTAGGAGCAGTCTTCCCCACAGAACTGAAGTCTTCCACAGCCTACTTCAGACTGAGTCCCAGGCCTGTGTCCCTGCTGCTTCTCACCTCCTGCTTCTTCCGTTCCTGGTTCTGTTCCAAGCCCCGGATCTTCTGAAGCAGGCGGCCCTTCTCCTGTCGCAGCCGTACGATCTCCTCATAGGCATCACGATCATCCTGTTCCCCCAAGCCCAGGACCCACAACTTTTACATGAGGCACAAAGCTGTCCCATCCCACATTTGAGCAGGAGCTCCCCCCCATTCCTATTCCTGGAGGCCCCCCATTCTTCTCCTTGGCCAGGTCATCTCTCACCGGCACAGGAATGCTGGTGGGGGGCTGCGGCGCCTTCCGCTTTTTGGGAGCCCCTTGCTTCTCATGGCTGGACACAGAGTTCTGGTGAGAGGGGGTAAAGGGACACATGGGAGACATGCCAGCCTCCCACCCAGATAAATCAACTCATACAGCCCACTATCTGTCACCAGCCCAAACTCTGACCTCACTTCCTGTGTAATCCTGAGCAAGTCTCTGCCTCTGTCTGGTCCTCACTTGTCCCAGCATACAAGGGGATGAGACCCTGGTCCCTGAGAGTCCCGGGTCTTATGCTTTACTTTCTGCTCCTTTCCATGCCTTGGGACTTTACCCAGCTAGACCAGACTGTCTCCAAGTACCCTTTCCCTGTGGCACTGAGGATCTGTAAACTGAGAGAGGGAAGGAGGCCAGAGCTGCCTCCTTTCTGACTACATCACCCCCCACCCATCTCAGTTCCCCTCACCACCCCACCCCAGCCCCATGACTTGACCCCATTCCCTCAATGTTCTCACCCTGTTCTGGGAGTTATGCTGTGGGTGATGCTGCCACTTGGTGGCAATGTGCCCTCACAGTAGCATTCTTCCCACATAAGTCGTTTCAAGTCAAAACCCCAGGGTAGCAGTCCATCTCTTCTTTCTCCTCCCACAAAGCTCAGGGCAAGGGGAAGGTAGTGTGTGCTTAGGGATGGGGACTCATTCACTGTTTAGAGATCCATACCTGAGATGATGCCTCGCCTGAGTCATCCTCTAGGAGGGCAGGGGAGAAATAAAAGTGGGTCAGGGCCAGGCATTGTTTCCAGGGACTCAATTCCCCACCCAAGGAAGGGGATTAATGAATGCAGGGGACTTTTGTGGGGATCAGAATTTTTAACCTGGGAATCAATCACTTTGAATATTGATAGGAGCCTTGAAAATCTCAAAAAGAGAGGCCAGTGGCATCTCCAGGATGGGACAAGTGGGATGCCAATTCTTAGAAAAGGCAAAGGTCAAAGAATAAGGATGACTCAGGAAAGTAGAATGGACTCCTAGACTATTTTAAAAGCTCTGGTGCTCCTTGAAACTGTCCTGAGTAGGATCAGGGGAGCCATGAAACCTCCTATAATGCAGCATATAGGGATACCTGGGAACTATCCACAGAAGGGAGAGAAAGGGGTAGCAAGAAACTGCCCAGAAGAGGGTGCCTAAAAGAAGGTGGGGCTTGCATACCGCTGGGTGGTGAGGGGCGCTGGGCTGCCTCCTGCAGGAGGTGCAGGATAAGTTTGTCTCCTGCCAGGGTGCTGTAGTGGGCAGCATCCTGGCCCAGTGCGTCGGTGATGCCTGGCTGGGCCCCTCCCTGCAGCAGCACCTCCACTGTTTCAGGACTGGCCCCCTCACAGGCCAGCATGAGGGCCGTCCTACCAGGAGAGGGGGCTAATGAGAGGGTAAGGACACCCTCAACCCCCCCACACCTTCCTCAACACCCAGTCTGGGTTGAGGAAGGAGGCCGGCTAGATCCCCCCAACCAGAGAGATTAAGAGGCTTTCACAATGTCTCACAGCACACAATGGGATGGCTGGAAGGAGAGATACTCACCTGCCCTGCAGGTCCTGGTCATTCACTGCGGCTCCCTGCTGCAGGAGGAGGCGGCACAGATCTGTGTGACACATCTGAGCTGCTATGATGAGGGGCGTTGTACCCAACTGGTGAGAGTTGGGGGAGGAATGAAACATCAGAGGCTGATCCTGGGAGGTGGGAAAGTCTAAATAACTGTCCCTGCACTTCACCTGAAACTTTCCCAAACTTTTCAAAGGGTTCCTGGGATGCTACCACTTGGTGGCAGCATGTGTCAAGTACAGTATCTTTTCCCAAGCGATCTCAGAGGCTCACCCGATCTCGGGGATTCAGATGTGCCTTGAAGGAGCAGAGCATTTCTGAACAAGAGATGCAGCCGCCAGCCACTGGAAAAAGAGAAGAGGATGAGGAGTATGTGGGGTAAAGCTTAGACATTTTCTGGGAGCCTTCAGTCTGGGTATGATTCTTATCCTTTTATTTCATGGGGAATTCCCACCTCCCCTGAAAGATCAAAAACAAAAGTATAAATTCTATTTTACAGATGATAAAACTGAGGCCCAGCCAGGTCCATGGCCACCCATACAGGGCAGAGGCAGAGCCATGATTAGGACCCAGGTCTGCCAACTCCCTGTCCCAAGCTCTTTCCACATTCTGCTGTGGTTCTCTCTATAATGGAGAACTTTGGGTTGATTTTCATGTATTTCCCCTCTTTGATTTACTTAGCTTTTCTGTAGTTACTATGTACCCAAACTTCACACAGAGAGTGTTAATGTTTACCAGAGGGATCAGACCTCAGCTGAGGTTGGGTAGGTTGGAAGGGGGAAGGCAGAGGTTACTTCATGGGCAAGGGTCCTGAAGTGGAAGGAAGCTGGGTAAGGTCAACTTGAGATGGTATGGATGTTAAGAGACTCAGAAAGGGAAGGAAGGGCTTTCTGCTGGGAGGCGTCACTGGACAAGTCAACAAGCCATGATACCTATTGTGTGCCTGAGGGAGTATGGCATTTCTTGCTGTTATACTTCTAATGCTTAGAACAGAGCAGGTACTTGAGAAATATTCACTGAATGAAAAATCAGTGAGCTTCCATATAAGCCTTGCCACCACTAGGTGGCAGCGTACTCCACTAGGTGGCAGGGAATTTTTAAATGGTTAATAAAACTAAAGTAGACCCAAATTTACTGTGTTCCCAAGAGCATGGATGTTTCTGGAGTCATCAGTGAAAGCCATTCCAGAATCTCATGGGCATGGTGAATAGATGTAGGGCTGGGTTCTGGCTCAAGTGGGTAGGTCCCTTCCACTCCCTCAGGGAAAGTTTGTATTTGATGAGCATAAAGGCTGTCTGGACCTTTAACCTTCCTGAGATTCACTAGGAGCTCCTCCAAGGAAACTAGATGCTAGTAATCCCTCCAGCATCCTTCCCAGGCCTGGCATACATAGGCTGTGCTTGGGGTTCAGAAAGCCCAGGCCCTCCCTACTTTTTTATAGGTGAACCTCAATCACTTGCCTGTCCAAAGGGATCATTACCTATGACTCAAAGGGTTGCTGAAGCCCAGTGCCTGACACACAGATGTTCAGCAAGGAAGAAAGAGAAGGAAGGCAGGTCTTCAGGGACATGGGTAGAATAGCCCCCAAGTCTAGCACCCTCTGGGCAGAGCAAGGCTGGGCTGCACCCACCTGCATGATGCAGGGCCGTCCACCCACTGCTGTCCACAGTATCCACCACACAGGACGCCTGGGGAGTGGGGTTTAGGTCATTTGAGAGCCATTCCTCTTCATTGCTGGTTTCTCTAAGAACTGCCCCTCCTTGGCTCTGTTACATTTCAGGCTCCTTGCCTCACCTCTTCCTCCCCTCCCACTTACCTGCTCAGTGGAGCCTGTTTCCTCATTGGCCTCTGAGTGACTCTTTGTCTTATAAAAGGTGGTGAGCAAAAGGGAATAGCTACGAGTTCAGAAGCAGCTGAGGGTTTGGGGAGGAAATGGGAGCTCTAAGAGTAACTGTGGCCATGAAAGCACTTAGGGTTTGGGAGAAACTGGGCTCAAGAAACATCTGGTATCGGGAGTATGTCTTCTAAGTGGGAAGTATCTGGACAACTTAGGGAGTATCTAGTTATCCAAGGAGTAGCTCAAGCATAAAAGGGGCCAAGGAATAGCTAGGATTCAGGGAGTACATAAGAGTTCAGGGAATTGCTGTAATTCAGAATAGTCAGGGTAGGGGAGTATCCAGGGTTCAGGGAATAACTGAGATGAGAAAGGAAATGACCTGTAGCAGTTGCTTCAAGCACTGTGGGTGCCCATACTTGGCAGCCAGGTGAAGGGCATTGTAACCTGAAAGGGAGAGAGGATTTACTAGGACTCCAGATACTCAAGGATACATTGTACCTTAACCTGTGTCAACTATTTGTGATGATTCAGTTTCCTTGTGTCTAGCAAGTCCCCAAACCCAGGTACTTCTCAAAACCATGCTACTCCCTGTGATCAGAGACTCTCTAAACCCCAGCTAGTCTATGTCCCAGACAATCTCATCTTAGCTACACTCCACACCCACCCACTCCTCAAGCCTCACTGCCCCAACTACTTCCCATATCCCCAGCTGCTCTACATGCTCAGCTACACCGAAGTGCCAGCTATTCCCTCAGAATCCACAGTTGTTCTGTATGTCCTAGATAACCCATACACGCTTGCTATCCTGTGTGCCAGCTATGTATGTCTTTGATACTCTACAAATCTGTAGTTACTCTACACATCTTGACACTATGCCTGTTGCCTGAAGCTTCAGATACGGCTCTGACCCATGCCTAGTTACTACCTGAGCCCAACTACTTCTTTTGGCCATGCAATCTATCTCAGTTTTTCCCTCAGGTCCCTAATTAAGTCATAAACCCAGATTCTCCTTTTCTTCTAGCTACTCCCAGAGCTCCAGCTACCGCTACACCTCGGCTACTCCACATGCACACATACTCCCTCCAAAGTCTACTAATTATTCTCATGCCCCCAGATACTTCTCAAACTTACATACTCCTCTGTTCCAACTACTTCCTCTGACTCAATCACTATCTGAGCCCAGCTGCTCCTCACGTACAAGTTGATTCACCTATCTTGGTGACAGCCATGGTCCCTGTCCTTGGGCACTGCAGCCTGACATGCTGCTGTGACTGCTTGGGGGCACTAAAAGGAACCCCCCTCCCTTTTCCAGCAAGCTACTGAGAACATGAAGAAGGACCTGACTGGACCCTCAGGCTGGGCACCTGGTCTGAGTTCCTCCTCCCTCCCCCAGGGCCTGGTGGGCAGTACCTGCCCCATCTGTGCACATGACATTGGCGCCGTGTGCCAGCATCACCTCCAGACAGCTGGCCGCACCCCTCATAGCCGCCAGGTGGAATCTAGAGGTCAGAGGTGAGGGGTCAGCCACAGGGTGGCTACCCCTCAGCCATCATACCCCCCCAGGGCATAGGCACTCACGCGGACTTGCCCTCAGGGTCCAGCTTCGTGGGCACCAGACCCTTGCGGACGATGAGAGAGGCCACCCGCGCGGCATCACTATTCTCCACAGCCTGCAGCAGCCGCTCATCACTTTTGCCCCAGTCCTGGCTCTGTGGGGCACACCCAGGGACCATGGAGTCACACAGCCACTGTCCCCTCCCACTCCCCCTGGCAGGGACTCTGGGTTCTCACCGCCCGCCCCTGGGCACTTGCCTGGCGCCTGACTCTGGCTGCCGGCTTCGGGATGGGGCAGGGACCACAGGGCGGGCAGGAGCCGAGGTCGGTGGGGCTGAGCCGCAGCTGCAGGGGGAGGTGGTCCTGGGTGGGGGGCCTGAGACAGTGTCCTCTGAGCCTGTGCCCCACAGCATCTGTCCCTAGACCATTGCCCCAAATGTCTATCTAACACCCAGTGCCAGCATCCTCCCATTAAACCATCCCAGATAAGCCCCCAGCATCTTTCCAAATACTGTCCTGCATACCCAGGTCCAGTATGTCCCTTAGTGAACAGCCACCTTTTCAACAATACTCCATCAAACTGACGCACTGTTCATCCTTCAAAACCACCCTCAGAAGTCTTACCAAGGAACCCCTGACGGTGTTGCTTTAAATGTCCCTCAGAACCTTACTCTGTCATCTATCCTTTTACCCACACCCCTGAAATGCCACAATTATCACCCAAATGTCCTCCAAGATCTGTTCCCCAGAACCATAGCCTGAAATGCATTCCAAAATGTCTTCCCCAACTTCTTGACTCTAAAATCATTCCCCTAAATGACCTCCTTGTCTGTCCCCAAAATGTCTTCCCCTCAAATCTCTCAAATGTCCTCTGAAATTGTTCTCCAAATGTCAATATTTTCCAAAAAAAATAGTCCCCCAAAATAGCATCCAAATTGTCCCTCTAAATGACCTTACCTATGCAAATAATATTACCCCATCCAAAACTATTCTCTGAAATTCTCCCTTCAAATGCCCTCTCAATAATTCTAAGTGTCTTCAACTGTTCTCAAAGTCCCTGTCTCCCCAAAAACCTCATCCATCCCCCCCAACCTATGCCCCCTCCCAACTCATCCTTCCGGGAGACTGGGGGTGGATGGGGCCTTGCGTGGTGGTCAGGAGGTGGGGAGGGGCGGAGCCGAGTGGGAAGAGTTAGGACCCAATACCCTGGCTCCCGGCCCCCTCCCCTGGCCCTACCGCAAAGGAGGTGGTGGCGCACAGACACAGCTGCTTCATAGCATCCACGGCCAGTGGGGCCAAAGCAAAGGGCCCTGCCAAAGCTCTTCTGACCCAGTGGTGGTGCCAAACCCCTGCGCCGTCCCTCCCTACCCCCCTTACCCGCTTGTCCCCCTCTGGGTGGCCCCTCCCCCAAGGCGTGGGCGGGAGGAACCAGGGGCCGGGGCGGGGCTAGGCTGAGCAGGGGTGAGGGTGTAGGGAGATGAGGGGTGGGAAGGCGTTTGCTGCACAGGCTGGACCTGACCTGATTGCCATGAGGAGGATGCAGCCAAGGGCCTGGCTCCCTCATCCCTGCAGGCTGCCCACTGGATCTCCAAAGATCAACCTGCCTGTGCGGTTTCCACTTCCTTCAAGCTGACCCGGGGTGGCAGGTGACTCTCTCCTGAGCCCTGGACAGACAGAGCCTCCCACTGCTGCCCCAACATCCCAGTTCACTCACTGGTTCATTCATTCACTCATTCATCATTCATTTGCTCATTCATTCATTGCCGCATTCATTCACTCACTCAACTGTCAGTGGGGTTCCGCAGTCTGAGAACACTGAATTTGAATTTGGGGCCACATCCCCTGGACTCCCACATGTATTACTACCTATGTGACTCCACTAAGATACTTACCTGCTTTGGACTTCACTTTTCCTCATCTGAGAAATGGGTGTCATAATAAATAGTAGCTACCACGGAGGGTTATTGGAGGACCACATGAGATACTATATATGAAGCACTCAGCACAGTGCCCGGCAGATAGTAAATGTGCCATAAATGTGTATTCACTCATCAAAAAATATGTGTTTGGGCCTGTGTGCATACCTAATGCTAAATCCTGGAGATTCTTTCTCTCTCTCCTGCTCCAAAGCTTCCAGCAACCTCACTCAGCGTAAAATGCAGGCTGCTGCCTGACCAGCAGTAGCACAATGGATAGAGTGTCAACCTGATATGCTGAGAACCCAGGCTCAAAATCTCAAGGTCACCAGCTTGAGTGCAGGGTCGCCAGCTTGGATGTGGGATCATTGACATGATCCAGTGGTTGTTGGCTTGAGCCCAGAGGTTGCTGGCTTGAGCAAGGGGTCAGTGGCTTGGCTGGAGACCCCCAGTCAAGGTACATATAAGAAGCAATCAATGAACAACTAAAGTGAAGCAGCCACAAGTTGATGTTTCTCATCTCTCTCTCAATTCCTGTCTCTCTCCCATTCTCCTTCTCTCTAAAAAAGAAAAAAGGGGAAAAAATGCTGACTGATTACAAGGTCCAGGAAGTTCTAAGGGCAGGGGATCCGCACACTGTGGTCCTGAGTCAAGTCCCACTCCCTCCTCGTTTGTCAGGTTCAAGAGCTCAGAATGGATTTTACACTTATAAGTGGTTGGGTGTGTGTAGGGGTGGGGGTGGAATAAAAAGAATACTTTATGACACGTGAAAATCATGTGAAATTCACATTTCAGCATCCATAAAGTTTAATTGGGATGGAACCACACCCATCCATTAAAGATGGTCTATGGGCCCTGGCTGGGTAGTTCAGTTGATTAGAGCACTATCCCAATATGCCAACATTGCAGGTTTGATCCCCAGTCAGGGCACATACAAGAATCAACCAAGGAGGCCCTGGCTGGTTGGCTCAGGAGTGGAACATCGGCCTGGCATGTGGATGTTCTGGGTTTGATTCCCAGTTAGGGCACACAGGAGAAGCAACCATCTGCTTCTCCATCTTTCCCCCTCTTCCTTCTCTCTTTCTATCTCTCTCTTCCTCTCCCACAGTCATGGCTCAGTTGGAGCAAGTTGACCCTGGGTGCTGAGGATGACTTCATGGCCACACTTCAGGCACTAAAAATGACGTGGTTGCTTAGCAATGGAGCAATGGCCTCCACTGGGCAGAGCATTGCCCCATACGAAGCCTGACGAGTGGATCCCATCGGGGTGTATATGGGAGTCTGTCTCTCTGCCTCCCTGCTTTTCACTTAAGAAAAAGTAAAAGAATCAACCGATGAATGCATAAATAAGTGGAACAACAGGCAATGTTCCTCTCTCTCTAAATCAATTTAAATTAAAAAACACCTGAAAAAAAGGAAGGAAGGAAGGAAGATTGCCTCACTGGTGGTGGCACAGTGGGTAGAGTATCAACCTAGGATGCTGAGGACCCAGGTTTGAAACCCTGAGGTCTTTAGCTTGAGCACAGATTCACCAGCTTGAGCACGGGGTCATCGGCTTCAGTGGGGGATCATAGACATGATCCCCATGATCACTGGCTTGAGCCTAAAGGTTGCTGGCTTGAGCCCAAGGTCAGTGGCTTGAGCAAGGGGTCATTGGCTCTCCTGGAGCCCCCTAATCAAGGCATGTATGAAAAGCAATCAATGAATAACTAGAAGTGCTGCAATTACGAATTGATGCTTCTCATATCTCTCCTTCCTGTCTGTGTCTGTACTCTGCACATCTCTCTCTCTCTCTTTTTCACAGAAAACAAAAAAGGATGGCCTATGGCTGCTCCCAAGCTGCAATGGCAGAATTGAGGTTGGAGTTTCCAAGAAGCCAAAAATATTTACTATCTGACCCTTAACCAGAAAAATGTGCCCACCTCTGCTGTAAAAATAGCCCTTTATCAACTCCCTGACCTCATCTCCTCACACACGTTATTTCTGGTTCGATCCATCCTGCCACAGTGGCCTCTTTTCTGGTCCTTAAACACCTTGATTCCATCTCCAGGCCTTTGCTCTTGCTGTGCCCTCCATCTTGAGTACCACCCCTCCCCCACTCTCCACCTGGCTGATTCCTTTACTGTTTGTCTATGCTGGAAGACACTCCTTCAGAGAGTCTACTCTGACCACCCTGGTCGCTTTCATTGCTCTTATCACCATCTGATGTCATTACTATGTACCTTCCAAAAAGCACTGTTTCTTTCATTCTTTTTTTTCATTGTTTCCACAAGAGAATGGATTTTGGTCTTTCTTGGTCACTGCTGTATCCCTAGCAGGTACTAAGGATAGATTTTGCAGGGCCCAGTGCAATAGGAAAATAATTGTTCAAAAATTAACAAGAATTTCCCCTGGTTGGTTGGCTCAGTGGATAGAATGTGGCCGGGCACGTGGATGTCCCAGGTTCGATCCCCAGTCAGGGCACTGAGAGGTGACCATCTGCTTCTCTTCCCCTCTCTCTCCCCTTCTCTCTCTCTTCCCCTCCCTCTTTTTCCCCTCTCCTTGGTTGACTTGAGCATCGGCCCCAGACAGGGGTTGCTGAGTGGTCCCCAGACCAGGGTTGCTGGGTGGATCCTGGTCAGGGCACATGTGGGAGTCTGTCTCACTATCTCCCCTCCTCTCACTTAAAAATAAATTAATAAGAATTTCAAGATGGTAAGAACAGAGTTTTAAAACAAACAAGAGCCTAAACAGAGCCTGGCACATAGTAGTAGGTGCTTAATAAACATTTGTTGAATGAATTAAAGAAATGATGACTCTGGAGAATAAATGAGAGAAAGAAAGAGACTGATTTTCCAGGAAGTGTTGAGGAAGTGTCTAAAACCCCAATCTTCTTTCTTGTGGGATTTTTCTAAAAACTGAAGTAAGGAAAGCAGGTCAGTGGCTCACGGTTCTAGTTAACTCCTATTTGATAGATAGAAACACTAAGGCTCAAAGAGGGCTGGAGAAGGCCCAGAGCAAATATTGCCATCTGCTAGGGCCTTGAAGAAAAGGCTGGTATTAGAGAAGCAGAATGGAGCGGGAGGGCACAGCAGGCAGCAGAGAAGGACTAGAACAAAGGTATAAGGGCTGGACCGTGTGTGCTGAGAAGGAATAAAAGGTCCGTAGAGACATGAGGTGGGACTTCTGCAGTCACGGGTGTTTGCTTTCTTCCCTCGGGGAGCTGAACAAAAGCTGAACCTGACTCCTGCTACCTGCTGCGAAACTGGAGCTGGGCAGGTAGAGGGAGGGATGGCAGATGCCAGGTGTGTGTGCTGGGGGTGGAAGGACGGAGGACAAACTTCTCCCCAACTTCCTCCCCCAGGCCTCCCAGCTGCTACTATGGCTCCAGCCCCCCCCCGCCCCCCCAGCACAACAAAGGCTCCTCCCTGCTCAGAACAAACACTATTCCCCTCTGGGACCCTTATACCCAGTGTGACATTTTAACACTTGCCAGTCTCCCCTTCTCCCCTACTTGACTTTGTGCCATGTATCTATCAAAACACACACATGCCCTGAATCTGGAGGCGCCCCCCCTTTTTCTAGTTGCACAAATCTTTTGAAAGATTTGATGTCAATATAATTCTGCTTTTGAAATTAAACAGTTATTTGTTTGGTTTGCCACTGACTACAACTTTTCAGAAATTCTTGGGGGCTCAGAAAAATCTAAGTTAGGAATTGATTCCAAACTAGGAGAAAAAAATTAGGGTCATTCTACAAGAAATAAAACTGAGCTTATATCACATTTTATAGGAGGTTCATGAGTCATTTACTTCTTTCTCTTTCTCTCTCCTTATTCTCTCTCTCTCTTCTTTTCTTTCAATTAATGCACTAATACCCCCCACCCCCACCCCCGCAGCCAAAAAAGCCCAAATCATGTTCACAGTAATACAGCTCTGGGGGAAGACTGGTATCTCAATTCCAAGCTGTGTGACCTTGGGCAAATTCCTTAACCTCTCTGGGTCTCCATTCCTCATCTATTTTAGATATTTATTTATTCATTTTAGAGAGAAGACACAGAGTGAGAGAGAGAGAGAGAGAGAGAGAGAGAGAGAGAAAGGGGGGAGGAGCTGGAAGCATCAACTCCCATATGTGCCTTGACCAGACCAGTGCAGGGTTTTGAACTGGCGACCTCAGTGTTCCCAGGTCGACGCTTTATCCACTGCGCCACCACAGGTCAGGCTCCATTCCTCATCTATAAAATGGGGATAATAAAAGCTACTACCTCATTACTAGAATTAAATGCACTAACATCCACAAATTACATGGTAAGCTATTTGCAGTATTTAAATACAAATAAATAAAAACAAAAATAAAATGAAATAAAAATAAATTCGATGATATTCAATTAAAATATAAATTTAAAATAATTTTAAAATGGAAAGAAAAACTTAAATCAATAAATAAAATAAAAATAGATAAAACAAGTGGGAAAACTGAGGGAGGCCACAGAATGGATGGCAACAGAACCAAAATCACCCAGCTTGTCAGGCACAGGATTCAAACCCAGATCCACCTGATGTTAAAACCAAAGTTTGCGGTCCTGTCCCCTTTCTCCGGCTCTCAAGGACTCCTCCAGCTGGGCCCTCTCTGCCCTCAGCTCCCCTTCACATTCATTACTCCAGGTAGTAGAACCTGCTCAGAATTCCATATGTCCCTAAATCAACCAGGCCCAGTTCAGCCTCTGAACCTTTGCCCACACTGGTCCCGGCCCTGTCTTGTGCGCCTTCACTTGTCTAAATCTTACTGTCCTTCCAGGTTCCTCTCCAGCACTGCCTCCTCCAGGTAGCCACTCTGATTATTCTGGGCTATGCCTGCCGATGGGAGGCCCTATCACGTGGCAGAAAGATTAAGGGCTCTGAATTAAGGCACATGTAGGTTTGACTCTCCTCTTGCCACTTTGCTTTGTGTACTTTGTGACAAGCAGAGGTGAATTAACTGCTCTGGACCTTGGTTTCTTTGTGCCATAAATGTGAAGTCAAGACTGACCGAGGCCAGCTCAAAGGGGCACTCTGAATCTAGATGCAAATCCTCACTTAGGTATCTTCGTTTGTGCCCTGGACTGGCCCCCACATTGGCAGGGACTGGGGAAGGGCAAGAGGGAGTAGGGATGACAGAAGAAGGAGCATTTCCTTTCAGGGGGTGCACAGTCCAAGATATAGCTGCAAGGGGAGCCAGCTTGATTCCACCTCAGAGCCTTTGCACTGGCTATTCCCTTTACCTGAAATTCAATTCAGGATTCTGGTCATATGGCAGCTACCAGAATAACCTGATGGGCAGGGACTAACGGCACTGTGGCCCAGTGGATGTTCAGCCAGGCCCTGGGGACAGCAACCTGAGGTTGCGGGACACAGGCATCTCAGTGGCCTCATACTCACCTCTGTCTTCTTAAATCGAGCCCGGAGAGTCTTCATGGCAGCATGTATCTCCTCAAGCCAGGCCACCTGGGAAAGGGCAGGGAGTGAGGGACATCAGTCCTGGTAAGCAGGAGGGTCAGCTGCCTTCCCCTGCTCTAAAGGACCGTGTCTTCATCCCTGAGCCATCCTGGCCCCTAGAGCAGAACACAGACATGCCTTATCTCCTCACTGCTGTGTGTCCTTCAGCAGGTCACTTGCCCTTTCTGAGTTTCACATCTCTCACACTTAAAATGAGGAAGATAATCCCCTGTAGACAAACTCATGATCAGGTTTTAGTGAGAGTCAGCAAACACTAGATGCTCAAAAATGCACTTCACCGATATTCCCTGTGACCCAAACAGATCAAGCTTTTTCCGGTCTCCAGGCTTTTTTTTATTTTTTTTTAAGATTTTATTTATTTATTTTAGAGATGGGAGGGAAAGAGATAGAGAGAGAGAAGGGGGAAGGAACAGGAAGTATCACCTCCCATATATGCCTTGACCAGGCAAGCCTGGGATTTTGAACCGGCGACCTCAGTATTCCAGGTCGACGCTTCATCCACTGCACCACCCCAGGTCAGGCTGGTCTCCAAGCTTTTAACTGTGCAGTTATTTCTACCTAAAACAACCTTCTTTTTTGCTTCTCTGGTAAACTCCCATTCATCCTACACAGCCCAGCTTCAAAATTCCATGTTCTGATCAATCAGCTTTGCCCCTCACCTGTAGGCAGAGCTCTAACTCACCAAATCAGGTTCCCCCAGCCCTGGCTGGGCCCCTTCTTCCCCAGCCCTGGCTCCATGAGCTCAAAGTGGCTGAGCTGGTTATACTGTCTTCAACTGTTAGCGGCTCTTCGGGGGCCAGGCCCAGAGCTGAGGCACAGAGGCATGTTTCTTGGATAGACAAAGAGAACATCCTTGCAGCTAAGTCCCCTTACACCACCATAGTTTCTGCATGAGTCAGAGTACAGAGGAAAGTCACCCACGGTGGGTGGAGATCTGGGGCAATGGCTATGTACATGTATATGCACACATGAACATGAGGCATGTGTATGCACGCATGTCCATGCACCTTGGCCTGTTTTGTGTTCTATGCATGTGAGGAATAAGCAGCAAAATCTGGAGGGGATGTTTTGCTAGAAGTGTGGTTCACCATTCCTTCCTATGTCTGAGTGGAATTTGTGTGAAGGTGTGTCTTTCACCTGCCCTTTCACCTGTCCAGCTGCCCATGACTTCTCCAAGCCATCTTTTCATCCACCAATTCACTCATCTGTATACCCATCTTCCTACCTAAACTCTTGTACGTCTACCCACCAACTCATCTTTTCATGGTCCTTTATGTACCCTTCAACCATGCTTCATTTACCATGCACCCACTATCCACTACCCACCCACCCACCTATGCACTCAGCCACACATCTACTCATCCATCCATCCATCATCCACCCTCCACCCTCCACTAACATCAATTGACCACCCATCCATCCTTTCACTCTCCTATCTACCTACCCATCTATCCATTACACATCCGTTCATTCATCCCTTCATTTTACTCCATTCACTCAGTGTACCTTTTCCCTCACCACACATCCCATTCTTTTTCTGTACCCCTGTCTAAAGGACTCAATCACACCCAGAGAAGAGTGTAATAAGACACCCAAGAGAGGAGTCCACAGGTTGCTTGAGCTGGTAGGAATCTGTGGGCTTAGGGAGGAGGGTATGGCCTTATCCTGCTTCCTGGAAGCGGTGATGATATATAAGCAGGGCCTGAAGGCCAAGCAGAACATTGAACATCAGAAAAAGAGGGTGTAGACCCTAGACAGGACCAAGGCTGAGAAGTGGGAGATGCATGCATGTACAAGTGTGTGTTTGTCAGGGTGCCTTGTAGTCCCTCAGTGTGGCTGGGATATATACTGGCCCCTCCTTTCTTCCAAATGCCAGGGCTCAGGAACATGGAGCCCAAGGTCCTAAGTAGAGCCCCCATCCCAGGCCTCCCTTCCCTCCTTCCTCTCCTACCTCCTGTAGCTCCAGTGACTCCAGCACCAGGCCACCGTGTTCACTGCTGGCTCCGGTTACTCACTCCCAGCTGGGCCACCAGCTCGCACCAGCAACTCCGTGCACTCAGCTCTGACACCTGATCAGCTCTGAGCGGGAGGGTGGCCCCAGGGGGCCGGGGATGAAGCTGAGGGAGGAGGCAGGTTGGCAGTGGGGCTGCCTGTTAGCCAACGGGATCTAGTGGGAAGACACCGACATTCTTCCCTATCATCACTGGACCAATTTCAGTTTCTAGAATGAGCCACCACCCTCTCCCTCTCCTCCCAGCCTTTGCACTTGCTGTTCCCTCTGTCAAGAGCTTTCTTTCTGTACCCCATGTCACCCCCAACTTGCTCATTCTTTCCCTCTCACTCCTACTCACTCTTCAGTTCTTTGCTACAACATTCTCTTCTCCAAGAAGCCTTTCTGGATGCCCCCAGGCTGGGTCAGGTTCCTCCTCTGAGTTTCCTATTTGCCGAGTGCCCTCACTGCATGCACCTCAATCACACTAAGTCACCACTGCCCAGTCACTGGTTGGTGTCCATCATTAGCCAGAAGGTTCTACCTTTGTTCTCCAGTGTTTCTTCAGCAAACAGAAGCAGGTGCTCAACACAAGTTTCTTAAACGAGTCCTAAAGGATACCAGCCCCGATGATATTGATCAGTTTCTCTAGCCTCTTGGTGGAGTCCAGACCTGTCCTGCCGAGTGGAGATAGATCATCATCTACCTGAATAAGATTCAGATAACACAGAGCGGCGTCCAACACCCTCGCTAGCGAGGACCTCAGTTGCTCCCCGCCACAGGTACCCTTCTCTTGTAACTTTATAAACTTCGGAAATGTGCAACGGAAAGAACCTTGGTCCTGGATCCCTGCTCTCTGACTTGATCCTCAAGGGGGTTGGGGGTAGAGGTGGAGCATTGGTTTACTAATTTATAAAGAGGGGAGATGGCTGTGTCCCTCGTTTTAGAGGATACTGGAGAACTCTCATGAGGGCGGCCGACCCAGCTTCCAGACAGGTCACAGCCTCATTCCCGCCACACGCGAGCATTTGGAGGTAAACCGGCTTCTTTTACCAGCAACAAAGATGGCGCCGGTGGCGTCAGCGAGAGGCGCATGCGCTTTGGAAGAAGAGGCCGGACGGTTCCTTTTTCTAACTGGTTCTTTTCCGTTTCCGGCGGAAGTGGCCTCAACAAGGGAAACTTTATTGTTCCCGTTAGGTTGGCGAGAATGTCGGTGAATTACGCGGCGGGGCTGTCGCCGTACGCGGACAAAGGCAAGTGCGGCCTCCCTGAGGTAAGCGCGGCTGGGGTCCAGAAAGCCACCCCCTTCCAGGGCTGCGGGCTGGGCGGCTCCGGGCGGCAGCGGGGCATCGTGGGACTATTAGGAGGCACCGAGGCTAGACAATGGGACGGACTTCCCAATGAGGAGGGGGTGGGAAGTGATGCCCCTAGAGCGCCTGGGGACGCGAACACTTCCAGCCCGGGGTCGAAGGGTCTGTCACCAAGGGAAGGGCCTGAGTCAGCGAAGTCCTGAAGTTCTGATGGGGTAGCAGGTCATGTAGTAGGCGAAAGGCACTGCAGGGGCAAAGGCAAGGAAGTGGGAATAAACGCACTTTAGGAACAAATTAAGCTAGAGAGGTTTCCCAAGTCAGGCCAGGACGGGTCCCAAATGCCAGTCTGAGAAGTTGACACTACCTGTGGGTGATGGAAACAGGTTTTCAGCTGGGGAGGAAGGAACCTTGGATGCACGTAAGCTTGTGTCAGAAAAATCCCCTCTAGCTACTCCGAGAGAACTACCCTTCCATACACTGAGACGTGGGCTTGTCACTTCCATTCTGCAGTGGAATTTCCTCTTCTGTAAATTTGGAGGGAAATTGCTCTCTTCCCATACATAAAAGCTAGTCTCGCCTGACCAGGCGGTGGCGCAGTGGATAGAGCATCGGACTGGGATGCGGAAGACCCAGGTTCGAGACCCCGAGCTTACCAGGGGGGGGCCCATCTGGCTTGAGCGAAAAAAAGCTCGCCAGCTTGGACCCAAGGTCGCTGACCCCAGCAAGGGGTGGCTCGATCTGCTGAAGATCCGCGGTCAAGGCACATGTGAGAAAGCAATCAATGAACAACTATGGTTTTGCAACGGCATCCCTGTAAAAAAAAGAAAAATAGTCGGTTCATTCTGAGTCAGACGCTTAAGGAGCTCTTGGATGGTGTGAATCCCTCCAGAAGCCTGATTTCTCTCCTGGCTGAATTTACTTTATTCCTCAAATATGTATTGAGCACTTTGTGTGCAACAGGCACTTTCTAGGTCCTGGGGCAACTGAAGGGAAGAAGACAGACAAAATCCCTTCATTCTAATGAGGAAACAGAGAAGCAGCAAATAAAATGTAAGAAGTGAGATGGAAGCGAAGGAGAAAAGCAAAGCTGGCAGTGATGGGGAGAGCTGGGGCTGCATTGAAACAAGGTCGCCGCACTGAAACCAGGTGGCCAGGGAGGCATCACTGAGATGGCTTTTTTTGTTGTTATTTTTTTTAAGCGAGAGATACAGGGACAGAGAGACAGAAAGAGGGACAGACAGGCAGAAAGGGAGAGATGAGAAGCATCAACTCTTCCTTGTGACACCTTAGTTCGTTGATTGCTTTCTCATATGTGCCTTGACCCCGGCGGGGGTGGGCTACAGCAGAGCAAGTGACCCCTTGCTCAAGCCAGCGACCTCAGGGATTTGAACATGGGTCCTCTGTATCCCAGTCCAACACTCTATCTACTGCTCCACTGCTTGGTCAGGCTGATATGGCTTTTTTTTTTTTTAATGTTGTCTATTGTAGTAACACACCTTTCGTAAAATATATCATCTTAACTTACACTTAATTGTTAAGCGTATATTCAGTGGTATTAAATATATTCATGTGCAACCATCCCCACCCACCGTACCATACATCTCCAGAACTTTCTTGTCTTCCCATCTCTGTCCTCATTAAACTCTTAAGTCCCCATCCCTCTCCCCCAGCCCCTGGCACCCACTATCTACTTCCTTTTTCTATGGATTTGTTTCCTTTAGGAATCTCACAAAGTGGAATCACACAGTATTTCTCCTTCTGTGTCTGGCTTATTTTACTCAGAACAATATTGTTAAGGTTCATCTACATTGTGCCAGAATTTTCTTCCTTATTAAAGCTGAATAATATGCCATTGTCTGGATGGACCACATTGTGTTTATCCACTCATTCATCAGTGGATACTTGCGTGGCTTCCGTGTTTTAGCTGTTGTAAATAATGGTGCTATGAATGTGGAGGTACAAACGAGGTGTCTTGTGAGCCAAGACCTAAAGGAGGTAAGGGAGGGAGCCTAGGAGAAGAGTATTTTAGTCTATAGGTTGTGGGGAGGACTTGAGCTTTTATGCTGAGGAAGGTGGAGCCCTGGAGGGCTGTGGGCAGAAGATAGGCATGATGACAAGCTGCCTTTTCAGATTCACTCTCCTCTTCTAGATAAGGCTGGGCAGTCTGTGGCTAGTGGCCTTACAACTGCGGAACACGTTTTGACCACTCTCCTTTGCTCTCCCCTACAACAGATCTTTGACCCCCCAGAGGAGTTGGAGCAGAAGGTGTGGGAGCTGGCAAATCTGGTTTGGCAGTCCTCCAATGTGGTGTTCCACACGGGCGCTGGCATCAGCACCGCCTCAGGCATCCCTGACTTCAGGTCTGTAGATAGGGAGGGGAAGTTGAGGCAGGACCCACTAGCTGTCAAGGGCTTCCCTGTGAGCTACAGATGCCTGGGCATCAGAAACTTCCCCCTTACTGAGTCCTGAGTGATCCTCCATCCCCTGGGTGTTTGGGACGGGAAAGACCCCTCCCTTTCAGACTTGTCCCTTTAAGTCACACTCATATCCCTTACCAGTGGTCGGCAAACTCATTAGTCAACAGAGCCAAATATCAACAGTACAACGATTGAAATTTCATTTGAGAGCCAAATATTTTAAACTCAAACTATATAGGTAGGTACATTCCTTATCGAGGTAGCACCCGCACATGGTATTTTGTGGAAGAGCCACACTCAAGGGGCCAAAGAGCCGATGTGGCTCGCGAGCCGCAGTTTGCCAACCAGGGCCTTACACCATTGGCCATAATTCGGTCATCTAACCATATCTAGCTACAAAGGATGCTGGGAAATACAGTCTTTCATCTAGGCTAACTATACAGAGATAAATATTGGGGTACCTTTTACCATAGAAGATGAGAAGATCAATATCAGGGACAATTGGCTTCACACTCTCTTGCAAATTTTATCAGACCTGGTACCAGGCAAGTGGTTTGACCCTTTGGACCTCAGTTTCCTCACCCATAAATGAGGATATGGAACCAGATAATGTTTAAACCACCCTCTACTTCAGGCAACCAAGATAGCTGAAAAGCAGGGTTTTCAAACTGGTTGTTTCCTGGTGGCTCCTATGGGTACTAAGTTTGCATCCCTGCCCCAAAGGGCAGACTTATTGCATGTATACTATATTTTCAAGAACTCTTGGGCCCCCAACCCAGGTTCCAACAGCAGAAGAGCAGATTCCTTGGAGGAATGTAGGAATTCTAAAGCATGAATTGCCCTCACCCTTCCATAACCTACCATGGCTCCCCATTGCCACACAGGAGAGTTCCAAGGCCTTCCTGACCCAGCTCTGAGTCATCTATTTAACCTCAGCTCTTCCCATTCCTGCTGTAGGCCCCAGACCACTTGCATTTCCCCAGACCCACAGGCTAGCACCCCAGGCCTTTGCTTACCCCTTCTACCTGAACTGCCCTGCCCTGCCCTTCCCTCTCATACTTCAAGAGATAGTTCAGCCTCCTCTGGAAAGCCTTTCCATACTCTTCACACTGAGCCCTCTCAGCATGCAGGGCCAAAGGGTCTTTGCTCACCTGTGCCTCCCCTGACAAGATCAAGTACTCCTCAAGGGCAGGGCATGCTTCCTTTAGGTCCCCAGCATCACTCAACACAGGGCCAGGCTCAGTGCAGCAGCAGCAGTAATAACTGTTGGGTGAAGTGAATAACTAATTTTTTTTTTTTTTTAACAGGGACAGAGAGAGAGTCAGAGAGAGGGATAGATAGGGACAGACAAAAATGAACCGAGAGAGATGAGAAGCATCAATCATCAGTTTTTGGTTGCCGTTGCGACACCTTAGTTGTTCATTGACTGCTTTCCCACATGGGCCTTGACCGCGGGCCTTCAGCAGACCGAGCAACGAGCAACCCCTTGCTGGAGCCAGCGACCTTGGGTCCAAGCTGGCGAGCTTTTGCTCAAGCCAGATGGGCCCGCACTCAAGCTGGCGAGCTCTGGGTCTCGAACCTGGGTCTTCCGCATCCCAGTCCGACGCTCTATCCACTGCGCCACCGCCTGGTCAGGCTGAAATGAATAACTAATTTTATTTTAAGTGAGAGAGAGAGACAGAGAGGGAGGGAGATGAGAAGCATCAATTCATATTTTTAGCACTTTAGTTGTTCATTGATTGCTTCTCATACATACTTTGACTGGGGGGCTCTAGCTGAGCCAGTGATCCCTTGCTCAAGCCAATGACCTGGGGCTCAAGCCAGTGTGACCTGGGGCTCTTGAACCTGGGACCTCAGTGTCCCAGGTCAATGCTCTATCCACTGTGCCACCACCAGTCAGGCTTGAATAATGATTGTTTTTTTTTCAGTGAGAGGAGGGGAGGCAGAGAAAGGCTTCCACACATTCCCCTACCAGGATTTACCTGGGAAGCCACTAAAGGGCGCATGAGCTATGTCCATCTCTGATGTTGCTCAGCAACTGACCTCTTAGCGCCTGAGGCAGAGGCCATGGAGCCATCCTCAGCGTCCAGGGCCAACTCACTCCAATCCAGCTATGGCTGCAGGAGGAGAAGATCGGGGGAGAGAGAGAGAGAGAATGAGAAGGGGAGGGGTGGAGAAGCAGATGGGCACTTCTCCCGAGAATCGAACCTGGGACTTCCACACACCGGGCCAACACTCTACCACTGAACCAACTGGCCAGGGCTTCAATAATTTTTGTCTTTCATGTGCACTGTTCTCTCTCCTTCCTCCCTCTCTCAATCTCAACCCCCCTTGTCAGTCTCTCTTTCTGTCTTTCTGTTTGAGTCTCTGTCACCAATGCTGTCTCTTTTTTATGTCGCCTTCTTTCCCTGATCCCTAAATTCTCTCTCTGCATCTCTTCCCACATGCAGGGGCCCCCATGGTGTCTGGACGATGGAGGAACAGGGCTTGGCTCCCAAGTTTGACACCACCTTTGAGAGTGCACGACCTACGCAAACCCACATGGCGCTAGTGCAGCTGGAGCGCGTAGGCCTTCTTCACTTCCTTGTCAGCCAGAATGTGGACGGGCTGCACGTGCGCTCTGGCTTTCCTAGGTAACACCTGGCTGCCAGCCCTGCTCAGCCCTGGACAGGCCACCCTTCTCTCTGGGCCTCAGTTTTCTCATTTGTAAAATGGAGGTTGGTGGCAGCCCCCCTTGAGAAGTTGATGTGGTGATTCAGCAAGGCTGCAGGGGGAAAGCACTTAATACTTAGTTGTCATTGCCAGTGCCTCCTGGGCACATCTCAAGAATTGGGGTCCCCTTTTCCAAGTCCCAGGGCAGCTGAAAAATCTCCCTTTAGGTGGGGAAAGGAAGATATTGGGAACAGGGAAGACAGTAGTCAGGGTCTAGGATTTGCAGGTGCATTTTAATATTCCTCTTTATAATGTTTTTTGTCTGTTTGCTTGTTTTCTTTTTTCCTTTTTTAAAAAATATTTTATTCATTCATTTTAGAGGGTGGAGGGAAAGAGAGAAGTGGGGAGGAGCAGAAAGCATCAACTCCCATATGTGCCTTGACCAGGCAAGCCCGGGGTTTCAAACCTCAGCATTCCAATTCAGCGCTTTATCCACTGCGCCACCACGGGTCAGGCTGCTTGTTTTCTTGAGAGAGAGACAGGAAGGGAGAGAGATGGGAAGTATCAGCTTACAGTTGCATCACTTTAGTTCTTCATAGATTGCTTCTCATATGTGCTTTGACTGGGGGGCTCAAGCCAGCAACCTTTTGGGCTCAAGCTCATGACCTGGAGTTTAACCTGGGTCCTCAGTATCCCAGTTCCAGGCTGACACTCAATCCACTGCACTATTATTGGTCTAGGCCCTCTTTATAACTTTTATACTGAATGTGAACATGGGATTCAGGCAGAAAGACTGATTCCTTAATATCAAGTGCATCTCCCTCCCTCCCGCCCCAATTTGCCCAGTCTTACCCTTGAGGACAATGAGAGCCCCAGTCAGTTGTTCATAGAAGTAGTCAGACCCTCCATAGGCAAGGGATGAGGGAAAGGACTTAACTCAGCTTATAAAGGAGAATGAGGCAGCTGTCTCTGCTCTTTTGAAATGGGCCTGAATCCTAAATCCAGCCCTCTGGCACAGCTCTTCTGAGCTAGAGATGTCACCAAGTTCTGAGCCTTCATCTACTTCAACATGTAAATACCTGAGAGAACAAGACCCCAACTTCCCTGGCTGGGTGACCCTCGGGCCTAGTCCAGGCTGTAACTACTGGGCACCTTATTTTCCCTCCAATCAGAGTAATTCACCAGAGAGATGACTGCAGACCTAGCCTGTGTAAACACTTCTAGAAATGAAAGCAAACATTTTCATTATGTATAGCAAATACATTTCTGTGGCACAAGTGCTTAGGGCTTTTTATAGGAACACAAATCCAGGGAAGTCTGTCCCCTACACACCTGGACAAGGTCGAGTTAGGCATGTGAAGGTGGATGGGGAGTGGGACAAAGCTACCCACTGGCGCGTTCCTTCCCAGAGATGGGGGAAGACATTAGGGGGAAGAGGCGGGAGTGTATTGGGGATTTCAGTGCCTCTCATTTCCTGACTGATGGGTTTTGTACCGGCTCCCTGGCCTGCACCCAGGCCACCCCCAGCACCCACTGCTCACTTCATCGCGACACCAGTGTCTGTGTGCATTCCGGGATAGGCACCAGTCCCCCAGCACCAACTGGGAACAGCTAGGAGCAGAATGGGCCACATGCAACAACTATTGAGTGCCTACTGCACGCCATCCACAGTTGTAGATGTGGAGCACAGTGCATCAGACAGATAGAAAGCTCTGCCCTCCTGGTTTAACTCTAGTGAGAAGAAAATGGGCAGAAAACAAGACAAGTAAGCAATTAAATTCTGTGTCAGGCAGTGGATCATTGCCATGAAGGGTTGTACAGAGAGGAAGGTGTGGGGAATTGCAGCTTTTTGTTCCCGCAGGTGGTTTTGAGAGTACATTTATTAGAGCTGGGACAGGGAAACAAGGAAGGGCTTAAGATAGAAGAAGCAACAGGAGAGCCTAGGTGGGGCTGCTTTGACTCACTGGGAAGTCAGAGAAAAGGGGGCCTTGGAGACAGGCCCAGAGAGTGAGCCCGGATGAGCTGCTGCTGCCGCCCATTGCTCCCCTGGTTGCAAGTCTCAGTGGGGTCCCTTAGAGTTTAGGAGATGCACTCTGTGGGGGATGCAGAGGGGGAAGGGAAAGGCACAGGTGTGCTCCCAGGAGGGAGAGTATGTCAAATTATAGCTTTTAACAGGGAAGTTAGTGTGGCTGTGACATTTGAGCAGGGACATGAAGAAGATGACAGGTAGCCATGGGGAAGAGCTTTCCAGGCCTGATAATTGTTCCCCCAAACATCCTAAAAGTTTAATATTGTCCCATTTCACAGATGGGGACTGAGACACAGAGAGGTTAAGTGACCTGCCCGAGGTCACACAGCAGGGAGGCAACAATGGCAGGAGTTGATCTATTATTCCTTTGCATCCAAAGTGCATGCTCCAGGGCCACCTATCACCTTAATTTCTTCCTTTGCCAAGTGAGGATTAGAGTTCCTGTCCTTCAGACCTGGCTACATCGGGAGGTTGCACCATACTTATGGGTGGGTTTTGTGCATGGAAGGGGCTGCCCGTGTGTGAAGGTGGAGTCAGCTGTGGGGGTTAATGTTTCCTTATGCTCAGAGATGTTGGGCTACCTGCCCAGGGTTGCACAGCTGGAAGAACCAGAAAGAGGGATTCCATGGATCCTATGGATGAGGGGTTAGGGAAGACTTCTTGGAGGAGGAAGGCTTGGTGCCAGACCTGAAGCCTTAGGATTCGGGGAGCCCACTGCACCACCAAGCCTCTTCTCCTCCCACAGGGACAAGCTGGCGGAGCTTCACGGGAACATGTTTGTAGAAGAATGTGTCAAGTGTAAGAAGTGAGTGTCACGAGGGCTGGGGGCAGGCAAGGTGTGGTCACCCAGGCCCCTCGCCTGTTTTCTGTCACTTCCCAGATTGGGCTCTGCCTTGTGAAGGGCCTTGTAAGTTGAATCTGAGACCAAGAGACCCAGAGTGGGGGGCAGGACTGGAGTGAAACCCTGGCAGGGGGCACATCTTGCTCCTTGGGAGATGTATTCATTTCCTGTGGCTGCCATCACAATCACAAACCAAGAGGCTTCAAACAACAGAAATTTATGTCCTCCCAGTTCTGAAAGCTAAAAGTCCAAAATCAAGGTGTTAGGACCATGCTCCCTCCAAAACCTGGAGGGAAGGATCCTTCTGACCTTTTCCAGCTCCTGGTGGTTTTGACGCTCCTTGGTGTCCCTTGGCTGTAGACGCATCACTCTAACCTCTGCCTCTGTTTTTACATGCCCATCTTCTCTGTGTGTCTCCTCTTTCTTTTCTTTCTTTCTCTTTCTCTCTTTTTTCTTTTCGTGTCTCCTTTCTTATAAGGATACAAGTTATCTGGATCAGGGCTCTGCTACTCCAGTGTGACCTCATCTTAGAACATCTGCAACAACCCTCTTTCTGTATATAGTCATGTTCTAACCTATAGTGATTAGGACTCCAACATACCATTTGGGGCACACAGTTCAAGCGATAACCAAGTGTGATGGTGTGACTCTACTCTGGGAAGGCTGAACCAGAGCCCTTCCTGGAACAAGTAGGCTCTGAGTATGTCTCTCCCTGTAGGAGGAGCAGCCTCACAGGTACAAATAACTTTGGGGATGTCAGTAGCAGGGAGCATGACCCTGCCAACACCTCCTGCAGTACAATCTTAGAGACCAGGGCACAATTAGGACCCCTTCACACACACTAGTTATAAAAAGTGTTTTCTCCAAATTTATTTTGAAAAATGTTCAAACCAATGGAAAACTCACAAGAATCATATGAATTCATATTCAATCTAGACCAGCAGTTAACAAACTTTCCTTTAAAGGGCCAGATGGTAAATATTTTCAGCTTTGTGGGTCAGACTGTTTCTGTCATGACCATGTGCCAATAAAATTTTATTTACAAAAACATAACTGGAGGGCCATAGTTTGCTCACCTCTGATTAGATTCCCCAATGTTACCATTTTACCACAATTTATTTTCCTTTCTCTATGTTACCAGTGTTTTCTATGCTGTTCAAGAGTAAGTGGTAGACTTCCTTATCCTTTGATCCAAACGCCTTAAGACATTAATCTTCTTTGAGCTTCACTATTCTCTTTTATAGCCACAGTGCAGTTATTAAAGTTGAGAAATGTAAAAACGGTGTAACATGATGGTTCAGTCTCTAGTCCATATTCCCACTGCTCCCATCGTTGCTATTTTTCTCCTGGTCCAAGATCCAAGCCAGGGTCATAGTTTGCATGTCATTGTCACATCTCTTTAGTCTCCTTTGTCTAGAACAGTTCCTGACCTTTCCCTGTTTTCCATACTATTGACATTGCAAAGCAGCAGTTTCATGGAAGCCCCCCCCCCATCATTCTGGGATGTTTCTCTATGCTTAGATTCTAGTCATGTGGCCTCTACTTCCTTAGGAGGAGAAGAGCCCCCCAAAAGCAAGAACCACTGTGTAGGGCTGTCAGGTGGGAAGGTGGTAGGCTTGGCCCGGCCCCACCATCCCTCTTTCCTTTTCCAACATAGACAGTACGTCCGGGATGCTGTTGTGGGCAGCATGGGCCTCAAAGCCACCGGCCGGCTCTGCACCATGACCAAAGCAAGGGGCCTGCGGGCCTGCAGGTGAGTGACCCTTGTCCATAGCCTGGATCCCCCAAGGAGGTGGCAGGTCTCCATATTGACTCCCCCCAACCTTCACCATCGCAGAGGGGAGCTGAGAGACACCATCCTGGACTGGGAGGATGCCTTGCCCGAACGGGACCTCACTCTTGCTGATGAAGCCAGCAGGTCTGACCCCCAGACGAGCCCAGGGTGGGGCAGCAGGGAGAGGGGCAAAAGCACAACCAGCTTCAGCAGAAGACGGTCTCTAGCTCAGTAATGAAGTCAGGAGAATCTTCCTGGCGTTGGTGGCCCAAGCCCTGTCTGGGCCTTGATTTCCTTATAATAATGGCAGGGTACTAGCCCTCTCACATACCCGACACTGGGCCAGGGGCTTCACAGACACCATACTCGCCACAGCCAATGGGGGTTCTACCCTGGGTCCATTTTACAGACAAGGAAACTGAGGCTATAGCAAGGTGACTTATCTGTCCAGTTCTACCCAGCCAGGATTGGAATCCAGGAGTCCAGATGTGGAAAGTCCTGCCCACAGGGTAGGGAGGTGGTTCCAATAGAAGAAAGGAAGCAGCAGGGGCAGGATTCAGGAAAGCTTGGCCTCCCAGGGTATATCTGGTCATATTGCAATAGGGTTGGAGACCACCGCCCCCGCCCCCAGCCCTGTGAGGCAGGAGGAGGGTTGCAGAAACCCTTGCAGAGAGGCTCAGCCTAACCCTGCCTCCCGGCCCCAGGAACGCGGATCTGTCCATCACGCTGGGTACTTCCCTCCAAATCCGGCCTAGTGGGAACCTGCCACTTGCTACCAAGCGCAGAGGAGGTCGGCTGGTCATCGTCAACCTTCAGCCCACCAAGCACGTATGTGCCAAGCCTGCTCCTGGCATCTCCCCCTGTCGTCCCCGTTACCAGGCCTGGAGGAGCGCTCTGCCTCCACCTGACACATTCCTGCCCTTGCAGGACCGCCAGGCCGACCTATGCATCCATGGCTACGTAGACGAGGTCATGACCCGGCTCATGAAGCACCTGGGCCTGGAGATCCCTGCCTGGGACGGCCCCTGCGTACTGGAGAGGGCACTGACGCCTTTGCCCCGCCCGCCTGCCCCCAAGCTGGAACCCAAGGAAGAATCCACCACCCAGTTCAATGGCTCAGCACCAGCCAGCCCCAAGCAGGAGTCCACAGCCGAAACCCTCTCTCAGCACAACTGTTCTGGGCCTGTCAGCCCCCAAAGAGAGTGGCTGGACAGTCCTGCCCCCTGCAGGGCCCCTAAAAGGGTGAAGATTGAGGTGCTTCCTAGCTGACCGAGGGCAGGGCTTTTTGTAGAAATCATGGATTTTTCTTACCAGTCTCATTTTGTTACTTGCCTGTGGCAGAGACCTCTGTGGCTGAGCTGTGTTGCAGGCCCCAGGGAAAACCTGCTCTCTTTTGGTACTCTCTTTAGCTCTAGGGGCCTCTAGTAGGGGTCCGAGGAGGAGCAACCCAGCCCTGGACCTGCTCTGCTCCAGCCCCTGACTCTGGACATTCTGGGGAGGTGTGACCATGCCTTCCCTCAATCTCTGTCCTAACAGGAATTAACTCTCTGCCGACTCCCTGGGCCCTCACACCCAAACCCTCATCACCCCCAAAAGGCCTTCACAGCCCCTCCAGGAGGAAAGGGAGGCAGACCTGCCATTTAGGAGCCAAACTGCATGGTGGGACAGATAATAGAAGCACTTCCTTTGGCGTGGAGCAAGAAACATGGGTCCACCTGGCTCTCTCCAGGCTTCCAGAAAAGTCTTCAGTGCAATAAAAGCAGAACTTCTTGCATCTGAGTCTCTGTTTAACATCCACACAACCTTGTGCCAGGTCCTAGCCCCGGGCAAGAGCGTGCTTCCCTGGGCTTCCATGCAATCCAGGCCTGGGGGTGAAGGAGAGCAGTACCAGCTGCTGGCATTCCCTAAGCCCTCAGTTTGTAATTATGTACCTATTTGCATGGTTTTAAAATATTTGCCTTCTGGTGAGCTGCCCAAGGAAAGAGGCCATGTCCTTTGGTGGAGATTGCAGCCCTAGGACACCTGTGCAAAGGGACGGCTGGGCTACCCGTTGAGCTCAGGTGTAGCTGGGTTCCATGTCCCCCTACCCCCCCAGCTGTAACCTTGGGCAGGTCCCTTTACTTCTGACACCTCAGTCTCTTTGGGGGTAAAATAGTCTGGGTGGGCAGTTCAGCCCCCCTTCCTCGCAACCCCCGCCCCCTCCAGCCAATGCCCTTGAAAGGCTGCGGGAGATTCCAGTACCTCATGCTCCGCCCACTGCCGCTCTCCTTGTGCTGAAGACTCACCTGGTACCTTGCAGGCCACCTCTCCAGCCTGGGAACCCAGGATCTCCTAAATCATCCCCATCCCAGGCTGGCCCAGCCCCTCCTTCCTGGGAGTTGGGGATCCCCAGATTCCAATTCAGCCCCCACCCTCTTCGGTTTCCACACCAGCCATGTTGTCACAATATTTTAATAAGGATCACGGCAGTCTTAGAGAAAGTGGATGGTGGCTGGGGTCATAGTCACCTCAATGTTCAGAGTTTAGTCAGTGCTTAGGCACTAGGGTCCTTGAAGTCCTCAGCAGTTCCCTCCTATATGAGAAGGCAGGAAGGAGTTCCCTGGCAGGGCACTTGTTGAAGCATGTTGTGTGTATGTCCAGGTCTATGGCTCACTGTATGTGCCTGCCTGTTTCCTCCTGTGCCTATGCCTGTGTTTCTCAGGCTTTGTGGCTTTATGGTTGCCCTGTGTCTGAGAGTCAGTTTCTGCTCCTGTGTCTGGGTCTCTGGGTGTGTAGCCATGAGCTTGTGCATCTCCATCCTGGCATCTCTGCAAGGGTCTCCGTCTCACCTCCAGTCCCCAGCCATCCACTGCAGCAGCCCCCTGAGCACAGGGGCCTGGGGTAAGGGCCAGATGGTGCTCACAGCTCCTCCCCCACTGCCTCCAACCCCACACGCCCGGGGCTGAGCGCAGGCTCTGGCGAGGCCCAGTTCAGCAGGGCCGCCCAGCTCAGATCCTCTATCCAGTTGCCTTGGACCAAGGTAGATTTGTCCAGCTCCTCTGTTGAGTTGTCCAGAGCCAGCATGTCCTGGGATTCCCAGTGCACCCTGACGCTGCCTGGAGACCCTTCCTGGGGTGCATCAGCTTCATGCTGAGGTCCTGGGGCCTGGGAACTTGGTGTGGTGTCAGAGGCCACACGGGAAGCAGCGTCGTTGTGCAAAGTTCTGGAGAAAACTGATTGAGGGTTGTGGGTTCATGAGGGATGGGGTGGGATGCTGGTGTCCCTTCTTATTTTTCAGCCACAGGGAGCAGTTGCAGAGGGCTCCTTCCCCCTCTCCCAGAGGCCCAATTTGGAGATTTGGGGAGCCAAAGGGATTGTGCCCATGGTGCAGCCCAGAGGGGAGCCCCAAAGCGATCCTGGCCCACCTACCTCTCACAGGTGTGAAGTCTCCGGGGCTCTCAGCTTTGTTGGGGGTAAAAGGGCTGATGGAGGGGAGGACGATGAGGGCGAAAGAGAGCAGCAGGACCTGCCAGAGATGGGGGCAGGGTCACCCCATCCCTCCCCCGCCCCTGTGAGCACACCCATCTCATAGGCAGGGACACTGAGGCCCAGAAGACTGGATTATGCTTGAACTAGGGCTAGGGCCATGCTAATCATACCTTGCTACCTCCTACGGGCCAGTTGGCCAAGGGCAAGGACCCCCTTTATCCTGGGGGCCATCAGAGCAAGGGTTAGGACTCACCGCTATGCAGGTGCCCGCCTGTGCTGACTTGCTGGTGGACTGGACCACAACGGCCTGGAGTTTCTTCAGCTGCTCCAAGAGGGACCTTAGTGGAAATGAGCAGCCTTGGCTGATCCCTAGAGGACCTTAGCCTGGCTCCCCATCCATTTCTGGTATCCCCTGGCATGGCTGATGTCTAAATTCTGTCTATCCCTCAAGGCCCCACTGCTTTTATAAGGCCCAAACCCTCCCTCTCTTTGCTAAATCTCCAGTGACATCCTGTCCACACATCTGTCACACACACACACACACACACACACACACACATCCAGGCCTCCAGGATTGCCAGCTGGATGCTAGTCCAAACCTCCTCTCTGATCTTCTCCATTTTTTTGACCCCCTCACACTCACACATCTCCTGCTCCCCACTCAGCAACCAGGGGGCACTCTTTAAAACAGCTTCTCCCAACCCTCTCAGGGCTCCCACCTCTCTTAAGGTCTCCCTGCCAGGAAGCCCTACACAACCTGCCCCTGTCTTCTCCCTTCCCTCACCTCCTTCCTTTCTCCCCCTCACTCACTCTGCTATATCCATACTGGCCTCCTCACTGTTCCTCCAATATGCTAAGCACAGTCCTGCCCCAGGACCTTTGCACAGGCTATTCCCTCTAATGACACTGTTCCTCCATGTCTTTTTGTAGCTGAGTGGTTTTATTTTTCTGATTCATTAGGTCTCATCTCAAATGTCCCTTTATCTGACCTTCCTGTCTAAAATAGCCCTTCACCCTGCTTTATTTTTCTTCCCTAGCCCCTGGCCATTCATATGTCATTTCTTCTCACAGGACCAAGACTCACAGGTTCTGCTTCTCAAGATGGAAGACTTTCCTCTGAAGCTCCTGGTTCTGGGCAGTGCAGGCTGACATTCTGCAGGGAAAATGTCACAGTGACATTCAGAACATGCCTGTCACCAACTGTCTCAGTCCCATCTTCCTGTGAGGCCCCACTTTATAGCAGGGAACCCAAGGCCAAAGAGGGGAAGTCACTCTGATTCAAAGCCACCCTAGCAAGTCTGTGAGAGGGCCAGAATTTGAACCCAAGTCTGCCAGGTTCCTAGGTCCCATTTCTGCATTGGTGTGGGGGCTTCATTCCAGTCGGAACCCCCAGGATTGAGGATGGAGTGCCAAATTCAGGCAGTGATGCTTCCAGAGATAGAGTAGGTGGGTGACTAGAAATCCATGGAGAACCAAGTCACAATCTTTACACTCCCTGTGTCCCTGAGTCATTCAGCTCTGTGACTTCAGTCCCCTTATTTGTAAAATGAGGTTACAATTACCTAGTTCACAGAGTGGCTAGGAGACTGGCATGAAATAAAGTTGACTAAGGGCTTAGCAGATTGCATATGAGGAACAAGTCATTGATTATTGTTCCATCTAGGGTGCTGAGGTCCAGGCTGGGGATCCCACCTTGCTCACCTGCATCCATCTGTGAATATGGTTGTGCCTCGGACCACTCAGATGTGGAGTTGAAATACTCATATCATAGCATGAAGGTGTATCAGTCCTCATATCACAACCAGGGAAGAGAAGAAGTTCCCTCACTGAAAGGTCCACCTTCTAAATAACTCACAAGATAGCCCTGGCTGGGTTGCTCAGCAGGTAGAGCATCATCCCATTGCGCCCAGGTCGTGGGTTCGATCCCCAGTCAGAGCACATACAAGAAGCAACCAATGAGTGCACAATTAAATGGAACAATTGAGTGGAATGAGTTGATGCTTTCCTCTCCCTGTCTCTCAAGACAGTGACAATATTTTTAAATAACCCACAAGATACAGAAGAATTAAATTAGAGAAAACCGAGGGTCCATATGGTAATGACAGTAGTACAAATCAAAATGTGTGAGATGCAGCTAACACAGTACTGAGAGGGAATGTATAGCCTTAATTCAGCACAATAAGCTAAACATGCACATGTAAATACCGGCAAAAGAATAACAGCATAAACTCAACACATAAAAATAAAAAAAAAAAGTCTAGGAAGGACATAACAAAGCTTACAGTAGAAATGAAAGGACTAGAAAAGAAAACTACAATTGGGTGAAAGGAAAAGCCAGAAATTCATTCTTTGTGAAGAATAATAAAATAGACAAACTTCTGGCAAGATTGATGAAGAAGATAAAATAGAAAGATAAGGCACAAATAAATGAAGTATTAAAAAGGGCATAACTGTAGATGGCTCAGAGTTTTAAAAAATAATAGGAGAGAGCCTGACCAGGTGGTGGAGCAGTGGATAGAGCGTCAGCCTGAAACACTGAGTACTCAGGTTCAAAACCCCAAGGTCACTGGCTTGAGCACAGGCTCACCAGCTTGATTGAGCACAGGGTTGCTGCCTTGAGCATGGGATCCTAGACATGACCCCATGATCACTGGCTTGAAGCCTAAGGTTGCTGGTTGAGCGAGGGGTCACGCTCAGCCGGAGCCCCCTGCTCAAGGCACATATGAGAAAGCAATGAACAACTAAGGTGCTGCAACTATCTATGAGTTGATGCTTCTCATCTCTCTCCCTTTCTATTTGTTCCTGTCTGTCTGTCCATCTGTCTCTCTCTCTAATAATAATAATAATAGGAGAGAACTATAAACTATTTTATAAATTTGAAATCGGCAATTTCCCAGAAAAAATATAACACCCCAAAACTGACCCAGGAATAAACAAAAAACCCAAATAGACCTGTAGCATTCCATAAAGTCACGTTCTTGATAGTCACAATAACTCTGAGGACCAGTGATCTCAGGCAAGGGAAGTAAGCATCCCATCCTCCCATGTGCACACCTCGCCCTTTCTTGGTACCACATATTTTAGGGGATAAAGGAACCCTAAAACCCTGTGGCATCTCTTGGCATCTTCCCATCCTCGCAAATCACATGATAAATGGTCTGTCCCAGAGAGGGAAGATGACTCTAATTTTGTCAGGCCCTAAAAACTGTGACCTTAGCTCCATCACATCTCTTTCTCCAGTTTCCTACCAGGACCCAGCCTTACCGAGTTTCCAGGCCATCAATATATTCCTTCTTCTTTTTCCGGCTTTCTTGAGCAGACTGTTTGTTCCGGATTTTTCGGCGGATTTTTTTCAGCACTCGCTCCTCATACTGCCGAGTGACATGGGGAGCAGACTGAGTCAGGCTGGAGGGTCTACTTTGTTGAGTGGACCCCACAACTTCACCCTATTTGTTTCCCATGGGAGCCATCCCAGACCCAGGGACCTGGGGGCAGACTCCTGATGACTTTAACACCAGCTTTCCTGCCCCTTAATTTTTGCAGTCTCTAGGAGGGCGGTAGGTCCTGGTAATTTTCCCAGCTCCTATTCCCAGTTAGTAACTGCTACCAAACTTTATGGTGCAATTCCGCCACCTTCTGGTCATATCTGAGAAAAGTGCTTTTCATTGGGCCCGCTGATACTAATACTCTATAATGTTTTCCAGTTAGAATGGCAAACGCAGGTGTTGATATTAAGTGAACAGCCTGGGCGGGAACTGTGGCGAGATAGAGGTTCGCTAAATTGGCTTTCTGGATGATAGTTTGACTCCGGTGACAGACAGGAGGCCTAAACATAGGACTTTCAGGCAGCTAGTTTCAGGAAGGGGCAGAGACCCAAAACCAAGGGTTTCACGGACTCACCTTGGTGAGGGGCAGCTGAGTGGGCAGTGTGATGCCTTCTTTGGCCAGCAGTTTCTTCTCATCCTCTGTCAGCACCAGCTCCTGGCAGTGCCCCGTCCCAGATCTCAACAGGTGGGGGGCTGCCAGGTGATGCTGTTGCTATGGAAAAAAAACAGGGGAATTGCATTAGGGCAGAGAGAGTGACAGCCTCTGGAAATGAAAGAGGTATCACAGCTGAGAAACTACCAATCTGTCTGCTGTAGAGTCCCCACTGGCAGGAGGGCTCAAGAGTCCAGCACAGAACCCTTGGACTCAGCAATTCCACTTCCAGGAATTGAGCCTACAAATACCCTCACACATGTGCAAAAGGATGGACATGCATGATTTTCATCCACTTAACAAATAGTCACTAGAGAGCTATTTACAGTTACCTACTAGATTCCAGGCACCATTCTGGGCTCTGCACATTCACTGTAACACTGTTTGCGATAGCAAAGGATTGGAAGCAATAAAAATATCCAGCAAAGAGGAAATAAGTTAAATAAGACATAACCCATTTTACAATGGAGTATTGCACAGCTGTGTAAAGGGATGGGCTCTCCATGTCGTGCTACAGAGTAATGCCATGATAAACTGTCAAGTGAAAAAAATAAGAGAGCAAAACATTGTTACACGTGACATGTTACTTTTTATGTTAAACTTTTAAAAAAAGGTATCTCATTGGAAGAAAAAATTGGAACTTGTGTGGGGAGCTGGGTGTTTGGGCAACTGGGGTGAGAGGGTGGTTCTCCCCATCTACTCATGTACCATTGGAATTTGAGTTGTGTAGGTGCATTTTCCTATTCAAAATATTTTTAAATTAGCCCTGGATGGGTAGCTCCATTGGTTAAAGTGTCATCCTGATATCTCAAGGTTGAGGGTTCGATCTCCTGTCAGGGCACATACAGGAATCAACCAATGAATGTATAAATGGATGGAACAACAAATTGATGTCTATCTCTCTCTGTCAATAATTATTTTAAAAAACAAATATTTTACATTATTTTAAATTGTTTTCTATTATTTTTTTAATTCAGTGAGAGGAGGGGAAGCAGAGAGACAGACTCCCGCATGTGCCCCTACTGGGATCCACCCAGCAAGCACAATAGGGGGCGATACCCGGCCCATCTGGGGTGCTGCTCTGTTGCTCAGCAACTGAGCTCTTCTTAGCACCTGAGGTGGAGGCCATGGAGTCATCCTCAGCACCCAGGGCCAACTCACTTCAATTGAGCCATGGCTGTAGGAGGAGAAGAGAGAAAGAGGGAGAGAGTGAGGAGAGAGGGGCAGGGGTGGAGAAGCAGACGGGTGTTTCTCCTGTGTGCCCTGATCAGGAATCAAACCTGGAACATCCATACGCCGGGCTGACACTCTACCACTGAGCCAACCAGCCAGGGCCAAAAATATTTTAAATTAAATTTAAATTATGAGAGATAAACATTAAAAATGAAAGACTCTTGTCATCAGAATGTCCAAGTCTTAGAAATGTCACATTTCTAAGGAATGGGAGACTCAGGAATAAAGGTGAAGATTTGGGGCAGTCTGTTATTCTTCAGATCAAACTCTACTACCTAGAACTCCAGGTTGTTGATTATCCCAACCATTTTCTCTCCAGGGTCCAAGCCTCAATGTGCTCGTCTGTAAAATGGGGATAAAGCATCCTACATCCCAAGATTGTTGACAGGCAGAACAATGATATTGGACATGATGCATTTTCAAAAGACAGTAAACATTTGCAAAGCAGTTATTCTCCTTTCCCATCCTTCAAGGCCTGCTGGAATTCCACCTCCTCTAGGATGCCTTCCAAGACCGGCATTGACCCTCCAACCTCTCTCCCTCATTGGTATACTTCCATATGCAATCAGTTTTCCCATCTTGACCATGAGGTTCCCAGTCTTGGCACACAGCTGTTGCTCACTGCATATCTTTCAAGTTGGGAGGGGCATTTCACTCTTGCCTAGAAATTGTCAGGATGACTTTTGGTCACAACATACCCAACAGGCCAGCCCAGGCGTGTGGCTTAGGGCAAATTATTTCACTTCTCTGTGTCCATTTTTCATATGAATATTTAAGATAATAAGAGTCTCAATCTTCAGGGTTGCTTGAATTAAAAGATGATACATTTGCCTGACCAGGCGGTGGCGCAGTGGATAGAGTGTCGGACTGGGATGCAGAAGACCCAGGTTCGAGACCCCGAGCTCACCAGCTTGAGCGTGGGCCCATCTGGCTTGAGCAAAAGCTCGCCAGCATGGACCCAAGGTTGCTGGCTCCAGCAAGGGGTTGCTCAGTTTGCTGAAGGACTGTGGTCAAGGCGCATGTGAGAAAACAATCAATGAACAACTAAGGTGTTGTGAAGGCAATGAAAAACTGATGATTGATGCTTATCACCTCTCTCCGTTTCTGTCTGTCTGTCCCTGTCTATCCCTCTCTGACTCTCTCTCTGTCCCTGTAAAAAAATAAAATAAAATAAAAAAGATGATACATTTAAAGCATTTAGAAGAGTGCCGGGCCAATAGTAGGTGCTTAGTAAGTTTTACCTTTTTTTTAAACTACCACTACAGCAGAAGGTGTCCCAGCTCAGAAGTAGAGAAATCAGAACTGGAACACACAGATTTGCTATGGGTGTGACCGTGAACAAATCCAGCCTTTGTCTGTGACTCAGTTTTTCAGTCTCTGAAATGAGGGTATTGGGCTCCATGAACCTCAGTTCCCCTGCAAGTTCTGATGTGTGGGAGTTGGGGTGGGGGCTGCTCACCAGATCCCCACCACTGCCGGAGAGGAGGAGTTCTTTCACCGTGAGGTTGCAGCGTGGGGGCGTGTCTGCCAGCTCAGCCTGCTTCTCAGGATAAAGGCCCGGGTTCCACATTTCTGACCAGGGCAGACGGGGACAAAGACAGGGAGGATGTAAGGCAAGGGGGACTGACCTCCCAGCTTCTACTTGCCTCCTCCAGCAAGGCTTCAAGGATTGACCCCAATGTACTAAGGACTTTTGGTACAGCTTGGAACCTCAAGGCCTGAGTTGAAGGGGACAGCTCCGGCTGGTGCCTCAGTCTCCCTCTGCTATAAGATAGGAACCCAAATTCATCAGGACATTTTGAGGGACCCACTGCCAATGCAGGAGAGAATGGCTATTATCTCCCGGGATTATAGACTAGATTTGCAGCCAGCCAGGCCTTATCTCCCTTTGGGGCAGGGGCCCAGTCTGATTCACCTCTGGTACCCTCCCACTTGGTGCCTGGCTGCTTTCCAAAGCACAAACTTTGGAGTCAGATAGCTCTGGGTTCTAATCCTGACTGAGCAAAGCTGTGTGATCTTGAGTAACTGATTAAACCTCTCTGACATTCAGTTTTTTCAACTCTCCAATGGCACTCTTAAGAGTTCCCACCCCAGCCCTAGCCGGTCGGCTCAGCAGTAGAGTGTCGGCCTGGCGTGTTGATGTCCCAGGTTTGATTCCCAGTCAGGGCACATAGGAGAAGTGCCCATCTGCTTCTCCACCCTTACCCTTATTCTTTCTCTCTATCGCCAAGGCTCCATTGGAGCAAAGTTGACCTGGTGCTGAGGATGGCTCCATGGCCTCCGCCTCAGGTGCTAGAACGGCTCTGATTGCAGCAGAGCAACGCTGGGCATGCTGGGTAAGTCCCGGTCGAACATATTCATGAGTCTGTCTGCCTGCCTCCCTCCACCCCCCCACCCCCCCACCCCCACTTCTCAATATGGAAAAATACAAAAAAGAAAAAAATGAGTTCCCACCCCATTGCAAGGCTCAAAGGACAAAGGATACCCTGCTGGGCGTGTCTCCTGCATAAGGCCTGCCCCAGAGGAGAGAGAGCCTTGAGGGCTGGGGTCCGCGACCTCACTCACTTTAATGGGGTCTCCACTATGACCCAGGCATGGGAGGCACAAAGATGAGGTTGCCAGCATGACACCTGGGGTAGCTGAGAAGCCAGCCCGCCAGGCGTGCACCCCAGCTTTGTGTTTCTGGCTTGTTGCTTAACCTATGGGGATTCAGTTTCACCTGGAAAATAGGCCCATGACAGCATCCATCTCAAAGGGTAGGTCTGTGTGTAACAAGGTGAGGGCAATAAGAGAAGACGCAGAACTCACCCAAGTCTATGGCCACAGAGGCCTCAATCACTTGGGCCACTGGCCCAAGGGGCCTGGTGGGGCTGTGGGGGACAGAATGGTAGGAGGGGCAGAGCCCCTTGCCAGACTCTGAGAAATGGCAGCCAGCTGGAGTGGCGGCTGGCCCATGGTGTGGGGGGGTATCCTGAGGGTCGGAGGGAAGATCTTCAGAGATGCCGCTGTCACTGGCTGCAGGAGACCAGAGAGGAGAGCTGGGCACTGAGTCTCCAGAACCCAAGATACAGTTGAGGAAATCGTCAGAGTCCGGGGCTGGCAGGACCTGCTGGGATGGAGAGGGTGGGGTGGGAATGAAGAGGTCTATGTTTTGCTTTGGATTGCTGTGTGACTCTGAACAAACCACTGACCCACTCTGGGCTTCACTTGTCCTTTCTACAAGATGGAAACATTACCCAGCCTGGTCAAGGTATGAACCCTGAGTTTGAGTTTGGACCCAATTCCGAACTGCCGTGTAACCCCAGACAAGTTATTGCTCCTCACTTGTACCTCTGTTTCATCACCTCTAAGGCACCAGTGTGGCCTGCCTGTTGGGGTAGCTGAGAGGTTCAACGCAATAAAGTGCTTTGCTAAAATCACACACCATGAGCAGCAAATGCTACTGAGCTGAGTGGAGCTCTGTCTGCAGTGGGGGCCTCACCTGGTCCCCGACAGGGTCCCAGTCCTCGCCGAGATCTACATGTCTCAGAATTCCATCCTGCCGATCGAACAGGAGATCCAGGAGCTCCAGGCTGTTCATGAGGCCCACAGGACAGGTGGAGGAAGCCATCTAGGACAAGGACAGAATAGGTGTGAGGGTCCACAGTGCCTCTCCATCCCATCTCCCATCTGCATACTACCCCAGGCCTGTCCTGCTCAAGTTCAATTTCTACTCAACCTCCAGATCTAGCTTCACCCTCCAAATCGGTACCGAGGGGCTGACCCAGAGATGCCCAAGGAATGAGAGCCAGTTTCTTTACAAAGTTCTCAACAGATGCACACATGGGGATAATCAGCCTGGTCACTCCCTCGAGGCTGGTGGAAATTGCCCTCTCTTTCCTTTCCAGTCTAACCATGTTTCTTTTCCCCTCCTGGGGAGTAGAGAGGGGGGAAGAAATGCAAAAGCAGCCCTGGAATGGAAGCATGCTTTTGAACACTGTATTCTCTCTCTGGGCCTCAGTCTTCTCATCTTTCTTTTTCTTTTTTTTTTAAAGACTTTATTCATTTTAACGAGGAGAGGGAGAGAGAGAGAGAGAGAGAGAGAAGGAGGGAGGAGCAGGAAGCATCAACTCCCATATGTGCCTTGACTAAGCAAGCCCAGGGTTTTGAACCGGTGACCTCAGTGTTCCAGGTCCACGCTTTATCCACTGCACCACCACAGGTAAGGCCTTCCCAGGTACTTAATGGGATGGGGGTTCCTTCTAACTCTGGGAGTTTGAGGAAAGTTTCCTGGCATAGACCCTCCCGACCACCCATGGACCCAGGCAGAGCTCACCTTTTCAGCTGCTAAATCTCCATTCATGAGCCCCGCCAGCTCTGCTTCCAGCTACCTTCTGTGTCTCTGATTTGCGGAGGTTCATCACAAGTCTTATCCCTCGCTGTGGATCTGTCAACACCCACAAAAGATGCTGAAATAGCACCAGGGAGCTCCCAGCCCACCCCCAGATGCTGATTGGGGGATAAGCAAGATGGACAGGGTTAAGGGCTAGTGATACCAGGGCAGGCTGGGGGAGGGGCGGGAAGACCATTATCTTGATGTTTTGTGCTTTTCCAGCAGGCAGGGGGCAAAGGCCAAAGTCTGGGGTGCCTCTGATCTGCCATGAACTCTTCCCTACTTTTGGGGACTGTTTCTTATCAGAGCCCTGGGACGCTAGCTGGGTACTGTTCACTTCCAGGACAGAACAAAACAGGAGGACCACCCCAGGCCTTTGCTTAAGTGTTCCCTCTGCAGGAGCTCCCTTCTCTCATCAGTGCTGGGAACCTCCTACCCATCCTCCAAGCCCTCCACAGCTGAACCCTTACAATCGATTCCTTCTAGAACCTTCTATCGTTCATTTATTCAACAACTATTTATTGAGCCAAAGTGTTCCTACCTCAGGGCCTTTGCACTTGCTGTTTCCTCTGTCTGGAACTCCCTGCTCCTCTACCCCTGACTCCATCACTATGCCCACTTATTTGTGAGGATGTTTCATATTTGTGAATCAGGTCATATGGATAAGAGGCCATCTCTGACTCCAGCAGAGAGGAGACCCCTCACCATATCTCTTTAGCACATCCTTTATTTCACTGAACCCCTCATTGTTTAAAATGTTCTTGTGTATTTACTTGTTTGGTGTCTTTCCCCAGTTCTCCCCTCCCTGTTGCACCCATGAAGGAGGGGCCTTAGGGGCTAGAACAGAGTCTCTTTGTTCTCTGCTGGGTCTTCGGTGTCTAGGAAATGCCTGGTACGCAGTAGATGGCCAATCAACTCTTACTCATTGAGCACCTCCTATGTGCCAACCAACATTTTAGGCACTAAGAATGAGGCAGTGAATGAGCTAGACCACAAATGTATAAATAAACCAATAAACAGATAAATGGGTTAAGTACTACAGAGAAACTAAATATTACTACGGGAAAGGGAAACTGAGGGCTAAAACAGGCCTCTTTTAGAAGGTGTTATTTAAGTACAGTCCTGAATGGTGAGAAAGAGACAGCCATGGGGAAATCTAGGGGAAGGATGTTTCAGGCCAAAACAATAGCACATGCAAAGGCCCTGGGGAAGGACTGTGCTGGTAAGTTGAAGGAATAGCATGGAGGTTGGTGTGCCTGGAAGAGTGAGTGAGGAGGAAAGAGGGAGAAGTTGAGGACAGGCAGGGAACAGCGACAGGTTGTGGCAGGGTGCTGTGGGCTGTGGCAAGAAATTTGGCGTATACTAAATATAGCAAGGAGCTGTTGGGAGCTTAGCGAATACATGACTAAATGAAGCTCTTTACATCCAGGCATGATCCTAAGTGCTAGGTTTACAATGGTAACTAAAACACCCTCTTTGCTCCCAAGAATTTCACATCATGGTGCATTTCTTAATGCATGTCATTATTTATCAATGCAACAAAAATTTAATAAGGACCTACTACATGCTGCACATGATGGCTCTTTTATCCAACACTAACTTACATTGCAGCAGTCCCCCCACCCCAGGGGGCACAGGGCCGATGTCTGGTGACATTTATGGTTGTTACAACTGAGGAATGGGCCTGGCATTGAGTGGGAGGGAGCAGGGATGCTGCTCAGCACCCACAGTGTCCAGGATGGCCCCCACAGAGAGTGACCTGACCCCAGGGTCAGCAGTGCTGAGCAATGACCGTGTGTTACACTAACTGTCCCCTCTGGATGCTGGTATCATTATCTTGTCCTTGGCCCCCAAATCTTTCTTATTTCCTTTTTGATCCCTTTCAGGTGGATCTTTAAGGGGTTTGTTTGGTTTGGCTTGCCTTTAGCGATCCAGTCATAATATTTGCTCAGCCTTTTCTATGGAGGCACTGTGCCAGGGCAGTCCCGGCAGGTGTACCAAGTAGGTGAAATCTGACTTCTGGACTTTTATCTGCCTCCCCCTCGCCCCTGTTTATGACTCTCAGTGGCCCCAGTTCCCTTGAGATAGAATTCTTCCTCCTCCTCCTATGAGAACCTGCCAGAATAAAGCATGTGGCATTACTCATTTACACCTTCATGTAGATTAAGACTCTCCAAGTCCCCCTCCCCATGATATTGTATTTCTTTAAATTTTTATTAATTACAGACTTCAAAAGGCTTTTATATACCCCAATGAAGAGATATATGAACAAGAATAAGGATAAATATCTGAGGACTAAAAGGCCTTTTTGATACCCTTGACAACATCATATTATCCTACTGACTAAACACAACTACTGACTTCAAAACATTACTAAGTTGGAATCTGAAGTAAAATTTCTATAATAAATTCCACCAATATGTTTAAGTGTGAGACACCCCCCCCCAAAGGATGCTGTGGTCAAACAAGATTAAGGAACACTGCATTAATAAACACATTTGCAGAACTTACCATAGTCTTTATACTTTTGGAAGGGACAGAGTTTGTAATATTTCCTAAACATCACTGTATAGGAGTGTTTTGTTTTTAATTTTTACTTGATTTATTCTGAACTATTTCTGACGTGAAAACGTTGAAGGATGCTAGAATGACTAAAAGAAAAAGAGAGACAATATCAGATGTTGGTGGAAGCTATGGAGCAACTGGAACTCTCATCCACTATTGGTGGGAATCAAAATGGTTCAACCACTTAGGTAAACTTTGGAAAGTCTCTTACAAAGTTAAACATTTATCATATGACTTTAGCAATTTCACTTGCAATTTACCTAAGAGAAATGCAAATATATGTTCACAAAAGGACTTGTACATGAGTATTCATGACAACTCTATTCATAATTGTCTCCAACTGGAAATACCTCAAATATCCACAATAAGCCTGACCTATGTGGTACAATGGATCAAGCATCAACCTGAAACGCTGAGGTTGCCGGTCCAAAACCCTGGGCTTACCCGGTCAAGGCACATAAGGGAGTTGATGCTTCCTGCTTCTCCTCCTTCTCTCTCTCTCTCTCTTTCTCTCCCTCCTCTAAAATGAATAAATAAATAAAAATAATTTTAAATAATATTCACAATAAGAGGATGGATAAACAAACTGGTATATTCATACTACACAATACTACTCAGCCAACACTCATCAAATTGCACACACCTAAGACCTGCATTATTATTGTAAATTAATTAAACCTCAATAAAAAAGTATACAGAATACATAATGAACAACCATGTACATAAAAAATTTAGCGAAACATTACAAAAAAACAAAATATTAATCAATAGGGCATGATTAATAGAGTCCGATATATTCACATAGTGGAATATTATACAGCTATGAAAATGAATAAGGATTACTTGTATGTTCTCATAGGAACAATATTGAAAACATTGACACAGTGTATATTTTATTTATTGTTCTGTGCATTCATTCAACACGCATTTATTGTCTATTCTGTGTCAGGCAGCAAAAATGTCTTTTGCTCCTTCCCTTCATCAATATTGGTCCAGGAAATTAGCTAGTCAGAGAGTGGAAGGGGTGTGGGGTATAGATAAAAAGTATCCAGCTATGATTCATCTATAAAATAGGGACAATAATTATGACAAGTTCTACTGTGAGCAGTATCCCCAGTGCCTGGCATCATGCCTGCCACACAGTAGCTGCCCAAAGAATACTTAGAGCAGTAACAACTGAACACATAAATATAATGGTTGAGTGTATAGTCAACGAATTACAGCCTACAAGCCAATTCTGGTTCTCTGCTTGTTTCTATAAATAAAGGTTATTTTTGTTTTAAGTGAGAGGAGGGGAGATAGTGAGACAGACTCCCGCATGTGCCCTGACCAGAAGCCACCCAGCAATCCCTGTCTGGGGCCAATGCTCAAATCAACCAAGCTATCTTCAGCACCTGAGGCCAATGATCAAACCAAGTGACCAGTAGAGGGATTCAGATGGTTCACAACGGTTGAGCAGGACTGATACTAATTTTTTGTTGAGTTCAGTGAACCAGTTGTTAAAGTGGCACTTGTAATCAGGGTTCTCTCTAAGGTGGGCTCCTGGGCAGTTGCCCAATGTGGAAATCACAAATTTACATTTCTTACTTTTTTTTAACATTCATCTGCACAACAGCATATTCTAAGCACCTGTAGTAATGTTCATCCCGTCCACAGGTGAAAAAAATTGCAAGTGAGGATGCAAATCAAGAAGCAATATGGAAATATCTAAATATCCATTTTATTGTTTTTATTTTGTCACATAATATTTTTCATTAATATTTAAAAACTTTCTTATAACAATCTAGTTTTGTGTACCTCTTTTATTGTTCTTATTTATGTATTAAATGCATGATATAATAAACTACCTTTTGGTATATCATTTTTTTATATTTAAAATGGTCGTTAGGGCAGAGAACTGGTTGTTAAATTATTTGAATCCCACCACTACAATCAACCCACTGGCTGTGAGAAGGGAAGAGAGAGAGAGGGGAGAGAAAGGGAAAGAGAAGCAGATGGTCACTTCTCATGTGTGAACCCAGGACGTCTGCACACTGGGCCAATGCTCTATCCACTAAGCCAACAAGCCAGGGCCTAAATAAAGCTTTATTGGCACACAACCATGTCCATTTGTTTACACATGGTCTGTGGCTGCTTTCCATAAAATGGCAGATTTGATAGTTGCAACAAAGACACTTTTGCCTGCAAATCCAAAATTATTTACTCTGGTCCTTTTCAGAAAATGTTTTCTGTAATCCACAGGTTTAGCGGATTGGGCCTGCTCTGCCCAAAACAGGAGCCATAGGCCACTGGCTATTCTTTCTTTTCTTCTTCGTTTTTTTTTTTTTTTTTTTTTTTTTTTTGTGACAGATAGAGAGAGACAAAGAGAGGGACATACAGACAGGAAGGGAGAGAGAAGAGAAGCATCAATTCTTTGTTGTGGCACATTAGTTGTTCCTTGATTGCTTTCTCATATGTGCCTTGACCAGGGGCCCACAGCAGAGCCAGTAACCCCTTGATCGAGCCAGCGACCTTGGGCTCAGGCCAGCGACCATGGAGTCATGTCTATGATCCCACGCTCAAACTGATGAGTCCGTGCTCAAGACGGCAACCTATGGGTTTCGAACCTGGGTCCTCCACATCCCAGTCTGATGCTCTATCCACTGTGCCACCTCCTGGTCAGGCTATTTCACTTTTTTTTTTTTTTTTTTTTTTTTTTTTTTTTTTATTTTATTCATTTCAGAGAGGAGACACAGAGTGAGAGAGAGAGAGAAAGAGAGAAAGGGGGGAGGAGCTGGAAGCATCAACTCCCATACGTGCCTTGACCAGACCAGTGCAGGGTTTTGAACTGGCGACCTCAGTGTTCCCAGGTCAACGCTTTATCCACTGCGCCACCACAGGTCAGGCTATTTCACTTTTTTCTTTCTTTTTTTTTTTTTTTACAGGGACAGAGAGAGAGTCAGAGAGAGGGCTAGATAAGGACAGACAGACAGGAACAGAGAGAGGTGAGAAGCACCAATCACCAGTTTTTCGCTACTGTCGCAACACCACAGCCGCCCATTGACCACTCTCCCACATGTGCCTCGACTGCGCGCCTTCAGCAGACCGAGCAATCCCTTGCTGGAGCCAGCGACCTTGGGTCCAAGCTGGCGAGCTCCCGCTCAAACCAGATGAGCCTGCGCTCAAGCCGGCAACCTATGGGTTTTGAACCTGGGTCCTCCGTCCGCATCCCACTTTGATGCTCTATCCACTGTGCCACCTCCCGGTCAGGCTATTTCACTTTTTAAATTATTTTTTTATTTTATTGATTTTAGAAACAGAGAGGAAGGGGGAGAAAGGGAGAGAGAGAGAGAGAGAGAAACATCAATTTGTTGTTCCATTTGTTTCATTCCTTGGTTGCTTCTTGTATGTTCCCTGACCAGAGAACCTTGGCTATTTCAGAACGATGCTCTACCTAAGCTATGCAGCTAGAAAAAAAAGTTATTTTATTTTTATTAACTTAAAATTTAAAACCAGGCCTGACCTGTGGTGGCACAGTGGATAAAGCGTTGACCTGGAATGCTGAGGTTACCAGTTCAAAACCCTGGACTTGCCTTGTCAAGGTACATATGGAAGTTGATGCTTCTTGCTCCTCCCCTACTTCTCTCTCTCCTTTATAAAATGAATAAATAAAATATTTTTAAAACAAATACTCACATCAGTTAATGGACATGAATAATTTTGCTATTGACCACATGTTGAAATGATAATAGCTTGTATTTATTAACCCAATCATTTAAATTAACAAAATATATTATTAAGATGAAACTTAAATTATACTTTGTGGTTTTATAAATGTAGCTTCTAGAAAATGTAAAGTGTTACATATTTCTCTCAAACAGTGCTTAGTTAGAATAGGGCCTGGGTTCAAATCCTGACTGCCACTTGTCAAGGTGTGACTATGCTTCCCCTGCCTCAGTTTTCTTATCTGCAAAATGGGGGATAAAAGACCAGCTTCACTGGGTTGTTGGGAGGAGAAATGAATTAAACATGTGAAATGCTTAGAAGGGACCCACACACACAGTCAGGTCTGAAAATCTGGCAGTTGTCATGGTTGTTACTATTATTACTAGTAAGTGTCACTGTAAGAAATAAGTTGTGCTCCAATCCTGAGGCTCTTGGCAGATGTCTGGCTGCCTGTCACTTTCAGGTGGCCTCAGTCCTCTGGCCATAGCTCAAGTCTGGTCATAACGACAGCCTCCACTTTGCACAGGAGGACAGAGGGGCTAATAAGGGGTTATGACTCACCATGGCCACTCCATGAGTCAGGCACAGTTGAGACAACGCCCAGGTACCCTGGTCCGAAATGAGGCTTGCTCCTTGTCACCATGTCACCTCCTACTTCTTTTGGCTTTCTCTACACTTCCCTTTAAGGACAGTTTTGGGAGAAGAGGCCAGGAGGTCCTGGAGCAGCAGTTTCTTGACCGACTCCTCCCCCTGCTCCCTTCCTCCTCCTTCTCCTCTGGATTCCTCCCTTGGGACACGGCCCTGTCAGGGAGTGAGTAAAACCCTTGTGACATGGGTGTGGCAGGGGCAGGCCAAGGGCTGGGGAGAGAGGGGAGACTCTGATCCACCTCTTGAGCAACGCCAAGTGATTAGCACCTAATCCCTGAGGCTGCCCGGTTCTCTCTTCTTACATCATGTACTGTGGCATATCCAGAAAGTTCTGGACTCTTGGGAGTGATTGAAGACAAGGCCTGAATCAGGGTCTCCAAACAGTATGAGGGAGGAAAGCTTGGCAGGGGATGGGCTTCCTCTGTCCTTCCTAAAGAATGAAGGATGTTATGCCCAAGACTCAATCATTCATTCTTGTGACCACTATTTATTGAGCATCTACTGTGTGCCAGGTGTTAGGGACACAGCAGGGTACATAAAAATTTGTTCCCCTCTCCCTGTCCTAGTGGAGCTGATGTTCCAATGGGGGTGGGGGAGACAGATGCTAAGTAAAATAATTTGTGCATAAATATAAGCAAGAAAATAAGCGACTTTAAGAGATCATGAAATAACCCTGGCTGTTAGGCTCAGTGGATAGAGCATCAGCCCAGTCTGTGGATATCCTGGGTTCGATCCCCAGTCAGGGCACACATGAGAAGTGACCATTGGCTTCTCTTCTCCTCCCTCTCACCCTTTTCTCTCTCTTCCCCTCTCACAGCCAGTGACTCAATTGGTTTGACTATTGGCTCCGGGTGCTGAGGATAGCTGGTTGTTTTGAGCATTAGCCTCAGATGGGGGTTGTTGGGTGGTGTCCAGTTGGGGTGCATGAGGGAGTCTGTCTCTCTATCTCCCTTCTTCTCACTTAAAAAAATAATAAAATAAAAGAGACCATGAAATAAAGCAGGAAAGAGAAATGAGGATAGTGGGGGTGACTTGTAATTTTATATAAGATGGTCAGGTGGGAATGTGGGAAGAGTGTTGAGAGCAGAGAAATCAGCCACTGTAAAGGTCCTGAGAGGTAAGAGGGCCAGAAAGATGCATGGGGCTGAAGCAGAGACAGAGACAGCAAAGGGGAGGTAAGGGAGGTAGAGAGGGTCTGAGTGCCTCATTCCAGGGGAAGAAGGCTGATGATCAGTCCTCTAATGGCTCTAGGAGTTTCTAGAAGGGGCTGAGTATGACATGTATGTGGACAGGGCTAGGTGGCTCGAGTGTCAGGGAAATACTATTCTCCAAGCCTGGTGTTCAGAGCAGACCATCCATAGGAATGTGGTCCCCCAGCTTTAGGCAAAAGCAGCCCCTTGAGCAGTGCCCATGAAGGTCTTGAGCCTAGACCAGCAAGCAGGATCAGCCCCCAGTCATCTCCTGTCTCCACCCCGCCATGTCTAGCCACCATCTATCTCATCATGCTTTATGGCTGGTGGGTCCAAGGGTCACAGCAGACCTCTCACCAGGAAAAGGAGGCCCCCACTGGCTGCAGGTATGGTCATCTCAGCTTCCTTCCTGTTGTGGGGGAGGATAAAGAGAGGGTATCTCCTCCAGTTCCAACCTGGGAACTCTGGGAAGGTGCCCATAGGGTGGGATGGTAGGCATCTCTGGGTTGCCAGGTTCTAAAATGCATGCTGGCTGCTGAAACAAAGTGCCACAGACTAAGTGGCTGAAACAGCATAAATGTATTATCTCCCAGTTCTAGAAACTGGAAGATTAAGGTGTGGGCAGGGTTGATTCCTTCAGAGACCTTCTCCTTGGCTTGCAGATGCTGTCTTCTCCCTGTGTCTCTGTGTTCAAATTTTCTCTTCTTATAAAGACACCAGTCATATAGATCAGGGCCCACTTTAATTACCTTAAATGACTTTATTACCTCTGTTAAAATGTTATTTCTAGCCCCTGCTGGATACGTTCAGTTGGTTAGAATATCATCCCGGAAGTGCAGAGGTTGCTAGTTTGATCCTTGGGCAGAGCACATACAGGAACAGATCCAAGTTTCTTTCTTTTTTTTTCTTAATTTTTCATTTATTGTGTTAATATAGTTTCAAGCAGATCGATGTTTCTCTCTCTCTCTCAAATCAATAATTTTTTTACAGGGACAGAGAGAGGGATAGATAGGGACAGACACACAGGAATGGAGAGAGATGAGAAGCATCAATCATTAGTTTTTTTGTTGCCGTTGCGACACCTTAGTTGTTCATTGATTGCTTTCTCACATGTGCCTTGACCACGGGCCTTCAGCAGACCGAGCAACCCATTGCTGGAGCCAGTGACCTTGGGTCCAAGCTGGCGAGCTTTTGCTCAAGCCAGATGGGCCCGTGATGAAGCTGGCGAGCTCGAGGTCTCAAACCTGGGTCTTCCACATCCCAGTCCGACGCTCTATCCACTGCGCCACTGTCTGTCTGGTCAGGCTCAAATCAATAACTTTTTTTTTAAAATCAATAATTTTTTAAAAAATTTTATGTTACAGTCATTCCTCATGGCTCACTTTTTGCAGTTTCACTGTATTGCGGATTTTTAAATTGTATTTATCTAATTTTGTATCGCGGATTTTTCTCTATATTATGGGATTTGCGGTATATAAGTTTTTGTTTTGTTTTATTTTGTTTTCTAAAGTGAGAAGCGGGGAGGCAGAGAGACAGACTCCCACATGTGCCCAACAGGAATCCACCTGGCATGCCCACTAGGGGGCGATGCTCTGCCCACCTGGGGCATTGCTCCGTTGCAACCAGAGCCATTCTAGTGCCTGAGGCAGAGGCTACGGTGCCATCCTCAGTGCCCGGGGCCAACCCTGCTTCATTGGAGCCTTGGCTGTGGGAGAGAAAGAGAGAGAGAGAGAAAGAAGAGAGGGAGGGATGGAGAAGCAGATGGGCACTTCTCCTGTGTGCCCTGACTGGGAATCAAACCCGGGACTTCCACATGCCAGGCTGACTCTCTACCACTGAGCCAACTGGCCAGAGCCTATAGGTATTTTTATATGTTGTTAAAATTACGTAGGTTTAAGAGTGTAGAAAGTGTTTAAGAGCATAGGAAGTGTTTATAAGAGTGTGGGGAGGGTTTATAAAGCCTTAAAATATATATAAATAATAAATAAATATAAGGTCGCTACTTCGCAGTTTTTCACCTATGGCGTGGTGTTCTGGAACCTAACCCTCGCAATAGATGTGGGACCACTGTATTTCCAAATACTTCATGTTCTGACATCCTGGGGGTTAAGACTTCACCGTATGAATTTGGGGCAGGTTGGGGATGATGTGAGAAGACAATTCAACCCACAACCTCTTTTTTTTTTTTTTTAGAAAGGCAGCAAGAGAGAGAGACAGGAACATTGAGCTGCTTCTGTATGTGCCTTGACTGGGGAATCGAACCAGCAACCTCCATGCTTCAGTACAACACTCAACAATACCTTTTCAAACCTGTTGCAAAATCCAAGCCTGGTCACCTCCTGAGAAAGCTATTTTATTTTGATTACCCCTAGCCAAAGTATTCCTACCCCAGTCACTCTAGCATAACACTTTTGGGGGCTCTGTTTATTTATCTATGTTATCTGGATATTACTATTATAATAGTAACTGTCTATTTGGGTCACTGATGTGCCCCCAGGCCCAAGAATAATACCACATCATCAAAGTGGCTCCAATATATTTGTGAAATGAACCCCACACTTAGTGTGCACTGTGGATCACTAGAGAAATGCGTCTGCTCGCAGCCACATTGAAATGTCAGCTCTGTCTCGAATCAATTCATAAGTTTCCTATCTTGTGCAGAATTGCTTTCAGGTCTTGGTGCCTAGAAACCAATGCCCTGTCCTCAGCTCAGCAACCAACTGGCTGTGACATCACAGAGTCACATTTCCCCTCTGAGATTCTGTTTTTCTATCTGTAAAATGTGACACTCAATTTAAAGGTTATCAAAAGGTCAAATATCAGATTAATGTTTAATATCAGGGAAAATCTGATCAGTAGTGGTGTTTGATTGAGTCACAGGCCAAGTTGTGTATGTTTGTGGAGAGGCCCTCCATCCCGTGTGAGCGAGCCGGCCGAGCTAAGAGTTGAGGATGCACAGGGCTTAGGTTCTCCTCACTGCGAACAGGACTCGGCCTCTACGTCGTCCATCTTGCACCACCAGAATGCCATAGAGTGCTCAGATCACCACCAGAATCTCCAGGTTAGCGAATGCCTGAAAGGTCAGCCGGCCTGGACAGGACAGCCCTCAGCAGAACTTAAGTAACATTTATTTTTACATTGCATTTCTTTTTACATTTACCTTCTATTTGGGGTGTCTCAATTTTCCATCGTCTTATAAAGTGGTGTGGGGAAAACAGCTGTGTTAGGCTTGCTAGCTAGTTTACCAGCTGCAAGCGCTTTGCCCAATTAGTGTGTGAGCACATGGCAGAAAGCCAAGTGTGTGTCTCTGTGAAAAGCTATAGGTACTTTCCCTCAGGGGCGATTATCTCAGATCATTCTTCTGCACCGCAAGGTTCAGTTCCCTGATTCCCTCAGCCGCCGTGAGGAGCAGTTTTCCTGATCCCTGTCCTTCACTGCGAAAAGCAGGTTTTCCTTTGTTTCCAATAAATGGGTATGGCCCTATGCTTTCTGGCTCTGCAATTCCTCTACCATCTGTCCGAGTTCAATGCGAACCTGCCTGGCCTCAGCCACCAGCATTACAAGTGGCCTTCTAAAATAAATTTATCGAAGGAAAAAGCGAATTTGACAATAATACTGAAGATCAGACTACCCAAAACAGAGGCAAAGGAAAAGAAACAATGTTATTAAATTCTAGACAGTTACTGTTGCCTGTGGGAGGTTATGGACTAGGTCCTTGGTTGGCACACTGTGGCTCACAAGCCACATGCGGCTCTTTGGCCCCTTGAGTGTGGCTCTTCCACAAAATACCATGTGCGGGCGCTACCTCGATAAGGAATGTACCTACCTATATAGTTTAAGTTTAAAAAATTTGGCTCTCAAAAGAAATTTCAATCGTTGTACTGTTGATATGTGGCTCTGTTGACTAATGAGTTTGCCAACCACTGAACTACGTGATTCTGTTAAAACAAAATTACGAATAAGTGTTTAAGACACAGTAGCACTCAATTGCATGCTTTTTATTTAATCAGCAGGCTTAAAAGAGGACTGACAAGGAAGTAATTTCTTATCTTTCATTAGTTTTTTTATACACAATTTCTTACATGCCAGCATGCATAGAGAGCTCGTTTTGTGCGTTGAATCCTCTCAACACCTCACTCTTTTGGACTTTTTTCTCCACGAAAACCAATACCTTTCCTCATAGGCCCAGTTTCCAGGTCTAATCAAAACCACAGCAAGTAGGCCCTGGCTGGTTGTCTCAGCAGTAGAGCATCAGCTCAGCATGTGGAAGTCCTGGGTTCAATTTCCGGTCAGGGTACACAGCACACAGAAGCAACCATCGGCTTCTCTATCTCTCCCCCTTCGGTTTGAGCAAGTTGACCTAGGAGCTGAGGATAACTCCGTGGCCTCTCCTCAGGTGCTAATATAGCTCAGTTGCTGAGTAACCAAGCGGCGTCCCCAGATGGGCAGAGCATCCCCTGGTAGAAGCCTTGCTTGTGATCCCGATTCATGACGGAGTCAGTCTCTACCTCACTGCCACTCACTCCATCACTGAGCCAACTAGCAAGGTCCCTTCTTAAATTTAATTTTTAATTTTTAAATTTATTTATTTTTAGAGAAAAAGGAGAGGGAGAGAGAAGGGGGAGGAGCAAGAAGCATCAACTCCTATATGTGCCTTGACCAGGCAAGCCCAGGATTTCGAACCGGCAACCTCAGCCTTCCAGGTTGATGCTTTATACCAGAGGTTGGGAACCTTTTTGGCTGAGAGAGCCATGAACGCCACATATTTTGAAATGTAATTTCCTAGAGCCATACAATAGGTTTAACACTAAATACAAGTAAATGTGTACATTTTATGTAAGACCAATACTTATAAAGTACAATAAGTTTCTGAATTCTTTTTAATAACATTATGCTGTTGCTAACCAATGATGAATAAAGTACTTCTTACCATTAATGCGACTTCTGGTGCTGCATGGTTTTGCTGATGGCTTTGTTGTCTGGTTGATATGTGGTGAGGTTAAGCTTCATGCAGGCGTGAGACTTCCATCCGTTAAACGTGATCGTAGGTTGGTCTTAACGTTCTTTAGATGTGAGAAAGACTGCTCACATGCATATGTAGAGCCAAACATTGTCAGTACAGCAATACTCACACGCTTCAGTGTGTTGTATGTGATGGGAAGCACATTCCACGTTTTGACAATCAGCTGGTCCGCGGGTTGAAGTTTTTTAATTGCTCCCCACTTGTGTTTGCTCGCCAACTCTGCTTGCTGTCATGCAAGTCTTTCCAAATCTTCATTCAGTGACTTGAACTTATTCACCCACATGTCTGAGGCATTCAGGTCAGTATCTTGTAGCTCAAAATCTCTGACGGAGACACTGGGGATGTAACTCAGGTCGGCACTGTCCACTGCACACTCATGTGGACGGGTGATGAACTTAAAAAGGCAAGTGCGCACACAAAATTCTCCAAAGTGCGCTTTGAATGACTGCAGGAGATTAGATGTGAAGCCCACCAGCTGCTGGAGATCAAGATGTTGAGCAGGGTCACTTGCTGTGCATGCATCTTTAAACTCTTCCAGTTTTTCAAAGTGTAGTAAACGACCTGTTTCAATGTCGGCAGTGAAGAGTTCCAGCTTGTTTTCAAACACTGCTTGTTGAAGGGATAAGACAGTATTTCCAATGCCTTGCATTTTCACATTGAGCTGGTTCAGATGTTCAGTCATGTCCACAAGATAGTAGAACTTCAGGAGCCACTCAGTGTTAGCTAACTCAGGATGCTCGACATTTTTCATTTCAAGAAAAGTCCAGCCTGACCTGTGGTGGCGCAGTGGATAAAGCGGCGACCTGGGAACACTGAGGTCGCCAGTTCAAAACCCTACACTGGCCTGGTCAAGGCACATATGGGAGTTGATGCTTCCAGCTCCACCCCCCTTCTCTCTCTCTCTCTCTCTCACTCTGTGTCTCCTCTCTAAAATGAATAAATTAAAAAAAAATTAAAAAAAAAAAAAGAAAGAAAGAAAAGTCCAGCCTGACCAGGCGGTGGCGCAGTGGATAGAGTGTTGGACTAGGATGTGGAAGACCCAGGTTCGAGACTCCGAGCTCGCCAGCTTGAGGTCGGGCCCATCTGGCTTGAGCAAAAGCTCGCCAGCTTGGACCCAAGGTCACTGACTCCAGCAAGGAGTTGCTCAGTCTGCTGAAGGTCCGCAGTCAAGGCCCATGTGAGAAAGCAATTAATTAACAACTAAGGTGTCATAATGGCAATGAAAAACTAATGATTGATGCTTCTCACCTCTCTCCATTCCTATCTGTCTGTCCCTTTCTATCTGACTCCTTCTCTATCCCTGTAAAAAAGAAAGAAAGAAAAGTCCGGATTTCGCTCAGACAAGCCACAAAACGGTTGAGCACCTTCCCTCTTGACAGCCAATGTACACTGCTGTGCAGAAGCAGACCAGGATAATTATTCCCAACTTCATCCAGCAGTGTTTTATTTATTTTTTAAATTCATTTTTAGAGAGGAGATACAGAGTGTGTGTGTGTGTGTGTGTGTGTGTGTGTGTGAGAGAGAGAGAGAGAGAGAGAGAGAGAGAAAGGGGGGAGGAGCTGGAAGCATCAACTCCCATATGCGCCTTGACCAGACCAGTGCAGGGTTTTGAACTGGCGACCTCAGTGTTCCCAGGTCGACACTTTATCCACTGCACCACCACAGGTCAGGCCTATCCAGCAGTGTTTTAAACTGGCGATCCTTTAAAGCTTGGGCAACAATAAAGTTGACCACCCAAATGACCAGCGACATCACCTCACCAAGCTGCTCACCACACATCTGAGCACAAAGCGCCTCCTGATATAGGAGGCAGTGAAAACTTAGGATGGGTCTCTTTTCATCTTCACGAAGAAGTGCTACGAATCCTCCGTTTTTCCAAACCATGCACGGAGCACCATCAGTACACACTGAAATAAGTTTATCCATCAGTAGATTATTTTCTTTAGCGAATTCAGTGAAAGACTTGAATAAAAATCCTCCCCTCTTGCTGTCTCTTTCATAAGCAAAACAGCAAGACTTTCCTCATGTAGTGTGTCACCAAGAGTATACCTTGCAATCACGCTGAACTGGGATAAATGGCTTACATATTGACTCATCCAAAGCGAGAGAAAAGAATGGTGCTGCATTTATGTCCTTCACTTGTGTTGACTCAATTTGATTTGCCATCATGATGGTACTATTGTGAACAGTTCTTGCTGACAGAAGCATGTCTTTTATTTGTTTGATTATCTTGTCTTTATCCGAAAAGTTGTCAAAAAGTTCATTGGCAACATCAAGCATGAATGTTTTGCATACTCCCCATCTGTGAATGGCTTTCCATTTCTCACAATTGCTAAAGCTTCAGCAAAGCTAGCCGAATTCCAGTCACCTTGTTAGGTCCAAATACACACAGAGTTGCTGCTGACTAGCTTGCACTCTGCACAGTAGCTCTTGACATGCTTTCTTCCTGCTGTCCCCTGCTGGATATTTCCATGCAAATGTAGTATGGCGTGTGTCAAAGTGCTGCTTTATATTTGACCGTTTCATCAATGCAATTTTATTATTGCATATTAGACACACTGCAGAACCTGCTCTCTCCACAAAGGTGAATTCCTCTGTCCATTCCTGCTGAAAAGTACGATACTCCTCATCTTTTTTTCTTTTAGCCATCTTCTTCATCAAAAGGGTCTCTGCAGTTAGCTAGCTGACTACTTGATTAAAAGGAGGGAAGTTTACTTCCTGACCTCACAACAACCCATGTATGTTATGCATTATCCAATAAAACTTTGGTGTTGTTCCAGAGGACAGCTGTGATAGGCTCCAGCCACCCACAATCATGAATATGGGCAGTAGAAAATGAATGGATTGTAATATATGAGAATGTTTTTTGTATTTTTTTCTTTTTTTTTTTTTTTTTTTTACAGGAACAGAGAGAGAGCAGAGAGAGGGATAGATAGGGATAGACAGACAGGAATGGAGAGAGGTGAGAAGCATCAATCATTAGTTTTTAATTTCTTTTATTTTATTCATTTTAGAGAGGAGACACAGAGAGAGAGAGAAAGAGAGAAAGGGGGGAGGAGCTGGAAGCATCAACTCCCATATGTGCCTTGACCAGACCAGTGCAGGGTTTTGAACTGGCGACCTCAGTGTTCCCAGGTCGACACTTTATCCACTGCACCACCACAGGTCAGGCTCAATCATTAGTTTTTCATTGCTGTCGCAACACCTTAGTTGTTCATTGATTGCTTTCTCACATGTGCCTTGACCGTGGGCCTTCAGCAGACCGAGCAACCCCCTGCTGGAGCCAGCGACCTTGGGTCCAAGCTGGCGATCTTTTCCTCAAGCCAGATGGGCCCGCGCTCAAGCTGGCAAGCTCGGGGTCTCGAACATGGGTCTTCTGCATCCCAGTCCGACGCTCTATCCACTGTGCCACCACCTGGTCAGGCTATATTTTTAACATTCTTTTTTTTATTAAAGATTTGTCTGTGAGCCAGATGCAGCCATCAAAAGAGCCACATCTGGCTCACAAGCCATAGGTTCCCGACTCCTGTTCTATACTTTTCACATGTTATGCTATATTCTTCTTCTTTTTATTTTTTCCCCAACCAGTTCAAAAACCATCCTTAGCTCCTACAAAAATAGACATTGGGCTTGTTTTGGCCAGCAAGCTATGGTTTGTCAACTCCTGGTCTAAAGCAGAGATTTTCAACCTTTTTCATCCCATGCCACACATAAACTAATTACTAAAATTCTGCGGCACACAAAATATATTTTTGCCGATCTGACATAACAAATAGGTATCATTTTGATTCATTCGAACTAGATGGCTATTGTTGTTGTGTTGACTATTGTCATTTTATTTGACAACCTAAGGGAAAAGAGGTCCTGGCTAAATAGTCAGGTATTGCATGTTTTAAAAATTCTTGCGGCCCACAGGTTGAATATCACTGGTCTAAACAATTGCTGTGGTTACTGTTGATGTTCAGTTTCGAGTGAGAACACTTTTTATGAGTTCACCTTTAATAAACAATGCATTCTACAGGAAAGTGAATGTGGAGAACTCCATGTTAAAACATTTGGACACACCAACTAAGGTTGCAATACCTTAGTTGTTCATTGATTGCTTTCTCACATGTGCCTTGACCACGGGTCTTCAGCAAACCGAGCCACCCCTTGCTGGAGCCAGTGACCTTGGGTCCAAGCTGGCGAGCTTTTGCTCAAGCCAGATGGGCCCGCGTTCAAGCTGGCGAGCTCGGGGTCTCGAACCTGAGTCTTCCGCATCCCAGTATTACGCTCTACCCACTGCGCACCGCCTGGTCAGGCAAGAATTAATTCTTAATAATTCTAAATCTTTTGAGTTCCCTCTGGGCATAGTTCATGTTTCCATCCTTGCAGTGTCACATGTTCTTGTGTTTAAGCAGCAGATTCTAAATAAACAATGATAGCCTAGTGATTTCATATGCAAAAAAATTGTGTTTGAGTAATTTCACATCCTTTATTCTATTTGACCACTTGAAGGTTCTATTTGTATTCAAAATTTTAAACAGCAAGCCAAACTGAAAATTCCATTTTTTTTCTTTGTGACAGAGACAGAGAGAAACAGAGAGAGGGACCGATAGGGACAGACAGACAGGAAAAGAGAGAGATGGAAGCATCAATTCTTCGCACCTTAGTTTTTCACTGATTGATTTCTCATACGTACCTTGATCAGGGGGCTACAGCAGACTGAGTGACCCCTTTCTCAAGCCAGTGACCTTGGGCTCAAGCTGGTGACCAACCTCAGGGTTTCGAACCTGGGTCCTCCATGTCCCAGTCCGACACTCTATCCGCTGCCAGCAACCCCTGTCTTGGGTAAGGTGACCAGACGTCCCGCTTTTTAACAATTTGTCCCGCATCCCGCGGCGTTTTAAAAATGTCCCAATTTTTGGAAAGAATGCACGAAAAGCTAGGGAATGGCGGGAGAACGGGAAGGGAATATACGGTTTTCAGTGGGGAGACCCTGCCTCGACCTGGAAGCGCCTGCACTGCCACAAGAGCTGGCTGCCCCGTGCGGGGCCCTGAAACAAAGAACTTCGGGCGGGACGTACCTGCTGGGGCGCCGGCTGTCAAGTCCCTAACTACCCATAGACCGGTATCCTGGACGCCGGTGTCCGGCTCCAGACTCCGCGAGGCGCAAGCTGCTCAGTCTCCAGCTGGCGGTCGGGCTGGAGGCAGGGAGTGCGGCCACCGCAAGGACAAGTCCAGGCGGGGAGTGTGCACGACCGCTTGTGTGAGAGCCCACCGGCGGCGCTGCCCTGCCCGCTCCCGCCCGCTCCAGCATCGGTTTTGGGACCGTGTAACCCAATCCCTCTGACTCACTCAAAATTTCCCATATAGTAATATTTCTGAAAATGATCTTTTTAATGAGGTATCATTATTAAAAATATATATATTGATAAGGAAAAGGTTAAATCTTGGGCATCAGCAAAAATCACAATAGAGAACAAATGGTTAGAAATATTTCATCATTTTGAAACAAACTATGTCCCATACAATAACGCACTAAAAATTGTGGAATACGCGCTGTCTTTACCAGGAACTAATGCTGCGACTGAATGCGTTTTTTCTACGGTAAATAAAGTGTGGACGTCAGAAAAATCACAATTAAGTGTTGAGACTTTGAAAGCCATTTTATGTGTGAAATATAATTTAACAAATTCTTGTGAAAAATTTCATGACCTTTTAAACGACAGCAATCTACTAAAATAAATTCACTCAGTTGAGAAATATGCCAAAGAATAAAATAATACTATACATAATTTTTAATGTATTATATTTATAAATTGTACTTATGTTGAAATTAAAAAAAAAAATAGCCTGACCGGGCGGTGGCACAGTGGATAGAGCATCAAACTGGGATGTGGACAACCCAGGTTAGACACCCCGAGCTTGCCAGCTTGAGCGCGGGCCCATCTGGCTTGAGCAAAAAGCTTGGCAGGTTGGACCCAAGATCGCTGGCTCCAGCAAGGGGTAGCTCGGTCTGCTAAAGGCCGCGGTCAAGGCACATGTGAGAAAGCAATCAATGAACAACTGTGGTGTCACAAAGGCTACGAAAACTAATGATTGATGCTTCTCACCTCTCTCCATTCCTGTCTATCTGCCCCTATCTATCCCTCTCTCGGACTCTCTCTCTCTGTCCCTGTAAAAAGAAAAAGAAAAAGGAAGTTAAAAAAATATATATATTACAATACTATTTTTGTATTCTATGAAAAAATTTTTTTGCTCCATATAGATCAAATTTTTCATCAAGAACCACCCCCACCCCACCCCCGGTCAATGGTGTCCCCGCTTTACCAATTTTAAAATCTGGTCACTTTAGTCTTGGGTCAATGCTGGGACCAACCAAGCTATCTTCAGCATCTGGGGCCCACCCTTGAACCAATAGATTAAGCTCAAATCTTTCTTTATTTTATTTTTATTTTTTCCTTTTTTTCCAGGGACATTAGAGAGAGCCAGAGAGAGGGATAGATAGGGACAGACAAACAGGAACGAAGAGAGGTGAGAAGCATCAATTATTAGTTTTTCGTTGCCGTCGCAACACCTTAGTTGTTCATTGATTGCTTTCTCACATGTGCCTTGACCGCGGGCCTTCAGCAGACTGAGCCACCCCTTGCTGGAGCCAGTGACCTTGGGTCCAAGCTAACGAGCTTTTGCTCAAGCCAGATGGACCCGTGCTCAAGCTGGCGAGCTCGGGGTCTCGAACCTGGGTCTTCCGCATCCTAGTCCAACGCTCTATCCACTGCGTCACAGCCTGGTCAGGCTATTTTTTATTTTTTACAGAGACAGAGCGAGAGTCAGAGAGAGGGACAGACAGACAGGAAAGGAGAAAGATGAAAAACGTCAATCATCAGTTTTTTCTTGAGGCACTTTAGTTGTTCATTGATTGCTTTCTCATATGTGCCTTGACTGTGGGGCTACAGCAGACCAAGTAACCCCTTGCTGGAGCCAGCAACCTTGGGTCCAAGCTGGTGAGCTTTTTGCTCAAATCAGATGAGCCCATGCTTAAGCTGGCAACCTCGGGGTCTCGAACCTGGGTCTTCCATATCCCAGTGACGCTCCATTCACTGCGCCACTGCCTGGTCAAGCTAAGCTCAAATCTTAATTCAGGATGTGAGTGTGATCTGGCTGCGACATCTGTCACCCCATTGATCGCCAGGGTTGATTCGGCTGATCTGGCTGGCTAGGCGGGTGTCCCCTTCCTCCCTCACCGCTCCATTGGGTGTCCCTCCCGAAGCTGCGCACTCGGTGGAAGAGGACAACCTTCCCTGATAGAGGAGAGGACCGTTCTTCTGTCAAGGGTATACGAGTAGCTGCGCTCCCTTACTAGAACCTCCAAACAAGTCTCAAATCTTAATTCAAACACAAAATGTCCCTTCTGAATTTGAGCCATATCTTTTTTTGTGTGTGGCAGAGACAGAGAGAGAGAGTCAGATAGGGACAGATAGAAAGGAAGGGAGGGTGATAAGAAACATCAATTCTTTGTTGCGGTTCCTTAGTTGTTCATTGATTAATTTCTCATATGTGCCTTGACCAGGGGGCTACATCGGACCGAGTGACCCCTTGCTCGAGCCAGCGACCTCGGGCTCAAGCTGGTGAGCCTTGCTCAAACCAGATGAGCCTGCACTCAAGCTGGTGACCTTGAGGTCTACAACCTGGGTCCTCCACATCCCAGTCCAACGCTCTATCCACTGCACCACCACCTGGTCTGGCGAGCCATATCTTTTAAATGGAAATGTCTTCTTTCTTTAAACTGTTACTCTTATTTGATTATTTACTTATAAAGTGGTTATGTTATTATTCATTACTGTGACAGACCAGTATGTAAAGATATGTTTTGCTTTAAAAAAATTAATTAATGGTGCCCTAGCAGGTTTACTCAGTAGATAGAGTGTTGGCCTGATGTGCAGACGTCCCGGGTTCGATCCATGATGAGGGCACACATGAGAAGCGACCATCTGCTTCTCTTCCTTTCCCTCTCCCTCTTCCTCTTTTGCAGCCTGTGACTTAGTTGATTCAAGTATCGGTCCAGCAGTGCCAAGGACAGCTTGGTTAGTCCCAGCATCAGCCCCAGATGGGGGTTTCTAGGTTGACCTGGTAGGGGCTCATGAGGGAGAGAGTCTGTTTTACTGTCTCCCCTCCTCTCACTTAAAATAAATTAATGGAATTAAATAATATTCATTCATTACTTTTTCCCTTGATTGGACTGTGAGATCTATTTTATGTATGTTACTAGCATGAGTATATATATATGATGTTCACTAAAAGAAAAATTTCACTTACTATATTTCTTTTTTTTTTTTTTAAGAGTGAGGCAGGGAGACAGATACAGGAACATCGAGCTGCTCCTGTATGTGCCCTGACCAGGGAATTGAACTGGCAACCTCTGTGCTCCAGGATGACACTCCAACCAACCTAGCTATCTAGCCAGGGCTTAAATACTTTTTAATTGATTGAATTTTAGAGAGACAGAGAGAAGGGAGGAGGAAAGGAAGCATTCATTTGTTGTTCCACTCAGTTGTGCATTTGCTGGTTACTTCCTGTATGTGCCCTGTCCGGGGATCGAACCCACAACCTTGTTTCAAGATGATGCTCTTAACCAACCGAGCTAACTGGCCAGGGTCTATTTCCTTTCTGGCAATAAGAATTTATTACTTTTCATAATCATTACTGAAACTGCCCTGGCCAGATGGCTCAGTTGGTTGGAGCATCACCCTAATACACAGAGGTTGCCAGTTCAGTCCCCGGTCAGGAACATACAGAAGTAGATTGACATTGATGTTTCTGTCTCTGTCTCCATCTCTGTCTCTCTCTCTCAAATCAATAAATTTTTAAAAATCATTACTGAAACTTTTTGTCTTATAGAGGAGTGGGTGTTAAAACAAGTTGCACTCCGGGTGTTAAATGAGCTATATAGCCCACTGCATTGAGGCATTTAATACTGATGTCAAACACACATTTATTATCATTGATGCTCCATTGACAGCTATACCTTAGAACAGAGAGTGGCTTTTGCATTATTTATTTTATTATTTTTATTTTATTGATTTTAGTGAGAGAAGAAGGGAGAAAGAGAGAGAGAGGTAGGAACACCATCACTCTGTTCCTGTATGTGCCCTGACCAGGAATCAAAATAGCAACCTCGCCTGACCAGGTGGTGGCGCAGTGGATAGAGCATCAGACTGGGATGCGGAAGACCCAGGTTCGAGACCCCGAGCTCGCCAGCTTGAGTGCGGGGGCGGGGGGGGGCATCTGGCTTGAGCAAAAGCTCGTCAGCTTAGACCCAAGGTCGCTGGCTCCAGCAAGGGGTGGCTCGGTCTGCTGAAGGCCCCCGGTCAAGGCAAATGTGAGAAAGCAATCAATGAATAACTATGGTGTTACAACGGCAACGAAAAACTAATGATTGATGCTTCTCACCTCTCTCCGTTCCTGTCTGTCTGTTCCTATCTGTCCCTTTCTCTGACTCTCTCTCTGTCACTGTAAAAAAGCAAAACAAAATAGCAACCTCTGTGCTTTGGGACGATGCTCTAACCAATGAAATTATCCGGCCAGAGCAGTTTTTGCATTTTTAATGGTTAAAAATTAAGAAAAATAATTTGGGGCACAGGAAAATTACATAAAATTCACATTTTAGTCTCCAAAAATAAAATTTCACTGGTGTGCAACCAGACCCATTTGTGGACGTGTAGTCAGTCTATGGCTGTTTTGAAACTAGAAGCACAGAGCTGACTAGTTGTGACAGAGAGACTGTGTGTTTTTGTTTGTTTTGTTTTTGATTGGTTTTAGAGAAACAGAGGAAAGGAAAGAGAGAGAAGCATTCATTTATTGTTCCACTTAGTTGTGCATTCATTCATCACTTTCCCTATGTACCCAGGATTAAACTAGCTACCTTGGTGTTTTGGAACTATGCCCTAACTGGCTAGGGCCCAGAGAGACTGTGTTTAAACTATTTGGATATGGCCTTTTAAGAAACAGTTTGCAGCACCTGCCTTAATTTATTAACCTACCCCCTCTTCCACCTCTAACTTTGGAAGCATAGTAGGGGGCTTCCAGGCTCAAAGATGTAGACCTCCCCCCACCACAACAAACCTCACTGTGGACCCCTCCCGTTCTTGCCCAGGATTGGGGCCTGAGGATGGGGGAGACCAAGGTAGGTTTCTCAGTACCTGATGCCCTCTCGTGGACACCACAAGTAACTGCCTCCTCAACCTCCTTGAAGACCCTCCATGGTCTTCTGGAAAGCAGGAAGTTAACTTGGTGTCTCCTCCTTGCCCTAATTCTGCCCTGTCCCCTCCCAAGACCGCCAGTGTATCCCCTTCCTGGGGTCAAAATCTCACTATTCCATCTGCCTTACATACTTGAAGGGTTCTCAATGAATTAAATCGCACTTGGCTAGTGTCAAAGATGTCAACACACTTGAACAGATTTGTTACTTTCCAAAGCCCACTCAGATATATACTTATGACTTATTTTTTCTTTCTTTCTGTATATTTTTGAAACTTTTTTTTTTACAGGGACAGAGAGAGAGTCAGAGAGAGGGATAGATAGGGACAGACAGACTGGAACGGAGAGAGATGAGAAGTATCAATCATTAGTTTTTCATTGCCGTTGCAACACCATAGTTGTTCATTGATTGCTTTATTTTTTTATTTTTTTTTTATTTTTAGAAATAAAGCCTAAGTGTGAACATGTTTATTATTTCTTTTTATTTTTTTATTTTAGAAAGGAGACAGAGAGAGAGAGAGAGAGAGAGAGAGAGAAAGGGGGGAGGAGCTAGAAGCATCAACTCCCATACAAAGTCACTTATCTGAGGCATAATGAAAGGTGTCCTCTCCTGAGGAATTAAAAATGTAAAATTTATTAACTCACAGGCAGTACAAAAACAGGCTGAGCTGGATTTGGCCTGTGGGAAGTATGTTGCCAACCTCTGATCTAGGGTATCCTTTATGCTGTGAGGTATTTGGGGTATAAAACATGCACATAGAGAAATGCAAATCAAAACCACCAGGAGCTATCACCTCACCTGTTAGAATGGCTATTATCAACAAACCAAAAAATAACAGGTGTTGGTGAATGTCAGGCAGATAAATTATATTTTGCTCACTCTGTTAAAGATGGCGCTGCCCACGTGCAAGTTTTAAGAGTAAGCTTTTCCCCACACCCTTGACTGGATGATGTGGGGTGGTGCACTCTCAGGAGGAATCCTCCCATTATGCCTCAGATAAGTGACTTTGCATCAGAGACTTCCTTGTTTGTAGATTGGATTAAGGGTTTTGAATCTACACTATAAAGTGGGGCAGACCAGGAGTTTGCTCTCTCAGTTCCTGAGGTTAGCATTAGAGAGGAGAGCAGATTAAGGTCACGTGGAGGAGAGGATAAGCAGCCAAGATGGCGGAGTGCTGAGTGAGAAGCCAGTTTGTGCAGTTTGTGCAGGAGGAGATGGGGAACAGAGATGAATAAGTCTGGTGAGCTAGAAACCTTTGATTCTAGGAAACTCGGATAAATCAGTAGCTTTGTGAGCACTGAATGAGTGGGTTTTGGAGCCCAGTGTGTGTTTTTGCTTGCCTGCCGGGTGCAAGCTAGAATTAAAGCTGATGGCTCACCAGTTCTTGGCTCCATTGTTTCATTACCGACTGTCCAAATCAAATGTGAACCTGCATGAGCAAGGTGGCTGTGATAATGGCCGCAAATACTGGCTTTGCATTTATGCATTTATTAATTGACTCTTGCACATACCCTGACCAAGGATCAAACTGGCAACCTTGGTGTATAGGAACGATACTCTACCAGCGGAGTTACCCAGCCAGGGCTACTATCTCATCTTTCATAAACAAAGTATGCCAAGTTCAGATCTAATGTCAAAGAAAAATATAATGTTGCCAAAGGGAAAACTGAGGCCCAGAAGGTTAAAATGAATTTTTCAAGGTCCCTGTAAAGCCAGTATCCATGGCCACCATCAGAGCCACCTAGCTCATGCAGGTTCGCACTAGATTTGGACAGACTGTAATGAAACAATGGAGTCAAGAACTGGTGGGCCATCATCTTTAATCCTAGCTTGCACTTGGCGGGTGAGTAAAAATACACACTGGGCTCCAAAACCCACTCATTTAGTGCTCACAAAGCTACTACTTATCCGAGTTTCCTAGCATCAAAGGTTTCTAGCTCACCAGACTTATTCACCTCTGTTCCTGTTGGGCAGATAAAATATAATATGCTCACTTTGTTAAATATGGCACTGCCCACATGGAAGCCCGTCACCCAGGTGATATTATTTGCCCTTATGCTTGGGATGGGTGTGGAGGAAAGGCTGTAATGGAAGCAGGATGGGTAGTTATAACCTAAGGCTTAGTTTTAAGAGTAAGCTTTTCCCCACACCCTTGACTGATTGGATGATGTGGGGTGGTGCCCTCTCCTGAGGAATCCCATTATGCCTCAGATGGGTGACTTTGTATCAGAGACTTTCTTGTTTGTAGATTGGATTAAGGGTTTGGATTTCTACACTATAAAGTGGGACAGACCAGTAGCTTGCTCTCTCTTGGTTCCTGAGGTTAGTATTAGAAAGGAGAGCAGATTAAGGCCACGTGGAGGCCAGGAGAAGCAGCCAAGATGGTGGAGTGCTGAGGGAGAAGCCAGTTTGAGCAGAGTTTGTGTAGAGAGGAGATGGGAAACAGAGGTGAATAAGTCTGGTGAGCTAGAAACCTTTGATTCTAGGAAACTCGGTAGCTTTGTGAGCACTGAATGAGTGGGTTTGGGAGCCCAGTGTGTGTTTTTGCTTGCCCGCCAGGTGCAAGCTAGAATTAAAGCTGATGGTTCACCAGTTCTTGGCTCCATTGTTTCATTACCTACTGTCCGAATCTAATGTGAACCTGCACTGGCCAGGCAGCTCTGATGGTGATCACGACTACTGGCTTTACAGTTAGTTCCCCATCCCCTTCCTTCTCCCTGCATAAACTCTGAACAAACTGGCTTCTTCCTCGGCACTCCGCCATCTTGGCTGCTTCTCTTGGCCTCCACCACGTGGTCTTAATCTGCTCTCCTCTCTAATGCTAACCTCAGGAACCGAGAGAGAGCAAACTCCTGGTCTGCCCTACTTTATAGTGTAGAAATCCAAACCTTTAATCCAATCTACAAACACAGAAGTCTCTGATACAAAGTCACTTATCTGAGGCATAATGGGAGGATTCCTCCTGAGAGTGCACCACCCCACATCAACCAATCAGTGAAGGGTGTGGGGAAAAGCTTACTCTTAAAACTAAGCCTTAGGCTATAATTACCCAGCCTGCCCACAGCCTGTCCCCCAACACACATTAATATCAACGGACGGGCAGCGCCATTTTTAACAAAGTGAGCATAATATATTTTATCTGCCCAACAGTCCCACATTTCTGATAGGTTCGCCATTTCCCAGTTTATTCAAACAGTATCGCCTATGCTTCAGAAAAAACACAGCAAACCCATTGACAAAGACCTCCATAAATTGAAAGTCACCTGGGCTACCGACCTTGAGAGAGAATTTTGCACACACCCATCTGATCTTGCCAAGCCCAGGAGATTTTCAATTGCCCCTGTAAAAAAAAAAAAAGTCATGTTCTTCCTAGAAACCTTGAGTTTGAACTTTGATCAGGGTAGTTATGACATTGTATTGAAGCCCCATTTTGACTTCATTCCTTGGGGAGGCATTTTATTGGTACAGTGACAAGTTGGTAGCAAAAGCCAACACTCATCCATGGAGACAAAAAGCAGCTTCATGGTTGCTAGGGGTTGGGGGAGGGGCTGGGGAGTAACTGCTAATGAGGGTGGGCGTTTCTTTCCGAATAGATGAAAATGCTCTAGAATTAGATAGTGGTGATGGTTGCACAACCCAGTGAATATTCTAAAAACCACTGTGTGCACTTTAAAAGGGTAGATTTTACATTACATGCATTATATCACCAGCGTTCCAGGTTGACATTTTATCTACTCCGCCTGTACAGGCCAGGCTTAATAAAACATAAATTTAACAAGCCCTGGCTGGATAGCTCCCTCTGTTAGTTAGAGTGGCACACCGAAGCATAAAGGTTGCTGTTTCGATTCCTGGTCAGAACACATACAGGAACAGATCAATGTTCTTCTCTCTTTCTCTGTCTCTCTCTCCCCCTTCCTTTCTCTCTAAAATAAATAAATAAATAAATAAATAAATAAATAAATAAATAAATAAATAAATTTACCAAGACAACAAACATCACCTACCCTAGTCAAATTTCTTTTGTTTTCCATTTTTCCTTCTGGTTCTTATTCATTGGCACAGTTCCTTTTTACCCAGCTATAAACTTGACCATCCATTGCTCAGGGCATGGTACAAAATCATTTTAAAAAACAAAACACTGGCCCTGGCTGGATAGCTCCGTTGCTTAAAGCATCATCTGGAGGTGCAGAGATTGCCGATTCCATCCCCGGTCAGGGCACGTTCAGGAACAGATTGATGTTCCTGTCTCTCTTTCTCCCTTCCTTTCTTGCTGAAATCAATAAATAAAAATTCAAAAAAAAGAAAAAACCTCTAGGGGAAAAATTCTAGTGGAAAAAATGGGTAAAGTGGTTCAAATGGTACCAAATTCCAGTTATCAAAGAAATAAGGCTGGTAGGCTCAGTGGTAGAGCATCAGCCCAGCATATAGATGTTTCGAGTTCAATTCCTGGTCAGGGCATACAGGAGAGGCAACCATCTGATTCTCGTTTCCTCCACCTCCCCCTTTTCTCTCTCTCTCTCTCTCTCTTCCTCAGCTATGGCTTGATTGGTTCCAGCACATTGGTTCTGGACACTGAGGATGACTCTGTAGAGCCTCCCCATCAGGTGCTAAAAATAGCTCAGTTGCAAGCATGGCCCCAGATGGACAGAGCATCGGCCCCAGATGGACAGAGCATTAGCTTCAGATGGGGGTTCTCAGGTAGATCCTGGTTGGGATGCATGTGGGAGTCTGTCTACCCTTCTCTCACTTAAAAAAAAGAAAAGAAAAGAAACCCTGGGGTGATTATAGGTAATAATACTATATAGTATATTTGAAAGTTGCTAAGAGAGACCTTAAAAGTTCTCATCACAAGAAAAAAAATATTGTAGCTCTGTGGGTGCTGGATGTTAACTAGACTTATTGTGGCAGTTATTTCACAATACAGGGTGGGGCAAAAGTAGGTTCACAGTTGTGAATACGTGAAACACAGAGTTTATTCTTGTATTTTTATTAGTTATTGCATTATTTTTCATACAAACTAAACCGACACATTCTGTTCCCTTTCTGGTACATTCTTTCCCCACTTCATACCCCTGCCTCTCTCTGACTAGCTAAGCACTTGGACCTATGTTGAGGCAGGGAAGGAATGCAAAACATATTTGTTGAATTAAATAATTAGTGAATGTCCATATTACCTATGATATGTCTGCCTGGTAGAGAGTAGACACTCAATAAGTGTTAGCTGAATAAGTGCTTGCCATGTTGACGTAGGAATATCTCAACTCTGCAGCGTCCAGAGGCAGTGGTGTGCTGTTCAATGTTTAAGAACCATCTCTTGCCTGACCTGTGGTGGCACAGTGAATAAAGTGTCGATCAGGAATGCTGAGGTCAAAACCCTGGGTTTGCCTCATCAAAGGACATAGCAGAGGCAACTACTACAAGTTGATGTTTCCTGCTCCTTCCTTCACCTTTCTCTATACAGTATTCGTGTGTTCGTAAAGTCATGGTGCACTTTTGACCGGTCACACGATCAAAAGTGCACCATGGCCTGACCTGTGGTAGTGCAGTGGATAGGGCGTCGACCTGGGAACACTGAGGTCGCCAGTTCAAAACCCTGCACTGGTCTGGTCAAGGCACATATGGGAGTTGATGCTTCCAGCTCCTCCCCCCTTTCTCTCTCTCTCTCTCTCTCTCTCTCTCTCTCTCACTCTCTGTCTCCTCTCTAAAATGAATAAAATAAAATAAATTAAAAAAAAAAAAAAAAGTGCACCATGACTTTACGGACACACTGTATATATCTTTTCTCTAAAATTAATAAATAAAATCTTTTAAAAAGAAAACCTGACACTGTGGGGAAGAAAATTTACATATCTCTATACTGTATATCAATACATCTAATACACTATATATATTGCATGATATATAATGTATATATGTTATAAATGTTACATGAACATGTAGTATGCAATTTACAATAAGAAAAATATCCAATACTCTACTGTAAATTCCATATAGCCACTTGAATTTCAAAATGTGTGTTTGTTCATTTTTGCTAAACTTATACTCATAGCCAACCTTTGGTTGCAAATAATGAAACAATTGTATTTCTCACATGACTGTTGGCAATATTTTCATTTACATTAAAAAGTACCATGAGCCTGACCAGTGGTGGCGCAGTGGATAAAGCGTCGACCTGGGAACACTGAGGTCGCCAGTTCAAAACCCTGCACTGGTCTGGTCAAGGCACATATGGGAGTTGATGCTTCCAGCTCCTCCCCCCTTTCTCTCTTTCTCTCTCTCTCTCTCACTCTGTGTCTCCTCTCTAAAAAATGAATAATAAAAAAAAAAAAAAAAAAAAAAAGTACCATGAGCCTGACCAGGCGGTGGCGCAGTGGATAGAGCATCGGACTGGGATGTGGAAGACCCAGGTTCGAACCTTGAGGTCGCCAGCTTGAGCGCGGGGCCCATCTGGCTTGAGCAAAAGGCTTGTCAGCTTGGACCCAAGGTTGCTGGCTCCAGCAAGGGGTTGCTCGGTCTGCTGAAGGCCTGCAGTCAAGGCACATGTGAGGAAGCAATCAATGCACAACTATGGTGTCGCAAGGGCAACGAGAAACTAATAATTGATGCTTCTCACCTCTCTTCGTTCCTGTCTGTCTGTCCCTATCTATCCTTCTCTCTGACTCTCTCTCTGTCCTTGGAAAAAAAATAATAAATAAGTAAAATTTATAAAGTAACATGAGAGTGAATTCATGTGTAATTTCACTTGTTATCAATAACATGAATGTCTTCTTTGATGAATCAGATAATAATTTTTGAGTACTAGAAATAGTTCCTCATTTTTCTGTGCTAGTCACAGTCTAACAACTGTAGACACAACACATTTTATTTTATTTATTTATTTTTAGGGAGAGAGAGAGAGAGAGAGAGAGAGAGGTGGACAGGGACAGACAGACAGGAAGGGAGAGAGATGAGAAGCATCACCTTAGTTGTTTATTGGTTGCTTTCACAAATGTGTCTCCAGCTGAGCCAGTGACCCCTTGCTTAAGCCAGCAACCATGGGGTCAGTCTATGATCCCACACTCAAGCCAATGACCTCATGCTCAAGCTGGTGAGCCCACATTCAAGCCAGAGGAACCCATATTCAAGCTAGCAACCTCAGGGTTTCAACCCTGGGTCCTCTATGTTCCAGACAGACACTCCATTCACTGTGCCACTGCCTGGTCAGGCACAATGACATTTTAGAATTTAATTCACATTATTAACTTTTCCCATCATTTTTTTAAGACTAAACTAAGGGTTGGTATGCAATGACTCTCTGTTTGTTTGTGTAAATAAAGTTTTATTGGCGCAAATTGGGCCATGCCCATTTGGTTAGTGTTGTCTGGGGCTGCTTTCTCACAACCATTGCAGTGTTGAGTAGATACAATAAAGAGCCTATAAAGCAGAACAAAATTTACTATCTGATTCATTACCAAAAAAAAATAGTTTTTTCACCCTTGATTTTGTCAATCAAAATATAATAAACTAAGCCCCGATTTGTTGTATTTGCCAATGTCTTTGGTGTAAATACCTCCACCATGGTCCATTCTAAGCTGCCAGTGTGATGTCAATGATGCAAAGTTGAAAAGATATACAGAAGCCCTGGCCAGGTAGTTCAGTTGGTTAGAGTATCCTGATACACCAATGTTGCAAGTTCAATCCCAGTCAAGGCACATACAAGAATCAACCAATGAATGCATAAATAAGTAGAAGAACAAATTGATGTTTCTCTCTCAAATGAATAAAATTTTAAAATGAAAAAGATATATATATAATTAAATTTAGCCTGACCTGTGGTGGCGCAGTGGATAAAGCATCGACCTGGGAACACTGAGGTCGCCAGTTCAAAACCCTGTACTGGTCTGGTCAAGGCACATATGGGAGTTGATGCTTCCAGCTCCTCCCCCCTTTCTCTTTTTCTCTTTCTCTCTCTCACTCTGTGTCTCCTCTCTAAAATGAATTTAAAAAAATTTTTAAATAAGAAATTAAATTTAAAGCATATGTAATGAAGAATTCAGTTTCATTTAGTACATTCACAATGTTTTGTAACCATCAGCTCTATCTGGTTTCAAACATTGTCATTGTTCAAAAAGGAAACCCAGTATCTATTAACTAATTGTTCCCCATTCACGCTCCCACAGCCACTGACACCCATCATTCTACTTTCTGTCTTTATGGATTTGACTCCTCCAAGGACCTCCTATAAGGAATCATATTAATCGTCCTTTTGTGACTGGTTTAGTTCACTAAGCATAATGTCCTCCAGGTTCATTCACATTGTAACAGGTGTCAGAGTTTCCTTTTTTTTTTTAAGGCTGAGTAATATTCTATTGTCTAGACTCTAGATGGACCACATCTTCTTTATCAGTTCATCTGTTGATGGACACTTCGGTTGTTTCCACCTTTTGTTCACTGTGAAGTGTGCTGCTATAAATATGAGTGTTTAAGTATTTGTTTGAGTCCCTGCTTTCAGTTCTCTTGGGCATATACTCAAAAGTGGAATTGCTGAATCACATGTTAGTTCTGTTTAATTTTTTGAGGAACTACCATATTGTCCCTGTTTTTTTTTTTATTTTAAATTTTGATATAATTTTAGGCTCATATAAAAGCTGTATAAAATAGTCTGACCAGTGGTGGCACAGTGGATAGAGCATCAACCTGGGACTCGGAGTTGCCAGGTTCCAAACCCCAAGGTCACTGGCTTGAGCACGAGCTCATCCAGCTGGAGCGCAGACTCCTCAGCTTGAACATGGGGTCATTGGCTCAGCTTGAGCCATCACCAACCCCAAACCCCAACCCCAGTCAAGGCACATATGAGAAACAATCAATGAACAACTAAGGTGCCACAGCTACAAGTTGATGTTTTTCATCTCTCTCCCTTCCTGTCTCTCGCTCTTAGCAAAAAAAAAAAAAGAAGAAGAAGAAAAAGAAAAAAGAAGAGGTTGTAAAAAATAGTACAGTGTTCACCTGACCTGTGGTGGTGCAGTGGATAAAGCGTCGACCTGGGAACACTGAGGTCGCCAGTTCAAAACCCTGCACTGGTCTGGTCAAGGCACATATGGGAGTTGATGCTTCCAGCTCCTCCCCCCTTTCTCTCTCTCTCTCTCTCTCTCTCTCTCTCTCTCTGTGTGTGTGTGTGTGTGTCTCCTCTCTAAAAAAAAAATGAATAAAATAAAAAGAAATTAAAAAAAAATAGTACAGTGTTCCCCTGTACCCTTGACGCAGCTTTACCTAAAGATAACATCCTATATAACCACCAAATCATAGAATTATCATTGCTACAATGGGCATTATTCTTTTTGTGTGTGTTTGTGACAGAGACAGAGATAGGGACAGATAGGGATAGACAGACTGGAAAGGAGAGAGATGAGAAGCATCAACTTTTCGTTGCAGCAACTTAGTTGTTCATTGACAGCTTTCTCATTTGTGCCTTAATTAGGGGGCTCCAGCTGAGCCAGTGACCCCCTTGCTCAAGCCAGCAATTTTCAGGTTCAAGCCAGTGACCATGGGGTCATGTCTATGATCCTACGCTCAAGCTGGAGACCCCACGCTCAAGTGGGTGAGCCCGCACTCTAGTGAAATGAGTCCGTGCTCAAGACGGCAACCTCAGGGTTTTGAACCTGGGTCCTCAGCATCCCAGGCCAATGCTCTATCCACTGTACCATCACCTGGTCAGGCAGCCTTTTTTATTTTATGTTAAAATTTGCATTTCCCCAATGGATAATGATGCTGAACCATTTTCATTTTACATAACTGGTGTCATAGAGTCTTCCATCACTTTATGTTCCTAAGACTTATTTGTTATTTATTTTTGTGACAGAGACAGAGAGAGAGGAACAGATAGGAATAGAAAGGAAGGGAGAGAGATGAGAAGCATCAAGTCTTTATTGTGGCACTTTGGTTGTTCATTGATTGCTTTCTTCTATGTTCCTCGACCGAGGGCAACAGCAGAGCAACTGACCCCTTGCTCAAGCCAGCGATCTTGGGCTCAAGCCAGTGACCTTTGGCTTCAAGACAGCGACCTTTGGGCTTAAGCCAGTGATCATGGGGTCATGTCTATGATTCCATGCTCAAGCCAGTGACATCTCGCTTAAACTGGTGAACCCGTGCTTAAGCCAGCGACCTCAGGGTTTCAAACCTGGGTCCTCTGTGTCCCAGTCCGACACTATATGCACTGCACCACTGCCTGGTCAGGTTTAATTTTTATTTTTATTGATTGATTTTAGGGGGGGAGGGGGAAGGGGAGGGGTGGAGAAGCAGAGTGTGCCCTGACCAGGAATCAAAACCAGGACATACACAAGCTGGGTCAATGCTCTACTACTGAGCCAACCAGCCAAAGTTGACATATTTTTCCATTGGTGGATATCTGTGTCATTTCCAGATCTGTTCCCTCAAGAACATTAGTGTGTGTGTCTCCTGGTTATACAAGGGCAAAATTTTCCTAGGTTATATGCCTAAGAGTAAGGTGACCAGATTTTAAAATTGGTAAAGCGGGACACCATTGACCGGGGCAGGGGGTGGGGGGTTGGTTCTTGATTAAAAATTTGGTCTATATGGAGCTTCCAGGTCGAGGCGAGGTCTCCCCGCCAAAAACTGTATATTCCCTTTCCATTCTCCCACCGTTCCCTAGCTTTTTGTGCATTCTTTTTAAAAATCGGGACTTTTAAAAAATGCTGCGGGACGCAGGACAAATCGTTAAAAATCAGGACTGTCCCGCCAAAAGCGGGACGTCTGGTCACCTTACCTAAGAGTAGAATTCCTGGGTCATAGGATATTTCCAGTAGTACTAAATTGCTTCTCAAAGGGGTGGGGTCAGTCGTTCTTTCAGTTAATCTATTGCACAGGTGACAGAGATAAAGTTCAGGTGTATTTGGAGATAGAAAGTGTGTACACATGTGATATTAATGCTAGATTGTGCCTAAACAAGATAAATGGTATCTTGGATTGACTATCAACAAAGCTATTAGCAATTTATTTCCTGGGGGTGGGAGGAGTGATTTAGGAGCCACCCAAGTCTCTGGGACTAGGGAACAGATGTACTAAGAATGATGTAATTGGAAGCAGTGATAAGTAGAGAGATATGTAACAGAGAGAAGTCACAGAGCAGAATGTGCTCACTAATAAAGATAGTACAGGAGGTGGAGGGCGTGCATCTGTACTGTAACCTCAATAATAAAACCTCATGTTCTATAACAAGTGTTGAGAATCAGTAATTAGCAGGAAATGGATCTCCCAAGGACAGGAACACCCATTTCATTTATTCAAGTAGCATTTATCTGTGAAGCTTCAACTCCAAGAAACTCGACAGGAAGAGAAAGAGACAAATCCAACATCTTCATGCCCTCAAAACATTCAAAACTAGTCTGACCAGTGGTGCTGCAGTGGATAAAGCGTCAACCTGGAAACGCTGAGGTTGCTGGTTCAAAACCCTGAGCTTGCCTGGTCAAGGCACATATAGGAGTTGATACTTCTGGGTCCTTTCCCCTTGTCTCTTTCTCTCTCTCTTTCTCTTCCCGCTCTAAAGTGAATAAATTAAAAAAAAGAAAAAGAGAAAAAAACATTCATAACTAGTAGGAAAGGTAAAATTCAAGAGCAGGAGTGTGAATCAGAATGGAGCAAGAACCATCAGCCAGAAATAAACAGGGTGCACTGGGAATGCCAAGAAGTAGGGTAGTAGCAGGAAGCAGCAGAATTAGTCTTTAGAAAAAAGGTAGCACGTCAGCTAAGACCCCAGTAAGGAACTAAGGAAAACTGAAAATTCTGATTGTTATTTTTTAAAAAAATTATTTATTGATTTTCGAGAGGGAAGAGAGAGAGAGAGAGATAAAGGACTGCGGAGGAGCAGGAAACACCAACTCGTTTCCCGTATATGCCTTGACCAGGCAAGCCTGGGATTTTGAATCTGTGACCTCAACATTCCAGGCGGATACTCTATCCACTGCACCATGACAGGTCAGGCTGAAAAAAAAAAAAAAGATTGCCCTGGCCGGTTGGCTCAGTGGTAGAGTGTTGGGTTGCATGTGGAAGTCCCAGGTTCGATTCTCAGTCAGGGCACACAGGAAAAGCAACCATCTGCTTCTCCACTCCTTCCCTTCTCCCCTCTCACCTCTCCCTTCTTTCCACTCCCTTCTCTCTCCCCTCTCCTCCTGTAGCCAGGGCAAATGGTTCTAGCAAGTTGGCCCTGGGCACTGAGGATGGCTCCATGGCCTCACCTGAGGCTCTAAGAAGAGCTCCTTTGAGCAATGGACCAACACCCCAGATAGGCAGAGCATCGCCCCCTAGTGGGCTTGCTGGGTCACACACACAGTCAGGACACGTGTGAGTTGGTCTCTGCCTCCCCTACTCTCAATGAATAAAAAAATTTTTAAAAAAGAACAAATTACTAAAAAAAAAAAAAAAGAACAAATTACTGTTAGATGCAACCACCTAAGGCAATCTCAAAACTATCTACGGGGATAGGAACCAGAATCTAGGGTGTCTCTGGGTAGCGGTGTGCTACAGTCAGCTTGCCCTAGCTCAAAGGTGCCCATTATTAACATCCTTTCCAATTGTTTGACAATCGACTGTGGTAAAAATATTTACAGCAAAAAAATGGTGTAATGTTACAAATTACAAATAAATCAATATATATCTCTCTCTCCTTCCCTCCAGCCCTCTCTCTCATTTCAAAAGTTTACTGTTAAACATTTACTAGCACACTACTGCTAGGTGGGGTAAGGGGAATTAACTGAAGAAGGCACTGAAGAAACTAGAGTGATGTAAATATTCTCTGTCTTGTTTCCAGGAATGGTCACATGGGTGCATACAATTGTAAAAGCTCAAAATACTAAACACTCAAGAACTGTGCACTTGACCAGGCAGTGGATAGAGTGTGGGACTGGTATGCGGAGGACCCAGGTTCGAAACCCTGAGGTCACCGGCTTGAGCGCGGGCTCACCAGGTTGAGCACGGGGTCGCTGGCTCGAGCATGGGATCATAGACCTAACCCCATGGTTGCTGGCTTGAGCCTAAAGGTTGCTGGTTTGAAACCCAAGGTCGTTGGCTTGAGCAAGGGGTCACTTGCTCTGCTGGAGCCCCCCTAGTCAAGGCACATGTGAGAAAGCAATCAGTGAACAACTAAGGTGCCTCAACAAAGAATTGATGCTTCACATCTCTCTCTCTTCCTGTCTGTCCCTATCTGTCCCTCTCTCTGTCTCTGTCACACACAACAAAAAAAGAACTGCATTTATTATATGTAAGCTACCATAACCCGATAAAAAGACTATAAGCATACATAGCCTAAATAAAATATGCCTGAAAGATCAATCTGCAGAACAGAAGGAAGGTGGGAATGCCCAGAGCTGGGAAAGGTCACAATATTATCTGAGGCCAGCGGAAGCAGCAAGAGGCAAAACTAAAAAGTCCCAGATTGTAGAAGTGGCGGAACAGGCATGTCTGGGAATAGTTTTAATCAGGGAAGAGCTATGGTTACATCTTTGCACTTTTACAGCATTGTCATATTTTGCAATTATGTGTATACATATTGTATATCTATTTTTTTAACGTTTTATCTCTGATGCCCAGCACAGTATCTGGCACATAAAAAGCATTGGAAATTAACTGTTAAAAGAATAACTAGCCTGACCTGTGGTGGCGCAGTGGATAAAGCGTCGACCTGAGAACACTGAGGTCGCCAGTTCAAAACCCTGCACTGGTCTGGTCAAGGCACATATGGGAGTTGATGCTTCTAGCTCCTCCCCCCTTTCTCTCTTTCTCTCTTTCTCTCTCTCTCTCACTCTGTGCCTCCTCTCTAAAATGAATAAATAAATAAATAAATAATTTTAAAAAAAGTTAAAAAAAAAAACGCATACCTAATCGTGTTACTTTCTGCTCTTAAATCAATAAAGGAGAATTATAAAAAAAAAAAAAAGAAGAACTAAGGGCCTGCCTAGGTGGTGGTGCAGCAGATAGAGCATCAGCCTGGGATACTGAGGACCCAGATTCAAAACCTCGAGATCGCTGGTTTGAGCACAAGCTTACCCATTTGAATGTGGGATCACCGACATGACCCCATGGTCGCTGGGTTGAGCCCAAAGCTCACTGGCTTGAGCAAGGGGTCGCTGGCTCAGCTGCAGTCCCCAGTCAAGGCTCATATGAGAGAAGGAATCAATGAACTAAAGTGCCACAACCACGAGTTGATGCTTCTCATCCTTCTTTCTTCCTGTCTGTCACTGTCTGTCCGTCTTTCTCAAAAAGGAAAGTAAATTGATATCTGCTAAAATCGTAGATGAACTTTTAAGATATGCTGAGTGAAGTAAGCGAGACACAAAGGGACAAATACTGTGTAATTCCAGTCGTATGAGTCAGATTCATAGCAGATTCATAGAGACAGAAAGTAGATGGTGGGTGCCAGGGGCTAGGGGAGGAAAGGAGCGGTTAGTGTTTAATGGAAACTGAGTTTCAGTTTGGGAGGATGGAAAAGTTCTGGAGATGGATGGTGGCCGTGTTTGCACAACAGTGTGAATGCACTTAATGGTTAATGCCACTGAATGGTACACTTAAAAATGTTTAAAAATTTTTAATTAAATTTTGTTATGTATATTTACCACAATAAAATGTTTATTTTTTAATAAAAACACCTTTCTTTCACAAACGAATGGGATTATGAGTTGGTGGGGGCTATGTATATGTGTCCATAATTGGCCAAAAAGACTTCATTTTACTCTGGGTCTCCCACAATTTGTGGAGAGTTTAGTGGTTCATGTAGTCCCCGTACGGCGCCCACAAGTCCCTGAGGCTCGGACCTTTCTCCTATTCACCTGCTCAAGCTCTTCATTCCCACCGCTAACTTCTCACCTCGCCCTCACCTGCCTCCCCGCCCAGCACCTCAGGAGCCTGTGCACACGCGCGGTGGGAGGTGATCGAGTGCGCACGCTCCGGGCACCTCCTCGGTGGGTCTCCTCCCCTTTTCCCTTCCGGGTGGCGGCCTGAGGCGGGTGCCGGGGCGAGGGACCCTGCGGAACACCTCGCGACTCCCGGAGCTGGCTCTCGCGAGAGGCCGGTCCGCGATCTCGTCCCTCCCCCTCCCTGCCTTCTGCCTCCCGGGCTCTCCCGCTGCAGCGTCAGCCTGGGTCGGGCCTCGGCGGCGGCGACTTATCGACCTCAGCCCCGGTGCTCATAGCCCGCGATCCGCAGTGCCTCCCGCCCTCGCCGCCCCGGTGCCAGCCTAGGCCGCGGTCTCAGCTCCGCGATCGTGTTGGCGCCGCCCGCTCCCGGCCCGCCCCCTATGGGCCCCGGCTAGAGGCTCCGCTGCCGCCGGCCCGCGGAGACCCGATGCTGGCCCGGAGGAAGCCGGTGCTGCCGGCGCTCACCATCAACCCCGCCATCGCGGAGGGCCCGTCCCCCACCAGCGAGGGTGCCTCCGAGTGAGTGGGCCAGGCTGGGGTGGGGACGGGTGGGGGGGTGGTCCCTGAGTAGGAGGATCAGGAGGTGGGGGGGTCCCTGAGAAGAGGGGATGGAATGTGGGGGAGTCCCTGAGTGGTGAGGTCTGGGGAAGAGGTCCTGAGAGGAGAGGATGGGATGGGGAGGTCCCTGAGTCCTGAGGGCAGCGGAAGGGGATCCCCCTTGGTGGTGAAGTGGGGAGAAGGTCCCTGAGAAGAGAGAATGGGTTGGGAGGCGTGGAGTCTCTAAGTGGTGTAGGGAGGTCGGATTGAGGGGACGTTCCTGTGGGGAAAAGAGGACGTGTAGGGCCCTAACTAGTGAAGTTTTGGTCAGGGGGTCACTGAGCAATGAATTGGGGTGAAATAAGGCCCCTGCAGGAAGATGGGGTGTGGGTTCACTGAATAGCGAGACCGGAGTTAGGAGGGATCCCTGAGTAGTGAATGCAAGGTGATGGTTGTGGGGAGGGCTCCTGAGGGGAGTGGGTGGGTTAGGCAGTCCCAAGTATTGAAATCAAAGTGTAAGTTTTTGAATAGTGAAGTAGAGAGAGTGGGTCCTTGCATACCCAGAACAGGGTGAGTGAGGCCCTTAAGAGAGGTGAGGAAGTCCATCCAAGACCAGGAGAAGGGAAGGGGTTGCCTGAATGCTGAGGATGTGGAGGGGATCTCTGAGGGGTAGGGGTGAGGAGGCTCTCTGAGGAAATTTGGGAGGAAGGAAGCCTGAGAAATCCTGTAAGTTGGGGGTGGGGGTGAAGCCCCTGAAGCTGGGGAGAGCAGTGAGGAGGCTCAGAGGAGGCTGGGAAAGCAGGAAGTGAGGGTATTTGGAGGGGCAGGGTGTGGGGGGGAAATAGGAAACAGAGGAAAGAAGTGGGGTGCCTGCTGGGATTCCTGACAGCAAATAAGCAGAGATTCTAAATTGAATGAATTAGCACAGCCTCAGGGACTGAAGAAGTGAAGGTTTGAGGGTTTGAAGCAATTGAGGGAGACAGGAGGATTTGTGAGGAAGGGGACTTGTGAGGAAGGGGACAGCGAAAGGATCATTCTGGGGTGGTGGGGTTACATGATGGCAGAATCTTACTGTGTGAGGATAAACATGCTTGGGAGGCCACACCAGGGTTACTGCTTGGCCCCAGAAGTTCGTCCCTGTGGCCTCCCCACTCCTGTTCTGCATGGTGGAGGAGAGCAGGATAGTCCCAGAGGCCCCTGACTGGGGTCCCTTTGCTGTACTTGTAGTATGACTCCATGAGAATCAGGTGTGATGGGCAAATGGTGTATTTGGTGCCTCTCCGGAGACTTGGCTTTCTGCAGCCTGAGTGAGGGGCAGGGTGAGGGTTAAGAGGTGAGTCTTGATGTATATGTGTGAAAGTTGACATCTTTCTTTGTCTCCAAGCACATAGCTCATGTGCGGACGTGTTCCTTATATTCAGAAATCCACTCCTCTTCTTACAAAACAGTTCTTTCTTCATATTCTCTTCTCTTTCTTTTATGTGTTGTGTCTGATTTCCATCCCTTCAAGAATTCCGCTAAGTAGAGGAAGCCAGCCATTGGGATTCCAGGGTTTTTACAGCCACAACTGAGTTGCCATTAAATTTAAAATGGATTAATCAGCTGACTCCAGAATACATTTTAGATGTCATAGGGCAGTGCTGGAGACCTTCCAGAGTCTGCCCTTAAAAGTTGCCTCTCAACGCTCCAGTGAAGGAACTGTGTGTCACATCCATTCATTTATTTGCCTTCCTTCTTTTTTCCATCGGAGTTCTTCTCATTCCTTCTTTATCGAGGTCTTGGTTCACCAGGCATTCAGTGAACACCTACTGGGCCCCCGGTCCTGGCTCACTGTGATAAGCAGGGGCCATGAGTACAGGCTGTGCAATCGGGAAGAAGACAGGTTTGATTCCAGACACTGCCACTTCTTTACATTGTGACTCTGGCTAGTTACTTAACCTCTCTGGGCCTGTTCTCTTATGTGTGGGCTGGGTGTACAAGAGACCCACCACCCAGGAGTATCATGAGAATTAAAGAAAGTAGTGTGATGGTGTTTATAAAGCTCTGGTACTTGCTCAGAAAATGACATCCCTGACCCCACCTCTACCTTGCCCCCCCCTTCTCCCGGCTTCCAGCCACTTCTTACAGTACCAGCTCAGGTGACATCGCCCAGTGGTAGATCATTTCATTCTTGGCCTGTGTGCCCCTTTGCTCAAACTTCTTTAAGTTGTAGGCAAGTCATAGTCACAGTGAGATTGGAAAGTTCCTGAGAGAGCAACCAGGCTCCCCCTTCAATCCCCTGCTCGAATCTCCTCTGTGAGATTTTCCCTGGGTGGGCAGCAACCTTGGTTTAAACACCCTCAGGAATTGGTGGCTGAGGACCTCCCAAGGTGGCCCGTTCTCTGGTAGAAACTTTTCTCAGAGCTGCACTCGCTCTCTGGCACAGTGGGCACTTGAAATGTGGTTTGTCCAGATTCGGGGGAACTGGAAGTATAACATGCGTCCCAGATTTCAAGGACTTAATATGAAAAAAGTAAAATAAACATTCATCAATTTGTTTATATTTATTGCACATTGAAAATTATAATTGATAGGTTAAAGCAAATGTATTGTAATTAATTTCACCTGATACAGATTTTTTAATGTGGCTATAAATGTTAAATTGCACATGTTGCTTACATTCTATCTTTTGGATAGCACTAGCTAAGTTCTTGTGTGCATCAAGCTGAAGTCTACCTGCCTGTTACAGGCAGCTGCTTTTACTCCAGGATTTGGTTCAAACTCAAGGCATTAGTGAAAATAGCTGGTTGTCTTTGAATTTCCTTTGATAACTCTTTGAGTCACCCAATAAAGTGTAATATACATGTGGGATTTTTCCTAACCAGACCCAGGAGTGTGTGTGCATAAATGCCTAATTTTTACAATAGTGCTCAGGTTATAATAAGGATGTGCTGGTTGAGTGGAATGCCTGGAATTGTCTGCACTGTTTAAGTCAGACCCCTCTTGTCCCCTCCAGAGCCCATATGTAATTCATGTAAATTACAACTTTTATCTTCTGCTCATTGCTTCTTGCTCTTTCCTCTGAGGCCACTTAAAATGAGTTTGCTTTTTCATCCTCTTGAAGACAAGCATCCTGGCTAGGCCTTCGCTTGCCTGATGCCTCATCATATCTCCCCAGTTCCCTGTCTCCTTCCAGGTGTGGTTGGGAGCCCATGTTATAGGAAAAAGGGCTTCTGAATCTGTTCCCAGGGCCATAGAGCCAGAGCTGGTCCTTCAGGTCCTGAGGTCCCCTATCCCTTGTGAGCAGGGAGAGCAGGTCCTGAGGTCCCCTGACCTTTGTGAGCAGGGAGAGCAGGTCCTGAGGTCCCCTATCCCTTTGAGCAGGGAAAGTAGGTCCTGAGGTCCCGTATCCTTTGTGAGCAGGGAGAGCAGGTCCTGAGGTCCCATATCCTTTGTGAGCAGGGAGAGCAGGTCCTCAGGTCCCCCATCCTTTGTGAGCAGGGAGAGCAGGTCCTGAGGTCCCCTGTCCTTTGTGAGCAGGGAGAGCAGGTCCTCAGGTCCCCCATCCTTTGTGAGCAGGGAGAGCAGGTCCTGAGGTCCCGTATCCTTTGTGAGCAGGGAGAGCTGGTCCTCAGGTCCCCCATCCTTTGTGAGCAGGGAGAGAGACTATGGCCTCAGTTCTAATGGAGCCAGCCTTCTCTTCTGGTCAGCTGTGTGTCTGCAAGTGATCTTTCTTTTCTGCTAAATTATTGTCCCCCCAAGCCCAAGAATCAAGTCTGATTCATCTCTGTAGCCTTCTGACTGCAAACCCAGGGCCTGATACTCAGCGGCCACATCGTATCCTTAGCTCAGGTTGAGTCATTTTGGCAGCTTGCACACTCGTCACTAAACCTTGCCCTGGGGTCTTTGCAGAGCAAACTTGGTGGACCTCCAGAAGAAGCTAGAGGAGCTAGAGCTTGATGAGCAGCAGAAGAAGCGGCTAGAAGCCTTCCTCACCCAGAAGGCCAAGGTTGGGGAGCTCAAGGATGATGACTTCGAAAGGATCTCGGAGCTGGGAGCTGGGAATGGTGGGGTGGTCACCAAGGTCCAGCACAGACCTTCAGGCCTCATTATGGCAAGAAAGGTGAGAGGTGGCAAGTTGGGCATTAACATTCTGTCCGTATGTTCTGTGGGTGGCATGTGGTTGGGGCAGGTTCCCTGGAAACAAGAGAGCAGTTTGAAAGGTACCAGCCTCTGCCTTCTGACTGGCTTCTGGGCTCAGAAGTTCTCTCATCATCAGCAGTGGGTTCTCATTCCTGAAAAAGCTTAGCTTCTAGTTACTATGTGGCAATGCTGGCTTTCCTCAAAGAGCTCTTCCCTTCTATTACTGACTCTGCCTTTGGGGACTGCTTAAATTCAGATTCCCAGAAAGTGAGTTGAGTTTCAGTAAGAAATGAGGAAATTCAAGTCCCATTAGAGCTAGCATCATCCTGACTTCACAATCAAAAGAAAACACTGAAGACCCAAGACAGGGCCTCTGCTGCAGTGGTACCTCGGTATGGGGTAACTAAACCATCTGTATTAGTCGGAGTTCTTCATAGAAGCAGAACCACTATGGGGTAGAGGTGTTTTAAGATGTTAGGTTATGCAATCATTACAAATCTGAAGTTTTGCAGGGTAGGCCAGCAAGCTGGAGACCCAGGGAAGAGCTGATGTTGCAGCTCAAGTCCATAGGCCATCTGAAGGCAGAATTCCCTCTTCTTTGGGGGACCTCAGCCTTTTTTCTTAGGCCACCCACTTTTGGGAGGGACATCTGCTTTTCTTAAAGTGAGGTGATTTCCTTGTTAAATCACATCTAAAATATTCCTTCACAGTTACATCTAGACTGGTGTTTGACCAGACAACGGGATACTGTGGACACATTAAATCAGTCATTACCCCACCCTTTAGTACAAACCTTGACTTTGAAAAGTCCCAAGCCTCCCTCATCTGGGCTCCTGTGCCATAATGCAGCCTCCCACTAAACATGTGGGAATAACCCCTGGGAGATGTAGGGAGTGAAGAGGAAGGTATGACCATCTAGGAATAGTTGCTCCTAAACACATGATGGGAGGGGAAGGACTTCATGTTGACAAATTGTTTAGTTCATGCAGTCATGTTCTTTCAGACATAGAAGGCCACTCTTTCTGCAAGCTCACTGTCCTGTCATTTCCTAATTGTATTCTTGGAAACCTGTTTACCCCTTGCCCTGTGGATCTGTGCAGGTCTCACCTTTCCTGAAATGGTGTGCTTGGTCTCCATTGGGATTTAGCTCTGTAGCTACCTCCCTTGCCTCTAGAGCACTGCCTCCCTCCTGAAACCTATTTCTGTCTGCTTAGCACAGACAACCTTTTCAAAACCAGAGCGGCCCCAGAAATCTCTAGTTTGCCATTGCCTGAGGCACCAGGAATAAAAGGCAGATTTGGGATTCAGACAATGACCAAGGTCAGTGCTGGTCAGAGTTTGTATTAGGGACCCAGTGGTTCTCTCAAGCCAGCTGAAAAATTGTCCAGTTGTTCCCAATGTGCCTTGTATCAATGTGAATCTGAAAGTTTGTCTACTGCTATATGAAAGTCTGCAAAGTAAGACTTAGGAGTTGGGGACAGATAAGTAGTCAAGTTACTGGTGCTGTACCAATGTCAGTTTCCTGATACGGTTCTTCAGTGGTAGATGTTACTGTTACGGGGAGCTGGGGGAGGAGTACATGGAACTCGGCTGTTTTTGCAACTTCCCTGTGCTTCTTTAATTCTTCAAAATAAAAAGTATTTTTTAAAGAAAAAGATCTAACCCTGGCCAGATAGCTCAGTTGGTTAGAGCATCGTCCTGAAGCACAGAGGTTGTCAGTTCAATCCCTGGTTGGGCACATACAGGAACAGATCAATGTTCCTGTCTCTCTTTCTCTCTCTTTCACTCACTCCAAAGTATGTCCCTTTCTCTCTCTAAAATCAGTAAAATAATTTTATTTTATTTTTTTAGTGAGAGAGAGACAGAAAGGGAGAGAGATGAGAAGCATCAACTCATAGTTAAAGTACCTTAATTGTTCATTGATTGGTCTCTCATATGTGCCTTGACCAGTGAATTCCAGCTGAGTCAGTGACCCTTTGCTCATGACGATGTCCATGGAGTCGTGTCCTTGATCCCATGCTCAAGCCAGATGAGCCCACGATCATGCTGGCGACCTTGGAGTTTTGAATCGGGGTCCTCAGTGTCTCAGGCTGATGCTCTATCCACTGTACCATCGCCTGGTCAGGTGATAAACATTTTTTGTGTGTGTGTGACAGAGACAGAGAGAGGGACAGATAGGGACAGACAGATAGGAAGGGAGAGAGATGAGAAGCATCAATTCTTTGTTGCGGCACCTTAGTTGTTCATTGATTGTTTTCTCTTATGTGCCTTGATGAAGGGGATGGGGGGAGTTGACTACAGCAGACCAAGTGACCCCTTGCTCAAGCCAGCGACCTTGGGCTCAAGCTGGTGAGCCTTGCTCAAACCAGATGAGCCACACTCAAACTGGTGACCTCAGGGTTTTGAACCTAGGTCCTTTGCGTCCCAGTTCAATGCTCTTTTCACTGCACCACCACCTGATCAGGCGATAAACATTGTTTGAAAATAAAAATAAATAAAAAAAGTTTTTTTAAAAAGTCCAAAGAGCCTGACCTGTGGTGGCGCAGTGGATAAAGCGTCGACCTGGGAACACTGAGGTCGCCAGTTCAAAACCCTGCACTGGTCTGGTCAAGGCATATATGGGAGTTGATGCTTCCAGCTCCTCCCCCTTTCTCTCTTTCTCTCTTTCTCTCTCACTCTCAGTCTCCTCTCTAAAATGAATAAAATAAAAAGAAATTTATAAAAAAAAAAATTTATTACAAAAAAAAAAAAGTCCAAAGAGCCTGACCAGGTGGTGGCGCAGTGGATAGAGCTTCGGACTGGGATGCGGAGGACCCAGGTTCGAGACCCCAAGGTTGCCAGCTTGAGCGTGGTCCCATCTGGCTTGAGCAAAAAGCTCACCAGCTTGGACCCAAGGTCACAGGCTCGAGCAAGGGGTTACTCAGTCTGCTAAAGACCCGCGGTCAAGGCACATATGAGAAAGCAATCAATGAACAATTAAGGTGTCTCAACGAAAAATTGACAATTGATGATTCTCATCTCTCTTTGTTCCTGTCTGTCTATCCCTATCTATCCCTCTCTGTGACTCTCTGTCCCTGTAAAAAATAAAAAAAGTCCAAAGAATGGGGGTCAGGACTCTAGATTTTGTTCTATATAGATCTTAACTTCCTCCCAGCAGAATGTCAGAACAGCGCAGGGGCTTGCAGGCATTTGGCAAATACACTGAACAAAATGGCTATCCAGCCTGATCAGGCAGTGGCACAGTCGATAGAGCATTGGACTGGGATGCAGAGGACCCAGGTTCGAAACCCCGAGGTCGCCAGCTTGTGCACAGGGTTGTTAGCCTGAGCATGGGATTATAGATATAACCTGCATGGTCACTGGCTTGAGCCCAAAAGTCACTGACTTGAAGCCCAAGGTTGCTGGCTTGAGCAGGGAGTCACTCGCTCTTCTGCAGCCCCCCCCCCCTCAGTTAAGGCACATATGAGAAAGCAATCTGCCTGACCAGGTGATGGCGCAGTGGATAGAGCGTCTGACTGGGATGCGGATGACCCTGGTTCGAGACCCTGAGGTCGCCAGCTTGAGCACCGGCCCATCTGGCTTGAGCAAAAGCTCGTCATCTTGGACCCAAGGTCACTGGCTCCAGCAAGGGGTGGCTCGGTATGCTGAAGGCCCGCGGTCAAGGCACATGTGAGAAAGCAATCAATGAACAACTATGATGTCACAATGGCAACAAAAAACTAATGATTGATGATTCTCACCTCTCTCCGTTCCTGTCTGTCTGTCCCTATCTATCCCTCTCTCTGACTCTCTCTCTCTCTCTCTCTGTCCCTGTGAAAAAAAAAAAAAAAAGAAAAAAGAAAAGAAAGCAATCATTGAACAACTAAGGAAACTAAGGAGCCACAGCAAAGAATTGATGCTTCTCATCTCTTTCCCTATTTGTCCCTCTCTCTATCTCTATCTCTTTATCTCTGTCTTGCACAAAAAAAAGAAAAAGAAGGCTGTCCACCTGGGTGTTGTATTATCTGGGGCTATAACTCGCTATTGCCCAAGAGGCCTGGACTTGTCTGTGGGGTTCAGGCACTTTTAAAAATCCATCTGGATGCCTGTCCACCCAGGTGGCCTGTTGCCTTTATTCAGCTGAGAGCACAGGTGGGAAAATTGACAAGACAAAGTGGTTTTTAAGAAACAGTGGTGATGCCTGACTTGTGATGGCACAGTGGATACAGCCTCAACCTGGAACATTGAGTCGCCAGTTTGAAACCCTGGGCTTGTCTGGTCAAGGCACATATGGGAGTTGATGCTTCCTGCCCTTCCTCCTCTTCTCTCTGCCCCCCACTAAAATTAATAAATAAAATCTTTAAAAAAAAAAGAAAAGAAACAGTGGCCTCTCTCCTTCCTCCACACTGCAGTTGGAATTCCAAATTTCCTGGGAAGCCTGGTATGAATTCTGTACATTCCAAGTTTGTAGGCTTATCAGATCTCCAAAGGCAGCCTGCCTGCAGGTGTGAGGCTAAAGGCTGGGTGGAGCTTCTGGACACCCATAGGACTCCTGCTCTGTGGGCCAGCGTCCCTCAGGTCCCTATGATTGGCAGAGGATCATCCTAACCAGTAGGACAGGCTGGGGAAGCAGCAAGACCAGTTCAGTAAGGCCCAAGAAAACTGGTCTCTCAATTTCTACAGTCAGGCCTATTCATGAATGTTTTCTTGACTTCATATGGCTCTCTAACTTCTGCATCTTTTTTTTTTTTTTAAGCAAGCTAGAAAGAGAGATAAAGACGGAAAGGGAGAGATGAGAAGCATCAACTCATTGCAGCACCTTGTTGGTTCATTGATTGCTTCTCATCTGTCTTGTGGGGAGTGGATGGGGCTCCAGCTGAGCTGGTGACGCCTTGTTTAAGTCAGTGACCTTGGGCTCAAGACAGCAACCATGAGGGTCATGTCTATGATCCCATGCTTAAGCTGGCACACCACTGCTCAAGTCAGATGAGCCCATGCTCAAGCCACTGACCTAAGGGTTTTGAACCTGGATCCTCAGCGTCCCAGGCCTGTGTTCTATCCACTACACCACCACCTGGTCAGGTCACCACTTGCATCCTTGTTAGGGCCCTAGGAACAAAGCATCTGCATAACTTCTGCCAGGGGAGATCTTTGAAGAGTTTAGCATGTTTGTTATGCAGGAAGGGCTCCTTTGACACCTTCCTCTACCTGGAGCAAAGGAATTTGCACTTGGCTTCTACAATGAAGGTCATGTGACCCACCCTAGGACACATAGTAATACTACCTGCCATCTTTCAAGTGATTGCCCTATGTCAAAGCCATTTCTAAAACCTTGACACATGCTCTCATTTATATGGAGTTTTCTTAGGTGAGAAAATTGAAAACAAAACAAAAACAAAAAACTGAGGCTCAGTTGGGTCTTACCTGAATTGAGTTTGAACCTTCATGGCTGACCCTGACCCTGTGGAAGTGGTAAGTGCTTTGCCTCCAGAATCCATGTTCCTCTTTCCCTAGTTTGTAGGCCCCCCACCCCTGTTCATAGCTGAGATCCTCTATCCTGCAGTAGAAACTGCCTTAAACTCCTAGACCAGCATGGTGTCTGGTTTGAACTCCCAGCACCACTCTGATTTAATCGGCAGTTAGGTCTCCCTCAGCCCCATAATGGTGCTGTGAAAGCATGGATTCTGGCGATCCCTGAGCTCAGCCCCAATTCTGACCCGGTCACTCACCAGCCGTGTCTCTGGGAAAAAGATTTAATGTCTCAGAACCTGGAGTTGCTGATCAGTACAGTGGGGGCAGTTATCCCAAGCCCCCAGGGTTATCCTCAGAGCACCCTGTTAGCACATGTGTTCAGACTGTTTCTGCTCTTTCTTCACACACTCTCAGTGCTGGCTCCTGTTCAATCCAGAAGGTTCATTATACACGCGCCACATATAATGGACCCATTAAAACATCATGTTGCGCCTGATCAAGCGGGGGCGTACTGGGATGCGGAGGACCCAGGTTCGAGACCCCGAGGTCGCCAGCTTGAGTGCAGACCCATCTGGCTTGAGCAAAAGCTCACCAGCTTGGACCCAAGGTCGCTGGCTTGAGCAAGGGGTTACTTGGTCTGCTGAAGGCCCACGGTCAAGGCACATGTGAGAGGGCAGTCAATGGACAACTAAGGCGTCACAATGAAAAATTGATGATTGATGCTTCTCATCTCTCTCCGTTCCTGTGTCTGTCCCTATCTATCCCTCTTTCTGACTCTCTCTCTGTCCCTGAAAAAAAAAACACAAAACCCATCACATTGTAGCAGCCCTACATTCCCTCTTTAGCACGTCTGTCCCCAAAACCTCTCACTTCCTGGGGCCTTGTTTCACACTCACCCTGACTCCAGGCTTCCAGGACCTTTGGGGTCCCATCTAGTTCTGCCCAGTTTCCTTTTCTCTGAAGTCTGGTGGACCCCTGCTACTTGCTCATCTGAGTCTCCTTTCAAGGTCTTCTTAGTCAGACACAGCTACTGAACCCTTGAAATGTAGTCAGTTTAAATCAGGGTATGTTATATGTGCAAAAACACCAGATTTCAAGGGCTGTGTAAGAAAAAAATTCATTAATTTTTTTATGTCGATCACATGTCGATAACTTTGTTACTTTGAGTTAAGCAAAAGACATGAAAATTTTTTCACCTGTTTTTTACTTTGTTAATATGGCAGCTGAAGGATTTTTAAATTACATGTATGGTTCATGGAATGTTTCTGTTGAACAGCACGAGTCTTCATCACCCTGCTCCCATGTCTCAGCCTCCCTCCTTCCACACAGACATTAGAGCTTCATTTTCAGACCCAGCATCTCACCCCTTCAAAGCACTTAAGCGTGTGCACGACAGACATTTCCTTGTAGATGCAGTCCCACCAAAGAAGAGCGTACTGGAGTTCTGATGTGATTGCTGTCCTGGGGAACACAGCCAGGGCTGGGCTCTGCAGGCGAGGTTGGCTAGAGAAGCAAATGCCTGAGGGGCTCTGAGGACTGGAGGCTCCCAGTTAAGAAGGCACTGCCTGGGCATGGCTGGGGCACCAAAAATCCTGTTGCTAGGACCTGCCACAGTTCTCAAGGTCGCGATAATCCTTGGTCTGGGCCTGCGAGCAAGTGGTGCTCCCCACACATACCTTGTGCCCTGCTGAACTTGGTACACACCCATTTGTTCTTTAGTGCCCTCAAACAGGCAACTCTTTGTTTCTCTTCCTGGAACCTTGGCCCCAATGTCACCTGATCCCGGGGTCACCTCTCCATGATTCCTCCATCAGGGCATCTCCACCATATTGGGGTTTTCGTCTGCTTGTTTGCCCTCCTGATGGCATGTCTCTGCTGTCTTTCTCCTCATCACTGACCCCTGTTGTAACCAGCTCTAATGTTAGTTAATATCTGTTGAGTTTATGGCAGTCATTTTCAGATGCCTGTGATCTGGCTCTGCCTCTCTGACAAAAGTATAAATCACACCTTTTTCTTATCACAATGGCCGGAGCATCTAGTATTCTAAGTAGCCAGGACCTGGGACCATAACCCTCTTTTTATGGTGAGCAGTGAGCAGTAGATCCTGGCTGCTTAGGGTTTGTAGTTAAGCTTAGCTCTTGGCGTTTTGTCTGCTGTCTTTTCTGCGTGTCTCTAAACAGTCCTTTAGTTTCTTATATTTTGAAATGTAATGAATTTGGTGACGTTCTGGCTGCTGGCTTTAACTCAAGTGAAAGGGCAGGTAGGATTCTCAGAAGGCAACCAGAGGCTCTCTCTGCCTTTGTGTCTAGCCTGGAGGTGGGAAGGGCTCCAGAGAAACCTGAATGAGGGGCTGAGCAGAAGTGAAGTAATCCCTGCCACCCCTGCCAGGGTATTCCCTGCCACCCCTGCCAGGGTATTCCCTAGGCTGGGTCCTGGGAAAGTCTGGCACTTCATGTGACTTGGTGAGAAGAAAGCTCCTCTTAACAGAGCTTCTCCTATAACCAATTGAAAAATGTTTGTTGGGTTTTTTTGTTTTGTTTTTTTCTGAGTTGGGTTGTTTATTGATGAGGAACAGTGCTGACAAGGGTCCTCAGAGCCCAGAGGGCCAGCAGGCACACAGAGCCCGGCGCTCGGCCTGCAGCAGGAGGGTGTCAGTCCGCGTGTCCAGGCTGTAGGCTGTCTTCCGCAGGTCCTGCAGGGCACGCTGCATAAACTCAAACGCGTGACAGTCCACGCACGGGCGGCTCTGCGCAGGGTCGGTGCTCCCGGCGACGGGCTCGGCGCGGGCCTGGGCGGCCAGCACAGCCACGCTCAGCAGCAGCGCAGCAGCCGTGGCCTCAGGGGTCTGCATGGCGGGGGGGGGGGGGGGGGGGATGACGACGACGGACGGACGGACATGGCCTAGCGGAGGGAGCCCGTGCCCGCATCGGGCGACTTCGGAGGACGTGCAGCATTTTAGAGAGGAGGGAGATAGATTGAGAAAGAGGGGGCAAGCCCAGAGTTTTGAACTGGCAACCTCAGCATTCCAGGTTGACATTTTATCCACTGCACCACCACAGGCCGATGGTTTTTTGGTGGTGTTTTTTTTTTTAATGGCTTTATTGAGATATAATTCACTCACAGAAGAATTTACCCTTTTAGAATATATATAATTCAGTGTTTTTAGTATATTCACAGTGTTGTACATTCGTTGCCACCACCAATTTTAGGACATTTCCATTACCCCCAAAGGAAGCCCCAGCCCCTGGCAACGATAAATCCACTTCCTGTCTCTGGCTGTGCCTGTTCTGGACATGTCACATAAATGGAATCACACACTCTGGGGCCTTGTGTGTCTGGCTTCTCTCACTGAGCTTAGTGTTTTCAAGCTTCATCCACATTGTAGCAGTTGTCGGTGCCCCACTCCTTTCCATGACGGAGTAGTAGTCCAGTGTGTGGGTGGGCCACATTTAGTTTGTCTGTTCGTCAATTGATAGACAATTGGGTTGCTTCCATGTTTTAGCAATTGTGAATTGCACTGGTGTGAATACATGTACAAGCCTATGTGTTGATGTGTTTTTAGTTCTCCTAGGTAGATGGATACCTGGGAGTGGATTGCTTACTGGTCCTGAATGCTGTCATGAGCACTTCAAGGGCAGAGGGCTAAAGCCCCATACCCCTTCCTGGTGCCCTTTACGGCCTGTTCCTGAATCTGCTTTTTATTTCCTTGCAGCTGATTCACCTGGAGATCAAGCCAGCCATCCGGAACCAGATTATTCGTGAACTGCAGGTGCTACATGAGTGTAACTCCCCGTACATTGTGGGCTTCTATGGGGCCTTCTACAGCGATGGGGAGATCAGCATTTGCATGGAGCACATGGTGAGCTCAGTGGGGCACTCTGGACCCAGAGGCCAGCCTGTGTCCCCAGAAACCAGGGAGACATAACAGGATAAAGGGTTCATGTAGAATGAGAGGGTGGTTGGTGAAAAGAAGATCCCCTGCCTGTGTCCCTCAGGCTTCTGTCCTGAGAGGCCACAACATGCGTTTTTCTAAGGCAGCCCTCCTGGAGATAGTCAATACCATGCAAGCATATGTGTATAAGTTCTTTCATTTTTAAACACCAGAGGCCTTCCTCCCAACTTTGCTCTTTCAGTGGGTCATGGTGGAAATCATTTCCTGTTGGCATATAGAGAGCCAGCTCTTTTTCCCTACCGTCTAGTGTTTTGGTATCTGCATATAAATGTAAGGTAACTTATTAAACTCTTTTGTTGGTGGACACTGAGGTTGTTTCTGATGCCTGTCCTGTTTTATAGGATGCTACCTTGAATAGTCTTGCACTGAAACAGGCATCCCTGAGGGGTGAAGTCCTGCCAATGGAATGGCAGGACCCAAGGGTACATGCGAATGGAAATTGAATCAATGTCTCCAAAGTGTCTTCTAAAGAGAGTAAAGCAGTTCAGGAGCTGCTTCAAAGATAGGACCTGGGTCTGTACCTTGCTCGGATATGTGGAATCAGAAGCTCTGGAGGAGCAGGTGCACCCATCTTTTTCTTAAACCACCACAGTGGAGTCGGCTGCATGCCCTGGTTAAGAAACTCTGGTCTTAAAGCTTAGAAATTGGTGGAATTGGGTGTAACAAAAGCAGAAGTGGTCAGAGCTGAGGGCTTTAGAGGGAAATGCCACAGACCCTCTGCTGAGCCCAGTTGATCAGTTACCAGACTACCTGACAGGGTAAGGCTTGGTGGGGCTCTTGCAAAACCAGGATGCGGCCCATGAGGGCTTCAGTTACTCTTTGCCAATTGCTGTCCCCTGACAGTTTTGTAATGAAGGCAGAAAATGAATTTGAGCAAGTGCCTACAAGGAATTCATTGTGAGTAGGCTTCTTGGGGTAACAGCTCAGCCCTCCAGAAGGTGTTCCCTGTCTTCCCTCCGTGCCTCTGAAAGCCTAGAGATCCCCACCAGGCAGCACCCTGGAGGAGTCCTGTTCCTCACCTGGGAGAGGGAGATCCTGTCTGCCTACCTGAAGGGCAGAGTCACTGTGTAGACAAGAATCAAGGAGAGGAAAGGACGGAAGTCACTGTGGTCTGAGGGGATCCTCGGTACTGTAGCTCTTCTTCCTTCCCCCTCCCTGTTTTCTCTTTTCCCCCACCACTTTTCTCCTCTCTCCTCCCCAGTGCTCTTGGCCACCTGTTCTCCTTGAACATTGTGAGAATTTTTTTTTTTTTTTACAGAGACAGAGTCAGAGAGAGGGATAGATAGGGACAGACAGACAGGAACGGAGAGAGATGAGAAGCATCAATTATCAGTTTTTTTTCGTTTTGACACCTTAGTTGTTCATTGATTGCTTTCTCATATGTGCCTTGACGGCGGGCCTTCAGCAGACCGAGTAGTCCCTTGCTCGAGGCAGCGACCTTGAACTCAAGCTGGTGAGCTTTTGCTCAAACCAGACGAGCCCACGCTCAAGCTGGCGACCTCAGGGTCTTGAACCTGGGCCCATCCGCATCTCAGTCCGACGCTCTATCCACTGCACCACCACCTGGTCAGGCCATTGTGAGAATTTGAATGCACCTCTTTCCTTTACAGAAAAGGGGGAGTGGCACAGTCTGTCACCCCTCCATTCCCCCTTCTGTTCTTAATGAATGTGAAACATGGGTTCCAGCACCAAGTGTCTGCACCCCAGCAGCACACAGTCGGAGCCACCAGGAGGCAGCGGGCAAGTGCTAGCCAGCCTATTTACTTATTGTGCTCCTATTTTAAAGTTCCTAGTTGTATTTTTTGGTTCACTTTTATAATGAGCATAGAAGGACAGGGCCCAAATATATAGTGCCCAAATGAAAAGACATGCTATGGTGAGACCTGCACTCCCCCGCTTTCTCCTGGTAGGGTTTATGCTCTACAAAACTTGGAGGCCACTGATTTTCACGATTGAAATGAGACTTAAAGCGTGGTCGCTAAACACAATTTTCTGCAAAAATCTTGCATCATTGTCAATCTCATGAAGCATATCTGTAGCAAATGCGCATCGTGTGGGTCTATTCGCCGGTTTGATAGCGTGCAACAGCTGCAATTTGTACCCCGTAAAACAGATGTTTCTTTAACACCTTATGAAGTGTAGTCTTGCTTAGGTGTAATTGTCGAGCACACGCACACACAGATTTTTTAGGGCTCCTTAGGTAGCTATCCCGTAAGGCTCCTTAGGTATCCGTATAGCCTCTACAGACTCGTCACTGACTGATGGCCTCCCAGAATGGGGTTTCTCCACCAAACTGCTGGTTTCCTTCAACTGCTTATCCCGCCGAGTAATGTTATTCCTATGTGGTGGCACTTCGTTATAAATGCACCGATATTCACGTTGCACTTTGGTCATGGATTCGAATTTAGCAAGCCACAGAACACACTGAACTTTCCTCTGTACCGTCCACATCTCAACTGGCACGGCCGTGGGCTGCTCTGCTGTATACAGTGTTACATCATCATCTGCGCATGCGCACATACTGCCACATCATCCTACAGAAACTGGGAGGGTTTCCTCTTGTTTGGTGTAGATTTCACATTTCTATCGTCTTTTGTTGCTTTCCTGTGACTGGTCAGAAGTGCACCATGACTTTACGGACACACTGTATTGGTGGATATGTGAGATGTCTACAGCTTTTAACTATTATAAGTAAAACTACTATGAACATTCACACACAAAAAAAGAAAAGAAAAGAGAAAGAGAGAGGAGTGGTGAGGAAGGCACAAAGGGAGCAAAATAACATTAAAGCAGCAAAAGAATCTTTGCTGTCACCGTTCCTTATGGTATTTTCACATCAAATGAACCCCTCCAGAATCGATCCACATGTGCACAAGTTTTCCCTGTTTGTAGAACATCTCTGCTTCATACGTTCATGTGCCATATTGTAAGGCACCCTGGGGTGAAGCCTCCATCTCACCACCCACCTCTCAACATGTAATTCTGGATGAGAGTCTCACCCCTTCTTGCCTGTCAATCTAACGGCAGTGGTAGTTAGTGTCTTTCCCCGGCCCAGGTCACACAGGACATTGAGTAAATAGTCACCATTGTCACTGAGGCCATTTGTTGTTTCTCTGTCACCTTCATTTATCTTTTTTCATCGTCATGACATCCTACCCAGTCAATATTCCACGTGTAGAACTATTCATCTCCATGCAGGGCAAGGTTTCATCTCTGCACACGGTCATTTTGGAATTGGCTCTTATTTTCCCTCAGGGAGGCTCCAGCTGCAGTTTTTGAGAAAAGACCCCCTAATTGATAATAAAACCCATATTCAGCACAGAAGGTTATGCCTCACCAGGCCAGTGTGTTGACCTTCAGGGCTTGGAGACAGCAGGGCTGGCAGTTCTGGGTGGCCCAACACTGTTACAGGTGGGACTCCGGCATGAACCCAGGGGACAGTGGATATCTCAGGGCAGTGTAGCTGGGGAGCTGCTTACTGATCACTCAGAGGCTCTAGTAAATGAAGAATGCACCCCCTTGTTCTGTAATAATGAAAAATCAGACACATTGTCAGTCAGGGACAGAAGGAATGCCACTGGGCTGCTCTGCAGTGAGAAACGAAGTCAGCCTGTGTGAACCGGATCAGAAAATCCCCAAGGAGAAAAGATGCATAATATGAATCCACTTATAGATATTTTTTAAATTCTATATTTTCCTGTGCACATGGATGTGCATACAATTGTGCAGAAGGATCTGGAAGACTGTAAGTCACACTTTGGGGGAGGCAAGTGGAATCTCTGGGGGATCAGAGTATAATTTAAATTTTTATAAAAATAGTGTTTATGTACTACCTGCTTAATAAAAGTAAGATTTTAAGAACATTTAAAACATACATACAAACTGAAACTGTATAGTCATGCAAAAAAGACAGATTTAGGGTCAAGAAGACCTAGTTGTGACATCCCCTGCACCACATCCTGTGCATGTGACTTGAGCAAATGACTTACGTTCTTAGCTGTAGATCAGGGGGTCTCACCCAGGAATACTGGGCAATGTCTGGGGACATTGTCACAACTAGGGAGACGCTGGTGGAGGTCAGGGATGTTGCTCACACCTCGCAGTTTGCAGGACAGCCCCACAGAGAATGGCCTGGCCCCGTGTTCCCAGTGCGAAGGGGGAGACCCTGTAGAGAGAGCAGTATTGTCCTTCACAGAGGTGTTACGAGTTAATTTCTGAGTCCCGAGCATAGTGCCTGGTCTACCATAGCCTCTCTGAAGATGTCTTCCCTGAATGACCTTATTCAGTGAACATATTGCATCTCTATGAAAGTTCAGAATGAAAAGATCTGTGTTAGGCATCAGGGATTACAGTTTAAAAACTGTTCTTAATCCCTTTAAGGTTGACTGATAAAATAAGAAATGAGAATAAAAGGAATTTCCATCTCACCCTGCAGGTAGAATGGGGCGGGCCAGACACCCTGGTCAGACCAGGCTCACCTTCCTGGGTTCCTCCTCGGCCACACCCACCCTCTACAAGTTTGGGTCCCTTGCTTGTGGAGAGTCATACACATTCTTGAAGCTTCAAAGTGTACTGCATTTTCTAGAACTCTCCACCACGAACACTGCTGGAGTGCTAGAGAGAGGAGAACTGTGCACCTCAGGCTTCTCCCTATGTCGCTGAAGCAGAAGGTGCCCCAAGGAAGTGGCACCTGTGGAACTCTTAGAGCAGCACAGTGGAGGAAATGCAGTCTCTGGGACCACCTGGCCACCAGTTCAAATTGTAGCCCCACTTAACCACTGAGCCTCAGCCCCACCTTCCTCTCTTAGAGTGCAGAGGAGACCAAGGCAGGCTCTGGCTCATGGTTGGAACTTGGCCATGTCCACCTAAAGTCCTAGGGGGTCTGGTAGGTGTATCCTCAGGGCCGCACCTCAAAAGAGGCACCTAGTCAGAGCCAATAACAAGCTGAGTTTTGGTCTCCAGATTTGTTGCCAGAAAACCTTGCACAAGACACTTGATTTCTGTCATTTCCTCATTGTCAGATGGATTTTGGGCCACACCCAGGGTGAGGTAGAGGGGATCAACCAGGATGACCTGTGTCAGGTCCTTTGCAGGACGATGCCATGCTCAACAGCAAGTGCAGGACCAGACCTAAGGGAAGGGGCAGTGCTGTCATCCCCAGGTGTCCTCAGTGTGTTTCTTCCTAACTAGGTGGATGGGAGGGGGTCTCAGGGGAGAGGCCAGTCAGCTTGACTACCTTCTGCAGTGGGCACTTTCAGGCATCACCTTTGCTCTCAGTCCCTGTCCTGCTTGGGACTGTGACAAAAGCCCAGTCCCAGAAGTGGACAGGTCTAGCTTGTGCACCTTCGAAGTGGCTTCAGTTGCAAGCCTGGTGGCTGGGCCTGCTACTGTCATGGCAACCTCTGGAGGGCTGAGTCAGGGGGAGTGCAAGAGTACTCTTTGCCCTTCTGCACTAGGTATGTCATCCTGAGGCCAAGGGTTGCCTTTAGCTTTGGTCTGGCCTCTGTTTTCCATGTAGAAAATCAGGTATCAGTTTTCTGGGAACCAGGGAAATGCTACATTTTAAAACCCAGCACTTCAGCGTTCCTCTGGGATGTGTATCTACGGCAGCCCCGCCTGGCTGCCTGCTTAGAGCACGTGCTTTCTCTCCTATTCTGCCCCCAGGACGGTGGCTCTCTGGACCAGGTGTTGAAAGAAGCCAAGAGAATTCCAGAAGAGATCCTGGGGAAGGTCAGCATTGCGGTGAGTGTACGGGCACCATCCGCCGGCCATCCCAGGGCTGGGTATGTGCACATGCTCCTATTTCCATGCTCAGCTGCTTTGTTCTTACTCCTGCCCACTCCTCCTGGCCGTGGTGCATGTCACTGCAGAGGGACAGTGCTGACACCAGTCTCCACCAGCTGCGGTACTGAGCAGGGCATCCCTTCACCCATAAAATAGGGATAATGCTTTCCTGCCCCATATAGGTGCCCTGGTGGCATAGTCCCAGGCACAGGGTCACCTAGTACAATAGTGTGTTTCCTCTCTGACTTTGTGACAGACCCATTATACCCTTCACCCCTCAGTCTGGGGGGAGGTTCCTTAGCACAGCCCTGGCACCAAAGGAAGAGATGATGCCTATTTGGTGGGTACGACTTCTGAGGCAGGGCAGCCAGCTAGACACTCACAGCCTTACTAACAGTGCCTTGGGCCTTGTCCTAGCGTCGGTGGACCTCAGCCCCTCCTCTGAGATGGAGGGGATGGCAATGTCAGCCTGGCGGGTGGGTAGGCGGGCAGTCACATGGTAATCAGTGAGGTAGGCATCTGTATGTCACTGCCATCACTCTGCCTCTCTGTCTTGCCCCAGCCCCTGAAAACAGGATCCTTGAGCTGGTCTTACACACTGTGGCCACCAAGTCTAGCCCACAGGCCTCTTTAGGGGAGACTCCCCCACATGGCACTGCCCTGCTGACTTCCTCCGGTGGCTTCCTTGCAGGTTCTTCGGGGCCTGGCATATCTCCGGGAAAAGCACCAGATTATGCACCGAGGTAAGATGCACAGGAGCCCCTCCCAAGCCACCAGGGCCAGTGGGTGGGCCTGAGTCATATCTCACCACTGGCTCTGCTCTCAGATGTGAAACCGTCTAACATCCTCGTCAACTCCCGTGGGGAGATCAAGCTGTGTGATTTTGGGGTGAGCGGGCAGCTCATTGACTCCATGGCCAACTCCTTTGTAGGAACTCGATCCTACATGTCCGTAAGTGCTACAAGAGGTGTTTTAACATCATGTGCCATCCCCTGCCCCCTCTCCCATTGGCTCTTCCCCACTTTCCATAAGCTTTTCCAAAAGCCTGCATGTCCTCGTAATATACTTTCTTTTTTGTTTGCTGCATTTCTCCTCTCAGATATTCTAATTTCCACCATGTTCTTGCCCAGGTTTGTCTCTGGGAATGCCTGCCTGGTTCCTTCCCACTGGTAATAAAAATCCAGTCAAGGAGAGAGTAGTCAGTTAATTTCTGAGCCAAGAACCTAGTCCTGAGATATTTTAGGAAACATCTGGGTGATAATTGGAGCAAATTCAGAGAACTTAGTCTTGGGATTGCTGTGAAAAAGGAGGCATTCTGCTCTCTTTCTTGAGCCAGTCATCCTTTTCCAGAAGTGCCAAGATTTGGTTTTTAAAGAGCTGCTATCAGCCCAGGCTAGAAAGCTTTTCTCTCCAAAGGTGGGTGGAGGGAGAAGACAGAATCACTTTGGTCTGTAGAGGGGTGGGAGGGGTCAGGATGGGACTGTGGGGGCACAGTGGAGAGACACCCAGATGCCACTCCTGATCCATTGATCTGCCCCTGGATCCCATTGTTCATTTTTATCCCTCGGGGCCTTTCTTTCCTCTCAGTTCTCTCTGTCTTACCCAACAGCCAGAGCGGTTGCAAGGCACTCACTACTCAGTGCAGTCGGACATCTGGAGCATGGGCCTGTCCCTGGTGGAGCTGTCCATTGGAAGGTACCCCATCCCTCCACCAGATGCCAAGGAGCTAGAGGCCATATTTGGCCGGCCCATGGTGGATGGGGCAGAAGGAGAGCCTCACAGCATCTCACCGCGGCCAAGACCCCCTGGACGTCCCATCAGTGGTATGGCCTGAATCTGGCACTTCTGGTTTGAATGGGTAGTGACCTGCACGGGGAATGCCATGCCAGGGGATGGCAGCTGCCTCCCCTCTGGCCCCTCTTGGCACGACCTGTCCCCTGGGTCATGTTAACTGCGGTCAGTAGTCCTCAGATGGTCCTAAGGCTTCTAGGGACATGCTGGAAGCAGCGGCCCTGACCTGTCTTCTCTGGCCCAGCTGCACCTGTTGTCACCAGCTGGTGGGATCTAGAAACCAACACTTCAGCCAAGCCACTGGTTGGGTTGGTTTTTCTAACATTTTATCACGAAAATTTCCAAGTGTGCAGAAAAGCCAAAAGGCTTGCCCAGTGAATGCCCTTATGCTCACCGCCTAGTTGCTGCCCTGGATATTCTGCTGTATTGGAGCCTGGCCTTCCAGGGAGACCCAAAATTGAAAGGAACTTAAGTCAGAATTTTCTTGGGTGGTTTATAGAACATACAGGTAGCACAACATGGGAGGGGACAGGAAGTGTGGGGGGCACTGGGCACCAGAGCAGCCACCTCTGAGGTGGGGAACTGAGAGATTCAGGCTGATGCTTCCACCACTTTGGGGGGTGGAGAGAGGGAGGGTTGCAGCTGAGACGGCATAACTGGGGAATGGTGCTTGACAGGAAGGGAGTCCAAGTTAAATGAGATTCCAAGGAACATACAGTGGACTGTGGGCAGTAGGTTTCATAACAGTTTTATTGAGATAGAATTCAAGTACTTTAGGATTCACTCTTTTCAAGAGTATAATTCAGTGGATTTTGGTATCCTCCAAAGGTTGTCCAACTGTCATCTCTATCTAATTCCAGAACATTCTATCACTCCAAAAGGAAACCCTATCCCCACCGCCTCCCCCACCTTGGCACCCACAGATCTACTTTTGTCTCTGAATTTATCTGTTCTGGACATTTCACATAAATGGAATCACACACTGTGTGGCCTTTCACGTCTGACTTCTCTCACCGAGCATCATGTGTTCAGGGTTCCTCCATATTGTAACGAGTGTCAGTGCTGCACTCCTTATGGCCAAATAAGATTTTCCCTGTATGGATGGATCATGATTTGTGTATCTGTTCACCACTGATGGATATTTAGCCTGTCAGATGGTGTTTTCATGTTTTTTTTCGAGTCTAGACCTTCCCCTTCCCTGGGGCCACACCCAGATTGCTGGGGTGTCCTGATTTCCTCTAAGGAAGAAATCTTGCCCCTATTTGTACCCTCAGGCCCTGCCCCCATGTCTCCCAGGGGTTCGCCTTTAGCCCCTTCCCAGCTGGGAGGAACAGTGAGTGGTTCATGCCAGGCCGCCTTGGCCCACCAGCACCTTCTTCAGTCCCTACCTCAGCCCAGTGCTCTCACAGCCAGTGGCTTGGTTGGTCCGAGTGTCAGCCTCAGGCTCGGTTGAGTAGCGCATCGGCCCCAGATGGAAGTTTCCAGGTAGATTTCAGTGGGGGCACTTGTGGGAGTCTGTCTCTATCTCCCCTTTTTTCTTAAAAAAAATAATTAGATGTGCCTGACCAGTAGTGGCGCAGTGGATAAAGCGCCGACCTGGGAACACTGAGGTCGCCGGTTCAAGACCCAGGACTTGTCTGGTCAAGGCACATATGGGAGTTGATACTTCCTGCTCCTCCCCCCTTTCTCACTCTCTCTCTCCTCTCTAAAATGAATAAATAGTAAATAAATATTAAAAATAATAATAATAATAATAATTAGATGTGAAGTTACTTTCCCAGGAAGTAAACTTAGTAGCCAGGCCAGGGAAGCCTCCCATAGTTCAGTCCAGTGTGGGGAGAAGAGTGCCTGGCTTATTCAGTATGCTCAGACCTTAATGCCCAACACAAATGTATCGGCCACTTGCCCATCTCACCCCCGTATCTGTTTCTCCCCTGGGCAGGTCACGGGGTGGATAGCCGGCCGGCTATGGCTATCTTCGAACTGCTGGACTATATTGTGAACGAGGTGGGTCCCTGAAGGCTCTTAAGCTCATCTTCATCCCAGTGGAATTAAGCTAATCCTGTAGGACTACATTACCAAAAAGAAGAGAATTCAATACATGGGCTGTGGATTTTGTTGGTGAGGGGGCTAAGGGGAGAGCCAGAGACCATTCTTTTCAGTAGGAGGTTATCTGTTGTAATAACATGTGGCCTTCGTTCTGGCCATTCTGCAGAAATTTACCCCTACCCAAGGAACATATTTTTGTGTTTATAAAGATGAATCCAGAATTTTTACCGCAGCCCCCTCCTTTCAAGGCCAACAGCCAAGTGTTGGGGGCAAAGAGCTGTCACCCAGTATCCCTTTCTTTGAGCATCTTGGAGTCAGTGTGCATGACATTATAAATAGTCATACTTCCTTGGAGAAAGTCCAGGTATCCTCTCCTCTCTGGAAAGGAGGCACAGAACACCAAGAAGGGTGGTGTGAATGTTCCCAGTGTACGGTCAGGTAAACCAAGGCCTAAGGATGAAAGCAGCCTTCTTAGAGGCCTGTAGCTGGGAAGGGGTGGGGCTGACCCTGAAACCTTCCTCTCAGCAAAGTCTGGTCACCTTTCCTCAGCCTCTGCTGACATGTGTTTTCTGTGGCCCTTTGGAGTCAGGGCAGAGAAATAGGGCAGCCAGACTGCCTATGGTGTGGACTTGGCCCAAGGCTGAGTGTCAAGGTGAGCGATCGGTGGCAACAGAGCAGGGTGCGGTGACTGGTGACACAGCTCTACCTATACCAGACAGTGCCGCCCAGTGAGCACCTCTTGCCTTGAGTGGGAAGGCTGGCTGCCAAGACTGGGGTGGGGGGAGGACCTGAGGAGGAAAAGACCCTGTGGGTTTCACCAGGATAGTCTCTGCCCACTGCCTCTCTAACAGGGGCCTGATTCTGCACATGACTATCCCCCCCTCTGGTATATGTGTGCCAGGCCATGCTCCTCAGGCTTCCCAGCTTTCAGGCCCAAAACCCTGGAACTAGCTGCCCCCTGTGGTCCAGATTTACAGCTCATTCTAGACGTCCACAGAGGTGGGTGGCTCAAACAGTGTCAAACTACCCTTGTCCATAAAATGAGGATGAGCCCTACTCTCCTTCCCTGTAGAAACAGTGTGATCTTTAAATGAGAGCTTTCAAAGGAAAATCTTGGAAGAGCCCAGCCCAGTTGGCAGTGCTGGCATCAGTACCTGCAGAGAAACCTCTAGAAGGGAAGGGATGACTGCTCCCTTCTGCCTCTAGCAGGGTGAAAAGGCAGGGCCAGAAGAGGTGTGTCCTCAGGGTCTTCAAGTGCCATACTGTCCTCATGTGCCCAGTGCTGGGAAGCGTCTTCTGTTCCGAAATTCTAAAACCATTCATGAGCATCTGACACCCACTTGTCTTTTCTCTCCCATAGCCTCCTCCTAAGCTGCCCAGTTGTGTCTTTACCCAGGACTTCCAAGAGTTTGTGAATAAATGGTAAGGTGCCACAGCCTCTGGTGTCGTCTTGGGTAGGTGGGCTGGGTGCCAGACCCTAAGATCCCCTGCCTCCTCCTGGAAAGGGCAGCCCATGCTCCCAGCCATAAACCTAGATGAGTCCTTCCTTCCTGGCTCTGGCCCAAACCCCTCTGCCGAGCCTACCACTCAGGAATGCCGGGTGGATGGCAGCATCCGGTGGGACACCTGTGGTTACCTGAGAACCCAGATTCCCTTTCCAAAGCTGCTAAGTCACGGTGTCCAGCTGCCATCCCCCGCTTGTCCCCAAAACCTAGAGTGAACCAGGGTTACAGACACTTTGGAAATAGAGCTGTCCCTACCTTGCCTTCTGCCAGCAGGCTTCTCCCAATCCCTCGAGCTCTGCATCCCACCAGCTTCTAAACAAGCCTTCCTAGCCAGATTCTGAAAGGGGGTCTACTGTTTTGGACCAAACTGCCCTCTGAAGAAGGGCCTGGGGCAGCAGGCTGGAGACCAGGAGGGAGGGGCCAGGGCCGCCCCACTTAACCTTTCGGGAAGTCCGGCATGTCAGGATGAGCAGATACTGCCAACTCACTGCTGCCTGGGTACTGCCTGACTCACAGCAGCACACCTGCTCCTGGTGGTAAAGGTACCACTGGCCTTTTACATGACCTGTGGCTGTGGCCAACACTGTGTGGCACAATTCCAGTTATCCATTATCCGTGTGAACATTTTTATATCCATGCAAGGTTTTTTCTGTTTGAAGACCTACTGTTTGGCCCCATGCTGCTTTGAACAGCTGCATTTAGGCAGTTCTGCTTTTTTGAAGGAAAAAGTTCCATTTTGACAATCAGACTCCCAGACTTAGGGGTTTTACTGGAAATGGAGCAGTGGTTGATGCTGGGCCTCTGACTGAGGAGCAGCTGGGGGTTTCCCACCTTTTCTCCCTTTCCCTCTTGTCCTGGTCTCAGACCCTTGCCCTTTCTTCCCAAGGCATCCTGCCCTTACACTGCAGGGCAGCACTGGAGTCCTCACCCATGGGGACCAGGCAGGAGAGTGAGAGCAAGTCTCCATGGCCATCAACTAACTGCCCTGTCTTGTCTCCCCATGCTCTGTCTTGTTGCCCCACTCATGGAACCCCAGCCTAATTAAGAACCCAGCCGAGCGAGCGGATCTAAAGATGCTCATGGTGAGTATGAGTGATACTGCAGATTCTGGGATCACCAGGGGCACAGGCTGTCACCCAGGGCCCCTTCCTCCTTCTCAGGAAAGGGAGACCCCGGACAGGCCTCCTAAGCTGGCTTTTGTCATGGGATGCATGTTCCATTGGAGAATCCTCTGTGTGTCTCCTGGAATGATCCAGAGTGGTCTCTGCCCTCTCAGCTCCTGGGGGAACATAATGGCCCTAACCCTGCTTGGGTGGGGTTTCTGGAGAATGATGGGCTGTAAGTCTTCTGGGCTTCCATCTTGGGCTTATCAAACCCCCTGCAGGTCGGGGAAACCAAGGGGTTGGTGACTTTTTCCCCCCCATTGATTTGAGGGGTAGGGGAAGGGGGAAGAAGGGAAAAAGAGAAAGAAGTATTAACTTGTTGTTCCACTTAGTTCCATTAGCTGTGCACTCATTGGTTGCTTCTCCTATGTGCCCTGACCAGGGATCGAAGCCACAACTTCGGCCTGCCAGAACAATGCTTCATCCACTGAACTGCCCTGCTGGTGCTTTTCTTTTAATATATCATACCATTCAATGTCCTTGAAAACCAAGGTGGCCACTGAAACTCGCCTTTCCCTCAGGACCTTTCACAGGACAGTTCTCCCTACGGGATGTGTGCTGTTCCTCCTCTCAAGGATCGCTCCTCCTTGTCTTGAGTCTTGCCTCCAGCGCCTCCTCTCTGAAGGCCCCGGGCACCTTGTCTATTCCCACCCCACTATTAGTTGTGGTGTCAGACTGTGTCCTAGTTGTAATCACCATTTGCTATGGTCAGAATAGGAAGCATAGTCTGGAGCAAGCGCCATGTTGGGGAGGGGTCTGCACCTGCCTGATTCTTTCTAGAAACCTTATTATATCTAACATAGAAGGTTTCCAGTAACATGTGCTAAAGGAATGTGTGAAAGAAATATGCAGCCTGACCAGGCAGTGGCACAGTGGGTAGAGCGTCAGCCTGGGACACTGAGGAACCAGGTTCCAAACCCTGAGGTCACTGGCTTGAGCGCGGGCTCATCTGGCTTTGAGCTCAGGCTCACCAGCTTGAGCGTGAGATTGTAGGCATGACCCCAAGGTTGCTGGCTTGAGCCCAGGGTTGCTGGCTTGAGCAAGGGGTCACTGGCTCTGCCGTAGCCCCCGGTCAAGACACATATGAGAAAGCAATCAATGAACAACTAAGGAGCTACAATGAAGAATTGATGCTTCTCATCTCTCTTCCTTCCTGTTTGTCCCTGTCTGTCCCTATCTGTCTCTTTCTGTCTCTGTCACACAAAATAGTATCTGCTGTTTAGGACTACCTCTGCAGCCACTCTTTCTGTTGCCCAAGACCATAGGAGTTGTCTTCCCTTCTTTGGTGTTTTACCCAAACCTGCACCAGCCTTTGGGAAGATAAAGTTGGTTTTGCCTGGCCCCGGCTTGCATAAAATGTGGCAGTCAGGACCTTGCTGTCACATGGGGAAACTAGACCCCTCTGTGGATTCCGAGGCCTTGCCCTCCTGTCCTGGGCCACTCCCCCAGGCATACCCTGGTGGGAAAAGCGTCCACTCACCCCACCCAGCCCAGAACCAGGAAGCTCTAGCGCCTCTGCTATTTCTAGTGGAACCGCCAGCCATGGATAGCTATGTAAATTACTTTAAATGGAATGTACAAATCTATCCCTCAGTTTCATAAACCATATTTAAGGGGCCCAGGAACCTTTTGTGGCCACTGGCTTCCATACTGGATGGGACTTACAGGGAACTTGCTATCCTCACAGGCAGTTCTGTTGCAGATCAAATGGTCTCATCTGGGGTGACTCGCCCACAGGGAAACTAGGCCTTGTCTCTTGACATCTGTGAATGTCATGACTTGGGGTACTCCTAGCATTGAGGGGATGGGGGCCAGACATGCTGGCTCACCACTGCACAGTACCCCGGATGGTCTCCCACAGGGATTGACCTGGCCCCAATGTCAGTAGTGCTGATGTGGAGGCCTGGGCTCCAGGGAGCTCAGAGTAGTCTCACCCTACCCTGTTCCACATCTGTGTGGCTTTAGGTATGGTGCCCACCTGCTCTGGATTTGCTTTCTCCCTGTCCTGTATGTGTCTTCCTGCACTGGGCGGCCTTTTTTCTCTGTTTCTGGGTTTTCATCTCTGACAGCCTGCTGGGTCTAAGCAAAAGCCTGATCCCTTCCTCCTCCCCACAGACACTGGGCTGTTTATGGTGTCTCTTCCTTTTCAGAACCATGGCTTCATCAAACGGTCCGAGGTGGAAGAAGTGGATTTTGCTGGCTGGTTGTGTAAAACGCTGCGTCTGAACCAGCCCAGCACACCCACGCGTACCGCTGTGTGATGGGTCTGGCTGGTGACTTGTCCGAATCCCGTCCACCCACCTTTCCTGCCGAGGAGAGACCAGCTCTTCCCCTCCCTCTCCCGCTGAGCCTCGGAGGAGACAACATGCACTCACTTCCTCTTCCACCTGTCACAGTGTGGGCCTTCTGGTCTCTGGGAAGGGTGATGCTGCCCATGTTGTCTTCTCAGAACCTGCTTAGGTTTAAAAAAAAAAAAAAAAAACAGGGAAAGAAAAAGCAAACCAAGCCCATTGTACTTGTTCCATTTGTTCTTTTAGTGTCAGCCTCCCGTCTAACCCCAGGGGGAACAGTATCCCTTAAGGGCTGCCCCAGCCAATTGGGCCACAGAGAAATTGGGGTGGGGGTGGCATCAGGCACTGACTTCACTCTTTTTGCCAGGGAAAAAGCCTCAGAGGGAGCTCCTGGACATTAGCATCTTTCACCAAAACAGAGGAAGTACCGCCTTCCATTTCTGTATGTCATCCCCTCACCTGATACCTGCCCCCTTAAAGGTGGCCCTCAGCAGGCCCAAAGAGCAATCATCTGGTTGGCTGTCATGAGGTCCACTTCCCCTGGTCACTGCTGCCTCTTGTCCTGCAGCCTGGTACAGCTGGATCTGCCTGTCCTTAGCAGAGTGTAACCTGCCCAAAGAGGATCCTGGTCCTCTCCTGTGCCTTAGGAGCAGACACTTCTGACTCTTCATCGTGACAGCTGAGCTAACACTTGACAGAAAGGAAGTGTTGGGTTTCCAAGCTGTCAGTGTGGTTGAAACCTCCAGTAGATAAGACCTGTGCTCCCCCTTGCCTACAGATGTGGGTGGGTGGCACCCTCAGCCGCCTCTGCTCACCCAGTGATTCAGAAGTGACCACCCAGGGCACATCACTCTTTTGGGCCCCTGACCCATTCCTCCATAGCTGGTTGTAATGAAACAGCAGCAGGGAGGTTGTCTACTGGGTAGCCAGTCTTTCTGCCTTTGGGGTTCAGAGAAGGCCGCCTCTAGGAAGTGGGGGGGCAAGGCTGCTTCTAAGGCTCTGCTCTAAACTCTGAAGATGTTGAAGTTGTCAGCTGCCCCCCTCAATACTTCCTGATGGCTTGAAACAGACTGATACTTATCTGTGGCAAATTGCAGGGGAAGGGCTCTCTTGAGAGAGACCTGGCTTGCTGCAGCACACGCTGGCCCTGGGTTTCTAGAGAAGGTGCAGCAGAAGGCAGGGGCTTATAACCTTGTAGGAATTGCTAGACCCTTTTCTTAAGGAGACCCTTCCAGTCCCCATGTTTTTATTCTATGGACACCAAAGAGAAGATAAGGTGATGGCTCTTTCAACCAGCTTTCCAGGTTTGTGCCACTTCATAGTTTCTCCCCAAAATATCACCTAATTTAGAAAAGAATAAAAAGCTAACTAAAAGTTATGGAGGTGTTGCTCTGTGAGTGTCCCAGCTCCCTCAGGGCCTTCCTAGAGTGGGGAAGGGCTCCTAATGTGTGAGCTGTGATCCAGTCTGGGCCCAAGGGTGTCTGGTGGTCACAGGTGAGCCATATCTTTGGGCCTGTCCTGTACACTTCAGGTTCCTGTTAACATTGAGCCAGCTGCCATTTACAAGGGGTAGAAGACTACATTGATGGGAGTCGGAGGGAGCTGGGGGTGGGATTTAGGGTTGGTGGAGGGTGGAGGGGAATGACTTGAAAGTGGGTGCCTCCACAAGTATTGAGGGTTCTAGGTGCTGCCCCCAAGGCCCTCAGCTCAATACAACATGGGTCACTCATTTCTAGACTTACTTCAGGATCCCTTTCCGCATCTAGAAAGATCTAGAGAGAAACTGTTTCTTTCTCTTACCACTGTGCAACAGAACCAGGCTCCTAGAAAGTGGGGGTCACACCAAAGTGTCTGCACCACTGATAGACAAATTTCCAGGTGTCTCCCTCTCCCCCCATTCCCAGGGGACACCTCCTCCCCCCATTCCCAGGGGACACCTCCTCCCCCCATTCCTTGGGGACACCTCTGGATTTGTCCCTTCAAATTCAACACCATAGTCACTGCAGTTATGGACTAGGTGTGGCTGCTCTCACTCCACTGCCGGACCAAAAGTGGCCATGGACCTAGGGACCTGATACCTGCCCCAGCAACATAATTATCGGTTCTCTGTTGCAAGTGAGCAGCCTCTTCATGAAACTTGTGCCTGGCCTTGGTTCTGGGATCTGACATGTAAGGGTCCAGATAGAAGTCATCAGGCCTCTGTCCTGGTTCTTAGGAGAAACAAAGTGTTTTTGGAGGCATGTGTTGAGGTTCTTTGTGGCTGTTTTTAAAAACTCTGGTATGGCCAAGTATGTGAGATAACACAAACACCATGTTATAGGGCAGGGCAGCACCGGGGACTCCCAGCACCTTGTGATCTCTGTCCAAAAAAAGGAAAAGAAGCAAATTGGAGAGCTTTAGAATCTTGCACAATGGGTGTTCTTTATTTATTTGTGTTTTCTTCACTTTATTTTGGTGCTCAATTTGCAAGAAGAAAATCTCAAGCTTGTCAGTACAAATCGGTGTAGTTCAACAGCACTTTATAAGACCACATGCTGTCCCCTGTGTTCCCACCTGGTTCCTCTCTATTGCACTTGTGTCTCGGAGCCATTAGTAGCTCATCCTAACAGCCCAGTGTTAACCCAGAGAATAAGTGATCACTCCATTCCATTAGATGTGATGGCGCCGGATCTATCCAAATACCTTATTTATTAAGCAACTGCCCACCTCCTTCATCCTGTGGAATTCTCAGGCCGGATCAGCCCGGTGGCCCCTGGATGGGTCACATTCCCTTCTGTAATAACAAACATGGGGGTGGGGGGATAATGAGAGGGAAAAAAGAAAATGCTGCAGAATCAGCAAGCAGATTACAGGCAGGGTCTCTGCAATTCCAATTTTCTAGCAGCTGCAATTACAATAGGAAGAAGAAATAGGTGAAGCCTGACCTGTGGTGGCACAGTGGGTAAAGCATCGACCTGGAACACCGGCGAGTGGGGGATCTGAGGTTTAAAAACCCTGGGCTTGCCTGGTCAAGGCACATTTGGAAGTTGGTGCTTCCTGCTTCTCCCCATCATCCCCTTTTCTCTCTCTCTCCTCTCTAAAATTAATAAATAAAATTTTCTTTTAAAAAAAGAAAGAAACAGGTGAAGGTAATTTGATGGTATGTTTTAGTATATGTGCTGCCGAAGCGAGCACGATGGTATGTTTTATTTAACCCAATAGAGCTCAAATATTACCACTTCCACCTTGTAATCAATATGAAAAACTACTATAGTATTCTATGTTTTTCTTTTTTACGAAGTCTTTGTAATATGGGGTTTGGTCTTCAGCACATCTGAGGTTGGACCCAGCTCACTCAGATAATACATGTGGCCATGTATAAATCCTTTCTGCGCTCTGTCCTCTCTCAGCTGTCATTAGCCCACAGGGTCTCAATGGAGATAAACCTACCCCTTCAAACCAGGGACACTGAGTGATGTCTGGGGATATCTGCAGTTGTCATGACTTGGGGCACTCCTGACATCGAGTAGTGAGGGGACAGGGATGCTGCTCAGCACCCATAGTGCCAGGGAGAGCCCCCGCACAGGAGGTGACCCAGACCCAATTTCCATTGTGCTCAGGAGAGAAAGCCTGCCTGATTTAGCCCAAACTCCTCCCACATTTGATACTGTAAGACGCCACAGTAGCCCAGCAGCAGAAGTTAGACCCTGACTTGTGTATGTCTGGGGCAGCACTGCTTGAAGTCACCAGGCTTTTTGTGTCTAGAGCCTGGGTCACCATATGGCTGGGGGATGTAGGCAGGGACAACCCAGAATCTTCTGGAAGGTGGGCAGCTAGAAGAAGGGCACTCAGCTGGCCACAGGGGAGGAGCTGTATGTTGAGCAGGGCAGGAAGCCTCAGGTCCAGGAGGCTGAATGCAGCCTCCCTCTCCAGCTGTGAACTCCCAGGTTAACAGAGTTCAGAGGAAGCTGTGACAGGGTTTCCCAGAAAGCTGGGTTCCAGGTGGAGTAGGGACTGAAAAAGGGGAAAAGACTCTGAAACTAGAAACCAGTGGGGCCTCCAGACCCCCACCCCTTCCTCTCTGGGCTCCTAGCTGACCAGGTGTGAGAGCTCCAGGCAGGCCACCTTGAGGTTTGAGGCCAAACCTTGAACCATAAGCCAGGTAGGTGGAGGACCTGCTTGTTCTGCAGTCCTCATCCCCATGGCAACGATGGGGTGGCTCTCGAGGAGGAAGGAGGGCAGGAGGGAGAGACCTGGGCCTCATGGCAGCCTGAACGGAGGCCTGAGTCTCGGGTTTCTGCCCAGGCTTCCCAGGGGATGGAGAGAGGCCCATAGAGAAGCACCTGGAGAATCAGAGAGGCCTCAGGTGAAAGGGACTGGGGTAATGAGCCCTGTCCTGTCTCCTCCCTCATCCACCCCATGGCAGCAGGAGCTAGATTACCTGAACTGGCTACACCCCTGCCTCTGCAGCTTCAGGGAAGGTCACGCCCCTCTGGGCCTCAGTTCCCTTCTCTGCAAAGAGGGTTATCACAGACTAAAGGAGACAGCTGGCATTCCCCCAGTAATGGCCTCCCTGCTTACTCAGATCCCTTCCCTGACCTTCTGTGGGGACCCAGATAGGAGTAGGGGCTGCCCAGGGGTCCTTGGGGAGAAGAAGAGGGAAAGGGGGTAGTACAAGTCTTTCACTTATTCTTGCCCTCCTGTCTCTCCACCTTCTGTTCCCTATTCTGGAATGTTCTCTCTTGCATCTCCACCCCCCAACTCCTGTTCAAACTTTAGGCTCAGGACAAACATCCTCCCTCCTCAGATTTTAAAAGGCTGCCAGACCTCCACAGTAAACCCTCAGCACAGCTGTTGCATTAACTTTCCCCTGCCTATATAGTCTTAGCCTCATAGCCTTGTGCTTGGCAGTGGTTCTTCAACATGATATATTAGGTACAAACAGCAAAAGAAAAAATAGATGAACTTGGATTTAGTCAAAATGTAAAACTTGGGTGCAACAAGAGATTAAAAAGGCACCCTACCGAGTGAGAGAAAATACTTGCAAATTCTGTTTGAGGTCTGGTGCCAGAATATAAGAAAAATCATTAGGACCTGGCAACCAAGAGACAATCACCCTAATTAAATAGTGGGCAGTTCCTAAAAAAATAAATAAATAAATAGTGGGCAGTTCCTGACCAGTGGTGGTGCAGTGGATAAAGCATCAGTCTGGAATATGTACTGAGATCGCTGGTTCAAATCCCCCAGCTTGCCAGGTCAAGACCCATACAAGAAGTAACTACTGCCTGACCAGGCGGTGGTGCAGTGGATGGAACTCGGGTCCATCTGGCTTGAGCAAAATCTCGCCAGCTTGGACCCAAGATGCTGGCTCCAGCAAGGGGTTGCTCGATCTGCTGAAGGCCCGTGGTCAAGGCACATGTGAGAAAGCAATCAAAGAAAAACTATGGTGTTGCAACGGCAATGAAAAACTAATGATTGATGCTTCTCACCTCTCTCCGTTCCTGTCTGTCTGTCCCTATCTATCCCTCTCTCTGACTCTCTCTCTCTGTCCCTGTAAAAAAGAAAAAAAACAAAACATAATTTTTTAAAAAATTTTTAAAATTATCTTTATTTATTCATTTTAGAGGAGAGAGAGAAGGAGAGAGAGAGAGAGAGAGAGGTGGGGAGGAGCAGGAAGCCCAGGGTTTTGAACCGGGGACCTCAGTGTTCCAGTTTGATGCTTGATCCACTGTGCCACCACAGGTCAGGCCTAAAATATAAAATTTATAATAAAAAAAAAAGAAGTAACTACTACTATGAGTTGATGCTTCCTGCTCATCTCCTCCCCTCTTCTCTCTCTCTCTCTCTCTCAAAATCAATAAATAAAATCATTTTAAAAAATAAAAAGAATAGCCTGACCTGTGGTGGCGCAGTGGATAAAGCATCAACCTGGAATGCTGAAGTTGCTGGTTCAAAACCCTGCCTGCACTTGTCTGGTCAAGGCACATATGAAAGTTGATGCTTCCTGCTTCTCCCCCTTCCTCTCTCTCTCTCTCTCTCTCTCTCTCTCTCTCTCTCACACACACACACACACACACACACACTCTTTCTCCTCTCTAAAAAAGTGAATAAATAAAAAATAATTAAAATTAAATTAAAAAATAAAAATAATAGCCTGACCAAGAGGTGACGCAGTGGATAGAGTGTTGGGCTGTGACGCAGAGGAACCAGGTTCGAAACTCCGAGATCGCTGGCTTGAGCACGGGTTCACCAGCTTGAGCACAGGATCACTAGCTTGAGCGTGGGATCATAGACATGACTCAGTGGTCTCTGACTTGAGCCCAAGGTCACTGGCTCGAGCAAGGGGTCACTCGATCTGCTGTAGCCCCCAGTCAAAGCACATATGAGAAAGCAATCAGTGAACTAAGAAGCTGCAAGGAAGAATTGATGTTTCTCATCTCTCTCCCTTCCTATCTGTCCCTTTCTCTGTCTCTCTCACAAAAATAAATAAATGTTCCCTTAAAAAAAGCAAGAGCTTGCGGGTAGTGTCTCACTGTGGTGGTGTAGTGGATAGGGCATCGACTTGGGACGCTGAGGACCCACGTTTGAAACCTGAGGTCACCAACCTGACCCACCATCCTTTCCTTTTTTTTTTTAATATTTTTAATTATTTTTATTTATTTATTCATTTTAGAGGAAAGGGAGAAAGAGAGGGAGAGAAGGGTGGGGGAGGAGCCGGAAGCTTCAACTCCCATATGTGCCTTGACCGGGCAAGCCCAGGGTTTTGAACCGGCAACCTCAGCATTCCAGGGCAATGCTTTATCCACTGCGCCACCACAGGTCAGGCTCCTTTCCTTTTTTAAGGCACTGTAGGAGAAACAACTGAAGTGACTGCAACTACAAGTTGATGCTTTCCATCTCTCTCCTCACCCTCTCTCTCTTCCTCTCTAAAATAAATAAATAAATAAATAAATAAATAAAATAAATAAATAAATGTCAGGCAGTGGATATTAATGGACATCTCTCTAAAGATGACATGCAAGTGGCTAGTGAGCACATGAGGCGACACGGAACTTAATCTCCCCAAGGGCAGGACTGGCAATGGGAGCTGAGCTGGGGGAGGGGGCGGGGCGATTAGGATCAGAATTCCTGGGGTCTGGCTGGCCCGCTTAAGGGAGGGGACTACACCTACATGCTCAGCGCGTAGGGCAGGGAGATGAGTTAACAAGGATGTGGCCTGAGGTCCCAAGATGGGGGAGGGGTGGGGTGAAGCTAGGTAGGGGCGGGGCTGGGGCGGGGCTGGGCGGGGCTGGGGCGGCCTCACCTCCCACAGGCGGGAGGGATTCCTAAACCCAGAGGTGCGCTGATTCCTGTCTTCACCCCCACATTAAAGAGTAGGAAGTGACTCTAGGGAGACAGCATCAGATCCTGTGTGACTCCCCCTCCTCCTCCCCTGCCTAGCGGTACCCCCGCCCAAGCGGGGGCGAGAGGCCAGACAGGTGAGATATAGAGGAAGCCCCTCCCTGCCCTCTTTTCCCTCCCCGCCTCTCCTCGGTTCTTCTGTTTTCTCATCTTTCTCCTCCCTCCTTTCCCCTTCTGTCCTCCCTTTGGCCTGCCCTTTCTCGGTCCAGCGATCCTCCTCTTTAAAGGGGAGCGTCTATTTTCCAGAGCTGAGTTGCCAGGTCTACTGGCCCTTCTGCGGAGTTTTAGAAAGCCTCAGAATCTTGTGTTTAGAATTTCCAGGTTTATAATCCGGCCAACCCGGGTGGAGGTGGGGCCAGGGCCTAGCAGGGTCCTGGAGAGCCTCTTGCTCCCAGAAAACACCATACATCATTTATTGTGGGTGGACATGCACTGATCAACACCTGTTTTGGTTACCTTAAAGTCTGCCCTCACTCACAGCAACATGATTCACAGTAGCCAAAACTGGAAACAACCCAAATATTCATCAATGGATAAATGAATAAACAAAACATTCACACACTGGAATATTACCCAGCCATGAAAAGAAGTGAAGAACTGACAATTGCTTCGTGGATGGACCTTGAAAACGCAATGCTCAGTGAAAGAAACCAGACACAAAAGACCACATAATGTGTGGTTCTGTTTATGTGAAATGTCCAGAACAGGTAAATCTAGACTCTAGAGCAGTGGTTCTTAACCTTTTTTGAGGTACCAAACCCACCAGTTTCATATGCGCATTCACCTAACCCTTCTTTAGTGATAAATAATTTTTTTTTTCCAAATTCAAGACATAGGTATATGTTTTTTTACTGGTGCACAAAATGAGCCGTGCATAAACATCACCTTGCTCAAAGAACAAAACCAACAAAGTGCATGAACTCACAACAAATTACGGTATTACTTTATTCTGGCCTCCGCGGCAGAGGCTTCTCCGAACCCCTGAGACCGACTCATTGAACCCCTAGGGTTCGATAGAACCCAGGTTAAGAACCACTGCTCTAGAGAGACAGAAAGTGAATTCCTGGCTGCCAGGCTCTGGGGAGGAGGAATGGGAGTGATTGCTGATGGGAATAAGCCTTCTTTGTGGTGATGAGAATGTTCTGGAATTAGACAGTTGTGGTGGCGACTAAAAAACCACTGAAGGCCTGACCCGTGGTGGCGCAGTAAAAACTGTTGACCTGGAAAGCTGAGGTTGCAGGTTCAAAACCCTGGACTTGCCTGGTCAAGGGACATATGGTAGTTGATGCTTCCTGCTCCTCCCCCCTTCTCTCTCTCTCTCTCTCTCTCTCTCTCCTCTCTAAAATGAATAAATACAATCTTTAAAAAAATTAAAAAATTTAAAAAACCATTGAGTTGCAAACTTTAAGTGGGTGAATTGTATGGTATGAGAATGATACTTCAATAAAGCTGTTAAAAACACAAACAAAAACCTCTCATGTAAGTACATACACTCACTATCTCCCAGGAGCTGTTATTGACATCCCCAGGGTGACTCCCCTGTCCTGTCTGGCCAGTCCCTAATCAGGATCTGAGTGGGGTGTTGGGGAGAGAGGTGAATGGGCCTGGTTTCTGCCCATAAGTGGCTCCCATGCAGGCATAGATGGGAGTGGATCTGTTTACCAGGCTGTGGACCCCCATGCTATAGGGCCAGGGTGGAGGTGGGGTAGGGAACAAGACCTCACCCATTATACAGGTGAAGACACTTGAATCCCAGAGTCAAGCAGGTGTGCTGAAAAGCAAGCAGAGCAGCTGTGCTTCAGCAGGGGTCTGCCAGACCAAGTCAGGGCAAGCAACCACAGGGAACACTGTCACCTGAACCCAGGCCCGAGACTCAGACCACATGAGGCTACTTCCTGGTGGTTTCTGGGCCAAGGGTCTCTCCCTGAGCCAAGGCGGCGACATCCTGTTCTGCCTCGGAGCTTGCCCCACCCCCTTCCCCTAGGAACATTATGGGACTGTCCTTGACATTCACTTGCCCTGGTCAGCAAGACTTTGATCTTCACAGCACCCTGGGGGGGGGGTACATGATTCTCAGCCCCACTTTTATGAGGGGCAGAGAGCATAGGAAGAGGAGCCCAGCGCCAAGAGGTTATTCGCCTTGTCCAAGGGCATGCAGAGAGAACTTGACCTTGACTCCAAGAATGCCCAGGCCAGAGGAGGGTCAGGAATGGAAGTGAGTGGCCCTGAGGGGACTGGGGTGGAGGCTGCACCTGACACAGCCTGCTCCCCCCTCTCTCTTTCTTTTTTGTCTCCTTGGCCTGAAAGTGAAACCGGTGACACCAAAGTGAAACTGAAGCTACTGCCTGGCAGCCAAGCCTGCCTGCAGAGGGGAGAGAGGAGAGGGTGACTTCTCTGGCCAGCCCACGTGGCAGACCGCAGGATGGAAGGAGAGAAGGAGGAGTCGCTTTTTAAATTTCAGTGATTTAAGAAAAAAAAACAAAAAGAACTGAGAGGGAGGTCTGGCCAACCAAAAATGCTGCTACATTCCACCTTCTACTCCCCCTTTGTCCCTTTGTCCCCCCTTGCCCTGCTATCTTATAAATGGCAATGGGGGGGGCAGGGATGGGACTGGCCTTGTTCACTTGGGGTCTCTATGGGTCAAGACAACCAAGGACCATCTCCAGAGTGGAGGCATGCTGCTGGGGTAGGTGGTGTAGAAGGCAGCCAGATGGCTCAAGTGCTGGTTGTCTGGAGGCCCCAAACAGCAGTTTTCCTTCTCTGCAGAGCATAGAGAGGGGGGAAGCAAGCAGGCATGGTTTGCAGCAGGCAGGATTGAAGTTAGACCCATGCTAGAGCTTCTCCTGTGGACATTTGGGGTCAGGTCATTGTCTGGGGTGGGGCCATCCTGGGCACTGTGGGATGTTGAGCACCATCCCTGGCCTCCACCCACTTGATGCCAGGAGCATGCCCAGTCTTGACAACCCACTGCCCTAAGCAAATTCCCAGAGTCTGGGGCCAGGCCATAGAGACTAGCACAGGCAAAGCTCTGAGCCAGGCCTAAAGGTAGGCAGGGCCCCCTTCCAGCTTTGGAGCACTTCACTGAGGTTCTGAGAGACCCTGGGAGCTGTTGTCTCACCTGAAAATGAGGGGTTGTCCCAGATAACAGTGTGAAGATGGAGAGAGGGGCCAGAGCTCGATGAGAACTGCAAGCTTCTGGCTGGAAGAGACTTTGCACAGGTGGGAATTCTGAGCTGTTGCTGGGTCGAATCAGGGGCACCAACAGCACCAGAATAACTCTGCCTTCTTCCACTTTCAGAACCGAGTCTAAGAAGCCTCTACAGTGACGTGTACCAGCTCCCAGTGCAAGTAGACCAGACATCTACCCAACTGCTATAAGTTCAGAGACTCGCAGAAAGTGTCTGCTATCAAAGAATATTTCTTCTGGGATGTTCAGGGGTGTCCTAGGACAGGGCTCAGGGTGGCACTTGGGTGCTCTATACAGCAGTGATTTGCCAAGGAGTACTGAAGTATTTCAATACTTGCACACCTGGTTTGGCCACCCCAGGGTGTGCTGACTCTGCCTGAGAGCACGCATTGGAAGAGGCCCCAGGACCTGGGAGGGGCGTGAATGGGAGGAGGTTTCTACTAAAGGAAAATCAGAGGGACTTCCAGCAACAACCCTGACCTCCTTTGTACCTATACACGAATTCCAGGTTTATTGGACACCTACCAACTGCAAAGTTCCAGTCCACACACTCGGTGATTCACCTACAAGTGGTCACAACAAGATTTCAAGGGTCTGATGCTAGAAGCCTAGCAGCCAGTCACGTGCTTCTGCAGCTGTGGGTGGTAGTTTGTGTGTTCTCTTCTTCCTAATGCCAAGTGAAAAAGGCCAACCTTTGTTAAGTAAGACCCTGAAATAGTTTCTCTTTTTTTAAAAGATTTTTTGTTTATTCATTTTAGAGAGGGGAGATAGAGAGAAGTGGGGGAGGAACAGGAAGCATCAACTCCCATATGTGCCTTGACCAAGCAAGCCCGGTTTTTGAACTAGTAATCTAAGCATTCCAGGTCGACGCTTTATCCACTGTGCCACCACAGGTCAGGCCCTAACCATTCTTAAGTGCGCTGTTCAGTGGTATTAAGTCCATTCACGTTGTTGTGCAGCCATCCATATCTAGAACTTTCTCATCTTCTCAAACTGAAACTCTGTCCCCATTGAACACTGATTCCCCATTCCCCTCTCCAACCCCTGGTCTCTATGAATTTTATTACTCCAGGGATCTCTAGTGAGTGGAATCATGCAATATTTGTCGTTTTGTGACTGGATTATTTCACTGAGTATAATATCCTCAAAGCTCATCCATCTTGTGGCAGATGTCAGAATGTCCACCCTTTTTAAGGTTGAATCCATGACATTTTAAATATTGTCCAAAGCACTTAACTGGCCTACAGGTGCATACTCACTGCTCTCAGAATCTCTGCTCCAGCCACACTGGCCTCCTGGTTCATTTTCCATCACTTAGCCTAGAACCACCTCCACACCTTTACCCTCCTGGTTCCTCACACCTGGGAGCCTGTCCCTGGATTCTCATTCAGGTCTCTGCTCAAACACCACCTCCTTGGAGAATTGTCCATGGTTGCCCTGGCCTGGTAGATTATGTTGTCGCAAAATGCCAAGGTTCTCGGTTCAATCCCTGGTCATGGTACATACAAGAATCAACCAGTAAATGCATAAATAAATGGAAAAACAAATCTGTGTCTCTCTCTCTCTTTTTCTAAAATTAAAAGAATAAAAATAAAAAAAACCCTGGCTGGTTAGTTTGGTTGGTTAGAGCACCATCCTGAAGCACAGAGATTTCTGGTTCAATCCCCAGTCAGGGCATATACAAAAACAGATGTATATTTCTCTTTTCTCTCTCTCTCTCTCTCAAAAAAAAATTGTCCATGATGACCATTTTCAAAAAAGAATTAGCCCCTAGGCCTGACCTGCAGTGGCACAGTGGATAAAGCGTTGACCTGAAACGCTGAGGTTGCTTAGTTGAAATCCTGGACTTGCCTGGTCAAGGCACATATGGGAGTTGATGTTTCCTGCTCCTCCCCCCTTCTTTTGCTCTCTCTCTCTCTCCTCTCTAAAATGAATAAATAAACAAATTAAAAAAGAAAAGAGTCTGACCTGTGGTGGCGCAGTGGATAAAGTGTTGACCTGGGAACACCGAGGTCGCCAGTTCAAAACCCTGCACTGGTCTGGTCAAGGCACATATGGGAGTTGATGCTTCCAGCTCCTCCCCCTTTCTCTCTTTCTCTGTCTCACTCTCTCACTCTGTGTCTCCTCTCTAAAATGAATAAAATAAAAAGAAATTTAAAAAAAAAAAAGGTGTAACAAAAATAAAAAAAGAAAAGAAAAGAGCCTGACCTGTGGTGGCGCAGTGGATAAAGCATCGACCTGGGAACACTGAGGTCGCCAGTTCAAAACCCTGCACTGGTCTGGTCAAGGCACATATGGGAGTTGATGCTTCCAGCTCTTCCCCCTTTCTCTCTCTCTCTCTCTCTCTCTCTCTCTCTCTCTCCTCTCTAAAATGAATAAATAAAAAGAAATTAAAAAAAAAAGAATTAGCCCCTAGTCAAAAACTAGATGTCTGATTCTATGTGGTCCTGAGCCTTTGGCTATCTTTGAGCTATTTTTCAACTGAGTAACTTGTAGAAAACTGATAATAATGGCCATGATTCTTAAAAATATATATATTTTTAAATTATTTATTTTAGAGAGAAGAGAGAGACAAAGAAAGTATAGGTGGGGGAAGCAGGAAGCTTCAACTGTAGTAGTTGCTTCTCGTATATGCCTTGACCAGGCAAGGCCAGGGTTTCAAATCAGTGCCCTTAGCATTCCATGTTGATGCTTTATCCACTGCGCCACCACAGGTCAGGCATGGCTATGATTCTTATTCACAGAAATACAAATTAACTGTGCAGAGTCATGTTTTGCTTCTGTTTATTAATTCATTCTAGCATTTCTTATCTGCCTATATATTAATGTTCTTAGAAGTTTTCTTTGAACTTGCTGTAATAGGTGGCGCAGTGGATAAAGCGTCGACCTGGGAACACTGAGGTCGCCAATTCAAAACCCTGCACTGGTCAGTGTCCAGGTCCTACTCTGTGTCTGTTCAGTTCCTCTAGTTAATTTCCTTAATTGCACACACTAATTGTCTGAAGTTCTTTTATTTGTCTATTTGCTTATCTTTATCCTCCACTATAATGTAAGCTGGATATCAGGAACCTGACCCATAGGATGCACCCAGGGCTGGCTATGTGGTCTTCCAGGCAGTCCAACTGCTGAACAGAATATTCTAGAATGGTCATGGAGTCCACATCAAGCTCAGTGATCTCTGGGTTCTAGAACCTGCCTGTGTCCCTCCCTTTTTCAAAACTGGAACTTATCCCCACCTCAGAACTTCCTCCAGGAATAGTAGTAAACCAGGATTCCCCAGACCCATATACAAATGCTTTTAACACCTTGAGCTGTGAGTACCCTGGCCCTGCAGCCTCAACTTTATCCCCAGCAGCTAGAAGAGGCCCCTGAATCCTTCTCTCTCTGGTCACGGTTGAGAGAACAGTCAATACCCATTGAAAAACCTAAGGGTATTGGATCCAAGTGCTCAAGGACACTGCACCCTTGTTTTGCGGCTGCTTCTTACACATGAGAAAGAGATATGGTGGCCTGACTTGGGGTGGCATAGTGGATAAGTGGATAAAGCGTCAACCTAGAATGCTGAAGTCACACTGGGCTTGCCTGGTCAAGGCACATATGGAAGTTGATGCTTTCTGCTCCTCCCCTCCTTCTCTCTCTCTAAAAAGAGAGAGAGAGAGAGAAACATGGCACTTGCCACTAAGGTCTAGAGTGAGAGGGTCACCTGGACAGCAGAATTAAAATAAAAGGATTAGTTTTAAGAAACACCAGCTTCAAGCATGGGAGCATTAGGGGTTCAGAAAGCTGCCACCATAGACTGAGGGGGAACTGGAGTCTGAGAGGGAGAATGGCAGGGTCTCCCTTGCAAACTCAGCTGGGAGTCCCAAAGTCCCAGGTCTGGAGACATGTGAATTCCCTCCAGCCCAGAGCTCACTGAGAGTCTCCACCCAGATTATCCCCTAAGTGGGAGGAATCTCTCAGCAAATCAACCTAGATCATCCAAGAAGCTTGAAAATTTTAAAATTACCCGTATTTTCTAAGTTTTGATAATGGGCTAGATGACAGAAGCAGGAATCTGTGTGTGTGTGTGTGTGTGTGTGTGTGCGCGTGCGCACTCATAAGTTGCAAAGTATTCCTCAATCAAAAAGTAATAATAGCCTGGCCAGGCGGTGACGCAGTGGATAGAGCATCGGACTGGGATGCAGAGGACTCAGGTTCAAGACCCTGAGGTCGCCAGTTTGAGCAAGGCTCACCAGCTTGAACCCAAGGTCGCTAGCTGGAGCAAGGGGTCACTTGGTCTGCTGTAGCCCCCCCCACCCATCAAGGCACATGAGAAATCAATCAATGAACAACTAAGGAACTGCAATGAAGAATTGATGTTTCTCATTTCCCTTCCTGTCTGTCCCTCTCTCTGACTCACTCTCTTCACTGTCAAAAAATATCACATTTATATATTCAATTTTTAATTAAGATATAATTCACATGCTACATAATCCATGCTTTTTTGAGAGAGAGAGAGAGAGAGAGAGAGAGAGAGAGAGAGAGAGACAGGAAGGGAGAGAGATGAGAAGCACTAACTAGTAGTTGAGGCACTTTAGTTGTTCATTGATTGCTTCTCATATATGCTTTGATGGGTGGGATTAGGGGAGCTCTAGCCGAGCCAGTGACCCTTTGCTTAAGCCAGTGACCTTGGGCTCAAGGCAGCAACCATGGGATCATGTTGTTGATTCCAAACTCAAGCTGGCAACCCTGCGCTCAAGCAGTGAGCCGACCCTAAAGCTGATGAGCCTGCACTCAAGCTGATGAGCCTGCACTCAAGCCAGCTACCTCTGGGTTTTTAACCTGGGACCTCAGTGTCTCAGGTCGATGCTCTATCCACTGTGCCACCACTGGTCAGGCACAATTCACCCTTTTAAAGTGTATAATTTAACAACAAAATAAAGAAAAAACACTGAAGTTTATCATTCACCCCTGGCTGTGTAGCTCAGTTGTCTAGAGCATAATCCAATACACCAAAGTTTCAGTTTGATTTCTGGTCAGGATACATATTGGAGTCAATCAAGGAATGCATAAAAGAGTGGAACAACAAATGGATGTTTCTCTCTCTCCCCACCCTTCCTCTCTCTCTCTAAAATCAATCAATAAAAAAAATTATCTGCCTGACCTGTGGTGGCGCAGTGGATAAAGCGTCAACCTGGGAATACTGAGGTCGCCAGTTCAAAACCCTGCACTGGTCTGGTCAAGGCACATATGGGAGTTGATGCTTCCAGCTCCTCCCCCCTTTCTCTTTCTCTCTCTCTCTCTCTCTCTCTCACTCTGTGTCTCCTCTCTAAAATGAATAAAATTAAAAAAAAAAAAGCTTTAAAAACTATCTGTTAAAAAAAAAATTATCGTGCTTCTGAAACCTGTATAATTTTATTAACAAATGTCACCCCAATAAATTCAGTGAAATAAAAAAATAATTTTAAAATATTTTTATGTATTCAGTTTAGAGAAAGAAGAGAGAGAGAGAGAGCAAAATGGGGGAGAGGAGCAGGAGGCATCAAGTCATAGTTGCTTCCCATATGGGCCTTGATCAAGCAAGCCCAGGATTTTGAACCAGCAACCTCAGTATTCCACATTGATGCTTTATCCACTGCACCACTATAGGTCAGGCTCAATACAATTTTTTTTAATTTAATAAAATAAAGCATATAATTCAGTGGTTTGTATTGTATTCACAAGGTTGTGCAAGCACCACCATTATCTAATTTCAGAATATTTTTATCACCCCAAAAAGAAACTTCATGACCAATAGCAGTCACTCTATTTTCTTTTTTTTTACAGGGACAGAGAGAGAGGGATAGGTAGGGACGGACAGACAGAAATGGAGAGAGGTGAGAAGCATCAATCATTAGTCTTTCGTTGCCGTTGCGACATCTTAGTTGTTCATTGATTGCTTTCTCACATGTGCCTTGACTGCAGGCTTTCAGCAGACCAAGCAACCCCTTGCTAGATCCAGCGACCTTGGGTCCAAGCTGGCAAGCTTTTTGCTCAAGTCAGATGGGCCCGCGCTCAAGCTGGCGACCTCGGGGTCTCAAACCTGGGTCTTTAGCAGTCCGACGCTCTATCCACCATGCCACCGCCTGGTCAGGCAGTCACTCTATTTTCAATCCATTTCCCCTCCCAACACCTCACAGCTTCCAAGCAACTATTAATTTACTTCTTGTTTTTGTGGATTTGCCTGTCCTGGACATTGCGCATAAATGAATACATGCTATGTTTTTCATGTCTGGCTTCTTACTTAGTATCATGTCTTCAAGGTTCATCCACATTGCAATGAACATTGGTGCTTCGCTCCTTTTTATGGCCGGGTCCATTCATTGTGTGGATGGACCACATTCTGTTCATTCATTCACTGATGAGCAGACATTTGGACTATTTCTAATTTTGGGCTATTGTGAATAGTGCTGTTATGGATAGTCATGGGGAAGGTTTTGTGCACACAGATGTTTTCATTTCTCTTGAGTGGACACCTACGAGTGAAATTTCTGGGTTCGATGGTCACTCCATGTTTCACCTTTTTTTTTTTTTTTTCATGCTTCACCTTTTGAGGAACTTCCGGACTGTTTTTTCCACAGCGCCTGAACCATTTTTCACTCCCACCAGCTGTCTATGAGGGCTTCAGTTCCTACATGTCCTCACCAACACTTGTTAGTGTCTTTTTTATTCTAGCTGACTTAGTAGGAGTGAAGTGGTGTCTCTTTGTGGTTTGATTTCCATTTCCCTAATGACTAAGGATGTTGGGCAACTTCTAGAGATTTATTGGCCATTTGCATATCTTTTTTTTTTGAGAAATGTCTCATTCTAGCACCTGAGGCCATTTGCATATCTTTTTTTTTTGAGAAATGTCATTTAAAATTTTTGTTTGTGTTTTTATTGTTGAGTTTAAGGTTTCTTCTCTTAATTTTTTTTTCTTAATTTATTGATTTTAGAGAGCGAGAGAAACATCAATTTGTTGTTTCACTTATTTATACATTCATTGGTTGCTGTTGAATGAGTTCTGACCGGGAATCAAACCTGCAACTTTGATGTGTTGGGACAAACCTCTAACCATCTGTGCTACCCAGTCGGGGTCTAGGTTTATCCTTCTTTCCTCCCTCCCTCCCTCCCTCCCTCTCTTCTTTCTTTTCTTTCTTTTCTTTCTTTCTTTCTTTCTTTCTTTCTTTCTTTCTTTCTTTCTTTCTTTCTTTCCTCTCTCCCTCCCTCCCTTCTTTCTTTCTCTTTCTCTTAGTTACTTTTTTTTTCACTTAAAAAAAATTTATTGGTTTTAGGGTGAGGGCAAGAGCGATACATCCACTTGTTCCACTTATTGATGCATCCCTTGGCTTATTCTTTTTTTATTATTATTATTTCTCCAAAGCTAGAAGCAGGGAGGCAGACAGACTCCTGCATGTGCCCCACCGGGATCCACCCGGTATGCCCACCAGGGGGTGTTGCTCAGTTGGAATCCGAGCCATTCTAGCACCTGAGGCAGAGGCCATGGAGCCATCCTCAGCGCCTGGGCCAACTTTGCTCCAATGGAGCCTTGGCTGGGGGAGGGGGGGGGGAGAAACAGAAAGAAAGGAGAGGGGTAAGAGTGGAGAAGCAGATGGGTGCTTCTCCTGTATGCCCTGGCTGGGAATCGAACCCAGCACTTCCACACGCTGGGCCAATGTTCTACTGCTGAGCCAACCAGCGAGCCAACCCGCCAGAGCCTTCTTAATTACTTTTTTTTTTAAAAAACTTCTTTTTATTTATTTTTTATTTTATTCATTTTCTTTTTAGAGAGGAGACAGAGTGAGAGAGAGAGAGAGAAAGAGAGAAAGGGGGAAGGAGCTGGAAGCACCAACTCCCATATGTGCCTTGACCAGACCAGTGCAGGGTTTTGAACTGGTGACCTCAGTGTTCCCAGGTCGACACTTTATCCACTGCACCACCACAGGTCAGGCCCTTAATTACTTTTTATAGTAAATATTATTATTTTTTAACAGAGACAGAGAGAGAGTCAGAGAGAGGGAAAGACAGGGACAGACAGACAGACAGACAGGAACAGAGAGAGATGAGAAGCATCAATCATCAGTTTTTCCTTGCAGTTCCTTAGTAGTTCGTTCATTGCTTTCTCACATGTGCCTTGACCGCGGGCCTTCAGAAGACTGAGTAACCCCTTGCTCAAGCCAGTGACCTGGGTCCAAGCTGGTGAGCTTTTTGCTCAAGCCAGATGAGCCCGCGCTCAAGTTGGCGATCTTGGGGTCTCGAACCTGGGTCCTCCGCATCCCAGTCTAATGCTCCATCCACTATGCCACCGCCTAGTCAGGCAATATAGTCAATATTATTTTGTATTAGTTTCAGGTATACAGCATAGTGGTTAGACAACAAAATCTTTTCTATTTTTAAAATTTTATTTATTAATTTCAGTGAGAGAGAAAGGAATAGAGAGAGAGAGGGAGAGGGAGAGGAAGATGGGAAAGGGAAGGAGACACAGGAATATAAAGCTGATCCTATATGTGCCTTGATTGAGGATCGAATCAGCAATCTCTGTGCTTTGGAATGATGGTCTATTGAGCTATCCAGACAGGGCGCTTCCTTCCTTCCTTCCTTCCTTCCTTCCTTCCTTCCTTCCTTCCTTCCTTCCTTCCTTCCCTCCTTCCCTCCCTCCCTCCCTCCCTCCTTCCTCCCTTCCCTCCCTCCCTCCCTCCTTCTCTTTCTTTCTTTTCTTTTCTTTTTTTAACAAGGTTTCTTTATATATTCTAAGTAGTAGACTCTTATCAGATCTGATTTGCAAATATTTTCTTCCATTCTGTGAGTTTTTCTTTCACTTTCTTTATAGTGTTCTTTGAAGCACAAAAGTTAAAGAATACTACTTTAAGGTATTTTTTTAAGCAATGTATGCATGATACAAAATACAAAAAGAGTAGAGTCTTTCACTCTGCTCCCAATTCCCCCTATTTCCCTACCCCAAAAGCAATCCTGTTTATGGTGACCAGAATTATGTGTTTAAAATATTATATAACTGCAGCCTAGCCAACATAACTCGAATTCAAGTTCTTCCACTCACATGCTGTGTCTTTGGCGACTTATTTATTCTGAGTCTGCATGTCTTCATCTGTATATACATTAGGGATAATAACCCTGTTACACAGATGGACTAAAATAACATGGAAAGGTGGAACTCAGCGATTGACACTTGGAGTTACTACTTACCCTGGAATAGATCTTTTTGTAGACAAGTATGAAGTAGTTATCAATTTTTATTTTATTTTATTAGTAAGATGGAGCTGGTCCTGATACATTCCAAGAACCTTTAGTTAAGCTTAAGCATCTTACAGAGTCTGCTGATGAAGTCAAGATGCCTTCTTCTTCTTCTTCTTCTTTTTTAGAGGGACAGAGAGAGAGAGAGAGTCAGAGAGAGACATAGACAGGAACGGAGAGAGATGAGAAGCATCAATCATCAGTTTTTCGTTGTGACACCTTAGTTGTTCATTGATTGCTTTCTCACATGTGCCTTGACCGTGGTCCTTCAGCAGACCGAGCCACCCCTTGCTGGAGCCAGCGACCTTGGGTTCAAGCTGGCGAGCTTTTGCTCAAGCCAGATGGGCCCGCCCCGCGCTCAAGCTGGCAACCTCGGGGTCTCGAACCTGGGTCTTCCACATCCCAGTCCAACGCTCTATCCACTGCGCCAGAACCCCTGGACGGCAGGGAGTGGGCTGAGCTGGGCGTCAGGACAAATTTTTGCCTCCCTCCTTCACTCTGTTTCACTGCTCAGGCAGGAAGTGGGCATGGAGTAGGGGTATGCCATCCTGGCTTTTTCTTAACAACTCATCCCCAGCAACTCCGGCAAGGTCCAAGAGCCAGGTTAATGTGGATGTCAGTATATTGCTCATGATCCCTCTCTGTGTCTCAGTTTCCTCAAATGTAAGGTGGAAATCAGAGAACCCCTGCTTTTCCCCAGAGTGTAATCAGAATTAGATTCAATGTCCTTTTCTCACAGGAGTTCCCTGCCCCTTCTGAGTCAGGTTATCAACTGGGGAGAACCAATGTAGGATATGTGAGGCTGGGTAGTGGTGGTGGGGAAACGGACTCAACCCTAAGAGCTTATTGGGGTGGGGGGGAATAAGACCATTTGGGGCTAAGACCTGAACTTCTGTTATCTGCAGTCTAACCACAATCCTGAGACCTGCAAGTGTTGTTTTTACTTGGCCCTTTTAGTCCCAAGGCTGATAGCAGGGTGGTTTAAGAAAGGAAGCAGGGCTTATATGCCAGGCAGGGTCGTTAGAGCAAAGTCCCTGAGTTCCACCTTCTCCCTATATCCTCAGTCCCTTCCCACCTAATTGGGGCTAGTTTAAGTCTTCTAGTCTCAGGACTGTCACTTCCCCTCTGGGGCCTCCTGAGTTGCCCTTGAAGCCAAATTATTATTACAAAAGCAAGTTCAATCTGTTTAGGAGTTTAAAGGCACTTTTAACATGTTGTGTGAAGAGGCACGAAAGTGCGGGGTAGGGGCAGGAAGCTTTGCAGTCAGAGAGGGACAGTCTGGGTCCATTTCACCTATGGCAGTGGAAGTTTCCTGCCTGTAAGGTAATGGTGGTAATAATGCTAATCACTAATAATAATAACTAGTGATAATGATAATGGGATTTGATGTTAGAATGGAGGTAAACAGAACCCCGGACAGAGCCAGCCACTTGAGAAGCGCTCAGTAAATGGCAGCTATAAAGCAGGTGCCAATCCTCTCTGTCCAAGGGAATGAGGAAGAGGAAACTGAGGCCCGAAGCCCCCAGGCGGCTGATCTCACCAGCTCGCCCTTCCGTGGGCGCCTACTGTGTGCAGTGGGCAGCGGCCGGGCCGGGTCAGGCTGTTCTCACCGCAGTCCCTCCTTCCCCTCCCCCGTTCCCCGTCAGACCTCTCCCACGACCGGGGAGGAAGTGGGAGAAATGGAGAGGGAAAAAAAAAGTTGGCTGAGTCAACGCCTCCCCACTCCCCACCTCCGCCCCTCCGGAGCCACATAGACCCTTTTGGGAGCGGCCGGCAGGACCCAGGCGTCCGGGGCCGGGTCCCTGTCACGCCCAGCGGCTCGCAGTTGGGTGGGGGAACTCGGAAAGCCTGGAAAACAACCGCCCAGCCCGCCCCTCGTCAACCCCTTCCCCCGCTACGCCTCTGGCGCAGCGGGCGGAGGCGACTCCTTTATATAATCGCGGGCGGGCAGGTTGGCTGTTTCATTTAGGGACTCGAGAGCCCAGTGGACCCAAGCAGTTACCCAAAAGCCCGCCCTAGGTCCCTTCTACCGTAGGGCAAACTGAGACTTTGGGAGAGCCGGCAGCCGGTCCGGGATCCCCACTCCGTCACCCCCCACCCACCCCCAGCTGCTGGGGCAGCTGCGACCCACGCCCGCGTCGGTCCTAGCAGTGCACACAGCCCGCCCCGCCCCCGCTGCCATCCTGCCACGCCCCAGGCATAGGGGGCAAAGCCCGCGCCCCCCCACGCACCCGCCCCTGCGCAGAGGCTGGGGGCCTGTTTATCTGGAGGCCCCCACCCCCTCCACCCCGGGGGGCCCGCTCCCCCCGCGCCCCGGGGAGCTCTGGGGCCAGATAAGCTGGCAAGCTGGCACGGCGCCGCGCAGCGGGGCGGAGAGGTCAGAGGAGGGGGGGCGCGCTGGGGGCGGTCTGGACCCCCCCCAACTTGACAAAACCTAATAACAGCCCGGTCTCCCTGGCGCAGCGGGCGAAGCCCCACAGGAGGGCAGAGACGTGGCAAGAGGGGACCTGCCGAGCCTGTTCTGGCCTCCGAGACCGGGGAGGGGGGGGCGGGCTGGGCGCGGGGGGGGGCGGCGGCTGCGGCACCTTTAAGACAAGGGAGGACCCCTCTTGCCCTCGGAGAAACCAGGAAGGGAGTCGCAAGCATCATACGGGGCTTTGGCTGTACTGTACAGTTACTGTAGGGGCAGTGACGCCGCCGCCGCCGCGGGAGCGAGGGAGAGACGAGGGGAAGGCGAGCGAGGGGGAGAGCGAGACGCGGACCCCGGAGGCGAGCGGCTGAGGAGCACAGTTCCAACTCCGGGCCCCGGCCCCGCGCGCCCCGGCCTCGCCTGGCCACGGCCCGGCCCCGAGAGGTAAGTCAGCGTCCCGCGCGGCCCCCAGCACAGGGTGCAGGGCGGGGACGAGCAGGGGGCTCTGCGTCCACCCCTGCCCTCTCCGGAACGGGAGACCCGGGGAACCAGGGATGTTCCGCAAGTTTAAGAGGAGGGGATGGTTGGCAGCTTCCAGGAAGCTGGAGGCTCCCTGGATCCCAAGCCCGGGGAGGGGGCGCCGCCCGGTAGGGGAAATTGGGGACGAAGTGCATGGGCTTGTGCGCCAACCGCCCCCTCCCACACCGGGTGCATGGCTTTTCGGGGCTCCCAGGCGCGCGGAAAGCGGGGGAGGGGAAGCGGGGCTGCATTGAGGGTGGGGGGAGCCAGCGTGGGGAGAAGGGGGGCGCGTCGCATGCTAAGTTTGCTGCTGGGTACTGGGAAGGCTCTCTCCCCCCAACCGGGGGCCTATTCGGTGCTGCGTGTATACGTTGGAGTTGGACAGGATTGAGATCCGTGGGGTATGGGGGGGGAGGGGGCTGAAAAACAGGGAGGGGGGCTTTGCAAAGGAGAGGGAAGGGGTGGGGTGTCCGGGTGGGCGGGCACGCCCGCGGTTGCCTCTGGGTATCGTAGTCTCTCTACAGCTTGCGGCAGGCAGATGACAGGGAACTCGAACTACAAGTCCCAGGGTACGCCGCGCCAGCGGCCCTCCGCGGCCCGCGGGTAGGGGCGGTGCGGAGGAGGGGCGGTGAGCGGCGGGCCGTCGAGCCAATGGGTCCGGGTCAATCGCGCGGTGCGGCGCGGGGGCGGGCCCAGCAGGTTTGGGGGCGGGGCCTGAATCCAGGCTCCCCTCGCCGGGGGCCGGTGGCGGTCCCCGGCTTCCGGCTGCGCGGCCCGCGGGCCGGCCCTCTTCCCGCCCCAGGGCCCCTCCCTGCCTGGTTGTGTAACTGTCCCCAGTCCCCCTCCCCTCGGCCCCTTGCCCCCTTGTGTGTGTGGGGGGGGGTGGGGGGGGTCACCCACCCGGTGCTCCCCAGGGAGGTGCGGCGGCCGCGTCGGCCGCACGGCTCAGGCAAGCCCGGGGATGTGCGGCCTAGTGCAGGCCGGGCCCGGGCGTGGGGGAGGCGGGCGGGCGGACCCAGATCCGGGGTAATTTGCATTGCCCTCCCCCCAGTCCGGGTGGGGATTGGCCGACGGCGGCGGGGGGTGGCGCGGGGCCAGGCTCACTGCCGTCTCCCGGCCCCTCCAAGGAAGCTTGACCAGCCGCCACTGCTGCCGCCGGGGCCGGGCCCCCTCGCCGCTGACCCGGGAAGGAGGTAGGAGGCACCCGCTAGGGCGGTGCGGTGGGGGCCCGCGGGCCAAGGCCGGGGCCAAGCGCTGCGGCCGGCGCGGGGGAGGGGGCCGCTTCCTGCCCCTGCCCGGGCCTGACTCATCCCTGGGTGGGGGGACTGGCCTGGCCCCTCGCCCTGCCCGCGCGGCTGCCCGGCTTCGGCCCCGGGAGAGAAAGCAGAGAGCACTCCTCTCCACCACCCGCGCCCCCAAAGCGCGTGACCCTGTCTCCTCTGGCCCGGACCCCCCTCCTTTCCCTTGACGCCACCACCACGTGCGAACCCTGAGCCCGGGCAGAGGAGGGGTGAGCTGGTGGGATCTGGCTCCCCAGCTTAGAAACCGGTCCCCTCCCCCAGCTCGGGGTCTGGAACCAAGCAGGGGCCTGAGCCAAGTGCTGGTGCTGGGTGCCCCCCCCCCCCCGCAACTCCGGGCTCAGGCCTTTGCGGGTTCTGGGAGGCAGTGCCCGCGCTGGCTGGGGAGGCTGGTGGACCGCAGCAGGAGACTACTGTCCAACCAGGCCAGGGCACCTAGTGGGCGCTTACTAAATGTTTGGGGAATACAGCCAGCAGTTGGCAGATTGACAAGGGGGGTAGGCAGGCAACTCTTCTCTCCTCCTAGCCGAGTGGCGGAAGTGAGAGAGGTGTTGGTACCCCTTCTCCAGGCGTGCCCACCTGGCTCACCCATGGGTATCAGGCCTAGTTTGCTTCCCCTCTGCTTAGCAGCTGCCTCCAGGAACAGGGTTGGCTTGAGAGGGAGAGGGCATCTAGGATTCCATGTCATCCGCCCCCCCACCCCCACCCAACAGGGCAAGGGTGTGACCCTGAGTGTGCCGCTCCCACACTGGGGGGGGGGGGGCTTACCCCTTACTAGGACCAGCCAATTACTTCCTATTGGCAGAGCTGGTCTTGGGAGAGGTCTGGGAAATTCAGGCTAGGCTCTGCTGCTCTAGGGAGAGGGCATTTTTCCCCTGAGGACCACCCCCTTTGGGGCCCCTAGAGCATGCCCCCTAGAGCATGCCAGGCACTTATCAGCTGGGCTCGGGTCTCTGTTTACTGCCAGGCATTGCTGTGGAGACAAGAGCCTGGGGGAGAAGGAGGGGGCAGGAGCCAGTGGCTGGAAGAGCGAAGCCCTGGGATCCGCATGCCTAATGAAGAAAGAGGAGCCATCGGGGACACTGAAATTTTAATTCGTGGGTCACTTTGGGGGGGGGGTATTTATTATTCAGTTCCGATTGGCTGCTGTGTGGCCAGTCAGCACCCTGGCAGTGTGGGGAGCCACACAACTCTCAGCAGAGGCCCTCAGAGAATCTGCTGGGATGGCTGCAGGGAGTTGATGCGTCCCTTTCTCTGTGTGGGTGACTGAGACCTGGCACAGCTCAGCCTTTCTCTAGTGGGGATGATTCCAGGACCGTAGCTAGTCTTGTGTTTGCTTTTTTACTTCCTTTCTTTTCCTTGGGGCTCTCAGACCTACAGCTGGGTCAGGCTGGTGGCAGTCCCTTGGCTACCTTTGAGGAAACGGAGGCCCAGAGGTGTGGCTGAATATGAGTGTGGGAACTCAGGGGGCCTAGAGCAAACCTCAGAGTGGGTGCCTTATTGAGCAGGGGAGACAGGACCAGGGGAAGCAGAGAGCATCCCAAGGTCACCTAGCCAGAGCTGGTTCTGGTCCCTATGGTTTGCCTATGTCTTGGGAATTGTCCAAAGTTCTCCCTGTGTCCCAGCTGAGGAGTACCTGCCCACCTGTCTTCCAGAGGGCCAGGAGGTTGACAGCAGGCACCTGTTGGCCAAGTGGACCCTCCCTGGGACTTATTAAACCTTTTGCTCAAAGAGAGTAGTGAGGCTCAGAGAGGGCCTGAGGTGCCCAAGGTCACACAGCATGAGCCCCAGTTTTTCTGTATCTCAGCCTTCCCTGGCAGGCACTTTTAAGGCCTGCAGGGTCCTTTCTCACCCCTTTTAAGCCACAGCCCTTGGCACTTTGGCTCCTGGAGAGGCTGAGCTCTGGGTTTTATGACCCATTACACCTGAGGAGATCACCTCACAAGAGCCAAGACTTAGGGCCAGCCCCCTCTAAAGCAGAGACAACCCTAAGAGGGGAGCTGCTGGGGTTCCAGTGTAAGCGAACTTGCTCTGTGACCTTGGACATGCCTCTTGGCCTCTAGTAGCCTGAGTGTCCCTACCCTATAATGTAGGGTTGTTGTAGGGTACCCCAGGTGGTACTTGTTTTCTTTTTTCCTCTCTCTTGAAGGAAGCACATGTGTCAGCTCAGGGCACAGCAGGGATTCTGCTGGAGTGTGTGCCAGCTGGGTGCCTAAGATACTCCACAGCCATCACCCGTCACCTTGTGTTCTAGGCACCTGAGAGACTAAACCACCCTGCAACAGCCCTGAGCAGCAGGGACCAGAGGAACAGGCTTGGGTGGGGGCCAGTGTGGTCTAATCCCGGCCCAGTCCTTGGCTCCATCTGAGGTCCACTGAGTAAGGTCATTTTCCCTCTGCCATCTTCAATTTTCCCATCAGTACAATGGGGAGATTACCTTCAGCCACAAAGGGTCATTGTGAGGATATACTTAGTAATTCCTCGAGAAAGTTTGTTTGTTGAGCTGAGCGACTGACATGCAGTTAATTTCAGGGCCTAGGGGAAGCCCCTTCTGCAGGCCTGTCTGATGCCCCTTGGGGTCAGGTCGCCTTCCCTGAGTTCACAGATGTTGGCTAGACTCCAGCCCTACCCCAGGCACCCTGTATTACCTCTGGCAAACCTTTTCCTTTTCTGGGCCATCTTAAGGCAGCTTGGAGGGGATATGAGAATAAGCTGTCCTCAGCCCCAAGGCCTCCAGGGTGGGGGATTTAGTCACCTGCTGGTTCCCCTGGGGCAGTGTGTAGGGAGAGGGGGAAGTATCTCTGAGAGGACTAGTTAGGCAGGGTGGAGCCAGGTGGCCTGTATTCAGCTCTGCTATGTAAACCCAGGCACTTTCTATGAGCCTCAGTTTCTTGATCTGTAAAGTGGGGCAGTGATTACAGACCCTGCCTCCCAAAGCTGTAAGAGTGGATGTTGATGATGATGGAGATCAGACCTCCGCTACCCTTAGGGCAGGAGGCCTGAGCTTGGAACACCACAATGCAGGTGCCACCTGGAGAATCTGGCACTTCTGATGAGCATGGCCAAAGGACCAGCCCCTCCATCTGTCTTCCCAGCAGGCTGTGGATGGCCACTCAGGTAGAAGTGTCCCCACCTATACTTTTCTGGCTTAACTAGAAAACAAGGTTTGGTCCCACCTTCCATCAGGATGTATTTGGGCAAGGACACTGGGACCCCAACAGGCCAAACACCCCTTTGGGCCTTCCAGGCAGAGCCCTCTACTTGCTTTGGGTGGAGGTGAGGGTCGTATCAGTGCTTCAGGTGATAAGTAGACCTCAAGGGAGGGGGGGAGATATGGAGGCAGAGCGGAGCCGGGCTCCTAGAGGCCACCAAGGCCCCTCTTGGGCATCTTGGATAAGTGGGTGCAGCCTGAGCAAGGGCAGGGTAGACAGTGATGGGCTTCTCTGAAACCTGGCTTTGCCTACTTCAGTGATGTGAAGCTGGTTCCTTCTACTTCACCCTGAATGGCTCTGTTTTCCTGGGACCCAGTCTTGGTGACAGGGCTGTACTTCCTGGCCCATGACAGTACTCAATGCATGGGAATAGGGTGAACCTGAGCCCAGCCCATGAGTTGGTGGTCAGATGGGATCCCCATGACGTCATTCCTCCACACATACACACCATTGGGCCTGCAACCTTTCTGCCTCTGGCCCTTTAAGGCCAGGGCAGGAAGCCCCTCCCCATTTAGGGCAATAAATGGACACATAAAATGGCCGATGGCCTGTTTGCTGGTGTCTGGCCAGAGGGAGGACTGTGAGGGCAGGGGGGCAAGGGGCAGGCTAGCAGCAAGCAGCTACCCTGGGCCTTTGGTTTCCCCCCAACCCCCAATTTGGATGCTGAATTCCTATCCCATTAAACTCCTATCTAGGTACTGGGCCAGGCAGGGATTGGCACTAAGTCAGGGTAGGGTAACCCGTTGGGACCAACCTTTCAACACAGGCTGTGTGCCTGGGAGGGGGCGGGAGCAGCTGGATGTGGGTCTGGGAGCTGAACCTGGACACCAAACTTGCTGTGTGACCTTGGGCCAGCCGCCCACCCTCCCTGGGCCTGGTTTCACTCCCCTAGCTTCTTTCTCGGGCACCACAACCCACTTCCTTGGCAGACAGTAGGTGGTGAGGTGGCTGGAATAACATTCAGAAATGAAGTTCAAAAACCCCTCATCTACAGGGAGGAAGCAAACCTCCTTGTTGGGAATATGCTGGCGTGCAGTAGGTCCCTAGGTAACATCTGCTAAATGAACTAGAGTAGGACTCTGGACCTAGAGCACCCCATCCCCCCTTTCACTGTCATGAACCCTGTAAAACTGAGGCACAGAGTGGTGCTTCCTCTTGCCTGGTCACCCGGAGTTTGGATCTGGGCTGCCATGTGTGGCACATAGTAGGTGTTTAATGTCTGGTTTTCTTTTGTATTCTCTGTGGGTGAGGGGTGCAGGGGCCTTGATCCCCCATGAGGCTGCTCTTGTCCCAGACGCTCCTTTAGGAAAGCTTTGGGTGGTGATTACCTGGCCACCCCCTTTTTCCTGAAGGGTGGGTGGGAGGAGGAAGCCTAGCTCCAACCCTCACCTTGTGCCTGACCTTGGAAAGCCTCCTGTTAATACAGCCTCTTTCCCCATGTCTCCTCTCCCAAACACCCACCTCCAGGCGTTGTCCTCTGCTGTTTCCCATGCCCAGGACACCTTTTCTACAATCTTGGGGTCCTTCCTGGGTGACATCTGCTTCTCCTGGGACCAGGTCAGGGCATGCTTGACCTCACCCCTGTATCCCAGCGCTTGAGTGGCAGAAGCTCAGGCCAGCTTAGGTTGGAGAATCTGAGTTCCCACCTGGCGGCTGTTCTTGTCATTTCCCTGAGCCTCTCCTTGTCTGTAAAGCCCAGAGCCTTATAGCGGAGAGGATGAAATCAAGGTGCTTGGTTAGTTTCTGAAAGTTTCCAGGTAGAGAGGAACCTCCCTGGGAGGGCTGAGAGCTAGCCTGGGTCCTGCCTTCTTAGAAAGAAGGTTCAGCATGTGATCCTAGGTTAGATGGGAGGTAGGACTAGCACCAACCCGTGGTCCTAGATGTGTCATCTAGCTGGGTGGGTGGGGCTGGGTGTGGGCCCTCTCTAGCCCTTCGCTGTCTTGAGTCTGGTTGAATGCTGTGCTCCTACTATGGGACACCCGAGGGAGGGCTCAGCATAGGGGCCTAGGAGTGGCCCAGTAGGAGGAGGGCACCACACCTCCAGCCCAGGAGGAGCCTGCTGAGGCCTGCCCCTTTGCCTGCTGATTTACCCCAGAAAACCAACAAGGACAGGCAGTCTCGGGGGGCGGAGTTGTGATGAAAGCGCAGATGACTGGGCCTAAGCTCAGGGACCCTAGCATTAACTGTCATGGAAGTGGGGCTTCCTGGAAGAGAGATTTTGTTGGATACTCATTACTAAGGAAACTACCACTTGTGGGGTACCTACTAGGTGCCAGGTGGGCCTCCAAGATCAAAAGGAGCCAAAAGCTTTCCTGTTGCGAAGATGCCAGGGCACACAGTGGGTATTCTATTTCCAGTTCCCACCTGACCAACCAAGAGAACTCAGCAATCTTCCTTTTCCCACCTAACAGGCTCTTCCATATCTCCTTTAGAGGGAGAGCTCTGAGAGGCCTGGATGGGGGCGGTGACCCTGGGCATGGCAGGCAGGTATGTGGGATGTGTTCCTGGAGCAAGTGTGTGGGTCAGCTCTGCAGAGCCACTTTAGTTCCCAGGATGAGGGAAGATGTGATAGCTTGTTGATGGAGGGCCAGTCTCTCACCTGTATCAGCTCCTGGACTCCAGAACCTATGAATCAACCTGGCTGGGTATCCTTGGGCAGGATTCTATGTCTCTGAGTCCTGGTTTTCTCATCTGTAAAATGAGCGATTTTGCTACTCTGATGGGGATATTTCTTGGTTGGCACCTCCCTAGGCCCTGCCCTTTGAGGGGAGGCTCTTTGATGATTATCTGGGGAAATAGAGGCTCCATCTGGGAGAGGACAGGTATGTGGATGCTCAGGCCCTTTGCACATGTCCTGCTTCACCCAGTTGGTGGAGGCCAGTGCCCGGGTCAGGTTCGAGGCCCAAACTTGCTTTTTTATGGTTGGGTGGCTTCTGACAAAGCAGGAACCTGGGCATCTTAACACTTGAAGTAGGGCTGTGTCAGCCCCCTGGCCTGGTACGCTCAGTGCTCATAGGAGGGTGGGGGTGAGTCACCTGACTATTTCAGGTCCTGTCCTTGAGGCCCCAAAGACACCTCAAGGTCCAAGGGAACCCTAGGGGTACCCGGAGAATAATGACAAAAGCAGATCCAGACTAGCCATCTTAGGGCATTGGTAGCCTGGATGGGTGGAGGAGATGAGGAAGGGCCAAGCCTGGTCTGATCCAGAAACCCATCTGCCAACTTTACCCCTTGGAGCCCAGGGCCAGCTGGCAGATGGTGGAAGGGGGTGAAAGCTACTATAGGGGGCTCCTTGGATGGCCGAGCCTTGGATGGGGTCAACCTCTGTCCTCTTGCTCCCAGTAGCCACATCTGAGTTGACCCCCCCACACCACCACTACCACCGAGGGCTGGAATAATGGGGAAGCTGAGCAGCTGGTGTGGTCTGTGGGGAAATAGGGCGGGCGTTGGAGAGGGTCATCCTGGGAAGTGTAGTGCCCGCCTGAGTGTTGCACAAAGGCCTCTGTGTCAGCCCTGAGGCCTGGATCCCACTTCCAGGGTGGCCCTGGGTCGGGAGTTTTGTATTGACCTTGCACACAGCCAAGCGAACTCTGGGTTCCCTTGCCTCGCCAGCCACCTGAATCCCACTCAGCATAGCAGGAGGGACCTGGGTTTCCAGGTTAGAGCTGGATTGGGCCACTTGCCTGAGAGGTTGGGAGTCCCAGGGTCCTTAGGAGGCTGAATAATGCCCAGCTCAGCCCACTCCCTGCCGTCCAGGGGTTCTGGCCCAAGAGCTGCCAGGCTGGACCTGGAGGAATGTGGGTTGTGTTGGGTGGCTTGGGACAGCAGGGGCTCCCCAGAGAGGGTGGAGGGGTGGGGACAGGAGCCAGAGGGTTGCACAAGCACCCGAGTGGGTGGATGAGTCACAGCCCAGGGGAAGGCGGAAAAAAGGAGGGGTGGGGAGAGGGGTGGGACAGACAGTTCTCTCAGTGGCATGGCTCTTCCAAAGGCCTCTGCCCATTTGACAGATGGGGAGATTGAGGCCCAGACAGTGGCAGGGCCTTATCCTGGCTCCATAGTGCAGACGGGGGCTGAAAGCGGAGAGGGCTGGGCAGGAATGAAGCCCCAACCCCCCACTTCTTGGTGGGGTTGGCTGGAGTGGCAGGAAAAGGAGCCTCGGTGGTGGCCTGGCTTCCCTCATTATTCACTGCCAGTGCCAAGCCGAGTCCTGGGGGCTCCAGTGGGACAGAAAGGGGTTTGTTCTTTAGAATCATTGTCCTACAAGGGCAAACCCATGGCCCCAATGACCCCAGCTGGGTCCTGGGTCACTAGGTCTTGGCTTCACCCCTTCCTACTGACTTAGAGCCCCTCAAGAGAACTAGGCCTCACCACAAGGCAGGAGTGAGTCAAAGAGGTTGAGGGGCCTGGTGGATATGAACAGCCAAACCAGTTGGATATTGGCTCTCAGGTCAGATGCCCCAGGTTTAGTTGGGGCACAGCTATGGGGTCTTGGGTACATGGGCTCCTGGGTTCCTCTCCCTGAACCCTATCTTCTCACTTTTTAAAAAAAGATTTTGTTTATTGCCTGACTGGTGGTGACACAGTGGGTAGAGCATTGACCTGGGATGCTGAGGTGCCAGGTTCAAAATCCTCAGGTTGCCTGACCAAGCGGTGGCGCAGTTGATGGAGTGTTGGACTGGGATGCGGAGGACCCAGGTTCGAGACCCCGAGGTTGCCAGCTTGAGCGCGGGTCCATCTGGCTCGAGCAAGGGGTCACTCGGTCTGCTGAAGACCCGAGGTCAAGGCACATATGAGAAAGCAATCAATGAACAACTAGGGTGTCACAATGAAAAACTGATGATTGATGCTTCTCATCTCTCTTTGTTCCTGTCTGTTTGTCCTATCTATCCCTCTCTCTGACTCTCTCTGTCCCTGTGGGGCGGGGGGAACCCTGAGGTCGCTAACTTGAGCAAGGGCTCACTGGTTTGGCTGGAGCTCCCCTGTCAAGGCACAAATGAGAAACAATAAACAACTCAAAGTACGACAGCTACAAATTGATGCTTCTTATCTTTTTTCCTTTCTGTCTCTGGCTGTTTCTCTCTCTCATGCTCTCACTAAAAAAAAAAAAAAAGTAATTTCTTGATTTTGCAGAGAGAGAGGAGTGAGAAGTATAGTTGCTTCACTTTAGTTGTTCATTGCTTGCTTGTTTATTGTATGTGCCTTGCCCAGGCAAGGCCAGGGCCTTGAACCAGTGACCTCTGTGTTCCAGATTGATGCTCTATCCACTGCGCCACCACAGGCCAGGCTCACTTTTTATTTATTTTAATGACTTAGGTGGAGTTTATTAGATTTCTTTCAGAATCTTTCTACAAAAGAGCAAAGTTAAAATCCATGTCCCTAACAAGAGAATGAGAACCCTTCCCCTTTCCTCCGGGTCTTCCACTCCTCCCTGTGTTCATGGAGATGCAGGACTGGCTACTTTTATCCCCCACCAAATTCTAAAAGGGAAAAGACCTGCCATCTAGCAAACCCTACCCTCAGCCCCACCCCACATGTTGATCCTGGTTACTTGCTTTAAAAAAAAATTTTTTTAAGATTTTTTTTTTTTTTAATTCAGTGAGAGGAGGGGAGGCAGAGAGACAGACTCCCTTATGTGCCCCTACCAGGATCCACCCGGCAAGCCCACTAGAGGGTGATACTCTGCCCATCTGGGGTGTTGCTCCATCACTCAGCAGTTGAGCTCTTAGCTCCTGAGGTGGAGGGCATTGAGCCATTCTCAGTGCCCAGGGACAACTTGCTCCAATTGAGCCATGGCTGCAAGAGGGGGAGAGAGTGAGAGAAGTGAGAGGGGGAGGGATGGAGAAGCAGATGGGTACTTCTGTGTGCCCTGACCAGGATTCAAACTTAGGACACCGACATGCCAGGCTGACACTGTACCACTGAGCTAACCTACCAGGGCCAAAATATTTATTGATTTTAGCAAGAGAGGAAGAGAGAGAGAGAGAGACAGGAATACTGACTCATTCCTGTATGTGCCCTGACTGAGAATTGATCCCATAACCTTTGCATTTTAGGATGGTGCTCTAACCAACCAAGCTATTCAGCCAGGATGCTATTTTTTTTTATATAGATTTTTGAGAGAGGAAAGGAGAGATACAGAGAACCATTGATTTTGTTATTTCACTTATTCATACCGTCATTGGTTGAGGTTTTTTTTTTTTTTCATTAGGTGAAAGAAGGGGAGATAGTGGGGCATACTCCTGCATATGCCCGACCAAGATCCATCAAACAATCCTGCCTGGGCCCGATACTCAAGTACCAAGCTATTTTTAGGGCCTGAGACTGATAGTCTTAGACCCACTGAGCTATTCTCAGCACCTTGGGGCTGTGCTCAAACCAATCAAGCCATTGACTGTGGAAGGGGGAGTGGTGAGGAGCTGGGAGAGGGGGAGAAACAGATGGTTGCTTCTCCTGTATACCCTGACTGGGAATCGAACCTGGGATGTACATAGGCTGGGCCGATGCTCTATCCACGGAGCCACAGGCCAGGGCGGGGTTGATTCTTACATATGCCCTGACTGGGGATTGAATTTCTAACCTTAGCATGTCGGGACCATGTTCTAATCAACTGAGCTACCTGGTCAGGGCCTTTTCTTTTTTAATTTACTGATTTTTTAAAAAGATTTTATTCGTTTACTTTGGGGCAGTGAGCAGGGAGGAGCTCCTGGAAGCATCAACTTGTAATTGCTTCTCATATGTGCCTTGACCAGGCAAGCCTGGGGTCTCGAAACAGAGACCTTAGCATTCCGGGTCGAGGTTTTATCCACTGTGCCACCACAGGTCAGGCTAAATTTATTGATTTTAGAAAGAAATATCAATTTGTTGTTCTACTTATTTATACATTCATTGGTTGATTATTGTATGTGCCCAGACTGGATCAAACTCACAACCTTGACATATTGAGACAATGTTCCAACTGAGCTACCTGACCGGGGATTTTCTTCTCACTTTTGCAGCAGAGCTGGGCTGCCTATGGAACTATAGGGGTCACAGGCATTATAGTGCACAATAGGGGCCTTATGACTACCCACCACTGTGGGTAGAAGCCTGCACTGAGATTCATTAGGAAACACCTTATATCAGGCAGTTATTGAGCACCTACTGTATATTCCAGTATCACCTCAAATTGGCCTTTTCATGGCACTCCTGAGAGTCCTCTAGTGGAGGGGTGGGTGCCAGTCTTCATCTTTCAAGCACCTCGTGTGGGTTTTGCCAGCATAATCTCATGTTCTGCAGTCTACTGTAGAACTAGACGTGAATTACCCTGGTTTACATCTGGGGAAACAGACTGGAAGAGCATGGTGGGGCACTACTCTGAGGGTCTCAAGCTCTGGTGGGTGCTCCCACCCCTGCCCTTGTACTCATGACTACCTCTTCCTCCCTGGCACTGCAGGTCTCGGTGCAGAAGATGGCCGGCGGCGTGGACGGCCCCATTGGGATTCCGTTCCCCGACCACAGCAGTGACATTCTGAGTGGGCTCAACGAGCAGCGGACGCAAGGCCTACTGTGCGACGTGGTGATCCTGGTCGAGGGCCGTGAGTTTCCTACACACCGCTCAGTTCTGGCGGCCTGCAGCCAGTACTTCAAGAAGCTATTCACGTCGGGTGCCGTAGTAGACCAGCAGAACGTGTACGAGATTGACTTTGTCAGTGCTGAGGCACTCACGGCCCTCATGGACTTCGCTTATACGGCTACGCTGACTGTCAGCACAGCCAATGTAGGTGACATCCTCAGTGCCGCCCGCTTGTTGGAGATCCCTGCTGTAAGCCACGTCTGCGCCGACCTCCTCGACAGGCAGATCCTGGCGGCCGACGCAGGCGCCGACGCCGGGCAGCTGGACCTGGTAGATCAAATTGATCAGCGAAACCTCCTCCGCGCCAAGGAGTACCTTGAGTTCTACCAGAGTAACCCCATGAACAACCTGCCACCTGCAGCCGCTGCTGCAGCTGCCGCTGCTGCCAGCTTCCCATGGTCTGCTTTTGGTGCATCCGATGATGACCTGGACGCCACCAAGGAAGCTGTGGCTGCTGCTGTGGCTGCCGTAGCCGCGGGCGACTGCAATGGCTTGGACTTCTATGGGCCTGGTCCCCCAGCTGAGCGGCCCCCAGCTGGGGATGGGGATGAGGGCGACAGCAACCCAGGTCTGTGGCCAGAACGGGACGAGGACACTCCTGCTGGGGGCCTCTTTCCACCCCCTGTGGCCCCGCCGACTGCTGCCACGCAGAATGGCCATTATGGCCGGGGTGGGGAGGAGGAAGTGACCTCACTGTCAGAAGCAGCCCCGGAGCCAGGAGACTCCCCTGGCTTCTTGTCGGGAACAGCCGAGGGTGAGGATGGCGATGGAACCGAAGCGGACGGGCTTGCGGCCAGCACGCTGCTACAACAGATGATGTCGTCGGTAGGCCGGGCAGGGTCAGCGGCGGCGGCGGACAGTGATGAGGAATCGAGGGCTGACGACAAGGGCGTCGTGGACTACTATCTGAAGTACTTCAGCAGTGCCCATGACAGTGACGTCTACCCAGCTTGGTCGCAGAAGGTGGAGAAGAAGATCCGGGCCAAGGCCTTTCAGAAGTGTCCCATCTGTGAGAAGGTCATCCAGGGTGCTGGCAAGCTGCCACGGCACATCCGGACCCATACTGGTGAGAAGCCCTATGAATGCAACATCTGCAAGGTCCGATTTACCAGGTGAGCCAACAGCAACTGTGGCAGGGGGCAGAGGATGGTGGGGGCTTCCTGGTCCTTTGCCCAAATGCAGCCAGCCATACATGGACCCCTTCCCCTGGAGGGGTGACACACACACATGCACATGCACACATACACACACCACTCTGTGTGTAAAGACAGTGCTGCCCTGCCCTGGAATGGCACCTTCTTCATTTCTAGATACCCTACATGTGCCCTGTCAGAGCAGTATTTGGGTGGGGAGAATGCAGGCACTAAACCAGATGACCACGCAGAATATAAAACATGCCGGGAGCTGCCTGACCTGTGGTGGCACAGTGAATAAAGCGTCAATCTAGAACGCTGAGGTCGCTGGTTCAAAAACCTGGGCTTGCCTGGTCAAGGCACATATGGGAGTTGATGCTTCCTGGCTCCTCCTCCTCCCTTCTCTCAAAAAACGAATAAATATAATATTTTAAATAATAATAATAATAAAATAACGCCAGGAGCTTCTGTGGGAGGCTGGAAGAAAGAGCACCAAGGTTTGCTCTTCTTTTTCCAAGGGATGGTTCTTTGGACTGAAGGAGAATTTTTGCCTTAGGAGAGGCCCACAGTCCAGTAGGGAGCTCTGTTAGAATCACTGTAAGTCTCCTATGAGCCTGGGAATTTACTTCACTCAGCCAACATTTATGGGGCATATGTTGGTGACAGCAACCTAGGTCTTTGGCCAGAATGGGATGAGGATAACATACTCTGTTCTAGGCACTGGTGATACTGAAGTGGGGAGACAGGCCAAAATCCCTATGGGTGTGAGTGAGCATGTGTGAAAACCACAAAATTGATAACACAGACCTGAGACTTGAAGGAGGTGAAGGAGGGAGTCTTGGGGAAAGGGAAAGGCAGAGGGAACAGCCAGTGCAAAGGCTCTGAGACCAGTTCAGCTTGTAGGATCACTGCAGTCAGGAGAGGGAAATTGGCACAGGAGCCACTGGGCTTGGTCCTTGGGCAGGAGTGTGAGGCTGGGCTTGGAGAAATTTGTGATTTGGTCTTAAAAGTCCAGAGGTAGCTGGCTGGGCCTTTTGGGACAGCCTAGTGTGTGTGTGTGTGGGGGGGGGTGTGTGGCTGACGTGCAGGGGCCTGGACAAGCTGGGTGACTCAGCACCACCCCCTACCCACACCCACCCTGGGGTTCCCCCAGCCACACCCACCCAGAATGAAGAAAGAAGCCATTGTCCCAGCTTCCCAGCTCTGTCCCATGGGGACAGGACTTGGGGACTGACCCCTGGCCCTGTCTCCAGCAACCCAGAAGAGGAGGGTGTGGCCTGGAGTCCAGGGCCTAGGAGTGCCAGGCAGGGGACAAAGGACACCACTGGGGAGGCTGGCAATGTAGTTGATGGCCTAGTCTACCCCTTTGGTAAGATTGTGGTTCTGGTAGTTTTGGGGGCTCCGTCCTCCTTCAGATGGGATTATGGAGATGGTTATAGGCCTTGCCCTCAGGGGTCTCTGGGCCTGCCAGGAACAGCTTGATGAGGGCCCAGCAAACCAGGATCTGGAGAAGTGACCAAGCTGACATGTGAGCCCAACCACAGGCCTCAGGCTGTTTCATTCTGACCTGGAGTGCTCTTGGCCACTCCACTCCCAACCCAGGGCTGATCCCATTTGCCAGTCAGGGAAATTGAGGCACAGGGAGACACTTGGCCATGCCTCTCCTCTTCCTCCCATGTGCCCACCTGACTGTTCTCTATCCCTGAACCACGGCCCCAGCCCCTACCCCTTCCTCTAGGCTCAGGAGCACAGGGGCCCCTCTGAGTCACACTGAAGAGTTGAGTAAGTGGGGCCTGTGGCAGCCGGGGCTATAATTACCCAGGCTGGGGCTTGGGGTGATGAAACTGAAGCTGACTCCACCTCCACCCCAACTTGGTGCAGCCTCTGACACGCTGTGCAACTAGGCGCAGTTACTTCCCCTCGCTGAGCCTCAGCTGGGCAAATCTCTATAGTGTTAGCGCAGTCTGAGTCTCTTCTGTCCCCTTTGTGACCCAGCCCCATGCAGTGGTCTGGGCAGGGCACCTGGAAGACTTGGCAGAGCCACAGGAGGGGTGTTATTTTCCTCTTTCTATGGTTAGGAAGGGATTCAGAGAGGTTCAGCCTTTTGCCCAAGGCCATACAGCCAGCGAGGTCCAAGGCCCTTTTCAGCCCTTTGGAGAGGGCCTCTGTGTACCCCCTTGTCCCATTTTGCCGGGGACTAGTCACAGCCTGTCTTTTTGAAAAGGTCACAGTTTTTACTTCAAAGCCAATTGGGGTTTGGGGGTTTGTCTCACGAGGGGGCCCGGCCCAGTGCCCGCTGACCCTCGCCCTGTCCACAGGCAGGACAAGCTCAAGGTGCACATGAGGAAGCACACAGGTGAGAAGCCGTACCTGTGCCAGCAGTGCGGGGCGGCCTTTGCCCACAACTATGACCTGAAAAACCACATGCGTGTGCACACCGGCCTGCGGCCCTACCAGTGCGACAGCTGCTGCAAGACCTTTGTCCGCTCCGACCACCTGCACAGACACCTCAAGAAGGACGGCTGCAATGGTGTCCCCTCGCGCCGTGGCCGCAAGCCCCGTGTCCGGGGCGGGGGGCTTGTGGGACCCGACCCTGGCCCGGGGGCCACTGTGCCACCCAGTGCCCCGGCCCCACCGGGCTCCCCTGAGGCCCAGCGCAATGGCCAGGAAAAGCACTTTGAGGACGAGGACGAGATGGAGGTCAGCCCTGATGGCTTGAGCAGGTTGAATGTAGTGGGCGCTGGCGGAGGGGGTGGCGACGGGGCCACTGGGACCCCTGCTGACGGCAGCTTCGCGGCCGGACTTGCCTGAAAACCAAAAAGAGAAAACAGAAACCTGAGAGAGAGAAAAAAATCACCCACCACCCCTCCAAAAAAAAACACAAAAAAAGAAAATCTATCTATATACAGATATCTATATCGATATATATATATACAGATATATATATATGAAGCGTCACAGAATCTAGGATAGTGCTTTTCTCAGATTTTTCTCTTTCATGATGTTCTCTCCCTCCATAGGGAGTCTTGCTCTCCACTTCCCCAGCTCCCCTTTCCCCCATCCTGTTGATGGGTTTTGGGGCTTGATTTGGGGTTTGCGGGACACAAGGGTTCGGAGGGCCCCTCCCTCAGCACCCCCAGCATGGGGTCTGGGTCCATCTCAGACCTACGCAGGGCCCCAGGCCCTGGGCAGGGATGAGGGCTGCTGTGGGAGTGTGAAGCGGGACTGGGGTGGGCTTTAGTTTTTTTCCCTTTGCTGGTTTATATGAGTCTTTCAGACAAGACCTTAAATGATTTCTGTCTGCTGTGAGCGGACATTAAAATGGTCCCTGTCCCCACCCCCACCCTCCTTCCTCAGGGCACTTATTAAGTGGGGGTCTCTCCCTTTGATATCCCCAACGGCCTCCTTGCCTCCCATCCTTGCCTGTGGTCCCCTGTATCTCCTGGCCACTGCAACACAAATCTATTTATTTCCAAGTGTGGAGAAAGGAGAAAAGATGGGACAAGGGGGCACCAGGGTGGCTCCTAGGGGCTCCTGCTGCCTTCCTTCATGGCACTTACAACTCAGTGGGGAACCTGGGGGCCACCGCTCAGAGCGCCCCCCACCCCCATCTGTGTCACCTGACCCAGGCCACCCAGACCCCCATGAAAAGTTTAGAGATTCAAAACTTGTCTTCACCCTTAATCCACCTCTCCCCTTAGCCTTCTCCCAATTTTTAAAAGCACTTTTTAGATTGTTTTTCCTCTTTTCCTCCTTAAAAACAAAATTTATATATAGAGATATATATATATATAAAATATACTTTTTCTCAGAGGAGCAGGCAACAGTGTGGGGTGAGACAGCCAAGGCAGAGGGAACCCAGGGTCTTATGGTGGCAGGGATGAGGGGAGAGAAGAGTCCAGAAGTTCCAATGTCACAAAAGCAATAAAAAGATTTTACAAAATGAAAGGAAAAAAAAAAACCAACCAACCACAAATAGAAGTCTTGGCACTTTGTAACAGAACGGGTACTATACTTTATCTTAATTTAAAAACATGTTTACAAGTTGCAACCAACTTCTATGAAAAGTTGAAAAGACAAAGAGAGCGAGAGAGAGAGAGAGAGCGAGAGAGAGAGAGAGAGAGAGCAAAAAGAAATTCCTAAAAGCTGATTTATTTTTGTACAAAATAATAAAATAAAAAAAAACCCACCACCAGATGTAGAATCCACTTCTGTTCCCTGAGGTGAGAAGGGTCAGGGTCAGGAAGGCCATGAGCAAAGGCAAGGTCTCCTGAGGGAATTTGTGTTTCACCATGGGGGCTTGCCTGGCAGGCAGGACTGGGATTTTTGTGTTTCTGCCGTGTCCCCCACTCCCTGCCATTTTGTTCCCTCTTTTGGTTCTGATTTAGAGATGTCTCATTACCCACTAGCCATACAATGGCTATCCATGTCTGTGGGGACCCTCCTTACTGACTTCCTAGCTCAGGGATGGGCCCAAGAGAGGGCTGGCCTTCCAACCAGCCAGAGCAATCCATCACCCCCGCCCCAACCTGTCCTGTCCTTCTTCCCCTACCCTGGCTCACTTTCTGGCTTTTTGCCTTCCAACATGGCCACCTTTCCTTGTGGCCACTGAGGAGCTGCCATTTTGGACATGCCATCCCCATCAGGGGGCCCCATCTCCAGGGCCTTACACCCCCCCAGGCACCCCTCTTTTTACTCAAAGGCACTGACTGTCATCTGGGGGGTGGCACCTGCCTCCCCCAGCCTCCAACTCCCCGAAGGCCCGGTGTTCACCGAGCCACAGGCCACGGATGGGAGCCAGAGCAGGGGAGACCATGTTGCCAGAGGCCAGGGCACCTTCACCCCTCTTGCATATGCAATGCCTAGTGTGGGACTCTGTATATAGACACATCCTGCTGAGCTGAGATCTTCCCTCGTCAAAGCCCGAGGTGGGAGGGTGTCCCTGTACCCCCTCTAGTCACTGGCCCGTTTCCTGGTATCCCTTTGCTCTGACAAACTCCATCTTCTTTTTCATTTTCCTTTTTAAAGGGAAGTTTTTTACGAAGGCAACATTCATCATTGTTTCTACAGGATAGTTTTCGTTTCCTTCTGGCCTCCCCCAGCCCATCAGCCCCCCCCCCCCATGTCTCAGGAACCTCCCTTCTAAAGGTGGTGGCAGGGGTTCACACCCCAGCATCAAGGGGCGAGCTCTTTTAGAGAACCATCTGTAGAGGCCAAGGAGAGAGCTCGAGCACCCAGGCCAGGGACACCCTTCCACCCTACCCCAGCTCCCGGAGAGGTTCCCTGACGGGATAACCCTCTCCCCCTACCCACATACCTCCTTGCAATAAAACCAACTGAAAAATCACAACTGTCGTCCTGGCCAATGAGGGTGACCGGACTTGGGGGAAACAAGGCCTCTGGAACTATTGTGGGGCATGGGCTGAACCCTGCCGAGCACACTTTAACACAGCTCATTGGGAATTGCACTAAACCCTTACCCCTAGCTCTGCCCAGCTTTTGCCAGCCCTACCCACCCACTTCGCCTTAACCCCTCCTGCTGCCCGCCATTTTGTCCCGAGGGCCACAGCGACTGCATGGGCCCAGAGTCGGGACCCCCACCTGCCTGGCCCAGTCCCCCCAACTCCGCGCAATCACATACTGTATATAGATGTGAATCAATTTTATTTTTATTCTTTAAATTAAGGTTGTGATAAAGTGTTGCCAAAGATACTGCTGAATTCTCGCGTTTTAGGAAAAATATTTGAGAGGGAACGTGCTGACTGGTCGGAAAGGACACAGCAAAAGTTTTTTTGTTTGGTTTGGGGTTTTGTTTTTTTGTGTTTTCTTTCTTTTGGGGGGTGTTTTTTTTTAACTGCCTGGTACAAAAAAAAAAGAAAAAAGACAAAGTGAAATTGTTATTTCCATCATCTTGGGGAAGTTGCGTGGGTGTGTGCGTGCGCATGTGTGCGAGAGTGAGAGGTCCAGGCTGGGACTTAGGGTTGGAGGCTCGGGGGAAGCTCTTGGGCAGGGCAGTGAACCTGGCAGGATATGGGGCCCGTAGCCCCCACCTGGAGAGAGACAGAACTAGCCTTGCTGCTGCTACTTGCCTAGCTCCCTACCCTGACCCCAACCCTGCCTTTTGAGATTAAAAGAAAAAAAAAAAGGCAAAAAAATAGTTTAAAATTTTTGAAAAACCAGTGAATGTAAAGTGCCGGACAGGCCCAGCCTGGCACGGGTATGGGCCTGTGCCCAGCTGGGCTCCAGCAGGCCATACCAAAGTCTGCCCTCTTGGCGGCCTGCCCAGGAGATCCCTTGTGGCCATCTCGTCTTGTCACCCTGTTTATACAGGGCTGTCCCTCTGCTTCCTTCTGAGGGGCGTCTCAGGTGGAAAGGGAGGGTCCCCCAGTCCCCGCCAGGGTCTTTGGGGAGTCTGCACTACTGAGACCCATTTGCTGTGTCGCACATGGTGGGACCGAGGCATGGGCCAGGGGCCCCCAGAACTGAGGCCATCCAGGCAGCCAGGATTGTAGGAGGCCAGACAATGAGAATGAAAGGGAAAAAAAAAAATTAAAAACCAACAAAAAAAGCAAAAATCCTATTTTTTGAGAAAGAAAGATATTTATATTTGCAGTTTTATTTTAAAAAGTTATTTAAGCTGAGGAAGCAGCCTTCCTGGAATGGTGGTGTTGGCTGGTGCAGGATGGGTCAGGGCCTGGGGGCTTCAGCACCCAGGGGTCATAACCTCAGAGTTCAGACTAGCTCGCACTAAATATATAAATTTACATGTGGGAGTGGGGGCAGGACCAGGAGATAAAGGGGCTGGGGACACCCCGCCCCATGGCCAGGGCTGCCTGGAGGCCATGGCGAGGGGTCCTGATGCCTAGGTACCCCCCAACCCTACCCAGGCCCATATACAAGGTGCCTTGGACTTTGGGGGACCAGGCCTGGTGAATGGGGGTCGGGGGCCGCACCCCTGGGGGCACAGAGCACAGACATTCCATAGACTGTATTTGAGAGTCTTTATAAAATGTGGGAGATTTTAAAAAATGATAAAAATGCACTTTTGGGGGGTGGGGGGAGAAGCTTTAAAAGTAATAAAAACAAAAAGACAAAAGATGATGAGAAACCGGACATAAAAATAATTTTTCTTGTACATAAAAAACAAACCACTAAACGCAGCCTGTTACGACCGCTGCTGCCTCATTTGCCTGATTTTGATGTTCTTTTGTGTTTTGTTGGGGGGTGTCTGGGAGTGGGGATGGATGGTTTAGGGGCCCTTTGCCTGTGGGTTGGGCCCCTTGTTTTTATTACTTGGGAGCCCCAACTTTGGTTTTAGAGAGGACCCCACCCTCAGCCTCACTCTTCCTGCTAGGCCTGGGCAGTGGAGTGGGGAAGGGAGGGCCCTGGACACAGCAACTCTGCCTCTGGGCTCCATGGTGAGGTGGGTGGGGTGAGTGGCAGTGCTGTTACAGCCTGGTCCCCAACAGAGGAGGTGACACCCCCAGGCCAGGGCAGGTGGCTCTGGGAAAGGGCCCTGGGGATGGTGGGGGAAGGCAGGAAGAACCTGCTGGGAGGGCTCCTTGGTCACTTCCAATTACAAGGTTTCCAGAGGTTCTGGGCAAGGTGTCCTTCACTAGGGAACCCCAAGTCTGCCAGAGGCCTCCAACGTGCAGCCCACATTGGGCCCTAGTGACCTGGTCAAAGAGCTGAACTGGCTTCTCCCACCCCCCATATCCCCAGGGAGGAAGTCCGGCTGGGGCCCACTCACTGGGGAGGAAAATTGTGAACTGCTGCCGCCATCTCTGGATTGGGGTCACCAAACATGGCTGTTTCCAGGACCCTGGGGAGAACCCTCCTTCCTCCTGGGAGAGCCCCCAAGTCAGACTCAGGCCAGCAGGGCCCAGAGATGGGGTGGGTGACAGAAGGGTACTAAGAGGGTACAGATGGCTGTAGTCATGGCCTGAGAGAGGACAAGCAGGACTCCATGAAGTGGGCTCTTCATAACCACCACAGGGAATCTGTGGGGTATGGCCTGGCCCTTGGCTGAAAACACCAAGTGGAGAGCCTGGGGAGGGATTCTGGGTACAGACTCCAGTGGCAAGGTGTGTGCTCATGTGATCACACGGCAGACATGGGAACCCAGGTCTCCAACTCCGGCTGAGTGGGGGTGGGGGGTCCAGTTGTTCCACAGCCAGACACCAAGGGGACCTGGGCCAGCCACAAGAGACTGGAAACCTCTGATGAGGACGGCAATGGAAGCAGGGGTCCTCAGTCCATGCAGCCTCTTCACTCCTACATCCCCTCCCGAGGGTGAGAAGCTTTGGTTTTAGACAGATCACTTAAATACAGTTCCCCCTTACAATACCAGTGGTGGTAGCCTATTGGAAGGGTTGCACAACCATCATCACCATCTAGTTTCATAACATTCCATCACCCCAAAAAGAAGCCCTGTCCCCATCAGCAGTCACTCATCCTCCAGCCTGACACTAACCAACCCACTTCCTGTCTCTGTAGCTTTGTCTTGTTCACATTTCACATAAATGGAATCACACAGTGTGGCCTTTTGTATCTGGCTTCTCAGCTTCATGTTTTCCAAGTCCATCCACACTGTAGTGTCAGTGCTTCACTCCTTTCTATGACTGAGTATTCCAGTGCATGGATGGGCCATTTTATCCATTCTTCAGTTGATAGAACACTGGGGTTGTTTCCACCTTTTGGCTATTATGAGTAATGTTGTTAGAAGATTTATCTACAACTTGTCATGAGAAGATAAATTTTCACTTCCCTTGAGGGAGATATCTAGATGGAATTGCTGGGTCAGTTATTAACTCCATGTGTTTTTTGGAACTGCCAGACTGTTACCACAGTGGCTGTACCATCCATAATGTAAGAGGGTCCCAGTTCCTCCCCATTCTCACCAGGACTTGTCACTCATTCTTTTTTTTTTTTTTAAGTGAGAGTAGGGGAGATACTCCCACATGTGTCCTGGCCTGTACAGGATCCACCTGGCAACCTCCATCTAGGGCCGATGCTCAGGCCACTTGCAACTGAGCTATTTTTAGCACCTGAGGTGGAGGCTCCATGGAGCCATCCTCAGCACCTAGGGCTGACATGCTCAAATCAATCTAGCTATGGCTGTGGCAGCTGGAGAGAGAAGGGGAGAGGGAGAGGAAGAGGAAGAGAAGCAGATGGTCACTTCTCGCATGTGCTCTGAGTGGGGATCAAACCAGGGATTTCCGTAAGCAGGGTCAATGCTCTTAACACTGAGCAAACTACCCAGGGCCACTCACTGTCCTTTTTATTCTAGCCCTCCTAGTGGGTATGATTTGTATTTCTCTGGTGACACATTGTTGAGCATCTTTTTAGGAGCTGAATGCCTTGCCAGGCCGAGCAGATGTCCACTGGGCCAGGAAATTCAAAGTGAAATCTTCATTTGACCAAAATGCATCGCCTTTTGAATCCCCGACACCATGGTGCATAAAGGCAGAGAACTGTGTGTGGATGGGGAGGTGTTTGGTCCTTCGGTCCCCACAGTCCCAGATGACACCTCAGACACACAGAAAAGCAGATGCTCCGGTGGCTTCACCTTGACCTTTTTATTTGCGTTTTTAAAAAACAATTAAATTAGAATACAAATATTAGAAAACAGCGGCCCTCAGCTGCCAGTGCAGATGGAGGGGGCCGGACTGCACAACTGAGTTTATACAGTAAAACTGAATTTGCCCTCGACCAGATTTATGTTCTTTTCATCTTTAGACCTGAAAAGATATTGCTTCCTGACTAGTAGAGTTCTGTTTATACAAAAGAAAATTATACTAGGATGGGGGGGGGGAGCAAACAGAAGGGCAGGCAGAGGTGGTCTGGGGAAGCATGGCCTCCGAGGGGGCAAGGATGCTGGATGGTGGGCCAAGCACCTAGCTGCAGGTCCCTGGAGGCATCTGGGGTGGCTGTGGAAGCCCCATGGTTGCTGGACTCCTGAGGCTGATAGGGCTGCCAGAGGGCGGCCCCCCAGCCCAGTCCTGCTGGAAGACGAATATGAGGCTCCAGGAGAAAGGGGTGCAGAACAGGCCTCGTACCCGTCGGAAAACCCAAGAGCAAGAAGAGAGGAAGGAACCACCCCAAATTAAGAGGATGGGGCAGGAGTCCCTGCTGCCCCTCAGAGGTGGCCACCTTCCCAGCAGCGGCACCTGTGGACATCTGCGCTGTTCCGTAGGGAAGTTAACCTGAATTGGAGTTACCGAGGTAGCTGGCTAAAAAACTGAGACCCCCCCACGCCACACGGTGCCACACCCTGAAGCCCCCATCTTCAAAGGGGTCCTGGCCACATGCTGGGTCTTCAAAATACCAAGTTATTGCACTTTCAAAAATACAACACATCTGTGGCTAAACCCTCCCTAGCCCGCCCACAACCTCCACCCACCTGCCCATGCCCCCCACTGTCCCCTCCCCACCCCAACCCACTCCATGGCTTCTTGGCTAAAATGCTCACTGCTCAGAGGCTCACTCCAGGGTCTCTGGGCAAGAGAACAGTTCACAGAGAGAAGAAAAGCAAAGGAACAGATGAATGTCCAAGTTGTGGCTGCCACCAGGGAGCCCCTCCATCCTCCCTGCTGCCCAACCAGCCCCAGGTCCCTCTGCACCAGCTGGAATGGTCATTGGAAGAGGTGGGGCATCCTGGAGGGTGCAGTGTCCTGCCCACCCCTCTTCTGGGCTCTGACTTCGGCTGAGGAAGCAGTTGTATGGGTGGCTTGCCTTGTTTTTAAGAGTTAGTTTTTTTTTGTCGTTGTTTCATTTTTCTTTTTTTATGATTTTTTTGTCATTTTACTTTTTTTTAATCCTCCAGTAGGAGTCCAGAGGTACAGGTGCCAGGATCCAGGGAAAGGGGTGGAAAACCATATGAACAACAATAAAAAGAAAAAATAATCACTCCTCCCTCTGCACCCCAAGGCCCGCCTGTGCCCCTCCACATGGTGAGCACCAGGAAAGTTGAGTGTCCAGTCAGCTGGCAGTGGCAAGCGGTCAGCAGGCCGACACCAGGCCCTTCTGGAAGGGGCAGCGGCGCTTGGGCCGGGGGCCATCCTCGTCCTCATCCTCCTCATCTTCCTCCTCCTCCTCCTCTTCTTCTGAGGATGAGGAGCTGTCCAGTGTGAGGTCCACCACATCAGCTCCTGGCTTCCCATTCTCAATGTTGCCCACTGTGCTGCCCCCGCCTCCAGAGCCCCCAAGCATGCTGCCACCACCACCATTAACGCTGGGGCTGGACATGAGCCCATTGGTGTCTGAGGTGCCTGAGGGTGACAAGAACAGATAGATGCTCAGGATGACTGCTGACCCACATAACGGGGAAACAAGGTGTCAAGGGGGAGGGGCAATCCTGGGACATCATTTCTGTCTTGTGTAGGGGCCTCCTAATGCTGGGGAGCATGCTGTATAGGACCTGGCACACAGTAGGTGCTCAATAACTGTATGCTGCCTGCAATACAGAATTCTGAGCCCTGGCCTGTTCTACTCTGTGGAAATCAACTCTACGGGGGTGGCTGTGGCTTTTTTCCTTTATTTTTTCCATTTTGGTTTTCTTTTTTCATTTGGGGGTGGCTGTGTTTTAGATGAAAATGCCACACAGCAGGATACAAGTCATACTCAGAAACTGCCAAACCCCCAGAACAGGGATTGGGAGAAACCATGGGGCAGTTGGGGGGCTGGGCCAGGGACTCACCAAGCACAAGGATGGGGCACTGAGGGCTGCAGCTGCGCTCCTTCTCGGCGCGGATTGGGCACCACGAGCCATCTACCAGGTACTCAATTTCATCGGCATCCTCGCACTCACTCAGGATCTTGGAGAGGAGCCTGAGTTGGCGGGAGAGTAGGGGAGCTGATTCCTAGGCCAGCTGAGCTGCCCCTGCTCCCCTGGACTCTGGCGGGATGCTTGCTAAGCCACTTCCTTCTTTGCAAAAGTGGCTTTAGGAAAGCACCAAAGGGCCTGGTGACCTGTCTTAGAATGAGAGGGGGCCACCAGGTCTCTCCACTGCACATGGCCTGCACAAGCTAGGCCCTTTGGAAGGGTTTGCCAAATTGCATTGAGGGCCTGCAGCAGTCCATTCATGGCACAGTGATGGCCCTCCCCCTAACAAAGTGACCCCCACACTCACATTACGATTCTGTGCTGTCCCTAAGGCTCAGAGGACAGGTACATGCTGTTGAAAGCTCCCTATGAGGCTGTGGGATAGAGAAGACAGCAGAAGTGGGGCCTCCTCCCTCCCACACAGAGATCAGTTTCTCCTTGAGCACACCCGTTGGTGAGTTAGGCCTGGTGAAGTGTTCTCTGGCCCTGGGTAGTGAATGCTAAGGTACCATCAGCCAGGCCTATTTTATAGATAAAACGAGGCCTGGGGAAGGGGCGTGATTGCCCTGAGGCCACAAGACCAGGTGACAGCAGGTCTGAGTTCCAGTTCTGATCCCTGTGACTTCCTGGCTATAGGGCCTCAGTCTTTCCTCTGGTAGGATGAGGTGGGCACAGCACTATCTCCAGAAGCTGGGGGAACCTGAGAAATAGCCAATGCCCAGGCCAGGCCTAGTACAGGGAACACACACTTTGCAGTGGCAATGGGTCACCATGTCCCCCAGCGTTTGTTCACTGTCAAAGATATACCTGACTCCAAGTGAATTTGATCACTTAGGTCACAGTCACACAGGAGGGAGGCTGTCCTACTCTAAGATATCTTCTGGGGCTGATGGGGTCCCTTCCCACTCCTATTCTGAGGTCTCCCTTCATCACAGACCCACCACTATAGGGTCACCCTGACGTGAACACAGGGTGCCTGCAAGGCACCTCTCTACCTGGAAACTCCTACTCACCCTCCAAAGTCCCACTCTATAGTTCCTCTTCCTTCTTCAGGCAGAGCACGAGCAATACAGTATCTGAGTCTGACACAGTTACCCCCAGCCACCGTGCTCAGGTGGGAGTTTCCTGAAGATAGGGTCTGGGACAGAGTCCTTTTAGGGACACCTGGATCACCTAGCTCAGGGCCAGTGAGGGACAGCTGGCAAAGACTCAAAGAATAAATTCATGAAGTCAAAAACTTCTTCCAACAAGACTGCCAGGCTACACCAGGCCCCATGGGCTTTCTGGGATCATGGTCTGTGTCAGGCAGAACTATCGTTCCCAGCCCTGCCAGAGCTACTACCACCCAGGCCTGAGTGACCCACTCTTGGCTTGCTGGAGGGAGGGAAGGCGGGTGCTGGGTTGCACAGCTGCCAGGCTGGGGACAGAGCTGCCATTCAGGCCCAGCCCTCATGCCCAGCCCCGCGGGCCTCCTCACTCTACCCTGAGGCTGGACTACATAGGGGGCTGTGGCTTGGCCCCTCTGGGAGGGATCAGGCTCAGAGTTGGCTGAACCTGGGTTTGAGTTCTGACCTGGCTACCTATGAGCTGTGTGTGTGTGTGGGGGGCAGTCCCACGGCAGGTGGCTGCCTTCCCCCACCCCGAGCCTGTTTCCCCAGCTATAAGGTGGGGATAATCAGAGTCCATCTCCTGGGACAGTTGGGGGGTGGTGGGGAGGGCTTGGCAAGACCTTGAACATGGTGACTAGAGATGAGTGCTTGAACGAGAGAACAAATTCATACCCAGCTCTTACAGGTCGAAGGTGGAGGTGTCACTCCTATCCCTACTGTGAGCACACACCCTAGGCTGTACGTCTCAGCCTTGAAGGGCTGGCGGGTCCAAAGTTGGGTGCCAGCATACGAGCTCCTGTCTAGGCTGCTGCCTCTCCCTGCCCCCACCCGACTCTGGGGACAGGGGTAGGTGTGGCCAATGCCTGGCAGGAGCTACTCAGTCAGGTGCTGGGCTCGGTTTCTGGAAACCTAAGACCTAAGCAAAGTTTCCCTTTTAGGGAGAATGGCCTTTTGCCCCTTGTCCCCCTGTAGGGTAGGAAGAGCCTGCTTGTTAGACGGGTTGGGGGACAGCCTAGACACATGCCAACACCATCTAAAAAGGGAACAAGTGGGACATGACCAGGATTTGGGGGAGATGTGTCCTTTTCCTTCTATGGAGGGCACAATTAGCTAAGGCGGTACGGAATGAACTTCAAGAAGCAACTTCTTGAATTGTGCATCAGCCCAGAGGTAAGGGATTCTCAGGTTTCCACGTTATGTGGGGGAAAACAGCCTCTAATAACACAAAGCACTCAGAGTATACTGGAACTCCTGGGTCCAGAGCCCTACTCTGAACCCTAAGCAACACCGCTGCCACCTACACAGCAAAAGCCCTAAGTCCTGCCTTTCTTACTTCCAAAGCTGCCACAAGGCACAGAGGCCTTGAAGTTGCACAGATCTGCTCTTCATTCCCCAGAGGTCCAAAGAAGTGAGGGGCAGAGCCCCAATGCAGCCTAGCAGGCAGTGTGGTGGTCCCCTGTGCCTCAGCAACTCACCCATCTATGATGAGCTGGTCGTAGGGGGCCGGTTTGTCGCACACTGGGCACATCCAGGTAGGTTTCTTTTCATTCATCTGGAGGTAGAAGACGGCATCGAAGCACTGCAGGTGGGCACAGGTCTCCGCCCGGCAGGGCACCGACAGCCGCATTTTCACCAGCTGTGAGGAGGGAGCGGAGGGGTTTGAGCAGGCCACCTGGCCAGCCATTGACCACCCCAGGAAGCCCTCACATAATACACAAATGAGGGAGAGGGACCACCACATTAACTCACTGGGCAGATGAGGGAGACCCGCACACCAGTGGTAGCGATCTCACTGTCAGGGTCCAAGCGAAGCTTCTCTTTAACTGTGGAGAAGGGGGTGGCCAGTCAGTGGGAAAGGGGCAGAGATGCCCACAGGGCCAGGCCAGGAGACAAGTTGGGCAGCAGCCACAATTACTTCTGACAACAACCTGGGCGCACCCATGAGGCAAACCAATCCCCCAACAAGCTGACCCTGATGCAGCTTTTTACAACCCACAGGACTTTTAAATTTATTTTATTTTTATTTTATTCATTTTAGAGAGGAGACACAGAGTGAGAGAGAAGGAGAGAGAGAGAGAAAGGGGGGAGGAGCTGGAAGCATCAACTCCCATATGTGCCTTGACCGAACCAGTGCAGGGTTTTGAACTGGCGACCTCAGTGTTCCCAGGTCGACACTTTATCCACTGCGCCACCACAGGTCAGGCCCCACAGGACTTTTCTGGAAAAATTCAGGCAACACACACCCACCAACAGGCTACCAGCTGTGCCTTTGTTAATTCCAACACTGGGCACATCCTGAGAGCCCCTACTTCGAAATAGTGCCCACTAGGGAGCACCAACACTCCAGTCAGGAGCACCCACCATGGGCCCTGCAAGGACAGGAGCAAGCCCACCAGCACAGCATCCCCTGCACGACCAAATGTTACTTCTCCAACAAATGAAAAGTGATGGTGCCACTACAAAAATCACACACAACATGGAAACATGCTCACACCACCAACCAAACCACCTTTAAGACTGAATGTAATGCGGAGTAAGACTGGAAGAAAACACACCAAGCGTAGCCCTGGGACTGGCCTGCAGGGGGTGCTCAGTCTCCCTCCTTCCCTTTTCCTGTACTTTCTGCTTTTTTTTTTGGTATTTTTTTTTTAATTTCTTTTTTATTTTATTCATTTTTGAGAGGAGACACAGAGTGAGAGAGAAAGAGAGAGAGAGAGAGAGAGAGAAAGAGAGAAAAGGGGGAGGAGCTGGAAGCATCAACTCCCATATGTGCCTTGACCAGACCAGTGCAGGGTTTTGAACTGGCGACCTCAGTGTTCCCAGGTCGATGCTTTAGCCGCTGCGCCACCACAGGTCAGGCTGTACGTTCTGCTTTTAAAACAGGGACACTGGCAAACTGTCCTCAGAGGTGCATACAGTTAAACTCTATCCCCACATAAATCAGGGCAAACTGACCCTGAGTCCTGCAGAGTGGAGGCCACCCTGCTTGATGCTGGAACTGTCCCCCACCCTGTGACTCCTTCCCTCCCCTAGGAAGCCTCCTCCCCCCTCCCACCCTGGGTTGGGCTTGAGGGTGAACATGCAGGCTTGCCCTCACCCCAGTCAATAATACATCAGTATGAATTTCCACCCCACGGTTCCCCTCTCTAGGTAACAATAAAGGTGGAACCAGAGGCTCTGACTCATTAAAAAGAACATGAGCAGACCCTGGCCTGGTGGCTCCGTGGATAGAAGGTTGGCTAAGTGTATGGGCATCCTGGGTTTGATTCCTAGTCAGGGCACACAGGAGAAGCGACCATCTGATTCTTCACCCCTCCCTCTTCCCCTCCTGCAGCCAGTGGCTCAATTGGTTCCAGCATGGCCCTGGGTGCTGAGGATAGCTCCCCTGGAGCACATCAACCTCAGGTGCTAAAAAAAAAAAAAAAAGCTTGGTACAGAGCATCCACCTCAGATGGGGTTGCTGGGTGGATCCCGGTTGGGGTGCATGTGGGAATCTGCCTGTCTCCCGTCCTCACCTAAAAAAGCAAAAAACTAAGACAAAAAACCATGAACAGCTAAGAATGGATGCAGTGTGCACTAGGTTTTGAAGCAAGGCCTGGCTTCCCCACTGACAGAAGGTTTGTGCATCAGGCAGGGTTCAAGTGAAACAAAAAACAGGACTTCCCAGTTGTGACTGGAAGTCCCACTGGTGATGATGCCCAGCTTGGGGCTGTGAAAAGGAAGTGTCGGGCTTCCTGTAGCAAGATAACTTGGTGGTCTATCCTACCAGGGCCTGGGCTGCCACATATACCCCTCCACCCACAGTGCTGCATGGCCCGTTGTTCCCCACTGAGGAGTCAAGCCAGGGTTCTATGTGCAGCAACCCCATCCTGTGGGCTGCTAGTGCCTGGATGAACCCTGCCCCGGGCCAACAGGCAAATCTGGTCCAGTTGGCCACTGTCTCCAAAGGGAAACAGGCAGGTGTGACCAGGGGTAGAAGAAACGGCCCTCTGGCCTAAACAGGTGGTGGTATAGTAAATAAAGCATTTACCTGGGATGCTGAGAACCCAGGTTTGAAACCCCGATGTCGCTGGCTTAAGCACAGGCTCATCTTGTTGAGCACAGGGTCGCTGGCTTCAAGTCCAAGGTTGCCGGCTCGAGCAAGGGGTCACTAGCTTGGCTGGAACCTTCCAGCCAAGTCATATATAAGAAAGCAACCAATGAACAACTAAAAAGTACCACAACTACAAGTTGATGCTTCTCATCTCTCTCCCTGTCTGTCCCCACCCCCCTCTCTTTCACAAAAAGAAAATAAATAAAAATAAAAAAATTGTGGGCACTCTGAGGGAAGAGAGAGATGGCAGGGTTGGGTGCACAGACTGAGGCTCTGGTGTCAGAAAGCCCTAACTCTGCCTGCCATTCTGCACCTCAGTGTCCACACTGGTCAGAGGCTATTAGAAGTCAACTCAATAACCTGAGAAGGCCAGTGACTTGCCTGAGACCACACAGCTGGCCAGTGGAGGAATTCCTGGGTATAAGCTATGGGCTGGGAAGCCCTTGGTGCAGGGACACAGAAAGAGACAGAACCAATTCTGAGTTCCATCGGCCAGTGTTTTAAAGATTTTATATATTGATTTTAGAGAGAGGAGCGAGAGGTAAAGGTGGGGAGAGTGGGAAGAATCAACTCTTAGTTGTTTCTTTTATGTACCTTAACTGGGTAAGCCTGAGGTTTTGGGATTCTGAACCAGTGACCTCTGTATTCCAGGGTCAACATTCCATCCACTGCCACACAGGGACAATGTCTGCCAGTCTTGATGGTAGTATTTTTTTTTAGTGAGAGAGAAAGGGGGGGGGGGGACAGACGGATGGGGAGACAGACAGGGACAGAGAAACAGAAAGGGAGATGAGAAATACCAACTCGTAGTTATGGCACCTTAGCTCATTGATTGCTTTCTCATATATACCTTGACCAGGGGCTCCAGCTGAGCCAGTGACCCCTTGCTCAAGCCAGCGGCCTTGGACTCAAGCAAATGACCTTGGGCCTCAAGCCAGCAACTATGGGTCATGTATATGATCTCATGCTTAAGCTGGCGACCACATGCTCAAGCGGGTGACCTCAGGGTTTGAACCTGGGTCCTCAGCGTCCCAGGCTGACACTCTATACACTGCACCACTGCCTGATCAGGCTGATGGTGGTATTTTTAATGCTCTATCTATCCCCCGGCCCATTTTTTGATTAAGAGTACAAAAGCTCTCCTCAAAACCCCTGCAAGGCTCTAAATAAGCCCCACATGCTCAGCTGACCCAGACACCTGGCACACTTGGGTGTGTGAGCACATCTTGCCTGTCCTTGCCTCTGGCCTCTGCACTGACACCCAGGTTTCTCCAGAGACCTCCTGAGTTCCCTGAGCCCCAGGGTGATGGATGGACCCTGGAAGGTCCAGTTTCCCCACTGGGCACCCCCCCCCCCAAGCATACACAACAAGGTCCCCACATCCAGCAAAGGGAGGGTCAGCAGTGAGAGAGCCAGAACCACCCTCAGTCACCAAGGGGAAGGCACCGCAGTGCTCACCCAGTGCCTTGCACAGCTCCGGATGCTTGACCCCGATGGTTTTCAACCTCTGCAACAGCTCTGAGGAGGTCAGTTGCCGCACCAAATATAAGGCCACCGAGTAACTCTGGGGGTAGAGGGGGGTAGGGGCATCAGGGCTGGGTGGGGCCAGGCAGGGTAAGCAGAGGCAGGGTAGGGGTGGCCGGGGCAATGGAATGAGCAAGTGGGCAGCACCCGCCCCACTCACCTTGCCGTAGTTCCCCCAGGTCACGGTGATGCGGTTGGTGGCGGACGACATGTACATGAGGTGGGTGAGGTTGATAGGGCGACAGGGCCTTTTGGGCTCCACTCCGGGTTTATTCGAGGGGTAATAGCCCTGGGAGCAGATGGAGGCTCAGCCACGGCAGATGGTCCGTGTCCCTGCCCTTCCCTCTACCCTTGCCAACCCACAGTAGGTCTGGGGGTGCCTGGAACCCTGCTCACCGGGACTGAGCAGTAGCTGTGGTTGACCTTCACAGCAATGTTGGGTGGGTACTGGTCCTCCTGAGGGCTGCTGGTATCTGAATAACAGATTCTGTAATGACAATGGGGACCATGAGGTTGACGGCAGGGCAAGGGCCCCTGGGAGATGCACGAAGGACCAACCAGGCCACATCAGGCCTGGTGGGTAGATCACAATGCTGGGTGGGTAGATCGTAATGCTGGGCTGTACATGGGGATCTGAAGGGTCTGGCTTAAATAAGGAAGGCTGGTGGTATGTCCACAGCCAAGGACAGCCAGCAGGAAGAAAGGGAATCTACCTCTAGTCAGGAGCCTCAGAGGGTGTTATGAGGGAAGGGGCCTGGCTACGACACACTTGGGGTGGGACATGGCAGGGCTGTGGCCACCCAGGGTAGGAGGAAGTGGCCAAGTGTTCCCTCAGGAGCTGGAGCTCCTGGGCTTACCTTAGGACGACCTGCACGGCCTTGACCCCAGGCTGCAGTTCTCTGTGCCCCAAGGAAACCATGAGGAAGGAGAGGAAAAGAGAGGTCAGTGAGGTGGGAGTGCATTTAGCACACCATGCCAACCCTTCAGCTGGGTGACCACTGGCCTCTCCTGGGCTAGCCAGGCAGCCTAACCCAATAACTCCCTTGGCAACCGAAGGCCAACAGATGCCACCTAGAATATTTTCTCCTGCCACTTACTCACTGGTGATTTGGGGCAATGACTTCCCCTCTCTGGACAATAGGGGAGCTGGTGTGGATATTAAGTAGGTTAGGTGCAGGACTGGCATGTACTGAGTGTCCGGACAAGTGGCTGCTCCAGTGGTGACGCTGTCTCAGCTGGAGACGTAGAGCCTCAGAGAGCAGAGCTGAAGACCTGGGGATAGCTCAGTATCCTTACCTGGGTGACTCTGCCCCCGTGGACACTGGCCATGTCTGGGGACATCAGTGGTCATAACTAGGGGTGCTCCTGGCTCCCAGGTGGCAGCGGCCACAGATACCACTCAATACCCAATAGTGCGCAGGATGACCCCCGTCAGAGAATGACCTGACCCTGATGTCAACAGAGCTGAGGGAGACAGACCTTGCTAAAGGGGGACACAGGCCCACCTCTTGGGGCTGCAGGTCAAAAGCAGTGAGTGTACGGACTGTGCACATGGACCCTGAATGGGGTGGGGGTGAGTACACAGGACACAGGGTCTGTACCAGATCTGGCTGAAAGCTCTCATAGGCCACCTGAGACTACATCCACCCAACATCTAGCTATGGTGTTTAGAAGGGGGGCGGGGCAGAGCACCTGGAGTTCCTGATCAGCTCCACCTGTCTGGGCGTCAACGCAAAGATGCATGGACTCTCTTGAAGCTTCTCATTATTCTGTGGAACTGAAGACAAACATGGGGAAAGGGTCACATGTGGTACCTGGCAAGGGTGCCAAACCCAGTCACGGTCATTTCTACTGCCTGGCCCTCTTCAGGACAGGAAACAGGAAAGAGAAGGCTGAGTCCTGCCTAGGCAGTGCCACGAGGGATGAGGATAAGGGGGGACACACCCCTTCTTGGGGCCAAACCTCAGCCTCTGGTCAGGGAACACTTACCACTCACCCCTCCCCCCAACTCCCACTGAAAGCCACCCTCAGAGCAAATTTTTTAAAATTTTTATTTTAAAAAATATTGTATTTATTGATTCTACAGAGAGAGGAGAGAGTGTGGGGGGTGAGAAGTATCAACTCAGTTGCTTCAGTTTAGTTGTTCACTGCTTGCCATATGTGCCTTGACTGGGCAAGCCCAGGTGAGCAGTGGCCTTCTCATCCCTGTGTGATTCAGGTGTTCATTCAAGAAAACTGAGAACTGCTCCACTAGGAGAAAAGAGCTGTGCTGGGCCAGGAGGATGCAGCACAGACATGCCACGTGTCTTCCAGCCAGCCTGCTCTCTTCAGAAACAATTCTGTCCCACCTGGAATGGCTGTTCTGGCACATCTGGAGCACATGTGCCCATCAGTGCAGATACACTCACGCATACAGGATGATGAACGCTCACAGTCATACAGTATTCAGAATGGTTTCTATCAGCAAAAGACTGTTAACCACCTAAATGCCCACCAATGTGGTCTGGTTAAGATATGCTCCAGGAGGTCTCATATAAAGGACTTCTATGCAACTGTGAAAACAGATAACGAAGGATCAAGAGATTCTTCATGTTCTGATAAGGAGTAACCTCCAAGATGTTTTTTTTTTTTGTTTTTTTTTTTTACAGGGACAGCGAGAGAGTGATAGATAGGGACAGACAGACAGGAACAGAGAGAGGTGAGAAGCATCAATCATTAGTTTTTTGTTGCCGTTGCAACACCTTAGTTGTTCATTGATTGCTTTCTCACATGTGCCTTGACCGCGGGCCCTCAGCAGACGAAGCCACCCCTTGCTGGAGCCAGCGACCTTGGGTCCAAGCTGACGAGCTTTTGCTCAAGCCAGATGTGCCCAGGCTGGTGACCTTGGGGTCTCGAACCTGGGTCTTCCGCATCCCAGTCTGAAGTTCCATCCACTGCGCCACCGCCTGGTCAGGCCCTCCAAGATGTTTTGGTTGCATAAAAACATGCTGATATGTGTGTCACCAAACACAGGGAGGTGATCTGTGCAAGTACACATTGGCTTATCTGTACAAGAAACATCTCTTAGAGGAGGGGGTGCGAGAACTGGCCATACTCGTAAGAATGAGCTTTTATTTTTTTTAAGATTTTATTTATTGATTTTAGAGAGAGGAGAGAGACAGAGAGAAGGGGGGTTCGGAGCAGGAAGCATCAACTCCTAGTTGTTGCTTCTTATATGTGCCTTGACCAGGCAAGCCTGGGTTTTGAACTGGCATCCTCAGCATTCTAGGTTGATGCTTTATCCACTGCGCTACCACAGGTCAGGCAAGCTTTTTTTTTTTTTTTTTTTTAAAAAAGATTTTATTTATTGATTTCTAGAGAGAGGAGAGAGAAAGCGGGAGAAAAGGGGGAAAGAATCAGGAAGCATCAACTCATGGTAGTTGCTTCCTGTATGCACCTTGATCAGGCAAGCCCAAGGTTTTGAACCAGTCATCTCAGCATTCCAGATCGACACTTTAGCCACTGTGCCACCACAGGTCAGGCAGAATGAGCTTTAAAAATTTATACTGCAAATCCTTGAGAACAGGAGTGGGCAGACTTTTATAAAGAGGAAGTATAAATATTTTCGGCTTTTTGAACCACAAGATCTCTGCCCTGATGTCCCCACTCTACCCTGCATTATGGAAGCACACAAAAAGGTGTGGCCAATAAAACCTGATTTAGGGAAACAAGCAGCTCTAGCTGGCCAACCCCTGCCTAGAAATCTTCTGATTTCCAAACTACAACAGGTAACCTATTTAAGCAAATGTGACTCAAACTTAAAACCAGCTCCAGCTTTGATGCCAGACTACCTGGCTTTTTTTTTTTTAAAAAAAATTTCTTTTTATTTTATTTATTTGAGAGAGGAGAGAGAGAGAGAGAGAAAGGGGGGAGGAGCTGGAAGCATCAACTCCCATATGTGCCTTGACCAGACCAGTGCAGGGTTTTGAACTGGCGACCTCAGTGTTCCCAGGTCGACGCTTTATCCACTGCACCACCACAGGTCAGGCTACCTGGCTTTATACTCCAGTTCTATGCGGGGCTGTACAACCCCATCCTGGCCCAAGCCTGGCCACCCCAATGCACAGGACCCACTTCTTGGGGTACACAGCCAAATCTGTAGCTGGTGTTTAGTAAGAGGTGGCTGCTGCAACTGCCACACTCCTGCCAATTCATGGTTGTTTGTTGAGGGCCCTGCTGGTCCCTTCAGAGTCCTGGATGGGGTCCTGAGAAGGACCACCTAATTAGGCACAGGGATGCTGGCAGGCCACCTGCAGACACCTCAGACCTGCCCACAGAGCCCAGGGCAATTATTATTATATATATATATATTTTTTTTTTAATTTCTTTTTATTTTATTCATTTTTAGAGAGGAGACACAGAGTGAGAGTGAGAGAGAGAGAGAGAGAGAGAGAGAGAAAGAGAGAAAGGGGGGAGGAGCTGGAAGCATCAACTCCCCTATGTGCCTTGACCAGACCAGTGCAGGGTTTTGAACTGGCGACCTCAGTGTTCTCAGGTCGACGCTTTATCCACTGCGCCACCACAGGTCAGGCGCAAGGGCAATTATTTTTGTGGGTAGAGGGACCTCACAATATTTAAGCTGGGCTGCCAAGACTGGGTGAAAGATCAAAGATACCAGACCCCACACCTCAGTGTCACCTGGGTAGGAAGGGAAAGATACTCCAGGAGGCTTCTTAGGAGGCATACACTGACCAGGGAGCTCTACCAGCAGAAATAGTGCAAGAAAGGTGGGCAAGCTGGTGGTGGAAAGGCCAAAACTCTGGGTCCCTTTCCTGGAAAGACTCCTATTTCTAGGTGAGGCTGCTGTAAGGACTCTGAACTCTGATTTTCCGCTGTGTCATTGGCCTGGAGTGGCACACTGCTTTCCCAGGAAGCCAGGTGGCTGGTGTGAGGTGACCTGCTATCTCCGTTAGGAAAAGGTACACCCTATACCATCAGGAAGGGATTGGGGGTCCCCCAAACCTGGGCCTTCACCAGCTCCACCTTCAGCTGCTCAGAGCTGAGATGTGGGCAGCATCCATGACTCTTGTCATATCCCCTCCACCATCAACTCTTCAGCCAATCCTGTCAGCATCCAGTGCTCTCCCCCTCCCACCACCACTGCCCATTCTCATCAGTAAGAATACTGTTTGTTGGTCTCCAGGCTCCTGGGGCTCACCATCTACTGCATAGGATCTCAGGGGGAAGTTCTGTCCACCCATGTGGCCTTAATTCCACAGCAGCTACCCTGGTCTCTTCCTTATGCTTCCCACCTGTCAAATACATCCCGCCTTAGGGCCTTTCTATGTGCTATCCCCTCTTCCAGATCATTCCTCCCTCAATGATCTCCACCTCTCTGATGTCGTTTTTTAATTTTATTTAAAATTATTTTACTTACTGATTTTAGTTGAAAGAGAAAAGGAGATAGAGAGAGACAGGAACCTAGATCTGTTCCTGTGTGTGCCCCGACCAGGGATTGAACCGACAACCTCTGTGCTTTGGGATGATGCTCTAACCAACTGAGCTATCCGATCAGTGCCCTGATCTTTTAAATTTGCGCTAATGCCACCAGAAAGAAAGCCTTCCCCAAGCACCTATATTTAAAATCTGCACCCCTCACAGCCTCTCAATTCTGGAGCTCCTCACTTCTTTTCCTGCTCCATTTTTCTCCAAAACCTTTATTTACTTCCCAAGAATCAACACAATGTCCATGCTCTTTGGGTCATCATGAACACCAACTTAACCAAAAAGTACTTCAGTTGTCACCCACACTGCTGTAAGTTGAGTAAAGGTGGCTGCAAACCCCACGCAGCCCCCATTTGCACCCATAAGCCTCTGCACCCTCCAGGGACGAAGGGGAGGGAACCCCTTGCTCCGAGTCCTCTGGGGAATGGGAATTCTGGGAACGGGTCCTTGATCTAGATCCAAGATGCTGACCAACCAAGAGGGCCTGCATATCCATCTCCACCCTAGGCTGCCAAGCAGCCTCTCAAACTGCACCAGCAAAGAATATTTAAGGAACTGAGCAGTTGCTCACAATATACTGAGAGGAGAGTGACAAAACAACAGTCAGGGCACAATTACATCTTCATAGGATCACACTGCAGAAAAAAGAAGGCAGCAAACCCACACTGCCAGCAATGGTGCTCCAGGGGGAGTGTTATTACCCCATGCTTTCTACGATGAATACATAGTTTTACAAAAGTTTAACTTAAAAAAAGAAAAAAGGAGATTTGAAGAGGCCGGTTGATGGTACCGGTCTTCTGTTTCACAGGCCAGAAGCCTGTCTACTAGCAGCCTGGGACCTGGGATGCCGTATGACTGGGCATACATCACATCTGGCTGTGGGACGGCAGGCAAACCACTGTGCCTCAGGGATCACACCTGCCTCAGAAAGAAGTTGAGAAAACAGGACCAGAAAAACCCATGGAAACTTCAGCAACTCCAAAGCCCTTGGGACAATCCCCATGCTTCCCTTGGCCCACCCGTCTCATGCTTTTTGGCCTCTGTTCTCGCTCTCTCCCTCCCTCCTGTGACCATTATCTGGTCACAATGATCTCCATTCACAAGCCCTCTCTCACCACTGGGCTTCTGGCTGGAACACACTACCCTGTCCCCTCCTTTGTCCAGTTTACTGCTACTCACCCTTCAGGTCTGGGGAGGAATAGTGCCTCCAGAAGGCCTTCCTGGCTACCAGCTACCCACAAAAGCATAGTAAGGGGCTCCTGGTACTGACAGTCTCCTAAAAACCCTGCATTCCCCAATCAGAGCATTCCTCACCTGGCACCATTTAATCACTCCTAGTACAACTTCCTGACAATATGTGCCAGGTCAGAGATGCCCCCCCCCCACCTTGTTGCTTAGTCAATGTCAGCCAAAGGACTCAGGCAGGATGAAGGACATCTGTATGCCCTGAACAATGGGGCGGGTGCCAGAGCAGCAGCTCACAACCACCTGGGTGCTGACCACCTCTAGGAGGCATGTGGAGAACTGAGGGATGCCTAGAGTTGTCAGGACATGGGATGGTAGTAGGAGCAGGCTGAATGGCCCCGCACCATGAGGTACTGGCCACAGGATGCTAGGAAGCCTCTCAGAGCAGCACTGCTCGAGGTCTTGTTTCCTTCCTTCCTCCTGTAAGTCTCATGATGACCTCCCTCCCCCCACCTCTTACAGCGAAGTCTGGGCCTTCCCAGACTCTGGCCACTGACATCCCAAGTGGCTGGGCTGGGAGGACCCTACGGCGTTAAGATGCCAGTGAACCCCAAGCTGAAGCATGCTGCAGTCTGAAAGCCAATGCCCCTGCCCCTAGACTGCCTGGCCACCAGCCTGTCCTGGCTGGGAAGGGGAGGACAGATGGGATCCTTGTGCAGAGAGGAGGCCTGGGGTCCAGAACTATTGTGTGGTTCAGAACAGGTGCCTCCCTGCAGGGGTGCAGGCACTTATGGTGCAGGGAAGAGTTAGAATCCGGAAAATGTCTGAGTACACAGCTCAGAAGCCCCTTCCTAGCGATGCTGTGTGACCTTAAGCCAGTCTCCTGACCTTTTTGGCACCAGCTACTGCTCCCACCGGAGCAGATCATCTGTCTCTTAAGGTCCTTCCAACTCCCAGTCTGGGGCTCTATTCTTCCCTGCACATCACCCACCCCAAACATTCCACTCTGTGTGATTTATGTCTGCTGTCCCCTTGGCACGGGATCTATCTAGGAGCCAGCCAGCAGTTTTTCTAGTGGAACGGAGCACAGTATGTGGGCCTTGCTGTGGTTGGTAGGTCAAGGCAAGGTGTAAAAGAAAGCTGGCCGAGCCCCAGCCTCCTGAAGTGGTTCTTGGGCAAGGCCAGTGTGGAAGAATTCACAAGGCGAGGCACCCAGGGTGCAAGATATTCAGACAACTGCTGGTCTGGGAACAGAGGGGACGAGACTGCTTCAGGATCAGGACCTGTGCTTGGTGAGGCCTCTTCCTAGGAACCCAGGCAGTCCCCAAGGGTACCTGAGAAAATGGGACTCCCAGAGAAGGGATACACCTGGGACAGAAGTGGACAAGTGGATGGGAGGAGAGGTAGGGCTGGGTCAGCCTCTTTGTTCTGAGCCACCAGAATAATTCCTGGTATAGACAGGGGAGCAGACTCTCCCGGAGATCAGGTGACCGGGGTCCCTGGGGGCTCAGGGCAAAGCAATGCATTGTGGGGTGGGAGTGACTGCAGGCTTGCAGTGCAGGAAGGAAACCCATGGTCCAGGCAGGGGATGAGAGGCCGCCAGCCTGCCCTAGTTCAAAGTCATCTCCAGCCCCATCCCCCACCCAGCGCCAAGCCTGCCCTGCAGCTTCCCAGTGAAAAAAACCCAGTCTCCCCTTTACAAAGATCATTCTGAAGTCTGAAATGTCAGCTTAACCTTCAGGATCAACCAGCTAGCCAGCCAGTTCTGAGGACTCCAAAACCTCCTAGAGAACCCAGTGGTGTGATGGGGGGAAGGGGGTAGTTACAGCAACTAGATAAGAGGTTGGGGCAGCAGAGACAGGGGAAGTCACCCTGGAAAAACTCAGGAAGGGGCCTTAGTTCTCTAGCACTACCACATCAACCCCATGACAGGTGCTGCTGGGCCAACCAGTACTCACCTGAGGGCTGGTGAGAAGTACCTCCTCATATCAGTAGAGAAAGCAGTAGAGGGCCTCAAACCCCAGGACTGGGACCACCCACAACTCCTTCCACCTCACCTAGAACCACAGGCCCTCTGGCCCAACTTCACCTAAGGCAGGACAGAGGGGGCCGGCTGGTCCAGTACTGAAGCCAAAGTTTGATAAAGGAGCCCCCTGGCTGAGCAAAGGAAGATGCCCAGTCAGCAGGATGGGAAGGAGTAAACCAAGCAGCCAGGGACATGAGGGGCGAGATGTAAAGGGACCAACTCACAACTAGGGCCTGTGCCCAGCATGCAGGAGGCATCAAGTAAAGATGTGGGGATTAAATGGGAGATGCAGATGGCAGATGGAGTGCTGGGGGAGGCAGGACCCATCGTGGTGGCACAGGCTGGGACACCCTGAGAAGGGAACCTCCACAGGGCAGGGAAGTTTGTCTGCTTCAAGTTGGGGGGGGGGGGGTTCTATCCAGCTGGCACTCAAATATATAGTGTGTAACTGAGAAATTTAATGAATAATTGGTGAGGGTGATATACAATGGAAGAGGTGTCTAGGAACACTCAGAGGCAATCTGTGTGTTAGCAAGAGGCCCAGGGCATTCTACTTGGAGCCCTGGAGGGCCAGAAAGTTGTGGCTGGTCAGTCTTCCAGGCCTGAGCTGAGACAACATCTGAGACTGCCACCTACCCCCAGCCCTGGCTGACACCTTGACTGTGACCTTATGAGGAACTCTGAGTCAGAATCACCCTGCTAAACCATTCAAGTTTTGATCCTTGGAAACTGGAATCCTCAATTGTTTTAAGCTGCTGGTATTTGGAAAATTTTGTTACATGGCACTAGGTCACTAATTCAAAGACCCAAAGGTAGCCGCTGTGGCTGCTAGGAGGGACAAGACCTCTGTTGTCCCTTGGCCATTGCTGCTTCTCAGAAAGTATACCAGGTCAGTCATGTGGACACCAGGAGAACTCGGAAGGCAGGACCCCCAGGGGAGGTGGTGGACTCACCCAGTTCGGTAGGTTTCAGTAATTCATCTAGCACGTTAAAGAAGGGTAGCTTCACCAGGCGCACTTCTGGCTTGAGGGTCTTAGCAGGTAACCGTCCAAGTCCATTTAAGTACTTGCCATAGAGCACAGGGTAGTCAATGTTGGGGCCTGTGATGGGAGTCCTGGGCACTGTGCTGGCCCGGTCGTAGGTTGAGTGCATGGTCAGGGGGTCCAGGGGCCGGTGAGGCTGCGAGATGGGCTCTGAGCTCTTCTTGGCATAGCGTGTTTCATAGAGCTCCTTGATCTTCTTGAACAACTCAGGGCTACAGTCAAACTGGACTAGCTGGAGGGCCCGGGTGACAAGTTCGTGTTTAAGTCCACTCTTACTCCGGCCGACGAAACCCAGGAGCATCTGAAGATCGGAGACTCGAAAACTCATCACCATGTTCTGGGAAGATCAACCACAGACACACGTGCTCAGGGAGGGGTTACCAGAGTCAGAGAACACAAATGGAGCCTGGGCCCAGAGTGGGGGGGGGGGGGGAATAAAGAAATTAGACCCTATCAGCTGTCAGCTGATTCTTCCTCCCCCAACCCCTTCCATTTTGGCTGGTTGGGGTGGAGCCCAGGAGAAGGAGGCTTTGGTACCAGTCCCACTGGCCTGGGCTTGGTCCCACCTCCACTGCCAGCTCACCTTTCACATGTCCCCTCCCAGCTCGGCCCTGCTGCCCTCCTCCTCAAACCTTCCTCAGCATCTGTCAACACAACAAAAGCTATTCTGACTACCCCTACCTCCCTGCCCCCCTTCTATTTTAGATTCTTTTCACATATTCAGGTCTAAAAGTATCCCCAGGGCAGGAACTGGGATTCCTGCTTTACCATAAAAAGCCTCAGATACTCTCTAACAGAGAACACTGATGACCTCTTTGACCCTTAGTCCTTTTGTTGGGGAGGATGAAAGAATCCACTTCACTGAGATGTGTGAAGGACCAAGGACCTGATGAAGTAGCTCCTGTAAAGCAGAACGAATGTGCAACCCATATCAGCCACAGACATGTTTTCCCTGTGGTCTAGAATAGTGGTATTCAACCGCTGGTCCGTGGACTGGTATTGGTCTGTCAGAGATTTTGAGCCAGTCCGCAAAAGTTAACCACCCTGAAGTCATATGAAGAACATAGACCCATGATTAGAGACTCTATAATCTTTATGCAACATCAGGGTGGTTACTCTTTTGTAGGCCAGCAGTTGAAAACACTGGTCTAGAGAATGATAGCCACAACTTAATACTAATCAACTGACAGGAACTGAGCTGGATATGTCATTCTACACCTAACTCTGAACCTTAAAACACCCGTGTCAGGTGAGTGTGAGCTCCATGTTACCACTAACATTCAAACCCAGGCCTGGGAATAAGGAAAAAATAAAAAAAATAGAAAAATAATAAAATAATAAGCAAACCCAGGCCCAATTCTGATGCCACAGGCTGTTCGTCTTTTACAATGTCCCTGGCATAGACCTAGAGCTGAGCTCCTTAGCTGATCATTTTAGTAGGCTTTCTCTGCCTGGACAATGTGGACATGGGAGCTAGACTGTCCTCTGTGGGAGATGTCCTAAGCATGTGGGGTGTTAATAGCAGTTTCCCTGGCCTGCACCCACTTGATGCACTCCCAAATCCCAGTTGTGACAATCACAAACACCCTCAGATATCTCCCAGTGTTTCCTGGGGGCAGGATCAACTGAGATTAAGAACCATGGGTCAGCCCTGGCCAAGTAGGTCAGTTGGTTAGAGTGTTGTCCTGATATGCCAAGGTTGTGGGTTCAATCCCTGGTCAGGGCACATACATGAAACAATCAATGAATGCATAAATAAGTGGAACAAATCAACGTTTTTCTCCCTCCCTCCCTCTCAAATCAATAAATAAAAAGAACCACGGGTCTGAGAAGAAGGCCCCTGAGAATCCAGCAGCTGGAAAGGCTGTTAATTGAGCTGTGGCAAAGTGATTAATGAAATCTGGCAGGGTTCCTCCAACTAAATCAAACCAAACACAAGAGCTCAGTTGATCCAGATGTTTTCTTTGGGACTGCCCGGAGATGGCATACCCTCTGTGAGACTCTGGGACACCAAGGAGAACGAAGGTTCCCCAATATGCTTCAAAAGCAGTGTCCTCAAGGGATGGGCCAGCAGTTTCAGACGACCCAGGCTAAGCCCCCAAACTGGAATAAAATGTGGTGGGCAAAAGGCACTTCTAAGGGGAATGGGAAAAACCAGTACAAGGGACAAAAGTGGATTTGGTAAGCTGGCAAGCATGGGGCAGGACAGCACCTAAAGAAACCAATAAACTGCTTAAACTCAATTTAAGAAAATCTGTCAGAGGTGGGTGGGAACCCTACTAGGGTTTATGTAGCAGCTCAATGACAGCTCTGGTGTTTCCCGTTTCCTGGCTATTTAAGGGTAAAACGTGGAGTTTAACTAGGGAGCCCCAGGTTCACATCCAGATTACACACTAGGTTCCCAGGCAAGCCTGACTCTGCTGTCAGGCCTCTCTGTGCTCTGGACTCATCTGTCAGCACAAGATGGGAATGCTCTAAGATTCCTTCTGGTGGTACACCAGGCCCCTGCTGATGGCAGAGGGGGCTGTCCAGGCCTGCCTACAAAACCTCAAGAGGGTGCATTTTCCTGTTGCAAGGTCTTCCTCCTACTGTTGAACTACAGATGTGGAATGTCTACCATGTGCCAAGTACCACAAAGGACCTTTCTTGGTCACTTATCTCACAAGAACCTGTGAGCATTATGCAGGTGAGAAAACTGAGGCTCCCAGAGGGGAGCGGCTGGCCCAAGGTCTCCCTGAGTGGTAGTGACAAGGCTGTCATGTAGACCTACCACTTATACCCAGCTGCTTGGGGGGGGGGGGCTCAGGTGGGACCCTAACTCCCCAGCACACCACCTACCTAGGGACCCAAGCAGTCTGCTGGCCCTCAGAATCCAGAATGCTTTGAAACAAAGAGGTTTCACCTCTCTCAGCCTGACTTCCTACCTTGAGCAGAGAAAAAAGGCTCGTAGACAAGATGTTTCTTCTGGAAGAGGCCCAAGGCCTGTGAGGGGAGAGGTGCTGTCATGTGGAAGGCACCAGCCTATCATGCAGTCGCAGGCAGGTGGGCTTGGCCTTTCCAAGCCACAATTCACCTGCTCATGCCATCCTACCCCCGCCCTGGGAGTCGACACCCCCCACTCCCACACCCCCAGGCCTAGCCCCTTTTACCACGTTGGATATCTGGAGCTGCCATTCCAGCATCCTGGGACATACTCCTCAAGCTGCCACTAGGATTTCTCAGCAGCTACCATCAGCAAGGAGCCTGTCCTTGACACTGGGGGGAGGGGGGGATACAGTTGTGAGAGGGCACAAGCATTCAGAAAGTAGCCCCTAGAGTTGGGAAGATGACTTCCTGCTGAGGTTTCATCCTGCCCCACCCCTCAGATCTGTTTATAAACAGCTCCAGGCCCCAAGGGCCTAGATAGAAAAGCTGCATTTAGTTTAATTTAACCCCTCTCCAACATAAGCATGGGAGGAAGGTAAAGGCCCCTCACTATAGGAAACTGGAGATAGGTACAAAGTGCTACAGTATCTCAGGGAGTTCATAGGCTGACCCCTTCTCCCCAGCCTCTCTCAAGTCTCAGATTGCCAAGTTTATCAACAAGCCCCCTTGTTTTGTTTTCCATTTGGACCAGCTTGCTTTGCACCACAAAAGACAAAATCTCTAGCTCTTATATGAACAGGAGAGGTTAGAAAAGCACCTACAAGGGAGGACATTTCCATTACAGGGAAGGCACTGCAGAGTGACAACTAGAGACTGAAGGAAAACGAAAGCTCCCTAGGATGGAGCAAGTGGTGCTAGTTTTCAAGACTCCCTTAACAGAGGCTAATGTTTTAGAGAATTTGAAAAAGGGTCCATTTAATTTAATTAGGTTGGGGGGCCCCAGCCACCAGAGGGTCGAGTAGAGTTCATCAGATCATATTTCAAGGCCCTGGATGGCATAAAAAAAGACTTCAGACCCTACCCTCTGGCTAGGGGGTTGGGGCCCAGAGTCACAGTGATGGCCCCTTGAGGAGGTTAAATTTCAGAGCTCCAGGGGACTTCAGACCTGCAGGCTGCCACCTTGGGTTTGCAGAGTTCAAACTTCCACATCTCCAGGACAAGTGTCAATTTCTCCAAACTCTACAGAAGAGCAGAAGTATGTGTGGTGTTGGTATGAGGAGCAGGGCACTCTGGGGTAAAGAAAGAGGAATACCTAATAAAAGATCCTAGAGGGCTGTGTTTCAGATCCCAGAGGGAAGGTAAGAGAGATGTAAAGAGAGGGAGAAGTGAGACAAAAACATTTATAGGTCAGGATCTTGGTGAGGACAGAGAGAAGGGGGAGGAGGCGGTACCGACATCCTGGGATCATGGCCTTAAATCTCTCAGGGAAGGAGAGAATCCTAATCTAGTTGGAACCAGGATTCTGGCGCCTGACCTAGGGGAGGTACCTGAGAGAAGGTACATCCCTGGGGTGGGGATACTCCCAGCTTAGTCCCAAGAGGGTTAAAAAGGGGGTCCCAAACTAGGAGAGGGGATGGCATCTATGAGATGTGGAACCGGGACCCCAACTAGAGTATGGAGAGAGGTACCAGGAGCTACCTTACAGAAGAAGCCTATCCTGAAACCAGCTAGGACCCTCGAAGGATCAACTCAAGGGACCAGTAGGAAGAGGAAGGGGTTTGCAACCCACAGTTGGGTGCATAAAGGGATTCAAAGTAGGGGTTTTGGAGGCTGTGTGGGGAGGGCATCTGAGAAGTAGACTCAGTAGGAAGTAGAGCATAAAGAAGCATCCAAGATTTGAAAATGAGATTTCATACTGCGAGTGTGAGGTTTAGAGCCCCCAGAAGCAGAATCCAAAGCCTCACAGATGCTGCCCTCAGGGGAAAGGAGGAGGAAGAAGGCACAGCCCGATACCCAAGAAAGAGATAAGAATTAGGAAGGCTCTGGACCAAGAACAGGGGTCATTACTCTATCCCAGGGATCAAGGCAATCTCAATTAACACCGCGTCCACTCCTGGGGTGAGAGGGAGGGTACCAAAAGGGGGCGGGGCTCTGGGACCCACCCGGGGGCCCAAGCAGGGCCCCAACCTCCAGCCTGGAGTACAAGACCCAAGAGGGCACGGTGTTTGGGGGCGGTTCAGGACACTAGGTCATCATCCTGGATGGTGGGAGCAATGGTAGGAGCGTCAGGGGACCCTTCTGAGCAGAAAGCCGCCAACCTCAGCCTGGCCTGCTGGGTAGGAAAGCTGAGACCCAGATGCTGCCCCTCTGTGCCAAGGGCTAGGAGGCGAGGACACTCCCCCATGCCAAAGAGCTCGAACCCCGGCCTGGGGCGTGGAGGGGACGAGCAGCCCAGCCCACCATGCAGTCGGGGGGTACTCTGCCTCAAGCTGGAAGGCACGACCTCACGCCTCTGTTTAGAGAGACCGGCAACCCAACCGCTCAGACTGGAGAAGAGAAGAACTCTGCCTCAAGCCCTGGGCTAATCCCTAGCGCAAAGACTGGAGTAAGGTTTGGGGAAACGGGGGAGGGGGGGCGGGGGCCCGGCCCCGGGCCCCGCCCCCGGCCTCTCGGTCCCCCGCCCGCACCCGGAGCCCCAGGGCCGTGGGCGAGCTAGGGACCTGGGCGCGGGGCCGCGCCGTGAATCCCTGGGAGGAAGGCGTAGACATTGCCCGGCCATCTGGCCCTCACCCCCTCGACCGCCCGCCCGGGTCGGCGCCGCCGCCGCTCACTCACTTTGGCCTCCACCAGCTCCGCCGCCATCTTGGCCACCAGCGTCCCCCGCGCCGGGAGCCCCCAGCCGTCGCGTCACGTGACCGCCCGCCACTCGCGGGCGGGGCCGCCGCGGCGGCCAATTAGCACCCTTACGCTCTTCTGCCCCCTCGTGAAGGACCGCGTTGCTGCGCAATACGCATGCGCACTTCCGCCGCCCGGGCCTCGGGCCAATCTCGATTGCCCGACATCGCCCCCTTTAGCTCAAGGCCACCACGCCCACCCCTGGCCGTGTCTGGCTTCTTAAAGTGGTACAAGCCAAGCACAGGTAGGGGCGGGTGCTGAGTCTTGTCCCTAGGAAAGGGGGGAGCGGGGTCGCGATCACTATGCAACGGAGGACCGCGGCCCCTTAGGTGAGGCGGCCATCAAGTGCGTTCCTGGATACCCGGCGGGCGGTGTCGGGGAGAAGAGACGGTTACCCCAGCCCAGAGGCCGCCAGTGAGTGCAGTGCGGCGCCTTGCAGCGAGGCTCGGTACTGCTTTGGCGGGCTGCAAGCTCCGCGCGCTGCACATCCGGGTCCTGGCGCTGCGGAGAGACAGAAGGCTCCGCACCCACTCGCTGGACCAGGGCCGAGAAATAAGGGACCACCTCCCCAATTCCCAGGAGCTCCTGCATCCCTCACCCCTGCAGACTACGTCCTCCCTCCTCCCTCTCCCGGGTAGTTCCCTCCCCAGTAACGGGAACCTAGCCCTGCTGAAGAGCTCTCTGACTCCCCACTCCCCACAGGCAGCGGAGCCCAAACTTTCTGTCTGTTCCAGGTGATTAGTTCTTTTTTAAATGAGAAAGAATCAGAACATTTATTTTATTTTATTTATTGGTTTGAGAGAGAAAGAAAGATAAAAATCGATTTGTTGTTTAATAATTCATTCATTGGTTGATTCTTGTATGTGCCCTGACCTGAGATGGAACCCCCAACCTTGGCATATCAAAGGACACTCTAACCAATCTACCCGGCCAGGGCAAAGCAGAGAACTTTTAAAGGACCTAGTGTGGAAAATGGCTAGGTTGCCTAACTAGGCAGTGGAGCAGCGAATAGCGTGTTAGCTGACATTGGGACGCAGAGGATCCGGGTTTGAGACTCCCGAAGTCACCAGCTTCAGCGCGGGGTCGCTGGCTTGGCTGGAACCCCCCAGTCAAGGCACAGGTGAGAAAGCAATCAATTAACAACTAAGGTGCCTGCCGCAAGGAAAACTTGATGCTTCTCATCTCTTTCCCTTCCTGTCTGTGCCTATCTTAAAAAAAAGAAAATGGCTAGGTTGATTTGCCTGTTGGAAAAGGATGTCAACCTTTAACTGTCAATTCCACTTCCCCAGGAAATGATGATGATAATAAAAGCTAATACTAAGTTTTAAGCCCTGTTTTAAGCGCTTAACATGTTATTTCACCCTCACACTGGCCAACCCCAACAAAGATGTTATTGTTGATTACATATGGGAAAACTAAGGTCTTAAGTGGTTAAGTGACATATCAATCTCACCTGGAACAAGTGCATAAAAAGATATGAATCTGAGTCCTGGCCTGCTGGCTCAGTGGTTGAATGTTAGCCCAGTGTGTGGATGTCCTGGGTTCAATTCCCAGTCAGAGCACATAGGAGAAACCATTTGCTTCTCCACCTCTCTCCTCTCTCTTCTCCTCCTGCAGCCATGGCTCCATTGGTTCAGGTGCATCAGCCCCTAATGCAGAAGATGGCTCCCTGGAACCTCTACTTAAGGTGCTAAAAATAGTGTAGTGTGAGCATGGCCCCAGATGGGCAGAGCGTTGGCACCAGTTGAGGTTTGCCGGGTGGATCCTGGTTGAGGTGCATGCGGGAGTCTGTCTTCTATCTCCCCTCTAACTTGGAAAAGAAGATAAATAAATAAGTAAAGATATGAATCTGAATTTGCAACCCAGGGAACAGATGAAGTTGGCAATTGAGGTCCCAAGACCATCTGCTGGCAGAATTCCTTGCTAGGAGAAATCAGGGTTTTTAGTCTATTGCATCTTTTAACTGATTAAATGAGACTCGCCCACATTAGTAAGGGCAATATATTTTACTTAACAGTCCACCAATTTAAATATCAACATCATCCAAAAACACCTTCACAGACCCTGGCCAGGTTCAATGGCTAGAATGTCATCCCAGCATGTAAAGGTCATGGGTTCGATCCCCAGTCAGAACAAATACAAGAAGCAAGCAATGAACACACAACTAAATGGAACACTTACATGGTCCAATGTACTGATGCTTCTCTCTCCCTTCCTCTCTGTCTCTCAAATCAGTGATAGAAAAAAAACCTTCACAGAAACATTCAGTATATATAATGTTTTTGTTTTGTGTGTGAGAGAGACAGAGAGAGGGACAGACAGGAAGGGAGAGATAAGAAGCATCAACTCTTTGTTGCAGCACCTTAGTTGTTCATTGATTGTTTTTTCATATGTGCCTTGACCAGGGGGCTCCAGCAGACCTAGGTACCCTTTGCTGGAGCCAGTGACCTTGGGCTCAAGCTGGTGAGCCTTGCTCAAACCAGATGAGCCTGCACTCATGCCAGCGACCTCGGGGTTTTGAGCCTGGGTCCTCCATGTCCCAGTCTGACGCTCTATCCACTGTACCACCAACTGGTCAGGCAGTACATATGTTTGGCCAAATAAATATCTGGGCACCATGGCCCAGCCCGGTGGGCACAAAATTAACCAGCACATGGGGTAAGATAGGATTTGTGTGACCAAGGCAAGTAATAATGGGGTCCTAGACCAGGGTGAGGGGTGGAGGGCAGAGGGGATAGAGAAAAATGGACAGAGTTCACGGGGTTTATTTTATATACAATTAGGTAAAGAGTTTTGGTGCCTGACCAGGCGGTGGCACAGTGGATAGAGTGTCGGACTGGGATGTGGAAGACCCAGGTTTGAGACCCTGAGGTCACCAGCTTGAGCGCGGGCCCATCTGGCTTGAGCAAACTGGCTTGAGCAAAAGCTCGTCAGCTTGGACCTAAGGTCGGTGGCTCCAGCAAGGGGTTGCTCGGTCTGCTGAAGGCCTGCGGTCAAGGCACATGTGAGAAAGCAGTCAATGAACAACTAAGGTGTTGTGACGGCAACGAAAAACTAATGATTGATGCTTCTCACCTCTCTCCATTCCTGTCTGTCTGTCCCTATCTATCCCTCTCTCTGACTCCCTCTCTGTCCCTGTAAAAAAAAAAAAAAGATTTTATTTATTGATTTTACAGAGAAAAGGAGGGTATGAGTAGTTGCTTCACTTTAGTTGTTTATTGCTTGTCATATGTGCCTATACAGGGCAAGCCCAGGGTTTCAAACCAGTAACCTCAGCATTCCAGGTCAAAGTTCTATCCCCAAAATGTTGAAGTCAGCCTGGACGTCTCTCATTCTTCACATTCAACACGTCAGCCAAAACTGTCTGTTCTAGGCCTTGGTCAGGTAGTTCAGTTGTTTAGAGTGTTGTTCCAATATACCAAGATTGCAGGTTCGATCCCTGGTTAGGTCATGTACAGGAATCACCCAATGAATGCATCAGTAAGTGGAAGAACAAATAATGTTTCTCTCCCTTTCTCTCTTGAAAAGCAATTTTAAGAAGGTGCCTGTCTGTTCCATCATCCAAATCTGTCCTAAATCAGCCTACTTCTCACCCCCTTGATGAGGGCCACCTGGGTCCAGTACCCATCATCTCCAGCTCCAATTTGGACTAGCACAATCTCCTCTGCCCTTGCCCTCACAGACTGTCCTCCTAGAAATGGGCACAGAAGGGTGCACGTGATGAGCACGAGTCAGGTCCCATTCTTCCTCTAAACATAGCCCTACAGGGCTTCTAATTCTCTGGGGTAAAAAGCCCAAGTCTTTCCTGAGGCCCACAGGTCCTGCAACACTTGCCTCCATCCCCTCCCTTTATGCCATCGCTTACTCCCCTCACCCCCACTCTGTTGTAGTCACAGGGGCCTCCTTCCTAACACTACAGGCATGGTTCTATTTCTATCAGGATAGAGGTGCTTGTCCTTTGTCTCCAGTTCAGTCACTGTCTTGTGGCAGATAGGTGCTCACTAAATATGTGTTGGATGAATGAATACCATCCACACTCTAAAAATTTAGAGCACCTGGCTGGGTAGCTCAATTGGTTAGAGTGTTGCCCCAATACGCCAAGATTGCAGGTTCAATCCCTAGTCATACAAGAATCCGCGAATGAATGCATACATAATAGATGGAACAACAAACTGATGTTTTACTCTCTCCCTCTCTAAAATCACTGAATAAAAATTTTAAAAATAAAAAAATAAAAATTTAAAGTATAATCACATGGGGTTTTTCTCAACTTCAGTGCCATGGACATTCAGGGCAGGATCATTCTCTGGGGGCAGGAGAGCAGTTACCCCAGGCACAATTGTATGTTGAACAGCATCTTTGGTCTCCACCCACTCCATGCCAGGAGTACCCCATTGAGACAAATACAGATTTCCGAAGACACCACCCTGAGGGCAGAATCACTCCCAAGTGTGATCCAGTGATGTAGGGTAAGGCCTACAGAAGGATGTATCATGGGTTCTCATTGAAGTCTCCACTCATATTCTTCCTTATGAATAGGAGAAAGTATTAATATTTTTGTTCAACTGAGTAAATTTGAAGATCTATATAATTGGCTTTATTAAGTGGTTCATGAAGCAGGTAGCATCCCATTTAGCAAGTAAAAGGGTGTTCGCAGGGTGATGTACAAAATGGAAGTTTTTATAGGAAGAAGGGTGGACCAAGGGATATTGACAGGAGAAAAGGAAAGATTACTTTGGGAGCCAGGACATCTTTTCTTTGGGGAAGGGAGGGGGAAGCATTTTTACCATGTAGATTGCCTCGTGTTTCAATGAGGGTTGGAGAGGGCTCATGTGACAGATTACCTTACTGGTGCTTAACCAGAAAATTTCAGACTGGTTGATTTAAGATTACATTTCTGGAAGAGACTAAAACCCAATTAGATATTAAATCTAGGTTTGGTATCATGGGCTTTTAGCGCGAGATGCCATTTTGGGCCTGTGGTTTTTTTCCTTGAACATTTTATATTATTTTATTTTACTTTATTTATTTATTTTGTTATTTTCCAAAGTCAGAAGCTGGGAGGCAGTTAGACAGACTCTCGCATGCGCCCCACCAAGATCCACCCGGCATGCCCACGGGGGGGAGGGGCGATGCTCTGTCCATCTGGGGTGCAGCTCCATTGCTATTGCAGCGGGAGCCATTCTAGCACCTGAGGCAGAGGCCATGGAGCTGTCCTCAACGTCCCGGCCAATTTTGCTCCAATGGAGTCTTGGCTGCGGGAGGGGAAGAGAGAGATAAAGAGGAAGGAGAGGGGGAAGGGTGGAGAAGCAGATGGATGCTTCTCCTGTGTGCCCTGGCTGGGAATCGAGCCTGGGACTTCCACATGCTGGGCTGATGCTCTACCGCTGAGCCAAGCAGCCAGGGATTTTTTACTTTAATTTTAAACCTTTTTTGTTTCTTTATTGATTTTAGTGAGGGAAGAAGGGAGAGGCAGAGAGAGAGAGACAGAAACATCTTCAATCTGTTCTGTATGTGCCCAGACTGGGGATTGAGCCAGCAACATCTGTACTTTGGGATGATGCTTTAACCAACTGAGCTATCTGGCCAGGGCTTTTCATGAACACTTTACATGCATAATCTCAGGCTCAGAGAGGTTACATAACTTGCTCAAGGTCACACAGCCAGTAAGGACAGAACTAGAATTTTTTTTTAAGTTTTTAATTATTTTATTCATTTTAGAGAGGAGACACAGAGTGAGAGAGAGAGAAAGAGAAAGAGAGAAAGGGGGGAGGAGCTGGAAGCATCAACTCCCATATGTGCCTTGACCAGACCAGTGCAGGGTTTTGAACTGGCAACCTCAGTGTTCCCAGGTCGACGCTTTATCCACTGTGCCACCACAGGTCAGGTCAGGCCAGAACTAGAATTTTTTTTTTATTTCTTTTTATTTATTCATTTTAGAGAGGAGACATAGAGTGAGAGAGAGAGAGAGAGAGAGAGAGAGAGAAAGAGAGAAAGGGGGGAGGAAGCATCACTCCCATATGTGCCTTGACCAGACCAGTGCAGGGTTTTGAACTGGCGACCTCAGTGTTCCCAGGTTGACGCTTTATCCACTGCGCCACCAGAGGTCAGGCCCAGAACTAGAATTTAAACTCAGGATGTATGGCTTGTGTCAGCCAAATCATAAATACATCTAAGGCCGGATCTGGGTTGCACAATAGATAGAACATTGGCCTAGGATGCTAAGGACCCAGGTTCAAAACCCCGAAATCACCAGCTTGAGTACAGGGTCGCTTACTTGAGCGCATGGGATCATAGACATGACCCATGGTTGCTGACTTGAGCCAAAGGTAGCTGGCTTGAATCCCAAGGTCGCTGGTTTGAGCAAGGCTTGCTTGAACCCCCCCCCCCATCAAGGTATGTATGAGAAAGCAATTATGATGCCGCAATTATGAGTTGATGCTTCTCATAATCAGGCAGAATTGCTCCCTGATTAAACTATGCCTTTGTTGTGTGTGCTGTTATATATACATAAAATTTACCGTTTTAACCATTTTAAGTATATCATTTTAGTGTATTTAGTACATTCACATTTTCTTTCTTTTTTTTTTTAACAGGGACAGAGAGAGTCAGAGAGAGGGATAGATAGGGACAGACACACAGGAACGTAGAGAGGTGAGAAGCATCAATCATCAGTTTTTCATTGCGACACCTTAGTTGTTCATTGATTGCTTTCTCACATGTGCCTTGACCGTGGGGTTACAGCAGACCGAGCAACCCCTTGCTGGAGCCAGCGACCTTGGGTCCAAGCTGACGAGCTTTTTGCTCAAGCCAGATGGGCCTGCGCTCAAGCTGGCGACCTCGGGGTCTCGAACCTAGGTCCTCTGCCTCCCAGTCCAACACTCTATCCATTGCGCCACCGCCTGGTCAGGCAGTACATTCACATTTTTGTGCAACCATCCCCTCTATTCATCTCCAGAACTTTCCCATCTTCCCAAAGTGAAACTCTGTCCCCATTAAAGACTACCCATTCCTCCTCCCCGAGTCCCTGGGATCCACCATTCTACTTTCTGTCTCTGCGTTTATAATAGGAATCACACAGTATTTGTCCTGTGAATGGTTTATTTCATTGAGCATAAAGTTCATCCATGTTTGTAGCATGTCAGAATTTCTCTTTTTCAAGGCTGAATAATATCCCATTATACGTGTATAGCTCTAAACCAGTGGTTCTTAACCTGGGTTCTATTGAACCCTAGGGGTTCGATGAGTCAGTCTCAGGGGTTCAGAGAAGCCTCTGCCGCGGAGGCCAGAATAAAGTAATACGTAATTTGTTGTGAGTTCATGCACTTTGTTGGTTTTGTTCTTTGAGCAAGGTGATGTTTGTGCACGGCTCATTTTGTGCACCAGTGAAAAAACATATACCTATGTCTTGAATTTGGAAGAAAAAATCATTTTATTTTTCACTAAAGAAGGGTTCGGTGAATGCTCCTATGAAACTGGTAGGTTCGGTACCTCAAAAACGTTAAGAACCACTGCTCTAAACCATTCCTTTTTGAGTCACTGGTTCCTGGCTTTTATTAGCTGGGTGGCCTTGAGCAAATCACTTAACATTTCTGAGCTCCAGTTTGCTCCTGCACAAATAAGCCCATCCCAAGCCCACAGTGTGGGTAGGATTAAATGAATTAATTGATTTAAGGGTGGTGGCATTAAGAGGCTGCAGTGACTCCTTCTGCGTCAGCAGGGGCCGCTATGACCACTTCTGTGCCCTCCCTGCGCGGCAGGAAGCACATGCGCAGCGGAGTCTCCCTGCAGAGGTCAATTTTTTCTCTGTTGTTCTTCCCGGCTCTTGCCCCCTCCCCGTGCCTGTATTTATTACCGCAGACCCTGAATCAGGCTGTGGTTGCTTTTGCTCTCTGTTAAAGCCCCGCGCCTCCCCGAGGCTCCTGCTAAAATGTGAATCTGGGGATAGCGGTGGGCCAGCCAACATCTAGCCCCTTCCCTGCAGCCGTGAGCCTGAACACCTCTCCATGAAGGGTAATAGTGTGTTGGGGGGGGGGGGAGGACTTACATTTTCCTATTTCCTCTAAACTTTACTCTGCTCCTGCAACATACAATATATTAAAATTTCTTAATAAGCATTTGAAAGCAAATTCAGCTTCCTCATAATGGAAACTTTTGCTTTTCTTCTGTGAAATGAAACTGAGTATCTATTGCTGAAAGCTGGTCAAATGGTGCATACCCTTGCCTTGTAAAATTAACATAAAACATGTCAGGAACACAGATGTAGGTGTTTAAAGACCCCAGATTGAGTCTGTGGAATTGATATCTACTGTCTCCTCTGAACCTCAAAAACAAGTTATTTATTGAGCAGCTCCTGCCTCGGTTTCCTCCTGAGTTAAATGTGGGATGGTGATAGCAATTTGATTAAATGAAATCAGGGATGGGACATTACTTTACAAAGCAAAATGCACACATTTCCAGAATGTGGGGGAGTGGGAGGAATGCACGGGTTTATTATAGAGTCCAGATTCAAATTTGAATCTCTTTGCTGATGAACGTCTCCCTCTCTTCCCAGCTCAGGAAAAGCACTGCAGTCCCTCTCCTCTTGACAGTGAATTTAGGGAAAGATTCACCAAAAGGGGTTTACTTGCACTAATGTGAATATCATTCATTGATGTGAGAAATACTTACTGAAAGCCTACTGCATACCATGCATTGAACTGAATGAACTCTTTACAAAGAATAAAGATAACGAATTGAATGCTAACCCTCCAGCCAAAGATCTAAAATGCAACCGTTTGGTCCCGGCTCTATAGATCTGTTAGTTAGAGTGTGGTCCTGATAAGCAAAGGTTAAGGGTTCAGGTTCTATCCCTGGTTAGGGCATATACAGGAACAGATCAGTGTTTCTGTCTCTTTCCCCCTCTCCCTTCCTCTCTCTCTCAAATCAATAAAGTAAATTAAAAAAAATACGACCATTTCAAAAATAATATTAAAGCACAACCATTTCTTAGGGTCAGATTAGGACAAATGTAAAACAGTCTTCTAGCGCCTCACTCTGGAGAGAAAGTGAAATGGAAAGTGAGGGTGCGATTGGAAGCGCTTAGCCTCGTGCCTGAGACTTGGTAAACCAGCCCCTGAAATAAATGTTTTATTAACAACAATGGTAGCTAATTAAAATAGCTGACGTGTACTGAGAACTGAGTCAGGCATGGCGCTAATCCCTTTATATGTATTTAGTTAGTTTTACTCTCCCCAAACAGTGAGGTTAGTACTACTTCCTCTACCCCAGTGTGCAGATGAGGTAACTGAGGCACAGAGAAATCCAAGTAATGTAAAAACACGTAAAGTGGTGGGACTAGCAAGGTATTCTGTTCACTGATATATCCATCTCTAGCAATGCCTGGGACTTGATGGACACTCAATTTATCTTTGTGGAAATAATGAGTGACGAGCACTTGATTTAAAAAAAAAGCTTTTTATTCGAAATAATTATAGGCAGGTAGTTTCAAAAATAGTACAGAAAGGTCCCGAGTACTATTTACCCAGCTTCTCCCAGTGGGATCGTCTTATATAATATCAAAACCACAAAATTGACTTTGGTACAATCCACATTGTAAATGCGCTTGGCATTTTGCAAGCTGATATAGTTGCTGTGATTAATATTCTCTGCTAAAACTGCGCTTCTTGCTTTGTGAACTTGAAGGGACGTGCATGCACCCAACTAGCGGACCGACCCCTGCCCGGAAAAATTCAGGTGGGAAACGCAGATCTTGTATCCTAGAGCAGCTTCCCCGGCGCTAAAGAGTTAACTGGGAGAGCACGCCCACGCGTCTGCGTGTAGCGTCTCTTCGCCCAACCTCCGCAACGCGTTCAGATGGTCCGCCCAACCGGCGTTCGCCTATAAAAACTCGGGTGTTGACGTCAGCGTTCTCTTCCGCCCTCGTCGCCGCATTCTCGGCGCTTTTCTCTTCTCTTGGATCTACCTGGGAGAATCCACCGCCATCTGCCACCATGGTAAGCAGCGCTGTCCGGTTGGTGATCTGGGACCGTGGCAGGGCCCTCTGGTGGACCGGCGCCGTGGCCCTGGATTGCTGGGGCCGCTTGGACAGGAAACAGACATGGCGGTGGCCGGGCTGGCAGACCTGGGGCTGGGGAAACGGCTGCCGCCATGTCTGCGCCGTGGTACTCGTCGAGTCCTTTCTCCACTCCGTGGGCGCAGCCGCTTTGCGGGACTCTGGGGCCGGCTGGAGCTGAGACAGAGGCGGGGTTGTGGGGGTATGATGATGTGGCAGACGCTGTAATGGCGGGCGCCGCCATGGTAGCGGGGAGACCAGGAGAGCCTTTTTACGTAACCCACCGGCTGGGAGTTTGAGTTTGACTTTGTCAGGGGCCGTGGCGGCAAGGAAATGGCAAAATGAGGAAAGAAACCCTTAAAGCCATTTCTAACGTTGGCCTGGCTTGTTTTTGTATCGTTCGATTGTGAAAAGTTGACTCCAGAGCCACGAGGTGGAGGTTTAGCATGCGCAAGTTTCCCACCAGACCGGGTGTGGTATATTTAGGAATCATAAAGGTTGGATGGATGGTCCTGTCTTATTCCTCAGGCAGAAGAGTGACCTTGAGTTTGAAAGAGTATGGTTGGGTAAAGCATACGGTATCCCAGTGACAACAGAGAGGGGATTTGGGGTGAGCTTTGTATCTTCCAATAATTTTAATTGGACGCACATTTCATCCACAGGAAATAGGTTGTCATTCTTGGAGGCTTAGTCTTGCTCCCAGATTCTGGATTGTCACTTAAAATGGCAACTAGAAATCTGGGTTTTCGGATATGGGGCAAGTGGCATTTTTAAAGGGGTATCATCAGAGACTGGGGGAGTTGGGGTTGACCCAGTATCAGCCCACTCCTGTTTGGTGCTGGCAAGACATGGATTGAGATCTTGGTACTACGCCTGGTTCTTAAAGAGTCCTGGTCCCGCCTGAACCCACCCCCTCTTCCCTGCACAGGTGAACTTCACAGTAGATCAGATCCGGGCCATCATGGACAAGAAGGCTAATATTCGGAACATGTCTGTCATCGCCCATGTGGACCATGGGAAGTCCACGTTGACTGACTCCCTCGTGTGTAAGGCTGGTATCATTGCTTCTGCCCGGGCTGGGGAGACCCGCTTTACGGACACCCGGAAGGATGAGCAGGAACGTTGCATCACCATCAAGTCAACGTGAGCAAAGCTCTTGTGCTCTTTGGCCAGGGGAGGCGGGGTGCTCACCTCTAGCCTGGTGTGGAGACAAACCACAGATACAGTTAACTTTCCTGAGAGGCTTCTGGATCTTTTAACTGTTGGGGAGAATGAAGTTTAATCTAGTGAGATAAACTCGATTATCTATAAGAGAAGGCAGTGGAAGAGGCAAAGTGATGGAGGTGGTATCTGGGCTTGGAGAGGAAGGGAGGCTTGACCCAGTGATCCCCCTTTCTATGGGGTAGGGCTTTTGGCAGTGTCTGGGAGAGTGCCGCTGGTATGTAACGGTGATGTTAAACCTGCATGTTTCCCCACCCCCATATTCCTGATTGCACATATACAGCAAAGGGACTGAAATTGCTGTTTCAGCTGGGGCTGGAGTAGGGGAAAGGGTGAAAGGTAGTCTTCTGGGTCTCTGAGTCCTGCCTGGTCATTGCTATTTGGTGTCAGGTGTGTTGTGTTGAGCTTTGGAGGACCCAGGTGTGTGTGGGGAGGGGGGCTGGACAGGTGGGCTGTGTCTGAGGAAGCTGTCGTTTGCAGCTGACACTAGGTGGGCAGAGACTCCTGTGTGGGATGTCTCTTGCTTGAAAAGTCTGCAAAGTCTGTCTTATTTCCAGGGGTGAGTAAGGCAGGTGGATGAGACAAGCATTGTCCACTCGGGGCTGTGGGTCTGGCTTTTTACCACATCATTGTCTTGCTTAGAGGTTATAGGAATCCTGACCCACTTTGGACATGAATCCCAGGCAAACACCGGGGTTCTTTGGGAGGACAGTACAGAGCTAGGAGATTGGGACAGATGTGCTTTCCATTCAGCCAACATGTCCTAACTCCTTAGGGCCATTTCCCTCTTCTACGAGCTCTCAGAGAATGACTTGAACTTCATCAAGCAGAGCAAGGATGGTTCCGGTTTTCTTATCAATCTCATTGACTCCCCTGGGCACGTGGACTTTTCCTCGGAGGTGACAGCTGCCCTCCGTGTCACCGATGGTGCCTTGGTGGTGGTGGACTGTGTATCGGGTAAGCAGCAGATTTTCTCTTTCCTGGCTTGGAACCTGGGGTTGTCATCCTTTTGGCTGAAGACAAACCTCTGTCCACCCCCAGGCGTGTGTGTGCAGACTGAGACAGTGCTGAGGCAAGCCATTGCAGAGCGCATCAAGCCTGTGCTGATGATGAACAAGATGGACCGGGCTCTGCTTGAGCTGCAGCTGGAGCCAGAGGAGCTCTATCAGACCTTCCAGCGCATTGTGGAGAACGTCAACGTTATCATCTCCACCTATGGAGAGGGCGAGAGTGGCCCCATGGGCAACATCATGGTAGGTTACCAGCCAGCTGAAGTTGGCCTCTCGACAAGCTCCCATCTATTCTGCTTACTACGTTCCCCCCATCCTTTCTATTGGGTAGGGGGTGTTTTTCCTCAGACTAGAAGGGCTGTGACCGCCCTCGTTAGTGGCTGCCTTAGGGGAATTACAAGCTTTGGCCCCTGGGACTTCTTAGGTGACTTGAAAGTAAGTTTTCTAGGAACATTGATGTGACAAAGAAGGGGGCTGAAATGTTTTTAGAACCAACTTTTTGTAGAGGCTGCGGGGTAGGGGGTACTCTATCTGCTGAAACAGTTTGGTGGGGCAGTGCTCTCAGGGTCACTGCTCACCCTTCCTGTCTTGCTGATGTGGAGGGGCTTGAGGCAGATTTGGGCATCCTGTACATGATGACTAAAATTTCTTCACTTTGACCTGATGGTAATTGAAGAAACCTGATGTCTGAGGCCCATGGCACCCGGGACTTGGTAACTGTGGTTTTTGTCTATCTCCATTCACAGCTTTCTCTTGTTTTCTCAGATTGACCCTGTCCTCGGGACTGTTGGCTTCGGGTCTGGTCTCCATGGTTGGGCCTTCACCTTGAAGCAGTTTGCAGAGATGTATGTGGCCAAATTTGCTGCCAAGGGTGAGGGCCAGTTGGGGCCTGCTGAGCGGGCCAAGAAAGTAGAGGACATGATGAAGAAGCTGTGGGGTGACCGGTGAGTGTTGCAGGGGAGGAGCGGGGTGTTCTGCAACAAACCTGTGAGGTGGGCAAGGACTTGGCAGTGTTGATGTGGTTTGGGGCCACCAAATATCTATGGGGTCATTCTGCCCAACCTTGTTACTGTGGCCCACCCGGTTCACCTTGGATCCTCCTTGCCTGGTTGGGTCGGGCCTTCTCTGACAGGTACTTTGATCCAGCCAACGGTAAATTCAGCAAGTCTGCCACTAGCCCTGATGGCAAGAAGCTGCCGCGGACATTCTGCCAGCTTATCCTGGATCCAATCTTCAAGGTGAGCTGCTGCATGTGCTTGGTGAATATGCATCTTTTGGGTGGTTGTCCTTGGGCCTGCTGGCTCCTGGAACACCCACTACCTGATCTCCTGTGGCTTGCGGCATGATACAGTGGGTCTAGGCAGGGCCAGGTTCAGTGTGGCAGCTGGGAGAAGAGTGAAATAGCACCACAGTGAGAGTGAACTTCCCAGGGCTCCAGACAACCGACAAGATAGGCATAGCCACATAATAAGGGGTGCTTGGCATCCCTGGCTTTGGTTCGGTGAGCTGAAATAGGAAGGTCTGGGCTTGGCTTTGCCAGAAGCTGAGCTTTAAGTGCTTGTTAGTTAAAGCGTGTTTACAGTCTTAAGTCAAAATAGTCTTTATCAATTTACTGGCAGCCATCCCCAAGACTTGCCCAGTCTTGAGAATTTAGTATCATCTGTTTCTGTGCTGTGCATGCATAACCTTAGGTTTCTCAGCAAGAAGCGGCTGCAGGCTTTCCAGTGTGTTCCCAAACCCACTTTGCTCTCTCCTACCTCCCATGTTAGGTGTTTGACGCTATTATGCATTTCAAGAAAGAGGAGACAGCTAAACTAATTGAAAAACTGGACATCAAGTTGGACAGTGAGGATAAAGACAAAGAAGGCAAACCACTTCTGAAGGTGAGTATGAAGGAATGTCCCTAGAGTTTCCATGAGGGCTCCCTGCGTGCCAGTGGTGGGCCTTGGTGCCAGTAGTAGAAGCATTCCCAGCTACAGCATGGTTGCCAGCAGGGGTGGACAGGAGATCTCTAAGGTGTTTGCACAGCCCTTCTAAAAGGGACCAGGTACATCAGAGCCATCATGATGTGAGCCTGTGATGCTGAGGGTCAAGGGGTTTCCCCAGACTTCCTCTCCTGACCCTCACATCACTTCTTCTAGGCTGTGATGCGCCGCTGGTTGCCTGCTGGTGACGCCTTACTACAGATGATCACCATTCACTTGCCCTCCCCTGTGACAGCCCAGAAGTACCGCTGTGAGCTCCTGTACGAGGGGCCCCCTGACGATGAGGCAGCCATGGGTATGTGGGGTTCACCTGAATTCCCCAGAGAAGCCAGTGGCTGTGTGGTTGGAAGGCTGAGTCCCAAGAGAAGAGAATCATGCTTCTCCTTTGGTGGGTTCTTTTCTTCCTCCTCAGGCATTAAAAGCTGTGACCCCAAAGGGCCTCTAATGATGTACATTTCCAAAATGGTGCCGACTTCTGACAAAGGCCGGTTCTATGCTTTCGGCCGGGTCTTCTCAGGGCTGGTGTCAACCGGCTTGAAGGTCAGGATCATGGGGCCCAATTACACACCTGGGAAGAAGGAGGACCTATACCTGAAGCCAATCCAGAGGTGAAGTTCTTGATTAGTCGCTTGTGACCCAAGGCTGGTCCCAGCCCTCCCTCCCCCGCTCCAAGCTGCAGGAGGAGTGTTCAGGGTGTTACATGAAGTGCTACCAGGGTGTAGGGCTGAGTTTTCTGGTCATCTTTTGTCCTCACAACCCGAGAGGCTTGTCTGGATGAAACACATCAGAAAGTAGGGGGCTTCCCACCCCACCCCCCACTAATAGGGTAGAACCTTAGCTCTGAGCTTGATGTAGACGTTTCTGATTTTCAGTGGAGTCAGCACAGTTTATTATGCATCCAGAGAGCAGATGCCGGCACCAGAAGTATCACTCATGTCAGTGCATAAGCCCTAATCCTACTCCAGGTGTTGTTGGTAGAAAGACAATTTGTATTCTCTGACTCCTCCTCAAGGCTGTTAACTGTACAGGACTAGTGGTTGCCCACACCACACTGCTTTTTCTCAGCCTTCGGTCAGGTGTGTGGAGCCCTGCGTGGGGTTGTAAGAGTAGCAGGTAGTGTTCTGTCTTAATACAGAGGAGCCAAGGTTTGATGCCCCGGGTGGGGGTTGGCACTACACTCAGCACAGGAGGGATGGCACAGGCTCTAGAGGGAAAGAGGCTTGTCTTTCAGTCATTCAGGAACCTGGCACCATGGTGGTGTTACACGATGCCTTTTGTGTCTTCCCCCAGAACAATCTTGATGATGGGCCGTTATGTGGAGCCCATCGAGGACGTGCCTTGTGGGAACATAGTGGGCTTGGTGGGTGTGGACCAGTTCCTGGTGAAAACGGGCACCATCACCACCTTCGAGCATGCCCACAACATGCGGGTGATGAAGTTCAGTGTGAGCCCTGTCGTCAGAGTCGCCGTGGAGGCCAAAAATCCAGCTGATCTGCCCAAACTGGTGGAGGGCTTAAAGCGGCTAGCCAAGTCAGACCCCATGGTCCAGGTGGGTAGGCACCCTGCCAGTAGCCACTACCACCTGTTGTTTGTGGCTGGGCTGGAAAGATTGGGGGGCTTCTCATGAAAGTAGAGACTTCTTATTTGGAACTGTTTGGAGAGTAAGGTATATGTTAAATAAACATCCTCCCTGATAGAGCTGCTGCCCTTTTTTCTTCTTTTTGGGGGGTATTTTTCTGAAGTGAGAAGCAGAGAGGCAGACTCCCTCATGTTCCCGACCAGGATCCACCTGGCATGCCCACTAGGGAGTGATGCTGTGCCCACCTAGGGTGTTGCTCCATTGCAACCAGAGCCATTTTAGTGCCTGGGCCAATTTTGCTCCAGTTTAGCCTTGGCTGCAGGAGGGGAAGAGAGAGAGAGAGGAGAGGGGAAAGGGTAGAGAAGCAGATCGGCACCTCTCCTGTGTGCCTTGGCTGGGAATGGAACCCGGGACTTTCACACACTGGGCAAATGCTCTACCACTGAGCTAACCGGCTAGGGTAAGTTGCTGCCCTTTTTTGTTTTACTGATTTTAGTGGAGAAAGAGCAAGAAGGGTGGTGGTAGAAGCAGGACTCATCAACCTATAGTGGCTTCTCGCTTGTGCCTTGAATCAACAAACTTGGGATTTTATTTTTATCTTTTTACAGAGACAGAGAGAGAGGAATAGATAGGGACAAACAGACAGGAATGGAGAGAGGTGAGAAGCATCAATCATTAGTTTTTCGCTGCCGTCGCAACACCTTAGCTGTTCATTGATTCCTTTCTCACATGTGCCTTGACTGGGCCTTCAGCAGACCAGGCAACCCCTTGCTGGGCCCAGCGACCTTGGGTCCAAGCTGACGGGCTTTTGCTCAAGCCAGATGGGCCTGTGCTCAAGCTGGCGAGGTCGAGGTCTCGAACCTGGGTCTTCCGCATCCCAGTCTGACGCTCTATCCACTGCGCCACCGCCTGGTCAGGCAACATACTTGGGGTTTTAAACTGGCGACCTCAGCATTCCAGGCTGACACTTGATCCACTGGCCACCCTAGGTCAAGCAGCTATTGCTTTTTTATTTAATTAACTAATCTTATGTATTTTATTTTGACTTTTTTGTTGATTTTAGCCAGAGAGAAAGGGGGAGAGGGAGAGAGAGACAGGAACATTAATTTGTTCCTGTATATGCCCTGACCAGGGGTTGAACCAGCAACCTCTGTGTTTGGGGCAACACTCTTAACCAGCGGAGCTATTCAGCCAGGGCAACTGCTGCCCTTCTAGATGTCAGTTTACTGTCCAGAAACCCAGGTCTGTGTCTCTTTATAGGCCAGCTGTAGACCGGACGCTTTTTTTAGGTTGTTAATGCTTAGAACCAGCAAAAGGCTCACAGGACCCCTTGCTATTTCCCCTATTTCCTGGGTTCCCTAAGCAGTTTCTTTGGGTTCGATGCTAAGAAGCTAACATGTGCCCCTTTTCAGTGTATAATTGAGGAGTCAGGGGAGCACATCATTGCCGGGGCTGGTGAGCTGCACCTGGAGATCTGTCTGAAGGACCTGGAGGAGGATCACGCTTGCATTCCCATCAAGGTGAGGCATGCTATTTCCAGTATGTAGAGTGAGGGAAGCATAGAAAGATGGCAAGGCCCAGGTCCAGGCTAGGTCCTGAGGATTCTTTTCTTTCTACCAGTGCCTTGCTAGATCTGGTGATTTCATTGTAAAACCAGCAGTTCATACACATCTTCAATAGCTTTGAGATTGGAGTGTAAGGAGTCTTTCTAGAAGCTCTAAAAACAGAAGAAGCTTCTGAAATGTGCATTCAGCAGGCAGTCTTAGGCCTAGTTGCTGACACTCTGATTTTCATTCTTGATTTCTTTTTTTTTTTTTTTTTTTCACAGAACTACACTTGGATCTGTGTATGTTCTGAAACCTGATTGCCAGTCTTACCAGTAGTGGGCAGCGCCCCTGCTAGGGAAAAGCTGCACACCTTGTGTTTATGTAGAAGTGAGATGTGCATGGGTCTATGCCACCTATCAAAGGAGTAATTCCAGTTTTTGTGCCTGTTGCCAATCTGTTTCCTGTCTCATTAGGAGACCTCTTTTCTGGGTGGTCACCATTTCCTGCAGGTAGAACTGACTCTCATGCTTTTGCAGAAATCTGATCCAGTTGTCTCCTATCGTGAGACAGTCAGTGAGGAGTCAAACGTGCTCTGCCTGTCCAAGTCTCCCAATAAGCACAATCGGCTGTACATGAAGGCACGCCCCTTCCCCGACGGCCTGGCCGAGGACATCGACAAGGGTGAAGTGTCTGCCCGCCAGGAGCTCAAGCAACGGGCCCGATACCTGGCTGAGAAGTATGAGTGGGATGTGGCTGAGGCCCGCAAGATCTGGTGCTTTGGGCCTGACGGCACTGGTCCCAATATCCTTACCGATATCACCAAGGGTGTGCAATACCTCAACGAGATCAAGGACAGCGTAGTGGCTGGCTTCCAGTGGGCCACAAAGGAGGTGAGGGGCTACTTGCTTGTCCAGCTAAGTCGTTAACATCAGACTCCATCAGTGGTCTTCACACAGGTGGGGTAGAGCTGTGGGGGGATCCTCAGGGTCACCCTGTTTTCATTTCTGTTAGGGAGGTGGGGCCAATGGCCCTGTCTCCTATGAAGTGTGCATAGAGAGGCTGAGCAAGGCAGCACATCCCAGGTCCCTGTGGATGGAGACCTGAAGGTCATCACACAGGCAGAGCTGTGTAACTGACCTGGTTCTCTCAGAGGGTAGCAGTAGAGGCAGGATTTGAGGGTGGTTTTGGTTCTCTTTTCTCTGCAGGGGGCACTGTGTGAGGAAAATATGCGAGCTGTACGCTTCGACGTCCATGATGTAACACTGCATGCTGATGCTATCCACCGTGGAGGTGGCCAGATCATCCCCACAGCCCGGCGCTGCCTCTATGCCAGTGTGCTGACTGCACAGCCCCGGCTCATGGAGCCTATCTACCTTGTTGAAATCCAGGTAGGGTGGCCTGATGAGCATGCTGTTGATTCCTGTCCCATCCATCCAGCAGCTACTAATAACCTTTCCTTGCTTGACAGTGTCCAGAGCTAGTGGTTGGTGGTATCTACGGTGTCCTGAATAGGAAGCGAGGCCACGTCTTTGAGGAGACTCAGGTGGCTGGCACACCCATGTTTGTTGTGAAAGCTTACCTGCCTGTCAACGAGTCTTTTGGTAAGTGTCCGCTGTGGTGGCTTTCATACCTGCTGGCCTCGCAGCCAGCCTGGTCTGGGAGATACCCTATTTTTGCCCCTTGTGCAAGGCCCAGAGTGAGTGTGATGGGAACTGTAGATGTAATCTGCAATCTGTTCCCCTCTCCCCTGTCCATTTGGAAGGTGAGATTGGCATGGTTGTGTGAGAGGAAGAAGCGGCTCACTTCTTATGCACCTCTGAATCTCTAAATTTGGGAGGAAGTAGGCACTCAAGTGTATGACTCATTGAGATCTTAAGATCAAGGCCAGCAGAGAAGCAGCTTAGGTCCTCTTGAGAGTGAGCCGATGGGAGACTCAGGTGGACCAGCATTACCTCGTGTGTTTAGTAGATTCTAAGCAAGACTGGAGGGAGGGGCAGGGTTGGGGGTATAACGCTTGATTTTGTCTGGATTTTTTATCTCTGGTATGTGTTTGAGTGTTTACACTTCCAGGGCTTGGCCAAGGCATCACATCTTGACTGCCTAGTGAGCTCTATGCCTCTTCTTCCCTGCAGGCTTCACTGCTGACCTGAGATCCAATACAGGCGGCCAGGCCTTCCCACAGTGCGTGTTTGACCACTGGCAGATCCTTCCCGGAGACCCCTTTGATAACACCAGCCGCCCCAGCCAGGTGGTAGCCGAGACACGCAAGCGCAAAGGCCTGAAGGAAGGCATTCCGGCTCTGGACAACTTCCTGGACAAATTGTAGGTTGCCCTCCCTGCAGCCTGCCACCCAGGTGCCGCCCCCACACTGGCTCATGATCAACCACAATAAGCCCTCATTCTCCACAACACCTCGAGACTGTCCAGACACAGTGCCGCTCACCTGGCAGGTTCTGGGGCCACTCCGTGCCATCGCTCAACATGAACACTTGATGCTGTTTCTTTCAATATTTATTTCAAGATTTTAGAGGCAACAGAATGCCCTGGCTGCAGGGACTTATTTGGCTGGTGGGGGAGGTGGGATGGGACACCCAACACTTTTTTCCCCCCATATATGAGGGAAACTCAAATGTCCAAAAACAGAATTAAACGCATTAAGAGGTTTATTTGGGTGAATGGTTTGTAGTGGATTTTTCTCTCAGAAAGGGGGAAGGAACAAATAGGTAGACATTTCTGTTTGGACAGAAGCTAGAAGGCAAGAAATCTTGTGCAATTGTCACCACGAGCACCTCCAGCTGTATTAGTGCCATTGGAATAATAAAATTGATTATGGTGGCAACTGTGTGTATGTATGTTTACGCAACTTCCTTCTTCATCCACTCAGGCTGGAATGGAATGGGCTTTCCTATGCCAATATGCTTGGCCATAGGTGACAGTGTGATACAGAAAGTTCAATGTAACCTTGAAGTGTTAGTTCAAATGCCAGACTGTCGAATGGAACTTCTGTCATGGTGGACTAGTTTTCCCTATGCACTGTGCAGAGGGGCAGCCACTGGCCCCACCCACATGGCTAAAGGGCATTCAGAATGTGTTCAGTACAACAAAGGAACTGAGGGTTTTTTTTGTTTTGTTTTTTAAAGATCTTATTTTAGAGAGGATAGAGAAGGGGTGGGGGAAGCAGAGAGCATCAATTCCTTTCTGTGCCTTGACCAGGCAAGCCCAGGGTTTAGAACTGGCCACCTCAGCATTCCAGGTTGACACTTTATCCACTGCACCACCACAGGTCAAGCCAAAACTGAGTTTATTTTTTAAGCTTTTTTTTTTTTTTTATTCATTTTAGAGAGGAGAGAGGGGAAGTGGGAAGCATCAACTCCCATATGTGCCTTGACCAGGGCAAGCCCAGGGTTTTGAACCAGTGACTTCAGCATTCCAGATCAATGCTTTATCCACTGCGCCACCACAGGTCAGGCTATTTTTTAAGCTTTTAAATTGACACTTGAAATCATGTCAACAAATTTAAAAATTAAAAGGCCTGATCTAAGGTGGCATTGACCTGGAATGCTGAGGTCTCCAGGTCAAGACCTTGGGTTTGCCCAGTATAGTGATGCTTGTTTCTTGCCCGCATCCTTTCCCTTCTAAAAATTTTTTTTTAAGAAGTAATATTTATTTATTTATTTATTTAAATCTTGATGTTGGTGATAGAGATCCTACTCCCTGCTTTTTTTTTTTTTTTTAATCTTTTTATTTTATTCATTTTAGTGAGGAGACACAGAGTGAGAGAGAGAGAGAGAAAGGGGGGAGGAGTTGGAAGCATCAACTCCCATATGTGCCTTGACCAGACCAGTGCAGGGTTTTGAACTGGCGACCTCAGTGTTCCCAGGTCAACGCTTTATCCACTGCGCCACCACAGGTCAGGCTCCTTTCCCTTCTAAAATCAATAAATCTTAAAAAAAAAGAAAAGTTTTAAATTGATTTAAAGAGAAAGAAAGGGAGAGGGAAACCGATTTGTCTTTCACTTATTCATTGGATGACACTGGTAAGTGCCCTAACCAGGGATTGAGCCTGCAACGTTGGTCTATCATGACAGCACTACCAACCAAACTACCAGAGATTAAACCCTCACTCTTATTGTATCAGGATGATGCTGTAACCAACTGAGCCATGGCTAGTTTCAGAGACAGATTCCCACTTGAGCCCTCAACTAGGGTCTACCCGGCAACTCCCTACTAGGGGCCGCTCTGCTCGGGGCAGCTGCTGCTCCATTGCTCAGCAAGGGAGCAATTTGTTTTAAGTCCTGCAGCCAAGGCCACAGAACCATCCGAGGCCTGAGGCCATCTCACTTGAATCAACCCAGGCATGCTGCAGAAGGGGAAGAGAGAAAAAAGTGGAGAAGCAGATGGTCATTTCTCATGTGTGCCCTGATCAGGATTTGAACCTGGGACATCCACATGCCTGGTTTATGCTCTACCACTGAGCCAACTGACAAGGGCCTCAGGCTTGACAGATTTTTATTTTAACTTTGAAAGATTTCATTCTAGGCCCTGGCTAGGTAGCTCAGTTGGTTAGAATGTCATCCCAACATGCCAAGGTTTTGAGTTTGATCCCCAGTCAGGGCACAGACAGGAATCAACCAATGATGGCATGAATAAGTGGAACAAAAAATTCATGTCTCTCTTGTTTAATAGAAAGTTGGAAATAAACTTTTACTCTAGATCAAGATATTTTTCTAATTAGAATCTCTTAATCTTTCTCGGGTAAGCAACACCCCAAATGCATTAACACAGTCAAACATTAATGGTGCCCTTTGGCAGGCATTCTGAGTTCTCACAAATGGGAGACGCATGAGCGTTTAGAAGGCAGGAACCAGAGATGTTGGATGTCCTGAAGACATGAAACAGCCCTTAAAGCCAAGAATTGTACTGTGCGGCCTCTATGGACCCCTGGCATCCTCAAAAAGTCCCACTAGATCATGTTGGTGAGAATATTTTTTGCCATTATCTCAACCATTGCTTGACATTTTTAATTTTTTTGATTTGAGAGAGAGATAGGAACATAGATCTTTTCCTGTATGTACCCTGACTGGGGATTAAAACAGCAGAGCTATCCAGCCAGGATCCATTGCTTGACACTTTCAAATACACTTAGTTTTAAATAATTTCATACCAGCCCTGGCTGGTTGGCTCAGTGATAGACTGTCAGCCCAGCGTGTGGAAGTCCTGGGTTTGATTCCCAGTCAGGTCACACAGACAAGTGGCCATCTGTTTCTCTACCCCTGACCCTCCTCTCCCATCTCTCTCTCTCTCCTTCTTCCTCTCCTGTAGCCATGGCTCTATTGGTTTAAGTAAGTTGACCCCAGGCACTGAGGATGGCTCCATGGCCTCTCTACAAGCACTAAAATAGCTTGGTTGCCGAGCAATGGAGCAACGCCCTAAATGTGCAGAGCATCCCTGGGTAGGTGGCTTGCTGTGTGTGTGTGTGTATCCTGGCTGGGGCACATGCAGGAGTCTGTCTGCCTATTTTTTGTGTGTGACAGACAAAAGGACAGAGAGGAACAGACAGGCATGAAGGGAGAGATATGAGAAGCATCAATTCTTTGTTACAGCTCCTTAGTCTCCTTAGTTGTTCATTGGTTGCTTTCTCATATGTGCCTTGACGGGGAGCGGGGGTGTGTGTGTGTGTGTGTGTGTGCTACAGCAGGGCGAATGACCCCTTGCTCAAGCCAGTGACCTTTGGGCTCAAGCCAGTGACCATGGGTTCACGTCCATGATCCCACACTTAAGCCAGTGACCCTGCACTCAAGCTGGTGGCTTGTGCTCAAGCCAGTGACTTTGGGGTTTTGAACCTGAGTCGTCGGCGTCCCAGTCCAATGTCCTATCCACTGCGCCACCACCTGGTCAGGCTCTGCCTCTGTCTCTCAATAAATTAATAAAATAATTTGCATACCTACAGAAAAGTTGCAAATATTTTAGATAACATATAAATTTGCCAGACTCAAACATTGGCATCTTATAGTTAACTATGTGACAGTTTATTTGGTTTTTCTATTAATGTCCTTTTCTGTGTTTAGTATTCAATCCAAGATACCACATTGTATTTCATTTTCTATGTGTTTAGTAATTTTGCTAAGAATATGATCACAAATCGAGAGAAGTTTCAACTGCATTTGGTTTAACATCAAAGAATTTTTAACCAATTCTAAATTAACTGATGGCAGTGCCACTTATATGTGGCTTGCTAATACAGCCTCTTTGTATCAATTTTAAAAAATTACTGATTTTAGCCTGACCAGACTGTGGTGCAGTGGATAGAGCGTCGGACTGGGATGCGGAAGACCCAGGTTCGAGACCCCGAGGTCGTCAGCTTGGGTGCAGGCTCATCTGGCTTGAGCAAAAGCTCACCAGCTTAGACCCAAGGTCACTGGCTCCAGCAAGGGGTTGCTCGGTCTGCTGAAGGCCCGCGGTCAAGGCACATGTGAGAAAGCAATCAATGAACAACTAAGGTGTCACAATGGCAACGAAAAACTAATGATTGATGCTTCTCACCTCTCTTTGTTCCTGTCTGTCTGTCCCTATCTATCCCTCTCTCTGATTCTCTCTCTGTCCCTGTAAAAAAAACAAAAAAAACAAAAAACTGATTTTAGTGTGAGAGAGAGAGAGAGAGAAGAACATCAGTCTGCTCCTGTTTGTGCCCCAACCGGGGAATGAACTGGCAACCTCTGAACTTTGGGACCATGCCCTCCCCAGCCCAGTTAGCTGGCCAGAGCTCAATGTGTTTTTTGCTTTTAATTTTTTAAAAAATTATTGATTTTTAGATAAAGGAGAGGAGAGAGAGAGAAAGAAAGAGTGAGGAGAAACAGGAAGCATCAACTCTTAGTAGTTGCTTCCCGTATGTACCTTGACTGGGCAAGCCCAGGGTTTCAAACATTCAAAGTCAACGTTTTATCTACTGTGCCACCAGAGATCAGGCTCAATGTTTTTATAGCTGTCACATCTACAGTGATTGCATTTATAGGGGCTGATGTCTGATAACTTCATTATGTCTTGTAATGACACTGGAGCATTGGTCCGTTACAAATGTTTGTGTGTATTGCTCTCTACCTATATTTGTTTCATTTTATTTATTTATTTTTAAGTGAGGAGGGGAGATGGAGAGACAGACTCCCACATTTGGCCCTGGCAACCCCAATCTGGGGCTGATGTTCTAATCAACCAAGCTATCCTGAGTGCCTGGGGCCAACGCTCAAACCAGTTGAGCCACTGGCTGCGGAACTGGAAGAGAGAGAGAAGGGGGAGATGGAGCGGAAGAGCAGCAGATGGTCACTTCTCATATGTGCCCTGACCAGAAATCAAACCCAGGACATCCGCATGCTAGACCAATGCTCTATCCAGTGAGCCAACCGGCCAGGGCCTTAATTTTTTTTTTTTTATTGATTTTAGAGAGAGATAGGGAAAAAGAGAGACAGAAACTTCTGTTTGTTTCTATATGTGCCCTGACTGGGGATTGAACCAGCAACCTTTGAGTATTGGGACAATACTCCAACCAACTGAGCTGTCCAGCCAGGGCTTATTTGTTGATTTTAACTGTTATTTTTGTGGTTGCTCTAGGCCAGCAGGTCTCAACTTTTTCTGGTGTCAGGAACCCTGTACATTTACACATTTGAAGACCCCAAAGAGCTTTTATTTAAATGATACTATATTTAGAAATTAAAATTGAGAGACTTAAAAATACTATTTGATTTAAAAATGATAAACATGTTAAACCACTTTTAAGGGGGAAAAACCTATTTTCCAAACAAAATATAGTGAGAGTAACATTGTCCTACATTTTTGCAAGTTTTTGAAATCTCGGGCTTAATATAAGGGGGCTGGAGTCTCATCTGCCTCTGTATTAAATCTGTTTCAATACGTTGTTTTGGTTGAATTCTAAGCAGAGAACCTAGCATCAGCCATCCCATACTTGAAAAAGAGAGAAGCAGCCTTGGCCAGTTGGCTCAGCAGTAGAGCATCGCCCATGTGTGGAAGTCCTGGGTTTGATTCCCGGTCAGAGCACACAGAAGAAGCAACCATCTGCTTCTCCACCCCTCCCGCTTTTCTCTCTCCTCTCTCACTTTCTCCCCTTCCCACAGCCATGACTCAAAAGGTGAAGAAGTTGGCCCCCAGTGCTGAGGATGGCTCAGTGGCCTCCCTCTGGTGCTAAAAGTAGCTCGGTTGCTGAGCAACGGAGCAGCGGGTCCAGATAGGCAGAGCACCCCAGGGGTGGGGGCTTGCTGGGTGTATCCTCTGGGCACAGGCAGGAGTCTTTCTCTGCCTCCCTGCCTCTCACTTAAGAAAAAAGAAAGAAAAAGAGAAGCACCTGCTTGAGCATGGGGTCACCAGCTTGAGCATATGGGATCATAGACATGACCACATGGTCGCTGGCTTGAAGCCCAAGGATGCTGTCCACTAAGGGGTCACTGGCTCAGCTGGAGCCCCCCCCCCCCCAGGGTCAAAGCACAAATGAGAAAGCAATCAACAAACAACTAAAGTGCCACAACTATGAGTTAATGCTTCTCATCTCTTTCACTTCCTGTCTGTCCCTGTCTCTTTCACCAGAAAAAAACAAACACAAAAAACTGGTCTTGTCTGATGGCATCTGAGTGGTTCAGCATTAACTTTGGGTTCAGGTCTCTCTGGGAATGAATCTCAGCTATGCCATATACTCCCTGTGAGACTTTGGGTAGGTTACTTAACTTCTCTGGGTCTGTTTCCCCAACTATAGAACGGGGGAAATTTTAATATATTTTACCTTCTCAGGTTGCTGATTGATTCACACCAAGGCTCAGTAAATGCTAGCTCTTTTTATCGTGTATCTTGAGACAAACAGGAGTCACAGAAGAATCCTCAAGCATAAATGGCAACACCTTACTGACTTCATATGCATTTTTATTTATGTATTTGGAATGTGGGTATCATATTACTGCCATTCAGAGACTAAAGGAGTCCCGGAGTTCGCCCCAGGAGCTGCCATTGCTGGATTTAGGACTTGGACTCGCACTATTTTTCGCCGAAGAAAGGCCGGAAGAGGACTGCAGTATCCCGCCTCCCAGCTTTAGGACTCCCGGTTAGTAGATAGTATAAGTTTGATCGGCGTCCATGGCAGCCAATAAGCTGCAAGAAAAAGAACCTGTAGGCCAATGGTGGGCGGCTTTCGAGTTTTAAGAGCCGGACCCCGGAGGGCCTAGGCCTAGAAGGCAGCAGAGGGCGGGGCGTCATGAGCGTGCTGACCAATGGGTGCTGTATTCCTTTTTTCGGGGGCGGGCACTGGCAGACGTGGTGACGTCGCTTAAGTCAGCGCACCGCGGCGACCAGCGCAGAGCGGTGGAGGAATCGCTAGGCCGCGGGGCTTTGGACGTTGAAGGTTCTGTTCGAGGTCCGCGGTTGGTGGGATGGCCCTTGGGAGATCTGGGGGGCCTTTGGGGTTCCCTGGGGTGACCTAGCTGGAGAAAGGTGTGGGTCCGGGCCTGCTAGGGGCTTGGAAGCCTTGGGGACGGGTGAGTAGGGACTTTATGGATTGGCAGGCACCCTTGGAGAATTGTGTGAAGCGGGCTATCGGGGTAGGCCTTGGAGCTTATGCGAAGACTGGAGGCAAAAGAAAGTGTAGAGGACAGATAGGCCCTTTATGGGGAACCGTTTGGGGCTGAGGGAGACGTGCTTGAGGGGCCTTTAATACCTAGAGGAGTGCTTTTGAGGAGGGGAAAAAGGTTAGTCTTGCTAGGTGAAAGTCAGGGGTAAGCAAGAATGAATAGGGAACTTGCAAGAGTTTGGAAGCCATTGTCCAGTTCCTTGGGAATTCAAGATTTGGGGGGCACATCGGTGAGGAGGGTCTTAGAAGACTGGCTGAGGTGTGGAGGGTAAATGGATAAGGAGAAAGAGGGGTTGAGGTTGCTGATGGGCAGGGAGATGGGAGTATGTTAAGTCTAGACCTAGGAAGTTGGGCGGGCAGTGAGGGGTTTGGACGTATGAAGTATGTGGAAGAAATCAGGAATGTGTGGGGGTTCTGGGAGAAGCCTAGGAGGTAGAGAGGCAGAGAAAAGCTGGGGCTGTGTGAGTACCGAGAGGTGTGGCTTGTGGGACTTACGGGGACAAGGTGACAGTGGGGCTAACTCCCACCTTTTGGGATATTTCATATCTAAATGAGATGACACACGAAGATGCCTGGATTGCCCAATGCAACTGCCTTTCCCAAGGACCATGAAACTTCAGCTTGGAATGATGTGAAACCTATTTTTGGTGAGCAGGTTGTTCTATTTATTAGGAATAGTGGCTAGCATCTCACTCTTTCTTCCCTATTACCCTGTTTCCTCCAGGGTCACTGGTAGGGGGCTTCCTGAGGTCCTGTCCCCAGGCTACAGTGACTGGGCTTTCACTGGAGCAGAAGGTGCTGGAAGGCAGATCGGCCACCATGTCCACATTCAGGCAGGAAAATGTGGAAGACCATTATGAGATGGGGGAGGAGCTGGGCAGGTGAGCAGGCCCTTCCGGCAAGGCTTTGGGGTGGGAAACACTCTTCGGGATTTTCTGGATGGCATCTCCCCTCCCTTCCTTTATCCTATGCTTCAGGGAGTCAGTCAGGGTTATGTGCTGGTGGAATGAGTTTTGTCTTTGGAATCAGACATCTTGGCTAAGAGTTCTTGCTCTGACATCCTTTGTGTATTTCCTTTGGGGATAAACATAGTTGAGTACATACGGCATCTAACACAGTGCCTGTCGTATGTAGGTGTTAGCAGGTTTTGTTGGTAAAGGTCTGTCCTCTTTAATCCTCTTGTTATGGAAGGCATCTGAGTCTCCTAGGCTCTTGACATTTCCAGGGAAGGCCTCCTGTCTGAACCTACACAGCTACTCTTGCCAGTTGTGTAGCATTTTTATGGGAGAGAGGGGAGATTTTTCTTGCCAGCCAGGCAGCTGATTTCCTGTCTGGCTGGGCCTTGGTGCCTCCCCTGGGAGCTTACTTCCCTACCCAACCCATACTAGCCAAGCACCATCGCACCATCATGTGTCCGTGCGTGTCTCTCTCTCTCTCTCTCTCTCTCTCTCTCTCTCTCTCTCTCTGTATAGCCTGAAACCTTATTTGGTGAGTTTGCTGCTGGCTGGGCCCCATGATGTCACCAGAAGGGAATGTAAATAACTGAGCCCTGTATCAAGCCTTTGCTGAGAGAGTGTTTCAGGCTCCTTTGGGATTCTGTTTAGAGGGATAGGGAATGCAGCCTCCCCCCCTCTTCTCCACCAATCTCAAACTTGATTGTTGAAAATGTATGATAATCCAAAATAAAAACAGTTAAAAAAAAAAGAAAATGTATGAGGATCTCCTGCTGAGGGTAGTTTGGCAAAAATCAGCAAAATGTCATGTGTATATTCCCTTTAACTCACCAGTTTCCACTGCTAGAAATTAATTCAGCAGGAATATATACATACATGGACGCAGTGACCTTGGAACAGGGACAGTTGCTATAAATGTCTTACATGCATAAAAGATGGGAAGCCTCGTCAGTGGCCATCACAGCTCCCTGCGTCCATGGGTAGAACATTATGTACCCATTAAAAGAACCAGGCAACTTGTATAATGTGAGCCACATAGGAAATTTAGTGGAATTTAATTGAAAATTTAAAAGCTGCCCTGGCCGGGTAGCTCACTGGATAGAGTGTCATCCTGATGTGCTGAGGTCGCGGGTTTGATCCCTGTTCAGGGCAAATACAAGAAGCAATCAAGGAGTGCATAGCTAACTGGAACAACTAAGTGGAACAACAACTTGATGCTTTTCTCTCTCTTTGTCCCTCCCTTTCTCTCAAATCAATGGGAAAAATTTTTCAAGAAAATTAAAGTTATGTCAATTTTAATAATTTTAATAATATATTTTATTTAGCCTGGTAGGTAGATCAAACTATTATCCTTTTGCTTATAATTGCTATAAACTATTAGTGAAGCCCTGGATCATAGCTAGGTTGGTTAGAACATCATCCTGAAGCACCGGTTCGATCCCCAGTCAGGGCAAATACCAGGAACAAATCGATGTTCCTCTCTTTCTCTCCCTTTCTCTTTTGCTAAAATTAATAAACATTAAAAAAATAAAATTATTGGTGAAATATTTTAATCACTTTTTGATATGAAGCCTTGAAATTTGGTTTGTATTGCATGCTCGCAGCCTATCTCGATTTGGATGGGTCTGATAGCTGCTCTGTGGTCAGTGGCTGCTACCTCTAACAGCACCGCTCTATGTAATGGTCCAGAATGTTCTCAGAGATACATGAAGGATTAATGGCACAGAGAACACTGTATACTGTGATGTAATTAGCATAAATTGTAGGTGTCCTTGGACATCTGAGTTCTACCCTGTCTTCATGTTACTTCCATTCATCTAGTAAAGAACCTACAAGTCAGGTGCTATTATTATCCCCATTTTAAATACAAATCCTTTTTTAAAATTTATTTATTTGTTTTTTAGAGAGGGTGGAGAAAGAGAGAGAGAGAAAGGGGGGAGGAGCAGGAAGCATCAACTATATGTGCCTTGACAGGCAAACCTGGGATTTTGAACCAGCAGCTTCAGCATTCCAGGTTGATGCTTCCTCCACTGTACCACCACAGGTCAGACTATTTCCATTTTAGATAAAGAAACTGAGACTGAGAGAAGGGAAACAGCTTGCCCAAGGCCACACAAACTGTAAATGGCCAAGCAGAATGCAGATTTTGAAACCAAGCCTTGCTGGCTTCAAAGCCCTGGAGTACTAGAACCAGAGGTGGGCATCTGGCTTCCACCTGCCCAGCAGTTAACTCCACAGCCCTTTCCTGATAACAGACCCATTAGATGTCCAAATGAAGATAAGCCCCTGTGTGTTGGGAAGTGAGTGTGTCCTTATGCCTCAAACACCATCTTCCTTCAGATGTTCACTTTCCACCTCTGAAGTTGGCCACTATGAATAAGCTGTTTGAGAGATGGGAATTGTACTGGAGTTCAGTTTCAAGTAGATCTGTGTCTTTCCCAAGTCTAGTGACTGTCTTCGGGGAATTAGCTGCAGGAATCACTGTCGTGAGAGGGACTGCAAATAAAGCAGGTCCACCTTCTGTCCCAGGAATCATGGGGCTGAATGACCTGGCAGCAAGTTTCTAATGTGTGTGGGGTTCTTTTTTCCTAATTCCAGTTCATATCAACCATCTGGAGAAATATGTGTGTTGATGAGTGTGGACTTCTACCCTGGCTTCCATCTCATGGAGTGGCATTTGTCTGTATTAGTCAGCTTAGGCTGCCATTGCAAAGTGCCACAGAATGGGTGGCTGAAACAACCGAGACTTATTGTTGCCCAGTTCTGGAGGATGGAAGTCTGAGTTTGAGGTTTGATCAGAGTTGGTTTCCTCTGAGGTCCGTCTTCTTGTAGATGGGTGGCTGTCTTTTCCTTGTGTTTCCTGATCTCTTCTTGTAAGCACAACAGTCATATTGGATTAGGATCCACCCCAGTGACCTCATTATAACTTAATTACCTCTCTAGAAGTCCTCATCTCCTAATAGTCATATGCTGAAGTTCTGGACATTAGGACTTAAAAACATGGATTTTGTGGGGACACAAGTCAGCCCATAGCAGCATCTCTTTTTTTGAGTGAGGCAGGGAGAGAGAGAGAGATGGGAACATCGAGTTGCTCCTCTATGTGCCTTGACCGGGAATTGAATGGACAACCTCTGTGCTCTGTGACAATGCTCAAACCAATTGAGCTATCTTGCCAGTGCATAGTTTTTATTTTATTGATTTTTTTATTTTTATTTTATTCATTTTAGAGAGGAGACACAGAGTGAGAGAGAAGGAGAGAGAGAGAGAAAGGGGGGAGGAGCTGGAAGCATCAACTCCCATATGTGCCTTGACCAGACCAGTGTACGGTTTTGAACTGGCGACCTCAGTGTTCCCAGGTCGATGCTTTATCCACTGCGCCACTACAGGTCAGGCTATTTTATTGATTTTTATAGATAAAGAGAGGAAGGAAGAGAGTGGGGAGGGGAAAGGGAAGCATTAGTTTGTTGTTCCACTCAGTTGTGCATTCATTGGTTGCTTCCCATGTGTACCCTGATAGGGGATCAAACCTGCAACCTTGTCATATTGGGATGACGCTCTTAACTGACTGAGCTAACTGGCCAGGGCCTAGCAGCATCTTTTTACCTGTTCCCATGAGCTGTGTCTTAGTTGTCCTTATTTGTTAGTTCAGCTTGGAGTAAAGCTAAAGAAAAAAATTTTTCTATTTGAAAATTAGGCCACATGTCTAGGACTTAGCCCACCATTCCTGGCATGTGGTGAATATTTGGCATTTGCTGTCATGTCTATCAGGGTGGTACCATTGTGGGATGGAATGTGGGCCTGGAAGATTTAGCTTGGCCTGACAAGGCAGTATCGCAGTGGATAGAGCATCAGACTGGGCCATGGAGGACCCAGGTTTGAAGCCCTGAGGTCGCTGGCTTGAGCAGAGGCTCATCTGGCTTGAGCGTGGGCTCACCAGCTTGAGCGCAGGGTCACTGGCTTGAGCAAGGAGTTGCTCACTCTGCTGTAACCCCCCGAACCCCCGTCAAGGCACATATGAGAAAGCAATCAACAAACAACTAAGGTGCCACAAGGAAGATCTGATGCTTCTCATCTCTCTTCCTTCCTGTCTGTCTGTCCCTATCTGTCCCTCTCTGACTCTCACTGTCTCCTAAAAAAAAAAAAAAAAAAAGAATTAGCTTGGATGTTGGCAGAGGGAAGGGGGAAAGGCATTTCAAATGGGGGCTGGTGGAGTGCTATGATGGATTCAGGGTGGGGCGAGACCTAATCATGGACACTTTACCCGTCTCATCTGATCTGTACCCTTGGCTTTAAGATTAGTGTTTGAGTTTTCTGTTGCTGCTATAACAAATTACCATAATTTAGTGGCTTAGAACAGTGTTTTTCAACCACCAGTCTGCGGACTGATCCACCAGAAATTTTATGCTGGTCCCTATAAGAGTTAATCACCTTGATGTTGTATGAAGATTATAGACCTAATAATCTTAGTTGAATTCACTTATGCTCAGGCTGATTTCTGCCTTACTGGTCTCCGAAATAATTCTAATTTTACCAGTGTCCAAGTGTAAAAAGGTTGAAAACCACTGGTCATTAGAAGAGCACACGTTAAATATCTTAATGGTCTGGGAATCAGAAGTCAAATGGATCTGCAGGGCTGGTTCCTCTGAAGACTCCAGGAAGAATTGTTTCTGGCCTTTTCCAGCTTTTACAGGCACCACATCCTGGGCTTCAGGCTCCTTTCTCCATCTTCAGAGTCAGCAGCCCAGCCTCTTCCATCTCTGACTCTGATCCTCCTGCGTCCCTCTTAGGAGGACCCTGTGATGACACTGGGCTCCTCTGGTAATCAAGGATCATCCCCATCTCAGGGTCCTTAATTCCACTTGCAAAGTCCCTTTTGCCACATGACGACATATTCACAGGTTCCATTGATTTGGACATTGATATCTTTAGAAGGGTCATTATTTAGCTTACCATGATTAGTAATAATTTTGCACTTCCCACCAGCCTACCTTGAACTTCACCTAACTTCAAACCAACTGAGTGTGTGCAAATCACATCTGTGATGGCTCTCTGTGGATGCTTTTGTTCCCCGATGCTGATGAGGGCAGCAGCTTAGATGCTTGCTAGCTGCAGGTGGTCCTGGGCACCACAGGTAGGTCAGTCTACTTAGAAAACTCATTCAGTTCCTCCCACTAACTTTTTGGAAAGCCCTGCTAGTTTGGCAGACACCCCTCACTATATTTGTCACTCATTCTGCCTGGCCTGGCCTCTCTCTGCCACCACCAACTTCAAACATCGCTCCTGTGCCCAAGGTCTGTCTCCTCCTATACCCTCTTCCTGCATTTCCCCAAGATGTCTCAAGATGTCTTTTTCTTTGATACCTGGTGAGGCTTTTTTGAAGTTTCCTGTCTGGAACTTGTGTTTTTCTGTCTTATACTTGGACTTTCCAGTCAGGTGTATGTCTATAACTTCTTGAAGCGTGGGTCAGCAAACTACAACCTGTGGGCCACACCTGGCCTCTGCTCAGTGTAGTGCAGCCCATCCATGAGCCTGGAATGCTTTTTAACTTTTTTATTTTTATTTTTTACAGGAACAGAGAGAGAGTCAGAGAGAGGGGTAGATAGGGACAGACAGACATGAGAAGCATCGGTCATTAGTTTTTCATTGCCGTTGCAACACCTTAGTTGTTCATTGATTGCTTTCTTATATGTGCCTTGACCGCGGGCCTTCAGCAGACCGAGCAACCCTTTGCTGGAGCTAGCGACCTTGGACTCAAGCTGGTGAGCTTTTTTGCTCAAGCCAGATGGGCCCGTGCTCAAGCTGGCAACCTCGGGGTCTCGAACCTGGGTCTTCCACATCCTAGTCCAGCGCTCTATCCACTGTGCCACCACCTGGTCAGGCGCTTTTTAACTTTTTTTTTTTTTTTTTTTTAATTTCTGTTTATTTCATTCATTTTAGAGAGGAGACACACACACACACACAGAGAGAGAGAGAGAGAGAGAAAGGAGGGAGGAGCTGGAAGCATCAACTCCCATATGTGCCTTGACCAGACCAGTGCAGGGTTTTGAACTGGCGACCTCAGTGTTCCCAGATCGACGCTTTATCCACTGCGCCACCACAGGCCAGGCGCTTTTTAACTTTTTTAAAGGGTTGTAAGAATACACAAGGATTGTAACAAAGACCATGTGGCACAGACAGCTTATAATTATCACTGTCTGGCTTTTTTCAGTCAACTTCTGAGTTAAAAGAAAGTTAATATAACTAAGTTCCTACACAGCAAAAGAGTTTGGACATTGGATAGCTCTCTGATGTGCATGCAGTACATAGAATTTCTCTCTTTTAAATATTTCTTTTAATTTTTCTTTTTTTATTTTATTTATTTTAGAGAGGAGACACAGATTGAGAGAGAGAGAGAGAAAGAGAGAAAGGGGGGAGGAGCTGTAAGCATCAACTCCCATATGTGCCTTGACCAGACCAGTGCAGGGTTTTGAACTGGTGACCTCAGTATTCCCAGGTCGACGCTTTATCCACTGCGCCACCACAGGTCAGGCCAAATTTCTCTCTTTTAAATAACAGCTGTCTCTAGTCTGACCAGGTAGTGGTACAGTGGATAGAGCATCGACCTGGGACACAGAGGACCGAAGTTGAAAACCCTACGGTTGCTGGCTTGAGTGTGGACTTATCCATCTTGAGTACAGGGTTGCCAACTTGAGCATGGGATCATAGATATGATCCCATGGTCGCTGGCTTGAGCCCAAAGGTTGCTGGCTTGAAGCCCAAGGTCGCTGGCTTGAGCCCAAGGTCGCTGGCTTGAGAACAAGGTTGCTGGCTTGAGTAAGGGGTTACTGATTTGGCTGGAACCCCCTAGTTGAGGCATGTATAGGAAAGCAATTAATGAACAGCTAAAGTGCTGCAACTATGAGTTGATGCTTCTCGTCTCTCTCCCTTTCTGTCTTCTGCAAAAAATAAAACAGCTATCTTGAGATATAATTCACATAATGTACAGTTTACTCATTTAAAATGTACAATTTTATGATCTTTCATGTATTCACAGGGTTCTGCAACCATCACCACTATTTCCAGAACATTTTATTGCCCCAAAGGAAACACTGTTCCCATTAACAGTCACCCCCATCCCCCTCCCACAGCCCCTGGCGACCACTGCTGTACTCTGTGGATATACTTGTTCGGGTTTCTTTCACTGAGCATCATGATTTCAAGGGTCATCTACATTGTAGTGAGTGCCAGTGCTGCACTCCTTTTTTTTTTTTTTTTTTACAGGGACAGAGAGAGTCAGAGAGGGATAGATAGGGACAGACAGGAACGGAGAGAGATGAGAAGCATCAATCATCAGTTTTTCGTTGCGACACCTTAGGTGTTCATTGATTGCTTTCTCACATGTGCCTTGACCGCGGGCCTTCAGCAGACCGAGCAACCCCTTGCTGGAGCCAGCGACCTTGGGTCTAAGCTGGTGAGCTTTTGCTCAAGCCAGATGGGCCCGTGCTCAAGCTGGAGACCTAGGGGTCTTGAACCTGGGTCTTCCCCATCTCAGTCTGAAGCTCTCTCCCCTGCGCCACCACCTGGTCAGGCCTTTTTTCTTTTTTTAAAAAAGTACTTTATTGATTTTTAGAGAGAGGAGAAAGAGAGAAACAGGAACAATGGGAAGCATCAACTTGTAGTAGCTGCTTCTCTTATGTACCTTGACTGGGCAAGCCTAGGGTTTTAAACTGGCAACCTCAGCATTCTAGGGCGATGCCTTACCCACTGCACCACCACAGGCCAGGCTTCACTCCTTTTCCTGAATGTTCTCCTGTATGGATGTACTACATCTGTTCAAATGAAGATTGACAGATACCTTTTCGCTGTTGGAAGTCGTGTTGCTATGAACATTTGTGTGGAGGTTTCTGTTTGAACACAGGTTTTCATTTCTCTTGAATACATCCCTAGGAGTGGTAGTGCTGGGTCAGGTGGGAATTCTGTGTTAGCCATTTGAGGAACCACCAGACTTCCCACAGCAGTGCCCCATTTTGCATTCCCAGCAATCGTGTGTGAAGATTGGTTCTTTTTTTTTCACATTCTGACTCCTCTCATTTTGAAAATGTGTGCATTTCTTTCATTCTGCCTTATTGAATAAGAAGCTCTTTTGGAGTCAATGGTTTTCTTTCTTTTTTCTTAGATTTTTAAGAAGGGATGAAGCACACTGTAAAAATTCGAATCAGCCTGACCAGGCAGTGGCTCAGTGGATAGTGTTGGACTGGGATGCAGAAGACCCAGGTTCGAAATCACAAGGTCGCCAGCTTGAGCATGGGTTCATCTGGTTTGAGCAAAGCTCACCAGCTTGAGCCCAAGGTTACTGGCTTGAGCGTGGGATCATAGCCATGACCCCATGGTTGCTGGCTTGAGCCCAAAGGTCTCTGGCTTGAAGCCCAAGGTCACTGGCTTGAGCCCAAGGTTGCTGGCTTGAGCTGGAGGTTGATTGCTCTGCTGTAGCCCCTGGTCAAGGTACATATGAGAAAACAATCAATGAATAACTAAGGAGCCACAACGAAGAATTGGTACTTCTCATCTCTCTCCCTTCCTGTCTGTATGTTCCTATCTCTTCCTCTCTCTGCCTCTCTCTCTTTCTGTCACACACAGAAGAAAAAGTTGAGTTAGTATAGCGTTGTATCAAATAACCCCTTTGCTGCCGGTTTCCTTAGTCCCACTCCTCAGAGATGGCTGTTATTTACAGTTTAGCTTGTGTCCTTCAGACCTTTTATTCTCCATCTACATATACATACATAAATGTATCTGTATACATGGATACAATATATACCACATTCTGTATGTCATTCTGCAGCTTCCTTTTTTCACTGAGCTTAGAGTGTTGCCTTCATTCCTTTTCATGATAGTGTAAAGTTCTGCTGGTCTTATTTCCATGATGGATTCTATATAATTTTCTCTTGGTAATCATTGAGCTTTTTTTTTTTTTTTTAATTTTCCATTGATTTGAGAGAGAGGAAGGGAGAGAAGCATCAACTCATTGTTCTATTTAGTTATTCCATTTAGTTGTTCACTCATTGCTTCTCATATGTGCCCTGACTGGGAATTAAATCTGTGATCTCAGTATGCCGAGATGATGCTCTATTCATTGAGCCACCCAGCCAGGACTATTTTTGTTTTTCTAATGTTGCAGAAATGCCAGGTAGCCATTCTGTCACGTCTCATTCCACACTCACATAACATATCAACTGGGTACATCTCAGATGCGGTGGGGACGGTGCATGGGAATGGCGCCAGGAGCTGGGAGAGTGCTGCCCGAGGAGTTGGTGACAAGTCTAGGTCCCTCTCAGTGCTCTGATCACCTTCCTTTCCCATCCCTTCCCTCCTCTGTCCCTGCAGTGGTCAGTTTGCAATTGTGCGGAAATGTCGGCAGAAGGGCACTGGGAAGGAGTATGCGGCCAAGTTCATCAAGAAGCGCCGCCTGTCATCCAGCCGGCGGGGGGTCAGCCGGGAGGAGATTGAGCGGGAGGTGAACATCCTGCGGGAGATCCGGCACCCCAATATCATAACGCTGCATGACATCTTTGAGAACAAGACCGATGTGGTGCTCATCCTGGAGCTGGTCTCTGGTGGAGAGCTATTTGATTTCCTGGCTGAGAAGGAGTCGCTGACCGAGGATGAGGCCACTCAATTCCTTAAGCAGATACTGGACGGCGTCCACTACCTGCATTCCAAGCGCATTGCCCACTTTGACCTCAAGGTAAGTCCCACTGGGGACTTTGGGGTGGTGCCAGGGCAGGTGAAAAGGGTGGCCTGAGGGAGGGTTTTACCTTTATGGGCACAGATTGCACACCCTAGACCCATTGATGTGCTGGGATTTGAGGTGACGGACCTGCTCAGGTCTGGACCCTTCAGTTGACATCAGCTTGACCATACTGCACGTGTTAGGAGTGGGGGGTGCCCAAGGAAATCCCAGGTGCTGTTCCTGGAGATGCAAGGCCAGCAGAAGCAGTAGATCCTCTCACCGCCCTGCTCTCCCTTTCCCACCCCAGCCAGAAAACATTATGCTCCTGGACAAGAATGTGCCCAACCCGCGGATCAAGCTTATTGACTTTGGCATTGCTCACAAGATCGAAGCCGGAAATGAGTTCAAGAACATCTTTGGCACCCCAGAATTTGTAGGTAAGACCCTGCCTGATGTGTTGGGGGCTGGAGCTTGGGTAGGGGGCATTCAAGAATTTCCAGCAGTGTAGGCCCAGACCTTGGATGTCTGACTCACTGCCCTCAGGTGCCCTGGCATAGGGCAAGGGGAAGCTCAGGGCCTCAGGCTGGTGCTGTCACCTTCCCAACCTTCCTGTTCTCCCTCCGAGAGCTAGTCTTGCCTGTGTGTTTATGTGTGTTTTTGCCCCTGAGTGACCACAAAGGTACCGTGTAGCCTTAGATGCAACCAGCTCCTGACCCTGCACCTTCTATGTCTCTGTCTCCACAGCTCCCGAGATTGTCAACTATGAACCCCTGGGTCTGGAGGCAGACATGTGGTGAGTTGGGTGTAGCTTTGGGAACCCAGGGCTGCCCAGTGCTGAGTCCAGCGTATACACCTGGGACCTCTCTTTAAGGAAATCCCCTCCTATTCATCCCTAGGAGCTACAGGCTGGGGCATTGGCATGGTGGGGCATAAGCAGAAAGGACCCTTACCTTAGAATAGGGTTCAGCAAACTGCAGTTTATCGGCCAGCACAGGCCTAAAAACTAGGAGTGGTGGTCTCATTTTTTTAAAGGGGTGTTATAAACAAAACAGACAAATATGTCACAGACTGTCAGTAGCCTTTAAAGCCCGGAATATTTACTGTCTGACCCTCTATGAAAAGAGTTTGCCAGCCCCATGGTGGGTTCTAGATCTACAGGGTCTATGGGGCCATAGTGTTGTCTATCTTGCCCCCACTCTGGGCCCTTTGATAGGGAGTTGTAGGCAGAGGTATTTAAATAGTCCTGAGACCCCAGGGCAGGAGAAGGAGAGCAGGGCTGACAGACCTGCTGCCCACCTGGCCCAAGAGCCTTGGGCTTGTAGCTTTCCCATGTGGGCTCTGGGCCCCCACCCTGTAGAAACTGTGGGAGTCAGGGTGCTGCACCCCACAGCTGAGCTAATCTTCCTCTTTCCATGTGTTCTCTTCCAGGAGCATTGGTGTCATTACCTACATCCTGTGAGTACCTGGTGTGGTGCTTCCTGTTGCTGCCCCTCCTAGGGCCCTGCTTGGTCAGGAAGAGGGTTGGGAAAGCTTTTGTGCAGGAACAGTGACCGAGAGTGACCCTAGCACTCTGAACTGTCAAGGTGCTCAGCAAACTTTGGGTTGGATGAATGAATGTATGAATGAGTGAGTGAATGAATTTGTGTAGTAGAGAAGGTATGGTTCCTGTCTCAGGGGCTTCTGAAGAGTTCAGAAGGCACAATACCCTCCTAAGAGGTAACATGTAGGACCCTACATGAGGACAACACGTGAACCCCTCTTAGTCCACTGGCCCGAAGCTAGACCCCTCTCTCTGTGAAAAGGGGATTTGACCTTGAGGTCATTTCCTCAGAGGCCGTGTTTAGGCTGTCCCTACGTCTGATGTGCTCCTTCCTTTTTTTTTCTTTTTTTGTGACAGAGTCAGAGAGAGGACAGATGGGGACCGATAGACAGTAAGGGAGAGAGATGAGAAATGTCAATTCTTCATTGCAGCACCTTAGTTGTTCATTGATTGCTTTCTCATATGTGCCTTGACCGGGGGGCTACAGCAGACCGAGTGACCCCTTGCTCGAACCAATGACGTTGGGTTCAAGCTGGTGAGCTTTGCTCAAACCAGATGAGCCTGCGCTCAAGCTGGCAACCTCGGGCTCTCGAACCTGAGTCCTCGGCACCCCAGTCCAACGCTCTATCCACTGCACCATCGCCTGGTCAGGCTCCCTCCTTTCTTTATTGCCTTGTTTATTGAATGGGGGTAGTGATCAGAAATGTGAAGGTTTTAGAAAGTGGTTTTTTTTTTTTTTTAACAGTTTAAGGGTTTTTAAAATTTTTTATTTATTTTTTTGGGGGGACAGAGTCAGAGAGAGGGACAGATAAGGACGGACAGCCAGGAAGGGAGAGAGATGATAGGCATCAGTTCTTCATTGCAGCACCTTAGTTGTTCATTGGTTGTTTTTTAAACATTTTATTTATTTATTTTACAGAGACAGAGTGGGATAGATAGGGACAGACAGACAGGAATGGAGAGAGATGAGAAGCATCAATCATTTTTTTTTATTGCCGTGGCGACATCTTAGTTGTTCATTGATTGCTTTCTCACATGTGCCTTGACTGGGGGGCTACAGCAGACTGAGTGACCCCTTGCTCAAGCCAGTGACCTTGGGCTTCAAGCTGGTGACCATGGAGTCATGTCTATGATCCTACGCTCAAGCCAGCGACCCGGTGCTCAAGCTGGTGAGCCCACGCTCAAGCCGGATGAGTTCGTGTTCAAGCTGGCGACCTTGAGGTTTCGAAACTGGGTCCTCTGTGTCCTAGTCTGACGCTCTATCCACTGCTCCTCCATTTGGTTAGGCTCCATTTATCTATTCCAGTGGTTCTTAACCTGGGTTCTTTCGAACCCTAGGGATTCGATGAGTCAGTCTCGGGTTCAGAGAAGCCTCTGCCGTGGAGGCCAGAATAAAGTAATACCGTAATTTGTTGTGAGTTCATGCACTTTGTTGGTTTTGTTCTTTGAGCAAGGTGATGTTCATGCACGGCTCATTTTGTGCACCAGTAAAAAAAACATATACCTGGCCTGACCTGTGGTGGCACAGTGGATAAAGCGTCGACCTGGGAACACTGAGGTCGCCAGTTCAAAACCCTGCACTGGTCTGGTCAAGGCACATATGGGAGTTGATGCTTCTAGCTCCTCCTCCCTTTCTCTCTCTCTCTCTTTCTCTCTCTCTCACTCTGTGTCTCCTCTCTAAAATAAATTAAAAAAAACCAAAAAAACATACCTATGTCTTGAATTTGGGGAAAAAAATCATATTTTATTTATCACTAAGGAAGGGTTCTGTGAATGCACATATGAAACTGGTGGGTTCGGTACCTCAAAAAAGGTTAAGAACCACTGATCTATTCATACACAGTGAGATTGCTTCCTCATTTTGGCTACTGTAAATAATGTTGCACCTAAACATATGGATGTCTATGTGTTTTCTTTCAATTTAGTGTTTTTGATTTGTTCAGAAAAATACCGAGAAGTGGAATTGCTGGGTGCTTCTTTATCTTTTGTTATAGCCTTAGGGTTTTTATTTGTGTGTTTTTTAAGACTTGATTAATTTTACAGAGAGGGGTGGTAAGCAAGAAGTATAGTTGCTTCAGTTTAGTTTTTTATTGCTTGTTGTATGTGCTTTGACCAGACAAGCTTAGGGTTTTGAGCCATCGACCTCAGTGTTCCAGGTTGATGCTCTGTTCACTGTGCCCAGGTCAGGCTGTAGCTTTAGTATTGAAGTCTATTTTTGTTGCCCTGACTGGATAGCTTGGTTGGTTAGAGCATTGTCCTGATAAGCATCCCTGGTTGGTCCCTAGTCAGGGTGTATAAACAGTGCAGTGTTTCTGTCTTTCTCTTTCCCTTCTTCTCTCTCTAAAATCATTAAAATGAAAATTTAAAGTATAATAAAAGTTTACTGACCTTTGCTGGCCCAGTAGATAAAGTGTTGACCTGGAATGCTGAGGTCACCGGTTCAAAACCCTGGGCTGACGTGGTCAAGGCAGATATATGAGTTGATGCTTCCTGCTCCTCCTCACCTTTTTTTTTTTCGTGTGTGTGTGTGTGTGTGTGTGTGTGTGACAGAGACAGAGAGACACAGAGGGGCAGATAGGGACAGGCAGACAGGAAGGGAGAAGCATCAATTCTTTGTTGCAGCACCTTAGTTGTTCCTTGATTGCTTTCTCATATGTGCCTTGACCGGGGGGCTACAGCAGACCGAGTGACCCCTTGCTTGAGCTAGCGACCTTGGACTCGAGCTGGTGAGCCTTGCTCAAATCAGATGAGCCTGCGCTCAAGCTGGCGACCTTGGGGTTTCGAACCTGGGTCCTCTGCGTCCCAGTTCGACGCTCTATCCACTGCGCCATCGCCTGGTCAGGCTCCTCCCCCCATCCCTTTCCCCTTCTTCTCTAAAATAAATAAAATCTTAAAATAAAAAAGGCAGATCATTCTTGGCCTGACCTGTGGAGGCACAGTGGATAAAGCATCAACTTAGAATGCTGAGGTCACCAGTTTGAAACCCTGGGCTTGCCTGGTCAAGGCACATATGGGAGTTGATGCTTCCTGCTCCTCCTTCCCTCTCCTCTCTCACTCTCTCTCGTCTCTAAAATGAATAAATTTAAAAAAGAAAGAAAGAACCTGACCAGGCGGTGTCACAGTGGATAGAGCATCGGACTGGGATGCAGAAGACCCAGGTTCGAGACCCCGAACTCGCCAGCTTGAGCGTGGGCCCATCTGGCTTGAGCAAAAGCTCGTCAGCTTGGACCCAAGGTCGCTGGCTCCAGCAAGGGGTTGCTTGGTCTGCTGAAGGCCCGCGGTCAAGGCACATGTGAGAAAGCAATCAATGAACAACTAAGGTGTTGCGATGGCAACAAAAAACTAATGATCATGCTTCTCACCTCTCTCCGTTCCTATCTGTCAGTCCCTATCTATCCCTCTTTCTGACCCTCTCTCTGTCCTTGGGAAAAAGAATAAAGAAATATGAATGCTAAAAAAAGAAAGAAAGAAATAAAAGTCTATTTTGTCTGTTATAAGTCTTGCTACCCCAGCTTTTTCTGTTTTTATTTTCATGATACGTCTTTTCATTTGTTTACCTTCAGTCTGTGTGTGTCTTGATCCAAGATGAGTCTCTTGTGGACAGCATATGTAAGGATTAGCTACCATATGTCTTTTGATTGGAGCATTTAATTAAAGTAAATGTTGATAGATAATGTATCTATTGCTATTTTATTTTTCATATTTGTTATCTTTTTTCTTAAGATTCTTTAACAGTAAAAATTTTTTTTCCATTGATTTGAGAGAGAGAGAAAGGAGGGAGAGAGAGAGAAGCATCAGCTCGTTGTTCTACTTCCTTGTTCCATTTTTAGTTGTGCATTCACTGATTGCTTCTTGTGTATTCCCTGACCAGGGATCAAACCCATGACCTTCGTGTGCCAGGATGATGCTTTTTCCACTGAGCTACCGACCAGGGCCAATGTTTCTTGTAATACTGATTTGGTGGTGATGAACCGTTCCCTTAGCTTTTTCTTCTCTTGGAAGCTCTTTAGCTCTCCTTTGATTTTAAGTGACAGCTTTGCTGGATAGAATAATCTTGGTTGTAGGTCCTTGCTTTTCATCACTTTGAATATTTCATGCCAATCCCTCTGGACTGCAAAGTTTCTGTTGGGAAGTCAGCTGGAAGTCTTATGAAGCTCCCTTGCAGGTAACTAACTACTTTTCTCTTGCTGCCTTTAAGATTCTCTCTTTGTCTTTTTTTTTTTTTAACTTTTTTTTTTTTTTTAATTTTTTTATTTTATTCATTTTAGAGAGGAGACACAGAGTGAGAGGGGGGAGGGGGAGGAGCTGGAAGCATCAACTCCCATATGTGACCAGACCAGTGCAGGGTTTTGAACTGGCGACCTCAGTGTTCCCAGGTCGACACTTTATCCACTGCGCCACCACAGGTCAGGCTCTCTCTTTGTCTTTAACCTTTGGCATTTTAATGATGATGTGTCTTGGTGTGGGCCTCTTTGGGTTCATCTTGTTCATCATCCAGTGCTTCCTGGACTTTTGTGTCTATTTCCTTCACCAAGTTAGGGAAGTTTTCTGGCATTTTTTAAAATAGGTTTTTAATTTCTTGCTCTCTTTTCTTCTTCTGGCACTTTCATGATAAGAATGTTGGTATGCTTGAAGCTGAACATAGATACTCCTGAAGTGCTGGTCAGAGATATTTTAATTTTTTAAATTGATTTTAGAGAGAAGACGAGAGAGGGAGAGAAGCATCAGTTTGTTATTCCACTTATTTATGCATTCATTGGTTGATTCTTGTATGTGCCCTGGCTTGGTATATTGGGACAACACTAACCAACTGAACTACCTGGCCAAGGCTTGGTCATGGATATTTTATTTTATTTCTTTTTCTTTTATTCATTTTAGAGAGGAGACACAGAGTGAGTGAGAGAGAGAGAGAGAGAGAGGGAGAGAAAGTGGGGAGGAGCTGGAAGCATCAACTCCCATATGTGCCTTGACCAGACCAGTGCAGGGTTTTGAACTGGTGACCTCAGTGTTCCCAGGTCGACGCTTTATCTACTGCGCCACCACAGGTCAGGCGGTCTTGGATATTTTAGAACCTCCCTCTCAGTGGGGTCTCAGCTTTGCTGATGATTGGATGGGCTGTACCTTTCTGCCATGGAAAGAGAAACAGTTTCTTTTCTGTGCCTGCTCTCAATGCTGCTGACACTGTTGGTTACCAATATGTACAGGTTTCTCCCCACACCACGCAATTGTCTGCTACACCAACTGGGTGTCCTACACTGGAGATGCCGTCAGGTCCCACAGGTTAAGGGCTCAGACCCATGAGATTGTCCTGTGTTCAAATGCCAGTTGCAAGTTCAGGTTGTCATCTGTACTTTCGACCCACTGATAATAAATCGGAGGTTTCCCACAACCCCCACCTCAGATCTGATCATTTGCTAGAGCAGTTCACAGAACTCAGGGAAACACTGACTTGTATTTACCAGTTTATCACAGAGGAGATGATGAAGTAGACAGATAAACAGCAGCAGATGAAGGGTCTGTGGGAGGGGCCTGAGTGCAAGAAATTTTGTCCCTGATGTTTGGGTTACACCCTCCTCCTGGTGCAAGGACGTGCTCAGCTACCCAGAAGCTCTCCAAATCCCCTACTTTAGGGATTTTTATGGGGGTTCCATCATGTAGGCATAATTGATTAAATCTTTGATCATTGATGATTAATAACTTCTGGCCCCCTCTTCTCCCTGGAGATCAGGGGTGAAGGTACCAACTGTCCAGTCTCATTGCTAGTTCCCCAGGCCACCAGCCCCCTATCCTTAAGTATTTTCCAAGTCACCTCATTAGCATAAACTGAGGTTAGAAGAGGGTTGTTACGACTAACGAATGATACTCCTTTTATCTTTATTTCTGGGACCATTTCAAGCCCTGAGTCAAGAATATTGCAACAAAGGATGCTCCCACCTTTTTAGCTCTTAGTTTTAGGAAATTCCCAAGGGTTTGGGGAGCCGGATGCCTAAGGATTGGGTTGAAGACCAACTATATATTTTCTATCATAACTCACAGTGTCAAGTGCCCAGAGACCCACAGCGGTGGTAGTGTGGCCCACTCAGTGCCTAGTATCAGGAAGGCAGGTGGCATTTATGTCATCACCAGTGCATTCATTGGTTGATTCTTGTATGTGCCCCGGCTTGGTATATTGGGACAACACTAACCAACTGAACTACCTTGACCATGTGCTGGGTGACATCAGTTAGGATTCCTCTGGAGAGTGACTGGTTTTTCCTCCTGAGTCACTACATGTTACGGGGGAGATGCTTTGAGACTTTGTCTATATAGATGCTTAGAGCTTCCATGGGGATTTTCACCCACTGGCTGGTCAATAACTTTTTTTAAAGATTTTATATATTGCCTGACCAGGCAGTAGCACAGTGGATAGAGCATCGGACTGGGATGCAGAGGACCCAGGTTCGAAACCCTGAGGTCACCAGCTTGAGCGTGGGCTCACCAGCTGAGCGCTGGGTCGCTAGCTTGAGTGTGGGATCATAGACATGACCCCATGGTCACTGACTTGAAGCCCAAGGTTGTTGGCTTGAGCAAGGGGTCACTGGCTCTGCTGAAGCCCTCTGGTCAAGGCGTATATGAGAAAGCAATCAGGGAACAACTAAGGTGCCACAACGAAGAATTGATGCTGCTCATCTCTCTCCCTTCCTGTCTGTCTGTTCCTATCTGTCCCCGCCCCTCTGTCTCTGTCACCAGGAAAAAAAAAAATTCTATATTGATTTTACAGAGAGGAAAGAGGGAGCGAGAATTATCGACTCAGTTACTTCATTTTAGTTGTTCATTGCCTGCTTGTGGCTTGTCGTATGTGCCTTGACTGGGCAAGCCCAGGATTTCAAACAGGCAACCTCAGTGTTCCAGGTCAACGCTCTCTCCACTGTGCCACCACAAGCTAGGCATGACTTCTTACTACCTTCTGGTTGGCAGCCCAAAGGTGGCTGGTTGAAGGTTCCAGGAGAATGTGTATGTGGGATGGTCGGGGCCCAGTGTCTTACCTTCCTCTGCATCTGGCCCCTTCGTGGATACTGCAGAGTCTGGTGGTAGTCCAGGTAGCAGCCTATGGATGGAACGAACACAGGGGACACTGAGCCCCATGTTTATCTTCCAGTTTGAGTGGCGCCTCCCCATTCCTGGGTGAGACCAAACAAGAGACCCTGACCAACATCTCAGCTGTGAACTATGACTTTGATGAGGAGTACTTTAGCAACACCAGTGAGTTGGCCAAGGACTTCATACGTCGGCTGCTTGTCAAGGACCCCAAGTAAGCACCAGCCGGGCAGAGGGGTCGGGGCAGCCCCACAGGGAAGGCCGAACAAGTCTCCCTGGAATGGGTGGTGTAGCTTAGAGGAAGTCCTTCCAAGCCTCCACCTCTCCTCCAGTTAGGCTTTTGCTTTAGGCTGGAGATAGCACTGGATGGCTTAGGTTGGCCCAACCTGTGTCATAAGAAGCTTGTAATTCGTTGCCAACTTTTAAAATTGGGGTTTCACATAAAATTCCAGATTGCTACTTTTTGGTTTTTTTTAAGGAAAAATACCTCAAAATTCTGGCAGTACAGAGCCTTTTTCATGGGAGGTGCTGTGGCTGGCTGCAGCTGTCCCCCAGTGTGTGCCCATCCTTGTCACCCACCCAGCCCCTTCCATGGGCAGCTGTGTTGTTTGATCCTAGCTTTCAGTCTTGACCTGTTAACAAGACACCTCAGGGAACACGCAGACCCCAGAGCCTATGTCCCCAAAGTGGCCTTAACGAACTCCTGTGGTTGGCTTAACAAAGTGGATGCTCTGGATTATGTGTGTAATTTCAAGGTCATTTCAAGGACTTGCAGCCACGCTGGAGGGTGACTAGAGTCTGGGGAACCTCAGGGGCAGGTGTCTGAGTCAGCCCTTGGCAGGATGCTGAAAGCAGAACTGCAGCAGGGAGGGCTTGGAAAACTTCCCTGCTCTGCTCCGTGGGGGGAGGATGGTGCAGATGGCATGCATGTGACTAACCAGGGTTGGGGGGGGCTCTTCCAGGAGAAGAATGACTATATCCCAGAGCCTGGAGCATTCTTGGATCAAGGTGAGGTAGGGGGACAGCTCCCACTGAGGGATGGTAGGAGTGAAAAGTCCTCAGCATCCAGGGATGGTCCCCAGAGTGGTGGGCCTGGGCACTGGGGGATGGGGTGCTCCCTGATACAGTGTCGGAGCCATCTTGCTGAGGTACCGCAGGAGTCCTTGGTACCTCTGTGCACTAGCAGGGCTACCTCCCACAGAAACTTTTCATAAGGGGTAACTTCTAGGCCAGAGTTGGCAGCCTTCTGTAAAGGGCCAGTCAGTATTTTTAACTCTGCAGTCCCTGGCATCAGTACTCAGCTCTGCCTTCATAGCAGGATAGCACCAAGACCATACGTATGCAGTTGAGCATGTCTGTGTATCAGTAAAACTTTATTAACAAAAGTAAGTGGAAGGCTGGGTGTGGCCGGCCCCCGGTTGCAGGCTGTATTCTCTCTCCCCCTGCAGGCGATCCGGCGGCGGAATGTGCGGCGGGAGGACAGTGGCCGGAAACCAGAGCGGCGGCGCCTAAAGACAGCCCGCCTCAAGGAGTACACTATCAAGTCACATTCAAGCATGCCCCCCAACAATACCTACATCAACTTTGAGCGCTTCTCCAAGGTGCTGGAGGAGGTGGCAGCAGCCGAGGAGGGCCTGCGTGGGCTGGAGCACAGCCACCGGCTCTTCCATGAGGACATTGAGGCACTGACGGCCATCTATGAGGAGAAGGAAGCCTGGTACAGGGAAGAAAACGAGAGCATTGGCCAGGACCTGCGGCGGCTGCGGCAGGAGCTGCACAAGACCGAGGCACTCCAACGGCAGGCGCAGGAGGAGACCAAGAGTGCTCTGCTGGGGGCCAGTGGGCTCAAGCGCCGCTTCAGCCGTCTCGAGAACCGCTATGAGGCCCTGGCCAAGCAGGTGGCCTCCGAGATGCGGTTTGTGCAGGATCTGGTGCGCGCCATGGAACAGGAGAAGCTACAGGGGGTGGAATGTGCCCTCCGCTAGGGCTGCGTGGGGTGGGTGGGCCCAGAGGGTTCCAGTGGTGGGTGTTTCCTTAGTAGTCCTGGGGCGAGGCCCCTCTGTCACCCTTATCTGGCCCTAAAGAGTTCCTGGGACTGGGACTGAGGTAAGAAGAGGCTGGACTGGGATGTGCTTCATGGGGCCCGAGGATTCACTGCTGAGGGGAGGGGCCTGGCCAGCTCTGCCCCAGGAAGACTAGGCTGATCTAGGCCTCTGCATAGTCTATGCCCCCTGGCTCAGTGCACCCCTTCTTTATCTCTGTCTTTCACTGTTCCACTCATTCTCACAACAACAGTGACTGGCGGAGGGGTCTTCCAGGATAGCATCACCTCTGGAACTCTATAAACTCTGCAAGGGATTAGTAACTCCAAGATGGAACTGGCCGTGGTGGACACAGGTGCTTCATGCCTGGCCCAGTGGCAGGTTGGCAGCCTTCATGTCCTGGATTAGGGGTTGCAGAATGGTCAGAGCACATGGAGCAGGGCCTCATCAGCACCTTCAGGCCTTCCCTGACTAAGCACATGCAACCTCACGGAGGGTTTCTGACGGTCCCTGTATACTTCAGGGCTCAGAGTTGGAGGGGCTTATACTGGACACTCTGACCCCTACTTTTTTTAGAGATGGGAGGTGGCTCTTCCGGGGTTAGTGGTAGAGGGGGCCTCTGAGCCCTTCTCTCTGCAGTCCCTTGCTGGGCACCATGGCCAGAGTTGAGCACACGACCCAGCCCTCAAGGAGGTGTCAGTCTGGAGGTAGTATGGGGGATGGGAGGGCATATAGCTAAGCATATTGCCTGGACACAGTAAAGGAAGCATCTGTAAGAGCTGAGCCTTTGTTTCTTCCCTGAGGCCCAGGAAGTCCCTGGGCAAGGCAGGTCTGCAGGGGCCAGGGAACTGGGGACAGGAGTAAAGAGCTGTCATCCACCCTGCAGCCCTCCCTAGTTGGCCAAGCTGTGGAGCTGTCTCCTCTCTCCACTTACAACACCAGTTGCAGGCTTCTCATGACACAGTCCCTGAAGGGCCAAGGCAACCAGTGGGGTTCCTCCGCTGCCTTGGTCCCTGACCCTGCTGCACCAGCTCCTGCCTCCATTGCTGCCTTTCGAACTGTTAGGGTTCCAGGAGGAATCACATGAAGTATCAGGAAAGGTTCATGGGCCCAACATCCCCCTCCCCAGAGAGCCCCAGGACTTCCTAGTCTCCCCCAAGACTCTGTGCTGCCCTGTGCCGGGAGAAGCCCATTTACTAACTCTGCCTTTGCTAGTTCCCAAGTGCATCTGACTGGGAACCCTCAGGGAGCATTGCCCTAGACTAGTGAGGTTGAGAAGGTCCTGGCCAAGTTGCTTAGAGTTGCTGTGGGCAGTGCTGCCATGGGCCACTAGGTGCTGCCCTTGAGCAGGACCTTGTGTGCCCTGAGCAAGTGCCCTAAGGGCCTGTTCTGAACGTGGATCCCTAGCAGGTGGCCATTCTGAGCCTAAGTTCTCTGCAGCAGTTTGGGTTAAGTAAGGGATACCCATATAGATCCTTCATCCCCAGGTCAGCCAAGTGCAGGGAGGAACCAGGCAGGTGGGACTCATATTCCTGCTGAGGCTGCTGTCCAGTGTTCCTGCTTCCAGGATACGGCAGGGCTTAGGGACCTGGCTGTGGGGTCTGGTGTAGGATAGGAGTCTTCTGCCACAGGTCTATCTCAGGCCCTGGGGCTCTGTACCGCCTCCACGAGCTCTTTTAGGTTTCAGTTGCTGCCTCCACAAGCATGTGCCTGCTTGCAAGCCAAAAGGAAATAAAGCCCTGATTCTGATATCCAGCTATTGTCTGCTTGGGTCAGGTGGGGCAGCCAGCCTTGGGCCACCTGCTACGGTGGCCTGGCCACCCTTTGTGTCCCTTTCCCCTCTGTCTGCTGCTTGCCCCTATGCTTCTTGGGAAGACGAGGGCAAACCTGTAATGTGCCATCAGCAGCTGCCCAATCTTGGGGCTCAGCTGGACTTTTAATTTTTGTAATGAGATAGAAGTAGTTGGAATGGGCTTAGAGGGGTTTCTGTCCCTTCACACTTTCTCAGACACTGTGCTGAGAGGCCACATGTGTGTTTCCCTGCTGTATTATGTGTGCCGGCACAGGCCACCCATGCTCAGAGGGGACATGGGTAATGTCCTTGTTCTGCAGTCTCAGTCTGCAGTGTGATGCAAAGGAGAGATTTTTTGAACTTTAAATCCTTCCCAGGAGCTGAAGTTCTAAGCCTTTGGCAACCCTCAGACATTGACTTGTTCAGTACACCAAGGGGCACATTTCGCCTTTTTATTTCAACTTCAATTTTGTGTGTATGTGTGTGTGTGGCTTGTTTTTGTTTTTTTAGGTTATTTATTTATTTATTTTTAGAGAGGAGAGAGAGAGAAGGGGGGAGGAGCAGGAAGCGTCAACTCCCATATGTGCCTTGACCAGGCAAGCCTGGGGTTCTGAACTGGGGACCTCAGCGTTTCAGGTTAACGCTTCATCCACTGTGCCACCACAGGTCAGGCTAACTTTAATTTTTTTTAAAAGACCTTTTTTTAAATGAGAGGACCCATATCTCTGACCAGTATCCACCTGGCAACCCCGACCTGGGGCGGATGGTCCAATCAACTGAGCTATTTTTGGCGTCTGAGGTTGATTGCTTCTCTTATGTGCTTGTGTGTCCTGACCTGGAATTGAACCTAGGATGTCCATATGCCAGGCCAACTTTCTCTCCTTTGGTTTTTATTATTATTTTTTTTTAGAGAGAGAGAAGGTCAGACAGGCAGGAAGGGAGAGAGATGAGAAGCATCAACTCATAGTTGCGGCACCTTAGTTGTTCATTGATTGCTTTTTTGTATGCACCTTGACCCAGGGGCTCCAGCTATGTCAACAACCTTTGGGCTCAACCAAGTGACCCAATGCTCAAGTCTGATGAGCCTGCACTCAACGGCAACCTCAGGGTTTTGAACCTGGGCCCTCAACGTCCCAGGCCAACACTCTATCCACTGCGCTACCGCCTGATCAGGCCACAATAAAGTCTTGATATTTTCTTACTTTTTTTTAAATTCATTTTAGAGAGGAGACACAGAGTGAGAGAGAGAGATAGAGAAAGAGAGAAAGGGGGGAGGAGCTGGAAGCATCAACTCCCATATGTGCCTTGACCAGACCAGTGCAGGGTTTTGAACTGGCAACCTCAGTGTTCCCAGGTCGACGCTTTACTGTGCCACCACAGGTCAGGCGATATTTTCTTACTTTAAAAAAAGTGGGAGGATGGATCCCTCCCCATTTGAGCCTTCAGATGAAACCTAGCCCTGGCCAACACCTGAATTGTAGCCTCTGGAGAGACCTTACAGAAAACCCAGGTAAGCTATGATCATATTTCTGGTCTATAGGAACTGCGGTACTGTGCATGTTGTTTGAAGCCACTAAGTTTGTGTGACTTGTTCTTCAGCAGTAACTGGTATACTGAGAGAGGCGCACTGCAACCACTTGCCCACTTACTGAACTATTTAATTTCTGCTTGTTTTCCCTCTTTTAGCACCTTGTCTTTTTGCTGTGCCTTCATTCCCTTTTCCTTATGGGATTGTGATTGGAGGTATATGTTAGCTCTCGGCCATCATCTTCTTTTTGCTCTGGGGAGAGTGGACCACTCAGCAAGTCTGTGGAATGAGGACTCCCTGCCATCTGGTTTTGCCGTATGCAAAATGGAGATGTCTTCTGGGCTGCTTCGTAAGATGAGCTGGAGGCAGTAACTGCAAGGTTCATGAATCCCATCCCTCCAGCTGGCAGGAGACAGGTCAGACCTGTCTGTAGGTTAGAATTTGGCTGCAATGTGTGTGAAGCATTTTGGAAGGTGTTTGTCTCAAAGCAAAGCTCATGCACAGCAGGGTGAGTGAGGGAGGTGCTGCTTCTGCTTCCGGTCCTACCCCTAAATTGCAGTGATCTTTGGCAGCATGTTACCCTTTCCTGGCCTCGATGTTCCAGCTGCAAAAAGGTAATTTCTCCTTTCCCCATCTAAGATGTCAGAAGGATTAAGTGGGAACTTGCAGTCAAGTGCATAAGTATTGATGGTACTGCTAATCAAATCAGTCTCGGAGATGGACCAAGCTCGAACACCAAAGCTAGCATACTTGGGGGGGATCAAGTTCTCCAAACAGACATCAGCGCACACTGACATTGATCATATTAACTGAAGTGAATGATTCCACGGGCTGGCAAAGATGTGAAACCTGCTACTTGGGGATCAGCAGCCACTGTGCCCTGTCCCTCGATCAGGAGGGTGTTGGGCAAGCAGACCTCCTCTGTGAGAAGTGTAGTGGGAGACCAGTGGAGGCCTCCTGCTTCTACTAACACAGGGAGCCCTAATTGTAGGCCTTACATCACAGCTTAGGACTTTTTACACCACCTGAGAGATAAGTCAGATGGTCCTGGGTTTGAATGAAGCCTGATTGGGCATCTGCTCTTGGCAAAGATGTCACCTATCTGTATACCAGTCTTGCCCTCCCTCAGGGACAGTGGTTCCAATTGCCTCCTAGGGTGGTGACAAGTGTGGAAGGAAAGGGTGCATCAGGGTTCAGCACATACCAGGTACCCTAAGCATGAATTTTTTAAAAAAAAGAATGAAGGGAGGCCCTGGCTGGTTGGCTCAGTGGTAGAGCATCAATCATATCGGCATGTGGATGTCCTGGGTTCTATTCCCGGCCAGGGTGCATGGGAGAAGTACTCATCTGCTTCTACACCCCTCCCCCTCTCACTTCTCTTTCTTCTGTTCCTCTCCCGTAGCCAAGGCTCAATTGGAGCAAGTTGGCCCCGGGCGCTGGGTTGGCTCCATGGCCTCTGTCTCAGGTGCTAGAATGGCTCTGGTTGCACAGAGCATGGCCCCCTGGTGGGCCTGCCAGGTGGATCCCGGTTGGGGCGCATCTGGAAGTCTGTCTCTCTGCCTCCCCTCCTCTCACAAAAAAGAAATGAAGGGAGAGAGAGAGAGAAACATCAGTTTGTTGTTCCACTTATTTAGACATTCATTGGTTGATTCTTGTATATGCCCTGACTGGGGATCGAACCCTTACCTTTGGCTTATCAGGACCACATTCTGCCAGTGTCATGTATCAGCCTGGTTAGATTCGGAGGCAGGGTTTCAGGAGTCACAACGCCACACTGGCTCTGGTGGATTATTGCTTACCTCTCACAGGTCAGAAGGCAGTCCTCGTGCCATCTTCCCCAGCCGCAGTTGCCACAAGCAGGTGTCAGCCAAGCCCATAGCTGTCTCCTCCTGACCATACTTGGGCAAAAAGCTGCGGTCACTATTAATAACCAGGGTGCATCCTCCTAGATTGGGGGGGTGGCTCCTATAAAGCCAGGCATGCCAGCTCCCAGCGGCTCCTTCAGCCCCTGAGACCTTTAGCCCCCCTTGTTGTGAGAGAAAAAGAAAAGTAAGTACCAAAACCATCTCCCCTCAACCCTCCACCCGACCCCACCCAGCGGCCTGAAAAGTGAGACACAGAACAGTGGTGTAAACTACATACCCATGCAAAGGACTCTGAAACACAGCCTTGGTGGCACTTAACTGTCCCAGGCAGTTTGGGGGCCCATCCCAGTGGGGAAGAGGGCAGCGAGGAGGAAGTGGAGGAGGAGGGGGCTGGGCCTCCTCCTCATTTGTTCTTCGTGTCCTAGAAGGAACAGAGCCAGGGACCCCCCGCCTGGGGACAGGTAACCAGAATGCATGTGTGTCTTGTGGTGATGTGGTGACAGTGCTAACTCCATTTGGGGAGTGAACAGCACAGATTGAGGTTGAGGCTCCCTCACTCCCCTGCACCTACCCCTGTCCCCAGATAACCTGGCATCCCCCTGCCTCCTGGTGTTTTATATTTTGAAGGTCTTTACAGGGGGACTTACAGGCCCGCGCAGAGTAAGCCCTGTTTGCATCTACCGAACCCCAAGATACCTCTGCTCTGAGAGCTGCCCCACCCCTGCCACCCCATCCCCTCCCTGAGACTTCGTTGTTTGGTGACCTTGTTGAACACTGGAGAAGCTTCAAGGGAATAGGGAGGCAATGAGGTCATTCTTGGGTACCCTCAGACTACCAGAACGTGCTGGGTGGATTTGGGGGGCTCCTAGGCGATGGTGGAGGGCATGTGTGGTTGAGGTTATCAGCCATCCCTGTCTGTCCTTGTCAGCCCACTCCTCCCAGTCACTGGAATACACCCCCCCCCCGCCCCCAGGCTGGCCCCAAGGACACCTCCTCAGCTGGGAGGATGGGCAGTAGGGATGACCTTTGGAGGTGACTGCTCTGGCTCTGTTGGGACATATGCAGGTGTGTGGGTGTCAGTAGAGTAACTGCTGATTAAGAGAGTCAGCTGAGTGATAATTGATGTGAGTGGCAAATGCTTGGAATGGGGGGGGCCCTGAAATAGAGTGAGGATGAAAGGGGCGGAGATATGGACCCTGCAGCCTGCCCAGTACCTCCCGGGGCATCTGCCTTCATCAGTGCTATGGATTTCATTTTTTTTTCCCCCTTCACAACTGTGAGCACATTTGGGGCAGGGCCCAGGACAGAGCTGGTAGGGTGAGTGTCCTGGACTGAGGGTTGCCAGTCGGGGCACTTTGTATGGAAGGTCACCTGTCCGTATATCTGTCTGTGGTGGCTGGGGTGGGGTTTCAGACTGGCTTTGTAGCTGAGGGAGCTGCAAAGGGGCCAGCTTTTGGTGAAGGGCTCAGTAGGTTCCTGTCCACCCTCCTCAACCTTCAGCAACCCTGTGGCAGAGGTACCTCTCCATGTGGTGGGGTGGCTTGCACCCCAGGGCCCTGCAGAGACCAAGGAAGAGGGGCCATGGCCAGGTCTGGCCTAACCATGTTCCTCAGGGTGGTAGAAGACTTGGCCCAGGTGAGTGTCAGCCACAGATGGCGGGCACATGACTTTGTGTGTCAGGGTCTGTCCCTATCCTGGTCTCTCAGCTCCTTCCTGGGGCCTTGTCTGCATAGTCAGTCACACTACTCAGGGCACCTCCAGGGATAGAAGTTTGAGTAAATTCTCTACCCTTAGGACAGAACCTCCCCTCTGCACTTGGACATTGGGGCTGGGTCATTCTCGTTAGGGGGCTGTCCGGGGTACTATGGGGTGCCAAGCAGCATCCCTGGCTCTACTCTTGTGATGCCGGGAGTACCCCCAGTTGTGACAAACACAGATGTCCCCAGACATTGCTCAGTGTCTCCTGCGCTGGGAGCAGGATCGCCCTCCGTTGAGAACCACTGCCCTGAGATTGTTCTTGGCCTTAAAGGTTTCCGGGGCTGAGCACTGGGCATTCCTAGGGCTGGTTTTAGGTGATAAATGAGCAGACATTCTAACTTTAGTTGTTAGGTGCATCATTCTGATGTGTAGCAGGAAACAGGTTTTCCTAGTGACACCAATGCCTTCATAAATTTTCCTCTACAAACGAATTTAGTTAAAAATCAATAAGCAAGACTTGTAAGGAAAACTAATAAATGCAAGAGTAGTCATCTGGGAGTCTTTGGCCCTGACCCCCATTGTGAGGGCAGGAGGGGAAGGAGCGGCTTCAGAAGGGACCTCTGAAGGACCCACAATGGACACCCACCTGGCTCGGAACCCTCTCTCTACATTTGTGTGAGGTCTTGGGCAAGGGACTTCGCCACAGTTTTCTCATCTGCACGTCAGAATAAGTCGTACTTGTGACAGAGAGTGGTGGAGAGAATTCCAGGCCCTATTGATCACCAAATGGGTGTCCAGCAAGTGCCAATGCTCCATCCCCACCCCATGCTCACAGGGCCAGCCTATGGGAAGGGCACCACAGCGATGAATACTCAGTACACATGTGAGGAAATTGAGTCATAGAGGTGATACATTACATCACTCCAGAAAGTGGCCGAGGCAGCTGGATTATGGAGCCGCACACTCATGCTCTGAGCTGTTCCATTCTGGTGTGTCTCATCCTGGGGTCTGGGGAGACTTGACCGAGGTTACACGCCAGGGGATTCTTGGTGCAATGAGAGGGGAAGCAGTGGGTTTGTCTCAGGTTGTGTCTGGGGAGGGCTGGTGCTTCAGAAAGGTATTGGATAGTGATGTCATAACTGTGCCCAGAGTCATCCAGCTGTGGCAGCATTGGAGCCAGGTCTCTGGGCCCCTCAGGTGATTCTAGGAGGAAGGAAAGAATTCTTTTGTAATATAGCTGAGAAGATGGAAGTCCAGATGGGGTGAGGGTGAACAGATTGGTCATGCTTCCTTGGCTACAGAAGGCCATGCGGTCAGTATCTGACAGACTTGAGTTTAAATCTCAGCTTTGCTGGCCTAGGTCAGGTAGCTCAGTTGGTTAGAGCATCATCCTGATATGCCAAGGTTGCGAGTTCAATCGCTGGGTAGGGCGCAAACAGAAATCAGCCAATGAATGCTTGAATAAGTGCAAATCGATGTTTCTCGCTTCCTCTCTCTCTAAAAATAAATTTTAAAAATTTAAATCTGGCCCTGGCTGGTGGCTCGGTGCATAGAGCATCAGGACAGTGTATGGACATTCAGGTTCAATTCCCAGTCAGAGCACACAGGAGAAGTGACCATCTATTTTCTCCCCCCCCCCTCCCCTTTCTCCTCTTCTGCAGCCAGTGGCTCAATGGGTTCAAGTGTGGTCCCAGGTGCTAAAGATAGCTCAGTTCTCGAGCCAGATGGGGTTGCAAGGTGGATCTTGGTTAAGACCTATGTGGGACTCTGCTTCACTATCTCCCATTCTTTCACATAAAAAAAAAGCTTACATCTCAGCTTTGCTGAATGAGTGACCTTGGGCAGGTTGATTTCCCTAAGTCCTTGAGAGACGGGTCATAGAATAATCTGATCTCTCAGGGTGGTTGGCTTTGACCAGGTTGACCAACTGTGCCACTTTCCCTGGGACTGGGGTTTTCCAGGACAGGGAACTTTTAGTGCTAAAACTGGGAAAGTTCTGGGCAAACTAGGATAAGGTGGTTACTCTGTTCTCATTCTTTTTAATTGTGGTAAAATACAAACAACATAAAACTGACCAACTTAACCATTTATAAGCATCCTATCCAGTGGCATTCAGCACATTCACATTGTTGTGCAACCATTCCCACCATTCATCTCCAGAACTTTCTCATCTTCCCAAACTGAACCTCTGTCCTCATTAAACATTAACTTCTCATCTCCTTCCCCCAGCTCTTGGTATCCACTATCTACTTTCTGTCTCTATGGATCTGACTCCTCTAGGGACCTCATCTAGGGACTCATACAGAATTTGGCCTTTTGTTTCTGACTTATTTCACTGAGCATAATGTCCAAGATTTCATCCATGGTCGCTGGCCAGTTGGCTCAGTGGTGGAGTGTCTACTCAGCATGTGGAAGTCCCAGGTTCAATTCCTGGTCAGAGCACACAGGAGAGGCAACCATCTGCTTCTCCACCACCACCTCCCTTCTCCCACAGCCATGGCTTGAATGGTTCAAGCAAGTTGGCCCTGGGTGCTGAGGATGTGTCCATGGCCTCGCCTGGGGCGCTAGAATAGCTCGGTTGCTGAGCAAGGGAGCAGTGGCCCCAGATGGACAGAGCACCCAGTGGGGGGCTTGCTGGGTAGATCCTGGTTGAGGAACATGTGGGAGTCTGTCTCTGCCTCCCCACCTCTCAATTAAAAAATAATTTTCATCCATGTTGTAGCAGGTGTAAGAATTTCCTTTATTTTTATAACTGAATAATATTTTATTGTCTAGATGAACCACATTTTGTTTATCCATTCATCTGTTGATGGACATTTGGGTGTTTCCACCCTTTGGCTATTGTGAATAATGCTGCTGTGGACATGGGTGTGTAAATATCTGTTTGAGACATGGTTTTAAAATGTAACTCCATCTAGAAGTGGAATTGTTAGATTGCATGATAATTCTATATTTAATTTTTTGAGAAATCTCCAAACTCTTTTTTTATAGCAGCTGCCCCATTTTTCATTCCCATCAGCAGTACATGAGGGCTCCAATTTCTCCACATCCTCACTGACATTATTTTATGATTTTTTGAGTTGTTCACCCTATTGCTACTGTTCTCATAATGACCAAGGTGTCTGGGTGGCCAGACAAGGCTCTGGCTGTCCCGGAATCACCTCTCCTATGTCCCTGTCCTGTCCTGCACTATTTTGGGCCCAGTGACAGGCAGCTCTGCTTTGTCCCTGTGCAAGGGGCAAGCCTTGGCAGGCCACTAGGTGCTTCCTCCTGGTCCTGGTCCAGCTCCCACCTGCTTTCCAGGACACAGTGACCTCAGTCACAGCCTGTCCTTGAGGCTGCCTTTCCCCATGACCCTCTCCATTCCAGACCTTGCATACACCACACCTGTCAGCAGACAATTTCTGTAAAGGGGCAGAAAATAATTCTTTTCAGCCTTGCAGACCAGAGGATCTCTGTCACAGCTATTCAACTCTGATGTCGTAGCTTGAAAGCAGCCATATGGGCATGGCTTCATGCCAATAAAACTTTATTTATAGACACTGAAATTTGAATTTCACATCATTTGCATGTGTCATGAAACTTAATTCTTTTGTTTTATTTTTTACAGGGACAGTGAGAGAGAGAGAGGGATAGACAGGGACAGACAGACAGGAACGGAGAGAGACGAGAAGCATCATCAGCTTTTTGTTGCGACATCTTAGTTGTTCATTGATTGCTCTCTCATATGTGCCTTGACTGTGGGCCCTCAGCAGACCCAGTAACCCCTTGCTCAAGCCAGCGACCCTGGGTCCAAGCTGGCGATCTTTTGCTCAAGCCAGATGGGCCCACGCTCAAGCTGGCGACCTCAGGGTCTCGAACCTGGGTCCTCTGCATCCCAGTCCGACGCTCTATCCATTGCACCACTGCCTGGTCAGGCAAAACTTAATTCTTCCTAACCCCTTCCCCTCTGTCTGATCACTTAAAAATGTGAAGCCATTCTTATCTCAAGGGCTGTACAAAACATACAGTAGGCTGGACTTGGCCTAAAGGCCATAGTTTGTTAATCCCTACACTACACACCCAATAAACATTTGTTGAATGAACTAATGTTTAGTGTCTCATTAAAACATATGCTCAATTGATGAGCCAGTGCCATTTAAGAAACTGGGCATTAATACACTTTTTATTCAAGTCACAAATGTTGAAAATGCCACTGAATTAAATAAAATTCATATTCAATTTCTTCTTAAGTCCAAAGGAATTTTTAGACAGTTTTATTGAGATAGTATTGACATACCATGCAATTTATCTGCTTAATGTGTACACTTCAATTTTTAAAATATATTCACAGGGTTGTGTAACCATCAATTTTAGAATATTTTATCCTCCCCCTGAAAGAAGCCCCATTCTCATTAGCAGGCAGTCCCCCACCTCCCTCAGCCCCTGGCAACCATGGGCCCACTTTCTGTCTTTGTTGATTTGCAGAACTGGTTCCTTCTTACGCCTCTGTGTCCCCACTGTGCACATATACCCTGGCATCCCTCTGTGTGTTCAAATCTTTTCTTACAGGGACACAAGTCATATTGGATTAAGGCCCACCCTCATGACCCCATTTTAACCGAATCCAGATACAATCAGATTCTGAGGTCCTGGGGGGACAGGGTTTCAACTTATAAATATGGGGGACACAATTCAGTCCACTGTCTTTTGTTTTTCATTCTTGTTTATTTGAAGCCTTGATGGCGAACCTGTGACACGCGTGTCAGCACTGACATGTGTAGCCATTTTCGATGACACGTGGCCACATACCAGGGAAGTATGGGGCCACATGCCGAGAAGGATGTTTCATCCTCAGCTCCTGCATGGCCAGGTGCAGTAGCCAAGGATAAAACATTTGCTGTAGTGTAGACACTCTGTGCCGGACACAGAACTCCGGCACAGAGCGTCTAGTTCTGGGACTTCCGGTTAGGCCATTTTTCTCGAAGTGACATACCACCCGAGTTATGCTTGGTTTTTTGGCAAATTTTGACACACCAAGCTCAAAAGATTGCCCATTACTGGTTTGAAGCAAGGAGAGATTTAACAGATTCAAATGTTGCTCCAATATACAAGGACTCTGGATTCTGAATCATTAGGGGTATGACTGGATGGCAGAGCAGGGACCAGAACTCATGCCCTCCTGACCTCCGGCCTGTGGGCTTTTTCATTCTCTTCTGTGGCTCCCGAAACACAAACAGCTGGAATAAGCAACTATCTGGATCTGCCTGGTTTTAAGTGTTCCTAGGGATGCAGGACTTTCAGTGCTGAAACTGGGAAGGCCCCTGAAAATCAGGATAAGGCGATTACTTTCTTGGCACAGGGTCTTTAGGTTAGTGGAAAGTGCCCATGAGGTCTTTGCTGAAATCAGTGCCAGGGAGAAGCCCAGAAGCACGTGGGTCCTCCTAGCTCCACTGTTGGCTCTGCTGCCATCTATTGGCCTGTTCTGTCTGTCCACTTAGCACTTTCTCCGCTGTGTCTTGCTCTGTGCTGGGTCTTGAGACCACAGGAGTAAAGGAGGGCCATGGTGATTGCTACACCAGGTGTTTTCTGTTTGCAGGAGGGTTGCATTTAGAAGAGGCAGCCGCATAGTAGACTGGCCAGTTGGGAGGCTCTGGGCCAGGCCAGAGCTCACAAGAAGTGAGCATCTAACTGGGACCCCAGACCCAGGGTGGGGGCAGTTTGTAGGACCAACCCCCTACCCAGCCTATTCTGTGGCACACAGCGACCCCACTCCACAGGCCGCCCTGAAGGAAGCTTAGAGGGCAGCAGGGCTGTCACAGATGGAGAATGAGGGATCAGAGCCTTGTAGTGAGTAACAGAGGGGCAGGGCCCTGGACACCCACACTCCTTGCTCTGTTGCCTTTCCCAACAACTGCAAAAATGGCAAAGTCTGTTGGACGTTCACCCCACCTGTGGCCCTATATGTGTCCTGCTAATGCTGGCCTGTGCCTGACACCCCTTCACAGAATCATGCCAGTGCCCAGATCTGATCCTTATTTCCCAGAACATAAAATGAACCGTTTTTAAGTCAACAGCTCAGTGGCATTTAGTGCATTCATAATGTTGTGCAGCTACCACCTCTAACCAATTCTAGAACATTCTCATCACCCCAAACAGAAACTCCATCCCCATCAGCAGTCATTCCACATCCTCCTCCCCCAGCTCCTGGCAACCACTAACCTACTTTCTGTCTCTGTGAATTTGCCTGTCCTGGACATTTCATATAAGTAGAACCCACACTGTGTGGCCTTATGTGTCTGGCTTCTCACTGAGCATCATGTGTTTTAGGTCCATCCATGGAGTAGTGAGTGTCAGTGCTACCCTCCTTTTCATGACTCAGTAATATCCCTTTGTATGATAAATCATGTTGTGTGCATCCATTCATCCACCCATGGACACTTGGGTTGTTTCCACCTTTTAGCTACTGTGAACAATCATGTGCAAGTTCTTGTTTGAACACCTATTTTTAATTCATCTGGGTATGTTCCTATGAGTGGAACTACTGCATTATCTAATAATTAGTTCTTTTTTTCTCTCTACAATTTTCAAATTGCACTGGCTTTGTCCAAAACTGTCTGGACTGCAGGTTTTTTTGTGCTGTTCTGGATTGAGCAAGGTGGGACACAGGTCCACAGCTGCCCGTGCACATCACTCCCACCTTCAGGGCTCTGTTCTCCACTGGACCTTTCAGGCTCCCTAAAGCAAAGAAAACAGGGTGTAGGGATACCAGGGTTCTAATCCCAGCTCCCCCAAGCCACTGACTCTCTCTGAGCCTCAGTCTCCCTTTCCTTGAAACAGGTATAAATAATAAATTATCTCACTGAGGTTTCAGGAAGGGCTCGGAGGCATGGCTCCTGTGGCAGAAAGTATGCCCTTCATGAGCTTCTTAGGTCACGAAAGCTTCCCAATGATCCTACACAATAGGTATTAGCTCCAACCACAGAGAAGGTGCTGGGGGGAGGTAGGGATGGGCCTCAGTCAAGAGCTGGGTACCCTTGGGCTTTGCTCACTTCCCAGCCCTTGTACTGGGCTATGCTGTGCCATCTGTTGAAAGCTGACAGGAAATTTCCCCTCAGGGGAAACTGAGGCCCCAAGGACCACCAAGCAGCATATGGGGTCATGCAGGTATGGGTCCAACAGGTGGAGACTAACTGCCCAGAGCTCTCAGTGCTACCCCCAGAGGCCTCCAATGAACCAAGGAGAGGGGATAGGAGGGTCCTTTTCAGCACTTCAAAAACAATAGGCTGAATCCCAATGGTTAAAAAAAATCAGGATCAGGTTTTAATACTTAATTATTTAAGCTGCTGTGAGGTTACAGAGGCATCTCAGGGTGGGATCCCAGGGCCCTGAGATGCTGAACTGTGAGTGGGGCATCCACTCTTGCATGTACAGACATCCACAAAGGGAATGGTTGTGCAGTGTCCTGCTGGGATGTTGCCAGCCCAGCCACACTGTGGCCGGAATTGTGTGTGGGTCCCTCCAGTCCGGGGCTGGGCCCCTCCTCCCCAGCCACACTAGGAGTGGTTCAGGAGTGAGTTCTGAATGTCTTCCAACACCTGGTGGAAAAGCTCCTCCCGAGACTTCATACCATCCAGGTACACTGCAATCAGAAAGGCCATGGTCAAAAGTGAAATTGCTGGGCCACCAGGGCTGCCTCTAGGTGGCAGGTGGCCAGCCCACAGAGAAACAGGCAAACTGCTGGATCAGGAGGAAGCCGACTTACAGAATCAGGTTGCTGGAACAGAATGGCCTTTGGGGCCCAAAGCAAGAGGGACTGGCAGTGAGACTTGAGGAGGGACTTCTAGGTTTCCCAAATGCTCTCCATAGGGATGGGTAGGCTTGGGGTCCCCCTGAGCCAGGCCTCATCCTACTCAGGGCCTTACCTACTTCCACGCCATTGGCCTCCATCTCTTGCTTATACTTCTGGTACATGGGCCACACATGGCCATCAAAGAGGCCGGGGGGATCGGGGACCTTGTAGCTTCGAGTACTGGGGAGAGAGATTAGCGAGAATTAATGATGCCCATGTTGCCCAAGGGTGGTACCATGAGCAGAACCTGGGGGATGTGAACCAGGTCAGGGATCACACCACTGAGAAAGGGGACCCCAATGAATCAGGCGCCATGGGCTGAGGTCTGGCATTTTTACCCCCTGAACCTGGTAGGTGCCTCCAGGTCCATGGAGAGAGCTTCTGGAATAGAGCACAGGCCAGATAAGTGCCAGCTGGCTGCCAGCCTGCGGTCTCAGGGTGGCCAGTGTCCAGTGGGCAGCACTGGTTTCCTCCAGGCTCACCTCCGCCTGCGCTTGCACTCTTCATAGGGGACAGTCAGGAAGTACCGTTGGCTGTAGAAGTCCACCAGGGGCCTGGCAGGGGTGGAGGACAAGGTCAGCGCCATGGACTTACTTCACAAGGGTCAAAGGTACACAGCCCACAGCCTTATCTCCAGGGACTTTCCTGGGTGATGGGGGCTTGGGAGGGGGTAGGGTCTGGGCTGGTGAATGTAGGGGTCAAGGAGGGGACTAGCTTTGGTTAGTCTCCTGTTATGTTCAAGAACATCCCCACAGCAGCCCCCAGCTTGGATGGACCAAGAGAATTGCTATGTATTGCCAGGATCACACAGAGAACCAGGGGTCCTTCCTACCCTTCTGCTTTGCCTTAGAGGACTACATTCTAGAAGTAGGACTCAGTTTCCCCAGGAAGCAGGGGTTTGGCCCCAGACCTCTGAGCTGAGCTCAGCTGTTCTCCCAACCCTTGGAAAGACCCAGAGTATCTGGGGTGTGAATCTGCCAGCACTCACTTGTAGCTGTAGAGCAGGAAGCCTTCCAAAATGAGGACGTGGGTGTCCAAGGTGTTTGGTTGGATGCTGACGCCATGGGCACGGGCGAACTTCCGGGGGTTGCTCACCCAAGCCTGCACAGTACTCAGCATGGCCTCCATGTCCAGTGACTCCAGAACTAGGGGCAGGGAGAGCAGGTGTTGGCAGAGTCGAGGGAAGAAGAGACAGTGCAGGCAGGGGGCGCGGGGCCGCCGGCCATCCTTACCATCCCACTGCTTGAAGCCGTCCTCCCCAATTGCGATTTGATCTTGGGGCTGAAATAGAGGAGCCCAAACCCTGGGCTCAGTGCCTGCCTTCCCACCTCACCACCACCTGGGGTGAGAGAATCCACCACTTGGGGTGGGCCCCTTGGCTCCTGGAGAGCCCACAGTAAGGGGCCCAGGGTCTGGCAGGGCTGCCTGTCCTGACCCTCTGCAGTTGACATTTACAGGCTCTAAGGTGCCGGGTGGGGTCCAGGCTGGCTCTGGTATACTCCCTGCCCCCATCCCATTACTCTTAGGACCAGGTGGGAGGGGACTTTGTAAGTATTGTTTCATTACCCATCACCCTCCACAAAGCATGGAGGGCAGCTCAGAGCCCATTTTGCAGATGGAAAACTGGAGATGCAGAGGGAGAAAGGGCCTGGAGGGCCATAGTGGCACTGGCCTGGTGGCATTTCCCCTTTGGGAACTGCAGTGTCCTCATAAGTCCAATGGGGAGCATGTGTTCAGCGAGAACATGCCAGGTGCATAGGAGGTACTCACTAAATGAGAACGGCCATCCCTTGAAGGCCCAGGGTGACCCACGAGGGGTCTGTGCCTGGCCCACACAGGCAGTGGGCAGCAGAGGGCAGGGTGGTCTGGCCTGGCTCCCCCCAACCCCCAGGTGAGGGCAGCCACCTTGAAAAAGTCATCCTGGTGGATCACACAGCAGTTGGGCAGCACCTTGAGTAGGCTGTTGGTCAGCGTGGTCTTACCACTGTTGGTCATGCTGTGGAGACATAATACACATGAGGCTACCTGGACCAGTCAAAGGGGCCCCCCAGAATCATATTCAAACATAAAAACACAGAGCTGTAAAACCTTAGAGCTAAGAGGACACTGTTATTTTTTTTATTATTAATTCTAATGGGGTGACACCAATAAATCAGGGTACATATGTACAATGAAAACATCTCCAGGTTATCTTATCATTCAATTGTGTTGCATACCAGTCACCAAAAGTCAAATTGTCCTCTGTCACCTTCTATCTGGTTTTCCCGAGGACACTGTTATTTGTCTAGGGTCAGAGAAGTCTGTTTAATTAGGGAAAGGGGCAGAGAGTATGAAAACAAATATCTAACAGTCTTGGCTGGCACAGGGCCATTTTTTTAAAAGTTTTATTTATTCATTTTAGAGAGGGGAAAGAAAGAGGAGAGGGAGGAGGAGCAGGAAGCATCAACTCCCATATGTGCCTTGACCAGGCAAGCACAGGGCCTTGAACCAGCAACCTCAACATTCCACACTGATGCTCTATCCACTGCGCCACCACAGGCCAGGCCATAGGGCCATTTTGAGCACTGTGACTCATTCCAGTGTCATTGCCAATCCAGGAGGTGGGCTCAGGAGCTCATTTTTGCAGACAAGGAAACTGAGATCCAAGTATGATTTAGCCCTGGTAAGGCTTTTTTATTTTTAAGATTTTTATTTATTAATTTTTAGAGAGAAGAGAGAGAGAAAGTGGTGGGGGGAGTGGGAAGCATCAACTCGTAGTAGCTGCTTCTTGTGTGTGCCTTGATGGGGCAAGACCAGAATTCTGAACCCACAGTTTCAGCATTCCAGGTCAACGCCTCATCCACTGCGCCACCACAGGTCAGGCAGAGCTTTTATTTTTTTCTTAAAGGTCAAAATGTTAAAACAAATGCAAACTGAGGGAGAACAAATATTTGCAATAGAAAAACCATCAGTACCTAACCAGGCAGTGGCACAGTGGATAGGGCATTGGCTCGGGACACAGAGGACCCAGGTTTGAAACCCCAAGGTCACTGGCTTGAGCACAGGCTGATCTGGCTTGAGCACGGGGTCACTGGCTTAAGCCCAAAGGTTGCTGGCTTGAAGCCCAAGGTCACTGGCTTGAGAAGGGGTCACCGGCTTGGCTGGAGCCCCCCACCCCCGGTCAAGGCACCTATGAGAAAGCAGTCAGTGAACAACTAAGGTCCTGAAGAATTGATGCTTCTCATCCCTTTCCCTTCCTGTCTGTCTGTCCCTGTCTCTCTCTCTTGCTTACTAAAAAAGAAATAAGGAAGGAAGAAAAGAAGGAAGGAGGGAAGGAAGAAAGGGAAGGAGGGAGGGAGGGAGGGAGGGAGGGAGGGAGGGAGGAAGGAAGGAAGGAAGGGAGGGAGGGAGGGAAGGAGGGAGGAAGGAAGGGAGGGAGGGAGGGAGGGAAGAAGGAAGGAAGGAAGGAAGGAAGGGAGGAAGGGAGGGAGGGAGGCCAGATGTCTGTGCTTTTAGTACTGAAAGTCCCAAATTCTGGGGACCCTTCAGTACCAAGAAAACCAGGACAGAGAATCACCCTGTGGCAAATGGAACAAGACTCTGGACTCCTGGAGCTAACAAAGGACATAGAAGGGTAACTGGAAATGAGTGTCCCTTTGACCTTGTTGTCCCTGTTTTAGGAATCAGAGGCAGAAAGACAGGTATAGGCTGCAGCCGATTAAAAGGGCCAACAGGAAAGGGGACCCCTATATATTAATTTATTTTATTTTTTTTATTTTATTCATTTTAGAGAGGAGACACAGAGTGAGAGAGAGAGAGAGAGAGAGAGAGAGAGAGAGAGAGAGAGAAAGGAGAAAGGGGGGAGGAGCTGGAAGCATCAACTCCCATTTGTGCCTTGACCGGACCAGTGCAGGGTTTTGAACTGGCGACCTCAGTACAGCCCTGACATTAATTTGGGTTGTTATTAAAAGGCATATCTTGCACTCAATGTGTTTGCAGAATTAGCAGGGCCTGGCTCAAAATAAAATGTATGGGCCTTCCTTCAAATATATTAGAAATTTAAATATGGGCTATAGCAGAGCAGTAAACCAAATCGGGAAAGGGAGCCCAGAGCAACCCCCTGGGTGGACATTCCTGTCCCCAAGCCCACCCTGCTTAGGCGAAATCATTCCCTAGCATCATCTTAAAAGGAAGTTATTGGTAATGAAATGGAGACTTTAAATCCCTTAGGAAGAAGAGAGGCCTTTGGCTGTGACTACACAGTCCCTCCAGAATGCCACTCTGGGGCCCGCCCCACCTGCCCATGTGTTTGCATCCACGGAGGATTTCTCCCACCAAAGACTGCCCAGACTGTTGGGAGGGTCTGTCTGAGCTTTATAAAGTCTTCTCTCCCCACTGAGTTTTGGTTTTACACTAACAATAGGGAAAAGTAATTTCCATTTGGAAATTTAAAATTGGGCCTTGCGCACAACCCGCTGGGGGCACCAAACCTCCAAGGACATACATAGACTCCTTTCCCACACTCAGACCTTAAGCAGCAGGCCCTGTGACCTCAGGCACCAGGCAGCCCTCCATTCATTCCGCACCTTCCCCTAATGCTCCTCTGCACCTTTGCACCCTTGCACCCAGAGGCCACCTGCCCGGAGCCCAGGCTGCTTACCCTCCGATGCCCACAATGTACTTCATCTCCATGTGGAGGGGCGGCAGGGATCGTGCTGGCTTGAGGACTCCCAGGCACTCGGTTGGGTCCAATGCTACCACTGTGCGATGTGGCCCGGCTTCATTGAGAAAACCTGGCTCCTTTATAGGCCTGGGCAGTCTGGAGGCTGCCACGAGGGAGGGGGTGTGCAGCCTATTAGCAGCTTGGCCTACGGGATGGGGGCACGCACCCCCCCCCACCTCTGCACCTGTTTCCACTGGATGGAAATAGCTCCACGTTGCCTTTTGCCTAAATTAGTCATATGCCAGCTGGGCGGGAGGGGGTGCCAGTAGATATAGATGTCACCCCAGCTGCCTCTTCCCTACTCCAGCTCTCTTTACCCGCCACTTCCCCCCTCCTAGCCAGATTGCCCATGGGGCAGATAACACATCACACATCTTTCCTTTCTAAAAATATCCTGCCCCGTGTGTCATGGCCTGACCCTGACATTAAGACTGCTCCCGAGGAAAGGGAACTCACTGCCCCCGCCCACCCCATCACCAGTTACACCAGCAGTGCCAGCCCCAGCTCCTCCCTCCCCATCTCCCCCAACCCTCTCCACTCTGTGGGAACTTCCCTTTACAAGGGTGCTGTGCCAAGATGGGTCCAGAATGTTGAGTGCCAAGATAGCTATGCTCTGGTGACCTGGTGCCCGCCAGGAAATCTCAACGTGACACCAGGAGTCGTTCATCAGGTACCCATGTGAGGCCTGGAGGAGTCACTGGGTTTGGCCTGGTGCCTCTCAGCATCCATGGGGATGGAACGGGGTGGGGCATGACCTTGTTGGTCCCTGCTCTGTATCCCCGGAACCGATGGACAGACTTGCCCAAGTCCGAGTCCCCCTCAGTAACATGGGGATTATACTAATTGGGCACGTGCTGTTATCATCATTATTATTATTGTGATTTATAATAAATATATATTTGGTCTTAGTCCCAGCTCCAAGCATACATACAGTTGCTAAAACCCTTGTAATTTTCTAAGTGATAAGAAGGAGTATCTTTTGTTATAATCTGTCCTCAGTTCCTGAAATAGCTCCAGGGTGATAAAGATGAAAGAAGGGTCTTTTGCTATTTGGAATAAGCCCTTTCAAACACACCTAAGTTTATGCTAGTGGTGTGATTTTGAAAAGGCCCTAGAACTACAGGATGGAGGCTGGTAGCCAGGGGAACCAACATGGGGTTAGAGGATAGAGTTTTCAGGGGAAAGGGGCTGGGGATTGAGTCAATCACCAAAGGCCAACAATGTAATCAATTACACCAATGTGATGAAGCCGCCACAAAAATCCCTAAATGAAGAGGTTTGGAGAGCTTCTGGGTGGGCAAGCATGTCCTCATGCTGGGAGGTAGTGCCTGGAGAGGGTGTGGACATGCTGAACCCCCTTCTCAAACCTTGCTCTATGCGTCTCTCCCATCGGGCTGTTCCTAAATTCAATCTCTTAGTGGTGGGCAGATAAAGTGTATTATGCTCACTTTGTTAAAGATGGCGCTGCCCATGGGGAAGCCCGTTGCCCAGGTGATAACATTAGTTGCCCTTCTTGCTTGGGATGGGTGTGATTATATTAATGTGTGTTGGGGGAGGGCTTTCGCGCCAAAAGGTTTTAAAAGGAAGAGAGATCATGTTGTTCCGGGAGGAGAGTGATTGCATTCTAGGAGGAGGGCAGAGAGCAGGGAGGAGAGCAGATTAAGGCCACTTGGAGACTAGGAGAAGCAGCCAAGATTGCGGAGCACTGATAGAGAAGCCAGTTTGAGCAGAGTTTGTGCAGAGAGAAGGAGATGGGAAACAGAGGTGAATTAGGCTGGTTAGGTAGATACTTTGATTCTAGGAAACTCGGATAAGTCAGTAGCTTCGTGAGCACTGAAAGAGTGGGTTTTGGAGCCCAGTGTGTGTTTTTACTTGTTCGCTGGGTGCAAGCTAGGATTAAAGCTAATGGCCCACCAGTTTTTGGCTCCATTGTTTCATTACCAACTGTCCGAATCTAATGTGAACCTGCACTGGCCAGGCAGCTGTGATGGTGGCCTTGGCCACTGGCTTTACACTTATAATCAAAACAAAAACAACAGCAACAACCCGCCCCCTCTCCGCTAATCTAGCAAGTAAACTGTTTTCCTGAGTTCTGTGAACTGCTGTAGCAAATTGTCAAATATGAAGTGGGGGGAGGTATGAGGGCCCTGATTTGTAGCTGAGTGGGACGGAAGTGTGGGTAACCTGGGCACCCGCTACTTTTGACCAGCATTTGATGGGACAGTTGTGGGGCTGAGCCCTCAACCTGTGGAGTTTGCAATAATTCCAGCTAGTGTAAGAATTGAATTAAATTATAGGACATTCATCTGGTGTCTGCAGAGAATTGAATTGTTTGGTACAGGAAAAAGCCCCCCGTCCAGTGTCAGAAGGGTTAGTGTAAGTGTAAAGAGAAAATAGAGTTTTCCCTTTCAATAGTAATAATAATACACTTATAATAATACTATAGTAATTAATATAATATATAGTTATATATAAATACATAATTAATATCATTATTGTTACTATTAACTGCTGACTGGGTTTGATTCCATAAGGGATTGGGGCCAGGAAATGACCTTGAATCACAGAGAGGCAGAGTTGAAAGGGGCCTCAGGAATAACCCACTGGGGCCCCACTCTGCAGATGAGAGATAGAAGCCACACAGGACAGGTGATGGTCCAAGGCATCCAAGGTCACCAAGGCATAGAGTTGTTAAACCTCTTTCTCTGAATCACACCCAAGACCAGTGCGGGCCACAGCCCTTGGAAATGGACAAAAGTAACAGAACTCTGTTCTCATAGTTTATTTCACATAAAAATCCCCCAAAGTTTATGGAAATGATGTTCTCACATCACAATAGTAATCATAGTGAATTGTGTTTTTTTTTTTTATCTTTTAAAACCACAGAACTTGCCATGGGAAAGATGAGTGTGTGAACGCTGACCTTGGGGTAGGACTTATGATGCCCCATGTGTTACAAGGGGAAAGAAAACCCAGTGTTCTTTTACCAGGGATCCATGTCCATTGCCTTTGGCCCAAACTGCCCCACAGATCCAAATCTTTCACAAAGCCGATTTCAGAGGTTGGGTAGTAGCCTGCCTAGACACGGTGGCCCCACTTGGACAAAACTGTGCTGCATGCGGAATGCCTCACATCTGACAGATGGGTAGCCTGGAAACAGCATCCTCAGGGGTCTTTGTTCTGGAAGGGCTGCTGTGACGAAATTGGGGTCCTTGGTCTGCTTGCCTGTTGGTGGTCTGAGGTGCTGCTGCAAAGGGGCGGTGGTAGGCCACGCTGAACCTGTTGGAATTCCTTGTGTGGCCAGAATCTTTAGCCTGCCAGGTCCATCAGGGCTGAATGAGGTCAGCGCCTTCGTCCATCTGTTTTCTCTGCAGGGATTTGTTATCATTGGATGGGGTAGAATAAATTGGTTCCTATCCCTGGCTTCATTTTTTCCCCCGGCACCAGCCTGCCAGGAGTTACTGCATTCACTGGGGCGGATGAACCCCAGTCCTTTCAGGACCATCTCGATCTCAGATGAACAGAGCTGGCCACCTGAACCTGGAGTTTAGGGCCTGAGGTAGAGGGACCTTTTGGAGGGCAGCCCAGAGAGGCCCATCCACTGACCTTTGCTGCCTCAGGTTCCAGGTGACTCACCTGGGCCTAGAACAGGTTCCCTGTCCTTTACTTGACATTTGGGAAGGAGAGCAGAACTTCAATTTAAAAACTCCACTAGGTCCCCAAATGTCCTGGCCTCGTGGGATAGTGCTAGGTCCCAGAATATGCAGGCCCAAAGCGGCTCAGAAACCCAGCATTTTTCAAGGCAGGAACTGCGGCATTGGGGCAGTTCCTTGATGTGGCAAAGCGCTGGGCATCCCTTTTCTGAGTACTAAATGTCACTAGCTCCCTCCTATTGTTGGGATAGCTCCAATCACAGCCCCCTGCCATCTCAGGTCAGGAAGCATTTGACATTTCCCCTGAGGCTAAGAACCTCAGACTTGGAAACTGTGATATGAGTTAACTGAACCTCAATGACAGCCAGGTAGGAAGCCTGCTACAGAGCCAGGAAGAGGGGCCCAGAGTGTGTTCCTGCTCAACTTTTGCTCAGATTTACAGAAATAGAGACTCTTAGGATTAGAGGGGGCACAGAGAACCAGTTTCTGCAAGCACTGTTAGGTCTTTTTAAAAAATACCTCCAGAGACGAGGAACTCACTACCTCTAGAGGCTACTTGACCGTCTTTTGGACCACGTTAGAAAAGTCTGTCTCCTCTGAGTCCAGGTGGTTATAGCATCCAGTCCACTGGGACTTTTATATATATATATTTTTTACAGGGACAGAGAGAGAGTCAGAGAGAGGGATAGATAGGGACAGACAGACAGGAACAGAGAGAGGTGAGAAGCATCAATCATCAGTTTTTCGTTGCCAATGCAACACCTTAGTTGTTCATTGATTGCTTTCTCATGTGCCTTGACCGCGGGCCTTCAGCAGACAGAGCACCCCTTGCTGGAGCCAGCGACCTTGGGTCCAAGCTGACGAGCTTTTGCTCAAGCCAGATGGGCCCACGCTCAAGCTGGCGAGCTCGGGGTCTCGAACCTGGGTCTTCCACATCCCAGTCCGACGCTCTATCCACTGCACCACTGCCTGGTCAGGCTCCACTGGGATTTATATTCCCAGGTGACCTTTGAAAGAAGCAAACATCCAATACCCTGTATCTTCCTTGTTCTTGGTCTGCATTTCCAGGATGAGCCTATTTGTGTTGGCATTTCAGCCTCTGCTCTTGGTGGGAGCCCAAGGGGCACATCCCAACCCTGTGCTGGGAGGATTGGAGAAGTGGGGACAACTCGTTTCCTTTGGAGGTATTGATCGGCCTGCCCTGTGGCATGGCATCTGCATTAAGGGGCTTGAGAATGTTCTAGATGGAGAGGGTGTATGTGATTTTGCGACTGTAGGATAAGGATGATTAGTGGCAGCTCTCACTTGTGCTGTGGGCTCCAATGCTCCCATCAGATGTGGGTGTCATAAGAAACAAAGGGGGCCAGTCAAATGTAAAGCTATGAGGTTGAAGGTGCCCAGGGCACATCCCTGATGGGGGGCTGAGCTTCCTGGCCAGACACCCAGGATTGTGGGGGCCATTCTAGGAGGAAAGGCACAAGGATGAATTCCAGATCTGGCCAGGGCTGGTAGGCATCTATGTTTCCAATCTGGGCCAACTATCAAGCAACAGAAAGGTCTTAAACCAGGATTTTGTGCAGTGGGAGGGGACTCAGGCCACCAAGGACACATGGGCCATGCCCTCTGCTTCTCTCCTCGGCTGTGAGTTTGTGAGCCTGGAAGGGGAGAGGGCTGTGAACCGGATTTTTTTTCAGAATGCACTTCTATTGCATCATTTAAAAGAATGTTTTCAAGCAGCTAAAAAGGATGCTGGGTTTCAGAGATGGGTGGAGGAGACAGGCACCCTCCAAAGACTGGGATTCAGGATGAGGTGGGGATGAGATCCAGGGCCAGAGGGCATCTGACAGAGGTTTCTTGGCATCTGGTATTTTCTTTCGTGTTCTCTGTACTCTCATCACCTTAGGACATGCTGGAGAGGGGAAAACAGGTGATGTTATTATTGCCTTTATTTTTATTTTATTTGAATTTTTATAAGTTTATTTGAACCAAACCAACAACATATGCTTAAGAAGCACAATCTCAAATGTTCCCTACTATTGTTTCTAAAGAAAGTGGAAAATACTGCCCCATATGCATGAAATCCAAAAGAAAGGTCTCATCTGGCTTTGGTGCACTCTCAGCAGCAAGAGTGGCACCTGCCTGTCAAGGTCTACCACCTGCCACCCACCTTCTAGCTGTGGTTCTGAAAGGGACCTCTCTCTTGGTGTACCAGCACAACAGACCTCGGGGCTGGTACCCTCAATTAGACTGGAGAAAAACTTCAACCCATCACTCCCCTACCATCCATCATCCATCCATCCACCCACCCATCCATCCATCCATCCATGAATCTACCCATTCATCTATATAATCATCTGTCCAACCACTGATCTGTCTGTTCATCCATCTGTCCATCATTCTATACATTTCTTTTTGTGCCTTTAATTATTTCTACTTGGGGATACCTAGGTGATGTCTAATTCTGTGGATTATTGTATCTGCTGAGTTTTTTTCTTGGTGGATGATTTTCCTGTGTTTCTTTTTATTGAATGATTTTAGAGAAAGAGAGAAGCATTCATTTGTTGTTCCACTTAGTAGTGTATTCATTGGTTGCTTCACATATGTGCCCTGACCAAGAATCGAACTCACAACCTTGGTGTTTTGGGATGGCTCTAACCAACTGAGCTAACCAGCCAGGGCCCCCTTATGTATTTTATGACTGTGGATGTAAACTCATCTTCAGAAGGCACGGATTGAGATGGTCTTTTCAAAACTGCAGTGAGGCCTGATTTGTGGTGGCGCAGTAGATAAAGTGTCGACCTGAAATGTTGAGGTCGCTGGGTCAAAATCCTGGACTTGCCTGGTCAAGGCACATATGGGAGTTGATGGTTCCTGCTCCTTCCTCTCTTCTCTCTTTCTCTCTCTATTTCTCTTTCTCTCCTCTCTAAAATGAATAAATAAAATTTTTATATATATAAAAAGGAAAACACAGTGAGAACTTGCATCCACTCAGTATCCCCATGGCAGTATTGGTTTAAGACTGTTTTTGATGTTGTTGTTTTCTTAGCTTGGGGGTTCTCGCATCACATGGGGTAGTATTAGAGCATGTGTCCGGGCCATGTTACAGATTTGTAGGAGAGTGTGGTCAAGGATTAACCCTGCACATTCCAAAGAAAGGCCTGGCTCCTGGAAGACTACCTCTGAGCCCTGGGAATGTCTTGCCTGATAAAGTGGGACCTGGGCTCATGTCAGAATGTGTATGCTACCAGTAAGATTTAGGGTAGATGGTATCAGCTTAACCTCTGGAGGGACTGAAGACAAAGGTCAGGCCAGGAGCAACCAGTCATGCATATGTGATTGACCCCAGTAAACATCCCAGAGAGCAAGGCTCAGGTGAGCATCCCTTGTTGGTAACACTTCCTGTGTGTTGCCCACGTCTTTGCCGGGAGAATTAAGGGCTGTCCTATTGCTGATCTTCACCCATATCCATCCTTTCACTATAATAAACCTTAGCTATGAGCACCGCTTTACTGAGTTCTGTGACTCTTTCTAGCAAACCACTGAACCTGCGGGTGGTCTTTAGGACTCGCAACACACAACAAGGCTTTCCCTCGTATCCAGAACCAGGCAGAGACACTGAGACAGAATGTGGGCAGATGGTGCGCCCTTTGGCTGGGGTGTGCTCCACTCAGAACACTTTTTTTTGGGTGACAAAGACAGAGAGACAGAGAGAGGGACAGATAGGGACAGACAGACAGGAAGGGAGAGAGATGAGAAGCATCAGTTCTTCATTGTGGCACCTGAGCTGTTCATTGATTGCTTTCTTATATGTGCCTTGACTGGGGGGAGGGAAGCTACAGCAGACCGAGTGACCCCTTGCTCAAACCAGTGACCTTGGGCTCAAGCTGGTAAGCTGTGCTCAAACCAGATGAGCCTGCACTCAAGTTGGTGACCTTGGGGTTTCGAACTTGGGTTTTCCGTGTCCCAGTCCGATGCTCTATCTATCCACTACACTAGCACCTGGTCAGGCTTAGAACATTTTTTTTAAAGGTTCCAAGATCACCCTGCTTCCTACGTACCTTGTTTCTTGATCTTCTGTGACCAGAGAAGACCTATGGAAAAGGAAAAGAGTCTTAACATTATTTGCCTATTTTCAGAGCCTTGGTATTTGTCTATGAGCCTCATGAGGGCTGACATAGCTTCATCTTCATCTTGTATGAAGCAAGTGTCAGCATGTGTTTGCTGCGTGACAAATAAGCCAGGACAGGCAGTCAGGAGGAGACCAGCAGAGATCCTTCACTAATGCAAAAAAAAGTCACTAATGTTGCTTAGGATCCACCAGGTCTGAAGAGGTCAAACATACCCACAGGGACTTGCACAAAGGTCACCTACTTCTCAGACCTTCATCTGAGAGCAGAACTTGGTCTTTTGGTGGCATTAGCTGCCTGTGGTCCCTGTGCTTGGCTTGTGCTGAATACAGGGAAGAGGAGGGAATGGTTCCAAGATAGAACCACTGCCCTTGAGGAGCTCAAGGGTAGGAGAAGGAGAATCTGAGAAGCATCAAATGTAGAAGGCAGACCTGACAGAGACAGGAAAGTTGAGAGAAACTTCCAGAGGCAAAGGAGGGGCCAGAGCCATGTTGCTTGTCTATACAAACCAAGGCGAAGCTCGAAAGGACTTTTGATAGATATTTGGTACATTTTTAAAAAAAGAGCCTGACCAGGCGGTGGCACAGTGGATAGAGCGTTGGACTGGGATGTGGAAGACCCAGGTTCGAGACCCTGAGCTCACCAGCTTGAGCGCAGGCCCATCTGGCTTGAGCAAAAGCTCGTCAGCTTGGACCCAAGGTCGCTGGCTCCAGCAAGGGGTTGCTCAGTCTCCTGAAGGCCCACGGTCAAGGCACATGTGAGAAAGCAATCAACGAACAACTAAGGTGTCGCAATGGCAATGAAAAACTAATGATTGATGCTTCTCACCTCTCTCCGTTCCTGTCTATCTGTCCCTATCTATCCCTCTCTCTGACTCTCTCTGTCCCTGTAAAAAAAAAAAAAAAAAGAAAGGGGAGGTAGGAAATGGGAGCAATTGCTTAAAGGCCATGGGGTCTCCTGAGCTAATGGGATATTTTAGAACTAGAAAGAGGTATTTGACACTGTGAATACACTAAACGGTGTACTTTAAAATGGTTTGTTGCATGTTATGTGCATTTCACCTCAATTAAAAATAAATGAGCCTGACCAGGCGGTGGTGCAGTGGATAGAGCGTCGGACTGGGATGCGGAGGACCCAGGTTCGTGACCCCGAGGTCGCCGGCTTGAGTACAGGCCCATCTGGCTTGAGCAAAAAGCTCGCCAGCTTGGACCCAAGGTTGCTGGCTCCAGCAAGGGGTGGCTCAGTCTGCTGAAGGCCCACAGTCAAGGCACATGCGAGAAAGCAATCAATGAACAACTATGGTGTCACAAAGGCAACAAAAAACTAATGATTGATGCTTCTCATCTCTCTCCATTCCTGTCTGTCTGTCCCTATCTATCCCTCTCTCTGACTCTCCCTCTGTCCTTGTAAAATAAAATAAAATAAAAAATGAAAAATAAACGAGTGACCTAGAATCTATGTAAACACAATTAATTAAATAAAAAAAAATGAGTGAAAAAAGCGCAGGAGCAGGGAAGGGTCTGGGCACACTGTCCACAGACCTTTCACTGACAGTGAGCTCGTTCTGTTTTCCTGTTGTCCAGTACAGGAGCCCTGGGCCCTGACACGTGGCAAGTGCGACCAAGGAACAAACTTCTAAATTTTATTTACTCTTAATTCATTTAAATTAAAATAGCCTGACCAGATGGTGGCGCAGTGAATAGAGCATTGGACTGGGATGCGGAAGACCCAGGTTCGAGACCCCAAGGTCGCCAGCTTGAGCGTGGGCCCATCTGGCCTGAGCAAAAGCTCGCCAGGACCCAAGGTCACTGGCTCCAGCAAGGGGTTGCTTGGTCTGCTGAAGTCCCGCGGTCAAGGCACATATGAGAAAGCAATCAATGAACAACTAAGGTGTTGCAACGAAAAACTGATAATTGATGCTTCTCATCTCTTTTTGTTCCTGTCATCTGTCCCTATCTATCCCTCTCTCTGTCCCTGTAAAAAAAAAAAAAAATTAAAATAATGGCTTCTGCAAGTGGCCCCATGTGAGACAGCTCAGGGTGGAGGAAAAAGTGACTCCAACACTGAGCATTTATGGTGGAGTAAGCATCATGCTGGTGGTTCATACCCATGTCTGTATTTCATCTTCTTGATAACATTGGGATCTTGAAAACAGGGTAACATTGTGGTTACTTTTATCAGACATTCTGATAGGCTTGGCAGTCCCTGAGTTGGGGGTCAGCTCTCATCTGTGGTCACTATATGTTTACCTGTGCTCCGCTGGGGCCGCCTCTGGCTTCTCTTCTGACCCGGGCAGGACGAACTCAGGCTGCGGTCTTGCGCTGGGGACAGAGAGAGGTGACTAGGGATGACAAGGTAGTATCGATGCAGGAGCTCTTGGCTCCCATTGGCCTCTCTGGCCAGAGCCCACAGTGAGAGCAGTTTGAACAGGCTTTGCTGCCCCCAGGAATGCTGGGCCCAGAAGGGGAGAGAGAAGTGATCACCCAGGAGTTATGAAGATGGGGCAGTTGTGAGGGAGGGAGCATGAGTGGGGTCAGGGCAGGGGGACCCGAACCACATCTTCAGAGCATTCAGCCGAGAGGTATCTATGCATGTATTTCATGGATGCTGTTGCCCCCGTGCTACAATTCCAGAAGGTGGGTGCCCTGCTTGTGTTATGTCTCTATTCCTGTTCACAGCTAAAGCTTGGGAGGCAGGAGGAGTATAATACAGACATAGGGAGAGACACAGAGAAAGAGAGACAGAGAGACAGGGAGAGAGAGACAGGGGAGTGAGGGAGGGAGGAAGGAGGAAAGAAAAAGGAAAAGGAAAGAGATATTACTACTTCACACCCATTATGATGGCTACTACCATAAAAATAGAAAGTAACAAGTAATGACAAGGATGTGGAGAAATTGGACCTCTGTGCGTTACCAGTGGGAGTGTAAAATGAAGCAGCCACTGTGGAAAACAGTATGATTTCCCTATATGAGGTCCCTAGAGGAGTCAATGGTTAAAATAGTGAATTTCACATTATGGGAATTTTTCTACAAGTAAATTTTTTCTTTTTTAAATGACAGGTGGAAGGAAAGAAGAAAGGGAGGGAAGAAGGAAGGAGGAAGGAAGAAGAGAAGAGCTAGGACAAGAGTGAGAAAAATTTCTGAATGGCAAGGGATGGTGAGTCCTGCCCACCCCCAGCCTCACCTCCTCCATGCTGCCCTCTGTCATTATTAAATGATGTTGTGTGAAGCCACCATATTTTTGCTCATTATATATCTCATCTGCCAACTTCACCCCTCCCAGTCCCAGGACCCACTTTCCTCATTGGGTGAGGTGTCCCTCTCCTTTGCCAGTTAAAGAAACTTCCAGACTAGGACCCTCTCTTAGTCGCCTCTGTGTCCCTGGGTTCTAGCCCAGGACCAGGAAATGGTACATGCATTCTACCCACTGAAAGCTCCAATTCTCTCACAGACTTGCCATGTGGCCGTGGACTGGTGCCTTACCCTCTCTGAGCCTTGGATACCTTGGTTGTAAGATGCTGTTAGCATCTTGGGCCTGCCCGGCTCTTGGGGGGATGCGAAAGTATCCAGGTGAATGGATAAGGGTTCCATAACTGGGTGGGACCAGCACAGTCCTGAAGATCTGTGGCACTAATGAAAATGAGCCAATTAACTAGTAAAGGGCATGTCTGGGTCTGTAGGGTGAGTGTAGAGCTTGCTTTCTTTCTGTGAAGGGAAAACTTAATATCACCATGATTACCACGAGCCCACCATTTTTGCCAAGAGGGCTATACTGTCCCTGATTTTTCACAATAACCACCAAGGTCATTGTGAACTTTTTGTCTTATGTCATTATGTGACTAAGGGGAAACCTGGATTTGAACTTGGGTCTGACTCCAAGTCCTTGGGAGAAGAGCACGGAATTGAGTTTGACACTGGATCTTGCTGAGCCAAAGCCACTGGCCACCCCTCACATGCAGGCCCAGCTCAGCACCAGCCCCCTCCCAGCCCTTATAGGGCCACTCTGCACCAACCTTTCTCTCCTGGCCTTGAGCCTTTCCTCTTCATACCTGGACGAGAGAAGGAACAGCATGTCAGACCGCCTTCCTTTCCCTGTAGGTACACTCCCCAGGTAGTTCTGAATATAAACTAGGCTTTAGAGCAGAATGTACAGCTGGAGCTGACAGTCTGCTGGCCTTTTCATGTTCCCTGCAGCTGCTTTTGAAGACTCCCACCCCTCAGGACAGGAAATATCTGTTTCACTGGCATATTCCAGCAACTGGTGTAGATGTGACTGAGTAGACACTGTTTTGCCTGACTCAACGATTGGACAGTGCCCCATTCTAAAGCAACACACTCACTGATATGGGTTGATTTACACACCCCTCCATCGGGGCAAAATATTTCTGTAAAGGGTCTAAGAGTAAATATTTTCATCTTTGCAGGCCAGTCTTGGTTGCACCAACTCAATTCAGTTGTAGCTTAAAAACAGCCATAGACGATCTGTTAATGTGGCTGTGTGCCAATAAAACTTTATTTATAAAAACAAGCTGTGGGCCATGGCTTGCTGGCCCTGCTCTGCACTAGATCTTACTAGGCCCACTGTATTTTCTAATCTCACATGTGCTTATTTCACTGATTCCTTCTGTTCTGCTGCTCTCTTACTCATGTCTGGTTCCTGGGCAGTTGTGTTAAGTTGAGTGGGATTTGAGGCGCTTAGGGGCATTGTGGATGCAGGTAGGGGCACTCACAGCCCCTACCTGCATCCACATGCAGGTAACACATGGGGACACTTACTGTAGCACGCAGTCTGGGATCTGCACGTGTTCCATGGGGATGAGCTGCTCCAGATCTTCCAAGCTGTGCACATACTGGATCTTGTTTATGAATTTGACGCTGCCAGGAGGAGAAGGAGGTGTGGTTGCCCAGAGCAAGGAGCAATGGCAGAGAGGGAGGCACACATAACCCAATTCGAGGATGCCACAAGCACCTTTGCTGAAATCTTCTTCCCCACCCAATGACAGCCTCCACCCCCTACCCCTAGTGATATAGACAGAGCAGAGACTGGGGTCTCCCCTTGTAAGAGGAGAAGAGTCCTGGGCCATGCATCCGACTCTGTTCCCTGCTAAGCTGAGGCACCTGTTTAAAGGAAGCAGAGAACCAACAAGGTCTAATAGACTCTAGGCTGTCTCCCTCCCACCCTAAGAATTGCTCCTCTGGGTTAATTTTCCCCAAGAATGCTTTTCTGGCACTCTCGTCACTGCTGGAGAAAATACCAGTCATCATTTGGGCACAGAAAGGCAAATATGGGACTGCTAATTCACACTCCATTCTTTTGGAATGAATGGTTTCTTCCTGTCCAAACCTAGACTCAGGATGTCTGTTAGCATGCAATAATTTGTAACTGGCACACTGCTACACTGCTTTAAACTCATGGTTATAACTTTTTAAAAATTTAACTTAAACCTAATTTTGTTGATATGTAAGATACACTTTTTTCAAGGGAAATTTTTTTTTTTTTTTTTTTTTTTTTTTACAGGGACAGAGAGTCAGAGAGAGGGATAGATAGGGACAGACAGACAGGAACGAAGAGAGGTGAGAAGCATCAATCATTAGTTTTTTGTTGCCGTCACAACACCTTAGTTGTTCATTGATTGCTTTCTCATATGTGCCTTGACCACGAGCCTTCAGCAGACCGAGCCACCCCTTGCTGGAGCCAGCGACCTTGGGTCCAAGCTGGTGAGCTTTTGCTCAAGCCAGATGGGCCTGCGCTCAAGCTGGCGACCTCGGGGTCTCAAACCTGGGTCCTCCGCATCCCAGTCTGACGCTCCATCCACTGCACCACCGCCTGATCAGGCGGAAAATAATTTTTTTTTAACTTTTTTATTTTATTCATTTTAGAGAGGAGACACAGAGTGGGGGAGAGAGAGAGAGAAAGGAGGGAGGAGCTGGAAGCATCAACTCCCATATGTGCCTTGACCAGACCAGTTCAGGGTTTTGAACTGGCAACCTCAGTGTTCCCAGGTCGATGCTTTATCCACTGCGCCACCACAGGTCAGGCGAAAATAATTTTTTAAACAATGAAAATATGTAAGGCCAAGAAAATATAATAGTACATTAAATAAGAAAATAACCAAGTAGCAGTAAAAAGGGTAAGGGAGCAAAATATCTATAAGAGTGTGTCAAGAAGTTTTATATATTTTTCTTTTTTCTTTTTTTTTTAGAGAGAGACATAAAGGGAGAAAGACAGGAAGGAAGGGAGATGAGAAGCATCAACTTGTAGCTGGTCACTTTAGTTGTTCTTTGATTGTTCCTCATACGTGCCTTGACCAGAGGCTCCAGCTGAGCCAGTGACCCCTTGCTTAAGCCAGCAACCTTGGGCTTCAAGACAGCAAACTTGGGATCATGTCTATGATCCCATACACAAGCTGGCAACCCCACGCTCAAGCTGGCAAGCCTGCGCTCAAGCCCAATGAGCCCACGCTCAAGCCGGTGACCTCGGGGTTTCGAACCAGGGACCTCAGCATCCCAGGTTGATGCTCTCTATCCTCTGCACCACCACTGACTTGTTAGGCTATATCTATTTTTAGAGGTTAGATGAAAATTGGGCTCAAGCTTTCCGGCATCTGGCGATGTTATGCAGCTCACAGTGTCTATGAGGGAAAAATAAAGCAGTTACTCAGCAGAGGCCAATGGTAAATGATTGTGGAATGTCAGAAACGTTTTCCCATGGAGAGACACAAAGTGACCATGTGTACTGGAATGAACTCCAACTGCTTTTATTTTAAAAATTACTCTCAGGCCTGACCTGTGGTGGCACAGTGGATAGTGTTGACATTGAGCTGAGGTCGCTGGTTTGAAGCCCTGTGCTTGCTGGGTCAAGGCACTTACGACAAGCAATCAGTGAACAACTAAAGTGAAGCAATTATGAGTTGATACTTCTCGTTCCCCTGCCCCTCTTTCTCTTCTCTCTGTAAAATCAATTAAATAAAATCTTTAATAAAAAATGACTCTGAGTACGAGGCCTCCCTCCAGGTGGTCTGACAGAAGGGTAAAGGGAAAACAGGCAGGGAATCTCAGACAGGGCAGGAATCATATCCCCACTTGTCTCATCAGGGCTGTTCACTCTGTACCTGACTGTCAGGGTCCAGCAGGCTCAGAGGGTGGACTGATTGGATTTGTTGGCAAGGTTTTTTGTGATGCTCAGAGCTGACGAGCTGTTGCTCTGAGCCCTAGTCTATAAATACAGCAAAAATCACATCATGATGACGTGGTCATACCCACCACACCCATCATTGAAAACAGATACTCAAATCTCCACTGTGACTGTGCTCTGTCTGCCTGTGAGCTGAGCTTTCTAACTCATGTTGGGGTGGTGAGAGGGTGGCAGTCAGGAGGGAGAACTCTAGTTCAGTGTGAAGCACATTCCCAATCTTTGATTAGTATGGAACACAGGGGTTTTCTTGGAGATACGATCATAGAAACTCAGCTAGATTGCAGCTCAGAATTGGTCTCCACCTTCCTCAGCTTTTATATTTATTTATTTATTTATTTATAATTTTTTTTTTAATATTTATTTTTTAAAAGACTTTTTAAAAAGATTGTATTTATTGACTTTAGAGAGAGTAGAGAGAGAAAAGGAGGGGAGAACAGGAAGCATCAACTCATAGTAGTTGCTTCTCATTTGTGCCTTGACTGGAAAAGCCTGCGGCTTTAAACCAGTGACCTCAGAGTTCCAGGTAGATGCTTTATTCAGTGTGCTGGCACAGGCCAGGCCACTTTCCTCAGCTTTTATTTATTTATTTATTTATTTATTTATTTATTTATTTATTTATTTATTTTACAAGGACAGAGAGAGTCAGAGAGAAAGATAGATAGATAGGGACAGAAAGACAGGAACAGAGAGAGGTGAGAAGCATCAATCATTAGTTTTTTTTTTTGTTTTTTTTAATCATTAGTTTTTTGTTGCCATTGCGACACCATAGTTGTTCATTGATTGCTTTCTCACATGTGCCTTGATCGCGGGCCTTCAGCAGACCAAGCAACCCCTTGCTGGAGCCAGCGACCTTGGGTCCAAGCTGACGAGCTTTTACTCAAGCCAGATGGGCCCACGCTCAAGCTAGTGAGGTCGGGGTCTTGAACCTGGGTCTTCCGCATCCCAGTCCAACGCTCTATCCACTGCGCCACCGCCTGGTCAGGCTCTCAGCTTTTAAATAAAAAAATTTATTTTTCTTCCTCCTTTCTCCCCTCTTTTTTTTTTTTTTGAAAGCTCAAAATGAGATCCTCAAAATTTACCATGGAAATAGCAACCAAGAGTAAGTGAATGATCTGCCCTGGATGATGGGATATTGAGGACGGAATGCAGTTCTGTTAGGGGGAAATGCATGTTCCCTGTTTTGCCCGGTGGGTTCATCATTAGCACAAATGATCAATATTTAGTGTATTATTTGCCTGCTTCACTAATATTAGGAGTCTTTGAGCACAGAGCACCTGTGGTCGCCTCCTTGCGAATTGCTCATGCTGTGTTCTCAAGGCAAAGTATGGCCCTGACTCTTTTTTTTTTTCCCTAACCCTAACCCTAACCCCTAACTCCTAACCCTAACCCTAACCCTATGGCCCCGACTCTGAAACTCATCAGATTCTTAATTGAGAATGTGGAAATGAACAATCTTAATTCAATTTAATGTTTGGAATGATAATAAATTAAATGTATATTCAATTTTTATGTGATTGACTAGGACATTTAACAGGCCAAAATTTGTTTTTCTGATCTGTTTTTCCAGGTGCTTCTATATCATACGCTTGGGAGGTTCATGTGTTGGTTCATTGAATTATTGGCCAGGAGTAGGTCAGACCCTTGTGGCATCCTAATGGCCCCCCACACAAATTCTGGAGTGAGAGGAACTAGGTTCCCTTTGGGGGGAGTGTGGCGGGTTAGCGACCTTGCTGTGTGACTCTGGGTGAGTTCCTTGACCTTTCTGAGCCTCATTTTCCTCATCCATGAAATATACATGATTACACCAGCCTCTCAGGGTTGAGAGCCAAGGATTTATGAACAGGTGTCCAACATTCCATACGGGAGAGCTGTTTGTTATTATTTTTCCTGTGTTTGTCCCTTAATAACAATACCTGTGATTGAAAACTGTTTAAAGTAATAATACATATTTAGCATAGAGAAGCTGGGAGCCCTGACCAAATAGTTCGGTTAGTTAGAGCATCGTCTCAAAATGCAGAGATTGCAGGTTTGATTCCTGGTCGGGGCACATACAGGAGCAGATAGACTCCTGTCTCTCTCTCTCAAATCAATAAAATAAACATAAAAAAGAGAAAGAGAAGCTGGGAAATGCAGATTAAAAAAAACCTCACAACAACCTATGTGGGTAAGTGGACACAGGTCACCAGCTCACCTGATGAAAGGGCGGGAGATGGCCAGCACAGTGCGAATGAACCAGGACGGGTGGACGATGATTAAGGACTTCAGGTTTTTCCGTAACCTGCGTGGGAAGGCAGAGGAAGCAGAATGGCTCCTTGGGGCAATCCCTGGGGAGGGCAGAGCTCACAGGTATTGCCTCCTCCCTACTTCCTTTGGCACCATGATTTACACAGGGGAGGCAGAGTCTCTAGAGCTGAACACCTTGGCAGAGTTTGCAAATGGTAGAGTGTGTTCTCTCTCAGAGCCTGAGCTTTTGATTGCATGGACATGCCACCTCCTGTTTTTGAAAGTTTTTCTGGGGTACCATGGTTCTGACCACCTATGTGGTCATGTTGAATTGCACCCCCTCAATTCATATGTTGCAGTTCTAACCCCCAGGACAACAGAATGGTACACTATTTGGAAAACAGGGTCATTGCAAATATAATGATTACAGATGAAGTCATACCAGAGCAGGGGGGACCTCTAATACAAGATGAGTGATGTCCTTGTAAGAAGAGAGTCAGGGCATAGATGCACATGCAGGGGGATGCCATGTGGAAATGAAAGCATCAACAAGCCAAGGGATGCCAAGGATTGCCAGTGAAGCTGGGAGAGCCTGAAACAGATTCTCCTCAGGGCCCCAGAGGAACCAGCCCTGCTGATAGGTCAGTGCTTGGGTCCCTTGCCCCGGAGGTGGGTCCCACCTGCTCACCTTCTATCGATCATCTGGTAACACTTCTTCAGCCAGCTGATGCCTGGCATCCTCCGCCGGGGGGTGGCACCATTCAGGTACACAATCATGTAATCCTCTGCCACCAGGAGTTCCAAACTGCTGATGACGTACCTGATCACAAGACATAAGAGGACAAGGAACCTGGCAAGAGCATCCCAGAGTTAGAAAGCACCAGGTCCTGGGAGTGAACACCTGTGGCACTTGCTCCCTTTGCCACCCCCTGTGCCAGCCACACCTGTTCATAAATTCTTGGCTGTCATGGCACACTCAAGGTGGGGTGGATATGAATAACCCCAGCCCACCCTAATTTGTGTCAGTGGGTATAATGGTTGTAGTGTTTCTAACTTCAATTGAGCATTTACTATGTGCCATGCGTTATATGCATGACTTCACTTAATATCTCCACTAATTCTGGGAGTGGGTCTCAATAGCCCCAGATATAGCTGGGAAATAGGCAGCCACAGCAGATGGCCCATTGCACTAGATGTTAGGGACCTAGGATCCATCCTGGCTCCATCTTTCCCTAAGTGATTTCAGAAAAATCCTTTCCTCTATCTAAGCCTCTACTTTCCCATCTATACTTGGTGAGACTGGCCACTTCCCATTCTGACTTTCCACTGGTACCTCCTCATTCTTTGGCCTACCCAGCACCCAGCCCACTGTGTAAGAAGGAAATCTTCATCAAAATGGTAATGAGTAAATCATGATTTACTGAGCTCACTTACTTAGCTTCCAGGTGCTTTACATGTATTATCTCTCTCCATCATAATAAAATGGTACCTATGTCCTTGGGCCAGTGAGTTACTCTCTGTGCCTCAGACTTTGCACCTGTAGAGTGGGAGGAACCTGCCCCCCTGGACTGTGGTGAGGGTGGAATGTGTTAGCATGTACGCAGCACTTAGCCTTGTGGCTGCCACATAGTAAATACTCAATAAATGATCGTGATGATGATGAGGATGAAGAGTGCATCACAGAGGCCCAGTGGGTAAGCAGGTAGCCCAGCCCCTCCCTGGTACCAACCAGAACCCCCCCCCCCAACAGGGTTCTCGCAGCTAGCCCACCACACTGCTGGGACTCTCAAAAATGCTGATGGCTGGATGGAGCGGGAAGGCCACTTACAGGAAGAGGTGCTCCATGATGTAGTGGTAGTCAGGAGAGCTGCTGTCCGGGAGGAAGCAGGCAGCAAAGACGATGATGGCATTGAGACCTTCACCATAGTACCCTGAGGAGATGTGGCCAGTGAGTGGCCCCAAGCAGACATGGGCAGAGCCCTCTCTGAGCTCTAAGCTCTGAGCCACCCCATACCCCTGATCTAGCTCTGCCTTTGGTGGGAAATACCAAGCATTCTTATAAGCACCCACTGTGTGCACCCCGCATCCCTGCTTTGTCCCCATGCAAGTTTCACGCCTACTAACCCAAAGACAAGAGCATAACATCCCTGTGGGTCATGAAGAGACTGAGGTTCAGAGAGGGCCACAGATGGGGCTCCAGTTGTCCAGCTAGAGCCGGGAGAGGGCCCTAGGGGCATGGTCTCACCTCCGTGGGTCACCACTCTCATGTAGGGCCGGATCATGTGCAGGTCAATGCGGTGTTCTTGTTCTCCAATGATCACTGTCCGCCACAGGCGACCGTTGGCAGCACTGCCATCCTCAGCCGTGCCGTCCCCAAACAGATCTGCACTGTCCCCAGGCATGTTCTTGGCAGCGGCCACAGGGGTGTCATCTGGAAGCAGGCCAGGGATGAGTGGAAAAGATGCTTGAGTCTGATGTCTTGTCCCGACCCGTCCTGGCTCCCTTTGCTGCCCATGGCTATGAAGCCCGTACCTCTCTCCCCAGGCCACAGGCAAAATACTTATTCTATATCACTCAATGACAGAGTTAGGTTGAGGCTTCTGGGGAAAATGGGGGAACTGGGAGTAAAAAAATATCACCCAAATAATTTTTTTTCAAGCTATAGAGCACAGGAAACTGCCCCAGGTGGATATCAGGCAAAGTGGGCAGAACTAATTTCTGTGAACGACTTGCTGTGCGACCTTGCATGGATTCTTCCCTCTCTAGGTATCTTTCCTTCTCAGAGTTCTCAGCTACTCTTAAAATATCCACCTCTATCCCACCTTTCATCCTGCAGGCTTCCTGCCTCAGGAAATGGCTTAGCCATATTCCTAGCTGCTCAGGCCCCTGCACCCCGTCGTCATACACTCCTTCTTCCCTTTATATTCCACATCCACCCAGCAGGCAATGTGGCTCAGATTCCATCCCCATGGCCACCGCCATCACAGTCCTTACTTGACCCGTGCTCTTGTCTCGAGATGTCAGATCAGCTAAAACTTACCAACAAGACCTGTCCTGACTACCCTTCAAAGGAACCCCCACCCACAGTTACTCCAGCTCAAGGTGTCTGAGCATTTTTAACATCCTCTGTGGGGGGCTGTCCCTGGCACTGTGGGGTGCTGAGTAGCATCCCTGGCCTTCCTTCCCAGTCGTGATAATCATAGATGTCACCAGACATTGCCAAGTGTTATATGGGGGGGGGGAGCAGAATCACCCCTCTGGTAAGACGCCCTGCCCTATATCATCACCTCACCTAATTTTCTCATTGTACTGATGGCCAGCTGCAATTGTCTCATGCTCATTTCTTTCAGTACCTAGCATCTGTCTGACCACCATGCATGCAAGTGGGCATCATCTATTCCTATCATATTCCCTCCACATCCCTACAGCTCAGTTGAGACCTGCTCCCAAGTAAATGCTCCACAGACACTTGTGGAATCAGTTGGAGGTACTTCCTTTGGTCTCAGTCACCTCAAGAATCTGATAAGCCTGACCCAGGTGGTGGCACAGTGGATAGAGCGTCAGACTGGGATGCAGAGGACCCAGATTCGAAACCCTGAGGTCGCCGACTTGAGTACAAACTCAACAGCTTGAGTGTGGGGTTGCTGGCTTGAGCATGGGCTTGAGCTGAAAGGTTTCTGGCTTGAAGCCCAAGGTCACTGACTTGAGCCCAAGTTCACTGGTTTGAGCAAGGGGTCACTCGCTCGGCTGTAACCTCCTAGTCAAGGCACATATGAGAAAGCAATCAATGAACAACTAAGGTGCCGCAACAAAGAATTGATGCTTCTTAGCTCTCTCCCTTCCTGTCTGTCCCTATCTGTCCCTCTCTCTGTTTCTGTCACACACACACACAAAAAATTTGATGAAAGCCGCCTGACTAGGCGGTGGCGCAGTAGATAGAGCGTCAGACTGGGATGCGGAAGACAACGGTTCGAGACCCCGAGCTCGCCAACTTGAGCGCGGGCCCATATGGCTTGAGCAAAAGCTCGCCAGTTTGGACCCAAGGTCACTGGCTCCAGCAAGGGGTGGCTTAACCTGCTGAAGGCCCGTGGTCAAGGCACATGTGAGAAAGAAATCAATGAACAACTATGGTGTCGCAACAGCAACAAAAAACTAATGATTAATGCTTTTCATCTCTCTCCATTCCTGTCTGTCTGTCCCTATCTATCCCTCTCTCTGACTGTCTCTCTGTCCCTGTAAAAAAAAAATTTTTTTTTGATGAAAGCCACATTACCCCTGAAAAATCCACAAGATTACAAGAAAAATATGCATGGAATTTCAGATGCAGGTAGACCCTCTGGGGCTGTCTGGTGAGCACTGGGTTAGGATACCTGCCCTGCTTGAGCCTGTGGGGATGGAGGGATTGCTCTAGCAAGCTGGCCCAGGAAGCCAGTGGGGCACTGAGTGCGATCTGGGGCCAGGCAGGTGCCATGAGCAGACCTCAAGCTCACCTTCCCACTCCAGCTCATTGCCATTCCCTAGGAACTCCAGCGAGTCAGTCTCATCAGGGGTCTCGATGTCATCCACATTGATGTCCAGGTCATCAGGGGTGTCCAAGAAGTCATCTGACAGCAGGGAGCCCTCACTCTGATCCAGGGAAATATTAATCTCTGGGGCAACTAGTGTCTTCCGCTTGCGATGGGCTCCATTGAAGTTCAGTGTGTTGGGAGGGGCTGTGGGGAAACAGGAAAACAGAAACCAACCAAAACAAAACAGGTGCTTTTTCATTCTCTCCCTCCTCTCCAATTCCTGACCTGATGGGAGGTTCACCCCATTGTATGCTAGGCTCACTACCTATATTTAGTAGATGAGAAATTGGAGGCACAGAGAAGCTAAGCAATCAGCTCACGGACACACAGCAACATGGCTGTGCCAACTTCATGACCATGCCCACACTCTCACCCACCACGGCTGCTTTCCTTGCAGGCCTCGGAGAAGAACAACCTCCTTCCCTGCCATTCCACTCAGGAGTCATGGCCTCTGACATCTCTACAGTCCTGAGCAGAGCTGCGACCTAGAAATAGCATGCCGTTTCTTCATGCGTGGAAACTCACAGGATGGGTCTTCTCTAGGGCTGCCAAGCGAGTCCATCCCTGTCTCTTCCCGGAGTGGCCTGTGAACCCAGCAGGGAAGGGACATCAATCGCCGGGCATCGAAAATCCAGCCAAGTGAGCATGGAGTTCAGACACAACAACAACAACAACAACACCTATTTAATTCAGTTCTGGGAATTGTTGGGACAAAATACATCTGTTCATTAACAGCAAATTATGGAGCCCCAGTGCTGAAGGGTTCCCTGCAGAGAACCTAATATATAGTCTTTTTTTTTTTTTTCTGATGGGGAAAGTCAAAGCTGAGAGAGAGGGAGGAACTTGTCCAGTGTCACAGTTTTACATACTTTGGGATATAAGCAGCATTATTCATGGGTGACTCTGCAGGGTTTGGTCCTGATGAATTAATTGTTGCTATTAAATGCAGCAAGAGCCTGACCAGGCAGTGGCAGAGTGGATGGAGTGTCGGACTGGGATGAGGAAGACCCAGGTTCGAGACCCTGAGCTCGCCAGCTTGAGCGTGGGCCCATCTGGCTTGAGCAAAAGCTTGCCAGCTTGGACCCAAGGTCGCTGGCTCCAGCAAGGGGTGGCTCGGTCTGCTGAAGGTCCGTGGTCAAGGCACATGTGAGAAAGCAATCAATGAACAACTATGGTGTTGCGAGGGCAACGAAAAACTAGTGATTGATGCTTCTCATCTCTCTCCGTTCCTGTCTGTCTGTCCTGGCACAATGAGCAACAACAACAAAAGTCATGGAGTATAGGTTCTGGCCAGTTGACTAAGTGGTAGAGTGTTGGCCTGACGTGTGGAAGTCCTGGGTTTGATACCCAATCATGGCACACAGAAGAAGCAACCATCTGCTTCTCTACCCCTCTTCTTCCCCTTTCTCTCTTCCCCTCCTGCAGCCATGGCTTAATTAGTTCAAGCCAGGGGTGCTAAGGATGGCTCCATGGCCTCACCTCAGGCATTAAAATACCTTGTTTGCTGAGCAATAGAGCAATGGCCCCAGACAGGCAGAGCATTACCTCCTAGGGAGTTGCTGGGGTGGATCCCGGTTGGGGCGCATGCAGGAGGAGTCTGTCTCTCTGCCTCCTAGCCTCTCACTTAATTTAAAAAAATCATGGAGTATTGGATTGTAAGCCAAAGTGTAAAATTAATGTCCATAAAACTGCATGGGTATAAATAAATGATTGAGTAAATAAATATAGGGGAGAGATAACTTTTCTTTTCTTTTTAAGACAACTTTTCTGCACAGTATTCCAGACAATGTATGTAGATACTCTGCTCTCAGGAAATGGAGAATAACTCTTTTTTTTTTAATTTTTAATTTTATTTTATTTTATTCATTTTAGAGAGGAGACACAGAGTGAGAGAGAGAGAGAGAGAGAGAGAGAGAGAGAGAGAGAGAAAGAGAGAAAGGGGGCAGGAGCTGGAAGCATCAACTCCCATATGTGCCTTGACCAGACCAGTACAGGGTTTTGAACTGGCGACCTCAGTGTTCCCAGGTCGACGCTTTATCCACTGCGCCACCACAGGTCAGGCGAGAGAATAACTCTTTAAAGTGGGCTGGACAGAGTGACTTCCTTCCAAAGAGGACAGCATGGCAAAGGGAAGAAATCTGACCAACACACTTAGTCAGGGGATCAGGTCAATGTCAACAGTGATAAGTCATGGTGACACATGACCCTGGTTATGATGGGTTGAGAAGAGCCCTTCACTGTGGGGTCTTCCTCCCAGAACCAACCACCATCAGAAAAACACCAGGAAAAAACAAACAAAACCCAATTTAGGGATATTCTACAAAATCCCTGACTAGTCCTCCTCAAAAGTGTCAGCCACCCAAAACAAGGAAAAGTCTGAGAAATTGTCACAGTCCAGATGAGCCTATGGAGACATGAGGACTACATGTTACATGGGGTCCTGGATGAGGTGCTGGGGCAGAGTAAGGATATTAGGAAAAATGGACTATGGAAATCTGAATAACCTGTGGACATAAGTCATTAAAAATATATCGATATTGGTCTATTGCTTGACCTGGGGTGGCACAGTGAATAAAGCGTTGACCTGAAATTCTGAGGTCGCCAGTTTGAAACCCTGGGCTTGCCCAGTCAAGACACATATAAGAAGCAACTACCAAGTTGATGCTTACTGCTCTGCCCCCACTGCCTTTGTCTCTCTCTTTCTCTCCTCTCCCTAAAATCAATAAATAAAATCTTGGGCCCTGGCCGGTTAGTTCATTTGGTTAAGAGCATCATCTCAAAACAACAAGGTTGTAGGTTCGATCCCTGGCAAGGCACACACGGGAAGTGACCAAAATATGCACAACTGAGTGGAACAACAAATGCTTTCCTCACCTCTCCTCTCCCCTCTCTCTACCTTCCTCTCTCTTGTCTTTCTAAAAATCAATAAAAATTAAGCCCTCGCCGGATAGTTCAGTTGGTAGGAGCACCATCCCGGAGCACAGAGGTTGCTGGTTTGATTCCACAGTCAGGGCACATACAGGAGCAGCTCAATGTTCCTGTCTATCTCTCTCCTTGCTTCTCTCTCAAAAAAAGAAAAATTAAAATATTGGTCCATTAATTGTAGCAAATGCACCAGCCTAATTTAAAATGTTAACATAGGAGAAACCGGGTGCAGGGTATATGGGAACTTACTGTAGTATCTGTGCAACTTTTCTGCAACTATAAAACGTCCAAAAAGTATTTTTTCAAGCACAGTTAACATTCAATATTATTTTGTATTAGTTTCAGGTGTACAGCATAGTGGTTAGACAATCATATACTTTAAAAAGTGCTCCCTCTGGTGCTGGATAAAGCATTGGTCTGAGATGTGAGGACCCAAGTTCAAAGCCCCAAGGTTGCCGGCTTGAGTGCGGGCTCATCTGGCTTGAGTGGGGGTTCACCAGCTTGAGCCCAAAAGTTGCTGGCTTGAGCTCAAGGTCACTAGCTTGAACCCAACGTTGCTGGCTTGAGCAAGGGGTCACTCGCTTGGCTGTAGCCCTCAGGTCAAGGCATATATGAGAAAGCAATCAATGAACAACTAAGGTACTGCAACAAAGAATTGATGCTTTTCATCTCTCTCCCTTCCTATCTGTCCCTCTCTCTGACTCTTTATGGTCTCTGTCACACACTCACACACACATACACACACAAACCACATGCCAAGTTAAAGAAATCAGACACAAAAGGCCACACAATGTGTTATTCCATCTATGTGAAATGTCCAGAACAGGCAGATCCAGAGACAGGAAGTGGTTGCCAGGGGCTAGGGACAGAGGGTGGGTGACTTCTAAAGAGAACAGGGCTTCTTTCTGGGGTGATAGAAATGTTTTGGAAAATCTAAAAACAAACAAACAAACAAAAATAAGTGTTTTGGAACTAGATATAAGTGATGATTGCAGAACTTGTGAGTGTACCAAATGCCACTGAAACGTGCATTTAAAATGGTTAATTTGATGTTATGTGAATTTTACCTAAATTTTTTTTTAATAATGGCAAGCTTCTAATAAAGTCAGAAAAAGGTTTTAAAGAGGCAGAGGGTTACTGAAAAGTCAACTCACATGCCCACTTCATGTACACACTGCTCTGTCCCCGTTCTCTATAACTGCCACCCCAGCTCTCAACATGGGGGGAGGAGCAGGGCTGGCAACTCCTAAAGAAGCCCAGGGCCCTGGAGTAAGGAAGCACACTGTATATGTGCAGAGTTACCCCGAATCGCAGACAGATGGCTGATGCACCACCCCTAGTTCCATCCTGTCCATATAGCACTTAAAAACATTTAAAATTTGCTGTTAAAACAGATATCTGACCCCAAAATTCTAGCTTTCTGTCTTTTCTTGAATTGGATCTGCCCTTCATGTGTGGTAACCACCACCAGAAGCTGACTGTCCACCATTCCTGTTCACCTGGGTGCCGTAATTTTCTTCCAACTACTTTTGTTTCTGCTGCCTGCCCGGCACCCTTCAGTGTCTGACTGAGGTTGCCATCCCTGTTCTAGAATCATAACATATCCTGTCTGTGGACGGGGCACTCACTGTGTGTCAGGTTGGAAGTCCATGGCATGATCTCATTTGCTCCTCACAGTAGCCCTATGGGGCAGGCAGAAGCAGATTTCACAGAGGAGGAAACTAAGGCTGGGCTAGAGGACCACTCCTGGGTAGAAATGAACAAGTTGGCAGAGCTGATTCCAGTCTCGCTCTACTCTACTGCCCCCTTGTGTCCAGTCAGCACATGTGCACCAACCCCTGTGGGGACAACTGGGAAGAAACCCTCTGGCCTGAGAAACGTTTTTCATTGGCTGAGCCAAGAGCTCCATTCAGGCACCAACTCCTGCCAGAGGAAAACTGCATTGTTGTGCTGGCGGCACTGTCTTCAGGTTTCCTCATAATGTGATTCGGCCTCCCAACCGTGGGTGATCCATACGGATCCTACTTGGCTGCCAATCTAGCCAACTGTTGCCAGGCTGTTGTCTAAACGTCAAGGTGGGGAAAGCATACAACTGCTTAGTGGTGTGGACTGGGAAACCAAGGAACTGAGTAAAACAGTGCGAATGTCTGAGAGCCTGGAAGCAAACATCTGCTCTGCTACCCTCCAGCACCCTGTGTCTATGTGGTATCCTTCCCTCTCTGAGTCTCATTTTTCCTCATCAGTGAAATGGGAATAGAGCTAGCACCTACTTCTTATTCATTTCACAATAAATTCAGTGTCTGGGCTCTGGGAAACGTAAGGGCTGAATAAGACAGACAGAAATACAGTGTGGAGGAGGCTGGCAGCAGCTTTCTGCTAACTTGGCCGGGCTCTAGTACCCAGTTATCCAATCAAATACTAGTCTAGGTGCTGCTGGGAATGCAGGGGGTAGATGTGGATCAAATCTATAATTCACGGACATTAAGTAAAGGACTATCCTTAACAATATGGTGGACCTCATACAACTGAGAGGTGTGAAGGTTTTCCTGAGGAAGAAGGAATTCTGCCTCAAGACTACAGCATAGAATCCTGCCTGAGTTTCCAGCCTGCCCAAAGAATGTTAGACTTGACAGCCACTACAACTGAATAAGACAATTCCTTGGAATAAATTACAAACACACACACACAATAATATACATAAATATATTAAAATATATCTCTATTGTGAATAAAATATATACTTATATGTATTATACAAATAAACACTATGATAGTATGTATTAATAATATTATATACAGCCTGACCAGGTGGTGGCGCAGTGGATAGAGCGTCGGACTGGGATGCAGACGACGCAGGTACAAAACCCTGAGGTCACCAGCTTGACCGTGGGGTCACAGACATGACCCCATGGTCACTAGCTTGAGTCCAAAGGTTGTTGGCTTGAAGCTCAAAGTCACTGGCTTGAACCCAAGGTTGCTGGCTTGAGCAAGGGGTCACTCGCTCTGCTGTTGCCCTGCCCCCTACCAAGAAACATATGAGAAAGCAATCAATGAAGAACTAAGGTGCCGCAATAAAGAATTGATGCTTTTCATCTCTCTCCTTTCCTGCCTGTCTATCCCTATCTGTCCCTCTCTCTGTCTCTCCGTCTCTATCACACACACACAAAATTATACACAACGATAATAAATACAATAATATAAACATATAATATATATAATGAAAATTCACTGGTTCTGTTTTCTTTTTCTTTTTTCTTTTTTTACAGGAGAGTCAGAGAGAGGGATAGATAGGGACAGACAGACAGGAACGAAGAGAGGTGAGAAGCATCAATCATTAGTTTCTCGTTGCCGTTGCGACACCATGGTTGTTCATTGATTGCTTTCTCACATGTGCCTTGACCGCGGGCCTTCAGTAGACCGAGCAACCCCTTGCTGGAGCCAGTGACCTTGGGTCCAAGCTGGCGAGCTTTTGCTCAAGCCAGATGGGCCTGCACTCAAGCTGGCGAGCTCGGGGTCTCAAACCTGGGTCTTCCGCATCCTAGTCCGATGCTTTATCCACTGCACCACTGCCTGGTCATACTCTTTTTTTTTTAATTAAGTGAGAGGCAGGCAGGCAGAGAGACAGACTCCCACATGCATCCAACCAGGATCCACCTGGCAATCCCTTTCTGGGGCTGATGCTCTGCCCACTTGAGGCTACTGCTTTATTGCTCAGCAACCAAGCTATTTTAACGCCTGAGGTAAGGCCATGGAGCTATCCTCAGTGCTTGGGGCCAACTTGTTCGAACCATTTGAGCCATGTCTGCAGGTGGGGAAGAGGGAGAGAGATAGAGAAATAGATAGAAAACACGTGGAGAAGCAAATGGTTGCTTCTCCTGTGTGGCCTGACCAGGAATCAAACCCAGGACTTCAACATGCCAGGCTGACCCTCTACTACTGAGCCAACTGGCCAGGGCCTGTTTCTTTTTCTTAAGAACCTTGATTGATACAAGAGAAAGAAAGTGATAAACAAGTAAACAAATAAATAAACAAAGCAGATGGTGACATTTGCAACAAAGAAAATGAGCAAGGTGAAGGAGGAGGAGGGGCAGAGTGCAGTTACTGAGCAATGAAGGAAGGCCGCTCTCAGGTGACTTTAGAATGGAAACTTGAAAGTAAGTGGTTGGCATCATGGGAAGAGTGTGGGAAGGGCATTCCAGATGGAAGGCATAGCAGGCACAAAGGCCATGAGGCTGAATAAACTTGGTGAATTCTAGGAACAGATCAAAAAGTGGACCAGGCCTGACCAGACAGTGGCGCAGTGGATAAAGCATCAGACTGGGATGCAGAGGACCCAGGTTCAAAACTCCGCAGTCGCTGGCTTGAGCATGGGTTCATCTGGCTTGCGTATGGGCTCACCAGCTTGAGTGCGAGGTCGCTGGGCTTGAGCATGGGATCATAGACATGACCCAATAGTCGCTGAATTGAACCCAAAGGTCACTGGCTTGAACAAGGTGTTACTTGCTCTGCTGTAGCCCCCCAGTTAAGACTCATATGAGAAAGCAATCAATGAACAACTAAGGTGCCGCAATAAAGAATTGATGCTTCTCATCTCTCTTCCTGTCTGCCTGTCCCTCTCTCTGCTTCTCTCTCTGTGTCTCTGTCAAAAAAAAAAGAAAAAGAAGAAAAATAAGGGGACCAGGGGGCCAGGAGCAGAGGGAGCATGGAGAGAGGGGGAAGGTATCGAGGGGATGGGTGGGGAGGGATGCAGCACCAGGGGGAGGTGCCGTTGTGGAGGTGGAAGGAGATAATGAGGCGGAGGCGCCTGGTACAGTCCCCAGAATGCAATGGATATTCAATAAATGTTCTAGAAAAGCCAACTCAGCAGGACTACAGGCTCCTTGGACGAAAGCCCACAGCTTTCTGACAAAGGCAGAGCAAATACTCAACCGAGCCACAGGGCTGTGGTTTTCAAGGACAGGTGAGACCTTCTTATTTCCCCAAGTCTCAAGAAAACCTCAGATTATACAGAGCTAAGCCCTGCCATGAACCTGAGGCAGATCCAGATGGCTCTCTGTAGAGCTTCGTCTCAGTGATGGGCAACACATGGAAAAAGTGGGACTCCCCTTAATCTGCAAGGCATATGGTATGGCTTTATCCTTCCATAAGATAATGCAGTTACTAACCCACAGTGCCTGGGAATGTGACCTCTAGGAAATAGGGTCTTTGCAGATGTAACAAAGTTGAGGCCATACTGGATTATGGGGGCCCTAAATAAGTGGTATACTTATAAGGAGAAGAAAATTTGGGTCCTGGCCAGTTAGTTCAGTTTATAGAGCTTTGGCCTGGCGTATGGATGTCCCAGGTTTGATTCTTGATCAGAGCACACAAGAGAAGCAACCATCTGCTTCTCGCCCCCAACCTCTCCTGCTTCTCTCTCTTCCCCTCCCACAGCCAGTGGCTTGATTGGTTTGAGCATCAACCCCAGGCACTGAGGATAGCTTGGTTGGTCCCAGTGCTTCAGCCTCAGATGCTAAAAATAGCTCAGTTGATTTGAGCATCAGCCCCAGACAGGGGTTGCTGGGTGGATCCTAGTCAGGGCACATGTGGGAGTTTGTCTCACTATCTCCCCTCCTCTCACTTAAAAAAAAGAGAGAGAATAAAATTTGGACACAGACACTCAGAGGAGGAGGCCATGTAAAGATGGAGCAGGGGTTGAAGTGCTGTGTCTACAAGCCAAGGAATGCCAAAGATTACCAGCAGGCACCAGAAGCTAGAAGGGGCAGGAAGGATCCTCCCCTTAAGAGTCTTTGGAGGGATTATGGCCCTACTGGCACCTTGATTTTGGACTTCTGGCTTCCAGAACTGTGAAAGAATATATTTTTGTTATCTTAAGCCACACTATTGGTGGTACTTTGCTATAGCACCTCTAGGAAACTCATGTTCCCTCTCAGCATGAAACTGAAATCTCTCACCTTGGGCATCTCTCAGGATGTGGCATCTGTGAACCCACCAACCTCATACCAGTGATCTAGCTGGGCTCTCATACTGCATTCCCTGCCTTGTCAAGGTCTTCTTTGCCCCAGTGCCTTTGCACATCTGGTTTCCTCTCCTTAGAGCACTGCTTCCTACTTTTAGACATTCTGTTAAGTTTGGGACTATAGCAGAATAAAAATTTATAAAGAAACAAAGAAACAAAACCCATAACCACTCAGCTGATACACCAATCAGACATCTAATCCTGCACCTGCCTCTCCTCAGCTATGAGACTTTGATCAAGCCCTTCTCTACTCTGTTTCTAAGTTTCCCCACTCAATCTTTCTTCAACGCCTCAACCTGCTTCTGCTGTCATCAGGGCCGTTAGATGTGTTGTTCTCTCTGCTTGGAATGCTCAGCCTCTACCTGGTCAGACCCCACACAGGGACTCTTAAAGTACTAAGAACCCACCAACCCACCTACAAGTTTACAATGAGTTATAAAAGTTAAAAGGGACAACCAGTCTCTGCCCCAGACTGTGAGCACTCCATGAGCGTGGCTGTCTTATTCTCCACGTGTCCCTAGTGTTTCACCCAGGGCCTGGCATACAGTCAGAGCAGATCATTACAATGAATTAATGGAGAAAACAAGACAGTGAGACAGATAATCCCCCAGCTGCCCTTAGCTCAGGCTCCATAGAAATCAGCAGAGCCTGACCAGGCGGTGGCGCAGTGGATAGAGCGTCGGACTGGGATGTGGAGGACCCAGGTTCGAGACCCTGAGGTCGCCAGCTTGAGCGTGGGCTCATCTGGTTTGAGCAAAAAGCTCACCAGCTTGGACCCAAGGTTGCTGGCTCAAGCGAGGGGTTACTCGGTCTGCTGAAGGCCCACAGTCAAGGCACATGTGAGAAAGCACTCAATGAACAACTAAGGTGTCGCAACGAAAAACTGATGATTGATGCTTCTCACCTCTCTCCATTCCTGTCTGTCTGTCCCTATCTATCCCTTTCTCTGACTCTCTCTGTCCCTGTAAAAAAAAAAAAGAAAAAGGAACCAGCAGAAGGGCAGGAAGTGAAGGAAGAGACTGCAAGATAATGGCAGCAGGAGGGGGCTGTGGGCATAGGGCAAGCACTCCAACACCCACCGAGGAGCTTAAAGTAGTCCCTGGGAGGGGCTCACTGGGCTGGAAGGAATACAATTGTGAGTTGTCTTGCACCAGACAGAGGTGCTTGTGTTGAGATGCAGCTGGACATGGTATCAAGGAGCTACACTCATTTCTTCCAGACAGAGGAAGGCAGAGTCTTGGCAAAGGCACACGCACGATCTGGCGCTGCACAGGAAGGCCACTATTTTGCAAACACTGACCTACAGAAAAGGGAAAGGGACCTTCTGCAGCTGGGGAAACTCACTTGAAATTCACATGTGCATCTGTAGTCAGCCCCATTTTTGTCCCCACAATGCTTGAGAGAGGGGCTATCTTTTAAAATATTGTGGGAGGCAGGAAAAAGGGACTGGTATGAATAAGATACAATCTAATAGGAATAATACTGAAGGTGACAATGATTGACTTTGGGCAGCCTTCATCATTTAGACAGCCCATCTTAGCCATCTAGCCCCACATGCATCATTGAGTTCTCACAACTTTGTGAGTCAGGGATGATTGCCCCTATTTTACAGATAGTAAAACTGAGGTACAAAGATTCTTAAAGAGTTGCCCAAGGTGGCTGAGCAAACTTGTTGGGATTCAAATCGAAAGGTTCTCAAAGTCCAGACCTAAGAGTGTTGGTCTCAGCAGAGGCCAGAGATGCTAAGACTGGCCAAAGATGCGTGGGAACCCTAGGCATTTGGTGCTGAAAGGAACCTACTGAAATCACCCCATCAGATTCCACCTTTCACACGGGAGGAAACAGAACGCCTCCCCCACACAGACCAGGAGCAAGTAACTGCTCTCAAAGCCAGTTCTTGTCCATTTTAGAGCGTTTTTAACTTCATCAGGATTTCCTTGATAGAAAACGATCCTTGATTCGCCCAAACTGCCAAGTCTGGGTGTCAAGAGATCCCTTACCCAGGCATTAGCACACCCTATCTTATAGAGTTGAAGAGAAAGACTTATAGGAGGAAATATGGAGATGAAAGAACATTCTAAAGGAGGTCGCCCAGGTGCAGTGGCCATATCTTTCCCAAAATACTTGTATATCTGGAGACAAACTCCTGCAGTCAACAGTACGGGGCAAACAAGAGATTCTCAGCTCTTCTGAAAACTGGCACCTCTCACTACAAAGAACCACACACACATGTGTAAAATGTAGACTGAAAATGACTAGATTCAAATTCAAATGGGGGCGATGACCTCCACATTGCAGCTTCTACTTGAACACTGTCAATAGGGAGCCTGGGATCTCTCCCACAAGCCCATCTAGCTTTTGAATGGGACCAGTTGTATAAAGCGTACACTGGACAATTTGAGTCCACACATCTATACTTTACTCAAGCCTGCATCCCTTTCATGCCTACTTTCTGACCTCAGCGCCCTTGCTGACTAAGATTTCTTTTCCAAGGTGAACATGTTTATTCTCTTTGATTATTCCTTTTCAGATGGTTCCATAACTAACTCTTGGTCATCCTCTCCTGGGGAAGTCCTTGCATTAAAGGGAGAGATGAATTGTTATATCTAACCAATGAATTAGGGGAGCCTGTGTTGATGTTTTCTCTCTCTCTCTCTCTTTATTTGATTTTTAGAGAGAGAGGAAGGGGGGAGTGAACAAGAGAGAGAGAGAAACATGGATTTGTTGTTCCACTTATTTATGCATTTATTGTTTGATTCTTGTACAGGCCCTGATGGGACCAAACCCTCAACCTCAGCATATCAGGATGATGCTAACCAAATGAGCTACCTGGCCAGGGCCTGAAGATGTTTTTCTTAGGCAAGCAAGGCTTTGCTGGAGGAGGGGAGCGAGGAGGAGAGAGAGAGAGAAAGAGAGAGAGGGAAAGGAAAAAAGAAAAACAGGGATGAAGGGAGGAAGAAAAGTAGAAAAGGAGAGAGAGAGAAATAGGCCAGGTGGCTCATGCATGTCCAGCGGATGCTCAGGACATTCTTCCTACTTAAGTTTTTGTTCCTTCCAGTGACTGTCATTCATTCATCTACTGAGCACTGACTATGCCAGGCTCTGTTCATTTTTTTTTCTTCCTTTTCCTTCCTTCCTTCCTTCCTTCCTTCCTTCCTTCCTTCCTTCCTTCCTTCCTTCCTTCCTTCTTTCCTTCCTTCCCTTCTTTCAAATGAGAGAAGAGGAGATAGTAAGACAGACTCCCATACATGCCCTGGCCAGGATCCACCTGGCAACCCCTGTCTAGGGCCAATGCTCAGATCAACTGTGCTATTTTTAGCACCTGACGCTGACATGCTTGGACTATCTGAGCTATCCCCAGTGCCCTGGGCCAACACATGAACCAATCGAACCACTGGCTGCAGGAGGGGAAGAGGGAGAGAAGGGGGAGAGGAAAGAGGAGAGAAGCAGATGATCAGTTTTCTTGTGTGTCCTGACCAGGAATCAAATCTGGGACATCCATACACTGATGCTCTACCCACTGAACAACTGGCCAGGGCCTCCAGGCTCTGTTTTCATGCTGGCATACAGCAGTGGTTAAACCAAAGGCACTGCTCTCGTGGGTTCTCTTTGGGGAAAGTAGACTTTAAATAAGAAAATTACATAAAATATTTAGCACAGTAGATAGAATAAGTCTATGGCTGCTGTAACAAATTACCACAAACCAACCAACACATATGCACATTCTCTTATGATTCTAGAGGCCAGAAGTAAGTCTAAAATCACTGCATAAAGGCAAGGTGTGAGCAGGGCTGGTTTCTTCTGAAGGCTCCAGGGAAGAATCTGGCAATTGCATTCGTTGGTTTGTGACCCCTTTCTCCCATGACTCCAATATGTTACACCCATCATCATAGCTCCTACTTCTTTTTTTTTTTTTTTTACAGAGAGAAGGATAGATAGGGATAGACAGACAGGAACAGAGAGAGATGAGAAGCATTAATTATCAGTTTTTTGTTGCGACACTTTAGTTGTTCATTGATTGCTTTCTCATATATGCCTTGACTGTGGGCCTTCAGCAGACCAAGTAACCCCTTGCTCGAGCCAGCGACCTTGGGTCCAAGCTGGTGAGCTTTGCTCAAACCAGATGAGCCCGCTCTCAAGCTGGCGACCTCAGGGTCTCGAACCTGGGTCCTTCTGCATCTCAGTCTGACGCTCTATTCACTGAGCTATGGCTCTATTCAGGCCATAGCTGCTACTTCTGAAGTCAAGTGTCCTTCTGCCTCCCTGTTATATGGACCCCTGTGAAGACATTGAAAATCCACCTGGATAATCCAGAATCATCTCCTTATTTTAAGATCTTAACTTAATCACATTTGCAAAATGCCTTTTACCATTAAGGGAACATCAGCTTCCAGTGATTAGGGTGTGGATATCTTGGGTACCATTACTGAGGAACTGGGAGGGGGTAATAAAGGAGTCAGGAGGTCCTTTCTGAGCAGGTGGCCTATGGACAGAGACCTGAAGGAGGTGAAGGAGGCATGGGTATCTGGGGATGAGTGTTGCAGGCAGAGGTAATAGCCAGTATAAAGTCTGAATGTTAGAGGCAGCTGGGCACAGGCAAGGAACTAGAAGGAAGCTACTGGGGCTGGAAAGGTATGAAGGGGAAAGAAGGTGGATGGGAGTGAGCTCAAAGGAGCAGGTGGAGGCTGAACTCTGGATTCTTTTGGGTTTTTTTTGTTTGTTTGTTTTATTTTACAGGGACAGAGAGATAGAGTCAGAGAGAGGGATAGATAGAGACAGACAGCCAAGAACGGAGATTGGTGAGAAGCATCAATCATTAGTTTTTCGTTGCTGTTGCGACACCATAGTTGTTCATTGATTGCTTTCTCACATGTGCCTTGACCGCGGGTCTTCAGCAGACCGAGCAACCCCTTGCTGGAGCCAGCGACCTTGGATCCAAGCTGGCGAGCTTTTGCTTAAGCCAGATGGGCCCGCGCTCAAGCTGGTGAGCTCAGGGTCTCGAACCTGGGTCCTTCCGCATCCCAGTCCGACGCTTTATCCACTGGGCCACCGCCTGGTCAGGCTGAACTCTGGATTCTCTGTGGGATGGGCAACTGCCCCAGGGGTTTAGGTAGGGGTATGACACAGTCCTTCTGGCTGCTGCACATGATATTACACTATCACTTGGATTTATGGGAACCTAAGGAAGACTATTGTAATAGTCCATGCGATGGGTTTATAAGAATGTTAAGAATTCCTAAAATAGTGTAAAAATGGGAGCTTTTGGGGTCCCACCCCCTCAATGACTCATATGGAGACCTGGGGAACAATACCTGGGAAGACCTTCATCCTGCCATTCGTCCTTCACATCCACGTTTTCCATCCGGAGTGTGGCTTCTGTTGTCCCCATTGGGTCTGGGAAGAGGCACTGGCTTGAAGCAGGAATTAATTCTGAGGGAGAGCCATGGATGAAGGTTTTACTGGATGATCATCATAATAACAACCTCTCACCCATGTGCAGCATTTCAGATCCATTTGCAAAGAGTGCTTGCATCCATCATTTTATTGAATCATTGCTCAGCCCCATGAGAATTCTCATTTCGCAAGTGAGAACACAGGCATCGAGAGCTAAGATCCATGTGGATCTGGAATGTGAACCAGGTGAGAGGCTGGGGCTCCAGCAACAAGCCCTTCTCCCTCTAAAGCTCTGCAACCAATCTTTTCCAGGCTCATCATCCCTTGGAATTCGACTGGAAAGCCATGAAGCAATTAAACTCATTTATACTAAAGTGCTGATGACTGATATACTTAAGCTTCCTTGCTGGTATTGACACTTTCACACAGGACCTGGTCAACTCCAACCATCCTCTGTTTGCTCCTGGCCACCTGCTCTGCCCCTTTGCACTCCCCACCCCCAAAGAAGCAAATCCTGACAACTTGCTGATTCTGAGGGCTAATGAAGGCAGTGTGGAAAGTGACCCGCGCTGGAAGTCAGGATTATAATTACTACCAACCACAAAATGCCAGTTTTGTTTTTACTATTCTAGGAGTTGGCTGGGGCTGGGACAGGGGCAGGGCAGACACAGCACTCTAGCAGATTCTTAAGTGCTAGGCTGTTGGAGCGGAATCAGCTGCTGAGTGAGACTGAATATGGGTATGCCTCGAGGCACGGCAGACTCTCAGGCTTTTCACCTCTCCAGGCCTCAGTTTTCCCATCAGTAAATGAAAGACTTGTGCTAGAAATAATCTTTATGATACCTTTTGGACATAACGTTCCAGGGTCTTATGACTCAACTGACACCAGTTTTGTATTTTTAAACCAGTGCTTCTCCACTGGGGACAATTAGCAGTGTTTGGAGGCATTTTTTGTTGTCATAGCTGGAGGGGGTGGTCCTGGGATTGAAAGGGTGAGGGCGAGGGATGATTCTCAACACCCTACAGTGCCCATGGTATTATGATCTGGCCCCAAATGTCTATAGATATGAGATTAAGAAACCCTGTTCTAATCTGCAGGTTTGTGAATGGACATTAGGCATGGGTTTGCTGCCATTATCGAGGGCCACTCTGTCACTGCATCCCACCCTCCCAACCTCCAAACAACTCCTGTGTTGTTATCTTCACTTGTCAGCATCTAAGGTCCCTACTTCCTGCCAGCCTCTCACCTTCCCTGATGCCCAGCTGCCCCCTCTGTAGAGCTGATGTGTGACTAATAGTTTGGGTGTGACATCCAAAGCTCTGCCTGCACTGAACCACAATCCCTGGAAAGGGTGGGTCTGCATTTGGGATCATGGCTCAGAGAGGGCGGACCCAGAAGAAGCCTGAGACAGGTGAGGGCCAGGCAGGGAGGAAATCGATGGCTACAATAAGAACCCCTTCCCCCAACTCTGGGAGAGTTTCTCACTTGAATCTTTTCACTGTCCTCAATGTCGTCATTCATTCATGGAGGAGGGACAGTGAGACACAGTATGGGGGGTGGGGGGATCTCTTCCTGCCAGTACAGGCATCTACCACCAGAACCTTACTGCAAGTGAAAGTGCACATCAATGGAAATTCATTTCCTATCTAAAGGGAGTGGTCTTTTGCATTAGTTTACCTTATATTGATCTGGGTGTGACCTCAGACCCAAAAGAATGATCCCCCCTCCACACACACCTATAGCCCAGACCCTGAAACCACACATCACCCTAAGAGTCTCTAAATATACTATAGGTGTGGGTAGGCCCCCCATGGGCCCTGTCCACTCCCACTCTCCCATTCTGACTTCACATTTAAGAATGGCTGGGACAAGAATGGCAAAGGCTGGGACAGCTGAGAAGTGTCCCCTTTGTGCTGTGGTGCTGAATTATTAGCACATCACATTCAAGTTCAGATAGAGAAGGAGGAATCTGTCTTCAACCATCTTCCTTCCTCCCACCTCATAGGCAAGCCTTTACGTACACATCTCTCAAATCCTTTTTCCAGATCGCTGCTGTGTTATAAATAGGAAGGCACAGAGGTGGGACGTGGACATGTTGGTCTCTTAGGAAGCGTTCCAGAGAGGGACTGAGGGGTTTTATCTGCCTAATCTCCAAACATGTCCTGAAAATTGTTCAGTTCTCTGCTTCCAGGTGAGCGGTAGGCATGGAAGGGGAACTGTAGGTGTGAATGCCGGCAGAGGGAAAAATGGGTGGTTTCCCACCCAAAGAGTCACAGGACGGCGGTTCTCTGCTACCACCAGACCCATCAGCCAGGATGCGGGTGGCAGCAGCAGATGCCTATGGCACCCCTCCTGGACAGGTTGGGAGAAAAAGGAAGGTGGACTCACCTCTGCGGTGAGTGCTGGTTACCCCCGCCGCCTCTCTAGATTACCCTCAGACAAAGGCGAGCGCTGCGCGGCTGCAGCCCAGCATCCCCGGTCTTCCGCGCCCTGTCCCGGGCCTTCAGAGTATCCGAGGAGGATGCGCGCAGGGGCGGACTCTGCATCCAAGCAAGGTCACCCAGAGCAACGTGGCCAGCGCAGAGAGGCGCTTTATCCAGGGGTGGGAGCGGCTTGCAACTAACTGTCGGCTCCCCCTCGCTCGGCAGCAGCCTCGTCCCCTGTCATGGTCGCGGCTTTTGCCTCTGAGGTATTTTCTTCTTTACAGCTCGCAGCTGCCAGAGGCTCGGCTTCCTTAAGATGGTTAATTACGCTGCTTTTGTGTGCGGGGTGGGTCGGTGGGGGCAGGGCTGACCAAAAAGCACAGCCCCCTGCCAGATCCGGGGCTCTCCATTGGCTGGGAGGAAATATTTCCAAGAGCTTCACCAGCCGCAGAAGCGGAAATGATTTTCTGATGGCGCATCACAGGTCAGAAAAAAACAAAAAACAAAAAATAACAAGGAACAAATAAATAAATGGTGAAGATGGCCTCATTCCTTCGATTAAGAGGGAAGGAAGGAGAAGACAATATCCTCAGGACCCTATTTCACGAGTTCATCCCCCCGGCCACTCCCTATTGTTTGAGCTTTCTGCTAAGGACCGGGATGGGTGCTGGGGAGACAGTCACCTCAGGCACACTTACTCGGGGCCACCAAGGGAAAGACGCTCCTTGCAGTTGTGCACTGCGGTGATCTGCCCCGGAGGACTTCAGAAGGACAGTAGAATGGTATAGAGCAGTGGTTCTTAACCTGGGTTCTATCGAACCCAAGGGGTTCGATGAGTCCGTCTCAGGGGTTCAGAGAAGCCTCTGCGGGCGGAGGCCAGAATAAAGTAATACCGTAATTCGTTGTGAGTTCATGCACTTTGTTGGTTTTGTTCTTTGAGCAAGGTGATGTTCATGCATGACTCATTTTGTGCACCAGTAAAAAAACATATACCTATGTCTTGAATTTGGAAAAAAAATCATATTTTATTTATCACTAAAGAAGGGTTCGGTGAATGCGCATATGAAACTGGTGGGTTCGGTACCTCAAAAAAGGTTAAGAACCACTGGTATAGAGTTAACAGTGAAGCCTCTGAAATCAGACCAGAAGTGGGTTTTGAGCTCTGGATCGGCTTCAGTTTCCTCATCTATGAAATGGAAGTATGGTACTGGTGTTTCAACATTTTATGACATAGTGCACTGAGAGCATTTAACTTGATGCAGGTGCATGAGAAAGGCTCTATACATATTTCTTGCTGACTGTTTTTATTTTTTGACCTGTAGCAGGCTGAATAGTGCCCCCCGCCAAATAAAGATATATGGCCACGTCCTAACCCCTGAACAGGACCTTATTTGAAAAAAGAGTCTTTGCAGATGGAATTCAGTTAAGGATCTCCAGATGAGATGATCCTGGATTTAGGAAGGGGAGAAGACATATGAGGGGGAAATGTCATGTGACAATGGAGGTAGAGATCAGGGTGATGCATCTACAAGCCAGAGAATGCCAAGAAGTGCCAACCAGAAGCTGAGAGAAAGGCCTGGAATAGATTTTCCCTCACAGCCACTGGAAGGAGCCAGCCCTGCCGACACCTTGATCTTGCAGTTCTGGTTTCCAAAACGGTGAGAAAATAGATTTCTAAGGTTTTGAGCACCCTCATGTATGATACTTTGTTATGGCAGCCCCAGGACACTAATACATGACCCAGGTTGGAACTGATGCTTATTCTTCTCTCCAGCCCTTTAATCACCGCAGTGGTTTCTGCATTCTATGAACACATAAAGTTTGTTCCCATCACAGGGCCTGTGCATGTGCTGTTCCCTTTACCAAAAATGCTTTTCTCCCAAATATTCACATTATGCAAGTGTCACCTCAGAAATAACTTCCTCAGAGAGGAAATTATCACCCCTAATCTTCCCTTATCACCCCCAACTTGCCTTCTACTCCATTACCCTCCTTCCCATTGCTCAGTCTGATTTTCCTAAGTATATATATATATATTTTTAATTTTTTTTTATTTTATTCATTTTAGAGAGGAGACACAGAGTGAGAGAGAGAGAGAGAGAGAGAGAGAGAAAGAGAGAGAGGGGGGAGGAGCTAGAAGCTCAACTCCCATATGTGCCTTGACCAGACTAGTACAGGGTTTTGAACTGGCGACCTCAGTGTTCCCAGGTTGACGCTTTATCCACTGCGCCACCACAGGTCAGGCCTAAGTATATATATTTTAATTGTGGTACAATACACATAACATAAAATTTGCGATTTTAACCATATGTAAGTACACAGTTCAGTGGCATTAAATACATTTACATTGTTGTGCAACCATCCCCACTAGTTCCAGAACTTTTTCATCATCTTAAATAGAAATCCCATCCCCATTAAGCCCTCCCTCAAACTCCCTCAGACACTCACAAATTCACTTTCTGTCCCTGTGAATGTGCCTGTTCTGGACATTTCACATAAAAGGAATCACACACTTCGTGGCCTTTTGTGCCTGGATTCTCTCCCTGAGCATCATGTTTTCAAGTTTCATCACATGTAGTATGTGTCAGAGCTTTGCTCTTTTTCCTGGCTTGGTAATATTCCAGTGTGTGAATGGACCATGTTGTGTTTATCCACTCAGCAGTGGTTGGACACTTGGGCTATTTCTACTTTCCTGGAATAGTGACTCGTGTCGCTATCAACATGGGTGTATATGGACTTGTTAAGAACCCTGATAACTTTTTCTTTCACAGCACTTCCCACTATTTGAAATGATTTACTTGTTTATTTTTATTCTCTGCCCCCTTATTAGACTATACATTTCAAGGGAAATGAAACCTAGTTGGTCTTGTTCACTGCAATGGTCTCTGCAGAGGGCAGCTGTACCCAGAACAAAGGAGATGTTTGGGAAACACAGGCAGAATGTGTGAATGCTGGTTCCCATCGTGGATACCACACATGATCATGCAACTGCCTCCCTCAAAACATCAGAGTATGTATCCCTCCAAGTCAAAGGTATAAAGACAACTGCCCTACAGAAGAGGGAGAGTGGAGCCCAGAGCCTCCATCACGATCTGGACTTTGCACTTCTTGGTTAGGTAAGTGGAGCTCTAGGAAGAGACAGTCGTGTTAACTGAGTGGGAAATCCAGACCAGTCTGGTGCTGGGCACTAGGGTCCAAAATGCAAAGAAGATTTTGCTTTCATAAACTTCCATTATGAAAAACAGATAGGCAAAGGGGTGTGGGCTGGTTTAGAGACATCTTTGGAGCAGAAGTGCTTGTGGCAGAGAGCAGGTGCAGGAGGAAATTTCTAGGGATGGCGATGATGTACTCTGATGTGATGAACCCTGAGGATTCAGTAGAGTTTGATGGATGGAGAAGGGAGAGAAATGCATTCTAGAGACAGAGGGATATTTTAAAAGTCTAGCCACAACCTCAGGAGGCCACTGGGAGCTGTCCATGGTACTGCAGTCACAGCCAAAGATCCCAGCGCGAGGCCCAAGCTAGGCGCTTGTTTTGAGGGAGGCAGTTGCATGATCATGTATTCTAAATTGCTGTTAAAATATGCATAACATAAATTTTACCATTCTGACCATGGTAAAATTAAGTGGCATTAATTACATTCACAATGTACAACCATCACCACCATCCATTTCTCGAACTTTTTCATCTTCCCAAAGTGAAATTCTGTCCCCATTAAACACTAACTCCCCATCCCATTCTCCAGTCTCCCATAATGTAAGCTTCTTGAGATTAGAAATGTTGCAGTTTTTATTATTGGATTTTTAATTCCCAGACCAGTGTTTATTGCTGGGAAACAATTCTGCTCTCACTCCCCACTCCCCAGGACATTTGGTCATGTCTGGGACATTTTTCGTTATCATTACTTGGAGGTTGTGAATGATAGTAACCAGAGATGCTGCTACAATGCATGGAACAGTCCTCCACAACAGAAAATTATCTGGCCCAAGTATCAACAGTGCCAGGGCTGAGAAACCTGTCCTAGAAGAATATCTGAAACATGGTCTGTTTTCAGTAAAGTTTGTTACAGCATTGAAATTGTTAAACCTCAGGTCTCATTTTCCTGTTTTGCAGAGGGAATTAATACATGTACATCTGATCTTCATTATTTGTTTCCATATTTGTGAATTTGCCTACTGACTGAAATTTATTTGTAAACCCCAACTCAATATCCAGGGTCCTTTCAGGGTCACTTGTAGGCAACCCAGAGTGGTAAAAAATTCGAGTTAATGTTCCCACCTGCAGTGGAACAAGTTGATGGTCTGTCTTCTTGTTCCAATCAGGACTGTAAACACCATTCCTTTTTGGGGTTTATTTAGTGCTATGCTTTTGCATTTTTGTGCTTGTTAGTGGTGATTTCGCTGTTTATAATGATCCCCATGCCTGGCACTAAAGTGCTGTTTAGTGCTTTCAAGCACAGGTAGGCTGGGATGTGCCTTACAGAGAAGATACGCATATTAGATAAACTTATGTTCTGGTGTGAGTTATAACGCTGTGGGTTGTGAGTTCAATGTTAAGGAATCACAATGCATATTAAATTCGTTCTCTTTAAACAAAACATATACATAAAACAAGGTGAGGTATTGATCAGTTGATAAAAATGTGACCAGAGGCTCACAGGAATCCTACCCTATATTTCCTCTAGGACAGTGGTTCTTAACCTTTTTTGAGGTACTGAACCCACTAGTTTCATATGCGCATCCACCGAACCCTTCTTTAGTGATAAATAAAATATGATTTTTCCCCCAAATTCAAGACATAGGTATATGTTTTTTTACTGGTGCACAAAATGAACCGTGCATGAACATCACCTTGCTCAAAGAACAAAACCAGCAAAGTGCATGAACTCATAACAAATTACGGTATTACTTTATTCTGGCCTTCGTGGCAGAGACTTTTCCGAACCCCTGAGATCGACTCATCAAACCCCTAGGGTTCGATAGAACCCAGGTTAAGAACCACTGCTCTAGGAGCAATGGTTCAGTGTTTGTACCTACTTTATAGAACAGCACTGCTGCCGATAATGAGAACAACTGTATCTACTTCTGAGGGCTATAGTGAGGACTAGGTAAGACTGTGCAGGTAAAGCAGGTTTAGCACCATGCATGTAGTCAATAACAGGAAGAACGATATTATGTAATCCAGAAGAAACTATTAAAACAGCCTTGCTTTTGTATAAAGCATGCAGTCTTCATGGTCTAGTTAGAGCTGCAAAGAATTGGAGGGAGGCCATGTGTAATTACCACACTGGACTTTAGCCAGCACAGGCAGAAGAACTGTTTGGCAGACCCAGTCAATTGTTTTTTGAGGTCACACATGGTAATAAAGACACAAATGGAAGAATGCCATTCACTAAATCACCCATACAGCTTTCCTTGGCACCCTGAGCTTGCCATGGTTTCTGTCCAAGAATTAACTAGCCCCCTGCCTGCTTAAATTAAGGGGCAAAAGAGCACCATCCCACCACAGTCAGTAAAAGTCTTTCTCTGGTCTTTTAAAAAATTAACTTTTAAAATTTTGAAATAATTTCAGAATCACATGTGGTTTTAAGAAATATATAGAGAAATCCCATGTACCCTTTCCCCTCTTGTTACCCAATGGTAACACCTTACAAAAGTATAGTACAATATCACTATTGCTTTTTTTTTTTTTTTTTTTTTTTTTTACAGGGACAGAGAGAGAGTCAGAGAGAGGGATAGATAGGGACAGACAGACAGGAACGGAGAGAGGTGAGAAGCATCAATCATTAGTTTTCCATTGCCATTATGACACCATAGTTGTTTATTGATTGCTTTCTCACATGTGCCTTGACCGCAGGCCTTCAGCAGACCGAGCAACCCCTTGCTGGAGCCAGCTACCTTGGGTCCAAACTGGCGAGCTTTTGCTCAAGTCAGATGGGCCCGCGCTCAAGCTGGCGACCTCGGGGTCTCAAACCTGGGTCTTCTGCATCCCAGTCCGACGCTCTATCCACTGCGCCACCACCTGGTCAGGCTCACTATTGCTTTTGATAGTCAAGATTCAAAACATTTCCATCACCCCAAGATCCCTCATGTTGTCATAGTTATAGCCATTTCCACTCCCCATCCCACTGTCCCATGTCTTTAACCCCTGGAAATCACAAATACGTTCTCCATTTTAAATAATTTTGCCCTTTTAAGATTTTTATGTAAATGGAACCATACGATTATGTAGCCTTTTGGCATTGGCTTTTTCCACTCAGCATAATTTTCTAGAACTCCATCCAAGTGGTTGTAGGTATCAAGAGTTTGTTCCTTTTTATTGCCAAGTATTCCATCGATATCAAATGTTTAGAATAGGCAAATCCATAGAGACAGAAAGCAAACTAGTGATTGTCAGGGGAGGGGGTTCGGGAGTCTGCTAATGCATATAGCATTTCTTCTTGGGATAATAAACACATTCTGTAGTTAGTGGCGATGGTTGCACAACTCTGTGAAGGTACTAAAACACAATGAATTGCACACCTGAAATGGGTGAATTGTAGGGTATATGAATTATACCTCAATAAAGCTATTAAGGAAACGTATACCATATTTATAATTAATAGTTTGGTTATGATCTGCTTCCTTGATTCTAAATTCCTGAGGACTTGGTACCATGTCAGTTTTGCTCACTGCTGCATTGCTCAAGATTGCCTGGCCCCTGTCAACCAATAGTTTTAGCAATTCTATAGCAACAGGAGTCCTCAATTGGGGTGCAGTGAAGAAGGAAACTCTATTCAGTGCAAAACAGTTCAACTGTGATACAGCATGGCTGTAAAACACCACAGCTGTGAGACAGCTCTAAGCCAGGACTTTTCCCTAAGAAGCTCTGCTCTGCTCCTTGCTGATTTGCCCCACAAAACATCTTCAGTGTTTCAGCTCCTCCAAGAACACCACTGTTAGAAAGGAAAAATGCAGTATTTTAACCAATGGGAAGCTGGCTTATATAGACAGAAGCCCCCCCCTCCTGGTCCTTGATTGGTCTGCCTTCATGCAAATCAGGACTCCAAATCCTCAGAGTTTAGTCCAAAAGGCACTGTTCTGATTGGTCAGAACAGAGTCACTCTGGTTGGCCAGGGCTGTGAAGCTCGGATTGGATAGGGAAAGCCTCAATTCTATTGGTTATAATAGGATTCCAGAAACTCCTTGATAGGCTGGCTCAGATGGCAAAAACACAGTGTAGATAGCAGAGGCAGGTAGTTCAGTGCAGGCCTCTCCTTGAAATGTAGTTTGCAGAAGAGGCCCCTGTGTAGAAATGACTACTAGGTTCTGATTGTTTGCTTTTTAAATTTGAGTTCAGTTAGCCACCAGGAGCCCTTCTTAGTAGGCATCTTCTTTCTCAGGGTCCACATCTGTAATAGGTGAGTCAAGAAATATCAAAATTTATTACACTTAAGAGTAGGTTTTGCCTGACCAGGCGGTGGCGCAGTGGATAGAGCGTCAGACTTGGATGCAGAAGACCCAAGTTTGAGACCTGGAGCTCACCAGCTTGAGCGCGGGCCCATCTGGCTTGAGCAAAAGCTCCTCAGCTTGGACCCAAGGTCGCTGGCTCCAGCAAGGGGTTGCTCGGTCTGCTGAAGGCCTGAGGTCAAGGCACATGTGAGAAAGCAATCAATGAACAACTAAGGTGTTGCGACGGCAACGAAAAACTAATGACTGATGCTTCTCACCTCTCTCCATTCCTGTCTGTCTGTCTCTATCTATCCCTCTCTCTGTCCCTGTAAAAAGAAAAAGAAGAAAAGAGTAGTTTTCTCTACATGGGCACTAGTGACATTTGATGCTGGTTCATTTTATGTCATAGAGGAACACTGTAAACACTGTGGGATGTTAAACAGCACTTCCACCCACTCCATGCCTTAGTCAGGACAACCACAAGTGTCCCCAGCTACCACCCAATATCCCCTAGGGGCAAGTCACTCTGGTTCAAAACCAATAATTTAGAGCCATTGAAATGTAGGTTCTTAGTGGACCCTTACAAAAAAGGCTGGCACCCAGGGGGGGGGGGGTGCTGAAAGGACAAGCAGGAGTTGGCTGAATCAATATGGCCACATCCACCCAGGTAGAAATAATCAACAGGGCTCCCAAACCCAGTAAGAAGAAAAGTAAAACCACTTATAGGCTCTCATCCAGGGCGAGGTTTGGGAAGCGAGGGCTAGAGTGGGGTGCGAGGCTGAGAAACCCCAAAGCTGAGTGGTTAAGTGGGCGGTTTTTATAAAGGTTGACTACCCCTGGAAGGGTACATGGGGCTCGGAGAAGGGGCAGGGCTTGAGCCCAAACACTCCGCACTCTTGATGGTTAGAGGCGGCGCTCTGGGTAAGGGCCCAGGTCTGGGGCACAAAACTGGGCTCAAGCAAATACTTCGACGATGAAGCAGGATGCGGGGATTTCTCCGGTTGGGACGGGACATCGGCGCGGAGCGGAGTCCGAGTCCTAGGATGCGGAGCACTCCAAGGGAAGGCAAGGCTCGGAATAAAGGGAGGGGCTCAAGGCAGAATCAACACACCAGACTTTTACTAGAAAGCGAAAAGGCTCGACCCTCGCGCGGGGGGCGGGGCCTGGGGAGTAGGCCTGGCGCGAGACACGCGCGGCCCAGGCGACGTCACGTGCCGGAGGCGCCTCCTCGTCGTACCTCTGGCTTGGATAGCTATCTATGGAGACACTAAGATGGCGGCGGGGTTTTTTTACGGCTTCTCACCGGGTGAGGGTCCGCAGTACAGGTAACGGTCTCCGCGCTGCCGAGCTCCGGGGAAACCGCGCCGCGAGTACCTGTGGTTCGGCCCCTTGGTCGGAACTGGGAGGGATGCGGGCTGGGGGCCTGCTCCGGCTAAAACGGCAGCGGAGCCAAGGAGGCCTCAGCCCCGAGCTGTGTCTGTGAAGGGGAGAGCTGCGGGACTCCTGTGGTCGGGGAGGGGGCGTGGGCCTATCGTGGAGATGGACACTTAGCTGTGCTGGGGGGTTCCTCGCACTGCAGGGGTTGGGACAGATACATTGGCGGGAGGAGAGGCGTGGAGTTGGTGTCCTGATCCCTGATTGGGAGGAAAGACCTACCTGGGAGGGTGCTTGGACAAGTAGGGGTTTGTGGGGTACTGACCCTTGAAGGTCGGGGTCGGGGGCATGAGAGAACACAGAGACCTGGGAGGGGGATTCAACCTGATTTGGGTGTTGGGTAGAGACTTGAGAACGGGAAGGTGGACTTGATATGGGGGAAGTCCTGAGACCCAATAGGAGGGTGGTACCCGGGGCTTCTAGGGGAGGGAGAACAGTTAAGAGAGGTTCAGCTGGGACAAGAGGGGTAGCAAAACTTGGGACTTGGAAACTCAGTGGAGTAGGTGTTTGGATATTTATGATCTAGTAAAGGACGAGGACCCAGGCGTTTGGGAATGGGGGGGCGGGGCCTAGAGGAGATGGGGGAGAGTGGCAGGCAAGCACGGGAAACAGCCGAGGGAAGAGGGTTCTGTGGATGGAGACACATAGGTATCTTATACTTCAAATAAATGTACAGCCTGACCATGCGGTGGCGCCGTGGATGGAGCGTCGGACTGGGATGCGAAGACCCAGGTTCGAGACCCCAAGCTCGCCAGCTTGAGCACGGGCCCATCTGGCTTGAGCAAAAGCTCGTCAGCTTGGATCCAAGGTCACTGGCTCCAGTAAGGGGTTGCTCAGTCTGCTGAAGGCCCACGTTCAAGGCACATGTGAGAAAGCAATCAGTGAACAACTAAGGTGTCATAATGGCAATGGAAAACTAATGATTGATGCTTCTCACCTCTCTCCATTCCTGTCTCTCTAACTCTCTATCTGTCCCTGTAAATAAATAAATAAATAAAATAAATGTACAAACACTCCTCCCCACCCCCACCCCCAATTCTTGAAGCATTTCTGCTGTCTTACTCCTTCCACAATCAATACCAAGGCTCAGGCAGGGGTGCAGGGCTGGCATCCCTAGGAGAAAGTGCCCCCTCCTTATCATTTTTATTTATTACCGTTGTGTTAGTTTCCAACTGGTAAACTGTCAGAACCTCTTGGGCAAGTGGCTCATACACCCTGAGAAGCCAAACAGGGATTCCAGCTGCCGCTTAGGCAGCTGAGAGATAAGTGTCTGCCGCACTAGGGGCCTTTGCTGCATCTATTCAAACTCTTTCAGCACATTGCAAATAGATGAGACTAGTGGAAAGTTAGTGCCAAACCCTAATGGTGATACTGCCATGTTCTTTCCTGTGTTAACAGTCCAGGACTTGAAAACAAGGATATGGAGATTAGAAATGCTCCTAATGTTTTCTGTACAGATTGTGGTCTCTGAGGTATAGCATTTGTCTAGTAACGGATTTTCTAGGGGGGACAAAATGTATAGTCTGCATTTTCATGGACCAGAGTGTTAGTTAGGTTTTTATTTTTTCTTATCCTGCCTTGTTTCCATCATCCTTGGTGGGATTCTCATTACCAATGCTTAAAGGAGTAGGACTCCACTAGTCTTCTGGGCTTTGAGACTGTATTTTTAGATACACTTTATCCTTCTGTCTGCTTGCTCTCTTTTCTTTCTCTTCTCTCCTTTTTATCTTCTAATTTTTATTTATTGATTTTAGCAAGGAGGAAGGGGGAGAGAGAGAGAGACAGAGACAGGAACATCAGTGTATTCCTGTCAGGGAATGCCCTGACAGGGGATTGAACAGCAACCTTTGGGCTTTAAGATGATATTTTGACCAAGCAAGCTATCCACCAGGGCTCCATTTTTTCTAATTGATTTCAGAGAGAGAGAGAAAGAGAAACACCTGTTTTTTGTTCCACTTGTTTATGCATTCATTGGTTGATTCTTGTATGTGCCCTGTTTGGGGATTGAACCCACAACCTTGATGTATTGAAATGATGCTCTGACCAACTGAGCTACCCAGCCAGGGCAGCAATAAAGTATTTTTAATTAAGACATGTGCATTGTTTTTAGATGCAATGCTATTACACACTTAATAGATTACAGCAGCGGAAGTCAACCTGGTCCCTACCGCCCAGTAGTGGGTGTTCCAGCTTTCATGGTGGGCGATAGTGGAGCAACCAAAGTATAAATAAAAAGATAGATTTAGCCTGACCAGGCGGTGGCGCAGTTGATAGAGCGTTGGACTGGGATGCGGAAGACCCAGGTTTGAGACCCCGAGCTCACCAGCTTGAGCGCAGACCCACCTGGCTTGAGCAAAAGCTCTTCAGCTTGGACCCAAGGTCTCTGGCTCCAGCAAGGGGTTGCTCGGTCTGCTGAAGGCCCGGGGTCAAGGCACATGTGAGAAAGCAATCAATGAACAACTATAGTGTCCCAAGGGCAACGAGAAACTATTGATTGATGCTTCTCACCTCTCTCCCTTCCTGTCTGTCTGTCCCTGTCTATCCCTCTCTCTGACTCTCTCTCTGTCCTTGGGAAAAAAAACAACAACATAGATTTAATTATAGTAAGTTGTTTTATAAAGATTTATTCTGCCAAACTTAGCGAAAATCCGACATAAAGTACTTGGTAAGTAATTATTATTATATACTTTAACTTGCTGTAACTCTGCTTTATAAATTTTATAAAGTTACTTCCCTACTTTATAAATCACCATCACCATTACTGTGGAACTGGTGGGTGGTTAGAAAATTTTACTACTAACAGATACAAAAGTGGATGGTAGGTATAAAAAGGTTGACTACCCCTGGATTATAGTATAGTATAAACATAACTTTTATATGCACTGGAAAACCAAAAAATCCATGTGACTCATTTTATTGCAATATTTGCTTTATTGTGGCAGTGTGAAATCAAATCCACAGTCTCTCCAAGGTATGCCTGTTCCTAATTTATGGTGAAAATGCTCAATTTCTCCTCTGGAAAGTGATCTTAATAGAAAAAAACATAGCATTAAAGTGATTTCCCAGTTCTGACTGAAGAATGTACTGGAGAAAGAAAAAGAGAAAGAGCCATGGCTGGGTAGTTCAGTTGATTAGAGTGTTGTCCTAATATCCTGAGGTTTCAGGGTTCGATCCCCAATCAGGGCACATATGAGAATCAACCAATGACTGCATAAGTAAGTGGAACAACAGATCTGTTTCTCTCTCTTTCTCCTTTCCTCTCTCTCTAAAAATCAATTTAAAAATTTTTAACTTTATTAAAAAATGCTAAAATGGCAACAGGTAGACTTGCTTGGTACAGGGTTGCCACATACCTTCAACTTATAAAATGCAGTATCTTGGAAGCACAGTAAAAACGATGCATGCTCATAATTGCTGGGCTTTATGTTTTTGATATTTATTTGATTTACTGTACTTACACATTGTAGTGCAGCTTTTGTCTGTATTCTGATAACTTAGGTGATACAGTATACAAACATGTAACTAAGTATGTGAAACTACCATTTACTGAGTATCAAATTAATCTTTGTACAATTGTCCAGGAGCATACTGTATTTTCCCATGTATATGATGCACCTTTTTTTGATAAATTTGGGGTCTAAAAACTGAGTGTGTCTTATACAGTGGTTGTAGTTTTTTTACTTGCATTTCCCACTTTTTCACGCTTGTTTTTGTGCTCATTGTTGAAGACGGGTTCATCATCAGACACAGATGAGGACAAGCCAATGGATAGGAGTTTTGACAGTGATGAGGAGTTGTATGAATTTTATAATGAATAAAACTTGAGATTAATAACTTTTATGTAATACATTATTTTTCAAATTTTGGGCCCAAAATGAAGGTTCATCTTGTACACGGGAGCGTTTTATACATGGGGAAATACAGTATGTGTTATTGTTTAAGAAAAGATTAGATTTAACTATAACTAAAAGATGGGGGCCCTGATCAGTTGCCTCAGTGGTAGAGCGTGGACCCACCAAGTGGAATGTGGATGTCCCTCAGGGCACATTGGAGAAAGGACCATCTATTTCTCCATTCTTCCCCCTCCCCCTTCTCTCTCTCTTCCTCTCTCTCTCTCTTTCTCTCCCTCTTCCCCTCCAGCAGCCATGGCTCTTGGTTCAAGCTCATTGCTCAGGCTCCAAGGATGGTATATGGAACCTCGGCCTCAGGCGCTAAAAATAGCTCAGTTGCAAGCCTGGCCCAAGATGGGCAGAGGAGCAGCCCGGGTGGTCCAGGTGCATGTGGAAGTTTGTCTCACTATCTCCCCTCCTCTCACTTGGAAAAAGAAGAAAAAAACATGTGGGAATCATAGCAAAATAAATTTTATCTCACAAAACCTTTAAACAAGATAATCTGTGTTATTTGAATATTAACATAATTAGATCAGTAGTTTTCAACTGCCCATCTGCAAAGAACTAACCATCCTGATATCTGAAGATTATTAATTTTGTGCCAGTCCGCGAAAGAGTTAACCACCTTGATGTTGGAGACCGGTGGTTGAAAACCACTAAACTAGACATTCTCTTTTGGGGGAAATGACTTGCTTGGAATCTTCAGCTGCTTTTAAAGTACACATTTCTCTTATTATGTGCCATGGAAAAACTAATTAGATAACAAGGTTTGGAGTACCAACTTTTTGGTAGTATTTGGACAGTAGTATTTATATAGCTTGTTTCATGAATTGCCAAAGCGAAGACAAGTTTGTTTCTTAGAGGACTTTTGAGTAGGTTTTCTTGACTTTTAAAATTGATAACCATAACCCTGGATAGCAATGCTTCTTACATTGTAATCCATAAATCAGAAACCTCTCCCAGAGGCAATGGATAGCTGGGGAAAGGCACTAGAGCCCACACCAACCATGGGAGTACTGGCAGACGAAAGAGTGCCTGTTAGCACCCCTGATTGGGAGCCCCTTGCTCTATCAGGTATGGTTACAACCAGGTTCAGAACAGTCCTGGTATTCCTAGGCCAGCCTCCATTCCCTCCCCCAGCCCCCCAACCCAGCTCTCCAGGCCCTTCCAGAGCAAACCTTACATGCCAAGGTCCATCTGTCCCCTGAGTTTAGGTGCAAGGAGCACAGGCTGCTGGGAAGAAGTGTCCATGTCTGGGGGCTAGGGTACACATCTCTAAATGGACTACTACCACCTCACCCAAGGGCAGCATTACATTAAAAATCCAGGAAGGTTGGGCCTGTGGGAACCTCTAGCTGAGTTTGAAGCAGTCCTGATGAGTAAGCACCTAAGCAGCACCTCCCATTTATTCCCGTGGGGCTGATAGGAATTTGATTCTGGAATTGCAAGGCATATAAGCTTTCCTGTTAGAATGTGGTTGCAGGATTTTTTTTTAAGGCTATATCTTAAATTTAAAAAATTTTGTTGATTGATTTTGTTTTTGTTTTTTATATTTTGCTGAAGTGAGAAGTGGGGAGGCAGACAGATTCGCGCATGCACCCGACCAGGATCCATCTGGCATGCCCACTAGAGGGCAATGCTCTACCCATCTGGGGTGTTGCTCCATTGCGACCGGAGCCACTCTAGCACCTGAGGTGGAGGCCATGGAGCCATCCTCAGCGCCCTGGCCAAATTTGCTCCAATGGAGCCTTGGCTGCAGGAGGGGAAGAGAGAGATAGAGAGAAAGGAGAGGGGGAAGGGTGGAGAAGCAGATGGGCGCCTCTCCTGTGTGCCCTGACCTGGAATCAAACCTGGGACTTTCACACGTCAGGCCGACACTCTGCTGCTGAGCCAACCGGCTTGGGCCTTTGTTGATTGATTTATATAGGGAGGAAAGGAGAGAGAGAAACATCTACCTGATATTCCACCTATCCGTTCATTCTTTGGTTATATCTTGTATGTGTCCAGACTGGCTATCAAACCCACAACCTTGGCATATGGGATGATGCTATAACCAACTGAGCTACCTAGCCAGGGCCTACAGTTGTTTATAAAGGCACATCTTAGGGAGGCTTAAATAAGGGATTGATTGAGGGAATTCCCTGTCAGGTAACTTTTGAGTGGCAGCTTTTGACTGCCAGTGAAAACTTGGCTAAAGTATATTTTAAGAAAAACCTTTCAGATGACAGAACTGTGTTATCCTTTGATCCTATTAAAAATATATTTGGGCCTGACCAGGTGGTGGCGCAGTGGATAGAGTGTCGGACTGGGATGTAGAGGGCCCAGGTTCGAGACCCCAAGGTCGTTAGCTGGAGCGTGGGCTCATCTGGCTTGAGCAAAAAGCTCACCAGCTTGGACCCAAGGTCGCTGGCTCCAGCAAGGGGTTACTTGGTCTGCTGAAGGCCTGCAGTCAAGGCACATATGAGAAAGCAATCAATGAACAACTAAGGTGTCACAACAAAAAACTGATGATTGATGCTTCTAATCTCTCTCCATTCCTTTCTGTCTGTCCCTATCTATCCATCTCTCTGACTCACTCTCTCCCTGTAAATACACACACACACACACACACACACACACACACACACATACACACACATATATTTGGTACATTTCAAATGTCTGAAGTGTTTGAATTTTTATTTTTTTCTGTTTTAGAACCAAGAGTCAACTCATCAACTTTATTTTTATTTTTTATAAGTGAGAGGCAGGAGACTGAGAGAAAGACTTCCACATGTACCGTGACCGGGATCCACCTAGCAAGCCCCCTACCAGCTGATGCTCTGCCCACCTGGGGCCACTACTCTGTTGCTTGGCATCTGAGCTATTTCAGCACCTGAGACGAGGCCAGGGAGGGAGCCATCCTCAGCACCCAGGGCCAACTTGCTCAAATCCCTTGAGCCATGGCTGTGGGAGGAGAAGAGAAGGAGAAAAAGGGAGAGACAAGGTGAAAGGGGAGGGGTGGAGAAGCAGATGGTCACTTCTCCTATGTGTCCTGACCAGGAATCAAACCTGGGACTTCCTCATGTTGGGCCAACACTTTACTGCTGAGCCAACTGGCCAGGGCCCAATTCATCAACTTTAAGTAAATTCCTAATAGAGATTTTTTCCCCCTAAGCATATTCTGCTTTTGAATTTTTAATAGTTTTGTTATTTTATTTTTAATTTTTCTATTGATTTGAGAGAGAGAGAAATGAGGAGAGAGGGGGGAAAGGAAGAGAGAGAGAAGTATTAACTTGTTGTTCCACTTAGTTCTATTTAGTTGTGCACTCATTGATTGCTTCTCTAATATGCCCTGACCAGGAATTAAACCCATGACCTCGGCATGCCAGGATGACGCTCTATCAACTGATCAACCCAGCCAGGGCCTATATTTTTCTTTTGTCTGAATCTACCAACATGTATATTTAGAATTATCAGGACAAATACATCAAATTTAAAAGCAATTTCAAATGATTTTTAAAAATTATTTTTTCACGGCCTGACCTGTGGTAGCACAGTGGATAAAGCGTTGACCTGGAAATGCTGAGGTCACCGGTTTGAAACCCTAGGCTTGCCTGGTCAAGGCACATATGGGAATTGATACTTTCTGCTCTTCCCCACCTTTTTCTCTCTCTTCTCTCTCTCTCTTTAAAAATGAATTTAAAAATTATTTTTTCACATGAGTGTAATGGGTGTTCTTTAGTGTGGTTTTAGAGTTAAGGGGACAAAGACCATTGATCTGGATAAATAACTGAGTAGTCTTGGAAAAATAAGGAAAATCTGTGGAAAGTACATTTGTAAACCTGTATTCATTCTTTTTTTAGCTTATATTAGTAAATTGAAAGTTTGGGAAACATTAGGGATTGCAGACGGCCCTTTAAGGGCCAGACATGTACATAGATTAATCAAGTCTGATGGTAGAGAATGTATGAGGTTGGGGAGAACCAAGAAAGAGCTTGTACCCCCCCACACACACACCCCACTTCTCATTACACACAGGACCGAATCCAGTGTGGGGAGTCTTCCCATTTCCCCAAAGAACTCATAGCCCTCTTTCTATGTGAAATTCTCCAAGTTTTAAATACCAGCACCAAATTCAGACTATGGGTTGAATGACTGCCTAATGTTTTTAAAACTTAAATCATGAAAGTGCAGAAAATATTATAGATACATTTGATAATTAAAAGGTATAGTATAGTATATATCCCAGCTAGTTGAAGGAGCCCTCCATTTTGACTTGTTTTAGTTCATTAAGGTGGTTCTGTGCTTTTTTTTTTTTATTCTGTTAATACCAGTTTTATTTTCATCACTATGTTTAATCATGAAAGCCAAATAATGCTGCCTAGTTCAGAACAAAATTTGGGAGCTCTGACAAATCACAGAGTTTTTGCTTGTTTCTTTTTTTTTTTAGATTTTTTTTTCTTTATTCATTTTTAGAGAGAGGAGAGAAAGACAGAAGGGGGGAGGAGGAGGAAGCACCAACTCCCATATGTGCCCTGACCAGGCAAGCCCAGGGTTTTGAACTGGCGACCTCAGTGTTTCAGGTCGACGCTTTATCCACTGTGCCACCACAGGTCAGGCTGTTTCTTTTTTATTTTATTTTATTTTATGTATGTCTTTTTCTATGTCTGTGAAGCCTTAAATTTGAAGTGTGCTGTTTCCTCATAGAGTATTTAGAATCTTGGTAGTAAAAGGTTTTGGCACCACCCAAGATCTAATTGGTTGGTAATTGTTTTCTGGTTCTGTCCCTTCTACCAAGGTATACACCAGAAATTCTCTCCCTATTCTTTTCTGTTATACTTATATGTTCAATTTAAGGTTGTGGGTTTCTTTTATCTGGAAACTTTATAAATATTTTGAGAAACTGGATTTTTTGGGGGTAGATATTTTGCATTGGCATATTTTTTTCCCCCTAGAGGTAAGTTGCATTTGTGGTATATCACTGTCCATTTGTCCTTTTTTTTTTTGTATTTTTCTGAAGTGAGAATTCGAGAGGCAGAGAGACAGACTCCCACATGTGCCCGACTGGGATCCACCTGGCAAGTCCACCAGGGGGTGATGCTTTGCCCATCTGGGGCATTGCTCCATTGCAGCCAGAGCCATTCTAGTGTCTGGGGCAGAGGCCATGGAGCCATCTTCAGTGCCCAGACCACCTTTGCTGCAGTGGAGCCTTGGCTGCATGAGGGGAAGAAAGAGATAGAGAGAAAGGAGAGGGGAAGGGGTGGAGAAATAGATGGGCGCTTCTCCTGTGTGCCCTGTCCTGGAATCAAACCCGGGACTTCCACACACCGGGCCGACACTCTACCACTGAGCTAACCAGCCAGGGCCTGTCCATTTGCCTTTTTTTTTTTTAATTTTATTTTTATTTTATTCATTTTAGAGAGGAGACACAGAGTGAGAGAGAGAAAGAGAGAAAGTGGGGAGGAGCTGGAAGCATAAACTCCCATATGTGCCTTGACCAGACCAGTGCAGGGCCTTGAACTGGCGACCTCAGTGTTCCCAGGTCAATGCTTTATCCACTGCGCCACCACAGGTCAGGCTCCATTTGCCTTTTTAATGTTTCCCAAGTTCCTCATCTGACACTGTTGACCAAAAATTGAGACTTACTTTGATTTGATTCTGTAGCATTTTGTATTTCAGAAAGTTAGTTCTATTGACTGAGGTTTATTCTCCAAATGCAGAACGAGCTATAACATATATTGGAAAGAAGCCAGTGGCTTCTTTTTACTTTTGAATGTCATTGGTTGGTGGTTCCATGTCTGTTATACTTGCTCATGAAAACCTCAGATTGGCTGTCTAGTTCTGCCTCCCTCTGTTGATAACAGTGAGGCACATGTTGGACCAGTGTAGATGTGGCTGTGAGGGTTTTTTTGCCCCTTAAAGGAGCAGGAGAGGACTGGAACCACAGATGATCCCTTGCTATTCCTGAATGTTGGCTTTTCATCACTTGACTGAGATTCACAGCAGTAAGAAGGCCGTATTGTTCCTGGTTGGAAATTCTTCCGCTGCTTCTAGGAGGGCATGCACATAATGCTTTCTCTACTTTAACCAGCATGATGTCATCAAGACAGAGTTCTTAAGCACCTGACCAGCGGGGCTAACCATGTGGCCATCCTTCATGGGGGTACCATATTTCGGTTCAGAAAGATGGAAGAAAATTCTAGGAGTTTCACTGCCAAATGGAATCTGGCTCACCCTCAAGTCTCAGGAAAGTCTTGTCACCAGTCTCTGGAATCCATGCCTCAGAAACAACAAGCAGCCCAGTAGCTCTGTCCTAAGAAGCCAGGTGGCCCTGATTTGGAGCTGGAGACTCCTGACTATATTTTAAAGAAGGTTGCATATGGGTGCTAGGGGAATAAAATCCTGTCATCTTCTCAAGAGTTCAAGGATTCAGTTCATTGAATCCCTCTGCAGTATATTGAGGTATTTTATTTATTTATTTTACAGGGACAGAGAGAGAGAGGAGAGAGAGTCAGAGAGAGGGATAGATAGACAGGAACGGAGAGAGGTGAGAAGCATCAATCATTAGTTTTTCGTTGCCGTCACAACACCTTAGTTGTTCATTGATTGCTTTCTCACATGTGCCTTGACTGAGGGCCTTCAGCAGACCAAGCATCTCCTTGCCGGAGCCAGCGACCTTGGGACCAAGCTGGCGAGCTTTTGCTCAAGCCAGATGTGCCCGCGCTCCAGCTGGCGAGCTCGGGGTCTCGAACCTGGGTCTTCTGCATCCCAGTCCGATGCTCTATCCACTGCGCGACTGCCTGGTCAGTCTATATCGGGGTATTTTCTCTGGATCTGAAATAGGCAATTCACATGGAGAATACACACAGGCTTTCATGGTTAAAAATAATTAAATTTTGGGCTGACCTGGGGTGGTGCAGTGGATAGGACATCGACCTGGAACACAGGTTGCTAGTTCGAAACCCTGGTCTTACCTGGTCAAGGCAACGTAGAACAAGCAAGCAATGAACAACTAAAGCGAAACAACTATGAGTTGATGCTTGCTTCCCTCTCCTCCTCTCGCTGTAAAATCAGTAAATAAAACCATTTTAAAGTTTCTTTATATTCATTTTAGAGAGGAGACACAGAGTGAGAGAGAGAGAGAAAGGGGGAGGAGCTGGAAGCATCAACTCCCATATGTGCCTTGACCAGACCAGTGCAGGGTTTTGAACTGGCGACCTCAGTGTTCCCAGGTGGACGCTTTATCCACTGCGCCACCACAGGTAGGCAATAAAACCTTTTTAAAAAAAATTTTAAATTTATTTCAGGGAGAGAGGAAGGGAGAGAGAGAGAGACAGGAACATCAAGGTATTCCTCTATGTACTCTGACTGGGGATTGAACCAGCAACCTTTGTGTTTTGAGATGATGTTCTAACCAACCAAGCTATCCAGCCAGGGCAATAAAATCTTTGAAAAATAAAATAAAATTTGCTGTTAAAAAAGTCAGAATTGTTATGAGTATGAATGTATAATACGTAAATGTTTTTACTATAAACACTGAACCAGAGTGTAAAATAAAATAATTGCTGGCTGTATATGTATGTTTGTGTGTACACATAAAGTAATTAAAAGTGATTTTACTGCTGATAAAACAGATTTGAGCCTGACCCGGCGGTGGCGCAGTGGATAGAGCATTGGACTGGGATGCGGAAGACCGAGGTTCGAGACCCCGAGCTCACCAGTTTGAGCACAGGCCCATCTGGCTTGAGCAAAAGCTCGTCAGCTTGGACCCAAAGTCGCTGGCTCCAGCAAGGGTTTGCTCGGTCTGCTGAAGGCCCGCGGTCAAGGCACATGTGAGAAAGCAATCAATGACCAGCTAAGGTGTTGCGATGGCAACGAAAAACTAATGATTGATGCTTCTCACCTCTCTCCGTTCCTGTCTGTCTGTCCTTATCTATCCCTCTCTCTAAAAAAAAAAAAAATTTTTTTTGAAAACATTCTCCCTGATGGCTGTCTATAGTGACCATATCTAGTCGTGGGTGTCACACTTACATCACAATGCACCATCCTAGCTGTGAATGTTACTTCACCCTGTGAGTAGTGTACACCCTGTGAGTGTTCCTGGAAAACTGAGCTAAGGTGAGGATACTGGAGCGGAGCTTTTCTCTCAGCATTCAAGATAGCTGATGTTCACTATTGAAATTTTTAACTGCTTGGCACTCAGATTTGATCTCAGTCTAACTTAGTTTATACCACCTGGGGGAAGGAGGAGAGGTGACAAGTAAGTGAAGAGCTCAGTGCTTAAGGGGAGGCTTTGCCAAGAGTAAATCACTGGCCATGGCCAGATAGCTCAGTTGGTTACACATTGTCCCGATATGCCAAGGTTGCAGATTGGATCCCCCATCAGGGTACACAGAAGAATCAACCAATGAATGTGTAAATAAGTGGAACAACAGATTGATGTTTCTCTGTCTCCCTTCCTTCATCTTTCTCTCTAAAATTAATCAATTTTAAAAATATTTTTAAGAGGAAAGTTGTGGCCTGACCAGGCAGTGGATAGAGCGTCCGACTGGGATACGGAGGACCCAGGTTTGAAACCCGAGGTTGCCAGCTTGAGCACGGGCTCATCTGGTTTGAGCAAGGCTCACCAACCTGAGCCTAAGGTCGCTGGCTTGAGCAAGGGGGTCACTCGGTCTGCTGTAGCCCCCTGATCAGGGCACATATGAGAAAGCAATCAATGAACAACTAAGGTGCTGCAATGAAGAATTGATGCTTCTCATCTCCCTTTCTGTCTGTCCATATCTGTTCCTCTCTTTGTCTCTATCTCTGCCACCAAAAAAAAAAAAAAAAGGGAAATTTGTGTCCCTAGCCAGTTGGCTCAGCGGTAAAGTGCAAATCCTGTGTGTGGATGTCCCGGGTTTGATTCCTGGTCAGGGCATATAGGAGAAGGACCATCTACTTCTCTACCCTTTCCCCTTTTCTCTCTCTCCATCCCTTCCTCCCTCTCTTCCTCTTCTACAGCCATGGCTCGAAAGTTTCAAGCAAGTTGGCCCTGGGTGCTGAGGACGGCTCTATGGCCTCGTCTTAGGTGCTAAAATTGCTTGATTATGGAGCAATAGCCCCAGATGGACAGAGCATCACCCCACAGGGGGCTTGCTGGGTGGGTCCCTGGTCGGGCCGCATGTAGGAGTCTGTCTCTCTGCCTCCCTGTTTCTCACTTAAGAAAAAGAAAAAGTAAATTTCTGATTTGATTTCCTTGACCACCATTCCCAACTGCTCTCAGTCTGAGTCACAGCTTGAAATGGGCACCTGGAGACCATGTTTGCTTCTCACACCAGCTTTCTTTGGCCTGTGTTGTGGTTTTTTCTTTCCTTTCTTTTTTTATTATTGCTTTATTTGAATTAATTGCAAGCATTTAAAAATTGGGAGATTTTAGCCTGACCAGGCAGTGGCGCAGTGGATAGAGCGTCAGACTGGGATGTGGAAGACCCAGGTTCGAGACCCCAAGCTTGCTAGCTTGAGTGCAAGGCCATCTGGATTGAACAAAAGCTCGCCAGCTTGGACCCAAGGTCGCTGACCCCAGCAAGGGGTGGCTTGGTCTGCTGAACGCCTGCGGTCAAGGCACATGTGAGAAAGCAACCAATGAACAACTATGGTGTCCCATTGGCAACGAAAAACTAATGATTGATGTTTCTCATCTCTCTTCGTTCCCCTCTGTCTGTCCCTATCTATCCCTCTCTCTGACTCTCTCTCTCTGTCCCTGTAAAAAAAAAAAAAATTTGGGAGATTTTTACAAAAACCCTGATTTCTAGAATTGCTTAAACTCAGAAGATCTGGCAACCCGGAACTGCATTGTAAGCTGCCATATGTGAGTACCTGTAACACATCAATTCTTTTTTTTTTAAAAAAAACATCTATCTTTAATTTCTTTTTATTTATTTATTTTAGAGAGGAGACACAGAGTGAGAGAGAGAGAGAGAGAGAGAGAAAGGGGGGAGGAGCTAGAAGCATCAACTCCCATATGTGCCTTGACCAGACCAGTGCAGGGTTTTGAACTGGTGACCTCAGTGTTCTCAGGTCGGCACTTTATCCTCTGTGCCACCACAGGTCAGGCACATCAGTTCTTGTTTAGTTACCACACCATCCCAAGAGGTAGATGTTCCCATTTTACAGGTGATTAGGAAAGAATTGGTGACTTCCTCAAGGTCCTACAGTGAGCAGAGCTGGGATCAGAAGCCAGGTGGTCAGACTCCAGACTCCACGAGCATCCCACTGGGCTGCAGCTCTCCACCCAGTTCCTAAGCTTCAAACCCCTGCAAACTCTAAGTCAGTCTTCATGCAGAATGCTCACAACCTCAGCTTTTCTCCATCCTTTGCCCTAAGGGAATGTCTCATACCCACGGGATTTTAATCTGTAGAGCAGCCTAAGTGACAATATGAGAAGTTAGTGACATTGAAAGAATATGTCTCATCACACGAGGCCAGGGCACATAAAATTTGCCATTTAATCTCAATGATTTCTTTTTGATCCTGCCATTCCAGCAGGGATTCTTAACCTGGAGCCTGTGAAGCCCCAGGTTAAAGGCAAACTCTAGAAATCAGAGGTCAGGAAGAGTCACACCTTTCATCTGATTCTTGAAAGGATTCAGAAAAAGGCTATTAAAAATTGAGAAAAGGACTGACAAGGCAGTGGCGCAGTGAATAGAGCAACAGGCTGGGACATGGAGGACCCAGGTTCGAAACCTCAAGGTCGCTGGTTTGAGTGGGGTTGCTGGCTTGAGCATGGGATCGTAGACATGACCCCATGGTCGCTGGCTTGAGCCCAAAGGTCACTGGCTTGAAGCCCAAGGTTGCTGGCTTGCGCAAGGGGTCACTCACTCTGCTGTAGCCCCCTGGTCAAGGCACATACAAGAAAGCACTCAATGGACAACTAAGGTATCACAATGAAGACTTGATACTTCTCATCTCTCTTCCTGTCTGTCTGTCCCTATCTGTCCCTCTCTCTGTCACACAAAAAAATAAATATAAAGAGGCAAGGTGACCAGTGACCTCCCACCATGAGAAGTCTGAGAAGGGTTATAGTGTACTCTCTTAAGACCAGGGGCAGGGACCCTGGGTGGAGCAACAGCCTCTGCTGCTGACTCAGCTACTTTTCCCTCTATATGCTATACTCTAATCCCAGATCCTCAGCCCCAGGGATCCCAACCTTGTCCTTATAGATCTGAGTTTCTCAGCAGCAGCAACGCCAACATCAGGACCACATCACTGGAGTGGGCCCATTCTGGGCCCTGTAGGGTATTGTCCAGCATTCCTAGCCCCCACCCTCTCAGTGCCAGGAGTACCCCCACCTAATGTCACCACAGATGTCCCCAGACACTGCCCAGTGTCCCATGGGGTGCAGAACCATCCTAGGTGAAAACTCCTGCTCTAGATTTTCTAGGTTTTGACAATCATGTGGGTGATGCCTGTGGAAAGTCTTTCCCATGAACCATGTTTTGGCTAGCTCAACTCCAAAAACCAGGATGTGGTAGATTGGTTTTCAGAAGTCTCCATTCTTCACTTTCCACTGAGACCTTGTAGCTCCAATCTAAAAATGGCATTTATTTCTTTGGCCCATGAATTGACCTTTGTACCTTTCCTTGGCCAATAGATTGCAGCAAAAGTGATGTTGCCATAGACTGAAAGTTTGTGTACACCCCCCCCCCCAAATTTATATGTTGAAATCTGAACCCAATACAATGGTATTAAGAAGTAGAACCTTGTGAGATGGTTAGGTCATGAGGGTGGAGCCCCCAAGAATGTGGTCAGTGCCCTTATTAAAGAGACTCCAGAGAGCTCTTTTGTAAGCCAGGCAAGGACACAGCAAGAGAAGACAAAGTATGTGGCCATATTGTGCTGAGCCATGTTTTAGAACCATTTCTTTATTCCTTCCTCAGAAGTTCCATCTGGGCTCCTCCATGCCAAGCTCTCCTGAGAATGGGCGTGAGACCCACACTACATGTACTACCCGCACGCAGTCTGAGGGACACTCCCACTCCACTTCCATACTGAGCTTGCTTAACTAAATAAATATGTGACACTATCCTCCCAGACCACAAACAGCTCTATGTTGGTGGCTTTGTGGCGTCATAAACGATTAGGATAAGGTGGGACCAAGTGTTCCTATTTTAGGTCACAACAACCACTTTTGTCATTGTCATCAAACATTCACTATACTTGACTGCTCCGCAAAGTCCCAGGTTGCTGAGAACCAGCTTTACCAGACTCAGCAGGTGATGTGAAATCTCATGTATTCATTTCCACCACTCTGGACAAGGCCTGAGTGTCTCGTGTCCTCTACAGTGCTTGCCCTCACTTTCTCCCAACAGCTATCATTGCTTGTATTGGTCAGCACAGGTCTCCATGACAAAATATCACAGACTGTGTGGCTTCAACAACAAATTTATATCTCCCAGTTCTGGAGGATGGAAGTCCAAGATCAAGGTTCTGGCAGGGTTGGTTTCTCTTGAGGCCTCTCTCCTTGGTTTACAGATTGGTCTCCTCCCTGTGTTCTCATGTGATCTAATGTGTGTACACCCTTGGTTTTTCTTGTAATAAGATGCCTGTCTTATTAAGACACCCACACTTATGACCTCAATTTTAAAGAGATTTTATTCATTTTTTTAGAGACAAGAGAGAGAGAAGAGGGGAGGAGCAGGAAGCATCAACTTGTAGTTACTTCCTATATGTGCCTTGACCTGGCAAGGCCAGGATTTCAAACCAGTGACCTCAGCATTCCAAGTCAACACTATCCACTGCGCCACCATAGGTCTGGCATGACTTCATTTACCTATACTTCTCTAATGGCCCATCTCCAAAAACATTGGGAATAAGGGCTTCAATAAATGGGGGCGGGCACAATTTAGTCCATAGGACCACCTTAGCATCCTGAAACAGGTTAGATCTTGACAAGGGTCCCCTTTGGTGACTCCTGTTGCTTACTACATAAAACCTAGATTCTGGGTAGCATCTGAGAGCACCAAGCCCACCCTCCAGTCTTTTGTTACCCCACATATCCTCTGTTCTTTAGCACACAGGACAGTTTCCCTGTCAGCCTTGTGCCTTTCTCCCATCCCAGTGTCTGTGCCAGGTCCTTCTGCAGGCCCAGTTTGAGCCCCCACTCTGGAATTCCAGTCACCCTCTTATCCTCAGGTACAGGGATCCTCCTGTTACCTGCTGGGCTGTTAGCACGTCTACCTTCCCTCCCTCCAAGTGGCATATCTTGGTCTCCCCTGTCCCTCTTCCAGTGTCTCAACTGGTTGCACTGGAGAGGTGCTCCACTCCCACAGATGGGAGAGGGGTGACCTATGGTGAGGTCAAGGGTGTTACACAGTCCCACATTGGACTGAAAGCTGATGTTGACCATGACCTTGTACTCACAGCTAACCAGTCTGCCACAGCTGTGTTGTTTCTTAACACTGATAGAGGCCATTGCTACAGAAAAAGTTTTGGAAGAGCTAAGCATTAAGATGTATGACTTCACTGAAGACCAGACTGCCGAGTTCAAGTAGGCCTTCCAACTGTTAGATCAAACAGGAAAAGGCAAGATTCTGTACAGCCATGTGGGGGTGTGGTGAGAGCCCTGGGTCAGAACCCCAGCAATGCTGAGGGGTTCAAAGTCCTGGGGAACACCAAGAATGATGAGATGGATGTGAAGGTATTGGGAGTTTGAACACTTCCTGCCCATGCTGCAGACTAGCCAAGGACAAGGACCAGGGCACCTATGAGGAGTATGTCAAAGGCCTTTGGGTGTTTGACAAGGAAGGGAGTGCCACTGTCAGGGTGCTGAGATCTGGCATGTTCTCATCATACTTGGTGAGGCCATGACAGGAAGAAGTGGAGATGCTGTTCAGGGAGGACACAAGGCTGCTATGGTTGTATGAGCTATGAAGCACTCGTCTGCATGGTGCTAAAAGACATTCCCAGTGTGCGCATTTCCCTGTGCCTTCCCGGTGTGAGACAGTGCGTGTAGCCCCGAAGACTTCTTTTGCCATGACACTTTTCCCAACTTGTATCTTTTTTTTTTTTTTTTTTTTTTTTTTTTTTACAGGAACAGACAGACAGGAACGGAGAGAGATGAGAAGCATCAATCATTAGTTTTTCGTTGCCATTGCAACACCATAGTTGTTCATTGATTGCTTTCTCACATGTGCCTTGACCGCGGGCCTTCAGCAGACCGAGTAACGCCTTGCTGGAGCCAGCGACCTTGGGTCCAAGCTGGCGAGCTTTTGCTCAAGCCAGATGGGCCCACGCTCAAGCTGGCGAGCTTGGGGTCTCGAATCTGGGTCTTCCGCATCCCAGTCCGACGCTCTATCCACTGCGCCACTGCCTGGTCAGGCCCATCTTGTATCTCGTGAATGATATTTGCCCTCAGCATTCACCAAATAAACTTGTTCTCTGTACCCTAAACAAACAAACAAACAAACAAAACAGTGGCCCTCACCCTGCAGGCTCATAGAATACCTGAGATCTTTCACTGCAGCCTCTGAATTAAATCAAGGCATAATGGCTTAGATACCTGGCCAGCGCACATCGACTTTCCTTTCATTCCTCCCTTTAATCTAGCTTGGTGCTGTTCGAACTTCGGTGTATATAACACCACCATCTAGGGTTGCATACAACGAAAACATGTCCTTTTATATTTACACTTGCAAACATGCGGTCAGAGACAACTCACAGTGTCCTTGTGATCCTTTCAGATTGGGATCTGGACCAGGCATAAACAAGCCTATGATGCTGCCCAGCTGGTGCCCTGGGACCTAGCTTGTCCTATAACAGCAGTTCTCATATGGACAGTAAGGACATTGGTGGTTGTCATGACTGGAGTGCTGCTAGCATTGAGTGGTTAGAGGCCACTGATGCTTAACATCCCATAGTGCCCAGGATGGCCCCACACATCCTTCGTCAAGAAACCCTGCCCTAGACTAAATAGACCATGTATACATGTTTTTCCTGGTATGGAACAAGGTCAACAACCATTCACCTCTACTGGTTTCCTTATGTGGGGCCCCTCTCCAGGGGAAGACGGTGCTTTTGACATGAGTCAGCTCACCATGAGAACATGGTGGAGAAAGCTCCACAGGTTGTCTCTACTTCCTCAGAGCCCTCGTTGGCTGAAAGATGAGACACCCCTCCACCTCAAGAGACACTTGCCTTTGTGCCCTCAGTTGGCACTGCTTTGCAGGCTGGGGTTTCAGGAACAGGAGGAAATACCCTACTGGAGGCGGAGGCCATCAGCATGCAAGGAAGCCAGGACAGAAAGGATCAGCATCACTGCAGTTCTGGTGGCTTACACAGCAGCAGCAGCAGCAGGTCTCAGTCCAGAGAGCTCCGGGTCTATGCTTACTCTTGGACTGAGTGTCCCTGCCCTTGCAGCGTGGGCAGATCAGACCCCCTTGTTGAGCTTCCAGGTGGCTTCAGTGGCATGGACTTTCATGTCCTCCGATGTCCATCCCTTCCCTTGCCAGTTTGTGTTGGATCCACGTCTCTCCCCTGCGACTCAGGAGAGAGCAGCCCCAGCTCCAGGGTAAATCCTGATGGATCTAAGCCAGCCAGCTTGTCTCCTCTTGGCTATGCCTACTTGGAGTAGGTGGTGTGGGACTCAGGCTGGACAAGAAGCTGTGAGGGGAAGCTGGCAAGAAGGCACATATAGCCTGACCTGTGGTGGCGCAGTGGATAAAGCGTGGAACTGGGAACACTGAGGTCGCCAGTTCAAAACCCTGCACTGGTCTGGTCAAGGCACATATGGGAGTTGAGCTTCCAGCTCCTCCCCCCTTTTTCTCTTTTTCTCTTTTTCTCTCTCTCTCACTCTGTGTCTCCTCTCTAAAATGAATAAAATAAAAAAAAGAAGGCACATATAGCACTCACATAGAACATGCCTTGAAGCATTATTTGAACAGAAAACTAGAAATAACGTGTGGTTTAAAAATAAGTCCGTAAATTCTTTGATGCACCACCCTTCAAAAGGTGGAGCTGAATCCTCTCCCCTTGAGTGTGGGTTAGATTTAGTGATTACAGTGGTTCCTTGTCTATCACAGGGTTAGCATTCCAGAATTCCCTGTGATAGGCAAAAATCCACAAAGTAAGGACCTTATATTTTATTTTTATATATTTTAAGGCTTTATAAACCCTCCCCACACTCTTATAAACACTTCCTATGCTATTAAACACTTTCTACACAAACCTATGTAATTTTAACAACATATAAAATTCTATTATATATGGGTACTCACCAGTAAATATACTACAACTTGAATGATGCAGATGATGAATTAGTTGTGCAGTACTGATGATGATGAAGGTGATGACGATGAGATGAATGAACTGCACAGCCAAGGAGAAGAGCATTACAGCTTATTTTACTGCAAAAATAAAATAATAAAATACCTATATACCACAAAATCCTGTGATACAGCAAAAACTGCACGTTTAGATATATACAATTTAAAAATTCGTGATACAGTAAGACTGATAAGTGAACTTCAGTATGGCAAGAGACAACTGTAACTTCTAATGGTGTGTGGCAGAAGTTATGCCATGTGATGTCTGAAGCTGGGTCATAACAAGGACAGCTTCTACATGGTGTGATTATGCTTGGGGTGGAAGATCTTGGAGGCACATCCCACCACCCCAGTTGAGACTTCAGATGATGGAGCCCAGCTGACAACTTGATTGCAGCCTCATGAAGACCCTGAGGCAGAGCCCAGCCAAGTCACTCAGATTCCTGGTGTACAGAAACTGAAGATGATAAATGATTAATATTGTTTGAAGCCATATCATTGGGGGTAATTTTTAATTCAGCAATAGATAACTAATATATAAATATCTACCATTAAGAAAGTAGATGAATGAATTGTGGTACAAATAATCTGTCTTTAAGTTTAGGAGGTTCATGGCAAAAGTACAAATAGCACCCTATATACTATATGTCTAAATATTTTAACATTATAAATCAAGCTGTCAAAAAGTTAAACACAGTACCTGACCAGGCGGTGGCACAGTGGATAGAGCGTCAGACTGGGATGCAGAAGACCCAGGTTCGAGACCCTGAGGTTGCCAGCTTGAGCGTGGGCCCATCTGGCTTGAGCTAAAGCTCACCAGCTTGGACCCAAGGTCGCTGGCTCCAGCAAGTGGTTGCTCGGTCTGCTGAAGGCCCGAGGTCAAAGCTCATGTGAGAGAGCAATCAATGAACAACTAAGGTGCTGCAACGGCAATGAAAAACTAATGATTGATGCTTCTCACCTCTCTCTGTTCCTGTCTGTCTGTCCCTATCTATCCCTCTCTCTGACTCTCTCTCTGTCCCTGTAAAAAAATTAAAAAATAAAAAAGAAAAGTTAAACACATATAGTAGTCCCATCCAAAAGGGATATGTTTCAGAATTTTTTGTGATCCTTACCAGGTTTTTATGAACTAAGAGGAGAGGAGATAGACGACTCCCTAAAAATGCCCTGACCAGGATCCACCTGGCAACCCTGTCTGCAGCAGATGCTTAAATCAACTGAGCTATTTTTAGTGCCTGAGATTGACGCTCAGACCAGCAGAGCTATCCTCAGTACTTGCGGCCAACACTAGAACCAAATGAGTCACTGGCTGCAGGAGGAGAAGTGGGAGAGAAGGGGGAGAGGGAGGAAGAGAGAAGCGGATGGTTGCTTCTCTTGTATGCCCTGACCAGGAATTGAACCTGGGACGTTCATACACCAGGCTGATGCTCTATCCACTGAGCCAACCAGCCAGGGCCCTTATTGGTATTTAGCTAAATTCTACGATACCCTTTCCAACAAATGTGCTTTTAAATTCAAGGACTTTTTACTGGTAACTGATACTTAGCAGAGCGTGAGGCATTGGAGTCACATAGATCTGGGAATCAAGCACTTAATATGTGTCACTGATTCTCAGAGTTTCCTTAGCTAGATAATGAGGATGGACAGATGGACACATGGATGGCACTGGCACCTCCTCTAAAGGTGGTAAGGCATGAATGAGGTGATTGATATAGACAAAGCCTCAGAGTTGTGCTTCTCACAGAGCAAGCCATCAATAAAAGCTGATTCTCATTAGTAAAGTTTTTAGTTTAGTGGTAACCAATCTGTATTTTAATAATTGGATGGATCCGCTTATTTTTTGGTTTAAAATATCGTTGAATTTAAACTTTTGTTGCAGAATCTTGATGTTGAAAAAAAAAAAAAGACTACCACCCACTTGGTTGAGCTGAGAAGTCTTTGGGTGGTTCAAGCCTGACTTTGCCACTTACTTTGCCTCAGTTTCCTCTTCCATAAAACGGGGGCAACAATGATTCCTATCTCACAGGGTTGTCAGGATATTGTGTTTGTTCATGAAGAGCATTTAGAACTGTGCCTGTGCTCATCGAAAGGTTTCACTCAGCAAGATCAGGTGTTAGTAGCTACAGAAGGTATGAATGTAGTCATCTGAAGCAGCTGACAGCAGGGTCTGCTATGGTTTATGTGCTCAACTTAAGTTCTACATGGAGTTCTCTCTAATGCAGCCAGACTTTTGTGTTTGTTATGGTTCTAGCACTCAGCCACCAATGGCTTTTCCCCTCCCTGCTGCTGGAGACAACGTTACCACCCAGCCCATGCCTGGAATGTGCCCCACCGTGACCCTGCCATTTCCCCCCATGGCCACCCAGTCACCCAGGTCCAACAGCCCAGCAGGGTATGGTGGATATCAGTCGTGCTCCATCCAGGACTTCGATTATGGCAGCGGACCCTTGGAACTTACCCCCACACCCACCACCGCTCCCTCCTACCAGGTATCAGCCCACCTTTCTCTGATGAGCACCTGGCCTTCCCTGGAAACATGGATGGTGTTGAGTGGAAGAGTGATGTGGGCGGCTCATACTAGCAGACAGTCCAGGACATGCCTTCACCCTCCTCTTGCTCCGATTCCTCCTATTCCTGTTTGTAGAGGTGATTGGGGATGAGCTTGTCCTTGTTGGGCCCTTCGGGTGTGGATGATGCCACTTTCACCACCTTGGAGCTCTGGGCCACAGATCTGGCTGCTGCATTTCTACTTGGAATTACTAAGGCACCACAGGCTGCACGTGGTCCACCCCCATCCCTCCAGCTTCTGCCACCCACAGGTTGTCCCTGATTGGGTCAGTACATGGCACCACAGGAGACCACCTTGTTAGCCAAGCTTCACAGTTTGGCTCTGTCTCCTTCCTCCCTCCTCCTCTTGCCATTGCTTCTTCAAAGCCTTCAACTTCCCCCTCCATACCCACCCTCCCATACTTCTGCCCCCTCCCAAGGCTTCCTTGCCCTTGTGCTTTCATCCTTGCCTCCATGTAGTCCCTGATCCACCAAAGGCCCAAATCCCCTGTAAACCAAAATCCAGCACCCTGCTGTTCTAGGCACAGAACCCAAACACCTGAGAGCCCCCTGCCCATGTGTGGGACAAGTGAGGTCCTACCTCATACTTTCTCCCTGCTCTCTGTGTCTCTCCTGTGGAAACCCTTTTGCAGGAAAGTTTTGACTATGGACCATCAACAGCCACCAGTAGCTATGAGAACAAACAGTATCACTCGCCTGCTGTGGGCCAGCCTCAGCAAACTACCATGGCCACACTCTGCCAGCCAGGTGAGTTTGCAGGGTCAGCGGGTGGGAGCAAAGGTATAGGGGTCACCACATTAAAGTCACATTTAGCCTCCTGGAATTTGTTGAGTGTCAGGACTATCTTTTCAGCTAGTGTGTATGTGTGTGTGTGAGAGAGAGAGCACGCACTAAAAAATGGAGCTATAAGTATTTTCTAAGGAAGCTTTCCCAGGGCAGAAGGGGGTAAATTCTGCTGAGGACTTGGATCTTAGAAGTGAGAGATAAGGAGCTCATTGAATACACACACACACCCTTTACACTTATGACACAGAGGAAGAAGAATCTGGAAAGGAATGGTGGACACAGGTCACACATGAATCCCATCTAGGATCAGGGATCAGGACCAGAGGTCCGGGGCTCTAGCCCTCAGCCGAGGCTTAGACATGCAGGGTGTCTCTGGCCTATTGCACCTAGGGCTTGTCCACAAGTAGGGACTCATGTTAGCTCTGGCACTTGGGGAGGCTGGTTGCGGTGATCGTAGGGAGTGTGGCTCTCACTCTGTGCTCCCTGGGGATAGGGGTGAAGTGTGTGTGGTTCTTCAGAGGGTCTCTGCTTGCTCTCCAGGTACCAAAGGAGCTTACTGTCAGCCCAGCAGTGGGTACAGCCAAGCACAGCCCCTACAGCAGGCACCCACTACTAGAAGGGCACAGCCAGACTGTGTCCCATCCTCCAGTTATACCTACTGCCTAGCATCTAGCAACCAGCCCACAATATTCATGTCCACCCTGCCTTCCTACACTTCGTCCTCATCCCACAGCTTCACCTCCACCCCATACACAGGTGAGCAGGTGGTTTCCCTGAGCATGAATGCAGGCTTATTACTCTATTTGCAGCCTAAATAAACAGCATCCTTAAAATCAACCCATTTCCCTCTCTTCTCTGCTTCTTAGGACCAAGCTACCTGAACTGTTACATGTCAGTGTACTCAGCAGCTGGTCCTTACTGTCCTCCACTGCACCCCCAACAGATGCAGCCTCCACCTCCGCCACCTCCACTTCCAAAGCCTGAGGACTTGTCCCCATGGGGTGGCTCAGGGGGCAGCCCCAGTGCCAGTTCTACTGGCAGCTTCACCAGGAAGCCACCAGTTCCCACCAAGCTGCTGAAACCCAAGGGTGGACCCAAGCAGCCCCCACTTCACTACTGTGACATCTGCAAGATCAGCTGTGCTGGTGGCCAGGTCAGCCTCCCCAAACCCAATGCCTGGCAGGCCCGGGACCTTCCTTAGTCATGGCCTGCCCAGAGAGGCCTGTTATTAAACTTACAATATCAAGTGCATGTCAGAATTGCCTTAAGATTGCCCTACTGGTGTTTGAGTGGAAGAAATGAGCACAGCACTGACTGTTGGCCACAGAAGCGTGGTCTTGAACTCCAAGACAAGGGGGGCTTCTCTTGATTTGGGGTACGAGAGGCAGTCAATGTCCGCTCCTTGAGCAGTCAGGGCCCAGGCAGACAGAGCTAGTTGTGGTGGGCTTCTGCTGCAGGGCTGTTTAGACAGGGCTGTAGGTGGATGACAACAGGTATGGGTGCATGTGTGTACGTGTTGTCTAAGCGGAAGGAGTGTGGGCTCTAGAGCTGACTTCCAGGGCTCGTAGCCCAGCCCTGCATTTCTGTCACCCGAGCAGGTGTCACAGCCTCTCTGAGCCTGAGTCTCCTTGTGTGACTGGGTTTGCCTGAGTGGTATCACTCAGCATAGCATCTGGCATGTACTTGTTATGGCTTGGAAAGGTCAATACTTTTTATTCCCAGTTTTGCTAATATTAATAGCACTTTTTTAATTGGAATTTTTACTGAGATAGTTGTAGGTGCACGTGTAGTTGTAACAGTAATGCAGAGAGATCCATCTATACCCTTCACTCAAGTTCTTCCAATGGTAACATTTTAGAAATTGCAATCAAGATATTGAGTTGATGTGGTCTGTTCTTAGCCAGATATTCCCAGCTTTACTCATATCCATTTTTACAAGTGTACGCTCACATGTGGGTATATTTTGTTCTGTGTGAACTTAGCACCTGGGTGGGCTTATGAATCTACCACTACCACCAAGATCCTGAGTGTTTCCAGCATCACAGGGCCTGTCATGGCTTCCCTTTTCTACACACTACCTTCCTTCCCACCCACACTGCCAACATAGTCTCACCCTGTGAATGTTTAAACCGCCACATGTGGTCTCCATCTGTATCTGGAAGGGACTTGTGTCAGCATGACCTCCCTGTAGCTCGGGTGGCAGCATTTCCACATTTTCTCTGGGTGTCCATCTAAGCAGGCTCTCTAAGTCAAGGTCAGCACAGTTGACAGTATAGTTTCTGTGCTAGCCCAACGGGGGGCAGGAGGGTGGCCGTGGAGACACAGGAGCACTAGGCAGGCCTCTTCCTGACACTTCCTCTTGTTACACATTAAATAACATATATGGTGGGGAATCTGGTGGTAGGATAACAAAAATTTCAACATTTGATCTTACCATGAGCTTAGAACTCTACAAAGCATGTCCAGCTTGTTCATTCAATTATTTCCTTTCTTCTCTTTTCATTTTTTCTTTTTCTTTTTTTAAATGGGAGAAGAGTAGATAGTGAGATAGACTCCCGCATGTGCTCTGACTGGGATCCACCCTGCAACCCCTGTTTGGGGACAACGCTCAAATCAACTAAGCTATTTTTAGTGCTTGAGGCTGACATTCAAACAAATTGAGCCACTGGCTGTGGGAGGAGAAGAGGGAGAAAAGGGGGAAAGGGAAAGATGGAGAAGTTGACGGTCACTTCTGTGTGCCCTGACCAGGAATCAATCCTGGGACATTCATATGCTGGGCTGGTTATTTTATGCTTCTAACTGCATAGTTACAATCTCCATGTGTCAGATGAAGGTCTGGGGCTCAGAGAGGGTCAGTAACCTGAGGAACTTGACATAGGGATGATGATAGAAACCAGGTTTTTCAAGGTTTGTGGGAACTCTGTGGTTCACTATGACCATGTGTCCAAAAACAGGCAAGAACTGCCTATAATTGCTCCATCTGAAATAGTTTACTATTGGTGTCTTGGTGTGTGTCCTTCCAGGCTTTTCTGTGTCATGTGCGTGCGCATGCTCTGCTGCTTAGGTAAAATGTTTATAAGATTCCTACATGTCAGCAAGTACCCCTCCCACTCCTGCCCCTGCCTCCCATCTGCCCCCAGACCAACTAGAGCTGCCTCGTGTATTTTCCAGAGGTATTTTTATTCCACAACTGTTGACTCTTGGCATAGTCAGAGTGCACTGGTTTAGTAGGTCCACTTTATGTGTGTTTGCTTCAGCTTGCCTCATCTTAAGGGTTTCAGAAGAGGAGTCTAGGTGCCACCTAAGAGCTTGGTTATTTGCCAGATGCAGTCAGACATTTTGGGCCCAATGGCGCAGGATGAGTAGGACTGTGACTCACAGTGGCTTCTCGTGTGAGCTTCCTGGTATCAGCAGTGTTCTAACAGGAAGTGTAGCATGCGTCCTTGCTTAGTTTCTGAGGTTAGATTCTGGAAAGCCAGATTTTTCTTTCACAGTAACCTCGAAACCAAATGTGTGGTTCATTGTGGATGCTGGCTTAAGAAACTCATTGATTTTCCAAAAAGAAAAGAAACCTGATGTCTTTTAGGCCGAGCATCTGAGCCCTTAGACTGGGCTTAAATAAAGCAGTGCCCGAACCTCTCAGAACCTTGAGAATGGAGGGGTGGGGACAGTAGGCCTGTGTTTCCCCCTTGGGTTCACACGTATACACACACTATTGGTGAACTCTGAGGGGGGATGATATGGTGCCGGTGAGCACCCCCCGCCCCTCAGGCTGCCTATACTATCTGCCGGCAGACCTACCGTGAGCACCTGGAAGGGCAGAAGCACAAAAAGAAGGAGGCAGCTGGGAAGATGGGCATCCAGCCCAATGGCAGCTCATGTGGGGTGCCGGCACAGCTGCACTGCGACCTCTGTGCTGTGTCCTGCACTGGGGCAGAGGCCTATGCCGCCCACATCCAGGGGACCAAGCACCAGAAGGTAAGAGCTCCACACGAGCTTAAGCAGGGCAGCCCTGGAAACAGCCTGACTTTCCACGTTGGTCCCGGAGGAGCATCCAGTGACATCGGAGGGAGCAGCCACTGATGCTGAGAGGAAGCTTTCTCTGAAGGGCCCAAGTGTCCTTTTCCCTCAGAAGCCAAACACATCCTAGTTATAAAAGTCCTACCTGTCTCTGGACAGAAGCATGAAGCAGAGTGGGGCTTGTATTCAGGCCCCTGAGAAACTATTCTTGGCATTAGGTATGTTTAGATGTTTATATGAACAAGTGTTTGAACATTAATGACATCAAATGGTATATTCCATTTGGAGTTCTGCTTTTAAAAAACAAATACAATAAAATAATGAAAATTAAAATACTAAGTTTTAATGGCAAGGACATCGAGGATGGGGTGTTACTGAATCCTAGGTGTACTCATGTTCCTACAGATCGTAGATGTGTGTCCATGGACGATAGCACACATACGTCTTTGAGGTGGCCCTATCCACACATCTATCCCCACATTGAGTCCCGTTCGGGGCTGGCACTGAGTTGGTGTTTGGAATGCGGAGAACACCCCTGCCTTTCAGCCAAGGCAGTGGAGTTTGGAAGAAGGGAGTCAGCGTTAGCCAGTTGTAGCACTGTGGGCGCTGCAGTGCATGCCAAGTGGGCGCCTATAGCAGGAGACAGCTCAGGAAGGCCTTTCCTGGGGAGTGGTGCTTGAGACAGTCTGGTAGCTGGGGAGTGGGTGGGGTCCCCGGGAACTGGACAGGACCACCCATCCTCACGTCCACAGGTTGCCAGCCCTCCCACACCCACCAAGGTACTATTCCTGCCTCTTGAAGAATGTCAGCCAGGCCTGCAGTTGGCCCTGACAGGGGAACCTGGGGCTGTTCCAGGTCTTCAAGCTGCACATCAAATTGGGAAAGCCCATCCCTACTATAGGACCAGTGCCAAGGAACTCCAGCTCAGCCCTGACTGCCTGTACCAGCAAGCCAGCCCCCCTCACCACTGAGAGCCCCACTGTGGCCTCAGCTAACATGGACCCCACTGGCTTCAGCATGCGCACTCCCAGCAAGGGGCCGGTAGCCTCCGAGGCCACATGCATGGGTATGTGTCTCTGCTATTCACAGCCCTCCTGCCTTACCCTGACTCAACAAACTCTAGATTCCAGCGGGACTAAGGCAATGCATGGGGGCTGGGATGGGGAGGGAGCATGCCTTCTCTCCCACTTTCCTGCCAGGCGGGAGGTGCTCTGCTGTCTGGTCTACATCTTCTGAACCTTTGACATGAGACCATTTCCCTGAAACCTTGGTAGAACCAATGTGATGGCAGCACTATTTCTTTTAATGAATCTTGGGACAGATCCAGGGGCTGTGGGTTGTCTGAAGCCTCACCCTAAGCCTGGACAGTTTCCTGTGCTGCTACCTCCCGTGCTAGAAGTAGCCTGCTGCAGACCCCCGTGCTCACAGTGGACAAACTGTGAGTACCGGTAGATTAAAATGAGCTCCTCACATCCCCACCTCTGGCCCTGTTTTCCTCAGGGGCGGGGCACACCAGCTGTTACCTGAGGGAAGTGCTGGCTGCCACGTGATACATACTGAGTGGGTCATAACCAGGATTGTATGTCAGACACTCCATACCTGTTCCACATGCATTACCTCGTGTACCCTCCATGACTGTTTAAACTAGATCTGTCATTAGTCTCAATTTGCAAATGGAAAAACGGAGATAAAGCTAGGGAGGTTCCTGACACAGGCCACTCCATAAGTGGTGGAGGCAGGATTAGAACCCATGATTCTGACTGTCTCTGCTCTGCACCCCCATTCTTTTTTATTTTTGTGTGTGTGATGGAGACAGAGAGAGGGACAGACAGGGACAGACAGACAGGAAGGGAAAGAGAGAGAAGCATCAATTCTTTGTTGTGGCACCTTAGTTGTTCATTGACTGTTTTCTCATACATGCCTTGACCAGGGGGCTACAGCAGAGGGAGTGACCCTTTGCTCAAGCCAGCGACCTTGGCCTCAAGCCAACAACCTTGGGCTTCTAGCCAGTGACCTTTAGGCTCAAGCCAGCAACCATGGGGTCATTTCTGTGATCCCACATTCAAGCCAGCGACCCCACACTCAAGCTGGCAACCTCGTGCACTCCCATTCTTTTTATGGAAGGGGGAGGGGGTTATTTATTTTTAGCATCGGCAGTACTGTTTATTTTTTTATTTTTTATTTTTTTAATTCAGTAAGAGGAGAGGAGGCAGAGACAGACTCCTGCATGTGCCCGGATTGGGATCCACCCAGCAAGCCCACTAGGGGGCAATGCTTTGCCCATCTGAGGCATTGCTCTATTGATCAGCAACTGAGCTCCTGTTAGCACCTGAAGTGGAGGCCAGGGAGCCATCCTCAGTGCCTGGGGCCAACTTGCTCCAATTGAGCTGTGGCTGAGGGAAAGAGAGAGAGAGAAGTGAGAGGGGGATGAGTGGAGAAGCAGATGGGCATTTCTCCTGTGTGCCCTGACCAGGAATCAAACCCTGGACATCCACAAGCTGGGCCAATGCTCTACCAGAGTCAACCAGTGAGAGCCACTGGGAGGGTTGTTTTGTTTTGTTTTGTTTTTTAAATAATCTTTTTAAAGACTTTATTTCATTTTTTTCGGGGCTGGGCGGTGGAGAGAGAGAAGGGGGAGGAGCAGGAAGCATCAACTCCCTTATGTGCCCTGACCAGGCAAGTCCAGGGTTTTGAACCAGTGACCTCAGCATTCCAGGTCAATGCCCTATCCCACTGCGCCACCACAGGTCAGGCCACTGTGAATTTTTTTAGTGCGATTTTAAAGAGAGGATGGAGAGAGGGAAACAGGAACATCAATCTGTTCCTGTATGTGCCCTCACTAGGGATTAGACCAGCAACCTCTGCACCTCGGAATGGTGCTCTAACCAACTGAGCTATCCAGCCAGCAGCACTGTGTTTTGAATAAGCACATGATACTGAAGATAAAATCATAAAGCAGCTTTGACAACAAAGAAACAGCTCCCTGCTGAGGCTCAGTGGATTTGTCCAATGGGGCCAGGGTGTCTATGACCGTTGATGTACCTAATTTCTCATTGTCAATGAACTGAGGGCTGCAGAGTCTGTTCTGTGGAGATTTTCTCAGCTGGGGGCCTACAGTCAGGCCCCCCTGTGGATGCATTCAGATGGGAAGCCAGTGCTGTGTGGGCTTCATTCTCTCAGCCATGAAATAAGCTAACAGGAAAGGGTCTTGCCGGACCCTGTTTCCGACTGGCTGATGTTGTATGGAGGTGAAAGGGGCCGTGACAGACCTGGGTCTGCATTATGTTTTTACCATCACACTGGCTGATTGGAAGCTGGCTGGCTGTGGTTTTTGGTTGGAGCAGGTTATAAGTGATGCAGTTCTTCCAGGGCCTTCTGAGCCACAGGCAGCAGGCTGCATACCTCCAGGGGGGAAACTGGCACACCGGAAATCAGAGAGGCCAGGACAACTGCCCACCCAAGGAGACTCTGTGGAAGGTTCTGGAAGTTGCTGTAACTCACAGCCGGTGGGCCCAGGCTACGTGGAAGAGGTAACTTTGCCTGCAATCATCTCTCTCTCTCTCTCTCTCTCTCTCTCTCTCGTGCCATCAGCATACGTCCTCCATCTCTGGGTTCCGGTGTAGAAGGGCCTTGCCAGGGTCAGGTTTTGTGCCCTCAACCCAGTTCTCCATCTCACATTTACACATTCATCCCAGGCATACCTCAGTGACTCTTCTGGAACTTGCTCGAAGGTGCAGGTGCTAGGTTTCAGATCTTACTTAGAAGGAAGGTCTGAAGCAGGCAGAGGCCACCCCTTTTCTGTGGGAAGAGAGGTGGAAAAAGGAATTGGTGCCCTTGAAAGCTCAGCGACTGCGGTACCCCACGATATAGGATTCTAGGGGCATTTTAGGTGCCAGTGTGCAGCCTACATGGCTATCACCCAGAGCCAGATCAGTGGCCCCACAGGCTTGTCTTAAACAGCCTTATAGAAGTCAAATTCTGAAGCATCTGGCTGCTTCCATAGTTCCCAGGCTCCTTGAGTTAGTTCATTCAAAGACTGCGTGTGGCTAAAAGTAAGTGTGAGTGAGCTTCAACATTTCTTTTCATTTTTGTGTTTTTGTTCAACCAGTTCAGCAACTTGTTTTGTCCCATGCAAAATAACCACAGCAGACTGAACCCCTGTGCTACAGACTTGGTCATTTAACAGTTTAGGAGACGAGGTCCATAACAGCTGCAGCAGAAAGAAGGGCAAGGAGGGAGCAGCGAGAGCTGAGCCAGGGAGGGAAAAGGGCACCAGATGCTGGCAGAGGCCATCTCAGCATGGGAAGGAAGGCATGTTGCCTCCTTTGAAAGCCGCCTTTGGAATAGCTCAGCAGACAGGAAGCCAGCAAAGTTTGCTGTCACTTTTCAGGGCCACCTAGGAAGGCTCAGTGCCCTGAAAGGAAAGAGACAGGCACCCTTCCCCAGGGCCCAGTGCTTAGCTGAGCTTTGTGCCTCAGGTGCGCAACGATGAAGGAAAAGTGATCCGGTTCTACTGCAAGCTGTGTGAGTGCAGCTTCAATGACCTCAACGCCAGGGACATGCACGTGAGAGGGCGGCGGCACCAGCTTCAGTACCAGGTGCGCCTTTCAGGGTCCTGGTTAGCTCAGGTTTGGGGGAGGGGGTGTGTGCACGCGTGCGTGCATGCGTATAGGAACTCCATGATTTCTATCTACATCTCAGTTCTTGTCTCAAAACAGATTTTTTCTTTGCTACTCACAGCACCGACAGTAGCTCCACATCCCCTGGGCCTCTCAAGCTGCATCCAGATCTGCATTTCCCACTACCTGGTAGACCAGAGCAGAAAATATGTTGATTTTCTCTCTTGCAGATGAAGGTCTAATTGTAAAACTCTGCACCCGCTTCTTGCCAGAGACAGTTCTCAAGACCATTGATGTACACACAAAACAGACTCACAGATATTGCCTCATTTTCCTGAGACACTCAGTATCAGTCTGTTCACATCTGACACGTTTTTCCTTTCTCGAGCCTCTGCCTATATCCCAAGCTGGCGTGTGCTAGCTGAGATGGGAAGCATGTGTGTGCACCCGTGCAGGGCTGAGTCAGTGAGCTGCAGAGCAGCCCGGGCCCTGGTGAGAGATCATGGCTAGAGAGACAGCTGCTGCCTGGGTTAATCCAGGCTGAGCCATCCTCAGGGTGTCTGAGGCTTCCGCTGCCAAGGGTCTTCCAGCACCAGCAGGGGCTCCTTTTCCCATCCAGGGGGTGGCTTTGTGTGCCCAAGTTGCTCCTATGAACCCTTCGGTACCCTGGGCTCAACCAGAGGGCACACATGCACACATGTGTGTCTAAACATGACTGACTGTTGGACCTCGAGTGTGCTTATGCAGAGCATACATGCCACTCTTCATGGGTGATAAACAGTGGCTTCTGGTATTTCCTCTCTTTATAGCAGTTTCATTGAGACGTCATTCACACACTATACAATTTACCCACACAAATTGTACTGTTTAATGGCTTTTACTGTATTCACAGTTGTGCAACTATCACCTCTCTCTAGTTCCAGAAGATTCTTATCACCCCAAAAAGGAGCCCATCCCCATTAGCAGTCCCATTTCCACCTCCCAAGCTCTTTTTAAAAACCACAAATCCACTTTGTCTTTGTGGATGTGCTTGTTCTGGACATTTCACATAAATGGAATCACACCATGTGACCTTTTGTGTCCAGCTTCTCTCACTTAGCATAGTGTTTTCAAGGTTCATTCAAGTTACAGCAAGTGTCAAAGCTTCCTTTTATGGCTGAGTAATATTCTAGTGTGTGAAGGGACATTTTTTGTGTTTCCGTTTACCTGTTGATAGACAGTTGGGTTGTTTCTGCCAATGAATAATCCTTAAACAACACTACACTTTTTGAATGAAAAAATTTAGTGCCAAAATCTAAGTAAGGCAAATGAATTAGCCATGTTATACTGCTCACAGAAATTAGGGGGATATTTCAAAATGAATATGAAGTGATAAAAAAAAGCATTTGATTTTTTTTTATTAAACAAGAACATCAGAATATCAAATCAAAACAAGTCAAAGAAAGTTGTTCAATTATGAAAATGAGATGCAAACCCAACTTTATTTCATTGGTGAAAATGCATTATACAAAAGGCTGAAAGTACTGGAGTATCTGCACATTCCCTGATCCCCTAATTTTTGTGAGCAGTATATTTGTAGTATATGTTGCTGGATTTCACACAAAAGTTGTTTCCCTCAATTATTTTGGTTGGGAACAAGTCGTTTTGGTTGAACTTACAGTGACTATTATGATAGCCAACAGTGGTGTTGTAGCACCTTGGGTCCTTTGTCAGATAAGTGGACAGGGTTCTGCTTTCACTGTCACACCTGTTACTCTGCAAGTCAGCTGTGTTTTCCCCCATGCTAGTTCCCTTTCCTGCCAGTGCTTTTGGGGATGAGCAGTGTTATGACTCTGGGAGATTGAAACCCACTATTGTCTAAATATAGTAGAAGGGTGTCAGTCTCTGCATCCCCAAGATACCCAGTGTTCTTGTCTAAGTAATGGCCTCTACTCTTACAGCCCTTCCTTTCTTTTCCAGAAAAAAGTCAATCCTCACCTTCCAATCTCCCCCAAGATCAGCAACAGAACCTGGAAGCTCCTGGTGGAGAGAAAAAGGAAGCAGAAACAGCAGACCAGGAAGCAGCTGGAGGTGCTGCGGCACTGGCACACAGAGATGAGGTGTGGGTCCCTTCCCTTTCAAGTTGGGGGGACATCTGCTCTCCCTTCCAGGCCTGAGGACCCAGATGCTCATGACTTACAAGGTTGGCAGGGGACATGGCACTTGTAGGAACATGGAGAATTTTAGAGCTAGCCGGACCCCTGTGCATAGGTTACCCTAAGGATCGGCCTTAGTTAGTGCGAGTCCCCTAATAAAGGAGGGATGGCATGGTCCTGACAACCAAGGGGCTGACACTCTCAGGCCTGATTCACAGGGACACCCTCTTGTTCCCATGTCCCCCAACCTCTGGTGTTCTCTGAACTCCTGTGTCCCAGACCCCTGGTATCTCCCTGGATCTTGGTGTCCTCTGACACTCGGTTTCCCCTCACCCATAGTTTCCTCCAATGTCTTGTGTCCCTGACCCCTGGTGTCTCCTGACCACCAACACATTTGTCATCCTTCTCCTTCACCTTCAAGAGCAATTCCAAAGCATTCATGACAGGGAATCACGGAAGATTGAAAGCAGCATCTGAACTGGGGAATGAGGCCCAGGACAGACTTGGGGACTGTGACCACTTAGGCTAGCTCCTCCCTCTCTAGCAGTTACTCTTGGCCTGTGTCCTCCTTGCCCTTGGAGCCTTAGTCTGCATATGGCAAGTGTTTGTACAGAACACCTTGTTGGGTTCTTATGGGGTCCCATGCAGGTGCTGTGTCTCCTTGGTGGTCCTCGAGCCTCTGCCTTGCTCAGCCCAAAGACCAGGCAGTAGGAGCCATATGGCTTCTGCCCTCTGCTGGCTCTGATGTGACAAGCCCAGAGCCCTGCAGCTGCTTACATCTTGTTTTTTCCTGCCCTGCAGGCACTACGACCTGTGTAGAAAGCAGCAGGAGAAGGAGCCACAGGGCCAGGATGAGCACCCAGGACGCTCACCACCTGACCAGCACCCTCTTCCCTTCAAGAGCAGGCCAGGGGCACCCGAAGGCATACCTCTGGTAGGTGGTGGTCTTGTGCTGAAATGCCTCCTGTGGCACTGGCATCATGGGGTAGGTGATTTTCTCACATTTTCACTAGAAGGACCTGAATCTTCTAGGAATGAGGAGTAGGACTTCATACCAAGACCTGTAAAGGACTTCCCACCTCTTATCGCTGCGTCACCGATAGGAGCTCCAGTTCCTGACCCACCGCCCACCACAGTCGTCCCTTTAGTTTCCTGAGGCCCCTGTTGTCACATCTTTCAGGGGCCTTCAGGTGTCTGTCTGCACAGGCCGTGGTTGGATGGGAACCTTTGATTTGCACCTTGCTGAGGGGACAGGCCTGCTGAGTTGGCAGAAGAGCCTCTGGCTTGGAAATGTGAAAGTATTACTCTAGGGCAGCCCCCTGGCCACCCTCAGCCCTGAACTTCCTGCAGTCTGGGGCCCTCACTGGGTACCCCAGTAGGTCCCTGGCATTCCTCAGCCTGGCTCCACCCCAAGTTCTCCTGCTGTGTGTGCTGCACCTCTGCAGAGCTGACACTCTCCTGTCCCCTGCCCATCTGGTTCCCGGGACCTCTCAGTCCACTGTAACGTGTGCACCTTTCCTGGCAGCCCACACAGCGGCCAGAGTCCAGTGATGATCGCCACGTCTTGTGCAAGCACGCCACCATCTACCCCACAGAGGAGGAGCTCCTGGCTGTCCAGAAGGCTGTGGCCCACTCAGAGCGTGCTCTCAAGCTGGTGTCCGACACACTGGTGGAGGAGAAGTCCAGGAGCCCAGAGCAGGAGGCCAGTGAGCACAGGTAATGGAAATCACCCTCATTTCCCCAGCCCAGGGGGTGACTTGGAGGACATGGGGGTTCTCACAGGAAGTGGCTGCCAGGACCAGCAGAGGCAGCTCCTCCTCTGATTGGCTTTGAGCCTCTGCGCTAGTAGGGTTTTTCTAGCCCTTGGGTGGTAAATTCACTGAGTCTCTAGTCTCAAGGCTGGAGCCCCAAGGTTCAAAGGGAGGTTTGGTCCCATGGCTGGGATCTGTTGCCAGAATTTAATTTTCTGACCAAAGGTGCATCTAGAAACATATATAGTTCACAGAAAATGAACCACCTCTGTCTGCTCATCTGCAAAATGGAGATAAGTGTAGTTCTGCTGTGACCCCTCCACCTCACAGAGCAGAGGCTAGCCCTTAGTGCCTGTCTGAGTCATCACTCAAAGCCCTGTGGTTATGGGAAGACAGGAAAGTCCCTGTGCTCTGTGAGGAGTTGTTACATGATTGAAATAATCCCAGAGGGAGTTAACTTTTCCAAGGCCATGCTCTCTGGGTGCCTTCTTTTTCATTTCCCTTTTTTTTTTATTGTGTTAAAATACTCATAGCATTAAGTTGACCATCGTAACTATTTTTATGTGTCCAACACATCGTTGCTAAGTACATTCACAAGGTTGCAGCCATCAGCCACCACTTCTCTATTTCTAGGACCTTTTCATCATCTACAGCAGAAATCTGTCCTTGTTAAATTCCCCACCCCCTGCCCAGCCCCTGGTCCTGTCATTGCACTTCCTCTTTCCATGGCTTGGCCTGTTCTGGACATATCATGTAAGTGGAATCATGCAGTATTTGTCCTTTTGTGTCCTTTTCACTCTCTGTTTGCTCCCCAGAAATGAACACATGCCACTGTGAGTTACAAAGTGGCAAGATAAAAATGAACTCGCCCCTGAGCTTCAGCATGCAAAGGTCCCAATATACTGCATCTGCTTAAGTAAACTTTCTTCACCCCTGGTAGGGAAAACAAGGGTATAAAGAGACATTTTTTTCAGCCTTTCCCTGGTGCACTTGAGAAGCCAAAACACAAGACTGCAAAGTCTGCTGGGGAAGGCTTTGAAAGACCGAGCCTTCCCAATTCAGAGGTTTTCCTTGTGCTTGCTCGCAAGACTGGGAAAGATGGTCTGGCCCTCCGGGGAGACACAGCCTGCAGCCCTACTCTCACAGCCAGGCTGTGGGGCCTGTGAGCCTTGTGCACAGAGGCTGAGTGCGCCAAGCTGCTGAGAAGCTGACGCTGCGGACAAAAAGGGTGACATGTCATTGAAATCTCCACTCAGGTTTTTGGAACAAAATATACCCCCTCACTTAATGCTTTGAAGTTCCCTCCAGTTTTTACTGTGTACACTGTTTTTCTTTTTTATTTGTTTTTTAACTTTTTATTTTGAAATAATTATGGACTCATAACAAATAGTACAGAGAGGGTTCTTGGACTCTTCCCTGGCTTCTCTCAGTGTAGACATGGAAGCAACCTTAGCATGTGTCAAGGCAGGAAGTTGACATGGGTCTTTACATTATTTTTTCAAAAACACAGAAATGTTGAACTTTTTAAAAGAATTTTCTTTCCTCTTTTTTTTTTTTTTTTTTTTTTTACAGGGACAGAGAGAGTCAGAGAGAGGGATAGATAGGGACAGACAGACAGGAACGGAGAGAGGTGAGAAGCATCAATCATCAGTTTCTCGTTGCCCTTACGACACCATAGTTGTTCATTGATTGCTTTCTCACACGTGCCTTGACCGCGGGCCTTCAGCAGACCGAGCAACCCCTTGCTGGAGCCAGCGACCTTGGGTCCAAGCTGGCGAGCTTCTGCTCAAGCCAGATGGGCCCGCGCTCAAGCTGGCGAGCTCGGGGTCTCGAACGTGGGTCCTCCGCATCCCAGTCCGACACTTTATCCACTGCGCCACCGCCTGGTCAGGCCCTTTTCTCTTTTTTCTTAATGTTTATTGTATTGGTTTTAGAAAGAGAGGAAGGGAGAGAGGGAGAGATAGGCAGGAACTTCGATCTGCTCCTGTATGTGCCCTGGCCTGGAATCGAACTAGCAACCTCTATGCTTTGAGATGATGCTCTAACCAACTGAGCTATACAGCCAGGGCTAAAGCATTTTCTTAAAAAATAAACTATTGAGCTTGACCAGGTGTGGTGGCGCAGTGGATGGAGTGTTGGACTGGGATGAGGAGGACCCAGGTTCGAGACCCCGAGCTCGCCGTCTTGAATGAGGGCCCATCTGGCTAGAGCAAAGGCTCACCAGCTTGGACCCAGGATCGCTGGCTCCAGCAGGGGGTTGCTTGGTCTGCTGAAGGCCCTCGGTCAGGGCACATGTGAGAAAGCAATCAATGAACAACTAGGGTGTCCTAATGGCAACGAAAAACTGATGATTGATGCTTCTCACTTCTCTTTGTTCCTGTCTGTCTGTCCCTGTCTGTCCCTCTCTCTGACTCTCTCTCTGTCCCTGTTAAAAATAAATAAATAGATAGATAGATAGATAGATAGATAGATAAATAAATTGTTGAATGATTTTAGAGAGAGAGAGAGGAAGGAAGGGGAGAGACAGACAGTAACATTTATCTCTTCTTATATGTGCTCTGACCAGGGATCGAACCTGCACCCTTTGTATATTGGGAGGGCACTACAACCAATCTACCTATCCAGCCAGGGTGGAAATGTGTTGTTTTTTTAAATGGGAATATAACACATCATCCTGTGAATGTTCCATTACTTATTTAACTTTTGCAAAGAGCACCTTAGTGTTTGGTATTTAAAAACTTGTATTCTGGAGGCCCTGGCCAGTGGGTCAGTGGATAAAGCATGGGCCCGGCATATGGATGTCCCAGGTTTGATTCCTAGTCAGGGCACACAGGAGAAGCAACCATCTGCTTCTTCCTCACTCTTTCTCCCTCTTCCCCTCCCATAGTCAGTGGCTTGATTGGTTCGAGCATGGGGGCGCTGAGGATAGTTCTGTTGGAGAGCATCAGCCACAGTCCATAAAGAGCTTAGTTGATTCACACATCAGCCCCAAATGGGGTTGCTGGGTGGATCCCAGTTGGGGCACATGTGTGAGTTTGCCTCACTCTCTGTCCTCCTCCCACCTAAAAACAAACAAAAACTTGTATTATGGAAATTTTCTAACATACACAAAAATTGATGGAATAGTAAATTATAATGAACACAATGTGATCATTACTAAACCATGATCAGCTCACACAATTTCACTTGATCTCTTGTCCTTCCTCCCTGCCCCCTTCATAGAGGTTAAAAGGAGATCCTATCAGACATCATACCGTTCCTTTACTAAGTGGTAAGTATTTATAAGTAATAAGGACACTTTCCCTTATTTACAAAACCATAGTGCCATCATCATACTTTTAAAAAATTAACAGTAATTCTTTAGCATCATCAAATATCCAGTTAGTGTTGAAATTTCCAGTTGTCCCACAGATATCATAGCATGTTTTTTTAGTGTTCTGGGGTTTGTTTTTCTGTTCTATAGTTTATATGAATTGGGGTTCAAATTTGTTGAGAAACCTCTAAGTCTGTGTATCTGCAAGTTCCCCCAATCCCGTTTCCTGCTTTCTATGCCTTTAAGAGTATCAATTGCAAGTCTGGTCCTTGCTCCCTAATCCAGCCTTCCCTGGTTTGGATTTTGCCAGTGGCCTCCAAGCCAGGTTCCCTCGGGCCTTGGGCTCCAGAGCTCTGTGATCCCCAAATGGATAAGAATATCTGAACATGTTTTTACTGAAAAGGTTATTTCCTATACCTAGAAATGTCATAAAGAAAATAAACTTGTGATTAGAGAGTGGCAGGAGAGTGTGGCAACTTCCAGAACAGAAAACAGGACATTTGTCTATAGTTCTATCATGTGAGGGCCACCCAGGCACCAGTCCTGGGAACTGGAGCAGAGGAACGAGGCTAATGGGCTAGAGGAAAATAAGAAAGGGCTTGGGGCAGCGTTTTTAAGTCAGTGTGCCACAAGAATTTTTAAAACATGCAATATCTGACTATTTAGTCGAGGTACTGACCTCTTTTTTCTCAGTTTGTCAAATAAAAAAATGACAGCCTGACCAGGCGGTGGCGCAGTGGATAGAGCGTCGAACTGGGATGTGGAGGACCCAGGTTTGAGACCCCGAGGTCGCCAGCTTGAGCGTGGGCCCATCTGGCTTGAGCAAAAGCTCGCCAGCTTGGACCCAAGGTCGCTGGCTCCAGCAAGGGGTTGCTCGGTCTGCTGAAGGCCCGCGGTCAAGGCACATATGAGGAAGCAATCAATGAACAACTAAGGTGTCCCAACAAAAAATTGATGATTGATGCTTCGCATCTCTCTTCATTCCTGTTTGTCTGTCCCTATCTATCCCTCTCTCTGACTCTGTCCCTGTAAAAAAATAAATAAATAAAGACAACAGTCAACACAACAATAGCCATCATATGTGAATGCCCTGTCTCGAATCATTAATATATAGGAAATACAATAGAGTTGCATCTTATTGGTCATGAGGTATAATAAGGTTGTATCTGATTGGTTAATCCTTGGTACCAGAAATCCTTTATATAAGTATAGGCACCTGATTTTTAAAAAAGTCACTTTGAAGCAAAAAGGGTAGTGTCCCAGTAGAGCCCAAGCTCTATCTCAATCAGGCGTCCCTGATTCGACTTCCCTGTGCAGTGGGACACTTCTGCTTATCAGCAGGGCTGGCAGCCTCTTCGAGACTACTCTTGAGGCAGCTATGAGGATGCCACTGTTAAGTGCTGACACTAACTGCCACTGGAGGAAAGACACGACCAACACACAAATTAGTTGCAATAATCACACAGGCAATTTATTACTCACAAATCCTTTTGGCGTGCCTGGGTATAGCTTAAGGGGGCCCCGTCGGCGTGCTCCTCTTGGCTGGCTTTGGTCAGAGCTCAGAGCGGCGTGGAGTCAGTCCTCATCAATGTCGGAGTCTGGGCGACTACTGCAGCGGGGGGACCCTCAGCTTTAGTACCTTTTCTGGCCAACGCCTTCTAACAGGTATCAATCTGCAGGATTATCACCTCAAACCACCTTTTTGGGAGTTCCTTTTAGGGAACCCCCTCTATGTCAATCTACTGAAATGTTTATATCAAACCACTTTTTAAAATGTTTCTTTTTAATTTATTTTTATTTATTTATTTTAGAGAGGAGACACAGAGTGAGAGAGAGAGAGAGAGAGAGAAAGGGGGGAGGAGCTAGAAGCATCAACTCCCATATGTGCCTTGACCAGACCAGTGCAGGGTTTTGAACTGGCGACCTCAGTGTTCCCAGGTCGACGCTTTATCCACTGCGCCACCACAGGTCAGGCTAAAATGTTTTTATTTACATTAACTTTGTAACTTAATGTAAATAACACCAAGCCACTTCTTATCTATGTATAACTTCACACACATACTAACTGGGCCCTGCTTGTAAGTCAGAGTCTGTTTATCACATCTACACCCACTATATTAATTCCTATCCAAATGGCATAACTTTATTTAATATTAAGAATTATTTTTAATACTATTTTAGTTACTTTTATATATCTTCCATATTTTTTATATTTCTATATATTTAATTACTATAACCTTATATTACTACAACAGGTAGGTAATTACTATTATTTTTTTGTAAACCAATCAAAATTATACCCTTTTTATTTTTTCTGAAGTGAGAAGCAGGGGGGAGGCAGACAGACTCCTGCATGCGCCTGACCGGAATCCACCCAGCATGCCCACCAGGGGGCGATGTTCAGCCCCTCCTTGCTCCGTTGTAATCGGAGCCATTCCAGCTCCTGAGGTGAAAGGCAATGGAGCCATCCTCAGCACCGGGGAGGGGAAGAGAGAGATAGAAAGGAGAGGGGGAAGGGTGGAGAAGCAGAGGGGCACTTCTCCTGTGTGCCCTGGCCGGGAATCGAACCCAGGACTTCCACAGGCCTGGCTGACGCTCTACTGCTGAGCCAACCAGCCAGGGCCATACCGATTTTTTTTTTTTTTTTGGCCGGTGACAAAAAATATTTTTTTTTCCGTGCTGCAGAATTTTAGTGAGTGTGTGTGTTATGAGATGAAAAAGGTTGCAAATCACTGGGCTAGAGCATAATGCCTGAGAGGGAATGGTGGGAGAGGATGGTGTCAAGGAGGCCCAGCAGGTCAAGCTGGGGACCTCAGGCCAGGGAACAATCTTGGGTGTTACCTCCCTGCAGAGGGCCAGTGCTGGGCGGTTAGAAGTAGGGCAGACAGGATTATCCATTTCATACTGCAGAAAGCTGCCCCTGATCTGCAGAGAGGCCAGGCTGAAGCAGGGATCTCCCTTAAGACACTGTGGCCTGAGCACCTGGATGGGTTTGTTTCCCAAGGGTCAAGATTGTGGTGAAGCAACCCCAGGGACCACTTAGAAGGTGCCCCAAATCAAGGCTGAATGGTGGCACCAACTGGCTGAGGACCAGGGGCCACTGGGGATGCCATCATTGACCTTTCTCAGAATACAGTTTGTCAGGAAATAGTAACAACCACCAGCCCTTACTGAGCACATATAATATTCTTGGTGTGGTTCCCAGTGCTTTTCTCAGATATCGTCTCATGTTTACTTTCGTCGAGTGCACTCTGAGAAACAGGGCTCAGAAAGGGCCCATTTCACAGGTGAGGAAGCTGAGGCACAGAGGTCCCAGTAATCTGCTGACACTCCCAGACCCAGGGCAGGGCCATAAACTCCCCTTCTTCCTGACCCCTCTTCTTAGATGTGCATCTGCGGGTTTGTCTTCACAGTGGTGTCAACTGCTCTGTTCGGATCCTAAAAGGCGTGATGCGGGTTGGCATCCTGGCGAAAGGCCTCCTCCTTCGGGGAGACAGGACTGTGCAACTGATTCTGCTCTGCTCCCAGAAGCCCACTTGCTCCCTGCTGCAGAGGGTCACTGAGCAGTTACCCCAGCAGCTCCAGGTAAGGGCAGGTTACCTCCTGGTGGTAGGGGGTGGGAGTGGCTGCCTTCCTTCTCTCAAGAGTCCCACAGGCTCCCTGTCAGGGATGACTTTGCTTCAACAGGATTTTAAGAAACAAGAGAGGTTGTCACTTTTATATACAAACCAGTTTGTTTTATAAACAGTTATAAGGAGAAAGAGGTGGAAACTTCAGGGTTCCTGTATAAGTGAGTTCAAGGTAAAACTCAGAAAATGTAAATGTCTCTCCGGGAGAATGGTAGCCAGGCATTAAAAGGGGCTCCACAGTGACAGCACAGAAGCCACTTAGCGCCTGCTGACTGAGATTCAGTAGAGAGCAGAGAAGGAGCCAAGAAAGTCTCTGGGAAATTGAAGATTTTTCTCTGCTAGAGCAGTTCCTCAATTGTTGCTACAGTACTTTTCTCATGGTAACTGGGGAAAGAGTGAGATCATGTCATGATTTAAATGGATCATCCATCTTCGGTTAAAGTAACCAGTTCCCAGGTGGTCTCTTCCTGACATGTCTGGCAGTGCTCCTGTGAAGATCCCGCATCACTCCTCCTGAAGGCTTAATGAGCCCAGGGCGGCAGGCCCAGGCTGCCCTCGGGCGCCCAGTCTGGGCAGCAGCAAGCAACCAACAAGGAGCTTGCTAACTTTAGTTCTTCTCCTGTGAGGACATACATTAAAGCCGGACGCTAGGTAGAGAGCACCTGTTGTGAAGGGAGCCTTGTCCAATAGGACAATGGGAAGTATGTGTCCTGACAAGACATTTAGGATGTTTCGTTTCCAGTGGCCGTCACCATAGCCATGCAGGTTCTCATTGGATTCAGACAGACGGTTATAGAACTGTGGAGCCAGAAAATGGTGGGCCCTTCCCTTTACTAAAGTCTCATAATGGTGGATGAGCAAATAGGCAGGGAAGACAGCTTCCCTCTCTCTAAGGGCTCCCAAGCCCCTCAGCACTTAGCACTTACTAGACTCATTCTCTGGACTCACTGGACTCACAGGCCCCACCAGCCTCAGCACTCCCCAGCAAAACAGGCTGGGCTGAAATACCCCTTCTCCCACAAACAATAGCAAACAATCGCCCCTCCCCATGCAGGCAGGCAATCCGCAATTTGCAGTCTGCCACCTTGAGGGCAAGCACCCGCAGCTTTCCACAGACTACACAGACATGGTGCTGCTGCCCTGCACCAATGTGAAATACAAGTGAGCAAACTGAAACACACTTGTTCACCCAACATCAGTGCTCTGCTTTCCCACAAGGCTGCACCAGTAAATAACCTTGTATACATGTTACTCCACACACGTAGGAGGTCATCCTCGGGCAGAGTCACTGGGTCAAGGGCATGAGCCTGGTGCTTCTGGTCGGTATTGCCCAGTCAGCCTCCACCAGAAGATTATGCATGGATTTGCCAGCCCAACTATTCCCCAGGTTCTGGAGTTTTGTCCTTCTCAAAGGTGATGAGGGCACTCATAGTTCTTTTTGTTTTGTTTTTCTTTATAATGCTATGCATTCTCCCTCTTTTTAATTGATTCATTTTAGAGAGGCGGGGAAGAGAGAGAGGGAGAGAGAGAGAGAAAGAGAGAGAAAGAAGGGGGAGGAGCAGGAAGCATCAATTCCTTGATCAGGCAAGCCTGGGGTTTTGAACCAGTGAGCACAGTTTTCAAGGTCAGTGTTTTATCCACTCCACCACCACAGGTCAAGTGGCACCTCATAGTTTTAATATGCTTCTTTCTTGCTATGTCATCTGTGTCATTGTGTAAAGAGGGACCCTTCTGTTTCCTTTTCTAATAATTACCTGTTACGCCTGACCTGTGGTGGCGCAGTGGATAAAGCGTCGACCTGGGAACACTGAGGTCGCCAGTTCAAAACCCTGCACTGGTCTGGTCAAGGCACATATGGGAGTTGATGCTTCCAGCTCCTCCCTTCTTTCTCTCTCTCTCTCTCTTTCTCTCTCTCTCTCACTCACTCTGTGTCTCCTCTCTAAAATGAATAAAGTAAAAAAAAAAAAGAAATAATAATTACCTGTTACATTGATGGCCAGTTATTTTTTTAATTGGATTGCTGCCCTTGTTATGGGCATTCTTTACATATGGAGGCAGCTTACAGTCAGGGTTCATCTTCTATATGTATTTAGACTTATATACTTCTGGAGGGTGGGGCTATGACTCAGTCTCAGGGAGGCTCAGATGCCTGGTACAGGGCCGGCCACCTGCATGTCCTGGCCATAGCACTGGTCTCTCAACTGGAGTAATGTGGCCTGATGTTGTATTTGCACCTTACAGGTGGTGACGAAGGACAGGTATGAGGTCTCTTCTGACCCTGAAGCCAACATCATCATCTCATCCTGTGAGGAGCCCAGAATACGGGTCACTGTGTCTGTCACCTCGCCCCTAATGAGAGAGGATCCCTCTGTGGACAGAGGTGCAGCGGGCCCTTCTATCCACCCCCTTTGCCGCACACCCAGGTGGCTTAGGGAAGTGTCTGACTCTGCTCTGGGCATGGGTAGAGGGTTGGGGATGCATCTGGCACTTCTGTCAGCCCCAGATGCCACTGGTCAGATAAGAGCCAGGCCTTGGAGGAGTGGAGGAAACTAGCTGGTGACAGAGTGTCAGGTGGTCTCAGAACTGGGCCGTGCACGCGCAACACCATGTTCCTGCCTCGCTTCCAGGCCACTGTGGCCACCTGCACTCTGTTTAGGGGAAACCAGCTATGCCAGGTCTCCAGGAGCTCAGATTGTCCGCTTGTCTGTAGCAGAGAACACAGCAGAGGTCAGAGTGGACCCTGCTGATCCTGACACCGCCAGTGTGGGGTCAGGGCGCTTGAGGCATATGGCACTGCCTGAGAGAGTAGGAGGGGGTGTTGGGCCAGGTGAGAAGGCAGTGCGGACCCCCAGGCTAATCAAGCCATGGAACCTCCTGGAACAGCCCCTAAGACCACTGTCTGAATTCCATTCATTCTTGAACCCCCTTCACGATTGTTTTGTCAACAGTACCTGAGGGCCACCAACTACCAATATTTTCCTTTAGATCAATTCATTTTTAATAATTAAATTTAAAAATAATTTTATTTATTGATTTTAGTGAAAGAGGAAGGGAGAGAGAGAGAAAGAGAAAGGCAGGAATATTCATCTGTTCCTATATGTGCTCTGACCAATTCCTATATGGGATTGAACTGATAACCTCTGTGCTTTGGGACTATACTCTAACCAACTGAGCTGTCCGGCCAGGGCAACACTTAAATTTTTAAAGCGAACTTTTGACTGTAAGTGGAAATTCATTATCAGTTGTCATAAATAGAGTTGTCTAAAATTCAGTACAGGAGACAAAGAACACCAGCATTAAATCCTAGCTGCAGGCCCTGCTGGGGTTTGCTCAGACACACAAACCAGGGGAAATGAGGAATGTCAGACAGTGTTACAGAAGCATGGCCGCTAAATGGCGGCTGACTGGCAAGATTAAGAGATGCGGAAACCCTTCTGTGATGAACACACGTTCTCCTACTACCAGGAACCTGGCAGCCTCCCTCAGCCGTCTCCTCACTTGGGTGTCCATGCCCTGGTTTGGCTGTTGCCGGATCGCTAACTTCTAACCCCCCCTCAAAGACATCCCTGCCACTTCCACTCAGCCTGTGACAGGCAGGCACAAGCAGGGATCCCTGGGGATATTTATGGGTGAAAGGGAAACCGGTGCTCCCTCAAATGACCTACATAAACTAGGGGTCCAGAATGAGGTGAGAATATTCTTCAAGCAATAATAGTAAGAAAGAAAAAATGGATCTGAATTTCTCTCAGACATAGAGGCCTTTGTCATCAATGATGGGAAGTGTTCAAATCTGACCCACTTTCTCCCTTTTAATTAAGCATTTAGAAATTTCTGGAAATCTGGCTTAATTCATAGTACTGTAGTTTGCTAACCAAGGGGGTCAGCGCTGAAGGCACTCAGTAATAAACAATAGATTTTCCTCGTGGGCAGTGACTTCAGAGGAGATAGGATTTTCACAGAAGTGATTTCTGCAGCCCCTGCATTGTCCCAAAGGAAAGATGACCTGCAAGAAAGCATGTATCTTCCAGATAAATAAAATGAGGCCCAGAGGGCTGAGGGGCATGGCCCTGTGGCCCAGGGAGGGAGCAAAGTGGGAAAATGCACCTTGCCCACATGCCCCTTTCTTCTAGAAGGAATGGAAGTACCTTTACCAGACCCAGGGGATGTCTTAAGCCTGGAAAAATGTCTTCAATCACTGGTTGCCCTCCGCCATGCCAAGTGGTTCCAGGTGACGGGGGTGTGGTTGGGAGGGGGAATCCCACCTGTCTGTCCTGTTGGCTGTGCCCTTAGCAGACTCCTTGGCTAGCTATTTGGCTCATGTACTAACCTAATGGGTTGGAATCAGAGCAGGGCCAGTTCTGTTGGCCTGTGACCATTTGGGAGTAGAGTCTGTTCCCAGCCACTGCCCTCCAGGCCAGCCAGTCATGTCCCCCAGACACCCTCCTTAACCTCCACGTCCAGGATGGGATCCCTGGCCCAGCTGGATGCCCCAGGGTCCGCCCTTGTTCCCTTGGCAACACCTCCAGGTGTATATAGCTTCCGGAGCTAACATGTGCTTCTTCCCCCAAAGGCACAAGCCAGCAGCCTACAGACCTGTGTAATTGTCATCAGGGTTTTTCGGGACCTCTGCCAACGTGTGCCCACCTGGGGGGCTCTGTCAGACTGGGTAAGGCAGCGCCAGGCAGCCAGCCGTGCTCTGAGAAGCCCACAGAGCCTTCTTTTCTTCCTGGACACACGTTTCCCCTCCCAGCACTGGGCTTTCCCAGAAGGGGCTGGCCTCAGCCTGAGTTCTGGGTGCTTGGGTGAGGTAGATCATGGTAGGGGTGTCTTGGGGGTCCCTTGGTACCAGGAAGAGGCTTGCTCAGGAGTACAGCATCACTTGACTATATATTTTTATCTTATCAAGTGAGAGGCAGGGAGGCAAAGAGACAGACTCCCGACCATAATCTACCTGGCAACCCCGTCTAGGACTGATGCTCTGTCCATCTGGGGCTACTGCTCTGTTGCTCAGCAATCGAGCTATTTTAGTACCTGAAGTGAGGCCATGGAGCTATGCTCAGTGCCTGGGGCTGACTTGCTCTTTTGAGCCATGGCTATAGGAGGGAGCGAGAGAGGGAGAGAGAGAGAGAGAGAAGGGGAAGAGGAGGGGTGGAGAAGCAGATGGTTGCTTCTCCTATGTACCCTGACTGGGAATCAAACCCAGGACTTTCACACCCTGGGCCGACACTCCACTGCTAAGAACCGGCCAGGGCCTGACTATACTTTCTTAAACCCTCAACCTCACAGACAGAACTAAGTGGCATGCCAGTGCCAGGACACCAGGGAAATGTGTGGTGTCAGCACAGAAGGCCTGGCGAGGTCAGGGGCCCACTGCCCATCCTGGCTCCACACTGGCCTCTGGGTGGCCTGTGTACCCCAACCTCCTCTGGAGGGGGGACCCCCTGTTTCTCTGATAGCCTCCCTGGCCCAAAAAGGGTGGGGAGAAGAGCAGAGAAGAGAGAGTGCAAGGGCCCCTGTGCCCCCTGAATACCCAAGCTGCTGAGTTGTGAAACCACCGCTTCCACCCTCTCTGGGGCCCCCACCCTGTCTTTCTGTAGAGTTATATCTTGTCCCTCATCAGGTCTGTCTCTGACTGTCCTGCTCTCATTTCACACACCTGCCTGCCAGTTCTCCCCACCACACACATACACACCCAGTGCTGGTTGGGGTGACCTGGAAGGTTTTAAGTTTTTCACATTATTCTTGGGAAGGGACCCAAGCTCCCTGAAGTCTGAGGGACATTTGCATTCTGTGCACAGTCTTCTGCTGCCAGTTCATCTGCTGCTCCCAAAACTGGGCTCTTGGACAAGCAGGCCTTCCCATTCTGTCCCAGGCCACCATTGGCCTTACTCATGAGGGCCATCTCTAAAACCAATGGTTCTGGTGACCACCAGGACCTCTGCCTCCTTCCCAGTGTCCAGGGGAGACATTGCTCCCTGTGCTACATTCCACGGAGAGCACAGTGGCCAGCTTCATGCTCCTTGGATGAGGGGGCATACCTGGCAAGTCATGGAGTCATTGTAACTCTGGCTTAAATATACCATGAGTCACTGAGGAAAAGTTTCGTTTAGCCCTTAGAAGACTAGTTTCCAATGTCACAATTGCTGGGATTTTGCCAGTGGGGAAACTGATGGTTGGAGAATGAAGAGACCTGCCCGTGGCCATAGCAGAAGGTGGCGAGGCCTCAGTGACCACCCTGCTCTGTAGAAGTCAAGGGTAGGTGGGAGTCAGAGAAAGAGCTGGGAGGGGCTACCTGTCCTGGGGTCCCCCAGAGACCCTTAGCTGAGCCCAACAGAGCCCCTCCAGTGGGAGGTGAACTCAAAGGTACAGTGTCCCCTTTTCTGTTCCTGTCCGGCCCAGGCCATGGAGCTGCTGGTGGAGAAGGCTTTGAGCAGTGCCAAGGGGCCCCTGAGCCCTGGGGATGCCATGCGACGGGTCCTGGAGTGTGTGGCCTCAGGGATGCTCCTAACAGGTCAGTCTCATCGGCTGGGAGCCCAGAACATAGGAGCACACAGCAGAAACTGAGTCATAGTGAGGTACAGGAGGAGCTTCTTACCACCATATGAGAACAGTCTCCAACTCAGACGGGAGGAGGGACCCAGACACACACATCCGCAGAGGGAAAGGAACAGCGCAGGAGCATGTAGAACACACTCCCCACAAAGGAGGGCATGGGTCCAGCGCAGATGGAACAGGTAATGGGCCCGCGCCCCTCCTGTTAGCCTAACACTTACCCTCTGATGGCAGCTCACCCTTTCTGGGAGCCCTGGCTGTCACCAGGTGACAGCCTTCGTGGTAATATTTTCAAAGTATAATGGGTTATGTATGGAGGTGTTCACCCTAGTGTGGTTTATAGTAGCAGAAAGGAAGAGAAGCATCCTGTGCTCTCATGATATGGCAGAGACAGAGATGGTGTTTTCCAGCCATTTTAGCCCACTGGACCTGTATGTGAGCCTGTTATATTACTACACACTCACATGTGTGCACACATACAGCGGCAGGAAGGAGCTTTGCTGAGTGTACTTGTGGGGACAGAGGGAAGAGTGGCCCTATTGGAGATCCTATGCCAGCCAAGGGCATGTCAGCCAGGGTGACCATGGGTGCAGAGAGGTACAGTCACAGGCCTTGTTCTTGGACACTCTCAGGCTCCCAGTGGTAGCAGTCTCTCACGAGGGTGCTCTATCTTCTTTGCCAACCCCACCTCCTCTTGCAAAGATGGGCCTGGACTCCAGGATCCCTGTGAGAGAGACAAGATGGACGTGCTTGAGTCCATGACCCCCCAGGAGCGGGAAGACATCACAGCCAGTGCCCAGGTAGGATGGCCAGCCCCTGCAGCCCCCCAACTCCAGGCCACCTCACAAGGCTGCAGGCGGCACCCTGGTCCCAGCACATGTTAGCAGCTATGCAGCATCCCAGACTATGTTCTGGGATTCCTCTTCCCTCCCCCTGCAGAGATGGGTGACCTGTGGGAGGGTGGCCTATGGGTGACAGGACTGCTTCCACGGGCAGGACCAGCTTGGCTCAGCTTGGTTTCAGCCACCACAATGATGAGCATAGGCCTGGGGCCTCACTGTCTGGGACTGTTCCGAGTTCCCTCCAACCCCACTTGTGCTCTATAAACACCCAGCTATGGCTGGCCAGCCTCAAGAAGACCCCCCCTCCCATCTGTGGTTTCCCTTTGGTTTGTAAGTTTATGAGAAATTCTCCCGATAGTACAAAAATCACTTTGGACCTGACATTTAGCAATTACCTTAATGGAAAGAATCAAATTGCTTATGGTCAGAGTGAAACTGGGAGATGTAGGATTTGAGGTCCCAGTAGTAAGGGGAAAGCACTGATATTCCAAGGGGCTTCCTGGCAAAGTCCTACCCTCAGCAACCTGGGTGACTCCCAGTGCAGCCCTTCATGTCTGACGGAAACTGAGCTCAGCATCTGCTAGAAGGGTGTTGTCAAGGACGGAGTTCTTGGCAAGCCACTGGGCCATGGGCTAGGTGAGCTGGGCACAGGCAAGAGGATCCTGACAGGCTGTCTGCCCCCAGCGTGCCCTGCGCATGTTGGCATTTCGGCAGATCCACAAGATCCTGGGCATGGACCCCTTGCCACCACCCAAAAGCAGGCCCGGGTCGCGCTTCCGGAAGAGGCCTCAGGAGGCGAGTGAGGCTGAGGAAGTCCCAAGGAAGCAGGCCAAGCAGGCCAGCCAGGTGGAAAGAGGGGGTGGGGAGGGGCTGTGTGAGTAGCCTCGCCTCCCCAGTGGGGCCTGACATGCCACTTAGTGGCCGCATCACCCCTGACGTTGGATAGTTGTGTTCTTTCCAGGAACATTCCATGAGTTTTTTTTTAAAATGCTTGTGCTGTGATCATCAGTGAAATCGTATTGCCCAGAGATGAGAACCCCTGGGTTGGGCAGCACCCCGTACCCTGAGGTGCCCCAGTGCTTTACAGAAGGTGTAGAAGGTACAGCACAGAGACTCTGAACCCTGGCACATTCGCTAGCTTTAAACTCACCTGGGGCTACTAAGGGTGTGGATTTATAAACTGCTTCCTGTGGCTGCCCCAGTCGTGCATAGACTTGAAATTCCAGGGCATGCCCATCTGGGGCCCCTTGTCCTGAAGGCTAGCCCTGGGAGGCAGGCCAGGGAGAGCTGGGGTTGGGGCTGGTCCTGGGTGCATCTGGGCCCAGCCTACTCCAAACACACTGTCCCTCTGGCTCATGCGCCTAGAGACGGGCTCCTCTCCCATCACCACCATGAGGAGGGCAACAGGGGCTAGTGTCCTCGGCTTCCCTCCCAGGAACATCTGTGAACCGCATCTGCCCTGACACCAAGACTCCCAACCACCCCGACCACTAAGTGCCTTCTGCTTACAGAGGAGCTGCTCTGCAGCCTCTCGTTTAAGGCTGGGGTTTGTCCGTCATCTTTCTCCCATACTCCCTGAACAGGTTCCGCCTGTGTGGGTCCGGAGCTCGCCTTGTGGGAGCAGCTCTAAAGGCTGTACCTAGTGCAGGACACAGGGTCAGGCACCTCCTGATGGCTATATCCTGGCACTAGTGGGCATGGGAGTGCCAGCCCCTATCCTGCTCTGGCCAAACCTTTCTAGTGACCAGTTTTCCTGGCTGGCATTGAAGGAAAAAAAGTCTATCTTTGTGCCAATTCAGTCTATATAGTCACTTGATTCCTTTAATTTTGTGTCTGTTTTTAAGGGACAGCCTCTGTGTGGCTTCATGTCTGACATCTTTGTAGAGCTACCTGGAAGTTTGGGGAGGCTGGAGAATAAACAAGATATGCTTGTCTTTTGGTGTGGACCAATCAGTCCTTTGCCTGGGATGCGGGGGACCCTCCTGGGCTCTCAGCATTCTGGACAGGGCGCTCCACCTGTTGGCATCTCTCTCCAAGGCTCTGAGGCCACAAGAGTGTGGATGGAGAGGATGGAGAGGACATGGAGTGGCTGGTACTGCCCTGGCTGTGCTTCAGGCGTGGTAACCCTCGGGCCATTCCCACATGGAGTCTCCAGGGGGTACAGATAAGCCTGACACTGCAGATCCCACCAGCAGAGGACTTGGCAGAAAAGCTTTCACTTCACACATGCCCAGGCCACTCAAGGGGCCCACCCTGGCCTAGTCTCAGAGATACAGAATGTGACTATCAGTGGAAGGGGTAGAGGCCTGGGAGGCTTCCTGAAGGAACCCCCCCCAACAGGAGTTCCCCTGGAGTTTCAATCTCGGGGGGTAAAGCGGGGCTCAGATAGGGAAACCTGGTTACCATCTGAACTTATTTATGACAGCTTGGAGCCCCCAGCATCCCAAGAGCATGGGACAAGGTGGCAAGTGCCCCTAGCAGAAGTGGCACATGTTAGTATGCACAGAGCACGGGATGGGAGACAGCCAGGACCCCCTTCGCAGAGCCAGGCCAAAGGAGCATAAGGCAGGAGACGCCCAACCTGATTCTAGCAGGCACATGATCTACCTGAAACACAAAGTGGCAGGGCATGTAACTACTGCCTCTCTGGCAAGGCAGGCTACTTGCTTTTGCCTCCTCTGCCTCAGGCCCCGTCCTAAGAGAGTGCCCCCCCCCAAGACACTCGACAATACCCGGAAGGCAGAGCCAGCCCCATTGCTGGCCCTGGATGCAGCTACAGAGGAAGCCCAGGGGATGGGTCCAAGCATCCTTCACCTCATGCAGGGAGCTTCACCCCAAAGCCCCCCTCTTTTTGATCCTGGTCAGTGACTCTGCCTTTAACCCAGCTGCCCAGGCTGCCTACTATCACCATCTGCAGGGCGTCCTCCTGGGTTCCTTTGTGCTCAGGGCCAAACCATCAGGAGGTCCCACTTCTACTCTCCATCCACATTGTCACTGCTGCTTCAGCTCACCATCAACAGGAGCATTGGATAAAACTCAGAATTGCCAGGGCATATACAAGAAGCAACCAGTGAGAGCACAACTAAATGGAACAACTAAGTGGAACAAGGAGTTGATGCTTCTCTCTTTCTCTCCTCCCACCTCTCTCTCTCTCCCCCTTTCTCTCTTCCCCACCCCCTCATAGCATTAGAAAATAAATTTAAACCCCTCAGAATTGTACTTAGGGTAAAACCCCAAGTCCCAGTGAAGCCCCCACAATAAACCATCTGCCACCCTCTCTCTCAATAACTCCCCTTCAGACCCACCAGTCTCTGCTTGTCATCAGACCAGCCAATCTTGTTCCTGCCCCAAGGGCCTTTGCACATGCTATTCCCACTGCATAGTTAGCTCTTCCTCTGACCTGTGTGGCCAGTGAGTCCTCCCTTATTTCAGGTTCAAATCAGATGTCACCTCCTTAGAGAGGCCTCCTTTACCACCTCAGCCTGCCACATAACTTATTAAGACTACTTGTTATCTGCCTTCTCCCCACGATGTGAATTTTCTGTAGGCAGGAAATATGTATATCTGAGACAGAATAGTAAGAAACTAGGAAAATTCCCTAGCAAATAGAATGGGGAAACAGGTAGCAGAATAAACTGGCTGAGGATTTTACAGCCAGATACTGAAGGTCATTTCCTAGAGATAACATCTAGGCCTCAGTTGTATTTTAGCTTCAGTATCAGCAAAACCAGGTGAGCGACCCCAGAACCAGCTGCAGTGACTAATGCCCCCCTACCCTGGAGCTGACCAATCAGTAGAGACTATGATCCTGAAAGGACTCACCTGGAAAAGCTGATGAATATTCTATTGGAACTCTCCCCTAAACTTCCAGTCTTTAAAACCCTCAAAACTGCCCTGGTCAGGATCATAGACATGACACCACGGTCACTGGCTTGAAGCCCAAGGTCACTAACTTGAGCCCAAGGTCGCTGGATTGAGCAAGGGCTCACTCGGTCTGCTGTAGCCCGTTCCCCACCCCCCATCAAGGCACATATGAGAAAGCAATCAATGAACAACTAAGGTACTGCAATGAAGAATTGTGCTTCTCATCTCTCTCCCTGTCTGTCTGTCCCTATCTGTCCCTTTCTCTGTCTCTGTCTCTGTCTCTCTCTCTCTCTCTCTCTCTCTGTGTCTGTCACAAAAACAACAAAGAAAAACTGCCCTGGCCAGATAGCTTGGTTGGTTAGAGTATCATCCCAAAGCACAGAGGTTGCCTGTTTGATCCTCGGTCAGGGCACATAGAGGAATAGATTGATGTTCCTGTCTTTCCCTCTCTCTCCTTTCCTCTCTCTAAAATCAATAAAACAAACAAACCCCTCAAAACAAAGGACCTAGCTCTCTCTCCCAGGAGCACACCCCAACCTCCACATGTGTGTACCTCCTAAACTTTAAGGGTGCCCACAAGGGGGGCAACGGGGAGTGGCAGCTCATCCTGGCTCACCCCTGAACCTCTCTCCAAGGCCCCCTTTTCTCTGACTTCCCAGTTAGGCTCATTTCTTTCCCATAAGGTTTCGAGAGAGCCAAGGTAGCCCCACCTAGGCTGTCATGTTGCTTCCTCTGTCCTAGGTCCTTCCTTGTTTCACTATCCCTAGCATTAATAAACTTATTTTCAAAATCACCTGGACTCATGTTGTGAATTTTTTCCTGCACAAAGTCAAGAGCTCACGCACTACCGGCCAGCCTTAGGCAGAACCGAAGGGCCAGGTCCCCATTCTGGTAACATCTACCTTACTACAGTACCCCCAGGTTTAGAACAGACTAAGTACATAGTAGTAGCTCAATAAATATGTTAAAGGCTTGAAGCCGTGCTCTGATACCCAAACACAGGTCTCTCCTTTAAGAGGCATTTGCCTCCTGGCAGTTAGAAAGACACCATTTGTTTCTGTCTCCTCCAAGAAAATTATTGTAACAGTTGGGGGAAGAAACTTCAGTTAGGGCAGTGGCAGTCTGATGAGGGGAGAATGGGTTTGTCTGTGAGATGAAGACATGGCAAGTCTGAGTCACAGCTTCACCTGTATGGGAAGCGCTGTGTTCTGCCACAATGAACCACACACAATATTTTCAGACCAACTTCCTCCCTTACATCCTGCCAGGGGCAGCTCTTAGAAATCGTATCACCCCAGAATTTACCAGTCCCATCTCTGGCTCCTGGGAAAGATAGATATTTTCTTTGTCACCAGGTGGTTTAAGACCAATTCTGTTGACAGAAAATTAAATCTCCCCCACCCCCCGTGCCAGCAACTCCAAAAAAGCAAATTTAGGTAACGACAGAAAAATTAAGCAGTTGGTTAGCGATGTATGCTATCCAGATGGATGAAACGTCTAAGTGATAGTGTTGTTTGCTCAAGACCTAAAACGTGGTCGTTCCTAATCTTTCCTCCCCAGCCCTCTTCCCACCCATCAAAGGATTCCAGAATAGGCTGGTGAGAAGATACTGGACAAGCACCCTGAGACTGTGACGCAGGACCTCAAGCTGCAGGATGCTGGCAGGCGGGCCTGGTTGCTAGGAGACTGCAGGGTGTGTGGGAGAGATGACTGGAGGTGTGTGGGCTGGGCTGGAGCTGAGCCTGGCAGGCAGTCCAGGGAAGACAGAAAAAAGGAAGGGCAGATCCGTTGGCTTCATCTGCCAAGTCACTGATGACACAGAAAGATAGCTGGGAAAATGCACTGTGTCCCCTGGTCCAAAACACTCAGGTGTAGAGGGAGCATCTCTAAGGCTTGGCTGATTTCAATAGCTTGGTTGGCAAAATGTTGGCTCTATCTCCTTAGTCCCCTGTTAGTTTGACTTCCAGGGCTGAGAAGATGTTTCAGGTAAGTAGAGTAAGGCTCTGCTGAGCAGAGAAGTCAGAAGACCCCTGTTTCTCCTTAAGGTAGAAAAGACAGCCAGGAGGGGGCAGTGATTGAGATGAGCACCCTGTTTATGTCTGCCCAAGTTTTGAAAAATAAAATGTGCCTGCCCAGGAGGTGGTGCAGTGGATAGAGCATCCATCTGGAACGCTGAGGACCCAGGTTCAAAACCCCGAGGTTGCCGGCTTGAGCATGAACTCACCAGCTTGAGCACAGGGTTGCCGGCTTGAGCATGGGATCATAGACATGACCCCATGGTCGCTGGCTTGAGCCCAAAGGTCGCTGGCTTGAAGCCTAAGATTGCTGTCTTGAACCCAAGGTTGCTGTCTTGAGCAAGGGGTCACTTGCTCTGCAGTAGCCCCCATGTATGAGAAAGCAATAAACAACTAAAGTGATACGAGTTGATGCTTCTCATCTCTCTCCCTTTCTGTCTGTCCCCCTCTCTCTTCTTCTCTCTCTTCAAAAAACAAAAAAAAAGCCTTTTTTTTTTTTTTTTTTAAACTCTTGCTGCACAGAAGACCCCAGGGACACGGGCACAATGGAGGGCATGTGTGAGAGTAAAAGACTGATTTAAGTGAAAGTCACACGTGGAACAGTAACCCCAAATGCCTTCCCCGTCTCAGCTTCCAGAGTGGCTGTCAGGCCATGAGAAAAGCTCTGCAGAGTCAGGTGATGTTTGGGCGGTCCTCTACAGTGACCCATCACCCAGCGTGAAGCTCCCCCTATGTTGAGGAGCTGCCTGTCAGCTTTGTAGCACTCCCCTCATAAATGTTAGCTAATGAAGAGACTAAAACCTAGAGAGAGAGAGAGAGAGAAATGTAACTTGGAGGAAAGAGAGAAAGAACAGAAAACAGTTCCAGAAAAGCGCCTATGTATATTATACTCGCAGAGCTTGTGGGAGACAGCAGAAACCAGGAGACAAGTTTTCGTCTGCCTTTCAAAAAGGAACATTCAAAGAACCAGAAGGAGCCCTTGGAAATTAAAAACACGAGTCAAAATTAAAATGTCAACAGAAGGGTTGGATGAAAAAGTAGAATAAGAAGAAGATGAAAAGAAAATAAATGTAGGCAAAATTGAGATCAACTCCGGAAACCCCACAGATGACAAAGAAGAGTTCCCACACAGAGAAAACAGAAAATAAAGCAGAAGAAACCACCAGGGACATCCTTTAAGCTTGCCAGGAATGGAAGACACAACAGCGTCCATTGAATGTCCAGCACAACACGTGAAAACAGACCGCAACCAAACCCACACTGTAGACATGCAAGATGTGAAGAATAAAGAAAGGATTTCACAAACTTTCAGAGAGAGAAAAGAAAACACAAACCTGTATGAAGCAGAGGATGAGGAAGCATGACAGTGTCAGCTACCCAACTGGGCAATACTGGATGCTGGAAGACATGACGCAAGAGAAATTCCCCACCACCCAGAATACTGTCCTCATCCAAACTACCAATCTCACTGGAAAGTGGAAGAAAAGACTTTATCTGGAAATGCCCAGGTGCGTATTTTCAAAACAAGGGCATAAACCAAGAAAAAGGGGGACTTGGACTCAAGAAATCGGTTCTACATCTCAGGAATCCCCAAGTACTGAAGAGAAGAGAGTCCAGGACCACAGCTGGGCACAGCCAGCCCTGAGTGGAGAAGTTAGTTTTATTGGAGAGGTTGGGGTAGGGGGCAAAGAGTCACAGACACACAACCGAAGTGATCACTAACTCCAGAAAAAATTTAAAAACAAGTCCCAGAAAATAAAAAGTGTTTCTTAGTATACAATGATTCACATGAACAACATAAGCACTAAGTAGTCATTTAACCAAAATATTGTGATAAAACTACTGGGAAAGCGATATGCCAAGAGAGCTATATCTCTACCTTCAGGACTAGGAAGTCAATGGACAATGTCCAGCTAATACATCAGGAGATGGGAAAGCATTATTTTGAAATATAGAAGCAAATACCAGAGAAACAGCCTGTAGAAGCAGCAATGGCAGGCCTTCAGGAATGGGACATACATGCTTTGTTTAAAACAGGTTTTATTTTTGTTTGTTTTTTATTAAGTGAAAGGCAGGGAGGCAGAGACAGACTGCCAATGCGCCCCAACTGGGACCCACCTTGCAACCCCCTACAAGGCATTGATCTGACTGGCATTGCTGCAGCTCCACAACCAAGCTATTTTAGCGCCTGAGGCCAAAGCCACAGAGCCATTCTCAGTGCTCAGGACCAATTTTGCTGGAATGAACCATTTGAGCCATGGCTGCGGGAGGGGAAGAGAGAGAGAGAAAGAGCGGAGGGTTGGAGAAGCTTCTCCTGTGTGCCCTGACCGGGAATCAAACCCAGGACTTCCACATGCTGGGCCGACACTCAACCGCTGAGCAGTCTTTTTTTTTTTTTTACAGGGACAGAGAGAAAGTCAGAGAGAGGGATAGATAGGGATAGACAGACAGGAATGGAGAGAGGTGAGAAGCATCAATCATTAGTTTTTCATTGCCATCACAACACCTTAGTTGTTCATTGATTGCTTTCTCACATGTGCCTTGACCGCAGGCCTTCAGCAGTCCGAGCAACCCCTTGCTGGAGCCAGCGACCTTGGGTCCAAGCTGACGAGCTTTTGCTCAAGCCAGATGGGCCCGTGCTCAAGCTGGCGAGCTCGGGGTCTCGAACCTGGGTCTTCCACATCCCAGTCCGACGCTCTATCCACTGCGCCACTGCCTGGTCAGTCTGAGCAGTCTTAAATGACAGCAAAACACTACAAATATTGCTACTATTAATTTTGAAGAGAAGAAAGCATATGTACCCTTCAGGGGCTCATTGCTGTATCAGGGAGCTTTATATATATAGCTAGGATAACACTTGAAAGCTTACTACATGCCATGAATATTGACACCTTTAGATTGAAATGTGCACCTACAAGTTCACATAAAATTTATTTTTATTTTTTGAGAGAGACAGGAACATCAATCTGCTCCTGTATGTGCCCTGACTGGGGAATCAAACTGCCAAGCTCCGCACTCCGGAACGATGGTCCAACCAACCTAGCTATAGGGCCAGGGCTTGAATTTTCTTTTTTAATTGATTGGTTTTTAGAGAGGGGAGGGGGAAGAGAAGCATTCATTTGTTGTTCCACTCAGTGGCGCATTCATTGGCTCCCCATGTGTGCCCCGACCAGGGATCAAACCCGCAACCTTGTCATTTTGGGACAACCCGCTTAACTGATTGAGCTAACCGGCCAGGGCAGATAAATTTTTTAATGTGCCTATTTATAAGAAAATAAAGACATAGAGACTAGAGGTCAGCAAACTACAGCTCACTTACCATCTGTTTTCATATATCCTGTGAGCTAAAAATGGTACTTCTTATTTTTTTAAAAAACTTTTTTTTAAAATTTCTTTTTATTTTATTCATTTTAGAGAGGAGACACAGAGTGAGAGAGAGAGAGAGAAAGGGGGGAGGAGCTGGAAGCATCAACTCCCATATGTGCCTTGACCAGACCAGTGCAGGGTTTTGAACTGGTGACCTTAGTGTTCCCAGGTCGACGCTTTATCCACTGCGCCACCACAGGTCAGGCCAGTACTTCTCATTTTTAAAGTGGCTGAAAAAATTCAAGTATAATATTGCATGGTACATGAAAAATACACAAAGTTCAAATTTTAGCGTTCATAGATAAAGTTTTGTTGGAACGCAGGCATGCCTGTTCACCTACATGTTATCTATGGAGGCTTTTGCACTACAAAAGCAGAGTTGAATGGTTCAGCAAAAGATCATCTGGTCCTTTATAGGAAAGCTGGCCAACTCTTGAGTTAGAGGCTGAGGGTTTGGTGACAGAGAATGGAGAAGATCAAGGAAGAATCCTGGAGTAGAGCATAGGGAAATGTCTTCTGACAAATGTGCCTTGCCTTGTGGTACCTTGTGGATCACCCACACTCCTTCCTGGGTCTTCACTCTTTCATGTGATTCTAGTCATTTGTTCTGTGAGGGCCTACTGTGTGCCAGGCTCCAGAGAGAAAAGATTGCCCAAGCCAGAGCAGTCCTTGCCCTCCCTCACAGAGCATATGTTCTGTTAAGGGGAGTGAGGTGAGGCAGGAGGGCAATGGACAAGAAAAGGTAAGATAGGACAATGGGCAGTGATTTGAGCTTGGTTGGTGGGCAGTCACTATGGGTGGTCAGGAAGAGTCTCTTGGAGGAGCTGGAAATACTGAAAAGAAGTGAGCCTTGAGAAGAGCTGAGAGAAGGTTGTAATAAGAGGAGAAAAATAGCACATGCTGGATGGTGCCTGGTGCATTTGAGGAACAGGAGAGAGTGAGGCAGGGGAAGTGAAGGGAGCTGACAGCTGAGAGGTGACAGTGACTGTGGCCAGACCAAGCAAGTGGTGGGCCACAGTGAGGAGATCGGGTTTCATCCTAAACACAGTGAAGCATCACGAGAAGATTGTAAGCCAGGACATGACAGGAACCCAGGTCACACAGCGTGAATCTATCTATAAGCATGGCAGGGAAATAATGTGACTGGCTCCACATGTAGTACAAGGAAGACTGGGTGAGGGATATAGGAGGAGAGCAGACAGCCTCCCCTATCAAAGGCAGGGGACCTCTAGCACTCCAATGCAGGTTGCCTGGAGAGGCCCTCTGCTCCACAAGTTGAGAATGATCCAGCTGACCACTGGTTCTGGTCGCAAAGCAAGCAATGCAGCATTTTTCCTCGAAAGTGTAGAGTTCCTCTGCTGAATCCCTGAGTCCCCTGGCAGGGAGTAGAAAGCTAAATTTAAAGATGTGCTAATTGGGACAGTCTGATCTGGCCTCGTGCTCCAGCTGAGGATCTTCTGAGGCCACAGCGCCAGCTCAGATGTCCCCACATCTGGCTGCAGCTACCCATCAGATCCAAAAAGCACAATTATAGACACATTCTCTTTGAGGGTCTGTTATGTGTCCCACACCTCATGGTGTACCAGCATGTGGGCACTGGAGCCAGACAGGCCTGGGTTCAAAGCCCAGCCCACCATTTCCTGTGACCTACGGTAAGCCTTGGCATTCTCTGAACCTCAGCTTTCCCATCTGTGAAATGGGTCTGAGAGTGCTCACCTCACAGGTAACAGGCACTGCTCATCCCCTCCCCTCACCAATATTCATTGGCTTTAAAAATATGTCCTGAGTACCTACTATATGCTAGATACTAAGCCACAGCAATGAAGGACACCATCCAAAGTCCCTGAGTTGGGAAGCTGATATTCTAGAAAGGATGCAGCTAGCAAACAAGATAAACAATAAAATGTATGGTCTATTGTCCATGGTAGCTCTACAGAGCTACAGGAGAGGGGATGTGAAGTGTCAGTGGACTGAAATATTCTGTAGGGTTGCTGCAGTGCTGGATATGTCCGAGGAAGTGTCACACACAGAAGGCACAGCTAATGCAAAGGTCTTAAAGTGGAAGCAAGCCTGGAAGTTCTGAGAAAGAGGAAGAAAATGCACCCTCCTCCCCATCTCCTTTGGTCCCAGCTTCCTCTGCTCCTGGTTTGGCTAGAAGAGTCCTTAAATGAAGAGGTGTACCCTTCTTTGCCAGCTTCCTGCTTCCTATTGGCTGGACTGAAGGTGGAATAGTTGGAGATCCAGCAGCCATCTTAGATCAATAGGTGGAAGTTTGAGTGACGAGAAAGGAAGAGCAACAAGATGGCAGGAGCCTGGATCTCTGACACTGAGGATTGCCTCTCTCAGAAAGCATTAATTTCTATCTAATTCAAGCCTCTAGCACTTGGTATCTTCTATCCCCTGTAGCCAATCCTAATCTTAACTGATACATTATGTAAAGTATCTGTGACATGATTCCCTTTGTTCACTGTCTACAGTGATTTTTGTCTGTATTTGTAAAGAACAAGAAATATGTCCTGCCTTTGAGAAGTTTACAACCCCACTGGAAGTATCACAGGCCTGACATCTAGCCCCAGCCAGCTGTGTGACCATTGGCAAGTAGCCTTGCCTCTCCGGGTCTTAGCTTCCAATCCTGAAATGAGAAGATTGACCCCCAAAATCTCCAGGAGTTTGGAGAACAGGGGGCTATGCAAATCCCAACAGTCAAATAGGAGAAGGTGAGACATGAAGAACAAAAAGCATTCGGGCAGGGGATGAGGGGCCCATCAGGGTTCCTCTGCTGCAACAGAAGCCAATCAATAGCATCTGATTCATTGCACAGAAGGCAGATATATCAGCTCATGGAAGAGACTCCCAAGAGATTAATCTTCCTAACTGGGTTTAGGGCAACTTAATCTGATTCTCAGATTCCACATCATAGAGACTGTTCATTTCAACACCCCACTACGGGCCCATTTTCAGTAGTAGAAATTCTTTTGGTCGCAAGTGACAGAAACCCCCTTCTGAGCAACCAAAAAGCAAAGACCAGCTTCCTATACTAGGCATAGAATAAACTCCAGGTGTGGCTGAATCCAAGAATTTGAATTCTTCCTGTGAGATTCTGTCTGTCTCTTTCTCAGCTCTGCTTCCTCTGGGCTGGCTCCTTCTCAGACAGGCTGATGGGCTCAGTCACCAAGGCCAGGTCCATGCCTATCACACAGTGAGATGAAACAGCTAGTGCCTCTAGCAAGGGGTCTTTTCAGGGCATAGAAGTGAGGTCTTGCTTTGAGAAGGCTTCATCAAAATGGGCCAGTTGAGATGAGCATGGGATGAGCATGGGATGAGATGGAGATGCCAGTTGGGTGGGGGAAGTGCATTCCAGGCAGAGAGGACAGCAGTGCAAAAGCAGGCAAATTCCTTCAGTGCAGGGTTGCCAGACTGTTGTGCGCTTAGTGGGAGAAGAGGCAGACGAGGCCAGGAAGGTAGCTGGAGGCAGAGAACATGAAGAACCCTGAATGCCAGATTATTTTTGTGGGGTGGTTAATGGGGGACGGGTCAGATGATGAACTCAGAGCCCGGGGAACTTTGGCTAGGGCCGCCCACACAACCCAGCGCCAAAACAAAGTTCCCAGAGGACTTTGGGAGAGGAACGACCATCTGTCAGCCAGTGAAATTTCACTACATCATAACTACTTGCCCACCCTAGAGGACCCCTTTAACTACCTCTCACACAGTCAAATTAGGGCGACTCACCTAGCCTCTGAACCCCGGGGCTGGGGGACATCGGCGGGCTGGATGCGTGGTACTCAATAAAGCAGTGTGCTATTCCACACTTTGTGGCTCTCGGTCCTCCTGTTCCGTCTTTCTCCGCGGGGAAAAACACCTTACAGTTTTAGGCTCTATCCTGCGGGCAGCAGGAGCTATGGGAGGATTTAGAGTAGGGGAGGGCCACAGTCACGTTTTCCTCCCTTGGCAGATGGTAGCAAGGAGAAAAACTGGAGGCAGCCAAGAAGAGCAGGGAAGGGGCTGCTGTGTCATCAGCCTGTACCGGTTGGGTGGTTGGGAGAGGGTCAAAGAACTTCTGGAACCAAGTTGACAGGACTGGAATATTGAGTGAGGGTGAAGAGCCTGAAACTGGGAAATTCTGGTATGTGCCTGTCCAATGATGTGGTCACCATCTGGCAGGTAGAAGAGAGGGGCTAATCTCTAGCAGGAATGAGAAACTGGTGTCGCCACCCCTGGGGACAGGAAGACCCACGGAGTCTTTGTAATCTAAAATGGCCAATTCTGGGATGCCTCCAGGAATGGGGAGCTCACCCAATCCATAGTTCTGACCCACATAAACCATAGACTCAAATCTGTCCCTCTAGAGCAGTGGTTCTTAACCTGGGTTCTATCGAACTCTAGGGGTTCGATGAGTTGGTCTCAGGGGTTCGGAGAAGCCTCTGCCGCGGAGACCAGAATAAAGTAATACCGTAATTTGTTGTGAGTTCATGCACTTTGTTGGTTTTGTTCTTTGAGCAAGGTGATGTTCATGCACGGCTCATTTTGTGCACCAGTAAAAAAACATATACCTATGTCTTGAATTTGGGGAAAAAAATCATATTTTATTTATCACTAAAGAAGGGTTCGGTGAATGCGCATATGAAACTGGTGGGTTCGGTACCTCAAAAAAGGTTAAGAACCACTGCTCTAGAGTTAGGCACAGCTCAGTGCCCCATGCCCACACCCTGGAGGACTCCTTGTACCCTAGGCCAGCACTCAGAGGTTTGGGCACCTGATGCTGTCTCCTTAAGTCTGTCTTTCCCCTGTCTCACCATCTTTGCTTCCTGTCATCATGTGACAAGGACTCCTGAGGGTCCTGGAAAGGATGTAGTTATTACTCAGACACGATCCATTCACAGAGGGAGAAAGCCAGCTGGGTCAGATCCTCTTCCTGTCTCCGACTGCATCAAGAAGGTCTTCACAGGGTGCCAGGACCTCTTAACAGAGATGTCAGATCCTGTCCTTGCTGAACAAAGAGAAGGCAGGCCTCCTCTGTGGGGCCTGAGGCCACCGTGGTCTGGTGAGAATCTAGTGATGTGGTGGGTTTCCACTTTGTCTATTTTGATGCTGCATTTCTATTTTTGGCAATTGATGATGGTTTGCCATATATGGTGGGCCCTTGTTACCTGACAATGCCTGCTGCAGGATCCCAGCCCTATGCTGGTGACTGGGAGGCAGGGGATGGGTCACACCATGGGACTATACTGCAGCTGGATCTGTGGAGCACAGGGAGCCCTGCTTAGCAGGAATGTTCTCAGAGGATCTTCTGTGCAAATACTACCACCACCAATAAATTACACCACCAGGTGAGAAAGGTGTCCTCTCGCTCCTCCTCTTCCTGCCCACTTCCCTTGCTGGGGATAAGCTTGTTGCTGGTTGGAGGGTCCCCTTCTGGAACTTTCCCCACTGATTTACTCTCTCCTGTATGACATAAATAGGATCATGCTGTTTTTACTGTGCCACATCCTGGGAGTGGTAGTTTTCAACAACTGTAGATTTTAGCACCTTAATACATAGTTTTCTAGTTTTTGTTGCATAATATTTCACATTATGACTGTTCTGTGATTCTTGAAACTGGACTACAATTCCCAGAAATCCCATGATGCCTTGGAAGCACAGCCGCTAAGGTTTTAGGGGTAGCATAAGGTTAAATACAGGACCCTGGCTATCTGGGGATCTTGGTTCTTCACCCTCCTAAAATCAGCTTCATCCTTGTCCAAGTGGACTCCTGCATTAGAAAGAATGGTGAGGGAGCCCACAGAGCTCTCACTGAGGGCCAGGCCCAGTGCTTGGTCATCTAAAACTCATCCAGCTGTCCTCTGAGAGGGATACCAGGGCTGCCTGGCTCTATAGAGAAGGAAATGGGGCCAGAAGGGCAGTTCTGCCTCTGGCACAGCTGGGTGAGCCCGGTCAAGCCCCATTGTTACTCTCCAAAGGAGGGCTGCTCTCCCTGGAGGCCTCCAGTTCCACATGATTTTTTGCCTGTGGTCCTAATTTTTCCATAATGATGACGATACTGAGATAGCTGTGGACATTTCTGGGTTGCTTTCTTTGCATCGGGCACCAACAGCCCTCTACAGCGACAAGTAATTAATTAAATGAGCCCCCGCTGGCAGAAGAGGTGACTGAGGGCGTTGGAATCGCAGAGTCAGAAGGTCCACTGCGTCGTCTGGGCTCTTCAGCTTGCTTATCTTCCCGACAGGCAACTCACTCTCTCATCTCCACTTCCCGCGCGCGCTCGCGTTGCGGCACCTACTCGACGCTCAAGCCCTCGGTCTCTCAGGATGAGGGAGGTGGAGGGTGAGTGTTCCGCGGCTCCACGCCAGGATGCAGCGTGGAGGCCGTGAGCGCCTCCAGTACCTACCAGGGCGGCTAGGAAGGTGTTGGGGACCGCGGGGGCGGGGCGGGGAGGGGCCGGCGGCGGCGCGCAGAGCAGACCGCAGTGCGACCGGCGCTAGGACCCGCAGGGGCCTCCCCGGCCGCGGAGTCTCCCGCTCCCCCCGACCCCAGCCCACCTCCCCTCCGCCTAAAATGAGGAAACGGAGGAACTTGCTCCAGGTTGTGCAGCCTGGACCTCCTCCCCGCGCGCAGCCAGCGCGCGGGAGCCCTCCTGGGGGCGGGGCCGGGGCGCGGCCGGGAGACGCCCCCTGAGCAGGTGAGCGGCCGAGCGGGCGGCGGGAAGGTGGGGAGAGACGGCCGGTACCATGAGAACCGGAGGGTTCCGGGAGGCCCATGCGTGCGCGGGAGAAGCTGGCGAGCGCACAAATGTGCGCGTCCAGGGCGCGCGCCGGGTACAAGACTGGGGCAGGGGTGGTTAGAGGCGATCAGACGCGGGTCTCCACCCAGGAGTTATTTTCTTGGGTGGGGTGTGTGCGTATCAGCGAGCCCCTGGGTGTGTGTACCCGCGCGTCCACGTGGAGGGGTGTGCGGTGTGACCAAGATGCGTGTGCGTGGCCCTACATGTAGCTCTGCGTGCCCGGGTGGCCCAGCGTATGGAGCCCAGGTGTTCAAGTGTGGGTCTGTGTGCTGTGAGGGAGGGACAGATACGTTTCCAGATGTCTGAGCACCTGTATGTGTGGGCACACTTGTAGACAGGTGTGCACAGCCTGTCTCTAGGGAGACATGCCTTTGCTTGTATACCTGTGTGTCTGTGTTCAAGCCCCGTGTGTTTCTTGTGTGCTCGTGTGTACATGGATCGGTGTGTGGGAACAAGTAGGGCTGGGAATTTAAGGAGGCGCATCCTGAACCCACCCTACTGCTCAGCGTTTGTTTCGGGTTCGATAGGGGAGGCGGGGTGGAAAAGGCCCTGCCCAAGCAGCAATGAAGGACTTTGTGTCTCCATCCTGGAGTTGCATGGGGATGGATTTGAGAGGTTCAGCTGGCCAGTCAGATGAGCCCAGCAGGACTGCACTGTCCCACTGTAGGGTCAGAGTTTCTTAGGAATGACCCTGAATCATTCTGTATTTCCCTGCCCTGCTCCTGCCCACTCACCAGAAAAGAGGAAGAAACTGGCTGGATTGGATTGGGTAGCACCAAGCACCTCTTGTGCTCTGTGGGCGGCTGGGGCCTGATCCAGGCGCCTCCCTCCTCCCCAGCCCGTGACACTTGTTCCGTGCTCATCTTGGTCCTCGGTTTCCTTTTTTTTCCATTGTTTTTTTGGGAACAATGGTGGAGTTAGGCTCCATGGTTTCCTCACTGGTGTTTCATGGCTGCAACTCTGCTTAGGAACTACCCTCAGTAAAGGCCACCTTCCCAAAGGGGCTTGGAGAACCAGTGTCTGGGACTCCACCCTGGGGATGCCCCTGCTGTTGCCTCCAACTGGCCTGGGCTGGAAGTGGTAGTGATGGCCCCAGCCTGGCTTGAATCTCTGCTCACCAGCTGGTCTCTGCCTCCTCCGCAGGTGAACTCTCACTTTCTCTACACCTGGCACCCCTGCCCATCCCAGCCAAGATGCCCACTGTGAGTACCCCTAACCTGGGTGCCTGTGTCCCTGGCCCTTCCTTTGCTCAGTCCATGCCCACAAGACCTCAGCTCCATGGGGAAGGTGGATGTACATCGTCTTTAGCTAGTGTCTCTGTCATTTGGTGTTGTGTTTCTTTCACTTTTTCTTCCTGACCTTCTGTCTTGAGAGCCCTCTGTGACTAATAAATCTCTGCTCGCTGCTCCTGTGTCCTCTCTCCTCTTCTCCCTCGTTCTCCTGTTTTCTCTGTCTCAATCCAATCTTTCTCTCTTGGGAGTATCTCCCTTTATGCCCTGTCTGTCCCTCTCCCCCATGCCTCCTGCCCAGAGGCGCTGGGCCCCAGGCACCCAGTGCATCACCAAGTGTGAGTACACGCGCCCAAAGCCCGGAGAGCTGGCCTTCCGCAAGGGTGACATGGTCACCATCCTGGAGGCTTGTGAGGTGAGCTGTGGCCAGAAGGCCTGGGTGTGATTGGGTACAGGACTCTACCAGGAAATCCCCCCTCACACACATGCACACATATACACTGACCCCTGGCTTCCTCTGTGGCAGAGCAAGAGCTGGTACCGAGCCAAGCACCATGCCAGTGGGCAGGAGGGGCTGCTGGCAGCTAGCGCGGTGCGGGAGCGCGAGGCCCTCTCAGCTGACCCCAAGCTCAGCCTCATGCCGTGAGTTGTGGGTTAGGCCTTGGGATGGGGGTCAAGAGGGCCTGCCCAGCCTGGCCCAACTGGCCCTCCCACCACTGCAGGTGGTTCCATGGGAAGATCTCTGGCCAGGAGGCAGTTCAGCTGCTGCAGCCACCAGAGGATGGGCTGTTCCTGGTGCGTGAGTCCGTGCGACATCCCGGTGACTATGTACTGTGCGTGAGCTTCCGCCATGACGTCATCCACTACCGGGTGCTGCACCGAGATGGCCGCCTGACCATAGACGAGGCCATCTGCTTTTGCAACCTCATGGATATGGTGGAGGTGCACCCCTGACCCCAAAGCCACATGTTCCCCAATGTCAAGGAGGGGCCCTAGACCCTGCCCCATTCCAGCAGCTGGTGGACATGGGATGCCCAGAGCCACATGCTCCCAGTGCAGAGAAGGAGCTGATGCCCATGGATCACTAACCATATAGGTGGTCTGGGTCCCACCTCCAGGGATGGGCTTGCTCCTCCCAGGACCTCCAGGAACCTCCAAGTTGACACCAATCCAGAGATCCTCCCCATCCTCCCCCCCACCTACATCCACTCCCATTCTCAAGGAAACCAGCCCAACACATCCTGTGGGAACCAAATCCCTCTCCTCAGCAGTTTATGCCCACTCCATCCAGTGCCCACCGCCAGGAAGGGGACAGGCAGCAGGGGTGCCTGTACCCCGTGGTTAGACACAACCACCTCTGCCCCACCCCACCCTGCAGCATTACAGCAAAGACAAGGGGGCCATCTGCACGAAACTTGTGAAGCCCAAGAGGAAGCAGGGGGCCAAATCGGCAGAGGAGGAGCTGGCCAAGGGTAGGGGTCTGCGCTTTCTGCTCAGGTTCGCCCTGCCTGGGGAGGTGGGACCCCAGGGCTTAGCACACAGCAGCACCTGAGCATGGCACTGTACCTGGCACTGTGGTAGAAGACCTGGGTTGCCCCTGGGTCAGAAAGGGGGCACCCACAGACACCAGTCAGCCCAAGATTGAGCCGGTATTCCCCCCATGTCCCCATCATCTGCCCTTCACCTGAGCCAGAAACCCACCTTCCAAAATCCACTTCATGCCTCCTCTGGCCTGGCCTCAGCCCTTCCCATCAGAGCACCTCCTTCCAGGGGGGCACACCCCGGTCCTCCTGATCTGTGTCTCTCTGCCCACAGAAGCAACTTTCTACTTGAAAGTCCACCCACATCATTCCCTGCTTTGAGGGAGGTCCTGCAGCTCCTCTGCCTTCCAGAACCTCTACTTATACCTGAGGCTTCTTTCCTGCCTCATCTACAGGGCCCCTTCTCCATTCACAAGTCCCCCTGGTGTGACTCATTTCCTCTCATGCCTCTGTGCTGTTATGCATTCTGTTCCCTTCACCTGAAATGCCTTTCCATCCTCTGTAGTAAAATCATAAATACTCGAATCCCAAAGCAAAGGCTCCCAACCATAGCCACCCCTATACTCTTTTGACCCTGATCTTGGCTGTCTCCTTGGAAGCATGTGTTTCTCCTGGGGAATCTGAATGTCTTGGGGGTGGCACCTGGTTGGAGGCTGGTGTCACCATGCTTGATACCTAAGCGCTCCTGATTTGGATGGGGAGGAGGCCTATAGAACCTGCTAGAGAAGAGAAGTGGAGGAGAATACTGGCCTGCTTAAGGGGTAAGAGAGGTCTTACTGGTCTCCATAGCTGTTGTAATTTTTGCTCTGTATGTGTCCCTGGGAGGCCAGAGGTGAAGGACTGTAAAGAGAATATCCCTCGGGGCATTTGGAGGGACAGTCTCCAAGTAGAAGAGATGGATATCCCTGTAGGGTAGGCTCTGTTACCTTCAGCCACATGATGACCAGCACCAGAAATGGGGTGTGTCAGACATGCTTTGGACCATTGGTGGGAAGAGAGGCCACCCAAATGTGTGCCCACAGCTGTGGGAAACACTACCTGGTCTTTCCAGGTGGTGCCTCTGATGGGAGAGATTGGGGAAGCCTTTACCCCTCTGACCAGGTCTTTGCCCCACAGCTGGCTGGTTACTGAACCTGCAGTATTTGACCTTGGGAGCGAAGATCGGAGAGGGGGAGTTTGGAGGTGAGTGGGAGTGTGGGTGGGGGGACTGAAGGAAGGTGGGGGGTGTTCAGATTTTGGAGTCACAGAGATAAATTCACCTCCATATTTAATACCTACCTACTTGCTGGGTGGCTGAAGACAAACTTCCTCTCTCTGAGCCTGTTTCTTCCTCCTTGGAAGGGGTTTGATAACAACTCATGAGGAGTAAGTTAGCTCAGGCAAGCACCCAAGAAGTGAATCCCTCACCTCAAGGCTTTTGCACATGCTGATCCCTCTGCTTGCAATACATTCCCTGAAATGATGATTCTGGATGTCTCTGAGGCTTAGAGCAGGGGCCTGCTGACTTTCTCTGTAAGGGGCAGAAGTACAAATATTTCCGGCTTTGCAGGCCTGACATTCAGTCACATCTGCTCAGCTCAGTATTTGTAGCAGGAAAGCAGCCCGAGATGATGGGTAAACCAATGGTTTGGTCATGTGTTAATAAAACTTTATTTGTGGACATCGAATTTTATATTTTCTATAATGTTCATGTGTCATGAAATAATATTCTTTTGATATTTTTTAACCATTTAAGAATGTAAAAATCATTCTGAGCTCATGGGCCTTGCAAAAACACATGATGGGACAGGATTTGGCCTTAGGGCCAGAGTTTGCAGATCCCTGGATTCTCTTTGATCAGGGGTTTAGAGCTTGTATGGGAGAGGAGGTTTCCAGGCCTGGGCACCCGAGGCTATGTTGGTGTACATGGGGGTCAGTGTGAGTGGGGATGTCCCTGTGTTTGCTCCCATCTCTTTTGGGTCCTGGTCTTCATCCCACTCCCCAGCGGTCCTGCAAGGCGAGTACCTGGGCCAGAAGGTGGCCGTGAAGAACATCAAGTGTGATGTGACAGCCCAGGCCTTCCTGGATGAGACAGCAGTCATGACGTGAGTCCCCAGTGGGGGTCAGGCATCCTGGGATCAGGGTTCTGGCTGTGCCTTCACCCCCCCCCCCCACTTCCCCTCAGGAAGATGCAGCATAAGAACCTGGTGCGTCTGCTGGGCGTGATCCTGCACCAGGGACTCTACATCGTCATGGAGCACGTGAGCAAGGTATGATGGGACTGAGGTTCAGGTGCAGGTTGGGGAGGCAGCCAAGAAGCCTCAAACCCCAGCCCCGTGTCCCCCGACACAGGGCAACCTGGTGAACTTTCTACGGACTCGGGGCCGGGCCCTTGTGAACACCCCCCAGCTCCTGCAGTTTTCCCTGTGAGTGGGACCCCTGTGGGGCGTGGAGGGGGATTTCCAACGTCTAGGGGAAACCAAGGCACAGAGCAGGAAGGAGCCTGACCTTGGGAGTTTTTGACCTGGTCACTGGAGCCCCCTTGGCCCGACCCCTCCCTAGGCACGTGGCTGAGGGCATGGAGTACCTTGAGAGCAAGAAGCTGGTGCATCGAGACCTTGCCGCCCGCAACATCCTCATTTCTGAGGACCTGGTGGCCAAGGTCAGCGACTTTGGCCTGGCCAAAGCTGAGCGGAAGGGGCTGGACTCCAGCCGGCTGCCTGTCAAGTGGACGGCACCTGAGGCACTCAAACACGGGGTGAGTGCCCCTCTGTCCCTAGGGACCTTGGTGCCCCAGCTCCACTGTGTGACCCTGGGCATGTGTCTTGGCCTCTCTGAACCTCCAAGGGAGATGGTTTTGCCTCCCCAGTGAGTACTTGGCCCATAGTTCTTTTTAATCCCCAGCTGGTCTCTCTTGTGTATGACCCTGTCTGGGCCTCAGTTTCCCCATTTCCAGGCTCAGTGCTAAAGGCAAGAATAACCAACCACCTCCCTGCGCTGAGTCTGAGCTCCACTTGGTCGAGGGGGCAAGGACTCAAGGAATGCAGTCTATTAGGAAGAGACCAGAAAGTGAAGGTCAACCAAGGAGGACTTCTTGGAGGAATCAGGGGCTGGAGTCAAAACCCTGAAGGGTCGCTCCTCACCCTGGTCTTGGGCCCCACAGAAATTCTCCAGCAAGTCCGATGTCTGGAGTTTTGGGGTGTTGCTGTGGGAGGTCTTCTCATATGGCCGGGCTCCGTACCCTAAGATGGTGAGCGTGGTCTGGGTGAGGGAGGCGCTGGGTGCTAAGTGGATCTGGGGCTGTGGCCCTGAATCCCAGCCCACATCGATGTGCCCTCTTCCCACAGTCGCTGAAGGAGGTGACAGAGGCTGTGGAGAAGGGGTACCGCATGGAGCCCCCTGAAGGCTGCCCAGGCCCTGTCCACACCCTTATGAGCAGCTGCTGGGAGGCAGAGCCGGCCCGGCGGCCACCTTTTCGAAAACTGGCTGAGAAGCTGGCCCGGGAACTCCGCAGCGCAGGCGCCACAGGCCATGTTGAAGGGCAGGATGCTGATGGTTCTACCTTGCTGCGCAGCCAAGAGCCTTAACCCTACGTGGTGGGGCCATGGGCCCGAGGACCAGGAGAGGAGGGGGCTCAGGGTGGGGACACAGGCCAGGCCTAAGGAGGGTCAGGACCAGCAAGCTGTCCACCTAGCTCACAGCGCAGAAGCCGGCCCCTCACTGGGGGCTCAGGGTGGCCCCTGGACACCACAAACCTGGGGAGAAGGATTGGTGCCTCGATAAAGACTGGCTCCAAGAACTGTGGGCATCTGAGTCTCTCTCTGTGACCCCCAGCATCCTCTTAGCCCAGGGGGTCCACACTGCCCCCCACCATCATTCAGCTTGGGACTAACCACCTGCCAGTCATTTGCCTGCTGAGTGGCCTGCCCAGCTATGATCCCCTGGCAGCCACTGTGGGGAAACAGACCCATGGGATAGAGCCAGAAGACTCCAGACCAGGGATCATCGCCACCCTGTGAACCCAGTTGCCATTACCCCCAGATCCCCACTGTGGTCCATTTGTGGGAGTCATACTTAACCCTCAAATTTTCAACCCTTGGGCGGGTGCCCAGCCTTTGGGGTACCAGGCTTCAAGGATCATGAGAGATTTGCCCTTCAAAGCAGGTGTATAGGAGCCAGGGAGGGCCTGCCACTGCAACTGCGTCCCCACCTAGGATGCTCTAGTGCAGCCACCTACGTCCTCTAGCTGTCACAACCCAATAGCCTGACCCAATGACTCCAGGAGACTCAAGAAAAGTCCGTTGAGCAGCCTGTCAGGAGGCCCCGCCCTATTGTCCACTCTGGTGAGAGGGCTGTGCTCCAGGTTGCTCCCCAGGTTCTAATCCTGACTTGCCCCTAGCTGTGTGGCCCTAGGGCAGTCCCAGGCAAACTACAGGGATTGGTCCTCCTACGTGGGCCCCACCAGTCTCAATGAACAGGCATCTTGGTGAGGGGAGGGGAGGATAAGGACCCAGAGGGGGAAGAAAGTGAAGGGCTGAGCACTCACAGCTAGCTGGTGCTCAGTTATTGCTATGACTGTCTGCCACCCCATCTCAGTTGATGTTCCCATCCAGACAGCCTCTAGGATGCTTGGAGAGGGTCTTGTACCAGGCTGGGTGCTGTCCAACCCAGAACCCACCGAGCTGGGGAGGGGATACCAGGCCTTAGCACACCCTCTCACTTCTGCTCACCCATCCTGCCTGAGCTGGGCCTGAGCTAGAGAAATGCCCCAAGGTCGCATTGACCTCTGAGGTGCCCCTTGAAGCCAGCCCACCTTCTGGTCTCAGTTTCTTCACCAGCAGCTGAAGGGGTTAAGTGATTCTTCCTGGGGAAGAAATAAGAGTGGGAGGCAGAGAGTGGCCTGCGCTCGCGCGCGCGCGCGCACACACACACACACACACTGCCTCCCACCCCACCCCGCCCCCTTCCTTCCTTTCTAATCCAGCTGGAGGGGCCGCCTGTCCCTGGGGCCTGCCCCACTCCGCCCCTAATCCGGCCCTCTAAGCTGACACAGCGTCTGCACCTTCAGCCACTTCCTGCTAAATCGTGAAAGCCCCGCTGCACCTGACCCGGATCCCTCCTGCAGCCTCTGAACCAACCGGACCAATTAGCTAATTGGGGCCTGAGAACTGAGCTGCTTGTTAACGTTTTAAAGTGATGAAGCAATTAGGGGAATTACCTGTCTGCCCCACGGCCTGGCTCCCCTAGCCACAGAGCCCAGAGCCTGTCTTAAAGTTGGGGTAGCCGAGACCCGGAAGGGCCCAGGGAAACAGTAGCTGCCCCGCCTGCTCAGCCCTCCCTTGTGGAACAGTGGGAGCCCCAGCTGGCTCCTCCTCTAAGGCCGCCGGTCCCTGCAGTTGCACCTGATTCCTCCAGGGCCTAGTTACCCCTCTGGGTGTGTGCGCATGTGTGTGTGCCTGATATTGTCTCTCCATGTGTGTGTCTCTCCCCACAAAACCAACATTCCAGAAGGATCTCTCTTTTGTACTTGCTCCCCAGGCCATCTGAGGGCCTGGATTTCCTCCACCTGGACAACCTCCCTCCACTAAACCCAGCAACTGGTTTTCAGGCCTTACCTTGGCCCCTCATCCCCAGCCTCCTCCTCTCCATTTTCAGGGTAACTCCAGCCCTAGCCCCCAGGCTTTGTGGATTGGGTGGGTTGGCAAACTAGACTTGGGGTCTTACCCCGGACCCTGCTCTTAGGCCACTGTCTCTGACAATTCCATCATCCACCTGTCCCCAACACAGGGACCTGGGTATCACCCTCTGCTCCTTCCTCCCCAGACTTTGTTTCCCCCGGAATTTCTTTCCTGCCCCCTCCTCCCACTCTGCCATCCCCACTGCCCTTGCTCTTGCCTCTAGCCTCCTGGCTTTCCATCTTGCCCGCAATAGGTACTGGTCCAAAATGCCAGATGATTGTGCTCCTTCCCTGCTCCACAAACACCCATGGTTCCCTAGTACCCTCCCCTTCACACACAGCCTTGTCATAATTTGCAGCCTTGCCCTCCATCCCCTATTCTGATCACTCATTAAAAGAGTAGCCCCACTTTGCATGGCCTTCCCTTCCCTGCTTGAGTTTTCTCCCTCAACCTCTGACATTAACTACATTTTACTTAAATGGTTGCCGATTCCCCAACTAGGATGTTAGCTCCAAGATTTGTATCTGTTTTGTTCACTGGTACACAGTAAGTGCTCAATAAATGCTTATTGATACTTCAAAACTCAGCTAATAGGTGTCCTATTCCATGCCCTTGTTCAGTGTCCAGAGGAGCCAACTAAAATGCCTGGACTTCTAGAGACCTCTGCTTCCCTAGTTCCATTGATATCCATGAATCTTAGAGTGCTTTTCCTGTCCTCACTGATAAAAATAGTAAGAGCAGACATTCACTGAGCACTCACTGTATGCCAATCACTGTGCGATGCTCTTAATCCCCTCCTTGAGTCCCATTGAAAGCCCCATGGGGTAGGCCCTGGTGTCTATATTTTACAGACAGGAAAACAGAGATGGGGAGGCCCTTGATGGTGTCCTACTGCAAAGGGAGGAGGACTCAGGTCAACAGTGTCCCCTCAAACTCCTTCTACCCCAACCCTCCCCTGCCTGGTCCTGTCAGCAGCTCAGGGTAGCCAGATGGGAGGGGCCACCTCAATTAATCACCTTGTACTAATCCTCCCCCCACCCACACCCACACCCTTGGGACTGGCTGGGACAGGCCACTGGGCCTGCTGGGGTGGGAGCCCTGTGGATACCTAGGCTGGCAAGGGGCTGTTAGGGGTGGTGAGTACTGGGCAGGTGGGCAAGGCAGGCATGGGGAACTTGGGGGGTACAGAGAGCCCACTAGGGCAGAGGACTTGGGGGTAAGGAAGCATTGCACCGGAGCAGTGTCCCAACCTGCTATCCTTGAGTTCCTAGATACAGAGGAAGACAAACAGAAAGACAGAAATGTAGGAGGAAAAAAAAAAAAAAGAAATGTAGGAGGAGAGAGGCAGTCAGGGAGAGCTTAGGACAGAGAGAGAAAATAGAGGTTAGGGGACAGAAACAGAAAAAGAATCAGAGAGGGAAGTGGAGGCAGAGAGGTAGAACATGAGATAGCCTGAGATCCACAGATAGAGACTGGGGGAGGCAGAATGAATGCAGGACCTGAAAAAGCCCCTTCGCATCTTACCCCAGACCCAACAGGTGCTGGGGGCTCCCCTGCCCTCCCCAGCTGGCAGTCCCTCCTGTTGCAAGCCCAGGTGGAGGTGAGGAGGAGCCATGTTCCTGAGCCCCAGCGAGGGGCCTGTGGCTGAGGGTGGGGGGCCAGCACCCTGCGAGGAGTCCCCCAAGAAGAAGCACAGGAGAAACCGCACCACCTTCACCACATACCAGCTGCACCAACTGGAGCGAGCATTCGAGGCCTCTCACTACCCAGATATTTACAGCCGTGAGGAGCTGGCAGCCAAGGTGCACCTGCCGGAGGTGCGAGTGCAGGTGAGGGCACCCCTCAATGACCCCAGGAGGGAGCCAGAGCGAGATAGGGACTTTCCCAGTGCATGGGTAGAAGAGAAACTGGGAAGGCTGCCTGGAGGAGGGGATGTGGGACTAGAGCTGTGACATCTGAGTAGGAGTTTGCCAACTAGAAAGGAGAAAGGGCATTTTCCTGGGCATCCAAACAGCATGCACAAGGATATGCAGGGGTTAAGTTAGAGGGATTTCCATTGAGCTGGGTGAGACATGGGTGGAAGGAAAGGCAGAAAATGAAGCTGAGAAACCTTGTAAAGGGCCTCAGAAGTCAAGCTGAGCAACTGGCCTTCATTATTAAAGGCCAGCAAAGACCAGGGAGGATGCCCGGGAGCCTGAGGGACCTGGTCAAAGAGAATGGCTAGGAGAAATTCAAATCAGAAAAGACTTCGGAATTGATGTAATGGGGGCCATGAGGCAGGGGTTCTTCTCTCAAGCCAGTCTTAAGCAGAATAACAAAAGATGTTGGCACTACAGCAGGTGGGAGTCAGGTCAGACAGCAGGCAGAACCCTCTGAGACCGCTAGGCCAGGAAGGGACGCAGTGGATTGGGGAAGAACTGACTGCCTCTGCCCTCACTGGCCCTGGGCTGGGAGCAACCCTCTCGCCACTTCCAGGTGTGGTTCCAGAACCGTCGGGCCAAGTGGCGGCGCCAGGAACGTCTAGAGTCCGGCTCGGGGGTTGTGGCAGCCCCAAGGCTCCCTGAGACCCCAGCAATGCCATTTGCCCGCCCTCCAGCCATGCCACTGCCCCTGGAGCCCTGGCTGAGTCCCGGGCCACCGACCAGGCCAGGCCTCACTCACCTCCTGGGCCCAGCCCCAGGGTTACAGGCATCCTTTGGGCCTCATGTCTTTGGTTCTGCCTTCATGGAAGGCTTCACCCTGGAGGAGGCATCCTTTCGGCTGCTGGCCAAGGAGCACACGCAGGCTCTGGACAGGGCCTGGCCACCGGCTTGAGCCTGGTATCCATCTAGCCCTCCCTCTTCAGCCTGTCCCTAGGGCCTGGAATTGCAGAGCTAGGCCAAGAACGCAGATTGACCCAACCAGCAGGACAAGCTGTCGATGAAGAAAGAGACTGCCCATCTCCACCCTCTCTGTCTGTGGCCACCCATGAGGGGTCCCCACTCTGCTCTGCAGGGAGACTGGGATCCTGTCTTGGAAGGAGGTGGCCATAGGATTCCCAGGCCAGTGGGGTAGGGCCCTGGATGGCTCGGGGAGTCTCTGCCCCTCCTCGGGCCTCACTGTCCCCATCTGTCAAATGGGGATGGGTAGGTAGGTGGATTCAGAGGCTCTGGGACTGTAAGGCTGTAATTGGGAGCCAGCAGGACCTAAATTCTGTGAGTCAGAGCCTAAATCGCTGTTAATCTTCCACCAGCAGCCACCCAGCTCCCAGGGCCGCCCTCTCTGAGAAATAACAGATGAGCAGCGCCTGTCCAGCTGCTTCCTTTCATGGTGTGCTCCTGACCAGAGTCCATCAGGTGAGGCTCCGTTTTACAGGGAGGCTCCCCATTTTACAGGGAGGTAACTGAGGCCCAGAGATGGGAAGCCAGTTTCCTGAGGCCACAAAACCAGTAGTGGGTGGATCTATTTTTCACAAGCATTGCCTGACTCCAGTGCCCCAGGCACTGCTGTGTCCCTGCTGGCTTTGGAAGTAGTTTGACCCAGGTCAGACTGATATGAGGCAAATATTGTCCTTCCCTGCTCCCTTCATGTATCAAAGTGTAGCTTATGTCCCTACTGATCACAGACTGTCACATCTCCCAGCCCAACGAGGGTGGGATGGGGTCCTGGTGGCAAGGCTATCATTTGTTCTGTTCAACCCAATTCATTCATCCAGTCAGCGATAGGACACTGTTTACTGTAAACAGTAAACAAAACAGACAAAAATGCCCGCCCTAATGGAGCTGCCACTTCAATGGAAGAGACAAGATGCACAATTAAATAAATAAATAAGTAAATAAAATGCCAGCTGGTGGTAAATACTAGGGAGAGTAATACTTGGAAGGGCGATCGAGAGTGTGTGGTGGGTGTTGCAGTTTAATATGGTGGTTAGGGAGGCCTCATAGAGGTGACCTCAGAGCTGAAGGGAGCCATGGGGATACCTGGGGAAGAACTATCCAAGCAACAGGTGTAGCAGGTGCAAAGGCCCTCGGGCAGGACCCAGTCAGGAGAGATGGAGGAACAGAAAAGAGCCCATGTGCCACATGGAGCAAAGTGAGCGACGGGGAGAAGCGGTAAGGGCAGGGAGGCAATGGGAGCAGGTCAGGCAGAACCTATGGTAGTTACAATTTTGGATTTTACCCTGAGAGTCATGGGAGGGTTGGGATGTGCCACCCGCTCAGGGCAGGCCACCTGGGAAGGCAGGTTTTCAGTAATACCCTCAACAGAGTCCTCCTAAACTGATAAAGGTTCTCATTTCCCAGGGACTAGGCAGAATTAGCTGTGGGGAAACCCTACTCCTCACCCAGCCAGCATGTGGAACCAGGGGCATGAAGGGTGGTGCTCAACCCTCAATCTCCAACCTTGCAGGTGCCAACTGGAGAGGTCGGGGCCATAGCAGGAGGGAAAGACTGGTTGGTGGGTTCCCACCCCCAGCCTTCTCCAATCTAGTGGGCACTGGCCTCATCCCTGGCACCCTGTATTCGAGACCTCTCCCTCACAGCCAGGCAGGGCAGGAGTTAGGAACATTCCAGGGCTGAGATCATGTTCATGGTGCTCCACATACACTCCAGGATGCATTACTGGTGAGATCTGGACACCAGTGGGGGTGGACAGAATGGTTGGTAGGCCCATGTTCCTGGGCTCAAGGGAGTGGCCAATGAAGATAACCTGTGACCTTGGCAAGAAGGAAAGGGAAGTCCTTCCCATCTGGCCAGGCTTGCAGAACTGGGTAGGGAGCTGTCCAGCAGCGCATGGAGCCACCCTGCCCTAAAGTACTACCTACCGGGAGTCAAAAGGACCCAGAGATGGAAAGAGCCATATAGCAAAATACTGAAACCTGAGGGCCCGGCTTCAGCGAGCCCTACCCTTGGACATTTCAGTTCCTGAGGCTAGCAAATTCTGTTCTGCTTCACACAGCTAGAGTAAGTTTGAGTTCCTTATGACCAAGATAAGTTTTGCTATAACCTCCCATTTGAGGGGCTGAGGCCTCTTGGGCAGTGTTAGGAATTCCAGACATCAGGGCGAGAAGCCCAATGAGGTCTGAAGGTGAAGATGGACCTACAGAAGCCCAGCCAATCACCAAAAACCACTGTGTCTAAGGAGGACTGAAGAGGGACCCACCCCTTGCCACCTGCCCCACTTCCCCGTGGCCCAACATCAGACAACACCTAGTAATATCCAGAACCCGCCAATGACAACCCCAAGAGGTCTTTATTGGTCCCCAGGACCTTGATCCAGCCTCACTGTGGAGGCCACGTGGAATACAGGTAAGAAAAAGTCTGTTTTCTTCAGGAAAATCAAGTCTTCCATGGGACAGGATGGGGGCAGTATGGTCTCCTCTGGGGCCTGGCAATGTCCTTGGTGAGTCAGGGCACTTTAGTCTCTCCCCAACTAAAATTTCCGGTTCTTGTTTAGCCGGTTGTGGCGCCAGATGTTGTGTTTCCTCAGCAGCCGCCAGTACTCCCGGGTCTCAGGGTCCAGCTCCTCCAGCTTCTTAGGGGGCCCCACATTCATCTCGAACAGCCTAATGGGGTATGGGCAGGAATCACATACCATAACTCCCAGGCACCTTAGGCAGAAGCACTGACAGGACTGGGTCCATGGGGCTGTATGATCTCAGGGTGGTCCCTCACCTTCCCTGAGCCAGGTTTCTGGCTGTGTTGGAACAAGGAGCACCCCCATCTCAACAGTTCCTTTTTTTTTTTTTTTTACAGAGAGAGAGGAATAGATAGGGACAGACAGACAGGAGCAGAGAGAGGTGAGAAGCATCAATCATTAGTTTTTCATTGCCATTACGACACCTTAGTTGTTCATTGATTGCTTTCTCACATGTGCCTTGACTGCGGGCCTTCAGCAGACCGAGTAACCCCTTGCTGGAGCCAGCGACCTTGGATCCAAGCTGGCGAGCTTTTGCTCAAACCAGATGGGCCCGTGCTCAAGCTAGCGAGCTCGGGGTCTCGAACCTGGGTCTTCTGCATCCCAGTCCAACGCTCTATCCACTGCGCCACCGCTTGGTCAGGCTCAATAGTTCTGATGTCTGAAGTGGACGCATACAATGCCTTCTACCTTCTGGCCACTGTGCTGTGCACCTATAATGCCTCCCCTCCAAGTCAACCTTTCTGCACCTTCCCCAGTTTTAAGAATCAGCACAGGTCAATGTCTTCCAGATCCTGCAAATGCCCTCAGAACCAAGAGCAAAATCCAAACCCTTGCAGCCCCCAGGCCCTGCCAGAATTGGGCTCTGTGACCTCCCTGCCCTATCTATCTCTACTCTCTCCCTCATGCCCTAAAAAAAAAAAAAAATACTGTCCTGCCCCAGGGCCTTTGCACTGGCTGCTTTCTCTGCAGTTAAAGCTCCTTCCACCCACTCAGGTCTTCACTCATGCATCACCTCCCCAAGGAAGTCCTCCCAGAAACCTCATATTTGACCGGCCAGGCTCTTCCTCACCCCTCACTGGTTTTTCCCATCCTCCAGCCTGGCTCACTCACCACTCGGGGTACTCCGAATCAGGCTTCAGGACCACATCCTGGCCCTCCTTGTAGATGTTGACGCCCATGGCATGCGTGGTGAGCCGGATCGGATCTGTGCACACGTCTGGGTCTTTCAGGGCATCACTGACCACACCGCTTTTGCCCCCTTTAATGACTGGGTGGGGTGGGGTGGGGGGTGATAGGGGAGAGTTGGTTCAGTCTGGTTCAGCCCAACTCGGTCTTTGAGAGGCCAGCCTTCCTTTCCTGCACCATCTCTCAGCGTGGCCCCGGGCTCTGGCAGGTCCCGGGCTTTGGCTGGACCCTGTCTACTGCACTTAACTTTCTACATTCATGGAGAAAGCGCTGTTATGTCTCTTTAAGACCTAATATTTATTTGCCAATTCCTTCTTTTCAACAAAGATCAGGTAAGACTGTATCCAGCTAAAATTCAAACAACCTTGTTTCGGTTTTCTTAAGGGGTTAATACTTAGACAAGCCCCACTGCATCCTCGAATTTCTGGTGACCACTTGTCAAAGATCATACAGTTATCTACAGGAAGAAACCTATTTGAGACGCAAGTTCCGGACCTCCTCCCATCCCACTAACAAATAAACAAACGCACACCTGCGCAGTGAAGCGCGTTTGCTGAAGCGCTCAGATTCAGCCTAGCGCCTGCGTACTGAATTCAATCTTGCTCCAAGTCCCTAAAATTGCACCTGCACGTAAAACTTAGCCGTATGTCTCTTTACGCTTGCGCTTTAATTGTAAGACCCACCTCCCTAACCAGCGCCTGCGCACTACAAACTATCCGATGTCCTCTGTTCCCATTTTGGCCCCCTTAACCCAGCTCACCCGGTTTCTTGGCATAATCCCGTACTAAGGGTCTTCCAGGAACGGCAGGATCTGGGGGCCTCCGACTTCGCCAACCGGCCCAGCTCCGGGTAACCCCGAATAAACGTCTAGCCGCCATGGCGTACGTCGGCTGCCTGCACGTACACGTTTTCAGAGACGTCAGCGTCCGAAGGGTGCTTAACAGAGAGACTCCTGGGAAATGTAGTACTCCAGCCTTAGGCATACATTTATTGCGACTTAAACTTTTATTGATATACCAATTGCTGTATGTGGCGTTAAAGGGTGTTTTATTGTCTTCTTGCCCTTCTTCGGTGACTTACTTACTTTATTTGGCTTTTCTTTTTTTTTAATGTTATCCAATTTTAAACTTTACTTTTATTATTATTTTTTTACAGGGACAGAGAGAGTAGTCAGAGAGAGGGATAGATGGGGACAGACAGGAAGGGAGAGAGATGAGAAGCATCAATCAGTTTTTCGTTGCCGTTGTGACACCTTAGTTGTTCCTTGATTGCTTTCTCACTTGTGCCTTGACCACGGGCCTTCAGCAGACCAAGCAACCCCTTGCTGTAGCCAGCGACCTTGGGTCCAAGCTGACGGGTTTTTGCTCAAGCCAGATGGGCCCCGCGCTCAAACTGGCGAGCTTGGAGTCTCGAACCTAGGGCTTCCGCATCCCAGTCTGAGGCTCTATCCACTGTGCCACTGCCTCGTCAGGCATGACTTACTTACTTTGAAGATCACACCTTATACATTCCTGATTCTACTCAATGTGCAATTACTCAAAGCCTAAAAGTCATCAGAAAGCTAACACTGTTCGGTTCATATTCCAGCCCAATTATTAAATTCTCAACCGGCTTGAAGTTGTTTAATCCTCACAATTACAAGATATTATTCCTCCTATTATTACTACCAGTTTATACGGTAATTGAGGAAACCGAGGCTCAGGGAGGATACATTAAGCCAAGACCGGTCATTCAGCTTCCCTGCTGTGAGCCAGACTGCAAGTCCGATGAACAATTGGGTCCCCACGCCGTCTTGGTTGTCCTGGAGTCTAAGAGACAATGTATCATTCTCCTTTAGTTTTTTCTTGTCCCACATCTTCCCATCTGCCATCCCTTGGAATAATGACCACAGTCGTAGAAGACCGGCAGTGAATATTAACCCCATTTTGCAGTTAAGTAAACGGGCCCAGAGGCCAGCCCGGGCTCCCACGCTGCGTAAATGTAGGCTCCGGACTCGAACTCGATGTTAGAGACTCTAGCACTCCAGCATGGCTAGGTAGATGACAGAACTACATTTCCCAGCATGCTTTACAAGGAGGCGCATGCCCAGTAGGCTGGGAGCGCGGAGCGGCTTGATCTGCCGGCTCCGGACCGGGAATGGTGAGCGACGCTGGCTGGGAAGACTTTACTGCCCGGAATGTGGGGTTCTAGGGATCGCGTGTGGTGAAGCCATCTCGGTTTGGGAAGTGAGTGTCCCGGCGGGGCAGAGCTGGGTCTGGGGCCGGTTCAGCCTGCGGGTCTGAACTCTTGACTTACCGGTGTGCGTAAAATAGAGGTCTTAATTCGTGGCTTTAGACTCGAGTTGTGTCTTCAGACTGTGTCAGAGTCTGGGTCTAAGTCTGGGGTCCATCTTGAGCGTGGCATTTGAAGTTTTGAGATTAGTATCGGCTTTCTGATATCTTGGATCTTCTGTATTAAGTCCAAGGTTCTGGGTCTAAAGTCTTGGGGACGGATCTTGAACCCGGGGTTTCGGGAACCCGCACCTGTTGGGTCTGTATAGTCAGGGTGTATCTCTAGCATGGGCACCACGTCTTGGGGAAGGAAGACTTGGAAGAGGAAGGGCTGGGATAGACAGGATTCACGGTAGGGAGAAGTCTGTGGTGAGAGTTACAGGGGAATCCTCTGGAGTTTGATACTCCGGATGCCACTGTCTTACAATTGCTCATTCTGTCCCTCCGTTCCTTATCTGTATAATGAGGTTCATAGACCCTTCATTGCAGAATAGGGTGGGATTAAATTATTGCTCTGTATAAACAGCCCCCAACTAGCTCCTGGCACCAAGTTGGTACCCAAGAAAACTCATCTTTCAATCACTTTTAGATGCTGGCCTGAATCTTGAGTCCAGGCATTGAATTCCTGACAACCCCCAAACCCTTTCAGGGCCTTTGGCCATGGACTTGGAGGAACCCAGGGACACACGTGTGCCTTCTCAGGACCTCACACCTGACTGCCAGTGGGACACGGTGCCTGGAGGCCAATGCAGCCTGAGTCAGATGGAACTTGATGAGCCAAATATTCAGGATTTAGTGAAACAGCTTGAGGCTCTGCCAGGTGATCTGGTGGGCGTGTCCCCAGATGGACTTCCCTGCCCCCTGCACATTGCCACTGGTCAAGGCCTGGCTCTGCAGGATGTTGCTGATGCCCATGGGCTTTTGTCTTCTGAAGCTGGCAGAGACGACCTGCTGAGTCTTTTGCACCTTGAGGAGTGCCCTCCTTCCCAGTCTTGTCCCAAGGAGCCTCCAGACCCTGCTCCTCACCTGTTGCAGCCCCCGGAGGATCCAGATGGGGATACTGACCCGCCGGAATGGGCAGAAGGAGCCTCTGCCGAGCAATGTGGTAACAAGAGCTCAAGTAGTTCCCCGGAACCCTGGCTGGAGACAGTCCCTCTGATTGCTCCTGAAGAGAGGTCTACCAGTGCCCAGGTATTGCCTGCCCCAATCCCTAGACCTTCTGTGCTTCCAGGAGCCAAACCGAGGGCACTCAGTCCTGCCCCTTTTCTATCTTCTTCTAGAGCCCCAAGACCGTGGCTTCATACCCTGCCCTCCAGGAGGGTGAGTGTTCCTTCCACACTGGTCCCAGGAACCTAGGGATTTCAGAACAACCTGAATCAGGCTTCCAAAATCTGACTCAAAGTTTGCCAGTAAGGAGTTGCTTCTAGAGAGGCTCTGAGAATAGTTTTAAGTGGATTCCTCATGGCCTGAAAGAGAGAGACAGTGTTGGGAATACTCTAGAATGAGTAGAGGACAGTAAGGCAGGCTTGTATATTTGTAGCACTTTGTTTGTTCTAGAGCAAGGGTTGGCCAGTTACCATCTGTGGACCAACTCTAGCCCATCAGTTGTTCTTGTGTATCTTGTGAGCTACAATGGCTTTTGTATTTGCAAGTGGTTGGAAAAGTCAGAAGAGTAATATTTCTTGAAATACTGTGCAATTTGTGATAATGTGCAATTTCAATTTCAGTGTGCATAAATAAAGTTTTATTGGGGCACCATCATGTTCATTCATTTACATATTGTCTATGGTGGCTTCTGTGTTACAACAGAGACCACCTGGCCCACAAAATAAAAAATAATTTACTGTTTGGCCCTTTGCAGGAAAGTTTGTCAGTCTCTGCTTTAAAGTTATGGGAAGAACTAGTTCAGGATGCCTGGAATATTTTAGTATTTTCTCCAAAACTACCTGAGGCTTTATGGTTGTGAAAAGAGGAGGTGATTTGGACCTGTAATTCCAAGAAGGTTCGAGAGTCATAGGTGGAGCTATGACTCACCTAGGGAGTTGTAGAACTTGGCATTTTGCCTGTGGTTCTAGATGAAAGGAACGTGGGCTGATGGGAGTATTCTGGAATAATGAACAGAACTGTTTGGATCTACTTAGAGATTTTAGAATCACAGAGTAAATAGAATTTATCTGTGGTTCTAAATCAGTAGGCGGTATTCTGGAACTGAGCAGAGCTGTCTAATTCTAAAGGAATCATTAGTTAAGTTCCAGAGTGCTGCCATACAATATAAATAAAATGTGAGCCATATGGGACTTGAAGTTTTCTAGTTATCCACATTTATTTTATTTGTTTATTTTGTGAAAGAGGCAGGGAGAGAGAGACAAAGAGATAGGAACTCAATCTGCTCCTGTATGTGCCGTGACGAGGATCGAACCGGCAACCTCTGCGTTTCCACATGAAGTCCAACTAACCAAGCTATCTGGGCAGGGCTCTAGTTATCCACATTTAAAAAATAAACATTTCCTGGCCAGTGGTGGCACAGTGGATAGAGCATTGACCTGGAATTCTGAGGTCGTCAGTTTGAAACCCTAGGCTTGCCTGGTCAAGGCACATATGACAAGAAATCAATGAACAACTAAAGTGGAGCAACTATGAGTTGATACTTCTCGTCACTCTCTGTAAAATCAATAGATAAAAACTTTTTAAAAAGTAAATAGATAATATTAATACATTTTAATTAACATAATATACTTAAAGTAATATATATATATTTAAAGTTATATATATACATATATATATATACATATATATATATATGTTTTTTTGTTTTTTTTTTAATGAGGTAGAGGTGAAATAGAGACAGACTCCTGCATGCACCCTGACTGGAATCCACCTGGAAAACCCTATTTGAAGTCAATGCTCGAATCACCTGAGCTGTCCTCACCTGAGGCCGACACTCGGAACAACCGAGTTATCCTCAGTACCTGGAGCTGATGCTCCAACCAGTCGAGCCACTGTCTGCAAGAGAGGAAGAGAGAAAGAAGGAGGAGAGGGAGGGGAAGAGAAGCAGATGGTCGCTTCTCATGTGTGCCCTGACCAGGGATCAAACCCAGGACATCCCCATGCCAGACGGATGCTCTGTCCCCTGAGCCAACCAGCCCGGGCCTTAAAATAATATTTCAGGCCTGACCTGTGGTGGCGCAGTGGATAAAGCGTCGACCTGGGAACACTGAGGTCGCCAGTTCAAAATCCTGCACTGGTCTGGTCAAGGCACATATGGGAGTTGATGTTTCCAGCTCCTCCCCCCTTTCTCTCTTTCTCTCTTTCTCTCTCTCTCACTCTGTGTCTCCTCTCTAAAATGAATAAAATAAAAAAATAATAATAATATTTCAACATATAATTAGCATTTTACAATTACTTTATTTTTGTTAATATTAGAGCTTCAAAATCCAGTGTGCATTTTGTACTTATAGCACATCTCAATTCAGACCAACCACATTTCAAATGCATAATGCTTACATGTACCCAGTGGTCGCCACATTGGATGGTACAGCTCCAGAACCCCAGAGCAGAGTGGAATGCATGAATCATGAAGGACAACGGGTAGAAATACCTGTGGCTTAACTTCACAGACAGCGGTGGAGTTTACTTCGATGAGGCCTATATCTATGATTCTAAACCAAAAAGCAATAGCTATTGGTTAGAACGTTCCAGAAGTGCTGGCAAAGCTGCCTTGTTTTATGTTGCTCAGGGAATTCTGGAGCCATGGTGGCAAAGCTTTCTGTGGGTCTGGGATGGCCTGGGGGAATTCTCGAACCATGACCAAAGTTGGTTGTTTATGTATGTTCAAGTCTCAGAATCACTGAGTGCATCTGTGGTCATGAATTATTGAAGGGATTCTAGAATCATAGGAAGATCTACATGATGCTATCATGATTAAGGAATTGTGGAATCATGGAGTAGGAAAGGCTGATTCTAGAGTGTTACAGGTTTCTTGAACCCCTGGCAGAATTCTGTGGTTTGAAACCAGTCAGGGAGTTCTAGAGACATGAATCAGAGCCATCTCGGGTTGTAGACAGTACAAGAGTTTCAGATATATAGACAGTTGTCTCTCCCCGAGTGGGCAGTTTTATGACCATGGGGTAGAGTTGTCTACAGTCCTGGGCTGATAGGGGAGAATTCTAGAACAATAGGAAGAGCAGATTGTTTCTAGGTTGATTCAGGGGGAAGTACAGAACCATTGAGTGGAATTGACTACAATTCTATAGTGTTAGAGGTTTTAGAAACAGGAGTGGGACCATCTGGTTGTAACTTAATCATAGAATTCTAGAAATTCAGGGTGGAGGTATCTGTTAGCACTAGTGCTGTTTGGACCTAGCTGTGCTTCTGGACGCACAAAACCCCCTAGAATGGGGTCCTCTGCCTGGGAATCCTTGAGTCAGGGACAGAGCTGGTTCTAGAGTGCCAGACCAGACAGGTCTAGTTTCTGGAGGCCAAGCTGCTGGGCTGTCTCCTACTGGTGGGATAGTCCTGGGAAAGTGGGAAGACCCCTGTGAGTCAACAGTACCAAGTCATGAGAGGGTAGATCTCTGTTCTTTGAGTCAATTCAGGCAGGCAAGGTCCTGGACTAAATCCATGGGTGGACAAGCCTGGTGAGGGCTCTTCGGGGACTGACCTGCCTTTGATGTTGCCCTCAGTATCCGGTCCCTGTGACCATGAAGATCTCTATGATGGTGTCATATTCGGGGCCAAATATCTGGGCTCCACCCAGCTGGTGTCTGAGCGGAACCCACCCCCCAGCACTCGAATGGCACAGGCCCAGGAGGCCATGGACCGCGTCAAGGTGAAACCAGGGTCTGGCAGGCAGGTTGGTGGGCAGGCAGGCTCAGACTGGGTTGTACAGGACCAGGAACCTGATGGGGAAGAGGCTGGGTCTTTGGGTTCCTTCACCTCCCACCATACCCCTACAGGCCCCCGATGGGGAGACCCAGCCCATGACAGAGGTAGACCTCTTTATCTCCACCAAGAGGATCAAGGTTCTGCTGGCCGACTCCCAGGTACGAGGCCCAGCTCTGGTCTCTGGGGTGTGGAGGGCTCCACGGAGACCTCCACAGCCTACCCAGGCCTGATCTCCCCCACCTCCAGGATGCCATGATGGACCATGCCCTGCAGACCATCTCCTACATTGCTGACATTGGCAGTGTCCTGGTGATCATGGCCCGGCGGCGGGTGGCCCGGCGGCCAGCATCCCAGGCCCATGGCCAACGGCTCTATAAGATGATTTGCCACGTTTTCCACTCAGATGATGTGAGCAGCTGGGCTCTGGGTATCCTGCACAACAGGGGACATGGACCAGTCCCTAGCCTCTTCTAAAGCCTACTGTGCAACATTATCACCCCACTGTCCTCCCACTGGTCCTCAGTGCTGGCAGCTGTCTCCGTCCCTCCAATAGATCCCACATATTCCAGTTTTTTCCATAAGACTGTGACACTGGTGCCAAATCCCCAGACCCTTTCCGGCCCCAACCCTGTCTCACCCCCACCCCCAGGTTCCCCAGACAGCTGCAATTTCCCCCAAATCTACACAATTTATCTCCTGGGAATCTTGTCTCAGGTGGGATGAGAGGGCTGTGCTCTGCGGATGTCAGAGGAATTGGGGGACCAGAAGGAGGAAGGTGGGACACCCCCAGGGAGATGGTACCCATCTTCCACAGGCCCAGCTCATTGCTCAGGCCATTGGCCAGGCCTTCGCTGTGGCCTATAGCCAGTTCCTGCGGGAAAGCGGCATTGACCCCAGCCAGGTGGGCACCCAGCCAAGCCAAGGGGCCACGGGCTCTGGCTACCTCCACAACGGGGACCTTGACCACTTCTCCAACAGTGAGAACTGCAGAGAGGTGAGCAAGTGGGTGGGCCACCCCTCCCCATCCCCACACCGATCAGCCCTCATGCCCCACCCATGTCCTGTCCCAGGTGGTCATCGAGAAGCGCCAGGGTGAGGGCTTGGGCGTGGCCCTGGTGGAGTCAGGCTGGGGCTCCTTGCTGCCCACGGCTGTCATTGCCAACCTGCTGCACGGAGGCCCCGCTGAACGCTCAGGAGCCCTCAGCATTGGGGACCGCCTTACTGCTGTCAACGGGACCAGCCTAGTAGGGCTGCCTCTAGCCACCGTCCAGGCTGCTGTTCGTGTGAGTCCTCAGGTGGCAGGGGTCATATAGCTGGGAAGGGGTGCCCACGGCCACAGCGATACCTTCTCTGGACAGGTCTCTGGGGTCCAGTCCAGAAGTGACATGATAGAATCCTACCAGCTCCTATATGTTTAGGGAAACTGAGGCTGGGAGAGGGGAAGTCACCCATGCATGGTGACCTCACTGGTGCAGGAGCAGGGTTGGAATGCAGATGGCTAGTGGCAGTGCCAGTAACTTCCTGCCTGCTGCAAGGCAGCAGATGAGTTCGTGAATCATGACCCTTGTTTCCAAGATAGGTAAAGGGAGAGGCCCAGGGATGAAGAGGGACTTGGCCGGGTCAGAAAAGTAGGTCTGACACAGTCCACACAGCATGTTACTGAGTATTTATAACCCTACCTGGTAGACATTGCTAGAAACTTGCTTTTGACCATGAGGAGACTGAAGTCCCAGGAAGTCAGAGAGGTGAGAAGTCACATAGCACTGACCCTGAGGCTGTCCGACTTGCATTGGTATTCTTAACTGCTTCTTGAAGGATCTTCTAGAATCTAGAGCCTTGACTCCAAATCCCCATTTTCCGGGTGGATAAAATGAGGCCCAGAGGAGGCTGTAGCTTGCCAAGAGTCCAGCAGCCCCCTGGAGGCCCAGCTAGGCCAACAGCCCCTGTCCTACACAGGAGGTAAAGTCGCAGACATTGGTGACCCTCAGCATCGTCCACTGCCCGCCAGTCACCACAGCCATCATCCACCGGCCCCACGCCCATGAGCAGCTGGGCTTCTGCGTTGAGGACGGCATTGTGAGGCCCCAGCCCAGGGCACCATGCTCGGGGGGTGGGAGCAGCCCCAAGCACGACCCCCTCAACAGCATGGCCCCTTCCTGTCCCCATCAGATCTGCAGTCTCCTCCGTGGTGGCATTGCTGAGCGTGGGGGCGTTCGTGTGGGACACCGAATCATCGAGATCAACGGGCAGAGTGTGGTGGCCACGCCACATGCCCGTGTCATTGAGCTGCTAACTGAGGCCCATACTGAGGTGTGTGGATAGTGGGTAGGACTGGGGTGCCCTCCCACCAGCCCAGGCCCACCCCAAGCTCCCGCTTCTTTCATTCCCCAGGTCCACATCAAGACTATGCCAGCTACTACCTATCGCCTCCTCACAGGCCAGGAGCAACCTGTATACGTGTGACCAACCACCACCCCACCACTGTGCCTTAGCCCCACTGGCCCTGGGATTCCCGTCAGTGGCGCCTCCTTAGCTGGCCGGGGCTGCAGAGGATTCTTGGCTCTATTTACTGATGTAAAATTAAAAGCTTATGAAATGGGTAAGGTCTCGGATCAGGGTGTGTGGGGTTAAGAACGGAAAGACAGGACTTAACTCCGGCACCCTTGTCCTTCCTGGAAGCCACTAGAAGCCAGTGCTTTGAAAATATTTATTAAAGACCAAGTGGAGGGAGGCAGGGTTTGCAGTTCTGTATGGGAAACCGGGTCCAAGCTCCGGGGAGGGAAAGGAGGATGGGCCACCTGGGAGGAGTCATAAGTCAGTGGCTGGGCCCCAGTCATAGCCATCTTCGTCAGAGGACTCGGCATCTCGGGCTTGTGTAAACTTTCTCCTCACAGCTTCCCGCGCATATGTCCTGGGGACAGGACACAGAGGAGACACTGTGGGTGGGGAGGGTGTGGACTCACCTACCTTTAACTGAGGCTGACACTGTTAGGCACACTGGCTGTGGGCAGAGATGAACAAGGCTGGGCATTTGGGGGTTGGGTTTATTAACAAACTCCTTCAAAGCCCTAGTTCCAGTGTCCCCTCCTTCAAGAAGCTTTCCAAGAAAGAGGATTCCTACTCCCATGGCCTTGACTTGGGACTTAGAGTGGCTCTGTCTGGCTCCATCTTACCTACCAGCATAGGAGCACCACAGAGGCATAGCTTGGTTTTAGGGTTCTCGGTCTCTTCGCCCTCATCCAACCCGAGTCCCAGAGAAAGGGTTCATTTCTGAGGCTTACCGCATGCTGTCCTGTCGTCTCTGACTCTGTGGGTGGTGGCTGTCCACCTTGGTGAGGGAGACAACAAGTTAACCCTTCTCCCAAAAGTACAATAAATCGTGTGAGTAACCATCCCCATCCCACATCCCCACCTCTGCCCGGGCAGTGATGTCCACAGGCTTTCTCCTTGCCCCACCACAGTCTGAACTCATCCCCAAATTTAAATGAGAAAATAGGCTGGGAGAGGGGAAGGCCTTGGCTATTTCCCAGCCTGTTAGCAAAAGGGGAATTGAGTTTCCTGTCTGTGAAGTTCCTCAGAGGACTCCTGTCAGGAGTTCATAAGTGAATTTCTGTGTGTGAAGTGCTTAGGGTAGTGCCTGCCCCATAAGTACGCTGCCATGGACAGCTGAGCAGTCTGGGCTCTGTACGACCTCAGGGAGCGCCACTCCAACCAGAGGCATAATCAATTTGTACAGTTTTAGTTTTACCTAGAGAGGGTCTGGAGGAAGGCGTGTCTGTCAGACTCACAAACAGGCACTACAGGTGCTGTGGCAGCCCCACAGAGTAAAAACTAAGTAAATATTTGTTATTGTTAAATATCCAACTACTACTCTGAGCCAGGACTTGGGCTAAGTGTGCAGAGTTTAAACAGCCATCCTGTGATGTTACCATATTTCCCCATGTATAAGACACACCTTAATTTTGGGGCCCGAAATTTGAAAAAAAAAATGTATTACATAAAGTTATTGAACTCAAGTTTTATTCATAAAATTCATACGACTCCTCATCCACACAAAAAAACGGGAAATGCAGGTAAAGAAATACTACAACCACTATATAAGACGCACCCCGTTTTTAGACCCCCAATTTTTCGAAAAAAGGTGTATCTTATACATGGGGAAATGTGGTAAGTCTTGTAGTATCTACCCTGTATCCCAGATAAGGAAACTCTTGTACAGAGGTTAAGTATTTGCTGTAAGTGATTCAGTGGCTCATGTAGCCTAGGTCCAGGTCCCAGATGTTGATCTGGTCAGAGAAGTTTCAGTTTCTTGATATACTGGCAGAAAATAGCGTCCCTATATGTCTGCCGCGTCCCCAGACCCTTGCTGGGGCCATGCCCCATACCTTGCTTACCTGGGCCCCTTGGTGACCTGAGGATCTCCCATAATCCCGCAGGCTCTGGGTTTTTTCCGCTAGTACAGGCTCCGAGGACCGGACCAGGGCTGGTGCCGGGGGCCCCTCATCCACGTCTGTGTGGGGCCCACCCTCACCGTCCGTGTAGCCCTCGCCGTCTGTGTAGCCCTCACCATCTGTCTCGTAGTCACTGTTGACCCGGCTGTCACAGCTCAGATCCGCGGAACTGTCAGCCAGGCCTCTGTGAGGGAGGTCCAAGTTGTCCTCCAGGGAGGTATCTAGCTGTGGGTGGGTGTAGCCTTGCTGAGTCAAAATGCCCAGCCAGGTCCTCCTGGATCTCAGACCAAACCCTGGCCCAGGACACCACCTTCAGACTCCAGTCCCAAACCAGGTAAGACCCTTGACCCTCAAGGTGAGGCTTAACCCTTGACCCTAGGGTGAGTTCTGATTATTGACCCCTCATTTGGCTCATGGCTGAGCCCCAACCCTTGAATCCATCCCGAGTCCCCAAACTGAGTCCCTCAACCCCATGTCACCTCAGATATGAGATCCAGATCCTAATCTCAGGTCAAATCTTGGCCTTGGCCAGCCCCTGACCCCTGACCTAGCCCTAAATCCAGATAGAGGCTCCAAACCCTGGCCAGGTACCTGGTCCTCAGCTGTCCAGATGGGCCGCATCTGCTGCTCTCGGATAATGGCTTTGAGCTCCTGGTACCAGCTATCACTTGTGCCGTGCAGGGGAACAGTGGCTGCAGGGAAGGGACGTTAGCATGGGCCTAGTGACTCAGGCCCGAGCCACCACCTACCCAGGGACTTCCACTCCTGCCCTACCTGTGAAGAGGTGATCGCTGTGCTTCCACAGCTTCTGGGCTTGTGCATAGAGACGGCGGGTACTGCGGCGGGAGCCTGGCGCCAACCACTGGCGCAGGGCCTTGAGGGTCTTGCGGCTCTCGGGGGCACAGAAGATCACAATGGGGTAGTACTGCACATAGTTGAGGCGCTCAACTGCCGAGGGTGTCACATCTAGAAGCGCATGCTTGTCCTGGGCAGGGCACATGTGGAGGCAGTTGGAGAGGGAGAGAGTGGAGAGAAAAACAGAAAAAGGCCAAAAGGAACGGGTGAAGTATCAGAGGGAAATTAAGAGTCAGGTCAGAGTGGACCCCAGCCGTGCACATCTATGGGCCAGCAAGTGGAGGTGGGGGTTGGTGATAACCTAGGCCATAGTGCCTTGAGCACCAGAGCCCGTTTGAGACTCTGCGTTTTCCCAGGGCTTGCTTGTTGCTGTGCAACTCTGGGCAGGTTCCGTCCCCACAAGCCCCCACACCACAAAGTCTCTGAAGGGGGCTTTATGGGAGACCACATGCAGGGCATGGGGAGAGAACAGGTTGGATGCCTGGTCTCAGTTTCCCCATCCATGAAATAGGACCCACAGCAGAGCCCTGCTTACTTTCTCTGCAATCATCCGCACGGTATCCAGTTTGATGATCTTAGATGGTCTGTCGGTCCTCAACACACTCTCTGGAGGAGAGAAGCACCCAGCAACTTCAGGTGGGCAGCCCCTTAGCCCCTCAAATTCATGTCTACCTGTCTTTTCCCTGTTCAAGAACCCACCTTAGGCCTGACCTGTGGTGACGCAGTGGATAAAGCGTCAACCTGGGAACACTGAGGTCGCCAGTTCAAGACCCTGCACTGGTCTGGTCAAGGCACATATGGGAGTTGATGCTTCCAGCTCCTCCTCCCTTTCTCTCTCTCTCTCTCTCTCTCTCTCTCTCACTCTGTGTCTCCTCTCTAAAATGAATAAAATAAAAATTAAAAAAAAAAAAAAAAAGAACCCACCTTAGCTCCCAATTGCCCTTGAGAGGAATCCTAACAGCAGCAGCAGCAGCTCCTGTTGCCCAATGCTGCTGATCTGTGTCCTCTCTTGTGTGTGTGTGTGTGTGTGTGTGTGTGTGTGTGTGTGTGTGTGTGTGTGACAGAGACAGGGAGAGAGAGAGAGAGAGATAGGCACAGACAGGAAGGAGAGAGATGAGACTACTTTCTCATATATGCCTTGACCAGGGAGCTAGAGCAGAGCGAGTGACCCCTTGCTCAAGCCAGCAACCTTTGGCATAAACCATTGACCATGGGTCATGTCTTTGAGCCCATGCTCAAGCCAGATGAGCCCATGCTCAAGGTGGCCACCTCGGCGTTTCAGACCTGGGTGCCAGATTCTGCGTCCCAGGCCAACACTCTACTCACTGCACCACCGCCACCACCTGGTCAGGCTGTGTCCCCTCTCGATCTCAGCTCTTGTATTGGAATAGGGAGAAACAAGACATTTTGCCACACAATTGAGTAGCCAAATAAAGGAGACTTTATTTTAAAGCTGGTGACCGCAGGAAGACCTAAGTCGTTCAAATCATGTGGCCCAAACACAGTTTGAAGTCAGTTTTTAAAGACAAAATTACGCACTGATTGGGGGGTGGGGAGGAGGGGAAGCCTAGCAGTAAAACAAAGCAGTGAAACAAGCTTTTTTACAATTCTTATCTATAGGATTAATTCAGGGAGAAACATTGTGGGAACACCTGCAACCTTGCAGAACTATCCCAAGACTACAGCCTGGGAAACTAGCCTCAAGGCCAGGGTTAGGGAGTCTTAGAAAATAATAAGTTCTGCTGAAAGTCTCTGTTTTAGAGAAAGTAAAGTTCTGCTAAAAGTTACTTATGCTAAGAGCCTTTCTTTTCTACGTTTCACTCTCACTTTCTCACGAGGAGGGTTGGCTGTTACTGGCCCATCTGATAGATGAGAAAACAGCCTCAGGGACATACAGTCACCAGCTCAGAGTCATGGAGCCAATGACTGACAAGGGCAAGAGCCTGAGGCAGAGTCTGTGCTTCAGACAATCACTCTCCCAGGCTTGGTCCCGACTCTAGGCCTTTGCTCAGGCTGTAACTAAAAAGAAGCTCCTTTCAAGCTTCAGTGGCATTCAGCACATTCACATTGTTGTACAGCCATGGCCTCCATCCATTTTCAGAACTTTCTCTTCTTCCCAAACTGAAACCATGTCCCCATAAAACATGAACTTCTCATCCCTCTCCCCCAGCCTCTGGGACTCACCATTCTACTTCCTGTCTCTATGGATCTGACTTCTCTAGGGACCTCCTATCAGTGGAATCAGATAGTGTTTGTCCTGTGTCTGACTTATTTCACTGAACATGATGTCCTCAGGTTCATCTAGGTTGTAGCATGGGTCAGAATTTTCTTCCTTTTTAAGGCTGAATAATATTCCATTGTCTGGATGGACCACATTGTGTTTATCCATTCATCTGCCCATGGACACTTGGGTTTGTTTCCACCTCTTAGCTATCATGAATAATGCTGCTGTGAACCTTCATGTTCAAGTTGCAGCTTTCAGCTCTTTTCATGTATCACAAAAATTTTTTAACTTCAACTATTTAAAATATGTAAATACCATTCTTAGTTAGCAGGCTATATAAAAATAGCTGGTGAGCCTGACCAGGAGGTGGAGCAGTGGATTGAGCGTCAGACTGGGATGAGGAGAGGCCCAGGTTCGAGACCTGGAGGTCACCTTCTTGAGCACGGGCTCATCTGGTTTGATCAAAAGCTCACCAGCTTGAGTCCAAGGTCGCTGCCTCAAGCAAGGGGTTAGTCCGTCAAGGCACATATGAAAAAGCAATCAATGAACAACTAAGGTGTTGCAACGAAAAACTGATGATTGATGCTTCTCATCTCTCTCCGTTCCTGTCTGTCTGTCCCTATCTATCCCTCTCTCTGACTCTCTCTCTGTCTCTGTAAAAAAAAAAAAAAAAAATGCTGGTGAGCCAGATTTGGGCTGGGAGATGAAATCTGTTAACCCCAACTACAGCTTATTTCTGTAATTGTTAATTTTTGGTCTCCTTGGGGGTCCTTGAGTATTTTGGTTTGATGCTGTGTCCTAGCTCAGTAAACAAATCTCTCTCTCTTTTTTTTACAGGGACAGAGAGAGAGAGAGAGAGATAGGGACAGAGAGAGAGAGAGATAGGGACAGACAGACAGGAATGGAGAGAGATGAGAAGCATCTATTATCAACTTTTTGTTGCGACACCTTAGTTGTTCATTGATTGCTTTCTCATATGTGCCTTGACCGCGGGCCTTCAGCAGACCAAGTAACCCTTTGCTCAAGCCAGATGAGCCTGCGCTCAAGCTGGCCACCTCAGGGTCTCGAACCTGGGTCCTCCGCATTCCAATACAACACTCTATCCACTGCGCCACCGCCTGGTCAGGCAGTAAACAAATCTCTTGAGTAAAGGAAGGAACAGCTGGCACATTGGCTCAATTGGCATTGGCTGTCTAGTGAACTATTAAGAATTCTGAAGCTCCATCTAGCCAGAGTGCCAAGATTGATTGAGGATGTCTGGCCTGGGTATTAGAAGGGGTTCCGGTGGTTCATGTTATAACTCTTACCCTCATACACCAGGGGCTGTTAAGGGGTTGTGAAATGATTCACCAACAGAATTATTAAGGAACCTGGTTTCTCACCTGCAATTTCAAACTGCTCAGGCATCTCAGCAGTCAACTTCTGCATAGTAATGTCTGCCACGGGTCCCAAGATCACCACTGGACGCTTGAAATTGGCTGAGGACCGAAAAACAATGAAAAAAATCAAGATCCCATTTGTGACAACCACTCTCTACTTCCCCTATAGAGCAATATAATATCTAGCAGGCACACGCTACTCAGCTAAGATTATATCTCCCAGCCTCCTTTGCAGCTAGGGATAGCCATGTGACTAAGTTCTGGTTAATGGGGTACAAGCCAAATTAATTAGAACAATTTTGGGTTGTATCCTTCAAGGAAAGAGGTGAGCCCTCCCTATTCTCTCTTATTCCTACTGGCTGGAATTGGGTATGGGTGCACCATGATGAACCACACAGGCAGAAAAACAAGACATGGAGCCTGGATCCCTGAAACTGAAGCAGTCAGACCACTTTAAACTGCTTATACTGGAACTGTTACTTGAAAAAGGAACTTTTTTTTTTTTTGAGAGGCAGGGAGGCAGAGACAGACTTCCACATGTGCCCTGACCAGGATCTCTACCCAGCAAGCCCCCTACAGGGCAATAATACTCTGCCCATCTGGGGCCACTGCTCTGTTGCTCAGCAACCAAGCTGTTTTTAGCACCTGAGGCGAAGCCATGGAGCCTTCCTCACTGCTTGGGGCCAACTTGCTTGAGCAATTTGAGTCATGGCTGCAGGAGATAAAGAAGAGAGGTTGTGGAGAAGCAGATGGTTGCTTCTCCTGTGTGCCCTGACCAGGAACTGAACCTGGAACTTCCACACACCAGCTGATGCTCTACTGCTGAGCCAACCAGCCAGGGCCAAGAAATTTTTATTTATTTATTTATTTATTTATTTATTTATTTATTTTATTCGTTTTAGAGAGGAGACACAGAGAGAGAGAGAGAGAGAAAGGGGGGAGGAGCTGGAAGCATCAACTCCCATATGTGCCTTGACCAGACCGGTGCAGGGTTTTAAACTGGCGACCTCAGTGTTCCCAGGTCGACATTTTATCCACTGCACCACCACAGGTCAGGCAGAAACTTTTATTTTTAAATGCAGCTGCCCCTTGGAGTCTCTGTTATAGCCGTTGAACCTAGCTAACTCAGTGGTCAGCAAAAACTACAACTCAAGGGCCACGTTCGGCCCACTACTTCTTTTAAAGTTGTATTGGCACAAAATCATGTCTATTCATTTATGTACTGTCTCTGGCTGCCTTCCTGCAGCTTAATTTTGAGAGAAACCATCTGGCATACAACTCTAAAATAGTTACTGTCCGGCTCTTTGCAGGAAGAATTTGCTGACCTCTAGACTAACTGACAAGACAGTTTCACCAGTGAGGGAAACAGGTACAGAAGACATCATGGTGAGAAGGTGAGTAGCCAGCCTTCTCTTTGTACCTTCTCATTTTCTCCTCTCCTAAACCTCTCTCTCTCTCAAAAGCTCAATGCATTCATATTTTTAAACTGTCATTGGCTGGGGATAGAAATTAAGTACATTGCCTTTGATTTTTAATTTTTTTTTTTTTTTTTAATCTGGCAGTTCGTGCAGTGGCTGAAGAGAAGTGTAGTCCTGTCTCACCCTGGGCGAATAGCTCTTGCCATCCTCCAGTATTACTTCTAAAGCCCTCTGCACCTGGTTTTAATCCTTTCTTCCCTGAGACTAGGCAAGAGCTTAATCTCTTTACTTCCTGAAGTCTGCATAGGACTATTCCCCTCCCCCCTTCTCAGGTAGGGAAAGGCTCTATGTGCTCAGTTTTCTTTTTTTCTTTTTCTTTTTTAACAGGGACTGAAAGAGATTCAGAGAGAGGGATAGATAGGGACAGACAGACAGGAACGGAGAGAGATGAGAAGCATCAATCATTAGTTTTTCGTTGCCGTTGCGACACCATAGTTGTTCATTGATTGCTTTCTCACATATGCCTTGACTGCAGGCCTTCAGCAGACCGAGCAACCCCTTGCTGGAGCCAGCGACCTTGGGTCCAAGCTGGTGAGCTTTTCGCTCAAGCCAGATGGGCCCGCGCTCAAGCTGGCGACCTCAGGGTCTCGAACCTGGGTCTTCCGCATCCCAGTCCGACGCTCTATTCACTGCGCCACTGCCTGGTCAGGCATCTATCTATGTGCTAGTTTTGTGCCAGTGTATTTTTTTTTAACTTTAGTAAAATATAGATAACATGAATTTACTTTTTTAACCTGGGCATTGTTAAGTGTCTAATTCAGTGGCATTTAGTACATTCACAATGTTGGGGGACTTCCTGTGAGTGGCTTCAGATAGTATTTGTCCTGTGTCTGAGTCACTCCACTGAGTATGATGTCCTCGGGTTCATCTAGGTTGTAGCATGGTTCAGAATTTTCTTCCTTTTTGTTTCTGAAGTGAGAAGCGGGGAGGCAGAGAAACAGACTCCTGCATGCGACAGACCAGGATCCAGATGCATGCCCACTAGGGGGCGATGCTCTGTCCATCTGGGACGTTGCTCATTTGCAACTGGAGCCATTCTAGTGCCTGAGGCGGAGGCCATGGAGCCATCCTCAGTGCCCAGGCCAACTTTGCTCCAATGGAGCCTTGGCTATGGGAGGGAAAGAAAGAGATAGAGAGAGGGGAGAGGGGGGAAGAGTGGAGAAGCATATGGTTGTTTCTCCTGTGTGCCCTGACTGGGAATTGAACCCAGGACACTGGGCTGATGCACTACCACTGAGTCAACTGGCCAGGGTCAGAATTTTCTTCTTTTTTAAGGATGAATAATATTCCTTTGTCTGGATCTGCCCATGGACACTTGGGTTGTTTCTACCTCTTAACTATCGTGAATAACACTGATGTGAACCTTCATGTTCAAGTTGCAGCTTTCAGTTCTTTTCATGTGTCATAAAAATTTTTTAACTTCTTTTCGATCATTTAAAATATGTAAATACCATTCTTAGTTAGCAGGATGTATAGAAATAGCTGGTGGGCCAGATTTGACCTGGAGGATGTGATTTGTTAACCTCAATTCTAGCTTATTTCTTTTTTTTTTTTTTTTTTTGTATTTTTCTGCAGTTAGAAGCCGGGAGGCAGTCAGACTCCCACATGTGCCCAACTGGGATCCACCCGGCATGCCCACTAGGGGGTGTTGCTCGGCCCATCTGGGCTGTTGCTCTGCGGCCAGAGCCATTCTAGTGCCTGAGGTCAAGGCCATGGAGCTGTCCTCAGTGCCCGGGCCAACTTTGCTCCAGTGGAGCTTTGACAGCGGGAGGGGAAAAGAAAGATAGAGAGGAAGGAGAGGGGAAAGGGTGGAGAAGTTGATGGGCACTTCTCCTGTGTGCCCTGGCCAAGAATCGAACCCGGGACTTCCACACGCCAGGCCGATGCTCTACCGCTGAGCCAACCAGCCAGGACCCTAGCTTACTTTTGTAGTTGTTAATTTTTTATCTTCTTGGGAACCTTGTATATTTAGATGTAACCACTGCCAAAGTTCTAGAACAGTTTCATCTCCCCCAAAAGAAACACTGTTTTCATGAGCAATCACTCCCCACCCACCTCCCTCACTTCCTGTCTCTGGATCTGCCTGCTCTGGACATTTCATTTAAGTAGAATCACACACTCTGTGGCCTTTTGTGTCTAGGTTCTCTCTCTAAGCACCATGTGTTCAAGGTCCATTTGTGTTGTAGCAAGTGTCAGTGCTTCACTCCTATCCATGGCTGAATAACATTCCAGTGTGTGGAGGGACCAATGTGTTAATCTGTTCACCAGCTGATGGGCACTTGGGTTGTTTCCACCTTTTGGCTGTTATGAATAATTCTGCTGTGAACGTATGTGGACAAGTTTTGGCCTGAACCACTGTTCACAGTAGGCATGTATTTTTCGGGCACTGTTTACCTGAAACTGATAGCCTTAAAATGGCAACACCCACTAAGTGAATGACCCTCTCTCGCTATGCTGTCTGATATGTCAGCTGCTGCCATATGTGGCTGCTGAACATTTGAGATGGGGTCATTGAACCAGATATGCTGAGTCAAACCATACACCAGATATTGAAAGACTTAATATTAAAAAAAAAAGAGGAAAGATTGTGATGCCTGACTGGCAGTGGTGCGGTGGATAGAGCATCGACCTGGGATGCTGATGACCCAGGTTTGAAACCCAAGGCTGCCAGCTTGAGTGCGAGGTCACTGGCTTGAGTGTGGAGCCACCAGCTTGAGCGTGGGATCATTGATATGATCTCATTTTCACTGGCTTGAAGTCCAAGGTCTCTAGCTTGAGCAAGGGGTCACTGGCTCAGCTGGAGTCCACTCCTCTTCCCCCATCAAAGCACATAGGAGAAGCAATCAATGAACAACTAAAGTGATGCAACTACGAGTTGATGTTTCTCATCTCTCTCCCTTCCTGTCTCTCTCCTTCTGGATAAAAATGAAAAAAAAAATTGATTGTGAAATAGCTCATTAATAATTTTTATATGGATTATCTCCTGAAATATTTTGGGTAGAGCATGTTAAAAAATAAATTATTAATATTCTTTTCAACCAGGCCCCGGCCACATTGGTTAGGGTGTCATCCCCATATGCTGAGGTTGCAGGTTAGATCCCCAGTCAGGGCACATGTAAGAATCAACCAATGAATGCATAATAACAAATCATTCTCTCCCATCCCTTATTCTTTCTCTAAAACAAAACAAAACAAAAAAACAAGTAAAAATAAATAAATTATTTTCAACTATTTCTTTTTGTGTCTCACATATTTCTATTGAATATAGGAATTAATTTTTAAGAAATGAAGCCCTTTCTTGTCCCCTCTGCCCTAAAATAAGCAAAGTGGGAATTTTTGGTGGGAGGAGAGAGAGGTAAGCATCGTGGCTTCTAAAGGCTACACTAGAATGTCCTAACTCTTATTTGAGGCTCTGCAACCCCCTCGGCCTGGGTCCCACCTTCTCGCAGCACCACACGTTCATACGGTGGGTAGTGACCCTGCCTGGTCAGATCTGACAGGTCCTCACGGCTCCGATGGGTAGTCTTCTTGGCACCCCGCCGAAAACCCCGCAGTCGCCAGAACTCGGCCCGTCCACCAGAGCCCGCCGAGATGCCAGGCCCAGACCCCATGGTCCGCTGGGCAGCCTCCAGACTGGCCAGCTGCTCCGCCCTGGGGAGAAAATTAGTGAGCACTGGGGTCAGCACAATAACAGCCCCAAAGATGTCCCCATCCCAGTCTCAGGGCCTGTGTACATGTCATCTCACATGGTAAAAGGACTCTGCCAATGGGGTTAAAACCCCTGAGATGAGGGGCCCAGCCATCACAGGGGCCTCATAGAGGGAGGCAGGAGGGTCAGAGTTAGAGATGGAAGAGGCTGCGTTCTTGGCTGCAGGGATGAGGAAGGGGCTGAGTCAGGGATGCGACATTTCTAGAAGCTAGGAAAGGCTGGATGGGAAAGGCCAGAAACCATTCTCCCTGGAGACTTTAGAAGGACCAGCCCTGCCCACACCTGGATCGTAGCCCTAAAACATGCATTTCGGACTTCTGATTTCTAGACTGTGGATCGAAGCCACTGAGTTTGTGGCGACTTGTTACAGCAGCCCCGGGAAACCCGCACAAGTGCAACTGTGTTGCCCTGAGCCTTCTGCACATCTCCTCAGGTTGAACCATCAACATTGCTAGGGAGTGACATTGTGGGGAAACTGAGGCTGAGAGGGCAGCCTGACTGAAGGGGGGAGCAGTCCCCACCTCTTCTGGTTGGGAATGATGCCGCGCTCCTGCTCCCGGAGGTCACGGCCCATGCGTACCACCAGCCAGTGGCCTCCACGGGTATGGCTCTGCCCAGGGCCTGAATACAGCGTGTCCAGCACGTGGAAGACGTCACCACGGGTGAAGCCCAGGCCATAGGGTAAGCTGGGCTCCAGTTCAAAGTGTGTGCGGATGTAGAAGGAGTCTCCCACACGGGACTGCACCATTTTCCGGAAGACTGTGGACAGGGAGAAGCTCTGAGCCAGCAGGCTTGCTGCCCTGACCTGACCCCTTCCCAGGGAGTGGGTCTCACCACTGGGCCACACATAGACCCTCCCCGCCCAACTCACTGTCCTGCTTCCGCTGTGTCACCAGCTCCACTTCCTCGCCCAGTGGCAGCCCCAGCAGGACCTGCACAGCCTCCTCCCTAGTCAGGTTCTGGAAGGGCATATCATTCACCTGCCAGAAAAGGAACGGGATGGATGAAGCTCTGGGCATGAGATCCTAGTTCTCCCTCTGGACAAAGCCCACCCCCAACTGCTGCCAGAGGTGCTTTCAAAGGTCCTGGGGATTGGAGACAGCCAACAGGGGTATCATCCTGTAGCAGCACGGGCACCGCAGACACATGAAAGTCCTGAGCCAGAACCCCGGGGCACAGGAACGGCAACCAGTACACACAAAAGTGAGCATGGTAGGTTGTCATCATCAAGACATGGGAAAAGGGTCACAGCAGTGACAAGGTCATGACACTGGTGGCAATTTTATGACACTCCAAAGAGTCAAGACATAGTCACAGGGTCATGACAGGAACAAATGATATATAGACACACAGTATGCCACAGACACCAGCCTTCAGAGTCACGACAGAGACCATAACAGATCCAGACAGAGGGTCACACCAGCTCTCAGCAAACGCAGGGGAGGACACAAGCTGTAACAGACTAGGGAGTATCACCCAGCACGCCAACAAACCCACTGCCAGCCACCCCCAGGTCACCTGCAGAATCTGATCTCCCTCCTGGATGCCCTGTTTCTCAGCTGGGCTCCCCTCCTGCACCTCCGAAACAAAGATGCCCACATCATTGCCTCCAGCTAGCCGCAGCCCAATGCTGGCGCCCTTGTAGAAGCGGACCACCCGTGAATCAGGGCTGTACCTGCAGTGGAGGCAGAAGCAGGTCAGTCCAGAGTGGGCAGAGAGGTGATGGCCTGGGCATTGTTGGGAGAGCCCCGCCCCCTTTGGGCCTCAGTTTCCCAAATAGCCACACAGGATCTGTGGTGGTTCCATCAACACACTGGTGGAGGAAGGCAGGAATATGGTGACCGGGAAGGTATCCCAGGGATGTGGGAGTTTCAAGTTGGTGAGCTTTTTCTTGGGGCACATACCCACGATCCTCCATGCTCTGACTGCTTGGTACCCTGTAGATGTCATAGCTGCTTTGCCTGGGGGTGTCTGAAAGGGAGCAGCTGGTCTATTTCCCAAGCACGTGCCCAATCCAGCCACCAAACCTTTGCTCTAGGGTGTTGCTACCCCATGGAATGCTGTCACCCAGCCCTCAGTCCTTCCCAGGGAACTGTCTCTGACCTCTTAGGCCCATGCCAACCTCTCCCACTCTGCCTGGCACAGCCTCACTGGCTGGGATTAGAAGTCAGAGGAAGGATGCTCCGAGTCACCACCCACCCATCCTCTGTTCACCTGGTCTCAAGATGGTTCTGGAATCCACGGAACCTTCTTGCTGAAGTTGGGAGCTCTCCCTGGTGGCGAACAGATTTGGGGTGAGGAGTGGGGGTGGATATCGAGGAATGATTTTTAGAATTTTAATTTATCTGAACTCATTTAAATATCTTAGTTCTGCCCTTCTGTAGCCATGTGATAGCAAGCCCATTGTTCCCCCTGCCCCCATCTCAGCCTGTTTCCTCCTGTGAGGTCTAGGGATGACTGAGATAAGTGAGTCAAGGTTTCAGAGAGGGCAGGACCAAGATGAAATGAGCCTTGGACAAATAGTCATTTATTGTTTTAATATTAGGGAATAGTTCTAGATGTTGCTATGGACTAAATGTTTATGTCCCCTATAAATTCATATGCTGAAGCCCTAACCTCCAGTGGGATGTTAGGAGGTGGGGCCTTTGGAAGGCTACTCGGCTTAGATGAGGTCATGAGGTAGGGGCCCCATGATGGGATTAGTGTCCTTGTAAGAGATACCAGAGACCCCGGCTGGTTTGCTCAGTGGATAGAGCATTAGCCTGGCGTGCGGATGTCCTAGGTTCAATCCCCAGTCAGGGCACACATGAGAAGGGACCATCTGCTTCTCTCCCCGTCCCTTTCCCCCACTTTTTCTCTTCCCCTCTCACAGCCAGTGGCTTGGTTGGTCCAGGCATCGGCGCCAGATGGAGGTGTCTGGGTAAATCCTTGTAGGGGCACATACGGGAATCTGTCTCTGTCTCCCCTCCTCTCACTTAAAGAAAAAAAGAAACCAGAGATCACTCTCTCCAGGTGAGGACACGGCAAGAAGGCAGCCATCTGCAGGCCAGAAAGAGACCCTCACTTGAACCTGAGCATGTCGGCACCCTGATCAGGGACTCCAGCCTCCAGAAGTGTGAGAAGTGATTGTTGTGTCAGCCCCCATCTGTTATAACAGGGCGTTCTGTTATAGCAGACAGAGCTGAGAGAGAAACCACATGAAGAGAAGAGGAAAGTCCCCTGTAAAACCAACCCACTGTAAATAGGGATGAGTTACTCACCAGACTTTTCAGACGCTTTCAAATATACATGTGTGGGGAAATATATACTTTTGAAAGAAAATCAAGATCAGGCCATATATTAGCATTTCCGATGTTCGTCCTGTGAAACCCCAGTGCTGAGTGAAAGTGGGGAAAGAAATTGGAAAATACTATACTCCCACTCCACACCCCGTGGAACAAATTGGTAGAATAAGGAGTCTGCACCAGAGAAACCTGTCAAGCTACTTGGACCCATTTGTCCAGAGATCCTTCTGTGTGCAAGTAAAATGCCCAGTAAGAGCACACAAAAGTCCCCCCACACTTTATGTCATTTTACCACATGGTTTATTCACTCCACACAATGTAAAGTACATTTTCCTGGGTCTTTTAAATAAAATCTCCAAGACATCCTTTTTTCATGGCTGTCTAGTATTTCCCGGCAAGGATATGTTATAATCACAATAAAGAGTGGAAGGCACTCAACACAATGAACATTCACTATGGGCTAAGCACACACACTCCTTTTGTCATTGTTAATTAACACCCTAAAGTGCAAAAATAAAAAAAGAGTCACCCTAAAGTTCTCTTCTGGCCTCCCAGATGGTCCCCAGAGACCCCCACCTCCAGGTAGTTATGGCCTGCTGTCGTTTCTCTTCTACACTGAACCAAGGGTGTGACCAACAGAATACAGCAACAGTGAAGGTCTGACACTTTTGACATTAGGTTCACTTATATTCTCTTAGATCATTCACTTTAGAGAACAGTAAGGGCAAGCCCACCTGGCAATGATCTGAGTCCTCCTGCCAACAGCCATGGGAGTAAACCTGGAATGAATCAACCACCCCCAAAAGCCTACCACCTAGACAACGTCTCAACTGTGACCTCATGAGATTGAGAAATTAGAACCACTTAATTAAGATGCTCCCCAATTACTTTCAGAACTTATGGGACATAATAAATATTTATTGTTGTTTCAAGTTGCTAAGTTTGGGGGTAATTTACACAGTGATAGATAACCCTATATAAATTGATGTGTAAATTATCCCTACTCCTAAGGGTGCTGAAAGCTTAGGTGAGGTGCTCATTAGCTAAATAAACCCCAAGTATTGAGCATTTATGCTTTTTTTAATCTTTTTTTTTTTTTTTACAGGGACAGAGAGAAAGTTAGAGAGAGGGATAGATAGGGACAGACAGACAGGAACGGAGAGAGATGAGAAGCATCAATCATCAGTTTTTTGTTGCTGTTGTGACATCTTAGTTGTTCATTGACTGCTTTCTCATATGTGCCTTGACCGCGGGCCTTCAGCAGACCGAGCCACCCCTTGCTGGAGCCAGAAACCTTGGGTCCAAGCTGATGAGCTTTTGCTCAAACCAGATGAGCCCATGCTCAAGCTGGTGACCTCGGGGTCTCGAACCTGGGTCCTTCTGCATCCCAGTCCAACGCTCTATCCACTGTGCCACCGCCTGGGGTCAGGCTATGCTTTTTTTAGACATTGAATTGTATCCCCTCAAAATTCATCTGATGGCCTAACCCCTAATATTTCAGAATGGGATGGTATTTGGAAATAAGATTGTTGTAGATATAATTAGTAAAGAAAAGGTCATACTGGAACAGGGTGGGCCCCTGACCCAATATGACTGGTGTCCTTGTAAAATAGAAAAATGTGGACACAGAGAAAAACACAGAAGACAGTGAAGACAGGCAGGGAGGAGATGGCTGTGTAGGACCCAAAGAATGCCAGAGGCCATCAGAAGCTGGGAGAAAGGCCTGGAACAGATTCTCCCCTGGAACCTTCAGAGTGAGCACAGCTCTGCAAACATCCTGATTTGAGACTTCCAGCCTCCAAAACAGAGACAATAAATTTCTACTTTCCTAAGCCATCCCATTTGTGGCATTCTGTTACAGCATCCACAGGAAACTAATACAAGGGAATTCCAATTTTTCCCTTTTATAAACATCATTATAATGAACAAGCATCCTCCAGTCCCCACATACATCCATGGCTATTTTTTCCCCAAAAGAAATCCCTAAAAGGAACTCGCTGGGTGGGTCAAAGGGCTTATGCTTTTTTTTTTTTTTTTTTTGTATTTTTTCTGAAGCAAGAAGCTGGAAGGCAGAGACAGACTCCCACATTTGCCTGACCAGGATCCATTCCCACTATGGGGAGATGCTCTGCTTATCTGGGGCATTGCTCAGTTGCAACCAGAGCCATTCTAGCACCTGACAGGGGGGCCATGGAGCCATCCTCAGCACCTCAGCCAGTTTTGCTTCAATGGAGCCTTGGCTGTGGGAGGGGAAGAGATAGAGAGAAAGGAGAGGGGAAAGGGTGGAGAAGCAGATGGGTGCTTCTCCTGTGTGTCCTGGCTGAGAATTTAACCACGGACATCCACACGCCAGGCCCACACTCTACCAGTGAGCCAACCGGCCAGGGCTGGCTTATGCATTTTGAAGGGTTCTAGGATACATTATGAAATCTGTTCCTTTTGCTTTAAGTCAAGTCATATCTGATTCTCCCAGTACCCAAGAACCAAAAGCCACAAACTGTAGGCAAGAAAGACTATATGTGAATGAAAGCCTCTTCCAGGAAGACCACCAGTACTGTACCCTAAAGGCTACCTCCAGCTAGAAAAGATATACCCATGTTCCCCTCCTGCTTAACCATTCTGGCCAATGGGGTTACATACACAGGGGAGTTGGTTCGGCTGGCATCGGGACTCTGCTGTCTGTGCTGGGGCAGTGGTGGGACATAGGATGGTGGAGCCTGAGACAGTTCTGAGCCAAGGTCTGAGATGTCTGCAGAGGAGAGAGCATCCCATCAGCCATCGTTATGCCTTCCAGACTGGACCCATTTCACAGAGGGGAACATCGAGGCCCCTCTAAGCAAAAGGACCTAGATACCAGAGTCAGGTTTGGCCAGGTAACTCCAGCTCTGACTTGCTGTGTGGTCTTGAGTAGTTTCTATCCCTTTCTGAGCCTCTCGGGGCCAGGCTCACTGACTCCAACTTGACTCTGCCTAGTACTCTCGCCTCCCCTCCCTTCATTCAATACCTTCCCCCAGGGCTTGCCTCCTGGCCTCTCACCCTCCAGGAGGGAGCTGTCACTGTCACTGACAGCTGGTGGGATGTTCACCAAAAACTGCCCCCGGTCTCTGAGCACCAGCAGAGTCAGCTTCCCTTCTGACTTCTCGATTAGTTGCCGTGTGTCACTCAGCGACAGATTCTGGCTGGACACCCCATTGATCTAAAACGAACCAGGAAGAAAGAGAGGACATGAATTAATGACGGGGGAATACTAGAAATAAACATCTCTAAAGAAAATGATAGAATTAAGATACCTGCTATGAGAGAAGTGTATGCCAAGAACTAACTTCCACAAGATTCTGGAAACAGACAAATTTTTAAGGAGAACACTAGGGGAAATTAGAAACAGGTTGACTCTCTCATCTCCCTAGAAAGGAAATTCCTCATGAGACACTAAGAACAAATATTAGAAATGCGTCTAATTAGACGAGAGGGAGAGGACACTTTAAGATAGTAGAAGGGCCTGACCAGTGGTGGTGCAGAGGATAGAATATCGGGCTGGGACACTGAGGTCCCGGGGTTGAAACCCCAAGGTTGCCAGCTTGAGCACGGGTTTATCCAGCTTGAGTGCAGGCACACCCGCTTGAGTGCTGGGTTGCCAGCTTGAGTGCAGAATCATTGACATAATCCAAGGTCGCTGGCTTGAAGCCCAAAAGGTCACTGGCTTGAGTAAGGGGTCACTGGCTCAGCTGGAGCCCCCCAGTCAAGGCACATATGAGAAGCAATCAATGAACAATCAAAGTGCTGCAACTATGAGTTGATGCTTCTCATCTCTCTCCCTTCCTCTCTCTCTCTCTCTCTCTCTCTCAAAAAAAAAAAAAAAGCCTGACCTGTGGTGGCGCAGTGGATAAAGTGTCGACTGGGAACACTGAGGTCGCCAGTTCAAGACCCTGCACTGGTCTGGTCAAGGCACATATGGGAGTTGATGCTTCCAGCTCCTCCTCCCTTTCTCTCTTTCTTTCTCTCTCTCTCTCTCTCTCTCTCTCTCTGTGTCTCCTCTCTAAAAATGAATAAAATAAAAATAAATTAAAAATAAAAGTACTCTAGGACATACTGGAAACAAGCAGTTAGAGGCAAATTAGAAACTCAATTTCTAGGAAGGACTTATGTCGTTTCTACTCACATCAAATATCCCTTTCTCACATTCTCCCTTGGGAGTGTCTATTTTTCATAATCCTGGAGATTGTGAGTTCTAGTTCCACACCAAGCTGCTTCTAGTGTTGGCCCAAACCACTAGAAACAGACAATTCCTCAGGCTCACTAGAAATAGATTACTCAGAAGACTCTAGAAACAATCAACTGGAAATGGTTTGGAAATCAAACACTAGGCATCACTAGAAACAGTTTTTTAGGAGCAGAGTTAGAAGGAAATCAGCTCTTAAGGCAGAGCTGCTCCTCTAAGCCTGGTCTCCCATTAGCCCCAACCACCTAGGGCAGGTCTGGGAATCAGCTGTAGTCAGATGACCAATGATTCCAAATACTCGAAACAAACAACCCAAAGGGAGGTACTAAAAACTGACATTTGACAATGGATTATCAGCAGATGCAGAGAGCAGGGGCTGTGAGGGGAGAAAAGGGGAAAGCCATCTCCAACGTTTGGGAAACCAGCAACAATGCAGATGCCAAACAGTTCAGGGCCAGCTCTCAGTGGCACTGATCACCTCTGGCCTTGGTCTCTCTGCCCCGCACGCAATAGGAAGCCTGGGCTCACCTGCAGAATGAGGTCTCCTTCCTGCAGCCCGCGGTTCCGGGCAGCCAGGCCTGAATCCGTGATGTGCTTGATGAAGATCTGACTGCCCAGTTTAACCCCAAACTCTGTGGGGAGAGGAGGGAAACTAAACTGAGGCATGGCCTGGGGTCTGGGCTGCCAGGCTCTCCCAAAGTTCAGCCTTCTTGTGTACTTCTGCCTTCCTGCTACCAGGGCCACTGTCCCACAGGGAGGGGTCCAACATGGCGACAACCTGACAGGACACAGAGTGTCACTGCAGGGATTCTAATGTCATTGCACAGAAGCTCCAGGGAGAATTGTTTCTGGGCTTTGCCAGCTTCCAGAGACACTGCCTTTCTGGCTCGCAGAACCCTTCCTCCATCCCCACAGCCAGCAGCACAGCCTCTGCCCTCTCTGACTCTGACCCTCCTGCCTCTCTCTTCCCTGTGAGGACACTGGGCTTCCCGGGGAATCCAGGGTCATTGCCATCTCAGTCTGCCAAGTCCCTTCACCACATGAACTGACATGGCCACAGGTCCTGGGACCAGGATGAGGATGTCTTTGGGGCCGTTATCTTGCCAACTACACAATAAGGGATTGTCCCTTTGTAGGGACACCAAGCCCCACCACCATTAACCTGCATGCCACCAGCTCACCTTCACTCTCCCTCCTCCGCACCAGCACTGACTTCACTGGTCTCATCTGCACATCCTGCCGTGGCAACCGTTTGAAGCCGGACACCAGGGCCAGCCCATTGGCCTCAGAGCCCCAGCTCAGGCTTCTGCACCTACGGTTGCCGGCCTGGCTCCGGCGGCCTGCCCTGGGTCGGTGGGAGCGCTCGCCTGAGGAACGGCCAGAACCACTGGACGTATCACCCTCATAGCCCCGGCCATGGTCAGCTTCCTCGAGCCGCCAGGGCCCATCCTCATCTGAGTCTTGGTGCCCTGGGCCACAGGGGCTGGCCTTGGTGGTGGGCAGCTGGATTTTCCGGGGACGTTTCACAGTCTATTAGGGGAGGTAGGGGGAAACCAGCTCACTGCTCTGTCTCATCCACTGGGTGGCCCTTGGGGACCCCAGCCACTCTGGGCCTCAATATCCACACTGTGAAATGGGAACAAGACCCCATTTGCTCACACTCTTACCAACCCTGTGCCATAGGACCAATGAGGCTCGCAGAGGGAAGAGGTGCCCAAGCCAGGGTCTGCCCCTCCCACCCAAACCCCACTCACAATGTTGGCCATCTTATTGCAGGTCTTGAGTATCTGAATGGCAAAGGTGGAAGTGACGCTCTCCATGGACACCCCATTCACCATGACAATCTGGTCCCCTATCCTGAGGGGAAAAGCCATGTTCCAGAGAGGAGGTCATACACAGGATCCCTTCTCCCCAGGCCTTCTCTGAAGGCCCTGGCACCTGCCCAGTGCCCACCTTCAGGGAAGGTACCCCTGGTCTAATTCACTGGTGTCTGCAGGCTCACAAAGGCATTTATCCTTCTGGGCCTGTTTTCTTATCTGTAAAATGGGGCTGCTTATAGAACCCACTCTAATCATACAATGTGACCATATAAGGGAGATTGGGATTACAACTGGTGTCTCTATAACCCCCTCACTTTTTTCTCTCAGCTCCCCCTTCCTGCTTTTCTCTCTCCCCACCTGTGTTTCATATTCTTTCTTTCTCTGAAGTTGGTCCCTGATTCTGGGCTGAGCCATATCACCCATCAGTCACTTGGGTCCCAGAACCATTTTCCCAAATAACTCCCAGGAGTCTCCTGCTCCCATGGGCTCAGAACACTGATTCCCCTTCCCTTCAGCCAAAGAGAGGTTTCCAGATCATAGGGATGTAAAGTATAGTACAGGGAATACAGTCAATAATATTGTAATAACTATGTACGGTATCAAGTACAGTACTAAACTTATCTGGGGGATCACTTTGTAAGTTATATAAATGTATAACCACTATGCTGCTGTATACCTGAAACTAATATAATACTGAATGTCAAACGTAACTGAAAAATGAAAACAGGGTTTTCAGGACTTTTCAGTCCAGGTGCACCCTGGGGCCACTCTGACCTAGTAATTGCATCGGAGGTCCAGGAAGTGCCTCGGGGAGAGTGAGAACCAAATCACTGACCCTGTCCTGCTGCCAGAAGCCCTGTGTTGACAGAGCTAGAAGGCACCAGGCACTTTCCAGCCTCCTGGCTTTGGCCCACTCAGGTCCCTCCTCTTGATGTGTCCAAACCAGGCTGCCTGGATACTCACTGCAGCCTGCCTTCAGCCGGCCCTCCGGGCACCACATCGGACACAAACACGGATCCACCAGGCCGGTCTTGGCCACCAGAGATTGCAATGCCGAAGCCCCGGCGGGGGTCCTGAAGGCGAATCAGAGACAGAATGAGCTCTTGCTTCCTTCCAGGACAAAGGTTCTCCCATCAGGACCAAACCTCCATTTTCATTGGCACTCCTCAGGAAGACGGAAGCCTCACCTTGCAGACCGTGGCCGTGTGCTGTTCCCATATGGTTAGCTCCTCCATATCCAACACCTGACAGAAAGAGAACAGGGATGGTGGACATGAGGTCACAGCACGTCTGTTGGAGCACTTGGGGAACCCCAGCCCTGATCTGACATTCCCATGATTTAAGCCTGTGGACAACTTGCTACCTCTTGAGACCTCAACTTATCCATATACAAAATGGATTCAAGTCAGTGGTTATCAATTGGAAACGATTCTTCTCTCCAAAGGACATTTGGTGATATCTGGAGACATTACAGGTTGTCACAACTGGGGATGCTCCTGGCATTAAGTGCATGGAGGCCAAGGATGCTACTCAACACCCCCACAGTTTTCAGGATGGCCCCACACAGAGAATGATCCAGAACCAAATGCTGATAGTGCCCAAACTGAGAAACCCCAGGTAAATGAACCAAATGATATTGGGAGCAAAGAAAAGGTGAGTTCTTGATATCTTTCCCTCTGGGAGGTCTGGCTTTGCCCCTGGGGGGATCCAACAAGGCCTGCCAGGCAGAGGGAGCTCCCTCTGCTCCAGCCATACAGGTGTCCTCACTGTTCCTCCAACACACCAGGCATGTTCCTGCCCAGGGCCTTTCCACATGCTATTCTCTCCACCTGGAACTCTCTTCCTACAGCTCTCCACCGGACTATCTCCCTCTCTTCCCTCATGTCTCAGCTTAAATGTCACCTCTTTGATGAGGGTCTCTCACCAACCTTGTTTAGAACTGTAACCCCCTCCTGCCCCACAACAGACCACCTTCTGTGCCAATCCCTGATAGAGTTCTGTTTCATAGAACTTGTAACCCCTTGACAATACTTAGATATATTTTTATCTGTTCACTGTCCATCTCCCCCTCTAGAGTACTGGCTCCAGAGGGCAGAGTTTTTGTCTTGTTCATAGTGGAGTCCTGAGTGCCTGGATCATAGCAGAGAGATAACTATTTACAAAATGGATGAAGTGCTTCCTCTGTTTCAGGCACATTGTATGTCCTATCTCGTTAATCCACTCATTGAATCCACTGTTATCCTATATCACAGATGGGGAAACTGAGGCACAGAGAAGTTAAATCACTTGCCACGATAACAGAGTTGACAGAGGGTGGGGGTGAGGGATGTGGTGTATGTTATTTTCATACATACCAAGAACACAGCTATTGGAGTACAAGTTCCCAGGCCAGCACACCCTGGGAGAATGGGGGACATGGGGTCCCATCCCTTACCTCTTACCTTCTGCCAGGCTGCTGCCCTGCTCCCTGGGTTTCTTATAAAAATGACTCCCCCCCACCCCAGTTTGGCACAGCACAGTTCGAGATCCCTTTGGCCCAAGACTCCTCCACGGATGCACTCCAGTGACTTTTCTTAGAGGTTCCCAGGAGAGCAGCCTTCCTGACTCTCAACAATGGGTAAAGAGGGCAGAGGAGAGAAAGAAGGACGAGGAAGAAGTCTCACTCTTTGCCCTGCAGTTCCTAGATAACAGGTCAGTGCTCACAACCAAGGCTCAAATCCCTAGTCTGCCCTTTTCTGGCTGTGGTACTACTGCCTCTCCGAGCCTCAGCTTCCTTATCTGCAAAATGGGTAGCCCCACCCTTGCCACCATCACCCAAGGCTGAGGTGCAGGAGGGGAATATGGAGTCAGAGGAGCCTAGAGCCTCAGAGATGACAGTTATTGTAAGAAGTAGCAATGATGGACTTTCTCTGCACCACTTTAGTAAGCAACACTATTCAGTTCCAGCTGCCAGCCAACACTGTCCACTTACTCATTCATTTCATCCTGAATGACCTTAGGAAGTGGTACTGCTACTCTATCTTACAGGGAAGGAAAGGGAGGCCCAGAGAGGTTCAATAACTTTCCACTGGTGAACCTTGGCAGCTTGTCCCATGCCTTTGCTCTTAACCACCCACCCAATGCATTATTTTTATTTCTTTTCTTCTTAATTTATTTTTCAAAACGAAATCGTTTTACTTGCTTTAATTTTATGCTTTATGTCACTAAATGCCCCTCTGATTTTGATTTCTTGGCCTTATTTTAAGAAATAGCCCCCAACCCTGGCCAGGTAGCTCAGCTGGTTAGGGCATCATCCCAATATGCCAAGATTGTGGGTTCAATCCTAGATCAGAGTCAACAAATGAATGCATAGATAAGTGGAGTGACAACTTGAGGTTTCTCTCTCTCTCTAAAAAATAAATCAATAAATAAATATTTTTTAAAAAAGAAAACCAAACAGCCACCAGGGAACCAGATTCCCTGAGAGGTGGGAGGGCAGGTGCAGGTGGCCCAGGCTTGTCCCAGCTTGTATAGTTCCACCTTCATGAATACTGGAGGCCTCCAGGGGTCAAGCTTAACTCCTCAGCCCACCTCAGTTTGGTTCACCTCCAAACATTTTCCCTGGCTGTCACTATGCCTGGGACACCCCCTCAGGATTGGCACCCTGCTGGCCCTGCCACTTGGGTCTCAGATCAAATGCTGCCTCCTCAGGAAGCCCTCCTTAGTTAGCTAATCTCCGTGGGCATCCAATCACTCCTCCTTGTTTTATTTCCTATGTTTTATTCATAGCATCCAAAATACCTTTATTTTATTTCCTAATTTGTTGACTTTAGAGAGATAGGAAGGGGAAGAGAGAGAGAGTAACATCAATTTGTTGTTCCATTTATTTATGCATTCATTGATTCTTGTATGTGCCCTAACTAGGGATCAAACCTCATAACCCTGGCATATTGGGACGATGCTTTAACCATCTGTGCTACCTAACCAGCGCTAAAAACATTTTAAATTATCCTGTTAGATCATCAGTTTGGACATGTCTAGTCTTTCTTCTTGGACTGTTTCCCTGGGTACTCTGGTGTTGGCCATCAGCACCTGCTGGGACCGCCTTTCCAGGCCTTTGCACAACGCTGTACTCCCTGGCAAACTCCTATCTGCCCTTCACACCTCCAATGCCACTGTCTCTTCCTCCAGGAAATAAGTCCTTGATGTCCCCACACACATCCCTGATTACTGAAACTTGGGATGTCCCAGTCCACCTGTCTTCCTTATACCCCTCCAGTCTGGGCGCTCCTGGTGAGCAGGAATGGGGCTCCTGGGATCCCAGCACTGTTCCCAACAAACAAGCTCTGCAAAGTTTGAGAAATGGATGAATGGCGGAATAAAAGACAGATTCAGCCAGAAACCCAACTAGGTAGGTGCAGAGTAGCTACACCCCTCAGACTGCCCCGCAAGGTGACCTCCAGAGACTATGGGGCCTAGACCTTCCTCCCATCCCTCCTCAACCTCCCTTGGAGCTGGACACAAAGATTGGAGAGGAGAGATGACCAGAGGAACAGGTCCTATCAAATCAAATAGCCCCTGGCAAGTGGCTCCCAGGCTGCAGTCCTCTCTCTCCTTCTCAATCCCACCTCCAGAAACAATGTCAGGAGGAGGGACAAGGGGCACAGAGTTGGTGAGGGGATTCTGGAAGTTGTTCCTGCAGCCTAGAAGTAGGTGGCAGAAACCAGAACTGCCTGGCCCTAAGGCCTCAGAGATCCAAGTACCCTCTACTGCTTCAATTTACCCCTCCAGGCTGATATAAAACCCAGTAGGTACCTTGTGTGTCAGTCAACTGAAGCTCCACCCTGGAAGGTGAAGTACCCCCAGATAGAAACACAGCGATCTCATTCCCCCAACCCAGCCAATTTACTTGGGTGTAAAGGGGGCTTTCAACCCCTGACAACTATGTCCAGTCATGCAAGTTTATAGCTCTGTATACAGTAGGAACTGAACACACGAAGTTCCCCTTTCCAGCAGCCTTCATCAGAAGCCACCCAGACCACATGTGAAGTCATGCCAACAGCTCTACCATTAATGCTCAAGAGTAACCTTGCCAAAACCCCTGGGAACGGGGTGTAAACGTTTTTCCTGAGCACCTACTACATGCCAGGTGCTTAAAACACATTTCCTTTTAAAATCCTGTCTCCAACACTCTTTAAAATGACGATCACCTGTTTTATAGATGCAGTATGGAGAAGCGTTGGCTCACTGGCCCAAAGTTACACGGAAAAATCGGTATTTGAACACATTTCTAGCGAGTAATGGAGGCAGCTTTTGGCGTCGAGGGGAGCCAACGCGTCTCACGGTGCAGCCTCGGGCTCGCCTCCACATGCCTCTGGGCCTCAGTTTCCTCATCTGTTACAAAGGCAGAGGGTGATGGGATCCTGGGTCCAAGTCTCGGCCCCACCTCAGTTTAATTGCCTCCCTCTCCCGCCCTTGGCGGGCTACTCGCCTGGAATCTCACCGCCATGGTCCACTCCGGGGCTCTCCAGCGCCCCTGTCCTTGGGGAGTCTGGAAGCAGTCTATCTGTTCCCACCCTCGGGTGAGTAGAGAGGCTGGGAGGGTCGCGGTGGAGTGAGTGCCCGACACTGGCCCTCCACCCGCCTTCTCTGCCGCTTGGGGCTGCACCTGCCTGCCTTCCTCCAGCGCGTCCCTTACCGGCCCCGGCCCCGCCCCGACACGCCTTCGGGACGCCTCGGAGGCCGCCTTCACCGTCACCCCCACTCCCTGCTGCCACACCACAGGATCCAGGCCCTGGGTGGTAATAAGTCGTGAACGGGTTTTCCACCCAGCCGAACACTAGCTAGCGGCCGAAACTAGAGACAGGCCAGGCGCGGCTGCAAGGAAGACCCGGCAGAAATAATAGCAATGTTCGGGAAGGAGCTACAATTCAGTAGATACTCTATCATCAGAAAGGGACACATGTTGAGATTCAGTTGGGATGCCTAACAGATCCGAAGCTAGTTGAGAGCTAGAGACCTACGGAGTGTAGGACTGGTCTCTCTGGAGTCACCCCATCTCCAAAGAGGTTTACTCCATTTCCCAGACGAGAAACTTGGGCCGAGAGAGGACATCAGCATGGACTTTCTGAAAATGCACAGCTGTCCTTACTGGGGCCTGGCTCTGTCTTCACACCCAACCCTGGGTTGGGCCCCCAGCAGAGGAGGGCGAGGCAGAAGGAAATTCCTCAGGTTCCTGGGAGTAAAGGTCGGACTTACTTCTCACCTAGCCTTGCCTCACCTTCAAGGGCCCCTGTTCCTAAGGTAAGGTCAAGGAAGGACCTCACCAAGGCAGGAAACCCTCTCCCCAGGGCTGATTGAGGGAGAAGTCACCTGGATGGGTGGAGCTGATGGTGGCCCCACCCACATTCCTTTCTGCTTTTATTTATTTTATTTTTTTTACAGGGACTGAGAGAGTCAGAGAGAGGGATAGATAGGGACAGACAGACAGGAACGGAGAGAGATGAGAATCATCAATCATCAGTTTTTCGTTGTGACACCTTAGTTGTTCATTGATTGCTTTTTCATATGTGCCTTGACCTCGGACCTTAAGCAGACTGAGTAACCCCTTGCTTGACAGACACCTTGGGTCCAAGCTGGTGAGCTTTTTGCTCAAGCCAGATGAGCCCACGCTCAAGCTGGCCACTTCGGAGTCTCGAAACTGGGTCTTCTGCTCCCAGTCCGACGCTCTATCCACTGAGCCACCGCCAGGTCAGGCTCCTTTCTGCTTTTAAAAAAGTCTCCCTGGGCCTGACCTGTGGTGGCGCAGTGGATAAAGCGTCGACCTGGAACGCTGAGGTCGCCGGTTCAAAACCCTGCACTGGTCTGGTCAAGGCACATATGGGAGTTGATGCTTCCAGCTCCTCCCCCCTTTCTCTCTCTCTCTCTCTCTCTCTCTCTCTCTCTCTCTCTCTCTCTGTGTCTCCTCTCTAAAATGAATAAAATTAAAAACAAAACAAAACAAAAAAGTCTCCCTGAAGCTCAGCTCATCCTGAACCTCTTCTCACCTCAACTTTGAAAGGGCATATCTGGGTATAGTCACCCTTTTCCAGCCTCATCCAGTCAAGACTGTGCAGAGAGAAATCCTAGACCAGGTGTCCCCAAACTATTTACACAGGGGGCCAGTTCACTGTCCCTCAGACCATTGGAGGGCCGGACTATAAAAAGAACTATGAACAAATCCCTATGCACACTGCACATATCTTAGTTTAATGTAAAAAAACAAAACGGGAACAAATACAGTATTTAAAATAAAGAACAAGTAAATTTAAATCAACAAACTGACCAGTATTTCAATGGGAACTATGGGTGCAGATGCATCCTGTGCCCCTTCTGGAAGTGCGGCGGGGGGCAGATAAATGGCCTCAGGGGGCCGCATGCAGCCATAGTTAGGGGACCCCTGTCCTAGACTGTGGGAAGGGGGAAGACAGAGAGGAAAGTGAGAGATTAGGAAAAGGTTCCTGGAAGAGGGGGCATTGCAACTGGAGGGTTCTTTGTTTTGTTTTGTTTTTATTCATTTTTTTAGAGAGGAGAGACAGAGAGAGAGAGAGAGAAGGGGAGAGGTGCAGGAAGCATCAACTCCCATATATGCCTTGACCAGGCAAGCCCAAGGTTTCAAACCAGCGACCTCGGCATTCCAGGTTGACGCTTTATCCAGTGCACCACCACAGGTCAGGCTGCAAGTGGAGTTTTTTCTTTTTTCTTTTCTTTTCTTTTCTTTTATTCATTTTAGAGAGGAGACACGGGGGGGGGGGGGAGGAGCTGGAAGCATCAACTCCCATATGTGCCTTGACTGAATCAGTGCAGGGTTTTGAACTGGCGACCTCAGTGTTCGCAGGTCGACGCTTTATCCACTGCGCCACCACAGGTCAGGCTCTTTTTTTTTTTTTTTTTTTTTTACAGGGACAGAGGGAGAGTCAGAAAGAGGGATAGATAGGGACAGACAGACAGGAACGGAGAGAGATGAGAAGCATCAATCATCAGTTTTCATTGCGACATTTTAGCTATTCATTGATTGCTTTCTCATATGTGCCTTGACCATGGGCCTTCAGCAGACCGAGTAACCCCTTGCTCGAGCCTGCGACCTTGGGTCCAAGCTGGTGAGCTTTTTGCTCAAGCCAGATGGGCCCGAGCTCAAGCTGGTGACCTCGGTGTCTCGAACCTGGGTCTTCCACATCCCAGTCCAACACTCTATCCACTGCTCCACCACCTGGTCAGGCTGCAACTGCAGTTTTGAATGTTGGACAAGAATTGTCAAGTGAAAAAGACAGACAATATAATCAGTCTTTGAGGCCCCCAAAACTGACTTCTCACTCCTCTTAACTTTCTCCCCCAAAATACTAGTCTGGAAACACCAGTCAGCCAGAATCATCCCCTCAAGGGTCCCCAAATGCCACCAAAGCCATAAACCTTTACAGAAGCCCCTTCTGAAGACTTATTTGTACCTCAGGGCTGAAGGGGAAAGTTCAGCCTTTCCCAATGTGTGACTTTCAGCTATCAACAGATGGCACAGAAAATCATTTTAGTTAAAACAAAATCAAACATTTTAAAATAGCTATGTATATGTTTTAATGGGTCATGGGAAAAATGTAAGTTCCCCACTGGTAAATGTACATAGAGATTTGTGACTTACTTAGGAGGACTTACTGATTGGGACACAAATTTGGAAAGTTGGACAAGTGGCCTGGAGGTGACTGAAGCGAGGTGAGGAGAGGGCATTCTGAATTCCTACACTCAATGTCACCTGATCTCAGTGCCATTATCTAGATTCTAGAGAATAAATATATTGAGCCTGACCAGGCGGTGGCGCAGTGGATAGAGCATCAGACTGGGACGCGGAGGACCCAGGTTTGAGACTTCATGGTCGCCAGCTTGAGCATGGGTTTATCGGGTTTGAGCATAGCTCACCAGCTTGAGCCCAAGGTCGCTGGCTCGAGCAAGGGGTCACTCGGTGTGCTGTAGCCCCCCGTTCAAGGCACATATGAGAAAGCAATCAATGAACAACTAAGGAACCGCAACGAAGAATTAATGTTTCTCATCTCTCTCCCTTCCTGTCTATCTGTCCCTCTCTCTGCCACACAAAATAAATAAAGAAATAAAAATACTTAAAAAAATAGAGAATAAATGTATTGAATCCATGGAAATGAGACTACTGGCTCACTATTTTTTTTTTTTTTTTTTACAGAGACAGAGAGAGAGAGTCAGAGAGAGGGATAGATAGGGATAGACAGACAGGAACGAAGAGAGAGATGAGAAGCATCAATCATCAGTTTTTCATTGTGACACCTTAGTTGTTCATTGATTGCTTTCTCATATGTGCCTTGATTATGGGCCTTCAGCAGACCGAGCAACCCCTCGCTTGAGCCAGTGACCTTGGGTCCAAGTTGGTGAGCTTTTTCTCAAGCCAGATGGGTTTGTGCTCAAGCTGGCGAGCTTGGGGTCTCGAACCGGGGTCTTCCGCATCCCAGTCCGACGCTCTATCCACTGTGCCACTGCCTGGTCAGGCTGGCTCACATTTTTTGAGTGCTTCCTTCACTCTAGCCAGTTACACATGATATTCATGTGCCTATTTTGCAGCTGAGAAAACTGAGACCAGATGCGTCAAGTGGCAGTCTGACTAGCAAGAGCTGAATTTGGCTGTTTGACCCCACACCCCTCACTATCAGTACTTCTCACTGGAGGGTGATTCTGCCTCCAGGGGACACTGGACAATGTCTGGGGACACATGTGGTTGTCACAACTGGGGATGTTCCTGGCATCGAGTGGGTGGAGGCCAGGGATGCTGCTCTACACCCCACAGTTCCAAGGATGGCCCCCACAGAGAGTGGACTGACTTCCAAATGTCAATAACCTGCAGTAGAGACACCCCACTCTAAACCCTTCTTGAAAAGAAGGCAACTACCCCAGGACACATGGTGTTCCTCCAGTAATTCACCACTCTGATCTCACATTTTCATGTCCCACTCAACAGAACCCAACAGATCCCCAGTACTCATCAGATGACCCTATACTCAAGGGCACTGGCCTTAATCCCCCCATCCCCCTGACCCCTGACCTTCAGGTCACTTTAAGGAATTAAAAATCTGCTTTTTATCAATCTACTTTATCCATGTCTTCATTTTTCAATTCACGCAATAAAAATGTTCCAAGCCTTGGCTGGGTAGCTCAGCTGGTTAGAGCATCATGCCCACACGCCAAGGTTGCGGATTCGATCCCCGGTCAGGGCACTTACAAGAACCAACCAATGACCTGACCAGGCAGTGGCACAGTGGATAGAACAGGGGTCCCCAAACTACAGCCCATGGACCGCATGCAGTCCCCTGAAGCCATTTATCCAGCCCCCGCCGCACTTCCGGAAGGGGCACCTCTTTCATTGGTGGTCAGTGAGAGGAGCACAGGATGCATCCACACCCATAGTTCCTATTCAAATACTGGTCAGTTTGTTGATTTAAATTTACTTGTTCTTTATTTTAAATATTGTATTTGTTCTCGTTTTGTTTTTTTACGTTAAACTAAGATATGTGCAGTGTGCATAGGGATTTGTTCATAGTTTTTTTTATAGTCTGGCCCTCCAATGGTCTGAGGGACAGTGAACTGGCCCCCTGTGTAAAATGTTTCGGGACCCCTGGCATAGAGCATTGGACAGAGATGCGGAAGACCCAGGTTCGAGACCCTGAGGTCGCCAGCCTGGTCAGGCTAAAATTAATAAATTAAAAAAAAATTAATGTTTCAAGCCTCTAGTATGCACTAAGTGCATGAAGAAGTGATGGGGACCAACTTCCTACCTGAAATTGCAGTGCCAACTTCAACCAGAAATGGCAGGGCAGGTGAGGCATGAGGGCTGAGGAAAGGACGCAGGGGAACGTGAGGTCCTGGAAGTACTCGCGGAATGAACTTGCTTGGCCCCTTCTGAGCATATATGGGGAAACTGAGACCCAGAGAGGGCAGAGGCTGGGCTGAGGTCCCCCAGAGTGTCAACTGCCAGGAGGTGTAGGAGCCTGGGGGCTTTACTCCTGGCTTGGGATCTCCCTGCTGGAAGCGGCTTTGCTATGCATAGGCTGAGGTCATCTGTGGCCTAACAGGTTGGACCAGAACCCAGGAATGTCCTGAAGCAGTTCTGCATCCTGTCTGGGCTATTGTTCAATCATCAGTGGTTCTTGTGTGCCACTGTTTACACACAGAACTGACAAAACAGACCCAGTCCTTGCTCTAAAGAAATCCCAGGATCTTCAGGGAGATAGACAGTAATGGAATCATTACAAAACAGAAGGGAAAGTACAACCTAGACTTCTGAGTGTATTGGCAGGGAGACATGGCCTGGGCTGGAGGCTCACGGAGGGCTTCTCTGAGGAGGTGGCACTTGAGATGAGAATGGAATTAGGGGAAGTAACCTAGGTGAGAGGGACCTGGGCAGAGAAACATATGTAAAGGAGGTGAGAGAGGAGCCATGGGGAGATCTGGAGGAAAGTGTTTTAGGTGGAGTGAACTGTACATGCAAAGACCTTGGGGCAGGACCAGTGGTGGGATTCAGCCAGTTCACACTGGTTCGGCAGAACCAATACCTAATTTTTTGTTGATTTCAGAGAACCGTTTGTTAAAATAGCACTTGTAATCAGGGTTCTCTCTAAGCCGTCCAATGTGGAAATCACAAATTTATATTCCTTACTCATTTTTAACGTTCATCTGTGCAACAGCGTATTCTAAGTGCCTGTAGTAATGTTCATTCCATCCATAGGTGAAAAAATCGCAAGTGAGGACGCCAATCAAGAAGTAATATGGTGGCATGACCAAATGGTGGCGCAGTGGATAGAGCATCACACTGGGCTGCAGAGGACCCAGGTTTGAAACCTCAAGGTCTCCAGCTTGAGCGCAAACTCATCTGGCTTGAGCATGGGTTGACTAGCTTGAGCGCAAGGTTGCTCACTTGAGCGTGGGATCATAGACATGACCCCATGGTCACTGGCTTGAGCCCAAAGGTTTCTGGCTTGAAGCCCAAGGTCACTGGCTTGAGCAAGGGGTCACTTACTCTGCTGTAGCCCCCCAGTCAAGGCACATTTGAGAAAACAATAAATGAACAACTAAGGTTCTGAAACAAAAAATTAATGCTTCTCATCTCTTTCCCTTCCTGTCTGTCTGTCCCTATCTGTTCCTCTCTCTGTCTCTGTCACACACAAAAAAAGAAAGAGCCTGACCAGGCGGTGGTGCAGTGGATGGAGCATCAGACTGAGATGCGGGGGACTCAGGTTCCCAGGTTCGAGACCCCGAGGTCACCAGCTTGAGCGTGGGCCCATCTGGCTTGAGCAAAAGCTCGCCAGCTTGGACCCAAGGTCTCTGGCTCCAGCAAGGGGTGGCTCAGTCTGCTGAAGGCCCGTGGTCAAGGCACATGTGAGAAAGCAATCAATGAACAACTATGGTGTTGCAACAGCAATAAAAAACTGATGATTGATGCTTCTCATCTCTCTCTGTTCCTGTCTGTCTGTCCCTGTCTATATCTCTCTCTGACTCTCTCTCTGTCCCTGTAAAAAAAAAAAGAAAGAAAGAAAAGAAAGAAAGAAAGAAAAAGAAAAAATAAAGAAGCAATATGCTGGTCCTGGACAGTTGGCTCAGTAATAGAGCATCAGCCTGGCATGTCGATGTGCCAGGTTTGATTCCCAGTCAGGGCACACAGGAAAAACGACCATCTGCTTCTTCACCCCTCTCCTTCTCCCTTCACTCTCTCTCTTTCCTCTGCTCCCACAGCCATGGCTCAGTTGGAACAAGTTGGCCCCAGGTGCTGAGAATGTCTCCATGGCCTCCTCTCAGGTACTAAAATAGCTCAGTTGCTGAGCAATGGAGCAAAGGCCCCAGATGGGCAAAGCATCATCTGGTAGGGGCTTGCCAGGTGGATCCCAGTCAGGATGCATGCAGGAGTCTGTCTCTCTGCCTCCCTGTTTCTCACTTAAGAAAAAAAAAAATAGAAGCAATATGAAAATTTTTTTTTTAGATTTTTATTCATTTTTAGAGAGAGGAGTGAGAGAGAAGGAGGAGCCAGAAGCATCAACTCCCATATGTGCTTTGACCAGCAAGCCCAGGGTTTCAAAGCAGTGACCTCAGCATCCCAGGTAGATGCTTTATCCACTGTGCCACCACAGGTCAGGTTAGAAATATCTTAAACAATAGTTTTATTGTTTTTTGTCAGGTATTATTTAATATTTTTTAATTTAAATTTTAGAACTCTTATAATCTAGTTTTTTTGCTTTGTTTTCTTCAGATTTTACTTATTCATTTTGGAAAGGAGAGAGAGAGAAGGTGGGGAGGAGCAGGAAGCATCAACTCCCATATGTGCCTTGACCAAGCAAGCCCAGGGTTTTGAACCAGCAACCTCAGTGTTCCAGGTCGACGCTTTATTCACTCTGCCACCACTGGTCAGGCTATAATCTAGTTTTGTGTACCTCTTTTATTGTTCTTATTTAAGTATTAAATGCATGAAATAATAAACTACCTTTTCTTTTATCATTTTTTAGTATATTTAAAATGGTCACTAGGGCCGAGAACCAATTGTTAAATTATTTGAATCCCATCACTGGCAGGAGCCTGCCTGACCTGCTAGAGGAACAGAGACGAGGCCTGTGTGGTGGAAGCAGAGTGAGGAGGAGAGAGGACAGAGGTGAGGGCCGGTGGTGCAGGGCCTTGTGGGCCTTGGGGAGGACTCGGGCTTTTATCCTCAGGAAGTGGGAGCCCTGTAGGGCTGTGGACAGAGAAGGGACCTGACTCTGGTGCTCACAGGCGTCATCTGGTGGTTCCTTCCGGGAAGATATATTGCGGGGGGCCAGGGTGGGACCTGCTTCAGGAGCTCACAGGCGCCCTCTGCTGGGCGGGAGGGAGGACAGGCTAGGGGGGAAGCTGGGGACTAAGGAAACCAAATCTGGAGGCCCTGTAAGATGTTGCCTTTTTTTTTTTTTTAATAAACATTGTATTTTGGAACCATTTTAAATTTACAGAAAAGTTGTAGATATAATTTGGAGTGCGCCCACATACTCCTCATCCAATATACCCCCAAAAATTTTTAAAGATTTTTAGTTATTGCCTGACCTGTGGTGGCGCAGTGGATAAAGCGTCGACCTGGGAACACTGAGGTCGCCAGTTCAAAACCCTGCACTGGTCTGGTCAAGGCACATATGGGAGTTGATGCTTCCAGCTCCTCCCCTCTTTCTCTCTTTCTCTCTCTCTCTCTCTCTCTCTCACTCTGTTCTCCTCTCTAAAAATGAATTAAAAAAAAAAGAATAAAGATTTTTAGTTATTCATTTTAGAATTTTAGAATTTAGGGCGGGGGAGGAGCAGGAAGCATCACTTCCCATATGTGCCTTTACTGGACAAGCCCAGGGTTTCGAACCCAAGACCTCAGTGTTCTAGGTTGACACCATGTCTACTGTGCCACCACAGGTCAGGCTGCCTCAATCTTAACATTGCACATGACATTTGCCTTGTACATTGATGTATATTTGTGAAATCTAAGAAAGCAACATTGCTACATCACCATTAAGTGAACTCCAGGTTGTAATCAGATTCTACCAATGTCTCTTTTCTGGCCTGGTACCCCATCCAGGATCCCTCCGTGTATTCGGTCTGCACGTCTCCTCTGTCTCTACTTCCCTTGTTCTGTGACCTTCACTGCCTGGAGGGGCTGGTGGGGGGTTCTGTGGAACACCCCTCACTTGGGTTGGTGTGATGCTTTCCTCATGGCTGGACTGGGTCATGGATTTGAGGAGAAAGTGTGGAAGAGAAGGAGGGTGCTGGGTTGGAGGAAGGGCAGATTCTGGACTGAGCAATGTCCCAGGCATTGGCACTGGGAGATCCTAGTGCGCCTCAGTGACAGCACTTTGATGTAGGAGGAAAGGGAAAGTGAGAAGGGCTTGTAGATCTTTCTAGAAGCTTGAAATATAGTATGCAGCTGGAGGGGGCTCAGGGAGGTCTCGAAGCTCCAGGAAAAAGCTCTGTGTAGAGGGGTTGCTGAGCGTGGCCTGAATGCCAACCCCTCTGATTCTTGCCTCAGTTTCCCCATCTGTATAACTGAGACCTGGTTCTGTCTTTGAGTAGTATCCTCAGTTTATGCATCCAGCATGCAGCAGGTGCACAGAAAGGTTTGCCTGGGTGCTCTTTGTGCTTCCTTCTCCACTTGGATCAGTAGGAAGGACACAAGCCTCAGTGGGGAATGCAAAGGTGACTTCCAGCGTCCCCTGGGCTGGAGAAGGACTCCTCCAAAACTGTCTATACCAAGGTTCTATCCTGCACAGCGCGGGCGGTAAGACCCTGATGCTCGTCACCTTCTTTTATTTTTAATGTTTATTTTATTAATTTTAGAGAGAAAGTGACTGAGCTGTGCTGGCGCAGTGGATCAAGCATCGACCTGGAACGCTGAGGCCACCAGCTCAAAACCCTGGGCTGCCTGGTCAAGGCACATATGGGAGTTGATGCTTCCTGCTTCTCCCCCCTTTCTCTCTCTCTCTCTCTCTCTCTCTCTCTCTCTCTCCTCTCTAAAATGAATAAATAAAAATTTTAAAAATGTTTAAAAAATGAATAAATAAATAAAAATTTTAGAGAGAAAGGAAGGGAGAGAGACAGACAGACAGGAACATCGCTCCGTTCCTGTATGTGCCCTGACTGGGGATCAAACTGGTAACCTCTGTGCTTTGGGACAATCTCTGACCAACTGAGCTATCTGGCCAGGGCACCTTTTTTTTTTTTTTTACTTTCTTCTTTCTTTTTAATTTTTTTAGAGAGAGAAAGGAAGGGGGAGAGAGAAAAAGAAAGAGAGAAAAAGATCAATCTGTTGTTCTACCCATCCATGCACTCATTGGTTGACTCCTATATGGGTCCCAACTGAGGATCGAACCCACAACCCTGGGACATCAGGATAATACTCTACTCAACTGAGCTACCTGGCCAGGGCTGTCACCTTTTGTACAGTCCCTGTTTTCAGTCTGGCCTCTGTACCGGTAACACAGGCCAGCTGCCCTCTGACCATTGCCATTAAAAGTCCCTAGTGATCCCCAAATTGAACAGTCTTTATCTGCTCTGTGGCTACACCTGCCACACCTGGAATCTACCCTCTTGGAATACACAGCACTCACCTTTCTGCTCTGTTCAGAATACAGTGTGTCCATAAAGTCATGGGGCACTTTTGACCAGTCACACGTTCAAAAGTGCACCATGACTTTATGGACACACTGTATTAGGTGGCTGCCGATGAGCTATTTATTCCTTTATTGAGCGTCTACTGCATGCTAGGCACAATTCTAGGCACTGGGGATACTATAGTGGTAGAACTTACCGACCAGCAGAGAAAATGGACTTTCAACAAATAGTCCCACCAGTGAATGTGCAGTGAATGAGCTGTGGCTTCAGCTCAGGAACATTCAGTAGCTTCCTAGCATCTGTTCAAAGTATATTTATTGAGCATGTGATTGATGCCAGATTCGGGCATACCCTCGCAAGTCATCTGTGTTTCTCATCACCTCTGAACTATTTTACAACCTTGTAAATGGTAGGAAATTGCTGATATTGCAAATGATACTTGTCCATAGAAATGCAAATGAATTTGTCCAGTAGAGACCATAGATTATTGCCCTGTGACTATTGATAAGTTTTGAATTCATTTGTAAATTCATTCTGCGTGCACACCTGCACACGTGTGTGTGTGTGTGTGTGTGTGTGTATGTGTATTGTTTCTTTACACTCTTCCTTGAACAGGCTGTAAAATCTTACTGGTCCCACATTAAATTAATGAGTTAAGTAAACTCATAAAGCGCCTGTTTGTTTTATGTTAATATGAGAGTCATGCTTTTACCTTTTGGGGAAAGGAAATGATCCTTTAACCCCATAACACTAACAGCCTTTATAGCAGCATCCAAGGCTCCCTGCTCAGATTTCTACCTACCTCCCAGTTACTTGTCCCGCTCACCCATTAAAATCTCCAAGCTCCGGAACATTCTTACCACTGTTTTTCCTAATCTCCCTGGGCCCCAATCTATTTCTTACACAGCAGTAAATGCTGTGGTTCTACCCAAATCTTCCCAGAATCCATCCATTTCTTCCCTCTCTGCTTCTCTGGTCTAGTCCCATCATTGCCCACCTGGACTAATGCAGTCAACTCAGCCCTGGTTCCCTGTCCCTGCCCTCTCCTCTCAGTCTGTCCTCCTTACAGTCACCAGTGGACACCTGTGAGCATCTGAGTCAGGTAGGGCCCCTCCTCTGCCCACAGCCCTTCAGGACTCCCACCTCTTTAGCATTAAAAGTCAAGTTCTCCCCAAGGCTCACAAGACCCTGCTTGACCTGCACCGTGTCCTCCCTGCCCTTTCCTCCTCCCTCTCTCCTCCTTGCTCACTCTGCTCCAGCCACCCAGGCCTCCTCCCTGTTCTTCCAACCCACCAGGCACGGTTCTGCCCCGGGGCCTTTGAATGCCCCAAGTACTTCCTTCAAGTCTGCTCAAATAAATCTCCCTAATCTTTATTTAAGTTTGTAAAATACCTACCCACCTGTTTCATTCCTATTTTTTGTACCTCTTTCTTTCTTTCTTTCTTTCTTTCTTTTTTTGAGCGAGAGAGAGAGGAAGGGAAAGTCTTATACACTTTTACTTCTGTTTTCCTGTGAGATTGACCACCTTCTGACCAGGATACAATTTAAGATATAGTTTACTTCCTTATTATGTCTCTTGTTTCTTTTCTGTGTTCCTCCACCAAAATATAAGCCCTTAAGATCAGGGACCTTTGCTAAATCTCCAAAGCCTAGAACAGCACCTAGCACACAGTAGGTGCTCCATAAATGCAGATTCAGTCCCTGGGCAGTCCCTCCTCCCAATCATGTCTCCCACTAACCTCAGCCCATTCCAAAGGGTGTCAGGTTCCACCCTGAGCAAACACTGCTCCCTGGCATGGGACCAGGCTAAGGAAGAAGAACAGGAACCCACTCTCTCCACTGTGAACTTGCCCCAGAATTCAGGGCCTTGTGGAAGCACTGAGCCAGGAAGGCAGGACACTTATAAGATGCTGAGCCTGGGGCTTCAGTCAGGGGGCACAGGCAGCCCCCAGACCTCCCTGCTCCCTACATTTTGACTCCTATCTGCTTCATGGCCCTACTCTACTTTGCAGGCCAGTGCAAGTGGTTGTCCTCTATGAGCCAGGGTTAAACCCCTGTAAGACAGGAAGGTGCTGGCTCAGCATTCCGAACTTTGATTTTGAGTGGGACACCTCTTTATGCAACCCCCACGTGACTGAGCATCTACTACCAGCCCCACTGTTGTTGCTTTCAGCAGCCCTGCTACATGATGACTCTTATACCCACTTTACAGAGTGGGAAACTGAGTTCCAGTTAGAATAAATGACTGGAGGCTGTCTCAGTCAACCCCCCAACCCCCCAAATCTCAAGCCTCCCTGATTCCTGGGAGCTCTGTGACATGATCCCAAATGCCAGGCCTACTCTCTCTGTGCCCCGTGTCTCAGATGCCCATGCCTTCCCAGTCCCAAGGGACCTACTAGGTCCTGGACAGACAGCCTTGAGGTGCAATCAGACACTGGATCCCAGAATGTTCCTTTTGTCCTGCACTTCTGGGAGCAAATGACCCAGAAAAACGTCTTGCCACCTGACCCATCTCCTCTCTAGGTTCCAGGCTTCCTTCGCCCAGAAACCATCCTGGCTTCTTGCCCACAGCCTGCTCTGGGGACTGTTTTGACAACCGTCCGTTTGCCCTCACCCCTGACTGCATTTCTCCAAGAGATTTTACGTGGAGAAGGAATCAAGAGAAGCAAAAGAAAGTGACCCAGGGACCTGTAGCTTCTAGCAGCGGCAGGAGGTCCATGAAATTGTTGGAAGACCTGGGGGCCTCTTCAGAACTTCCAGGAGGCCCCCAAATTGACCAGGTGCCAAGCTGCCCCACCTGCAACCTCCTTGCCTGACTTCCGGTTCTCATTTTGGAGAATCAGAGAAACCAACCTGTGCCCCCTTGGCCCCCTAGCACCACCTGGGCCAACAATGACCCTTTTAGGTCTCTGGCTCTGATATCCTGGGCAGGCTGCCAGGGACAGTAACTGCTAGCCAGATAATCCTTTAGAAACTATGTCAAATGCCTACGCAAGAGTGTCAGTTTCCTGCTTTCCTGGGAGCTGGGCGGGGGATAGGTGATCTGGGGTCCCGGGGTGAGGACTCTGGTCCTGACAATGGCCTTGGGGTGGCGGGCAGAGCAGGGACTTACCTGTCTAGGAGGCTGAGTGGCCTCTGGGCAGACAGCAGGAGCCAGGGCTTGGGTGCCCTCCTGGCATGGGGGTTGGGAGGGAGCCTGAGGTTTGAGCTCTGGCCTCCCCACCTGTTTGTTCAATTTTTTCTTTCTTGTGGCAGCAACAGGCTAGCAGGTTCTGTGCCAGGTGGAACCAGCGCGGCAACAAGCGACATGCACAGGCAACTGGCAGTGTGAGACAGGGAGGCTGGTTGGGTGTGTGGCTCTGTCGTAAGGTACTCTCACGTGGGAGCAGCTGGCCTTAACCCCTGCTTGCCCAGAAGCCAGGGACACAGAGTCCTACCCTGCTTGCACCATTCACCCCTGAGCTCTTGACTGGGACCAGCAATTAAAGGCAGGCCCTCGAAAAAGATTTGTTGAATAAATTAAGGAATAAATGAATGAAACTCCTTCTGGCTCCTCCCCTATCCCCTCTGCTCTCTTTGTAGCCAGAATTGCCAACCAAGCCTTTGCACTTGCTGTGCCTTCCGCCAGACATGCCATCTCATCAATTGTGGCAGGGCTGGCTTCTTCCCTCCCTGCTGATCCAAGAGCAAATTCTGCTTCTGTGCTGCAGGGTGAGCAGCCAGATTCCTGTGCCAAGAATCTTTACTCGTTTCTCAGCTGTGTACCTTTGGGTCTCAGTTTCCTCATCTAAGAAATGAGAAAAACACTTGTATTTACCTCCTAGAGGAGTTTTGAAGGGTGAATAAATGAATGAATATCCATAAAGTGCTTTGAACAGGACAGGGCACAAAGTAGGTCCACACTTTTTAGCCACTACCCACAAGTGGCTGGTCCGAATGAATGAGATGTGGTTAAGTGAAAAATACACACCAGGTTTGGAGGATGCAGTACCCAAAAGAGAATATAAAATAGCTCGTTGTTCTTTTGTTACTGTTTTTTAAATTTTATTTATTGATTTTTTTTTTTTTTACAGGGACAGAGAGAGAGTCAGAGAGAGGGATAGATAGGGACAGACAGACAGGGACGGAGAGAGGTGAGAAGTATCAATCATTAGTTTTTCGTTGCCATCGCAACACCTTAGTTGTTTATTGATTGCTTTCTCACATGTGCCTTGACCGCGGGCCTTCAGCAGACTAAGTAACCCCTTGCTGGAGCCAGCGACCTTGGGTCCAAGCTGACGAGCTTTTTGCTCAAGCCAGATGGGCCCGCGCTCAAGCTGGCAAGCTTGGGGTCTCGAACCTGGGTCTTCCGCATCCCAGTCCAACGCTCTATCCACTGCACCACTGCCTGGTCAGGCTATTTATTGATTTTAAAAAGAGAGAGGAAGAGAGAAATATCAACTTGTTGTTCCACTTATTTATGCAATCATTGTTTGATTCTTTTTAAAAAATATTAAAAAAATCTTTTAGAGACTTTATTCATTTTAGAGAGGAGAGAGAGAGAAAGAGAGAGAAAAGGGGGGAGGAGCAAAAAACATCAACTCCCATATGTGCCTTGACCAGGCAAGGCCAGGGTTTCAAACCAGCGACCTCAGAGTTCTAGGTCAAGGCTTTATCCATTGTACCATCACAGGTCCATTGGTTGATTCTTGTATGTGCTCTGAGACCAGGGATCAAACTGGCAACCTTGGCATATGGGGGTGACACTCTAACCAACTGAGCTACCACACCAGAGTTGATAGCTCTTTATTTTTAATATCTACTCTATATTGAAATGATAATATTTTGGACATGTTGGGTTAAATGCAATTTATCATTAAACTAATCTCACCCATCTCTGTTTTGCTATTTAAATTGTGCTTACTAGAAAAATTTAAATAATGTTTAAAATTATTTTAGGTAAAAGGAGGTGAACCTGACCAGGCGGTGGTGCAGTGGATAGAGCGTCGGACTGGGATGCGGTAGACCCAGGTTCGAGACCCCAAGCTCGCCAGCTTGAGCGATGGCCCCTCTGGTTTGAGCAAAAGTTCACCAGCCTGGACCCAAGGTCGCTGGCTCCAGCAAGGGGTTGCTTGGTCTGCTGAAGGCCCGCAGTCACGGCACATGTGAGAAAGCAATCAATGAACAACTATGGTGTCGCAAGGGCAACGAGAAACTAATGATTTATGCTTTTCACCTCTCTTTGTTCCTGTCTGTCTGTCCCTATCTATCCCTCTCTCTGACTCTCTCTCTGTCCTTGGGAAAAAAAAAAGTTTAAAATTAAAAAAATAAAAAAAGGAGGTGAGATAGTAAGACAGATTCTTGCATGTGCCCCAACAGATCCACTTGGCAACTCTGTCTAAGGCCAGTGATTGCAACCGAGCTATTTTTAGCACCTGAGGCTGACTCACTCAAACCAGCCGAGCTATCCTCAGTGCCTGGACCGATGCAAGAACTAATTCAGCCACTGGCTGCAGGAAGGGAAGATGGAAAGAAGGGGGAGAGGGAGGAAAATAGAAGCAGATGGTGGCTTCTACTATGTGCCCTGGACCGGAATTGAACCCAGGACATCCATATGCTGGGCTGATGTTCTATCCACTGAGCCACTGGCCAGGGCCATGTTTAAGATTTTAAATATAAATTGGCCTGCGTTGGGCTCTGGCCAAGTCGCTCAGTGGATAAGGCATCAACCTGGCATGTCACATGTCATGGATTCTACCCTGGTCTGGGCACATAGGAGAAGCAATGAGTACACAACTAAATGGAACAACTAAGTAAAATGGGAGAGTTGATGCTTCTCTGTCTCTTCCTTCCTCTCTCTCAAATCAATGGAAAAAAATTGAAATAAAAAATATATTAAGTCTGACCTGTAGTGGCGCAGTGGATAAAGCATTGACCTGGAACACTGAGGTTGCCATTTCGAAACCCTGACCTTGCCTGGTCAAGGTACATATGGGATTTGATGCTTCCTGATCCTTCCCCCCTTCTCTCTTTCTCTCTCTCTTTCCTCTCTAAAATGAATAATTTTTTTAAAAATTTAAATAATAAATAAATTGGCTTACATTGTAGTCCTCTTGGTCAGCGCTGGAATAGGTGCTTAATGCATAGCAGATATTGAACCTGTCTTTTTAAAATCACATTCTATTGCCATTGTGTCACAGCTGTGTTATTTTCAGTGTTCATTAACAGCTGAAACTACCTTCCGTCTTGTGCTTGTTTATCTGTATCTTCTAGAATATCATCTTATTTAGGTCAGGGATTTTGTCTTCCTAATTCCTGTGTTCCTGTGGCCTAGAAACAGTGCCTGGTACACAGTAGGTGCTCAATAAATATTTTTGGTATGAATGAATGAATGAAATATGGGGAGAGGGATGGAAGTCGCATGGATCCCTCCTAACTAGTATCTAGTGCTGATGTAATAACCTCTATGACCACCAGAGGACGCCAGAAACCGCCAGGTAACCGGCCCCAGCCCGGCAGCCTCAGTTTTCCAAGTTGTGAAACTGGACGTGGTAGGATGTATCAGGAGGATCAGAAGCCACTACTTCGCCCAGACCTCGGCCCCATCTCCATTCCCTGCCTATCCTCTCCAGCCCGGTTTTGTCATTTTACGTTTTTATTTTTGTTAAAGTTTATAGACACAAATTGATTTTATAAAAGAAGGATGAGAGAGAGAAATATATCAATTTGTTGTTTCACCCATCCATGTATTCATTCGTTGACTCCTGTAGGTGCCCTGACCACAGATTGAACCCGCAACCTTGGTATATCAAGATGATGCTCCAACTAACTGAGCTACTGGGCCAGGGCTGCACACACTTTCACTTTAAAGAGTCAAATTCTAATTCGGGTTTGTTAAAATTAGCAGTGACATTATCACCCCATAATTTCTCTTACCAGAAGCTCTGTTCCCTTAGGTTCTTTTAAGCTAAATAATGTTGACATTCACGTCTCTGTCTCTAAATAATGCCTGTTTTGCCACTTCTTGATTTTTCAGTTTTAGCATTGACTTCCCACCAAGAGAGGTTCAGAATCAAACCTGAAATTGTTTTATGTTTGTTTGTTTCATTTTTTAAGATCCTTATCACTGATCCAACTCCCAGCATTTCTCCCATAGCTTGAACCGGTGCTTCTCAAACTCTCTCAGGCGTTCAAATTGCTTTAGTGGGCCATTGAAACCCAGAGGGTGGGGTCCCACATCCCACCCCTCACCCCTGCAGTTTCTGATGAAGGTCAGGGTGGGGCAGAGATTCTGCACCTCTACCAAACTCTAGGTTGATGCCTCCCCAATATCCCATGATGAATGACCATGTCTCTGTAGTCAGATAGGCCTGGATGAAAACATCCAGGCTCTGGCCCTCACTAACAAGGTGCCCGCCCCCCCCCACCATTTCCTCACAGAGGAAATCATTAATTATGAATAAAATTACTAATAGCAACATTTATTACTCCCCAAATCATGACTTCACATTTAATAACCACCCGCCATGTCATTAAGAAATTAATCATTAGACTTTAATAAAATAGTAATACAATATTCTTCATATGTAAATACACTCATTCACAGCATGATTGGTTCTTTTTTTTAAATTTATTTATTTTTTATTTTATTCATTTTAGAGAGGAGACACAGAGAGAGAGAGAGAGAGAGAGAGAGAGAGAGAGAAAGAAAGGGGGGAGGAGCTGGAAGCATCAACTCCCATATGTGCCTTGACCAGACCATTGCAGGGTTTTGAACTGGCGACCTCAATGTTCCCAGGTATGATTGGTTCTTTGTGTGATTCTCTGAGCTCCTGTTTCCTCATGTGTAAAATGGCCATAATAATAGTTTCAATCTGCTTAATCACTATTATCAAATATTTATTGTTTTCTAGGTATAAGTTTCTGTGTCAGGTACTGGGAATATATTAGAAGTAAATACAGGTCCCTAACTATTGGAGATACTGCATGCAAAGGCTTTAGCACCGAGACTAGTATTTAATAATGTTATTATTATTATTTTTTAGTAAGAGAGGCAGAGACAGAGACAGAGAGAAGGACAGATAGGGACAGATAGGCAGGAAGGGAGAGAGATGAGAAGGATCAATTCTTCATTGTAGCACCTTAGTTGTTCATGAATTACTTTCTCATATGTACCTTGGGGGGGGGCTCCAGCAGAGCTAGTGACCCCTTGCTCAAGCCAACGACCTTTGGGCTTCAAGCCAGTGACCTTTGACCTCAAGCCAGCAACCCCACGTTCAAGCTGGTGAGCTTGTGTTCAAGCCAGTGACCTTGGGGATTCGAACCTGGGTCTTCTGTGTTCTAGTCCGATGCTCTGTACACTGTGCCACCACCTGGTCAGGCTTACTAATATTATGTATAATAAGGTGACCAACTTTTTTACAATGAAAAGGACAAAAATAAGTTGAAGAAAACAATATCATACATAAAAGAAACATTTTATTCATTGCAACAATAATACAGTATAATATGATAAATGCAGAATAAAAACATTTGTAATATTTTATATTGTAATTATGCTTACATGACTATTAATCTTTAATAATTATTGTAAGAAAAAAGTACTCATTTAGTAAAACTAAGTAGCAAACAAAACCACTAATTTGGAGTGATATTAGGGTGTATTTATCATTTTCTAATTTAAAAACATCTATTTTATGCAACTATTTAATCAAAATGCAGTATTAATAGATATGGTTTGAGGTTAGATTTCCACTTTAAAACTCAAATTTCAGAAAAATATTTGTAAATAAAATTATACATATTTGGAAATTATTAAATAGATAATGAATTAATAAAACATGCATTGTGCTTATCTGTCTCTGATTGAATATTCACTGAGAAAAAAAAATCGTGAGTCTACACTGTCATATGTGCCGTGTTGTGTTTCAGTAAGAAGTACACAAAGCCATTTGCATGCTCAGTATATTGTGAGCTCTCTCAAGGTCTCCCGTGTGGAGCGCATGCATCTCATAATCGCATCTCCCTGCACTGTACTGATCCTTGACGAATAGTCATGTCAAATACAAATACATCACATCACACGCAATGGATCGACTCTGTATCGATTGAATACGGACATTTACAGATTAATCTTCCAATATCAAAAAGGAGGACATGGCCTGACCAGGTGGTGGCGCAGTGGACAGAGTGTCGAACTGGGATGCGGAAGACCCAGGTTCGAGATCCCGAGGTCGCCAGCTTGAGCGCGGGCCCGTCTGACTTGAGCAAAAGCTCATCAGCTTGGACCCAAGGTCACTGGCTCCAGCAAGGGGTTGCTCGGTCTGCTGAAGGCCTGCAGTCAAGGCACATGTGAGAAAGCAATCAATGAACAACTATGGTGTCGCAAGGGCAACGAGAAACTAATGATTGATGCTTCTCACCTCTCTCCGTTCCTGTCTGTCTGTCCCTATCTATCCCTCTCTCTGACTCTTTCTTTCTGTCCTTGGGAAAAAAAAATTAAAATTAAATTTTAAAAAAGGAGGACATGTAGGAGGACACTTTTCGAGACGGGATGGAACTTACAAAAGAAGGACTGTCCTCCCTAAAGGAGGATGATCAGTCACCTTATAATTGTCATTATATTATAAATAACAGTATATGTAACATTTGCACACTGTATGCTAATGTTACTTATATAATATATATTTTTTATTTAGTCACATGTTTATCATAGTATGTATACTTTATATATTGTGCATAATAAAATAAAACTTTATTATCATATTATAGTTACTACTTGTGGGGCAGCTGCGTTAGGCTTGCTTGCTGGTTTACCAGCTGCAAGCCCTTTGCCTGACTAGTGTGAGAGCACGTGGCAGCGCCAAGTGTGCATAGCCTATATATATATATATATATGGTTATGGGTACTTGCCCTCAGAAGGATTGTGGATGCATAGATTGCCTGCCCGCCACTGTGAGGGGACAATTTGCTGTTTGTTTGCTTGAGAGGCAGTTTCCCCTGCCTCTGTGCTTGTCCCCCATTGTGAGACTTTATAAAACGGAATGGCCCAATGCTTTCTGGCTCCAGTTTTTCTTTCTACCCTCTGCCCAAATCCAATGTGGACCTGCCTAGCCTCGGCCACCGGCATTACACTGCTTATGTTGAAATGTTTAACATGGTATCATGTGTCACTTACAATATGCTGGTGGCTTATTAATTATAAGCATTAGTTATATTTCATATATAATATCAACACCATTGCTTATTAAGTAACTGGAACTGTGCTGCCCTTCTACGCCCTGGGCACGTGGGGGCGCTCCAGGCGCTCCTGGGGGGGGGGCATACAGGTCCTGCCCCCGAGTCCCCGATTGGCGGAGCGCTTAGTGCGCGATGGCGCAGCGCCTGGCCCCGCCCCAGCCCTCCCTCCGGTTCCCTGGGCTCGGTTCCCTGGGCTCGGCTCCCTCCCTCCACCCTCCAGCCGGCGGCGGTTGTTGTTCAGCGGCTGCGGCCGCAACTCGGGTCGTTACCTCCAGCCGTCGGCTCGCCAGCCGGTCCGCGCTCACGGCCATGGAGCTGGAAGTGCCGGACGAGGCGGAGAGCGCCGAGGGGGAGACCGTGACCTCGGAGGCGACCTGGGCCGCGGAGAGCGGCGCGGCAGCAGGTAACGGTTCTGGCACCCCGAATGGACCCGCCTGCCCTCCCCTCCACAGCCTGGGCCCAATGGACCCGTCCGAGTGCCGGAGGGGCACCGAGACCCGCTGCAGGGAGACCGGAACGTTCCACTCGGGTGTTCGCGGGGGGGGGATGGTACGCCCCAAGACTGGGCCGGGGGACTCGCCTCCCGGGGCCGACGGAGGATTGAACGCCCCGGCTGGGGGCTCGGAGTTACACCGCCTATTTCGGATATCCCTTGGGGTGGGGAAGCGCGCCGGGCTGGGGGCGGGGGTGGGTGCAGGGCCTCATTCTTACAGGCTGTGAGTGGAGCATCCTCTTTTGGAAGAATGCGGGGAAGACCGGCCCTCACCTCTGGCGGGGTGAGAACCCCACTTAGGGCGCCTAGTGCGTGAGTGTTCCGCCTTCTGCTCAGGGCGCACCTCCAGTCGTGTTGGTGGGGGTCTACTCTGTGTATATGGAATGGTGAAGTATACAGTACCCCTGTTCCAGTGAGCGGGCCCTGTCTCCAAGGTGGGCATAGCAGAGGGTGACAGTGTAGCAGTTATGCTGTCCTGCCTGGACCCACTCTCTGGGCCACACACCTTGCTGGTATCACCCCTTCTCCCCACAAGAAGTCACTCTTATATGCACATGTTATTTGGTCAGGAAGGCCAGGGGTAACTGGGGTGGAGGAAGGAGGGTCTTTGTGGCCATCTGGGTCAGCCTCCTGACTATCTCATCAATCTTTGTGGAAGTCACCAGACCTGGGTTCTGGTGCACTGGCCATTTCTTCGTTTTCTGGTCTTCACTTTATCTCCCTATCACAGGAGGGGTCCAGAGCATGATAGCTCATGGCACCTTCAATGCTGGGGCTCTTAAGCAAGCCCTGCTAAGCCTTCTCCTTGGACCTTGGGGGTTTGCTGTAGCCCCCAGTGTAGGGCCACTGCTTCCTGGTGCTCCTGTCTTTGGCATGCCTTCCTCACCCTCCATCAGAGCAGGTGTGGGGAGGTGGGCAGCATCACCTCAACAGCTCTAGGCCTGCCTTTCCCTGGGGTGGAGTGCAGAGTCCAGCCACTGCAGTTCCTTCTCAGTTGAAGTCACAAGCTCCCAAATAGGAAGTGTCCTGATCCAAAGAACCCTTTGCTCCTCCCAAGCAGCCCTCATGGGTGGAGTCCTGTGGATACCCACATGAGCATGCATCCTTTCTCCCCTGGGCCCCCAGAAGTTTTCTTGGCAGTCAGGGAGGTGCTGTGCTCCCTGGGAGTTGGGAGAAGTGTCTGGAGAGAGAGAGAGCACGCCAGAGAGAGCATCCTGGGCTCTGGAAGACTCCCACTGCTTCCTTTCCCACTGCCATCTGGAACTGCCTGGTAGATGACCTGTTTCCTTCCGACCGTTCAGTCGCCTCGCCTTCAGTCAGCCCGCGCCCTTGCCTGGCTAGCCCCACAATCGTTGAGGGGCCCAGTGAGGTTCTTTCTCAGCCCCCTGACTTCTGCTATCGACTGGTCAGAGACAAAATAGCCCCAGCCTCAGTGACCATGGGAAAGCTGCAAAGCAAACTTGTCTTAATCAGGCGCTGGGTGAGCTGATGGGGACAAATAAAGGCCCAGGCCCCAGCTGGGGCTGGTTCTGACCATCAAGCCTGAAAGATATGAGCTGACCCTCCCTGTCTGTCACCAAAATCCACAGAAATCTGCCTTCCCCAACTAGTCATTTATTTTACTTGCTTTAAAGAGCTGCCTCTCCCCCTCCAAACCTATTTCTCCTGACCTAAGTTCTGTGAAGTTGGGGTAACAGCTGCCTGCACTTTCCTACTGCTGTACAAATGTTAACACATAAATGGGGCTGCATGTTCACCACGATGGTTCATGCTGCACCGGGGTCTCTCCCCTCGGCACCATTGACTTTTTGGGCCTAAAAATTTTTTGTTTTGGAGGGGCTGTCCTGGGCACTAGAGAGAATTGGAGCAGCATCCCTGATTTCCACTCACTCGTTCCCACCAGTTGTGACAACTACAGGTGTTCCAGACATGGCCCAGTGTCCCTTGGAGATAGTCACCCTGGGAGAGAGCCACTCTACTATACTTATATCTGTAACTTGCTTGTTTTTTATCTGTAGTAGTCGATTTCCCCCCGCCCCCCATGTTGGTATCAGTTATTTTTTAGAAGGAGGGACCATACTATACCATAGTTAAGAGGGTGTGAGTCCCAGATTTACACTGCCTGGGTTCCACTGACAAGCAAATGCCTTGACCTCTCTGAGCCTTCAGTGTCCTCATCTGTAAAATGGGCTGAGTGTGCTTGATGAACATTAGCAACAGCTGCCATAGGCACCAGCCATTACTGATTCACCAGCCTTTTGCTGAGGGACATTTAGGTTGTTTCTGGAGTTGCCTTTGCTGTTACAAACAGTAAATGTCTTGTCTTTGAATGTGGGTGTTTCAATTCCTAGAAGTTGGAGCCCTGCCTTGGAATGGCTGGATCAGGGACTAGCAGATTGAAAAATGACTATCAGACACCTGATGGCTTTCCAGGAGGGTGTGGCAAGGGCCAAGAGAGATTGCTGTTTCCCCACAGCCTTGCCAGCTTGGATGGTATCAGCCTTGGTCATTTTGGCCAATCTGATCGGAGGTGAAACTTATCTCACTGGTGTTTAGAATCTGGTGACTTTAAACAGCTAGGTTCCTGAGTTCTGCTCCAGAGAAGGCCTGAGTGGGTTCTCCATTAGCTTTTGTAGTTTGTGTGGGGTACCTAGTTCCTGGGGGCATGGACACATTCACGGTGCCAACTATGGGGCCTATGAGATGCTTGTGGTCTTTTAGGCTGAGCTGTGGTCTGCTGTTTCAGAGCCATTTCTATCCTGTCCTTCCTGTTCCCGTGATATCTGAGGACAGTCAGCTTCTTCTCAGACCTCCCGACCCCTTCTATATCTAATCTGGTGGCAAGTTATGTCAGCTTTGCCTTGAAAATGGACCTAGAATCTACCCACTTCTTCCCTTCCTCTGCCTCACCTGGTCCAGCCATGTCATCCATCACTGGCCTCGTCCCCCCACCCCTTAATATGCTCCCTATAGCTCACTTCAGAAGGCTTCCATTAAAAACTGACTCAGGCCTGGCCCTGGCTGATTGGCTCAGCAGTAGAGCATCGGGCCGGAATGTGGAAGTCCTGGGTTCAATGCCAGGGCACACAGGAGAAGTGCTCTGTTTCTCCACCCTTCCCCCTCTCCTTTCTCTCTCTCTCTTCCCCTCCAGCAGCCAAGGCTCCATTGGAGCAAAGTTGACCTGGGCGCTGAGGATGGCACCGTAGCCTCCGCCTCAGGCACTAGAATGGCTCTGGTTGCAAAGGAGCGACACCCCAGATGGGCAGAGCATCGCCCCCTGGTGGGCATGCCTGGTGGATCCTGGTCAGGCGCATGCGGGAGTCTGACTGCCTCCCTGCTTTTAACTTCAGGGAAATACAAAAACAAAACAGAACAAAGAAAACTGACTCAGGCCCTCTATGGTTGGCTTAGTAGTAGAGCATCCGCCTGGCATGTGAATGTCTGAGGTTCAATTTCCGGTCAGGGCATACAGTAGAAGTGTCCATTTGCTTCTCCACCCCTCCCCCTCTCCTTTCTCTCTCTCTCTCTCTCTCTCTCTCTCTTTTCTCTTTTCACAGCCATGGCTCAGTCAGAACAAGTTCCCCAGGCGCTGAGGATGGCTCCATGGCCTCCCCTCAGGCACTAAAATAGCTTAGTTGCCAAGTAACACAGCAATGCCCCAGATGGGCAGAGCATTGCCTGCTAGGGGGCTTGCTGGGTGGATCCTGGTCGGGGCCCGGGCACATGCGAGAGTCTGTCTCTCTGCCTCCCTGCTTCTCATTTAAGGGAAAAAAAAGTGACTCAAGACCCACCCCTTTTCTGCCCCAACCCTCCAGGACTCCCAGCTTCCTTGAGGTAAAATCAAGTTTAGCCCACAGTTCACAACGTGCCCCCATTTCCTCCCTGCTCTTACCTTCTCCCGCCCTCCCCTTCACTCACTCTGCTCCAGCTACACAGAGCTTGCTGTTTTCTTTTTTTTTAAGGCAGTTCAATTTTTAATTTTTTGAGGAACTCTTTTTTTTTTTGACAGAGACAGAGAGAGAATCAGAGAGAGGGGCAGATAGGCAAGAAGGGAGAACGATAAGAAGCATCAATTCTTCGTTTTGACACCTCAGGGTTTTGAACCTGGGTCCTCCGCATCCTAGTCTGACACTATCCCCTGCGCCACCTCCTGATCAAGAGGGCTTGCTGTTTCTTAACACTTCAGTCCTGCCCAGGACCTTTGCGTAGGCTGAGCCCTTTGCCTAGAACATTTATATCTGTGTCGTTTGCTTCCTTAGCTCTTTCAAGTTTTTGCTGAAGTATCTCCTCATTGAGGCTTTCCCTGATGTTTGGGGGAGGCCTGAGAGAGGGGTAGGCACAGTTCAAGCAAAAACCTAGTGTGCTTGAAGAACAGTGAGGGGCCGGTATGCCTAGGGTGGGGCAGGTGTCATCACTGGAAGCCTCTTCTGTAGTTATGGGTACATGGTAACATGGGATTATGACATCTGTCATCCCTCATTGTGAGTGAGCCTTTGCCTTAGGAGACAGAAAGTTCCCAGTTTGAAGTCCATTCTGGCCACTTTCTAGGAACACAGTGTAAGGCTCTTGGACCAGCAGCCTCAGTCTGCTCTGTGGAGAGACCTTGGGAGCTGGACCACCTTTACCAAATGGGTACACTCTGCCTCAGTGTCTCTGTTCTCATAAGGCTGGACCAAGGGAATTGATGTACACAGCCCTTAGAAGGGTGCCTGGCATGTAGCCAACTCAGTGTGGGCTCGGGTTTTCCCTTCTCAAGTCCACAAACAAGTCAGAGGGAACTGCATATCATAAACGGTTTCTCGCAGTGCCTGGCACAAGCTAGAGTCTGCCATGGGACTCAGAGCATGTGAGGACGTTTAGTTGCCTCTTAGTTCTTGAACAATGCTTATCGAATATTTATCAGGCACCTACGGTGGGTCTTACAGGTTTCCAGGTGCTTAAGTCAGTCATATCAGTGACCAGGGAGAATTCCCTTGCTGTCCTCTGGCCTCTCAGATTGTTTGGTGGATAAACAGATAAGACCAGGGGCTGCAGTATGGGGCCCCCTGGACAAATTCTGTCCACTGCCAGTTTTTTTCAATAAAGTTTATTAGAAAATGGTTGGCCCTGGCTGGTTTGCTCAGTGGATTGAGTGTTGGCCCGGCGTGTGGATGTCCTGGGTTCGATCCCTGGTCAGGGCACACAGGAGAAGCAACCATCTGCTTCTCTTCCTCCCCTCCCTCTTCCCCTTCTCTCTCTCTTCCCCTCTTGCAGCCAAGTGGCTTGATTGGTTCGAGCATCTTCCCCGGGCACTAAGGATAGTTTGGGTGGTCTGAGTGTCAGTCTCAGGCACTGAGGATAGGTTGGTTGATTCAAGCATTGGCCCCAGATGGAAGTTGCTGGGTGGATCCTGGTCGGGGCTCGTGCAGGAGTCTATGTCCCCTCCTCTCACTTAATAAAAAAAAAAGAAAATGACTGACCTGACCAGGTGGTGGCACAGTGAATAGAGCATCAACCTAGGACTCTGAGGACCCAGGTTTGAAACCCCAAGGTCACTGGTTTGAGTGCAGGCTCACCAGCTCGAGGGTGGGTTTGCCAGTTTGAGTGTGGAATCATAGACATGACCCTGTGGTTGATGGCTTGAGCTCAGAGGTTGCTGGCTTAAAGCCTGAGGTCGCTGGCTTGAGCAAGGGGTCACTGGCTCAGCTGGAGCCCCCCCAGTCTAGGCACATATAAGAAGCAATCAGTGAATAACTAAGTTGCCGCAACTCTGACTTGATGCTTCTCATCTCTTTCCCTTCCTGTCTGTCTGTCCCTGTCTGTCTCTCAAAAATAAAAAGCTACTCCCATTCACTCACATGTTGTCCATGCAGCTTTCACTCTACAATGGCAGAGCTAAGTCTCAAGACAGAGACCTTATAACCTGCAGTGTGGAAAATATTCATTATCTGGTCCTTTATGGAAAATGTTTTCTGTCCCCTGATAAAACCACACCAGACAGCGGTGAGTGTGTAGAGGGAATTGAATCATGTTGTGGCAGTATGGGTGACCAGGGCCTGCTGCAGGTTGTATGGAGAGGGGATGACTTGAGTGAGACACAGCAGCTGAGGGCGGAGCTTCTAGGCAGAGGAAACGTGCAAAGGCCCTGATGCTGGAATGAGTGTGATTCCTTGGAGCCACAGAAGCTAAGTCAGTGTATGGGCAGGGGCTGAGATCTGAGATAGGCAGGGCCGGCCCCGTGGGGCCCGGGGTCCCTGGCTCTGCCTTGGTTTTTTGCTGAGTTCAGTTGGTGGTACTGGTGGGTTGGAGCAGGGCGGTGAGCACCCAGTCAGTTTTGCAGAGCATGCTCCGCTGATCAATGAGGAATGGGCTGCCCAGGGAGGGTGGGACATGGGGGCAGAGGGAGGTGAGGGAGATGAGGAGCCCCGGAGGGTTTTGGCCTGTGTGCCCTGGAGTTGGTGATGGGGTGGGTAGAGCCCAGGAAGGAGCAGGTCTAAGGGGCTGAGCTTGCATTGATGTGGGAGGAGCAGGAAGGGGTGTGTGCTGCCTAGGGGTCCCCAGGGCATGTGGAACCTTACAGGGCAGGAAGGCCTGGGCCTTGACCTGAGTGGACACTGCCCTGACCTTGGGCAGTGTGCTTCCGAGCAAGTGAGGTCCCTGCTTTCCACTTTGGTTCTTCCTTTGAAGATGAGGGTAGGGGTGTCCCAAGGATTCAGGGGGACAGAAATAGGTGAGACCTGCCGCTCCTAGAAGTGCTCACTAAATGACATCTGGATGATCTGGGTATTTACAGATGGGGAGGCCAAGGCTTCAAAGGGGTCTTGGGCCCCCAGGCTTTCCATTCCCCAATCCTGCCACTGTGACCAAGTCACATGTCACCATGTGTGACAAGGCAAGTCAAGAACCCACTGGCTCCCCTTCTCTCTCTCTCTCTCTTCTCTAAAATGAATAAAAATAAATAAAAAAGCCTAACCTGTGGTGGCACAGTGGATGGATCGCCCTGGAATGCTGAGGTTGCCAGTTCAAAAAAACCCTGGGTTTACCTGGTCAAGGCACATATGGGAATTGATGCTTCCTGCTCTTCTTCCCCTTCTCTCTCTCTCTCTCTCTCCCTGTCTCCTCTAAAATGAATTTAAAAAATAAAAAAAAAAAGAACCCACTGGGGATTTTTCCGTTGCTGCTAGCTGTACTCTCAGCCTGAGCCATGAGACTGCCCTTGTGTAGAGGATTACTGGCCAAGGGGATTAGCCTTGGGGCTCTGTACCTCCTGCCCCATCAGGCTGTGCCAGAGGGCGTGGGGTCCCCCCAAGGCACCCTAAGTGCCTGAATCAGTAGAAAGTTTTGTGAACCTGGCTTCTGTCTTTGATTGAAGAAAAGAACCCCCCAACATTCTGTCACAATTGTCTTTGTTGAACACACATCATGCTACTTGTCATGGCGTTTATCCTGGATGGAGGCATGGGGTTGCTGTTGAAGACTGTAGGGAAGTTTTGGTTTCGTCATGTTCTGTGGGTCCTGTTTCTCTCACATACGTCTCCTCAGATGTCCCCTACTGGGGAGCTGTCTTAGCTGGAGGTGGTGGAGATGGTACCGTGTGTGACTAGGTAAGGGGACCAAGGGAGCTGGTGTAGATAGAGAAGAGACACAAGGAGAGCCAGGAAGTGAGGTCCCAGCAGCCGTAGGAAGAAGTTTTCAGCTGTTCTGTGCCTCAGTTTCCTCATTTGCAAAGTGAGGTCATGGACGTGCTTTCCTTTGTGGTTCATATGAGGATTAGATGTGTCAGTGCACAGGAAATGCACAGAACAGGGCCCAGCATGTGACAGAATCTCAAGAAGTGATGAGCAAAGGCACATGACTTGGGCCAGGTGGCCTGGGGCAGCGCAGTCAGCCTAGAGTCTTGGTGGGCTGCCTGTAGGGCTCTTTCGCCTGCTGGCTTCATGTGAGCCCATTCGGCCCTGGCCCCGACTGTGTGATCAGGCCACGTCTCTGTCAGGGGAGGCCATGGGCCTGTACCAGTTGGCATGGCTTAGGACCCGCTGTATGACAAACATCCCTGCAACTCAGTGGCCTGTCCCAGAGGCCCGTTTCTCACTTAACATCGAATGTCCTTGGTGGGTCAGCAGGAAATGAGCGAGCGCATCATAACACCCAGAAACCCAGGTGATGGAGTGCTGCTGTGTATGCCTAGTCGTCTGGCAAAGGTGCACATGCAAATCCTAGTCCACAGCCGTGGTTTCAGTGTTGTTATTAACAGGGCCTCTTGTCACACTCAGAAGGCTTGGATGATGTATTCTGAGAGTACCTGACAGATGATGACATTTGGTGGTGGCCAGTCTCATGCTCTAACAGGACTGCAACATGTCACCTGCAGGGTTGTTTCTGTTGGCGGAATTCCTGGAGGCAGAACTGCCAAGGTAAAGGTGCCACCTATATTGAAGCGTACCTGTGAGGTGCTTTAATTGGGTGTGGTAAGGCCCACAGATGGGGAGATGACGGCCCTTGAGAAAGAAGGGGCATGCAGGGCACATGCGGAAGCACCAGGAGGCTGAGGGAGGAGGAGAAAGCACGGGGCCTTTCTTGGGGTTTGTTAGGACACAGTGGACAAGGAGGGTAGGTACCTGGGGTGATTGGGACAGGGAGATGGGCTTGTGTATGAGTGTTAAATAAGGGGTGTGTGGATTGATTGGTTTGTACATCAGATGTGGATGTACGGGGAGTTGTTTGTGATCTGAGCTGGCCAATGCCAGGACAATTCCCCAGATTTGCGAGGCCCCAAGATGTCAGAGCATTATAACATACAGAAAGTAAAGAAATGTGATTAACCCAGAACCAGATGGACCATTCCGAGCCCCCGCTGGCTGTGGGTGAGAGTGCCTGTACCTGTCTGGTCCATTTCTCCGATCTTGGCCAATCTTAGGGGTACAAGGTGACATCTCAGCATAGTTGCAGTTTGGATTTATTTTGTGAATAGGAATGAAAGCTTTTCATATAGTATAGTTTTTCCTTTTACTGTGTCATTTTTGTTTTTTTAAAAATATTTTCCGCCTGACCAGTCGGTGGTGCAGTGGATAGAGTGTCGGACTGGGATGCGGAAGACCCAGGTTCGAGACCCCGAGGTCGCCAGCTTGAGCGCGGGTCCATCTGGCTTGAGCGCGGGTCCATCTGGCTTGAGCAAAAGCTCGTCAGCTTGAACCCAAGGTTGCTGCCTTGAGCAAGGGGTTGTTTGGTCTGCTGAAGGCCCGCGGCCAAGGCACATATGAGAAAGCAATCAATGAACAACTAAGGTGTTGCGACGGCAACGAAAAACTAATGATTGATGCTTCTTACCTCTCTCCGCTCCTGTCTGTCTGTCCCTATCTATCCCTCTCTCTTACTCTCTGTCCCTGTAAAAAAAAAAAAAAAAAAAAATTCCAAGCCCTGGCTATGTAGTCAGTTGCTTAGAGCTTTGACCTGATAAAACAATACTGCATGTTTGATCCCCCAACGGGGCACATATAGGAATCGACCAATGAATGCATACATAAATAGAACAACAAATCCATGTTTCTCTCTCTCTCCCTCCCTCCCTTTTTCCTCTCTCCCTTTTTTCCTCTCTCCCTTTCTTCCTTCTTCTTCTTCTTTCTCTCTCTCTCTAAAATAAATTTTAAAAACATGCATATATACATATATATACATACACATACATACACATATATATATACACACATATATGTATATATATATGTGTGTGTGTGTGTGTGTGCATGTGCTTGTGTGTATGCCAGAAAAGGGAGCAAAGAGAAGCCTGATATACAGTGACACTTGCCCACTCAGGTCACACAGGCACAGTGACAGGACTGATGGGGGGATTCTCACCCCTACAGTATTCTGTTTCTTTATCAGAGCTGGAAAATGGAGTGTAACCCACTAGGAGTTAGGGCCATCAAAGAGGCTCTCTGTTGCCTTTGCTTAAGCGGGCTCTGTGGGTCCCATTCCTGTCTGTCTTGGTCCCAATTGACAGACCCCTCTTTATCACTTACCCCTGTTCCTTTGTTTAATCACACTCATCTTAGAATTCTTATTTCATTTTCTGGGAACTATATAGTTGTATCTTTCTTATATTCAATTGAATTATCAGTCTTTTATTGGTTTGTAGGCACTCTTTATATATTATGGAAGTTTTAAAAATTTTAATTGATTTTAGAGAGAGAGTAAGAAGCATCAACTCATAGTTGCTTCACTCAGGTTGTGCATTGATTGCTACCTGCCTTGACCTTGGGTCTTAAGCCAAGCATGCAAACCCTTGCTCAAGCCAGTGACCTTGGGCTTCAAGCCAGTGACCTTTGGGCTCAAGCTGGCGACCTTGGGATCTTTTTGATGATCCTGCACTCAAACCAGCAACCTTGTGCTCAAGCTGATGAGCCCATGCTCAAACTGGCAATCTTGGGGTTTTGAACCAGTGCCCTATGTTCCAGGTTGATGCTTTGTCAACTGCACCACCACCGGTCAGATATGAAATTTTTTTTTTTAATTTATGATACAAGTGCAAGTAGTGTTTTCCCATCCTCTTTTACAATGCTTATTAATACGAGGCAAGTAGTTTTGTTTTTATGTGGTCAAATTTTTCTTTTTTTAAGTGAAAGGAAGGGAGATAGACTCCTGCATGCACCCCGACCAGGATCCTCCCAGCAACCCCACCTGGGGCCAATGCTCAAATCAACTGAGCCATACTCAGCACTGGGGGGACCAGTGCCCAAACCAGTCGAGTCACTGGCTGTGAGAGGGGAAGAGAGAGAGAAAGGGAAGAGAAGCAGATGGTTGCTTCTCCTGTGTGCCCTGACCAGGAATCAAACCTGGGATGTCCACACACAGGGCTGGTGTTCTGTCCACTGAGCCAACCTGCCAGGGCAATGTGGTCATATTTGTCCATCTTTCCTTTTATGGTTTTCCAGTTTGGTTTCATAGGCAGAAATGTCTTCCCTGTTCTGAGTATAATTAAATCCTTCTAGTACTTCTATAATTTCAGTTTCCTAACGTTTAAATTCTTACTATATTTGGAATTTGTCCTGGCACAAAGCATATGAGGGTTTAGTTGATTCAAGCTTTTCCAGGTGGCTCAGAGTTAATCTGAGCCCCACTTTCTGGATAATCTGCTTTCCTCACCGATCTGAGATACTACCTTGATTATATACCAAGCTCCTCTATGTGGTTCTATTTCTGGACTTTCTATTCCGTTCTTGATGTCTGCCTGTGTCTCTTGCAGCAGTCATGTCTTAAACTACAAGTAATAACATGCTTACTGTGAAAAAGGAACAGCCAGACCCACATGCAGTAGAACATGAATGTTTCTGTGGAAGTAATGACCATCATTCCAGATGTTTTTTCTGTGCTTTTACCTTCCTGTCTTCATTTTCTTCTTCATTTTTTTTAAAGTTTATATTTTTAGTTTATTGATTTTAGAGAGAGGATGAGAGAGACAGAAACATCGATCTGTTCCTGTATGTGCCTGACAGGGGATTGAACCTACAATCTTTGTGTGTCGGGCACAATTCTCTAACCAACCAAGCTATCCAGCCAGGGCCATATTTTATTCTTTTAAAAAATATTTTATTTTGGCCTGACCAGGTGGTGGCGCAGTGGATAGAGCGTCGGACTGGGATGCAGAAGACCCAGATTGGAGACCCCGACTCGCCAGCTTGAGCGCGGGCCCATCTGGCTTGAGCAGAAAGCTCGCCAGCTTGGACCCAAGGTCGCTGGCTCCAGCAAGGGGTAGCTCGGTCTGCTGAAGGCCCGCAGTCAAGGCACATGTGAGAAAGCAATCAATGAACAACTATGGTGTCGCAACGGCAACGAAAAACTAATGATTGATACTTCTCTCTTCGTTCTTGTCTGTCTGTCCCTATCTATCCCTCTCTCTCTGACTCACTCTCTCCCTGTAAAAAAAAAAAAAAAAAAAAAAAAAAAAATATATATATATATATATATATATATACACACACACACACACACACATATATATTTTTTTACTTTGTGTGTATATATATATATAAATATAAATATATATATATATAATTTTGTTAACTTTCAAGCCTGCAGAAAAAGTTGCAAGAATATGAAAATGGACACCTGTATACCCTTCTCTGAGGTTCCCCAGCTGTTAGCATTGCCTTATTGAAGTGTGTGTGTGTGTGTGTGTGTGTTTGGTAGGCCATGGAAAGTCAGACCTGATACCCTATGATTGCAGACAAGATGCTCCTGTGTCCCTAACTACACAGTTGATTCCCGTTACTCTCACTTGCTGTGCTGTTGTGTACTGAGTTCTGGAACACGGAACCACAGCTCCTAGGGAAATGCAGCGTTTAGATTCCTGCAGGCCTGTGGTCACCACATTTTTTCCTCTTACCAATAAGTAACCTTGTGTTGTGTGTGTTTCTGTTTAAAGACACCTTATTTAATAACATACTATATAGATTATTGCTTTAGCTATGCTCCCAGCCCTAAAACTCATGCCTGAGCCAAACATCCCTAGCACACACATCTCTGTAAGGCACACCGCAGCCTTCTTGTGCTAGGAACCCAGGACGGCACTTGAGCTTTATCTACTCTTGGGAGACAATTTAAACAGCAAAATCACCACCAAAAAGCCCAAAAATGCAAAAGAAGTGGCACTTGTTAAACCTTGAAAGAGCTTATATCTACAGTGCAAGATCTGAGACAAGAAGGCAGAGTGTAGCCTGGTTTGACCCCAGTTGGGTACATGTGGGAGTGACTCAAATTTTTCTCTACCCTGTGTGTGTCTGTGAATGACCATGAAAGCCACATAAGGATTGATGTGGGATTACAAATAAGTTTTAGCCAGAAGGTATTGGATTTGCAGCTATGGAATTCATGAATAATGATCATCAACTATCTCTTATAAGCAAAGATATTCTCTTGGCTCAACGCAGGGGTCGAGTGTAGGAAATTTAACATGGGTTCAGTATTCACAGTTTCATCAATTAATTGGGATTGTCCTCAGCTGGAACTGTTTGTTTCCTCCCTAGGATTCATTTCAGAATCATACAGCACTTGGAGGCCTGGGGACAGTGGGGTCACACAAGGACCCATGACTGGACAAGCTTCCTCCCTGGGCTGACAGGTCCTCTGTGGACCCTGACCCCACTGCCTGAATCCTTCTACCTGTGGACCTGTTGAGAATGAGCCACCCTCCCTACCTCACTCCTCCTCTCCCCCACACCCTTCCAGTCCTCTGCGTCCTCCTCCAGAAAGCCTGTCCAATTTCCCCAACTGGTGTTACTCCATTTAGCCCTTCCCACAGCCTTCTGGGACTGTGCATGGTGGTGGTTGTCCACCTCCCTGTGGGCTGGCTTTGCCCAGAGCCTTGGGCCCTGGACTTTGACAGTACGGCCTGTGCTGGGCACTGAGAGGTGTTTGGCCATGTTTGTGGCATGAGTGGTGAAGATTCTGGAACCTTCTTCCTGTTTTTCTTGAACACCAGGGCTTTGGAAAACTCCTGCGAGCAGCTTGGGGCCTGCAGAGTTCTGGATTAATCCATCCCCCACCCCACGTCCTCTACAGGGCTTCCTGTTTATCAGTCTGGAAATGCATTCATTCTGTGCAGGGAGATCAAGGGAGGAGGGGAAGCAGAGGAGGCAGAAAGAGCCAGGGCGGATTTCGGATTTTGGGAGGATCTCAGGCAGAGCTGGGCAGGCCTTGAGGGTGAGTAAGGGCAGGATGGGCTGCTGTCACAGCTGTGCCTCAGACTGCTCCCTACTCCATTCTCAGCCCCCTCCCCCACCAGACTCCACCCTCCAGCCACATTGAGCCCTGTGCAGTTTCCCAAGTGTTCTGTCTGATCACCACAGGGCCCTTGCATGTGTGTGTGGGGGGCTACCCCCCACTTAGAATTCAGCACTCTCTCTGCCTGACCAGGCGGTGGCACAGTGGATAGAGCGTCGGACTGGGATGCAGAAGACCCAGGTTCGAGATCCCGAGCTCACCAGCTTGAGCGCGGGCCCATCTGGCTTGAGCAAAAAGCTCACCAGCTTGGACCCAAGGTTGCTGGCTCCAGCAAGGGGTGGCTCGGTCTGCTGAAGGCCCGTGGTCAAGGCACATGTGAGGAAGCAATCAATGAACAACTAAGGTGTTGCAACGGCAACAAAAAACTAATGATTGATGCTTCTCACCTCTCTCCGTTCCTGTCTGTCTATCCCTATCTATCCTTCTCTCTGACTCCCTCTGTCCCTGTAAAAAAAAAAAAAGAATTCAGCACTCTTGTTATATTTTTTTCCTTCCTTTGGAAAGATGTCACATGTTCATGACAAAATGCAGGCCTGATCCTGCCCCCCAGGCACCTCTGTGCCAACTTCTCTGTGTCCTTGTAAGGCAGGCCATGCACAAGTGCGTTGGTCACACACCTCCTCCCATTGTGTTTATAAAATATACTTTATTGTGCACTTTGACATTTTTTTAAAAAAAACTTTATTCATTTTAGAGAGAAAGAGAGAGAGAGAGAAAAGGGGGCAGGAGCAGGAAGCATCAGCTCCCATATGTGCCTTGACCAGGCAAGCCCAGGGTTTCAAACCAGTGACCTCAGCGTTCCAGGTTGGCACTTTATCCACTGCACCACCACAGGTCAGGCTGATCTTTTTTTTAAAACACTTTTTGGGTAATAGCTTTATAGAAATATAATTCACATACCACACATTTTACCTGAAGTGTACAATTCATTGTTTTTTTCTATATTCAGTGTTGTACATCCATCACCACAGTCAATTTTTAAATATTCTTATCCACAGGGAGTGGATAAGAATATTCTTTTTTTGTTCTTTTTATTTTATTCATTTTAGAGTGGAGACACACACACACACACACACACACACACACACACAGAGAGAAAGAGAGAAAGAGAAAGGGGAGAGGAGCTGGAAGCATCAACTCCCATATGTGCCTTGACCAGACCAGTGCAGGGTTTTGAACTGGCGACCTCAGTATTCCCAGGTCGACACTTTATCCACTACGCCTCCACAGGTCAGGCAAGAATATTCTTATCCAAAAGGAAGTTCATTGCCATTAGCATCATTTCTCAACCCCGTCCCCCAGCCCCTGGCTCCCACCATCTACTTTCTGTCTATCAATCTGACTCTAGGGACCTCATATGAGTGGAATCAGTATTTGTCTTTTTATGACTGGCTTATTTCATTAAGCTCCCCCAAAGAAAGCCCTGCCCCTATCAGTAGTCATAATAGTCACTCCCCACTTCGTCCCCAGCCTGTTTCTTGACAGCCACTAAACCCATCCTGGACCTGTGGATTTGCCTGTTCTGAACATTTCACATAAATGGAATCACATACTGTGTAGTCTTTTGTGTCTGGCTTCTCTCACTGAGAGTCATGTTTTCAGGGTTCATCTACATTGTAGTTAGTGTCAGGTCTTCATTCCTTTTCACGGCTGCATAATATTCCAGCATGTGGATGAACCACACTATGTTTATCTATTCAGCAGTTGATGGACACGTGGGTTATTTCTACCTTTTGGTTGCTGTCAACATGCATGTACAGCTTTCTGTGTGGACAGATGTTTTCATTTCGCTTGGGTGGATGCCTAGGAGCAAAACCTCTTGGTCACATGGAAACTATGTGTTTAACCTTTTGGGGAACCACCAGACTGTTTTCCATGGTGGTTCCAGCATTGCACATTCCCACCAGCTGTGCACGAGGGCTTTGATTTCTCCATGTCCTCACTATACTTGTTATTGTTCATCTTTTTCATTCTAGACATCCTAGCAGGTGTGAGGTCGTATTTCCCTGTGGTTTTGATTTGCATTTCTCCGATGACTAATGATGTTGAGCATCTTTTCATGGGCTTATTGGCCATTTGTGTAGTGTATCCTCTTTGGGGAAATGTCTGTTCAGAAGTGTTTGTTCAGAATGTTTTTCAATTGGGGTTATTTTTCTTCTTATTGAATAGTAAGCATTCTTTATATATTCTACATACAAATCCCTTATCAGATTTGTGATTAGCAATGTTTTCTTCCAGTCTGTGGGTTGTCTCTTTACTTTTCTTGGTGGCGTCCTTTATTTTTATTTTTTTTAATTTATTGATTTTAGAGGAAAGAGAGAGAGAGAAGCGGAGAAAGGAACAGGAAGCATCAACTCATAGTTGCTTGTTATATGCCTTGGCCAGGCAAGCCCGGGGCTTCGAACCAGCAACTTCAGTGTTCCAGGTTGATGCTTTATCCACTGAGCCACCACAGGTCAGGCAAGCAGTGTCCTTTGATACACAAGTATTTTTATTTATTTATTTATTTTTACAGGGACAGAGAGAGAGAATCAGAGAGAGGGATAGATAGGGACAGACAGACAGGAACGGAGAGAGATGAGAAGCATCAATCATTGGTTTTTCGTTGCCGTTGTGACACCTTAGTTGTTCATTGAGTGCTTTCTCACATGTGCCATGACTGCGGGCCTTCAGCAGACCAAGCAATCCATTGCTGGAGCCAGCGACCTTGGGTCCAAGCTGGTGAGCTTTTTTGCTCAAGCCAGATGGGCCCCCACGCTCAAGCTGTAGACCTCGGGGTCTCGAACCTGGGTCTTCTGCATCTCAGTCCGACGCTCTATCCACTGCGCCACCGCCTGGTCAGGCAGTATTTTTAATTTTGATGGAGTTCATTTTATCTTATTTTTTGTCTGTTTCGTTTTAGTAATCATATCTAAGAAACCATTGTTGAACCCAAGGTCATAAAGAGGTACCCCTGTTTTCTTCTGAGAGTATTATAGCTTCAGCTTATACTCATTTAGAGTTAGGTTGTCTTTTAATATTTTTAAGTTTATTATTATTATTTTTATTATTGATTGATTTTAGTGAGAGAGGAAGAGAGAAATACAGGAACAAAGGAGATGTCCCTGTATGTGCCCTGACCAGGGGACCAAACCATCAACCTCTGTGCTTTAGGATGATGCTTTGACCCCCTGAGCTCTCTGGCCAGGGCTAGAGTTAGGTGCTGCTTTATTTATTTATATTTCGCTTCTCCTGTGTGTCCTGACCAGGAATCGAACCTGGGACATCTACAAACCAGGCCGACACTCAACCATTGAGCCAACCAGCCAGGGCCCTATGTGCTTTTTTCAATTGAAGTAACATTAGTTAATAATATGTAAGTTTCAGGCGTACAACATTATTATTCAATAATGCTCACACTGTAGTGTACTCACCACCAGAAGTCTAGTTTCCATATGCTTTGAATTAATGTTTTATGTGGTGTGAGGTAGGGCCCAGTTTTATTCTCTATGTGTGGAGAGCCAAGTGTCCCTGCACCATTTGTTGAGACAGTGTTGTTCCTCTGACTTGTTTTTTCACCCTTGATGAAATCAGCTGACTGTAAATGTGCAGGTTTAGTTGATCTATTTTGGACTGTTTTGCTGATCTCTGTGCCTGTTTTTGTGCTAGACCATTCTATCTTAGTTACTGTAGCTTTGAGGAAATTTTAAAATGGGAAAATGTAAATCTTCCAACTCTGTTCTGCATTTTAGAATATTAAGTCTGGCCTGGGTCTTGGTCTCTATCAATGCTGCTTAGAGCTGCCACATCCTTTTAGACACCTGTGTAATATTCCATTATTTGCATTCTAGCCATGAATTTAGTTTGCTCATCAACTCTTTTTAGAACACCTACTGTGTGCCAGGCCTGGAGGGAGGAGTGTAGGTAGTAGCACTTGGAAAGAGCACAGGCAGAAGCTTGGGAGGGGTTAGTTAGCACCAGGTGGTCTAGGACTTGTCTCTGCGGGCACAAATGAAGAGAGCAGATAGAGAAATGTCTAGTGGATGATGCCATGTTGAAACCCCAGGTAAATCATTCAGCTGTTGCTGCAAAACAAATTACCCCCGAACATCATGGCTTTAAACAATAGTAAACATTATCTCACAGTTTCTATGGTTCAAAAATCCAAGAGGGGCAAAGCTGGGTGGTTCTGGGTTGGAGTCTCTCATGAGGTCACAGTCAAGCCTACGGCTGCCTCATCCAAAGGTTTCGCTGGGGCTATTGGTCTGTTCTGTTGGTCACACCCACCAACCATTGCAGGAGGCTGTGGATACCAGGGACCATCCTGGAAGTTGGCCACCACATCGTGCAGCTTGTCTGGTTCCAGAGCCTCCTTCTTCTTACCTGTGAAATTGGGTGGTTGTACTCTTGCCATTGGGCAGATTGAGGTGTGAGTTGAGCGGTTACTGCATGCCTGGCAAAGAGGAACCCTTGACATACAGAAGCTCCTAAGATAACCCCAGGCCCCAGGCAGGTGCTCAGGGCCTGGTTTCAGCCTGGCTCAGCACCAGCTTTCTTTGGGACTTTGGGTAAGCCCTCTCCCCTTGGCCTCAGTGTAAAACAGTCGACTAGGCCTAGTTCTGGAAGTCTGGACCTGCCCCCCCACCCCTGGAAATTATCCTGGGACTGGAAGGTTGAGAGAATGCTTGACCCTGGGCTTCCACCACTGGGCTAGCCTGACCAGTGGACGTCTACCCCATGAGCGCCCATGAACAAGAGCCAGACCCAGAGGGGCTCCTGCTGAGTGGCCCTTGTGGCTGTCAGCATTCTGGAATCCAGGTGCAGTGCCTGCATCCCAGCCTGGCTGCTGCTGGGTAAAAATATATCTGGGAGGTAAACTGGGCCAAGAAACCTCTCACATGGATTCTGAGATAGCACATGATCCTTGCGAGGCATCTGCGGTGGGGCTCTCTCCTGGGGGGCCTCTCCCGGATCCACTCTGTCCAGCCGTCTTGTGATCTGGCTCCAGGTTGCTGGCCCCTTCCTCAAGGGGGGTCTGTGGATTCATATCCATCATTGGAACCTACTGTCCTCTTGAGGAGCCCCTGTCCCCCATAGCCAGGCAGAGTACTGTTGACTCCTGGGACCCAAGCCTAGTAGCTAGAGCTACAAATGCCCCACACCTGACCTGTGGACCCTGCCCTGGACTTTGTGAGGGGCCATTAGGTACCTGCCTGGGAGGGTCAGCAGGGAGGAGAGCAGTACAAAGAGTATCCTCGGGGCCCCCAAGTTCAGCCAGGCTTGATGCCAATCTGACCTCTCCGTTTATGTAGGGTGTGAACAAGCTTTACCATGAAGGGCTAGGCAATCTTTGTCACACCTGTTCAGTTCTGCCCTGGTAGAGATTAGAGATTCATACATGAGTGGAAGTGGCTGTGTTCCAATAAAACTTTATAGCCTGACCTGGCAGTGGCGCAGTGGATCAAGTGTCAGATTGGAATACAGAGGATCCAGGTTAGAAACCCTGAGGTCGCTGGCTTGAGCACGGGCTCATCCAGCTTGAGTGTGGGGTTGCTGGCTTGAGCTTGGGATCATAGACATGACCCCATGGTCTCTAGCTTAAAGTCCAAGGTCACTGGCTTGAGCCCAAGGTCGCTGGCCTCAGCAAGGGGCCACTCGATTTGCTGTAGCCCCCCACCATCCAGTCAAGGCACATATGAGAAATCAATCAATGAACAACTAAGGAGCTGCAGTGAAGAATTGATGCTTCTCATCTCTCTCCCCTCCTGTCTGTCTGTTCCTTTCTGCCCCTCTCTCTGTCTCCCCGTCTCTCTCTGACACACACACACACACACACAACTTTATAGAAATAGGCAGTGGGCGGGTGTGGTCTGCAGGGCAGTTTGCTGGCCTGAGTTATATTAATATTCTTCCCACACACCAAACTATCCTAATACTGCTTCTCTGAGCTTCAGTGTCCCCCTCTGAAAAGAAAAGAGATGGGCATTGCTTGGGACAGGGCGGGCCAGAGGCACTGCAGGCTGTGGCCTTGCTGGGTATTCAGCCCTTGGTCAGACAGCCAGCTCCAGGGAATGTGTGTGAGAAAAGTGGGTGAGGTCCATTCTTCCTCTGAGACCCCTGATGGTGCTCTCCTGCAGCTTCCTTCATGCAGCCCTCCAGGTTTCTTGCTCATTGGATACTCACTGACGTCTGCTCCATGCCCAGTCCCGGGCTGGTGCAGGGTCACTGAGGGGACAGGAAGAGGAGGCTTTCTCTGCAGAGATCTCAGGGGAGCCGGGAGATCACTGAAGGTAGGATGGCTGTGTGGAGTATCATAGGGAGAGGCCCAGCTGGCCAGGAGAGTGTTACACCCTAGCTCCAAGCACAGCGTGGTGTCTAAACAGAGGGGAAATAGGAAGGGGTGCCGACAGCAGAAGGGCCCAGGGCCTAGGGGTGCAAAGGAACCTGAACAGTGGGGGATCTGAGGGAAGACCCCCAAGGGGGTACCAAGCTGGAGGGGTGAGTTTGGGCCAGCCTGGGCTGGCAGTATGGGGAGAGGCAGGTAGGAGTACTTTGGGGCAGTGAGAAGCAGGTGGGTGACTGCTGGGAGTGCCAGGGCTGGGCAGGGTGGTGAGCCCAAGGCCCCGGTGTGAATAGACGGAGGCTCCCCTCGTCCCCAGTGTCCAAATCCATGTAAGAATACCAGTCCTCCCAGCTGTGATGGTGTGAGTGACACTGGGCAGAGTGTCCACTGGGTGACAAAAGCTCTGTAGAAGGTCAGCCAATCTCAGAGATACTAGGCACACATAACCGGGCACATCTGTACCCAGGATAGAACAAAAGTCGGTCAACAAATGAGTGAGCCAGCACTGCTCTGTGCTGTGCCAGTGCTGGGTCCACCAGGGACTCAGTCCTTGAGGGACAGGTGACCAGGTGGCTGCAGGATGCTTGGCCAGGTGCCTAGAACACGTTGACCTGGGGGTCAGGGTGAGCTTCTGAAGTGCTTTTCGAGGGAGCGGCTGGTTGCTTGTGAAGATAGGACAGCTTAGGCTGCAGGGATCCCGGGTATGTGTGCGGTGGGGAACTCTGGGCCCCCTGCAGCTTCTCAACTTTGAACTTGCCCAGCCCACTAAGCCTTAGTCTCCCCAGCCATGAAATGGGTCCCAGGAGATTACCTCCGGGGGTAGGAGGGTTGGAGAAATGGCTGGCTGATAGGGCTCCAGCCTGTAAGGGGAATGTGTATGGGTTGTAGCTTTTTATTACAGGAAACTTCAAACAAAAGATCAAACTAGACAGGATAGTACAATTAAATGTATTTTTATCATGAAACATTGTAGGGAATAATATAACTAACACCCACGTGCTTCCTCTCTGCCTACATTTTTACATTGGTGCATTTACTTCAGGGGCCTCCTCAGCACTGCTGATGTCCTGCTAGGTCACTCTGGCTCGTGTGGGGCTGTCCTGGGCACTGCAGGGTACTGAGCAGCATCCCTGGCCCCCACTCGATACCAGGAACACTCCCAGTCCTGACAACCACAGATGTTGCCACACTTTGTCCAGTGTCTCCTGGGGGCAGAGTCACTCCTCCCTAGTAATGAGAACCACCTCCACATTACTTCCTTCCACCTTGGCCTCACCAGGTCTCCTCTGGTCCCTCACAGAACATGTTTGCCAACCCCTAATGAAAGGATAAACAAAAAGAAATTGTCTAACTTAGCCTGACCAGGTGGTGGAGCCTTGGCCTGGGATGCTGAGGACCCAGGTTCAAAACCCTGAGGTTGCCAGCTGGAGCGTGGGATCACAGGCATGACCCCATGGTCACTGGCTTAAAGCCCAAGATCACTGGCTTGAACCCAAGGTTGCTGGCTTGAGCAAAGGGGTCCCTGGCTCAGCTGGAGCCCCCAGTCAAGGCACATATGAGAAAGCAATCACTGACCAACTAGAGTGACGAAATGAGTTGATTCTTCTCATCTCTCTCCCTTCCTGTCTGTCCCTCTCTGTCCTGCTTTAAAGAAAAAAAAAAGATCTGTATAGTGATATATTGGTGTCTTATATTATTCTGTGCTTTTCTGGGTGTTTAAAATGTTTTGTTATTAAACATTATATTTAGACAAAAGAGCTAGTTCCCCTCCATATATTTTATCCCCAAAAGAAGGTCCAGCACCCAGGAAAAACTGAGTTTGGAATAAATGAATGAATGAATAAACATGTGGTCAGAAACGGTCTCTCTAGGAGGTAGCATGAATCTCTAAGACCCGAGTGACATAGGAGAAGTGCTAGCTAGCTGTGTGGAGATGTAGATAGAGGCCATAGCAGGTGCAAAGGTCCTGCAGTGGGAATGTGATGAGCCTATGTGTGTGAACTCTGTGGCAGAGACTGGCACACTGGTGCTCCAGTAGTGCTCTCTACTACGCATGTGATCACTCACATTTCTTGGTCAGAATCTATTCAAAAAAATTGTTTCTCCAAAGCTTAAAAGCATCTGGCATCAAAGTTCACAGTTTACCATTAATTTGAAGGAAGAAGATTTTAAGAAAATTTTCACCTGACCAGGCAGTGGCTCAGTGGATAGAGCATTGATTGGCCTGGGATGCTAAAGACCCAGGTTTGAATCCTGAGGTTGTCAGATTGAGTGTGGGCTCATCCGGCTTGAGTGTGGGGTCTCTGGCTTGAGTATGGGATCATAGACATGACCCCATGGTCCCTGGCTTGAGTCCAAAGGTCACTGGCTTGGCTGTAGCCCCACAGCCCCCGTCAAGGCACATATGAGAAAGCAGTCAACAAACAACTAAGGTGCCCTAATGAAGAATTGATGCATCTTATTTCTCTCTCTTCCTGTCTGTCCATCCCCACAGCAAAAAAACAAAAAACACACAAAAAAACTGCACTAAAAAGTTGGGAAAAAAATTGAACAATGGAAACTCACTACTTACCATTTGGAACCTACAATTGACATTTTACTGTGCTTAACTCACCCATCCCTCCCCTCCTGCTCCCTTTCCTCCTCCCTTTCCCCCTCCCCTCCTCCTCTGTTCATCCGCCCTCCTCATCTCTATCCCTCCTTCTTTCCAGCTAATATTTTGGATGCACTTCAGAATTGCAGACCTCAGCACACTCCACTTCAGTGTGTATCATTAACTAGAGTTTGATATATTTTAACATGTTTTTGCAATGTTAGCTACTCTGATCAGCTATTAACTCTAGAATTCTTAGCCTTTCCCAACCTGCCTGATACCGGGTGGTGAAATTCTGAGATACTGCAAAATTCTTTATTTCTGGCAGGGCACATGGTTGACCCCCAGATTCACACCTATTCGGTGTCACAGCAGGTGTCAGCGTGGTGAGGAAGGAATAGAAGTTGGGGCTTTAGCATCGGTGTCTTAATGAGAGAGGGAATCTACATTTCACAGATAAAAATTAACCCTAGGTAGAACCAGGGCACAGCAGCCTATACAAAGTAGGGGTGGGTGCAAAGGGCTTGGCCTTTTCTCGCACACTTGCACCATGACCTTAGGTACACGTTGCCTACTGCCTTGCTGGGCCCTGTTTTCTTCTAATGGTTAGTCAGTTGGTTCTCTTGGGTTTTCTAAAAGCTCTCGGCCACTCCCTTGTCCTGTGGTTGATGTTAATTTGTTTGCCATGAGTTTTTGCTTTGTACTTATTTTTAAGTAAAGGCAGTTTTGGTGTTTTCTTTTAGTATTTTACATATTGATTTTTAAAGAGAGTGGGATGGAGCGAGAAGCATCAACTCATAGTTGCTTCACTTTAGTTGTTCATCGATTGCTTGTCTTATGTGCCTTGACCAGCCCAACTCGGGTTTCAAACTGGCAACCTCAGCGTTCCAGGTTAATGCTCTATCCACTGCACTACTACAGGGCAGGATAAAGTCAGTTCTTTTTTCCTGCAGCCCTCATTTTTTTTATTTTTTAGGGGAGGCAGAGACAGACTCTTGCATGTACTGGGATCCACCTGGCAAGACCACTAAGAGGCGAAGCTCTGCCCATCTGGGGTGTGGCTCTGTTGCTCAGCAAGATAGCTCTTCTTAGTGCCTGAGGCAGAGGCCATGGAGCCATCCTCAGGGCCCAGGGCCAACTCTTTCCAAACAAGCAATGGCTGCAGGAGGAGGAGAAGGAGAGAGAGAGATGGGGGGGTGGGGGGGTGGAGGGGGGTGAAGAAGCAGAAGGGTGCTTCTTCTGTGTGCCCTGACCAGGAATTGAACCCAGGACATCCACACACCGGGGTGATGTTCTACCACTGAGCCAACCAGCCAGGGCCCTCATTTTTTTTTCTTTCCCCAGTTTCTTAATAGGTTTTTGAACATAAAATCAATGTTGAATTTTGTTGATTGCTTTTCTGGATTCTGAAATGTAATCATCTGATTTTTTACCTTTGGATAACTTCCTAAATTTCTCCAAACCCATCTTCCTGCCTGTAAAATGCGATAGTGAAGTGAGATCATGAAGCCAGGTGGTGTCCAGCTCAGGCCTGAGCACCTCAGCTCTGCTGCCTGCTGTGCTCATGCAGTGGCTGTGCTGCTACCTCCCCTTCCCCCTCCCGCCTGCTCTCCTGGAGCTCTGCTGCTGTGCCCAAAGGCTAGCCAAGCCATTCCAGCTAATCATGGAGGTGGGCCTGTGGTTGGCCCCTGTGCCAGTTCCTGGTTTGCAGGCTCCATTGCAGGTGGTTGTTGCTGTGGGCTGTGGCTTCACCCTGGGGCATGGACCCTGCACAGATCCAACAAACCCCGTGTCCCCCTGCGCTCCTTTCTCGTTGTGACATTCCCTCCCTGCTCTCAGAGAACTCTGCAGGTGTCTGTCAGCAGGTGGTAAAGCAGACCTGGTCCACATATTATGGGGGAGACACAACACACAAGTACCACGTGGGCTCAGTGCCAGGAGGACTGAGAAAGCCAGGGAGGTGGCAGAGGGACCATGGAGGGACTATTTGGGGTGAGGTGGTTGGGAGATGGCCTCTGAGGGGATGACTGACATTTGAGCTAGCTCTTTGGATGAAGCATGGAAGCGCACCCTGCAAGGGTCTGGAAAGGGTGATTCGGGTATGGGGGAACCACACATGCCAAGGTCCTGAGGCAGGACCAGGCTTGGTGTGTTAGAAAAGCAGCGAGGAGCTCCTGTGTGGCAAGAGCATAATGAGGGTTGAAAGGAGGGGGTGGGAAGTTCAGAGGGACAGGTGACACAGTTTGTGTAGGGTCTCTTGATGTAAATGGACATGATGTTTGCTCTCTAAGGTCACAGTGGGGCTGAGTGAGACCCTGTCGCAGGGCAGGGGCGTGGTGGGCTCCCTTTATGATCACCCTGCCCATGCCCCCCACTCGGTTCCATCTGCCCCTCCCTGGTTCCTGCTGGCTCCTGTCCTTCCTCATTTTGGGCCCCGTGGGCACTCATCCCTCTGCTCAGAACCCTCCTGTGATGGCTGCCTTCTTCCTAACCCATAGGGCTTGGCCTTTTGCATTCTGAGCTTAGGCAATGAGTCTCCCTTTCTTTTTTTAATTTAATTTAATTTTATTTTTATTTTATTCATTTTAGAGAGGAGACACAGAGTGAGAGAGAGAGAAAGAGAGAAAGGGGGGAGGAGCTGGAAGCTCAACTCCCTTATGTACCTTGACCAGACCAGTTCAGGGTTTTGAACTGGCGACCTCAGTGTTCCCAGGCCAGCGCTTTATCCACTGCGCCACCACAGGTCAGGCGAGTCTCCCTTTCTTGAGAAGACACCCGAACCGTGCCCACCACACTAGGTCAGGCCCAGTGGTGGGTTCAGCTGGTTCGTACCAGTTCGGCAGAACTAATACCTAATTTTTTGTTTGGCAAACCAGTTGTTAAAAACAGCACTCATAATCAGGGTTCTTTCTAAGGTGGGCTCCTGGGCAGTCACCCAATGTGGAAATCACAAATATACATCCTTACTCTTTTAACATTCATCTGTGCAACAGCATATTCTAAGCACCTGTAGAAATGTTCATTCCATCCATAGTTAAAAAAAATTACAAGCGAGAACGCCAATCAAGAAGCAATATAGAAATATCCTAAATAGTAGTTTTATTGTTTCTTTTTGTCAGGTATTATTTAATATTTTTCATTAATATTTTAAAACTTTCTTATAACAGTCTTGTTGGGCAGATAAAATATAATATGCTCACTTTGTTAAAAATGGCGCTGCCCACATGGAAGCCCATCACTCAGGTGATATTATTTGCTCTTATGCTTGGGATGGGCGTAATTATATTACTGGGTGTGGGGGACAGGTTGTAAGCAGGCCGGGTCCTTATAGCCTAAAGTTTAGTTTTAAGAGTAAGCTTTTTCCCACACCCTTGACCAGTGGTTCTTAACCTTTTTTGAGGTACCGAACCCACAAGTTTCATATGTGCATTCACCGAACCCTTCTTTAGTGATAAATAAAATATGATCTTTTTTTCCAAATTCAAGACATAGGTATATGTTTTTTTACTGGTGCACAAAATGAGTCGTGCATGAACATCACCTTGCTCAAAGAACAAAACCAACAAAGTGCAAGAACTCACAACAAATTACGGTATTACTTTATTCTGGCCTCCGCGGCAGAGGTTTCTCCGAACCCCTGAGACCGACTCATCGAATCCCTAGGGTTCAGTAGAATCCAGGTTAAGAACCACTGCCCTTGACAGATTGGATGGTGTAGGATGGTGCATTCTCATGAGGAATCCTCCCAGTATGTCTCAGATAAGTGACTTTGTATCAGAGACTTCCTTGTTTGTAGATTGGATTAAAGGTTTTGAATCTATGCTATAAAGCGGGACAGACCTGGAGCTTGCTCTCTTGGTTCCTGAGGTTAGTATTAGAGAGAAGAGCAGATTAAGGCCACGTGCAGGAGAGGAGAAGCAGCCAAGATGGCAGAATGCTGAGGAAGAAGCCAGTTTGTGCAGAGTTTGTGTAGAGAGGAGATGGGAAACAGAGGTGAATAAGTCTGGTGAGCTAGAAACCTTTTGATTCTAGGAAACTTGGATAAGTCAGTAGCTTTGTGAGCACTGAATGCGTAGGTTTTGGAGCCCAGTGTGTGTTTTTGCTTGCCCTCCGGGTGCAAGCTAGAATTAAAGCTGATGGCTCACCAGTTTTTTGCTCCGTTGTTTCATTACCGACTGTCCGAATCTAATGTGAACCTGAACTGGCCAGGCGGCTGTGATGGTGGCCTCGGCTACTGGCTTTACAAGTCTAGTTTTGTGTATCTTTTTTTTTAGATTTTATTTATTCATTTTTATTAGAGGGAGAGGAGAGAAAGAGAGGGAGAGAGGAAGAGATAGAACAGGGGGAGGAGCAGGAAGCATCAACTCCCATATGTGCCTTGACCAGGCAAGCCCTGGGTTTTGAACTGGCGACTTCAGTGTGCCAGGTTGACGCTTTATCCACTGCAGCACCACAGGTTAGGCTTGTGTATCTCTCTTATTCTTATTTTAAGTATTTTTTAAATTTTTTAAAAAGATTTTATTTATTCATTTGAGAGAGGAGAGAGAGAGAGAAGGGAGACACAAGCAGGGGCGGAGCAGGAAGCATCAACTTCCATATGTGCCTTGACCGGGTAAGCGCAGGGTTTTTTTGTTTTTTTCTTTTTTTTTAACACAGGGACAGAGAGAGAGAGTCAGAGAGAGGGATAGATAGGGACAGACAGTCAGGAACGGAAAGACATGAGAGGCATCAATCATCAGCTTTTCATTGCCATTGTGACACCTTAGTTGTTCATTGATTGCTTTCTCACATGTGCCTTGACCGCGGGCCTTCAGCAGACCAAGCACCCCCTTGCTGGAGCCAGCGACCTTGGGTCCAAGCTGGTGAGCTTTTGCTCAAGCCAGATGGACCCATGCTCAAGCTGGCAAGCTCGGGGTCTCGAACCTGGGTCTTCCGCATCCCAGTCCGGCGCTCTATCCACTGCGCCACCGCCTGGTCAGGCAAACCCAGGGTTTTGAACAGGCAACCTCAGCTTTCCAGGTCGATGCTTTATTCAATGCACCACCACAGGTCAGACCTTATTTTAAGTATTAAATGCATGAAATAATAAACTACCTTTTGGTATATTGTTTTTTTAAACTTAAAACGATCATTGGGGCAGAGAACCGGTTGTTAAATTATTTGAATCCTACCACTGGTCAGGCCCCTATGCCCCAGAATGCTTGGCTCTGCCCAGTTCCAGTGCACCCCTGCCTGGTGCCCAGTAGACACTGCCTGTACCTAGTAATAGACACTTCTTGGTGCCCAGTGGACAGGCTGCTGCCTTTGAGGGTGGAGACAGGACACTAACTGCCACACATCGGTCATTTTTCCCTCATTGGGAGTTTGATAGGTGGATCCCCAGTCCCATCAGCCCAGCTTGTGTTTTCTGTTTCTTCATTAAATTTTAATTTCTTTTTTTTTTTCCGTCTATAACTTTCCTTCCCTATTCTTTCTTTTGGTCTGATTGCTGAGTCCACACTGGTCTTTCAGGCTGGGGCCAGTTTAGTCATTTATTCATTTATGCATTCATTCACTCATTCATCCACGGTTTCTTAAATGTCTGCTGTGGGCCAGGTTTTCTAGGATTATAGCAGCCTAGGAATACAAAGCTCATGCAAAAGCCCTGAAGCAGGACCACGCCCTGGTGTGATGGAGGAACAAGGAGAAGGGCCCTGTGGCTGGAGCAGAGTGAGGGAGGAGGAGAAAGGGAGGAGAAGAGGGCAGGGAGGGGAGGGGACAGGTTGGGAAGAGGTTTGTGGGACAGTAGAGGACTTCGGCCTTTTACACTGGAAGCCCTGGAGAGCTGCTGGCAAAGCTGAGGGACCTGACTCAGGTGCTCACGGGCGCCCCCTGGTGGCTGCTGTGGGGGGGACGCTGGGGAAGATCAAGCTCTGAGAATTTGCTGGTCCAGGTGGGCCATGATGTAGTTGAGGATTGGGAAGCAGTGGCACTTTCAAGACAGACTAAAGATAGAGCCTAGTGCTGAAGGACATATGTGAAGGGCCCCTCCCTGGGTCCTAGGGGCCCACAGTACTTGAGGAGCTTTCCCTTCCTTGGTTTCCACATCAAACGCAGAGAAACAGCTCCTGCTGAGGCTTGTATATGTACAGAGAGGAGAGGTCCACAGCTGTCCCTTCATCTGACTGCCCCTCCATCTGTCAGAAGTCAGCAAGCATTCACAGGTTTCTGCTAATGGCGAGACCAGACCTCCAGGAAGCACTGTGCCCCCAGGGGTGGGTTTTGTCCTGGAGACAGGGCTGCCTAGGGCCTGCTCTCCCGGTGTCAGGCTCTTCCCCTCCTCCAGGCTAGTTTTAGACGTTAGTTTCTTTGACCTAGGCTGGTTAGATCACTTGGTTAGAGTGTTGTCGGGTTGATTCCTGGCCAGGGCACAGAGAAGAATCAACTAGTGACTACATAAATAAGTGGAACAAGTCCATCTTTCTCTTTGCTCTCTTCCCTTTCTCTCTAAAATCAATTTATTTAAAATTAATTTCTCAAACTAATGGTGTGGCTCATTTAAAAGATAATTGGTCCCCAGCCTGCCCAGCTGGTGGGAGTGTCCACCTCCCCTGCTGCTGCATGACCTCATGCCACAGGCTCATCTCTGAGCCACTGCCCTGCTTCTGAAGACATGTAGAGGCCTAAAGGACAGGGTCACTGCCTTCACAGGCACCACGCTGTGGTGGGACAGGTGATGAGGTTAAAAAAAGGAATTTCAGAGAGCAGGTGGGGACATGCAGACAGCAAAACTGGGGAATGTGGCCTGAGTGATAGGATAGGGAAGTTACTAGGGGGACACTCTGAAGGGAGGCTAAGCGGAGACCTGAAGGCCAATGGTACGGCTTTGGGGAGATCTGGGAGAGGGTGGAGGGTGTATTGGGCAGAGGGAATGGTATGTGCCAAGGCCCTGAGGTGTGTGTGTGTCCGTTCCCTGCACTGCTCTTCATAGGCCCACAAGAATTTAGATACCCTGGGGGGGGGGGCAGCAGGAGGACAGGAGGTGTGATTTGGGGAAGAGGCCAGGACCTTGGTGTTGGACCTGCTTTGGCAAAAACCCTGGAATGAAGGGCCTCAGAAGACTCAGCTGGCCACCACTGGGTGGGCTGTAGTCCCAGGAGTCCCAACACGAGGTCTAGAATGTTCTGCCCTGGTCCACCACTGGCTTCCTGCCTTCTCTCCTCTTCCTTCCCCACACCCCAAACACAAAACATTAATTGTTCTGCTGTTGGGCGGCCAATGAAAATATTATGTCAGCTTTTCAGCACCTTCCGGCCCCTGCTTGCCACTAGCCAGGCCTCAGAATATGCCAAAGCCCAGGTTGTCCTGTGGCCACGAAGCTCAGGCAGGGAGCCTCAGACATCTGTCAGTGGGCACCCAGGGCCTAGCATGATCCTACATGGCTGGTGTATCCTGGTCTAGCTGCCCCTGCGGGGGCGCAAGGTGGTGACTCAGTCTACTGGCTTGGTTCGTTGAGCAGGGGTCTCCTTTGGTGGGCCCCGCAGTCATGACCTTAGCCTCAGCCAGTTGCCCCTCTCCCAGCCTCAGTTTCCCCATCTGGACCATCTCCTGGGGGTCTCAGCACCCAGCTCATGCACAGGTAGGTACTCAAAGTGATGGCTGGGGTGGTAGTTATGGCTGAAAGAGGACACGAGTCCACTCCTCTAATGGCCTGGCTGCACCTGTGACTCTGTGGCATCTTGGGTTTGTTTTATATATTTTTTTAATGGAGATAATTCTTATACCATAAATTTTTTTTTTTTTTTTTTTTTTTTACAGGGACAGAGAGAGAGTCAGAGAGGGATAGATAGGGACAGACAGGAACGGAGAGACATGAGAAGCATCAACCATCAGTTTTTCGTTTTGACACCTTAGTTGTTCATTGATTGCTTTCTCATATGTGCCTTGACTGTGGACCTTCAGCAGACTGAGTAACCCCTTGCTTGAGGCAGCGACCTTGGACTCAAGCTGGTGAGCTTTTGCTCAAACCAAATGAGCCCGCGCTCAAGCTGGTGACCTCGGGGTCTTGAACCTGGGTCCTTCACATCCCAGTCCGACGCTCTATCCACTGTGCCACCGCCTAGTCAGGCTAAAATTCATTTTTCTTTTTTTTAAATAGGGACAGAGAGAGAGTCAGAGAGAGGGATAGACAGGGACAGACAGGAACGGAGAGAGGTGAGAAGCATCAATCATTAGTTTTTCATTGCCGTTGCAACACCTTAGTTGTTCATTGATTGCTTTCTCATATGTGCCTTGAATGCGGACCTTCAGCGGACCGAGCAGCCCCTTGCTGGAGCCAGCAACCTTGGGTCCAAGCTGGCGAGCTTTTGCTCAAGCCAGATGAGCCTGCACTCAAGCTGGCAACCTCGGGGTCTTGAACCTGGGTCTTCCGCATCCCAGTCCGACGCTCTATCTACTGTGCCACTGCCTGGTCAGGCTAAAATTTATATTTTTAAGCATACAGTTCAGCATTTCTTGTATCTTCACAATGTGCAACATTCACTGATTAGAATACAACAGGTCCCTTGTCTGCCTGGTGAGATTGACCCCTGACCTAACCTGCATCTGCCTTTCTTGGGGGACTCCCTCTGGGTGGCCTGGTCACTCTTGGGGATCCTAACACATCTGTCTTCTTACGATAACCACAGTCCTGTCCCTGGCCAAGGCTCCCCCGAGCTTCAGACTCAGGGTCCAGCTGTCCCTGGACATCTCCACATGGAGGGCTCATAGGGGTTTCAAGCTCAACACAGCCATCATGCGCCTGCCCATCCCCCACCTCGGCCGGCAGCTCCTTTCTGTTAACTGCTCCAGACAAGATCCTTAGTCGCCTGACCAGGCAGTGGCGCAGTGGATAGAGCGTCGGACTGGGATGTGGAGGACCCAGGTTTGAGACCCTGAGGTCGCCAGCTTGAGCATGGGCTCATTTGCCCTAAGCAAGGCTCATCAACTTGAGCCCAAGGTCACTGGCTCGAGCAAGGGGTCACTCAGTGAGTGTGCTGTAGCCCCCCCCCCCCCCCCGTCACGGCACATATGAGAAATCAATCAATGAGCAACTAAGGAACTGCAACAAAGAATTGATGTTTTTCATCTCTCTCCCTTCCTGTCTATCTGTCCCTCTCTCTGACTCTCTCTCTGTCTCTGCCACACACACACAAAAAAAGATCCTTAGTCATTTCTGACTGCTTGCTGTTCTTCACTCCACCTCCAGTGAGCACAGCCTGTCTGTCCTAACTTTAGATTTTTCTAGAATCCTCCCACTTCTGCCCCCAACCCCAGCTCCCATCTTGGTCAACCCCATCACTGCCCATGGAGACCAGGCAGTCCTCTTGCCCTGCCTGATCCCTGGCTCCTTCCACACCCCCATTCCCTCCCTCAGTCTATCATTCCTGAAGCAGCCACCAGAGGGCACCTATGAGCACCTAGGTCAGGGCCAAGTTGCCCCTCTGCCCACAGTCCCCCAGTACTCTCATCTCCTTCAGGGTTGAAGCCCAAGACCTCCCTCGCTAATCCACACCCAAGTCATTCTCCTAGCACTTACCGGACTATGCAGGCCCTTCTCTACTCCCCCTTGTGAGCCCCTGAAGGCAGGGGCCAAGTCTGTCCTGGTCATCACTTGCTGCCTCCCAGGTTGATACCCAGTGAATGAGTTTCCTGTTGCAGCTGAAACAAATCAATACAAACTTGGTTTAAAACCACACACGTTTATTCTCTGATACTTCTGGGGTCAGGAGTCTGACATAGGTCTCACTGGGCTAAATCTAGGTACATGCAGGCTAGTTCCTCCCCGAGGCTCCAGGGCGAACCATCTCTAGCCTTTTCCAGCTTCTAGAGGTGCTGCGTCCTTCCTTGTGGCCCCTTCCTCGTCGTCCCAGCCGGCAGTGCAGCCTCGCCCGTTTCTGACTGACCTTCCTGTCTCTTATAAAGACTCTTGATGACACTGGGCCCCCCAGGGAATCAATCCAGGGTCATACTCATCCCAGGGGCCTTAACTCAGTTCCATCTGCAAAGCCCATTCTGGGATCAGGACGTGGACATCTTTTTGGGGGAGTGGGCATGTCTGCTGACCACCCTCACTGAACAGAATTCTCAGTAGAAGCCACTTTCCTGCTGAGGACACTGGGGTTCAGAGAGGCCAGCGGTGGGCCTAAGGCCTGTCTGCTTGGAGCCAGGGTTGAGGCCATAGTCCTCAAGGAGGAAAATCAGCTGCCTTCTCCCTGTGAGTTCCCTTGTGCCAGGGAAGCTCTCCTGGGAGCTGTGAAGGAAGCCAGGTCCTTGGCTCGTTTTCCAGAGCTGGCTCCCCAGAGAGGGCCAGTGGAGCTGGCACCATTGCTTCAGCCTGGGTCCCCGCCACTGCCTGCTGACCACAACTCTCCAGGACCCCAGCCCTTCCCCACAGCTCCATCCCAATCTCGACCCTTTGAGTCCCCTGACTTCTTCGTGACCCGAGTGTCTCCTGGTTAAGCCCTACTCCTGCCAGCAGAGGAAGACAGCACTTTGTGAATTCACTCAGTTCTTTCCACCAAGGAAATGTCTTCGGGGTAAATGGTGGGTCAGAGTTGGAGGTGGTGTCTCTGCTGCCCCTGCCTGGGGATGTCCAGCATCCAGTCCTCCTGCTGTCTCAGCGTGTCCTATCCCCATGCTCCCACTTTTCACAAGGGGTTCTTATGACCCTCCCTAGGGACACAGGATACCTAGTGAGGTTGTAAGTGCCTGTGTGAGGGAGGGAGCATGGTGACAGTGGCCTGAATCCCCTTAGAGTCCGTGGCATGGCAGGCGCAGGTGGGTGGGGTAGGCCCTGTAGTTTGGGTTTCCTCCTGCTCCTAGTCTGAAGTCTCCCTTCTCTTTCTCAGGTTTGGCCCAGAAGAAGACGGCCCTGACTGAGGTGAGTGTCCTGAGGGCCTTCCCCTGACCTGCCTCCTCGGAAGACAGATGAGGAAGCCTAGCCCTGCTCAGGCCCTGCTCTGTGGCCTTGGGCAACCCACTGTGCCTCTCTGTGCCCCAAATAATGGCAAATGTAAGACAGATGAAAATCCCATCCCCCTGCCAGCATCTGGAGTTTCAGGGAGGAGTACAAGGGCAGGGGAGACGAGCCCAGGGGCAATGAAAAAGAGGGCATAGGCCAGAAAAGGGAGGCTGGAGAGGTGGGAGGGAAGTAGGACAAGCTGGTTGCTGAGGAGGAGGGGTCCTGCCAGGAGGGTGGTGCCTGCCCAGTGCCTGACTAGCAGCACCTTGAACGTAGTGTCCCTAGGCAACCCACATAGGAGCACAGGGTCCCTTCCATTCTTCACGCCAGCAAGCCCACTGTCTTCACCATCTTCCAGCCATGTTCCTAGAGAGCTTTCCCAGGTGATGGCCACTCGTGCGTAAATGCTGCTATGCTGCCCCGTGGGCCACTGCTGCCTGTCCTCAGCTAGGGTGGTGCAGGTGGGGTCACTCCTGAAGGCAGCCTGTGAGGGGTGTGTCTGAACCCCGTTTTACAGAGGGAGCAGCCCAGGTATGGCTTGCCTATACCTGTGGTAGCAGGAGGCCGTCCCTTATGGGTATCCTGTGTCCCCTTGAAACTAGGTCTCCTATCCCAGGAAGCTACCTACCATGTGGGTACTTCTAAGGAGAGCTTTGTCCACCTGTTGAGGCTCTGTAGGGCTCTCAGGCTGCAGGGTAGTGGGAGGGAGGTGGGCAGGTCCAGGTGCTGCAAGGGAAATAGGGAGCCAGCGAGGGCTGTGTGGCAGGGGCAGCAACCAGAGGTTCCTGAGGAGTCCCTGCCCCCTGGTGGCCAATGTGCAGAACACAAGGGAGCTGAGCTGAGGAGTGACGGCAGGTCAGGGGCATTTGAGGGCCGCCTGGAGCCAATGTGCGGACTGCAGGTCAGGCTGGTGGCCTGAAGGGCTGTATGGGATTTTTTAATGGTAGCAGGTACAAAGTAGGTACTTATTAAGTATCAGTGATGGGTGAAGCCACCAGAGGGGCATTTAGTTCCTGTCTGTTGGCTGATCTTGGCTTCTGTGTCCCTCTAGGCTCCCATGGCCCCTTCCATCATCCTCCTCTTGTGACGTCACACATGAGGGCAGTGGATTCCCCACAAGTTTGTTGGGATGGCTCATGTTACACCTGCCATAGCTGTCCCCTAGAGCTTGTAGGAACCGGGTCTGCTTTCAGGCCAGTGGGACCTGGGATGGGATGCTGTTCATAATCATTTCAACCCAGAGAGCTATTCTGCCCCCAGACGACACTGGGTGAGTCGGCACATCTGTGCTTGTCACACTTGCCCTGGCATTGAGTGGGTGGGGGCCAGCGATGCTGCTCAGTCCCCCCCAGTACCCAGGACAGCCCTACAGAGAACAACTTGACTCCAGTGTTAGCAGTGCTGAGGTGAAGGCCCTAAAATTAGTGCCAAGTGGTGGGGGCTGCTAGGTTTCAGCTTTCTCAGGGATCTGGGGGGCCTTGGTGTGGGCCCTTCCGGGTGTGAGCTATTGCCACTGCTTAGGCAGCGTGCCCACAGCTTTCTGCCTCCACCCGTATGCCCCACATGGCCCAGCCCTGCGCTCCAGCTGGGCACAGTGACTAAGCTCTCTCTTACCAGGATTTCTAGAGTGTTGTGGCCTCAGTGGCTCGGCTCCTCCTTGCTGACTCAATGCTTCCTGTTTTCTCTTCCCTAGGCCCCATTGATGACTGGACAGCCAGGCCCTGGTCACGGGAGGAAGCTGGGCCATCGGGGCGTGGATGCGTCCGGCGAAACCACTTACAAAAAGGTTCCTCCTCTGCCCTTAGCCAGCTGGGGTGGAGTAAAGGGGGGCTCTCAGCAGTTTTGGGACCCCTCTGACCCCCACGTGCACACACAGTGTCTGTCCACTGAAAGTCAGACATGGGGCCATTGGTCATGCTTCTGGCATGAGCCCTTCTGTGCACGAGGACCCTCAGTCCTGCTTTACGTTGTCTCGAGCAGCCTAGTGATGTGCTCTGAGGCGGCACAAGCTACACGGCCTGCCTAGCTCCAGGGATCGCCTGTGGGGGGCCCTGGGTAGACCTCAGCTCGCAGTCCTGCTGGCTTACTTAGAGACAGAGGAAATCACAGTTCCCCTCTTCTCCGCTGGGAAACAGGGCGAAGATGAGGCAGCGTGGGATACACCGAGCCAGGGAAGTGTGCAGGGAGCTTGGGCCCCCCCCGCCGTTGGTCCTGCTTTTCTCAGTCATACTTCCTGGTACTGCTGAGAGAGGACACACACTGTGTACCCTCTTGAAATGTACAATTAGATGGTTTCTACAGTATTCAGAGTTGTGCAGCCATCGCCACAGTCAGTTTTAGGATATTTTCATCTCTCCAAAACACACTCCGTCTCTATTAGCAGACACTCCCCACCCCCTCCCCCAGCCCCTGACAAACATGAACCTACTTCCTCTCTGTGGCTGTGCCTGCTTTGGACATCTGACATAAATGGAGTCACACACTGTGTGGCCTTCTGTGTCTGGCTTCTCACTGAGCACCGTGTGTTCAGGTCCATCCACGTTGTAGCAGGTGTCAGTGCCCCACTCCTTTCCATGGCCGAGTAGTAGTCCAGTGAGGGGTTTAGGAGAAGAGGCGCTGGAGGCCTAGACCCCTTGCACAGGAAGGTGGGCTCGTTCAGGGGCAGAAGCTAACTCCTGCCTGCCGTCCTGCTACTTGCACCCGCAACAGGGGTGCTGAGGCCCAGAATTAGAGACAGAGTTGAGAGGTCCTTCCTCAGTGGTGCACATGCTGTTTAGAGCGCGCAGGGACAGCGTAAACCACAGTGATGAGCAGTGCAAACCAGTGCTGCTCAGGCATGGGCAGCCTTGGGACAGGAATTAACGCACTGTCATCTCCATCCCCGGCTACTGGTAGGGAAACTGGCCCAGAGACGCACTGTCATTCTCTGGCCATGACGGTGTGAATCACTGAGAAAGTGGGTAGAACCCTGGCCGGAGAGCTCAGTTGGTTGGAGCATCGTCCTAAAGCGCAGCGGTCGCCAGTTCAATCCCTGGTCAGGGCACGTACAGGAACAGATATCTATGTTCCTGCCTCTCTCTTTCTCTCTCTCCCTTCCCCTCATCCCTCCCTTCCCTTCCCTTCCCCATTCCTCTCTCACTAAAGTCAATGTAAAAATTTATAAAAAGAAAAGAAAGAAAGTGGGTAGAAAGAACTTAGGCCTAGGGAAGTGAAGTTTGGGGATCTGTAAATTGGGCTTCCCCCCACACACAGAAAAAACACTGATGGTGGATAGACTCCTGCTGCAGCAGGGCAATTTTGAGATGTTGGATGGTTCTAGAAGCTTGATTTAAAAATGGGTCGCTTGCCTGACCAGGCGGTGGTGCAGTGGATAGAGCGTCGGACTGGGATGCGGAAGACCCAGGTTCGAGACCCCGAGTTCACCAGCTTGAGCGCGGGCCCATCTGGCTTGAGCAAAAAGCTCGTCAGCTTGGACCCAAGGTCGCTGGCTCCAGCAAGGGGTGGCTCGGTCTGCTGAAGACGCGCGGTCAAGGCACATGTGAGAAAGCAATCAGTGAACAACTAAGGTGTTGTGACGGCAACGAAAAACTAATGATTTAAGCTTCTCACCTCTCTCTGTTCCTGTCTGTCTGTCCCTATCTATCCCTCTCTCTGACTCTCTCTCTATCCCTGTAAAAAAAAAAAAAAAAATGGGTCTTGGACCTGACCAGGCAGTGACGCAGTGGATAGAGCGTTGGACTGGGATGCGGACAACCCAGGTTCGAGACCCCGAGGTCACCAACTTGAGCGCCAGTTCATCTGGTTTGAGCAAAGCTCACCAGCTTGGACCTAAGGTCACTGGCTCCAGCAAGGGGCTACTCAGTCTGCTGAGGGCCCGCGGTCAAGGCACATGTGAGAAAGCAATTGATGATTGATGCTTCTCATCTCTCTGCGTTCCTGTCTGTCTGTTCCTATCTATCCCTCTCTCTGTCTCTGTAAAAAATATAAGTGGGTCTTGGGGTCATACAAGGCAGTGTTGGAGTCTTGGCCAAGCCACTTCTTTGCTGTGTGGTTATGTAGGCTATGACTGTCGTGAATCCTGCAAATCTGTGATAAGGGCTAGGGGCCCCAGGGTGAGGTATGGGGTGGGTCAGGGGTAGGTCTTGATATGGCTGCAATTCCCCACAGACCACGTCTTCCACCCTCAAAGGAGCCATCCAGCTGGGCATCGGCTACACCGTGGGCAACCTGAGCTCTAAGCCAGAGCGCGACGTGCTTATGCAGGACTTCTACGTTGTGGAGAGCATCTTCTTCCCCAGGTAGGCCCGGCTCCTGTGCCTCCAGAGCTCACCAGACAGATACTGTGGTCACACAAAACAGCCTTCCGGTCGCTGAGCTCCCTGCTCTGCTGCACACAGAACAGACCTTTACTGGTGTCTACTTGACTCTGAGGTGTGACGGTATCCATTGGGATATTAGTTTTCTGATGAATCAGAGAGAACCAATGTAGTAGTGTTATTTTTAAATAGGGGAAAAAGGTAGAAGTTTGTTTTTCACTCTTTCTCGCACACAGAAAAACCGATAGGCACCGTAGAGCTGGTCAGGTGAGGCCTGGGTTCCTCTGGCCACTCTGCCATCCTCAGTGTAGCATTCTGACCAGTTTCAGGTGGCTGCCAAGCTCCTGCTTTCCTTCCACATTCCAACAGCGAGAAAGGGAAGGGGACCACATTCCCCTTTCCTGTAGGACACAACCACAAAGTGACACACATCATTTATGTTCCCCTCTCAGCTCACTGACCAACTATAGGTACTTGACCACACCTGGCTGCCAGAGAGTCTGACCAGTGGTCTTTTTTTTGTGGCAGAGACAGAGTCAGAGAGAGGGACAGATAGGGACAGACAGACAGGAAGGGAGAGAGATGAGAAACATCAATTCTTCGTTGCAGTTCCTTAGTTGTTCATTGATTGATTTCTCATATGTGCCTTAACCGGGGCTACAGCAGACAGAGTGATCCCTTGCTCAAGCCAGTGACCTTGGGTCCAAGCTGGTGAGCCCTGTTCAAAACAGATTAGGCCACACTCAAGCTGGCGACCTCGGGGTCTCGAACCTGGGTCTTCCACATCCCAGTCTGATGCTCTATCCACTGCGCCACCACCTGGTCAGGTTGACCAGTGGTCTTATTCCAGGTGGCCATGTGCTCAGCCAACACTGGACTTTGTTGCTAATGAAGGAATGGAGTGGATACTGGGAGACAGCCTGAGACTGGCCACAGCCATTGGTCCCACTGGGAGGTTCAAGTTGCCTTTCCAATTGGCCACTGAGGGAAGGCTGTGGAGCTCAGCCCCGAGAGACACCACCCCTCACAGGCCTTGCTCCCTCCTTGTTCACAGTGAAGGCAGCAACCTCACTCCCGCCCACCACTTCCAGGACTTCAGGTTCAAGACCTATGCACCTGTTGCCTTTCGCTACTTCCGGGAGCTCTTTGGGATCCGGCCAGATGATTACTTGGTAAGTGTTAGTCAGTTACTGCTTTGTAACAAGTTAGCACAGACTCATTGGCTCAAAATACCACCTCGCTGTAACCTCACAGTTTCTGTGGATCAAGAATTGGGTGCAGCCCTGGCCAGATAGCTCAGGTGGTTAGAGTGTTGTCCCAAAGCGCAGAGGTTGCCGGTTCAATCCCCATCAGGGCACATACAGGAGCAGATTGATGTTCCTGTCTCTCTCTCTCTATCTTTTTCTGCCCCTTCCCTCTCTCGCTAAAATAATAGATAAATAGATAGATAGATAGATAGATAGATAGAACTGGATAAAGCTCAGCTGGGTTTTTTGCTCAGAGTTGTAATCAAGGGGTGGACAGCAGCTGGGGTCTCATGTGAAACTAGACTGGGAAAGGGGCCCGTCACTGCCAAGCTCATGTTGTCGCTGGCAGGACTCGGTTCCTTGCTGGCTATAGGTTGGGGCCGCCTTTCCTTCTACATGGGAGGGAGGGTGGGAGGGAGCCAGCAAAGCAGATGTTTCTATCTCCTGTGAGCTCATCACAGATGGGACCCCCCCTCTTCCCACTCACCACCCCCCTTCCAGTACTCGCTGTGCAATGAGCCGCTGATCGAGCTGTCCAACCCTGGCGCCAGTGGCTCCCTCTTCTACGTCACCAGTGATGACGAGTTCATCATCAAGACAGTGATGCACAAGGAGGCAGAGTTCCTGCAGAAGCTGCTGCCCGGTTACTACATGGTAGGGGCAAGGTTCCCAGAGGGTCCAGGGGTGGGGGCAGTGCTCTGGGCCTCCCATCAGCCCAGGTCTGCCTCCCCCAACTTCATGCCCCTCTTCCTCGTGGCACAGGCAGCGATTCCACTGCCCCAGCTCCTTTCCACAGACATGCAGGAGCAGAGGCCCCAAGGCCCTGGCAGATGGGTCCCCGAGATTCCCAGGACACCACCACCCTTAGGCAGCCATGAGAAAGAAACCTTTGTGGGTCTCTTGCACTGTGAGCAGGAATTCCTGTTCACGCCCTGGATCCTCATCCTCCACCCCACTGATATCCCTGAGTCATGGTCTAGAAATTATGGCTCATGGGCCGAGTGTCTCAGCATTTGGTGACTCAGAGGCACAGGGGGGAGAGGGGCTGGGCAACCAGCTGGCACCTCACAAAGGACCAGCTGCTCAGGCACCCCCATTCTCATGTGACTCAGAACCCAAAAGGGCATGTCAGGACCCTGGGCAGGGTGTGAAGACAGGTCCTCTTGGAGCCCTGCCTAGGTTATGCTCACCTCCCCTTAGGGCATCTCTCCTCTGCTGTGTGTGATTTTGGCGGGCTCCCCTAGACTGGGGGTCAGCAAAACTTCTGTAAATAGCCAGACAGCTTTGTGAACCAGCAGCCTGTCTGCAGCTCAGCTCCATTGCAGCAGGAATACCGCCATCAACAGCGTCTGAGCGGGTGGGCAGGCAGGCCAAGTGCCAATAAAACTTTATTTATGGACACTGAAATGTGAATTCTATGAAATTTTCACATGTCACAAAATGCTGTTTTTCTGTTTCTGGTTGGTTTGTTTTTTTAAAACTCTTTATCAACATAAACTCATTCTTAGTATGAGAACAAGAAACTGGATGGAGTTGGCCCTGAGGGTTTGCCAGCCCCCCTCCGAACATGCCTGGAGGCTGTGTTCCCCGTGTTCCCCCCAGGGTGGGCTGGGAAGAGGTACACCAGGCCTGGCCAGGTGGGAAGCTTAGCCCAGATGCCTTGGAAGCGTTCCATGGGGTTCTTTATCAAAAGGCCATGTATCGGGCCTGGCTCTGTAAACAGACCCTCCTGGAGTCTCCATTTGGGTGCTGAAACTAAGAATTAAATTGGCTGAGCCTGACCAGGCAGTGGCGCAGTGGATAGAGCGTCAGACTGGGATGCGGAAGACCCCGGTTCGAGACCCCGAGCTCGCCAGCTTGAGCGCGGGCCCCTCTGGCTTGAGCAAGAGCTCATCAGCTTGGACCCAAGGTCGCTGGCTCCAGCAAGGGGTTGCTCCTTCTGCTGAAGGCCCGCGGTCAAGGCACATGTGAGAAAGCAATCAGTGAACAACTGTGGTGTCGCGACAGCAACGAAAAACTAATGATTGATGCTTCTCACCTCTCTCCGTTCCTGTCTGTCCCTCTCTATCCCTCTCTCTGACTCTCTCTGTCCCTGTAATAATAAAAAAAAAGAATTAAATTGGCTGATATGACACATGTAAAGTTGAGGTGCTGGGCAGAGAGGTGGTCAGGGGGTTTCTTGAGGCCATGTCCCCTGGCTTGAGATCTGAGTGGCTATGTGTGAGGCCAAGGAGTGAGGAAATGGCTCCTGGTTAGAGTGTGGTGCCCGGGTCGCTGCCCACTGACCCTCTCCCCTCTTCCCAGAACCTCAACCAGAACCCACGGACGCTGCTGCCCAAGTTCTATGGGCTGTACTGCGTGCAGTCAGGAGGCAAGAATATCCGCGTGGTGGTCATGAACAACATCCTGCCACGCATGGTCAAGATGCATCTCAAGTTCGACCTCAAGGGCTCCACATACAAGCGGCGGGCAAGCAAGAAGGAACGGGAGAAGAGCATCCCCACATACAAGGACCTGGACTTCATCCAGGACATGCCTGAGGGGCTTCTTCTCGACGCTGACACCTTCTCTGCGCTGGTTAAGACGCTGCAGCGGGACTGCCTGGTGAGCCTGTGGACATAATCCTGCCATCCCAATCCCGCCGCAGGGGCAGAGCTCAGGGCCACAGGCACTCTGTTGCCCGCAAGTGAAGGTGGTTAAGGGCGGGAATGCTGAGGATGCCCCTGTGTGGCGCTAAGCATGTCACTCCCTTCTCTGAGCCTCAGTTTTCTCATCTGTGAACCTGGGACACTGGTGAAAAATAGTGCAGCGTGAGCCCGAGACACACAGCATGGTACCAGGTGCCCTCCTGTTCCCCTTGCCCCTGCATCCTGAAACGGGCTGAATTCCTACCACAGAACCCAAACCCGCAGAAGCAGCTCGACATTCTCTTGGCCCTTAACTCAAACGGCACCTCAGATCCCGACCTGCCCCACGAGACAGCACGCAGTGGCTCCATGCTGCTCTTTCATGGTTAGGTGCTTTTTAGGGGTAAAGAAGGCTCCACTGAGCTCTTACACTCTCAGTCTGCCCACCACAGCCTGGGAGGTCAGGCCACTCACCTCCCTGGAGATGAGGAATCGGGCCAGGCAAAGGGCGTCCCTGCTGGTCATGGGTTTGGGTGGGTCATCTGGTCCTCTATTCTGTATCCTCAGCCACTGATCCCACTAACCCCAGCTTACAGACCCCTTGGTAAACAGGATACAGTGTCCCCAGAAAACCGCTTTTAAGTGTCAGGCCCTTTTGACTCTGGTAGCTCATCCCCCTGAGTCTGGCGGCTGTGTGTGGGCTCCACCATGGTGCCTGGAGTGGGCGTCGCAGCCAGAGCACCCAGGCTTCTCCTGATGCCAGGGAAGGGGGAGCGCAGAAACTTTCTGTCCTGGCCCCAAGAGGTGGCCTGGCCAACGGTTACATACCACACCCTAGGCCACCCCCAAGGGACCAGTCCCAGCTCTGTCCCCATCTACCTGCTACACAGCCTGGTTTTCCACCCCTCGATCTGTGAAATAGGGATAGCGACAGGGTCTCCCTGCGTGGCTATGGGTACTGAGTAGACACAGATACAGAGCGCAGTTTGGGGTCACCGCCAGGTTTGGGGGCAGGTAGAGGGGACATGGCATGTGTCCTAATCCTGTCCCCACACACACCTGGCAGGTGCTGGAGAGCTTCAAGATCATGGACTACAGCCTGCTCCTGGGCGTGCACAACATCGACCAGCAGGAGCGAGAGCGGCAGGCTGAGGGTGCCCAGAGCACTGCAGACGAGAAGCGGCCGCTGGGCCAGAAGGCGCTCTACTCCACGGCCATGGAGTCCATCCAGGGCGGGGCCGCGTGTGGGGAGGCCATTGAGACGGATGACACGTAGGTGATGGGGCTGGTGGGGCTTCTGGTTCTTGCCCCTGCCCATGTCTTGCCAGGCATGAACATGGGCAGGGGAAGTTGGCACGGAAGGCGAGTGATGTCAGAGCAAACAAGGCCAGAAGCCTGTCTGTGGCCAGTTTCTGGTTTGTACACAGGGACAGCAATGTCTACCCACCAGGCTTCAGTAAGTTCAAACAAATGACACACAGCTACAGCCTGGGTGTTTTGACCTCAGTGTTTCAGATTAATCAATTAGTGGATTAAGGCCATTGGCCACCACATGGAAAACACAGCAGTCTCCTCCCTTCTGTATGAAGCACAGCTAGACAGGTGTTGAAAGGTAGCACAGGAGATGGAGATCGCTGGGGATTAGGGAGCCCTTTTATAGCAAGATACCTAACCTAGAATCACCAGGGGCCTGGATAGAAAGCATTACTTCCACAGAGATAAAAGGCGGCCATGCCAAATGACAAGGTGGCAGAGAAGAGCTTGTCTCCTGAGTGTACCCACTCAGCCTTGGCCTCCCAACCTGGTCTTGCCCTGGGGGATTGGGGTTTGGTCAGGGAGAGACTCATGGCATGTATCTCTCCCTTGGCATTGGGGCCTTCTTGTTCTCTGTGGAGGGGCATCCTGGGCACTGGGGGGTGCTGAGCAGCATCCCTGCCCCTACTCACTTGATGCTAGGAGCACCCCAAGTTGTGACAACCACAGATGTCCCCAGACGTGTCCCATTGACCCCTCAGGGCAGTCATCTTGGCTGAGAACTGCTGCTATAGATGGGTCAAGATTGCCCCTCATCACCATACACTGGCCATGCTGGGAACAGCTAACTTTACTTACATTACTTCAGTCTGTCTTTATGGGGCCTTGGAGGAGGAGAGTGGCATCCCCCCATCTTCACCTGGGGAAAGAGAGGCTCAGAGGTGGGCAGGAGGCAGCTGTCCTGTGTGCACAGCCAGCTGGAGGTGGGGTCATGGCTTGCCCGCAGGCTGGACACTGCACTAGGCCATCAGCTGCAAAAGGCTGAGGAGGAACCAGGCTCAGGGCTATAAATGGAGCTAGGTGGGAGAGAGTGGTAGGTGCAAAGGCCCTGTGCAGCTGGCCCTGACCTCAAACCATCCTGGCATGTTTGTAGGATCTGCACAGGGCCTGGCAGGGGATGGCTGGGCACACAGGTGAGCTCAGTGGTGCATGGAATGCAGTGAGCCAAGCCTGGGGTTGATGGGTTTCGGGTCATGGTGGCTTTGGGACAACTGCTACATTACATAACCTCATTAACCAGCTGGACTGGGAATGTGCAGGCCTGGGGCTCGTGAGGCAATTAACTCCTCAGGCTGTACTCAAGAGCCCTGGCGGCCCTGCCTAGGAGTATGTATGTGTGTATGTGTGTGTGTGTGCGCATAACTGTGTGTATGTATGTGTGTAAGTTGCCTGAGTGCATGCAAGTGTGCCATGTGTGTGCGTGTACCTGCATGTATGTGCATGTGTATTTGTGTGTGCACCTGGACCTCATAGCTATGACCCTTCGGCAGCCCTGAGTTTCCAGCTTTAATTTGTGAGCTGGCTGGAAGAGCTGCTCCATCGCTTGCCAAGATGGCGATCCCCAGTGCCGGGACCCCCTCTGAAGGTCCAGCCACACTGCCACCTACAGGGGGCATATGGATTCTTGAACTACAGGATCCTTCAGTCCTATCTGTTCCTCTCCCACTCCATCCATGTCTTCCCTACAGTCCCGGACCAGATCAGGGCCTTAGACCCCTCTCACTGGACCCCAGCAGGCTGGGTCAATCCCCGGTCCCCGTGCCTGGCTGTGTAGGTAATGGTGCTCTGGGTTCCTTTCTTCTCCAGAATGGGTGGAATTCCTGCTGTGAATGGCCGAGGGGAACGTCTGCTGTTGCACATTGGGATCATTGACATCCTGCAGTCCTACAGGTGGGTGCCCAGACCCCTCAGGTACTCTTGCTCAGGGAAGCCGGGCATTGTCTGCTATAAAGACTCTCTTAGGCCCTAGGTGGTAGCCCAGTGGGTAGAACATCAGTCTGGTTTGTGGGCATCCTGGGTTTGATTCCTGGTCAGGGCACAGAGGATAAGCGACCATCTCTTCTCTCCCTCTCCCTTTTCCCCTTCTCACCCTCTTCCCTTCCTGAAGCCAGTGGCTCTATTGGTTCAAGCGTGGCCCCAGGTGCTGAAGATAGCTCAGTTGGTCCCAGCAAGTCAGCCTCAGGTGCTAAAAATAGCGCAGCACTCGAGCATCAGCCCTAGACAGGATTGCTGGATGGATCCTGATCAGAGGGCTTGTAGAATTCTTCCTTACTATCTCCCCTCCTCACAAAGAAACAAAAAGAAAAAGAAACGGCTCTCCTAGCCAGGCCTGTGGTGGCACAGCAGATAAAGCATCAACCTGGAACACTGAAGTTGCTGGTTGAATTCCTGGCCTTGCCCAGTCAAGGCACATACAAGAAGCAACTACTACTAGTTGAGGCTTCCTGCTTCTCCCCCCTCTTTTTCTCTTTCCTTCTCTCTCTTTCCCTCTTTCACCTCTCTTCTCTCTCTCAGAATCAATAAATAAAATCTAAAAGTTAAAAAAAAAGAAAAAAGGTTCTCTTAGCCTTCCTCCCACGCCCTAAAAGGAAGCATGCAGTCCCCAACCCAGCAATTCCATGCCCAGAATGTAGATTTGTCCTAGGACTTTGATATTGGAAACAGGTCAAGACCGGCATGGGGGTGGCGGTGTTGCCAGCTGATCTTCCTCCCAGCCCTATCTATTGAGCACCTAGTGTGCCAAGTTCTGAGCTAACAAGGGGAGACAGAAATGCCCCATGGCTGTGAAGTGACATCTTTGGAAGTTCCTACAACATGAAGAAAAAAAAATTACATGTGTGCAGTGCCACACACCATGTGGTCTCAAGTGTGGAGATGAATGTGACAAAGCCTGAAGGAACAGACACCCAAATTCTACCTGGAGGTTAAAGCAGTGGTAACAGGCAACCATTATCTGAGCCTTGTCTTCTGTGAGCTTTCTGCCGTGGACGTTTTTAAATTATAATCAGCCTGACCAGGCAGTGGCGCGGTGGATAGAGCATCGGACTGGGATGCGGAAGACCCAGGTTCGAGACCCCGAGCTCAAAAAAAGAAAAAAAGTTTTTTTAATCAGTTAGTTATTGTAAGAATATATGTTCGTTATACATAATCCAGACAGGACAGGGTGTGAACACGGCAATACACATGTCCCGTCCACACCCCCACATCACTCCAGGAATCCCGCCATGATTTTGCTCAACGTGATTGCATTATAGCATGGCTGAGATTCCTGGAACAAGTTTCTTTTTTTCTTTTTTTTTTTTTTTTTTGAGACAGATTTTTTTTTTTTTTACAGGGACAGAGAGAGAGTCAGAGAGAGGGATAGATAGGGACAGACAGACAGGAACGGAGAGAGGTGAGAAGCATCAGTCATCAGTTTTTCGTTGCTGTTGCAACACCATAGTTGTTCATTGATTGCTTTCTCACATGTGCCTTGATCGCGGGCCTTCAGCAGACCGAGCAACCACTTGCTGGAGCCAGCGACCTTGGGTCCAAGCTGGTGAGCTTTTGCTCAAGCCAGATGGGCCCGTGCTCAAGCTGGCAACCTCGGGATCTCGAACCTGGGTCTTCCGCATCCCGGTCTGACGCTCTATCCACTGCGCCACCGCCTGGTCAGGCTCATCAGCTCTATGGCCTGTTTCTTTTCTCCACTGGAGGGCCGACCTGGTCTCCTGCAAGGACCTTCCTGTGGGGATCTCCCTCCATTTGGCGCAGGGTAGGCAGCTTTCAAAGTAGCCAGTGAGGGTTTCTGCCTAGGCCCAGATGGGGCTGGAGGGCTGAGCACCAAATGGCAGCAAGCGAGTGGGGTTAGGGGTGTTATAAGGGGGTATGTGCCAAGGAGGGGATTCTTCTCCCCACAGACTAGGGGAGTTCAGGAAGCCTGCCTGGGGAGAAGACATTGTCCCCAGCCCAGGTGTGTGTTGTAGGGTCCTGACTGGGGCCATGGCACAGGGCACCAACTCTAACAGAGAGGAGCCAGGCTCAGCCTAGGCCAGGAGGAAAGAGAAAAGACAGGCTTTGGCAGGCGCTATCTTTCTGTCCCCCATGGAGAGCCAAGCACCATGGCCCTTGGTTAGCTACTCCAGATCAGCAGTAGCGGGAGTTGCCAGCAGGAAGGTGGGGGACTAGGGAAGGCAGGAAAAAGGGTAGATGGCTTCCGGCTGGTGCAGCAGGCAGTTTCAGGTCCTCTAAACCAGGGCTTCTTTGCCTGCTTGATGCCAGGAGCACGTGCAGTTTTGCTGACCATAAATGTTCCCAAACATTTCCCAGTGTCCCCTAGGGACAGGATTGCCCTGGTAGAGAATTCCTGAACCCAAAGATTTGGCTGATGGTTCAGGGTGCTTTTTCTTTGCAGGTTCATCAAGAAGCTGGAACATACCTGGAAGGCTCTTGTCCATGATGGGGTGAGCATCATTCATTCATTCATTCACTCATTCATTCTGTCAGTCCACAAATGCGGTGACCATCTCCCCAAGCCAGACACAGGTGCTAAAGAGCTGAGAGACACATTCGCTCTTTCAGGAGTAGCTGAGCAGACAGTCCCAGGGAAAGGGTCAGGTGGTCTGAGCCACTTGTGAGAGGTACAGGAAGACTTCCTGGAGGAGGAGACCTGCACAGTCATCTGGAAGGCTTCCCAAGGATAGTCTGACTGGAAAAGTCAGGGGCCAGCCAGGCGAAGAGAAATCTGGAACTGAGTAGTGTAGAGGGAGTCTTGGCCCAGGGGCAGCACCTCACAGCTCTGACTCTTGTTGCCAGGTGGCATGTCGCCCACTTCAGCAGAGCATCTCAGTTGTTTAAGAAAAGCTTGTAATGCACATTTTCCTGAGAGCGCTGCCAGTGTGTAAACCCTGGCAGTGGGTTCTTTGTAAATGTAAAGACCTGTGAGAACCACCCACTGGGAGCCAAGCAGCCCTCATATCCCTGGCCCAACTGTGGCAACAGCCAGTGCTAGCTGACTTGCTCCCGTGGCTCCCCAGCTTTTTCTTACCAGTTCTTACTAACATGCTAAGGCTATCTGTGTGCCTACAGTCTCTTTAAAGTCCAAGATCCCAACCAACAATTTTCTACACTCCTCAGAGAGTGTTTAGAGGGTCAAGAAGGAGCTTCCAGAATGTGCCCTGAGAAGATCTAGGTGGTGGCCAGCTGGCAAGAGGCTCTTTTGTGGTGTTATAAACTCACAGCAGACAGGAAAGCCACCAAATCCTGACAAGACTAGCCGTAACTCCAAAATAGGATTTGGGTCAGCCTAATAGGGCCGCAGATTTTTATAAAAGTAACCGTCCATCTGTAAGCGAACAGGCCCAGGTTCCTTTTGTATGTTGCATACACCCCCAGGTGCTGCCCTCGCCCCGGCCTAGTTGGCTGGCCCCAGGTCACACTCCAGCCGGAGACAGGCCCAGAGGAGCGGCCAGGGGGAGGGGAAACACCCTTCCCTCTAAAGGCAGAGAGATCACTGTGTTGGCCAGCACACCATCAGCCAGAGGTGTGCTGTGGCCACGCCTCAGCACAGGAGAGGATGAGAAATAGTTTTCCTTCTAGGAGGCCATGTGTCCAGATGGGTTCTGTTACATTACTACAGAGGGACAACACTGGGCTATGTCTTGGGATATCTGTGGTTGTTGTTACACTGTGGGTGCTCCTGGCATTGAGTAGTTGGGGCTAGGGATGCTGCTCATTGCCCACAGTGCCCAGGATGGCCCAAACCCAGAGAAGGACCTCGCCCTAATGTCCTTCAATGCCAAGGGGAGACTGTGCTATAAAAGGCAAGGGGACTGGGTCCTAGGGAGCAACAAGGAGTCTCTGCTTTAGAGGGGCAACTTTTACTGAGCACTGACTGTGTGCTGGGCTCCCTGCCTTATGTAACCCTGGTGAGCATAGCAGTCTCCCATCTCCCTGTTGCACAAATAAGGAAACAGCCCAAGAGGGGCACTGTGCTGCCCTGGGTCACCCTGATGGTGAGCGCTGGGGCTCTCCAATCTTCCTGGCACCAAGGAATACCAGCTTTCACTTGTCATAGCTGCTCAGTCAGCTTAGCCCTTAGAGCAGACATGGCTATATGCCAATAAAACTTTACTTACAAAACAGGTGTTGGGCCGTGCTCTGCCAACCCCTGCTTTGGAGAATCTCTGGTTTCTTTATTTTGGTATTTATTTGTTTCCTTCTTTGAATAGCTATTCTTTGAGTAGTAATTTAATTCACATGGTTCAAAAATTTAAAAGTACAGGTGGGTTTATGATATAAAAATCTCCTGCCCCCCTTTCTGCCACTGTTACCCGGTCCCTGGGGCCCCTCCAGGAAGCCCAATGCTATTCTCCCATCTCCCCCTCCAGAGAGAAGGCAGCACCCCACACCCCATAGAGGTCTGCCCTGTGCTGTCCTATGAAACACAGCCGTAGTGCTCATGCCCCTGCTTGGCCTCGGGCCCCTGCATCTCTTCCCAGGACACTGTCTCTGTCCACCGGCCCAGCTTCTACGCCGAGCGCTTCTTCAAGTTCATGAGCAACACAGTTTTTCGGAAGAACTCCTGTGAGTTTCCCTAGCCCTGTGGGTGGGAAGGACCTGGGATGCGGACAGAGGAGGGCAGGCAGGCAAGGGCAGGGGAAACCTGGGTACCTTTTTCTGCTACTTGGGCAGCTACAGGACTCAGTTAGGAACTTGGGTATAAGAACAGGGTAGTCAAGGAACCGCACCATGCAGAACAGCACAGGCTGGTGCCCATGTCTAAATTTGAGTCCTGGTTTTACCTTGTCCTGTTTGTGTGACCTCAAGCTAGTGGAGGTCATAGGCCTCAGTTTGCCCATCTCTACAGAGCTGTGAGGGCTACATGTGTTTCACACAAGACAGGTGGGCTTGGCCTAGCACCAGTACTCAGCGGAGCTGCCCACAGCCTCACTCCATCACCAAGGACATGTGACTTTGGCACTAACCGGTCATTTTCAGGGAGGGCACAGGGAGAACAGGAGTGGCCCTCGCCTTATGGGTAGTCTTGGGAAGTCCCACATGTGGTCTAGGCTTTAAGAGTCCCAGACCGTGGTACACACCCCAGGCTAGAATCCCACGTGCCACCTGAAAGAGTCTTCCTCCTGACCTGTCTGTCACCTACCCCCACCCCCAAACTCTCTCCCTTCCCCGAGATACAAGGTGCTTATTGACCTTCATCACTATATCCCCCGTGTCCACCTTGGGGCCTGACACATAGTTTGGAATTCTGTAAGTATCTGTATGCACCTTACTCCCCAGGTCTCCAACCCTTCAGGGTGCTCTGCACATGCGACCTCTCTCCCAGCCCAGACTAGCACTATGTAGGTGCCAAGGCAGCACCACGTTCTGCAATATGTAGTCAGGAGATTGAATCAACTGATGGGAACATTTATACCAGGGAAATTGAGGCAAACACCACAAACCCAGCTTTGTCTCCAGAGATGCTTCTTAACTTTGCCAGCACATCTCTTCCTGGAACTGTCTTGGGATGTTCTTTCCACTGTAGTCCAGAGGAGTTTGCTGGCCTCCGGGGGCTGGATGGTTATATGCAGGAAAAAGTGAGCACCAAAAGTGAGCCAGGAGCTGTGCTGGCCGCTGTGGGGGCAGAGGTCGCAGTAGGAGCAAGGAGAGGATGGTGGCAGGTGCTGATAGGCCAGGCCTGGTGCAGAAGCTGTTACGGGGTTCACTTGCCTCATCTGACCTTGTTGCAGACAAGGGTGCCAGGGCGAAGAGAGGCTGAGCTGTGCTCCGCAGGCCACAGCCTGGCTGGGAGGCAGCGCGCACTCCCCGAGGCCTCCCACTTCCTTATTTGAATGTTTGACCAGAGCTGTGGTGGGCTGTGACAAAGGCGATGAGACCCCAAATTGCTCAGTAAACATTGACAGCTGCTGTTTCTGGAGGGCCCAGGGTGGGGGTATGAGGCTCTATCTCTGGTGGTGGGCAGAGCTAGCTGGAAAGCTGGGCAGGGCTTTCCTTGAGAAGAATGTTGCTTCTTGCCCAGGCCTGAGGAATAGGCTAGAGGTGGGACAGTGAGGGTGATGGGCACCTTAGTGCCCAACACACTTTTATGCAAAGAAGGGACAGGGATCTGCGGGGCCTTGCTTATTGCCACCCCAAGCATGTCAACCACTCTCTCTCCTCAGCACTGAAGTCATCACCATCCAAAAAAGGTCGTGGTGCCTTGTTGGCGGTCAAGCCTCTGGGACCCACAGCTGCCTTCTCAGCCAGCCAGATCCCCAGTGAGCGGGAGGATGCCCAGTATGATCTGCGGGGGGCCCGCAGCTACCCCACACTGGAGGACGAAGGTGACCAGGCAATGGGAGTGGGTGCATTTGTGACAGGAAAAAGGGTGCTGCTGGAGAAAAACATCATCCCTGGGGGGCTAGTCGAGGGCAGGCAAAGGGAGCAGCGGTAGCAACAGAGTGTGAGGAAGGGGACCGCTGAAGCTGGGCAAGCTTGGATGGGAGGGGCCTGGGTCACAGTTACCCCACTTCCAGTCCAAGATCTGCAAGCCACATGGGGAGCGGAGAATGGCTGGGACTAGAGCTAGGAAGAATTGCAGGGAGAAATGAGCATAGAAAGCCCCACCCGGGTAGGTGACACCCTCCTCTCCCATCACTAGTGGTGTAGAAACCTGGAAGGATTCAGTGCCCTGTGGGGTTGGGCCTAATGTTCTGGAGGTTTCTCCAAGCTACTAGTGTCAAAGATTCCAGGCTGGGAAGGGTTGGGGGAATGGTATCAAGGAAGGGAGAAACTGTGTGTATAAAGGTCCTGGGGCAGGACTGCCTGGTATGTTAAAGGAACAACAAGATGGTTCTTATGGCTGGAGCAGAGTGAGCAAAGGGGAGAGAGGGAGGAAATAAGGTCAAGGAAGGGATGAGGGCAAGTAGGGCAGGACTACTGGGAGTTTGGATTTTAGTTTGAGAGCAGTGGGAAGCTACTGGAATCGTAGAGTGCGGAGGAGACTAGAGTGGGTGATCAGTGGGAGGGGCGGGCACTAGAGCCCAGAGTCCCTGCAGACCAGCCCTGGGAGCCTGGCTATCACAGGTGCCCACTGCCTCCTCCCTGCAGGCCGGCCCGACCTCCTGCCCTGCACGCCACCTTCTTTTGAGGAGGCCACCACTGCATCCATTGCCACAACCCTGTCTTCCACATCCCTTTCCATCCCAGAACGGTCCCCCTCAGAAACCTCAGAGCAGTCAAGGTACAGGTGAGCAGCAGGGGCATCTCCCTGGGGGAAGCTGCGTTCTAAGAGAGGAGCCAGGGTGGGCTTGAGGTGGGGTGGGCAGGCTAGAAGGCCTCCCCCACTGTACCATTTACTCCACCTGTTGTGTTCTCTCGGAAGGCGGCGCACACAGTCCTCGGGACAGGATGGCCGGTGAGATGAGACCCAGCCCCTCCCCTTCATCCTCCTTTCCAGTACCCAGTGTCTCCCTAGCTCCTCCCCTACAGAGCCCCCTTCTCCCTCCTTCCCTCCCGTTCCCTTCTGCATAGCTCCCCGTTCAGCATTTCTACCCAGATCCCCTCTTTCCTGGGAAGAGATTTATCTTAACAATCAGTCTTCAGGTTCTAGAACTCGAGTCACTTTGTGTTTCTCTTCCACCAGGGGGCCCCCTCCCCGACACTTACTGATCCTTTCGTTTTCTTTATTCCAAGAAATACAAAAGGGAACATAATAGAAAGCCTGTCTCTCCCCACACCTGGTCCTCTTCCCGGAAGTACCCCCTGAATGGACTTTTATTTTGTCTCTGGAGATATTTTATGGATATACCAGCAAACATACACTCAGGACTATTTCTCCCTTTTGTTTTGACACAAGCTGTGGCTCTGTGCCCCTTGTCCTTTGCTTTGTCACTTTCCAGATGGAGGTCATCCCTGTGAGGCTTTGCTGGTGCTCTTCCTCTAACTGTTCCTGCTCTTGGGGGACACTTGAGTTGTTCCCAGTTGCTTGATCTTGTCAAACAACTGTAGTGAATAGGGGTTGCTCTCCAGAATTAGTTTTTGGAGGAATATTTCCTGCCAGTTGAAAAGAAAGTCATAGTACAAAACACATTAGGTGAAAAATCCATCTTTCTCTGTCCAGCTGCCTGCTAGCTGCCTAAAGGCTCTGAACTAAACTAAAGACCTCAGCTTCTGGGTCCCCAAACCACCCCAGCCTTGGTTCAGGCCACATGCAGATGCCCAGCCACCCCAAGAATGGGGACAGGATCCAGGTCGCCACTCACTCACTATGCCCCTGCTGGTGCCCGAGTCCCAGGATGGCCCCAGGTGGACAGTAAGTTGCTGTCCCCTTGAAGTCCCCAGGTTGATAGGCAGCTAGAAGAACTAGGCCCAAGCTGCACTAGCTTAGGACACTGGTCAGGTGGTCACCTTAGCTCCCAGTGGGACTGAAATCAGCACCTTCCCAGAGGTCACTCCTGGGAAGTGGAGGTGGGCTGAGGAGGGAAATTGAGCATTGCCTCCTGTTGCCTCTAGGCCCCAGGAGGAGACACACGTAGAGGAGGACCTGCAGCAGATCACAGTGCAGGTGGAGCCCACGTGCAGTGTGGAGATAGTGGTCCCCAAGGAGGAGGAAGAGGGGTGAGTGCGCATTCATTCCATGTGGTCCATGCTTTCCAGTTTCCTGATTCCTGTGCTTAACTTCTACCCTGATCCCATTGGCTGAATGTAGTCAGATGGCCAGCCAGCAGTAAGGCAGGCTGTGAAATGTAGTCTGCATTTGGGGGTGGGGCTTCAGGCACTGAGGTGTTGGGGACCACAGATTCACTTGCAGAGCTGCAAGTAATACATTAATCCCAGGATTGCTCATGGGGGATCTGTAGCTCCTTTTCCCCTACTCCCACTCTTAGCCCTGCCTGTACTTGCAAGAATATGACTGGCTAGTTTCTTCAAAGGACCATTTTTAGACTTAGTCACTATTTCTCCTGTCATGTTTGGTTCTTGTTTTGTGCATTCATCAGTAATCTTTTCCTCCTAACTTCTGGTTTTTTCACTTGTTTCTTTTTCTCCAGTGTAGGTTGAGTGCTTAATTTCCTTTTTTCTTTCTTTAATAAGATGTGCCTAATGCTATGAATTTTCCTCTGAGTACCACTTTTGCTGTGTACCATGAAGTTTAACATAAAGCAGTTTTTTTTTATGCTGGCTCATAAATGAATAGTTAATGATTTCCCTTTTAAAGTCCACTTTGATTGAAGACAGTGAGTCTTTCAACCATCTGGGGTTGGTTCCACCCTCCAGGGACACTGGCCATGTCTTGGGACATCTGTGGTTATCACAACTGGGGGGTGCTCCTGGCATTGAGTGGGTGGGCCAGGGATGCTATTCAACACCCCACAGTGCCCAGGATAGTCCCCCACAGAGAGTGACCCAACCCTGATAATCAGCAGTGTCCAGGGTGAGAGACCCTAGACTAAGATTTATTTAGGAGTATCCGGGTACCTAAGGATTTTATTTTGCCCTTTTTGTACTTATCTCTAATTTTAATAGGTTTGTTTTTTTTTTTCGCAAGAGAGAGAGACAATGAGAAAGAGAGAGAAAAGGACAGATAAGGACAGACAGATGGAGAGAGATGAGAAGCATCAAGTCTTCATTGTATCACCTTAGTTGTTCATTGATTGCTTTCTCATATGTGCCTTGACTGGGGGTTCCAGCTGAGCCAGTGGCCCCTTGACCAAGCCAGCAACCTTGGGCTTTAAGCCAGCAACCTTTGGGCTCAAGGCAGCGACCATGGGGTCATGTCTATGATTCCATTCTCAAGCTGGCAATTCTGCGCTCAAGTTGGTAAGCCCAGGCTCAAGCCAGCAACCTCAGGTTTCAAACCTGGGTCTTCAGCATCCCAGGCCGACACTCTATCCACTGTGCCAACACTTGGTCAGGCTCCTTGGAGTTTTTTTTTTAATGTCCATGGACATATGGGAGAAATGTGTATTTTTCTATCAGGGGATGGAAAGTTTTTAATAAGTCTCTTCTGTCCAATGTGTTGATTGCTGTTATTCAGTTTATTTATGTCCTAACTTATTTCTGATCAGTTTGGTCTATTTAATTCTTTTTGGTTTTTTGTTGATTGATTTTAGAGAGACAGAGAGAGGAAGAGAGAGAAGCATTCATTTGTTGTTCCAATTAGTTGTGTGTTCATTGCTGCTTCCTATATGTGCCCTGACCAGGGATTGAACCTGCAATCTTGGTGTTTCAGGGCGACCCTCTAACCAATTGACCTAACCAGCCAGGGCTGGTCTATTTAATTCTGTAATTTAGAATTTCTGACCTAACCAGGTGGTGGCACAGTGGATAGAGGTCAAAACCCTGAGGTTCCCCGGCTTAGTGCAGGCTCATCCCCAGAGCCCCCACCCCAGTCGAGGCACATATGAAAAGCAATCAGTGAACAACTAAAGTGCTGCAGCTGTGAGTCAGTGCTTCTCATCTCACTCCCTTCTTGTCTGTCTCTATCTCTGTTTCTCTCACTAAAAGAAAAAAAAAATTCTATTTCAAGAGACCTTACTTAGCGTTTATTTTACACACAAACACCAGTCTGCCACTGTCTACTTTTTTGCTCTGTTAACTGAAGTCTCACAGTGTAATGCATCATTCAGTCTTTGCCCAGGAAAACAATCTGCCCTTAAACATGACCAAAAGATAACTTCTCCACAGTTAGGGGCGCTCTGTCACCTCAGAGCTTGTCATCTTAGTCATGAGATGAAAACTACACAGCGATCATATAACTGTCAGCCAGACCTGGGCATGATTGTTCCCATCTCTCTGAGTCTCAGTCTCCTCACCTGTAACATGGGACAGAATCTCCCAAAGGGGATTCTGTGGATTCATTCCCACAAGGCTCTTGAGTGGGCCTGGCATGTAGTAAGTACTCAGTGCTGTGTGTCCCCATTTTACAGATGAGGAACTGAGGCTCAGAGAAGGAAAATGAGGCTTCAGGGTTGCACAGCGAGTGAGTGGCAAGGCCAGGACAGTGCATGTTCCTAATTTGGGGAAGGGGTCCAGGTGGGCCAATTATTAGCTGGGTCACAACAGAATTGGGGGGTGTTTAGTTTTGTGTTATTTCCTGAGACTTTTGTCTCCATCATGACACACAGATGAGGGAGGAGGGGCAGGGGCGTCGGAGCGAGTGGGCTAGGAAAGAATGGTGGTTCTGAGAGTCTGGCCCAGGACTCCCACGTCCTGCCCTGTCCCCAGGGTGGAGGCTTCCCCAGCCTGTTCCTCTGCCGCTATTGTCGAAGTGGAAACTGCCAGCCAGGCCTCAGAGCCCGCCAGCCAGGCCTCGGATGAGGAGGACGCGCCCGCCACTGACATCTACTTTGTAAGTCCTCCAGGGGCTCTATCCTGGCACCAGACTTCAACGCAACACGTGTTCATGTGTGCATATACACTGACATATTCACACACATTGGCACACATTGCACATGCTGTCACACCTGCGTATACATGCATGCCTATACACATGCACACCTATGTACATGTGCTCACATACACTTCCACATTTACACACATTCACACGGACACACTTGAGAGGCATGCCTGCACACACACCTGCACATGCTCTTGCACACCCACCGGCACACTCACAATGTGCTCTTCATGCTCACAGACACTCACATGTTATGCTCTCAAACACATGCACACTCACATGGTATGTGAACGGCCCGCCCAACCTCACCCAGGCCAGGCCATTCCAAGGCCGGAAACTGCCCTGGACCCTTTACCCCAGGCCTTGTGACCACAGCCTGGCATGAGCCCAGGCCCCAGCTGTGCCACCTTGTTCCCCTGGGAATCATCTGTTTCCTCACGCTCTCAGCCCCGGCAGGCCCCTGGGTTCTTGGTCTGTCTCGCTGGCCAGGGTGGACTGGAAATGCTGTGGATCTTCTCCCATTGGGTGGTGGGTGCAGCCAGGTGAGCTCCATCCTCAAGGGGGCAAGGGAGGCAGGTGGGCCTCATCTCGTCAACTTCACTGACCAAATGATACGCAGCTGCACCTGGACAAGGCAGGGTTCGTCATAACCGGAAGGGAATCTGTCCTAGGGACCGGTGCCTCCCTCCCAAAACTGCATCTCCTGCAGGCAGACAGATTAGATGAGCCAGGAGCCTGGGTGAGGTAGGTGCTGGGTGGCCGGGAGCCTGCGAAGGCTAGTTCACTGGCCCCCGACCGTGGGACAGGGGTCAGATGGCCCCAGTTGCAATGGGGAGGGCCAGATGCTGCAGCCCAACTACTTGCCCTCTTCCTAGACCTTCATTTCCACCTCTGCCCCCCCCAGGGGAGGTGAGCTGGGGGCTGCCTGCTGCCCTGGTCCTGGCGCCAGGTCTCCAAACCTCCAAAGCTCCAGGCCTCAGGGCAGTTTGGGTGAGCCTGGCCCTTAACTGGTACTGCTGCTTCATAACTACCACCACCCTGCTGTCCAGAGCCAGCGCTGCTGCGTCGCAGGGTCACTGCCAGGAATAGCAGCACACACGCTGTATGTGTGTCCATCCTACCCCCATCCCTGGAGGTTTGATTTATGTCCTGTTCTCTCAATCTGTATCTATGGCGGCCAGATTGTGTCCTATGAGTGGGTGGCTGGGCCACACGGGCCACAGAGAAAGTAGTGGCCTCAGGGTGACCCTGACACCCCCAAACCCTCCTACTGCTTTGCCATTGGCTCTTCTGCCCCTGTCCAGCACCCTCCCCATCTGACCTTCCTGATCTCAACGGGATTTTACATTCCTGTCCCCTCATCCTGTCCTCTCTTTGCCTCCTCCGCCCGCCTGGCCCACCCAGTTCACGGATGGGAGGTACTGGATTTACTCTCCCCGGCATCGCCGACTGCGGGCCATGACGCTGAGCTCCTCGGGGACTGTAAGTGACCACAGCAGGCCTCCAGGAAGCCAGCCCTGCCCCGCTGCCTGGGGCAGCCTCAGGGCCTGGCCGTCCCTTTTCTTCTGAGAAGGGACCTGGGGAAAATAATCATGACAACTGCGTGGGGTGCGCTGCTGTGTGTGTCTTGCAGGGATGTCACTTAATCCCCTGTGAGGTGAGCATCAGCGGCCAGCAGGTGCACAGCTAGTGCTCAGTGGGCCTGGCCATGACGGAGTCTACATTTGACCCCCTAGTCCCAGGCCACCTCTGCCACCCTTCTCAGTCCTTCCAAGCAAGGGACAATTTGGACAGACACTTCTTACTCACTCAGACCTTGCTGCAGACAGCTCTGCAAGGAGTATCTGCCCCTCTGATGGGGATAGTCACACGGGTCAACGAAGGACTGCAAAGCTTGGCTCTTAGCTGCAGGAGATAGAAGATGGTATCTTTATGCCCATTTCACAGATGGAGAAACCGTGGCCTCTGCTCCCCAGGGAGCTCACGAGAGCACACGGTTTAGACAGTATCTGGTTCTAGACCCCCAAGTAGCCCGTGTGTAGTAGACACTTGTGGATATCATTTAGCAAGGGCCTTATCAGTCCTGTTATTGTCATCATGAACAATAAATGAAGAGCCCAAAGAGGCCAAATAACCTGCCGAGAGACACACAGCACCAACGGTAGAACAGGGTGAAGAACTGGAGCAAGAGTTTCTGTTTCCAGAAGGAGGCCCCTCGGAGGCTCACACCTTCACCCACAGCAGGCCCCTCTGCCCATCACTGGGTGTCGAGACTACTTCCCTAGTCCCTCCTGCCACTCTCGGTCCCATCCCCAGATGAGTATGCCATCCCCCAGAAGCGATTCATGATCCAACAGCTGGGTAAACAGCAGCCCCCCAAGGGCTCCCTGGGGGGAACAGTTTGGAAAGGTACCTGTTAGTTGACCTAGACTTTGAAAGACAAGAAAACGGTGTCTTGGCAGGGGTGCAGCGAAAACCAAAGCATAGAGACTGGATGGGAGGAGAGGAAGGCTGGACAAGCGTTGGACCCTCAGGCCTGCAGGGACGATGTGCCTTTGGCCTGACTATAGTGGGTTCACCCCGTTTCTGAGTCCCTTTCTCCCCCAGGCCCAGCTCTTGACAGGGTTTCAGTGGGACCCTCTTTTCTCATGTTCTGAGCCCCAGCAGGGCAGCTACCTCAGCATTGAGCACTCTTGCTGTGGGCCTGTGCTGGGCACTGTACTGAGCGGCTCCCAGATGGCCTGCCCCTGGCTTCCAGGATCCCAGGTGGTCAGGGGAGGCAAAGCGAGCTGCTGGCGGTGGGCAGGGGCTTTTATTGCGCCATCACTGTCTGAAGGAATGAGCGGGGCCTACAGTGGGGTCTTGCCCTGCTGCCCACAGACGGACACAGGTCTCCCAGCGAATGAGACCTATGGTGCCCAGTGGCCCCGGGATCTGGCCTCTGAGAGCAGGTACCACAGTGAGAGCTGCCGGAAGGGTGGGATTGAGCAGGCGCTGAGGTTGGGAAAGGTAGCAGGTGGGCTCTGAGGGGCAATGAATGCAGAAGGGGCAGGTCTGTGGGCTTATTGGTCGTGGCTGTATGGGTTGGGGGCCTAAGTAGACATGGCCAGGGCAAGTGTGTGCTCAGGCCTGATGCTCACAACATAGGCTGGAGCAGGGGTAGAAGTCCTCAGGCCTTGGGGCATTGAAGGCAGGGTGGGGGACTCCCGAGAGAGAGAAGGAAGAAGGAAGGCAGCTAAGGAGAGCCCTGAGGAGGCCTTGAGGGCCCAGGGAGGTTCTTGAGATGGAAGCAGACCTGGCAAAGAAGTGTGCCCACCCCCAATCTGATGACAGAATGGGGAACCCCTTCCCAGCTACAGCTGGAGGAATACCAGTCTGCCTGCTGCCCTATGCTGCTAAGTGCTCCCAGAGCCTGCGTGGCAGACAGGATCTGAGGTTGGGTGCTACTGGGGCCACAGCGGGGGTTCAGGTGCCATGGGTAGGCGGAGGAGGAGAAGAAGAGAGAACAGCAGAGTACTCTAAGCCTGTCTCCCTTCCTTCCCATTCTGCTGTGCCTGGCCTGCCCTGACTGCACTCACTGCTTCCTGCTGCCCACCCTGCCCGCTCTGGCCACTCAGCCCCGGCCCTGCCCATCTCAGAAGCCATCCAGGTTGGGGCCAGGTCCCCGTCAGGGAGAGGGCAGCCGGTGGCTGAACTGCCCATTTGTCCTGCCTTGGGGTCCGCCTCTTTTATTTCTGTTTCTTCTTTCTCCTTTTCACCTCTCTCATGCCTTTTCACACCCTGCTCTTCTGCGCCCTTCCTGCACGTGCCGCCTGCCCGCCCTCCAGCCCACCGATGAGAGGAGCTGGGTGTACTCCCCACTCCACTATAGCGCACAGGCCCACTCAGCCTCCGACGGCGAGAGCGACACAGTAAGTGTGCCCACGGCCCACAAGCCTGGCCCACTTGGGGCCGAGAGCACAGATTCCAGATGCCCCAAGGACAGATGGGGAAACTAAGGTGTGGGCGGGAGGGGCAGGCCTGGGCTCTTATAGTGTGGTGACCCTTGGGGTAAGTATCTTGGGGCCTCTGTCCGGCCCTCATGGCACGTAGAGTCCCTGGCCTGAGGCATCAATGGTGGGGCCAGGCCCTCTGGGTGGGGGGTCCGGCCCCAGCCCATCTAGCCCTCACCTGCCTCTCTTGCCTTCTACAGTAATTTCTATGCAGTTACCAACCCATAAGTGCGGACGGAGCACACACTCAGCCCAGCTCAGCCCGGAGCACAGGAGATGCCACTTGGCTGCCGCTGGATCTCGCTCGCCCACGTCCTCCCCTCGGCGATGGTCAGTGATGCTCTGGGCTGTAAAGTGATAGCCCCCGGCTCTGTCAGTGACCTACGCCTGTGATACTGTGAACTTTCCTGAGTTTCCAATCATGTATTTATTTTGGACCCTTACTCTTTGCACAGAGACCGCAGCACATGACTGCTTTTATAGAAAAAGGAAAAAAAAAAAACCAATGGAAAAAGAAACTCCACTCTATGCACTTTTTGGTTCTTTGCTATGCTTGCATGTGTTTTGCTGAGGGAACAAGGCCCATGGGCTTTGGGGACCTGCACCCCAGTAGTCCAGCCATTCCAGCTGAAAATCCTGATCTGAGTTTCTGCAGGCATCACCCTGCTCCACCTCTATCTTGGATGGGGCACCTGGAGGGAAGGGCTACCAGGTCCCTACTGGTTCCCAGGGTATCTCTGGAGGCCACCCAGCAGCTGCTTTTGGCTCAGGTTTGTGGGCCAGGTGCCAGACATCTGTCCTTGGGGGAGGCCAACTGGTGGCCTGGGGATGGCTCACCACCCTGCTCACTCCTCTGTCTCTAGCATCTGTTTCCCACCACCACCACCACCACCCAGGTGAATTGGGAGCAGAAAACAGCAAGGTAATGACCAGAATGCAGACGCGTGGCTGCCCCATCTCAGTAGGGTTCAGGGCTGTGGATGTCTCTCTCATCTACATGGACCCAAGTGATGGGAGATGCACTTACAAAGCAGGATTTCCAGGATGTCCGACTCTGAGAGGAGGCAACCAGGCCCATAGCCACGGGACTTTCAGAGAGCTTGTGTCCTGGAGTAAGGTCCTCCCCAGGCACAGACATAAGCCTAGAGGAATTAACTCTTTCCAGCAAGAGCTCCCCATAACTGGGATGGGGAACCTCTCTTTCATTTTTAAATGATGATGATACCTGTACCGATCAAAGGACAGGAGAAGAAATTGTTCATAAAAAACAATGTTTTTTGTCATCTTCAGCAGGGGAAGCCAGCCATTCCTGGGCCCAGAGCCCCACTGGGTGGCCACCAGGATACTCTGCTGTGTCTAGAGGGGTCTGCAGGAGCCAACAGCTTTGCATAGTCTTTCTTGCCTCCACCAGACACACTCCTACGTCTGAGGTGAAATGTCAATGATGGCTTCCCCCTGCCCACTCTGCAGATCCCCACAGCTTGACCCCACATGGGCGGAGCTGGGAGCCAGCTTAGAGCGGAAGCCACACCTTTTAGAAGAATTTCTCCCCAGCCCCTGCCTCCCTGGTGGAGCCTGAGACAGCTAGACAACCTGCCAATTCAGGAATCTGATTTTTTGAGTCCTTTGCAAGCTGCATACACTGTTGCTCCTTCCTGCTATTCAGGTTTCTACTTAATCCCACCTCGAGCAGCCTGCTGGAGAGAACCTATTGGTCTGGCTGTTGTCTCCTCTTCCCTGGAGAACCAGGCTGTGCCCTCGGGGCTCTCCTCTCAGTGTCAGCACAGGGCCATTACGCCCGCTCTGAGCAGGGCCATGAAGGACACCATGCAGCCTGGGGAAATGGACCCTCAGAGGACACGTCAGAATGTTTGCAAGTGGCTCGAACAAGAAGCAAAACAGCATCCTCTCCCTCCTGACCAAGGAGCATTTGTCCACACCCTGGGAAGCACCCTCACCTGGATTTCAGACCAGCACCCATCTGCAAGGCACCCTGGCCACGTCACAAGTCAGTCTGCCCCCTGACCAGTCCCACCAATAGGGCAGGCAGGCTGAGCAGGCAGAGCTCTGAAGCACATTTTAGACCTGGAGGACTAACGGACAGCTGTGTCACCCAAACACCAACATGAGAGTCCCCACCCAGGCCCCTACACACCGGGCACCAGAGATATCATGAACCCCGGTGGGGATGCCCAGTGCAACAGGCACAGTCCTGGAACTGTAGGAGCAAGAAGGGGAGTCACCTGCATGGCCCCATCAGGTCCCCAGTCCCTGCTGCACCCTTGGGCTCTCCTGAGTGGCATACAGAACAAATGGGTCAGTCAGATGCTGACTCACAGGATAAATTTGCAGACCTCCTGGATATGACATTTCTATTTTCATGTTAAGTCAGGAAGACCCCTTTGGAGATCCATTCTGTGTTGTATTCTTTGTCCCAGAACTGTGCCTATGTGAGGCTTTTGTTTATTCTTTTCTGGGCAGGGAAGAAGGAAGGTGAGACCTTATTTATAACTGTAGTGAACTCATGGCCTTCCTCAAACCCCTGACCAGGAAGGCCCTGGATCCACCCAGCTGTCGCCAGCCCCCCCACCCCCCGCCAAAGATGGAAATCTGCAAATTGCCCTCTTTCCCTCTTGGCTCATACCTGATGGCTGCTGTCGCTGAGAATGTGGGCAGAGTCTGACTTGCTGTACCGTAAAAACAAAAGGCATTTCCTGAGGCTGACAAGGTGGAACCTTCTGTGAGTCCCTGCCAGCCTCCTCTCTACACCCCCACCCTCCACCACCTGGCTCAGTGCAATACTCCCATCTCCGATGGGCTCTCTTGCCGTGGTACTGGTCGCCGCAGCCCCTCAGTCCCCATCCCAACCTTTTTATGGCTGAACTGATTTCAAAACACAACGAAACTGCAAACCTTGTGTGTCTTAATTCTCACCAGGGCTTTTGCGTGCTCAGCCCCTGGTATGGTATGTGACAATCTGGAGTGCAGCCTTCTATGGGTGCCTCTGTAACCTTGTAGCCACTGCTGACCCTGATAACACTCATATGCTGCCCCGGGCCCCATCCTTGCTGCCCCTTCCTTTTTTTTTTATGTTGAAGAGATCTAATAAATCCAGTAATAAGTATCTGCTGCCTCTTTGCCTCTCTTTGTTTCTGTAGTTTGTTTGGTTAGGAGTTTGGGGACTGGCTTTGAACAAGAAACAGAAAGAAACCCTCATGGGATTTAAAATAACAGGACCCAAATTTCTTAATTGCCTTAATAGTTGTTACCTCCTGGGTTCTAGTTTATCTCTAAAAACTTTTAAATTTTTTTTATTTTTATTTTATTCATTTTAGAGAGGAGACACAGAGTGAGAGAGAGAGAGAGAGAGAAAGGGGGGAGGAGCTGGAATCATCAACTCCCATATGTGCCTTGACCAGACCAGTGCAGGGTTTTGAACTGGCAACCTCAGTGTTCCCAGGTCGACAATTTTTTTTTTTTTTTTCAGGTCGACAATTTATCCACTGCGCCACCACAGGCCAGGCTAGCTCTAAAAACTTTTAAAAGCTTCTGATATCTGTGCAGCCCAGCTCAAAGGAACAAACACTCTGAAGTTTGTACTCCTTCTGCCAGAGTGGCTCTCTATTGGGTAATGCATGGATCCCATTTAGGGGAAAATATTTCTCCCGGACTCTCAGTTTAAGAAGCATTGTGTTGAAAAATCCTGCCTGTAAGCAAGGCCTTGAAAACTTAATTGTAATCTTAGATGCAGATGCAGAACTCCTGTACTCGTATAAACTAGATATGCAGATAGGTGATCTGGAAGGTGCTTTCCTTACATTCAAGATTAGAATTCATATACCCTCACGGATACATCTGCATTTTGAAGAAATCCATGCCAGGCTCCTCTCACATTTTTGGCCATCCCTTCACAGGTACAATCCACATCCCATGCCAAGCAGGGTTGTCATCAGGATGGTGAGAGATGGTTTTCTGTTTCCTTTGGAAGACTCCTGCACCTCTACCCCCACCCTGCACCCTGGCACCAAGCAGAAGCAGAGCATACAAAGCCAGCGCTTAGAATGGTGTTAGGAAGCTATTTTTTGAGATAAAGACTTAAAGAATTAGCTTAAAATATTAAGTCCCATCCTCTGGTGGGCTGGGGGAGCTTGGAGCAAGTGTTTGGGGTCCTCCAGGTCTCCTGTCCTGTCCCCTGCGGTCCATCCTTCCCACCAGCCCCAGGAGGACTCCTCCTAACAGCCAGTCCCTCAGTTGTCCCTTCTTCGGATCCCCAGGTCCCACAGAACAAAGCTGAACTACCTAGTTCAAATTGTAGCTGTTTCTTTGAGGTCAAAGGATGGGTGTCAAAGTGACGTTCTCTCTCTGAGCCTCAGTTTCCCCATCTATAAAAAAAGGAATCTGGCCTGACCTGTGGTGGCGCAGTGGATAAAGTGTCGACCTGGGAACACTGAGGTCGCCAGTTCAAAACCCTGCACTGGCCTGGTCAAGGCACATATGGGAGTTGATGCTTCCAGCTCCTCCCCCCTTTCTCTCTCTCTCTCTGTGTCTCCTCTCTAAAATGAATAAATAAAAAAAAAAAAAAAAGGAATCTAAGGGAGTCATCCAGGATTTTTATTTTTTTAACTGATTGATTTGGAGAGACAGAAGAAGGGAGAGAGAGAGAGGGTAGCATTCATTTGTTGCTCCACTTATTTGTGCTTTAGTTGCTTGCTTTTTGTGCCCTGATCTGGATGGAACCCGCAAGGTTGGCGTTTTGGGACGACGCTCAAACCGACTGAGCTAACAGATCAGGGCCTTTTTTTTTTTTTACAGAGACAGAGTCAGAGGGATAGATAGGGACAGACAGGAACGGAGAGAGATGAAAAAGCATGACACCTTAGTTCAGGGGTCCCCAAACTTTTTACACAGGGGGGCAGTTCACTGTCCCTCAGACCGTTGGAGGGTCGCCACATACAGTACTCCATACACTGATCACCAATGAAAGAGGTGCCCCTTCCAGAAGTGCTGCGGGGGCTGATAAATGGCCTCAGGTGGCCACAGTTTGGCCCGCAGGCTGTAGTTTGGGGACCTCTGCCTTAGTTGTTCATTGATTGCTTTCTCATATGCGCCTTGACGGTGGGCCTTTGGCAGACCAAGTGACCCCTTGCTTGAGCCAGCAACCTTGGGTCCAAGCTGGTGAGCTTTGCTCAAGCCAGATGAGCCCATGCTCAAGCTGGCAAGCTCGGGGTCTCAAACCTGGGTCCTCCTCATCCCAATCCGACGCTCTATCCACTATGGCACCGCCTTGTCGGGCTAATTTTTTTTTTTTAAGCTTAATTTACCCCCTACTCCCATCTGCCGCCCCGCCTCCAAAAAATAATCTTGATCCCTTAAATACATAGGTCTTCATTGGCGGATGGTGGAATATGATGGTGACACTATAGGTAAGGCCAACATGTGAGACTTTTTAGCCTCCATCCCAGCTCCTACTCTTCGTCCCCTTGAGAGATCGGGACTTGAACCTAGGATGTTGATTTGAGGCTTCTCCGCCTACAACGGCCAAGAGACCTAGCTCTGGGGACCGGCCTCTTCTGGGCTCGGCTCACTCCCACTCCACCTCCTCCCTGAACCCGCCCCTCCCTGGTCCCGCCCCCTCAAGTCCCGCCCCACTACCTGTTTCTGGTTCGCCTTTGCTGCGCTTAAGGCATGAGGACCCACCTTGGGGCTGCCCCTAGCACTGCCTGAAGGGCGGGTTCTCCGAGCTTGGCCACAGTTCGGCTAGAGTTTTATTACGCGGACTACGTTTGCTGGATGTGGGAGATTACAAGGCGTCAGAGGCCCCGCGGGATGGGGTGGCGGAATGGGTTCTTATCTACCGGCTCAGGTTCGGATGGGGCAGCCTGGTACGCGCCTCGGCCAAGGAAGGCCCCCGGCGCCGGCCCCGGATATTTGTGTCAGCACCGCCGCCACCGTCCCAGCCGATGGGTCGGGATACACGTTCCCGCTCGCGGTCAACGGGTCGCAGGAGTCGCAGGGGCCGAAGGCAGCGGAGCCGGAGCGGGAGTCGCAGCCGAAATCGGAGCGGGAGACATGGGCGAAACCGGCGACGCCAGGACGAAGAAGGGCGGCGTAGGCGGCGAAGCCGGGAGCGCAGGTGAGTCAGGGAGGGCTTCCTGTAGAAGGGGACGTCAGGTAACGAAAAGAAAGCGAGAGATATTCCACCTAGGGCATCTAGTGTTTGGAGGGACAGCAACACCAGGTGTTTGCTGGATTGGAGGCAGCTGAGAAAGGTACTGGGAAATCAGATCGTGCAGATTTCTGTATATCGTGGTGAAGAGTTTGGCCATTATTTGTAGGGAAGTAGGGGGCCATGGGAGGATTTTGAACAAGGGAGTGATGTGGTCTGACTTACTTTGCATAACTTCTGGCTCTCGCAAGGAAAAGGGACTGACTGAAGGAGTAGTCATGAGTGACACCAAGGAGGAGGAGGATAATGCAGTTGTCCGGGCAACAGATGATGGTAGCATTCACGAGAGAGAGACTGTGGGAGGTACAATTAGAAAGAGGGTAGATTTGAGTGGGATTTCGGAAGTAGACGTGACAACACTTGCTAATGGAGATGGTGTTGATGACCAGTGGCGGATTAAGTTGACTCCTAGGATCTGGGTCTTAGCTTCTCCGTGGACCACAGTCCTTTTCTTCTGAAGATGAGCACCTTGCCAGATTTGCCTTGAGTCTTTTTCAGCACAGAGGAACTAGTATAGTGATGGTGACTCACTTAAAAACCTGGGTCCCCATGCTAGCTCAGCCCTCAAAATTTACATGGGGCCTCTCCAGATATTCATTGTCTCCCATTCCTACAGTCCAGAGATTTTCAATATATTTCATCTCATGCCACACATAAACTAATTACTAAAATTCTGCGCCACACCAAAAAAAATATGGTATATTGTTTGCCACCCTGACCCAAAAAGAAGATATGATTTTGATTCATTCAAACTGGACAGCTATTGTGTTGGCTATTGTCATTTTTATATTTGGTAGTCTAAGGGAAAAGAGTTAAGTCCATGTTTTTGTTTCTTGTTTTTGTTGTTGTTGTTTTATGTGAGAGGAGGAGAAATAGACAAGACTTCAGCATGCTTCCCGACCGGGATCTACCCAGCAACCTCATCTGGGGATGATGCTCAAGTACTTAGCTATTTTTAGCACCTGAGGCTGACGCTTTTGGACCAACTGAGCTATCCTTAGCTCTAGGGCCACAATAGAACCAATCGAGGCATTGACTGCAGGAGAGGAAGAGGGAAAGAAAGGGAATAGGGAGGCAGAGACAAGCAGTTGGTCTCTTCTCCTGTGTGCCCTGACCTGGAATTGAACCTAGGACATCCATACACTGGGTCGATGCTGTTTTCACTGAGCCACCTTCAGGGCCCAGGTATTGCATGTTTTAAAATTTCTTGTGGCACACCAGTTGAAAATCGCTGCTCCAGAAAATCACTACCATAACCAGAGTAGCTGTAGTCAGACACAGTTGATTGACCTCTAGGGTGACAAGGTGGCTTTTCCTTTTGAATCTTCTAAAATCATTATCACTGGGAATTCCAGGAAGCTATAAGCGGAACAGAAATGATGAAGAGATGGTTTAAACCAGGGTTTGGCCACCTACATATAGCCTGTGACTGAGAATAGTTTTTACATTTTAAAATGGTAAGGAAAGCCTGACCAGGTGGTGGCGCAGTGGATAGAGTGTCGGACTGCGATGCGGAAGACCCAGGTTCGAGAACCCGAGGTCGCCAGGCTGAGCGTGGGGCCCATCTGGCTTGAGCCAAAACTCGCCAGCTTGGACCCAAGGTCGCTGGCTCTAGCAAGAGGTTGCTCGGTCTGCGGAAGGCCCTTGGTCAAGGCACATGTGAGAAAGCAATCAATGAACAACTAAGATGTGGCAATGGCAATGAAAAACTAATGATTGATGCTTCTCACCTCTTTCCGTTCCTGTCTGTCTATCCCTATCTATCCCTCTCTCTGACTCTCTCTCTGTCCCTGTAAAATAAATAAATAAAATATTTTTTTAAAAAATTAAAATGGTAAGGAAAAAAATCAAAAGCAGGATTTCATGATGTATGGAAATTATATGAAATTCAAATTTTGGTGTCTAGAAATAAAATTCTACTTGAACACAGCCATGCCCATTTGTTTACATACTGTGCATTGCTGCTTTTGCACTATAGCAGCAGAGCTGTTCTTACAGAAAAAGTTTGCTGACTCTGGATTAAGGCCCCAGTATTGGTATTTTAGGTCACATGTAGCAGTAAGTCTTGTTATACTATCTTTGTGTTTTTTCATATATTACTTTCTAGTATTTGAATTATTTATAAAAATTAACCACCCTAGATATGTAATTATTGTTTATAAAAACTTGATTATATTTGTAGTTTATGTTCAGTGGCTCCAAAATAATTTGTTTTCCTAGTCGAGATTTAAAATTTTTTTGACTGATTAATGGGGGGGGGGAGAAAGAGAAAGAAACATCAATTTGTTGTTCCACTTATTTATGCATTTATTTGTTGATTCTTGTAAGTGCTCTGACCGGGAACCTTCAGGCTTAGGTGTATGGGGACAACATTCTAGATACCCAGCCAGGGCATAGTTCAGATTTTTTTACTTGAGCTTATTAGGTGGAACATTTAACAAATGACAAATTTTGTTTTTCCTCTCCTTGTTCAAAGGCCCCCAACACTAAAGAATCTATTCCTAGAGGCTTGCCCATTCTGTTTCCTATTCCCAGTGCCCTTCCCTGGCCCTTGATTGCTTCCAGTTGTATTCCACTTCACTCCTGCCCATCTTGTACAATCAGTTTAAACATCACTTTCTCCTGCGAGCCTTCCCTTAACACGTTGGAGAGTTCAGAACCTCTGGTTCAAACCCTTATAGCTCTTGCACCATCTACCTTCAGCCCACCTCCCTGCCTTCATCCCCTCACTCTTCCCCTTGCTTACTCTGTCCCAGCCACATGGGCCTTGCTGTTGTGTGAACCTGCCAAGTAAATTGCTGCCCCCAGGCCTTTGCTCTTGTTATGCCCTCTGCCTGGATCGCCCTCTACCCAGATCTCATAGCTCTGTACCCCACTTCCTCCAGAGTTACCTCTTCAGAGAGAACCTCTCTGATCTTCTGTCCCCTAATTTTGTATCATTTTTGTGTGATTCAGAGCACGATCCAGTATCACATTGTACGTTTACTTATTGATGTCAGCTGCACAAAGGAGACCATTAATGTTTTGGTCACTGCTTTGTTCCCAGAGCCTAGAACAACAGTGCCTGGAGCACAGCAGATACTCCTTAAATATATATCAAACAAATGACTGACCAGGGGGCAGTGAACAGATCCTTTTGGATTCCTTCCCCAGGTCGGATTCAGAGGAAAACCAGTGGCAGCAGCAAGGAAGGCAGAACTGGAGCCCACATCCACCTCGAGGACACTCACATGACCGGTCCCCTCAGTCCGAGTCCGACTCAAGCAATGAGCTACAGAGGCAGCAGCGGGGTCGCTGGGCCCACCGCCACCGGCCCCGCTCTTGGCTCCCGGGCTCCTCCTCATCCAGCTCTGCATCCCCAGACCACTCCCACAGCCCACGGGAGGTGGCCGCGGCCCTGAGCCAGCAACAGAGCTTGCAGGAGCGGCTGCGGCTACGCGAAGAGCGGAAGCAGCAGGAGGAGCTAATGAAGGCCTTCGAGACGCCTGAGGAGAAGCGGGCCCGGCGGCTGGCCAAGAAGGAGGCCAAGGAGAGGAAGAAGCGGGAGAAGATGGGCTGGGGTGAGGAGTACATGGGCTACACCAACACCGACAACCCCTTTGGCGACAACAACCTCCTGGGTACCTTCATCTGGAACAAGGTGCGCCAGTCTTAGCCACAGAGCATTTGGTAGTTAGTTGTGTGTGCCATTCATAAATTTTCCCTGCTTTCTAATCGTTTTCACTTTATATACTTTTTACAGCTGTTGTTTCAAGAGACGTTATTTAGCACTCCTAGCACACATTCCCGGACTGCGCCTTGCCATGCAGTTACACACACACACAGGTTCTGTCAGCGCTCATTCTGCTAACTGCCTATTGCAGTATATCATTCAGGCAGGCTTTGCCCCCAAACAAGCCTAACCTCACTGTGACTGGAGAACAGGTTCCCAGTGTAGCACCCTCGAGATGGGATTCCCTGGTTATGCTCTGTCGGCTCAAAGCTGCCATTTTATTCTTGAGATGAAAATTACTCACTGATCACTTACCTGTGGTTATGGCCTTGGCCTCATCGCTGAAAACAGCCTAATCCAGTATGACCTCATCCTAACTAATTACATCTGCAGAGACTCTGTTTCCAAATAAGTTCACATTCACAGCTTCCAGGTGTTGAGGTGTGGACATACCTTTTGGGTAACACAATTCAACCTGACACAGTGTCCATTGGTGGTGGGGAGGATGGGGGCAGGTGGGCACAGGTGGAGGCTAGAGTGTCTCCACTCACTGCCCACACTCCAGGCACTGATTTTTGCAACTCTCTTGAGCACATTCCACCTCAGCCTTTGTACTCGCCATTCCTCTGCTTTAGAACACGCCCTCCTTCCTCCATGTCTGGTTCTTTCTCATCCTTCAGATCTCAGCTGACATGGTCCCTCTTCTCAGAGGCCCTCTGGCCTTTTGGTCTCCCAGGTCCTCCTGGTATTCTTCATCAGGGCACTGCCCCTGTGTTCCTAGCACTTTACTAACTTGTACTGTGTACCTGATGGATGCTGGATACTGTGTGGGCCCTGGGCACACATCCACAAATGAGGGAAACAAAGATCCCTATCCCTTTGAGGCCAGCGGTCTCATGGGGGAGATGAGCTGTAATAAGTAAAGCAGCAAAGTAGAGGGGTGAATGGAGGCAGGTGTTGGGGTGCAGCGGTGACCACAATTTAATAAGCAGGCCCAGAAAGGTCCAGTGGCAAAGGTGGTATCTAAATAGTACATATCATAATTTATAACGTGTAGTTCCTGCCAACCTGAACTACATTGACCAAACTCTGTCCTCAGTGCCTGGCACAGAGTAGGCACTCAATAAATGCAAATGAGCAAGCTTGCTGTAGTTTGGTTGTTGTATTCACATATGTTCAGGCATTTCCCCAGTGAGCCTTTCTCCACCCAGCCCGGCCTTGGGGAGTTACCCTGTGGGAGGGCTTCACTGCACACAGCCAGTGCAGCTAGGTTTCTGTGTAAAACAAGAGAGCAGGTCCCAAATGAGACTGGCCTATGAGCCCCGCAGGAGTGGGCCCAGCTACCTCTCCTCTGTGCGTCAGCACATGCCTCACTCACAGTAGAGGGAGCTGTGTAGGTTGGATTGTATCAAATTGATTTTGTAGACAGGGCACCTTCTAGTAGAAGGCAGTGAGGTGTGCCTGGGAACGGGCCGCTTCTCTTAGCTTCACTCTCCTCATCTGCAAAGCAGGTGCTGGGGTCCAGTCATCTCGGTCTTACACACTGTTGTGTCAGTGCTCCCTTGCGGGAGGTTCCAGGGAGGGCAGCAAGAGGGAGGCAGTTCTGCTCTTTGGGCTGCTCAACAGGCATGTGGTTGACCCTTCCAGGCCCTGGAGAAGAAGGGGATCAGCCACCTGGAGGAGAAGGAGCTGAAGGAGCGGAACAAGAGGATCCAGGAGGACAATCGACTGGAGTTACAGAAGGTGGGGTGCCCTTGGCCTGTCCACATGTGGTCAGGAGGCCTTCCCTCATAGGGCCCCAAAGCTGGTTTGCCCTCATTTATTTATTTTATTTATTTTTCTTGTGTGAGAGAAGGAGGGTGGGAAAGAGAGAAGCATCAGCTCCTCACCCCACTTAGTTGTGCACTCATTGATGGCGTCTCATACATGCATACATGCCCTGACCAGAGCTGTTTGAACCCCCACTTTTGGAATTGAGGCGGCGATCCCAGTGCTCTGGGATGATGCTCTATTGACAGCACTGCCAGCCAGGGCTGGTTTGCCCTCATATAATCAAACAGGACCTGATTGGCTTACATGGAAAGTCCAGGAGATGCTGCCTGTAGGCACAGCTGGACTCTGGAGCTCAGGCAATGTCTCCGCAAGCTGCTTCTCTCCACCTCGGCTCTATTGGCCTCTGGGCTTCGCTGTCAAATGCTCCTCTGAGAGTGGCCAAAATGGGCCTGCCAGCTCCAGACTGCTGTGTCTCCAGTAGAAAGAGAGCCTCTCTTGCCCCAGGGTCTGTCTGAAACCTCAGGCATTTCTGGACCAATTTCTGTGTCCAGGGCTGGTGGCTGGGGTCAGGCCTAGGTTACAGTCCCAGCCCCAACCCTAAAGGACTCCACGACTTGAGAGGGCATAGGGTAGGCCCCACAAAGATCCCCATCCTCCAGCTCTCCTGCCCTCACCCTCCCTGTGCACTCCCCAGGTGAAGCAGCTGAGGCTGGAACGGGAGCGGGAAAAGGCCATGCGTGAGCAGGAGCTAGAGATGCTGCAGCGGGAGAAGGAGGCAGAGCACTTCAAGACGTGGGAGGAGCAAGAAGACAACTTCCATCTGCAGCAGGCCAAGCTTCGGTGCAGTGCACGGGCGAGCGGGGAGGCGGGGAAAAGGGCTGCCTATTGCCAGCCTTCGTTCATCACCACCCTGCATCTCTTCCCTTCACCCAGCAGCCTGCTTCTGGACCCAAACACATGGAGCCTGTTTCTTTCCCAGGGCCTTTTGCACTTGCTATTCATACTTCCTAGAAACTACTGTCCCAGCTGCTCCCACTCAACCTTTGGGTTTCTGCCTGTTGCTTCCTTGGGAAGGCCCACCCCAACCGCCTTCTGGCACTAGTCCCTGCTTTGTGTGCACACCTATTATGGTACATCCTATCTCCCCCATTGGACAGGGTGCAGAGGAGACCCCTGAGTGCACTGGCTCCATGTGGCAGAGCTACACAAGCGGTGTAAAGTGTGCTGGGCCCTGGGCCACACCCACTGTACTAGTTCCTCCACCCACAGACCACAGCTGCATTTATAGAAAAGGAAAATGAGGCTCCTGGGGGTTATGAGTTGTCTGAGGCCACACAGGTATCTAAGCCTGGGGTCTGGTGTGTGTACACCCAGAGCCTGCCCCAACCCCCACCTCACCCTTCTCCTTGTCGGCCACACAATCCTGGACAGGGGATGGTACCTCTTTGATCATGAGGCTCCCTCAGCTTAGACTAGGGTCAGCCTCTGACGTGTCCCCGAGGGCACAACACTGATAAGTGGCTCCTCTGGCCCCACTCCCACCCACTGCTCTTCAAACCCCATGCTCACTCCTGTCCCTGCACCTTTCCGGGCTTCCGCCTCCTGGCTGAGCCACCTTCTTCTCTAACACCTCCTCCTTCAGGAGACCTGTCCTGACCACCACAGCAGGCTGTGCTCCTCACTTGGCTCCCACACCGGTCACCCCTGTCGGGGTAAGTCACAGCCTGGGCTCTCACATTGCCCCTATTCCCTGCAGCTCGAAGATTCGAATCCGGGATGGACGGGCCAAGCCCATTGACCTGTTGGCCAAGTACATCAGCGCCGAGGACGATGACCTGGCTGTAGAGATGCACGAGCCTTACACCTTCCTCAATGGCCTCACGGTGGCTGACATGGAGGACCTGCTGGAGGACATCCAGGTACTGTGGCCTTACCGCCCACAGCCTGGCCTCCCCAAGACCTGCCTTCATTCCTCCCCTCTGTGCCTCCACCTCTAGGTATACATGGAACTCGAGCAGGGCAAGAACGTGGACTTCTGGCGGGATATGACAATCATCACAGAGGATGAGATCTCCAAGCTTCGCAAGTTGGAGGCTTCGGGCAAGGGCCCAGGTAACACAGGGGCAGTGCTGACCCGAAGCTGGCTGACCAGAAAAACACCAGGGTGTACTCTTGGGGGCATATGGGCAGTGGTAGTTCCACTGGAAGCTAGCCTCAGGTGCTCTGCAGACCTCAGTTTCTTCATCTGGGCTTTCCACAACCCTCTGGAGTCCTCTATGGGAACCACCAGGGGGCAGCACTGGGCAGTGTTAGCCCCAGTTTCTGGGCCAGGGGCTGTTCTCTGGGAGTTGTGTCTGCAGGGACTTCTTTGTTTGGATTTTAAGTTTTCTCTGGAGGCTCAGTCTGAGTGCAAGCAGGACCCAGCTCTCTTGGCCAGAATCCCCTACAACCCTTCAACCTGACGGTATTTTTTTAACTCAGTTTTCTTTATATCAAAATGATCACGTGTACATTCACAAGAGAAATGACCTCCCCCAGTGGTTCTTTGTTAGAATCCCCTGCGTTGGGAGCCACTGCTCTAAAAGTGCGGGAACAGTCTACGGCCATACCACCCTGAACGCGCCCGATCTCATCTAAAAGTGCGGGAACAGCCACAGCAGGCCCCCTCCTCCAGCTCCCTAGAGCCACCACTGGCTCTAACAGTTCCAGCTCCTGTGCGCCTCACGTCTCTGGCACTAAACTTTATCCTCCGTCACCCACTTCTGGTGGCTGAAGACGTAAGCCCTCCCCTCCTCCTGGTCTCTGAATGTCATTCATGGCTCAGATGTGGGTCAGAACAATTTCCTTCCTCGTAACGAAAAGGACAGATATCCTTTATTTTTGTAAATGGAGTTTTGTTTCTCATGTCCTCTTAGCAGTTACATCCTGCAGTAAATTCCGGAGAAAGGAAGGGAAACTCTTTGCGTCAGAAACATGTCCAGGAAATCTGTGGCGGCAGTGGGACTGGGTATAGAACCGATTGGAAGGGTGCTGTGGGGTTGGTAGGCAGAGTAACAGTTATGAGCGTGGCTCTGGGTGCAAATCCAGGCTACTGAGCAGCTCAGTGACCTTGGCTGGTTGGCTGCCTCCTAGGTGCCCAGTTGTCCCTTTCATTGTATGGAGACAATAAAATACCTCCAGGAGGACTGAATGAAAGGAAATGAGTAAGGGATGATGTCAAACACTGGAAAGAGCGCCTGCACTTCCGATGCTGACTGTCCACCACTGATCCCAGGCTTTCGGCTGACCCTTGGAGGTGCTCAGACACATCGAGAAGCCCATTAGGCTTCCTTTTTCTTGTGTCCCCAGGATCTTTCTCTCCCAGCCCCCAACATGGTGGGTTGGCCCCTGCTACCCTCCTGGGGCTCCCTTTATTTCCTTCAGTGAAAGAGCCCCCCTTTCTGGGACCCCACATACCCCTTTTTTGTGGTTTGTGCCCTCATCTTAGTGAGGCACATCCTGTGCAGCCTTAACTTTTGGAGGAAGGCAAGTACTTTGATGTCTTGTATGTCAGGAAATGCTTCTCTTTCCCTCTGGATGGTGGCAGTTGGGCTGAATATAGACATTGGGAGTAGGATATTTTCTTCAGAGACTGAAGACCCTGCCCCACTGGCTGAAGGGACATTCCAAGTGTCTGCCCGCCTCCAGAGCTCTGTCAGGGAATATTTGGGTGGCGTCCAGGCCCAAGACGACTTCCTGTAAACATGACTTAGCAGTTCTTGGCGTCCTTGGGAGCAGGTTTGGGTGGTAAGTTTTCACAGGTAGCTTCATCTCTTTGAGTGAGTACAGGACTAAGTTCTACTTGACTTGGTATGGGGATTGTTGCCGAACACAGTTTACTTCTGCATCTCTCACAGACCAAGGCCAGGCTGCTGGCCCATAGATTGACTACTGAGTCCAGCACTGCTGAGGGCCACTCAGTTACACAGCAAAGGAACTGAGTTTCGATGCTGATTTCTGGGGCTCGAGGGTGGTTGGCTATAGGGACTCCAGTCTCTCTCAGTCCTGTCTGATCAACTGTGACCTTGTGCCCAGTGGCAGAGGTTCTTAAATCCTGCTTTCGAGCAGGGAGTATGAGCTAGTCACTCACTCTCTTATTTAGCAAGCAGCTGCATATGGAGGTCCCCATGGGCCCAGCCCAGTGCTAGCAAAACAGCAGTGGGAAGCCCAAGGAGCTCCCTCCCCTCAGAAGCCACATATTACATATGCAGGCCTAGGGGGCAATCTGGTCAAGGAAGCTTCCTAGTAGAAGGTACATTGCTGAGTACTGAGGTTGGGTGTTGCTGATGGAAAGTATCATATGTGCAAAGGCCCTGGGGCAGGGGGTAGGTTTGGCATCTTTGATGAGCAACAGGAGACTGGTGTGCCCAAGCATGTAGGGTCAGTTAGTACCTGGCCATGTCCTTGGGGGCTTCTTGTTTAGAGGGAATGGATGTGTCCTTGGGCCCCAGCCCATGATAGATGCTGGGACAGACTTCCCTGCAGGATAGAGGAGCCTGTTTATGTCGGGGTGGTATCAGAACTTCTTACCGTGCCTGGGAAACGAGCAGCTTTTCCTGGTGTGATAAAATGTCTTTTGTGCCAGGCACAGCACTCACATGCATGGTCTCATCAGGCTTTTTTTTTCTTTTTTTAAATGTTTTATTTATTTTTATTTTATTTTTTTACAGGGACAGGGAGAGAGTCAGAGAGAGGGATAGACAGGGACAGACAGGAACGGAGAGAGGTGAGAAGCATCAATCATTAGTTTTTCGTTGCCGTTGGGACATCATAGTTGTTCATTGATTGCTTTCTTACACGCGCCTTGACCATGGGCCTTCAGCAGACCGAGCCACCACCTGCCGGAGCCAGCAACCTTGGGTCCAAGCTGGTGAGCTTTTGCTCAAGCCAGATGGGCCCACGCTCAAGCTGGCGAGCTCAGGGTCTCGAACCTGGGTCTTCCGCATCCCACTCCAACGCTCTATCCACTGCGCCACTGCCTGGTCAGGCAGTCTCACCAGGCTTTATATGTAGAGGGGAAAATTGAGGCCCAGAAAGGGTGAGCCACTTCCCCAAGGTGACACACTTGGGACTGGCAGAATGGTATCTGAATTCCAAACAGTCTGGCTACCAGTTGAACCCTTCTAGCTATCCCTGTGGTTTGGGGAAGGCAGTGGTGGGCATGGTTGGTAGGCTGGGCACCTGGCTCCCAGCCTGGTATTGAGTGGCCACCGCCTCATTGCAGGCGAACGGCGAGAGGGCGTCAACACCTCAGTCAGCTCCGATGTGCAGTCAGTCTTCAAGGGGAAGACATACAGCCAGCTGCAGGTCATCTTCCAGGGTATTGAGGGCAAGATCCGGGCCGGAGGCCCCAACCTGGACATGGGATACTGGGAGAGCCTGCTGCAACAGCTGCGTGCCCACATGGCACGTGCCAGGTGAGTGGGTACCGGGCCTTAGTCACCTCAGCCAGGCACTGTACTAGGTGGCTCTTGTCCCTCTTGGGATCTCACCTGGGGAACAGGAGCTATCTCCATCAGACCTGCTGGGCCCTAACTAATCTTGGAGGCCATAGGCCAGTGTCCTGGCCAAAGGCCCTTGCCATGCTACTGTTCCCCCCACCTGGAGTTGGGCCCTGAGAGTCAGGGCTTCCCACAGTGGCCTGCCCTTTTTTTTGGCATTTACTAAGCACCTGACCTTTGTTTTCCATAAGGTTAGCAGACATGGCTAGAAGCCCCCAGAGTGCCTGTCCCCGCCTTCTGGTGGCCCCACACTCCCTGTATACAAATTCTCAGCATGCTTGGCACCACTGTATAAACACAGAGCCTGCCTGCAGCTAACTGTGTACTCGCCTCTAAATTTATCTTGGCCTGCTCCGCCTCTTGTTCGGCTCAGCCTGGCTGCTAGGTTACACCCACGGGTGAATACCCTGATATAGGGACCTGCCCCCTCCTAGCCATGGGATACTTCTCTGGAGTCCATGACCCCAAGTTTCATTTTTTCATGGCCAAAACCTTGACCCCGGAATGGCCATGCTGGCCTGGAGCCTCACCCACTTACTGCCCTCTCAACTGTGCCCTTGCAGTGAAAGGGGGGTTATGAGAAAGCCTGCGGGAGGGCGGGACCTCCTTCCCCCACCCAGTCAGAGTGACCACCTGGCCCGTATTCCAGGCTTCGTGAGCGGCACCAGGACGTGCTGCGGCAGAAGCTCTACAAGCTGAAGCAGGAGCAGGGTGTGGAGAGCGAGCCACTATTCCCCATCCTCAAGCAGGAGCCCCAGTCTCCTGGCCAGAGGTAGGCCCAGCCCTGAAGTCCCTCTTCCTCATCTGGGGGCCCAGTATGTACCCCCCACCCCACAGGGCCCACCTACTTTTGGAGGGGTCAGGGCAGCTGCCTAGCCAACCTTCTCTCCTCTAAGCTTGGAGCCTGAGGACCCAGCCCTGACCCCGCCTGGACCTTCTTTGGAGGCTGACCCTGTGGATCCTGAGGTAGAGGGGGCAACACCAGCTGAGGGTGAAGCAGAGGGGGAGGCTGTGCTCATGGAGGAGGACCTGATCCAGCAGAGCTTGGATGACTACGATGCTGGCAAGTACAGTCCCCGGCTGCTCACAGCACACGAGCTGCCGCTGGACGCCCACGTGCTAGAGCCTGACGAGGACCTGCAGCGCTTGCAGCTGTCACGGCAGCAGCTCCAGGTCACAGGTATGCACCATGGGGAAAATGAGGCCATAGCTGAGTGTAGGCAGCAGGAGGATTGGGACAAGAGGCTGCTGGGGCCGGGGCCAGCCAGGGGCCTTGCTGACGAGCCTGTGTCTGTCCCTTTCCCTTCCTGTCTGAGAGCATCCATTCATTGTCTTCACTCATTCATTCCTTCGGTAGGGCTCAATGACTGGCTGGCCCCAAGGACAGAGGGGTGGTCATTTTTGCTTCCTCGGCCTCCTTCGGCTACTGTTGTTCTGGGTATAGAGGAGAAACAACCTCAGAAAGGCCTTTGCTAGTGGTCCCCTCTCCCCAGCCCTGACTTGTCTCTGACCACCAGCCTCTCTGGCCACTCAGCAAGGGACACATGGTGTTTGGTGCCCACACCAGGAGGACAGTGAGGCTAGATGGCTGAGAATAGGAGCACGGGTCAGGCAGAGCAAGTTGGGAGCCAGGGCCTGCCTCTCCCTGGACCTTTACCCTGAGCCTCAGTTCTTCTGTAAGAGGCCCGGCAGGGCGGCAGGTTTGGGCTGCCTGTCACATCACCCTAGGGGGCACAGCTTCCCTGTGATGGGGACACTGAGGCTCAGCGGTACTGCAGCCCTGGATAATGGCCACCCTGTCCACAGGTGATGCGAGCGAGAGTGCAGAGGACATCTTCTTCCGGCGGGCCAAGGAGGGTATGGGCCAGGACGAAGCGCAGTTCAGCGTGGAGATGCCACTGACTGGCAAGGCCTATCTGTGGGCCGACAAGTACCGGCCGCGCAAGCCACGCTTCTTCAACCGTGTACACACAGGCTTTGAGTGGAACAAATACAACCAGACGCACTATGACTTCGACAACCCGCCACCCAAGATTGTACAGGGCTACAAATTCAACATCTTCTATCCCGACCTCATTGACAAGCGCTCCACCCCTGAGTACTTCCTGGAGGCCTGCCTAGACAATAAGGACTTTGCCACCCTGCGCTTCCATGCTGGGCCGCCCTATGAGGACATTGCCTTCAAGATCGTCAATCGCGAGTGGGAGTACTCACACCGCCATGGCTTCCGCTGCCAGTTCGCCAATGGCATCTTCCAGCTCTGGTTCCACTTCAAGCGCTACCGTTACCGGCGGTGAAGGCCCTTCATTCCTCCCAGAGCACCTGACAGGGTGGCGAAGCTGGCAGCCTTCCCGGGTTGGTTGTTTCACAGCCCACCTCAGGCTGGGCCTTCTCTTCTCTGGCTTTACTTACTCTGTGTTAAGCAGTGAGTCACAGTGGAACTGCCTCAGAGGGTTAAGGGGGTTAATGGGACAAACTAGCCCGGGATTCTGACATGCAGGAAGGGTTGCTGGTTGGATTTTTTGAGCACAGGGAACCCAGCAAGTGTCAACCAACTTCACTGTCCACATGGGCGGACTGAGGCCTAAGCCCCGCCTTAGGCCCTGAGCTGGGGGCAACATGTGGCCCACTTGTGTGATACCAAGCTTTTGAGAGTCAAGAAACTCAAGTTCAGAGCACTGATTGGCCCTCGGACATAGCCGGTGCTATAGGACCCTCTCTGGGGTCCATACTCTGGGCCCTTTCCCAGCCGGCCTCCCTCAGAACTGGTACCAATGGAACCTGGACCCTTGCTGTAAAGATTCCAAAAGAGCATTTGAAAGACATCTCACTACCTTTGCCCCTGGTGCTGGCTGTGGGGTCAGTCTCCCCCTTACGTGGCCATGAAAGACACATTATCGTCCACCATCGGGTCCAGTAACCAAGAGTCACTGAGAAGTCCTGCAGCCACTGAGCAAAGGAACACCAAGGAATCCAGCCTCTGTGGGTGCAGCTGTGGTGACCCCATCTGGTCTGGTGTTCCCCTCACCTCATAACAGCTGTGTTCTTCAAGGCCACCTCCCAGCCACCACAGAGCTGCCCTCCTTGTTCTTAGACAGGGACAGTCAAGGCACTGACAGTCACTTACTTACTCAGTCACAAACTGTCAGAAACATTTCTTTTAGCGATCCATTACGGAGACATTTCCAACCTCAGGTGGGAAGAACCTCCATCAAACCCTGCAGCCCCCTGCCCAGCCCCTGGGACAGCCCTGCCCAACACCCAATTCCACCTGGGAATATTTCAGGTGGTTTCTCTAAAAAGACTTTTTTTAGGTCAGAAGGGAAAATCTTATTTTCTTTGAACTGGTCTATTCACAAGTGTACTTTTAATAAATGCTTTATTTTAGAATAATTTTAGATTTTTCAGAAATGCTGAAAAAATAGCTCCAAGTTTCTTCTCCCACATTCGGCTATTGTCCCCATTATTAACATCTCGTGTAACCACAGCACATTTGTCACAAGGCACAAAACCCAACCAAGACCCTTTTTTTTAATGAGGGAGGGAGGGAAGGAAAGACAGGAAGGGGGTGAGATGAGAAGCATTAACTCAGAGTGGCACCTTAGTTCATAGATTGCTTCCCATACGTGCCCTGGGCCAGGGGCTCAAGCCAGTGACCGTGGGCTCAAGCCAGCAACCATGGGATCATGTCTATGATCTGATGCTCAAGCTGGCGAGCCTGTGCTCAAACTGGCGACCTCGGAGTTTTGAACCTGGGACCTCAGTGCCCCAGGTCAGTGCTCTATCCACTGCACCACCACTGGTCAGGCACCAAGAAGACCTTTTAAAAATAACCACAACACCTAAAAATAGTCGAGTTGTCCTTAGGAAGCTTCTTATAGTCGGTAGATTTTCTCCATCTCTGCCTTCAGCCCATCGGCCTTCCTCCCATTAGGAGGGCATAATCATAAAGGCTCCAGAGTTGACCATGGATACTAGGAGGTGAGTGGCTGCTTACCTAGACCAGGGGTGATTCACGTGCACCCTGACAACACGAGGACCATTTCTGTTCCCTTCAGAACCGTAGGCCAACATCACTAACTGATCACTGATTGCCATAGCAACCTTAGAATCCCTGACAGCCAGCAGCCACTACCAATTGATCCATGGCTTGCTTGCCTGTCACTACATCAGGGCAGACCCTGGAAGTAGGCTGAGTCTGGAGCAGGCCCCAAAGGAACTTGCATGACTAGGTCAGGCCTTGGTCATAGATGGGCAAGGCCTCACTCAACTCTCCCAGCATGGGCTGTGTAGCTGCTGTAACCCAGCCCTGACCTCACCTGCTCTGTGGAACAGGATTTAGGTTGTTACGGCAAACAGGTTCACTGAGGCCCACATTTTCAAGCTTAGAAAGGTGGCAGTCAGGGTTTAAACCTGGATTTCTCCAACTTGGAGAACTCTACCTCCCAGGCCACCACCCATCTCCCACCCTCAATTTCTCACCTGCCCCCGAGGAGTCCTCCCAACCCCAGTGCCCAAGTTCCTCCTCATATACCCCTACAGTCCAAGATGTGGGGTCTACCCCAAAAGAGAAGGTGGCTACATTGGGTAAAGGGGGTCATTTGCCCACCTTGCTGGGTGTATTTAGCCAGGAGCTAGTCTGGAGGGAGGAAAGCTGGGCTCAGATGCCAGCAGCCCAAGGAGTCAGGCTAGGGTGGGAGGAATGCACTGGGTCTGAGGGACCTCAGAAGGGACACTGAAGGCTTCCTAGAAGAGGGCTGCTGGGCAGAGAAGAAGAATGGAGCCTGCCTTGCAGGGGAAAAGGCAGGCAGCAGATTCACCCAGCACAGGGGGCAGGGCAGGGACACAAGCTAGGTGTCAAGGAAACCCCTCCGGCTGACTGGAGGTACCATACCATGCAGGTACCCCATCATCCCCACTGGGGGCCCAAGCTCCACTCAGTGCCCTTTAAGCTGCCCTCCACCCCAGCCTCTCCCTGCCTTGGGCTGTGTCCAAATCTAAGAATAGATGCTCCCCCCCCCCCAAACCACAGCCACAGGGGGCACATCCTGCCACTAGCCTTTGCTCTCACCATCTGGGCCCCCCTAGGCAATTTTTTTTTATTATTCATTTTAGAGAGGAGACACAGAGAGAGAGAGAAAGAGAGAGAGAGAGAGAAAGGGGGGAGGAGCTGGAAGCATCAACTCCCATATGTGCCTTGACCAGACCAGTGCAGGGTTTTGAACTGGTGACCTCAGTGTTCCCAGGTCGATGCTTTATCCACTGCGCCACCACAGGTCAGGCCAGGCCATTCTTAACGTCTCCCAAGCCTCCCATGTGCCCCTTGAGCTAGGATGAGGTAGAGTGGCCAGAAGATCTCCAGCCACCAGCCCAGGAGGTGGAAGAAGCCCAAGGCTCAAATTCAAATCCCACACTCGTGTGGCCTTAGCCATGTCATTTCTTCTCTCTGGGCCTCAGTTCCCCCATTTATAAAATGAGCATCTTTTCCCCATTTATAAAACCTCCTGCATCTTCACCTCCCAGACTAAATGCAAGTCAAGGGCACATCTATGACCCCTGCCCTGGCTGTTTCCCAGAAGGAGCATTGTACTTATCTCCAGGCAGAGGAAGTGGGAATAGAACAGTCTCCTTCCATCTCCCCCTCGCCCCCGCCATCTGGAGCCCCAGCTTCGTATCCTCTTCCCACCACATCTGCCTTCATTGAAGGTTCCCAAAGCCTCATGCTCCCTTTTGCCTCAAGTCTTGCACATGTGATATCTGCCATGTCTCCTGCACCTGGGGAACTCCTACTCATCCCACAAAGCACCAGTTCTCATGCCTTCTTCCCCCAGGATGCCTTCCTGGCTCACCATCTGGGCTCCAGTATGCTCTATTACTTCCTCTGTCCCAGTGTGACTGCAGGAGATTAGGAATGTCTTAGTTCAACTCTGTCTTCTTCCAGCCTGGGGGTGGCGAGGGTGGGGGTGGGGGAGAGGGGGTCCTTGAGAGCAGGTCATAATTTCCAGTCCTACCTGGGGCTCACAATTGTCCCGCCACATATGCCAGATAGAGTCACCCTTGAGGAGGAATAAAAGAAGAGCAAGACTGCCTGGGGGTGACTGCCAATCAAGAAAAGTTAGGGTTAAATGGTTCAGCAAGGCAAACAAGGGGATGGAACTAGGGAGGAGCCATCTGGAGAGATAGGGAGTGTGAACCTAGGCCTGAAGACCAGAAAGATGGTGGGCAGGGAAACCAGAGAAGGGGCTTCCAGACAACAGCCTAGGGGAGTTCAGGGCTAGAATTCACCTTCACTCAGAGCCTGTACTTGTGTACCCCTCCCAGGCTCCAAGGAAGCCAGTTAGTCATGGCCCACTCTAGGCCCTAACTCTGGGTCAACAAAGCCCAAGGTCATGGCTCCATGCCCAGGCCTATGGACCCGCTCCACCACCTGTGGGCAGGAAAGGGCCTTCAAGATGCTCTCACTTCCCTACAGCACAGTCCAGCCACCATGCCTTTGCCCTCGCTTTGCCCAGCCTAGTCACTTTGGGCTGATGATCCGACCCTGCCTGGGAAGTGTGTGTGTCCGACCCTGCCTGGGAAGCCCATTCTGGAGCCTGTTCCTGCTCCCTGGCCTCAACCTCTGTCTAAATCATTCCCGCAGTGACAGCCTGGAGGCCCTTCCCCACCCTGCATTGGTGGTGGTAGCGGCCAGAGCCCGGGGGCTGGGGGGCTGGAGGTGGGTGGTGAAGCAGCCTCCCCATCCCCCATTGCACACTGCAGGCTTTCTCCCAGTGCCAGTGCCATCTCCCAGCGTTTGTCTCACTGGCCCCTCCGCAGGACTGGCCCTTCCCTGGGTGTGCCTCACCCTTAGTCACCCACAGCCCTCTCAACTTTCCAGTACAGGAAGGCCTGTCTCAGAACCTGCCCACCAAGCTTCTGGTTGGAGAGTCTGGCCCCTCTAAACACCCTGTACCCCTAACCCCCAGCCCTGGAAGGGGCCTCAAACCTACCTACTGTGTGCGAGACCCAGCCCCAGCGGGTTCACCAGCTCACAACCCTGGAATCTTTTGTGGGGGTCTGGGCACGCTCAGGACCTGACCCCGCCTTGCCCAGAACCTGCCCCGCCCCCTCCTGCCCTCGGATGCTTTCCAGATAGTGAATGGGAAGCGGGTGGTGGGGCTCCCGGATGCTGCTGGCCACGCGGGCTACTACACCCCTGCCCCTGCGGCCCCTGGTCTCTCTCCCTCAGAAGGCTACACAGTCTTCCCAGAGGGCTGGGGGACGCTCTCTAACCCCCAACAGCCAGGCCGGGACCTGAAGGGCGTGGCCACTGCAGCGGGGAAGGGCTGACGAGAGACAAACCGACGGAAAGACGACCGCGAGAGACGAGGATAGAGACCGAGAGGGTGCAGTTTGCACAGTGGATACCCACCCCGGTTATTTTTAGTTCCCGAGAACGCCCCACCTTCAGTCCCGGAGGGAATCTAGCCTCTTCTGCCTCCCAGGACCCCGCTCACCGGGACATCTTGTGCCGCTGGCGACGTGGGCCCGCCCCCGCCGTGACTTGGTTTCTCCAGGAACCCGGAGAGGCCGGGTTGCCCGGTTCCGTCCACCTCATCCCCACCCCGAGCGGGGACTAGCATCTGCACGTCCGCCGGGCTCCTGCACCCGGACAGCACGTGGCAACCTTAGCTGTCCCATCCATTCATCATCCTATTCATCATCGTCAGGTGAGAACACAGCTGGCCAGATTAGGGGCGGGACATGAGTGTCCAGATGTTGCTGCTGTTTCCTGTGGTGACCAGCCCGGCTGTGGGTGTGTGGGTGTGTCACTCTGAGCAGTGAGAGCAGCCAGCTTCTGGGTGTCCTGGGGTGTTGATGAGACCAGGTCTGTGCCCAGAGAGTGGCCTCCCACTTCTGCTGCCTGCCCTGCTCAGTGTGTGGCTGTGTGTAGTTGAGGATGTGCTTGCGTGTGGGTTTCCCTGAGTCTGAGGAGGGCCACTCAGGATCCTGTGGCGCCACAGGGACGCTGTGGCTGGAAGAAAGTATGTGTGTGCATGCAATGATGGACTCATGATCACCATAACTCTTGTGTCTATCATTAACCACTGGCCAGATGGCCTGGGTCTCCTACCCTTGTCTCATACGTGCTCTTTCGTGTGGACCTCCTGGCAGCCCTGAGTGGTGAGTGCTTCGAGGACACCTCTTGAACAGATAATGAGGCTCAGCGGGACCCCGTGAGTCTCAGCCAAGGTCTAGCGCCAACCTTGTGAGGCTCGCTGCACCTTCAGTGAGGGCCTGGTTGCTGTCACAAACAGGAAAAGTTCCCGGAAACAAAGCCTTGTGGTAAAGGGAGTGGAGGTAGGCCTCGGGACTTGACAGTGGCTCTGCTTTTATGTGTGTGTGTATGTCTATATGGGTGTCTATGGCCACACAGGGGTATAGAAGAGGTCCCCATGAGTAGTTGCATGTGCTTCAGCCTGGGCTGGAACTGACCAATGCTGGGACTGGCCTGGACCCTATAATTTCATGCCAAAGGGCGTTGTCATTGGTCTCCTGGCCTGTACAGCAGTTAGAGGACAGGAAACTTGGGAAACAGGCTGAGGGACAGGACCGGCCAAGGTCATGCACAATATCAGGGCTCCTGCCTGGCTGCCCCTGTGCACCTGGCCAGGAGATATGCTATAAACACAGACAGATACAGGAAGGGCACACCATGCAGGAGGCACAGCTGAGGCAAAAGCTCCTTGGGAAAACCAGCCAGAATGCCAACAGGAAAGTTGGCATTCCCATTTCACAGAGAGGGAAAACTGAGGCTCAGCAACATTGAGTCCCCAGCTTAGCAGTGGCAGATCAGGGACTTCAAGCTTGCCTGAGGCCAACATTGCCCTCGAGGGAGGGGAGGGAGTCTGGGTGGGCCTAATGTGTGGGGACAGGCAGACTGTCAGGCCAGGGGGCAGGGTATTGAGTGGAAAAGGGACTTGTTGAAAGATGGATGGTTCAATGGAGGGGGGAGGAGGAGAGTGGGGCGGGCAATGATGGACGATCAGGCAGAGGCAGGCCTGGCACTTGGAAACTAAAGGATCACATTCCACTAGGCAGTGGGGGAGTTCTGCCCCGTTGTCCAATCTCCAGTAAGGAGCAAGTTGCTGAGACAAAGATTTCTGGTACTCAGGACCCAGCCAAAGTCCTGTCAAAGTTCTGGAACCGTAACCCTTTGGAATTCTAGACTCTGGAGGCCTTCCAGGTTCCAGAACTGGAAGATCATTCAAATTCCAGAACCCTGGAGCCTCAGAGTCTAAACCTCCCTGTTCTCAGGCCATAGGATCCTGGGTTTGTCCAGCTAATCTGGGGTGTGAATCTGGAGTCCATGTTTCCCATGAAGCACAATGAGGGAGATGGATTCCCCAAGGGCCACACAGTGCTGTTTCTAGACCCGGAGCTGGGATGAGAATGGCCCCCTGTAGGTTAGGGCCCTGCCAGCTCTCCTGGCCAATGTGAGAGGGGAAGGGAGGCCTTGCCAGGTGCCTCTACTGGCCTGCTTGCCTGGGGAACTTGAGACAGCCACTATCACTTGAACCAATGGCGGGGGGGGGGGGGGGGGGGGCTGGAAACCGCAGGCTGTGGCCAGAGGGAGTTGTGCCAGTTTCCAGCCTCCCCCAGGCCACAGGCTCTGGGTTGTAAGTTTGTTCCCAGACATGGGAAACATGAAAATATCTTAGGGATGTGTGTCCCGGGTGAGTGGGTGGTACAGGAAGGAGCTCCCACAGGAAGGTGGGGACAAGGGGACAATGAGACAACAGGGGCTGGCAATCATTCCAGGCAGAGGCCAGAGCAGTGACTGCAGGCACAGCCCAAGTTCCCAGGAATGTTCAGAAATGGCGCATACCAGCTCACAAGGGAGGGAGTGCCCTGTCCCAGAAGGAATTCAAGTACAGGTCAAATCTGAGATGGCAGAGTACACCCTGACCCGGAATGGAAGGCTAAGGTCACTGGTCACCATGGAAAGCACCCCCTCTGCCTGTCCCACCTCCCTGAAGCCTTAGTTTCCCCACTTGAGTCCCTACTGCCACCAAAGTGTTGGTGGCCTTGGCGATTAGCCTGGGAGGGAAGCTCTGGGCAGCTGTCAGGAGCTGAATAATTTATGAGACTAGATAAGGAGCTGTGGAGGCTAGAGGCTGGGCCAAGGCGCCAATTATGGAGATGGAGAGTGAGGGCTGGCAGCCACCTGCTGGGCACATTTGCAGGAATTGAGCACCTATAACGTGCTAAGTCCTGTACCCAGATGAACTCATTGCCATCATGAGCCCTGTTTTACAGGAAAGGGAATTGAGGCTCAGAGTGGGCATATGAGGAGCCCAAAGTTAATGAGAGGGTATGTGGCACAGTCAGGATTTGATCTGGTCTGATTAACATTTTAGAAAATTTTATCCTTCCTTAGAGAAATCCCAATGATTACGAACCCCCACACCCACCTGGCATCAGCCTTCATCCAATGGGCAGTATTTGGAATCACTAACACACATTTTATGTAATAAGGTCCAAGTTTCAATTTCAGATTAGCTTGGACCTGGGCTCTGTGACCTTAAACAACTTAATTAATCCTTTTGTGCCTCAGTTTGCCTCTTCTGCAAAAAGCCCATCATCACAGGACCTTTATCAACATAAATTGCTTGGCTCTTCCATCCCTGTCCCTCTCACAGTCCTGCCTCCCCACCTTTGCCCACTCTGATCCCTCTATTGGGTATACCTTCACTGCAAACACAAGGGTGACTTGTAGTATGTGCCCAGGGTGGAAGGTTGGGAACCTGGGTGCTAGTCCCAGCTCCCTGGATGGCTTTATGTCTTTCCTGATGTGTCTTTTTTTGGAACTGGGAGCTATTATTTGAATGTTCTTGTTTTACTGCTACTTGACGTCCCCACATTTGGCTGATTTGTCCATATTTGCATCAGCCAAGCTTAGATGTCTCTCCAGTCTCTACTCCAGCCCCACACTGGGTAATGGGTCCCTCCTGGTGCCTTTTATGGCCCATCCTTGGGAAAACTTTCGCTCCAGATAAGCTCTTTTTTGTTCCTAGAATGGAACTGGATTTCTGGATTTATTTCTTTTCTAAAAGCAATGCCATGTCCCAATACGTAAAGGTTGAGGGTTTGATCCCCAGGCAGGGCACATATAAGAGCCAATGAATGCATAAGTAATTGGAGAACAACAACAGTCAATGTTTCTCTCTCTCTCTCTCAAACTGATTAAGCTCTGGCTAGGTAGCTCGGTTGCTTACGGAATCACCCTGAAGCTCAAAGGTTGCTAGTTCGATCCCCGATCAAGGCACTTACAGAAACAGCTCAAAGTTCCTATCTCTCTCTCTCCTTTTCCCTTCGTCTCTCGCTAAAATCAACAAATAAAACATTTTTAAATAAAATCAATATATTTTTTAAAATGAAGAAAACAGAATTCACATAATTTTTAAAAATTAAGAAGTAATAAAAATAAACCCATATGATTTCAACATTTGTGAGGAAGGATATCTTTAAAACACCATTGGAATGGGGCCTCATCCTCATGCATTCATGAGAAATTGTGACCCATGAGGCTGACCCCAGGGCTGATACGAAGGACAGTGACCTCTGGCCAATAGTCAGCCTCCTTCTCCACACTGAACGTGTCCTGTCTTACTTCGGCTGCAATCTGTCCTGCATGGTGCAGTCCACCAAGGGCTTGGATGGGAGACCAGCAGGGAAACAGAAGTTCAGAGAGAAGAAATCACTTGCTTGGGGTCACGCAGTAGGTCCCAGGGTTGGAGTTCAAACCTGGGGCTTCTTGGCCCTTCTCTTCAACCCAGCAGATATTACTGGTGTCCTCTAAGGGTCCCAGAGAAAACAGCATTAATCTTTACACTTGAAGGTCACTGATTCTGGGGTAGGAGTGAGATGGAGGTAGTAATATTAGTAAAACTTATGAATGCAGAGTGAAATAAGTCAGGAAAGGCCTCCTTCAGAAGGGGTTGGCCTTGGCTGGGTAGCTCAGTTGGTTAAAGCATCATCTAGATACACCAAGGTTGCAGGTTCAATTCCTGGTCAGGGGACATACAGGAATTAACTAATGAATGCATAAATAAATGGAAAAACAAATCCATATTTCTCTCCCTCTTTCTCTCCCTTTCTCTCTCTCTCTCTGGCCCCCAACCCCCAATTCTTCTCTCTAAAGTCCATACATTTTTAAAAATTTTAAAGTGTTGAGTTGGGGCATTGAAAGTTGCATGGGGTCACTCAGATTAAAATACAGAATGAATCACCAGCAAATCATCTCTCTGCCCCCACCAGGTTTACCAGAGCCAGTGCCAGCTGGCCCCACCTATAGCCTCAGCCCGATGGGGTGGTGACCCTCCTCACTCTGTTCCAGCACCATGTGGTCCAATGGCAGTGCTCTGGGACCCTGTTTCCGGCCTACAAACATCACGTGGGAGGAGCGACGCCTGATTGCCTCTCCCTGGTTTGCTGCCTCCTTCTGCCTGGTGGGCCTGGCCTCCAACCTGCTAGCCCTGAGTGTGCTGGCAGGTGCGCGGCAGGGCAGTTCGCCCATGCGATCCTCCTTCCTCACCTTCCTCTGTGGTCTGGTCCTCACCGACTTCCTGGGGCTGCTGATCACCGGTGCCATTGTGGTGTCCCAACATGCCGTCCTCTTCGACTGGCGAGCTGTGGATCCCAGCTGTCGCCTCTGCCATTTCATGGGCGTTGTCATGATCTTCTTTGGCTTGTCCCCGCTGCTGTTGGGGGCCACCATGGCCTCAGAGCGCTACCTGGGTATCACACGGCCCTTCTCGCGCCCCACAGCGGTCTCGCAGCGGCGTGCCTGGACTACCATGGGGCTGGTGTGGGCCACAGCCCTGGCGCTGGGCCTGCTGCCCCTGTTGGGCCTGGGCCGCTACACTGTGCAGTACCCTGGCTCCTGGTGCTTCCTCACAATGGGGCCTGAGCCTGGAGATGTGACCTTTGGCCTGCTGTTTGTGCTCCTTGGCGGCTTCTCAGTAGGACTGTCTTTCCTGCTCAATACCATCAGCGTGGCCACTCTGTGCCATGTCTACCACGGGCAGGAGGCTGCCCAGCAGCGCCCACGGGACTCCGAGGTTGAGATGATGGCTCAGCTCCTGGGCATCATGGTGGTGGCCAGCGTCTGCTGGATGCCGCTGCTGGTGAGTGGCTGGTACAGGGTCTGCCCTGGGTTCCCACCATCCTGGTGACTGGATTTCAATTTTCAGGTTCTTGCCTGCCCAAGAAAATATGGGCACATAGCCCCACTGTTCAGGTATACTTCCTTGAGGAACTCATGAGCAAGATGCAGATAACCCCCAAACTGAGGCAGAATGGAGTGCCTCATTCACTGCAGTGTCCCCAGCCTTGCCCAGCACATAATAGTGCTCAGGAAACCATTTCAATAGAATTTTAATGTAATAATTCATTTTAATATAGGGTGACTATTACTATGTAAATTATATTTAACATAACATAAATTTTAATTATAGTTATAAAATCTATATATTATAATTAATATATTTTTAAATTAATATTTAGTTATATCAATTATATAATATAATTACATATTTTATATTATATAATTATTAAGCACTGTATAACATATATTATATATTATAATAATATATATTATATATAAAATACATAATTGGGGTGGGGGGAGGGAGGGAAGAGTGGGATAGGGAGGAGGGGAGGGGCACAGGGAAAACCAGATAGAAGGTGACAGAGGACAATTTGACTTTGGGTGATGGGTATGCAACACAATTGAATGGTAAGATAATTTGGAGATGTTTTCATTGTACATATGTACCCTGATTTATTGGTGTCACCACATTAAAGTTAATTAAAAAAATACATAATTATATTATACATAAGTATATAATACATAATATATACATAATTATATTAAACATAAATATATTTAATACATAATACACTATAATACATAATTATAATTAAATATTAATTAATACCTAATTGATATACATAGTTATATCAATTATGTATTATATAATACATAGTTATATAATTATATTATATATTATATGATTACTCATAAAATTCTAAAATAGATAATATATAACTATACATAATTAGAATGAACTATATATTAATTACTATATAATTATACTTCAATATAATTTGTAAATAACATTAAATAAAAATTTCAGTATTTACTAAAATATATTAAAATAATATAACCTAAGATTTTTTTTTTTTTTTTACAGAGACAGAGAGTCAAAGAGAGGAATAGATAGGGACAGACAGGAATAGAGAGAAATGAGAAGCATAAATCATCAGTTTTTCGTTGTGGTACTTTAGTTGTTCATTGATTGCTTTCTCATATGTGCCTTGACCATGGGGCTACAGCAGACTGAGTAACCCCTTGCTCAAGCCAGCGACCTTGAGTCCAAGCTGGTGAGCTTTGCTCAAACCAGATGAGCCCGCGCTCAAGCTGGCAACCTTGGGATCTCGAACCTGGGTCCTCCTCCGCATCCCAGTCTGATGCTCTATCCACTGTGCCACCACCTGGTCTGGCTAACCTAAGAATTTAATATAATTTTTTTAAAATTTTTTTAAATTGATTTGAGAGAGAGAGAGGAAGGGAGAGAGAGGGAGAGAGGGGGGAAATATCAGTTTGTTGTTCCACTTATTCATGCATTTATTGATTGATTCTTGTATGCGTCCTGACTGGGGATTGAACCCAAAACCTTGGCATATCAGGATGCTCCAACCAACTGAGCTACCTATCCAGGGCTAAAAATTATTGACATAAAATTATTTGTCATCCTGGCTGGATAGCTCAGTTGGTTAGAGCATCATCCAGAAGCTCGGAAATTGTTGGTTGGATCCCCCGTCAGGACACATACAGGAACAGATCAATGTTCCTATCTCTCTCTCTCCCTCTCTCCCTTTTTCTCTCTAAAATCAATTTTAAAAAATTATTTGTCACCTGACCAGTCAGTGGCGCAGTGGATAGAGCATTGGACTGGTACATGGAGGACCCAGGTTGGAAACCCCAAGCTCACCAGCTTGAGCGTGGGGTTGCTGGCTTGAGCATGTGATCATAGACATGACGCCATGATCGCTGACTTGAGCCCAAAGGTTGCTGGCTTTAAGCCCAAGGTAACTGGCTTGAGCCCAAAGGTGGCTGGCTTTAAGCCCAACGTCACTGGCTTGAGCCCAAGGTCGCTGGCTTGAGCAAGGGGTCACTCGCTCTGCTGTAGCCTCTACCCTCCCACCCCCCGTCAAGGCACATGTGAGAAAGCGATCAATGAATAACTGAGGTGGCGCAATGAAGAGTTGATGCTTCTTATCTCTCTCCCTTCTTGTTTGTCCCTATCTGTCCCTCTCTCTGACTCTCTGTCTCTGTCAAAAAAATATTGTCATAAAAATGTATAAAATATGAAATTTAATATTATATTAAACCTTTAAAAGAAAATATATACTATAAAATTTAATTTGTTCATATACTTTATACTATACTTTTATAATATATTATGAAATGTTTACAATATATAAACTGTTTACTAGAATAACAATGCTGGTTGTGACAGTAATTCCAACTATTTGTACCTACAAGTCTTTTTCACCACATTTAATTGTGCCCAGGAGAGGAGCAAGGAAAGAGTGCTATTTTGTGTACACACCAACTGAAGCTCAGAGAAGTCAGGCAGCCCCTCCAAGGTCATATAGCAAAGCAGTGATAGAATCAGTACTTGATCTCAGGGGACCGCAGGTGCTAGTGGAAGGGCAGGGTTGGAGGCCAGCCTGGCTCTTGGCTAACCGCTTTGGCCCTTTACAGGTCTTCATTGCCCAGACATTGTTGCGGACCCCGCCAGCCATGAGTTCAACTGGGCAGCTGTCCCGAGCCACAGAGCAACAGCTGCTCATTTACCTGCGTGTGGCCACCTGGAACCAGATCCTGGACCCCTGGGTGTATATCCTGTTCCGCCGGGCTGTGATCCGTCGCCTCCACCCTGGCCTCAGGGTCCAGCCCAGGTCACTCTCCTTGCAGACCCAGCTCAACAGGAGGCCCACCATGGCATAGGGCCAGGGGTAGACATCAGTGGTGGCTCTGGAAGGACAGCTGGACAGAGTGCCCTGTCAGCCATGTCTCCCATTCAACCTCCATCCTCCCTGATGGTTGCATATGCCCATTCTGAAGTTCGGGAGCTGGGAGTGCAGGGTGAACACAGAGTTTGAGTGTCAGGATTATGAGCTGTCTTCCATCAGCCCTGGAACCCCCCAACTCTTCTCTGATCCCCCTTTCCAAGGTCTCTCTTTTCTCTCAGCCCCCTCCCAACCCCAGGAAAGATGAGTGGGGGTATAGGGAGGGTGTCTGGCGGAGGCAATCATACTTGTAAGCCTCCTGTTCCAGAAGTCCTCAGGAAACTGGGGGTTCTGACCACTGAATATGACCTGTTCTCTGCGGTATACTTTATCCCTCTGACACCCCAACCCTAGAAGGCTCTAGCTAGAAAAGATTGAATGTAAATGGACAGGACACCCCCATATTTTGCCAAAATATATCTGAACCCAACTTTATTTTCCTTTGGGTGTGGAAGTCAGTCATCATTTGTTGAAGTTTGGTGAATCAGATTGCTATCCATCCATGTGGCAGCCAAGAACAAGACAGGGGAAGGTCAAAGAAGGTGAGGCTGAGTTCTGGCTCCTCTCCTCGCCTCCTTGATTGAGTCAGTTCTCCTGGAATCCTCCCTACAGTCCCTAGAGAGGGTTCTAGTATTAAACCTATTTTGAGGATGAGGCCACGAGAGGAAAAGACACACGCAAAAGATACATGGAGTGATGCCTGCTTCCTCTACTCTAAACAGTCATCCCCTCATAAGCTTATCATTGAGCTGTTCACCCACTTAACACTCAGACTCTCAGTGCCTTGAACAAACAGCACCTGGCCCATAGTAGGTGCTCAATAAAGACTGATTGAATGGATAAACGACTGAGCTTTTGAGGAGCACCGTGTATGTGCAAGTACATGAACACATGCGCAGTGAGTACTTGTAAAGCACCTGGCACATGGTAGGTGCTTCAGAAGCAACCACTGTTGTCATAGTCCCCCAGACCCTCATGCCTGCCCCCTCCTCAGCTCTCCCCTACATTCCCTCAAAAATGACACACTTGGCTGCAGGGGTGGGATGTGCCTTTATTCCCCATGAGCCCTCGAGGTACATGAAAAGCAAAACATCCCCTGCCCCCCCCTCCACAGACCTGGGATCTGCTTACACCTCCCAGAGCCAGGCCCATTGAAACTGAAGCCCGTTTCCATTCTCCCTCCTCCCACCTGTGCAGGAATGAGGTCACCTGCTGCTTCTTGGAGACCGAGCTAGGAGGGGAAGGAGAGGGGATGTAGTCCACCAGAGGCCAAAACTATGTCACCCTCAAGCTATAGCTCCCTGTGGTGGGGGAGGAGTTCTGACCCTTGTGAAGAAGTTGCTGACTCCCTGAGCATAGGGGAGGGGACAGGCTGAGTTGGGGGTTCAGGAGCCTGGGACTGCATGAAGGCCACCCTGGAGGCAGAACTGGGGGTGACAGATATTTTGGGTGGAGTGGGCTTATAGTGTCCTATCTGGGGCTTGGGTAAAAGGGCCGGTTTCTGGGGAGCCAAGGGGGCCTGTGGCTGTCGGGCCAGGTGAGAAGTCGGTGGGCTTCTGCCTAAGCCAGTATTGGCCTGGGTTCCATGTACCAGATCATGGGGCTGGGGCTGAGACTGAGACACTTTGCTAGGGGTTGGAGTCAGGGCTTTAGGTGGTGGGCCAGGGGGCTGAGGTCGGGCTGGCAGTGTGGGATCAGGCTGGGTTCCAGGATTAAGGCCAGGAGACTGTGGGTGAAGCCCATTTCTAGAGCTGGGCTGGATTCTTAAGCTGGGCTGGGTTATGGAACTATGGTGGATTCCAAAGCAGGGTTGAGTTCTTATACTGGTCTGGATTTCAGAATTGGGTTGGATCTCAGAACTTAACTGACTCCTAGACCTAGTCTCAGTTCTGGAACTGAGCTGGGCTCCAGAGCTGGGCTGAATTCTTATATTGGTCTGGTTTCCAGAACTGGGCTGGGTCTCAGATCTAATCTGGATTCTGGAACTGGTTTGGGTACCAGAAATAGCCTGGGTTTTGGAACTGAGAGGGGTTCCAGAGCTGGGCTGCGTTCTTGCAGTGGTCTGAGTTTCAGGGCTGGGGTGAGTCTCAGAAGTGAACTGAATCCTAGAGCTGGGCTGCGTTCTGGGGATGAACTGAGTCTCAGAGCTAAGCTGGGTACCAGAGCTGGACTGGGTTCTGAAGCTAAGATGGGCTCCAGAGCTAGGCTGCGTTCTTGAACTCATCTGGGTTCCAGAGCCAGGCTGAGTCTCAGAGCTAAACTGAATCCTGGTACTAAACTGGGTTCTGGAGCTGAGTTGGGCTTCATAACTGGGTTGAATTCCTATATTGGTCTGGGTCCCGGAGCTGGGCTGGGTCTCAGAACCAAGCTGGGTTCCAGAACTTGTCTGAGTTCTAAAGCTGGGTTGAGTTCCAGAAACAGGCAGGGTTCTAGAACTAAGGTGGGTTCCAGAGCTGGGCTGTATTGAACTGGTCTGGGTTTCAGAGTTGAGCTGAGCTGCAGAGCTGATCTGCTTTGTAAAATCTGGCTCAATACCAGAGTTTCCTTGGGTTGTGGCCTGGAGTTGGTACCTAGAACTTGGCCGGGTTTCCATGATGGGCTGAGTCCCAGAAGTTGATTGAACCATGAAGGACTGGGTCCTGTAGTTGGGCCTGCTTTTGGAGCTAGAAGGAGTTATGCAGCTTAAGTCTGTTGCTTCATTGGTCTGGGTCGCAGGACTAGATTGGATTCCAGAGTTTAGCTGCATTCTGGAACTCAGCTGGGACTCAGCAATTGACTGTGTTTTAGAGCTGGATGAGACTTCAGAGCCAATCTGTGCTCCGTGACTGAGCTGAGTTCTGGAGCTGTGTTGGGTACCTAATCTGGACTGAGCTCTGGAAGTTGGCCAGTCCTTGAAGTTGGTCTGGGTCTCAGAGTTGGATGGTGTTCTAGAGCTGGGCTTCATACTGCAGTGAGAGTGGGGCTCAGTGTCAAGCTGAGCTGTGGAGACAGGTCTCACCTCAGAAATGGGTAAGGTTCCAGGGCTCATCTGAATTCTGGAGATGGGCCTGGTTGTAGCACTAGGCTGGGATCTAGAGCTCAGCTCATTTTCTGAGCTGAACTCATCGCTAGAACTGGACTGGGCCCCAGCATGGGGATGGGTACTTGAGTGAAACTGGGTTTTAGAGCAGGGTTGGGGTCTGGATGTGGACTGAGCTGCCACATTCATGTGGGTTCCTGAGCTGGTCTGGGTTCGTGAACAGGGTTGAGTTTGGGAGCTGTCTTTGAATCCTAAGCTGGAAAGGCTTTGGTAGCTGGGCTGCTTCTTGATTCTTACCTGGGTTTCAGAACTAACTGGTGTCCCTGAACTAGACTGGCTGTCCAGGTGCATTCCAGAGTCAGGTCGAGTTTTATGGCAAGGCTTGGTCATAGAGCTGGGCTGGCTTCCAAAACTGGCATTGATCACAGAGCTGGGCTGGGTCTTAAAACTTGTCTGGGTTCCAGAACTTGACTTAATGCCAGAGCTTGGCTTGGCCTCAGAGCTGTCCTGGGTTCTAGAAGAAGGCTGAGTTTTGAAACTGGGCTGGGTTCTAGAGCTGGGTTGGTTCTCAGAACTGGATTGTGTTCTAGAGATGGACCTAGTTTCAGAGCTTGCCTGGGCTTTAGAACAGGGCTTGGTCTCAGAGCTGGGCATAGTTTCGGAACTGAGCTGGGTTCTAGAACAGGGTTTGGTCTCAGAGCTGAGCTGGGTTCTAGAACAGGGCTTAGTCTCAGAGCTGGGCTTAGTCTCAGAACTGGTATGGGTTCTGGAGTTGTACTTGGTCTCAGAGCTACCCTGGGTTCTAGAGGAGGGCTGAGTTCTAGAGCTGGGTTGGGTCTCAGAACCAGATGAAATTTTAGAGATGAACTTGGCCTCAGAGCTAGCTTGGAGTCTAGAGCAGGGCTTGGTCTCAGAAATAGGCTTGGTCTCAGAACTGGTATGGGTTCTAGAGGTGACCTTAGTCTCAGACATGACCTGGGCTCTAGAGGGGGACTGAGTCTCAGATCTGGACTGGGCTCTGGAGCAGGGCTGGTCTTCGGGAGCCTGCTGGCAGGGCTGGGGCAGGGGGCTGGGCTCCGGACTGGGGCTGCGCTCAGCCCCAGGGCAAACTAGCCACAGGCCTCCCTGGCCTCGCCGATGGCGGCCCACACCTCCACCACAAACTCGTCCGGGAAGGCGAACTCGCCCAAGACGGAGTCTAAATGGCGCGCAAACTCCTGAACGCTCACTGTCTTCTTGGACGTCTCCACCATGGTGGATGCTGCCAGAGTGGGAGGAGAAGTGGGTAAGGGTGCTCTGGGGCCCCAACTTCCCCTTGGGACCCTTACCTCCTCCCCATGGGCTGGCCTCCCCCCGGGGTCCACCAGCTTACCCTGGCCCCTTACCCAGCTCTGGGTCCCGAATGCCCATGTAACTCTCTAGCAGGTCATCCACCCTCCGAGACGCCTCCTCCTCAAATTCACTGGGCTGGGGTCATAAGGGAACAAAACAGAAGGTCAGAACTTCAGATCCCTCCAGCCCAGCCCCCTCCCAGGGCCTCACCCCTTGGGTGACAGCACGCTGGGACCTTATGCGTCAATATTTCTGTACAGCCATTATTGCCCTGCCTCACCAAGAAGACCAGTTTTGCAGATGAGGAAACTGAGGCTGGGCAAAGGAGGTCTTACTCAAGGTCACGCTGACTCAGCAGCAGAGCTCTAGGTACAAGAGCCCTTGAAGACCCCCCTTTCCCTGTACTCACCCCTTCCTCTACTGTGGCAGCTCCCCCAGAACGAAGCCGCAAGGTCTCCCGCCCGCTGGTCACTTTTGTTTCCATAGGGCATTTGCTGCTCCGGCTTCTCTGGCTGATCATATCTGGAAGGGATAGATTAGTGGAGGGGCATGTGTTCTGGGTGGATCCATTCTTTGTAAACACTGGTAAACCACCAGCTGAGACTTTCTAGAACTTTCTTATCCTTTAAAAGCCTCCTTATGTCCATAGCTGTAAAGCAGCACTTTAAAAGCTCCCAGCCAGGTGACAAAATGGATCTAAACACTTCACCCTTTCTCCATCTTCCCCAATTTTCCCCATCTCCAGATGGACTATAACAATATAGAAACTACCTACCTGTTCCCGATACAATACCAAAAGTTTTCTGTCATGTCCTCAGAGGCATATAGAACCCTACATCCTGTCCCATCCACCCTCCATTTTCCTGGCATCCAGAGAACCCACTTATGCAAGAGCTCCCCCCACCCACGTGTCCCTGAGGCCACAGGTGGCCCTCACCGAAGGCTCTCTTGGGCTGCACCAGGCGCAGGGTGAAGGGCTGGGCCTTGGGCAGCTCTCGGAGCATCTTGGCGACTTCGTAGTGGCGGCAGCCGACGATAGAGTGGTCGTTTATGGCCTCGATGCTATCACCCACACAAACAGCTTCGATCCTGTTGATGATGCTGCCCTCCTTGATCCTCTGCAGGGACCCAGAGTCACTCAAGAGGCCAGCCACCCCTGCAGACCTAACTTAGACCAGAGAGGGGCGTGGTTCGCCCCGGGTCATCTAGCAAACCACCCCCCCACCCTGCCACCGTGGGCACCTTGATGAAGGCGTATCCAGCCCCGTTGTCTGTGATGGTCAGCCCCAGGGCATCCTCCGTCTTAGTGACCTCCACCTCCTTGGTCTCACCACGCACATGAGCAAAGATAAAGTCCTCCAACCCTATCTGGCCGCCCAGGAGTTTCTGCATGTCCACTTTGTGGCTGTTTAGGGTGCAGAATAAGATCTGTCCCGAGGGGAGGGGGAGCCCAGAATTAATGACAACGCTCATACTACACCGTCTGCGCAGAACCACAGGGGGATTGCCTCATCGGCCTGATAGGGAAACCGAGGCACCAAGAGGCAGGCAACTGGCCCAGTCACCTGGTGCAAAGGATCCCAGCCCACAGGATCTTCAGAATGGGGTAAAGGGCGAGGAGACAAACTTTTATAATGAGGAACAGGGTAAGAAGGAAACTGGAAACAGGAAGAAACCCCCTCTCCCACCCCCAGACTTCCAGTTTTAACCTTGTGGTGCCCTTCCCCCCTTCCCCCCTTCCCCCCAACCATCTTTTTCAGGCCGTTCTGCATCCGCTGGCGCCCCCTGTAGGCTGCCAGGCGCGCCGCTCTGCAGCCTAGCCCCAAACCCATGCCTCCTCCGACGTATCTCCCTGAAAGGAGCTGCCTGGAATCCCAGCCTCCAGGCGCGCCCCAGGTACCACAGATGCGCTTCCCTGAGCGCTGGTATCCAACTTAGCTGGGTGGGTGAAGTGAGTTCCCGGACGATCTAGGGACTCACTAACCCTAGGACCTGTTCATATTTCGTCCAGGGTGCTCAATGAGGGTGTTTCCAGGCTATGAGCACCACTGGATCTGAGAGGTGCGTCTCTGCGATCTGGAGATCCAGTCTCCTCCATCTGGGAGTGTGAGATCCAGGGACTCCCAGCCCAGGGTTCCAGGCACCCCACCCCCGTACTCCTGGATGAGTCCAGTGGGCCTCAGGCACTGGTGGTTTGGGGTCCTCACTCACCTCGGTGGGCGCGATCCCGAACGCCTCAGCTATCTTGGCGTAGAGCTCGCGAACGTTGGTGAAGCCCTCGATCTTGCCGGTGGGGCTGCCGTGCGCGAGTTGCGTGCGGAAGACAAGGCGCGGGCGGGCGCGGGGTGTGGCTGGGGGCTCCGAGGGCGAGGGCGGGGGTGCGGGCGGGCGCGGGGCTTCGGCCCCTCGGGCCTCACGGGCCGCTGCGCTCTCCATGGCCGGAGGAGCTAGGCCACCCGGGCCACCGCCTCCGCCGCTGCCGGATCCGCTGCTTCCTGCAGCCTCCCCTCCCCCGGCCCAGGGCGCGACAGCCGAGCCGACCCGGTAAGGGGATCCAGGAACCCGAGCCACCAAGGAAGGCGACACCGCGGGGTGCGGGAGGGGGGCGGCCCCAGGTGTCCCGGCCCTGCCAGGGCCAGATGCGCATTCCCCAGGGACCCTGGGAGGTCTGCGGGGGTCTGAGCTGTGGCGCAAGAAAAACAGGGATCACAAATGAGGACTGGGACAGCTGAGCGCACTGGAGCGCTCACTCTACAAGATGCGCTCATTTAATCCTTGCAACAGCAATAAGAAGTGGTAGTAAGGTTATCCTGCTATAACCTGAGCCACATCCTATCCCTCTTCTGCCCACAGCCCTCCAGGGCTCCTACCTCCCTCAGGATAAAAACCCTGAGTTTTTCCCCTGGCCCACATGGTCCTGCACGATCTCCCCCCATCCCATCCCTGCCCTCACCTCCTCCCTCTCTCCCCTTTGCTCTCTTTGCTCTCTAGTCACACGGGCCTCAACTGTTCCTGCAACATGCCAGGCATAGTCCTGTGGCAGGGCCTTTGCATGTGCTATGTCCTTTGCCTGGAACACTTTCTCCCAGATCTACAGGTAGTTCTTTCCCTCACTTCCTTCAGCTCTTTGCTCAAATGTCACCTCTTCTAACCATGTCCGATCTCTCTTCTCAGCTATTTTTTTCTATCATTGAACACCACTTAACAAATCAGATATTTTTACTAATCCATCTTGTGTCCTGTGTCCCTAACTGGAATGTCAGCTGCAGAAGAAAAGGGGTTCTGATCTCTTGTTCCCCACTGTATTTGAGTGTCCAGTGCCTGGCACAGAGTGAGCAGGTACTCAGGCAGTATTTGATGAGAGAATAAATGAACCCCCAGGTTACAAATGAAGAAAAGGCTTTGGAACCAGGAGGCCTCTGTAAGAAACCCCTGGGAATACAATACCAGGCATCAGGGAATTTGGTTCAATAAGGAATAGTGGAATGAATGCCATTCGGCAGTGTAAAAGAGGAGCCTCCAATCTTGGAAGAACCTCAGAAACCAGACATTGATGGGAAAAGGTTTTGGATGATGTAAAAAAAAAAAGTAAAGTACATGACACACATCATAGCATGGATGAGCTTGAACATATGATGCTCAGTGAGAGAAGCCAGACACAAAAGGCCACACAGTGTATGAAATGTCCAGAACCACAAAATCCTCAAAGACAGTAAGTAGATTAATGGAGAGGGGATGGGGATGGTGACTGCTAAGCGACACAAGGTTTCTTTTTGGAGTGATGGAATGTTCTGGAATTAGATTGTGCCACTAGTTGCAAAACTTTGTGAATACACTAGAATTGTGCACATCAAAACCTTTAAAAATGAAAGAATGAAAAAACAACCCAAATGATCAAAATAGTACTATTTTAGAAAGGCATGCTCATGTGCTAAAAGTATGCAAAGACCTGCCCAGAAATAATAAACTCTAAATTTGGGATGGAAGTACCTGGCCCAGGGAGGCAGTGGGTAGGAAGCTCACACCTTGGGGTGGGGTGGGGGAAATATACAGTTGTATCAGTCCCCTAGGACTGTCATAACAAAGTACCACAAAACATGTGCTTTAAAACAATAATTTACTCTCTCACAGTTCTGGAGGCCGGAAGTCTGAAATCAGGTTGTCAGCAAGACCATGCTCCAAGACCCGGCATAAGATCCTCCCTTGCCTCTCCTGGCCGGCAATCCTTGGCATTCCTCGGCAGCTTATAGTACTCTAATGTCTGCCTTGTCATCACACAGCTGTCTCCTTTCTGTGTCTAAATTTTCATCTTATAAGGACACCAGTCATATTGGATCAGCCCACTTTACTCCAGGATGACCTCATCTTAACTCATATCTGCAATGACCCTATTTTCAAATAAGGTCACATTCTGAGGTTCCAGGAGTTTGGAGTTCAACGTATCTTTTTTTTTTTCCTTAAGTGAGAAGTGGTTACAATCTTTTTTTTTTCTTTTTAAATTTTTATTTTATTTTTCTTTACAGGGACAGAAAGAGAGTCAGAGAGAGGGACAGACAGACAGGAACGGAGAGAGGTGAGAAGCATCAATCATTAGTTTTTCATTGCCATTACGACACCATAGTTGCCATTACGACACCATAGTTGTTCATTGATTGCTTTCTCACATGTGCTTTGACTGTGGGCCTTCAGCAAACCGAGCAACCCGTTGCTGGAGCCAGCAACCTTGGGTCCAAGCTGACAAGCTTTTGCTCAAGCCAGATGGGCCCGCGCTCAAGCTGGCGAGTTCCGCGTCTCGAACCTGGGTCTTCCGCATCCCAGTCTGATGCTCTATCCACTGCGCCACCGCCTGGTCAGGCTCTTTAAGTGAGAAGTGGGAAGGCAGAAACAGACTCCCACATGTGGCCCCACCGGCATCCACCTGGCAAGCCCCCTACGGGGGGAGTGCTCTGTCCATTTGGGGTGTTGTTCCATTTTTGATCAACCAAGCTGTGCCTGAGGTGAGGCTGTGGGAGCCATCCTTAGCATCTAGGGCCAACTTGCTCCTCCAATTGAGCCATGGCTGCAGGAGAGGAAGAGAGAGAGAAACGAGAAAAGGGGGGTTGGAGAAGCAGATGGGTGCTTCTGTGTGCTCTGACAAGGAATTGAATCTGGGACATACATACTCTGCGCTGACGCTCTACCACAGAACCAACTGGCCAGGGCCTCAACATATCTTTTTTCTTTTCTTTTTTTTTTTTTTAAACAGAGACAGAGAGTCAGAGAGAGGGATAGATAGGGACAGACAGAAACGGAGAGAGATGAGAAGCATCAATCATCAGTTTTTCATTTTGACACCTTAGTTGTTCATTGATTGCTTTCTCATATGTGCCTTGATCAGCAGCCTTCAGCAGACCTAATAACCCCTTGCTCGAGCCAGCGACCTTGGACTCAAGCTGGTAAGCTTTTACTCAAACCAGATGAGCCCGTACTCAAGCTGGCAACCTCAGGGTCTCGAACCTATGTCCCTCTGCATCCCAGTCCGACGTTCTATCCACTGTACCACCTCCTGGTCAGGCTCAACATATCTTTTGAAGGGACATAATTCAACCTGTAACACAGTGTTGGTCAAATTAATCTCCAAAGTCCTAAGATGTTCTGAATATTTCATTAAATGCATAAGTCTCTGGGAGGTTTCTCAACCAGTGAAGCATAGCATTACCACACATAACCCAGCAGTCCCATTCCTGGGGATGGAACCAAGGGAATTGAAAACAGGCTCAAACAAAAGCCTGTAAATGCATGTTCACAGAAGCACAATTCACAATGGCCAAGAGGTGGAAACAGCCCAAATGTCCATCAATGGATAAACACAATGTGTCCGTCCACACAGTGGAATATTACTCGGCCATATAAAGGAGTAAAGCCTGACCAGGAGGTGGCACAGTGGATAGAGCATCTGACTGGGATGTGGAAGACCCAGGTTCAAAACCCCAAGGTCGCAAGCTTGAGCACGGGTCCATCTGGCTTGAGCAAAAGCTCGCCAGCTTGGACCCAAGGTCGCTGGCTCCATCAAGGGGTGGCTCGGTCTGCTGAAGGCCCGCGATCAAGGCACATGTGAGAAAGCAATCAATGAACAACTAAGGTGTCATAATAGTAACGAAAAACTAATGATTGATGCTTCTCATCTCTCTCCCTTCCTGTCTGTCCGTCCCTATCTATCCCTCTCTCTGACTCTCTGTCCCTGTAAAAAAAAAAAAAAAAAAAAAAAAAAAAAAAAAAAAGGAGTAAAGCACTGACACTTGCTATGACATGGATTGACCTTGAAAACAAAACTGGCAGTGAGAGAAGCCAGACACAAAAGGCCACAGAGCGTGGGATTCCATTCACATGAAATGTCCAGAATAGGCAAATCCAGAGATATAGGAAGTCATGGACTGGGGGAGGGCAAGCCTGAGGCCCCCAGCAGGGACATGTTGGGGAATCCTAGGGACATCTTCAGGCCCAAACACCTACAAATACACAGTCACAAACTTGAAATTCAAATTCCACTTCACTTTTATTTTAAAAAGTCCAGATTAAGCAGTAGCAAAGGGGCCAACTCCATGAGAGTCCCCCTGGATGAGGGCAAGGGATCAGTACCAGCTCCCCAATTCTGGGGTGCAGAAACTTGAGGGCCACAAGCAGAAGGCCCTTGCCCAAGTGTGAGAGCGTATCCTGCAAGTGCCTGCTTGTGTGGGGCACTTGTAGTCAGCACCGTTGGGACGTCCCTCCAAGTATGTCAGGTGGATTTTCTCTGCCCTGTGTCCTGGGTCAGATCCTGGAGAGCCACTGTAACTTGTGTCACCCTCTCTATGCCAGTATGAGAGCTGTCGTGGGTCCCCTTGTGTCTTGGGTTATGCTGCCTCATGTGTGGTGTCCCCACATCCCTGTAGTGTGGCATGACTTGTCAGGCCATAGGGTTCTATGTGGTGGTATCCAAGGTAGGTGACTTTTCTGGATTTGGGGTGCTGGGGAGGTTGAAAGCTAGAGGATGTTGTAAAATTTTAGTGGGCTGGAGCTCCCCAGGTGCAGGATGGGGCTTGGTGCCAGAGAATGAACCCCACCCCACCTCTGTGGGGTATGGGTGGGAGGGACCACAACCAGAGCTTGGTCTTCTTGGGATCCGTGACTAATACTCTCATAGATGCTCACTGCAACGAGAGGAGAGGAGTGCTAATGGGGGCTCCATCATCTCAGCCCCCATCACCATCCTGGGGAAGACTAGAGGGCACCCTCCCTTAGCTCCTCCAGATTTGAGTGGGAGGGCCTAGAGTTGACCCCATCTAACCTAGGTAGCAAGAAATCACCCAGAATAAACTGCCAAGAAGGTTTAGAGAAGTTCTAGTCCCCCAGAATGAATCCAACTGGCCAAGGGGGGCTGGCAAATCCTACCTAGCAGTGTTAATACAGTACTCAGCCTGATCAGCACCACCCAGTGATCCCATCATTAGCCTCATGCCCCATGAATATGTAAGTTCCACCTGGTAAATCCCAAATGGGCGGGAACCTCGGAACAAGATACACCTGCTAAACCCCACCCTGCAGAGCCCACAGACCATGGAAACCCCACTGGAGGGCAAACTGCAGGCATTTCTGCTGAAGTAGGTCAAGACAGGTCGAACCAGAGGGGCAGTTTCCCCTGCAGGGCTGCCCCAACTAGCCTAAACGGGCGTGGGGCGGGGCAGACCCAGGCACACACCTGGCGACCTGGGCCAGGATCTCCTTGATGCGGACGATGAGCTTCTCATGCTGGGCAGGGTCGCGCTCGATGGCTCCGTGCAGCCGGGCCATGTAAAAGTCAAGCGTGCTGAGTGTGGGAGTCTCGCCCGTGCCTGGGGATGGCAGGGGACCAGTCAGCTGAACCCAGTGGAGGAGTGGACTGCGTCTGGGCTCCACAGAAGTAGAGAGATCAAAGATAGGGTCTGTAAGGGAGGGATCCTGGGGAAGGGGGCTTTGGCGGGTGTCAGTGGGGTCAAGTGACGGATCAGAGCATCTGGGGGTGGAGTGGAATGGGCCAGAAGATGTTAGTTGGCCCGAGCAAGGGTGTGGGGTTTAGGGGTCTAGTGGAAGAAAGGAAATTGGCTAAGCTAAGACAATTACTAAAAGTGAGCTATAGGGTTGCAGCAGGCCGGAGCGCGCAGGCCTGTGAGGATGGAGCTGCTGTGAGCAAGGGCCAGTGAATGCTGGCAGCAACTCTGACAAGTGCTGTGGGGGTCAGCGGTGTGGAGGAGGGTGGAAGGGAGAGGGGTTTGAGGAGGGAAACAGGGGCGGGGTGGGGGTGACCGGTGCTGTGCGTGCAATACTCAAGGTAGGGAGAGGTTCATATGGAACCGGGCTCGGCTTGTGGAGGGAAATGGGATCAGTGGGGTAGGGGCTCGCAGTGAACAGGACGGGGTTCACTATGCCCAGAGTCTGCGCAAGGAGGCAGAAACACCAGGGGCAAGAATTTCAGTGATTAGCATGGGCTTCGAGGCAGTCGAGGGCGGGGTTAGCGGGGCCAGGACTGGGAGGATGGGGGCGGAGCTTCCGCACCAGGGACAGGCAACGAGGCGAAGCTGGCGGTGAGCGCCTGGCGCACGGCCTGGAGCTGCTGCTGCAGCGCCAGCGTCCGTCGCTCCTCCAGCGCCAGCTCCTGCTCCAGGCGCTCACGCGCGCTGCTCATGTTCTGCGTGTGCCTCTGCAGAACCGCGTTCTGCTCTTCGAAGACCACGTTCATCTTCCGCAGGCGCCGCAGTTCCGCCTCCCGTGCTGCGGCAGGAAGCCAGGTCAGAGCCTGGCACTTCCTCCGCCTACCCTCTACCAGGCCTTTGTCCAAACTGTGCCCCTTGCCAAGCCTTCAGACAGACATTGCTTTGCCTCATACCCCACCCTTTAGCTCCTGGGACTAAAGGACACGGGAAGAAGGTGGCTCGGCTTTTAGGGGTAAATGTGTCCACCCGCTGCCTCCTGCCTTGGTTGGAGCCGTGTTTTGATGCAGTATCTCGTCTACCCCCTATTTCCCCAAGGACCCCTAGCTGGTACTCACCTTTGTTTTGGTCCAAGAACTCTTCTGTAAAAATGGGGACATCGAAGGTGGAGAAGCCATCGCAGTCCCCACCCTGAGACAAGATAGGTGGCAACGTTTACTTTGAGGGAGCATCCAAACACCCTCTTGGGATGTCCCCCAAGCTTGGGGGGTGTCCTTGAGCCACTGAGGTTGGAGTACATTTAACATTTCCATGGTGTGGCTGCCCCTGCCTCTGCTTGCATAGGATGAACCAGGGCCACTCACTTCCCATAAGCGCTGGTCCTGGCACACCCAGGGGCCTCAGTCAAGGGCCTCAAGACTTCCAGAGCGTTCTCACCTAGGTGCTCTCCTGGGAGGAGGGGCACTTACCTTGTGTCCATTCAAGAGGGTATTCATGAGCCCGGAGCCTGAGTCCTCTGGTGGGGGAGGGAGGAGGGCGCAAGGTCAGCCTCCCAGGTCTTCTCTGACTCAGCTTTGCTTTGCATGTGCTTGTTCCCCCTGCTTGGAACACCCTCCTTCCCATCTCCCAATGTGAGCCCCTAGGAGGGGTGTGGGTAGGTCTTGAGGGTCACGACCCCTTTTAGAGAAGGCACTCAGCTATCTCAGTTCCTTCTCACCTTTCTTGATTTTCTTTTCCTGGATCTTCTCAGTGCACATCTTATAGGCTTCCGACTGCTGGTAGGCCCGCAGCTCCTTCATGTACTGCTGCTTCTCCCGCTCGGCCTCGTCCAGGTACCGCTGGCAGGGCAGCATGAGAAGGCTTGGCCCAGTCCTGGTGAAGGTGAGGCCTCCAAGGCCAGGCCCCCATCTCCATCACTCATCTCGCTATACTGCACATTCCCAGAGCTCCTTACTACCCTCCAGACAAAACTGGCCCCTCAGCCTGCTGCTCAGGGTACCTTTTGCTTCCCATCCCAGGGTGTCTGAGTGACTAGAGGCTCCCACCTCCTGCACTCATTTTCCCCATAGAAATCCCACTAATGAGGGTGCAAACCGGTCGTGGGTTACCTTTCCTTGATGTATATGCAATTTTTAAATTACCTGAATTTGAAAATCGGGTTTCATAGAAAAACCCAACCCCCACCCCTACTTCTTTAGCTGTCAGGTAACCACACTACGTTTTTGTCTTGTCTCGCCTATTGCTACCCTTCCCCCAATAAACTGGGCAGGCTTCATGGGTAGTCGGTTCTCCAGGAGTAAGGAAGGACCCTCCACACCAGGTCCTTTCGGGATGAAGCAGCGGGAGGTATCCGAGTGGGTTGGGGGAGATCAGTGGTCCCGGACCAGCCCCATCCGCCGCCCCCTGCCGTCCACCTGCTTCTCTGTGGGCTGCAGTTTGCTCCATTCAGCACCCAGCATCTTAGTGATCTCAGGAAAGGGCAGGTCCGGGTGGCGCGTGCGAATCTGCTCGCGACGCTCGTTCAGGAAGCGCACGTAGCCAGTGACAGGTGCTTTAGGACCATTTGGCAGTATCTTCTTCCGTTTTTTGCCCTTGGGCCAGCCGCGCTTCTTCACTGGCTGCAGAACCCCGCAGCGCCGTTGGAAGGGGGCTGGAGGGCTGGGGCGGGGCCCGGCCCAGAGGAGGGGCAGGACCTCGCAAGACGTGGGCGGGGCCAGAGGTGAGGGGTGCGACTAGCCAGGACCCAGAAGGCCTGGAGGTGTGGTCAGGTCAGGGGTTAGTATTGTGAGGAAGAGTAGGGGAACCCTGGATAGAAGTGAAGGGTATCAGGGGTACTGGGAACAGGGGTTCAGGGCTGGCTTGTCTTGTGAGTGTAGCTTCTGTAATGTGGGCGTGGCTTGAGGTGGAGGAAGGGCCCATAGGACCACCAAAAGGTGCTTTCCCCTGGGAGGCGAGCAGTTGGAGGAGCTGGCATTCGGTAGCGGGCGGGGCCTGAACTTGGAGTGGCAGGGGACCTCATGGGGCGTGGCACCTAGTATGGGGCAGGGTCTCAACTTCCCGAGGGAAATCTGGACTGTGGGCCGAGCCACAGCGAAATTAAATCTACTCTGAAGCGAGGCTTGGAGGCTGGGGGCGAGATCCAGAGCCCCCCACCACTGCGGGGACTCTCACCTCCTCCTCATGGGACCCTTTCTCGCCGGCTCGTGGGCCCTCGCCGCGCTCTTGCTTAACAGCCACCACGAAGCCCCCATGCTGTCCAGGAGCCTTGCCACTGGCCGGCCTAGAGTCACAGGACGCCGGAGTCACACCTACCCTCCACACCCGCGGCGGAGCTGGTAGAGTGGAGACCTGAGTCCTGGAAGCAGGGGTCTTTGGGGGTTAGAATCCAGGGGTCGGGTCAGAAGCACTAAAGGAGCCAGTAGGGACCCTGGGAGAGACTGAAGCCACAGGACGCCAGGGTCATCCCAACCCCTCAATCCTCGATGGCAGATATAGCAGCAGCGAAGGGGCCCGACCCCTCCTCCTAGGGAAGCCAGTAGGGGCCCTTGGAAGGAACTAGAGCCGGGCGGGGCGGTGGAGGGGAAGCCTGCGAGGGCCCTATGGGAGGGTCTTCCTAGGTGGCAGGGAGTCAAGATTCTAGGGGCTGGGGTCGAGGAGCTCCGACGGAGGGTGGGCGGGAGCTGAGGTGCAGCCCCGAATGGGCAATGGGAAGGGGAAGTCGCACTCACGCGCCCGCCGCGCCGGGCTGCTTGGGGCCGTGGGACATGGCCGCTCCCGGCCGCACCTGGAACGCAGACGCGTGGCCGAGTAAGGGGCGCCCGAGCCGCCGACGGCGGGGCTCGAATGGGGAGCCCTGGAATGCCGGGCCCGGAGCTCTTGGGGGGGCCGGATCCGGGGACTGGGAGGGCCTCCAGAGCGGGCGCCCCAGGGATCCTTTGTTGGGCGATCGGCCCCCGAGAGGCCCTGATCCTTCCTCCCTGGCCTGGGAGCGTCCCTGTCCCAGTCACGAGACCCCCGCGCCCCCAGCCCCTAGCAGGGCCTCGAGTTCCGCGGCTGTTTTCACCTCCAAAGAAACTTTCGCGGACCTCTCGGCTACTGCGACTCTCCAACCAACCGCCCGGAGCCCGCCCCTGCCGTCCGCTCCGCCCCGCACCGCTCCGCCCCGGCAAGCTAATGATGGCCTCCGTGAGCCTTCGGATTGGGAAGCGCTGTTTCTCTAGGGCGTGACCATGCAGATAAAAGTCGGCGCGCCGATCTGCGATTGGCTAGAGTGGCTCCTGAGCCGCGTGGGAGGTGGATAGGGAAGGCTGCGGGTGGTGCATCAAGTTCGGCTGCGCTCGACCGCTTTCGGGACTAATCAGGGCACTTTGAGGCCTCGCAGGTCGGAGCTTCTTAAAGGGCCAGTAGGTAAAGCTCGGACTCCTCCTCCTCCACTTAGGGAGAGATTCCCGGCTTCTGCAGAACCCGCTTCGGACCCGCCCAAGTAGCCATGGTGACGGGGGTAGGTTGCTAAGGAAGGAGCTAGCATCCCGTAAACCTGGCGGGGAAGTTTACCGTTTATCGACTGGACTTAGGGCCCCGGCGCTCCTCTGTGCCTGGTCCTGCACTGAGCCAAGCGCCCTGGCCAGGAGCTGCTCTCCCTGCTGTGCAATGGGGACACTGACGATGTCCAGGACCTGGAGGCTGGCCTGCTGTGAACCTGAGACCAGGAGCCTGGGTAGGCTGGGGCTGGGGTCAGGACCTAGGCTGGAAGAATTTGGGAAAAGGTTGTGTGACGGAAAGGCTGCTACGACCTCGTGAAGTTGGAGGGGCAGCGGGTTCTGCCCTTGGATCTTGGGGACCCCCAGGCAGTAGCCTTCTCTTCTCATGGCCTGGGCTGGTGCTGCCGCTACTCTCAGCATGCCAGTAGGTCACTAGGTGCTCACGATAAATCCATTAGATCGTAAACGATCCGTTGACATCACCTCCTGCCATCATTTCACTTTGCTGTCCCCTACTTACTCCACACCGGCCTCCACCGTGTTCCTCAAATACATTCATTTTATTCACTCCCACGTCTGAGGCTTTGCGCTTGCTGTTCCTTCCACCTGGCATCGCCTAACGCCAGACTATCTGACTGGCTCACTGCTTGACCTCCTTCAGGTCTTTACTCAAATGTCACCTTCTGAATGAAACTTTCCCAGGCTTGCACCATACCCCATACACCCAGTTTTATTTTGTTTACATATGTCCGTGTCCTCCATATGTCCTGTTTGTTGATTGCTGTATTGCCAGCACATAGAACAGTGGCCATAGGAGCTGCCTAATACATTTTCATTGACTAAATGAATGAATAAATGCATTTCTAAACAGGCAGGTGCAGCTGCTTTCTAAACCATCTGGAAGTCCTCAAAGTGTTACATAAACACAAAGTTACCATGTGATCCAGCAATTCCACTCCTAGGTGTCCACCCAAGAGAACTGAAAACACTTGTCCACACAAAAACCTATGTAAGAATGTTCACAGCAGCAGAATTCACTATAGCTGAAAAGTAGAAAGAACCCAAATGCCCATCAATTGACTACTCGATAACCAAATTGTGATCCAATAGAATATTTTGTGGAGCAATAGAATATTATTGGTCATAAAAAGGAATAAATTGCTGATTCACGCTACAAAATCAGTGAACATTGAAACAGGATGCTCAATAAAAGATGCTAGTCACAAAAGGCCACATAGTGTAAGATTTCATTTATATGAAATATCTAAGAGACAAATCTGTAGAGACAGATAGTGGATTTGTGCTTGCCTGGGAATAAAGAATTAATGGGGAGGGGGATAGGAGTGACTGTTGATGGGATGGAGTTTGTTCTCAGGAGATCAAAATGTTCTAAAATTAGACTGCAGTGAATATACTAAAAACCACAGAATTGTACACTTTAAATGGTGCATTATATGGTATGTGGTTTAAATCTGGCTAAGAAGATGAGCATGCCCTGGAATCTTGACAGACCTGGATTCCTGTTCTGTTGCTTCACCAGCTGTGTGACCACCCATGCCACTCTTGCATCTCTGTGCTCCATTAAAAACAATCTAGCCTGACCAGGCAGTGGCGCAGTGGATAGAGCGTCGGACTGGAAAGCGGAAGGACCCAGGTTTGAGACCTGGAGACCCTGAGGTCGCCAGCTTGAGCGCGGGCTCATCTGGTTTGAGCAAAAGCTCACCAGCTTGGACCCAAGGTCGCTGAGCAAGGGGTTACTCAGTCTGCTGAAGGCCCATGGTCAAGGCACATATGAGAAAGCAATAAATGAACAACTAAGATGTCTCAATGGTAACAAAAAAACTGATGATTGATGCTTTTCATCTCTCTCTGTCCCTCTCTCTGACTCTGTCTCTGTTAAAAAAATTATTTTGGTAACACTGAGGGCAAGACAAATATTCAAATTTTCTAATTACATTTTTTTTTTTTACAGGGACAGAGAGAGAGTCCAAGAGAGGGACAGACAGACAGAAACGAAGAGAGATGAGAAGCATCAATCATCAGTTTTTCATTGTGACACCTCAGTTGTTCATTGATTGCTCTCCCACATGTGCCTTGACCGCGTGCCTTCAGCAGATTGAGCAACCCCTTGCTCAAGCCAGCAACCTTGGGTCCAAGCTGAGGAGCTTTTTTGCTCAAGCCAGATGGGCCTGCACTCAAGCTGGCGAGCTCGGGGTCTCAAACCTGGGTCTTCCGCATCCCAGTCTGACGCTCCATCCACTGCGCCACCGCCTGGTCAGGCTGAGTGACATCTTTTTGTTGCTTTTCATATTATATATAGTATTCCTTTTTTGTTGTTGTTGTTTTCACTGAGGTTTTCTTTTCATTTTCAGATATGAATCAGGTGAAAATTCCTAGATGATAAGTCACACATATTTCGTTTTGTTCACTTATAAACCACCTTTTCTTTTGTACTCATTGATTAGAGAGATGCATCTAACAACAACAAAAACAGCAGGCCAGGCCTTACCAGGGGCCCCGGTTTGATTTCCAGTCAGGGCACATATGAGAAGCAATGAATGCGCAACTAAGTGGAACAACGAGTTGATGTTTCTCTATATATATCAATGGAAAATTAAACAAACAAACTAAAAAACCCAGCAAGCCAGGCCATACATTCTTTTTTTTCTTTTTACAGAGACAGAGAGTCAGGGATAGTGACAGACAGACGACAGGAACAGAGATGAGAAGCATCGATCATTAGTTTTTTTTGTTACCGTTGGGACACCTTATTTGTTCATTGATTGCTTTCTCACATGTGCCTTGACCGCGGGCCGGGCATTCAGCAGACCGAGCAACCCCTTGCTGGAGCCAGTGACCTTGGGTCCAAGCTGGCCAGCTTTTGCTCAAACCAGATGAGCCCATGCTCAAGCTGGTGACCTCAGGATCTCGAACCTTGGTTCTCCATGTCCCAGTCCAATGCTCTATCCACTGCGCCACCACCTGGTCGGGCTATTGTTAAATTATGACAATGAGGCCTGATCTGTGGTGGAGCAGTGGATAAAGCATCCACCTGATGAGGTCACTGGTTCAAAACTTCGCGCTTGCCTGGTCAAGGCACAGATGGGTGTCCATGCCTCCTGCTCCTCCCCCTGCCCTTTTATGTCTTTCTGCACCCCACCCTCACCTCTCTAAAATGAAGAAATAAAAAAAAATTATGATGATGACAAAACCCATTTTCTTACAAAAATACAGTTATCAATTTGAAGTACATTTTTTTTGTTTCAAGTTCAGCAGAATTCACACACATATGTTGTCTGACTATTAAAAATTTGAAAGTATAGCCTGACCTGTGGTGGCGCAGTGGATAAAGCATCGGCCTGGGAACACTAAGGTCGCCAGTTCAAAACCCTGCACTGGTCTGGTCAAGGCATATATGGGAGTTGATGCTTCCAGCTCCTCCCCCCTTTCTCTCTTTGTCTCTTTCTCTCACTCTGTGTCTCCTCTCTAAAATGAATAAATAAAAATAAATTTTTTAAAAAATTGAAAGTATAAGTCAGTATACTAAACAAAAAACTTAGAAATCCTGGCTGGATAATTCAGTTGATTGAAGCATTGTCCTGGTGCAGAAATTGTCATTTCTATTGCCCTGTCAGGGCACACACAGGAGCACCTCAATGTTCCTGTCTTTCTCTCCCTGCCTCTCTAAAAGTAAATTAAAACAAAAACTAGGTAGCACCACCATCAAACTGGAAGACAGAGGAAGATTTGCCCTCTGAGCCCTGCCTCTTGCTTGATTGGCAAGTTTGGTGTTGCCTGGGAAAGAGTTTTTCCGCTTCTCAAGTACCACACAAAGAATTAAGGGCTCTTCCTGCATATTAAAAGAAAAAAAAAAAAAAAGAAAGGCCTGACCAGACGGTGGTGCAGTGGATAGAGTGTTGGGCAGGCCTGAGATACTGCCCACCCACATTCCAACCCCAAGGTCGCCAACTTGAGAATGGGAAGATAGATATGACCCCATGGTTGCTGGTTTGAGCCCAAGGTCGCTGGCTTGAGCAAGGGGTCACTGGCTCAGCTGGAGGCGTCCCTCAACCCTATCCCCATCAAGGTACATATGAAAAGGCAATCAATGAACAACTAAGGTGTCGCAGCTATGACTTGATGCTTCTCATCTCTCTCTATCCCTTCCTTTCTCTAAAATCAATAAAGTAAACATTTTTATTTATTTATTTTATTTTGAAAAAATGTTTTTTTTGAGAGAGAGACAGGCAGGAAAAGAGATGACCTGAGCCATTTTTTAGTGCCTGAAGTGGAGACATCCTCAGCGCCCAGGGGCCAATTTGCTCTAATTGAGCCATGGCTGCAGGAGGGGAGAAGAGAGAGAGAGAGAGAGAGGTAAGAGGGGGAGGAGTGGAGAATTAGATGGGTGCTTCTCCTTTGTGCCCTGACCAGGAATCGAATCCGGGACATCCACAGGCCGGGCCAATATTCTATCACTGAGCAAAGCCAGGACCCATTAATTGCTTTTTTTTTTTTCTTACTTTTTTTTAAAATTTCTTTTTATTTATTCATTTTAGAGAGGAGACACAGAGTGAGACAGAGAGAGAGAGAGAGAGAGAGAGAGAGAGAGAGAGAGAAAGGAGGGAGGAGCTGGAAGCATCAACCCCCATATGTGCCTTGACCAGACCAGTGCAGGGTTTTGAACTGGCGACCTCAGTGTTCCCAGGTCGACGCTTTATCCACTGCGCCACCACAGGTCAGGCTAATTGCTTTCTTATATGTGCCTTGACTAGGGGTTCCAGCAGAGCTAGTGACCCCTTGCTCAAATCAGTGAACTTGGGCTTCAAGCTAGCAACCTCTGGGCTCAAGACAGCAACCATGGGGTCATATCTATGATCCCATGGCCACCATGCTCCAGTTGGCCACCTGGTACTCCAGCTGGTGAGCCTGTGCTCAAGCCACCAACCTAAGGTTTCAAACCTGGGTCCTCAGTGTCCCAGGTCAACACTCTATCCACTACACCACAATCTGGTCAGGCTAAAGTAAATATTTTTTAAAGTGTTAAAAAAAGAAAACAGTATGGAGGGTCCTCAAAAAATTAACAATGGAACTGTATTATGACCCAGCAATTCCAGTTTTGGGTATATATTTGAAGAAACTCAAACACTGGCCCTGGCTGGCTAGCTCAGCTGTAGAGCATCGGCCCGGCGTGTGGATGTCCTGGATTCGATTCCCAGCCAGGGCACACAGGAGAAGCCCATTTGCTTCTCCACCCTTCCCCCTCTCCTTCCTCTGTGTCTCTTTCTTCCCCTCCTGCAGCCAAGGCTCCACTGGAGCAAAGTTGGCCTGGGCCCTGAGGATGGCTCCATGGCCTCTGCCTCAGGTGCTAGAATCTGCAATGGAAGAATGCCCCAGAGGGGCCAAGCATTGCCCCCTGTGGGCATGCTGGATGGGTCCTGGTCAGGCGCATCCAGGAGTCTGTCTCTCTGTCTCCCCGCTTCTTCCTTCAGGAAAAAAAAAAAAAGAAAGAAACCCAAACACTAATTTGAAAGAATATATATGCACCTCTATGTTCACTGCAGTATTCTTTACAGTAGCCAAGCTATGGAAGCAACCCATGTGCCCATCAATAGATGAGTAGATAACAATGTAGTGGTACATATATACAATAAAATATTACTCGGCCATAAAAAAGAATGAAATCTTACCATTTACAACAGCATGGATGGACCTAGAGGGAACTATGCTAAATGAACTAAGTCAGTCAGAGAAAGACAAATACCATATGATTTCACTTATATGTGGAATCTAAAGAACAATATAAATAAACAACAGAAATAGACTACAGATACAGAGAATAGACTAATGATGGCCAGAGGGGAGGAGGTGTTGGGGGACTGGGTGAAAAAGGTGAAGGGAGCCTGACCTGTGATGGCACAGTGGATAAAGCATCAACCTGGAATACTGAGGTCGCCTGTTCAAAACCCTGGGCTTGTCCGGTCAAGACACATACGGGAAGCAACTACTACAAGTTAATGCTCCCCCCCCCAACCCCCCACCTCTCCTTTTTTCTAAAAATCAATCAATAAAAAAAATTTTTTAAAGAGAAAAAATGGTGAAAAGATTGAGAAGTATAGATTGGTAATTACAAAATAGTCATGGGGATGTAAAATAAGAAAGGAAATATAATCAATAATGTTGTAGTAACTATGTGTGGTGCCAGGCGGGTACTGGAAATATCAGGGGAACACTTTGTAAAGTATATGTTTGTCTAACCACTATGCTGTACACCTGAAGCTAATACATAATAAATTGACAGTGAAAAAGAAGCACCTCTCCTTTTCATTATGTTCAACAATGTCTTAACAGAAATGCATCAAATAAATACAGTGTGGAACAAAAGTAGGTTTACAGGTGTTTGTATGGAAAATAATACAATAATAGCCTGACCTGTGGTGGCACAGTGGATAAAGCCGTCGACTTGGGAACACTGAGGTCGCCAGTTCAAAGCCCTGCACTGGTTCGGTCAAGGCACATATGGGAGTTGATGCTTCCAGCTCCTCCCCCCTTTCTCTCTCTCTCTCTCTCTCTCTCTCTCTCTCTCTCTCTCTCTCTCTCTCTCTGTGTCTCCTCTCTAAAATGAATAAAATAAAATAAATTTTTTAAAAAAAGAAAATAATACAATAATTAAATAATAATATGGCCCTGGCTGGTTAGCTCAGTCGGTTAAGAGTGTTGTCTGGTCCTGACCAGGCAGTGGTGCAGTGGATAGAGCATTAGACTGGGACACAGAGGGGCCCAGGTTCGAAACCCTGAGGTCATCAGCTTGAGCATGGGGTTGCTAGTTTGAGCATGGGATCACAGAGCCCAAAAGGTCGCTGGCTTGAAACCCAAAGTTACTGGTTTGAGCCCAAGGTTGTTGGCTTGAAGGTATGGTCACTGGCTTGAGCAAGGGGTCACTTGCTCTTGCTCTGCTGTAGCCCCTCTCCCTCCTGCCCCCCTGTCAAGGCACATATAAGAAAGCAATCCATGAAAAACTAAGGAGCCACAACAAAGAATTGATGCTTCTCATCTCTTTCCCTTCCTGTCTGTCTGTCCCTATCCTTCTGTCTCTGTCTCTGTCACACACACACACACACACAAAGAGTGTTGTCCAGAAACAACAAGGTTTTGGGTTTGATTTCCAGACAGGGTACACATGGGAAGCAACCGATGAATGCACGACTGAGTGGAACAACAAATGAATGCTTCCCTTCCTCTTCCCCTTTCTCCCTTCCTCTCTTTGTGTCTCCAAAAGTCAATTAGGCTGACCAGGCAGTGGCGCAGTGGATAGAGCATTGGCCTGGGATGCGGAGGACCCAGGTTTGAGACCCCAAGGTCACCAGCTTGAGCACGGGCTCATCTGGTTTGAGCAAAGCTGACCAGCTTGGAACCAAGGTCGCTGGCTTGAGCAAGGGGTTACTCAGTCTGCTGTAGCCCCATGATTAAGGCACATATGAGAAAGCAATCAATGAACAACTAAAGTGCCACAACGAAAAACTGATGATTGATGCTTCTCATCTCTCTCCGTTCCTGTCTGTCTGTCCCTATCTATCCCTCTCTCTGATTCTCGCTCTGTCTCTGTAAAAATAAATAAATAAAATAAAATAAAAGTCAATTAATAAAAAAAAAATCAATTCCTGGCTGAACAGCTCAGTTGTTTGGAGCACCCTCCCAGAGCATGAAGGTTGCCTGTTTGATTCCCTGGTCAGGGCACATACAGAAGCAGCTTGATGTTCCTGTCTCTCTCAAAAATAAATAAATAGTACAAGAATGAACCCTGTGTTGTTGTTTTCTTTTTTGTTTGTTTTTCTTTACAGGGACAGAGAGAGAGTCAGAGAGAGGGATAGATAGGGACAGACAGGAATGGAGAGATATGAGAAGTTTCAATCATCAGTTTTTCGTTTTTGACACCTTAGTTGTCCATTGATTGCTTTCTCACATGTGCCTTGACCGCGGGCCTTCAGCAGACCGAGCCACCCCTTGCTGGAGCCAGCGACCTTGGGTCCAAGCTGGCGAGCTTTTGCTCAAGCCAGATGGGCCTGCACTCAAGCTGGTGAGCTCTGGGTCTCGAACCTGGGTCTTCCACATCGCATCCCAGTCCAACGCTCTATCCACTGCACCACTGCCTGGTCAGGCTTGAACTCTGTGTTTTGATACAACTGTAAACCTACCTTTACCCCACCTTGTACTTTTTCTGGGGAGAAATGTCTTGCTACATTTTCTAGGGGGAAAAAGGTGTAGTGTATTTAGTTCAATTCATGCTATCCATTCACTCCCCAAACAGCATGTATGCTATTTGACTTTAAAGCATTCATACATTTATCTAAAAGCATATCCATTTTGCCTGACCAGGCAGTGGTGCAGTGGATAGAGCGTCAGACTGGGATGTGAAGGACCCAGGTTTGAGGCCCCGAGCTCACCAGCTTGAGCACGGGCTCATCTGGCTTGAGCAAGGCTCACCAGCTTGAGCCCAAGGTCACTGGCTTGAGCAAGGGGTCACTCGGTGTGCTGTAGCCCCGCCCCCCACTCCCGGTCAAGGCACATATGAGAAAGCAATCATTGAACAACTAAGGAGCCGCAAAAAAGAATTGATGCTTCTCATCTCTCTCCCTTCCTGTCTGTCCCTATCTGTCCCTCTCTCTGACTCTCTCTGTCTCTGCCACAACTAAAATAAAATAAAATAAAATAAATAAAAGCATATCCATTTTGTCCCCAAATTACAAATAGTTTTTTTTGGCAGCATGAAGCTCTCTCAATTCCTAGCTCTTTTTTTTTTCTTCCAATTCCTAGCTCTTAGTACAACCAGTAACCAGAGGTGTATGAAGGCATATGATTTTATGTTAGTTTCTTTGCATTAATTTCTATGCTTCACTTGGAAATTTTTATAGTGTCAAACCCGGAAGAATGTTCCAATTTGTAGTCCTAGCAACATGAGAGCCATTTAGGATGATTTAAACTTTTTGTTTTTGAAATTAATCTCTTAATGCAAATATTGCCCCAATGCATTTCATTTGTACAAAATTAAATAAAGTGTTTTAAGGTCACCATACTCCCCATTGTCAGCTTGTTACATTTCGTACTAAGTCTTTCACACACAATACAACAACAACACATGTTAGTATCTTAAAGCTGCTTGAAGAAAGCACCACCGATGAGGTGGCTTAAACAACAGAAATCTATTGTCTCACAGTTCCAGAGGACAGAATTCCAAGATCAAGGACTTGGTCTGGATTGGTTCCTACTGAGAGTTGAAAGGGAGAAGCTGTTCCTTTCCCTCTCTTAGCTTCCAGTGGTGTGCTGGCGATCTCTGGCATCCCGTGGCTTGTAGAAGCATCCCCCATATCTGCTTCCTGCTTCCATCTCATACGACATTCTCCCTGTGTGTGTGAGTTTGTTTCCAAATTTCCCCTTTGTATAAGTACAGTCATACTGAACTGGGTCCCAACCTACTCCAGTGTGACAACTAATTCCATCTGCAACCATCCTGTTTCCAAATAAGGTCATAATCTGCATTGTTGGACATTAGGACTTCCTCATATTAATTATAGGGGACACAACACAAAGCACAATACCTGCATACACACGTGCATGCATGTGCATGTGCATGTGCATTTATTCCTATAAAAAATATCAGGTCAGCCTGACTTGTGGTAGCGCAGTGGATAAAGCGTCGGCCTGGGAACACTGAGGTCGCCAGTTCAAAACCCTGCACTGGTCTGGTCAAGGCACATATGGGAGTTGATGCTTCCAGCTCCTCCCCCCTTTCTCTCTTTCTCTCTCTCCCTCTCACTCACTCTGTGTCTCCTCTCTAAAATGAATAAAATAAAATAAAATTAAAAAAAAATATCAGGTCAGCCTGACTTGTGGTGGTGCAGCGGATTAAAGCCTCAACCTGGACTGCTGAGGTCACTGGTTCGAAACCCTGAGCTTGCCTAACCAGGCAGTGGCGCAGTGGATAGAGCATCGAACTGGGACGCAGATGACCCAGGTTCGAGACCCCGGGGTCACCAGCTTGACCGCGGGCCCATCTGGCTTGAGCAAGAGGCTTGCCGGCTTGGACCCAAGGTTGCTGCCTCGAGCACGGGGTTACTTGGTCTGCTGAAGGCCCGCAGTCAGGGCACATGTGAGAAAGCAGTCGATGAACAACAGCTAAGGTGTCGCAACGAAAAGCTGATGACTGATGCTTCTCATCTCTCTTCGTACCTGTCTGTCCCTGTCTATCCCTCTCTCTGACTCTCTCTCTGTCCCTGTAAAACAAAACAAACAAACAAAAAAAAAACCTCACGAAACCCTGGGCTTGCCCAGGCAAGGCACATACAGGAAGCAACTACTACGAGTTGATGCTTCACACTTCTTCCCTCTCTTTCTCTCTCTCTCTCTTTTTCCTCTATCTAAAAATCAATAAGTTAAATTTTTTTTTTTTAATATATGAGGTCAGCACTGCCTGGGTAGCTTGGTTGGTTAAAGCAGGGGTGCTCAATACGTCGATTGTGATCTACTGGTCGGTTGCGAAGGAAGTGTGGGCAGATTGCACGACATTAAAAAGACATTTGTCTTTTGATTGGCATACAGGATAGCCAATCTGACATCTGAACTTTTGACACCCTACGCATGCACGTTAAACCACGCTAACTTGTTCAGTTACATTGCTGCGTAGTTAGCCTTCAATTTATTTAAATACAACAAAGGGTATAAAAATGAGCGCCGTAGCTGGTCCGAGTAAGAAGCCTAAAACCCACCACTTTCATACAGAATGGGAGGGGATTTTTTTCACTATGTCATATTCTAAGTGCGTTTGCGTCATCTGTCAGTGTGCCATTGCTATTCCAAAGAAGGGAAATGTGGAGCGGCTTTTTCGGACTGTTCATAAAAACTATGACATTGACTTTCCTCCGAAAAGAGAACTGAGAAGGAGAAAGGTGAAAGAAGAATACACAATATTAAATAGTAATAATAGTAACTTAAATAATATAGAGAAATAAATTTATGTTTTGCATTTTTATTGTAGGTAGATCATTTTGACTTGGTCATCTTATAAGTAGCTCACAAGCTGAAAAAGTGTGGGCACCCCTGGGTTAGAGCATCATCTAGAAGTATGGAGATTGCTGGTTCAATCCCCAGTCAGTGCACATACAGGAACAAATCGATATTCCACTCTCTCTCTCTCTCTTCCTTCCTCTCACACTAAATCAATCAATCAATATTAAATTAATAAATGAGGTCAGATCTTGTTTTTGTGATCACACTGCCCTCAAGCTGTAAATAAATATCAGCCCGCAAATCTCCTTTTATTGGTAATCTTTTTCCGAGTGCTTTTACTTGTTAGGCGTACAGCAGTGCATCAGTCCCTCTGACACTGGGTAACATTCCACCAAGGGACTGGCCACTGCCTGCTAGTGAAATCTGGCTGATGCACACTAGGGTCCTTCCCAGTGTCACAGCTCCAGCTACAGACCTCCCGGAGCTGCTGTCTGAGGCCCATGGACTGCTTTGCCTGGGTAGTCAGGAAGTCATAGAATTGGTAGGTTGTGGCCCTTCCCATTAAAAATTTTTTTTCCGGTGTGTGTGTGTGTATGTGTGTGTGTGTGTGTGTGTATGTGTGTGTGTGACAGAGATAGAAAGGGACAGGGACAGATAGACAGGGAGGGAGAGAGATGAGAAGGATCAATTCTTTTTTTAATTTTTTTGGATCAATTCTTTTAAAAAAAATTTTTCTTTTTCATTTTAGAAAGGAGAGAGAGAGAAGGGGGGAGGAGCAGGAAGCATTATCTCCCCACATGTGCCTTGCCCAGGCAAGCTCAGGGTTTTGAACCGGTGACCTCAATGTTCCAGCTCTACACCTTATCTACTGCACCATCACAGGTCAGGCAGGATCAATTCTTTGTTGCAGCTCCTTAGTTGTTCATTGATTGCTTTCTCACACGTGCCTCCACCTGCCTCGACCACGGGCCTTCAGCAGACCGAGCAAACCCTTGCTGGAGCCAGCAACCTTGGGTCCACGCTGGCGAGCTTTGGTTCAAGCCAGATGGGCCCACGCTTAAGCTGGCGAGCTTGGGGTCTCGAACCTGGGTCTTCCGCATCCCAGTCCGATGCTCCATCCACTGCGCCACTGCCTGGTCAGGCAAGAGTGACCTCTTGCTCAAGCCTTTGACCTTGGGCTCAAGCCAGCGACCTTGGGCTTTAAGCCAGTGACCTCTGGGCTCAAGCCAGCGACCATGAGGTCATGTCTATGATCCCACGCTCAAGCCAGTGACCCTGTGCTCAAGCTAGTGAGCCCATGTTCAAGCTGGAGGAGCCTGCACTCAAGCCAGCGAACTCGGGGTTTTGAACCTGGGTCATCTGCATCCCAGTTCAAGGCTTCGTCCACTGCACCACCGCCTTGTCAGGTCCATTTAAATTTTAATGCTTATTTGTCAACATGGGGTGATTCAACTCTGTGGTATCCCCTGGAAGAGTTAGGGTGCGGGCAATGCTTTCATAACATCCCTGCTCTTATAGGGCTTCATCACAGTGTGAATTTAATATAGGGGATCACTTTAGTGGGGTGAAAGGCTGAGGGCACAGAAGGGAAGCACAGGGGTAGCAGCTGCTGGAACGAAAGGGAGAGGGGACAGGAGTTGCAAGCATCTGAGGAGAGGGCACCCCCATAGCTCTTGGAGCCTCAGCCACTCTAGGAGGTAGTGCTGACCCCCAGTTGTGTGGCTTGGGCAGCTTCCTGTGCCTCAGTTTGCCCTTCTGTGAAGTGGGACAATAACTGCCTTGTGAGGTCATTGAAAGGACTAAATAAGTTTAATTCAGGCTTGGTCCTCAGAACCAGATCTGGCCAGTCCATGCTACATGAAGCATTAGCTACCCTTGTCCAAGGATCAAATCCCTTTTGCAATGAATTTTTTTAGTGCAGAGGTTCCCATTAGGGATAATTTATTCCTCAGAGGACACTGGCCCATATCTAGAGATGTTTTTAGTTGTCACGACAGGGAGTGGGGGATGTTTCTGGCATTGAGTGGGTGGAGGCCAGGGATGTTACAATGCAAAGGACAACTGCCTGTCAAAAAATGATCTGGTGTCATGTGTCTGCCCCCTGCCACTTATGACCTAAGCCTAAGGACATTTGTGCTGAGCCTCAAAATCCTCCCTCCCCTTCCTCCTCTCACCCCCTCCTCAACCCCTACCCCTGGTCATCCTGGGCCTGAGTCAGAGAGAGAGGATCAAAGGAAACACCCCCAGTCCCCCGTCTCTCCCTGTCTCCTCCCCAGATCTAAGGCTAGACTGGGGCCACCAGGTTATCAGATTTCTGACCAGGGAGAGGGGGCGCAGGTCTGGCGTCAGGGGGCAGCTGGGACGCTCTGGGGAAATCAAAGGTAGTCTTTATCTCTCCTGACCCCAAGCCTGTCTGTCTGTCTGTCCTGTTCCAAGGTTTGGGCATTCATCTCTCTTTCCTGACTTCCCTCCATCTAGGCAGAGCCTTGTCTAATCTTTCTGGAAAATTGAATTTCCCCCTCTTAGTCGGAGCATGTATGCCCTCCACTGGTTGCCCAACCTGCATCTGAGACCTGTCTTAGAATAAACCATTCTACCCCCACCCCCATAGGACTTTTTATCATATCCTCCCATTATCTCTCAAAACCCTACCTTAGGTCCTCAGTGGATGGGTGACCTGGGGGTAAAGTCCTGACTCCTCATCTGCCATTCAATCACCCCTCTGGGTCTCATTTCTCTAGCCAAAGCCCTGGTCATGGGGGACTGGGAGGGTCCAGCTCTGTCCCAGTCCCTCAGACTAGGGGCTTCAAATCTTTAGGGCTCCAGCATTTCTCAGCATGAGGCCAGATCCACTAAATGAATGAGTCCATAAATAAGTTAATGAATGAATGAATGACATGCCTCTGGGGCACCTTCCCAGCTGGGCCCCAGGGTAAGGGGAAGATTTAATTTTCTGCTTTTCCCACAATCAGGGCTAGGCTAAATAGCCATCTCCAACAGGTCCAGACCAAGAGATGTGTTTTGGGCTTCCCCTCTTGCTGATGCTGGGTCTGCGCCAAAGGGGCTGCTAGGATGATCCTCTGGGTTCCTGCCCGACACAGGAAGCTGATAGAAGAGTGAACATTGAGCCACTTTTTCCGTTCAGGTGGACTATCCCCTACCTTTGAATAAATGACTCAAAGATGTTGGAGATCATATGTTGCACAGTCCTCTGGCAAAGGACGCCAGTCTGAGCCTTAGTTTTCTTATCTGGAAAATGGCATAAAGTGATGTAAAATCTCTTGGGAGTGTCGTAAAGGAGGAAATAAATAAAAATAAAAAGCCTAGGCTAGTTTTTTGTGGGTTTTTTTTTTTTTTTTTTAGCGATAGAGACAGAGACAGAGAGGGACAAACAGGAAGGGAGAGAGATGCGGAGCATCAATTCTTCGTTGTGGCTCCTTAGTTGTTCATTGATTGCTTTCTCATATGTGCCTTGACCACGGGGGTACAGCCGAGCCAATGACCCCTTGCTCAAGCCAGCAACCTTGGGCTTCAAGCTAGCAACCTCAGGGTTTTGAACCTGGGTCCGCTGCAGCCCAGGCCAATGCTCTATCTACTGTGCCACTGTCTAGGCAAGTATTTTTAAAAGTCACTTTTCATTTCTTCACTTGATCTTAGCTAAAAGGCGGAGAAGCAATGCCTTTCATTTATTCTGGCGAAATCTAAAAGGAGTTTGACTTGCAGGAAGGAAAGAATTGAGGTTCTTATCTCTCCTTATCCCTTTATCTCCTCCAAAGTGGTTTATCATTATCTCCCCTCTTCTCTTGCTAGGTTCTCTCTCTTGAGCCTGCCTGACCCCACTCACACCCGTTTCTCAGGCTTCTTTTCTTTCTTTTTAAAAACTTATCTATTGGCCCAGGCTAGTTGGCTCAGTGGTAGAGCATCAGCCTGGCATATGGATGTCCCGGGTTCAATTCCTGATCAGGACACACAGGATAAGCGACCATTTGCTTCTCCACCCCTCTTTCTCTTTCTCCTCCTGCAGCCATGGCTCTATTGGTTCGAGCACATATGCCTGGGTGCTGAGGATGGCTCGGTGGAACCTCCACCTGAGGCACTAAAAATAGCTTGGTTGAAGCATGACCTCAGATAGGCAGAGCATTGTCCCAAGACGGGGCTTGCCAGGTGGATTCTGGTTGGGGCGCATGCCGGAGTCTGTCTCTCTATCTCTCCTCCTCTCACTTGGAAAAGAAGAAAAAAATTTATTGATTGATTTTAGAGAAAGAGGAAGGGAGAGAGAGAGAAAGAAAAAAAAACATTGATCTATTTCTATATGTGACCTGACCTGGGATTAGGGATCAAACTTTTGCATATCAGGAGGACACTCGAACCAACTGACCTATCTGGCTGGGGCCAGACTTCTTTCCATAAAAGAGTGTGTGTTTTAGTGAATTGTCTATGTCAGTGTGGGGGTTGGGCTGGACACCATTTGGGCTGTCTGAGCCTCAGGTTTATAAGTGGGTTTCTGTCTAAATTTCTAATTCTTTGCCTGTATGATCACCATTCACTTATTTGACAGATATTTATTTTTTATTTTAAATTTAATTAAATAGCCTGACCTGTGGTGGTGCAGTGGATAAGCATCGACCTGGGAACACTGAGATCGCCAGTTCAAAACCCTGCACTGGTCTGGTCAAGGCACATATGGGAGTTGATGCTTCCAGCTCCTCCCCCCTTTTCTCTCTCTCTCTCTCTCTCTCTCTCTCTCTCTCTCTCTCTCTGTGTGTGTGTGTCTCCTCTCTAAAATGAATAAAATAAAATAAAATAAATTTAATTAAATATATTGGGTAACCCTGGTTAATAACATTATATAAACATTAAGTGTACAACTTTATAATCCGACCTCTGTGTATGTCACTGTGTGCTCACATCCCAAAGTCTGGTCTCCTTTCCTCACCATGGATTTTATCTGCTTTACCCTTTTTGTCCTCCTTCAACATCCTCCCTTCTCACAACTACCATTCTGTTGTCTCAGATATTTCTTGAGCTCCTACTATGTGCCAGGCATTGCTGGGGACAAATGCAAGAACTAAGACTGCCCTGGTCCCAGCCTCCATGTGGATCATAGTCCACTGGGCAGACAGTTACAGCTGGGAGGGGGAGAGAGCAGATATCAGGGATGTGATACAGGCAGCCCAGGGCACTGTGGGAGCACAGAGTAATAACTGACAGGGGACAAGGATTTTTGGCTGAGAATATTAACAGCTAACACTTCTGTCCTGGCTGGGTAGCTTAGTTGGCTAAAGCATCATCCTAATATGCAGAGGTGGATTTAACGGCGGGCGCACCAGGCACGCGCCCTGGGCCCCGACTTCTGAGGGTCCCACAAAACCCCAACTTTACACTCTTTTCTAATGTAAGGGGCCCAATATTTTCTTCTGTGCCAGGGGCCTCAGCTGACCTTAATCTGCCTCTACTGATATGCCAAGGTTGTGGGTCCCATCAGAGCACATACAAGAATCAAACAATGACCATATAAATAAGTGGAACAACAATCAATGTTTTTATCTACCCTCTTCTCTAAAGTCAATTTAAAAAAGTTTATTCGATTCCCAGCCCAGGCACACAGGAGAAGCTCCCATCTGCTTCTCCACACTTCCCTCTCTACTTTTTCTCTATCTCTCTCTCCTCTTCCTGCAGGCAAGGCTCCATTGGAGCAAAGTTGGCCCCGGTGCTGAGGATGGCTCCAGTTGCAAAGGCGCAACACCCCAGATGGGCAGAGCATCGCCCCCTGGTGGGCATACTGGGTGGATCCCGGTGGGGCACATGCGGAAATCTGCCTCTCTGTCTCCCACTTAAGAAAAAAAAAAGTTTAAAAAGAGCTAATACTTTTTTTTTAAGACAGAGGAGAATCTGTCAATTTTTTAAAAAATTATTTTTATTTATTTATTCACTTTAGAGGAAAGGGAGAGAGAAAGAGAGAAGGGGGGGGAGAAGCAGGAAGCTTCAACTCCCGTATGTGCCTTGACCGGGCAAGCCCAGGGTTTTGAACCAGCAACCTCAGCATTCCAGGTCAATGCTTTATCCACTGTGCCACCACAGGTCAGGCAAAAAGAACTACTACTTTTTATCACTCTTAACATACTACACCCAGTCTAGAGCTGAGGAGACTGAGGTCCCAGGAAGTTAAGGGTCTTATCCTCTTATCCTAGCTAGGACAGCTAGGAGGAGGGCTGGTCTGGACTCCATGATTCTGGCCATGCAGGTTTAAAACCACTGCTGGAGGAGGCCTGGAGGCTCAGGCAGGGGACAAGGGAACGTTTGTTGGAACTTGAAACCGCTGGCGCGATGACATAGTCTGGGAGGAGAGTTGGAGGGCAGAGAGGGGTCCAGACCACTAGACTTCTGAGCGCAAGCACCCTCTCTGCTCTTGGTGTATTTCTGGCCTGTGAAATAGGAGGCGGACTCCTGCCCAGCTGGGATGAGAAAATCCACCTGGGGCGCTTGGCACAGTCGGCGTTCGTTAAATGCCAGCTGGTGTTATTATGATGATTATCCCATTATTATCCTTAAAAACTAATTAATTAGAACTAATACGTCTTCTCCTTGTCCAATTGGGTCTCTTTCGTCTGGGAATCCACCAGACCTCGTGGAGAAATGAGCTGGGGCTCAGACCTCGCCCTAACCCACGCCCCAACCCACCCCATTCTCCCCAGTCCACATTTGGCCTCGTAAAGCTGTGGATTGCTGGGGTGGTGCGGGCCTGGCAGCTGGATTCTGGGTGGTGGAGACCCTTGCCTTACCCCCAATTTCGGTGGTGAGGGGGTCCCACAATCCCAGGACCGTAGAGCGCTAGGACCACGCAGTTCAGTTTGCTCCGGGTGTGAAGGTTCTACTAACCAAGAGAACACGCTCATCTCCCCGATGATTGGCTTTCCGGCCCCGGTACACGATCTCGATTGGTGGAGAAAGCCGCTGCTCCTGAGATGCCCCGCCTTCGAACCTTAGTCTCGGGTTCACCGGCTCGGCTGCCGCAGGCGCTTTCGGCGGGGCGGACGAGGCCGGTGCGGTCTGTGGCTGAGAGAGAGTGGTATCCACGGCCGGGTTCAAGGTCCCGTTAGTGGTGCGTTCGACGTCCCGGCCCGAGCCCGGAGTGCCACCATGGGCCCGGGGCCCCCGGCGGCCGGAGCTGGGGCACCCCCGCGGCCGTTGTCGTTGGCGGCGCGGCTGAGCTACGCCGTGGGCCACTTCCTCAACGACCTGTGCGCGTCCATGTGGTTCACCTACCTGCTGCTCTACCTCCACTCGGTGCGCGCCTACAGCTCGCGCGGCGCCGGGGTGCTGCTGCTGCTTGGCCAGGTGGCCGACGGGCTCTGCACGCCCCTCGTGGGCTATGAGGCCGACCGCGCCGCCGGCCGCTGCGCCCGCTGCGGGCCGCGCAAGACCTGGCATCTAGTTGGTAAGTCGCGGCCCAGCCGTCCCTATTCATCTGCATCCCTGTTGGGTTGAGCCTCCCCCTCCATGTCTGCCCCAGAGCCTGAGCCTACCCCGTCTGCTTAACTCACTGTCCCTCTTCTGTCTCTCTGTCCCATGGTTTCAACCTCCCCCCATCCCCGTTGTCTGTAACATGGCCTGAGTCTCCTCTGTTTGTCTTCCCCTTGTCCTAAGTCTCTCCCCTCCATCTGCCTCATTGCTGCTGTCTGACCCGTCAAGCCCCCTTCATCTATCTAACTTGGTGTGATCCTCCAGTGTCGCTTCCCTTTGACCCCTGGGGGCTCCCTGAACCATCATCAGGTTGGGTCTGACTGCCCAGCGCCTCCTCTGTCAATCTGTCTAGTATGGCTTGACTTTCCCATCTCTCTGCCAGGGTGACCACCAGGACAACTTGGTCTGAGGGTCAGACTGTCTAGAGCCCCCTCTGTCTGTTTATTCCCCCAGTACTCTATCCATCCCCTCTCCCATCTCAAGCAACCTGGCCCTTGGGCATTTTGAGGGAGCCAGGGCAACTGAGAGATGGGGGCAGGTGAGACAGAAAGGTCTGAGGTCTGTGCCTGAGTAATGAGGATGGGGTCTGCAGGGCAGGCAATGCGTTGTCCTCTGGCCTGGGGCCTTTACCCACCTAGAGTGTTATCAGGGAGGGTAGGAGACAGGTCCCCGGGGGTGGGGGGAGGGTTGGGGCACCCTGCCTTGTGCACTGGTGATAAGGCCTGCATTCATGCGTCCCTTCTCTTCTTACTCTGGCCCTGGGCTTTGAGATTAGCTCTGGACACTTTCTCTGCTGTTCCTCCCCTGGCAGGAGTGCCCACCACATCCTGGCATTGGGGACCTGCTGGGCATTTCAGAAGGCAGGGCCAGGAATCCTGCCATTTAGGGAATTCTGGACAGCAGCTTTCTGGAAGGAGGAGGGGGTGGCTGGTGTCTTCTTGCCCTTGGAACAATGACTGGGAAGACAGTGATTTGCCCCAGGCCCTCATGGATGACATTTTTGTACTATGTAGCAGATCTCCGATTTCCAAGTGGCCCTAGGGTGACTGGTATCACTATGGCCACATCCCAGGCTGGATTTCAGGTTTGTCAGGTGCTTTAGTATGCTGAGATTGTTCTTGGGCCACTTTGGACTGCAGGACACTCAGACCAGTGACTGCATCATCTGAAAATAGACATTTGAGGTGTTCCTCTTTCAGCTGGTGTTGGAGTTTGCTTGCAGAGCTGACCCCAGGGTCTCAAAGGCAGTTGTGTTTTTTTTTATAATAGTAGGGTCAACTCATTGACATGTATATAAGGTATTTCCTGGGCCAGAGAGATGTGTGGGGTAGTGGGGAGGGCTGTTTTAGGCGGCGTAGGGTGTTGGCAGGGGAAACCTTTCCAAGGAGATGGAGCCAGTGTTGGGAAGGTAGCCCTGGCAGAGGGCACTTCATGTGCAAAATCCCTGAGGTGGGACCTGTTACCCAGCTCAGAGCCTCCAGGGCCATTTGTAGTCTGAGGCCTGGGATTCTGTAAGGGTCCCACCTGACCCCACAAAGAACTTGATTCCCCCTACAGAGGCAGGGGTTAGGTGGACTAGAGACATTTTTGTAAATAAAAAACTGAAGAATTTGTGTTTATGCAAAACAGACCTGGGGGCTGAGTTGCTCTGACCAGACAACAGGGTCTACTCCACCTATACCCCTTTCCCGTTTTGAGGTGGAGGACCTGTGGGGACAGAAAGTGGAGGTGGCCCCTCGTGATAGCTGATAAGGTGGCTTGAGCAAGTCACCTTGGCAACAATGCCCACTTCTCTATTTGCCCCTGAGTCTGTGGGTGGTAGTGATGAACTCACTCTTTCCCTTAACAAGCCCTCCCAGTTCCCCCCTCTAGCTTAGGAAGGACCATCAGAGAGAGATGTAGATATTCCTGGGGTTCCAAGCTGGGATAGGTGCATAGACTGGGCTTCATAAGAAAGAAGCAGAGTTCTGGAGAACAGGACATTGCCTTTGGGTGTGTTTTTTTTTTAACTTTTATTTATTCATTTTAGAAAGGGGGGGCGCGAGAGAAAGGGGGAGGAGCAGGAAGCATCAACTCCCATATGTGCTTTGACCAGGCAAGCCTGGGGTTTCAAACTGGTGATTTCAGCATTCTGGGTGGGTTGACGCTGTATCCACTGTGTCAACCTGATGGGGACTCAAGGAGGGCATGTAACCACAGGTCAGGCGCCTTTGGGGTTTTGAAGTACGAATAGAAGTGTGTGTACGTGTGTGTGTGTGTGTGTGTGTGTGTGTGTGTGTGTGTGTGTGTTTTAAAAGGGCTTGTGCAAAGGTGTGGAATACTTTGTCTTTGAAGCTGCTGAGGTAGGAAGTAGCTCAGAGTAGTACGAGCTCCCACTTTCACACCTTAACTCTCAACTCTCTGATCTACCTCAGGAAGCAGATATTTCCATTTTCTGCATTTTTTGGAAACAGAGACCCAAGAGGCAAAAATCACATGCCCAAAGTCTCCGGGGCAGGCAACCCAGCTCCAACAATGGTTAAGCGGTCTGAACAGCGCCAGGGTGGGATCCAGCCAGGGCAGCACATTCTTCTGACCAGAGTCTGCAGTTGTTGGTGCCTGACCCTGCTCAGGATGTCCCTCCCAGTTCCAGAGAAAGAGATAGGCTAGTTTTGGTTTCATTTCCTCATTTTAGGGCTGTGAGTGGGCCCAGGATCTGGGGATGAGGTCACCTCCGAAGCCTGGGGGAGGAGGGAAGTCCAACTGCCAGACTCCTTCTCCTTCTGGGAGTAGGGATAGGAGGAAAAGTGACTTAGATAGACCTGGTCCTTACCCCAACAGGCGCACAGGCTGGTGGGATAGGTAGGCAGGAAACAAGCAAATAGACAAAAGAATTCCCATGTGTGCTAAGGGGTGAGAAGAAAAGCAAGCAGGTCCAGAATAGAGTGTATTGAGTGGTGAGGGGACTGTTGGTGACTGAGCTGGTCAGGAAGGGCTTCTTTGAGAAAGTGGCATTTGAGTTGAGCCCTGAGGGATGAAAAGGAGAGGAGCATTCCAGACAAAGAGCACAGCATGTGCAAAGGTCCTGAGGCAGGACTGTGCCTAGTGTGTTGGAGGAACAGCCAGGAACTCTGTGTGGTTGGATCAGAAAGAGCGAGGGGGAGAGAGGGAGGAGGGTAGGATAGAGAAGGGATGGGGGCAGGTTATGCAGGGCCTTGTGGGCCTCAGGGAGGACTTGGGCTTGTTCTGAGATATTGGAATGTTTGCCATGGAGAGGTTCCCTTATGAGCTGATGGGGACTCAAGGAGGGCATGGTCCAGCATATCCTGGCCTCCTGACTCCTGCTGGCCCCACAGTATCTTTGATTAGAACTGGGGAAGAAAAGACTTGCTCCTGGGGCAAGACAGAAGGGAGAAGTTGTGGGTGTAAATAGTGTGTCTGTGTGGGTAGTTTTTCAGGGGACCCCACAGTACCCTTTCAACCTGTTGTGTGACCTCAGACTCTTTGTGCTTTAGTTTCCTCACCTGTCATTAGGTGCAACCCTGGGGAGCCCTGGACTGAGAGAGAGAGAAACATCTATTTGTTATTCCACTTATTTATGCATTCATTGGCTTATTCTTCTATGTGCCCCGATTGGGGATCAGACCTGCAAACTTGATGTATCAGGATAATACTCCAATCACCTGAACAACCCAGCCATGGCCATGGGAGGCCCCATTCTTGCTCCTTGTTATAATCTGGCCATACGTCCTGGTCCTGCCCCCTCACCTGTTCTGAGTCTCTATTGGACAAAAGGGGCATATAGCTTGGACTGGTGGGTAGAGTCCAGGCCTCTCTGTCCTGTTTGACTTCTGGGTGGCCCCAGACATACTTCAGTTCCATTTGTCACAGGGGCCATAAGCCTGGGGCAGCCTGGGCTGCTCATCTCACACACCTCATTGTGACTTTGGGAGGGTCGCTAGCCTTTTCTGTGTCTCTATTTTGTTTCCATCTGGTCATACCCCAGGGCAACATGGGCCACTTTGGGAAGGCCTGGTGATGTGATCTCCCCTTGCTCTGCCCATCCACAGGCACCACCTGCGTCCTGCTCTCTTTCCCCTTCATCTTCAGTCCCTGCCTGGGCTGTGGGGCAACCACACCTGAATGGGCCGCCCTCCTCTACTACGGGCCTTTCATTGTCATCTTCCAGTTTGGTTGGGCCGCTACGCAGATTGCCCACCTCAGCCTCATCCCCGAGCTCGTCACCAATGACCATGAGAAGGTGGAGCTCACAGCTCTCAGGTACTACGTTGGCAGGGCAGAGTGGGGAGGGCACACGCACAGCAAGCGAGGACAGGGGACCCAGGGCCACCTCTGTGTGAGTGTCTGCTTGGCTGTGTGGCTCTGGGACTCTCAGCCCCAGCTTATACATCTGTAATGTGGTATGTCAGTCATCTGCTGCTGTTTGTGTAACAAATGACCATAAAGCAGCTTCAAGCAGCGTGTGTTTAAGTTATGGTTTCTATGGGTTAGAAATCTGTCTTGGTTTAGCTAGGTTTTCTGTTTCAGTGTGTCTCGAAGTTTCAGTCAAGGCGATGGCTAGAGCTGGTCTCATCTGAGGCTTGGGGTCCCTCTACCCTGCTCATGTGGTTGGTGGCAGAATTCATTTTCTTACAGATGTAGAGCTCCAGGTGTCTTGCTGATTCTTTGACAGTAGCAGAAGAGTCAGATCTCAGGGATGGCTTAAGCCAGTGTTTTTCTTCTTCTTCTTCTCTTTTATGCGAGACAGAGACAGAGGATCAACTTGTAGTTGTGGCACTCTTAGTTATTCATTGATTGCTTCTCATATGTGCCTTGACTGGGGGTTCCAGCCAAGCCAGCGACCTTGGGCCTCAAACCAGCGACCTTTAGGCTCAAACCAGTGACCATGGGGTCATATCTATGATCCCATGCTCAAACCAGATGAGCCCATACTCAAGCAAGGAACCTTAAGGTTTTGAATCTGGGTCCTCAGTGTCCCAGGTCATTGGCTCTATCTATTGTGCCACCACCTGGTCAGGCAGGCCAGTGATTTTTAATTGCTTGTCTGCAAACTGGTGTCAGTCCGTCAGAAATTCTGTGCCAGTACATGCAAGAGTTAATCACCCTGATGGTGTATGAAGATTATAGACCTAGTGATCTTAGTCGAATTTGTTTATGCTCAGGGTGATTTCTGCCTTAGTGGTTCCTGAAATAATTCTATTTTCACTGGTCCCCAAGTGTAAAAAGGTTGAAAACCAGTAGCTTAAACCCTTTTTTCTAAGAAGCACCTAAATAGGTCAGGCCTACCCAGGATAATCTTTAATTACATCTGCAAAAATACCTTCACCTGTGTCGCAGAAGTTGGCACAGATTCTATCCCCAAGGGGAGGGGCTTAAGTAGGGCAGGACTAGGACCTGGAAGTCTCCGGGGCCATCTTAGAATCTTACCAGCTACGCATGCATAAAGTTGATGCCCAGCTTATCCACCACTTGCTTGAGGTGTTAAGGTTATTCTAGATTTGATGATCACAGGAGCATTTACGGAGCACTTGCCGTAAGCCAGGCACAGTTCTAGGCCCTTCACATAAATTATCTTCTTTGATTCTCACAAGAAACCCAGGCTGTCATGTGCCTAAGGCCAGAGTGCCTATGGGACATGTGCAGTAGGAAAAAGGTACAGGAGATGACAGTTCCAACCATAAGGGACAGCATATGTGAGTGTGGCCAGTGTTGCCAGACCTCAAAGAGCCTGGCTTAACTGGCACCAGGTAAATGCATGTTACTCTTGCTATTAGGGTATTGTCTTTGTTAAGGGTCCCGCCTGTCTGCAACTCAGCCTGTTTGGCTCCAGTCTGGCCTCCTCCTCTACCTTTGAGTTCCCCATTATAGCCAGGAAATGCAGCACTAATGACAGGGATTGCTCAATGCCTGGGCCCCTGAGGGCCCCAGAGGATAGGAGACAGGCTAAGGCAGACCAAGTTCTGGTGTGTTTTCTACATGCAAGTGCTTTAGCGTCAACCTTGTGTCATCTTCACTGTGACCTCGGGATAGTATTTGTATTGTTCTCACTTTTAGAAAGGGAAACTAGTCCTGATGAGGTCCAGAGGCTGTTCCTACCCTGCTCTTGTCAGTCCCTGGAGGGACTTTACTCCAGGGCTGCAGGCAGGAGCCTTGGATGATTCTAGACCTTGCCTTGCTGAAGCCCAGAATCTGGGTACCAGAAATTCCAGAGTCTTCGCTATCGAGCATCTTGGGTTCTCAGACTTGGGCTGTAGCCCTGATTGAGCCCTGCTTTGCTGAGTCTCTGTATCCCAGTCGTCTGTCATGGTGGTTGAGGGTCAGAATTGTAAATCATCATATAACTTGCAGGCTAGGGAGTTGGAGCCAGCAGGGGAACCCTGGGGCCATTCAAGGTTCAGTGGCTGAAATTTCCCTTGGGCCAGAGGTTCACCAAATGCCACATCAGCTTTGCCTGTATGGCTGCCTGGGAAGGAAGTAGCCATGTGGTTTTCTGTGCTGCTGTGCTGAACCCTTACCTGTCCACACCAGGTACGCCTTCACTGTAGTGGCCAACATCACAGTCTATGGTGCTGCCTGGCTCCTGCTCCACCTGCAGGCCTCTCCACGCACGGGGTCCATCCAGGATGTTACTGACCAGCTAGGGGTCCAAGATGTGCCAGTGTTTCGGGTGAGTTGGGGCTGGGGTGGGGGACAAGGATGCTGCTGGCAGAATGGACATTGCCCCAGGTCCTGAACTTGGAACTCGGGCTATGGGAGCTACTACTGACCCCTCTCCTGCCGGACTCCCAGAACCTCTCCCTGTTGGTGGTGGGCATTGGAGCCGTCTTCTCATTGCTGTTCCACCTGGGCACCAGGGAGAGGTGCCAGCAGCTAGCAGAGGAGCCAGATGAACACAGCCCCTTGTTGGCTCCCACCACGGCCCGCCCCTTGCTGCTCTGGAAACACTGGCTTCGGCAGCCAGCCTTTTACCAGGTACATCTTGAGGGGAGAGAGGGGTGGAATTGATGTCTCCCACCTGGCCTTTACTATGTGAACTACAGGCAGGGATGGCCAATAAAGCAAACAGCAGATTTTCTATTCCACAGACAGGGCAGACATTGCTATTCAATTATTGCTCTCTTTTCCACCTGGCCAGCTATTGTCACTAATAGTGGGTCAGGTGACAGCTGCAACTAGGTCCCTAGTGTCCGCTACTGGTGGGAGTGGAGACGGGCCCTGTCTGACCCCTGAACCAGTCCCTCTGTCTGTCCATAGGTGGGCTTGCTGTACATGAGCACAAGGCTCATTGTGAACCTGTCCCAGACATACATTGCCATGTACCTCACCTACTCCCTCAACCTGCCCAAGGTGAGCTGGGTAGGGTGGCCCAGGGGTGTGGGGTAGGATCTGAACCCAAGGAGCTCCACCTGACACACCTTTGCCCACTCTGCCCCAACAGAAGTTCATCGCCACGATCCCGTTGGTGATGTATCTCAGCGGTTTCTTCTCCTCCTTCCTCATGAACCCAGTCAACAAATGGATCGGGAGGAATGTGAGTGTGTGGGTCAGTGGGGAACAGTGGGGGAATATCACAGATAAGGATCCTTGGAACTCAGATGCACAGAACCCAGGTGACTCCAAATCTTGGCCTCTACACCTTGTAGATGTCCTGTGTCTTAGACCCATGTTCTAGAATCCTGGCTTCTGAGGGTCTTGGGGCTACAGAGCTCTAGAATTTTCTGTGATAAGCAGTTTACTAGTCAGGGTGGCTTCGAGTACTTACATGGCAGGCATGACCGAAGAACTGAATGTTTCATTTTATTTAATTGGCTTGCATTTAAGATGTAAGTAGCCATCTATCTGTAGAATGTCAGTTCCCTGGTAACATCAGAGTTGGGGGACTTTTTAGGGATGGGCCAACTTGACCCCCTTACTCTCTGGGATTCGGGGCAGTGGATTGAATACCAAAGAGGCCTTCAGGCTAGGAGCTGCACAGTGAGAGGGGCCTGCTTCTGGTCTCTTCTGCAGATGACTTACTTCGCGGGTCTCCTGGTGATCCTGGCCTTTGCGGCCTGGGTGGCACTGGCAGATGGGCTGGGTGTGATGGTGTATGCAGCAGCCGTGATGCTGGGCATTGGCTGTGCCACCATCCTTGTCACCTCACTGGCTATGACAGCTGACCTCATTGGCCCCCACACGGTAGGGCTGGGGTGCAGGGCTGGGTGGTGGTTGGGGCCCAGGGCCCAGGCCATAGGTGCTGACCTTCCTGCCTGTGTCCTCCTAGCACAGTGGAGCCTTCGTGTATGGTGCCATGAGCTTTTCAGATAAGGTGGCCAATGGGCTGGCAGTCATGGTCATCCAGAGCCTGCACCCCTGTTCGTGAGTATGACTCATTTATTAACTCATTTAATAAAAGTGTCCTGAGTGTGTGCTAGGCACTGCTGTAGCTCTAAGGATTTGGTGTGGACAAGAGATCCCACCCTGGTGGAGTTCACAGGCCTAGGACACCTGTTTTTTTCTGACCTCAGGCACTTCGTTTATTCATTTAACAAACCCTGAGTCTATTGTGTGCAGATTCTGAAGACACACCAAATAGGTATATTGGGGGAATGTAAGTGGACAGTGCTACAGGGTAGCTGGAATCTGTGTCACCCAGACTCTCAGAACCCGGGGTTTCAGATCTGTATGATTTTGGATCACTGAGTTTTTGCTTTATCTGGTCCTCTGTCATCAATGAGCTAGGGGTAGACCAGCCACATTAATCATAGGAATATATGTGTGATCTAGACCAGTGGCCAGGGGTGTGAGACATCACATATGGAGGCCTGACTAGTACAGGAGGTCAGGGAGGACTTCGAGGAGGTAACATTGGTCCTGAGATCTGGTGGATATCAAGGAATACTACGAAATGGAGAGAAATAGCCAGTACAAAGGCCCTGGGATAGGACCAGGCTTGATGTGTTGGAAGACAGGGTGGAGACCCATGTGACTGCAGCAGAGTGAGTGAAGAGGAGTGAGGGTGGGGAGAGGTTGGGAGCAAGGCAAGCAGGGCCTTGTGGGGGACTTGGGCTTTTACCCCAAGGGAGTTGGGAGCAGTGGAGGGCTCTGGGAAGAGGACGGGAGGCCTATCACAGGTGTTCATAGGCACCCACTCGTGGCTGCCTTTGGGAGAACACTCTGGAATGTGAGGGCTGGAGCCTGGGGACCAGGGTGAAAGCATCTATCAACACTGGTCCAGGTGGGTAATGATGGGCTGGACCAGGTGGAGGTAGAGGAGGGAGCAGTGGCCAGATTCCCTGAGGAGCCCCACCTGACTTTGAAGGCAGAGCTGGCAGTATTAGCTAAAGTGCTAGGTATGGGAGGAAAAAAGGGGATCAAGGGTGACCCCCAGGTTCTGGCCTGAGTGCTTGGAAAGATGAGGCTGCTCAAGGTCCCCACAACTGTCCATTCACCTGCTCTGTCCTCCCCTACCCAGCTCGGAGCTCTGCTGCAGGGCCTGTGTGGGCTTCTACCACTGGGTGATGGTGGCTGTGACAGGTGGCGTAGGTGTGGCTGCCACCCTCTCTCTGTGTAGTCTCCTTATCTGGCCCATCCGCCTGCGGAGCTGTAAGTTGTAGACATCCCCTTCCATTCCCAACCTGGCCATGGGTGAGAGGTCTGGGGCAGGCCCTACTCTCACTAACCCTACCTTATTTCTCTCTTGCAGGAGTTCTGGAGCCCAACCCTGACATTCTCCCATGGCCTCCCTCCCTATGCAAATAAGCCATAACTGTGCACATTCCATGGCCTGCAACTCTGGTCCCCAACCCTTGCCTTCCTTGCCTTCCTTGCCTGGCTGCAGGGATGGTGGGTGAGGACAGCATGGGCTGAATGCCAATGGCTCATCTCTGCTGGGGCAAGACACCTCACTAGGCCCTCTGGTATCCAGGGGCCCATAGGTGTGGGGTTGGCCAAGCCTAACTATAACGGATGACTTGGGGTGCCCTCTGTTGCATGGGGTCAGGATGTGAAGGTTCTGGGGCCAAGGGCTGCCCTGAGCTCAGCCCCAGCTCCACTTCACCCCTGGCCCAGCTGGAATCTCCATGGCACTGCTGAATGATTAAAGCACCACTCACAGTGATGACTGGCCTCAGCTGTCTGCCTGAACCTGTGATGGGAAGGGCAGCGGGGCTCCTGCCCTGGACCTCTGGTTGCTGGGGTCTTGGCTAACTCCCTTTACTTGACCAACCAGTGCCCTGGTCCCCAGATGTGAACAGACACCAGGGGAGAGGTGCAGCGTCCCCACAGAGAGACGGTCTTTATCAGAGAGTGGGCGTGGGCATGGGTGGGGGCTGCCGGCCAGTGGATGGGCAGTAGGGTTCCAGGTTCCACTGCCGGTAGTTCTGGGCTGTGTAGCGTGGACGCTGCAGTGCCGACAGGTAGGGCACGTAGTCTGACACACACCCCAGTGGCTCTACCCCATATTGGTGCCTGTTGACCACTGTGGAGTAAGACACAGGTCAACTTCTGGCTCCAGCTTCCTGGACCCAGGCAGTTTCAACTCCACCCCTTGACCCCTGTGATGCCAGCCTCACCATATTCCTTGCCCCAGATGGGTCTGTCTTGCCACAACATGGTCCCCCACCTCGTGCTGGGGGTCCTGTACTGGGCAGGCACGATGGGGTCATACCAGGCAGTCTCCCGGAGGTGCTGGGTGTAGGCTGCAGGTAGAGTCAAGGAGAAGGTCATCTCCGGCCCTTATCCTCCCCTCAGGGCTGGCCTTGGTCAAAGCAGGTGGCCAGGCACTCACCCAAGGGCATGCTGTGCTTCTGGTGGCTGTAGCATCCATGCCAGCGGGTGTAGGCCTCTCGGTAGGGGCTGTCCAGGGCCCTTGGGAGCGTGTACCAGGCTTCGCGGGAGTCCGAATTGGTTAGGCCTGTGTACCACAGCTGGCCAGCTGAGTCACGTCCCATGGGTGTGCATTCCCAGCGCACTGCCTGCTTGATGGCGGGTGTCCAGCGGGGCCCCTCCAGGGACAGGTAGTCATCACTAAGGGTTGGGGGAGGGGATAGGGGCTAAGCCTGTGACCATCCCCTGCCCCTTTCTGAGCCATAGCTTGCTCATCTCTAGAATGGGCCTTTTACCCTCACTGCCACGTTGTGACGTGGAGGGCGCAAAGACCTGGCCGACACGGCGAAGGACCTTCCTCCATCTCCAAGCTGGCAGAGTTCTCACTCCAGTAGACTCAAAACTATAAACAAATGTCTCATAAAAGGTGGGGTGAGCCTGGTCAGTTCTGGAACATCAGTCTCAGGACCTGACGCAGACTTATTTGCCATCCAAAAGGACATTTCAAGATCACTTGCGGTGCCCCACTCATTTGAACCAAATATTTCTGAACTACAAAATGAACATGGTTTGTAAAATGCAATTAAAAATGCTCTAAAGTAATACACCATGAACAAGTATTCCCTTACTCAGCTGCCAGCCTGGACCTGGGCTGCCATTCTAATTTCTGCCTTCTTCCAGAAGTAGGCAGTGCATTCAAGTGTCCCTACTAGTACAGAAATATGGGAACTTGCTACACTCAGTTTCACATCTTTTAAATATTCTTGGAAATGGAGTAGCACAAAGGGCACTTACTCATTTTTGTTTTTATAGCTGTAGAATCCTGACTGAACCTACTAATGGATACTGTACTAGGTTGTGTCCTTCAGGATTCACGTTCAGCGGGAACCTCAGAATGTGACCTTATTTGGAAAGTGTGTCTTAGCAGATAGAATTAAGATGAGGTCAAAATGGAGTAGGGTGGGCCGTGCTTTTTTTTTTTTTATTTTAAAACTTTTTTAAAATTTCTTTTTATTTTATTCATTTTAGAGAGGAGACACAGAGTGAGAGAGAAAGGGGGGAGGAGCTAGAAGCATCAACTCCCATATGTGCCTTGACCAGACCAGTGCAGGGTTTTGAACTGGCGACCTCAGTGTCTATAAGCCAAAGAACACCAAGACTTGCCAGTAAATCACCAAAAGCTGGAACATGGAACAGATTCTCCCTCAGTCTCAAAGGGAACTAGCCCTGCTGATCCCTTGATCTTGAGACCTCAGGCCTCTAGAACTGGGAGAGAATTGCTGGTGTTTAAGCTGCCCAGCGTGTGGTGTTCTGTTACAGCAGTCCCAGGAAACTCCTACATACCTAGTTTCTCAGTTTGCTGTGTGTGTGCATGGCTGTGTTGACAGCAATCGTGTGTGACCTGTGCACACCCTTGCCAATTTCTAAGCCTGCCTTGCTCTGACCACTTGTGGGGAGAGTACCCAGGCGCAGGTGGATGGGAGATGTAGCACCAACATACCTTTTATGAAGAATTAGTGAGACATGGAAGAAGCCAAATCAAATCCCATCTTGTGACCCAAAGAGGCTGTGTCTAGGGACAGGGCAGGTACTCACCTGTAGAGAGGTGCTGGGAAGTCCATTTCAAGGGTCCCCTGGGGGACACAGGGCTTGGTAGCTTCCTGCTTCAGGTTCTGCATGTCTGCCTCTGGGTTCCTGGGTGCTCCTGCCTAGAAGGCCTGTGAGGCCATTGTTGACAGCAACAAAGACCATCCTCTGTATCCTGGCAATGCTGCTGGTGGCCTTGGCACCCCTGTAGACTGCTCCCTCCCTCTTACCCCAGCTGAGGGGCTGAAGGAGGTGGGGCCGCTTGGGTGGTTTGGGACTCAGTGCTCTCCTGGCCCCTTCCCCACATCCTCACATGGGGGTCTCTAAGCCAAATGGAGCTTCTGAATTTTGCTCCTGCATTCTTAGTTTCACCTTTCCAGACATGGGTTAGGACACACGTCTCCAACCCCTCCCTTATTCTCTACCCACCCCCATCTAGTCCTTGATCTGTTCTAAAATACATCAGAACAAAAACCTGCAAACAAAGTTCACAGCAGCATGATTCACAATAACCAGAAAGTGGAAACAACCCAAATGCCCACAGACCAAATAAACATAATGGGTCCATCCACACACTGGATATCAGCCATGAAAGGGGGCGAGGCACTGACACTCACTACAACGCAGATGAACCTTGAACACATGATGCTCAATGAGAAAAGCGAGACACAAAAAGGCCACACAGTGTGTGATTCCATTTATGTGTAATGTCCGGAACAGGCACATCCAGAGACAGAAAATGGGTTTGTTTGCCAAGGGCTGGGAGATGACTGCTAATGAACATGGGTTTTCTTTTTGGGGTGATGGAAATGTTCTAGAATTAGAGGTGCTGTTTGCACATTGTGAATGCTCCAAATGCCACTGAACTGTTCAGTTTAAGATGGTATACTATAAATTAAGCATACTTTATCACAATTAAAAAACAAAACAAAACCCAGATTCTGCCCTCCTTTCATCACCTCCACTTGGTCCTGGCCATCCACATCACTGACCTGGCAGAGCCTCCTCTGTGGCCTCTCTGTGCCACTGCACCAGTGGTTAGACCTCCACTCTTTTCCCTTCTCAACTCAGTACCGATGCTCCCCACTCCCAGTAGAGACCCAGGATGACCTGCCCAGGCCTTTCTCTGCCCTCACTTTCTCCCTCTCCTCACTCATTCTGCACCAGCCACACAGGCCTCCTCACTGTCTTAACACACCAGGAGCCCTCCTCCCCAGAACATTTGCACAGGCAGTGCCCATTACCAAGAAAGACTGCCCAGGTGTCTACCGCCCTTTTATTCTTGCTCAAATATTAGGTTTATAGCAAGCCCTGGATTCAAAGCTGTCCTTTCTCAAAACCTTCTACCTCTGTCACATAGTACACACACCCCTCTCACCCAAGACACTTCACGAGAGCAGATGTTGGGATCCAGTCTGTTTTGTTGTTCCCAGCACCTAGCACGGGGATCTTCACCTGCAGGGCAGGTGCAAGGTCTGCTCATCTCTGCCTCGGGCTCTCTCACTCTCAACTCTACCCCTTTATCAAAATAGGATACCTTAAAGGATCAAAGGACACCTGACATACCTTGCTCATACCACCCAACCCTTCAACCTTGCCCAAATACAGACGCTCGGTAGGGGATGCTTTGGTCATCTGTCAGGTGGAGGTGGCAGCAGTGCCTGCCCTGCCCCCACCTCACTGCGTGTGGAAACTCCTCTCTCCCTCAGCCCTGTGGGAACCTCTTCCCCAGCTGGACTGCGAGGGCCAGCATGAAAAGACATCATCCTCACCTTCCCTAGACCACAGAGACAGCTCACAGGGCAGGCTGCTCACCACCTGGTCTGGGGCCCCCAGTGTGTGCAGACGGGAGCTGTCAGCCACCTCAGCTAGGGACCAAAAAGATGAACAGCCAGCCCTAGCCATGCACAAACCCACACCTGGTTTAATGACAATGATACTGCATCAGACGAGAAACAAGGCTTGCTGGGCAGCCCACCAGTCTCGCAGGCAGAGGACAGTTCACACTGTTCGTCTCAACTCCCAGGTACAAGTCCTACTCACAGAGCCAGCTCCTGGGCTCTTTGGCAGCTTCACATGGTGATGGTGTGACAGGGAAAGACCATTTCCTTATTAAAAAGAAAGGACTCAAAACAAAAATAAGATGCTGATCAACCAAAATACATCTATATACACTGTCCTGGCTTGAAGCTGTGGCATGCAGATGCTCGGATGGACGGGGCAGGGGAGGCAGGACCCCACCCTTCCCCAAGTCCACACAGATTTAACTGATCACTCCTCCTAAACAAAGGCTTTAAAAGCTGTGACCCTGTGTCGCCCCCAGGCATAACGGGTGGGCTGTGCCCCTCCCCAAGTAGCTTTAAACATTTCTGGGACCCATCTACAAAACACAAAGAAAAATCGCAAATACATATATACACATGCACACACATGGCCAATTGCAAGGGGAACACTAGAGTGGGGCCTCAAAGCAGAGCCAGAGAGATCCCCACCCTGCCCCAGGCCTGCCTTCCATTCTGAGGATGGATGGGGCTGCTCAGGACCCTGGCCACACATGGATCCTCCTCTCTCCCTCGGATTTCTTCAGATCTGGAAATGAGATGGTGTGCAGGTACTGGGCAGAGGATGACAAGGTGGGGGTAGGGTTAACCTGGGAAGCTTCTGGGGGGTACCAGTGGGTACCAGCCCTCTCCCTGGCTTCCACAGGGCCATGGGCACAGATGGACAGGACACAATGGCATAGTCTAATGGGGAAGGAGCTGGAGAAGAGGGTGAGGCACCACCCTTAGGTCATCTGGATCTGCATACCAGGCAAGCCGCAGGAACCATAGTCCCACTGATGATGATAGAGCTCAGCTGTGACCCCATTAGTGATAAGAACAGGGCAGGGTCAGGGTAAACACTTCATGGTGAGTAGACCCAACTTCAGTTTTCCTTGAACAAGTCCATCTCAAGATGACCTCCTCTGGTGCACAGCCTGCCTGGCCTGCTTCTGATGCCCAGCCCCTAGTAAAGTCACCAGGATGGCTGTCAGCACATGCATAGCAGAGGCGACCACAAAGAGATCTATCAGGAGCGTCCTGTTGATCCATGGGCTGACCTGAGCGTCCTACTGCTGGGCCCTTCCTAGCTGACCAGCTTGGCATCCAGCTTTCTGTCCTGTTGGAGGCGTGGGTGGTGGCAGTAGTGGTGAACCCATGCTTCCAGGAAGAGCATGCAGCCCAACAAGGTGGTGATGGACACAAAGGGAAGATGGCAGGGGTCCAAGGAGGCGTCCATCCCAATCTGAGTGCAGGTCAGAGCTGGGGCCATGGGCCACCCGGTGTGGAGGGACCCGGAAGCCCTGTGCCTGCTGGTGCCCAGCCATATCCCCGTCCCAAACACCGCTGACAGGGTTCACAATCAGGCTTTAATGAGAATCTTCAGGGTCTCTCTGGGCCTGGTTCCCCGCCCCCCTGGCTGCTTCCTCTGGGGACATGTGCAGGAAGGGAGGGTCATGCACATGATGACAGGTGGTGCTCCTCTGCCCTGATGGCTTGGCCTGTGGTTACCGGATCCTGGTGAAGAGGTTGAGGACGGACACAGATTCCTGCAGAGCACACAGGAGGGAAAGCTGAGCCCACAGCTGGAGGGGAACAGAGGCTTTGGGCCCGAGAAACATGAGTAGTCACTATTGTTTTCTGGCTCCCAGAGCACCTGGCTGGGGGTGCAGAGCCATACAGGAACACAGAGAGGGGTACAGGGGCCCCAGAGGGAAGTTACAGCAGTTTGGTGAATAGGGCTGATAGGCTAAGGGGACATGCTTGGGGGAACACCTGCAGCTGATACCGACCCACTTTACCTTTGTTGAACGGGTTTTGCTAAAGACATTCCAGAACCTCAGGGTTTCGTCTCCAGCACCAGTGACAATGGCCTCTCCATCAGGGGACATGGCCTACAGGAGGAGAGACCTTCATTGTCCCTGTGCTATGCAGCTGGCCCATGGATGGAGCCCATTTTGGAGAGGGGGTTGGGGGAGCCAAACCCTCATGAAAGCCAAAAGCACAGGATGCCCCTGCACCCACACCCAGGAGGGTAGGTCTATTCTTTGCACTAAGGCCAAGGATATGACAATTAAAGCACTGAACATTTCTTCTGGATAGAAAGAAAACCACTTGAGGAAGGACTGTGTTTGGGAGGGTCTCCTGTCCCCAGGCACATGCAAATAGGTATCTGATGAACCATTCTCAGACATTAAAAAAAATTTATTAATTTGAGAGAGAAACACACAGATTTGTTGTTCCTATTATTTTTGCATTCATTGGTTGATCTTGTATGTGCCCTGACTGGGGATCAAACCTGAAACCTTGGAGGATCAAGGATGATGCTGTAACCAACTGAGCTACCAGGCCAGAGACTCAGAGATTTTCTGAATAGTTGGGTGGAGGTTAATTGTGCTTCTTCACATATATATTTTGTTAAAGATAAACTAATGGGGCCTGACCAGGAGGTGATGCAGTGGATAGAGCGCTGGACTAGAATCCAGAGGACGCAGGTTTGAAACCCTGAGGTTGCCGGCTTGAGCACGGGCTCATCTGGTTTGAGCACAGCTCACCAGCATGAACCCTAAGGCTGCTGGCCTGAGCAAGAGGTCACTTGGTCTGCTGTAGCCCCCTGGTCAAGCACATATGAGAAAGCAGTCAATGAACAACTAAGGTGCCACAACAAAGAATTGATGCTTCTCATCTTTCTCCCTTCCTGTCTGTCTGTCTCTATCCATCCCCCCTCTCACACACACAAAAATAAATAAATAAAATAATAAATAAATTTGTTTCTTCACTGATTGCTTTCTTACATGTGCCTTAACCGCGGGCCCTCAGCAGACCGAGCAACCCCTTGCTGGAGCCAGTGACCTTGGGTCCAAACTGGTGAGCTTTTGCTCAAGGCAGATGGGCCTGCGCTCAAGCTGGCAGAGCTCGGGGTCTCGAACCAGGACCTTCCGCATCCCAGTCCGATGCTCTATCCACTGCGCCACCGCCTGGTCAGGCAATAAATTTGTTTCTTAAAAAAAAAAAAAAAAGATAAACTAATGGGGTCCTGGCCGGTTGGCTCAGTGGATAAAATGTAGGCTCAGCGTGTGGACGTCCCCAGTTCAATCCCTGGTCAGGACACACATGAGAAATGACCACCTGCTTCTCCTCCCCTCCCTCTTCCCCTTCTCTCTCTTTCCCTCCTGTAGCCAGTAGGTCGACTAGTCGGAGCGGCCCCAGGCAGAGGATAGCTCAGTTGGTCTGAGCATTTGCCTCAGGCACTAGGAATAGCTCAGTTGATTCAAGCATCGGCCCCAAACAGGGGTTGCGGGGTGGATCTGGTTGGGGTGCATGTAGGAGTCTCTCTCTCCTCCTCTCACTTAAAAAAAAAACTAATGTGTGGAGATTCTCAGGGCAGAGCTGCCCTTCCTCACAGACCTGAGGAATTCAGGAACATAGCTTCAAAGTGGTAATACACCAACATTGAAAGCAGAACAAAATGGCCCTGCTGTTGGGTCCAGACATGGCAACTGGTCTGGATTATCCCATCCCCACTCCAAAGACCCAGGTTGGGGAAACTTCTGGATGGATCTGTACCCAGCCTTCCCAGGGGCCCAGTGCTGGGTCTGGGACCCACCAGTGTAGACTCACCAGATATAGAACCCGATAGGAGTGCCCAGTCAACTTGGCCACCTGGGTCAGGGACGGGTACTTCCAGACAAGAATCTGGTTCTGTGAGTAGCCATGTGTACTCACCTGGGGGGTAGAGAGAGGGCTATCAGAACCTGGGGCTCTCCTCCCACAAACCCACGGCTCAGACACAAGCTGTCCACTCCCCCTGACGCACACACTGAAGAGCAAGGACACCTGGACTGGCTTGGCTCCTTAATCTCCAACTCTGGTTGATGACTAGAGAGTGACAGGAAGCTACAGCACCCAGAGCTCAGCCTCTCCTGATGGTCAGTAGGCATGGGTGCCCAGATCAGGGACGGGCATCTCCACACTGAGATCTGGTTCTATGACCTGGGTGGCAGGGGCCTAGTTTCACTCAGAATCCAAGGGGAGGCCATGCTGTGGCCCAGGGTTCCTGCTCCCATACGTTCTTATGCATGCCACAAGGTACACCCCAGCTGGATCTGCACCCTGTACTCACCAGCTCGTTGGCGTGCTTAGACCAGGCCAGGTTGCACACCTGGGAGCCTGTGTCTATGCACTGCAGCGGCTGCCCTGTGAGTGTGTTCCAGAAGCGGATGCAGCGGTCAGCTGTGCCACCGCCGGATGCCAGCAGCCCGTGCTGGTGTGGGGACCAGGCTATAGCCTTCACAGCCGCCAGGTGCTCCGTGTACTGCTGCACAGGACTCAGGCTTGAGTGGTTCCAGACTAGCAGCTGGGGGTGGGGGCAGCAGCTGTGAGACCCCAAGTAGCTGTGGCCCCAGGGGAGATGAATGGTCTCACCCCAATTCATCATGGTCCTCCCTCAGGGTAAATCCTTATCACCCCTGCTCTATAAGTGGGGGCTGGCCAGCTGGGTGGAACAACCCAGAGGCTGGGACAGTGAGGGGCCCAGGGCATCTACCTTGTTGTCATTGCCTCCTGAGGCGAGAAGCTGGTGGTCGGTGGACCACTTCAGCCCACACACCTCCTGCCGGTGGCCCTGCAGCCGCCGCTCTGACTGAAGAGGTGGGGTGCGGATGTCCCTTTGTAGGATCATGCGATCCCGGCTCCCAGATGAGAGCTGGTCGGCATTCCAGGCCAGCGCCCCTGGAATCCAGGCAGAAGGTGGGGTGAGGCCAATGCCTGGCCTCTCAGGAGCAGGGTGCTCTGGGAATCATCACTCCTTCATGCCTAGGATCACTCCCGCTCACTGGGATCACACCCAGCCACCAGGACCATGGCTCCTCACCAACACGTGCTGTGTGGCCTTCCAGCATGGAGAGTTTCTTCCCTGCGGCTGCATCCCAGATCTGTACAAAGCCCTTGTGCGTGCCTACGGCTACCAGGTTCCCCTAGGACCAAGGATGCAATCGAGTGGACATCAGGCCCAGGTGTGGGGACCCAGCGTCCCTGACCTCTCCCCTCCCTCCTCTTGGGTTGCAGGGCCTTGTGCCTTGTGGCCATTTCTTTGCAAGATCTTTAATACATGTCCTTTCTGATCATGGTGATTGCTCCCACCCCCGGATTTCCTGGGAAAATGGTAACACAGCACATGGATTTGTCAAAATCCAGCCAACACACACTTAAGACCCATGCACTTCAATGTGTAGACTTGACTGCCTGAGCCTGGGCTGCCTGCTGGCTGGGGTGGGGCTTTGGTCAACCTTGTGTCTCTGTGGAGGAGTCCTGCCAGCAATCCTGTCACTGTAACAATCTCTACCAGACTGCAGACAGGCAGGTTATAGACATAACCCTGGAGCTTGGAAAAGACCTCCAGGATGGGCTCTGGCTACCCTGGGTCTTCCAGGTCCCCAAACACTGAGAAGGGCCCTTGCCAGCAAGGCCCAGTTAGACGATCCCTGCCCAGCCCTGCTCAGCCAGGGAACAAGTCCAGTGTACTGACCCGCTCAGACCAGCCCACAGAGGTCACCGAGTCTCCTTCCACAGACAGGTCACACAACCGGGTCACCTGGGAGAAGGAGGGAGCAGTCGGTGTGAGTTGATGTGCTGCCTGCTGATCCTTCAATGTCCCAACCGTTCACTTGTCCATTCATCCATCTATTCATTCATTCAGTCAGTCACCGCAGGCCTATGGGCACTGGTGTCAGTATTGGGACCTGCAATGATGATGCCGGGGTGCCCAAGAGGCTGCAGGCTGCAAGGGGACACATGCCAGTAAAGGAATGAGTAATTGGAAAGTCTGAAGAAGGATGCTCAGGTGATTAGGGCATCACACAGATTAATCTCTGAAAACTACCTACCCTGGAGAGCAGTGCCTGACTCCATGGCAGGCCTGGCAACAGCTCATTTAGTGCTGGGGTGGGGTGGAGCAGCCCCTAGGCCCAGCCAGGCCTGAACATCCATTTCCTCTCCTCCACAGAACCCAGCAGAAGCTGAACTCAGACAGAAAGCAAAGCCACCACCTCCCATCATTGCAGGAGATAGCCCACAGCAGGAGGGACACAGGGGCCTCCGCTCACCCCTGATGACTATTCCTGAGTTCCAGTCTGCCCTTGGAAGGGAGGCCTCAGGGGTGAGAGGGTGGCTGGGTGCTGCGCCAGGCTCTGGAGCACCCAACCACACTCATCCTTCACACGGGCCGGTCTGGCTCAGCTACTGTACTTCTGAAGCACATACACGCAAGCACTTGCACACACACTTGTAGACACTAGGGCACTCACCTGGCTGGTGCAGGCGCTCCAAAGGTACACACAGGTGCCCAGCCCCACACTGAGCACATTGAGAGATGACCAGTCCACCAGGTTCAGGTAGAAGTCATCTTGCAGTTCGGGTGCATCCAGAACCTTGAAGGGGATCTTGGAGATCTTGCGCGTGGGTTTCCGTGGTGACCGCAGTAACTTCTGACTGTAGAGAGAGCCCAAGATGATGATTTTCTGTCAATCAGCCACACGGTTATCGCTACTCCTTGGCTAATGTTACTACCCCTAGTGCACATTAGTCTTTGATGCATCTCCTCCTGCTAGTCCTGTTACTCTGCCTGTGTGACCCAAAACTCTGGGTGACCCCATGAACACAAGGCCTTTTGCTTTCAGGTGTTTGGCTACTTCAAGCCTTGACAGTCACATCATCCCCTTTGCTTGGCTCCTCCTCCAGAGAGCCCTTCCTGACTCTCCCTTACCCAGTCTGAACCCAAAGTGTTGGGGTTGACAGTGTGCCCCAGTGAGAAGTCCTAAGACTAGCTGTAGCTTTCATGTGCTACCCTGCTGCCCACTCCACCCTGTCTCAGTCTTTGAAGACCCAGACTCACCTTTTGTTGCTGACGGGAGACAAGGAGTAGGGAGACACATCATTGCCATCATCAGGGCTCGAGCGCTTGGTACTGAGGGAATACTGAAGAAGGGGGACACACACCTACTGAGTGGACACTTTGGGCCCTGAACTCAGAAACCTCAGATGCAAAGCCTGAGTACCCTGTGCTCCTGGTGTTGGGTGGAAGAGTGGCAGTATTGCTTGCCCTAACCAGAAGGACCTCTAACTGGAGCATCTTGGGTTCCAGGAAACTGGAGAAGCAAACCAGGCCTCTCTTGGCAGTGACTGCCAGCATGCTCCTGCCCCCTTACACCACCAGCCCCTTAGCCACCTTGAGGGACTGAAGCCAGGATCTTTCCAGCACTCCTAGGGGCCTCCATGACCCAGCATGGTGTGGACATGCTCTGTGGGGTGGCTCTGCTGAGGCCACTGCCCCCGCACCTAAGCAACTGCCCCAGAGAGGGCCCACCACTCTCTCAGCACGTGCCTCAGAGGGCCACAGGGCAAGCCTCGGGGTCAAAGGGGTCTGGCTCTGCTGGTGCACAGAGGACGAGGAACTGAGGGAGGCGGAAACTGGTGGCCAGGAGGAGCTGGGGACGAGGGCCAAGCCTGAATCAGTCATAGAGGAGAGGAACCTCTATCCCCAGCGAGAAGCAGTGGTCAGTGTGAACATGGCTGGCAGGCTCACCGTGAAGAGGCCTTTCTTCTCGGGTGTGGAGGGCTGTAGCCTGCGGTCCTCTGTCTGCGGGTCCTGCACCTTCTCGATGCCAGCTCCTAGCAGCTCATTCTTCAGCAGGGCCGAGTAGGCCAGGCCATCTGCGGGCATCAAACATGTTGAGAGGCTAGGATGGGACCAGGTGAACGGGTGAAACAGGTTGTCTGGAGCCCTGATTCCTGACCTTTGCCATTATCCGAGGTGGCATCCTTGGCTTTCCGGTTCTGGCTGGGAGACTTCTCATTTTCCTGTGGGAGAGGAAGGGAGAAGAAGGAGGGGTGAGCTGGAATGGCCTGGCCTTGCCCCAGGCTTTGGGGTCAGTGGTCCTTCTCCCCTGCCCCTCCTTGCCCTCTGCCCTCACATTGATCCTGTGGAAATTGACACTCCAGTTGGCACCGGCTCTCGAGGGGATGAAGCGGTCCCCATGCTTGCTGGGGGAGGACACAGGGGAGTTGGCAGGTGTCAGGGTCCGCCGCATTTCCGAAACCTGCAAGGATGGCAGGGTGGGGCTGTGTGCTTCAGAGCCTCCAGCATGACCCACACTGCCTGCTACATCTGGCATCTGGCCACTGAATGAGGGGTTCAATCTTGGAAACCCAAGGGGCAGAAGTAAAACATTTGGGTAAATAATTCATATGTTGGACCCTCTTGGCAGCTTCATGAGGCAGGAAGAGGCCAGGGAGCAACACAGCCCAAGACATTAGCACACTATAAGGTGGCTTTATTTATTTCTAAGTGATCGTAAGAAACAGAAAGTTTAGTATTTATTCCTTGAGCACTGAAAACTTGTCTCATCACCCTCATATCCCACACACGGGGATCTTCTCCCATAGAACAATAACCCAACCACCAGAGCTAAGATGTGAAGGCAGGTGCATCACTTCCAGCCAACCTGTGACCCCATGTGACTGTCTGACAAATGTCCTTAATCTATAAGTGATCTACTGTGGGTTGAACTTTGTCCCCACAAAAGCATATGTTGACGTCCTAACCCCTGGCACCTGGGATGCTACCTTATTTGGAAATAGTGTCTGCAGAATGAGTCAAGTTAAGACAAGGTCACACTGGAGTAGAGTGAGCCTGGTGTCTTTATGAAAGTCAGAGACACTGACACAGAAAAGATGATGTGAAAATGAAGCAGAGACCTAAATAATGGGCCTGAAAGCCAAGGACTGCCAGAAGCACCAGAAGCTGGAAGAGACAGAAAGGATCCTTCCCAGACCCCTCAGCTCTGTCAACCCCACCCCATAGGCTATGTCCCAGCACCCTGACCCCTTCTCATGTAAGACTGGCTGCTCTGAGGCCAACTCCCCACTGCCTGGGTTGTGGGGCTGGGCCCTTTATTACCCCATCTGGGAAATGTGAAGGTAGGCCCCGGCAGGGTATCTCAGTTGGTTAGAGCATTGTCCCAAAATACCAAGGCTGCAAATTCAATCCCTGGTCAGGGCATGTACAAGAATCAACCAATGAATGCATAAATAAGTAGAACAACAAATCAATATTTCTCTCTCTCCCTTCCTCTCTCAGTTAATAAATACATACTATTTTATGTTTCCATTGATTTGAGAAAAAGAGGGAGAAGGGAGGAAGAAAGAAAGAGGGAGGGGGTCAGGGGAGGGGGAAAGAGAAGAGAGGGGAGAGGGGTAAGGGGAGAGGAGCAAGGGGAGAAGGGGAGAGGGGGGGAGGAAAAAAAGAGAAGGAAGGGAAAGGAGAGAGGGAAAGAGAAGCACCAACTTGTTCTACTTAGCTGTTCCATTTAGTTGTGTACATTGGTTGCTTCTCATATGTGCCCTGACCAGGGAATGAACCTGTGACCTCAGCATGCTGGGATGATGATGCTCTATCCACTGTACCACCTGGCCAGGGCCTAAGTAAATAAAATAAAAAATTTAAAAAGGGGGGGGTAATGAGGAGGGTGATTCACATTCCCTCATTCATCCCCCTGGTCAGCCCTGACTACGCCCCATGGGAAGGGCTGGTGCCCCCTGCAGACCAGGAGGCACAGGTCCTATAAAGAATAAGTGATCTTACCGTGGCTGGTTGGCTCAGTGTTAGAGCATTGGGCTGCTGTGTGGATGTCTTGGGTTTGATTCCCAGCCAGGGCACACAGGAGAAGCGCCCATCTGCTTCTCCACCCTTCCCCCTCTCCTTTTTCTCTCTCTCTTCCCCTCCCACAGCCAAGGCTCCACTGGAGCCAAGTTGCCCTGGGTGCTGAGGATGGCTCCATGGCCTCCGCCTCAGGTGCTAGAATGGCTCCGCTTGCAAAGAATGGCAATAGTGGGCATACGGGTGGATCCCGGTGGGGCGCATGTGGGAGTCTGTTTCTCTGCCTACTTGCTTCTCACTTCAGAAAAATACTAAATAAATAAATAAATAAATAAATTAGTGAAAACAAAAGAAAAAAGAATAAGGGGTCTCCAGCAGAAGGGGAGGTGCACTGAACTCCATTCACACTGAGGTATGGCTGTAGTGCCACCATGGGGGAGTTCTGGGGAAGGATGTGCTTTTCACCTGCATGGCACCTCCCTCTGTTTGCTGAGGGCTGAAACCTACTGGCCAACCACATCCCCAACCTGTCTTCCCACCAGCTCCACCGGGCCAGGCCATCACTAGCAGGGGTGACCGCCGGGTACTCACACAAGGCATCGTATTCTCATTCTGGATGACGATCTGCCGAAGGAGGCGCCGCTCATAGTCCTGGTCCATGGCAAGGCAGGGCAGGGCAGGTACAGCTGTCTGCTAAGTCAGCCCACCAAATTCAGCCAGCCAAAATTAGCCTGGGGCAGGAAGGGCAGGACAGCTCAGCATCAGTCAGCAGCAGCCCCCATCACCTGGTGACTACACGGCACTCCTCAGGAATGTCCAAGTCCCCCTACCACATCCTCCTTCCCAGGATCCCAGAGCTCAGGTTTGGCCATACCCCAGAAGCCCTGGAAGTCAGAGTGAGATGGAAACGGGACAAACAGGACTCCTCTCTGCTTCCTCTGTGGGGACCTTCTGACGGGACCTTTCACTTTCGTTCTGGTTAGGGCAAGGCTCCCTCAATCCCTACCCCCAAGGGCTTGCCCTAGGTCCTCCTGCTTCTCCAGCCTGAGCCCCACATCTCATTGCCTTTCTGCTTCAGACCCTCTGAGCCAGGAGACATCCAGGGGACCATGTCCCTCATCTTTGGTCTCAAGAGGGAGGCATGAGACTGGGCAAGGGTTCCTTTTCCGGAGAGGCCTGTGTACCCTATTGTACAAAACAGGTATGGGTCAATAATGCCTCACAGGAGTCTGCCAGAGCTGAGTTGGCACAGGCCCTATGCAGGCACTTGGGCTCCAGGGCCAGGCAGACCAAGTTGTGGCACAGGGAAATTGGCCTCCAGCTCCCACTCAGCTCCATTCAATCTGGGAGGCCTCTCTGAGGAAGAGGAGAAAGAGCTCACCAGCAAAATGAGGCCGAGAAAAAAATATTCTAGAGGGCAGAGAAGATCTGAGGAAGAAAAGGGCGGCATGTGTTCCAGAATGTGGCAGAGTTGAGAGGCCTCAGAGAGAAGGGGTGTTCTTTACAGTGGGCATGGCAAATCAGACCCAGAGCCACACCTCTGGCTGCTTTCAGAAGAAAATGTTTGCCAGTCCTGCTTCCCTTCAAGGTACTGCAGAGCATGGAGGGTGAAACAGGTTTCCAGAACAGAGCCTGGCACAGAAGGGACTTGGCAACTGCAGCTCCTTGCTGTGGGCCTGCTCTGTACCCTGGAACTCCCTGAGAGGCACTGTCCCCCTGCCTCTTTGCATGGAGCCCAAAGGCCTACATTGTGAGATATTTAAGAGAGGTCTGCTTAAATTCTATTTTCACATCCCTAAATGACCTCTCTGATGAATTCATGGGCTTATGATGGAGATCATGCATACTGTGTGGCTCATGCACCAGTTCTAGCCTGCTGGGTCCTTGTCCCTCACCTGTCATTACTGGACACGTAGGGTTGCCTTCATATGGCCCAGTCCCAAAGCCCCATCTTTGGTCAAAATTCAGGATGCAGCCTGACCAGATGGTGGCGCAGTGGATAGAGTATCGGAGCGGGATGTGGAGGACCCAGGTTTGAGACCCTCTAGGTCGCCAGCTTGGGCTCAGGCTCATTTGGCTTGAGCAAAAAAAAAAAAGCTCACCAGCTTGGACCCAAGGTCGCTGGCTCGAGCAAGGGGTTATTCAATCTGCTGAAGGCCTGCGGTCAAGGCACATATGAGAAAGCAGACAATGAACAACTAAGGTGTCACAATGAAAAACTGATGATTGATGCTTCTCATCTCTCTCTGTTCCTGTCTGTCTGTCCCTATCTATCCCTCTCTCTCTCTCTGTCTGTCCGTTAAAAAAATTCAGGATGCAGCCACTGGCCACCGCAGCATGTTCCCAACACATCGCACATTAGTGGGTTTGAATGTTTTATCTCATGCTCCCCCTGCATTTGGCCCACAGTCTTGTACAGATGAGGACATGAAAACTGAGCAAGGGGCAGCAACATCCCCAGTGTGCCCATGGCCTTCCCTCCACAGCCTGGGATTCCTCTGAGTCTGTCTGTGCTAGCCCAGGGCCCTAAGCCCCATTATCCTCTATCTACCTCAGCAGAGGGCAGGCCTCCTACTTTGGGGAGAAAAGTGGGACTGTAGCACCTCAGCGCCCCTCCACTTTGGGTGAACTTCCAGGAGCAGCCACCCCTTTCTTGGCTACATTCTTCTTGCCCCCTCCACCTACCCTGGCCCAGCAGAGGTCCCCAGACTCATTTTGGTTCATTGTGGCCACAGGACAGTCTCCTGAAGGGGCTGATGGCTGGCCCTCTCCTTCAGGCCTTCCTCACCTCTCCAGGGGCTAGGGCCACATCCCCGGCCTCCTCTTCCTCCTCCTGCCCTGCCAGCCTAGCCCAGCACCGCCTAGCTCAAAGTTTACCCATTGGCTTAACCCAGGATATACTTGCTTCCTTCCTCATCCCCTTCCAGGTTTCCCCAAAAGCCTAAGCCTTGCTTAGCAACCACTCCCCCACGTGTGCCCTCACACCTGACCACTCCTGCGGCAGCACAGCCATACATGGGACACAGAGAATCCTGTGTCGTCTGAGTGTCTGTCTGTTCCAGGTAAACACTTGTTCAAAGGATAGTTTCGCAAAGGTGGGCCCAAATCATCTTGATGACTAACACACTGGCCTGCATGCAAGCCAGAGTGTCCTGTGAGTGGGGATCATGGGGACTGGACACAAAAAGGAGCAGCCACAGCTCTATTCCAGTTAGATCCAACTATCAGCAGGTGTGTTCCCAGAGGTGGGTCAGTTGCCTCTGCCCCAACCCCCTCCCCGCTTTGCAGACAAAACACAGAAAACAACAAAAATAACAAGGCTCAGAGGCTGGCTAACTTTCCCCACCAGCCTGCCTGGGGTCTCACGGGCCACCCACCAGACAGTGAGTCCTCAGGAGACAGAGTAGAAGGCATGCCTTGGTCCCTGTGTTCAGCAGCTGCCCACCTCCATGGCTTCCAAAAGTGCTGTAAGCCACCCAGTTACTGCTGCTGAAAGCTAACTTTTCTAGACCAAGTCAGCAGCTCGCTCTCCCCAGACAGGGAAGCTCAAGGCCAGGGGTTCTGGGGGGAATGAGAGGACTCCCCAAGAAAGGACCCTAGGGGCCTCATTGCACGTGACAGCTGTCTAAGCCTCTTAGCCCAGATGAGTTTATTTCCCATGGAGACCACCTCCATTCACAGACCAATGGCACTACACTGAGGCCAGTGGGGCTGGTCTGTGCCAGGATAGCAGGCCTTAGACAACAGCTTGGATGCACTCTGCATATCAGAAATTAAACAGAGCCCAACACACTGCAGTCACCTCTGAGACATGGAGTGGGAGACCAGTTAGTTGCCCAGGACAAGTTAAGAATCTAAGTGCCATACAGTGGCTGTGTGCTGAATTTGCTTGAGTCCAGAACGCATGTCCAGCACGGTGCACCATCCTATCATCAGTAGATCAGCTGCCCCTGTCAGCCCACTACATTCCAATGGGGTCACTTACAGAATTTCGTGCAGTGGGTGGCATCTCACCATTTAGACGTCGCTGCTGAGGGCCAGAGAGGTTCCAGACTGCCCACATGTGTAGGGTCCTAGTCCCTGGGGACCTGGGGACTCGTCACCCCATGCGACAAAAGGGAATTTGAAGATATAAGTATGGGGGATGATCCTGGATTACTTGGAGAACCCAGTGTTATCACAGGGTCCTTGTAAGAGAGACAGAAGGATGACAGTGATGATGGGAAAGGCTATGTGGCCGTCTGGGAAGATGGAGGAAGGGGCCAAGAGCCCAGGATGTGGCACCTCTAGAAGCTAGAAACTATTTACTTCTGGAGCTTCAAGAGGGACTAGCCCTGTCCACACCTGAGTTTTAGCCCCGTGAGACCCATGTTGGACTCCCGACCTCCAGAACTGTGAGAGAAATTTTTATTGTTTTAAGCCACCAAGTTGTGGTGATTTGTTATAGCAGCTGCAGGACACACACCAGGGCAGGACAGAGGAAGGCGGCGACCATGCTGCGGCCTGGTCTCCCTTCATAGGTCTTTCTGGGGGTTGCTGCCGAGAGGCTTCCTGGCATGTTTGTGCTCAACACAGACCCTTACAGGCCTTCTCTCTATCCAGCCCATGTGGCTCACCATGGATGGCTAACCAATCTTTCTGTATCACTTTTCTCTCCATAACCCCCACTCCACACCAGCCTGACTTCTGAGATCTCTGTGTCTGTTAGAGAGGCAGTGGGTCTTCATTCTGCCAACACACATATTTTTTGAGTCCTTGCCCAGAGGCCTGGGGCAGGTGCCAGGGTTGAGCAGGCAAGGAGACGGATATGGTCCCACTCTCCTGCGCTCCTTTTGTATCAAGGGCAGCAGGCCCAAAACAAGGAACTAGGTAAAATAATGATTTCAGGTGGTGGCACTTGCTACCAGGAAGCACATTTTAAGTGGCTTCATGCCCTGGCCAGACAGCTCGGTTGGTTGACCTACTATGCAAAGGTTGCTGGTTATGATCCCCAGTCAGGGTACATATAGGAACAGATTGATGTTTCTGTCTCTTTCTGTCCTTTTCTCACTCTAAAATAAACTTAAAAAAACAAAACAGCCTGACCAGGCGGTGGCACAGTGGATAGAGCGTTGAACTTGGATGAGGAGGACCCAGGTTCGAGACTCCGAGGTCATCAGCTTGAGCGCGGGTTCATCTGGCTTGAGCAAAATGCTCACCAGCTTGGACCCAAGGTCGCTGGCTTGAGCAAGGGGTTATTCGGTCTGCTGAAGGCCCGCGGTCAAGGCACATGTGAGAAAGCAATCAATGAACAACTATGGTGTCGCAATGGCAACGAAAAACTAATGATTGATGCTTCTCACCTCTCTCCGTTCCTGTCTGTCTGTCCCTATCTATCCCTCTCTCTGACTCTCTCTCTGTAAACAAAACAAAACAAAAAACCAAAGAAACCCTGCTCCAACATCAAGCTAAGTAAGGGCAAGTTGGAGGGGTTGGGGTGGGCATACTAGATCCTACCACCCAGCCTAGGATGGTCTTTCCAAGACCTGGCACCCACAGAAGGACCCATAAGGGGAAAAGGCATGGTAGAGGGACTCCAGAACTAACCCTTCCCAGGTTCTGACCTGGTAAATGCAGGTAATGTCCCCAGTGAGGTAAGCCTTCCTGCTGGCCAGTGGGGATGCTGCTCGTTTCTTAAGTGACCTGTTCCCCTTGGGGGCACCATACCCCCTCACCAGGTTTTCTTAAGGAGAAAGTAGAGGTAGACAGATAGGAGGCACAAGACCAAGATCTTAGGGAAATGATAACTAGCAGGACTAACAGCCACAAACTCATACTCAAACTGCATGATTCTGGGGAACAGAAACATATAACCAGGCCTGCCCAGCAGCCCAAAAACCCTGCTCCAACCCGAACTCAGAACCAAGGCCTAGAGCTCAGCCAGTATACAGACTGGCTCATTGCAGAGAGCTGAAGGCCTCCTCAGTCCAAGGACTAGGACCTCAGGGAAGCCTCCCTCCCAACTCTTCTAAGATTGCCGTTTGCTGTACCAAAGACAAGACCCCAAAGCTCTAAGAGAAAAGGCAGTCAATTCATCGCTGGAGAAATGAAAAGTACCTGCAAGGCAAACACACCCTAAAATGACAAGAGAACACAAATAACCATTCCTGGAAAAAGTACTCACCCTCACTCACAGTCGGAGAAGGTGGTTTCCAACTCCCAGCCTTGCATAATTCTGAGATTAGGTGACACGCCCTTGCCACGGAGGCATGGGGACTGATTGCTTGCCTGCACTGCTGGCAGGAGCTGAAACTAGTATGACTTCTAAGAAAGGCAGTCTGGAACGCACATCCTTTTCAATGCTGTTTCTACTTCTAAGAATTTGCCCTTAGCAACTCCAGGCGTATGTGTGCAAAACCATGTGTACAGAGCTGTCCTGTGCAGACAGCTTATGAGTGCAGACCATGAGAAATGACCCATGTGGCTACCTTAAGGGCAGACTGCTTCCCTACCAGGAGATACTGCAATAAAAAGGGCAGACATGCAAGGTCTTGGACACTGTGGGGATGAGCGATTTCTGGAAGGCTGGAGAACAAACTTGTAGCAGAGTTTGCTCTGGCATGAGAAACTAAAGGACAGTGGTCAGGAGGGGGAGGAAGGTTTGCTTCCCTGGGGTCGTAATTTGGAACTTTTTTTGTGTTAAATGAGAGGAGGGGAGGCAGTGAGACACTCCCTCATGTACCCTGACTGGGATCCACCCCGCAACCTGTCTGGAGCCTATGCTCAAATCAACTTAGTTATTTTGGGCACCTGAGGCCAAAGCTTGAACCAATCAAGCTACTGGCTGTGGAAGAGGGAGAGGAAGAAGAGGGAGGGGGAGAGAAGCAGATGGTCGCTTCTCCTGTGTGCCTTGAAAAGGAACTGAACATGGGATGTCCATATGCCAGCTGATGCTCTATCCAAAAATATTTATTGATTGATTTTAGAGAGAGAAGAACAGAGAAAGAGGATGTTATTCCACTTGTTATGCATTTAATGGTTGATTTTCTTATGTGCCTGATCGGAGATCGAACCCACAACATTAGCATATCAGGAGAACTCTTGAACCTACTAAGCCACCCAGCCAGAACATTAATTTGGTACTTTTTTGTATTGTGTCATGGGAACCTGCTAGCTATTCAAAGAAATAAACCTGCTGGGGAGAGATGGGACCACATAAGCCCAGGATGTGACTGGAAGAGTCTCACTGGTGGGAGAATGGTTGGCTGTGCTGTCTGAATTTTAGAGAGAGAAAGTAATGATTTCTCTCTGTTAATGAGTAGTTACTGAGCAAGGACTTGTGACTGGGGAAGTGGGGGTAGTGGCGGGGCTGGTGGCAGCACAAGAACTCTGGCCCTAGAGAGGTACCTGCCCTGCTGATCTGGGAGGTTCTTGTCCTGAAGGGTGCCACCTGCAAATTAGTGTCCCTGGTCTGATGAGGTGGCCAAATCCCTGGCTTCCTATTTCCACTGTTCCCTCTGCAGGATGTTGCCATTAGTTGTCTGACTCACCTACCTAGCCAGCCCTAAAGAGGAGCACCTCCTCTTGCCCCTGGGTCCCCAGAATGAAGAGCCAGGGGACCTACTTCTGCCACTGCCTCAGACAAGCCTCAACCTGCTCCTCTGGGAAAGGTGCATAACTCAAGTTACCTCAAACGACAATGATGAGGTCCCAATGTGGCTAGGGCTACATTTCAGGGATTGCTCAACACCTGGAGGCTGCCCTCCTGTGCGATTTGCATATGCATCCTGGCCAGGCCTACTCAGGCAACAGTGGGGCAGGGCCCTTGCTTTCAACCTAGCTTCCCAGTGGCCTGCTGCACCCTCTGGAGGGGCTGTTCCTGCCATTCCTGGCTACCCTGACCTCATCGGTCCTGTTGGGTCGCATGACTCCCACTTACCAGATACTTACAAAGATGGGTTGCTCTGAGAATAAACTTGTTCTCATTGGAGCGACTGCTCCCAGGGGACACGGGCAATGCTGGGGAGATCTGTGGTCTCATGAGGATTGCTCCCGGCACTGAGTGAGTGGAGGCCAGGGAAGCTACTCAACTCCCTCAAAGTGCCCAAGATGGCCACCACAGAGAATGATCCAGCTGCAGCATCATAAGTGCCAAGACAACTGGTGCCACAGAGGCTACCTGCTGAGTGAAACAATGTTGCATGTGTGGGCGGACCCTGGAGAGAGCAGGGACAAGCGAGCTTTAACCCCACCAAGTCACCCACTGACTTCCCCTACCTCAGAAATTAGAAAATGAGGTGGAGGGCCTGACCAGGCGGTGGCGCAGTGGATAGAGCGTTGGACTGGGATGCGATGCGGAAGACCCAGGTTCGAGACCCCGAGTTCTCCAGCTTGAGCGCGGGCCCATCTGGCTTGAGTAAGAGCTCGTCAATTTAGACCCAAGGTTGCTGGCTCCAGCAAGGGGTTGCTCGGTCTGCTGAAGGCCCATGGTCAAGGCACATGTGAGAAAGCAATCAATGAACAACTAAGGTGTTGCGATGGCAATGAACAACTAATGACTGATGCTTCTCACCTCTCTCCGTTCCTGTCTGTCCCTATCTATCCCTCTCTCTGACTCTCTCTCTGTCCCTGTAAAAAAAAAAAAAAAGAAAAGAAAATGAGGTGGAGGGGCCTGTTGGGGCACAACAGATATCACAGCATGCAGTACATCGTGATTATCTTCAGGGCTTCCTGAAGAGGGGCCATGGCCATAGAGGGCAGATATACAAGGCCTCCTGTCTGGCCTGGGTACAGCATGGGCACACCTCCTACAAATTCACAGCAAGCCCAAGGCCCCAGGATAAGAGCACTTTGCTTCCTAAAGCCAAGTTTCAAGGCCTACAAGGTCTTGCTTATCTTGAAAAACTGGTCCCCACTGTTTTTATATTTTATAAGGCTCTTCAAGGAGCCAAAGGAAATGAGACATTCTCATGACACATCTTCCATGACTCAATGTTTTGAGGCTGACTGTGGTCTGGCCATGCTACTTACGAAATGGGTTATATCACAGTCTCTCACTTAGTACTGCTGACCCTGGGGTCTAGTCACTCTCTGTGGGGGCCGTCCTGGGCGGTTTGGTGGGTTGAATAGCATCCCTGGCCCCACCCCTCAATGTCAGAGCAACCCTGACAACTACAAATGCCCCAGATATCACCAGTGTCCCCTGGAGGCAGAACCACCCCAGGTGAGGGTGGAGCAACTGTCCTTGGGGGAAGTAGCACCAGACAACAGTGAGAGCAGTTAGGTGGCACGTGCTATTCATGAGGGATATGGAGATGGTGAGGGAGAAAAGCTTGCCAACAGAACCCTCTCATCACCACCCGACCACATCCTGTGCGGGCACCAGGATCCAGGGTGAATGGGACATTGCTCCTGGCACTGTGGGAAGACCATCAGAATACATATGACAATGACAGTGGCAAACCCCACCTGCACCCCTCTATAAGCCAGCACAGTTCAAAGCACTCGACATGCTTTATTTTTGTCCCCAGACATGATACTTCTCTATTTCACAAACTGAGAAAAACAGGGCACTGGCAGCTGGTGGGTGGTAGCCCTCTCAGGTCCCCAGGCTCAACAAAGCTCAAAGGACTGTCCTGGATGGTTCATTACATCACAGATGAATCTCTCCCAGGCACTTTCTGCAGGAATCATCATTTAGGGGTCATGACAAATGGGGGCTCCCTGGGAACTGTCATCTTGAGGCACAGATTTGGAGAAAAGTGTTCCTGTCTGACAGGCACACAGGAGGTCAGGAGGTGGCTGTAGGTACCCCAAGACTACCTGTGGGCCTTAAATTAGCCCCTTCCTCTTGGGAAAGGTAGGGGATCATGCCAGGGGCCCAAGGGCCATCATCTTATTCCCAGCTATTCTTTAAGGGGTTGGTGAAGTCCCGTGATAAAGAGCCAATCAGAAAGTTTTCCAATTTTCTGCTCATGTTGAATCTGGGAGGGAGAAGAAGCTCTTGCATTGTTCTTTTGCCTTGACTTGGACAAGCCTATGTCCAGATTTTGAGGATCCCTCCCTTCCACTACAGCAAACCAAAACTGTGTACTGTCGGTCAGCAAGTTATACAGTGTGTAATGGAGAAAGGAGAGTCAGACCTGGATTTGAGTCCTGGCGCCAAGCCTTACTGGCTGTATAGTTTCAGACAAGCAACTTGTTTCTGAACCTCTGTCTCTTCATCTAGAACTGTGATGGTGAACCTATGACACGCGTGTCAGCACTAACACGCATAGCCATTTTCGATGACAAGCAGCTGCATACCAGAGAAGTATGGGGCCGCATGCCGAGAGGGACGTTTCATCCTCGGCTCCTGCACGGCCAGGTGCAGTAGCTGAGGATAAAACATTTGCTGTAGTGTAGACACTCTGTGCCGGAGGTCTGTAGGCCAAAACAACAGAACTCCGGCACAGAGCGTATAGTTCTGGGACTTTGGGTTAGGCCGTTTTCTCGAAGTAACACATCATCCGAGTTATGCTCGCTTTTTATGGCAAATTTTGACACAGCAAGCTCGAAAGAGTGCCCATCACAGATCTAGAAAGTGGGAATAAGGGGATAACACTGTCTGTGTTATTGTGAAACTGGGCACAACTTCTTTGAAACAGCTAGCTGAGTGCCTGACACAAAAAAGATACTAGGAAGTGGTAGCTGTTCCTATGGGCCCAGTGACAGGTGCACTATAGGTTCCAGATGCACATGCTTCCTGCTCCTCCATCATGCAGGTGCCTGGGCTATGTGGCATGGGAGGTACCCTAGTGGCCAAGCTGCTGTCCCAATGACCTCTTGGCCACAGCTTCAGGTTAGGTGGCCAGGTGGGGTCCCATCTTTTTCCATGCTGTCGTCAAAGGTGATAATGACACCCATTCCTAAGAGTATGTCCTCAGTTAAGGACATAGAAAGAACAGGGCAGCCTGGCAGGAGGGCTGCCTGTAGTCTTACAGATGTGAACTCTGGACTGGAACTCAGCACCTGGCCTTATGACAGATGAAGCACAAACTGGGACCTTTGAGGACAGTAGTCTGACCACACAGAGGAAACACAAGCTAGTAGCCCCTTACCACTAACAAAAACAAAGCACACAGCAGGGAGACAGCACACCTTTCCCGGGTGGCTGATGTGAAATCAAGGCAAGTTATTCTGGGGACCTGTGTTGGGGACCCCTGAGGAGCATTTTCCAGCACGCACCTATGTACATTCGTATGTATATATGTATGTATTCATTCATTCAGCTGATGGGTACTCCCACCTACCATGTGCAACTGGTCCTAGGAACTAATTAAGGGGCTAGAAAGTAGAGACCTGAAATCACTGTCTCCACAAGGTACACAGACCAGAGACTGAGAATTCCATTAACACTTCCTCTTTGGGCCCAGTCATACAAGGTACACAGACCAGAGACTGAGAATTCCATTAATACTTCCTCTTTGGGCCCACAGTCATACTGCTAGCAGCAGGGGCTGCACCTAACCCAAGTGAGAACTACTGCTCTAAGCCCCAGAAATGATGCCCAAAGGGAGGTGAGCCCCTGTGTTTGTCCCCACCTCTTGCTCAGCAGAACACCCACTCCACCCATCTAGCTTCCTGAAATATTCAGACCAAAGGCTGGTCTACTAAAACCCAAAGGACACAAACCCCATGCCAAGGGAGAACATCAACTGGGGCACCACACCCAAATGAATTCTGATAATATATATGATCCTAAGTGTGATTGATGTCAGAGGGCCAACTCTCAAGGCTGAATGGAGCCTCAAAGGTTCCCAGAGCCCTCTCATAACTCTGTATCTGCTGCATATCTGCAGGTACTGGGAACTCACCCTCTAACAAGCAGCCTGAATGTCAGGAGATGCTTCTTCAGTCTGTCTCACTGATGCTCCCATCCATGGGTCCAAGGTGGGGGTGGCAGAAGGAAAAACCTAGTATGTTAAGGGTATCTCCCCTCTGCAGCACTGCTGACATTGGGGATGGGTCTTTCTCTGTGGAGCCATCCTGGGCACTGTGGGGAATTGAGCAGCATCCCTGGCCCCTACCTACTCAATGACAGAAGCACCCCCTGTTGTGATAACCAGAGGTCTCTAGACGTTGCCCCTGGTGAAGATGCCCTGGTTTATGGGAATCCTTAGAGAAATGGTTGCTTTCATAGACCAGCAGGCTCCACAGACCAGAGCTAACCTCTCTCAGCTGCTCAGCCCTTCTAAAAGTGCAAATACCTTCCATCAGGCTACCTACCCCTTCCTGTGCTGCCACCATCCTCCTACCCTCCACCTAGCTGGCCTCTTATTGTGGGAGGCAGTGCACAAATGCAGTCTGGTCCTTTCTGCAGCAACTGTCATGACCATAGGGACGAGACCTCCCTAAGAGTCACAAAGCAGGTTCCTGGATCTAATCTGATCTGAGAAGAACATGCCACAAAAAAGTGTGTGGGTCAGAAGGAATGGCCTGCAGCTTTACAGAGCCCTGCAGCAATTTGGGATGGCTGGAAACATGAAACACACTGGGGGCAGGAAGAGAGAAAGGTGGCAAGGCCAAAAAGGTAGTCTCCTGGGACTGGTGCCAGGGAAGTGGCAAAGGGACCAGAAAAGGCAAGATCAGATACAGGTTTACAGGCTAGCAGTGGTGTAGTGTGAAGGCCAGGGAAAGCAGCAGTGAGCAGGGGGACCAGGGAGCAGGTGTCTGCCTATCAGTGAGAAAGTAGGCAATCCTGAGTCCTGAGATGTGGGGGTATGAAAAGGAGGGGTCTGGTGTGAGGCTAGGGTTTTAAGGGGTGTGGGTTTGAGCAAAGAGTGACTTCTGGATACATTCAACCTGAGGTACAAAGGAGAGATGGACAGAGACACTCAGGAGAGATGATAACTGGCAGATGGTTACATGGGCCTGGAATTCAGGAGTCAGCTTTGGGCACCAGCAGCAAACAAGGACAGGAAGCTAAGTAAGGATGAGGGGTAGGCCACCAAGAAGCATGTACACAGGAGCAAAGAGGCACCTGAGTTCAGATCAGTAAGGGCCACCACACAAATGTTCCTTACTGTTCAGAGCAATTCTATTCACAACAAGCAAAAGGTGGAAACAGCTCAGATGTCCACCACCTGGTGATGGACAAACAAAATGTGCCACATACATACACAGGAATATTACTCAGCCACAAAAGGGACAAAGCACTGACATGTTACAACCCTGAAAACATGATGCTCAGTAAGAGAAACCAGACATAACAGGCCACCGTATACGATTGCATCTATATAAAATGTCCACAACAGGTAAATTGACAGACAGGAAGTGAATTTGTGGGTGTCAGAGGCTGGGTGAAGGGGGATAGGGAGTGACTGCTGATAGGGAAGGGTTTCTTTATGGGGTGATGAGAATATTCTAGAACTAGATAGTGGTGACTGATACACAAGCTTCTGAATATACTGAAAACCACAAACTGTACACTTTAAATAAGTGGATTGTGTGGCATGAAAATTATATTTGAATAAGCTGTTACTAACAGAAATTAGTAAGATGATAAAAAGGAGGGCCAGTGAAGGAGAAAGACAGACAGAATACATAGGAAGCCATGAGAGTGAATTCTATATTCTACTTTATTTGGGGAGGTGCACCATTTATTATGTATAATGGTCAAACAGTTAAATGAGCAGTGTAGTATGCGTGTTCTGTCATTCCATTCACATGTGAGGAAACTGAGGCAGGAGAAAGTAGTCACTCACCGAAGAAAAAAAGAACATAGGGCAGTCAGGAGCATAAATGTCCTGGCGAGAATGCCACATAGGGGGAGCTCTGGTTATGTGTTGAGCCTCAGTGCTTAACAGATATCTGTGTACTGGAGGGAGGAGCTGCGGGACTTGCCTGGCTCCTGTCTGCATGCACCGGCAGGCCTCGCACTGGCCAAATCCTCAGGGAGGTTGAATGAGTGGGCACGGTGGTGACTGGTGGAGTTGATGAGCAGGAGACCACTAAGTTCTATGATGGGACAGAAACCAGACCACAAGGAGCTCTCGGGGCAGAAAAGGGGTCAAACATTCCAGCTTTGCAGGCTCCCTGTACCAACCCTCAGAATGGGCCTGGCCATCAGCACCCAAACCAGCGAGCTGCAGCTTCAGCCTTGCCAGGGCACTATGCTGACTCTGGAGACGAAGTCCCGGCCCTCCCAGGGCTCACAGTCTGGACTCTAGTCCAGGGTCTGCTCCCTCAGCACTGCTGACATGGGAACCAGGTCATTTACTGTGAAAGTCTGTCCTGGGCACTCTGAGGTGTTGAACAGCATCCCTGGCCTCCACCCACTCAATGCCAGGAGCATCCTCAGTGTGACAACCACAGGTGTCCTCAGTTGAGAACCTCTGCTCTCAAAGAGAAAAACTATAGGGAAACTGCAATTTGGCTAGTTTCTAAAAGACCACCAACCAGGAGTCCCTGAGCGGGCTCTACAGATAGAATGACTTTATTTATTTATTTATTTAGATAGAGACAGACAGGAAGAGAGAGTTGAGAAGCATCAATTCGTAGCTGTGGCACTTTAGTTGTTCATTGATTGCTTCTCGTACGTGCCTTCACGGGCGTGGGGGGGGGGGGGGGGCTCCAGCTCAGTCAGTGACTCCTTGCTCAAGCCAGCGACCTTGCGCTCAAGCTGGTGAGTCTGTGCTCAAACCGGGTGAGCCCCTACTCAAGCCAACAACCTCAGAGTTTCAAACCTGGGACCTCAGCACCCCAGGTCAAAACTATCCATTGTGTCACTACCAATCAGGCCAGACAGAATGACTTTAGATCCCCTCCCTCTCAGTGACACTGAGCAAAAAGTTCCCACAACCAATCCCACTCTGGACCTCCCCAAACTCAGGAGACCCAAGTATACAAAACCCACCTGGCCAAAGGTCCTATTAAATAGCAATGGTGGATTTCTGCTGAAACAGGAGCTGGTGTAAAATCAATGCAAACCACTTTTTTTTCCCCAAACCCGCTTTTTTGTGTGTGTGACAAAGACAGAGAGACAGAGAGAGAGAGACAGAAGTGAGAGATAAGCATCAATTCTCCGTTGTGGCACCTTAGTTGTTCAGTGATTGCATTCTCATGTTCCTTGACAGGGAAGGCTGTGGGTGCTACAGCAGAGCAAGTGATCCCTTGCTCAAGCCAGCAACCTTGTGCTTCAAGTCAGTGACCTTTGGGCTCAAGCCAGCAATCATGGGGTCATGTCCATGATCCCATACTCAAGCCAGTGAACCCATGCTCAAGCTGGCGACCTCAGGGTTTCAAACCTGGGTCCTCTGTGTCCAAGTCTGATGCTTGATCCACTGCACCACCACCTGGTCAGGCCAGACCCTTTTTTTTTTTTTTTTTTAGTGAGAGGAGGGGAGGCAGAGACAGACTCCTGCATGCACCCCAACCAGAATCCACCCAGCAAGGCCACTAGGGGGCGATGCTCTGCCCATCTGGGGCCCTTGCTCCAATGCAACCAGAGTCACTTGAGGCTGGAGGCCATGGAGCCATCCTTAGCACCCTGGGGCCATGGCTGTAGGAGGCAAGGAGGGGATAAAGAAAAAGAGAGAGAGAGAGAGAGAGAGAGAGGTGTGTGGAGAAGCAGATAGGTTCTTCTCCTGTATGCCCTGACCGGGAATCGAACCCAGGACATCTATATGCCAGGCCAATGCTCTATCGTTGAGTCAACCATCCAGGGCAGGCCAGACCCACCAAAGATTCATTAGGTTTTCTTACTTGCTTCCAGGTACTCTCCCCCACCCTCTGCACCCCAGCCACCAACACCAGCCAGGGAACTGGTTCTGAGATTTTCGTGGGAGCAAGGGGAGCTGGCCAGCACAGACACCTTAAACGCTGCCCCCCACCACAGCAAACCAACTGTCCTTTTTGATCCATGAGCTATCCCCAGGGCCTGGAGTCTTGGCTTTTGGAAGGGGGAGGGCCTGAATTCTTAACAAAAGCCTCCCAGAGCAATCTAAGCCCCACTTGTTAACACAAAGAAGGTGGTGGCCAGCACACCTGCTTCCACTCTTGTTCAAAGGAAATGCCAGCACATTATCACCAAAACAGAAAGGGCCTTTGACATCAAAGGCCATGATGACCCATGAACAACTTTGCCCAAAAGCAGGCTAGGATGTGTTTTAGGGAACAATGTCTCACTCTGGGGACTGTCCCCAGAGGATCGTATCAGCTTCCAGGATGTAAATCCTTCCCTCACCTCCAGGAAAGACCACCCAACCTCCTTCTTTTCAAAGTCCCTTCCATCTGTCTCCACTTCAGGGGGTTGGCTATATAAACTGTGGGTGGATGGTTTTTCTTTAGGTGAATAATCCTCATTTAAAGTGTGGTAAGAAAAGGTAAAGGGATTAAGAATTACAAATTGACAGTTATAATACAACCTAGGAAGTACAGTCAATAATCTTGTAATGACTATGGATGGTGCCAGATGGGTACTAGATTTGGCTAGTTCTAAAAGCACAGGCTAGGAGGGCATGGGCCTGTTGTTCTGGGGCTGGGGTAGGTTTTGGAGAGCAAAGCTAGGCCTGCTATTTTACAAAACGATGTGGAGGATGAATGTGGAAGGAAGGGGGAGGTCACAGGTTACAGATGGCTCAGGCTGGGGAGGTCACACAGGGCTGGGTTTGGAGGGAGGCTCAGATTTGGGGGAGATCACAAGGTATATAAATGTCTAATTGCTATGTTGTACTCCTGAAACTAGCATAATAATGTATGTCAACTATAATCAACAAAACCCCCCCAAAACCTATGTTAAGAGGGGGAGGGTGGCCTGACCTATGGTGGTGCAGTGGATAAAGCATCAACCAGGAATGCTGAAGTCATAGGTTCAAAACCCCAGGCTTGGCCTGACCTGTGGTGGTGCAGTGGATAAAGCGTCGATCTGGAACGCTGAGGTCGCCGGTTCGAAACCCTGGGCTTGCCTGGTCAAGGCACATATGGGAGTTGAAGCTTCCTGCTCCCCCCCCTCTCTCCCTTTCCTCTAAAATGAATAAATAAATAAAAATAATTAAAAAAAAAACAAAAACAAACCAGGCTTGCCAAGTCAAGGCACATACGAGAAGCAACTACTATGAGTTGATGCTTCCCAGTTCTCACCACCCCCTTTCTCTCTTTATACTATAAAATCAATAAATAAAATCTTAAAAAACTCCACAAACAGTGAGGGTGATAAAGGATAGGTACAGTCAGTCTCACTAGCAAAAAGCATAAGGACATCAGGGGGATGATTTGGGGGGAAGAAAACAGGGAAATACAGGGTTAGACTGGACATCTGCATAATGGTGGGTCTTAGGCTTCAGACTGGAGGAAATTCTAGAAGATACAGAGAGTAGGGGGTACAGTTTTGAGTAGAAGAGAACAGCTCTGGCTGGGGAGGAGGGTCTACACTTGAGGAGGGGGTTGTCTGGGGTGGTGGGGCTTGTGTTTGCAGGAAGAGACAGACCAGTCCTGGATCTCAGAGCAGTTGGGCACAGACAGGCCACTTCAGATTTTGGTGGGGTCAGCGTCAAAATGTGAGAGCTTGATTCTGGGTGGCTGGAATGGGTCAAGCTGAGCAAGTGAAGGATTAGGAAGCAGAAAGGCTGGGAGTGAGGGGGGAATTTATGCATTCAAATTGCATTGCCTATGTGCTTCTGTGTGTCAGGAGCTGAGAGGGTGCAGTGAATACAATGAGGTAGCCAGACAGACAGGGTCTCCACACCTCAGCCTATTTGATTCAGAGTCCATAAAGCTCAGACTGAATGTTACTGGGGTTCAAGCCTAAGTGAGTTACAACAGCTATGGGGGGCTGTTTAAATCTGGGTAGGGCCTGAGTTGGAATGGTCCGAATTTGGAAGACCTGAGTTTGTAGTATAGATTAAGGCACAGGCTCTCTGTTCTGGGGATGGAACAGAGCCCGGCCGCATCTTTATAAAAAGGTTGTGGACAATAACTGCGGGGGAAGGTCGAGGGCTACAGGTAGCCCGGGTTGGGAAGGTCACTCAGGGACGGGTTTGGAGGTGAGACTTGGGTTTGTGAGTTAACACGGTAGTGGGATGCTAAGGTCATCCCGGGCCTAGGCTGGCTCGGGGGGCGGTGTTAGGGGGTCCTGCCAGCTCCTGGAAAGCCCTAGCTTGGGGGTCGCAGCACAGCCTATCGGCTCGGTTCCAGCGGAGTCTGGGTTGGTCCGCGCCGCTGCCAGGCCTGGCTCGGGGGTCCCGGCTCGGGCCCGGAGGGGGTGGGGGGCGGGTCCGCAGATTCCGGTCACCTCACCTGGCTCGCTCCCGTCACCCGCAGGCTCCGTCGGCCCCGCCTCTTCCGGCGCCACGCCGCGCCGCCTCAGCTGTCCGCAGCCCGCCGGTCCGGCTGCGGCCGCCGCTGACGAAATTCCCGGCTCCGCGCTCTTTAATATGGCGGCGATCACAACTCCGCGGCCTCCCGCGCCCTTCTCAGCCGCGCGCGCTCCCGCTGCCGGCCACGCCCCCGCGCCGGCGCGCTGCGTGCCACCCCCCACGGCCCGTCACGCCCCCACGCGTCCGGGCCACGCCCACCTTACAGGGCTGCGCCTGCGCGAGTTGGGCATCTCGGGAGGACGTAACGTAGCCCGCAATTCAAATCAATACAGGAACCGGGATGCTACGAGTTGCCAAGGGCAACAGCGGAGGTCCGAAGTACCTGCAGTGGGCGAAGGTGGCTCCCTAGAATACAGGGGAAAGGATCTGCTTAGTTTAGGGCGTGGTTCTTAGTAATGTATGGTCGCAGAAATGTGTAGGGTGGACGGAAACCTGAACCCCCACAATGAGGCAGTCACAGCAGGGGATGGGACCCAAGGACAGGTTGTAAGGCTGGTGGCCTTGGTCATGCAAGTTCGCTTTGGACAGACGGTAAAGGAACTGTGGAGCCAGAGGATGTTGGGCCATTCCATTTATTGGAGTCTCCCAAGGGTGGATGAGCAAGTAGGCAGGGAAAACCGCTTCTCTTTCAGCACTGATGTGCAAAAAACATGGTGGGTGGCGGGGGAAGGAGGAGAAAAGAAACCCCTTCTCTGGCAAACAATAGCAAAAATGGCCCCTCCCAATGGCGCAAGCAATAGTATCTACAACCTGCTGCCCTGAGGTCAAGCACCTGCAGCCTTACATAGGCTATACACACCTGATGCTGCCCCTGTGCCTATGTACCAATCAGGCAAAATACAAGCAAGCAAACCTAACACACTTGTTTGCCCAACACAGGTGCGTGTGCAGGACGTGCAAACCCCACTGCCTGCGAACATTCATTTATTCATTCAACACTTATTGCTCCTACTGAGTACTCCTCCAGTCCCCCGAGGGAACAGAGCAGATAAAAATCTCTACTTTAAACATGAGCAAAGGATCCCAACAGACAATTCTCCAAAGAAAATAAATGAATAGCCCACAGCATATAAAAAGATGCTCACTGCTTGTGACCAGGTGGTGGCGCAGTGGATAGAGCAGTGGTTCTCAAAGAGTGCGCCCTATGGTATTCCAGAGAAATATGTGCCTGTTCGGCACCAGAAAACCAACAGGGTTTTTGGAGTTTAGATTTTTTGGGGTCAGAGGTGTGGGGAATTGGCTGTAAGCTGACAGTCTACCCAACCCCCCACCTCACTTGCCTGATTAGGTTGCAAAAGGCTGTTAAGCTGTGGTGCTGGATTGTTTACACTACCCCCCATGTTCCCCCCAAAGGCTGGAGGCAAGTTTCTTCTATCCTTTGTTTGGTGTAAAGTTAAGATGATATGTATGGTGGGGGTTTTGGATTGATGATTAAACATAAGGAATTGTCTCTTGAAGCCTTTTGGATTTCTATAAAAGAAGAATATGTGGCAATATCTAAAAAAGCTTTAACATTTTACTACAATTTTCAACATCCTATTTATATGAATTACGATTTTCTACCCTCAACACAATTAAGAGTAAAAAGAGAGGAATTCTTCAATATATTGACGAGGAAATGAGAGTGTGCCTTTCAAATATATGCCCAAACATTGAAGAAATTGCTAGGACACATCAGGCTCATGTTTCTCATAAACACTAGAATGAAAACACACATTTGTGCCGGGACCTGCCAAATTTACTAAATCTTACTAAGAATGTATCTATATATATTAAAAGATAACATATTTTGTAATTTTTTTATTTGTAACCCCTTTCTTACAAATTCTAAAAAAGCATAACTCAAAAAATGTAACATAAAAATGATTTTAGCCTGATCAGGCGGTGGCACAGTGGATAGACCGTTGGACTGGGATGCAGAAGACCCAGGTTTGAGACCCTGAGGTCGCCAGCTTGAGCGCTGGCCCATCTGGCTTGAGCAAAAGCTTGCCAGCTTGGACTCAAGGTCACTGGCTCCAGCAAGGGGTCGCTCGGTCTGCTGAAGGCCCGCGGTCAAGGCACATGTGAAAAAGCAATCAATGAACAACTATGGTGTCGCAACGGCAACGAAAAACTAATGATTGAGCCTGACCTGTGGTGGCGCAGTGGATAAAACGTCGACCTGGGAACACTGAGGTCACCAGTTCAAAACCCTGCGCTGGTCTGGTCAAGGCACATATGGGAGTTGAGCTTCCAGCTCCTCCCCCCTTTCTCTCTCTCTCTCACTCTGGGTCTCCTCTCTAAAATGAATAAAATAAAAAAAAAAAAAAAAAAAAAAAAAAGAAACTAATGATTGATGCTTCTCACCTCTCTGCGTTCCTGTCTGTCTGTCCCTATCTATCCCTCTCTCTGACTCTCTCTCTCTGTCCCTGTAAAAAAAAAATGATTTTAATGTCAGAATAAATTTAATTTTGTCGTATTTATTTTGTTTAATTACCATAAAAGCACACTTGGACTTTATATTTTTTCTTTAATATTTGACTTAAGTATTATAACGTATTTCTCAGAAATTTGTAGATAGTGCTCCTACAATTATTTGTAGGATTTTAAATGCATCCCAACTTCAAAAAGTTTGAGAACCACTGGGATAGAGCATGGGCCTGGGAAACTGAGGATCCAGGTTTGAAACCCCGATGATGCAGGCTTGAACCTGGGATCATAGACATGAACCTGTGGTAGCTGGCTTGAGGCCCAAGGTCGCTGGCTTGAGCAAGGAGTTGCCCTGATGGGCAACACCATCACCCTCGAGGTCGAGCCCAGTGACAGTATCGAGAATGTCAAGGCCAAGATCCAAGACAAGGAGGGCATCCCCCCTGACCAGCAGCAGTTGATCTTTGCCAGAAAACAGCTGGAAGATGGGCGCATCCTGTCTGACTACAACATCCAGAAAGAGTCCACTCTGCACCTGGTCCTGTGCCTCAGAGGTGGGATGCAGATCTTCGTGAAGACCCTGACTGGTAAGACCATCACCCTCGAGGTCGAGCCCAGTAACACCATCGAGATTGTCAAGACCAAGATCCAAGACAAGGAGGGCATCACCCCCCACCAGCAGTGGTTGATCTTTGCCCGGAAACAGCTGGAAGATGGGCGCATCCTGTTCGACTACAACATCCAGAAAGAGTCCACTCTGCACCTGATCCTGCGCCTGAGGGGAGATGTCTAATTTTCTCCTTTTAAGCAAGCTTTCAACAAGTTTAATTGCACTTTTCTTTCAATAAAGTTGTTGCATTCTAAAACAAAACAAAACAAAACTAGAACCCCCAGGTCAAAGCACATATGAGAAAGCAATCAATTAACAACCAAGGTGCCATAACTATGAGTTGATGCTTCTTATCTCTCTCCCTTTCTGTTTGTTCCTGTCTGTCCTCCTCTCTCTCTTTTTCTCAAAACAGTGAGTGAGGAAATAGAGAGTAAGGGGACACAGTATCAAACGCAGTGATCAGGTCAGGTCTCACAGCAGTGATGACATTTGGGCAAAGTTTGGAAAAAAAAGAGCACGTTGTGGTGCACGACTTCTATTCATTTGGTATAAAATTATATAACTTGTTTATCTGATTTCAGTGAACTCTGCAACAATCGTAGGATTTAGAGCAGTGCCATCCAATGGAAACATACCATTAGCCACATAAATAATTTTAAAACTTCTAGTAGTACATTTAAAAAGTACAAAAAACCCAATGTGATTCATTTTAATAATATATTTTTAATCAACTTGTTATGTCAAAAAGTATTTACATTTCAAAATAAAATCAACAATTATAAATGAGATATTTAATGTAACTTTTCTCATACTGGGTCCTTTCTAAAAAATTTTTATTTTTAAATTTATTGTGTTGGCCCTGGTTGGTTTGCTCAGTGGTAAAGCATTGCTGAGTGTGTGGATGTCATAGTCGATTCCCAGTCAGGGAACATAGGAGAAGTGACCATTTGCTTCTCCACCCTTCCTCCTCTCACTTCTCTTTCTCTTTTTCTTTCTCTCTCTCTCTTTCCCTCCTGCAGCCATGGCTTGATTGGAGCAAGTTGGACCTGGGTGCTGAGGATGGTTCCAGGGCCTCTACCTCAGCTGCTAAGAATAGCTCGGTTGCTGAGCAATGAGCAACACCCCAGATGGGCAGGGCCTCCCCCCATAGAGGTCTTGCTAAATAGATCCTGGCCAGGGTGCATGCAGGAGTCTGTCTCTGCTTTCCCTCCTCTCAATAAATAATAATAATAATAATAATAATTTATTGTGTTGACATGGTTTCAAGTGTCCCACTCAATATAGGTCCTTTCTTTAAAATTATTTTTTCCAGCCTGACCAGGCAGTGGCGCAGTGGATAAAGCATTGGACTGGGATGCGGAAGACCCAGGTTCGAGACCCTGAGGTCGCCAGCTTGAGCGCGGGCTCATCTGGCTTGAGCAAAAAGCTCGTTAGCTTGGACCCAAGGTCGCTGGCTCCAGCAAGGGGTGGCTTGGTCTGCTGAAAAGGCCCGCGGTCAAGGCACATGTGAGAAAGTAATCAATGAACAACTATGTTGTCGTAAGGACAATGAAAAACTAATGATTGGTGCTTCTCACCTCTCTCCATTCCTGTCTGTCTGTTCCTATCTATCCCTCTCTCTGACTCTCTCTCTGTCCCTGGGAAAAAAATAAAATAAAATAACTAAAATGATTTTTTCTATTGATTTTTGAGAGATATAGAGAGGCATCATCTTGTTGTTCCACTTAGTTGTATACCCACTGAATAATTCTCATATGAGCCCTGAGGGCTCCAGCCAGCACCCTCGGGATCAAGCCAGCAACCTTGGTGTTCCAGGACAACACTCTATCCACTGCCAGGGCTCTCATGCTAGGTCTTAAATTTCAGTGTGTGGCCTGACCTGTGGTGGCACAGTGGTTAAAGCATCGACCTAGAACGCTGAGGTCACTGGTTCCAAACCCTGGGCTTGCCTGGTGAAGGCACATATGGGAGTTGATGCTTCCTGCTCCTCCTTCCCTTCTTTCTCTCTCTAGCTCTTCTCTCTCTCTAAAAATGAATAAAATCTAACAATAAAAATTTTTTAAATCCAGTGTGTATTGAATTTTAACAGCATATCTCGATTTGGGTTATAATTTTCACTGAAAATACTTGATCCCTATTTATGTTTTATAAAATTTTATGGTGGAAAAAGCAGATTCATAGACCCCAGGTATTCCAAGAATGCTTTAGAGTTTTTTTCATAACTGAATCAAATATCAGATTTTTTTTGGTTTCCATTTAAATTACTTAAAATTTTAAGAGTTAGGCCCTGGCAGGTTAGCTCTGTTTAAGTGTGTCGTCCTGAAACGACAAGGTTGCAGGTTTGATCCCCAGTCAGGTCGCACATGGGAAGCAACCAAAAAATGGACACCTGGATAAAACAACAAATGAATGCTTCCCCCCCCCCTCTTCCTCTCTCTGACTCTTTAAAAATCAATAAAAATTAAGCCTTGGCAGGGTAGCTTGAAGCACAGAGGTTGCCAGTTCAATTTCCCAGTCAGGGCACATACAGTAACTGCGCTATGTTCCTGTCTCTCTCTCTCTCTTCCTGCCTCTCTAAGAAAATAAAAAAACTAAAAGTTAAAGACTCAGTTCATAGTGGCCATATTTCAAATGATCTATAGCCACAGTTAGCTAGTATTTACTACATTGGATGGTGCAGATACAGACTGTGTCTAACACAGAAAATTCTGTTGGACAAAGAAGGACAAGGGCAGTGTCAGGCATAGGGTAGGAGATCAATAAATGTCAAATGAAGAAGTTTTTTTCACTATCTGCCCCTCCAGACAAGGTCTGATTTATCTCTTTCCTCAGATCCTGTACCAGACTCAATAAACATGTGTCTAATATTTACTGCTCCTCTCCCCAAACCTAGATTATCAACTTTCCAGCTAAAACATGACACATGGAACTAAACAAAATGATTCAGAGGCACTACTCTTTAAAAATAATTCTGATGGCGATGAAAGAGTCCAAATCCACATACGTCTGTCTTTGGTTTCCGACCAAACTTGGTGCTCATTCAGGGAGCAAAAGAAAGTGAGCAAAATTTTATCTGAATCAGAATTCCACCTCTGCCATCTGACTTTTTTTTTTTTTTACAGGGACAGAGAGAGAGTCAGAGAGAGGGATAGATAGGGACAGACAGACAGGAATGGAGAGAGGTGAGAAGCATCAATCATTAGTTTCTCGTTGCTGTTGCAACACCATAGTTGTTCATTGATTGCTTTCTCACATGTGCCTTGACCGCGGGTTTTCAGCCAACTGAAGTAACCCCTTGCTGGAGCCAGCAACCTTGGGTCCAAGCTGGTGAGCTTTTGCTCATGCCAGATGGGCCTGTGCTCAAGCTGGTGAGCTTGGGGTCTCGAACCGGGGTCTTCCGCATCCCAGTCCGATGCCCTATCCACCGCGCCACTGCCTGGTCAGGCATGACTTTTTTTTTTTTTTTTTTTTTTAAGCAAAAGAGAGAGACAGAGAGACAGAAAGGGAGAGAATTGAGGAGCTTCAGCTCATAGTTGCCACACTTTAATTGTTCATCAATTGCTTTCTCATATGTGCCTTGACTGAGGGTCTCCAGCTGAGCCTGTGACCGACCCCTTGCTTAAGCCAGTGACCTTGGGCTTCAAGCCAGTGTTCATGATCCCATGCTTAAGCTGGCAACCCCACACTCAAGCTGGCAGCCCCATGCTCGAGCTGGTGAGCCTGCACTCAAGCTGGATGAGCCCACACTCAACAGTGACCTCGGGGTTTTGAACCTGGGTCCTCAGCATTCCAGGCCAAAGTGCTATCACCCGCACCACTATCTGGTCAGGCTGACTTGGTTGTTTTATTTCCAATAAAAACAGCATTGACAAGGCTAGGATGGAAGTTATGCACAGGTCAAAGTGGATCCTGTCTTTATTTAAAAGTATGGACTTTTTTGCCATTAATTTTGATTTTTTAATAATGCATTAATGAGGGAGGGACGTTTTATAAGAGAACAACATGGGAACTCATGGTACAGTTGTTTCTGATTGCTGCTTTAACAAATAACCACAATCCTAGTAGCATTAAATGACACAAATTTATTATCTTACCTTCTGGAAGTCAGGAGTTTGACAGGGTCTCACGAAGATAAACCTAGGTGTAGGTAGAGCTGGTCCTTCCAGAGACTCCAGGGAGAATGTTTCCGGCCTTTTCCAGCTTCTAGAAGTACCACATCCCTGGCTCGTGGCCCCTCCCTCCATCCTCACAGAAGCGCCTCTTCCATCTCTGACTCTGACCCTCCCGCCTCCCTCTTGTGAGGACCCTGTGATGATATTGGAACCCCTGAGTAATCCATGATCATCTCATTCCCATTTTAAGATCCTTGACTTAATCCCACCTACAAAGTCTCTCCTTTTTTTTTTGTATTTTTCTGAAGTGAGAAGTGGGGAGGTGGATAGACAGATTCCTGCATGCATCTGACTGGGATCCACCAGAGGGTGATGCTTGGCCCATCTGTGGTATTGCTCCACTGCAACTGGAGCCATTCTAGCACCTGAGGTGGAGGCCATAGAGCCATCCTCAAAGCCCAGACCAACTTTGCTCCATTGGAGCCTTGGCTGCAGGAGGGGGAAGAGAGAGATAGAGAGAAAGAAGAGGGAGAAGGGTGGAGAAACAGATGGGCGCTTCTCCTGTGCATCCTGGCCAGGAATCAAACCTGGGACATACACACGCCAGGCTGATGCTCTACCACTGAGCCAGCTGGCCAGGGCCAATCTCTTTTATATCATGAAAGATAACATATTTATAGGTTCTGGGGATGCAGACACAAATGTCCTTTGAGAAGTCATTATTCAGCCTCCCACATTTGTGGTGTTGGTGCTGTTTTAATTTTAATTTTTATTGATTGATTAATTTTAGAGAGACAGAGAGAGGAAGAGAGGGAAAGAGAGAGAGAGAGAAAGAGAAGCATTCATTTGTTGTTCCACTTAGTTGTGCATTCATTGGTTGCTTCCAGTATGCACCCTGACTGGGGATTGAACCCGCAACCTTGGCGCTTCAAAACAACACTCCAACCAACTGAGCTAACCAGCCTGGATCACCATTGTTTTTATATTATCACTTGTGGTGTGGACACACAAACTTACAGAGTAACAGAATTATATAGAACTTAAAAATGTTTTTAAATTTATTGATTTTGGAGAGAGGAAAAGAGAGAGAGAGAGAAACATTGACTGCTGCTTCACCCATCCATGCATTTCATTCAATGGTGGATTCTCATATATGCCCTGACTGCCATCAAACCCACAACCTTTGTGTAGCAGAACAATGCTTTAACCAACTGAACTATCAGACGAGGGCAATTGTATAGAACTTAATACACACACACACATACACACACACACACACACACACACACACACACACACAACGGGTATAAGGAAAACTGGAGAAGCCCAAATAAAACTGGTGTGTTGTGTCAATGTCAATGTCATGGTCATGATATTATACTAAAGTTTTGCCTGTCTTTTATACCAGTTAGCATTTGGGAAAACTGGGTGAAGGGTACACTGCATTTTCCGTATTACTTATTACAACTGCTTGTGAATCTACAATGACCTCAATATAAATGAAAATTTTAAGAGATTAAAATTTGCATTAAAATAGTATTCCCTGGCCAGTTGGCTCAGTGGTAGCGCATTAACCCAGCGTTTGTATGTCCAGTCAAGTTTCAATTCCCAGTCAAGGCATACAGGAGAAGTGCCCATCTGCTTCTCCAGCCCTCCCCCTCTCTCTTCTCTCTCTCTCTCTCTCTCTCTTCTCCTTCCCTCCTGCAGCCAAGGCTCGGTTAGAACAAGTTGGCCCTGGGCACTGAGGATGGCTCCATGGCCTCCACCTCAGGTGCTAAAAATGGCTCTGGTTGTAAAATGGGGCAAGGACCCCAGATGGGTAGAGCTTTGTCCCCTAGTGGGCTTGCTGGGTGAGTCTCGGTCAGGTCCTGGTGGGTCCCAGTGCAGGAGTCTGTCTCTGCCTCCCCTACTCTCACTAAAATATATATATATTATATTATTAAACTCATTTACTGAGTTTTGGGGGCAATTTTCAATTTTGTGCTCATCTCCCATCTGCACTGCTGAAAACTGTGTCTTCTCTGGTCCCATTTGTGGAGAATATAATTTGATTCTTATTTTGCCCTTTTTTAGCAGAGGTTCACGTTTTTACAAACTATTAGTCAAAGGAGTGATAGAGCCCAGTAAACATTCAGTAAATTGTCCCTGGGCTCTGCACTGGGTGCAGAGAGAGAACGGGATCAGAGCTCAGAAAGTCTCTCACTCTACATGGGTTGGGGCAGGAGGCTAGGCTAGATGCCCACGCTAAGATCAGAAATATAACTAAGTGTGATGGATTCAACTGTGTCCCCCAAAATGACATGCCCACTCCCTGATCCCTGGTACCTGGAAATAAGAACTTATTTGGAAACTGAATCTTGACAGATGCAATCAGGTTAAAGTAAGATCACACTAGAGTAGGGAGGGCCCCCAATTCAGTTACTGGTGTCCTTATTGGAAGAGGGAAATTGGGACACAGACACGGAGTGATAGCCACCAGAAGATAAGACAGAGACTAGAGTGATATGTCTACAAGCCAAGGACTTCCAGCCATCATCAAAAGCTGAAAGAGGCAGGAAGGGACCTCTTCTTGGGCCTTCAGAGGGAGCGTGGTCCTGCTGAGACCTTGAGTTTTGATTCTTGGTCCCCATGGCTTTGCTCAAGCAGAGAGGAGGCCTAGAACAGAAAGCATGGGAAGCAGGTTTCCCTTCTGCTATCACTGGTCTACAGGTCCGAGGTTCCAAGTTCCCTGACAGATATAGACCTTGCTTTTGGGTGTGGCTTCCACATCTGCTTCCTGCACCCCTGGGCCTATCTCCTTCCCCCAGGGCAGCCTTGGGCCAATCACTCCTGGCCTGCTGCCCTGTAGCCTTACAGAATCAACACAGGCATGAACATTAGCCTGAGCCACAAAACGTGCAGCCAGGGTCGGTCACAAAGTCAATCGTACAGGGTCAACTTTAGAATGTACAAGAAGACAATAAAATAATGATAAAAATAATCAGAATGTTAGCTTCATGAGGCCATAGACTGTGTTTCATTCTATGTCCTTCATGATTGGGACGTGCATGGCACACAGTACTCAACAAATATTTTTTACATAAATGATCGAATGTCTTAAACCCACAGTTGGCCTATCAAAATGCAATTGTTGCTACACATGGCATATTTAATCTGTTATTTATTTAATCAGTCCCCCTACTGATGGACAATTCATTTATTCTTTCCTCAAATATTTATTCAGCACCTACTATGTGTCAGGTGTGTTGTGTAACAACTGCTGCTGGCCCACTTAGTGATGTGCTAGAGCCCGTATGTATCGACTCACAAGAATCACTGGCAGGAATTTCATGAGTAGACCATGGTGGGACTATCTGCACTGCAGGAACTGGCAAATATCACAAATCAGGGCTCTATTTTTATTTCCCTGCCAGGCTGTATCAGATCATGGAGAACAAAGCTGACACAAATATCTGCTCTCATGGTACTTACAACTGCTCACAAAAATTAAGGGATTAGAGAATGTGCAAATACTCCAGTACTTTCAGCCTTTTGTATAGTGCATTTTCACCAATGAAATACAAAGGTTTTGCATCTCATTTGCATAGTCAAACAACTTTCTTTGACTTGTCATTTTCTTTTCTGATGTTCTTAGTAAAAAAAAAATCAAATGCTTTTTTTTTTTTTTTTTTACAGGGACAGAGAGAGAGTTAGATAGGGACAGACAGACAGAAACGGAGAGAGGTGAGGAGTATCAATCATTAGTTTTTCGTTGCCTTTGCGACACCTTAGTTGTTCATTGATTGCTTTCTCACATGTGCTTTGACCGCGGGCCTTCAGCAGACCAAGCACCCCTTGCTGGAGCCAGCAACCTTGGGTCCAAGCTGGCGAGCTTTTGCTCAAGCCAGATGGGCCCACGCTCAAGCTGGCGAGCTTGGGGTCTCGAACCTAGTCCCTTCCGCATCCCAGTCCGACGCTCTATCCACTGCACCACCGCCTGGTCAGGCCAAATGCTTTTTTTTTTTAAATTTATTTTTATTTTATTCATTTTAGAGAGGAGACACAGAGTGAGAGAGAGAGAGAAAGAGAGAAAGAGAGAAAGGGGGGAGAAGCTGGAAGCTCAACTCCCATATGTGCCTTGACCAGACCAGTGCAGGGTTTTGAACTGGCGACCTCAGTGTTCCCAGGTCAACGCTTTATCCACTGCGCCACCACAGGTCAGGCCACAAATGCTTTTTTAAAATTGCTTCATATTCATTTTGGAATATCCCCCAATTTTTGTGAGCAGTATATATTCTAGTGGGGAAGACAGACAGTAACCAAAAAATTAGACATACAGTAAAATATGGATGCTATGGGGGGAAATAAAGCAGGGAAGTGGATAAAAGAATGCTGCAGGTGAGGTTATGATTTGAATTAAAGTGCTCAGGGAAGGCTTCATTGAGAGGGTAACATTTGAGCAAAGGAGCAAATTTCAGTGAGGAAGTGAACAGAGATATTTGGAGGAAAAAGTGTTTCAGATGGGGTGAAGAGCATGTGCAGAGGAGGAACTGCAGGAGGCTGCTACGGCTGGAACAAGCGGGCGAGGGGGAGAGAGGGAGGAGGTAAGAGCAGGGAGGAGACAGGGGCGGGTTATGCAGGGCCTTGTGGACACTGGGCAACGCCTGGGCTTTTACCCCAAAGGAGTTGGGAGTTCTTCAGGGCTGTGGGCGGAGCAAAGATAGGACCCGCATGGGTGCTCACAGGCGCCCTGTTGTGGCTGCTGGGGAGTGTACAGACTGTGGAAGAAGGGGGGCAGAAGCCGAGGTCCCAGGGTGCAGGGGACTTGCACTGGTTCAGGTAACTAATATGGGGGCCCGACTCCCGTGGAGGCAGAGGCAGGGCTGTTAGTATTTTTCCAATTTTTCTTCTCCCCCTCTCCCCCTCCTCCCCTCCTCCTCCCCCTCCTCCTCCTCCCCCTCCTCTTCCTCCTCCCCCTCCTCCTCCTCCCCCTCCTCTTCCTCCTCCCCCTCCTCCTCTTTTTTGCCATTTCAAATAACGTTGCAATGAGTGATTCATTTTCACTTAAAATTTTGTTTTATTCTTTTGAATTTTTAACATTGTATAACCGTTCAGATCAGCATGTCTATTTTATTTTAGCTCCTTACTGGCAAACCTGGGAGAAGGAACTGTTTCAGTTTCTCTGCCTTCTCATTGTGATGATCAAGGTATAAAGGTATCTATGTGTTGCATTTGACTTTAAACATGACATTATCTTTATGTTTCTTGGTCTTGACAGATGTGGTATCCTTTCACCTGGCTGTAAGCAGACAGTTCTTGATTTCCTCAATTTTGTGAGACATAGCAACGAGGCAAGTGCACTTCGGATCACCCCACTATTCCCCAGCTTACTGCTCAAGAGGCACTCACAGCAAGATGCAAAGAGCCATTTTCACTTTTTAAAAAACACTGCTGTGCCTGACCAGGCGGTGGCGCAGTGGATAGAGCGTCAAACTGGGAACACTGAGGTCGCCAGTTCAAAACCCTGCACTGGTCAAGGCACATATGGGAGTTGATGCTTCCAGCTCCTCCCCCCTTTCTCTCTCTCTCTCTCTCTCTCTCTCTCACTCACTCTGTGTCTCCTCTCTAAAAAATGAATAAAATAAAAAGAAGTTTTAAAAAACACTGCTGTCATAAATTCATCAAAATGGATTTGCAGACTCAAAGGTTACACATTTAAAAGATAAAACACATTGCCCTGGCCAAATAACTCAGTTGGTTAGAGCATCCTCCCGATGCACAAAGGTTGTGGGTTCAATCCCCAGTCAGGGCACATACAGGCACAGATAGATATTTCTCTCTCTATCTCTACCTTCCTCTCTTTCTAAAATCAATAAATACATTAAAAAAAGTTAAGACACATTTCAGGCCCTGGCCAGGTAGCTCATTTGGTTAGAGTGTCAACCCAACATGCCAAGGTTGCAGGTTCAACCCCCAGCCAGGACACATAGAAGAATCAACCAAGAAAGAGATAAATGGAACAACAAATTGATGTTTCTCTCTCTCTCCCTTTCTCTCTTGCCAAAATCAATAACTAATAATATTTTTTAAAAGTTAAAATAACTCTGACTGGATAGCTCAGTTGGTTAGAGCATCATCCTGAAGCACAGAGGTTGCTGGTCCAGTTCCCAGTCAGGGCACATACAGGAACAGACCAATGTTCTTGTCTCTCCCTTTTCCTTTCTCCCTCTCCCACTAAAATCAATAAAATAAACATTTTAAAAAAAGTTAAGACATTTCAAATGTGTAAGTTTGGAATGTTCAAACACTGAGAATAGAAATAGCCCTTCTCTCCCCAACACCCATCAATTTTTCTAAAGGTTTCATATGAAAACTTTCAAATGTATAGCAAAGTTGAAAGAATTTTACAGTGAATTGTCATATGCCCACAGCCCACTTTCTCCAATTGCCATTTCCTAATTTGCTCTATTATATACCTATCCATAAATACAGTATATCCAAATTTTATGTATCTCAAAATAAGACACACTTATAATGGCTTTCAGAAATTAGAAAATATTAAGTGTTGGTGAGGATGTGGACAAATTAGAACCTTTGTGCACTGTTGGCGGGGATGTAAAATGGTGCAGCTGCTTTGGAAAAGTTTGGTATTTCTCAAAAAGTTCAACATAGAGTTAAGATATGATCCAATAATTCCACTCCTAGGTATCTACCCCCAAAATTTGAAACTAGAAAATCAAATAGATCAGTGGTTCTTAACCTTTTTTGAGGTACCGAACCCACCAGTTTCATATGCGCATTCACCAAACCCTTCTTTAGTGATAAATAAAATATGATTTTTTTTTTCCAAATTCAAGACATAGGTATATGTTTTTTTACTGGTGCACAAAATGAGCTGTGCATGAACATCACCTTGCTCAAAGAACAAAACCAACAAAGTGCATGAACTCACAACAAATTACGGACTCATCGAACTCCTAGGGTTCGATAGAACCCAGGTTAAGAACCACTGAAATAGATACTTGCATATCCACGTTCACCAAAGCATGATTCACAATAGCCAAAAGGTGGGAACAATCTGTGTCTGTCACTAGGTAAATAAAATGTGATCCACTGAGTACAATAGAATAGTATTCAGCCTTGAAAAGGAAGGAAGTTCTGTCAATTGTTACAACGTAGATGAACCTTGTGGACATAATGCTCAGGGAAATAAACCAGTCACAAAAGGGACCCACTTTATGAGATCCCTAGGTGTCAAATTCATAGAGACAGAAAAAATATAATAAAGGTTAACAACCTGAGGTCACTGTGAATAATGTTGCTGTGGACATTGATGTACAATTTTTGGAGTTCTTGCTTTCATTTCTCTTGGGTGTATTCCTATGGTAGTTTTGAGGAACCACGATAGTGATTTGACATAGTTGCTTAAAACTTCTTTTCTTGTGTGGACATTATCCTGGTGAGAGTCAGTGGTGGCTTGGACTATCATGAGTATGGTAATGATGAGTGACGTGACTAAATTCATATTGTTTTAGAGGTAGAGTCCAGAGGACTGTGGAATGATGAGGTGGGGAGGTTAATGGTTAAAGATGCTCTATCCCTCCAGTTACTTACGTCAACATCCTTGTATTTATCCTTAACAAGATAAGACTCTTTGCCCCAAATTTCATATCCAATCCATCTGTGAATCCTGTTTGCTTCACCTTCAAAATTAACCCAAAATCCTACTATGTGTTTTATTTCTTTTTATTTATTCATTTTAGAGAGGAGACACAGAGTGAGAAAGAGAGAGAGAGAGAGAGAAACAGGGGAGGAGCTGGAAGCATCAACTCCCATATGTGCCTTGACCAGACCAGTGCAGGGTTTTGAACTGGCAACCTCAGTGTTCCCAGGTGGACGCTTTATCCACTGCACCACCACAGGTCAGGCCTACTATGTGTTTTGAATGACCCTCCTAACACCTAAGTCAGGGTATGTTGTTTCTGATTACGATATTCCACGTTACTCCAACGGTAAAGCCTGCAGGCTGTCATGGTCTCAGCACCGCCCATTCAGTAAATGAATCGTATCTTTTTAAATTTTTATTACTAAAAATGTTTTTACTTACTGATTTTAGAAAAGGAGAAAGAGAGAGAACAAAAACATCCATTTGTGGTTCCACTTCATTTACACCTTCATTGATGGATTCTTGTATGTGCCCTGACCAGGGATCAAACACGCACCCTTAGTGCATCAGGACGACCTTCCAAACAACCAGGCTACTCAATCAGGGCAAAGCGTGTATTTATTTACTTATAAAATATTTTATTGATTGATTTACAGAGGAGAGAGAAAAAGGCAGGGGAGCGGAAGGAACGGGAAGCGTCAACTACTACGTATTTAAATGCCTCAGTTCCCAGTCTCCCAAGAGTCCATCGCCCGTAGGGAGCTGCGCATGCTCTGTCGCTAACCACCAATCCCTCCACCCCGACCCCCATCGGCACAAACCATTTTCACTTGTCGCACCGGGTGGAGAGTTCGCAGAGATTCTCTTCAGTGGAAAGAACAGGCACGCGCTCCCCCTTCGCTAAGAATTGCTCTTTTAGCCGCCTGGTGTGGGAGTGTGAGCTATGGGACCGGTGCCGACTCCCGCTTCGAAGCCTTCTTCCGCCGCGGAGCCTTTGACTACATCTCCCCTCCAGCGCTGCGTTGGTGCTGTCCATCCAGGTCGCGTGGGCGGTGAGATGGCGGCCCCTGGAGCGTACTACTAGCTTTGCTGTGTGTGAAGTGGCGGCGGCTGTGGGAGCTGACCAGACGGGCTGGTTCTGCGTTTCTGGAGTTCGCTCGGGAGTCCCGGCGGTAGGGAGCACAGTACGGAGCCCAGACCTAGCGGGCGGACACGGGGAGACGCCTCGTTGAGATGGGAAGCCCGCTTTGGGGTTCATTGGCTGGCGTTGAGGCTCCTCCTTCTGAGGAGTCTTGAGTCCCGGCGAACTATTTCACCCGAGTTCTGGGGAGCCTGTTGCCTGGGATCCTTTTGCTGGGGACCCAGCACGTGGTGGTGGTGGTGGTCTTGGGGGGGTCTTATGTCACACGACTCCTTTCTCGGTCCTGGGAGAGAACCAATTTGTTAGGGACCCGCGTAGACAGCTCTTGAGGCATCTGGTTCTTAGGAGTCTCTTCCAAAGAAAGGGGTTTTGCGAGCAGCCCTTTGGAATTTTGTGTGGGGCGACCTCTCGGGGGGTCGGGGGGGGGGAGGAGGGTAGCCTCGTTACTTTTTTGTTGGTAATTTTTGGTATAGAGAGGTCTCTAAGAGGGCAGGGATTTCAAGGATCTAGGTCTCTTCTTTCTCCATCCCTTACTGATTCCTTTTGTTTGTCTCTGAGATCTTCATAGGCAGACTCCCACATTCTGCCTTGGTTGAGGGCTGATTCCGTCAGCCCCCACTCCCACACTCTGGTCCTTCTTCCCACTGAAAAATGGGCTTCAGGTGTGAGGTGCGGGCTGCGGGCTTTCAAGTGGTAGGTCTACCCTCCCTAATCCTGAGCACAAGGCGGGTGTGGGGCTCCCTGCAGAAATATTTAATGCTAGCTTAGGTTTATTAAGTGCGCACTGGGTGCCAGCGCTTGTACTCTGTGCTCTGTAAGCGTAATTTCATTCACAGTAACTCTGTGAGGTCCTTGTGTCCCAATGGCCCGTTTTACAGATGCTAGTGGATTTATATGGTATATAAAGTGTTTCGTAGTGTGCCTGGTAGGCAGCAGATGTTCAATTTATTTGACAAGTATTTATCAAGGGTCTGTCAGGAGTACTGGGCTCTATCTGTCCTTGATTTGCTGTGGCTCACTCCTGGTTTCTGTGGATTCTGATAATCTTTTCAGAGTCACCTACTTTGATGGTCACCTGTACTCAAGCATCTGCACCTCCCTCATTAAATTGAGGTGGGCCCTGCTGGTGCTGTGGGAGCCAAAGGGCTGCTGGCATGCCAGAGCCTGCTTGTCAGGTTTATGACATGGCCATCAGGTCCACGTTGGTTAAGAGGATGGGGAGGATTTGATTTTATTTAAACTGTTCAAAGCCGTGTCTGGTTTAGAGCTTGACTCTGGAGCCCAACCACATGGATTTATAACTCTCCATGTTTCTTCTTTATTTTTCTTTTCATTTTTTCTTCACAGAGACAGAAAGTCAGAGAAAGGGGCAGATGAGAGAGATGAGAAATATCAGTTCTACATCGGAGCTCCTTAGTTGTTCATCGATTGCTTTCTCATATGTGCCTTGATGGGTGGGTGGGGGGCTACAGCAGAGCGAGTGACCCCTTGCTCTAGCCAGCAAACTTGGGTGCAAGCCAATGACCATGGGGTCATGTCTATGATTCCACACTCAAGCCAGCAACCCTCTGCTAGAGTTGGTGAGCCTGTGCTCAAGCCGGTGACCTTGGAGTTTCGAACGTGGGTCCTCCACGTCCCAGTCTGACACTCTTTCCACTGCGCCACCACCTGGTCAGGCATATAACTCCATGTTTCTAAGCAAGTCACTAATCTCTCTGTGCTTCTGTTTCCTCTCCTTTAAAATGGTGACAATCATAGTGCCTGTCTCGTCTGGTTATGTTGAGGATTAAACTAGTTCATGACCATTAGGGCTTAGAAGAGGTGCTTGGCATATAACACATGCTTTGTAGATGTCAGCTGCTGTTACTGTTAGGATTATTGTTCTTATTGAGGACCTTTTTTTTTGTGCTGGGACTATGGCAGTGACTAAGACTCGATCCCTACTTTTAGAGTTCTCCTATTCATGTGAGGGATCAGAAGGACCAAATCAGCTAAACCAGTAAATATACAATATGGGTCCTGGCTGGATGGCTTAGTAGGTGGAGTGTCGTCCCAAGCACTAAGATCGTGGGTTTGATCCCCGGTCGGGACACATGTGAAAAACAATCAATGAGTGCACAACTAAAATTGGAACACCTAAGTGGAACAATGAGTTGATGCTTCTCTCTCTCGTCAGTGGAAAAACTTAAATAAAAATAAATACAGCCTGACCAGGCGGTGGTGCAGTGGATAGAGCGTCGGATTGGGATGCGGCAGACCCAGGTTCAAGACCCTGAGGTTGCCAGCTTGAGTGCGGGCCCATCTGGCTTGAGCAAAAAGCTCACCAGCTTGGACCCAAAGGTCACTGGCTCCAGCAAGGGGTTGCTCGGTCTGCTGAAGGCCCGTGGTCAAGGCACATGTGAGAAAGCAATCAATGAACAACTAAGGTGCCACAAAGGCAACGGAAAAACTAATGATTGATGCTTCTCACCTCTCTCCGTTCCTGTCTGTCTGTCCCTATCTATCCCTCTCTCTGACTCTCTTTGTTCCTGTAGAAAATTAAAAAATAAAATTAAATTAAAAATAAATACAGTATAGTATCTAGTAGTGTATGTGCTTCAAAGAACGATAAAGCAGAACGAGGGGAAAGAGATGGAGGAGTAACATTGAAGACTATGACCCATGGAAGGCTTTCCTGAGGAGGTGACATTTGAGACTCAAGGAAGTGAGAGAGTAAGCATAGGGGCATTTTGGAAAGAGTGCTCTTAAGAGAGAGAGAACAGCTCATGCAAAGGCCCTGGGGCAGGACTGTGCCTGGTGTGTTGGAGAAACAGTGAGGAGGCCTGTTTGGTGGAATGGAATGAGTGAGGGGAGAGAGGAATTGAGGATGGGGCGGGGACAGGGGCAGGTCACATAGGGTCTTTGGAACACTCAAGATGCTTGGAATAATGAGGTATTATAGGAGGATTTTGCAAGTGAGTCACACAGTTTATATGCTGAAAGTATTCCTGTATCAGTTACCTGTGCTCTGTAACAAACTGCACAGTTTCTTATGACTTACCCTTAGCAGTCACACTGTCATTTCTTCCATATCTTATTGTTTACACAGGTCAGTCCTATTCATTGTGGGAGGGGGCCTCATAGGGCAGAGATACCAAGACATCATTGGAGGGTCTCTTGGGGACGAGCTACCATAGTTCCTCTGGCTGCTGTGTAAAGAGCAGACCAGCGGAGGTCATTGCTGATATATACAATAGACCAAAGGCCCAGAGTGGGAAAGCAACTTAGGGAGATCCACACAGTAAGTAGATGGGGCTAGAGCCAGATTTCCAACCTAGATACCCAGACTGGGCAACAAGTAGAAAACCACTCACCAGGTTCTAAATTAAATGAACAAATCAGTGAGCAGAAGGACATGTCTTACCTGCCCTTTGGTTTTCTGTGGCAAGGTTGTTGTGCCTGAAAGGAACCGTGGAAGGAAAAAGGTGTGCACCATGGTGACGGAGCAAGAGGTAGAGAACATTGGGCAGACGCTGGTGGACCCCCAGAAGCCACTGCAGGCCCGCTTCCGGGCGCTCTTCACACTAAGAGGGCTCGGTGGCCCAGGAGCGATTGCCTGGATCAGCCGAGCCTTCAGCGATGACTCTGCCCTGCTCAAGCATGAGCTGGCCTACTGCCTGGGCCAGATGCAGGACCGCCGGGCCATCCCTGTGCTGGTGGATGTATTACGTGACACCTCCCAGGAGCCCATGGTGCGCCATGAGGCAGGTGAGTGGTGAGGTGAGGGCATGGCGCCCTTCTGCCTCTTGTGTCCACTCCACTCATACACGGTCCACATCAGGGCGCAGCAAACCTCTGTAAAGGGTGGGTAGTAAATATTTTCCATCCCATTGGCCAGACGGGCTGTTGCTACAACTCAATTCTGCCATTGTAGCATAAAGGCTACCATAAACCAGAGTTAACAGGGTGTGGTCACATGCCAGTAAAACTTCATGGATGCTGAGATTTGAATTTCATATAATTTTCACATGCTGTGGAATATTATCCCTTTGATTAAAACAATTTTTTAAACTGGAAAAACTATTTTACATGCATATGAAAACAGGTGGTGGGCTATAGATTGTTAAACTTATTTTATCTATTCATTTCATTCATTGGACAAATGTTTTTTGAACGTCTGTTGTGAGCATCTCCTGAGGTGCCCATGTCCTTCCCACAAATCAGTGTGAGCTCTCTCTGCCTGGTTCTTTTTAGGGGAGGCCTTGGGGGCCATTGGAGACCCAGAAGTTCTGGAGATCCTGAAGCAGTACTCCACTGACCCTGTTGTCGAGGTAACTTGACTGGGCCCTCTCCGTCTCTGCTCTTGCCTGGACCAGCCCCAGACCACAGGTCTGTTTGCCATGGTGACTACTTGGCCCGCTGGAAGGAGGTGGCAGTCAGGATGGGTACAGGCTGCTACTCAGTTGGGCAAAACTGAACACTTCATTTCCATCAAAACCCACCTGGCTAGCCTGACCAGGCGGTGGCGCACTGGATAGAGCATTGGACTGGGATGCAGAGGACCCAGGTTCGAGACCCGAGGTCGCCAGCTTGAGCACGGGCCCATCTGGTTTGAGCGAAGGCTCGCCAGCTTGGACCCAAGGTCACTGGCTCCAGCAAGGGGTTGCTCGGTCTGCTGAAGGCCCGCGGTCAAAGCACATGTGAGAAAGCAATCAATGAACAACTAAGATGTCGCAATGGCAATGAGAAACTAATGATTGATGCTTCTCACCTCTCTCCATTCCTGTCTGTCTGTCCCTATCTATCCCTCTCTCTGATTCTCTCTCTGTCCCTGTTAAAAAAAAAACAAAAAAACAAAAAAAACCCATCTGGCTAAACCAGCCTGTCCTGGGCCGTGAGCCACTGAGGAGCTGAATTCACCTTTCTTGCACCTCCACCATTCATCCCTGTCATGGCTTCTCATCACCTTTAGAATAAAATCTCAAGCCCTCACTGTAGCGCACAGGCTCTAAATAGTCTGTTCTTACCAGCTGTAGGCAGGTGACCTGTGTGGCTAGGTCTCCCCTCACAGGCCCAGTGGTCCTACCTCAGAACCTTTGCATTGGCTGTTTCCACCCAACTCCATCTCTCACTTGGTTCTGATGAGCTGCTACCTGTCTCCCTTTTCATTTCCTAATTATTCCCAGAGGATGGGGAAGGGGGCCTGTTCGGGCTACTGCCATGTCCGCAGTGGCCGCCTGCCACTTCTTTCTCTGTAGGTGGCTGAGACGTGCCAGTTGGCCATCTGTCGGCTGGAGTGGCTACAGCAGCACAGCAGGGAGCCAGTGGCAGCAGGGCCCTACCTCTCAGTGGACCCAGCCCCGCCGGCCAAGGAGCATGATGTGGGGCAGCTGCGGGAAGTGCTGCTGGACGAGGCCCGGCCACTCTTTGATAGATACCGAGCCATGTTCGCCTTGCGAGATGTCGGTGGTGAGGATGCTGCCCTGGCACTGGCTGAAGGTGAGGAGAGGCCCCAGGGTGATGCTTAGTGGCTGCATCTCTGACATGGAACAACTTGTCCCAGAGAACATGCACCCTGGGCCTGCCTCAACACTTCCCCCTGGGCTTTACACAAATAAACTCATCCTAGAGATGGTGGGCACTCCTATTACCCCCATTCTTCATGGGGGTAACTGAGGCACAAGAGGCAAGGAGACTCCCTGAGGTCACACAGTGAGCTGGTCAGTTAGAGTTGGGATTTGACCCTCAACAGCCTGGCTCTAGTGTCCTTAACCTCTTCCTGTTATTATTACTTGCCTCTGCCCCTTGGGTGTTTAGCCCCATGTCCTCACCTGCCTTGATGGCACTGCCCAGCCAGTGACTGCTCTGTTGCCCCGCTCCCTCCCACAGGCCTGCGCTGCGGCAGCACTCTCTTTCGCCACGAGATCGGCTACGTTCTGGGCCAGCTGCAGCATGAGGCGGCTGTGCCCCAGCTGGCAGCGGCTCTGGCCCAAGGGACTGAGAACCCCATGGTGCGACATGAGTGTGCTGAGGCCCTGGGAGCCATTGCCCGGCCACCCTGCCTGGCTGCCCTGCGGGCCCACATGGCCGACCCTGAGCGCGTGGTGCGGGAGAGCTGCGAGGTGGCCCTGGACATGTATGAGTATGAGATGGGGCCGGCCTTCCAGTACGCCAATGGGCTGGAGCAGCTGCAATCATCCCGGTCCTAGAGCCGCTGCTCACCTGGCCCAGGGCCTCTCTTCTACAGGACTCAGCATATAAACTGAATTGGTGTGAATCGATCTTGCTTCCCTGGCTCCCTGAACCTGTTCGCTTGGCCAGACCCCAGCCACTTTTGTATCTTGAGTCCCCCCAGGGCCAGGCTGAGGTCTCTGCTCTCCACTTCCCCTACCGAGGACTTAGCACAGGGCTGCAGTGCACCAGGTGGGGTATCAGCTTGGAAGGATCTGCAGGGGTGGAGCTGTGCCCTGAGGAGGTTGGGTGGCCCAGTTTCTTCAGGAATGAGGGGGTGAGGAAAAGGCCCTGTGGAGAAACCTGTATCCAGTGGGTCTAGGTAGGTTCTGGGCCTCTAACTGCCATCCCAGTCCTTGGGTGGGCCGGGCTGGGCAGGGGACTCAGGCCTGGCTGGGACATGGGCTCCAGGTCACTGCTTAAGTGGAGTATGAAATTATTTTTGCCAAGTATTGACTCTGTGTTCGTTGGGGGCTGCAGGGGTCAAGTTGGCTACTGTCAGGGAACATCTGAGTTGTGTGTATGGGAGGGGTGTGGTGCATTTGGAGAGCTCAGCTCTGCAATCTGTCCTGTACCAGACAGTTTGTGACCAGTGCAGGCCCGTGTCCCTGCTTCACCACCTATTCTGCAGAACACTGGCATAGTCAGCCCCCTCCAAGAGGGCTGGGGAAACAGCCCCCGCAAGCCTGGTCCTCTGCAGACCCTTCTGTAGGCCTGGGGGAAGGGGTTTGCTGGTATGGCTAAGAGCTTGGGCTACGGACTCCCATCCCAGCTCCTGCCCCCACATCCCTGCTTCCAGGTGCAGCCTTGAGCAACCCATTTACCACTCTGTAAAATAAACCTACCAACAACCTAGTTTTACCTTTTTACTGACTTCTGTGAGTCAACAACAACCTGATGCAGGTGGAGGAGATTCCATGAGGGCATGGATATGACTGTGACCCATTTTTCCAAATGACTTCATTTCTGCTCGCAACTCTTCTGACACCAAATGTGTGGGTTTTCCACAGCAGGCAATTTTCTGTTTCTCTGTGGATACTAGTTGGGTGTCCTGCAATTCAGTCCTGACATTACAACACGGAATTAGCACTGACCCCACGGGTCCAGGGCACAAGGCCTCCCCCACTTTAAACAGATCCCAAACCTTGGCCTATACTTTTGACTCAATTAGGTTCCTATACCACCCCCTATTTGAGGATTTGCTAAAACAGCTCACAGAACTTAGGAAAGGGCCCTGGCCAGTTGTCTCAGCAGTAGAGCGTCCTCCCAGTGTGTGGAAGTCCTGGGTTTGATTCCCGTCAGGGCACACTGGAGAAGCAACCTGCTTTACCCTTCCCTCTTTACTTTCTCTCCCCTCCCCTCCTGCAGCCATTGTTCATTCGAGCAAAGTTGGCCCCTGGCACTTAGGATGGAACCATGACCTTGCCTCGGGTGCTAAAATACAGTAGCTCTGTTGCCAAGTCACCAAGCAAGGGCCCCGGATGGCAGAGCATCACCCCATAGGCGACTTGCCAGGTGAATCCTGGTTGGGACACATGCGGGAGTCTGTCTCTGCCTCCCTGCCTCTCACTTAATAAAAAATAAAAAAAGGAAAGGAAAGGACTTTACTTACCCACTTATTGTAAAGGACACAGATGAAGAGACACAGGGCTAGGTCCAGAAGGGTCCCAAGAACAGGTCCCGTGGAACTGGGGCATACCATCTTGGCACATGGAAGCTCCATGAGTCCCTTCATTTTGGGGTTTTATGGAGGGTCCATCGCTTTGGCATCTTGATGAAATCACTGCTGGTGGGTGCAGTGAGGGTCGGGGGTGGAGTTAAAAGTTCCTTATAGGCCCTAGCTGATTGGTTCATGGATAGAGTATTGGTCTAGTGTATGGATGTCCTGGATTTGATCCCTGGCTAGGGCACACAGGAGAAGCGACCATCTGCTTCTCTCCTCCCTCTCCCCCTTCTCTCCCTCTTCCCCTCCCACAACAGGGGCTGGATGGTTCAAGCATCCACCTAACACTGAGGATAGCTCAGTTGGTCTGAGCACATCAGCCTCAAGTGCTAAAACTAGCTCAGTGGATTTGAGCATCGACCCCAGACGGGGCTTGTCAAATGGGTCCTGGTCAGGGCACCTAGGGTAGTCTGTCTCTAGCTCCCCTCCTCTCACTTAAAAGAAAAAGTTCCCTTTCACCTGTGGTTGGTTTTCCCAGCTCCAGCACATACTCATTAGCCTTGCTCAGGCATAGTTGGAGGGGTGAATTAAGCACAAAGGGGTGGTCCTGGCCGGTTGGCTCAGCAGTAGAGCGTCAGCCTGGTGTGTGGAAGTCCTAGGTTCAATTCCTGGCAAGGGCACACAGGAGAAGCACCCATCTGCTTCACCCTTCCCCCTCTCTATCTCTTCCCCTCCCACAGCCAAGGCTCCACTGGAGCAAAGTTGGCCTGGGTGCTGAGGATGGCTCCATGGCCTCCATCTCAGGTGCTAGAATGGCTCCGATTGGGCCGAGCATTGTCCCCTGGTGGACATGCCGGGTGGATCCCGGTTGGGCACATGCCGGAGTCTGTCTACCTGCCTCCCCCTGCTTCTCACTTTGGAAAAAATACAAAAAATAAAAATAAAAAAGCACAAAGGGGCTTGTCCAGGTGGTGGCATAGTGGATAGGCCCTATCTGATAGGACGCTGGACTGGGACGTGGAGGACTCAGGTTTGACACCTTGAGGTCACCGGCTTGAGCTTGGGCTCGTAGGCTTGAGCACAGGGTTGTAGGCTTGAGCTCAAGGTCGCTGGCTGAGCAAGGGGTCACTTGCTCTGCTGTAGCTCCTCTGTCAAGGCACATATGAGAAAGCAATCCATGAACAACTAAGGTGCCCGCAATGAAGAATTGATGCTTCTTGTCTCTCTCCCTTCCTGTCTGTCTGTCCCTAGCTGACTATCTCTAAAAAAAAACGGAAGCACAAAGAGGTCCCCTCACCCTCATCCCTTGGAAAATGATAGAGTTTCAGGAGCTCAGTTCCAGGAAACCTTGACAAAGATTAAATATACACTTATTGCCTGACCAGGCAGTGGCGCAGTGGATAGAGCATCGGACTGGGATGCGGAAGACCCAGGTTCGAGACCCCGAGCTCGCCAGCTTGAGTGCGGGCCCATCTGACTTGAGCAAAAGCTCGTCAGCTTGGACCCAAGGTCGCTGGCTCCAGCAAGGGGTTGCTTGGTCTGCTGAAGGCCCGCGGTCAAGGCACATGTGAGAAAGCCATCAATGAACAACTATGGTGTCGCAACGGCAACGAAAAACTAATGATTGATGCTTCTCACCTCTCTCCGTTCCTGTCTGTCTGTCCCTATCTATCCCTCTCTCTGACTCTCTGTCCCTGTCCTTGTTAAAAAATATATATATACACACACACACACACACTTATTATCTCAGTGTCACAGGCATTCCCTCTTCCTGGGAACTCAGGGATCCTGCATTTGCTCCGCTTCCCTCTGCCACTCCAGGATCTTCAGTCCAGCTCACCGCTCCCTCACACCGCTCCCTCATTGCTTAAGGCTGGGCCCAGGACATCTTCCCTTTGCAGACCACACTCTTTAGGCGACCTGGTTCATAGTCTGTAGGGAGTCTAACCTCATCTGTGTGAGTCCTGTCTCCAGCTGGGGCTTCCCTGAGCTCTAATGAGGCACCCCCAAACCCAGTATGTCCTTACATTTCCTTGTATTACCTCTGAAGTTTCTCCTTTTACAGGAAATGAAAGCTCCATTATTTTAGATGCTCAGCCTAAAAACATTCCGGTGTGACCAGTTTCAAATCTATTTCCAGATCTGCCCACTTCTTTCCTCTCTTCTACCTTCGCCCAGGTCCAGCCCCATCATGGCCAACCTGGATGAGCTCAGTTCTCTCAGCCCTGGTTCTACCACGGTCTGTCCTCCCCTCAGCATCCACTAGAGGGCGCCATTGAGCACATGAGGCAGGTTCCTTCTCTATCCACAGTCCTTGCAGGCCTCCCACCTCTCTGGGGAAAAGCCCAAGTCCCCGTTGAGGCCCACAATGCCTTGCACAACATGCCCCATTCCCTCCCTGCCTTCACCTCTTCTCTCTCTCTCCTTGTTCATCCTGCTCTAGCCAGAGGGGCTTCTTCACTGTTCCTCCAACATGCCAGGCACAGTCTGGCCTTAGGACTTTTGCACAGACTGTTCTTTGCCTGGAACACTCTTCCTCCTGGAACTCCCATGGCTAGTTCCCTTCCTCCTCTAGGCCTCTGCTCAAATGTCATCGTTTAGCTTCGGCTACCCTATTTTTTTTCTTCCTTTTTTTCTAAGTGAGAGAAGAGGGCAGAGACAGACTCCTGCATGCATCCTGACCAGGATCTATCTGGCAACCCCCGTCTGGGATGATGCCCTGCCCATCTGGGGCCATGCTCACAACTGAGCTATTTTTAGCACCTGAGGTAGAGGCTCCACAAAGCCATCCTCTGTCTGGGGCTGATGGGCTCAAACCAATTGAGTCATGGTTGTGGGAGGGGAAGAAAGACAGAAACGGGGAGGGGTGGAGAATCAAATGGTCACTTTTCCTGTGTGCCCTGAGCAGGAATTGAACCCAGGACTTCCACATGCCAGGCCGATGCTCTAGCTACCCTATTTTAAACTTTACTTCTTCCAGAAGTACAAGCCCCTTAAACCATGGTCTCTGCCCCCTCCCCCACTGCCACACTTCATTTCTTCTTTTTTCTCTTTAAATTTTTTTTTTTTAATTTAAAAAGAGGAGAGAGAGAGAGAAAAGGGGTGGGAGGAGTGGAAAGCATCAACTTGTAGTGCTTCCCATATGTGCTTTGACCAGGCAAGCCCAGGGTTTCAAACTGGCGATCTCAGCATTCCAGGTTGATACTTTATCCACTGCACCACCACAGGTCAGGTCACACTTCATTTTTTTTTTCCAAAGTGAGAAGTGGGGGTGGGGGGAGGCAGACAGAGAGATTCCCGCATGTGCCCGACCGGGATCCACCAGGCATGCCCGCCAGGGGGTAATGCTCTGCTGCTATCAGAGCCATTCTAGCACCTGAGGCACTGAGGCAGAGGCCATGGAGCGCCCGGGCCAGCTTTGCTCCAATGGAACCTTGGCTGTCGGAGGGGAAGAGAGAGATAGAGAGGAAGGAGAGGAGGAAGGGTGGAGAAGCAGATGGACACCTCTCCTGTGTGCCCTGGCTTGGAATCAAACCCAGGACCTCCACATGCCAGGCCTACACTCTACCGCTGAGCTAACAGGCCAGAGCTCATTTTCTAACACAATACATCATTTACTCTAAGGTTATGTTTTTCTCAGTCCAGTTCCCCACTTTGAACGTCAGCTCCATGAGGGCAGGGGTTGTCCCAGGAGATGGAACAGCCCATGCAAAGGCCCTGAGGTGGAGAACTCAGGGTAGCAGCAGTTGTGGCTGAAGCCAAGCGAGGGCGGGGGGAGGCAGTGGGCGGAAGTGATTTGCAATGTGATTCATCCAGGCAGATGGTGACCATAGCAAAGCCCCAATCTTCTTACCCAAAGCCCCTTAATAGTTCCGCTGCACGGGTCACCTCTGGGCCTCTCCTGCTCCAGGTGGCCACCATGCCAGGACTGGTAGATGAGAGGGCTGAGAGCTGGAGCCAGGCCCCACAACTGTTTGAAGAATACCGACCGCCACCACTGGACGCCATCCTCCTGCCCAGATACGTGCTGTACCTGCTGCTGGCTGTGCTCCTGGTGGTGGCCGTGGCTTATGCCATTGTTGGGCATCTCATCAAGGACCTCGCCCACGACTTGGCTGGTGAGCCTAAACCCACCATGAGCCTGGCTTGGGCTAGTGCTGGGTCACTGGGGGGAGGGGGTCCAAGGACCTCTCCCAGCCAGGGAGGATAGGAAGATAGGAGGGTGGATAGGGAAGAGACTTGGGGAAGCTGAGGGCCTCCATGGGTTCAATGTAGGGAGTGGAGGGTGGGAAGGGTCTGGGGAGGCTACTTACCAGCCTCCTACCACAGACTGGGCCTTTGGCCCAAAGCCAGACCAGGAGGACACCCCTCGGCCGCTGCGCCCAAGCCTGGAGGGTGAGGATCTGGAGGAGCTAGACCTGCAGCTTGCCCTGGCCTGGCGAGGTGATGAGGACACTGGTGGGAGTGGCGAAGGGGCAGCCGCTGCCCAGGTCCTCCACCGCCCCTCCATCACCTTCAAGGAACCACCCATCCGAAGTTCCTTCTGGAGGCTGGACTGAGCCTGGCACTGCCCTCGGACCCAAGGCCTGGATGCCAACCCCTTTCGTGTTGTACAGACTGAACTTGGGCTCACCAAAGCCCTTTCTCCACTGCTCTGCCCTGTGTTGGCAAAGAACATGCTTTCTTGGCTGCAGGTTCTGGTGGTTGGACACTGAGTAATTTTCTATACTCCTGCTCCCTCAAACTCCCAGAATCTAACCCGGCCCAGCCTCTGCCAAGTGGTTGGCAACCTGTAAACCAAGAACGTCAAAACTTAGAAAGTAATAATAATAGTAGCCAGCCCTTACCTAGTGCTTAGTATGTGCTGTTGTGCTAAATAAGCCCTTTTCGTGTATTATCTCATTTAATCTTTTGAGTGGGACTCAGTACCCCTATTTAACAAATGGGGAAATGGAGGCATACAGCCCAGAAATGACTTGGTTGGGGTTCGGCCCCCACTCGCTCTGCTGGGCACCCCCATCTCCTAATCTCCACTCCCATCACCCACTCCCCACCTTATTCCCAGCTCTGCTGCTCTGTCACTGGACCTGTCTGGGTGTCCCGACGCCCCAGTTAGCCTGAGAGCCCCTGGAGGACAGCGCCTGCAGCTTCCTTCCCTTCCAAGCTTCATGGGGCAGGGCATAGATGCCTGCTGGCTGGTGAGGTGGGCCTGTGCTAGGGCTGGGTTTCCTGAGTAATGTCACGTGAGTGGTACATCTGCACAGTGGTTATAGTCAGACTTCACGAAAGGAAGAGACTCTGGGTATAGAGTAGGCCTGTGATGGCGAACCTATGACATGCGTGTCAGCACTGACACATATAGCCATTTTCGATGGCATGCGGCCGCATACCAGAGAAGTATGGGGCCGCATGCCATTTTCGATGGCATGCGGCCGCATACCAGAGAAGTATGGGGCCGCATGCCAAGAAGGACGTTTCATCCTCAGCTCCTGCATGACCAGGTGCAGGAGCCGAGGATAAAACATTTGCTGTAGTGTAGACACTCTGTGCCGGAGGTCTGTAGGCCAAAACAACAGAACTCGGGCACAGAGCATCTAGTTCTGGGACTTCCAGTTAGGCCGTTTTTCTCGAAGTGACCCACCGCCTGAGTTATGCTTGATTTTTTGGCGAATTTTGACACACCAAGCTCCAAAGATTGCCCATCACTGGAGTAGGCAGTCCATAAATGCATGTACAAGAGACCCTGTGGCAATCTCATTGACCTGGAGAAGTGCCAGGCCCCCACACCTCTTTCTGCCACGTGCCTAGGCTGTGGCTGTCCCGTGGTAGCTGGGGTGAGGTCCTTCTTCACCCCGGCAGGGCCCCTTATCTAATCTACCCAGGGACCAAGATTGATGGGCAGGAGAGCCTGGAGCCTGAGTCATCAGCTGCCCAGGGTGCTCCGTTCTTTGACCACATAGGAGCGGCTGGTTTGGTGGTGGCTGGTGGGCACATTGCCCATCCCTTCCAGTCCAGGTGCTCAGTCTATCAGTGACTGTGGGTCCCCAGGGGTCAGGGAGCCAGGATGATGCAGCATAAGCTGGTGGTGTGGTCAAATCCCAGCTCTGGCTATTTCTGCACAACCTCAGAACTCCTGGCTTCACTGAGCTTCTGTAAAATGGAGGCAGCAAATGTTGTGGAGTGTTTAGAGAAGGAAACAGCATGACACAAAAAAGTACAGGAAAGAAGATCAGGGCCATCTTGGCCTCTCCCCTGTGGCAGGGAGCCTGGGGGACCTCAGGGTTGGCGGTCCGGGGAGGGCACGGCGCAGGTGCCAGATGCCCCGGGTTAATTGTTACACCAGGTCCAGAGTCTGCCCTCCTGGGGGAGGTGGGGATGCCAACCAGGTGGGGTAGAGGGAGGGCCTGTCCCTGCCCCAGGCGCTCCTTATCAAGGGCTTATCAAGGGCTGGGCAGGGCCTCGCCTGGCCAAAGAGGACTGTGCTCACTGAACTGCGCACTCCAGCTGCTGGCGCCCCCACGGCCATGGAGACCCTGGAGACCCTTCTCGTGCTCAGCGCTCTGCTTCTCTTGCCTGCTGAAGCTCAGCAGGGTAGGGGTCCCACTTACCAGGTGGGGAGGGGTTGTGGGGATGAGCTCACCATATCCCCTGAGGAGAGGGGTCAAGCAGAAGACTAAAGGGATCAGGCCCCTCCCCAGGCTGAATCCCTCGCCCCCTTCCCTTCCTTAAAACCCTTCTCTGACACCCAGCCCCTGTCCAAGACTCCATCTGTCTCAGAAACCCTGGGTCCCTTCTCCCTCTCACTTTGGTGCGGGCCCTAACATCCTCCATCTCTGAGTCCCATCTCCCCCTGCCTTCCAACAGCCACAGAACGTCGCCTGAAGCCGTGGCTGACGGGCCTGGCTGCCGTGGTGGGATTCCTGTTCATAGTCTTCCTCCTCATGCTGGCCAACCGCATCTGGTGTTCTAAAGGGAGGTGGGAGACCATCACCCCCCACCCCCACAGCTGTCTGTCCCTTTGTCTTACCCCCTTCCCCAAAGTGCTGGGCACCGCCCTCCCACTTTCTGACTTACTCTGGTCCCATCCCCCTTCTCCCATTTCCCTGCTGTTCCTTAGATTCCCACCCAAAAGGCCAGGATAGCCATGCAGCCCACCCCTCCTTGCTTCCTGGAGTTCACAATCTCCAACCCTGGGAAGACTTGAATGAGGCTGTCCCTACTTCCTGTCCTTAACCCACCCTCACACCCCTGTCTCCATCTCTACTACAGAGCTGAGGATGAGGAATCTATGTTCAGAATGGAGACCAACCTGTACCAGGATATGGACCTGAGGTACTGCCTGTGTGAGTGTGTGTAGGTGTGTGTAGATGTGTGTGTGTGTGTGTGTGTGTGTGTGTGTGTGTGTGTGTCAGAAGGTTTGTGTGAGTCCCCATCTGGGGGAAATGGGTGTGCACAAAAGACTTCTTTATGTTCTTGAACACCTTAAGCACTTTCCTGCCCCAGGGCCTTTGCACTTATTGTGGGCTCTGGTTAAAACCCTGTTACCCCTATCTTCTGGCTGGCTCCTTCTCCTTCAGTACCTGCTAAGATGTTTTCTCCTCACAGAAGCCCATTCAGACCACCAGCCTTCCTGACACTGTGTCCCACAGCCATGAGGTCAGGACTAGGGGACAAAGGCTTGGGGACAGGAGTACAGGAGTCTGGCTGAAAGACTCTCAGCTGAGCCCAAGATATGCTACCCATCCATCCATCCATCCATCCACCCATCCTCTATTCATTCACCTGTTCCTCCATGGGACGATTGGGATTTAGTTTCTGCCTTTGTGAGCTGCGAACAATAAAGTTGCCTCATTAGGGTTGCTCTGATGATTCAATGAAGATAGTTTCTGTAAAATACTCATCACAAGGCCTGGCACAGGTAAATGTCCAATAAATGGGAGGACTCTGTTTCTTACTGTGGTCTGGGGCCTTTGTGTCTCTATAGTAAAGAAGGCAAGAAGGAGAAGAAGGAGAAAAAGGCCAAGAAGGAAGGAGAGAGCAACTTGGGACTGGAACTGGAGGAGAAAGAGGAGCTCAGAGACCAGGAGAAAGCCAAAATCACAACCATGTGAAGATTGCTTGCTCACTTACTCCAGGCAGACCCCCAGGGATACCTCTTCCACACCCTATAACCAATGACCTGGACCTGACACCACCGAGATAGCCCCACCTGGGGTGGGACTACAGTGCCCAAATAAAGAGGCTTGGGACCTGCCTCAGCCTTCAGGAGAGCTCTTTGCCCTTGCATGGGCTCTGTGCACCTCCTTCTGGGTTTGTCCTGCCTGGTGATTTGTTTTGCACTTGGTTATAAAGAGCCCTCAATTCTCCTGAATCTCATGGCTCCTGCTGCCTATACCCACTGGTTTCTTTTTCCTCTGTCTGATGTCTCTTGGTCAGAACCTCCTCCTTTAAGACCAATATGGGCCAGGAGCTGCTTCTTGGGGACCTGTATTAAAGAATTGATCAGAGCCCTTCAGAAAGGTTCCTGTTGTTTCATGGGACTAGTTCCCCCCTGCCCTGGCAGGTATGGAAGATCACGCTGTGCTGCCGTGAGCCCTGTACTTTGAGCCCCCAGAGCTGTTTTCTGGGAGATTCTTGCTCCCTCCTCCCCCATGTTTTGGGTCTGTAACTCCGTTTTTTGAGAACTGGACCCTGCATTTTCTTGGGGTGGCACTAGCATTTTCTCCTCCGGGTTTCCAGCCTTTGCCTTCTCCTCACTTTCTCTGGGCCATGGGTATTTACTATTTCTTAATAGTTAAATATTCTTCAATGAGGACTTTGACAAAGAATGGCATTTGGAGCGCCACTCAGGCCTATACCTGGGGTGGTAAAATCCAGCCCAGACGGCTTCTAAGAACATTTCCAGTATCGCCCACCAAGTAGGGAGGAAAACCATAAACAAATGAATGAAATAAACGCCCTACTAGACTCCTGGCATCTTCTTCCTCTCTAAGTCTCCATCACTACCTAATTAGCCCCATTTTCCAGTTGAAACTTCTGAGGCTTAGAAAGAGGAAGACCCTGAGGCATGTCCATGGCTGTTGTTGACAGAGCCAGAACAGAAGCTCGGGCTGCCCAAAATGTCCACGCATTTGCAGGCTGTGGCTAAGGTCAAATTTGGAGGAGGGTTGTGGTGGGGATTGGGTGGGGGGTTATTCTTTCTTTATTGGGGTTCCTACCTGGAAGAACTGTGTTTCTCTGCAGTGCTGTGTGGCCTCAGGGGAGGTGGCCTGACCTCTCTGGGCCTCAAGTCAGCTCTTCTGCAACATGAAGACAAGAATTCTGACCATCAGACCCTGAGGCTTGTTGGGGGTGCTGGGGCTTATAGGCCATTGCAAGGCCTAGCACATAGTAGGTTCCCAGGAAATGAATTTCCGGAGCTCCCCGCTTCCATGACTCTGGCTGTGGGGAGTGAAGGGGTCAGGGTGAACTCCAGGGTGACAAGGGCACTGGGATGCTTGGGACCCTGGGCCCCTCCCCAGGGATCCCAGAACCAAGGGGAGGGAGCCCCATCTCTTACTCCCTGCAGCACCAGCCACACCCTGCACTTTCTCCTTTGGCCAGGGCTACACCCCAGAATCCGCTGGACAGGGGCAAGAACAGACAGACCAGGATGGACAGATTCTGGATGACCCCCAGCAACTCTCTCTTAGGGTAGCTCTGGTCCCACAGCAGGTTTATGCCAAACCCTGTAAGGCCTCGGAGGACAGGTAGGGGGAGTAGGAGGGGGAGAGCTCCCACCGACTAGGCAACTGACCCTGTGCTGCTTCTGCCCTCAGTGGCCCAGAGGATACCGTGGCTGGTGGGGCTGGGGGACGCACTAGCCTTTTCTTCCCCATCTTTGTCCTCATCGTGGTCTATGTGATTTGGTGCAGCCACTCTCAGGACAGGTGGGTGCCATTCGCTGAGCCCCACCCTCCTTGACCTTCTCCCCTCTGAGCCCCACCCCTTTCAGTTTCCTCAGAGGAGGCAGAACAGGGCTCCGGGAGTAATTAATTCTTTGATTCAGAATCTATGTGGGCCTCACATTATCTTGCTGACTTCCGTCCTGACTACCTACCTGCCAAACAAGGTGGCTTCCGCATGGTGAACCCTATCCCTGATGTGCTTCTATGAGGATCTGTGACGTCTTTATAACCTCCCCTCTTACCCCCATTCACTTATGCACCCACCTGTTCACGTCCTTATCCATCTATCATCTACTCATCTAATCCTCCCTCATTCCAGCCATCCATTATCCCTCCCTCCTTTCTTCCTTCTGCCCTTTCATACATTCCTCTGTCTGTCCATCCATCCGACCAACCATCCATCCATCCATCACCCATCCACTCACCATTCACCTGTCTGTCTTCCTACCACCTGTCCACACATTCATCTGTTCATCCATCTACTCACCCACTCATCTACTCATTTACCTCTGCATCCATCAATTGGTTCATCCCTTCATGTCTTTGCCCATCTACTCGCCCACAGTTTTGAGATCCAGGAAGCCAGGGGGACCAGATTTAGGCTCATGTAGCTCAAGCCTGGCTTCAGCACTTCCTTTCTGTTCAAATTAGGCAAATGTCTTCACCTGCCAGAGCCTCAGCATCCCCTTCCGGAAACAGGAATGCGGGAGTCAGTTTCTGAGAGAATTGTAGGAGGCCTGGAACACTAAAGGTTCTTATTAAGTTGGGCTATCTGGGCCCTTCTTGTTGCCACAGCAATAAAAAGAAGGAAGAGGAGACTGTGGGAAAGGAGAAGGAAGGAGAGAGCAACTAGGGGTTGGAGCTAGAGGAGAAAGACGAGCATCTAAACCATGAAGGAATGGCAAACTCCTCATGAAGGCTTCCTGCTCACCTCCTCTGGGCAGCCCCAGGGTTGCTCCAATGCCTGCTCTGCACCTTATAAGCAAATATCTGGTCCTGGGGCCAGTGAAATGACTCCATCACAGTAAAGTGTCCCTGAATGAAGAGGCGCAGGATCCACCCTAAATCCCTCCTAGAGGGCTTTTTGTACATTCCCTGGGCACTACACACCCTGTTCTCAAGCTTGGTCTCTACCTGATAATTCTCTTCACGCTTGGAGGGTCCCCTTGGACAAGGAGCTTGCCACGTCCGTCCCTGAGTTCCCCCATCATCTCTTATCTCTACCGAGTCTGCATTGCAGGAATCATTTTTACTCACTGATTTCTTCCCTCACTTCTGATTTCTGCTGCCCTCTAGAGCTCATCAGAGAAGCCAACTCTTCCTCTTGCCCTCCTGTCCCCAAGACCTTTCAAGGCGCTGCTCTCATGAGTTCACAGGACTCCTTTGGCTCCCAGCCCCTCTCCTGGCCTCGGTTTGCATCTCTGCCACATGGGAGCTGCCCACGCCCCCTTTTCACTGCAAAAGGAAGGTGGGGAGAAACTGTGCAAATGGTTCTGCCTGTCTTTGAATGATCCTGGGCAGACTAGCCTCCTCCCATAATCTTGCTTTTGCTGCTCCTAAAGGTGGACTTTGAGCAGGCTCAATACAGGAACTGTTTCCTGGGACAATATGTCGAGTGTAGGAGCCTTCTCTGGAAGCTGCAGCACCCTGGAGCTGGGGTGTGGGGATGCACATCATCACCACCCCACTCTTCTTTCTTGTACTCCTGGTGGAGGCTCCATGAAGAAAGATATGGAGTCCCAGCTTCCTTAGTGTGTGGTACCAGGTAAGTAGCTTAATCTCTTTGTGCCTAAGTGTCCTGCCCCATAAAAGGGGAGGGAAATGACGAGATCCTTCCCAAGTCTTCATGAAGATCAAATGAAATAATGTCTACAAAACTCCTGAGCACAGAACCCAGAACACAAAAGGCAGCTAATAAATGTTAACTTTTCATTATGTCAGAATGGTGATGATGGGGCAGGGCGAATGAGGCTTCCCCCTCAGACTAGAGCAGTGGTTCTAGTCTGAGGGGGAAGCCTAGGGGTTCGATGAGTCGGTCTCAGAGGTTCGGAGAAGCCTCTGCCATGGAGGCCAGAATAAAGTAATACCGTAATTTGTTGTGAGTTCATGCACTTTGTTGGTTTTGTTCTTTGAGCAAGGTGATGTTCATGCACGGTTCATTTTGTGCACCAGTAAAAAAACATATACCTATGTCTTGAATTTGGGGGAAAAAAATCCTATTTTATTTATCACTATTTTATTTATCACTAAAGAAGGGTTCGGTGAATGCGCATATGAAACTGGTGGGTTTGGTACCTCAAAAAGGTTAAGAACTACTGGACTAGAGGAATTCTGAAGGTCAGAGGCTGTGTTTTCTGATCGCAGCTCTGGGAGTGCAGGAACTTTCTTCATCTCTGCTCACAGCAGAGGTTCCCAGTGGGTGGGGTGCTGGAGAGGCAGGGGAGAAGGGAGGGCTGTCTGGACTCTGTCCCTGCCGTAGGGGGCAGGACTTCCCACTAGGGACCGTCATTTTTTGCACTGTCACAAGCTTGCACTGTCACAAGCTTGCCTCCCTTCTATGGAACTTAGTAGGGACCTAGACATGGTAAGCAGCCTGAAGTGCAAGGACAGCCCCTTAACGCCAATAAATGCTTCAGCGTTGGGGTCAATGGCTGAAAAACAGTGAGGCTATCCTTGAGATTCAAGGCCAGATTGAGTCCTTAGTCCAACCCTTCTGAGACTCCCAACCCAAATGAGTTCCCTCAGGCTGAGCCCCCAACCCCAGTTGAGGTCCCCACCCAAGCTGATTCCCTACCCTCAGCTCAGCTTGTCCCAGATAAGCCCCCTGAAAGAAGCTCTAGCTACTGCCCCCATTTTTAGATGCGGGGAGGGACCATATAGTGGGGATGTGGCAGGAGGTGGTTGGGAGCTGCCTGATGACTCCTCTGCCTAGAACCGTGATGGCGAACCTATGACACACGTGTCAGCACTGACACGCATAGCCATTTTCGATGACATGTGACTGCATACCAGAGAAGTATGGGGCCACATGCTGAGAAGGACGTTTCATCCTTGGCTCCTGCATGGCCAGGTGCAGTAGCCGAGGATAAAACATTTGCTGTAGTGTAGACACTCTGTGCTGGAGGTCTGTAGGCCAAAACAACAGAACTCGGGCACAGAGCGTCTAGTTCTGGGACTTCCGGTTAGGCCATTTCTCTGGAAGTGACACGCCACCCGAGTTATGCTCGGTTTTCTGGCGAAATTTGACACACCGAGCTCGAAAGATTGCCCATCACTGGCCTAGAACCTGGTTTCTGGTCCAGGTTCTCGATCAGCCCACAAGGTGGCGCCAGGACCTCGCTTCTGAGGGCAGGAGCACCTTTGCATCCCGTCACTGAAGAGGACTTGGAGCCATCAGGGGCACAGCTGGGAAGGGCTTGGACCCAGAGCTCTCCCAAGCCCACCGTCTAAAACAGGTCTCTCCCCCTTTCAGGTTGGATCTTCCTCTGTAGGAGGCCGTCCTGGGCACTATAGGGTGTTGATCAGAAGCCTGGCCTTAGCCCATTCAATGCCAGTAACTTCCCCCAGTTAAAACCAGAGATGTCTCCAGATACTGTGAAATGCCCCCTGGGGACATTTGATCTAAAGGACACCTGCTGGCTCACCCACAGTGTTGGGGTCCCTGTTTCCTGTGGCCACATGCCCCTCCAGCCTCTTCCCTTCGTTTTGGCGCAGAACAGTTCGCACTGAACACAGAGCACCCAAGGCAGCCAGAAAGTCGAAGCATAGCTTGTTTAATTTTTATACATTTTTCTTTTTTGCCTTTTATTAAATCTTTTATGGAACCCCCCCTTTTTCTTTTCCTTTTTTTCTTTCTTTTTTTTTTTTTGCATAGGGAAACAAAATAATAACAGCCAGAGTAATTTTCTGTAAATGGTACTTAGGCGCATCTGCGAAAACCGAAATGACTGCATAATATACAAGGTTATGATCAGAGTATGATGTGAGGGAGCAGGGTGGGTGAGTCAGGAACGGGAGAAGGCTGGGCCCAGGTTTGCCCAGATATCCCCTTGTCCCCCATCTGGTCCCCATACTGGGGAGTAGGAGGAGCAGACCCAGCCAGAACTACTCCTGACTTAGGTTCATGAGCACGGGGTGTGTGTGTGTGTTACCTGGTGTGGCGGCAAGCGAAAGCGAGAAACGGAGTAAACTATCCTGGTAATATCAGTAAAATATAAAACGAGGGAGGAAAAAACTCAAAAAATATCTTGGAGGAAAAAGAAAATGAACAACACCACCAAAAATGGAAGGAAGGAAGGGAGGGAGGGAGGGAGGGAGGAAGTTAGTTCAGAGGAAAATGGGTCTCTCCCTTCTCCCCGTAGCTTCCCCCCACACTGTGTGTTCTGTCCCTCACTCAGACACTCTGCTTGTCCTTCCCCCATGGGGGGTTCTAGGGGTTGGGAGGGCAGGAAGCTGGGGGCAGGGGCCAGGACCCCTTGACTTGAAGGGGCTTTGGTTTCAGGGGCCCTGGCTGGGACCCAAGATGGAAGGATCAACAGATAAAAGTGTTGATGCATCCTGGGAGTGGGCTTTGGGGTTCCTAATTGGAGGAAGCTCCCGTCACCTTTCCAGTGGCTCTCCTTCTATTCCAGGAGTTGTGAATGAAGGGCTGTGGAAAGGGTGGTAGCTTGCGGGGGGTGACTTCCTTCCCCTCCTGAAGCCCTTATTCATGTTGTATCCTGCCTCCTCTTTCCTGAGGCCTGCCCCCGCCTCCGGGAGCTGGGGAGAACCCCGAAGCCACACCAGCAGACATGTGAGGCACTGCTTGGAAAGTCTGTTTTGGTATCACTGGCAACAAGTCCTGCTGGTATCGCTTGGGGTCTGTCTCCCTGCCTTGCTGGGGGTGGGGGTGGGCCTCTGGAGCCAGTTCAGACCCCACACTCTGAAATGCTTAGGATGGGTGGATGGGGGGGAGGCTGTGTCAGCTTGGAAGTGGGACTCTTAAGGAAGTGTCCAAAGGTGTAGAAATGGAGAGAGATGGGAGGAGGTGGTAGAGGTTGGATTGGAGGGTGGGTCTCTGGAACCTCTCTCCCAACACTGTTCAAAAAGTAAAAATCAGGGTCTCAGAGAGAGAATCCAGGCCAAAATAAAAAGTAGCCACTGTATAATAAGAAAAAAATTCATACATACATACATATATATGTATATATATACCTATCCCTATACTGAAGGTCAAAGTACCATTGAAGAAGCTGGAGTGGGGAGGGGGTCCGGTGTGCTACCTCTTCTAGGGGGCTGGACGGTTGCTTATCGCCCCAGGGTCCTGCCTAACTGGCTATTGTCCAGTCAAATCTGCCTGTCCCTGGAACACTGCTGTCTGCAGGGACAGAAGGTTCTGGAGCAGGGAGAGGTATCTATGGGGCTGAGGCTAGAATTGTCCGCTGCTTGAGGGAGCTGCAGCAGCCCCTCTGAGTCTCCTTTGGGGTCCCTTTCGGGTCCGATTGTCTAGCTCAGGGTGAGGCTCAGAACTCAGCCAGAACCTGAGTTCCAGACCTAGGCTTGGGGACCCCGCTCACTGTTCCCAGTCAGATAGGGCTGGGATGTCTCACACCTCCCTCTCCACCCTGGCTGGTATCTGGTGCCCTCACCCAAGAGAGGGATGCGGGGAATCTGCATATGTTTGGAAGGTGTCCCTATTTTTTCCCACAGCATGAGCTGACCGAAAGGTCAGGCTGGGGGGGCTTTGCATGGATGGGGGTGGATGATGAGTGGTGGGGTGACATGGGCTTGAAGGGGGGATGGGGTTTGAGATGTCAGTTTCATACATGTAAAAGAAAATACACAAAAGAACAACCCAACAAAGTCTCCCATTGCCACCTCAGGGCATAAACCCAAACTGCATAGGTGTGCCAAGGCTCTGGTTCCTGGTGTTTCTGCCTTATTCTGCCTGCAGTGAAGGGCCTGGGGGTTTTCTCCAATGAGGATCCTGCAGCTTTTCCAAAAAATGGGAACAGACAACGCCAGGATAACAGCAGGCTTGGAAGGACTGCCGACAGTACAGAGCAACATGCTGAAGGGCGAGATCACACAACAGGGAGCAAGGGAGGGTGATGCCATGGGGTGCAGTCCACAAAGGGACAAAATGGTCCCAGCAAAGCTCTTGCGGGAGGAAGGAGGGGGTAGAATAAAAACCAGAAATCAGACACATGAAAACTAACACACATGGCCTTGGTCTATCTGGCCAAGTGACAGTTAAGGGCACTGTCTTGATCAGCTGAAGCCAAGGTCTGGGCTCTCCCTCTGTTCCTTGGGGCTTGCTGAAGTATCTTTTAGGAAGAGAACACGGATGAGCATATATGATGGTTGATGAAAGCCGGGACCTTTCTGCTAAGTCCCACCCTACTCTGGAGACAATTCTCAAGTCCAAGGGGGCGACAGCCAAACAAATGGGAACCATTGTCCAACTGGTGTGTCCCACAGGAGATGCTTGTGGGGGTCCAGTTAGGGTCCTGAGCAGGGTGGGCTGAGGTTGGAGAGTCCGGCCCTTCAGGCCTCCCTGCCAGGGCACCCTGCTAAGTGTCTGCTACTGTTCATCTTTGATTGAGTTAAAAGTAAAGGAAACTGTAAATTATAAAAAAGGAAAAGGAAAAACAAAAACAAAACGAGGAAAAGACAACAGCATGGCCAGCCACCCAGACAGAGGCTTATGAGGGGGTGTCCCTCAAACTGTCCCTGACCCCACTGGCCTCCCTAACGGGGCCTCTGATGGCTGGGCTAGACCTACAGGTACAGACAGACAGATATTGCATATATCAAGTTTGGTTTTTGTTTGCTTCATACCAGATACCCTCCATGGTCACAGCTGGAAGACGTAGAACTGGGTGTTGGGGCACAAGGAGAGGGCAGGGGGGAACTGACACCCAAGGCCAATCTCCAGGGATGGGGGACAAGTGGGCGCTTTGGCAAGAAGGAGGGGGTACACAGGGGAAAACAGGGGGCCTCTTTGGGGATGGGTGAGCAATTTGACCCTGAGCCAGAGGGATGCCAGCCTGCATGAGAAGTGGGATGGGGAGTCTGGTTGTTGGCAGGGTGGCCACCCCATGGGGATACTGCCTGGGGTCATGTGTGCATGCTTGGTATTTGGGGGACTGGCCAGTGGCCCAAGGGCCAGGGCACAATCCTGAGGTCTGTCTGCTGCTGTGGGTGGGGGCTTCAGAAATGACCCCTTGGAGCCCAGGGGTGGGGCCGGGGTTGGTGGAGCACCAGGGAGCACCCCAATGCAGCAGGAGCCATGGAGACAGAGCCCAGAGCATGTGCGGCATGAGTGGTAGGGCAGATCATGGGACAATCGCTCTGTGAATTGCTTTTTTAGTGTGTAATTTTTAAAGTTCTTATTTTTTTTACAAATAGAAATACATCCCTTTTCCATTTTTACTTTTTATTTCATGTCATTGTTTTGTCTTTTTAACTACACGAGCAGGGCATGCAGCTACCTTTGCGCTGATATTGTTTAAAGGTAATACTTATTTTCGGAAGGCAAGGCACATCATGTGGTAGAAAATTTCGTGCAAATTAGGAAACATGGACTTTTTTAAAGGTTTTTTTTTTGTATCTTTTCTTTTTAAGAGGATGGGGAGCAGTGGGGGCTGGGGCGGGAGACAGAGCCAGGTATAGTTTGCCATGCAATGTCAGCTGTCGCAAGCTGACAGCAGGAGCCAGGTCACAGGAGTCCTTGACTAAGCACCATGCAAAGTTAGGTCGCTGGGGGCTGCCAGGTACCCCCTCCCCTACCATGCCTACCTGCACCCTAAGGTTACCAGCTTAGAGAAGCTTCTGGATACCCTAGCTGCATGACCCACCCTTCCTGCCCTCCCGAAGACCGGCCCATGCTTCGGTCCCCAGTGGCCACCTGGAAGGGCCCTGGGGACCCATGGATGGACCAAGGGTTCTTGAACCCCTCTGGACAATGGGAGGGGGCGTTGGTGGGGAAGGGTCTTGGGTCTTTCTCTTTATGATCAAGTGGGTTCACCAAGCCCCTTGGGATGGTTTGGGAGGAAAGTCCGGTTTCTGGAGGTTGGAGGAGGCTGGCCAGGCCAGGGAGTACCAAGAGAAGGAGCAGGGGGCCAGGCTGGGAGATGAGGTGGAGGCCTTGCCCAGGGCAACAGCTTTGGCCTAGGCCCAGGTTGGGGGTTCTGGTGGGGTAGATAGATATTCCTCAGCGCCAGGCAAGGAGGCTGGAGGCGGCCAGTGGGGGCTTAGATGAATGGGCTGGGAAGAGTCCCTGTGTTTGGGTCTGGTGACCCTAGAACACGTAACACTCCCTCCCAGGCCCTCCACCCAAGGTGGCCATCCTAGGGTGGGGGCAGGATGGGGCTGGGGCGCCGGGGTGGGGGCACCCGGTGTCCCCAGCTTAGTGTTTTTGGAGCGGCTCAACGGAAAATGCTTAGCAGGTGGGAGGTCCCCTATGCAGCCACAGGGGCCCAGAGGCACTGGCCCCCCCTCCAGCAGAACCCCCACCCCATCCAAGATCGCATGGATTGCAGTCCTTCTGAAGGCCCAGCTGCAATGCACCTCCCTGGCTGCGCCCATTTTGGGGGGAGATAAAAGTGCAAACCGTAGTCCCCCTTTGGGCTGAGAGGCACCAGGGAGGGGGTGTCGCTCCAGGATGTAAGGCACTGGCAGAGGAGGCGTGTGGGGGGGCACACTGGTTTCCCCAGATCCCACCCCCACGCCCCAGCATGGCAGGATGCTTGGGGGACACCCAGCTCTGCCCCTCGGGCCCACTGTGGGAGTCCCCATCTCTCTGAGGGGAGCATAGCAATGAGGGGTGGGGGAGGGGTGGGGATGCCCACGGCCACTCTCACGTCTCAGCTGGACAGAGGGGTGGGTGGTGGGAATCAGGCACTTAATCCACTCGCTCTCACCTCCTACCTCCTCTGGGTAAGTGGATGGAAACTCCAGATGATCCCCTTTCTTGAGGAGTTCTGGGTCTTTCCATTCTGCCCCCCCCCCCAGCCCCTTCCTTGGAAAGTGCATTTCTTACAGTGTGTGCAACGTGGATCCCTCCCCTGGGGGTATGCAGCCGCAGGCATTGGGTGCAGTGGGGGCCTTCTATACCGCTGGATGGGGCTGGGGGGCAATTGCATAGAGACTCTCCTCCCAAACAGACAGGCATGGGGCTGAGAGACCAAGTCCCAAGCCAGCCCAGCATGTGCACGCTTTGGGGCAGGTAGAGATCCCATGACGGACGCAGGACACTCCTGAGAAAGAATCTGCCACGTGTCTTTGTCCCCTGGTGATGCCTGGGGTCTTCCACAACCTTCTTCTGCCCTTGTCACTTCCCTGCCCACCCCAGCCTCCATGGCACCTGCCTTCCTGCTTGGAAACACCAATAGCAGTGCGGGAAGCCTGGTTGATATCCTGGCGGTGGTGATGATGGGGGTGCGGGGGAGAGGTCGCCTTGCTGGGTGTCCTGCCCCATGGGGCCTGGGCACAGGCACTAGGCTGCGCTCACCTGGTCCTGGTGGAGGCGGAGGCGGGCGTCTGCCCTTCCAGAGCAGCAGGGAGAGATGAGTAACTTAGGGAGACCCCTGTGGCACTGTCATGTTCTTGTGCCCTCTGCCAAGGGGCGACAGGTCCGGCCGAGGGTGACAGGTCTAAACGTGGCGTCCCGAGAGTCTGAAGGCGTTGCCATCTTTACCTTTTGTCTTCTTGCTTGGGTGGGTTTATTTTTATAATTTTTTTTCCCGTTTGTCTTTTTTTTTGGCCTTTTTTTCTTTTTTTTCTCCTGTGTATATGTGTCTATGTGTTTTGTCTTTTCGGCCGGGCTGGGAGTCGGCAGGGTGTTCTTGCTTGCTCTAACTTTCCACCAAAAACGTGGGCTGGGGGCCAGCTGTGCAGCACCCTGGGATGAAGGAGCAGGGCGTGGGAAGAACTCTTATCCCAGATACCAGGACTAGCCGGCCCCAGACAGAGAGGAAGAGAGAAAAAACGGGTCAGGCTCTGCCACTGCCCACATGCACCAACCTGAGACCTCTGTCTCCCCCCAACTCAGAGCTGTCATCACTTGCTGAGTGACCAGGGGTAAAGGACACTTGTGAGCAGGGCTGCTAGACAAAACACAGTACTGAGTATAAGTATACACTGTGCAGCTTTTGGAATATACTTACATACCAAAAAAAATTTTTTTAATCCTTCATTTATCTGAAATTTAAATCTACCTGAGCATCCTGTAAGTTTTGTTCGCTCAGCTGGCAACAGGAACCTAATCCTGTGCACTGCCACCCTGTTCAGGCACTGTGACCAGGGTGGCTTCCTTTTTTTTTTAAACAAACATTCTCCCATTTAATGATCTCCCCAAACCCTTGTGAAGAAGGAGCAACCCCGTTTCGCAGTGGAGAAAACAGGATCACAGAAGTCAAGTAATTTGCCCAAGGCCATCAGCGTGGAAACTGGAAAGCTGGAATTCACACTCAGGCCTGACAAGCTCCAGTGCTTGATTTGTGCTCTGCCGAGAACTGACCCCTTAGCCTGGCCCTCCAGGAAGTTAAGACTCCCATTTTGCAAAGTGGGAGACAGAGGCTCCTGGAGGGGAGGCCAGGCTTGCACTGGACAGCTCTGACATCCGTTCCCACAGGGAAGCTTGCTGTACAGAGCATCCCCTTGGAAATGCAACCTGCCAGTGTGGGGTGGGCCTGGGACCACTACCCCTCCCTGAGGGCAGGGCAGTGTGGTCTCCCACCCCTGCCGTAAATCAATTGCAATCCCTCCAGCCAGGCCTTCAACCAAATTGTCCTGCAGTGGCCAGGCCATCCCATCAAACTGGCGCTGTGGTTCCCAGCCCCCCACCTCCAACCAAGTTCAAGTTCATCTTGGCCATTACCTCATGTCTGGTTTCCCCTGGCAACCAGACAGACTCTGGGTGTGGCCCTCTCCAGTGGTGGCTGGCCTCCCTTTGGCCCTTCCTCCCTCCTTCCTTCCTCCCCTTCTAGGCAGGCTGCCCTGCTCTGGCCCCAGTAATGGGGGCGGCACCCTCAATTCAACATCCTCCCCCTCAGCTGAGAGGAAGACTGAGGCAATGCAGTGCCAGGGGTGAGGTCTGGGCTCTGGAGCCACCAATGCAGTTTTGGGCATGTGGTGGCTTAGCCCCTCTGGCCCTTTGTTTGCTCATCTGCTGAAGGGGTCTCACGGGCTCCTGAAGGAAAGGGTCTGGTGTAAAATGCTTGGCCTGGGGTTTCCCTACCACACAGGGGAGGGGCGAGGTGTCAGAGGTCTTGGAATCTCCTCAGGGCTCAGGACTGCGGGATTGAGGGTGAAGGATGGGGTGGGGGGTATAGAGAACGTGGGTAATTGGCCAGGTGGGGATCAATGGACATTGTTCAGGAGGAGGCACTGATGGAGGGAGGGGATATCGATCAAAAGGAGGGGGCACTCTTGGGGAAGTATTGATCAGGGGGAGGGGGCACTGCTGAGGGGAGGGTATATATTGATCAGGGGGAAGGGACCAATAGAGGGAGGGTATATTGATCAGGGGAAGGGGACCAATAAAGGGAGGGAGTATTAATCAAGGGGAGGGGGCCCTGATGGGGGAGAAAATATTGATCAGGGGGACAGGGCACTGCTTGGGGGAGGGGATATTGATCAAGGGGAGGGGGCACTGCTGGGGGAGGGAATGAGGTAGAAGGCAGAAGACAGAAGGGGGGGTTCGTGGAGAGGGAGAGAAGCCACAGCAGGCTGGAGTAGGGGGGGGGCAGAGGAAAGCAAACCCGCCAGGAATAATGAAGGCGGAGGCAGAAATGCTGACTGGGCCAGAAATGAGAGGCCTCTAAGCTCTGAGGCCTTTGTGCGGGGGCTCTGAGAGGGGGGAGTCAGGTCTTACAGCTTCCTCCTTCCCCCTTTCTTCCCTTCTGTGGGGGAAGGGAGGACATGACCCCACGTAGGAGTTGGGGTACCCTTAGTCCAGTGACCCAGGGTTCAGCCTGCTTGGTGCCGGTGGGGAGCCCTCCAGGACTGTCCTTCCTGTTCCCCCAGATTGGGGTCTTGCCTCCCCCATAATCCAGGCTTCCTTGGGAGTCTCATCAATCTGCCATCTCACTTCCATGCCTCCCTGTCTCCCACAACACCAGTCCCAGAAAATTCTTTCCAATTTCCAGACCTGACTGTGCCCCTCACTCACTCTAAACCCTTCCATGGCTCCCCCCAGACCCCAGCCAAAGCCTGCAGTCAAAGTTTTCCACATTCCCGCTAGTTCTCCATCACCTCCAGCCTTTGTTAGCGGTGAGTCCTGGCCTAGACAACCGTACCCTTCTCTGGCTGGCCAGCCTTTGCTACTGGGATGCAAGCCCTCCGCACCCAGGCAGCACCCTGAAGGCCTCCTCCTTGGAGCTTCACCAGCCCTGTCCCACCCTCTCTGGCTCCTCATCACCCCCCTGACCAAGAGAGGGCAATGAGAAGCATGTAGAAGCAAAGGTGCCCTGTTCTTGCCTGCCTCGGTTTCCCTCCCCTTTCAGGCTGTCATTTGTGGTGTCCCCCATGCAGAGACTGATAATGGAGGAGGCCGGGTGGAGGGTGGCTGGGGAAGGGTTAGGCAGACAGGGTCCCTTCCCTGTTGTTTTTATTTGGTTTCTGAAGCAATCAGGACATTACCAGCCTCCCGTGAGGAGGGAGGTGGGGTGGGGTGGGAGAGAGGAAACGCCTGGCTCCCTGAGCACTGGAGGGGTGGGGCATCCACACTGCTGGGACTTAGAGAAGGTGGCTATGGGGGACTCAAAGCAAAGTGGGGAGTCCTGGGGTTGCCTCAGGCTTTCTGGGTGACCCTGACCAAGTGAGTCCTCTGTCTGGACTTTGGCTAGGGTTCTGCAAAGCTGAAAGGGGTTGGGTGGCCTTGGCCTTTCAGTGCCCTTTCTGGATGAAACTGGTCCCCTAACACTCCACACCCTTCAGAGGCTCCTGGAGGTGCCCATGGTCAGGACAGACAGGTTCAGAGTGGGCAAAGTAGGGCTGGGTGTGAGGATCTGAGCAGTGGGGAGAGGGACCGTCAGGTCCTTCCCACACACTCTAGCCCTTGAGCTGTAACCAGGCCAGCCCTGGACGGTACCCAGGAGGTTAGGCTGTAGCAGGCAGCTCCTTAGGCCTGGTCATCATGGTTGACTGATCTCAACTGAGAATGGGAGATGTGGCTACCTCTCCACCTCCTCCCCACCCCTGCCTGTGGACTCTGTAGCAAGGGACTCTCCCACAGTGGCTGGAGGGTATATCTCCATGCTCCGTGATTCTGGTGATTCAGAGCTGCTGGGGAGCCCTGGGTAGTTTGCTCTGTGCATCTGGGCCTCAGGGGCCTGTGGAAGTTGGTGCTGTCCTTAGTCTATTTTACAGTCTGTAATCTTCCCAACATGCACCGGGATTGGGGGCCCTAGGGTCTAGCCACCACCCTCAGACAACATCCGCCACCACACTTCTGACCTGCACACAGCACAGACTTGAACCCTAACCCGAGGGCTGGGGTCAGAACACATGGGTGGGGGCTAAGATCACCTCCCATTTCACCAGATGCAGGGACCAGTCCTAGCTCTGGGTCCACTGGGGCTCTGTCTTCCACCACTGTGCAGCCTCAGGCAACTTGCTCCTCCTTGCTGAGCCTCCTGGTGCGCTTGGCTTGCCTTCCTCCCACACCCTGGTGCACACTCAGCTGCTGACTCTGCCCCTGCTGCCAACCTCCCTGCCTCGCAGGCTGTAGCCTGAGGTGGGGGCGTGCACGCTTTACTGGGAGGCCCCATCACTTAGCACAGGTTGCCTTAGTTTTCCCACCTGTCACTGGCATCCTGGAGTCCTCCACCCCCATGATCCCTCTGGCTGATACATGAAAAAGATGAAGACGGGGGTGGGGGGAGTGTGGGGGGGTTGAAAGCCTGGGCTGATGTGCGGTGTGATCCTGGGCAAATCCCCTCATCTCTGTGGGCCTCAGTCTCCCCATCTGTACAAATGGGCCTGCGGTGGCAATAGCCCTTGAGGGTCTTCCAGCAGGGTCGGGGGCTATAGCCATAACTTGAGGCCCTGAAAGGGTATGGGAGGCTGGTCCCTCTGCCATGCTTAATGGCCACTATGCCATGGGTATGACAGGAAGGAGGGCTGGGTGTGTGGCATGGGACCCAGCAGGCTGGCCTCTCCCTTTACACCCAGGCTGGCCCCTTTGCCCTGGCCCTCCCTCCCCGCCACCAGCCGGCCTCTTGGCCCCTACCTGTGCCTGATAAATGCCCGCTGGATCCCTTGGTCCTAATCCCACAAAGGAACGGTTTGCAGGGGACGTGCCGGGCGTAGAGTAGGCTGCAGGGAGGAGAGAGACCGAGAGCCCGTTAGCGAAAGGGGCCACACGGGAGCACCCAGAGAGGGTGGCTGCTGCCCAGGGTCACAGAGTACTCAGTGCCCTCCCTTGGCCAATCCGGGAACCCAGAAAAGCCCACAGTTGCAGGACCCCAGGGTCACTCGGGAAGGGTGTCTGCTGGGAGCGAAGGCGCAGGATGAAAGATTCATAATTCAGAAACTGCCTGTGAATTATTCAGGGTGTTCCACTGCCTGGTCCATCCTGCAACAGCAGCCTGCATCCCGTGCGGGGCGCCATCAATTATTGAGGTTATTTTATTTATTAATTTTCCTCCTGCAGAGGCATGGGGAAGGCTGGGTATATGCAGCCACATATATGTATATATTTGTACTTTAATTTCGCCCATCACATTTTGTGGGCAAGTGAATAATTCATGGCTGGGTGCCACCATGGGTCAGGGGCCTCAGACAGGCTGGGATTGGGGTACTGGAGGGTCCCTGTGTGATCTTGGTTGGGGTGAGGTAAATGGTAGGCAGTGAGGCTCAGGGGGCTATGGGAGGAAGCAGGCTAAACTTGTAATTAAGAACCTAGTGCTGGGAAGACGAGGGAATCCATATTTATTCTGCATTTGTTAAGTGTCTATTGTATGCCAGGCACTGGGCATAATTCAATTTAACCCTCAGTGGCCTCAATGAAACCAACATAATTATTTTCCCCATTTCACAGATAAGAAAGCGGGTAGCTGGGATCACCACCATCACACACTGACTACTCTGTGCCTGATGTCACAATAAATGTGCTCCCTGATCTATTTCACCAACTCATTCCCTACTGCCCTACAAGTCTAGTATTGTGACTGGCCAATTTTGTAGCTGAGAAAACTGAGGCTTAGAGAAAGGAGGACATTTGCCCAAGGTCACACAGGGAGTGAGTTGCAGAGGCAGAATTCGAACCCAGCATCCCACACTGCATGTGGTGTTCAGACAAAGCCCGTCTGTACCTGAAGCTACCCTGGGTCTTGGCAGGCAGTGGGTGCTGGGGACAGGGGGTGTTGCATGCAAGGAAGGAGGCCCACAGGGCCCAGATCAAACTGCTGGCCCCTCTTGCTTGGGTAGGGTGAGGAATCTCATTTGGGGAGCAATGAAGAAAGAGAGAGACACTTAAAAAGAAGGTGAGGGGTGGAATGAGACGTTGAGAAGAAGCCTGGGGGCTCTGAGACTGCCCAACTGGGACTGCTCAGCCAGAGGGGGAAGGACAGATGTTCTGGGCACTAGGAGGATGGTGGGATCAGTGACCCCAAGCAAGGCAGTCTGGAAAGGTGTGGACGGTTCACCCAAGCCAACTCTGGGGTCCAGGGAGAGTCTGGGCTCAGAATCCATTGATGGGCAGACCCCAGAACAGTGAACCTGGAAGTGGCTTCTAAGCCTAACTCTGACCCAGATGGGGGGAGGGCATATGGGGCCAGTGAGCTGTAATCTGCAGCCATATCCAGAAAGAAGAAAGTTCTAGAAGGTAAAAAGACCAATCTAGGGGTTTCTGCCAGGCTACCATCTGGACCTCTTCAAGAATGGAAAGTTCTAGAAGTCAAGGCTCACTCAGGGCCTTCTGGGGGGTCAGGTGGGAACTGTCCCATCTACAGGTATGGCTCAGCCCTGTTCACTGTCAGGAACAGGGCCTGTTGTAGTTGCTTTTCCCTAAGAATTTAGAACTCTGGAGTTCTTATGTGAAATGTCCTGATTTCAACACAACAGAGTCTCATTTTCATAAAGGGCAACTGGGAGCCAGGTCTGGCCCTCAGGCCACCAGTTAGAGACCTTCCTCTCTTGTAAGCTGCCTGCTGCATGGAGAAGGGCTTACGGGTCTGGAGTGAGCACATGGGACCCCAGGCCATTTGGCTGATTGGGGAAGACTGCAAACTTGCCTCTGCTGACCCCTAAGGCTGCCCTGGCCCCATGTGGGCCTGCCCCAGTGGCCTCCCCTAGGCCTCTATCTGGGGACCCAGGGAACTCGCCAGTGTCTGCCAGAATGGGCCTGAGACCCCAACGCCAGCAGTCGGGGAGGGGAGTGGAGGGGGCCCCTTGGGGATGCCCGCCCTGCCACAGGCACCGCTTCCCGAGTGCTTACAGGGCGAGGTCGGTGACGTGCTTCCTCCCTCGGAGGTGGGTTTGGTGGCAGGGGGAAGCGCCAGCCTCGGCAGCCCAGGGGGCGGGGGTGCCAGCATCTGAGCAGAAAGGCAGTGACTGGACATTTTGAGCTGACCACTTCCATTTAACTGAGGGGAACAGAGAGACAGGTGGTTAAGGTGGCCGCACCCCCTCTGCCTCGGGCTGCTATCCACGGTCCTGCTGGGGGACGAGGTTGGCATGACTGAATGAATGAATTTGGTGGGTACCACAGGCCCAGTGGGCCTCCAGCATTCTGGGATGGCACTCCCTTCATCTTCTCCTTAAGCCACTTTATACCCACTCGGTTTCCTTCCACAAGATGCAGCCTGGTCCTAAACAACATGGGTCAACCTTATGAGTGGTCCATACGCTTTCCTCACTCACTACCATGATTGAGCCATCCACTGCCTTGCCAGCAGTTTCAAAGTCCGAAAAGCTCTGAACACCAAAAGCTTTTTGTGGAAGTTTGGTAAAAGCCGGCCTAAGCTGCAACCACAGGACCATGTTTGATTTCAAAGCATTCCATAAAATACGTGCTGTCAATCCTAACATCTGAAAAGCCCAAATTCTGCACCAGCCCAGTTCCAAGTGCTCCAGAAAACTGTTGACCTCCGCCTTCCTAAACCCATTTCTAATAGAGGATGCATGCCAGACGACCCCCTAGAAGCCCAGGCCCCAGGAAGTCACCTGGAACCCAGTGCAGGAGCGGAACTCTGTACCACCCTAACTCACCGGTCCAGGTTGCTGGCTGGCCGGGTCACAGGCCAGTGAGACGAGATCTTTGAGTGGGTCCTGGGGGTTGAGGTGAGGTGGGTAGCGGATGGCTGTGTGAGGGAAGTAGGTGGAGGCCGTCTGGGGCAGGATGGAGGTGGTGGGGAAGTGCAGGGCCGAGGACGGGTGAGGGCTCCGGGCGATCCCTGCAGAGACAGAAAGAGGTAGTTACTGGAGGGCTCTGGGCAGTCTGTTCTCCCTGTGAATACGTTTGCAGGTTGCAACTGCATCTCGGTGCATTTTACAATAATGACAGCAGCGGGACCCAGCAGTGCCTGTTATGGCCAGGCCCTGTTGTCATTCACATGCTCAAACTTGCCGACTTTCATGGAAAAGCCTCAGGGTTCTGATATCATCTCTGTTTTTGCTTTTTTTTTTTTTTTAAGTGAGAGGAGGGGAGATAGAGAGACAGACTCCCACATGCATCCCAACCAGGATCCATCTGGCAACCCTGTCTGAGGCTGATACTTGGACCAACCAAGCTATCCTCAGTGCTGGGCAGATGCTCTATCCACTGAGCTAACCAGCCAGGGCTGTTTGTTTCTTTTAATAGATATATTTTTTATTTAGAGAGAGGAGGGGTGGCAGAGACAGGCTTCTGCATGTGCCTCAACCGGGATCTATCTGGCAAGCCCACTGTGGGGCGATGCTCTGCCCATCTGGGGCGTTGCTCTGCTGCTCAGCAACCAAGCTCTAAGCTCCTGAGGCGGAGGCTATGGAGCCATCCTCAGTGCCTTGGGTCAACTTGCTCTAATCGAGCCATGGCTGCAGGAGGGGAGAAGAGGAGAGAAAGAGAGAGAGAGAGAGAGAGAGAGAGAGGAGAGAGGGGGAAGGGTGGAGAAGCAGATGGGCTTTTCTCTTGCCCTGACCGGCAATCAAATCTGGGACTTCCACATGCCCTTGGCTGATGCTCTACAACTGAGTCAACCAGCCAGGGCCAGGGATGTTTTTTTTTTTCCTGAAGTGAGAAGCGGGGAGGTGGAGAGAGAGACTACCACATGCGCCCAACCGGGATCCACCTGGAAAGCCCACTAGAGGGCAATGCTCTGACCATCTGGGGCATTGCTCTGTTGCAACTGCAGCCATTCTAGTGCCTGAGGCAGAAGCCATGGAGCCATCCTCAGTGCCTGGGCCAATTTTTGCTCAAATGAAGCCTTGTCTGTGGGAGGGGAAGAGAGTGATAGTAAGAAAGGAGAGGGGGAAGGATGGAGAAGCAGATGGGTGCCTCTACTGTGTGCCCTGGCTAGGATTTGAACCTGGGACTTTCATACACTGGGCCGATGCTCTACCACTGAGCCAAACAGCTAGGGCCAGGGCTTTTTTTAAACAGAGAATGACATGGTTGCTGCCAAAGATTGTGTCACCTGCTCCACGCCACATAGCAAGCAGATGGCAGACCCAGGGTTGGAGCCTAGGTCTTCTGGCCCCATGGCCCACACCCTAACCCTGGGCTTGGCTAGCATTTTCTGTGAAGGGCCGGGTGGTCAATATTTTTAAAATTTGAGATATAATTTACATAGTATACAGGGGTGAGCAAAAGGAGGTTCGAATTCAACCACCTTAGGAGGCAGTGGGGCTAACCCAAGCAGATGACTGAAATTCAGGTTTGTTTACTGATTTTTAAATACTACAAGAATGTGTAAATTATGAAGGCCAGCAATCTGAGTACTTACGAGGTTGTACTTAGTGTACTGTGCCATTGTGACATTCTTTTCTTCCACATGAACTGTAAGCCTACTTTTGCCCAACTCTGTACATAAAATACGCCCCTGCATATAATTTAATGGTTTTTAGCACATTAACGGAGCTGTGCAACCATCACAACAATCTCTCTTAGAAAATGTTCACCATCATCAAAAGAAGCCCCATTCCATCAGCAGCCACCCCCCACCCCCTGGCAACCACTTCCTATCTCTGTGTATCTATCTGCCTGCTCTGGACATCTTACATATGGAATCACACTGTGGACTCTGTGTCTGGTTCTCTCACTGAGCGTCATGGTTTCAAGGTTCATCCACATTGTAGCGAGTATCAGTGCTTCACTCCTTTTTATAACCAAATATTTCATTGTGGTATCTGCTTTTTTTCTTCTTATAAATATTTAAATGACTTTAAGTATATTCATTCTCTAATTCCAGAACATCCTTACCATCCCCAAAAGAAGCCCTGTGCCCACTTACTATCACTTGCCCTTCCTCTCCCTCTCCATCCCCTGGCCAGATAGTAAATACTTCTGGCTCTTTGGGTCACACGCTCTCTGTTAAAGATACTCAATTCTGCCACAGCCTGAAACCCACCACTTGACCTGAAAGCTATGGCCATGGGTCAATAAAACTTTCTTTATAAGAGGCTCTGAGGGCCATGGTTTGCCAGTCACTGATCTAAACCACTGTGTTGTGTTGACTTCTGCCTGTCTCCCTGTATGTGTGTCTGTCCTTGTATGGAACCAAGTCATTATCATCACAGTAATGGGGTAACAGGTGATATTACCACAATTTAAGGCATTCAGTCCTAAGGACAGTCCTGGGAGGGGGAGCCCCAATTAACAGGTAACATTAGTGAGGGCCTAGTGCAGAGTGCCTGGCTCAACTTACACTCTGTGGTTGCTGGAGTCTTGTCTCCCTCTAAGTGTGGCAATTACTCTCCGTGTGGCCAGGAGTGCCTGTTTCACCCGTGTGGCCTATGTATGTCTGACTACGTGCCAGGTATATCTACCTCCTTCTGCGCCCACCCAACACTGTCATCTGTCTGTGGGTTTGTAGTTTTTTTTTTTCATTTTTGTTTTTAGTGAGAGAGAGACACACACACACACATAACAGAAAGGGGGGGGATGAGAAGCATCAACTTATAGTTGGATCACTTTAGTTATTCATTGATTGCTTCTCATATGTGCCTTGACTGGGGGCTCCAGTGGAGCCAGTGACCCTTTGCTCAATCCGGCAACCTTTGGGCTCAAATCAGGGACCATTGGATCATGTTGATGATCCCATGCTCAAGCCAGTGACCTTGGGGTTTCGAACCCGAGACCTCAAGTGCCCCAGGTTGATGCTCTATCCACTGCGCTACCACCAGTCAGGCTGTGGATTGTTTATTTGAATGAGACATAAGGGAAGCAGATTGAGTGGCACACCACAGGCTGTGCCTCCTTCTCATGCAAAAGGGAAAACTGAGGCCCAAAGAAAGAGTCAGGCCCAGGTGTTCTCCACCATGGCATCGCCAGGCTTTCTTGCCTGGCAGGGAGACTATAGCAATAGGACTCATGCTCAGACAGCCGGTGGGACTTCTTAGGCCTCCAGGGGACAGATAAGAGTGCCCAGCCATACCTCCCCACTTGGGGCCCGTGGTGCTCACCACTGTGCACGGCTATGACGGGCCGGTGGTGCTGGGTAAAGCTGGAGAGGCGCGGCGAGTCCTGGGGAGACGGGCTGTTGAAAGGTGACTTGTCCATCTCTGTTTTCTTCACCGGGGACGAGATGCCTATGTGGGGAAAGGCCAGAGGGTCACAGGACTACAGGCAGGGTGGGTCCATGTCCACGACCCCATCCTCCTGACCCAAGCCCCTGCCCCTTTCTCCTGGCAGCCTGTGGGTAAGGAACTAGGGGTCCATTTTACAGGTGGAGCAAACTGAGGCTCAGACCCAAGAAGGGAGCTGCCCAGGGTCCATGGCCTTGATGCCAACACAGGCTCCTGATAGCCCAACCTGGTCCCCCACCTTTCTCTCTCCAGAGCTAGGTCCTCCCAGGGGGTCCCAGAGCCTTGGAGAAGGCAGCAGGGTACGCATACAGGAGGGTCAAACCCTGGCAAGCTAAACGTGGACAAGCACCTGAGCCACTGTGCTTGCACTACCCCATCTTTACAGGGAAGGAAGAGAGCCTTCTTTGCAGGGTCACTGCAAGAATTAAATGAAATACAACCATGAAGCCATTAGACGAGGGCCTGGTGCACGCCCACCTGCTAGAATTACTTGCTGTCATTCCTCTGAAGATGGAGCCTCACTACCTCCCCTGCCCTGGCCCTCAGGAACCCTGATAGCTCAGCCCCTCCCATCTCCTCAATAAATGAACGAACTAATGGTATAAAGAAGATACATGCAGAATCCATGGAGACCCTGGCACAGACCAAACACTGCCTCAGGAAGGAGCCACTGTTGTCATGATACAGAGAATGTACCATACCAGGGCTAGGCACACATTAGCCCTGAAGGAATATAAATGCCCCTTGCCTTCCTCCCTGAACACCCACCTCCACCATCCTTTGAATATGAGTGCTAAGGATGATGGTGTGCCTGAAAAAATACAAAGTCCTGGGCCGGGCCCCATTCCTGGAATTAGGATCTCAAAGAAGTGGGGCCCAGAGATGTGTTTAGAAATTATTTTTAAAATTTATTTTAGGCTGAAATACATCCGTTGAGACCATGACGAGGTTTGACTTTCCTGCCACCTAGCACAAGGACCCCTGCTTCAGGAACTTCTCAGCATTGCTGACATCAGGACTGTCCTGGGCACTGTGGGGAGCTAAGCAAGCACCCCGGACCCACCCACTCAATGTCAGTAGTCTCCTCCAACCTCGTGACAACCACGTATGTCTCTAGCCATGGCCCAGTGTCCCCTGTGGGTAGAGTCACCTCAGTTAGAACCCCTGTTCTCCTCTGAGGCACAATGTCACTGTTTCTGGGCTCTCCTTCCCATGGTTCTGTGGGTGGCATCTGTACAGGTTCCCCTGCCCTGTCCCACCCAGCATGCTGTTGTACCCTTTACCTTGTGGTTTCCTGGGAACCAGGCCCCCCGATGGCCACTGCTTTTGCTGTTACAAACCCTGCTGCCCTTGATGGCCTTGAGGACATACCGTGTTATTTGAGTGAGCAAATCCTGGCATGTGGGACAGCAGGGCCTTGGGAGCCAGGCCAGGGTTTTTCCAGGGAACAGGAGGAGCTGGTTTTATAGAGGGCTGTGGGCAGGAGAGGAGGCTGGCCCTGAAGAGACTGTGTGTGTGTGTGTGTGTGTGTGTGTGTGCGCGCACACACACGCATGCAGGAGGGGTGGCAGGTTTTCTGCTGGTTCAGGGCTGCGGCAGAACCAGGCGCTCACTTAGGATTTCCTAGAACAGCCTGTTCTGGATGGAAATAGCCCGTTGTGGACCTGCCTCCTGCCCCACCCCCCAGCTTCCTGAGATGGGGCCTTTGGGAGCCAGGGCAGGGCATGGGGGGGGGGGGGGCTGGCAGGTGCTGCAAGACCACAAGAATAATTCTTCGTGCTCCTGAGCAGGCTCTGGAGGGCCCTGAGCATGCACCTCTGAACTGGGACATTCCCCATCTGTTCAGCAAACAGGCTTGTAATACCCCCATTTGAGCCACTGCTGCCAGTCAACACATGCTATGTGTCCTCTAAGCTCCTGCCTCTCCATTTAGCCTGTAATATCCCCCATCGGAGCAGCCATCTTTCTCTCAACACACATCTACAAGTCCCCATCCGAGCATCCTTTATACCCTCATCGAAGATATACACATGCCTGTTTGTCCCCACTGAAACACTCGTCAATGAATAGGCAGGCCTGTGTGTCACCCATCTGAGCATACATCTGTAGAACAAACAAGGTCAAGCCCCACTGGAATGCCAGCTCCACTGTGGATTATCCAAATGTGATATAAGAGAAGCAGGCTGAAGCGCAAGCCAAAGGCTGTGGGGGAATCCTACTCTAGCTAACTGCTGCATCTCCAGGGCCCCAGAACAGGGTGGTCAATGAGAGGGTGTGGTGAACAGAGTGCTTAGTTCTGCTGAGACCAGCCATCATTCAGTGAGCATTTACTATACAGGAAGACTTCCACCCTGGCACTGTGGACACCAAAGCCAACCACAGATGTCCCCAGACACTGCCTAGTATCTCTTGGGGCAGAGTCACTCTGACCCTTTACGAAGTCTTGGGCAGAGCACTCTGAACCTGCCCTCACATCATCTTCACAACGACCCCATTCAGAGCTTAGATGAGTCACCCCCATTTCACAGAGGTAGTGACTGAGGCTTGATGGCACAAGTCACTTGCCCAAGACCACAGAGTCAACAAGTGGTGGAGCTGGGATTCAAACCCAACTCTGTAACTCCACAGGCCACCCTCTGCCACCAAGGGGGTAGAGGAGAGAGCTGGGAAGGGTAGAGTTTGCTTGTTTCACCATGATAATAACTGCCTATTTGAAGGGCCTATGTCTCCAGAAGGGCCACAGAAGCAGCAAAAACAAAGCAGAGGGTGCGCTCTTTCTGCCCCACTTGGATGGGTAATCCTGGAAGACCTCAGGAAGAGGTGGCCAGGAGGAAAAAGGGCACTCCTGGTCCAGATGTGGACAGAGCAATGGTTTAGAGGCTGGCTCATAGGGTCTGAAAGATGTGGCTGCAGGGGTCTTGCCTGAGTAGGGGTGGCACCATCCCCCTAGGCCTCTAACTCTCCTAAGCAACAGGGTATGGCTGCCAGCGGTGGGAGGTTAGCTGAGCACAGCCTTAGGCAGCCAGAACAGAAGAAGGGAGAGAGTGCTCCAATCAGCTTAATCCCCTAAATGAGCAGCTAATTGGGGCTGTCTACACAGGAGGCTGGAGTAAGCCAGGAGGAGAAAGTGGAGCACAGGGTGGAGGACATATGAATCCATCTTCCCTGCTGGATTGTGGGTACTTGCAGGGCAGCAGCAGGCATATAGTAGGTGTTTTTACTGAGGCTCCCATAGAAGGGAGTGAGTTTGCCATCACTGGAGGCAACCAATGGGAGTTAGAGGGGGACAGACTCCCTGTGACCTTCCCTTCTAGCTCCATAATTCCCCATCACACACCAGAAGCTGGTACAAGTTTACTCCTTGTTCCTCCATGGGTACCACTCCATTCCCAGGGCGGGAAGGTTAGACTGAGCCACAGTCTCTCCTCTAACATTTACCTCCTTTTAAAACATCTTTTTTTTTTTTTTTTTAAGCAAGAGAGAGAAAGAGAGAAAGGGAGAGAGAGGCAGATGGACAGACAGGAAGGGAGAGAGATGAGAAGTATCAATTCAATTCTTTGTTGTGGCATCTTAGTCGTTCATTGATTGCTTTCTTATATGTGCCTTGACCACGGGGCTCCAGCAGAGCAAATAACCCCTCACTCAAGCCAGCGACCTTTGGTCTCAAGCCAGCAACAATGGGGTCATGTCTATGACTCCACGCTCAAGCTGGTGAGCCCATGCTTAAGCTGGTGAGTCCGTGCTCAAGTCAGCGACCTTGGGGCTTCAAACTGTGTCCTCAACATCCCAAGCTGACACTCTATCCACGGCACCACTGCCTGGTCAGGCTAAAACTTTTTCTTTTTTGAGATTCCTGAATTGAAAGCTAGGTTCTTTATTACTAACCTTGCTCATTTCTTAATCAATACATTTAAAGCTATAATTTTATCTCTCAGGGCTGCTGTGGCTACATTACAGGCTCTGTCTTTCAGCTCTAAATAGCATATACTTTATATGCAGACAGTCTCTTCAATCACAGCATTAATGAGAAGTGCTTTTGAGTTCTCAATCAGTAAATTATAGGGCAGAAGTCTCCCAATATCTGCTCTACCCTTCTTTTTTTTTTTTTATCTGCTCTACCCTTCTTCCCTAGTAACAGAACCTTTAAATTTGAGATGAGCACATAATTGCCCAAAATAAGACTAGAGTTCCCAGTGCACCTTGTAGCAGAGTATGGCCACATGACTAACTAGGGGTTATAAAGACACAGAATATTTAAGTGCATCTTCTGAGAATTATTCTTAGAGGTAGAGGACATACCCAGTCTTGACCCTTATTCCTTCCTGCTGGCTAGAATGCAGACATGATGGCTGGAGCTCTAGCAGGTGTTTTGGACCATGAGGTAGAAATGAAAACCTCTTTCAGCAGAGAATAAGGAAGGAGCCTAAGTCCCTCACATCACATTTACCAGGGATGCTGATAGCTGAACATTTACTTGCAAGGGAAATACACTGTTCTTTCTGTTTTGTACAAACTTAAAGCCTGTTGAATACAGGGTCTTTATGGAGACAAATCTGAGAGAGGCAGGGAACCCAGAGATACAGAACCATAGAGACTCCTTGACCCATAAATTAGAGCCTAATAGATACAGAGATGGGTTCTCCCAGAGTTAGGTACCTGCTCTTGGAGCCCACACCATGGAAGAGGGAGGACCCTTAGGACTTCACAAGTCATAACCAGATATGTCAGAGGCTTCAAAGAGATGGGAGTTTTATAAAGACATGAGCAACAATAAATTTTCCTATTTCCTGGGCATTTATCATGTGCCGGACAGTTGCTCTATGTACATTCTACCATTCCCTCCTTCCAACTTTCTAAAAGAAGAGTTATCTCATCACTTCCATTCTGGGAAATGAGAAAACTGAGGCTCAGATAAGTTGTTACCTACCTAAGGTCACACAGCTCACAGTGTGTCAAAGGTAGAGCTGGGATTCAAACCCAGGTCTCTTTGATGCCTGAACCTACACTCTTTTTTTTTTTTTTTTTACAGGGACAGAGAGAGAGTCAGAGAGAGGAATATATAGGGACAGACAGACAGGAACGGAGAGAGGTGAGAAGCATCAATCATTAGTTTTTGGTTGCCGTTGCGACACCATTGTTGTTCATTGATTGCTTTCTCACATGTGCCTTGACCGCGGGCCTTCAGCAGACTGAGCAACCCCTTGCTGGAGCCAGCGACCTTGGGTCCAAGCTGGCGAGCTTTTTGCTCAAGCCAGATGGGCCCGCGCTCAAGCTGGCGACCTTGGGGTCTCGAACCTGGGTCTTTCTCATCCCAGTCTGACGCTCTATCCACTGCGCCACCGCCTGGTCAGGCTGAACCTACACTCTTCATTGTAATATTGCTTTTCAAGAATACTGCAGGTATGGCACTTTGTGCGGACAGATCTTTAAGAAAGCAGACTCTCCAGGGATAGAGGAGGAAGAGAGGAGGACGGGAGGAGAAAACAAATTCTAAGGTTTAATGGGTGCTTATTACGTACCAGGCCTGTTGTAGAAACATCAGATGTATTAATTCACTTAATCCCCACAACAACCCTAAAAGTTGTGTACTGCAGGTATTTAATCCCAATTTCACAGATGAGGAAACTGAAACTCAGAGAGAGGGGTCACCAGAGAGCTGTAAGGGCTGGTGGACTCCAGAGTCCATGTTCATAACTCCTAGCTATCTCTTGGGAAAATCTTTGAAAAGTGATGATACTGGATAGAGTGAAGCTTCTAATACTGGGGGTCACAAACCTGCTGAGAATCTGAGGAATAACAAGGACAACTGCCCCAGTGTAACACAAGCCTGTGGGACACTTACCTCACCATTTCCTGAGAGTCACAGATGCTGACTCACTGGAGAACCTTAAGGCGAAAGGGATTCTTTAGATCAGAACCGGGGTGGAAACGGGGACCCAAAAGAACAAAACTCTTTGGAGAAAGCACTCGGGGAGACCATATGTAAACAACCCCCCCAACCCCCAGAAGCTTAGCGCTTAATAGAAAAGAGACTCTATGGGACTGCTGACACTATAGACTAGGAACCCCATGAAAAAGAATCTGGGTCTAAAGACAGAAGAGCAACAGAACAAAACCCCGCTGGAAAGGGGAACTATAAGAAAAGAGACGGGGTTCCTACAGAACTGGAATCAAACGGGAAAAGATACCAAGGAGATGGGAATCTTGTAACTACAGGAACTTAACAGAGGAATCCACTGGGAAGGGATTCTACATCTCAGGACTCTCGATGAATCTATGACAAACCCCGGGAAGAAACACCCTGTTGATCAGAATCGCTAGTCAATCTATACATCAGGAACCCACATAGATTGGCTCCTGACCGGCAGAGGGCAGGAAAGTCGGGCGAGACTCCGCCCTCCCCCGCCTAAGCGGAACCAAAAAGCTCCGGGAACTTGAGTCCGGACTTTTAATTCCAGCCCGCGCAGCCGACTGACTACAATTCCCAGGAGGTCTCAAGGATCCAGGCCCGCTTCCTGCTCCCTGGTGCGCACGCAATGACTGCTGGAACACGTAGTCCCCTCCGCGTAACCCCGACCGGTAAACCTACTCTATTCCCACCGTCAGCCCCACCTCCTTCCATGTCCTCCGTCCAGTTTCGACTACTACTCGTGGGAGAGCTGGGCGAGGTGTAGTAATCGCCGCCGGGGCTCGTGTCCACGTCTTCCTCCATCGAACCCGATTTGTGCCGCTTGCTCCTAAGAGGGGAGGGAAGAAGAGGGCAGGCCGGTTACCACGGAGACGCGGACGGAGGCTCTGCCTACTTTCGGTTTTTAGGGGGCGGGGCGAGAAGGGTGCTCTCGCGAGACATCATGGAAGCCGCAGTCTTTTAGCCAGTTCTGTTAACACCTGTTTCAACCTGCCTATTGCTTGGACGGGACATCTAGGTCCAGAAGCAGGGAGGGACCCAGCTGAGGTCACACAGCAAGCTAGCATAGTGCTGACTAAAACCCCGTGGACTGGCTGGTCACTTGGCCTACTGTAATCCTCAGAACAACCAGTAGGATTATGATCCCATTTTACAGAAAAGGAAACAAAAGCAAACACGATGTGACCAGCTCATGGACCCAACACATATCAGCAAGAATCGGCGTCTTCATTCCCATGGAATTTCAAGGGCTGAGCCTATAGGACACAAGCCCAGAGTAGTGTGTAAGGGCTGGGGAAAGAGGCACTTGGGGCTGGGTTTTGAAAGATGAGTAGGCATTTCCCAAAGTGGACCATGAAAAGAGGCATTCCAGGAAGAAGAATGAATCAGCTGGGGCCAGGTGATGGAAGGCAAGGGGTCGTGAAATGCCCAGAGATGGGGACCCAGGCACGTACCCACTGGAGGAAGTGCTCGGTAGCGTTCTTCTCATGCCAGTACTGGCTGGATTCAGGTCGTATGCCAGGTGCCCCTGCAGCTCTCCCAGGGAAAAGTTGGGTCCTGTTCCAGTCACCACAGGTGCTGCAGAGTGACAAAATAATGAGGGAAGGAGCAAAGTCCAGGGCTGCAATTTGCCCTGGAGGGGTAGGGAGAGCCTCTTCCCAAATTAGCCCGGTTCTTTATTTCGCTGAAACTGGCTTTATTCAATGGATCGAAAGACCAAGGCCATCAAGAGAGGCCAAGGTAGTGCTGTGAAGCAGAAGCATAGCCAGAGCTGGAACCCAATCTTTCCAGCACTCCCAGAGGCTGATCTGGACGGGAAGATGATGGTAGGGTTATGCAGAACTCCCTGGGATGAGATTCAAATGGGTGTGCCTGAGGGAGTGGGGTGAGTCCCCAGTAGGTTCATAGGGAAGACGGGGGGGGGGGGAAGCGAAACAGATGGGGAGATTGGGGCCCTGTAGGGTCCCCTCTTGGGACAGGGTGGGGTAGGCTCCAGGAAGGAGGAATGCTGGAAATAAGGTTTTTCAGCCCCTCCACTCAGTATTTGGGGTCTATTTCTTGGGAGGGTGCATGACACCTTGACTTTGGACTCTGGGAAAAGCCTCGATACTGCCCTTCCTAGGAATCTTGGCTTGGCGACGGGGTGTCTGGACAGCATGAGGGGGAAAGAGGGTGATGACGGGTTCCTGCCTCCTTCCTAAGCCCTTCCCCTCACCCTGAGATCCTTTCCCTCTTGGAGTCTCCATCCTGAAGCCGGTTCTACTTTTCAACGCCCCTTCCCATGTACAAGCCCCTCCCCTCTCCCGCTTCCCGCCCAGGGTGGGTGGGGACACTCACTCCGGGACACTTGGATGAGTTCAGTGACACTGAACACACCGGAGGTGACGAAGCTCTCCTGGAAGTCGGTTGTGTCTGGAACAGAACGAGAATGAGTGTCCGCGAGTGTTCCCCTCGTTGACACCTCGGCGCTTCCCAGGCTGAGGGCTAGACCCATCCTGGGGAGTCACCCCTCCACCCCTGCAGTGGTGGGGCTATCCAGCTAAACCCTTGCAGTCGGATGGGGGAGTGCTTCTACTCTTACACAGAGGGAGTGGACGTTCTTTTCTTACTATTTGCAGCCAGTCTCCCCTTCATCTGGTGGGCCCTGGATCCAACCTCACCTTCACGCAGGGTTCCCCAAGCTGCAGCAGGCTGCAAGCAGAGGCTGGACGCGAGTTCAAATCCTGACTCAGTTGCCCACTTGGTGGTGATTTTAGGCAAATCCCTTCCTCTCCATGCTCCCTAATCTCAAAAATGGGGACCATTATAACCTGTTGTCTGGGCAGTAGTGAGATAGGAACCAAACTACCTAGGAGGGACAGGCTTTCTCTCTCCTTCTTTCCTTCCTTCTCTCCCTCCCTTCCTCTCTCTCTCTCTCTTTCCTTCTTTCCTTTCTTTTTTTAGGGAGATAGTGAGACAGACTCCTGCATGCTACTCAACCAGGATCCACCTGGCAACCCCTGTCTTGGGCCCATGCTTGAGTCAGCTGAGCTATCCTCAGTGCCAGGGGTCAATGCTTGAACCAGTCAAGCCACTAGCTGCCAGAGGGGAAAGAGAAAGAGAAGAGGAGATGGAGGGGAAGAGAAAAAGAAGGGGAGAGGGAGGGGAAGAGAAGAAGATGGTTGCTTCTCATGTGCCTTGACCGGGAATCAAACCCTGGACAGACACTGGGCGGACACTGTATCCACTGAGCCAGCCTGCCAGGGCCAGGCTTGCTTTCTTTGCATCAATTATCACCCCAGGCAATGCTGTTGTTTAGTATTCTTCCTCCAGACTGGGAGCTTCATGAAGGCAGGGATTTCTCTGCCCAGGCTCTGATTTGTCCCCAGTGCCTAGACCACAGCCCAGCAAAAATGCTCAGAATCACATGCTGAGTGGAGAGTCCATAGGCAGCAGTTAAAATTCTGTGTCCCCAGAACCACTCCCACCTAATGTTAAAGGAAGATGGATTCTCCTCTCCAGGATGGGGTGGTTTGTACACAAATGTTCAGAGCAGCATGATTCACGACAGCCCAAACTGCAGACAACCCTGTGTCCACTGATGGATAAATGGATAAACACAATATGGTCCATCCAGACAATGGAGTATTTTTCAGCCATAAAAAAGGATGAAGCCACCAACACTCGCTACAACATGGATGAACCTTGAAAACATGATGCTCAGTGAGAGACACAAAAGACCAGACCACACTCTGTGTGATACTATTTATGTGAAATGTCCAGAACAGGCAAGTCCACGGAGACAGAGTTAGTTTGTGGTTACCAGGAGCTGGGGAAGGGGTATGGGGAGTGACTACTGAGGGGGAATGAGGTTTCCTTTGGGGTGATGGAATGTTCTGGAACTAGATAGTGGTGATGGTTACACAACATTGTGAATGTACTTAATGTCACTGAATTTTATATTTTAATATGGTTAGAATGATAAAATTTATTGTGGTATATTTTTATCACAATACAAAATATTTTTTATTCATTTTAGAGGGAGAGGGAGAGAGAGAGAGAAGGAGGGAGGAGCAGGAAGCATCAAATCCCATTTGTGCCTTTACCGGGCAAGCACAGGGTTTTGAACTGGTGACCTCAGTATTCCAAGTCCACACTTTATCCACTGCGCCACCACAGGCAGGCCAATATATTTTTTAATATCACAAAGTCCAATATGAGGTGTGGCAGGCAGGGGTAAAGCAGGCAAGGTTGGAGGAGCTTACTGGGACCTATCTTATACAAAGAGCTCAGAGAAAGTCTCTCTGAGAGGGTAACATTTTACCAAGACCTCAGGGTACCTACCAGTGAATAATAGATATACAGGAGTTAAGATTTGGGAAGTGCCAAGAACAGCCATGTGGCATAGGGTATATCTGCCTTGTAAGTGTTGGTTACTCTGATTAGGATGATCATAAATGTCATGTTTCACCATTTCCCTGGGGACCACAAAGTTCCTGGAAGCAAGAACAGCCTGTGCAAAGGTCCTCTGGTTAGAATACACTTGGCAAGTTGGAGGCCAACAGGGCAGGAGCGGGACTTTCCGAATCCTTTCCATTCTTCAGGGTTCTGCTCCCAGCCCTGCTTCAGGGAGAGTGGTCAGAGAGGACAATGGACTGGCAGGCCTGAATCTCTAGACTTTAGGTCTGTGATGGCGAACCTATGACACGCATGTCAGCACTGACACGTGTAGCCATTTTCGATGACACGCGGCTGCATACCAGAGAAGTATGGGGCCGCATGCCAAGAAGGACGTTTCATCTTCGGCTCCTGAATGGCCAGGTGCATTAGCCGAGGATACATTTGCTGTAGTGTAGACACTCTGTGCCGGAGGTCTGTGGGCCAAAACAACAGAACTCCGGCACAGAGCGTCTAGTTGTGGGACTTCCGGTTAGGCCATTTTTCTCGAAGTGACACACCAACTGATTTATGCTCGGTTTTTTGTTTTGTTTTTTTTTTTAAAGCCCCCCTGAGGGCAGAGGCTGCATTCTTTTTTTTTTTTTAATTTCTTTTTATTTTATTCATTTTAGAGAGGAGACACAGAGTGAGAGAGAGAGAAAGAGAGAAAGAGGGGAGGAGCTGGAAGCATCAACTCCCATATGTGCCTTGACCAGACCAGTGCAGGGTTTTGAACTGGCGACCTCAGTGTTCCCAGGTCGACGCTTTTATCCACTGCGCCACCACAGGTCAGGCTATGCTCGGTTTTTTGGCGAATTTTGACACACCAAGCTCAAAAGATTGCCCATCTCTGCTTTAGGGGGTGGTATGTGCTGGTAACAGTTCTCTTGGCCCCCAGGGGGCAGCACCAGCCTCAGGCAGCTCACCTTGGTGCTTGTTCCCTGTCTAATACCCTGGATAGGCCAGGAACTCCAGCCTTCCTGGTTACAAGTTTTGTTCCCACCATTTATTGAGCACTTACTATCTTCCCAGGCTCATGCTGGGAAGCACAGGGTCACAATATTCCAGGGAATACAGGGCAGTGGACCTCCAGTGTTTAGGACAAATGGCCATGGCTGCTTCCTGCCAACCCAACTGGCCAGCTGGTGTCAGCACACCCTTCTGCCCTCCCCCACCGGGGTTTCCTGTTTGTGCAGCACTCGCCGAGCTCCATCTCCAGGGGACTCCCTAGCGGGTGGGGAGGAAGTGATTTCCTCCACCAGACGCTGGAGCTCCTCAGGGGACCAAGCCAACCAAGTACAGCTGCCCCCGCCTGCCTTGAACATCTGGCTTAGAGGGAGGCTCTGGGGATCTCAGGAAGCCAAGGAGGACTCCAGTCACAGATGGCCAGTGAGGAGCAGCCTGGGGGTCTGTGAACCTCCTGGAACCAGCCAGCCTCCCTGGGTATGGCTGTGCTGGTCCATCCAACAGAATGCCCTCACACACTGGCTGTTTCTTCCTTCCTTTTCATCGCTCCTCCTTAACCCTGATGTACCATTCTCTAGTTTGTCTTCTTCTCCCTGCTTTGTGCCTCCTTTTTTCCTCTCTACAAGTATTTATTCAGCACCTTCTGTGTACCAGGTTCTATTCTAGGCACTGAGGATACAACAGTAATCAAGACAGACAAAACCGCCCGACCTGTGGTGGCGCAGTGGGTAAAAGCATCAACCTGGAGCACTGAGGTTGCTGGTTCGAAACCCTGAGCTTCCCTGGTCAAGGCATATATCAAGGCATATATGGGAGTTGATGCTTTCTGCTCCTCCCTCCCTTCTCTCTCTGTCTCTCTCTCTGTGTCTCCTCTCTCTAAAATTAATAAATAAAATCTTAAAAAGAAAAAAGAAACAGACAAAACCTTGCCCTGGAGGAGGTGATGTTCCATTAGGGGAGATAAGCAAACTTATGCAATCACCAACTTTCTCTGAAGGAAATACAACAGAGGGGCAGTGATCAATCCAGAGTGGCTGAAGCTGCTTGAGCTGAGGAGCTCAGGGAAGATCTCTTTGAGGAGTGGGCATTTGAGCTGAGACCCAGGAGATCTGGAGAGAACAGATAGCTGTCCAGGCAGAAATCAGAGCACATGCAAAAGGCCCTGAGTCAGGCCCATGCCTGGCCTGTTGGAGGAACAGAGAGGAGCGCCATGTAGCTGGAACAGAGGGAGTGAGCAGAGTGAAAGAGTGGGGAAGAGGGGAGAGCAGGGAGGGAAGGGTGGGCAGGTTGTTCAGGATCTTATGGGACAGCCTTCAATATCACCCCCACCCCCCCATCTCTCTCTCTCTCTCTCTCTCTCTCTCTCACACACACACACACACACACACACACACACACACACACCCTGGAGGGCTTAGGGCAGAGGAGGGATGGAACCTGATCAGGTGCTCCCAGGCACCTTTTGGCTACTTTTGGGAGGACAGACTGAGGGTGTAGGGATGGGGAGAGGGCAGGGCAGAAGCAGCTTCCATATCCTTTCCATTCTTCAGGGCTCTGCTTCTAGTTCTGCTTCAGGTAAATTCTCACTTTCCACCTCCCAACATAGAACTGACTCATCCAACTTATTGCTAAATGTCCCATGGGGTTGCAAGGCCCTTTAGGGCCTCTCTTGTGGGATGAGAATCTTGGAGCCCAAATGCTCCCTGAGTGGCTACTTAACCTGTCTGAGCCTCAGTTTCCTCACCTGATAAATGAAGCAATGACCCTGGCCGATTGGCTCAGTAGATAGGGCACTGGCCCAGAGTGTGGCCATTCCGGGTTTGATCCCCAGTCAGGGCACACATGAGAAGTGACCATCTGTTTCTCTTCCCCCCCCTCCCCCTCTCTCATTTCCCCTCCTGCAGCCAATGGCTTGATTGGTTTGACCATTGACCCTATGGGCTGAGGACAGCTCCCTTGGTTCAAGTGTTGGCCTCAGGCACTGAGGATAGTTCGGTTGATTTGAGCACTGGCCCCAGATGGGGGTTGCTGGGTGGATCCTGGTCGGGGCGCATGCAGGAGTCTATTTCCTCTCCTCTCACTTAAAAAAGGAGAAAATAAGACAACACAGCAGCTACCCCATAGCATAGCTATGAGGAATGAACCATTCATATGTGTGAGGCACACACACAGAGCCACCAGAGCACACAAGGGGTAGGGGTGGTCAGAAAATGACTCCCATATAAAAGATGGGGACAGAGCCATGCACTCTACCTCTCGCCTTTCCCAGACTCACCCAGAGTGATGGGCTTGCTATCCTCCTGATCAGAGCCCATCCCGGTCCGGGGACTGCCACTCTGTTCTGCATCTGCAAAGAAAGGCAAGAGTTGGTAACACAGGATGGCCCCTGAACATGCAAGGCCTTGGGGTCTCTGCTTGGTCCCCTCCCTTGGCTGCTGCCCCAGAAGGTCATGAATGTCTGGTCTGTCACCTGCAGACACCAGTGCAGGTCCCTGGGGCTCACGTGTACCCACATGCTGAAATGTGGCCTCACACGCAGGGTGAGAAGCCATGTGTAAGGGCTAGCTCAGTTGTGGGTTAGAGCTCTTCCCCTCTGAACCTCAGTTCCCTCATCCGTGAAACAGGGTAGCTCATTTAATCCTGCCTCAGTCCCCGGAGGTAGTAGCTATCTTCCCATCTTACAGATGAGGAAACTGAGTGCCAGAGAGATGAGTCCTTGAGCCCTTGGGCTCCTTCCCCTAGGCCTCTGCCTTTGAATTCCTGAGGGCTCAGCCCTTGGCCTTGGGGTGCTAATCAGAGCCCCCAAGGAGGGGGTAGAGGGGTGTCCCTCTGTAGCTGCAATGCCCCCACCCACCTGCCTGGCTTGGGGGCTCCCTCCTGCCTCAGCACCCACCTATTCATCTTATCTAAAAATAATCAGGCTCGCCTGACCAGGTGGCGGTGCAGTAGATAGAGGATTGGACTGGGATGCAGAGGACCCAGGTTTGAAATCCCAAGGTCGCCAGGTTGAGCATGGGCTCATCACCTTGAGTGCAGGGTCACTGGCTTGAGTGTGTGATCATAGACATGACCCTATGGTTGCTGGCTTGAAACCCAAGGTCACTGGCTTGAGCCCAAGGTCACTGGCTGAGCAAGGGGCCACTCCCTCTGCTGTAGCCCCCCAGTCAAGGCACATATGAGAAAATAATCAATGAACAACTAAGGTGCCGCAACAAAGAATTGATGCTTCTTATTTCTCTCCTTTCCTGGCTGTCTGTTCCTATCTGTCCCTCTCTCAGTCTCACTCTTGTCTCTGTCACCAAAATAAAAAAAAAAAAAAAAAAAAAAAATGATCAGTCTCCTTGGAAGACGGGTGTAGCAGCTAGACAGTGAGCTCAGCTTTTATTGTTTCCAGTGGTTTGGATGTTGGGTGATCATGCAAGCTTCCCCTGCAGCCTCCACATCCACCCAGGACCAGGCTGATGGGGCACATGGCTAGACCTGACCAGACAGAAGCCAGGACCCACCTGTTTATCTTTCAGGTCAAACAGAAAGGTGGTTGTCACCATCAAATGCCAGAGAGAGAGAGAGAGAGAAAATCAGCCTCTCTCCCCTGCACCTGCCATGCCCCAGAGCTGAGAGTTATTGCTGTGTGACCTCACATAAGTCACTTAAGTGTTATGAGCTGCAGTATTCTCTTCCAAATGGGTATGAGCATCACCCAAACCTGACTTGGTTGCCAGAAGTTGACAAGGAGATAATAAATATGAGTCACTTGGGCATACATGGTAATGTCCATCACATTGTTATTATTATTATTATTAAAGCCCCTAAGATGACCACAGATACGACACCTTATTGTTCCTAGTTTATATGTTCCCTTAAATCCTTAAGCTATTCACAAAGCTGGCATTGTTATTGTACCCATTTTATAGGAAAGGCAAGCAGAGTTAGAATGATGAAAAGGTTCCTACCCCATGCCACTTGTGCTCTGTTATGAGAGTCACAGTTAAACCTTGAATAATACGAAGATTAGGAGCTCTGTTAGAAATCCTTATATAATTTAGCCCAGCCTGACCAGGCGGTGGCGCAGTGGATAGACCATCGGACTGGGATGTGGAGGACCCCGGTTCGAGACCCCAAGCTCGCCAGCTTGAGCGCGGGTCCATCTGGCTTGAGCGAAGGCTCGCCAGCTTGGACCCAAGGTCGCTGGCTCCAGCAAGGGGTTGCTTTGGTCCGCTGAAGGCCTGCGGTCAAGGCACATGTAAGAAAGCAATCAATGAACAACTAAGGTGTCGCAATGGCAACGAAAAACTAATGATTGATGCTTCCCACCTCTCTCCATTCCTGTCTGTCTGTCCCTATCTATCCCTCTCTCTGACTCTCTCTGTCCCTGTTAAAAAAATAAAAATAAACAAATAAATAAATAAATAATTTAGCCAAGATGAGCACAGCATTGGCCCCATGGGAATTGCCAGGTAGATCCCGGTTGGGGTGCATGCGGGAATCTGTCTCTTTATCTCCCCTCCTCTCACTTAAAAAAAAATCCTATATAATTTGACTTCTCCAAAAATTAATAGCCTACTGTTGACCAGAAGACTTACTGATAATGTAAATAGTTGATAACACACATTTTTATATGTTATATGTATTATATGTGTACTGTATTTTTTTTTTTACAGGGACAGAGAGTCAGAGAGAGGGATAGATAGGGACAGACAGACAGGAATGGAGAGAGGTGAGAAGCATCAATCATTAGTTTTTCATTGCCGTTATGACACCTTAATTGTTCATTGATTGCGTTCTCACATGTGCCTTGACCGCTAGCCTTCAGCAGACTGAGCAACCCCTTGCTGGAGCCAGCGACCTTGGATCCAAGCTGGCAAGCTTTTGCTCAAGCAGATGGGCCTGCGCTCAAGCTGGCGACCTCGGGGTCTCAAACCTGGGTCTTCCACATCCCAGTCCAATGCTCTATCCACTGCGCCACCGCCTGGTCAGGCAAATATACTGTATTCTTACAATAAAGTAAGCCAAAGAAAAAAAGGTTACTCAAAAAAGCATAAGGAAGAGAAAATACATTTACAGTATTTATTTTTTTAAATCTGCATATAAGTGGATCCACACAGTTCAAACCCATGTTTTTCAAGGGTCAACTGTATTTTGTTCATTTGCCTGGGCAGGCAGCCAGACATCCAACACTCTGCGCGTGCGTGAGCCATCTGGCTTCTGGGATCAGATGCTTGAGTTCCCATCCGTCTGGGATCCTCAGAGGAGGTGTGGTCGTGGGGAGGTCACTTCCCCTCTGGGGACCTCAGTTCCCTTGGTGTTGTCATGGAGAAAATAATAATGATTATACTTCCTAAAACAGTCACAAGCCCTTGTTGTTTGCTTGGCACTACACTGGTGGCTTTGCACACATTGTGTGTTGTACACCTACTGGCTGCCAAGATTGAGAATGCCAAAAACAGCACAGGAGTGGGACCCATACAAGGTCCTGTGCCTCAGTTTCCTATCCAGGAGCAGATGGGGGAAGCCACTTCCTGACTTGATTTTGCAGCCTCAGCCGTGGCTGACTGGGCTAGGCATGGCTGGGTAGCAGCCGAGGGAGTGTGCCCGGCTCGGCCCTGAGCCCTTTGGCCACTCCAACGTTGGGCAGCCAGCAGCCCCTCAGAGTCAGCCAGTCCCGCTTGGATGGCCCTACAGCTGGGCACGGGTGGCCACTCTGTTGGGAAGTGCCCAGCCTGGGCAATCATCCGTTGGGCTCCAGGCCTCAGGCACAGGACCCTCTTCTGGAACCAGTGCCCACATGGACTCAGCAGGCAGCAGTGCCCGGCTGGCACTCAGGAAAGGGGTATGTTTCTTGAGTACCGCCTCTGCACTTGTGGCTTTGGAACTAGGCAGACAAGGCTTTAGGCCTCAGATGCAACGCCTCATTTCTCTCTGTGCCTCACTCACTCCCTTGATCTGTGAGATGGGCACAAGCACAGCACCTCCCTCAAAGGCTGCTTATCAGGGAAAAGGTGATAATGCATGCAATAAAGTACCTGAAACAAAGGCTGGGGTGTAGTAAGTATTTTATCAATTGGAGGAGGGACCTTATTACTATTTTTACGAGCTCTGCTGTTTGTGCCTCGGTTGCTTGGTATCCATTAAAAGCTATGGCTGGCTCTAGGAGCCCTTGACTCACTGTTCATTCACTCTGTGACTTCAGGCCAGCCAAACCACCTTCCTTAGCCTTAGTTTCCTCATCTGTAAAATTGGGAAGATAATAAATCCCACCTCCCAGGGTTTGTTGAGTTGCCAAAGTCAGCCAATATTAAGTGGGAAAGGGTTGCCACCAAACTGACAATCAATATATAGTAAGTTTGGGGACAGGCTATACACAATACTGTTTTTAATTTAATTTTTGTTTCTATTGTTCATTGCTAGCATTTAGAAATGTGACTGGTTTTTTGTGTGTTAATCTTATATTTTCCAACCTTTGCTGAATTTATTTCTTAATTCCAAGAGCTTTTTTCTTTTTGGATTCCTCAGGATTTTCTATGTAGACTATGATGGTTTTTGCAAATAAAATAGGAAGTTTGCCAGACCTGTGGTAACGCAATGGATAAAAGCATCGACCTTTAATGCTGAAGTCGTCCGTTTGAAACCCAGCCTGGTCAAGGCACATACGAGAAACAATTACTATGAGTTGATGCTTCTCACTCCTCCCCCCTATTTCTCTCTCTCTCTCTCATCCCTCTTTCTAAAAATATTAGTAAGTAAAATCTTAAAAAAAAAAAAGAGTTTTATTTCTTCCTTTCCAATCTGTATGCCTTTGATTTCCTTTTCTTGCCTTACTGCACTGGCTAGGATTTTCAGAGCAATGTTAAATAGAAGTGTCCTTGCCTTACTTCTGATCTTAGGGAACTCATTCAATCTCTCACCAGTAAGTACGACATTAGGTGTGAGTTTCTGTATCCCTTTATTGGGTTGAAAAGGATCTCTTCCACCCTGGCCAGTTAGCTCAGTCAGTTAGGGCATTGTCTAAAAACACCAAGGCTATGGTTTTGATCCCCGGTCAGGGCACATACAGGAAGCGACCAATGAATGAACAACTAAATGGAACAACAAATGAATGCTTCTCTCTCTTTCTTTCTCTATCTCCCTTTTGTCTCTCCCTTCTTCTCTCTAAAAAATTCATCAATAATAATAATAAAAAGATCTTTTCCTTTTCCATAATCCTAGGAAATATCGTTGTGGTTTTTTTTTTGTATTTTTCCTAAATTAGAAGCGGCAAGGCATTCAGACTCCCGCATGCGCCCAACTGGGATCCACCCGGCATGCCCACCAAGGGGCGATGCTCTGCCCACTTGGGGCACTGCTCAGTTGTGGCTGGAGCCATTCTAGCACCTGAGGTGGAGGCCATGGAGCCATCCTCAGTGTCCGGGTCAACTTTGCTCCAGTGGAGCCTTTGGTTGTGGGAGGGGAAGAGAGAAACAGAGAGGAAGGAGAGGGGGAAGGGTGGAGAAGCAGAAAGGTGCTTCTCCTGTGTGTCTTGACCAGGAATTGAACCCGGGACTTCTACATGCTGGGCCAATGCTCTACCACTGAGCCAACCGGCCAGGGCCAGGAAATACTTTTTAATTTAAATAAGTATAGTTTTTAAGTAATATGATACTGTACTTATATGCCATCTCATTAAAAATTTTTAATTTAATTTTTAGATTGTGGTTAAATATATAACGTAAAATTGACCATTTAACCATTTATAAGTGCATAGCTCAGTGGCAATAAATACATTCACATTTTTGTGCAACCATGCCCACTGTCCATCTCCAGAACTTTCTCATTTTCCCAAACTAGAACTTTGTCCCCATTAAAGACTAACTTGCCACCCCTCCCCCAGCCCCTGGCACCCACCATCTACTTTCTGTTTCTATGAATCTAACTCCTCTAAGGACCACATATGAGTGGAGTCACACAGTATTTGTCCTTTTGTGACTGGCTTATGCCACTGAGCATAATGTACTTAAGTCTCTCCATGTTGTAGCCTGTGTCAGAATTTCCTTCCTTTTTATTATGCCATCTTGTTTTTAATCATCACTAAAATCTCAAAATATTTTTCATCCACTTGCTGACCACTTGCCTGTCATTTGGCTCCTGAAAACTCCCCAGCTTTGAGAGCTGTCTAGTGTGGGAACCACTAACCACATGTGACTTTGCATTAAAATGAACTGAATTGAAATTAAATTAACTTTTTAAGGCATTAGCCACACTGGTCACCTTTCAATACTTTTTTAAAAATTTTTTATTTTATTCATTTTAGAGAGGAGACACAGAGTGAGAGAGAGAAGGAGAGAGAGAGAGAGAGAGAAAGGGGGGAGAAGCTGGAAGCATCAACTCCCATATGTGCCTTGACCGAACCAGTGCAGGGTTTTGAACTGGCGACCTCAGTGTTCCCAGGTCGATGCTTTATCCACTGCGCCACCACAGGTCAGGCATCACCTTTTAATACTTAATAGCCCTACATGGCTGGTGACGCCCTAACTGGACAGTGCTGAATGCTGCCATCATCACTGAACATTCTACTGGGCTGAGCTGCTCTGGATGTTCCATACAAAATCGGGGTGGGGAAGGAACACATAATTCCTCCTCCTCCCATGTACTCACACATCCAACCCTAAAATGAATCTTTCTTTATTTTGAATATGTAGCCACAGTAGATGATGTCAAAAGGCCAGCTAATGTCCAATGCCCCAAATGCCCCAGCCTCCAAGTGGGCAGCTTTCAGTTGCTGAGTTCTTACTGTGTTAAGAGCTCCAAGGCACCATCTGATTAAATCTGCACACTTGATGAGGTTGGTAAACTGTGGCCCAGCTCAGACAGTCTATTTCCCAAAGCTGATGTCAGTTAAAAGTTGCCTGCTTAGCACAGAGGCATCCTGTCCCCAGGATGATGTCTGGGGAGATCTGTGCTTGTCATACTGGAGGTGCTACTGGCATTGAGTGGGTGGGACCAGGGATGCTATTCAGCACCCCTCAGGGTCCAGGATGGCCCCCCATGGAGAATGACCTAGCCCAAATTTCAGCAGTGCCATGAGGGGAGACCTGATCTAAATCTATCCATTCTTGGAGGGGGGCAAATTTGGTTTTTGGTGGTGGTGGGGAATAAAGGGACTAAAGAATTTTGCTTTTCTATGTATAAAACATAAATATATATAGATATATACATAGATAGATACACTACACAAATAGTTATATAATATACCCATGACATTAAAATTTCATGGGGTGAAGTGATTAGGGAATAAATGTCTAAAAAGGCTCTTTAGGGGCAGGCAATAAAGAAAAAAAGGGAAAAAGGGTCATGTACATTTTTAAAGGGTTGTAAAACAAGGACAGAAACCATATGTGGCCTGACAGGTCTAAAACATTCTCTATCTGGCCCTTTACTGTGTGCTCTTGAGCAAGTACTTCTACACCCATGAGCCTCTGTTTCCTCACCCATAAACTGGAGTGGACCCACACTACCATTTACCTCTCTCCTTTGATCACTCAGTGCCTCCTGGGTGCCAAATGCTTGGGGGACACAGCAGTGACTAAGATGGTCAAAAATCCCTGCCCTTGTGGCACTGACATCCTAATGGAGGGAGCAAGAGTCAATGAACAAGAATCGTATAAACCAGAAGGATAATTTTAGGCCTTACCAAGTGCAAGGGAGGTCTCACAACCCTGAGATGCAAACGGCAGCTCCTGATGTATGAGGGGCTGAGACTGGTTGATAAGTTCACTCCTTTTCAGATGGCAAATCCAATAGTTAATTAACACTTAGTGAGTTATTCCTTTGACTATGTAAGGCTGCAAGTTTCACCTCCATTGACTCATTAATTTTCAAAACTCCCCTAGGAAAGATATGTGATTATCATGCCCATTTTCCAGATTGGGAACCTGACACACCCAACTCCCTTATAGCAGTCCTGACTGAGGCTGACAACCTTGTTGTACCAGAGAGGGTAAGTAAGTTACCCAAGGCCACACAGCAAAGAAAATGAATATGCCAAGCTGGTTTTTTCTGCTCCTTTCTTAAAAACATAAAAATGACACCTTATGGAACTTAAGCATTGCTTGTTCATGAGCTTTCTCCTGAATTGGTCAACCCTATCCCCCACTCTGAATCCATTCTGCAGTCCAGCTTGCTCAGTTTGGCCCGTGGTGCTGCTCAGAATGTATTCGCAATAGCATGAGGGAAACGTGGATGGACATACTGTAAAAACTAAAACAGGACTGCAAAAGCCAGTGAACCGAAGTTTATGCTGTCAGCAGTCGAGCTGGGGAATTCCTAAAAGGTGCCCAGAGATGTGAATACATATTACATGAGCATGGGGTTTGACGGTTGAAAGGAATCACTGTGGAGTTTCCAGGGCAAGTGTGGAAATTTCAGGGTCTGTAAAATGCATATGGTTTTGAAGAGGAGGCAGCAGGTCCCAAACTCATCTGAACTTGGGGCATCTTCTGGAAGTTACAGCCATACCCCAAAACCTGGGTCTGAGTCCCAGCTCTGGCACAGCCTGGTACTGAAAGCCTTAGACTAATCATGTCTCTCTGCCCTCAGAGCCTTGGTTTTCCCTATCTGTAAAATGGGCATTCTTAATTGTTCCCTGACTTTATGGGTTTGAGACTTTTAGAGCTCAGAGAGGGGAGGGGCCGATCACAGATAAGGGGATAAAAACTGTTTTGGTAGAGCATTTTGCCAAACTCAGAAGTTAAATAAACGTTGTCCATCCTCTGCCCACAGCCTTCCAGGGCTCCCACCTCCCTCAGAATAAGAGCCCAATCCCTGCCTATGGCCCACAAGGCCCTGCATGACTTTGCCCTAATCCCCACCCTGCCCTCACCTCCTCCCTCACTCACTCTGCTCCAGTCGCACGGACCTCCAACACACCCAGCACAGTCCTGCATGAGGACATTTGCACAGGCTGTTCCCTCTGCACGGAACACTGTTTCCTCAACACCTACATGGTTCACATTCTCCACTCATTCCGGGACCTTCCTCAAAGATCCCCTTGGAAAGACACACAAGGTTCTTTAGCACCATGCATGAAGCATAGCTAACCACACTCACGCTAGTGTAAGAAAGAGCCTGGCCCTCAACAGCTGCTGCATTTCAAGTGACACCCTCATTTGGCTGAGGACCAGTTCTCTCTACTCCCCAGGTCCATGGGGTGTTCATGTGCAGCTAGAATGTCACCACCCCCTGTAGCCTTTTGCTCAAACAAACACATGATCATGGTGACAATAGAAATGTAACCTGGATCCTGTTGACAGAGTGTACAAACTGTTCTTTCCTGTCCGTGGCTATGAGCCCAAATTTGGTCTGTCTCAGCCCATGACAAAGACGCTGCCGTGGCCTCCAGTGCTGCCTTCCTGTCCTGGAGCACCCACCCCCTTTGCACCTGACAACTCCTTTCATCCTGGTGGCTAAAACTTCCACTGTTTGTAACAGGGAGATCAATATGCCACCCAGAATTCATGTCACAGATGTTTGTTGACCACCTACTACTTGCCGGGCATAGGGGAAATGACAGAGAGCCAAGGGAGGAGAGACAGACAGGAAAAGAACAAACAAAAGAAGGCTGAGATAATTTCATATGGCTCTAAGTTCCACAGAGGCAATAAAACTGGGTAAGGGGACAGAGAAAGGCTCTGGGGGTGACTTTCAAAATAGAAGTCAGGCAGAACCTCTCTGAGGAGGTGACATTACACTGAAGATTTAGAAATGGAAAGGAATCAGCCATGGGGAGAGCTGAGGCAGGTGGCACAGCAAGTGCAAAGGTCCTGGGGCAGGAATAAACATGGGATATTTGAAGAACAGACAGACCATGTGCCTCAAACATGGTGAGCAAAGGGGACCAAAGGGTGAAGAAGCTGGACTACTCAGGGCCATGTGGACTGCAGGGAGAAGCTTGGGTGTTATTCTCAAGCACAATGAGGAATAATATGACTTGATCTATGCTATATTTTTAAATGTCTGGTTACAAGGATGTAGAGAAAGTAGAACCCTCATGTGCCATCAATGGGAATGTAAAATGGTGCAGCCACTGTGAAAAAAAGCTTGGAAGTTGCTCAAAAGTTAAACATAGAATTTCCCTATGATACAACTATCCCACTCCTATATACATACACCAAAGAATTGAAAGCAGGGACTCAAACAGATATTTGCACACCTGTGTTCACAGCAGCATTATTCACAACAGCCAAAAGGTAGAAACAACTCAGGTATCCATTGATAGATGAGTGGATAAACACAATGTGGTTTATTCAAACTATGGAATATTATTCAGCTTTAAAAAGTAAGAAAATTCTGACACCTGCTACAAGGTGGATGAACCTCAGTGACATAAACAAGACAAGGACAAATACTGTGTGATTACACTCATAGGAGGTCCTTAGAATCAGATCCATAGAGCAAGTAGATGGTAGTTGCCAAGGGCTGGGGGAGGGGGAGGGGCTGAGGAGGGGGAGCTAGTGTTTCATGGGGACAGAGTTTCAGTTTGGGAAGATGAGAAAGTTCTGAGGATGTATGGTGGTGGTTCTCGCATAACAATGTGAGTGTGCTGACCTGTACACATACACAAACATACACAGTCTCTGGCTGTTGAGTAAATTCTGGAGTTTTGGGTGCTGGGAGAGCAGGGAGGAGGTGTGGGCATGCATCCCAGTTGGCATAATAGCCTGGCCAAGGGTGATGGCCTGGGGATGGACAGGGGTCATATTTATTTAATCTTCGGGATGTAGAAAGGACAGAACTTGCTGAAACCATAATTACGCTTATTTAAAACCTGGCAGGATATGGGAGAACCTAGCGTTCCCACTAGGGCCCAGCAGCTTGTCTGCTGGACCAGCATTGGCTGCCACGGTGAGCTCACCTGGTTTATTTTCCAACCTTAGCAGCCTTCCAAATGTAGCTGGCTTTGCTGGGCTGCCACGTCTGCCTCCCAACACCAGCCAGCTAGAGAGAGAACCAAAGCCAGGCCCTGGAATTCCCAGCTCCTGGTGTCACCAGCCATTTTTAAACATTAGCCAGCTAAGGTTCAACTTTCTTTGTCCTGGAAGGCCATGCTTTACACACGACCCTGGCCTTCATCCCCGCCACCACGTTCCCCCCAGGCACCTTCCCTGCCCCTCTCCCAAGAGTTGAGGCAAGTTCTAGCCACCTTTCCCAGCCTACTCTAACATCTTTTCTGGAACATCCTCACCTAGCCCCTTGTCTAAATCTTTGTCCTGACCCCCATCACACTGGACTGAGTCTGGGTCTATAATGATGTGAAAGTCCAAACCCCTCTCCATGACCTGCTCCTCTACCCTCCTGGCCCTCACTTCCTCCTCTCTCCCTCTCAGCTCACTCTGTTCCAGCCATAGGAGCCTCCTCACTGTTTCTCCAACACACCAGGCATGGTTCTGCTCCAAGGCCTTTGCATGTGCTGTTCCCTCTACTGGAATGCCTTTCTTGAAAATACCTGCCTAGATCACTCCCTCACTTAGTCAGGTGTCTGCTCAAACGTGATTTGTGTCCACAGGACCAGGCTCTGGATGTGAGCTTGCCATTAGGGAAGTTCAGTAATTTACTATCTCATGTCCCTTCCAAGAAATATGGCAACAGATTCTGTGTACGCCCAGTTATGTTACAAACTGCTTTGTGTCCCTGAGACTCCATCCTAATCCGATCGTAGTGTCTGTGCAAACCCAAGCATAAGGGGAAATCAAGGATCTTTCATTTAACACATGTATTGTGTGCCTATTGTGTACCAGGCCCTGTCCTAGGCTCCAGGGACACAGCAATGAACAAAACAGATACAAAGCCCTGCCCCATGAAGTTCACAGTTATAGGTTGCCTCGCAACCCCTGAGGAGGGCCAGGGGTTGATCCATGGAATAAAGACTTTAGGCTAGACTGAACTTGGAGTTCCCTGGTAGTGTGGCAGGAAGACCAGAACCAAAATTGCCCTGGGCTTCAAGGAATTCCCTGGAGACACCTCATTTTGCTCCCACAGGCTAAACAGCATGAGCCCCCAGGGCCAGCAACAATGAGAACTGGCTGCAAGTATCCCGGGTGGCATGTAACCTCAGCAAAAGTCCTTTCCCTCTCTGAGTCTGAATATCTTAGTACAGAGGATCTCAATTTCCCGCCCATCCCTTCTCCAGGAGCTGTTTGGACAAATCAAAGGGAAAAAGGCCAGATGCTAGACATTCATGGCACCAATCTGCCCCTAGGGAACGATCTGGGAAATCTGGACAAGAAGTGGTGAACCCAAGAGGCAAAAGGGCATGGCTGGGCTGACCTCCTGGACACCAGCCTCTACCAGGGCCTCCCCCGCCTTGTCCTTCCTGACCTGCTACGTTCCTTGAGTCTGGACCACACTTTCCATCTTCCTTCCCCCGCCTCTGGCCGCCTGGGCCAGAGCCAACCTGCTTCGGAATCACTTTCAAAGAAAAGTTTCTTTTTTCTTCCCACCCAGCCAGCTCCCCCCACCCCCCCACCCTGGCCTGCTCCGTGGCCTGGCTACGGTCCCCATGGCCTGGCTACAGTCTCCACAGTGTGCTCGTGGGCTGCGCTGACCAGTGGGTCAGGGTAACAGCTCTCCACAGCCCCCAGAGTCCCCAAGCTCTGGGCTTGGGCTGTGCCAACTGGTGGCTCTGGGCTGGACTTGGGTGTCTGGGAGGCTCCAAGGGGAAGCTTTGCAATAGTTCTTTCGGGATGTCCAGCCTAAGAACCCAGTGGGTAGGCCCCTATAGACCGCAGGGCCCACTTTGAGGCCTGCAGGCACAGACTCGTCCCATCCCAAGACGCTTTTGGCGGCCACACCACCTTATGACATCATCGCTCTGGCGGCCATTTTCTCAACTCTCCTTCCCCTGGGTTCCAGATGCTTCTCCTAGCCTCGGCGGCCATTTTGTGCGCGCAGGAGGAGCCGGCTGGCAGAGCCTGGAGCGCCAGTCCCACCCCTCCTGGGTGGGGTGAAGGGGGGGCTCCCTACATACCGCCGACTGTCCTTCCTCCCCCTCCTCCAGCTTCCTCTGCAGTCTTGAAGGGGTTAAACATGCTTGTGCCAACAGGGCGGTGGCCGTGCCAAGCAGCCTGGTGGCGCATGCCCACTGCCAGCCGGGGCCTCCCGGCACCCCTGCATAGGTCTCCACGCCACCACAGCCCCCTTCACTGCCACTCGGTGCAAACCAAACTCCGGGTGGCACCAAGGATGTGAAAAACAAGGTTAAAAATATCCACACGAGCACCCTCACCCCCCCCAATGTCAAATGTGTCAACACCCCCCCCAGGAGGGGGGGCTGACTTAAAATAACTCGCTGTTTACATTTGGAGCAAATTCTTGGCTTCTCCAGCAGCTAAGCTAAGGCCTCCTCCTGCTTCCCTGGCAGGCCCGCCTGGTTCAGCTGCTGCTGAGGGGGAGATGGGGCAAGCCTGGGGGAACTCCAGGAGCCACATGTGCCCATGGGCTGAATACATATGTGCAGGCCCACAGGAGGGGGACAGGCCAGTCCCGGAAGCCATTTGTGGCCACATGGTGGACAAACCAGGCGGAAGCGCCAGAGAACAACCTCTGCCAAGTATGGGCACAGAGTGGGGGTGGCCTGGAGGGGGCAAGGTGGCCCCTCCCGCTTCCCCTTCCTTCTGATGTTTCTGGGGCTTTGTCACTGACCCAGCAGCCCCAGGGCAGTTGGGAGGTTGGAGCGTGGCAGCCTGGTCAAGGGAGACAGGCACCAAGAGGAGGCTCCAGGGACTAGGCAGAGTTGGCCCCATACTCTGTGGCTTTAGGCAAACCCTGCCCCTCTCTGGGCCTGGTTTTGGAGTGGGGTCAGTAGAAGGGATCCTACCCCAGTTTTGATTATAAAGGCAGGGGGAACAGATTCATTGTGGCCCCTCTCTATGCCTCAGTTTCCCTTTCTGCAGAAAGTAGATGTTGAACTGCAAGCACATAAGATTGCTGGATGCTTTATTTTACTAAGGGAGAAATTAAGGGTCAGGTATGGAGAGGCTTACCCCAGGTCTCGGGGGCAGTACACGGAAAATGGATTGGAGTCCTGCAGCTGTGGTTTCAGCGCCCACATTTTTAACCTGCTACCTCAAATGCAGGAGAAAGCTGGACACTAGGGGGACCAAACCTGAAGGAGGGGAGCAGTGGGAGATCCCTTCCACCCCACTACCCCATGGCCTCTCTTCCTGGAGCCTGGCATAGAGTTAGTGCTCAATAAACGCTTGCACATAGCTGGTGCATCAAGCACCTACATACTCGAAGACAAATGAGTGTGATTATTTCAGCAGAGCCTGGCAATAATAGGCACCCAATATGTGTTCACTGAATGAATAATTGGGATTATCCTGATATGGCCTGGCATATAACATGTGAAAAATAAATTCTTGTCAAAGGAATCTGAGGAACAGTGGAAAAATCAGGGGATATTCAGCAGAAAAGACCAAGTTTAAGGGAATGAAGACTCTAACCAATGGTGACACAATGGATTTCTGACAACAGCCAGAGCAAGGTATGAAATGTAACCCAAGTATTGCCCATCTCTGTTCCGTGGTCCTTTGAGGATCAGCAGAAATACTCTTTTGAGAAGCTCAACCAACTGCTCCAGGTCCTGGATATTAGAGGGATGGACCTATGGTAGGAGGAGCTCAAGGAAGTAACAGGAACCTGGCCTAGGGAACCAGGAGGACTTCCTAGAGGAGAGGACATTTGAGTTGAGGCACCAATGTATAAATAAGAGTTTTCCAGGCACAGAATGGGCTTGTGGGTAAAGAGAATAGTGTATGAAAATAATAATAATAATTACAATTTCCATTTACTGAGTGCTTACATGCCAGGAGCTACACACAATCCCAGGAGCTATGTACAGACTTAGAGAGGAGCAGATGAAGCCCTGGGAAAGTTAGGCTATTGGTCTGAGTGCATGCAGACAGAGAGCTGCACTGCCTGCTGCCTCACAAAATGTGTCTGAGTTTGACGGGCTGGGCAGGTGCACAATGAGTGTGCAGCAAAGGTGTGCGGTGGGACAGACTGTCCACTTCAGCTCATCTACTGGACAGGTGGAGCCAGGCCTGCTTCGCCAGAGCCAGACAGGGGCTGCAGGTCCAGTGCTGAGGGCCCTGGCTATAGAAGGGGCCCAGCTAACCCAGGATCCCCCAGGAATCTGCTTTCACTTCCTCTGCCAATGCCAAAGGGAAACTGGGGGTGGCCTCCCCAAATGTCACCCCAGTACTCCAGGAGTATGGCATCCAGGCAGGATGCAGGCTGTCCGAATAAACCCTTGCAGCTTCTTTCTGGGTGTCTAGTGATTCATACCAACCCCAGCCATATGCCCATTTCATGGATTTGGAAACTGAGGCACAGCGAACAGCATGAAACCAGGCCATCTGTTTCAGGGGCTTCTTCTTATTCCTGGGGTGTAAGAACCATGTGGTGAGACTGCTCAGGGCCTCCCTTTGTGTGACTCCAGGACAATCTCCAGCTCTCTCTGGGTTTCAGTTTCCCCAGCTGTCACATGGGGTTGAGACGGCAATATGTCTGCTTAGACACCTTTCTAAGCAGGAGTTTAATCTGGTACCACAGGGGTTATGTACCTGTGATCTCCATTTTACAGAAACAAAACAGAGGTTCAGAGAGGGGAAGCCAGTCACCCAGTGGCCCATTTCAGTGAATATTGTGGGTTCCTACTTGCATGCCTTCCATGACAGGGACTCTCTCCCCCAGCCTCCTACCTTATTGCTGCTAATCACTGAATTGGCACTTACTGTTTCTAGATGCTAATTGTACCCACTGAACAGTTACAGACTATCACTCCCACTTCACAGATGGGGAAACAGAGGGGCAGGGTGGAGGCAGGAGCTGGCCCAAGCTCACCTGGCAAGGCTGGGAATAATAGTGCCTGTGCAGGTGGAACACCCAGCTTAGGGCTGGGCAGCTGGCAGCTGCCTGCTCGGCCCGCCCAGAGCCCTGCAGGCCGCCTGGGCACCAGAGCCACATCCCAACTTGCCCGCTAACAATGTTCTAATTCCAGGAGTGATCCTGGGTGTGTCTGGGGTGCCATGCCCTCACCTTGCCCCTTCCTTGCATATTCCCAAGCAGGTGCTGCTACAGCAAGAAGCAGAGGGGCCAATGCCAGCTTCAGAAGGAGTTGTGTGATTTGGGTGATTTGCACTCTCCCACTAGAACCAGGCTGACAATTGCCACCGAATTCTCACACCTCTGGAATCTGCCTCTGCCTGGCAGGTCCCATTATTGCTGGCCTGAATCAGTGCAGGGAACTCTGCCTGGTTCTCTCAACTCCCATCCTCACCCCCCAGAGTCTGTCCTTTCTGCTGTGGCCAGAGGGCGCCTGTGAGCCCCTAAGTCAAGTCCTGTCCCTCCTCTGCCACAGCTCTCCTCCCTCCATGTTAGAGCCCAAGTTATCCCTGGCCCCATCACCTGTCTGCCTTAAACTAACTCCCTCTTCTCCAGCCACATAGGCTTCCTCACTGTTCCTCCGATATGTCACGCTGGGTCCTGCCTTAGGGCCTTTGCACTGGCTATACCCTCTGCCTGGAGTGAACTTCCCCCAGATTTTCACACAACTGGTTTCTTCCCAAGTCTCAGCTCAAATGTCAAGTGCGCAGACAGACCTCCCCCAAATAGCCCCTCACTCTATCCCCTTGCCTACCTTTATATTTCTCCATAGCCCTTATTCTGAACTGATGTTAGTTTCTTAGTCTTTATTTCTTGCTCTTTATCCATTTTCCCCAGTAGACTGTGAGCCCCATGAAGCCTGGACCTAGAAATGTGCTTGGCACACAGTAAGTGTATAATAAATGTTTGACAACAAAGTAGTTCTGCTGGCTGAGCACTGAGCAAGTGTGCAATGCTGTCCTAATCCCTTGTGTGGTTTCACTCACATCTCCTTCAGCAGTCCCATGAGGCAGGCATATGTTACAGATGGGGAAACTGAGGCCCAGAGAGGGATGCCACTTGCCTGAGGTCACATTGTGAGCAGGTGGCAGGGGCAATACCCCCATTATGCCCCACTGCTTTTCTTCACTCACATCCTATGTTGTCCAAATGGGGAAACTGAGGCTCAGGGAGAGAAGGGATTAACTGAGAATCAGAAGCAGAGTGGGCCAAGGCAGGACTTTGTGCCCCACTCTATTGACACACTGACATTGGGAAAAAATACTGTGACAATAAACAACATCAATGATAATAATAGTAACAATGACAATGATGGCATCATGAGTGCAGAATTGGCCATGGTTTACAGGCTTCACTCTGTGGGTTCATGCAGGGTCCTAGAGGGGGCACTCAGGGAATGCAGGGCTCTTTAAGAGCCTCCCCTTCCCCAGCTGGGCTCTGGCCCGCCTCCCTTTATGTAAGCAGGCCAGCTGCCCTTGCATAACCTGATTACATAAGAAAGCATGGAACAGGCTTGTCCATCCAGCAGCAACCTGTCCTGGGCTGTCTGTGGGGCTGGCCGGGCGTACTGGAGATCTGAGGCCACCCAGAGTCGCCACTAGGTGCAGGTCCAGCCTGGGAGACACCTTGACACCCAGACACAACATCCTCTGAGTGGGAGAAAGTGAAAAGAAAGTGAAATGTTTCTAGTATGCAAGTGGACAGGGGTTATTCCCATTGCTCTGAAGGTGAAACTGAGGTCCAGAGAGGGAAAGTGAGCAACCTAGAGCTGCACAGCCTGGAGTGGAGGCAGGAGGTGTCAGAGCTGGGGTGAAATCCGGGTTGTGTAGCTTTAGCCCAAGGCTTAATCTCTCAGTTCTTCCCTCTAAAACTGGCCTGCAAATAGGACGTTTCTCAGTGTTTTCCAGCTGCCAACACAACATCAGGGTGGCTAACCCTTTTGTGGGTCAGCACGGAATTTCCAGTGGACGGCAGTGGTCTGCAGACCAGCGGTTGAAAGACTGCAGTAGGCTCTCAATGAATGAAGCCTCCAACTTGGTGCTGGGCCCTGTTCTCAAACCTTTTTCATTCTGTTAACTGGCTTAATCCTTGCTGGTTGAATTCATTTTACACTTGAGGAAACTGAGGCACAAGAAAGGTGAAGTAACTGGCCTGTCCACAGGGCAGGTGAATGCGTGCTCATGAGACACCAGGCAGCAGGTGCTGTCTAATGGCACAGAGGGTGCGGGAAGAATGCGACTGTGTACTAAATCCTGGCCCAGATACTACTCCATCTGCCCCCGAATCCCTTGGGGTGGGCACAAGGAGCCCTAGTCGTAGATGGGGAAACCATAGCACAGAGTAGAGAAGGGATATGTCCAAGGTCAAAACCAAGCCCTACCCTGTGTGCACTGTCTTCTCCCATAGGCAGGCCTCTCCAGCCTGGGGGTCATCTCTCTGACCACATAGGGTTGGGGGTTATCTGGGTATGGTGCCCTCCCATCCCACCATGCATATCAGTTCTTCTGTCTTGGGAAGGGGTGGGTCTTGGGAGCAGAGGTGGTCCCTCTTCTCCCCCTTCTCTCTGAATGCTGGCCCTTTAAGGCTGCAGGCTGCTAGGGCTTGTCCCGGGGTGACCCTGAGGGGCGGGTGTGGTCAGGAACAAGAGGCCCATTCAGCTGCTGCTGCTGCCTCCGGGCAGCCCACAGGCTGGCCTGGGGTGGGAGGCTGGGAGGAGAGTGACAAAGGCAGGGAGAGACTAGGAGTGAACATAGCAGAGACAGGGACTAGACGGAAAACAAAAAGACAGAGACAGAGAGACCCAGAGACAGAGAGATAGAAAGGGAGACAGCTGGCCTAGGCTGCACCTCCGCCTCCCTGGTTTCCCCAGTTTGAGGGTTTGAGCCTTACCCAACCCCTTAGCCAGGCTGCAGCCCCCTATGGTGTTCCTTGATCCAACTGAGCTCTAGTCCCGAAGGGGGACTTCTATGACATTCTGGGGAAGTCCCAGATGCACCCCAAAAAAACCCTTTCTGGAGGAATGTTGTAGAACCTCAGATATATCAGACCTGGGTTTGAATCCTGAATCTGTCTCTTGGCTGTGCAATCTGGGCTAGTGGCTTTGTCTCTCTGGGCCTCAATTTCCCCATCTGATAAATCCAGTTAATGATAGTCCCTGGTGGAATTAAGGTAGAATAAAATGATGCTAATAATTCCTGATATTTACTAAATGTTTAATTAGGTAAGCATTCAATATGCCTAGTTCCCCTATAAGCACCCCTGGCACCCTAAACACACAGGCACACAACCCATCTCCCACCAGATGTCACCACCACTTATTACAGCTACTGCCTTTGAATGAAGACCTATTAAGCACCCAGGGCCCCATAACAGTCTATGGAAACACAGCCAGGGTTTCATGTCCCACATCCAATAAACAACAGACATTTACCAGGAATTAAATAAAGTCTTAACTTATTCCAGGTTCTCACAGCCACACATCCCCACCACCTGCTCCCAATACCTCACCCCACAGGGCAGCACTATCCAGCTGGCTGCTCTCTGAGGGCAGCACTTACCTCAGCTAGTTGGTGCAGAGCCTCAGAAAAACTAAGATTTACCTCCTTCCCCCTATGAAGGCATCTTTTCTGGAATATTTTGTTCAGTCACAAATGTCTGAGGACAGGTTTGTTCGACTCTGACCTGAACTTTCTGGATCCCTGACTCTGAGAATTCTAGAACCTGTCCCCTGGATGTTCTAAAACTCAGCTCAAGAAAATTCCAGAGCCTGTCCTCAGGCACTTAAAAACCCAGCATGAGGAATTCTGTAACCAGCCATCAGTAAAGCAGATACACCTAAGGGTTTCTTGGGTTATTGGTAAAACCAATACTGGATTAGATCACTGATGACAGACTAGGGAGTTTTATAATTTATCCACACTATAATTTATCCACACATTCTCGAAGAACCCTGTGTAGGAGATGTGAGAGCCATTCACAGATATTGTAAAAACTCACCTTGAAGAATGCTAGAACCCAACCAGAATGTCCTAGAACTCAGCTCCTGAAATTCTGGAGCTTGTCCACGGGTAAGCAAAATACCCAATGTAAAAATTCTGGACTTTGCTTCTGGACACCAAGAAACCCAATTTAGGAAATTCAATATCCTGCTCCTGGATGGTCAAGAATACACTTGAGGAGTTCCAGATCAAGGAACCAGCTTGCGGGATTCTAGAGCCATTTCTTGGGTGGCAAAATAACCAAACTTCAGAGCTTTCTAAGGCTTCCCTTAGTACAGTGGTTTTCATTGAAGTGATGCTGCTCCCGACAGACAGACATCCCCAGCAGCAATGACCCCACCCAATGTCGGCAGTGCTGAGGGCAAGACTCTGTCTTTCTGTACTCAAAAGCCCCAAAGTGAGACCTTCTAGAACCCATTCGAGACTCTGTCTTTCTGTACTCAAAAGCCCCAAAGTGAGACCTTCTAGAACCCGTTCCTTGCATTCTCATAACCCAACTTGAGAGACTAGAAGTCTGTCTCAGAGTACTCTAGAACTCGGATGTTCTAGAGCTGAGCTGCCTAGCATGGCAGTTGCTGGCCACACGGGACCTGAATGCCTGAAATGTGGTCTGTTGGGATGGAGATGTGACTGTGAAACACATGCTTAAGTTTCACAGACTTAAGACAAAAAAAGGAATGTATAACATCTCAATAACTGTTTCATTTTGATACATCATCAAAATGAAACATTATTTGATTATGTATCAAAATGACACTATTTTGGATGTCCTGGGTTAAACAGAATAGGTTGTTAAAATTAATTTCCCCTGTAGGTTCACACTTTTAAGTACAGATATCAGAAAAATTATAAATCATGTGGCTTTCATTGTATTTCAGTTTGGTATCTTTTTCTCATTGTATTTCTACTGGACTGCGCTGTTCTGAAACTCATCTAAGCAAATCATTCGGAGGGTAAAGACCAGCACTGGAAACTCTAGAACTCAGGCCTTGGGAATTACAAAACTCTCCCCCTGGAGGATCTAGAAGCTACCTCAGCTCTGGTATCCTAGTCTCCCCGACCCCAGCCTTGAAATCTCTCCTGAGATATGAGGGGCCCCTTTCCCTGCCCTGGCACCCTACAAGTTGGCCTGAAACAGAAGATGGATCAGAATGAACCAGAGGAAAGGCCCTTATTGGGTGACCCTGGGCAATGCCCCACCCCTCTCTGGGCCTCAGTTTCTCCATGTGGACAAGGCATCCATGTCCCCAAGTGCCCCCTCCCTAATCCCTCACCAATTCTGACCATCTGTGACTTCCTGCCCACACCCAGCTGAAGGGAGAGGGGCTGGCCTGGCAGCTGGTTGGGGAGAGGCAGCCCGGAGATGTCCCTAGCTGCCCTCAGCCACCCCTTAGCTCCCTGGGCACAGGGCCAGGGTGCCAACTGCAGCCCTGCCATGCCAGGATGGCCGCCACAGGTGCAATGTGATGCCTTCCGCTTCTGCTGGCTCCTCGGAGGGCTGGGCCCTGCCTGGGTGGTCAAGGCACCCTCATGGGCTGCCCGGCACCCTTGGACTGGCATGTGTGCAGTGTATCCCAGGCACATGTGCAGGAGTGTCCACAGTGGGTAGGACAAGAGCTCCCATGTCTGAGCACAGTCAACATGTGTTAAGAGGTTTCTTTCTCTTGGGTGTTATCTGGATTGCCTTTGCTGGATACCCCCTGTGCTGGCTGTGCCAAAGTAAAAGCCCAGAGATGGGCATTAACTTGTCCAAGGCTGCCCAGTGGGCAAGAGGGAAGAGCTGGGCCTAGAACCACAGTATGATGATGAGAGTGGTTGTGATAATAGTAACTATTATTATATTACCATCACTGATATTACATTTATGAATTATTTTACTACATAATACATATAAAAGGCACCACTACTTACTATTTTTATTAACAATAAATAACTTTTAGAACTGTGGCACGATAATGACAACATAAAATTTACCACTTTAACCATTTTTAAGTGCACAGTTCAGTGGCGTTAAGTACACTTATATGCCCTTAATTTCCCAACATTGTGTGGCTCTAATTGTGGGCTCCCAGCCTGCTGCGTTAGCAGTACCCTCACCTGTTAGACCCTCTTGGCTACTAACCATGAGCCCAGAGGCCTTCCGCCATCACTATAAATACACCGTCAGCTGGTGTCTGGGCCTCACACTCATGCAGCCACCTTCCCTGCATAGACAGACGGCTGGCCCACCTGGCTGCCCAGTCCCGGGAAAATCCAGACTGCCAGGAGCCCCTCACCCTTCCTCCACCCAGAGACCTGGAGAAGCGACAAGGTGCCCATCCTGAGTCATAGGTGCTTCTATGAGTTTTCTGTGGGCAGAATGAGGCTCAGAGTTTCGGCGGAGAACTGGGGTCTCCCCACTGCCTCCCGCAGCTGAGGAGAGGATCTGGGAATGAACTGAGCATCTATTCTGGACCTCCTGTGTGCTTTTCTGGAATCACTGACTCCCAGCCCTCAATTCAGTAGACATAGTTTGTAGTCACCTCATTTTACATTTGGAAAAACTGAGACTCAGAAAGGGGGATGCACCTCACACAGACTGCAGCAAGCATGGACACGAACTGTGTCCATTGTATAACTGTGTCCATGTACCCTCCTGTCCACTCTTTGTTTCCTCAGTAGAGCACCCAGTGCTGGTATGAAGATTAAAAGGAACAGAAGACAGGCGGATCCTCAGTCAGGGCCTATTTTGCTTCCTTCTGTGGCCTATAGGCCCTACTTTCCTGCCTTTGGCTCCGCCCCCCACCAACCCTAGACCAGAGGGGGCAAAGCTTTGCCTTAAGTCACACAGCAGGCTAGGAGCAGAGCTATGGCTGAAGTTTCCCCTCACTCCAGGCTGAGGGTCTTTCTCCTGCCATCCCAGCTCAAGGTGCCCTTTATGGAAACCTTGACCACCAGATTTAGGCAAAGCAGGCACCCCTCTTCAATCATTTGGTCACTATGTACTCAGGGCCTGCTCTTTTTATTATCTGTACAACTGGGAGGGTGTGGGTCCCACCTGATAACCTCAAAAGTGTTTAGTTTTTTTCTTTTAGGGGTTTTGAGAACTCAAAATCCCTGGGTTCTAATTTTGTTCTGCTTCTTTGAACTGTGTGACTTTGGGCAAGTGCCTGACCATCTCTGGACCTCTGTTTCCTTATGGGAAACATGGTAAAAGGTCCATCCTCCCAGGGCGGTAGAGAGTTAAGATGTGGAATGGGCTTAGAACGGGGCACTGGGCATTCCATATGTGTTCACAGTTACTATTAACTTTGTTATTATTGCTTCCTGGCTCCATCCAGAAGGAGCTAAGCAGAAGAACCCCCCAGTTTCTTCTGCCCCCTCCTGGGTGTGCCCTGGGTAGCCCCTCTCCTCTACAAGCTTCCTAAACTGGCCCCTGCCCACAGCGCCATTCAGGGCGGTTGGCACAGCACAAGGCAGGAGCAGGAGGCCGGCCCATGGTAGCGTCAGCAAATGGGCACCAGCTGGGCTGGTGGCTGGGGCGAGCTGGCAGCTGCCTGAAGCAAGCAGGCCTGGCAGCCCTTCCCCCGCCCACCCCTGGCACTGTGCCCACCAGCCTCAGGTTTCTCAGGCCGCCAGAGGGGGCAGGGAGGTCTGGCTGGGCTTCAGGGTTGGGCAGGCAGCTTCCATCTCTGGGCCCTGTTCCTTCCAGGTGCCTTCCTAAATGCAAGGCAGGTTGAAGAGCGCCAGGCTTACCCGCTCCTGGCCTCCCCGTTAGCCTCTTCATCTCCCTCTCCAACACTCCCTGCAGTCTCTAGACCATTCTAGCCCCAGGGCCTTTGCACTAGCTGTGCCCCTGCCTGGTACACTCTAACTCAATCCCTCCATGCCTCCTTTATCTCCTTTAGGCCTCATCTCAAAAATCACCTCCTCCAAGAGTTCCTTCCTGTCTAGAGTACACCCCATTGGCCCCCTCCATTCCCTGCCTTGTTTCCCCAACAACACATTCTTATTAATTTAACTGTGACTTGTTATTCTTCATCCTTTGCTCACGATAGCCCCCTATCCAAAGTAAACTCATTTATTAGGCAGCCCCCAATGTACCAAGAAGAAGCTTACATCACCTCCTCCTCAGTCCCCCAGCTGTCCCCTAGGCTGACCCTGGAGTACACACTGTATCCAGTCCCTGCAACCAGGCTCCTATGTCCATGGTGGCACCAGATGGATGCCCAGGGTAGCCAAATTCAGCTCCATGAGATGCCCTAGGCTCTGACAGCCCCAGTACTGAAGAGACCTTCTCATGGCTAGTCCCCACCTCTACATCTCCCCAAATAAACTCAAGGGTGGAGGCATGGAATACTCTTTTGGGATGTGCCCCCACTAGTCTACCTGTACACTCCCTGGGAGAGATGGGGAGGCTGGGGGAGGAGGAGAGTCAGGCTTTGTCCAAAGACAGGGAAGGGCCAAGTGTGAGAGGGCAGGTATACGTGCTGCCTCTGATTCTCTGTGTCTCTCCATGTCTCTGGGTCCCTCTGTCTGTCTGTGTGTGTCTGTCCTTCTGTCAGTTCTGAGGCCCCACTCCTGATGTTGGAGATGGTACCTCATTTCAGCTATATGGTGGGTATTCCCCTCAACATCTACCCTGAACTCCTACAGAGGTCAACTGAGGCCCGTCCTTACCCCTTCATCAATTCTACACCTCCCAGTAAGGCTGAGTAAGGTAGACACCTTGCTCTGGCCTAGGCTGGGACTCCCTCCAGCCCTGGAACACAAGGTGGGCGCAGGGAGGTGATGGCCAGTTCTCTCTGCCATTGGACTGACATCCGCCTGGCAGAAAACAGACTTAGCTTTAGCCCAGAAGGAAGGCAAGGGTCCAGGGGAAAAAAAACCTGTTGGGGCTCAGTAGGGGGTCCTGGAGGGCAGTCTTGGCCTACAGACCCTGGATGAGGCTTTGGCTGCCGGAAGCTTAGAACACAGACCCAGCCTGGAGGTGGCTAAGCCATGCTGACTGCCTGCCCATATTGCAAACCACAATTTGCCCTCATCCCTTTTTGCCACTGAGTGTGAAGACTGGAGGAGGCAATGTCAGCTCAGATGCTGCCTACATCCAATCCCCACTTCTCCCCTCTCTTGGCTGTGTGACCTTGGGAGTCCCTTCTTTGGGCATCTGCTTCCTTTTCTGTGAAATAGATACAATGGTTCCTGACTCATAGGATTGCTGTGAGAATGGAATAGAATTGCTAAGCCCTCACAAAACAATGTCCAATACAGAAAGTGGAGCTAGGAATTGGAGTTTTGAAGCATAAATAGGAGTTTTCCACATGGGAAAGGCATTCCAGGCAGAAGCAACAGCATGGGCAAAGGCTTGGAGATGGGAAATTGTAATCATAACAAAGGTCTACAACAACCATCCAAGGAGCCCAAGCCCTGTGCCTGGTACTTGTCTTCAACAACCATGAGTACCCAATGTTCCTACAAGCAGCTATTTTTGAGCTCCATTTTATAGACAAGAAAATGAGGCACAGAGAGGTTAAGTGACTTGTCCCAGATCACCCAGCAGCAGGCAGCTGAGTCAGGGTTGGAACCCAGGTCCAGCTCTCACACACCACCCTCACTCCAGGCCAACTGGGGCTGGGTCAGCTGAGCCCAGTGTGAGCAGCGATTCCCCTGGGATGGTGGAGTTGGCTGGAAGCAGGGGAGGGTGCAGCCTTGACCTTTCCTGGCACTCATTCAAGGAGGTTGACCAGACTGGCCAGCAAGGGCTAGCAGTGGGGTTTGAAGGTGTCTGGGGAGGCCTGGAGGCCTAGCTTGCCTGCTGAACTGATGGGGGAGGGGGTCAGATGGGGGAGGGGAGACACCCAGAGATTGTGCTGATGCTGGCAGAAAACTCTGCTTCAAAATTTTATCAGCTCAGCTCAGAGGAGGTGGGGGTGGGGCTGGGTGCAGAAGACGAATGTGGAGGGGGAAACCTGGCCCTGCATTGTAATGAGCCAAGGCAGCCCCTGCCCCCTGCCTAAGATAGTCACCTCCTCTACTTCTCTGCCTCCATGACCCACCTCCAACACTGCTTCACTGCTGGCCCCAGTGGGCTTGTTGCTAATTGGTAGGGGTGGGTGGGGGTGGGGTGGGGTAAATGGGGTCAAGGTCAATGAATCAAGGTCAAGACTGGGAAACTCTGCCTGGCTCTCCTACCTACACACCCTGGAGATTTGGAGCTCCACGGCCTCATCTAATTCTTAAACCATTCCTATTCGTCAGCATGGCCCATTATGCCCATTGTACAGAGGGAGAAACTGAAGCGCAGAACAGTGATATGTCCAAAGTCACACAGGGGCTGCATTTAGAATATAGACACACAGATAGGAAGCAGTGGCCCCGGCTTTGGCCACTAGCACCTATGACCTCGAGTCCGGACCACACATCTGGACTCCATATCTCAGTCTAGGCTGCTGACCACCTGGGATACTCCATGCCCATCACTGCTCAGCCATCCGACAGCGCTCAGCTCAGTCATACCTCCTCTTTCAGCAAGTCGCCATGGATTTCCCCCACTCTCAAAATCCCTGACAGTCTCAACCTCAGGCATTTGACCACAGAACCATCAAACACCGAGCTGGAAGGGCCAGAGCTGGGGACACTGATGACCAGAAAGGGTAGTGACCTAGCCAAAGTCACATAGCACCCCAGCTTCCTACTCAGCACAAATGTGTGCCCAGTCAGGCCTTTGCTGGAGGTCTGAGAGTCAATCAACCAGTGTTCACAGTGCACACACCAGTATTCTTATCCCTGTTCCCAACAAGGCCATATCTTGCCCTTCAGACCTTCTGGAACAGGGTCTGAGACCTCAAGGGCCTGCCACCCCCTCAGACATCAAAGCCAAGCTTGTCTCTACCTTCAGGTCTTCAGCATGCACCGGACTCTCCTCTCAGACTCTCTTTGAACCAGATCTCCTTCCTTTAGACCTTCATATGGCATGAGCCTAACCCTCTGATCCCAGTGTAGGCCCACTTCCGCCTTAGCCCTCCCATTCGCACCCACCTCCCCCTTATAGTGTATGGGTGCCTTTTCCCTCCAGCCTGGCAAGGTCAGCCTCCCCATTCCGACCTAGGGTAGGTTGCCTCTTCTTTTGGACCTCGCTTGGGTCTGCCTCCTCCCATGGACCTTGCCACAACCCACCAAACCCCCAGAACCTCCCATAAATTCCACTTCCCCTTCAGACCTCTTGTTGGTCTGCCTCCTCCCTTCGACTATGCCTGGACCCACCTACCACATCAGACCTTACATATGCTGCCTCCTCCTTTGACCCTGCAGCCTTGTGAGAGCACACCTTCCCCCTTGGACACTGGAGCACCCCATCTCCTCCCAGCTCACCTCTCTCCCGCACGAAGTAGGCCAGGTAGAGGTCGAGCTCCTTGACTGCCACTCCGATGTGGTGCGGCTGCACACAGAGCACTGGGTGGCCGCACTGCGCCGCCTTGACCAGGCGTTCGCCATCGGTGCTCTCCAAGGGGATGCCCTTGAAGAGGATGACCATGACCAGGTCCAGCCGCCACACTTTGTCAGCCTGGCGCAGGCAGTCGATGCGACGCATCTTGCCCTTCTGGTCAGGGTTGGAGAGCACGCAGCCCGGCGCCTTCTTGCCGGTGATGGCCAACACAAAGTCCTCGCGGCACTCGGGCCGGATGTCCTTGCGCAGCTTGGCCAGCAGGCGCGAAGCCCACTTCTGCTTCACCTCAGCCTTCTCACCCAGCAGCTCGTCCTTCACTGCGCGCTCCTCATCCTTGGACATCCGCTTCTCGTGCTTCTTAAAGTACTTGCGCTTCCGCGCCTGCAGGTTGAACCAGGTGTAGGCAAAGGCGCGTACATGAGGCAGCAGCGCCTCAATGAATGGGTGGAACTCATCCTGCAGGTGAGAGAGGAGGGAAATCAGGAGGTGATGGGGACCAAGGACCCATTACCTGGACCAGAAGACTGGGGCTCAGACCACCAGGCAAACTCAGTGAACAGGGCAGTGATGTGGGTAGGGGGCCACTGTAGACCCCTCCAATTCCTGGAGAAAGCTGAAGGTACCCAGCAGGAGTTCATAGAGGATAGGTGAGAACCCACTGCCCATATGGAGAAACTGAGGTTTGCACTAGGTGGAAAGCCCAGGCCAAAGAAGACATTTATGGAAGACTGTCTTGAACCGCAAAACAGGACTAGCTGAGGGTCCCAGGAGGAAGCTGGTGGGGAGCCATTGTACAGATGAGAAAATTGAGGTCAAGAGAATGAGGATGTCCTGGATCCATTCTCTGCCTTCTAGAACTAACATTTGAAAGTACAATAAAGAGAGCCCTGGCCAGGTAGCTTAACTGATCAGAGCATTGTCCTGGTACACCAAGGTTGGAGGTTTGATCCCTGGTCAGGGCACATATAAGAATCAACCAATGAATGCATAAATAAGTAGAACAATAAATCAAAGCTTCTCTCTTTCTCTAAAACCAATAAGTAAAAAATTTAAATTAAAAAACAGTACCATAAAAAACAAGACAGTGAATATTTTAGTTGCCACTACTCTACTCTGCATTGGAAATGCAACAAAAGTGAGATATAAATGATGGATACGGCAGTATTCCAATAAAACTTTATTGACAAGAACAGATGGTTGGCATCATGTCCCTAGCTTATAGTGTGAGCTCTAATGTCGAGAGCAGGGCCAAGCATAGAGTAGGTGCCCAATGACTGCAGGAAACCAGGCTTGGAGAATAGTGCTTGGGCTCCTTTCTCAGACTCACTGCTCAGCAGAGAAAGTTGACAGCAGATGGGGATCCATGGCTGTTTCTATTGGCCCTTGGCACTGATGGAAAAAATGAGAACAAGGGGCTGTTTCTAAAGACCACATGTACACATAAGACTCACTGAGGCCCACCGGCCAAGACTATGTATGACCCCTGGATGTCAGGGGCTGATGGAAGGGTGGGGCTCCTACACAGGCCCTTGATGGGACCAGGAAAGCTGAGGCCTGAGACACCAGGTCAGAATACATTAGACACAGAGGAGCTCAGCCATGGAGGTTCAGAGCTAAAGAGAGGGACACCTGGGGTCCAGTTCACCTTACCCTGTCCCCCACATACCCATTCCACAGGTTGAAAAACTGAGGCCTGGGGAGGCTGAGACTGGCCAGAGCTGTGACTACAATACCTCCCTCCCATTGCGCCTAAATGGTGCTGCTGGACCCACAATGAGAAAACAGAGGCCCCAACAGGTGACCCAGTCATGAGGGTCTGGGACTGGACCCACACCCATCTAACTTTCCCCACAAAAGCAGCAGCCCCAGTAGGGCCCCTTGGAGAGCCACATGGGAAGTGCCATCCCCTTCTAAGAGGAATAGAAGGACTGCATCATTCTCTCCATTTCTTAGCAAGGGAACAGTCTGCAGAACACCCGGGACCTGGTTTCTCAGCCTCAAGGAGTGAGACATTCAAGGAGAAAGGAAGACAAGAAAAACATTGGTCCCATCTCCCCACTCTTTCCTGGACGAGGTTTCCTGAATGGAACGATAGCTCTTCCTGGCTTATGAACCTCACTATCTGCCCAGCTCTCAAAAGGCTGAATTAGCTATTACTATTATTATTGACATTGTTATGATTGTTTTGGTTGCTTGCAATCTTCCAGGGGCCGAGAAAAGACCTAAAGCTTTACCATACATTTTGTGATGGCAAAACAGGCTCAGAGAGGGTGGAGATCAAGCCTAGGTCCCATACTCAGGGTCTGTGTGATGCTAAGAACCCAGGACTCCCAGCGCCTGCAAAGGCCATCAGGCCCCTTTCTCAGAACAGCCTGCTCTCCACCAGGATAGGGTCTCAGAGAGAGAAACAGTTGCTCTGGGCTCTTGGTTTGCTTTCTAGATGGGCACTGCTGGGCTCAGTCCCACCTCTAGACCTAGAGGCTCATGGTACCCCTGACCAGTAAGTACACCCTCCGTGCTCTGTTTAACCTCCCTTTAAGCCATCTCTGGCCGTGGGGTGCTGAGGGAAGGAGGATGGCCTCAGATTTCACCTATTACTGAGGCTCTGAAAATAGCCTCCCACCCTCACCAGGGTGGGGTGGAACGGGGCTCAGCTTGTGCGCCCAGCTCCCGACTCCAATGTGCCCCGAAGCGTGAGTCACTGGAACAACTGTGGTAGAGACTGGACTTGGGCCATTTTCTGCTGCCCCCACCCCACTGGCCTGCTGAGGCAGAGGGAAGATTGAGGGGCCCATCTCCTGCCAGTCTCTGTCCAGCCTGAGTTGCCTGCCCTGTGCCTGAATACCACCCAGCCTGCCAGCCCCGGAGATGGGGAGCCACTGGCGCAGAGTCACACAGCCGGTCAGCAGAGCTGGGACCAGAGCCCAGGCCATCTGGCTGAAGAAATGGGTGGTGGGGGTGGGGAATCAATAGAGGCACAGGTCGCTGTCCTGTGGAGGAGATGCCAAGGCAATGGTGTGGACGTTGGGCTGTGGCTGCTACCCAAGTTCTGGTGACTACTGGGGCCCTGATAAGAGGGAGCTGGGAACAGGCAGCTGGGGTGTCAGCTAGCAGGGGAAAGCCACAGTCCCCAGAATCCTCTCCTCTCCTTGACTACCTTCCTCTCAGCACCTCCCCATTTCTGAGCCCCTCTCCCTCAATCCCTTTTCTTGGTCTGGGTTCCTCCTTCTGAGCCCCCACACCTTTTCCAGCTCTTTTCCTCTACTTTCCCACCCCCTCTCTGACCTCCCCCCCCCAGGGGAAGTGTGCCAGGGAGGCAAGCAGGGGTGGGAGCCCACGTCACCAGTGACCCTAGCTGGTCCTGGAGGAAGGAAGACAAACAGTCTGTAACTGGGTCATGGACCTGCTGCCCCATCCTCCCTTGTCCTCTCTGGGAGGTCAGGCCAGAGGCAAGGCAGGCCTGTCACTGTCTTTGTCCAACAAGACTTGCAACAACTAAGGCCTCTTCCGCAGGCACCTCCCAATGCCCTCACTGGCTGACAGGGCAAAGGAGACAGCCAAGGTAAGCTAGATGCTGAGAATCCTCCCAAACTCCTACACATCCCTCAAAGCCCCATCTCTAGTGTTCTTTCCTTCAGGCAACCTTTCCTGCACTTCTCAGGGTTCCCTCAGACCTAGCTTGGATCACACAAGCTGTGGGGTCTGAGTCCAGCTCTTGCTCCTCCTACAACCCTAAGTCCCAGGGCTGAGGCCCTCATTGTCAGGCAGACCCTGTTAGGGAATGAGGCTGGGTGTTATCAGCCTCCATTTCACCTTCTGTATGACCCAGGAACAAATAACTGCTCCATTTTGGGCCTCAGTTTCTCATTTTGTACAATGGGCAAAAAGGGACATTGTGATCTGTTGGAGATTAATTAGATGGTACTTGTTTATTGCCCTGGTTACCAGGGAGGGGCGGGGGTAGAGTTGTATTAGGCATTTCCCAGAAATCCCACTGGGACTTCCTGGCCAAAAAGGTTAGCAGCTTGGAGGCAGGCATCAGGGTCCCAGCCCTTGCTGGGTCCTATGGATTGGACAACTATACACTGGCCTGTGCCCCTCCCTCGGCCTCTCTGCATCTTTCCCACCCTGACAGTTCAGGGCAGCAAACCAGCACATGGAACTCCAATTTGCACCCCAAAAGAGTTCCAGGAAGGATTCTCTTTCCTTTATTTACTCAACGATCAACAAACATTATTGAGATTCTATCTTATTCACCTCCTAAGTGCTTATCCCAAACTCCTTAGCATCCTTCAAAGCCCTGATCCCAATGTCCCCTTCTCCAGGTTAATTTTAAGCCCAGGTGTGAAATGGCAAACAGCAGAGCCCATATGCAAACATAGACCCATCTGGCAGTAGTTAAGAGTTCCTAACCTAGGGTCGCTCCTGCCCCCAACCTCAAGAGCATCATCGCTTATCAACAAACATTTACTGAGTACCTACTATGTGCCAGTTCCATACACAGTGCTGGGGACCTGCAGTGACCTGGCCTTGGTCCCCACCCAGATCCTGATCTGGGGCAGGGATGTACATTAAACAAGCCAACAAGTATGTAATAAAACACCAGATTGAATAAATGGTTTGAAGAAATTTAAAGACGTTTGAGGGGGCCAGGGCATCCCTTAGGTGTTTTTTTTAGCTGGAGGTGGTCAGGGAGAGCCTCTCATAGGAGAAGCCACTTGAACAAAGATCTGAAAGATGACAATCCATGGTAGTAGGAGCTTTCCAGGTGGAAAAAACAGCACCAGCACATGCAAAGGTCTGCAGAAAGGACCATGCCTAATGTTTTATGGTAACAGCGAGGAAGTGGGTGAACAAGAGAGAGAGTGAAGGGGGTGAAGGCAGAGAAGAAATTGAGGCTTGCTGTGCAGCGCCTTTTGGGCCACAGGGTAAACAGACTAGACAGTGAAAACTCCCCACCAAAATGACAAGTGAGTATGAGCCCTGGATGTCTGACTTCCCTCTCTGGGAAGAGGGTGGGGGCTGAGCAAGAGGGCCATGGTGTTCAAGAGAGACAAAAGGAGCAAGGTTGCGCCTTTCGGAGGCTGAGCATTTATTGTGCTCACGGTCCGGAAGAAAGACTGAGGCACTGAGAATTAAAGCCACTGGCCCAAAGTCACAGAACCAGGAAGGAGAATAGCTCCTTCAATCCAAGTCTCATCAGCCCCACTGCTGGGCCCCTTGAGCATGTGGCCTGACACCGTCCTTGGGGCCCCCAACAATGCCCACTCTGCACTCTGTATGTTCTCTCTGAATTCTGTGTGGCTCCCATCCCTCCCTCCATCCTGGGCCCCACGTTACCGCCAGCTCCTCTTTGGGGAATCCCACCCCAGCCAAAATGGCAGCCTGGTCCTGCCCATCCCCTTGCCTAAACTGTAGCCCCTCTAGGGGATGGATTTGATCTTTTATGTTCATTGCTGTGTCTCCAGGATCCAGATCAGTGATGGGACAATCTCATTCTTTGTCTGTTGATCCCATTCACACACCTGTGACAAAGGCTGCTGGTACCCACTTGGTCTTGCCAAACTTGGGAAGACACTGGACAGGGATGGGCCAGGAGGAAAGGTCAACAGAAAAACCCTTGTGGGTTGCTCCAGTTTTTGTGGGGTAACTGCTACCTACAATTATTTGGTGACTACTGTATACCAGGCACTGTGTGAAAGGGGAAGAATCAGAGGAAAGCATGGTTGTGTTACCCATTGGGGAACATAGAAAGAGAGGTTCAGGCTCACAGAGACTCAGTGCCTTCTCTCAACTGGTAGAATCATCCATCCATTTTACTCATCCATCTATCAATTCATGCAATAAATATTTATGAGCACTAACTGTGTGCCAGGCCCTGTGCCTCAGAGGTGTCTTGCTTCCTGAATCCTTGAGCAGCCTGAGTAGTTGAGGGTTACCAGTCACTTCATGGCACTGGGAGGACACAGAAGCATGGGAGGGCTAGATCATCTGACCAGAGTCACACAACTGGAAAAGACTACATTCTGAGGCTCCTAAGCCAGATTTGAATGCAGATCTGAGGCTACCCTCAGTTTCTGCTACCCATCCCCCAAATTAGGGTACATTTGAGGTGGACGGAGCCAACTCATAGATGAGGTGTCATGAGTGTGCATGGGAGTGTGGGGGTGCCCCTGTATTACTGATGGCAGGTCAACATGGACCTGAACGCGGGCAGGGGCTGCATGTGGCAGGAGGCCCCAGGACTCAGTATTTCCCATTTATTGTCATGAGACAGGGAGGGAGGGAAGCTCAGGCAGAGAGAGAAAAGAGAGACATAGAGATAGAGGGAGAAAGAGGGAGAAGAGAGACAGAGGGAGAAGGTAGAGAGAGAGAGATAGAGGGAGAGAGCGACAAAGATAGAAAGTGACAGAGACACAGATAAGATAGGAGGGAGGGAGGAAGAGGAAGAAAGAGAAAGAGAGAGAAGGAAGAAGAGAGAGAAGGAGGAAGAGAGAGAGAGAGGGAGGGAGGAGGAGCCGAGAGGCGAGAGGCGGAGGGAGGGAGTGAGGGAGAGAGAGAGAGAGAGAGAGAGAGAGAGAACGCTGACTAGGCCAGAATCCCAGCTTTGAGATTTACAAGGCTACAAGGCGCTGGGCCCTGTGCTGAGGCACCTCCACCGGGAGGGAAGGAAGGGAGAGAGATACAGATACAGAGACAGACATGGAGCAAGGTTGTATTGTACCTTTTATAGGATCTAATCAGAGGCCATCAGACCCTGGGTAGGGCTCACAGGGAATGCCCACCTGCCCAGGTATGGCCAACCAACCAGGTGTGAAGTGGCCCAACCCCCCAGTCTCATCAGCCATGCTGTGCTGTGGTGGGCAGGCCCTGGCCCTCTCTGGTCTTGGCCCCTTTCCCAGCCCAAATGTGCTGAGGAAGCCTGACTCCAGCATAGCCTACACCAGGCCTAGACCTCATTGCCTTCTGCCTCTCCCCAACCCCCATGAGAGATGCTTAATGAATATCAACTGAAATCAAACAAACTTTGGGGTCTTTTCCCAGCCTCAGTCTCCCTGCTGAAGAAATGGCATTAAAAAGAGTACCTCCCTGAGAAGGACTGAGGTGAAGGAATGAAGGAAAAAATGAATGAATGAGGGAGGGGGCCCTGGTGGCTGCACTGGCTGTGGCCCTGGGGAATCCTGGGCACTGCAGCCAAGAGAGATTTGGCCCCAAACCCGGAATAACTAACGTGGCGGTGGCAGCATGCAGGAGGGAGGCAGGGAGGGAGGCCCAGAGCGGGGCAAGCGCAGGGAGGCCGGCCTTCCTGCCGGCAGGATTTATGGAAGTAACGGCTGCTCCACACAGTTCCTCTTAAGAGTAAAAGTGAAAAAGTGCTTGAGTCACCACCATTGAAACAAGGACAGGGCTCCCAGAATCCTTCAGGGCCACCCCCCCTCAGGTGGGCAGGGCCAGGGGGCACAGGGTGGTTGGCACCAGAGCTGCCCCCACCCCCACCCCCACCCCAAGCAAATCTCAGCTCCTAGGAGGATCCGGGTCGGATCAGCTAAAAGGGAGCTATTTTAGGCTGAACTCAGGTTGTAAAATTAGTCAAGTCAAGGGGGGAGATGGAGGCCCAGAGACAGCAATACAGGGAGAGACAGATGGGATAAGGAGAGAGAGACACAAAGAGGGGAAAGAGATGATGAGAAACAGAAATGGAGAGAGAGACAATAGAGACAGAGAAAGAGACAGACAGATGGAATGACAAGGAGAAAGACAGGGAGAAACAGAGGAGAGAGAGGCAGAGACAGGAAGAGGAGAGATAAAGATAGAGAGAAATGGAGTGGGCACAGAGAGGGAGACTGAGCCAGAGAGCCAGAGATCCTGCAGGGGCAGTCAGGGTCCTCCCAGGTCTCCCCGCTGGAGACTTCAGACCCTGCTGAGCCTGCAAAGCTGGAAGGATTAAACTGAGGCTGGAGGGGGATGACCTGGAAGGAGGTTAGGGGGGCTCCCCTCCAGAGTAGGGGTACATGGGAGAATAAACAGAGGCAGGGGAGTCCCCTGTGTTTGGGTTACTCCCTCCCCACTCCAGTGGGGAGCGCTCTGGTTCCCTCTGCCTATCTCAATCTTCTTGTCTCCCTGTCCTTTGCACCCAACAACCTCTGGTTTTTGTGATTTCACGTTTCTACCGCCTGGCTGATCCTTGCCCTGCTCCTAGGGAAAGCCAGGCCCAGTGAGTGCCCAAGTTTACGGGTACTGTGATGCCAGGGATCTGGTTCTCCCAACCACCCCCTCTCTGCAACGTGGATGGAAGCCTGTCTCCCGAGGCGAGGCGAGGCGTTGTGATGGGGGAATTCCAGGGCGCAGTGACAACAGGCGGCCTTCCAACCTCCTAGCCTGGAATAGCCTTCCTCTGCCTGCACCCCCCCTTCATTGCTCTAGAGAGTATGCAGGAAGGGCAGAGGGGGCAGGGGCACCCAGGCCACCCACCCGCTAAGGCTGGAGAGAAGGAGGCCCAAGGTCATGCAGAAACTGGACTAGAACCCTGGTTTTTATTGGGGAAGACTGGGAGACTGGGGTGGGCCAGCGATGACTACTTTGAGGGACTTCCCCTCAAAAGTTGCTCAGAGTGGGAAACTGAGGCCTGGAGAGGGCAGGAACTTGCCCAAGGTCGCTAAGGTGATCATGGGTAGGACAAACTTGAGACCCCTTCAGCAGCAGCCCTCACTGTCTATGCCTGTAGACAGGAGCCCCTCAGTGTGTGCTGGAGGGGGCCAGTAACAAAGATACTACTGTGAATGAGGGGGACCCCAGGATCCTCAATCAGGGGACCCCTGCCAGAAATTGACAGTCTCTGGGGGCCCAAGCTGCGCATCAGTGTACTCCCACACAGTGCTCCTCAGGACATGTAGGACCACACTTCAGTTTGGAGGCCATGTTCTCCCTCTCTCCAGAACCTACCTGCCTTAGCCCCATGTCAACTCGGGGGAAACTGAGGCCAGAATGTCAACGGCCTACAGGCACACAAGGACACGGTGGGGGAGGGGGCAAAGCTGGAAGGTAAAACCAGCAGAAGCGGGGGTGTTGTCCAAGAGGGAGCTGGGACGTCCCCGGGTGCGGCGTGGGGAAGGACAGCTCTCTCACTCGGTCATTGCACCAGGGCTCAGCCTGGGAGCGCGGCCAGGGGTGAGAGGCTACGGGAAGGGGCAGGGGCAGGTGTCGGCGGGCGAGGGCGTGAGCAGCGCCGCAGTGCCCGCCAGACCCCAAAGCGCCGGCCTCCCGGCTCCTCCCGACAGCGGCGGCTCAATAATCCCTAAATCGATGCGGCGAGAACATCGGGATGGTGTGGGGGGCCGGGATCGGGGGTGAAGGGGTAGCGGGAGACCGAGCCCGGACGTCGAACACCCCTCCCCCTACCACTGGTGCCTCCAAGTTCGCGCGCCCCCTCCCCCTCCACGCACACGTGGGCCAATAATGGGGGAAAAGGCGGCCCAGGCTAGAGTGACGGGGCGCAACCTTGGTGGAGAGAGGGTCCGGGGAATACATCAAGAGTGCTGAGGAGCCCAGGGGCTAGTCAGAATCCCCTCAAATCCTCTTAGAGGCAGACCCTGGTCCAGGCACGGGGTTCACGCAGAGCCCAGTATTTGGGGGCGCCCCTCAGACCTTCCCGAGTGGGTGGGGGAGCTCGTTCTGCATCGGGGGCGAACCTGCAGCCGGAGCCTCAAGTCCGGGAGGGGGGAGGTCCTGGGCGTCGGAGGGTACGGAGGGAGCGGCGGAGCAGAAGTCCCAGGTGAGTGTCGGGTCTAGGAGGGGGTCCCGAACCAGCCCATCCCCCACTGGCCCCCGGTCCTTGTTCTGGGCATCCCGGCCGGGACGGCCGGAGGGACGCGTGCCTTTTTCGTCCCGCCTCCTCGGGCTTCCAAACTCCGGGGCTGGCATGCGGGGGACGCGGGGCCGAGGCGCGGGCGGCGCGGGCGGCAGGGGGGCGTACCTGGGTCAGGCAGAGCGGGGACGAATACATCCCGGGCGCGGCGGGAGGCGCAGGGCCGGCCGGAGCGGGCGCGCTGAACTTACTGAGTCATTTTTCCAACCCCCCCCCCCACCGCGGCCGCTGCCGGCGCGCGCTCCTCGCCGCCTCCTCCCTTAGTCTCCCTCCCTCCTCCCTCCCGCTCTCTCCCTCCCTCTCTCCTGCGTCTTTCTCTCCCTCTCTCTTCTTTTCCTGTCCCCCACCTTCTCTCCCTGTCCCCTCCTCCGTCTCTGTGTCTCTGTCTCTCCTCCCTCTGGAAACCTCCCCCCTCTCCCCCAATTTCTCTCTCCTCCCACCCGAACCTCCCACTTCTCAACATCCAACTTTGAAAGAAACGAGGGAAAAAAAGAGCGCGAACAAGGAAGGAGAGCCTCTCCCCTTATGCCTCATGAACCCCATTATTGCTATTATTACGAATTTCTAGCGGCTCGGCTTTGGACACGGGACGGGGACCCGTGGCCGTACTCAATGAGGCCGCAGAGGGTCCCCCAGGACCGCCTGCCCAAGTCAAGTGGGGTGGGAGAGGTGGGCTGTTGCTGGACATTTGGGGAACGGACGTGAATTTTTAAGATCCCCCCCAACCCGCCTGGAGCTGGCCGGGAAGTTGGAGGACCGAGCCAACGGGGTGGGGAGGGGTGGGGGGGTGGAGAATGAAGCAGTGACGTGTGCAGAGGCCGTGCTGCTCCCGGCTTTCCCCTTAAAGATGTACTTCCCGGGGTGCAGGGTGCATAGACGGGGTCCCCTGCACCACCTCCCCCTGGTCCCTGGAGAGACAGGCAGGGGCTTCAGTGCAGGTCTCCCCCACCCCCTACCCCCTCGGGCAGAGAAGCTTAGCTACCACTAAGACCCCACAGGCGGGAGGGGCTGCAGCTAACCCAGGAGCCTCCAAGAATCTACTCTTTCCATTTTCACCAGAACCAAAGGGGAACTGGGGAGGGAGGAGGCCAAAGCCACCCCCCTATGTCTCCCCAGCACCCCAGAAGGAAGATGTACAAACAGAACTTCTAGAACTTCAGGCTGGCCAGATAAACCCTTGCAGTCTCTTCCAGGGTATGTACCTACTTCTACAGACCCCAACCATGTGCCCATTTCACAGATCTGGAAACTGAGGCACAGTGAATGGCTTGGAGCCAGGCCATCTGGCCCAATAGCCCACATTCTTCAAAGTTCATTGTTCTCTAACTTAGCACAGAACTGCCCTCCCCCATCTTGAGTTCCCAAGGTGTTTTGTGACCTTGGCCCCAACTCCTGGCCTCAACTCTCCCCCTCCTGGGTTCACTCCCTGCATCCTCCCAGTCTGTCTCAGAGGCTGCCTAAGCTCTCCTTCCCACCTCGAAGACTAGGGGGACTTGGATCCTGGCTTCCATCCCTTGGTGTCTTGCTCTATAAAGTGGCCCACCCTATTGGGTCAGTTGACATAAGGATGTTACTTAGTAGAGCCTTGACTTTCTATCAAATATGCAAGGAGACACTGTTAGAAAGCTTGGCCATTTTGACTAGTCTCTGAACATCCCGAGGCAGGCCAATGACACACTGTTACCAATTTGGGGCAGCTGTCCATGCCCAGGGGCATGAAGTATGTCAACAACCCTGATATTTCCCTGTATTACAGGGGAGAAAACCGAGTCCCACAGAAGAGAGGCCACTTGTCCAGGTCCCCAGTGCTGGATAAGGAGGAAGCAGGGTTCATATGCAGCACATATTCCCTAGTCACCCTGTGCTCCTCACTGCATGTGGCTGACAGTTATTTAAACAGTGCTTAGCACATCCTGAGCTCTTCACAAATGTTAAAAAAGAAACCCATTGTGCAGCTGTGGTGGGCATTTCAAACTCCAGGATGAATAGGGAAAGCAGGTGTCTAGGAGCCCAAACATCAACATTACACAAAGCAATATTTTATTATTTTTAAAACTCCAGGAACAGTAGATGACCAAATCCCCAATTCGCAGACATCTAAAAGTTAAAGTGGATTTCTGAGCATTCTCCTCAGACTGCCACCCCATCCCTGCCCTGCCTGCAACCTTCACATAGTAGTTGAGGCTCCTTCCCAAGGAAAAGTTTGGGGAGCACAGACTGCCCTCTTCGAACCTCAATTTCCACATCTATGAAATGGCAACATTAGGACGCATCTTGGAAGGTTGGGGAGATCAGAGTCTTTGAGGTAATATGCGTGAGAACTGTGTTAATATTAGTTGTGGTGGATGGTAGAACCTTCTACAAATTCACTAATAGCAACTAACCGCATATATGTGTGTATATGTTGGCAAAAGTAGGTTTACAGTTATAGTATGAGAATTAATACATACATAAGAATAAAGTGTTTCACTACTCACAAGTGTAAACCTACTCTTGTCCACTATATATATATCCCACAGTTCAGGAAGAAGAGGCCCCTTCAGTGCACTTAGCAGGTCCACAGCAGGCCAGTTACGTTGCATGTTGCAGGGTTGCAACCTGAATCTGCATCTCCAGCCAGCAGCTGTGCCTCAGTTCCTAACTGTGAAATGAGGTGGTCAATGATAGTTCCTAACCCCTGGGTTATGGTTAAATCAGTGAGAGCTTGGACTGGAGTTAGCACAGTGCCTTCTTAACAAAGCCACTGGTGGATTTGGATCTGTGTGGGGAAGGGCCCAGTTAGGGGGTGGTGCATGATTTAATTCCTGGCATTTTGGAGGACAATTTAGCTCACCTGTTAAAAAATTAAAATGTGCTCTCCCTAGAAATTGCTCTTAGGCTTCTCTGTAACTGTTCCAGATACAGGTGCACAGTAGTGTTGACAGCAACCATATAATACTAATGCCAATAATTTGGAGCCAGCACGTGTGTCTGTCTGTGGGAGGCTAGTTCAACACTGCCAATGTGGGCACAGGCTGGAGTATTACACAGCTCCATAGAAGAACAGGGGCTCCCACATGGAGACCTCTCCAAGAGAAATGCTGGGGAAAGTAATGTCTGGACCAGATTCCTCCTCCCACTACATGCCAGGAATACCCCCAGGCATGACAACCACAAATGTCCCCAAACATTGCCCAGTGTCCCTGAGGGCAGAACCACCACTCATTGAGAATCCCTGCTACAGACTCAGCCAAAAGACTCAAGATCTCATTTAGGATTTTTTTTTTAAAAGAATATACATGTATCCTTTATGAGAATATACATGTGTCATTTACAAAAATGTATATCTGTTTCACCTGCAATTGCTAAAAAAAAGCTGGATGAAGACAGGGCCTCTCTCTGGATTGGGGTCTCACTGGGATAAGAAAAATGAGGAAGTTTCCATTTTTTACTTTGTACTCTCCTTAGATGTTTATGAATGACTTGTATAATTAAAAAGTAAACTTTGATAAAGTGAGTGGCATTCACAAAGTATCTCATAGTTGCCACACCCACAAAACAGAAGACACAGCATGGGGTCAGGCCTCTTGAATGGTTGGTCCTGACCTGCCAATCCTCCTTGGCCTTCAAGGGGGGAGTGCTGTGCATTTCCATTTTACAGATGAGAAACTGAGGTTCTAAAAGGGGACATTCAGATCCTCAGCCATGAGCAGTAAAGATGGAGTATGACAGTAGGTCTGACACAATCACAGAGACACACAACATACCACAAAGGGTCACGGATTCACACAGACTCACAAATATGCTACACAGACATAGATTTTCACAGACTCACATACAGGCATACAAATCCAATAAGACACACACAGACACAGCCACACATGGACACGTAAACAGTAATATAGCACAGACATTCACATGAAGACAGACCCACAAAGGCATACACACAGACCCACACATATTATATGCACACGTACAGACCGACACATACACAGACCCACACAAGTGTACACACAACCCCAAACACAACACACTTCCACTTACCCATAATCATACACTCACAGCCAAACATGACACGTTACAAGTATACACAGCCACAACAGTATCCTGTATTCTTAGCCAGGCACATGCATGCAATGACACACAGCACATCACATCCCTGTTCCTCCCTCCTGGTGGTCCCCACCAACTCCCCCACATCTTGGATCCTCCCTCTCCCACAAATGCAGGTGCCTGTCTGTGAGTGTATGTGCATTTGTATCTGTGTGTCAGTGTGGGTTCATGTGATTCTGTGCACACCTCTGTGAGTGCACAAACTTATGAACACGTGTAACTGTGATGGGGCGCCTCTTGAGAGTGTGTTATGGGTGTATGCTTGTGAAGGTGATACATGAATGTGTCTCCCTGGGCACCTGGAGACAAGCGGGGATGGAGGTGAATGTGATGTGGGGCGGACCAGATATTTGTGACTGCACAGGAGTGTGCTGGGAGAAAGCTGTGTCCTAGTGCGGGCAGCTGGTGTAGGGAAGGGCGAGGATGAAGTAGAAGAGCCTGAGTGTGGGGGAGCTGATGGGAGCATGTGACCCTGAGTGCTGTGTGTATGCACCCCTGTGTCAAGGTGGAACTCCTTTTCCTTCTCATTCCCTAACAGCCCTTCCAAAATGGGATGCAGGTCTAAAGTAAAAAGCAGAAACCTGGTCTGGCCTTCGGGCTTTGATATTTAGAAAATTATATTGGGGACCTGGAGGGGGGAGGTTGAGGACACAGCAGGGACTCCCCTGGAAGGTAGAAAACAACACTTTGGACCCCTAACCCCCCCCTGGTCTGGGGGAAGTGTTGGGAGACAGGACTAGGGGGATGCCCCCAGCCTGAGGGGTGAGGGACTCTCACTGGCCACACCCTTGGGCCCCCTGCACTAACCTGTGCTATTATAACCAAGCCTCTTCCAGGACCTCCTCCGCAGTAGAGGTGGTAACCTCCACCACAGTCCCCCTCGCAGTCCCTGGTGGGAAACATCATTGCCACCCAGTAATTGCATCCCAGCACCATCTCAAGCTTGAACCTCAAGCTGGGACCACTTGGGTCCAAGCCCAATGGGGACCTCGAAGGAAGGGGGAATTAGAGGGGATAGCGTGGGCGTGAGATGAGGGAACAGGGTTTTGACCAGGTATAGAAAGCACCGGCCTTGCGCTGAGCAGCCCCTGGCAGCAAAAAGGGAACTGGAAGGGCAGGAAGGAGAGTGTAGACCTATCCCCAAGGTAGTCACTCAGCACCACTCACCTGCACACAGAGACACCCAACTGTCCCCTACAATATAGCCACATGACACTGTTCCCAACTCACTGCTAACCCCCTGTCACACACACACACAGGGAGACCCCACACGGTCCACCGGGGACATCACACCCCTGAGTACACACTGGTACCCACAGAGCTTCACAGTACCATTCCAGAGGGACACACGGCACAGTCCCCCAGTTACCCAAACACATGCACACTGTCCCAGAGTTGCACAATATTCTAACACACGCAAGCAACACAACACACGCAGCCACGTGGATGCGCAGACACATAAAGAAGAGGACCCGACGCATCGGGACCAATGGACTTAGGGACAGGGACGGACCACCTAGCCACACAGACCCGTGAACGCATCCCCGGATTCCCGTGCTGCCCTGTTTGGAAGCACTGGAGCCCCCAAACGCACCCCTCGAATGCGGATGCCACTAACACCCGCGGACCAGACACCAGAACCCTCAAATGCAGGCACCGACGCTCGCCGGCCTGAGGCGCTCGGGACCGAAACCTGGTGACCCCTCCCGGCTGAGAATCGGAGTGCGCTGCGGCGGGGCCGGGGTCGGCCTATGGGCGGGGCTCAGGCAGAGTGAGGGCAGGCCCCGGGGCTGCCCCTGCATGGCGCCAAGCGCGGCCGCCCGCCCGGCTCCAAGTTCAAGGCGCCCGGCGGCGACCGTGGCGCGCTCTCCGCCCCTCTCCGCAGCGGCCATTTTCCGCTAGCTGGCTCGCAGCGCTCGCCCTAGCCCGGGAACCCCTGGGGGCCGCCGCGACCCCCGCCCCGCCTGGCGACCCCTACCCGGCCCCGCTTCCCTAAGGGCTGCGCACTCTGGGGTCGTGCGCCCCGAGCCGCGCCCTCTTGCCTTGCCGGACAGGGGGCGGGGGTTTGGCTTGATTGGGGGGGTCCCTTTCTTGGGAGCCCCGCCCTCCCCGCCAATTCCGCCGCGCCCGCGAGGGGCCCCCCACTTAGGATCCCCTGCTGCGCCCTGAGCGCCAGCTCCGCCCCCAGCCACGAGGGGGGGCATCGGCGGGCGGGGGTCCTGCGGCGGTGGGCGGGATGGGGGCTCCCCGCATCGAGTCCTTTCTGGGGCGGCACCCCCCAGACCTGGCAACTTTCTCCCGGAGCCCACGCACCACCCCAAAAACTCCCCGGGCGAAAACGAAAGTGGGGGTGGCGACGTACCATGGCGCTGCTGCGAGGAGGCGAGGCCCGCGCCGGAGCGAGCGCGCTCGGTCCCCGGCGAGGGGGGGCCGGAGGCGGCGGGAGGAGGCGGCGAGGGAGGGCGCGCGGGGGAGGGAGCGAGCGCGCGAGGGAGGGGGTGCGCCGTGCCCGCCCCCCGGGTCTGCAGGACCCTCCCCTCGGCCCGCCTCCCCCGTCTCCGCGCGCCGCCGGCTCCTCAGGCTGCTGGGCGCCCAGACCCCGGCTGCGGCAGCTCCATCCCTGGCCCGGCCCGCGCCAAGGGAGGCCGGGCGAGGGGCCGTGGTCGCGGGTCGTGGAGCCCGGGGCGGGCTCGCGGCGGACCGAGTGGATCCACCTTCTCCGCGGCGCGCGCGCGCGCACACACGCGCACACACACACACACACACACACACACCACACACACCCGCAGACGGCTGGAGACACTTGCGGCCTGGGCCTCCTCGGCTCCGACTCGGTCACCACTCACACCGACGCGTGCAGACCTGTACACTGGGCGCTTGCAATGTGTTACAGACAGCCTACGGGTGTCACCTAGGCACACGGGGACCCACGCGCACAGTCGATAGGGTATCTAGGATGCACACCTCTTGCAGGATGCCACCAACACAGACTCACACTGATAGGCTGCGACTGTCACCCAGACAGACACACGGGGGCCCACATGCTCACAGCCTTTGGGGTGTCACCTACACACCCAGAACCTAACGTGGACTCAGCCTGCAGGGTGTCACATCGACAAAGAGGTTGACAATTATAGAAAGACACTCCATACCTGGACTGACCCACACAGGGGTCCCCAGGACCCTTTCTCTAGGCCATCGCGCCAGCCACCCTGCCCCGTGAGTGCAGGTGTCCTGGATACACAGTCACAAACGCGTAGCGGGGAGAAGGGACAGATGGGGCGCAGAGACTTGGCCACCGAGGGCGACAGACCTGAGGGGGTGGGGGTCCCCTGGCTGTCATGCAGGGGCTTCAGGCGGGGCGGTAGACGGGGAGCGCTCACGGTGGCTCTATAGGTGGAGGGGGGATCGCGCGCCCCTTCCCCGGGGTTAGGATTAATGGCGAAGTTCCCGTAGCGGGGGAAGGGACAGGCCTAGGAGGGTCAGTGCCCCGCCCCTGCCGCTTAGGCTGCTGCGGGCTGGGACGCAGTGCCGCAGTGTGCCCCCCCCCAAGCGCTCTCCCGCAGTCCCCCCTCCTCAGGCAGCCGCAGAGTAGGCGCCGCCCCCTTCCCCCCTCCCGACTCTGCGTCTGGCGCTGCTCGGGGAAAATGGGAGGGGGGCTTTATCAAGCCTAGTGTAGTGGTGAAGATTCTGTATGGCACCTCTGTCTTAGTTTCCCTCTCCTGCGACCCCAGTTCCCTCCAGGAAATCAGGGTCCCCTTTGGGGAAGTGGTTCCCAGCTCTCCCATGGAGGACGCCAGGATTCACGGTGGGGTAGGTAGCACTCTAAAAGAAGAAAATCTGACCCTGGGCCGACCTTCTGTAGCCATGGCTGACTCTGGGGGCTTCTGGAAGTTGATTCTGTGGTTCTGTGTGCAATGCTGGCTCCCCTCAGGGACTGGGAAATCTCAGACAAATGATGCTGACAACAGCCCTACCAACATAGTAGATGTTCAATTAAGTATCGGCTCTGTGTAACCAATCTCAACAATCCAGGGGCATTCACTCTAGAACGCGGAGGTTTTCTCTTTCGTCTGCACATTCTTCTGCCCATTTTTCAGAAGAGAAAAGTGAGGCCCAGAGAGGAAAACTCATTTACTCCAGGTCTAGAAGCATGTCAGAAGCCCAAAACACCTAATCATAACGCCTTCTTTAGGGTCATCCGCTGGTGGGAGTGGAGGAGGTTCTGGAGAAGGCCTCCCTCCTCCCAAACTCTAAGTCAAAGGAAGCAGTGTGGGTACTTGACTCTGGCTCTGGCGAAGGAAGGGATAAGGAGATAGAGACCCCTTCTCTCAATGCACCTCTAATCTGCCTCTGTTAAACTCCAGCAGGAATCATCTGTCCCACCCCTGCCTCAGGGAATTAGAGACCAGGAGAGAGAGGAAAGGAGGGGAGGGGAGAGGAGGGGAGGGGAGGGGTGGGGAGGGATAGATTGATAGCAGCTAGACAGGGATTGGGGTCCAAAGGGCACTAAGTGGAGACACAGAAACAGTCCTGCACCCATCATTTTCCCTAGGAGGCCACCTCTAGGCCTGCAGGCATCCTGTTAAGCACTTTACGTCACAAGCCTACTAATTCACCTCTCATATCCCTATGTTGTGGGTGCTGTTACCTCCGTCCCCATTTCACAAATGAGGAAGTAGGCTCAGAGAGGTTAGACACTTGACCAAGGTCACCTGGTAAGTGACGATGGTCTGGAAGATGCTTTCCTGAGAGTGGATCTCCTAATTTTAGCTTCTTTTGGGATCTGAATAGACTGAGCATTTCCCAAATCATCAAATCTTGTTTTCTTTTTGCTTAACAGTACCTCCTGCAATTTTAGTATGAGCAGCAAGAAGAAATCTCCCTCTGCTAAATATCCAAGTTCATCACTTACTTATAAGTTATGCTTCCCATATAACTGTGGGACACAACTCAGTTAAATTTCTGCCCCTCTAGAATAAGGATCTCCTTTCTTCCAGATGTGTTGGCCTGCAGTCATTCCATTATAGGAAATTCCCCAAAGACAGACTGATTAGCAGACATATAAAAAAATCTCTGGCTTTACAGAGACCAAAGAAATGATAACAATGATAAAATGGGCAGAGATTTTTAAAATTAATAAAATCCAGTGCTGGTAAGATGTAGTGAAACAGGCATTTTCATAAATTGCTTGGAGTGAATGTGCATATGGATTAGAAAAGCAGTTTGGCAAGTATGGCAGAGGCCTAAGAAAAGTTCAGACCAAATGGTCCAACTTCCAGGAGTCTATCCTGAACTTGGGAAAAAGTATATACGCTCTTAAAGACCTCCATTGCCATATACTTGTGAAAATTGCTATAAATCAATGTTTCTCGCCTTTTTTTTCATTATCACTTCCCCCAGAGCAGTTTTAGACACTTTTTCCTAATCACCACTCATGAAAATTTAATGCCATAAAAATACTGCATATTAGTTTACATACTGTTTGTATATCTGTGTTTTATACATGAAAAGAGTAAGATTTTTTTCACTCTGCAAGAACAAATGTTTGCCCAGTTGAAATTCATGCAATGAATTATAGCCTTCTGATGGAATATGATAGAATTCTTTAAAAAGAGTAAAGTTCCAATAAGAAAAAGACAATTACTCAAGAAGAAAATGTGCAAAAAGCACGAACAGGCATACTGAGAACAATGAAACATGGGTGGCCAACATGTACATGGAGAAATGTCTATCTCTTTAGGGGTCATGCAAATGCATGACAAAGCCACAGTGAGGCCCCATCTTACACCTGTATCATTGCCCCAAATATAAAATGTCCAACATTTACCAAATGTCAGAGAGGCTGTAAATACACAGAGCCCTTTCACATTGCTACCACTTTGAAAAACAGAGTGACATTAATCACAACACTGAACACTCCTGTGTCATATAACATAGCCTTTCCTCTCCCAGATACATAGTCACAAGAAAGCCTTGCTGATCAACCAGTGTCAGCCCAATAAATTCAATAAAAAAGAAAAAGAAAGAAAGAAATCCTTGCATGCTGCCTTAGGAAACATCCGAGAATGTCCATCACTGTACTGTGAAGAAGACCCCAAACCTAGAACAACCCAAATGCCCATCTTTGAAAGAATGGAGAAGTGCATTGTGGGAAACTCACCCAAGGGTTTATTAACCAGCAGCCACAGTGGTGTTCTCAGCTACAGGCAAACAGTATTGATGGATTTAGCAACATAACATGGAGTGGAACAAGAAGCTATAAATATTTCACACAGCATGATGCCCTCTTTATGAAGTTACAGTAACTAAAGTGAAACAACATTTTTTGGGAAATACAAATTGAACATACAATTATTTTCAAGAAAGGAAAAGATAAATTTTAGTTTCAGGAGTATGGTTAACTTTGGGAAGAGAATCCCAGAGAGCAGGATGGAGGAAAAGTATTTTAGGGTGTGGGCTATTGCTAAAGTTCTGTTTATCCTGGGGATGTTGAGTTTTGGGGTATTTATTCTATTAGCAAACTTTTACATTTACTAATAAGTGAAACAATGATGAAAGTAAGTCATGAATCAGATGGAGATTACACTCATTCCAACATCTAAAGCCTAAATACATAGCTAGATCATTAACTCAAAATTAGAATGTGCCAAGAATAGAGTGTCAGTTCCATGAGGGGTGTGGTGGGGAGATTCTGTCTTGTTCACAGCTCTCCTGGACACTGAAAACAATGTGTGGTACATAGTAGATGCTCAATAAATATTTGTGGAATCAATAAAAGTCTCAGAGGAACCAAAGGCCTTGTAAATTTAATTTTAAAGGAATCATATATGTGTGTATATCTATGTATTAAATATACATATAAAATGTATTATATAAAATAGATATCTATTAAATATATATTAACTGTGATACATATAATATGTACACATAGAAAATGTATTATGAATTATTAAATATATATTATGTTATACATGATATATAAAATGTAGGTATGTCAGATATGCCACATGTATATTTTATATACATATATAGTTATATATTATGTATTATAATATATGTGCTATATAATATATGTATATATTAACTATATAAAATATGTAAATATACATATTTAAAAGAATCATACATAAATGTGCACGCGCACACACACACACACACACTCCAGGCTTCCTTAAACACAGCATTGATATGAATCGATCTCTAAGATGCTTTGTTTTGGGGGTGGGGAAAGAAAACCCAAATCACTGAATGATAACGCTTCCAGCATTTATGGAAGAAAACACATAGCCACACAAGACAAAGTAGCAGACATCTAGCCCCAATTTGAAGATGGGGGACTGAGGCCCAGAGTTACTTATTAATTACCCAAAGTTACTTACTACTACACTTTGCCTTTGTAGCACACATAGTAAGTAAAGGAGTGGGTGTGGCTGTGTCTCCATCACATTCTTTCTGTCTGGTTTCTTCCACTTGGCATATTTATTTTGTGGTTAATCCATGTTGAGGCAGCCTGTACCAATAGTTACATCTTTTTATGGCTGCGTAACATGGCGGCCATACTGTTACAACTAAAGCGGCTCTGAGCCTTCTTGCACAACCTTTGTAGGAACAGTTGCTTTTATTCCTCTTGGGTGAATTTCCAACACGGGAATAGCTAAGTGCCTTTATGTAAAAGTTTTTGAGTGGCCATAATCTTTACTTCCTCTTGGGTAAAGACCTAGGAGTAAAAGGTTGGATCCCATGGTGGTAGGTGTGTGTTTAACTTTTTAAGAACCTGTCAGACTGTTTTCCAAGGTGGTTGCACCATTTGACACGCCCACCAGCAGAGACCGGGAGTTCCAGCTGCACCACTTCAGTGGCCCAAACTGAACAAACGGAGAAACAGACGCATGGCATCGTTAGAGTGAGTGATGGAAAGAGTGCCAATGGAATGGCAGCAAGGATGAGGGAGTGGGACAAGTGAGGGACCTGCGGCGGCTGGATTATGCAGACTTGCTGGCCACGCCTCCTCCTTCCCCCAGACCCTGGGAAAAGGAATGACTGCAGATTTGGGGCGGAGCTACTATATCTAAATTCTAACCAGGGTTTGCCACTTACCAATCTTGGCAGGGACGTTCAATTCTAATGGTGACTGAGTCCAGGGCTTGCCCTTGGGAGGCTATAGTTGAGTCTGCAGTATCAAACTTCAGGTTGGCCCTAAGTGATCTTTATATATGTCCAGTGGGGGCAGTTTCTTAGTGATCGAATCCTTGAATCTTTCTTATTTGATACAAGGATTCAGCTTTCAGATCTTTACCTCAAGGAATGAGGAGAGTGGCCCCAGGCGAAGACAGAAGCCATTCAGCCTGGGTTCAACTCTCTAGGCCTCAGTTTGACCATCTGTAAAATAGGGAGTTCATGGTAGTCATGGGGAAGATTAAATGAGTTATTTGCAAAATGCCTAGAACAGGACCCATTACCCAGTGAGTGAAAGAGAAATGTTTGTTACATTAAAAAAAAAAAAAAGGGCCTGACCGGCGGTGGCGCAGTGGGTAAAAGCATCAACCTGGAACACTGAGGTCACGGGTTCAAAACCCCGGGCTTCCCTGGTCAAGGCACATATGGGAGTTGATGCTTACTGCTCCTTCCTCCCTTCTCTCTCTGTCTGTCTCTCTCTCTCTCTCTCTCTCTGTCTCCTCTCTCTAAAATGAATAAATAAAATGTAAAAAAGAAAAATAAATAAATAAAAAATAAAAAATAAAATAAAGAAGGAAAGAGACTGACCAGGTGGTGGCGCAATGGATAGGGCATCGGACTGGGATGTGGAGGACTGAAGTTCGAGACCACGAGGTCACCAGCTTGAGCGCAGGCTCATCTGGTTTGAGCAAGGCCTGTCAGCTTGAGCCCAAGGTCACTGGCTCAAGCAAGGGGTCACTTGGTCTACCGTAGCCCCCCAGGTCAAGGCACATATGAGAAAGCAATCAATGAATAACTAAGGTGCTGCAACAAAGAACTGATGCTTCTTTCTCTCCCTTCCCGTCTGTCTGTCTCTATCTGTCTGTCTCTCTGACTCTCTCTGTCTCTGTCACAAAAAACCAAAAAACAGAAATAAAGAAAACCCAGCTGGAGAAGTTGAAGCTGTTCACTGCAGCTCTGCCTTAGCCACTAGGAACAACCTAGGTACCCAATAGGGTGGGACTGGAGATTTCACATTTGGGGAGTAAGGTAGGCTTCCAAGAATCATCATTAACCCTGTGGAAGAAATTCTAGTGATGCGATGGTTACAGGGGAAAAATAGCATGTGACTTTTGTACGAACCACACATTTAACAATAATAGCAAGCATACTTGCACCAAGCTCATCTGGTGCCCAGCTCTGTTCAAAGTAACTCAGGAATTGCAGTTTTTCTGTAAAGAGCCAGAGAGTACATATTTTAGCTTTGCCAGACAGATAATCTCTACCCTACCTATTCAGCTCTGCCCTTGTAGCTCAAAAGCCAAAAGCTACCAGAAATGGCATGTTAACCAACAAGTGGGCCCTGGGCCAATAAAACTTTATTTGACTTCACACAATTTTTGCAGGTCACAAAATATTATTCTTTTGATTTCTTCCAACCATTAAAAAATATAAAAACAATTCTTAGCTCACATGCTGAACAAAAGAAATCCAGCTCCTGTAACATAGTTTGCTGATCCCTAAATTAACTGATTATCACAGCTCCTTGTGAAAGTTACTGTCATTATTCCCATTTACAGAGGAGGAAGCTGAGGCACAGAGAATTTGAGGGAGTTGCCCAAGGTCACTGGGCAGCCTGGGTCACAGGGCCAATCTTTCTAATCCCAGACAGTCTCACCTTCTAGTTCTTAGCTGTACAAAAGGGCAGAAATAATGCGGCGGGGTGGGGGGGATGGACAAGGAGGAAAGAGGTCAAAATTGCAACATGGTGTTGGCCATTTTTCCCTCTTTTCAATGTTTCTGCAAGAGGTATTATTATAATTGGAATGTGGTGAGGAGGGTCTGAAGTTTCTTAGCCTTCAGATCTCCCCTCTGCAAAGCATCATTACCCATTGAACTCTCCAGAGCCCTGGGAGGTTGGCAGCAGCAGGTATCATTATGCCCATTTTATAGATGAGGAAATTGAGGCCCATGGGTGGCCCTGAAGCCCTAATAACAGCTTACATTGTATAGGCAGCCATTTAGAGCTGTTATCCTATTTGATGGACACACTGCCCTCAGGACAGGCAGGAAGATGAAACCTTATTCGCTAGTTTGATAGACAAGGCATCATCAGCTCAGGTCCAGAGAAGGAAATGACTGACCTAAGATAACATAGTGGGTAAGTTGGTGTGATCAGATCTGCTGGCTCATGGCCCCAAGGGTCTGTCTCCAGGGGTGGGGGCCAGACCTCTCCATCTTCCTATTTCTTACCTTGTATCCCTCCCTTCATTCCAGCTTTGGATTGGCCTGGACACTAACTAGTCCCCAGTGCTGAAATGAAGGAGTGCAAATGAGGCACTTACTGTGGAGGGTGCAACATTTAATGGAGTGTCAACAACTCAGTCATCAGGATAATGAGTCTTTTAATGCATATATTAAAGAATCCAAATGAATGCAGAAAATCCATGATGAACACAATATCATGTTTAAATAAAGACATGATTGGTCCCCAAACTTTTTACACAGGGGGCCAGTTCACTGTCCCTCAGACTGGAGGGCCAGACTATAAAAAAAACTATGAACAAATCCCTATGCACACTGCACATATCTTATTTTAAAGTAAAAAAACAAAACGGGAACAAATACAATATTTAAAATAAAGAACAAATAAATTTAAATCAACAAACTGACCGGTATTTCAATTGGAACTATGGGTGCGGATGCATCCTGTGCTCCTCTCACTGACCACCAATGAAAGAGGTGCCCCTTCCGGAAGTGTGGCAGGGGGCGGATAAATGGCCTCAGGGAACCGCATGCGGCCCTCAGGCCTGTAGTTTGGGGACCCCTGGTATTACTAATTCTTTTTTTTACCTTAGGCTCCACCCTGGCACCCATTGACTCTGTAGGTCCACGGGGATGCAAGATCAGATCTAAGGTGGCCTGGGAGATGTTGAGATAAATGGGACAAGCATCCCAGGCAGAAGGGAACAGACTATGAAAAGATCTGCAGGCAGTTATAACTGCAGAAAAATTTGGTGGGAGAGAGGGTGCAGCCACCGCCAGGGGGCCTTGAAGGCTGTGCCTGGTGTCCTTCAAGGAGGCCACCCCTTTTCTGCAAAATGCGGGAATGCTGATGGAAGATGAGCCTCTCCCTCCTCCTTTCCCGCCACCCTTCTTTCAGCCACTGAGCTCTGAGTGAGAGGCCAGGAGAGAGCCCACCTAGGCTTGGCTCAATACCTTCTTCCTTTCAACAGTTCTCTCTCTCTCTCTCTCTCACACACACACTCTCCTTTTGATTCTGTTGGGGAAAACAAAACAAAACAAAAACCCTTTCCTTCTGCCTCCACCGCTGCTGGGAGGAATTTGACATGGCAGCAGGCCCAGGTCTCCGCCCTCCCCCACGCTGTTGTCTGCCAAGTGCTACGTGTCCAAACCTTGGGACCCTGAGCGAGTGGCACCGTCCCCCCCAACCTGGGTACAGTGGCACAGGATGCTCCCTGCCTTGATTTCTCCTCTGGAAGGGCAGCAGACTTGCTACAGGGACCTCTGGTCCACTCCAGGGCTCAGCTCAACACCCCACCCCCCTAGGCCTAAGGCCATCTGTTTGTTCACCATGGAAAACCTCAGCACTGGGGTTTTGTTGGCAGACAGATTCTGGAGCTAATGGCAGGGCCTCTGGGTCTGAAATGGATGAGGAGAGGGCTGGCCTGGACCTCAGTGGCTCCTGGTGATCCAAGGTGGGCGTCTGGCCTGGGTGGAAGATTGAGACCCCTACACACATCTGTGCACATCCACATGGGTCTGTTTCCTTAGTTCTCCTGGGAACTAGGCAACACCTTCTAATATTGGCCAGAACTGAGGCCCAGCCAACTGCTTAGTAAGGCCTGGCCAGACCATGGAAACTTCCCACAAACACAAACATGGTCACTACCTCATTTACTCCCCTTTTAATTCAGAAAGAGAATCATGTGGACATATAAGTGGCTGTCAGTGTGACAGAGCAGTTGACGGCTGCTAGAGGTGACTATAACTGAGAAAAATAAAGCTAGGGAGAGAAGGGGAGGGGAAGTGTGGATCAGTGTTGGGAGTACAATTTTAAGGAGCTAAGACCTGAAGAAGGAAAAGGAGGGGCCATGTGGGTCTTTGGGGGGAGAGTGTCACAGAGGAAGCTAGCTTGTGCAAAGGCCCTGGAGAAGGAACAGGCTTGTCATGTTGAAAGAAGAGTAAGAAAGCCCATGTGGCTGGAGCAGAGTAAGTGGGGAAAAGAGAGGGAGGAAGTGAGGGCAAGGAGGGGATGGACACAGGTTGTGCAGGGCAGGACTTCGTGGATGACAAGGGGGAGTTGAGTTTTTATCCAGAGGAAGATGAGAGCCCTGGAGGTCTGTGGACAGAGGGATGGGTGGGACCTGACTTCGGTGCTCACAGTTGTCATTTGGCTTCCATGGAGAGGATAGACTATGAGGGGTGAGGACGTGGACTGGGGGACCAAGATTGGGAGGACTATGCCGGTCCAGGAAGACGATGATAAGGGCTGGATCAGATGAAGATAGAGCACTTACTAGTATGTCCAACCACCTTGCTGGACCTTTTCTTTACATCAGTTCCCCAAGTAGGTATTATCATTTCCCCATTTGATGGATGAGGAAATTATGGCTCAGAGAAGGAAAGGACCTTGCCCCAAATCCCACAGTGTTTAGGAGACACATCACATCACATCTCCCCACTGTCTAAAGCCCTCCAAGGCTCCCATTGCCCCCGATAACATTCATTCTCCTCCAAGCTGCCTACAAAACTCTGCCCAAACTGCCCCCATCTCCACCCTGCCCCTCACTTCCTCCCTTTCTCTCCCTTGCACACTCTGCTCCAGCCACACAGGCCTCCTCACCATATCTTCAACACACTAGGGACTGGTCTTCCCCCAGGCCTTTGCATAGGCTGTGTGTGCCCTCTGCCTGGAAATCTTTCCCTCCAATCAGCTTCACATCTTCAATGAATGTTTAGTGAATGATTTACTGACCTTTTAAGCATAATATTGCTCTGATAAGATAATAACAACTCAAGTGCACATATCTGAGCTGGGAGCTCTCAAACCAACCTTTTAAGCACTAGCAGAGAATCCTAGAAAGGGACCAAGAGGGATAGATTTGGGGTACCTAAAGGATCCATCTTCAACCCTTTCATTGGACCAATGGTTTTCACCTGGAGGTGTGGCCTGACTGTCTGGGGCTGTCTAATTGGCCAGGACATAACTCAGCTATGTCTTACTAGACCACGAAACAAGGCACAGTCTCTAACTAGGCACTTTTCCAGCGGCCACCCGCAGGTCTGGGGTTCCACCATTTGTCCTAGTGCCCAGTTTTGAGTTGCTTTCTCTTTCCTGGCAGTGCCTACAGGGCCGAGGTGGTGGCACTGCCCAGGCATGTCAGCATGCCGCCCTCAGATGTTGCAACTGTGGCATGCTCTGGGTTCCTTTTGCCAGTTCCTGGAACCCTGGCATGGCTGGGGGTGTGGACTGCCCACCCCTTCCCACGTGGGCTCAGAGTCATGCGCAGTGAGGGAGCCTGGGGCAGGGGCGGGCTTCACCCTATGGGCTGTGTGCCCCAGCAAGTCCTGCTCCTCTCTGAGCCTTATTCTATCCTGTGCTTGAGAACTTGGACCTGTTGCAGATGTTAATGAGGTCATAAAGCAGGAGTTCTGGGGAGGGCGGTTCTGACCCCCAGGGTACACTGGATGACATCTGTGGTTTTCACAATGAGGGTGCTCCTGGCCTCCAGTTGGTGGGGCCAGAGATGCTCATCCACACTCCACAGTATCCAGGACAGCTCCCACAGAGAGTGACCCAGGCCCCAATGTCAGTGCAGGGGGGAGAAACTCTGCACTTTGGAAACTAGAGAACATTGTGCGTTAGAAAGGGGCTGGCTGCCTGATTCGGCAGTGGCACAGTAGATAGAGCATGCGACTGGGACACAGAGGACCCAGGTTCAAAATCCTGAGGTCCCGGGCTTGAGTGCAAGGTCGCTGGCTTGAGCAAAGGGTCACTAGCTCTGCTGTAGCTCCCCACCCCCACCCCATCAAGGCACATATGAGAAAGCAATCAATGGACAACTAAGGTGCCGCAACGAAAAAATTGATGCTTCTCATCTCTCTTCCTTCCTGTCTGTCTGTCCCTATCTATCCCTCTCTCTGTCTCTGTCACCAAAACAGGGGGTAGGGCTTCCTGGTTATTTATTTACTCAGCAAGGATTTATCAGCCTGCTTTCATGGGCCAGGCCCTTCTAGGGCAATCTTCATTTATCCTCATGACAGCTTTGGAAGGTGAGGACAGTGAAAGCATGACAGTTTTATTATGCACCTACTGTGTGCCAGGCACCACCTGTGCCTTTTTTACATATGAATCTATCTCACAACCCAGATGTGGCCATTGCTCCTCACTCCATTTCACAGATGTGCAAACTGAGACATGTGCCCCTAGTCACACACTGAGCCTGAGGCCAACTCAGGCTCCTTTCACCCCAATGCCTGACCTTACACAGAGCTCTCTGTTCTCTTCCCAGTGACCACTGTACCCACCTCTACAGGCTGCCCTGGTTTGACAAGAGCGCACAGTAGGTGGTGTTCCTGTGGCCCAGGCCTCCAGTGCTTGCCTGGGACAAAGAGATGAGAGTTGAGACTTGTTCACCCACCCAGAGGCTGTTCCCAGGGTCCAAAATCAGCATCTATTCTCACAGTCCAGATTTTGGTTGTTAAATGCTTTAGTGGCACACCTGCATATGGTGTAGATCAGTGGTTCTTAACCTGGGTTCTATCGAACCCTAGGGGTTCAATGAGTCGGTCTCAGGGTTTCGGAGAAGCCTCTGCCACGGAGGCCAGAATAAAGTAATACCGTAATTTGTTGTGAGTTCATGCATTTTGTTGGTTTTGTTCTTTGAGCAAGGTGATGTTCATGCATGGCTCATTTTGTGCACCAGTAAAAAAAATATATACCTATGTCTTGAATTTGGGGGAAAAATCATATTTTATTTATCACTAAAGAAGGGTTCAGTGAACGTGCATATGAAACTGGTGGGTTTGGTACCTCAAAAAAGGTTAAGAACCACTGGTGTAGATAGACTCTCTCATACCATAATAGGAGTAGATAATAGCAGGGGGAGCTTGCTGGGTGCCATACCCTGTGCTAGATCCTTGTACACTCAATGCATGGATTCTCAAAAGCTGACTGTGAGGGGAGAGCACTATTGCCCCCATTTTACAGATGGGGAAACTGAGGCTCAGAGACGTACATGTCTCTTCCAGGGCTCCATGGCCTCATGCAACATGTAGGTTCCCAGTTCACCTCAGACTTGCACCCAGAAATCTTGGTGGGATCTAGTCCCAGGCTTAGAGGCTGCTGGGGGGATATACTGCTGTTGACATACTCAGGGGTCCTCTGGGCTCCTCCTTGCAGCCCTTTAAACAGCTGGGAGGAGAAGCAAAGCAGCAAGAGACCTGTTAGCACTTCCCAGGTTTGGAGATCTGTGGAGCAGGAAACTTACCCATTCTTTCTCCCCCCATGGATAGATTTCATGCCCTTGAAGTGGACCTGAGCCAAGAGCAGGTAAGTGATGACCTTTTTAGAGGAAACAGAGCAATTGCAGCTTGGGAAGCTCAGCCATTTGCTCGTGGGCAGTAGGACCCTTGGCTCTCAGGGGACCTGGTGCCCTTGAATCCTTTAAAAGTCTCCAGATGTCATGGGTTTGGAGCTGGGCTGAGCTGGGATGGAATCCTGGTCTTGGCACTTGCTGTGTGACTTTCGGCAAAGGTCTGGAAGTGGGATTAAGCTTGGCATGTTCGAGGACAGCAAGACCATGGAGTGAGGTGGCCAGAACCAAATCCAGTCTCCATGGGAGTGATGGGGAGGCCTCTTCCCAGCCCCTTGCCCACGGGCCTGGCACGAGCACCTGGGTGTGGGCTTGGGCCCCGCCTGGAACTCAGGAGCCTGCCCACACATGCTAGTCCCCAGGGCTGGCCTCCCAAGTCCCGTTCCCATCTCTCTGGAGTCTTTCTCTTCAGATGGAGAAACTGAGGCCCAAGGGTGCCAGAATCTTATAGCAGCCCACAGACCATACCATGAGTATATGCCACTGTCATGGGGTGGGGGAAAGTGGGTGGGCATTCATTCTTTGGACTGGGAGCCTCAGGGCGAGAGGTTGCAACCCTCTGCTCCTGTGGGCACAGGGTGGAGGGGTGGGGAGCGGGTGGCTGGTACCCAAGGTAGGTGGGTAACGGCAGGAAGTCGGTTAGAGAGGGAGGGAGTCGTTGGCACTGCGATTTCCGGCTGTGCTGCTGCTGGGTTATGCAAAGAGGCAGAGTGGCAAGGTGGGAGGGTGGCACCCTGACATTGCTGCCCACCTCAGTTGTCTGACTGAGGTGGGAAATGGAGGTTCAGAGGAGTGTGGCCACTAGTTTGAGGCAACTAGGTAGGGATTTGAATCCAAGTTCATTGGGACTTGACACCCTCCCCCCATTTCTCCATCTGCCCTAGACACTTCTCTACTGGGCACTATGGGGGCGGAGAGGTGGGGGGGCTTCCCACTTGGTTTCTTGATTCGCAGCCCTGCCCCTGATACACCATGTGAAAACCCCAGCCTACATTTGTTCATTTGTGCAATGGGCCTAAATTATTTATTTACTTTGTTTTTAGTTCTAGTTTTTTCTTATTTAGTAGACATATCTTCATCTGTGCCAACACTCATTTAAATGCATTATACGAATGAATGAGCTTAATCTTCTCAGAGACCCAGCAGGAAGAGGGGACACTAGTATGATCCCCACTTTACAGACAGGGAAACTGAGGCACAGAGCATCAAAGTGACTGGGATGGCACAGCTAGTAGAGGAGAGCTGGGATATGAACCAGGCCTCCCTGTGGGGGCTTCTCTGAGGCTTAGATGAGGGTCATTGTCCTCTCAAATCTTGGTGAGGGTCACCAGGATCATAGTGTCCCGAGGCCAAACTTGGGGATCACCTGTGCTCGGGTGCCCCATGTGCGTGGGGGGTAAGCACCAACACCTCTCGGAGTTCATCTTAACAGCAAACAATCCACGATAACTGAACACTTACTATGCACCGCCCTCGCTCCTGTGTGGGCTTCTCAACGACTTGGAGGCTGGGGCCACCAGGGCCCACTTTCTGGAGGAGGAAACGGAGGGGCAGAGCACGGAGGTGACATGTCTGAGGTCAGAGCAGGCCAGAGCCCGACTGGTGCTCTCAGTCTTGGCCCACACACCATCAGACATGCCCAGCTTCTTGCTCCTTTCCCCGGCTGGACCCACTGGATCTTCATGGCTTTGGAAAGGGGTAGCTGAGGCACAGGGGATAGGGACAGTTGAGCTGAAGACGCCCCTCCTTGAGAATGCCTGGCCCCAAGCGCCCCACCCCCAGCCCGTTAACAGGGAGATTAAGGAGTGACAGATGAGGGGAAGCCTGCAAGAATTAAACAAACATAGGGAGAGGTTGGTTTATATAATCTCTAGTACAACGTGTCCTCCTGAGCCAGGATTACTTGCATTTCCCAGGCAGCCCTGGGGATGGGTGGCAGGCATCCTGCTCTTACCTGCCCTGCCCAAGTGCCTGCTTTAGCTACATCCCTCCTGAGGCCCAGCCCTCCTGGACCCCTGTTTGGGAAAGACTGGAGTGAGGGGGTAGGTGCAGCTAAGAGGGTGCCAGCACTGCCTGGGGTACGGGGGTCCAAAACCATAGCATCTGGCAGGTCCACTCCCAGGCCCTGCCTGCATAATTGGCTTGTGACCTTAGACAGGCCAAAGACCTTGCTTTCTCCTCTGGGAAATGGCCTAGCAGACTGTGGTTTTGGAGCGTGGTATACAATTGGCACTAACTACTTATGCACCTCGGAAGGCTTTGGAAGCTGGAGTGTGGGTTATTCACATTGTTGATGGGGTTTCAACAACAGTAATTACAACAATAATAAAATCTCATAATCATTTCAATTTTCTTTATGGAGCTCAGCACTTCTTGACATGACACGCTGTTTTTTTGTTTGCTGTCTGTCTGTCTCCCTGGAAGGCCAGCTCTACAGGAAGCGTATCTTTGTTTTGTTCCCCACTGTATCGCCAGCATCTAGGACAGGACCTGGCCCTGGGAGACACCCTGCATGTGTTTGGGGAATGGGTAGCTGAGCCATTTACGTGTATTGCATAGCCACTCAGGACCATGCTCGGTGCTCAGAAAGTCAGTATCACATTTGAGTCTCAAAACCAGAAAGGGGGAAGGTTTCATAGCTTCTATTTTATAAAGGAGGAAACTGAGGCTCAGAAAGGAGGATCTCCTTCTTAAGGTAACCCTGAAAGAAAGCAACAGAGCTGAGGTTCAAACTCAGCCCTACTTGATGTCAAGGCTCCCAACCAAGTTGCTAACTTGTTCCTTCTGGCCACACTTGGTCCTCTGGGATTAGCATGCAAGGGAACACATGAGACAGCCAAGGAGGGACTTCAGCCCTGTCACACATCAGTGGCCATGGCACCGTTGTCTTTAGCGGTCAGGCTGGGACCAAGCCTGAAGGCCCAAAACACACACATACAGGAGGATGCGCTGTAGCCACTAGGCTAGCTGTTATTTTTCCAGTCACAATTACTCAGCTCTGGGATCTGAGAGAAAGGTCACAGCCTTGGCCAGTAGCAACAGTGGGACTAGACAAGGGAGCGGCTGGAATGACCACTCCCCCCAACCCCTGGCCTAGCTGCCCACTTCCCCTTTCAGGTGTCTGGTCCACAGAGGTGAGAGAGAGAGGCAATAGAGGTGTCCTGAACCCAGATATGCCCCAGATTGTCCCACAGGGTGGCCCCTGTGTGTTCCACCTCACAATCCACTCAGTCCCATCTTAGCCACCTGTCCCCAGCCTTCAGAGCCCACATTCTTTGCTAGTGACTGAATCCACCCAGCAGCTTCTCCTGGGAACCCCGCTCCATGACTGGTACAGACACAAGGGAGAGTGGGCAGGAGGAGTGTCTGCCCCCATGGCCTTGCCAAGCAGGGCACAGCTTTCCTGGTCCTTTCAACTGTCAGTCTTCTGCTCTCCCGCCATTCTATTCCTCCATCTTCTCCAACAGGCACCAACCAGGCACTTGACATATGTTAACCCCCCATCCACCTGTCAAATGAAGACTGTAAGAATCCGGACCTCGCAAACAGCATCTGGTGAGGCAACATGTTTATAATAATCAAATGGACCAACTGGATCAATAATAAAATTTGAGAGCCCAGTAAAAAAAATTTTTGAGAGCTGCATCTTTGAATAGCTGTAAAGGTGATAACACAAGCTGATGTAAAGACTGGTTTGGTCAATGGCATCAGGGAAAACTGGGTCGTTCATGAGAAAACTCAAACTGGTTCCCTGGCTGAATCACCTGTACAGGTGGATGCCACCTGAATTAGAGACCTTACTGTGAAAGATCAAACGGGAATCTTAATAGAAGAAAGTATACAAGAGTTTTATGACCTGGGGGCAAGATAGAACTTTTCAAAACAAAACTTCTGAAGCACAGCCAGAAGGCAAAGATGATGTGTGAAATTGCGGACATTAAAATTAAATATTTCTGTTCAATGGAAGAGCAGACTGATGGTTGCCAGAGGGGAGAGGGTTGGGCTACCGGATGAAAAAGGTAAAGGGATTATGAGCTACAAATGCGCAGTTACAGAACAGCCACAGCGATGTAAAGTACAGCATAGGAAATAGTCAATGTTGTAATAACTATGCATGTTACTAGGTGAGTACTGGAAATATCAGGGGGAGCATTGTATAAAGTATATGACTGTCTAACCACTGTGCTGTATCCCCAAAATTAATACAAAATAATATCGACTAAAAATTGTAATTAAAAAATAAAATTTGCCTGACCTGTGGTGGCGCAGTGGATAAAGCGTCGACCTGGGAACACTGAGGTCGCCAGTTCAAAACCCTGCACTGATCTGGTCAAGGCACATATGGAGTTGATGCTTCTAGCTCCTCTCCCCTTTCTCTCTCTCTCTCTCTCTCTCTCTCTCTCTCTCTCTCACTCTGTGTCTCCTCTCTAAAATGAATTAAAAAAAAGATCCTTAAAAAAAATAAATAAAATTTAAATAAAAAAAAAGAATGTGTATGAGACCCTATTACATAACTAGGCTTCTGTACTTACCTTTACCAGATTAATACCTTGGTGATTGTGCCCCCTTACCTACTTTTACTATTTATTTATTCATATAGCCAAATCTAGTAATGGTCAGGTCAGACAGAGTTATTGTTAGGATGTTTGAAATATGTATTTTAATTGGCTTATACTGGGGGGGGGGATTTATTTCTGTTTACAAATCATTTCATTGACATGCCCAAGTTTATTATGTGTGTTTGTTTCTAAAATGTATTTATTTATGCTGTTTTCTTTTCCTGTTTAATTATCCCAACTTTCATGTCGAACCAGTAACTCAAAGAGTATTTATCTTTACTTGTAAGTTGTACAATTAAAGTTTATTCTTATCTATTTTCAACAACTAAGAAAAAGATTTCTGCCCATTAAAGGACACTGTGAACAGAGTGAACAGAGAGATGACAGGATGGAAGCAATGGCAGGGCTGGTAGCTGGAGTCTACAAGAAACTCTTACCCAGGGCTGTTGTATTGCATATTGCAGGGGGAGTCGTTCTCACTCTAGTCTTATTGAGTTTCAAGATGTCCCAATGGGAATGTTTACCCTGGAGGTATGCTGTATGGTGACCCCGCTTCTCAAAACTACTGCAAAAACGATGGCACCACTAGAGCAAAGAGGACAACATGTGTGAACATGCAACTTTCAGAGGACAGAAGCCTAAAGACCACCAGGCTGGAGAAGAAATGCAGGGCTCCCCGAGTAATGCAAATTAGCACAGCAGTCAGGCATAATTTTACATCTACCAGAAAGATAAAAATGAGAAAGATAGATGATGCTCAGGGTTGTGGGGATGTGAGGATCTGGAGCCTGTGTACGTGTGCATGTGCGTGTGCGTGTGTGCGCACGTGCGTGCATGCGCGCACATGTGTATGTGAGTTTGGACCGTGGCAACCTTTCTGGGGAGCTGTCTGTCGCAGAAAGGTTGCATCTGTCCACCAGAAGGCAAGCACTGGAATGTTCACAGAAGCTTCATTCATAAAAACCTCAAACTAGAGACTACATAAATGCCCATACATACTAGAACAGATGGAAAAATAAGGTATAGTCATGATGGAGTATTATACAGCAATGAGAACCATCCACATTTATAACAGGGTATCATGAGTCAAATTGCATCCCCCCAAAATCCATGTTGAAGCTCTAACCCACAGGACCTTTGTATTTGGAGATGGGGATCTTTACAGAGGTGATTAAGCTAAAAGTGAAGTCATTAGAGTGTGCCCTAATCAATATGACTGGTGTTCCCGTATAAAGGAGAAATTTGGACAGGAATGTGCACACTTGGAGAATGCCATGTAAACATGTAGATGGCCATCTACAAGCCAAGGGGAGAGGCCTGAGTCAGGTTTTCCCTCATGGCTCTCAGAAGGAACTAGTCTGTGGACACCTTGAATTTAGACTTCTAGCCACTAGAACAGTGTTGCAGTCCACTTCTATTTTTTAAGACACACAGTGTGTGGTCTTTGCTACAGCAGCTCCGGTAAACTAATACATCAGGTATGACAAGTTATGGCCTGTGGATCAAATCCAGCGTGTGATGGTTAAATTTTGTGTCCACTTAGCCAGGCTATGGCGTCCAGCTATTTGGTCCAACACTCATCTAAGATGTTGCTTTGCAGGTGTTTTACCGGTGCAATTCACATTTACAATCAGTTGACTTTAAGTGAAGCAGACAGCCTTCTGTTACGTGGGTGGGCCTCATCCAATCAGTCAAAGGGCTTAAGAGCAAACATGGAGATTTCCTGGTGAAGAAGGAATTATGCCTCAAATCATGACATAGAGTTACTGCCTGAGTTTCCAGCCTGTCTGACTGCCCTACAGATGTCAAGACTTAAAGCCCCAACATCGACTCTTATCTGAATTTTCAGCATGCTGACCTGTCTTACAAATTTTGGGCTTACCAAAAGTTTTGGCTCATCTTTATCTATTTATATCCATATTTCTTAAACATTTTAAAGACTTTATTTATTCATTTTAGAGGGGAGAGAGAGATGGGGGAGGACTCCTGTGTGTGCCTTGACCAGGCAAGCCCTGGGTTTCTAACCTGCAACCTCAGTGTCCCACGTTGACGCTTTATCCACTGTGCCACCACAGGTCAGGCCTATATCTATATTTCAATATCTATTTATCCATTTGCATACATATTATACGTATACGCATACATACACACATCCCTATTAGTTCCATTTCTCGGGGGAACCCTGACCCATACTCAGCCCATCACCTGCTTTTATGAATAAAATGTTATTGGCACACAGCCATACCCATTTACCTATGTATCACCTTTTCAGTAATATTAGGAGCATGTGCAACCTGCAACAACAAAATATATTTTTCGAAGATACATGGAAACTAAAAGGACACACACTGAACCACTGAAACGTTCGTCTATGGACGGAAGGTAATGGGAAAAAATGGTAGAACTACTTAGGTAAATAACCGTTCGCCCCCAAAAAAGCGGGGTCGCGGGGTGGGGGGGTGGGGGGGTGGTAGGAACCGGAGAAAGAAAACCTTTGATTACCGGCAAACGGAAGATCAAAGCTTGAAGGTGGGTCTCCCGCTCGTGTGCTGCCCTCTAATGGCACCGATAAGTATCTCAGCTCTTTCACTTGATTTATTTTACAGATGGTTTGTTGGTCCATCAGAACAGGTAAAACTCAAGCCCGTTAATGGCTGCAGTGGTCTATGGCATGGATGCACCACAGTATTTTTTTTTTAAATTGTGACTAAATATATGTAACCTAAATTTTACTATCTTAGTCATTTTAAAGTGTACAATTCAGTGGCATGAAGTACATTCTCATTGTTGTGCAGTCATCACACGATCCGTTTGCAGATCTTTTTATCTTCCCTAACTGAAACTCTGTCCCCATTAACATTAATTCCCCATCCTCCACCCCCAGCCTCTGGCACCCACCATTCTGTGCTCAGTCTCTGAATTTGACTCCTCTAGGGACCTCAGATGAGTGGGGAAGATCGTGCAGAGCCTTAGGGGCCGGGGAGCTTTGACCCCACTGAGGTGGGAGCCCTGGAGGGCTGTAGGCAGAAAGGGGCAGGACCTGACTTAGGTGCTCATAGGTGCCTTCTGGTAGCTTCAGGGAGGACAGACTAGGGGGCTCAGGGTGGGAGTAGGGGACCAGGGCAGAAGGAATTGCACGAGTCCAGGCACACAGTGATGCTATCAGATCAATTTTTCTAAATTCTGGGAGCCTCAGTGACCCCATTTCTAAAGTGGGATTGCAAGGGTTTGGTGACCAGACAGTCCTAAGCCAGGCATATCACAAATACTCAGCAAGTAGCAGTTTGTCCTGAATAGCTCACTTATTCTCTTCAACAGCCCTATGAGGAAGGGATTATTTTTATCCGTCTTTTAGAACAAGAAAAACAAGGCACAGGGAGGGAAAGTGACTTGCCCAAGGATACACAGCTGGTGAGTGGCTCATAATCCCTGTGTATCTAGGAGGCTGATACTGTAGGTGGGCAGCACAAATGCATCTGAGAGTAAATGATTGGAGAAGTTGACCTAGTCTGGGGGGGGTGCTTCCTGGAGGTGGTGACATTGGAGATGAGAACAAAAAGATGACTCAGGTAACTTAGGGAAGAAAGAGCACCTCCAGCAGGAGGAATTGCATGGGCAAAAGGCCTGAGGGAGGACCCACAGAAATGCAGGGGCACAAGTGGGTCCATTTCCAGAGCCCAGGGTCATCTTTTTGACTGACCCTCCTCACCGGTCAGGACCACCATTAGGCTCTCCCCAGCAGCACTGTTTTCCTCCCTCTCCTTGCAGATTGGGTGGCTTGGCGCTGACCCCCTCCCCCAACCACCTCCAGCTGGTAACAATCCCCAGAAAGGGGTCATTAAGTGGCCCAGCTGAAGCCGCCGATCACCAGCACACAGGGACTATTTTAATTTTCCACTGATTTGTCTGCGGTGAGCCCCCCAGAGCTGAGCCATGTGTGTGTGCAGAGGAACATCAAGTTCCAATGCCGTTCATGAGGAGTGAGGGCAGGGGAACAGACTTGGGTGAAGAGAACTCACTGAGAGGCAGTTATGGGGGTGACTGGCATGGTTTCTGGGGTTCCCAAATCTCCCCTGCCTGGCCCTGAAGTGGGGGATTCCTGGGACTATGCTGGGCCCTTTGCCCTTCACACTGAGAGCTAGCACTCCTATTTTCATCACCCACCTACCCATCTACCCACCCACACATCCATCCACCCACCTTCCCACCAATCCATCCATTACCCACTTATCTGTCCACCTGTCCATCTATCCATTCATCCATTTATCTGTCCATCTGTTTATCTGTCCATCTATCCATTCACCCATCCCTCTACTATACACACATTCCTCCCTCCATTCCATTGACAGGCATTTATTGATCACATAGGAGGTATCAGGCACTGTTCTAAGCCCAGTGGCCTTCTCCATACTTACTCAGTATTACCCCACAACATTCTCCAGGGGCCCTGAATTCAGAATCTTCCTCATGAAACCCACTCTTCCCTGTGTCCCCATCTCAGAGACAATTCTACCATCGCTCTCCATCCCTGAGGCAGGGCCCAAGCACTGGCTTCATTTCCTCCCTCCCCCTCACTCCCCACAGCCTGTCAGTTCCCATGTTCTGCCCACTCTCCCCCTGGGGCTTTTCCCTAACCCACTCGGTCTCAGCTCATGTCTCCTCTCCTTCCATCTGGATCACAGATTCTATCTCCTCCTGGCCCCCATTCAAATTCCCACACCTGCCTTAGATCTGCCTATGCCACTTCCTGCTCAGACACCTCCCATGACTCCCTATTTCCCTGGGGAGAAAGTCCCTGCTCTACAGCCTGGCATTCAAGGACCTCATGGTCTGGCTTGTCATGTCTCTCTCACCTCCTCCCTATTGTAGCTGTCACACCCAGGACATTCCTACCTTCCCACTTTAGAGCAGTTCCTTCTCCAGAAAGCCAGCAGCTCCCTGCTTGTGACTTTCTATCAAAAGATCAGGTGCCTCCACCTGCCAATGGCTCTGCTCTTCAGGCTCTCAGAGGCTTGCAAGGCAACCAGGTACAAAGTTGGACAAAAGCACTGTATCATGAAAATTGTGAGTGCTTGGTATGAAACTAGGGTGTGACATACACCTCCTGTGTGATGCAACCTCCCAGAATATCATCCATTGGCACATGGCAAAGCCAGATGCTAATACCTCTGTTCCCTCTGCTCCAGCAGGTGAACTCTGAACCATCATGTTTCCCTGCAACCTAGCACAGGCCCGTCGACTGCCCCCTATCAGCCTCCGTTTCCCTATCTTCAGTTTCCTTATCCATGGAGATAATAACAGTTCCTTCTTCATAAGCTTGTTGTGAAGATGAAACAAAACATAAGGTAGGAGGCTCAGCTGGCTGTGACTACAACTGGTTATTATCTGAGGTCTCAGCTCAGGACTGTGAGCTTACAGATATTTGCTGTGTGATCTCATAAAATGTGTTGTCATTCTCTGAGCCTTGGCTTTCTCTTCTCTGATGACTTCTAGAATGACCAGCAGGGCCTTGACTATTGCTCAATGGATAGTCATTCTGGCACACCAAGGTTATAGGTTCAATCCCCAGTCAGAGCACATACGAGAAGCAACCAATGAGTGCATAATGAAATGGAACAAGTAAGTGGAACAATGAATTGATGACTCTCTCTCTCCCCCTTCCTCTCTCTCTCTCTCTCAAATCAATGGAAAAAATAGAATGAGCAGCAGCCCGGTTCTACCCTTCTTTTGGAGGAAGAGCCTCAAGAGCCCCCAGGGAAGGCCTGAACAACCCACATTTGTCTGCCCTGGAGAAAAACGGATCAAAAAGAGGCTGAGGTCGGATATAAGGAAGGACTTCCGAAGGTAGAAGTGCCAGGAACTGAAAAATTGGGGTCTGATGGGTGCCATCAGGATTTTAGTTTGTGTCAAGCTGAAGTGAGTGGCTGAGCTAGCTGATGTTTTCTGCTTTCATTCACTTGCTTATTTCAGTCATTCACCCATTCATTCATTCACTGAAAGAACTGCACTGACTCCTTTACTATAGGTTAGCAGTTAGGTCCCTAAGCTCTGCAGCCAAGTGATCTGGGTTTTAATCCCAGTGCTGCCTCTCCCCGTATCTGTGAACAAGTCCTTTTGCCACTCCATGCCTCAGTTTCTCCAGCTTTAAAGAGGGAGCATCATGGTGACAACTGCATGTTGGCCCGTGGTACTGCCTGGGCCCACCCCCTGCCCTGTCCTGCTTTCTGTGTCTCCCCGACTCTCTTCTTGGGGCTCCCCACCCTTCCCCTCCTCGCCACTGACATTCCCGGCCCAGGCGCTCCGGGAAACATTCCGTGGTTTGCAGCAGACTGTCCGGCTCCTCGGTGCCTCAGATGTGGGCAGAGTGGGCGGCGGCCAGGCGGGCGCAGACCGGGGGCTGGGGAGACTGCGCACCCCGGACCCCCCACTCCAGCACCGGGCACCCGGTGGGGGAGGCGGTGGGTGGCACTACCGGAGGGGCAGAGGGACCTGCTTGTGTAGATGGGGGAGGACTGCTTCTGCTTACTAACCTCCCAGGGCTCCCTAGTACCCCTTGAATAAAACCCAAGTCCTCACTGCAGCCCACAAAGCCCTGCCCTGATGTAGTCTCACCTCCTCCCTCTCTTCTTTCTGCTCACTCTGCTCCAGCCACATGGGCCTCCTCACTGTTCCTCCCACATGCCAAGCACATCTTATGCCAGGGCCTTTGCACGTGCTATTCTCTCTGCCCTCAGACCTTTGGGTCCATTGAGATGATGTAGGCTGCAATGTCACCTCCTTAGAGAGGCCTTCCCTGCCCACCTGGCTTCCATCACCCTCTTCTAAAGTTTCTGCAGCCTTTCTCCCAATTTGAAATTATCTCATGCACTTTTTCATTTTCTCTTTTATCGTTCCCCATGCTGGGTTGTGAGCCCAGGAAGGGCAGGGCTGGGTTGGTCTCATTCACCGCAGACACATAACAGGCACTCACTGAATATATGGAGCAACCACGGAAGTCCTCCTGGAATCTGACCACAATCTCTTCTGCTTTAGCTGCGTGAATATCACACAGTTTCCGACTTGGGCACAGTCCTTAACAGTTTGCAGGACACCTCCACAGTTCATTGGATTTCCCCTAGCTGGGCAGGGGGAGGTTCTCTTATTAATGACCCCTTGTTTTAGAGATCAGGAAACTGAGGCACAGAGAGGTGGTGAGATAACTTGCTCTTTGAATGAATGAACAGAGATTTAAATAAACTTAGAGCTGCACTATGACTTTTTAAGAAACATTTTAAAAATGTTTATTTTATTGATTTTAGAGGAAAAGGAAGAGAGGGAGAGAGGAACATCAATCTGTTCCTGTATATGCCCTGACCAGGGATCAAACCAGCAACCTCTGTGCTCCAGGATGATGCTCTAATCAACCGAGCTATCCAGCCAGGGCTGTACTATGACTTTTGAGGGCCTGATATGCTTTTGCCTTCCTTAGTGAAAATAAAATTGTTTACATTGTCTTTTCAGGCTGCATTGGTATAAAGATGAATGTAATCCAGATTGGATTCATTTCTATATATTCATTATATCATATTTACTGCTTTCCTCTGATTGTAAAAAAAAAATAAAAATTAAAATATTTACAAGGACCTTGAATGTCTTGCAGACCCTGGTTCCACGCCTCCTGTGGCTGTGGGAGGCGTTAGTCTATCTAGGATTCGGGAGCTGAGACTGCAGTCTCTGACACCTTACCTTCTCTCCCCCATTTTAAATGCTGCCTGGACCCCTCAACCCCCTGGGATCTTTGATGCTCTGAGCACTTTTCAGAATCACCTGGTTTACTCTACTTAAGCAAATAAAATTTACAGCATCTGGGGCTTGGATGCCTCCTGTGATGAATACATCATTACCTTTCATCCAGTTATGAAGTCCTCAGGGAATTTGAACTGACTCTGCAGAGTCTGAGCTCTGACCTCTGGTGTTGAACAGGTCCCTCCCCCACCCACCTCATCAGCTTCCTCTGCCCACAGGCAGCCCTGCTGGGAAGATTTGAGACCTATCTTGTGTCTGGCTCTTTTAGTTCTTATGATTGGTGGCTCTTTGTGGGTGGGGCTAGAACTAATATGTGGAGGACCCAGATGACCCAACTCAGTCAGAGCTGAGCCCAGAGATAGGTCAGAGTCAGGAAGAACATGGTGAATTGAACCAAATTCCCCCAGGCATCTTTTTGGGGCCAAAGCCCAAGTCTCTCATTTTTTCCCTGCAGGCCGTTGAACTCCATCCTCTTTCCTCTTCCTGATATGCCCCAGTTTGACATCTGCCCTTGGATGATTAGTGGCTCCATAACCTCCCTAGTATTGGCTTCTACCTCTATTGATAAGACCTCAAGTTTGCTCTGAAACATTCTCCTTTTCTCAAATTGCCAATTCTGCTTGACTCTCCTGAGCCCCTGGAGATGGTAGGTGGGGAATTGCTCCCCTCACCTCTAACCCCAGGCTTTTTCTCCCATTCCCAGCTCTACCCTTTGCTTTCTGTATGACTTTGAGCAAGTCACTCTGTTATCTGAACTTCCAATTGAAGCACCAAGTCCCCACCATTCCTCATCTGAAACCCACACCTCATTATTATCGTTGGCCTGGACACTGCTTCAGCCTTCCCCTGGTCTCTGGCTGCCACGTCAGCCCCAGGCTATCCCTTCTACCCGCAGAAGCCCAAAGGAGCTTTTAAAAATGTAAAACAGGTCTCATCCCTCCTTTGCTCATAGCCCTCTAGGCCCCCCTAGGTAAAAGCCCATGTTCCTACTGTCTATAACAGTGATGGCGAACCTATGACACGTATGTCAGCACTGACATGCGTAGCCATTTTCGATGACACACGGCCGCATGTGGCTGCATACCAGAGAAGTATGGGGCCGCATGCCGAGAAGGACATTTCATCCTCAGCTCCTGCACAGCCAGGTGCAGTAGCCGAGGATAAAACATTTGCTGTAGTGTAGACATTCTGTGCCAGAGGTCTGTAGGCCAAAGCATTTTTGTTATTTAAACTATAAATATCGTGAAATTATGTTTTTTTTCTCGAAGTGACATATCACCCGAGTTATGCTTGGTATTTTGGCGAATTTTGACACACCAAGCTCAAAATATTGACCATCACTGGTCTATAAGGTTCTACAGAACTTGTCACCCCTTCCCTTCTTTCCCTCACTTCTTTCCTTTTGCCCTCACTCACACTGCTTCAGCTACATTGGCCTCCTCATTGCTCTTCCAACAGGCCAGGTATGGTCCTGCCTCAGGGCCTTTGCATATGCTGTTCCCACAACCTAGAACACCTTCCCCCTTCTCTTCTGATAAATTCTGTCATCTGCCAGAGACAGGGAGAGGGAGTGAGACAGGAACACCAATCTGTTCCTGTATGTGCCCTGATCGGGGATTGAACCAGCAACCTCCATGCTTTGGGACAATACTTAACCAACCAAGCTTTCTGGCCAGGGCAGTGGAGCTCTTCTTGATCGCCCAGTCTCAAATCCCCCAGTTCCTTATAACCTCTTACACAATCATAACTAACTCCTACTTTGTGCACCAATATTTTTATTTTCTGTCTCCTCCACTGGAACATCAGCCCCAATAGGACAGGGATCTTTATCTATCTGGGTCACTCTTGTGTCCCCAACATGAGAACAGGAGACACAATAGGTGTTCAATGAATGATGGCTGAATGAAGAATGAAAAATAAAAATAACTCATGATACTCCCTAGGAATGTTAGGAAAATCTCTGTCCTTGGGGGTCTTGAGACCACAATACTCAGAAACCGGGGGAACAGTCCCCAGCATGCCGAGTCAGATGAACCCAATAAGCGGCAGCTATTAGGGGTTGCAGAAGGTCATAAGGTGCTATCTCCTACCCTGAGGCCCAACTGTCCTCAGGGACTCATAGAGCACTGGCCACAAAGCCCAAGACATTCAATCTCCACATTATTTCTTGATGGTGAAACCAAACACCAGAGAGAGTAAGCCCCTGGTTCAAGGTCATACAGCACACCCAGGTTCAAACCCGACTATGTGTGATCGAGAACCATGTTGACAGAAGTTTCAGGGTTCCACTATGGGTGACCGGTCAATTCCTGGGTGGACGGATGAATAGCAGCAGGGCAGACAATAGTACATTGCTGGCCTGAGAGACAGAACTTCCAGCCCCAGGCTCCATGGCTTGCACTGCTTCTGGCTTCTCCCCTCATTGGCTGAGTCTGGGAAGCTCGGAAAGAGTGCTGAGTCTTAGGGGTGGATGCTTCAGGGTGCCCACTCCCTCTTTGGGGTCAGAAGGCACAGAAATGGCTAAGGTCCCACAACAACTCAGACCCTGAGCCTCCTGCCTCCTAGCCAGTTAACCTGGGTGCTCCCCAGCACCCCTCAACCCCCCCCCCCCGAGTTCACTGCATTCACAAGTTCCTATTGCAGGCCCTGGGGCCACAGGAGTTGCAGTGACGCCATTGCAAGTTTTCCAGGTCTAACTAACTCACTGCCAATCTTCCAAGAGAGCGGCCCTTGGTGCCCTCCCCAGCCACACAGAAACTGGCATGCTTGGATCCTAAGTCACATCTGGGGAGTCTCGGCTATGCTTTCAAGTGCAAGATTCAGGAATTGCTTTTCTCTCTATTGTCTGGTCTCGGTTTCCCCACTTCGGACCACCTTTCCCATTTTCAAATGCCCAGGGCAGGGTCACTGTCACAGCCAACAACACCTGGCACCCCACCACCAATGCTCAAGTGTCCAAACATCTGAGAGGCCCCTTTGCTGCCCGCTGTCCCCTCCTGCCCCTAGAATGGCCGCCTGAGTCCCCGCTCGGGTGCTCGTGGGCACCTCCCCACTCACCATCCACCACATTTTGGCCGTCATATCGTAGCAGAGCTGCCATTTGACGGAGGTCTCTCCAGGTTTGCTGGACAGCGGGGCCCCGGCAACTTCCATGCTTGGATGGAGGGGGAGGGCAGCCCCACGTAGCCTTATTCAGATAGAACTGAGGGCTGGGCCAGCTGCCTGGGGTGCAGGGATCCAGCTTCCATGGCCCTGGGCAAGGGGGCTTTCTTTGGGGAGTAGGAAGAGGGTGGCTGGGACGTTCAGAGCTGGAGATCATAGGAGAGAGAGAGAAAGAAAGAGAGAGAGAGAGAGAGAGAGAGAGAGAGGAAGGGAGGGAGAGGCGGAGGAATGGAGATACGTTAATCTGAGACACACCAGGCCACCAGTCTCATGCAAGTGGCCACCCACAGCCCGAGGAAGCTGTCAAAGGCCGTGTGTGTGTGTGTGTGTGTGTGTGTGTGTGTGTGTGTGTGTGTGTGTCGGCAGTCGGTATGATCATACCAAAACATGGATATGTGACTGAGACTCTGATTGGGAATACCCTCCTCTAGCCCTGGAAGGAGTGTGGTTTGTCCCATCTCTCCCTGACACCCCCACCAAGTTGCCTCCCATCAACTCCATCAGGGAAAGCCTGGGGCTGAAACTCACCCACCACCCTATCCTAGGTGCCAGCAGGGGAAAGCACTCTGAACATTCCCTAGGGCCCTGTTAGTTCCAGGTGGGACCCTGAGCTAAACCAGTATGTTTTGATAAGTAAAAAGGTGCTGTCAGTGTGCAAAGAGAGTTGGGGCAAGGGCCCTGCATTTGCAAAGAGATGGAGTGTTGGGTTCTGGCTGTGTAATCTAGGACAAGTTGCTGTGCCTCTCTGGGCTTCATTCTACCTACCTTAAAAGTGTGCAGATAATTGCCCTGACCAGGTAGCTCAGTTGGTTAGAGCACCATCTCGATATACCAGGGTTGTGAGTTTGATCCCCTGTCAGGACACATACAGGAATCAAATAATGAGTACATGAATAGGTGGAACAACAAACCAGTGTTTCTCTCTCTTTCTCTTTTATCCCCCTCTCTCTAAAATAAAAAAAAAAATTTTAATGGCAGATAATCACCAAAAATGGTGTGGGGGTGGGGGATGAGACAGAATGCAAAGCCCATAGAAGGGGATATAATTGTCATGATTTAATTTTCTTTCTTTCCTTCTCCCAACCTCTGAGGAGAGGCAAGACAGGGGGATTCTTTTGTTTTCATAAACTAATCACTGTGAATTAATGGAGCGCTGAGTATGTGTCTAAGCTAGATGGGAAGGGGCTGGTCACTGTTCTGTGTGGGTTGGATGTCCTGGCCCCACACTGGCAGTAGGAAACACTGAAGATAGACAGCAGGAAGAACTTCCCAGAGAGAGGTTGCCATGAACTCTGAAATGGCTATGACAGATTTGGCCTCTGTTTTTGCATGTGGCCCTACAGGCTATGAACTAGGAGTAGACAGAGTAAGTGGGAGATGTTGAGCAGCAGGTGCTGGACATAAATGGGGAAATCAGGGAATGAAGACAGAGTGGCAGGTGGGCATGTGGCTGCCGCAGGCATGTCCCCTCTTCTGTGTCCCAAAACAACCAGGAGAAATCTTTCTAAAACATAATTCTGACTAGTTTCCTCCCTTGCTTGATCCCTAATGTTGACAGGGTAAAGGCCCCACTGGGCTTGGGGCTGGCTTTTCTCTCATGCCCTCTGCCTAGTACACCCTTTCTCTTCTATCACCTGGAGACTCCTATGCATCCTTTAAAACCCAACCCAACATTCCCTACCCCCCACCCCCAGAGTGAGAGAGTTAGATAGAGACAAAGGGAAACAGATACAGAGATGAAGAGACAGAGATGGAAAACAGAGAACATGAGAGAGACAGTGAGAGAGTTAGAAACAGCCATGTCCATTGTCCAGGTCACACACTCTTAACCCACCCGAGACCTTGATTATCAGCCATTTTTTCCTTGAAAAAATATGTGTGTGTAGCACACACCCTCCAAGCCACAAGCCCCATCCCTGAGCACACAGGGCTCCTGGAAGATAGGCCCCAGGTCTGAGCCCTCTCTGGGACCCCCAGTTACCTAGTACAGGACTATGCACACATTAGGCTCCAGAAATCACTGACAAAGGGCAAGCATGTGGATTAGACCCAGTTATATGAATCATCATATTAACAGCAACTGTTGATCAACCACCTACTATGTGCCAGGTGCACAATCATACCCAACCCTCCCAAGAGCCATGAGAGGTCAGTACTTCAATTGTTCCTCTTTTACAGATAGGGAAACAGGCTCAGAGACATTTAGTCAGAGGCCGAGGAAAACACAGTAAGTAGAATTCACCCTTGTTATGCAGGAGAAACAAATATTCACTCAGCTCCCCCCTCACCTCCGAGAGGTCTCAGCCCAGATGTAACTCTCTTATGGAAGCTTTCTCTGACCCCCATTTAAAATAGCTCTCCCTTCCCTCAGCATTTTCAGCTCCTCACCAGCTTTATTTTTCCTTATCACTATTATTTATTTCTTGTCTCTGTACCCCAGTGGAGTGAAGCTTTTTTCTCTCTTATTTACCATTTTGGCCTCAGTACCCAGAACAGCACCTGGCACAGAGTAGGTGCTCATTAATATATCTGTTGAATGAATGAATGAATGAATGAATAATGGGTCCAGGGTTTTGCAAACATTGGCATTTCCTGCTGACTTTCACAAAAGGCATTTAGATCTTGGCAAAGATGCAAGTCTGGTAAAGGGGGTGGGGAGGAGCAAGAAGCCAGGCATTGCTCCCATGGCCAGAGTGGGGCCACGCCTTGGCCATCTCACCCAGCTGAGGCCAACAGAGCCCAGCCCAGCGGACGCGGTTCGCCCACATGGAGGCCCCCGCCCCATAACTATAATTTGCCTCAGTACCTTGTGGTCCAGGAGACAATTACCCCACAGATGTGCGGTTGGAGTGAGGCATTCAGATGGTGGGTCAGAGCCTGGGCCTTGGCAGAAGGCAGATGTGGGAGGCAGCCTTCAAACGTGAAGGAAAGGAGGGAGAGGGAGAGAAAAAGGGAGAAGGAGAAGGGGAGAGGGAGAAGGGGAGAGAGAGGAAAGGAGAGAGAGAGAGAGAGACAGAGAAGAAATGGGCAGAGATGGAGAGATTGGCAGGAGAGGGGAACAGAGAGAGGAAGGAGAGACAGAGACATACACAAAGAAACAGAGACATTGAAAAATTACACATATAGAAGACAAGTAGAAACTAAGAGAGGGGGGGGGAGAATAAGAGAGAAGGAAGGAGGGAGAGAAAGAGAGAGACATACATTAAAACAGAGAAAAAGAGATAGAGACATGCACACAGAGATAAAGACAGACACATAGAGGGACCAAGAGATGTAAAGAGGGCGAGAGGGAGACAGAGAAGAAAGATATACACAGAGTGAGATAGAAGCAAGGAAAGACAAAGAAAAACTGAAACAGAGAAGACAGAGACACATAGAAAGAACAAGAAAGGTCAAGAGACCCAGACATACTCCTTCCAATGGTGCAGGTTGTAGGGTTTCTGGATCACACCCCCTATACTCCCACCATGAGAGGCCTGGTTTATCAGCTTCATTTTCCACTCAAGTAAACTGAGACTCCTAAGGGAATCTCAATGCCTAAACCTCTAGCAGCAGCTGAGCTGGGCCAGGGCCTGGATCTCTGTGAGGGCCCCCAGTCCCTCCCCCACTTTCCATTCCACAGTACTAAGGGAAAAGGGCCCCATTCCACTCAGTGCCTCAGTTTTCTCAGCTTTAAAATGATGAAGCTACATAGGGAAACCTCTCTCAACCTTCTGTCACTCGTAGACCACCCCCCCCCATTTTGTCCAGGTATTACTAAAATTTTTCTTTTAATTGAACCCTTTATATAAAAGGTTTGGATGAATTCAAAGGGAAAAATTCAACTACAGGCTGCTATAAGTCAAGGTCAGCTGTAAAGATAAATGCAATAAGAACCTCCTCGATCTTATCCAATTCTACCCAGAGATCAAACCTGAAGCTTCCTATCTTTGTTAAAAATATACTCAAGAATTAGAGAGGTGTCACAGACAGGTTAGGAGAACCCAAGTGCTGTGGGACAAGATCAGATGGATGCTCTAACATATGTATAATCAAAATCCTAGAAGGAGAAGAAAGAGAAGAGAGTGGAATATTTTAAGAGAGAATGGCTAACAATTTCCCAAAATTAAAGACATCAAGTCACAGATCCAAGAAGTTCAGAAAATACCAACTGGAACAAATATTGCCGCAAACACATACCCAGACATATAATATTCAAAACGCAGAAAATTAAAGAGAAAGAAAAAATTCTTGAAAGCAGCCAGTGGGGCGGGGGGAGGGGGGAGAAGAAAAGACATTTTGTAGAGCAGGGGTGCCCACATTTTTTCAGCTTGTGAGCTATTTATAAGATGACCAAATCAAAATGATCTACCTACAATAAAAATGCAAAACATAAAATTATTTCGTCTATATTATCATTATTTAAGTTACTATTATTACTATTTAATATTGTGTATTCTTCTTTCACCTTTTTCCTTCTCAGTTCTCTTTTCGGAGGAAAGTCAATGTCATAGTTTTTATGAACAGTCCATAAAAGCCGCTCCACATTTCCCTTCTTTGGAATAGCAATGGCACTCAGACAGTTGAGTCAAACGCACTTAGAATATGACATAGTGAAAAAAATCCCCTCCCATTCTGTATGAAAGTTGTAGGTTTTAGGCTTCTTAGTTGGACCAGCTATGGCACTCATTTTTATACCCTTTGTTATATTTAGTTTAAATAAATTGAAGGCTAACTATGCAGCAATGTAACTGAACAAGTTAGCGTGGTTTAACGCGCATGCGTAGGGTGTCAAAAGTTCAGATGTCAGATTGGCTAGCCTGTATGCCAATCAAAAGACAAATGTCTTTTTAATGTCATGCGATCTACCCACACTTCCTTCGCGATCAACCAGTAGATCGTGATCAACGTATTGAGCACCCCTGTGTAGGGGAACAAAGACAAGAATAACAGCAGACTTCCCTTTGGAAACTGTGCAAGCAAGGAGACAATGGAGTGACATCTTCAAAGTTCTGATAGGAATAGACTCTCAACCCAGAATTTTATGCTCTGAAAATGTTATTTGAAAATGAAAGAGAAACAAAGACTTTTTCAGCAAACAAAAACTGAGAAAAATTTGATTAGCAAGATACCCACTTTCAATAAAAGATGTAGATAAGTTACAACTCAAAGGATAAGGAAAATATACCAAGAAAACACTAATTTTAAAAAAATGTTGTAGTGAATACATTTTATCAGACAAAGCAATTGTATGTCAACGGTAATTGAAAAATTAAAGTAAAAATATCAGACAGAGCAGACCTTACGGCAAGTAACATAGGATGATAAAGGGGTCAGTCAGTTCACTGACCGTGAATGCATATGCATCTAATCACTGCAATCCAATCAAATATACAATCAAAATACACAAATCTGACACTGATAGAGCTTAAAAGAGAAACTAGCAAATCTGCAGTTATAGTGGAAGACTTCAAGACTATTCTCAGCAATTGATGAAAAAAAAAAATGGAAAATTTGTGAGGTTATAGAAGACCTAAACAACACTACAGGCCAACTTGGAATGACATTTATAGAACACTCCATCCAACAGGAGAGTATGCTTTTTTTAAGTTACCAAGATAGACAATACTCTTTAGTCATATTCACCAAGATAGGCCATAAAAAGAAACTTAATACATTTAAGAAAATGCAAATCATCCAAATTATGTTCTCTGACCATAACAAAATTAAACAAGATATTTAATTACAAAAGGATACATGGAAAAAAATATCTCCAAATATTTGGAAATTAAACAACAAACTTTGTAATAACCTAGATCAAAAAAGAAATCTTTAAGAGATCTGAGAAAATACTTTTAATTCAATGAAAATGAAAATGGCAACATATCAAACTTTGTGAGATGCAGCTAAAAACAGTGCTTAGGAGGAAAACTATAACTTTTAGTATCATTTATATTATTTTTTATATAAATGCTTATATTATAGCATTTTATATTTATATTGTATATAATATACATGCTTAATTGTAAATTATGTGAATGTACTTTAATGCTGCTGAGCTAGTCACCTAAAAAGAGTTAAAATGATAAATTTTGTATTTCATATATTTTACCACAATAGATAACACAAGGGGGGAAGAAACAGACCATAAGAGTGACATTATCACCTTTACCAGACTCTATTGGTTAGAGCAAGTCACAGGTCTCGCCCCCACTCAAGGGTGTGGGCTGACCCAAGGGTGGTGTTGAGCATATATCCTGATAGTTGGCAGTCCACAGCGTTCTTCTCTGTGCCCCACAAACTTCCCAGCTCAGAACCATCTCTCTGAGCCTCAAGCCCCACATGTTCTGCCCATCAGGTTTCCAGCTGAATTTCATCCTCCTACAATCGCATAACTTGACTCTTGTTTACGCCCTTCTTGTTGGCAGGAGTGACCTCCTCTGTCCCTTGACCTTCATCCTTACTCTTCTATTCCCCACCCAAATGCTACCTTCTTCTGGAAACCTTCCATGACCACCAGAGGACTCCCTTGCATGGCCTGGGTTTGCTCAGGCAAATCCCTTCCCCTCTTTTAGCCTCAAATTTCCCATCTGTAGAGTAGGTCCAATGACACCCTCTTTGCAACTTTGGTGTGAGATTTAATGTGATGTCAGATGTCTCCAAGCCAGGGCTCTGAGCATGAGACTTTTCATTAGACTTATACTGAGCACCTGCTCTATGCCAGGTCCTATACTGAGCTCTGGGGAACATAGCAGAACCAAGGCAGACCCCAATCCTGCCCTTGGGAAGCCCACAGTATGCTGGAGGAGATAAACAGTAAATAATTATATATGTGTGTATTTAAATGATAAAGAAGGCAGACTCTGGGGGAATTCTGGAGGGCTCTGGTCTCATCTAAACCCACCCTTGCTTGCCTAAAATCCAGCACAAGCTTCTTCTTTTTATAGTCTCTCCTGTATCATGTTCTCCACACAGAAGCTAGGGGGAGACTTAAAAACACAGATGTGATTTCTGACATCTACCCCACATAAAACTCTCCCATGGCTCTTTATTACCTTTGGGATAGAGATCAATATCTTCACTTGGTCTTCTGGGCATGTGACACCTTCATAGTTAGCTCCCTGCTAACTTCTCCAGTGAGTGAGAAGGAGGTGAGAACAGGTTTACAGGTGAGTTTCTGAAGGAAGTGGGTACCAGGCAAAGGGCCTAGCCCATGCAAAGACCCCGGGGCAGCATCATGCCTAGCTTATGGAAGGAACAGCAAGGAGGCCCATAAAGCTGGAGCAGACTGAGTGAGGGGGAGTAAGGGAGGAGATGAAGGCCATGAGAAGATGAGGCAGGTGACATCACACAGGGCCCTGTGGGTAGAGGGGAGGACTTAGTCTTTTACCCCCAGGGAGATAGGCACCCTGAAGCAGTGTGGGCCAAGGGGCAGGGGAGGTTGCTGACATGTGCCCTCTGGTAGCTGCTTTGGGGAGATGCACTAAAGTGGTGCAAAGAGAGGAGCCTGGGGTCCAGAAGGGAGGATTGCACTGATGTAGGTGGGAGATGATGGGGCTGCAGCAGGTGGAGGCAGAGGAGTAGGAAGAAGTGGGCAGATCCAGAGTAGAATGTTGAAGGCAGTGGCAACAGGACTTGCTAATAGATTGGATAGGGAGTGAACAAGAAAGAAAGGTGCTGTTTGGCTCCAGCACCTGGAAGGATAGGACAGTCATCTGCTGAGATAAAGATGATGTGGAGGAGCAGGATTGGGGACCAGGAACAGTTTCAATCTGAGTAACATCTGCTTGGAGATGTTAGGTGGGTTGGTAGATTCAGGCAGGGCTCACTGGAGGCTTCGATGGGGGGTAGACAGGCAGAGAAAGATTAAGCCCTTATCCCCATGGGCAGGCTGAGGGTCTGGGGTTCCTTCTGGACCCTGGCCCTACAACTGCCTATGCACCCATCCACCCACCAACACAACTAGCAGCCCTTGGGCCAGACCCTGGAGCTGTCCACGCCCCCCGGTGCTGAAACTCCGGCTCTCTGCTGCAGCCTGGAGTCCCAGCTGGTGGGAGTGAGCACTCAAACGTATCCCGGACTTCACCCAGGACGACAAAGCTACTCAGTGCCGTTACTCTGTGCTGGCTTCTATGCCTCGCATTCCCAGTCTGCATTGCACTGACCTCCCCAAAGGGAGGCAGGTATGTTTCTAAGTTAGTTCCGAACTCTCTTCTCTATAGGGAAGTTTGGAACCGACTTACAACTTACTGCTTCTTTAAGGAGCACTGAATGTGTCACTCCTGTCATCACAATCACCCAGGCTCTGAAGTCAAGCCTAATTTCAGACTGTGGGTTTGCTGATGGACTCATAAATATGTAGATCACCCTCACATCCAACTTGCTCTGGTAGGTTCAGTAAATGGGGCAAAGAAAAGGCAGGGCTGGGGCCAGGGCTCTGGGGGGGGGGAAAGTGGTCAAGGAATCTTGAATATTTTGGTCCCTGATCTGTCTCCAATACCTACCACAGTGCCTGGCACATGGCAGGCAGGCACTCAATAAATGCTTGTTCCTACTTAAATTCAGTAGGAGTGATGTCTAATATTTACTTTATGATTTTTAAAGAGTTCTTATTCTGCTTTATCAAAATATATGATAATAACAAGGCTGTTATCCTGTGTGCACTAATTAACCTTCCTGGATCATTCAACTGACAGTTCATACTCTCATGAGTCCCATTTTACATATGAGGAGACTGAGGCTTGGAGAGAAAACAAGGTTGCTCAAGGGCATGCAAACCTTGAATTGCTCAACAAAGATTGAGAACCCAGAGGGCATGTCAGTCTCTGTCCTCCAAGGCCTCATGTCTAATTTCAATCTCAGTTTGACCACCACATACCCTGCTTCCACCCTCTGTGCAGCCTTGAGTCCAACCAGGCTGAAGGCCTCCTGTTCCCAGATTAGGACCTGGATAATTCCTACCTCTATATCTTGGCTAGTACTGTTCCCTGTGCCTGAAGGATCATGTGTGCCTCTATCCCAACTTAGCATCTCGGGAACTCTGGGACTTGGGGAGGAGGAAGGAGTGTGTTCAGACTACATTCAATCTGGCGAGAGAAGGGGAGAGAAGGGAGGTGAGGAAGTATTTAAGGGACAAGCTAAGAAATTTGCTTTTTTGTGTCCCAGGTGAGAGACGTCCCCTCATAACCTCATCCAGTTACACAGCAGGTGGCACATGCTGGGTGCTCAATAAATGATTGAGGTATTCAAATGAAGGCTGCAATACTAAATGAAGGCATGAGCCTCTGCTGGCCCCTGCTGGTGGTCAGGGGGGAAGCCTCTGGAAAGTACATTTTTACTTTTCAAAGTGATTATTCTGACACTTTGGAAGCTTATGCTGTAACTCCCATAACAACCCTCAGAAGCTTGTGCCCTATTAGCCTCGTTTTTCAGAAGAGGGGTGGGGTGGGGAGACTGAGCTGCAGAGAGATCAGCCACTGGTTTGATGAATATCATAACCGGGATTCAGATCCTGGGAACTCGGCCTCCAGACTTAACTACTGTGCTTTTAGGACATTTAGTAAACAGTGACTATGTATGGACTTGGGAATAGAAAAGTAAATAAGACACAGAAGGCACTGATGGCATGCTATTTAGTTACTATAGCTTCATAATGTGTCTTAGTATTTTATAGAGTAGTATGGCATAGAGGTTAAGTGGGCAGGTTCTGTGGTCAGCCAGCTAACCTCTCTGTATTTTCCCATCTGTGAGCTAGATCCTACCTCCTAGGACTGATGGGGTGATTAAATGAGACACGACACACTGGAAACTGTGACTGGCACATAGTACATGTTCAAGAAACAACCATTCATTTTGGCCCATTCAGTTTTGTTCTCCCTTATCTAATAATCCTCATGAATTTGGGAACCAGTTTGTCCAGTTTTGTAGAAAGTACTGTGGGGATCTGAGCTGGAAAGAAATTCAAGGTTCATCCAGAAGAAAACTGACCCTTTAAAATTGTGAGTTGCCCTGGGTACTGTTGACCAGTTCACTTTTTGTTTTATGTGTTTCTACAAAATGTTACCATGTTCTCCAGGTTTTCCTGAGGCATATTCCAGGTTTATAGTTTTTGTCATTGTAGCTGATGAGGTTTTGCTAATGTGTTGGTTATCATTGCTACATAATGAATTACCTTAAAACTGCAGGCTTAAATAATTTATCTCATATTCCTGTGAGTCAGGAATCTGGTAGTACTTAGCTTAGTTCTCTTCTTCAGGGTCCCTGAGAGGCTGCAATCAAGGTGTTAGCTGGGCTGGCCTCATCTGAAAGCCCGAATGGGGAAGGGTCTACTTCCAAGCTCATGTGGTTGTTGACAGGACTCAGTTCTTGGCTGGCTATTGACTCTTGCCACATGGGTATCTCCGCAGGGCAGTGGGGTAGTTGTGATAAATGTAGGTACTTTGCCCCAAATGTCTTTCATACCTGCATTTTCCATCCATCCTTTGAAAATGAAAATGTATTTAAAATGAATTAATTTCCTGAATAATACCTGAATATATTCACCTTGTAAGGATTGCATCTAAGGCTCAACTCTGCTTCATCTGTGCCCCCAGTTTCTCACTCCCCAAAGCTACCACCTTCATCATTCTGGTGAATATACTTCTAGTCCTTCCTTCTCATTCTTATAATCATATACATGACCCCAGAGAGAATGTACACCTTTTTGAAAAATACACACAAACACTCCTCATGGATTATTTCCTACTGTATTTTCCTGCATCTCTCATTTTCATCTTACAGTGTGACGTAGAGATGATTTCACTCTCTAACAGCCACATGGGATTGCACAGTGAGAGTGCTCCCTGTGGGGGACACCCTCCAAGGTGACCCCAAATGTCCCTACCTTCTGGTATTCATTCCTGTGTGTGATTCCCTAGAGTGGCTGCTAGGGGGATGAGATTGCTTTTGGGGTGATGGAACAACCTAAATTTAGATAGAGATGATGGCTGTACAATCTTATGAATGTATAGAATGCTACTGAATTGTACACTTGAAAATGGTAAAAATGGTAAATTTTAGGTTATATAAATTTTACCCCATTAAAAAAAATGTGTATAGTACTGTTTCCTCTCCTGGGCTGCCTCTGTGAGGGCAGAAACCAAAGCTATCTGGTCACTAATGTGTCTGTGGTGGCCAACAAAGAGACAGATGAGCAAGCAGTAGGTGTTCAAGAAATATTTGTGGACTGAATAAATGAATGAATATGGGAACCAAGAAACATAAGCACCTGCATTTCCTGTGAAAGAACACTCCATTTCTTCACATTCTGGGTCAATGAGATGAAATCTTGGCTACAGGAATTTTGGACTTGCCTTCTCAGAATATCTCCTCCCGCATCTCCTAACTCTAAATCTGGATTTTTCTCAAGAACGGGAACTCAGTGAGGCCAGATATACTTGGTCTTTATCAACGTGAAAGGGCAAATAAGGGAGGACTGTCCTTTAGCAAGTAAAACTTTTATTAAATAAATTTTCAGTTATTCCAGACCAAAGAGAGGCATTTTGGACATAAAGATGATGCTTGCAGCTTCTCACCTGAAACACGCCACAGTGACAAAGACCTCTCCAGCCATGAAATTCATCAACCCAGAGTTTCTTCTAAGTCCTTTTCTTGTCTTTCATGTGTGTGTGTGTGTGTGTAAGTTTGTTTCCAAAAGTCAGTTTGCAAGTTGAAACTTCATGAAATTACTAGTAGCAGAAATAAAGTACATTGTACAAATCATGTACATCTTCAGTGTGGGGTATAAAAATGGTATTTACAGCCAGTAAACATGGACCAGAAGGGCACACGCCACTGCACGCCAGGCCTGGCGGGAGCTTGGTGGGCGCCAGAGACACAGACGAGGCCTCCTCTCGGCCCCTAAGCACACGCTTGCACACGCAGACGCACAGGACACAGGCACACTAGAGAATGTCTTGAAACAATTATCAAACTCTGGAATATTGAAACAAGTTGGTCAGAAGATTTTTTTTTCTTTTCCTTTTTTTTTTCCTATGTGTTTTTCTTTTTTTTTTTTCCTGGTTCAGTCAACACATTTTGGTAGAAACAAATGGGAATGCTGTTTGTTTTTTTTTCAAAAATTATTTTTCTTGAGCTTCTTAAGTTCTCTGGCACCTTGTTTGGCATTAGGCCCCACTGGACGACCAAATGAACTTGATTCTGTGCTTCAAGGTGGGTTTTCACGGTTTGGGTAGGTATACAGAGGCACCCCACATGATCTCCCTCCCAGCCCCAGCTAGGAAACAAAAATCCATGGTTGTTTGATCCCCCCACCCCATTTTCTTTTCTATTATTCTTTGTACCTGCTCAGAAAGATCAAAATTAAAAAAAAAATTCTTTGAAGAGGTATCTTCGGCAAAGGGGTGCTTGGCCAGTGCAGGTTGGGCTTGTCCAACGAGCGTGGCGATCTTGGTTATGAGATCGTGAATTCCAGGCTGGTGATCTGAAGGCAGGGAGGACTAGCTGCCTGCCCTTGGGAGGGGGCAAGAGGAGTGGGGGCTCCACAGACCCCATCTACCCCCAACGGAAAGCTAAGGGCTATTGGTCACATGAGTAAGGCTATGATGGGGGAGGGGGAAGGGCTGAGGGAGGAGGCCGGGGAGTCTCTTTTGTGCTGGGGAAGGTAGGGCCCTGGGACAAGGAAGGGGGTTAAGGGGTCCCGGAAGCTGCAGCTAGGACCAGGAACACTCAAGCCGGCTGAACTCATAGGCCCAAGAGAATCATCGGTGTCAGCGGCCCAAAGTCCTGGAGGTATATCGGTTGGCTGATGACTCCCAGTGCTTCCTCCGGCATTCTGGTATGACATGACAGCCGGGAGGTGGGGAGACACTGGGCTGCCCGGCCAGCCTCAGCCCTTCTTATGTCCCTGCTGAGTGACCAGCCTAAGGTCACCTTCTCTTGGATGGAAGGAAGTCAGAAAAGTTTGGTCCCATGATCTATACTCAAAAAATATATATATACTGTCTATAGCTCTCTATATATATATGCATATATATATATAGGAAAAGTTGTGATTTCGTTTGGGGAAGCCACCAAAGTTGTGGGGGGAAGTGAGAAAATCTCCCAGGAGGAAGCAGTGAACTCCTCAGCCCCAACTCAGGAACTCCCACTCCGTCCCCTTCAGTAGCAATTCACATTTTGGGAAGGAGGCTAAGGGGAGACAGGAGAGGAGAGGGAGGGCTGGTGTCCAAACTCAGGTGTAATTTACGGAAAAGTCCTGGATCAGTTGGAAGCGGGGAAACCCTCCTGGGGTGGAAGGCCCCTCACCTGGCGGAGAAGGGAGGGGCGTTAGGGAGCTCTGAGCCAGGGCACACAGGCAGACGACCTCACCTCCCATCTGCCCCCTTACCCTGGCCAGGCTGGGGTCTGGGACTGCAAGGCCTCTAATATTTTTAGAAAGAGTCCATTTTGGGGTCTGGAGGCCAATAAACCTGGCTTGGAACAGATTTAGGGTCTCCAAGCCTGTGTCCTTATCTGGCAGTTGGGGATAAACATTCCTGTTTGTGTCTCCTCTTGCCGGCTGCCTGCCACTGAAGCTCCAGGAAGGTAGTTCCTCTCCCCACACACCCACCAGTTTGTGTGCATTCGCAGCTATGTCCCCAAGCCCTGGAAACAGTGCCCAGCACATAGTAGATGCTCAGGAAGGATGTGCTATCCAGGCGTGTGAGCTGGTTTCCAAACATGGCAGGTTTTCAAACATGCACTCCAAGATTCAGGACTCTGACCACACACCGTCAAATCTGTGGGTGCTGAACTGACAGGGTCTGAAAGGTACCACCATCCCCTAACTGAGCACCTACTTTGCACCAGACCCCAGGCGAGGTTCTCTGATGACGACTGCAATAGTGATTAAAGACAAAAAAACAAACAAACAAAAGGAATTATCGAGAACCTTACAGGTGGTGGGTCCTGAACACAATGGGGAAAACACTGCATCACCTGTGTGAGTCCCCCAACTGTCTCTGGGGAAGGTGACTTTTATGAGCACGTTTCACAGATGAGGCCCATGGAAGCTGGAGGTCAGCAGTTAGTTTCCTTATTGGTCCCTAAAGCTCACTATTCATTCCCTGAAGAAGGTGGTTAGTTGATAAAGTGGTTCACTCTGATGGCAAAATACACTCTTGGGGATTTGTTTGTTGGGGGAGTGGGACATTTTTTCTGGCATGCTGCTGGGCAAGGCAAAATCCCACTTTCCCATCAATTCATTAGGTATGAATTATACCAAATAAGGGAGCTTTTAGAGGGGCCCAGCTGGAAGAATAACAGGACAGGACAGAAGCCTGTCCCTAGAACATTCCCCACCCCAGACAGAACCTGGCCTCTCAGGCAAATTTCTGCTCATCCTTAAAAGCCTTCTGAAAGAATTCCCTAACCACCATGGGTGAGCACTGGTTTCTCCCACCTTCCCACCCCAATCCTGCCCTCCCATCCATGACAGAAATTGGGGGTGTCTTCATCCAACTCTGTCCCTACCAATCCAACCTGGGGGTCCTGTAGCCTCCTGCAGCAACCTCACCCTGCTCCCCCTTCCCCTGATCTGGCCTGGAGAGGGTTGGAGACTCGGGAGGAGCACAGACAACACTAGGCAGGGCAGGGTTGGGGTGGTCAGGCCGCCTGGCGGCTCACCTGGGCCAAGCCCACAGCCTCTGGGTGGCTGTGGGCGTGGTCAGTAGGGGTGTCCTGGGTCTTTGGGCCGCTTCAGCTGCACTTTCAGCCTCTTCATGCCGATCTGAAAGCCATTCATGGCCTGGATGGCAGTCTGCGCGCTGGCCGGGTTGTCAAAGCTCACGAAGCCTGCAGAGACCAGGGTGGAGCCATGATGGTGGGCAATATGGGCATCATCCAATCGGCTTCCTGGCTCACGGGGCCCCAGGGGCAGGATGTGCACTCACAAGGGCAGAGAGACCACAGGCATGGCAGGGCTTTCCAGAGAACACACAGCAACCCTGGCCTGGTTCTGACAACCCTGGACTTGCATATCTCTGGGGACAGGGCATTCACTCCTTACCTGGGTTCTGCTCTGCTGAGACTTCCTATCTAGAGTTGCAGACAGGTAGGACCTCTGGAGGTCCCAGGAGGGCCACTTTCTCTCTCCCACCACGATGCCTGCCTCCTTCTAGCAACCTTTGCCTCCTCTGAGCCCTCTATCTACCCGACTATCTTTGTGTGGTATGTCTTCATCTCTTCTCTGCCTCTTTTTCCATCTCTCCCTCGCTCCATCTTTCTTTTCTCTCTCCCTCTCTCTCTTTATCTCTGTCAATCTCTCTACTCCTAGTCTCCCCTGAGACCATCAGAAACATTTAAGCTTTCCCCTCCTTAAACTGTTACCACCCAAACTCCCTCCTCCTGCCACCTCAAGGCCACCTGGCCCTACCCCTTACCTCTCAGTCCTCACAGGCTTTGCAGGGGACTGTGTGGAGGCTACAGGGGTAGAGGCCCTCCAGGGGGAGGGGACCACATGTGCAAGCATTTGGAATTGGGTTCACCTAAGCTCTGTGTGTGAGAGGCCAAGTCGGGGGTCAAGCAGAGAGTTGAGGATCAGGGTTGAAGGGTGTTGCTGAGCTCCATCCATGAAGAGCCATGGGGGAATTTAAAGCTGGGGGGTTGATATCATATTTTTCTCCTCTAATTACCCCCCTTATATAGATAAGCAAACTGACACTCAGAGAATCCATATGACCCCCTGATTGTTGAAAGTGATTGAGTAGGTTTTCCTCCAGAAATTTCCCCTTCCTCCTAGAAGCAGGATACAGAAGAGTGGGCCTGGGCACTGGTGGGAGTCCCTTACTTGCTGTGTGACTTCAAGTGTGTCACTTGACCATTCTGTTCCTTTCTTTCTTCCCTCAGCAAAATGATAGTGAGTACATACGGAAGGGACTTAATAAACAGTCAAGAGTTATCCTTTCAAAGGAATAAAGTGGGGTTAATAGTCTAGATTTTGTAGTAAGACTGGTTCCAATCTAGGTTCTATCTCTTTGCTGCTGTGTGACTTTCAACAGTGTCAGTGCCACCCTGAACCCCAATTGCCTCTGTTTCTGGGGACAAAGAAGTTCTCCCAAGGTTCACAAGGCCCTGTAGGACCTCTCCCTATTTGCCATGTGCCTTTACCTCCTCTCTGTCTCCCCATCACTCACTCTGTTCCATTCACATGGGCTTCCTTGCTGTTTTTCCAACAATATATGGCCCAGCCTCAGGGCCTTTGCACATGCTGTTCTCTCTTTTTAGATTACTTTTCCTGCAGATTTCCCTATGCTGGCTCATCATCAGTCAGGTCTATTTTTCTTCATACCATTTATAATTCCCTGGCCTATAACCTATGTTTCTTTATTTCCATCTCCTCCCCTTAAATCTGTACTTTTCAATTCAGTAGCAACTGGCTACAATGGTTATCCAAATTTAAATTAATTAAAATAAATAAAATTTAAAAGTCTTTTGGTCACACTGGCCACATTTCAAGTGCTTGGTAGTCCCACTGTAGAAACATTTTCATCATCAGAGAAAGTTCTGTCAGACGGCACAGGTGGACTGAGAGCTTTCTGAGGACAGGGGTTTGTTGGCTTCCTTCACTGCTATATGTCCAGCACCAAGTAGAGTTCTAGCACACAGCAGAGACACAATATATCTACTTGTGGAATGAGTGAATGAATGATGAGTCTTAGAAAGAATGTGTGGCAAGTGTCTGGCACACTTGATGCTTAATAAGTGCTCACTCTGATTATGAATATGATCCTTTTTTAAAAATCTTTTTGGTGATTCTTTTGGACCAGGCCTATCTCATGACTGACCAACCCCTTTCACCCATGACCAGCAGGAAGGGGCACCCTTCACATGTACTCACCAAAACATTTGCTCTGGTTGGTGGCCCGATCCATAAACACCTTGGAGGAGATGATATTGCCGAAGGGCAGGAACATCTGCGTCAGCTCCGTGTCTCCAAACTCCTGGGGGAGGTGGTAGATAAACAGGTTACAGCCTTCGGGACCTGCAGGTGGGGGAGAGAAAGACATAAAGCCCCCAAGGAGAGGAGGCGGACCGCTCCCCTCCTGTGGGAGAGGTGGGTCCAGACCCACACCTGGCACCTCCAGCTATCAGGAGAGGAGTGCCCTATGATATCCAGAAAGAAGGGGTATGGAATGGAGGGGAAAGGAAGCAAGGCACTCTGAACCCTGGTCTACATAATCCCATAGGTAGATACTCCAACCTCTGATGATACTCAGGCCCCAGATAATTTACAAAATTAACACGATCTTTACTCCTCCCCTCAAACCAAGATAAATACCGGGAAATCCAAACTCCCAGAAAATTCCTAAACTTCAAACTCCAGAAAAGTCAGGTTAACTAGGTATGAGGTATATGGAAACTATAATCTATCTTTGTGATTACTGTTTAAGTCTAAAATTGGTTCTAACATAAAATGTTTGTTTTTTTTTTTAAAGGTTCAAAGAGGTCCTGGCCAGTGGCTCAGTTGAATAGAACATTGGCCTGGGGTATGGACGTCCCGGGTTCAATTATAGTCAGGGCACACAGAGGAAGTGACCATCTGCTTCTTCCCCTCTGTTCCTCTCCCCCTTTCCCTCTCTCCCTCCTGCAGCCTGTGGCTTGACTGGTTTGAGTGTGGCCCCAGGCACTGAGGACAGCTCTGTTGGAGCACATCAGCCTCAGGTGCTAAAAAATAGCTCAGTACTCCAACATCAGCCCCAGATGGAGTTGCTGGGTAGATTCTGGTCAGGGTGCATGCAAGAATATGCTTCAGTATCTCCCCTCCTCTCATCTTAAAAAGAAAAAGTCTGATGATCACAGAATAAAACAAGACAAGTAATTCTCTGGTCCCAAACCCCAAATATTCAGACATATTTTCCAAAAGGCTTGAATAATCCTCCTAACTTTAGATAATTTTCAAAACTCAGGCGATGCAAAAATAAAATCAAGTAAAATTAAAAGAAAATTCGTCAGTATTGAGCCCCAGACATCCTGAAACCATGGATAATTTTAAAATGGTAGATTATACCAACCAGAAATAATAACATGACTAACTCTCAAAATATCCCTTCCTGATATAATCCCCAGTGCATGGTTTATATACAAACTGTAAATAATACCATTTAAAAATCTGATTAACTGGTGAACACAAAATACAATATACAGATGATGTATCACAGAATTGTTCATCTGAAACCTATATAATTTTATTAACCAATGTGACCCTAATAAATTCAATACAAAATAAAATAAATAACAAAATAATAAAAACCTGTTTATCTGAAGCCAAGAACAGTTCCCAAACCATCACTCATGTTCCCCAAAACAAAGGTAATGGTCAAACCATCAGGAATTGCTCCCACCCTTGCAATGAATATTCTCCACCTCAGAATTTACAAAGTTCACAATTACACCTGCCCCCCCCTTACCTTTCTGATTAGGACTATAGTTGTTATAACACTTGTATTTTTTTTTAATGTTTTTATTTATTTTATTTTTTTACAGGGACAGAGAGAGTCAGAGAGAGGGGGATAGATAGGGACAGACAGACAGGAATGGAGAGAGGTGAGAAGCATCAATCATTAGTTTTTCGTTGCCGTTGCGACACTATAGTTGTTCATTGATTGCTTTCTCACATGTGCCTTGACCGCGGGCCTTCAGCAGACCGAGCCACCCCATGCTGGAGCCAGTGACCTTGGGTCCAAGCTGGCGAGCTTTTGCTCAAGCCAGATGGGCCCACGCTCAAGCTGGCGACCTCGGGGTCTCAAACCTGGGTCTTCCGCATCCCAGTCTGATGCTCTATCCACTGCGCCACCGCTTGGTCAGGCATTATAACACTTGTTTTTAAATGCAAGTGTGGCCTGCCTGACCTGTGGTGGCGCAGTGGATAAAGCGTCGACCTGGGAACACTGAGGTCACCAGTTCAAAACCCTGCACTGGCCTGGTCAAGGCACATATGGCAGTTGATGCTTCCAGCTCCTCCCCCCTTTCTCTCTCTCTCTCTCACTCTGTGTCTCCTCTGTAAAATGAATTAAAAAAAAAATTAAAAAAAAAATGCAAGTGTGGCCTGATCTGTCATGGCACAGTGGATGAAGCATCAACCTGGAGTGCTGAGGTCGCTGGTTCAAAACACCGTGCTTGCTGGGTCAAGGCACATATGAGAAGCAACTACTACGAATTGATGCTTCCCGCTTCTACCCCCCCCCCTTTCTAAAATCAATAAAGAAAATCTTTAAAACAAAATAAAACGCAAGTGTGTTCTAATGTGATTGATATGTTACAGAACAATTTTGAGCATGAAACAAATTCTATGTTTGCTTATGGGCTATCTCATATCCAGGATACACTAGGTGGATGAATACAGAAAACGTGGACCCCGCTGAACCAAGCCTCATAAGAAAACAAAACTCCTGCTCACACACAAGGCTTGAACATCTAGCAACTTCCTCAGTTCCTCAAGTGTGTTATGAGCCACATCTGTTCCCATTCAGGGTTACAACTTTCTGGCTGATTTTGAACAAACCTGCTTCCACTATTTTACTGTAACCCATATGCAGCAACTCTCCCAATGTCACTCAACATACACATCTTAGCTCTTTTCCAAGATAAAGTGTCATATTTATTGTAGTATCCACCTATTTCCTAGCCACCTAACATTGATAAAACTGCACCGTTTTTATTAGGCTTCTATCTTTTTTTCTATTTCTTTTTTGACGTTTGTGGGCCAGTCTCTGAGCTTTCCTAGTCATACCCACCTTCCCGCCTCCACTACCTGGGTTAAAGACAGAAGGGCCTCCCCCGTGATGAGCACTTATTATGTGTCAGGTACCGCCACTTATTACTTCCCAGTAACGCCTCTAGGCAGAGATAGTTGCCTGTGTTACAGATGAGAAACTGAGGCACAGGGCAGTGACGTGTCTTCCTTTTGTCACAAGTCAGAACTGGGTGGGTCTGAATTTCAGTTTTGCAACTCCAGAATCTAACTCTTGCATACCTCGACTTTACTAGGAAGGCCTCAGTTTACCCGAAATACCCCCTCACCCCATCCCCAACCTCAAAACAAGTTTCCTCTCCAGAAATTTAGAGAATCGTTCAGTTTTGGGGAGGGCCCCTCTATGCCTACGGGGTCGGGCTAGCATGTCTCCCACTTTCCGGAAGCGGTAACTGAGGCTCAGACAGGGAAATTCACTTGCCCCCAAACACCTAGGGGCTGCGTCAGGGTTTGAACCCCTGGGCCGCGTTCTTAGCCGCGCGGTTCCCAGAGACCTGGCCAGGTGTGGGTTCTGGAGGTGGAGGGGGCAGTCACAGGGCGGGGCTGGCGCCCAGGGGAGGTTGAGGCCCCCTCACCTTCTCGCTGCTGCTGCTGCAGGAGGGGCGGCGGTTGTGGGACGCTGTGCGCGATGGGCGCGATGGCCGCACTGGGGTACATGGCTGTGGAGACCCGGAGCGGAAGCGGGCGTGAGGCCGGTGAGCGCTCGGTGTTAGGCCGGTGGGCGCCCGGCGTGAGCCAAACGGGACTGATTCGAGGAGCTGGGCCAAGGATGAGGGCGGGGCCAAACCGGGTCTTGGGATGTAGGAGGGGCGTGGCCACAACGAAGAATCGGCAGAACGGTGGGGCCAACGCCTCAGGAAAGAGGGGCGGGGCCAGGACTTGGGTGTGGGGCCAGAGTTTGAGGGGCGGGCCGTGAGTTAAGGGAGGAGCCAAGGCAGGCCTTAGGAAGAGCCAGAGATGGGGTGGGACCTTGGTAGAGGCAGGCGGGACGTGAAGGGAGGGACCAGACGCAGAAGAGAGGGGACTGGGCCACAAGTAGAAAGCCTGGCTAGAAAAGAAAGATACGGGTCCTGGGGGCGGGGCTTATTAAGGGGTGGGACCACTTGCGGGGCGGGCCCGACTGCCTCCCTACCTGTGTACTGCTGGATTCCGGAGAAGGCAGGATGGAGGGTCTCAGCCATGGTCGGGCTCTGAGCTGCGGGCAGACGGACAGGATGAATGGAACGGGGGCATCACAAGATTTCTGTCCATCCCCAATTCTTAAGAAGCGGAAGGCGCCTGACCAGGCGGTGGCGCAGTGAATAGAGCGTCGGACTGGTACGCGGAGAACCCAGGTTCTAAGCCTCGAGGTCGCTGGCTTGAGCACGGGCTCACCAGCTTGAGCTCAAGGTTGCTGGTTTGAGTCCAAAGTCTCTGACTTGACCAAAGGGTCACTCGCTCTGCTGCAGCCGCCCCCCCCCAAGGCACATATGAGAAAGCAATTAATGAACAACTAAGGAGACTAAGGAGCCGCAACGAAAAGAATTGATGCTTCTCATGTCCCTCCCTTCATGCCTGTCTGTCTCTCTCTCTGTCTCTGTCATTAAAAAGAAAGAAGAAGCGGAAGAAGAGCAAAAGACATCTGTCTTAGCTTCACTTCTGCGTAAACGGTTTACAGGCATGATTCTCATTTTACAGGTGGGGAAACTGAGGTTCAAAGAGGTGAAGTAACTGGCACAGGGTCATTCAAGAAATGGCAGAAGCTGAACTGGAATCTGGGTTTCTTGGACTCCAAAGAGGTTGAAACATCACCTCCATTTCTCTTTCCCCATCCTGGACCCCTTGCTCCTTCCCCTTATTTTATAGATTCTCCAGGACTCTACACCTCTGCTCAGACCACCACTCACTCCCATCCCTTCCCCACTTTTGCTCCCCTCACTTCAGTCATCAAACACCCTGTGAACCCTCTATGTGGCTGTGACATTCTGACTGCCTAGTGGAGAAGGTAAGAGAGGTCACCAGAGCTGGTGAATTGAGAAAATTCAGCCAAAAGATTCTGCTCAAATGGAGAGAGGTTGCCAGAGGATGGAATGGTGTGGGGAGATGACTGTAATTTGTTGCACGAACAAATTACTTTGTAGAACAGCTCTGTATCTTGACTCTTGTGTTTGATTGTTGTGGTGATTACACGAATCTATATACCTGTGGTTAAACGGTATAGAAACACACACACACACACACACACATAAAGTGAATGTAAAAATTGGCGAAATCTGAATAAGCTCTCCTACTCCAGTTGAGTTCACTGTACATACCAGTATCAGTTTTCTGGTTTTGACAGTGTCCTATGATTATGTAAGATGTTGGCATTGGGGGGAGCTGGGTAAGGGGTACACAGGACTTCTCTGTATTATTTTGGCAACTCCCTATGAGCCTCTAATCATTTCAAAATGAAAATAAACATAAATTCTCCTCAACGGTGGGAACAGAGATGACTTACTTCACTTCAGCATGGTGTTGGAAGATGTTTGTTTTAAAATCATGGTCTAGGGTAGGGAAAGGTGGGAATGCTACTTCATGAGGGCAGAGCCCAGCCCCAAACAGTGCATGGTCAATACTGAGTGAATGAATGAATGAATGTGGGTACTGATATCTTCTCAAATAGTAATGATAAATAATTAAGATAGATGGTGCCATTCTTGGTGCTAGGTGACATGTTAAGCATTTAAATTCTGATTTCATTGTCAACACAACCTCATGAGATGACTGATGTTACCTACCTATTTCACAGATGAGCAAACTGAAACTCAGAGACTTAGAGGAATCACCCAGGCCCAGGGCCACTAAACTTGAACATGACCCAGAAATGTCTGGATACAAAGTTCCTATGTTTAACATTTTTCTCAGTGTTCACAGCACTTATCAGCTCAGCTGAGACTCCCTTTGTTGTGACCCTCTGTTCTGTGACACCAAGACATAGGAAATTATGTTTGTCCTAAAGACACTGTCCCTGCCCCCTGACACTTTCCTAGGCCTAGAGGAGCCATCTGAGTTACCTGGGTAGGGCATGAGGCCATTGGCATATACTGTCTCTAGGGCAGGGTGCCCACCAGGGAATGGCACGACACCGGCAAAGCTGTTGGTGATGGGAGCCACGAGGCCGGGCATGGCAGCAGTACTGAGCAGTGGGGGTGAATGCAGTCCTGTGGAGCAAAAGAATGTCATGGGGAGCCTGGTCAGGCCCTGGCCCCGCCCACCCATCCCTGGGCCTCTGGCAGGCTCTCACCAGAGGCAGGGGTGATGGGCGTGGCAGGCAGCCCATTAAGGCTGACAGCGCCGATCTGCTGGATGTGGCAGGGTGAGAAGGCCACGCCAGGGCTCAGGTAGCTGCCTGAGGTGGACAGGACTGTTGTCTGCTGCTGCATGAGCTGAGGATGGAGAGTGAGCCAACATGCACAGTCAGGGTGGCACCTACCCTGAGATCATAGCTCCCAGGGGGAGAACTGGTCCTCCAGTAACTAGAGGGTCAGGTTGGATATCTTGGCTCAGGCCAGGGTCAGGGATCAGTCAGGAATTGGGGCTGAGTCTGTGGTTAGGACTCAGTCTAGGTTCAGGGCTTATAGGAATTAGGACTCATCCAGGGATCTGGGTTCAGTTAAGAGTTTGGTCTTGGTCTGGGATCAGGGATCAGCCAACACTGAACTCAGCTAGCATTGGGACTTACTTTGGAGTTAGCCTGGATTTAGAGGCTCAGTCTCGGTTTGGTCTCAGTTTGGGGTGAGGCCCAGCCTAGATTTGGGGACTGAGCATGGGGTCATGTCAGTCCAGAGTTGTGGTTCAGCTTAAGCTTAGGGCTCAGTTTATGGCTTGGGGCTCAGGTGAGATCATAGCTCCCAGGGGGAGGCCTGGTCCTCAAGTAACTAGGGGTGTCAAATTGGATATCTTGGCTCAGACCAGGAGTTTAGGAATCAGAATCAGCCTGGATCTGTGGGCTTAGCCATGACCAGGATAGAACCCTGAGTCAGAGAGACAGCAAGAGACAGAAAGATGGGAGAGAGGCAAAACCCCTTAACAGACTAGATGGAGAGAGAGACTGAGCTGGATCCTCAGAGTGGTCCTGGAAGCCCTACTGGAGACAAAAGCATGTTTTCTGGGGTCACTCACAGCCTGGGCGTAGGCACTGTAGGGGCTGAAGGGCAGTGTAAGAGATGGTGTCAGGATGCCCAGCTGGCCCACCATCTGTTGCATGCGCCGTAGCGTTCGCTCCTTGTCCGTGTCGGCAAACTTGACCACCAGGCTGGAGGAGGCACCCTGTAGTGGCAGCCACAAAAAAGGAAGGGAAAAAATGGAGGGAGGTAACCAGGACTCTGGGGTCCCTACAGCCACACTAGCTCGGGCCCTTGGGTGAAGGCTGCAGATGTCAACAGCTGTTGGCCCTATCCATGAGCCTCCAACTGCAGATCTCAGGCACTATAGCAAGACAACCTGAGAATCAGAGTCCTGGGTCTTGCACTTGACCATGCAGCCAACCCTGCACTCAGGTGGAGTATCAGACCAGGGGGCTGTGTCTGGGGTACAGTGGAGGACCTTGGCTCTCATTCACACTCTCAAAAACAGGAGAGGAGAATCCAACTGCAGGTGAGGAATAATGATGGTCAGATGAAGGACCCTATAATTGTCACCCACACCTGAGAACAGGTGAAAATCCAGTCACCAGAGAGGAACAATGGGGCACAGGTGGATAATTCTGCAAATGGCACCTTGCACCTAAGAATAGGTGAGATTCCAAACATCAGAGTGGTTGACATGTCCCCTTTGATGGAGAGCTTACTCTCGACTATGCCTGCCAGCCCCAGCTCTGAGTAGGCGGAAGCCTGACCAGTGATAAACTAAATCCTCCCTGTCCAGGGACTAAGACTGATGCCTGCTCTTCTGAGACTGCCTTGCACTTCACATCCATTTTCAAGAACAATTGAAAGGAGAGCTGGTTTTCCAAGGCTCATCTTCCGCATGCAGATTTGATCCAGTGCCTGTGTGATCCTCCTCAGCCTTACCCACTGTTGACCCACAAGCTCCTGGCTCTAGTATTGCCACTGCCAACCCCCTACTCTGGCCCCAAAGAGACATTTCCAACCAACCTGACTCCTTCCATTTCCTGTCAAACCGCTCTGTAGCTCCTCATAGCCATAGGGGGAAACTGTGTGTGCCTCAGCCTTGAACTCCAGGCCCCTCCAACCCATATTACCCTGCTCCTCTGGGGCTGCCCATTCTCACCCACCTTTGATCCTGTCACTGCCATGCTCTCATGTGTTCCTGCTGGCCTTGGCAAATCTCACCCACGCTCAGGTCTCACCCTTCCTGTATACTCACACATATACACAAATGCTCCTACACACATACACTCACCATGTAACTCACACTCATTCACAGCACTCACATACATGCCAAGTGTGCTCACACACACTTGCACACATACATTCACATATTCATGCACAAAATCACACACATACACAGATAAGTTTATAAGTCACTCTGCACACATAATCACATACCCTCTGCCATACATACACACATGTACTCAACCACACACACATTCACACACCCTCACTCACACACCTACAGAGGCATAAACATGCACTTGTTCCCCCACATCACCCAAGCATACTTGTGCACTTGACATGCTTGCACATGTGCACTCACACAAATATGTATGCATTCCCATATGCTCTCTCAGACACACATGCAGCCACCCACTGGTAGTAAGTACATCCTTGCACACTCACATCTACATTCACATACATGCACAATCACACACGCATACGCCCACTCATATCACCATCAAAAACTGCCCCTTTTTCCATCTATGCTCTCTCTGAAAAAGAGCTCGGGACTATACTGGTTGGTTGGAATGTTATGGGTAGGGTCCCCTCACCCAAGGTCCCGTCATCCCTTTCCCATGCCCACCACAATGGTCCAGGGCAGCTCCTACTCACCGGCATGGTCTGGCTGCCATGCAGGGCATGGATGGCCGCCTGAGCCTCTGTATGGGAGGAGAACTTCACGAAGGCACAGCCTACTCCAAGAGAAGAACAGGTGAGAGGCAGTGGGGTCTTTCTGGGCAGGCAGTGGCTACCAGAGAGGGGGCTCAAGGCCTGGATGGCCAGTCAGCATCAGACACAAGCAGCCAGAAAGTCAGAAATCCAGACAACAGAGCTAACCAGCCATTTGCTCAGACAGAGAGCTGGACAATGAAGGATCAGGCAGTAAATGAAGCATACAGCCAGCTATAGAGTTGGACAGTAAGCCAATTGGCCATCCATTTAATCAAAAAGCCAGCCAGATAGCTGCTTGTCAAACGCACAATCAAGTGAAGGGGACATGCTTAGAGAACACCCATCAGCCACCGACACCATGAGATCCAAAGTTGTAATCAGATGTGCAGAATTAAAGTGGCAACCATGGGACACAGATGCAGAGAGATACAATCCTGTGTGCACATTCAGGCAGAGACACAATCAGACGGATAGGCTCGTGTGACCAGAGTTGGAGAAATGGGGATAATCACCAGACAAGTGCAGGCCCAGCTGGTCAGTCACACAGGCAGAATCAGGTGAACAGATTGCCAGAGACTACCAGACACATGAAGACCCAGACAGAAACAGTCATTTGGACACCCAGGCAGAAAGTCAGAGACTAAGAGATGCAGAAATGATATTCAACCCTATTCACATACAGCCATGTGAGCAGACAGGAAAATAAGTCTTTGGAGGTCATTAAACAATCATTCCTAGAGGGTATAGCCATATAGGAATGGTGGAGTAGGTAGGATCCAGCAGAAATACAGTCCACAGGCAAATCCAGGCGTAAACAGTCCCACATACAGAGTTAGGTAGAGACAGGCATCCCCAGACAGGACTTATGCAGGTAGGTTGGACTAGTCTCCGCCCACCCGTCAAAAAAGCTGGCCCCGACCACCGGTGAGCTCCACCCACCAGTCCCTTTCCGCGCGTGTGAACTAAGCCCCGCCTCCAGAGCCAGCCCCACCATGGGATTCAACCCTCCCGCTCGGGCCCCGCTCCCGGAGCCAGCCCAGTCCCTGGCCTGTCACCTTTGCTGCTGCCATCAGGCCCCCGGAGCACCGTGCACTCGTCTATGACCCCGAAGGGCTGGAACAGCCGCAGCACATCCTCCTCCGATTGCTGCTTGTTCAGCATCCCTACAAACAGCTTCCGGTCCCCTGTGGGCGGAGATACCACCTCAGCCGAGTCCTGGCTTGAAAGCCTCTGGGAATTTCTCCACTGGGCAGGTCTGTACTACACGTGCGAGGGAGATCACAGCCAGGCGCTTTCCCTGCCTTGGGTCTCTCCATTCTCCCACGTTCTTGCACGGTTCCATCTCCACGTCTTTGCTTACGCAGTATCCCTCGACTGGAATGCCCTCTCTTCAATTCTTTTTTTTTTAATTTTTATTTATTTATTTATTTATTTTATTTTTTAACAGAGACAGAGAGAGAGTCAGAGAGAGGGATAGATAGGGACAGACAGACAGGAATGGAGAGAGATGAGAAGCATCAATCATCAGTTTTGCATTGTGGCACCTTAGTTGTTCATTGATTACTTTCTCATATGTGCCTTGACTGTGGGGCTACAGCAGACCGAGTAACCCCTTGCTGGAGCCAGCGACCTTGGGTCCAAGCTGGCAAGCTCTTTGCTCAATCAAGCCGGATGGGCTTGCGCTCAAGCTGGTGACCTCGGGGTCTCAAACCTGTGTCCTCCGCATACCAGTCCGATGCTCTATCCACTGCGCCATTGCCTGGTCAGGCCCTCTGTTCAATTCTTTAGGGCCTCTGCTTCACTGCCCCCACTCTCCTGGCAAAGATGGTCTCTCCCTCCTGTGGCCTTAGATAGCACTTAGTACCAGGGTTAGGAACTGCCTTGCCTGGCTGGCATAGGTCCCTGACAGTCTGTCTGTCTGTCTACCATCTAGATTTTCCAGGGAGGGGTGAGCGCTGATGGCCTCATATTGCCCCTGCCCAACCTTGCCAGGTATCAGGAGGGGCCTGGCAATCAATGCTAAATGAGTGAGGGGCACATGTGTGCAGAAGACCAGGAGCCTAGGGAGCCTGCAGGCCCCATTGGGGGGGGGGGGGTTGGAGTGGGTGCCTGGTTGAATGCCTGGCTGGGACTTGGCTAAGGCTAAGACTGAGAGTCAGTGTAGGCCAGCCTCTCCTGGTGAGGCACCAAATCCTTGCCTTCTGGGCTAATTGTGCTGCTCCCCTGTAACGTTGCAGCTTCCTCTCCCAGAGATTGTGAGCTAGGTTACTATGGAGACCAGTTTTCTGGCAGCTGTCACTCATGGGAGTGGGAGGGAGGGAGAGAAACACAGAAGCAGAGAGATTGAGAATGAGTGAGAAAGAGACATGCAAAGGGAGACACAGAGAGCAGCAGAGAAAGAACCAAAAAGACAGGAGAGAAAAGATAAAAAGAGAGAAACAGATATGGAGAGAGAAGGAGAAAGAGAATAAAGAAATGATAACATGCTGGCCCCACCTCTCTAATTCCTGACCCACATTGGCAGTGAGATTGAACAGTATGAAACAGGCTCCCAGACCATACAGATTTTACCAGGCTCCTACACACACAGGGGTCCTAAGAGCCCTGCCCCACACACAATCCCCAAGGCTGGCTGTTCTCCTTCAGCCCCCAATCCACCTGAGATGGGAAGGGAAGACAAAAATCTTCAAGATTTTTTGTATCCCATTGGGGATAGTCAAGCATCACCCACTGTGGGCACACCTACCACACAGTCTGCCCCCACAAAGACACCAGGCCCCCAGCCTACATGCCCACATACCCAGGCTGTTACAGTCAAGTACACACACTTGGACATACATGCCCATGCACAGAATGGGTGTGCAGTCATGCACACACTTCCACCACACAAGCTGCAGGAATACACATGCATATGTGCACATACTAGCACATGCCTGCAAACAGATGTGCCCAAGTATGCATGCTTACATGCACACACATACGCACTTGTCCAGATGTGCAAACATGCACACACACACGTGCGCGTGCGCGCGCGCACACACACACACCAGAAATCAATCCACTGCCCTTCAGGGACTGCATCCCCTCTGCGTCTGAAGATCCCACTACTGCTCCCTGAAAGGTGTAGGGTATTTCAAGCTCCAGGGAAAAGCAGCTGCAACTGGCCTGTGGCTCTGCGGCTGGGAAGAGGGGACACGCCCCCCTGCTATCCTGTCCCTACTTCATTAGGTGTGTGAGCAGGCAGGACTGCTGCAGCCTTTTGTGAAGGGCTCTTCCCTCCTTCCCCTTTCCTCTGTCAACCCCCAGCCTGGAGGTCATGGAGAGATGACAACTACCTCCACGACTTTCGCTGTCGGCAGGTTTCACCTGGATTGGCCGCGCCATCTGTGGAGAGAGGGGGGTCAAGGTCAGCAGTGAGAGTAGCATGGGTAGGGACTTTGCCTGAGCTCTGCCAGGCACCCCTGCCTACCTCCCCAGCCTCAGCATCCTGCCAACCACCTGGCAGCAACTAACATTCCACTCAAACCAGACAACACATGCTCCCACCTACAGGGCTTTGCTCACACTGTCTGGAAAACTCTTACTTAGACTTTTAAACTCAGTAACAATATCCCTTCCTCCAGGAAGCTTTTCCTTCCCAAGTGTAATAGACTGTTTACAAAAATGGCCTCTCTGTATGTGATGTGACTTTGTGGTTTCTCTCATCAATAACTGGAGTCTATTTTCCTTTTGCATTTGAACTTGGCTTGCTCTGACCAAGAGAATGTGATAGAAGTGAAGTTGTGGAAGTTCCAATCTTGGCCTCAAGAGACCTTGTGACCCTGAGATTACCAGGTGGACATGCCCAGAGAAGTTACTGGAGGAATGGTAGATCTCATGCACAGAGAGGTCCCACTGACACACAGGACTTAGGAGTGAGGTCGTCCTGGTCCAGCTTGCCCTAGTCAAGACCCACCTAACGGCAGCTGCATGAGTGACCCCTGAAGAGACCAACAGAACCACCCAGCTGAGCCAGGTCAGGACTACTAACCCACAGAATCATAAAACAAATAAAATGGTTTGGGTGGTTTGTTACTCAGAAGTAGCTAATACACCAAGGCTGCTACTTTTAGTCAGCTCCCTGAGCCTTGGGTGGGAGGACTGTCATACTTGAGTGGACTGGCCTGCAATCTGGACTCATTGTTCTGGATATTTCTATCTCCCACCCCTGGCACTGAAAATTATGTTTAATAGAAGAAATCCTCCCCTAGTCCCTATCTCTAAACTTACCCAGCCATGGGTATGATATAAGCTAATGTGAATATTTGACAACAGACTTGAGAGACGTAGAATGAGGGTGGCATTTGCTTCTCCACTGGTCCTAGGACAGAATCCCCTTCCCAACCTGGTGGTGTCTTTGGTGAACTCCTACTCATTCTTCAAACCCAACTCAAAAGCCCACACATAGGCAATCCTTCTACCCCTCTGTTCCCTCCTCCTTCTGCCACAGGGCAGGACATGTCTATGTGTTGCTCTTCTTTCTCCAGTCATGGGACTATAGCATCACCCCACAGAGGGCAGAGTACATGGGAAGATCAGAGGAATCTGGTGAACTTAGCTGACCAGAAGAAAGTAGCCAACGTCTGCCAGCACAGAAAGGCACCTGGTCCTTCCTCAACAGGCCTGGGGTCAGCGAGTCCTGGTTCTACATCAGACAATTTCAGAGTAGATCCGTACCCATCCAGAAAAGGTGCTTGATAAATGTAGACATGTCCTGCCCTGTGGCAGAAGGAGGAGGGAACAGAGGGGTAGAAGGATTGCCTATGTGTGGGCTTTTGAGTTGGGTTTTGAAGAATGAGTAGGAGTTCACCAAAGACACCAGGTTGGGAAGGGGATTCTGTCCTAGGACCAGTGGAGAAGCAAATGCCAGTTTTCTAATCATAGTGCAGTTACCCAGCAAGCTCAAGAGAGAGGCATGATTTTCACCCCATTTTTTTTATTCAGTGAGAGGAGGGGAGGCAGAGAGAGACTCCCACATGTGCCCTAACTGGGATCCACCCGGCAAGCCCACTAGGGGGCAATGCTCTGCCCATCTGGGGCATTGCTCTGTTGCTCAGCAACTAAGATCTTCTTCGTGCCTGAGGCAGAGGCCATGGAGCCATCCTTAGTGCCTGGGGCCAACTCACTCCAATTGAGCCATGGCTGTGGGAGGAGAAGAGATAGAGAGAGAGAGAGGGAAGTGAGAGGGGGAGGGGAGGAGAAGCAGATGGCCGCTTCTCCTGTGTGCCCTGACTGAGAATCAAACCCAGGACATCCACATGCTGGGCAGATGCTCTATAACTGAGCCAACTAGCTATGGCCTCGCACTATTTTACAGATGTCTAAATCAAGGCCAAGAGAGAAGTAATTTACTATATCCACCAAGGTCATGGGAGATGAGTTGAGGTACTAAGGATTCTTAGAGATCAAATTTACTCCCATGAATAAAGACCCCTTTGCAACTTTGAAAATTACATGCTTCTTCTCCTCTGAACTCCTTCCACTTCTCTCAGGCTCTATCCCAGCTCTGAACCTCTTTCCTGGCCCCCTCCATCACTCAGCACCCACTTTCCCTGAGCCTCTTCCCCTCAGAAATTCCTCTTTCTGTCTCTAACTTCCCTCCCCTCTAAGAGTCCCCCTCCTTCTGAGTCTTTTCTGTCTTTCTGTACTCCCTGCCCTATCTGAGCCCTCCTACTTTGGATACCTCTCCCTCTCTGAGTGTGTGTCCCAGGCACATATGGGCCCAGCTGCCTCAATTTAAACTTAGCCTGGGGAGCTTCAGAACCAGAGAGGCCTGAGTCTACCTGATCCAGTGTTCTCAATTACCATAGCCACCCAGCCACACCCTCAGAGGAAAAGGGGAAAAGGGGAACCATGTCTCTCTCTCTCTCTCTCTCTCTGTCACACACACACACACACACACACACACACACACACACACACACACACACACTGAGGTTTCTCCACCTGGGTACCACACCCTGCTAGCTGGAGGCAGGAGGGGAGATTATTTCAACCAGCTGGAAGGGACCAGATTCTGGACTGGGGTCAGACTGAGGTGGTAAAGAAAGGTGGGGAGAAAGGGGGCACCTGAGTATCAGACTCCTGCTCACCCATCCCTCCCACCTCACCTCCATTGGCCTGCACATTCTCCCTGCTACCAGCACCTTGGGCAGATGAGGATAGGGTTGCCGTGACAACACTGATTCACCACATGGAAGCTGGCAATTGTTGTTACCATGGAAACCACCTCTTAGGGGTGAGTCTAGCTCCTGCCTTGCACAAAAGAGATATTTAAATATAATCTTCTATAGATGGATGAGCCAAGAGAGGGAACTTGGGAGGAGGCCACAGAGAGGGAACCTGCCCCCATTCCAGAACCCTCACCCTTCACCCCATTCTTATAGCCTGGGTACCTGTTTTTCACCTGCTCTGCCTGCTGTGGAGCCTGGGACCTTTTGCCTCCTACTGGGAGGCTTCTTCCCCCTCTTGGGTCAGCTTGGCAGGGGGGAGAGGTCCTGATCTAGTCCCAGAAGCCAAGCAGGCAACCTCCTCCTCTCCAGCCCCCTACTTGAAAGTCAAGGCTCAGAGACGCAGCTGTCTGTACCCCACAGCCCTGCACCTCATCTTATCCACTGGCCTGGAGACTCATACCAGACTGGCATCCACGTGATGTGGCCTGCAAGACCATCCCAAGACTCACAGGGATATACCACACGAATGCTGAGGCCCACTGCCTCACTCCCTGTGTCTCATGTCGAGGAGATCCACCAGCCACTGGCCAGGCCCTGCCTGTCTGCTGGAGCCTGGAGGAGATGTGTCATTGATGGAAGCAGGTCTCCCCATAACCCATCTCTTCAATTGTCCCTACCCACCCATCTGGTTCTTCCCACCTCCTTCCATCTCCTTCTCTCCATCTGTCCCACTAAGGTGTCTGCCAAGTAATCTCCCCACCCCTCCACCTTCTCTAGCTCCCCAGTGCTGTATCTCTTCCCTTCCTGCCCTCTCTCTTCCTCTTTTCATTTATGTATTCCTCAGCATTCCCAGTGTGCCCCACGTTGAGTGATTCTGCAATCCCAGGGAGGACCTCACTTGTCTGGTAAAGGCGGAGACAGAGGCACATATAGATACTCCCAGACTCATAAGTTCAGGGTTGTGGAAGAGGGCAGAATCAAAGGCTGGGGGAGCCTAGAGCAAAGAACACTGAAGACGCAAAGGCTATCCTGGGGCTGCACTGAAGATGGAAAGTCTGCAGTGAGTTTTTAAGTGTATAGGGTTTTCAATCGGAGTTTGATGGGGAGACAATTTCTCATGTTGGAACAATATGTACAGCCACTGTCTCATTTAATCTCCAACTTTGTGAAATGGAAACATTCCCATTTTATGGATGGGAAAATCAGAAATGAAAGAAGAAAGTTAGAATCAGAGGCCCAATCTCCTTCTGATTTCCTCAGTGTCTCCAGCCAAGGGTCCTATGGGCTGGAACTCCAGGAGTGTTTGTGTCTTTGGGGTGGGCACACATGAAGTGCCTGGGATCCAGTTCTCGCTCTGCCCATCACCCCTCTAGCTTCTGCTGGGTGACTTCAACCAAGCCATACACCATTGGAAAAATAGGGTCCCTTAGGTCTGGCCTGTATATATTACAGATGGAAAAACTGAGGCCAGTGGTGGGGAGAGACTGCAAGAGGAGTCTCTGGTGGTCAGACCAGGGTTCCAAAGAGTGTCCTGGATTTGCAAAGTTGTGCCTCTAGAAGATGTAGGGACCCCAGGAAAAGCCCCAAATGTGTTGTTTCCAGGGGGTGTGGAGAGAAAAGAAGCGAGGTGGACCCCCACTCTGGGCTGCCCAGGCCACCATTTTAGCCTCCTCTTCTCCCTCCTGGGCCCAGGCCAAGCCCCTCTCCTGGTCTAGATGCTGCCATGGCTCCCTATTGCCCTTGGGGTAGCATGTCAGCTACTCATCTTGGCATTTTAGAGCCAAATTCACTGCTCAGCCCCAGGCATTCCTCCCATGCCCCCAGGACACTAGTGTTGCATTAACTGGGCCAGAATACACCCCTCTGCACCCTATCCTTGCCTTGAAGGAGACCCCTCAAATGCTACCTCTTCCTGAAGCCTTCTGATTGCTATCCATCTGCTTTGGTTGCTTTGCCCAGGCCTTGCTTTGATCATGGCACATCCCCCAACACACATACACACACACACACACACGCACATGCACACACACATACACACATACTGTTGCTCTTTTGGGTGAGCTCCTTGGGGCAGTGGCTGAGGAGGCTATGCCTCCTTACCCGAAAAAAACCAGCACAGGGTCCACAAATAACAACTGAAATGAAATGAAGCAAGATCTATGTTTTTTATAGAAAGTAAAACCCAGTCACTATAACCATGGGCACAGAGCAAGCTGAATATGTGCTGGGCACAGTGCTCATCAAGAGAGGTAACCCAATAGTTTGTGCCAGGCCATGTCTACACTATCCCTCTTACATGGGAGCAAACAGGCTCAGAAGGACAACACGATTGGCCATGAATCCTGAAGCTTGACTTGCCTTGGATGGTCTATCCATTCATTCAGCATAGATTTCCCAAGTTTCCACTATGTGCTTAGCACCTGGCATGTATGACCTCACAGAATCCTAAAAACTTTGCTGCAGTCCCATTTCACAGGTAATAAAACTGAGGCCCAGGAAGGTCAAATCATAAGATTTTGGCACCTTGGGGCCCCTCACTCATTTGCAGGTTTGGCTTGACCCTGAGCCAAGTCATGGGACGTGGGCATGAGTCCTGCAAGGGGGCAACATCAGAGAACCCTGTATGTACAGAAGAGGTTTTCAAGAAGGATCTATGGTGGGACCCACAGCCAAACAGACAGACACATCCAGTTATGGGGTGCTTAGGTGGGCAGGAGGGTGGCTGTCAGATCTGGGGTGTCCCTTGCCCCATAGGTCCTTCATGATGAAAGAGATGGTGTTGCCTTAAACAGTCCAGCCCCTTATTGTCCAAGAGACAGCAGCTTGCTCACTGGCCTCCACTGTCCCCATGGGACCTGTTCCACCACCAGGAACCCCAGCCCAGCTGAGATCCTCCACTGGGATCTGAGGCACTTGCCCAATCTGAATTCAGGGTCCTGGGTCCATTCCAGACTCTATTCTGAGATTCTGTTATTCAATTTAAGATGTTACTTCAGAATGCTGAGATTTGATTAAACTGTGTCCCCCACGGACCCCACTGGCACACTGGAGGAGGGAGCTGGAAAGGACGTCATTCACACTTCAGAAAGCAGCATTAAGGGAGGGGGAGTTCGGCTGTGCCATGGCGGGGTGGGGCGGGGGGGGGGGAGACACAAGACAAGCAAATGACTCAGGTCACTCCTTTCCTAGTTTATCAAGAGATAAAAAGATAGAAATGTCCACTCTTCACTGCCTTCCCCAACACATACATGCACATGGGTTTTTTGGGAAGGAGGGGTGTGCAAGGGACAGGAGAGATGATGGCTGTCTTGATCTCTAGAGCAACTCAGCTCTGGTCCCGAACTCCCTGGTTGTGCATGCAAGCATGTGCAGGCCCAAGAACAGGTGGGGTGGTTTTCTCCAGCACGAGCTGAACCTCCTGCAGCTCCATGTTCTGGTGGAGATGCCTTGGGCAGGGGGTGAGGCGGGGCTCAGACATGATGCTCAGATGTAGCTGACAGGTGGGTGAGGGGTGCCTTCTGCCCTGACAGCCACACACACACTCTGTGCAACCTGCAAATGAGCCTCCAGCTCTGGTTCTGAAAGGTTGATCCCACATCTGTGGTGTCCTTGGAAGAGGATGGCTTAACCAGAAAGTCAACCCCTTCACTAACCAGAAGCTAAAGGTATACACACTTAGGGGTCAGAACTCCTGAGTACGTGCCCGATGGGACCATGGCATACTCCCATCAGAACCAAAACACAGACAAGGGTCTCTGTTCAGAACAGCAGAAACTGGCAATAACCCAGGTGTCCACCAACAGGAAGATGAACAAATAGGCTGTGTATTCATGCCGTGGAATACTACATGGCAACAAAAAAGCACCGATTAGGGATGCACGTAGTGCTGACTCTCATGCAAAGTGGGAAAATGTGCAGATGGAAAAGCCTTCATAGAATCTGATTCCATTCATATTGGATTAAAAGGAAAACAGGCAAAGCCATCTAATATTTTAGGAATGTATTTTTAAGTGCTGAGACCGTGGAGAAAAAGAGGGGTTGGGTATTATAAAAGTCAGAATAATGGCTTCTCCAACAGGAAGAGAGAGGCTGTGACTTGAGGACATGGGGTGGAGGGTTCTGGTGTCTGACTGTGTAGTAATAATGGGGGTGATTGCTTTATTGTTATTTGTGTGATTGCACATTTTTCTGTGTGTTCTTTTCTCTCTGTGGTATTTTGCAAACTTTAAGAAATATTTTTTTAATAATCAGGCTGTACTCCCACAGAATGCCCAGGCCTGGGGGTGGTCTCCAGGGGTCCCTCCTTCCCCATGGTCCAGCCCTGAGCCACCTCTCCTTATTTATCAAACATCAACCTTCACCTCCTGGAGGGCAGGAACCAGCTTGCAGGAAACTGAAACAGACAAGCCAGAGGTTCAAAGCCTGCAGAGTGGGGTGGATGTAGCTGCAGACCTCACCCTGCTGGGTGACCTCACATGAGTCCCTTCTGTCTTACCCACAGTCTCCCCCTCTGTCGAATAGGGCTGGCAGCAGCCCCAGCCCCTGTAGTGGACATGGCATCTAGATGAGGGATGCTAGCAGTGCTCAGCAACGGTGACAATTTACACTCCAGGCCCTGTGTGGAGGCTGGGAAAACTGAGGCCCAGAGAGGCAAGGGTATTGCCTAAGACTCCTCACCACCCAACTGTAAGTTGGTATCAAAGAGAGACCTTGAACTTTGCTATCTAGACATATGATGACACTGCATCATGTTCCTGGGTCTAGAACATTCTAGGTCTGTGCTGTCTAACATGGTAGCTGACTCCTGATGTAGAACATTCTAGATTTGAGCTGTTCAATGTGGTAACCACTAGCCATACATAGCTATTTAAGTTTAAATTTATTAAAATTAAATAACGTTAAATAAAATTCAGTTCCTGAGTCATACTTGCTGCATTTTTAAAAATTAAATGAAAGACAGCGAGGCAGAGATAAACTCCTGCATGCACCCTGACAGGGGATCCACCCAGCAAGCCCCTACAAGGTGATGATCTGCCCAGCTGCACTGTTGCCGAGCAACAGAACTATTTTAGCACCTGAGGCTGAGGCCATGTAGCCATCCTCAGCACCCGGGCCAATTTTGCTAGAACCATTCGACCCATGGCTGCCAGAGGAAAGAGAGAGAGAGAGAGAGATGGGGGAGGGGTGGAGAAGCAGATGGTTGCTTCTCCTGTGTGCCCTGACTCAAAATCGAACCCAGGACTTCCACATGCCGGACAACATTCTACCACTGAGCCAACCAGCCAGGGCTATTTGCTGCATTTTAAAGGCTTAATAGCCACATAGAACAAGTGTCCACCACATTGAACAGCACAGACAGGGCATGTCCATCATTGGAGAAAGTTCTATTGGATAGCAATAATCTAGAACAAGGTTTGGCAAATTATAGTCTGATTATTCTGATCCCCTGTCTGTTTTTTGTAAATAAAGTTTTATTAGCACACAGTCACACCCATTCATTTATATGTTGTCTGAGGCTTTATGTGGCCATCTGGCTGGTAAAGTCAAAAAGATGTACTGTTTGATCCTTTAAATAAAAAATTTTGCAGATCCTGCCCAACACAGTAGGTAAAATGTCGACCTGGAATGCTAAAGTTTCTGGTTTGAAAACCTGGGCTTGACCAGTCAAGGCACATATGACAAGCAATCAATGAACAACTAAAGTGAAGCAACTATGAGCTGATACTTTTGCTCCCACCCCACCTTTCTCTCTGTAAAATGAGTAAATAAATAAAAAACTTTGCTGATCCTGGACTCAGAACATTTTGGAACTACACTGTTCAATATAGTAGCTACCAGCCATATGTGGCTACTGAGCCCTTAAAATGGGGCTTGTGTGACTAGAGAATGGGATTTTAAACTTTGTTTAATTATAATTAATAAACTATGTTGACTGCCTGTTGAAATGGTAAGATTTCAACAGATGTGTTAAAATAAAATATGGTATTAAAATTCACTTTACCTGTTCCTTCTTCCTTTTTAAATGTTGCTGGTAGAAATTTTAACTACTGTAAGTGACTTGCATTGTATTTCTATTAGCACTGCTTACCAGCTTCTTGGTCTCCTGATGAGGATTTATCCACCCGGGCACTATTGATTTGGGTTGGATAATTCTTTGTAGCAGGGGACTGTCTTGTGCCTTATAGGGTGTTGAGCAGCATCCCCGGCCTTTACCCACAGCATCTTCCCATTTTGACAACGACAAATGTCCCCAGACATCACCCAGTATCCTCTGGGAACAGAATCGCCCTGAGTTGTAAACTCCTCTTAACCGAATGTAAACTCTTCCGTTAAACAACAGAAATTCTTGTGTGTTCTCGGCAACACGCCAGGCAAGTTTCCAAGTCTTGGTACACTCTGTCCTCAGACCACCCCCATCTTCATCTCTACCTGCTATCTTCCCCATCTCTCAAGACTCAGCTCAAATGGACCCTTTTCCAATAAGCCATCCTGTTTGCTCTCTACTAAGTCCTCCATGCAGGCCAGCTGGTTCTCCCTGGCGATGCTGACCCCGGTCAGCCTTACATCTGGCCATTCATTTTGTGGAAGCCCTTTGTAATAGGTTGAATGGTGGCTCCCCTAAAATACGTCAAAGTCCTAACTTCTGGAATCTGTGAATGAAACAGTACCTTATTTCGAAAGGGGGTCTTTATGGGTGGGATTAAGTGACAGATCTCGAGATGAGGTCATCCTGGAATTAGGGTGATCCCTAAATCTAATGATAGGTGTCCTTATAAGAGAAAGGCAGAGGGATATTGGAGCGATGTAGACACAGAGGAGACGGCCACGTGACAATGGAGGCAGGAGTGAGTGAAGTGATGAATCAATCTCTAAGCCAAGGAACTTCTGGCAGCCACCAGAAGCCAAGAGAGAGTCATCAAAAGGATTCCCCAGAGGGAGTGAGTGCAGCCTTGCTGTCACCTTGATTTCAGACTTATGACCCACAGAACTGTGAGACAATATGTTTCTGTTGCTTTAAACCCCCCAGCTTGCGGTTCTTTGTTAAGCAGCCTCGGGATTCCAGCAGTTGGAAGGGGGTTTTGAAAATGAAAATCAGACCAGGTCATTCCTCTGCTTGCCACCCTCCCATGGCCCAGCCACCCTTGGAATGAAATCCAAACTCCTCACGTGGTCCTGCCCTTTCCTCCTTCTCCATCCTCCTTCCACCTCTCCCTACTCCCATGGCTTTACTCTTCACTCTGCTGACCTCCTCACTGCTCCTCAAATGTATCGAGTTTGGTCCAGCTTCAAGGCTTTTGTGCTGGCTGCATCCTCTGCCAGTAATGCCCTTCCTGCAGATAGTGCGTGGCTCCCTCCCATCAGGTCACCTCCTCAGAAAGGAGGAAGACCTTCCTTAACCACCTGGTTTATCTAGAACTCACTTGGCAGGCATACCCCAGACTTCCCACTATCGGCTGTGCTGCACTCATGTTCCCAGCATTGATGGCCACATAGGCCCCAAGTGGTCCCTGAATGTTTTTGATGCTCATGGGTCCTTGAGAATTCCAGAGGGAAAGGTAAGCCCCACTCCCAGAGCCACAAATCTCACGGTGGTTCCTTCACTTCCCATCAGAAGGCGTTGCCTGGGGCCGAGCTTCACTTGGCTTAGGGGACCCCCATTCTTCACTGGGGGCAGGAATCTCTTGCTTACCCAAAGAGGGAAGGGCTGGCAATAAATACCTGGCAGGAGCACAACCTGGGCTAGCCTCCCCTGGAGATGGAAATATTCCCAAGCAACCCCTGCTTCAAGGTGCTGTAGCTCTATTTGGTTCTATTTTTCTGCAACATACCAGGTAGTCCTGTCTCAGGGCCTTTGCACATGTTATTCCTTCTGCCTGCTTATGCTTCCTCATCTTCATGTCTCAGGCCAGTGACATTCATACTCTGGGCTAGGTGCCATCTGCACTACCACTCACAACCACTCTGGTGAGATGCATAGGGCCCAATATACAGTAAGCACTCATGGAATGCTCACTCTGGCGATCATTTCTATCCCTCTGCACCTTATGCTTCTTTTTGAGTCCAGAGACAATGGCCTTCAAAGCTGATCCCCCAAAAGCCTTCAGCCTTCCAGGGCTGAGAGAAGCCACTTTAATCCCCTTGCCCCCCTAGCCCCCCCGACAGCATCCAGACTCACCCCGGGCAAGGTCTTCTGTTCGTGCAGAGCGGTCTGAGCTTTGATGGCAGAGTCCCTGGCACAGTAAGTGAGAAAGGCACAGCCTGGAGGTGAGAGAATGGAGGTGTTAAAAGCAGAGGATTCTGTATACCCATGGTGACAGCAGCATAATTTATAATAGCCCAGAGGTAGAAGCACCCCAAGTGCCCATGGATGGATGGATGGATGGATGGATAAACACAATGTGGTCCAGCCACACAGTGAAATATTATTCAGTCTGTAAAGAAGAAATTCTGACACCTGCTACAGCATTGATGGACCTTGAGGACATTTTTCTCAGTGAAATAAACCAAACACAAATAGACAAATAATGTATAATTCCACTCATAGGAGGTGGCCAGAGGAGTCAAATCCATGAAGACAGAAATTGAATGGTGGGTGCCATGGGCTGAGGGAGGAAGCTGAAGAGTTAGTGTTTAATGGGGAGAGAGTGTCAGTTTGGGAAGGTGAGAAAGTCCTGGAGATGGACGGTGGGGATGGCTGCACACAATGTGACTGTGCCGAATGCCACCGAGCTGTGCACTTAACAATGGTTAAGATGGTCAATTTAATATCGTTTAGTTTACTATAGTAAAAAAAATGGGGAGGAAATGAGGAAAATGTTTAAAATGGTAGGTTTTATGTTGTGTGTAATTTACTACAATCAAAATAATAAAAAGAGGACCCTGAGACCACCTTTTGAGGAGGTAGTAGCAGTGATTCAGTGCCCCCTACTGCCTCTTCTCATAGAATGAAACAGGGAAGGGGTGAGAGGAGTCCTAGGTATTAATGAAGTCCATGGCTCACACCAATAAAGAGATGCTCAGAACTGCGCGCTGGGTGATGTGGGGTCAGGGGGCTGTGTCCTGGGGAAGGGGTGGTGGGAAGGCAGTGAGGAGGGCACCAGCAGCTCCAAGGTGCCAGAAGAGGTCTCAGCACTGGGATGAGAAGCAATGGGCACTGCCATTGATTTGCTTTTGATATTGAATGGGACGCTGCTCCATTTTTGCCTCAATTTCCCCCATCAGAGAGAATGATCTGAAAGCACCATGAAATGGACCAACCAAGGGGCATCAGTGGAGTTAGATGGTGCGTGGGTCAGTGGTAAAAGCAGGGTTCATCAGGAGAGGCAGGGGTCAGGGCCATCCCTGAAGTGGTCCAAAGCCAGGGTGTGAATGGATGACCACCTGGGATTGGGGCAAGGGGTGGGGTATAAGCGTGGGGGGCAGTGTGAGGCATTGGAAGTGACAGAGGCAAGAAACACTGAGCAACAGAAACAAAAATAAGCAATGAGAAAGAAGCACCCAGAGAAAGACCCATGAGACCAAAGGTATTTTGAAAGATGTGTGCAGGAGGAGGGGTGGGGGTTGCAGGCAGGTGTCAGATACCCTGGGATGGACACAGAGGTCTGGGCCCAGAGCTGGGGTTTCCCTCTCTAACCTCTGTGGGTCTTGTTTTCAATGCCTGTGAAATAAGACCATCATTTGCTGCTCTGATGCTGTAGGTCTCTGAGTCCCTCATTCCCACCTCCTCCCACTCATGGTCCCTAGCTCTCTGCCTCCCTTCACTGCTGGCCTCCTGTGCAGAGGTTTTGGGGAAAACTCTAGGGTGCCCACTTCTGCCCCAGGCAGGAGCTAATTAAAGCTGAGTCCTGATAGGCTATGCTCACCACAAGGGCTGCTCCTACCAGCTGGGCTGGGTGATGGGGAGGGTTCCCTGCCCCAGGCCTGAGAGGTCTACTGGAATCCTGAGGAGGGGGGCACCAGGAGAGCTGATGAGAGTTCATAGCATTTTAAAAAACATTTGTAAAACATAAAATGCTACAGCCACTGTGGAGAACAGTTGGTGGTTCTTCAAAAAGAAATGTAGAATTATCATATGATCCAGCAATTCCACTTCTGGGTGGATACCCAAAAGAATTGAAATCAGGGACTCAAGAAATATTTGCACACACATGCTCACAGCAGCATTATTCACAATAGCCAAAAGGTAGAAACAACCCAAATATTGATCAACAGATGAATGGATAAATGAAATGTGGGATGTATGTACACTGAAGTATCATTCAGCCTTAGAAAAGAAGGAAATTCTGACCCATGCTACAACATGGATGAACCTAGGGACATTATACTCAGTGAAATAGCCAGATACAAAAGGACAAATACTATATGATATCACTTTCTGAGGTCCCAAAAGGAATCAGATCCACAGAGACAGACAGTAGAATGGTGGGAGCCAGGGGCAGGGAGAGGAGGATGAGAATCCATGTTTGAAAGGGACAGAGTTTCAGTTTGAGAAGATGAGAATGTTCTGGAGATAGATGGTGGTGATGGTTGCACAACAATGTAAATGTGCTGAATGCCACTGAACTGTACACTGTAAAATGGTGAATTTTACCACAATAAAAAATTGTAATTGATAGGTATATATATATTACAAACCTCCTCTCTCCCCCCAAAAAAGAAGTCCAGAACATGTAAGGATACAATGTACCAAATAATTATAAAGTCATGTGACCATTTCACAGGTCCAGAAATAGAACATACCAGAAGCCCCAATGTTTCTCCTATTCTACAACAATCTTTCTTCCCCAAAAAGTGACCATTCCCCTGGCCCTTGTGATAAGCAGGACATTGGTTTCATATGGTTTCCCACACCACATGCATCACTACTCAATGTAGTTGAGTGCTTCCCTGTGTTGAACTTACATAAATGGAATCAGAGCACATGTTCTCTTTTGTGTCTGGTTTCTTCCATTCAACAAGGGGTGGTTGTGTGTCTCAGGGATTAGTTTCTTTTTGTTTCTATGTAATATTTTATCTGATGAATACACTAAATATGGTTACCCATTGTCCGTGGATGGCGTTTAGCCTGTTCATTGTTTGGGACTATCATGAATAAAGCTGCTATGGAACATGCTTGCATATATACATATTTTGATGCACAAATGCATATCTAATAATGGGATTGCTGGTTATAGGTTGGTGTATGTTTAACTTTAACTGATTCTTTCAGTTTTCCAAAGTGGATTGCACCCATGTATAATGTATACTTCCACCAATAGGGTCTCAGAATCCTGAGTGCTTCTTTCTCACCAAATTGGTTTTTCCAGCCTTTTAAATGTTAGTCATTATGATTGGTATGCCATTGCATTTTCTTGAAATTTTAACATACATTCCTAGAGTTATTAATAAAGCCAGGCACATTGTTGCTCTGTAAAAGTTCTTTATATATTGTGTGTATTTATCTGGTTTATGTGTATTTATTTGGTTATGGATGATGCAAACATCTCTCAATCCATTATCTTTCTATTCTTTTTCTGTATGTATGTTTCTAGTTTCTGAATTGAATCCCCCAAGGCTCCTCCTCGGACCCATTCTTGCTTGTGGAGTCCACCCTGCAGAACATGAAGTGTGCTGGCTCTGGGAGGGTAGAGAAAGACCCGGAGCAACCTCCCATACAAACCATCAGCCTCTACATTTGCAAGTTTTGTTGCAGGAGGAACAATCAAATCATGAGCCGCTATCCCTGGTGCTGAAACGTTTCCCACTTCCCTTTGTCCAACCTCTTCTGGGACTCTTAGTTTTTCTCTCCTAGTTGGTAAAAATTTGTGATGTTTACCCGTTTCTGGATAAATACAGCCTTCTGGGTAAACAGAGTTTTCATTTCCTAGTAGGATTGGATTCCCCCCGTCCCAATTCATACGTTGCTTTCTTAACTCCCAGGACCTCAGAATGTACCCTTATTTGGAAATAGAGTCATTGCAGATGTAATTAGTTAAGATGAGGTCATACTGGATTAAGGTGAGCCTAATGCAATAGAATTATTGTCCTCATAAAAGGGTGGGAATCTGGACACAGAGACATACACACAGGAGAAGGCCATGTGAAAACAAAGGCATAAATTCAGGTGATGTATTATCAAGCCAAGGAACAGTGAGGATAGCCAGCAGCATTAGAAGCTGGAAGAGGGGCCTGGACCAAGTTCTCCCCCACAGTCTCAGAAGGAACCAACTCAACTGATATCATGATATCAGACTTCCAACCTCCATAACTGTACTCTCTGTGGGAAACCTCACCCCATCCAATGCCCACATCGGGCAAGTCTCTGATTCCACACCACACCACACACCAGCCCCATTGATAACATGGGGGCTTAGGTTGCGTGTCCATAAGCTCCTCCCCAAATTGGCTGAACCCTGAGAGGTTAATTGAGGGGTGGGGCAACTAGAGAGGGCAGTCCCTCCTACAAGAACCAATAGAAAGAATGCTTAGCACTCGACAATCCTATGGTTTCCTTCATATCCAAAGTTCAGACCAGGACTTAGCTTGGGGGTGGACAGTGCCCACAGATGTCTCGAGACCCAAAGACAGAGTGGCACTAGTGGGGGGGATCTCTGGGGAGCAGGAGATTTCTTCATGTATGAAAGTTTTCTAATAACTAGATCTGCCTCATTACAGCTCTCTTGATAAGGAGAGGGCTCCCCATTCCTGAAGGTAAGTAAGTAGCTCCACAAAAAGGAAATTTATATGCCAGGGAATTTTTAGGGTCCCTCCTCATGCTGAGATCCTCTGCTCTCTGCTCTGAGGTCATTTGGGATTTCATGTTGAAATTGTAATAACAATAATAGTCTATGTCCACTGAGCACCAGGCATCTTACGGGGACATGTCACCCATATCAACTCTGAATCCTGAGACTAGCCTAAGAAAATGGTATTATTATTATTATTATTATCCCCATTTTACAGATGGGAAAATTGAGACATCAGCTATTGAGTCATCTGCTTGATGTCACAGAGCTACAGGGCCAGCAGCTTCTGAGTTACAGAAAATTCCAACACACTGGGGACTACTTAGTTGCTGAAGTTTGTTACAGTGATTAGATGGCCTAAATTTTTTTTTAATGAATAGAAAAATATTGGTTTTTCCTTCTTAATATTTATAATACTTATTTTCATGCATAAGTCTGGAATTGTTGTCACTTATTAGGAAGCTTGGGGACTGACCCTGGCTGTCTATGTCCCTGACTACACTGATCCTGGCCACACCCATGCTCGGTTTTTTACTGATTATCTTTGAAAACCATATTTCCTTGGTCCACACACCTTAATTCTCATCTCTGGTTCATTTCTCTTCAACCTTAGGTCCCATCTAAGTCAATCCCTTCTCTGGGAAGCCTTCCTACCCCCAACCAATGATGGGTAAGGCATCTCATGGGCTTTTTCTGTGCCTGTATTTTCCCCATCACAGTTATGCTTACTCATGCTGTAACTGCCTAGTCATGTACCCTCAGTAACTGAGGGTAGGAACAGGGTATCCCAGTCACTGACATATCCTCAGTGCCCAGCATTGGGCCCAAGACACAGTGTGTGCTCAGTAAGAATCTGGCTACTGATCATGACCACCATCCTGATCCAGCTCCATCATCTCTCACCTGGACCAGGGCAGTTGCTTCTGCCCTGGTCTGCCAACTTCTATCTGACCCCCCAGAGTGTTCTCTCCACAGAAGCCACAAGAAGGCAACTGTGTGCACCTGAGTCAGGTTCTGTCCCCCTGCTGCCCACAGCCCTCCAGGGCTCCCACCTCCTTCAAGCCCCCATGACCTTACACAACCTGCCAGCCCCCACTCCCAGCCCTCATCTCCTCCCTTGCTCCCTCACTTACTCTGCCCAAGCCACACGAGCCTCCTCATTCCACCAGGCCAGGCATGGTCCTGCCCCACAACCTTTGTACACGCTGTTCTGAAATGTGCTCCCCACCAGATCTTCGCACAGTTCCCTCTTGCTTCCTTCAGGTATTGACTCAAATGTCATTCCCTTAGTGAAACCTTGTTTGAGCACCTCAACCATCTCCCACCCTGTTCTTTTTGTTTCTAGTGCCCTTATAACTATATTACATGCCATATATTCTATTTGTTTATCTCTGTCTCCCCCACTGAAATGTAGCTTCCATAAGGACAGGAGTTTTTATGTTTTTCAGTGTCTCCAAGACCTAAATACTGCTGGGCATGCAGCCGGTGCTCAGTAAATGCTTTTTGACTAACTGAATGGATTTATTTTGTTTCTGAGTTGATCTGCTAATATCAATACCATCTCCTTGAGATCAATGACCACATTTAATTCATTTTTATCCTTTCTCTTCCCCCCGCCGGTCACTATTTTTTGAGCACCTACTGTGTGCCAGCTTTGCTGGGGTAACAAATGCAGGAAAGAACCTTGTTCATATTTTGTTTGATCCCCAACATCTCCCTCTCTCCCAAGCCAGGACTTCAACCATAACCAATCTTGTAAACCCCTCATTCTAAACCCTTTTGATCCCAAACCTCCTGCACACTGGTACCTCACATTCTTGGTCCTTAACTTCAGCTCTATAATCTAGTGGCTAATCTAGGCCCAATGCCTTTCTAGTGTGTGATCTTTGGCCAACCACTTAACCTCTCTGAGCCCCCAGCTTCTCATTCATAAAATGAGTCACAATACTATCTATTTAGGATTATAAGAGACATCCCTTCTGCTGTGAAACCACCTCTCCATCACCCAAATGCCCCTGGCCACCCTCTCCAGCTACTCCTCTCATCCTGAGGCTGTCACCCACTTCACAGAAAACAATGAGGCTGATGGGCCCTCTCCCCTATTCACTATTCCTCCCAACACTTATAAACTCATCAGTTCCTGTCCAAGAGGACAAGGGCTTAGGCTCAGAGATCACACTTGTGGACCCCTTCGTTGGATGCACTGTTTCCAGGTTGTCCTCTCACCTCCCTGGCTGCCACTTCTCAAATGTTTTTGTTGCCTTCTCCTCTGCCCCAGCCTTCCATATCGGGGTTTCTCAGAGCTCTTCTGGACCCCCCATCCCCAATCTCCTGCCCACAGCCATCTCGAGTCTTCCCAGGGTTTTAGTCATCATTGCTGCACCAGTGATTCATCCATCCTTCACCCACCCTTTCACTTGTTCGTCCACCCATCCATCCATCCATCCATCCATCCATCCATCCATCCAGTCAGCCAGCCAGCCACCCAGCCACCCATGCACCCATGCATGTATGCATACATCTATTCATCTATCTATCTGCTACCCATTCATCCTAGATCAGCGTCTCTCCCCTTGGCACAGCTAGCACTGGGGCTAGCTCACTCTCTGTGGGGACATCTGGAGCACTTCAGAGTGTTGAGCAGCATCCCTGGCCCCATCCACTCAATGCCAGGAGTACCCCAAGTTGTGACAATCACAGATGTCTCCAGACATCATCCAGTGACTCTTGGGAGCAGGGTCAGCCTAGGTGATACCCACTTCACAAGAACCCTCCCTCTTCCTCATCTCCCACCCTCCCCTGCCAAGAGCTAATAATTTGACATCTTAAATATGCCTGCAGCAATCCCCTCTCTCCATGCCTAAAGCCCAGGCCCAGCTCAGGCCTCAACCTCTCCCACCTGAGTGGCTTGGCTGTCTCTCTGATCTTTGGCCTCCCATCCTGCCTCTATCCTTCCTCCACACAAGCCACCAAAGGAATATCCCCACAGTCAGCTGTGAACTATGCTCCTCCCTGACTCTCAATCATGTCATGGCTCCCCAGTGCCCTCAGGTCAAAGCCCAGATTGTCAGCCCTTACATTCCGTACAGCCCTCCCAACCTAATTACTGTTGTCTTCTTTTTTTTCTTTTTTTCTTTTTAGAGGGACAGAGAGAGAGTCAGAGAGAGGTAGATAGAGACAGACAGACAGGAACAAAGAGAGATGAGAAGCATCAATCATTAGTTTTTCATTGCCATTGCGACACCTTAGTTGTTCATTGATTGCTTTCTCACATGTGCCTTGACCACGGGCCTTCAGCAGACCGAGCTTCCTTGCTGGAGCCAGCGACCTTGGGTCCAAGCTGGCGAGCTTTTGCTCAAGCCAGATGGGCCCGCGCTCAAGCTGGCAACCTCGGGATCTCGAACCTGGGTCTTCCCTATCCCAGTCCAACGCTCTATCTACTGCACTACCGCCTGGTCAGGCTACTGTTGTCTTCTGACCTCTTTTCTCAACACTTTTCTCCACTGCCCTTAAATTCAATCCTCTTGTAATTTCCCAGACACACCTGTTCCCCCTTCATGCATCTAGATGCCTGATATCTAGGCATGTTCTAGGACTCCGTGCCTTAATTTTCCCATCTAGTAAATGGAAGATCAGTAATCTACATTCTACAGATTCTGAGGAATGATCTCCCTAAGGGATCTTATCTTTCCCCTACCCACAGCCCTCCACGGTTCCCACCTCCCTTGGGGTAAAACCTCAAGTTCTCCCAACACCCACACGGCTCTGCATGACCTGTCCCCATCATCTCCCTGCCCTTCCTTCTCTCTCTTACCCTTGTTCACTTTGTTTCAGTCACATGATTGTCCTCACTGTTCTTGCAACATGTCACTCATTCTGAGCTCAGGACCTTTGCATGTACTGTGTCCACCTCTTGTAATGCATTTCCCTTGGCTTTGGAATAACAGTTTTCTCATCTGTCATTCAGGTCTCACCGCTAATGTCACCTTCTCAGAGAGGCCATCTTTGGCCACCCAAGGTAAGCTATCATCCCCTAACACACCTCTGGTTTTCTTTCCTTCATAGCAATTCATTCCTCTCTAAATCGTATTTATGTGTTTAAAGTTTATTGTCAGTTCTTCATTCTTGCTGGAATTCTTGGTGTCCCCAGGGCCTACCTCAGTGCTTAGCACATCATAGAGACTTGGTAAACAGTTGTTGATTATCTAACTGCCTGACTATGTATTGACACGAACAGTGTGCAAGACTTTACTCAGAATAATTACATTAATCACATTATATAAGTGAATTCTAATTTTTACAACTACTCTGTAAGACAGTTATCAATATATATATTTTTTACAAATGAAAAAGCTAAGAAAAAATGAAGTGGCTTGTCCAAGATCATACAGAAACAAAAAGTAGAGCCAGGAATGGAAATCAAGTTTGTCAGGCTGCAAAGCTGGGGGCCATTCCCATTCTCCAGCTGAGGAAGAAGGTGGTAAATGTTGGGGAGGCATTCATCTTCCGTTCTTCAATCCACCCGTCTATCTGTTCATTCAACCACTCACTTACTTATCCATTCATCCATTATTCACCCATCTTTCCATCCATCTATCCATTACTTCATCTATCCATCTATTCCTCCACCCACCCATTTATATATTCATCCACCCATTCATCCACCCACTGACCCATCCATCAATCTATTCAGTATTCTATCCATTCACCTACTTTTTCACCCACCAATTCATTTATACATCCACTGAGTCATTGTCATCCATCCATCCATTTATGCCTACATTCATCTACTAACTTACCCATCTATCTGTTAGTCAGTCCACCCTCCCACATTTCACATCGTCCCCATTCCCCTATCCTTTCATGTCCTCATTCATCCACATGCTCCACTTCAACATGGCAAACAACATGCAGTCCCTGCCCCCTTCTGTCTCAGTGATGATTACCACAACTTCAGACCAACAAGACTATTGCTAGGTCAGTGTCTCTCAAATCTAGCAGCCCTTCCCTCTGGCTTTGGTCACCCTCAAAGGAGAACCAGCCTCTCTGGATGGCTTTCACCCTGAGTCTACATCTCACAATCACATCTTTCTCTGCCTCCTCTATTATTCTTCCAAAGTGGGTCAAGTCTCAGGCTGGGAGGTGTGATGCCTAGCTATATTGCTGTGTGACTTAAGGCTGGATGTTGGCACTCTCTGAGCCCCAATTCCTCACCTGATCAATGTGGCCAAGCAAAACCTGGTTGTCTAAGAACTACTGCAACCTGAACACATGACTGCTCCTTTCCATGCCTCTCTTCCCACGCTGTGGACCACATGCCATGGGGAAGCTCCCACTTCATCCATGCTGGTGGGTAGGAAATGGGTCTTTTCTGAATAAGCCTGGGAGGCTGGAAAGAGGCTGGTGGTGGCAATGGCAGGTAATAAGACATAACTGAGATCCTCCCTTGCTCTAAATTCTTTAATGGCTCCCAAGTGCTCTCAGTCTAGCCTCAGAGGATCTTCACAGTCTAGCTCATGCTGATTCACTGGGCTCATCTCCCATGTCTCACCTAATTCTTCATCAACTCCAGCTGTGCCCCTTCATACTTCCAGGACTTTGCAAACCCAGTTCCTTCAGCTCATATTTATAAGGTCAGAGACATCCATCTAGCTGAATCACTGCTGCATTTCACACCCATCATAGGGCCTATAACACAGTAAATACTTATGTTAACAAATAAATGAAATGTTTTTTCCACCTGCCAAGCTCCTATTCATCCTTCAGAGCCCCAGTGCTAATGCTCTTCTTCTATGCAGCAGGATTCCCAAGGCAGAATCCCTGACTCCTTATCTAGTTCTCTCAACCTTGAATCCCTTCCTCAGACCCAACACTGACCACTATGGCTATAGATGCCAATGTCTGCCTCTGTCTATCCATCAGAGGACCCTTGAACCTCACTACCCTAGTATAAGGCAAGTCTCCAAAAGGCTTTCAGAAAGTGTTGATTGACTGAATGAGTGAATTAATGAGTGTGGTCTTACTGTTGCTTTAAAAAATTTTTTTAAATTAATTAATTATTTATTTTAGCAATTTAGGAAGGAAGGGGGGGAACATCGAACTACCCCTGCAAGTGCCCCACCCGGGGACCAAACCTGGCAACCTCTATGCTTCAGGATGGTGCTCCAACCAACCAAGCTCTCCAGCCAGGGCCTTACTGAGTGTTTCTTATGGCCAGGTTTGCATCTGCCAATATCAGGAATGAAAGAGAGAGACACAAGCCTAATTTAGACATAGTTCCAAGTTCCAACTACAATGCCAGAAATTCTCAGAACAGATTTGTCAGATAAGCCCCACATCAGAATGGGACTCAGGGGGACTCCCAAGACCCTTTGATCTTTTTCTGTCAGGGCAAAAGCTCTATCCTCCCCTTAACTGAAGCTTCCAGCATTAGCACTCCTTTAGGCCTTCACACATGCTATTTTCTCCACCAGGAATACCTTCCCCTGACAACAAATCCTTCTAACCCTCAGGTCTCAGCTTAGTCACATAGTAGACCCAACTCCCACTGACCAAGTTGAAACTCTGTGCCAGAAACTTGAACTGACAACCCCATCCTCACCTTCCCCAACCCCCTCTGAGATGGGAGGCTCCTCTGACCTCCTGATTCTATAGATGACAACACCGGGGCTTGGAGAGACAAAGGTGCCTGCCCAAGTCCACATAGCCAGTAAGGTGCAGAGAAACCAAACTCATTTCAACACTAAGCTCTTAACCACTCTCCCACACTGTCCATCTCTTCCAGGAAGCCCTATTGGCCTCCATACATGCAAGGACAGAGCCTCCTCTAGGTTGTCTCCGCCAGTGTGTGTTTCTGCCATCACAGTCATGACATTAATACCTGTAACCTTCTGGTTTGTCACTGTGTCTCCCCACCAGACAGGTTCTGGACTTAGAAGGTTCTGGGCGGGAATGTATCTATCTGTTTTGTCCAGCATTGTATCCCAGGCCTAGACCAGGGCCTGATACACAGCAAGAGTTCAATAAATGTTGGTCATATTGGAATATAGATTCACATATTGCTCACTCTCACAAAGCTTCCTGTTTGCATGACATTTCAGCTCTGCTCAAATGCAGGCACACAGTAGGTGTTCAATCAATGTCCTCTGCCTAAAGGAGGGCAGAAGAGATGTCACAGTTACTTGTAAGGTTCCAGGGACCTTATAAAAGCCTGAAAAAATCAATGAATGGGCATCAGGGAAACTGAGGCACACAGCAGTGTGTCTGACTCAAAACCACAGAGCCAGCCCCAGTGGCTCCTGCTCAACTTCTGCCCCAGCCACTGTCCCCTCTGACGCCTCAGGGAGACTGACTCCTCCCTCAGTCCCCTACCCCAGGCAGTGCCTGCCGGCTGCCCAGCCCTTGTCTCCCTGGGGCTGGCACATCACACCCGGCATCTCACGCCTCAGAGCTCAGTGTGCTCCAGCCTCCCCTCCTGCCACTGAGTGGAGCAGCTGGTGCTCCCATGGAAACCACAGCACCCCCACCCCCCACCTGCACCAGCTCCAGGCCCCCCTCACAATCTCAGCTTTAAGATAAATATTGTCATTAACATGCAAATGCATATGCGATTACCATAAATGGGGGGCCTCGTGGCAGTGGCCAGCGAACCCTATCGGCAGAATGGGCATTAATATTCAGCCTTGATCAGGGAATAGGCACCTCAGGGCCCTTACAGGCACCCAGTCACCTCAGAGCAAGGGTCCTTGGAGAGCCTGTCCCCCAGCAGAGAACTGGAAGGAGTGATGACTGGCCACTGGCTACTGCGAGCCCCATCCCAGCCCTCAGTTCCTGGCCTGAGCTGCTGGCTGCACTGGGGGCACTGGAGGAGATCCCCTTCCTCTGAATGGGGCACAGACCTGGGGGGTGGGGTTGGAAGCAGCCTTGTGGCCTCCTGCTCCCCCTTCTCCATCTCTCTCCCTGATTCCCACCGTGTGTGTGTGTGTGTGTGTGTGTGTGTGTGTGTGTGTGTGTGTGTGTGTGTGTTGGGGGATAGGGCTTTTTCTCTCTCCCCCTCTCTCTCTGTCTCTGTCACCATCTCTCTCTCTCTCTCTTTCTTTTTGTCTCCATCTCTCTTAAAAGAAAAAAAACTCAGCACCCATGGACCTGTCCTCTTTCTGAGGACCCTTCACTTCCTTCCCTCTCCCCTGACCCCTGTTCAATTCCTAGAGCCCGAGGGATCTGCTGACCTCCCTGCCTTTCTCTTGGTCCCAGCAAGATCCGTCCTGCACAGGCCCTTAGGAATTGGAATGCCCTGTCCCACACTGGCTGTGACTGTCAAATGTCACAGCCACCTCCCCCATGCCATCTTTGGGGAGTCTCATTCTCAGCTTGGGGGAACCTGTCACCTCTTCATCACACACATATGTTTCTGCTTCCCCCAGCCTGGGAATAAGACAGGTGGGTGACGGTGGGGAGGACAGTCCTGGTTGGTCCTTATGACCAAGTAGCTGGCCCTCTGAGCCTCAGTTTCCCTTTTATATAAAATGTGATGATGCTCATAAGCCTTCCTCATTGGAAATCCCTTTGGTGAGAAATCAAACAAGCCCCTGAACATAATAATTAAGGATGAGGTGGTCATGAGGATAATGACAATTCTGAGGAGGGAAGCACAGTGACCACATGGCTGTTTTTACTTTACCCAATTATGGCCCTTTCAGCTGCTTTGGTGCCCAGCCTCATGGGATTTTCCCCAGCACCCAGGGGCCCAGAAGGCTCTGGGGAGGGGGATCTCTTCACCCCTGGGACCCAGACCTCCCACCCCTTCACTCTCCTTAACTCCTTAAGCATCAACGGCAGCCCCCCTGTTTAGTTGAATCCCCGGAAATTACATCAGATAAGTGTTGTCCAGGAGGTACCAGCCCTCCACTTTCTATTTATCATTTCACCTCCTTTTGCTTAAGGCCCAGAGAGGGCAGCCACTGACAGAGGTCACACAGGCCTCTATCCAGCTGCTGGCCCTCAGGACACCCCTATTCCAGCTTGCCTCCCACAGGTGTGGTCCCTCCAGGTCCGGCAAAGCTGAGACCAGGAGGGGAATCTATTCTTGACCTGAGGGTTTTGGGTGAAAGCAGACACAATGGAAAACCCCTCACTCCCTTGTTACCCTCAGGCCCTCCTTCCAGGGCTCAGACCAGCCCAGGGCCCCTGCAAAGAGGAGGATGAGGACTGAGTGTCATGGACATGCTGCTTCCTAATTTTAAGCCTCCAATGAAAGATGCGAAGTGGGGAAGACCCTGAGACATCTCCCAATCTCAACATTCTCCAGCTATAAAACAATAACCCCCATTCATAGGGTCCTGGTTTGCTGACAATGGGGAAACTGAGGTTCTGGCCCAGGTGAACACTCAGCCACAGTCCTCGTAATCTCTTCTTCTTTGGGCGGAGATATCCAAGGGAGATTTAAAACTGGGGAGGGGCACCTCTGCAACCCATTTTTTTCCTGACCCAGAGCTCACCAGCAGCCTTCCAATTCACCATTTGGCAGGCCACATGGACACCCTGACTCCCATCAGAATATCTCTAGGCCCTTAAGACATACCAAGGGTTGGGGGCATGTAGGCAGAGCTCTCTGTACAGCCGTGGATACCTGAGCTGGATTCATGGGTAAGAGTGAGCCCTCTGCCCTCCTAGGCCACATGGAGGAGTTAGATTTTCCAGGTTCTCCTCCCTCCCCCCTTTTTTTAGTGGTAGAATTAAAAATATATATGTGGTTAAGGGTGGGAGGGCTTTCTTTCCTCCCAAGGGTACCAGCTGAGAATCTAGCTGAACTGACTGACCTGAGCTCCATCCTACCAGATTCATTCATTCATTCATTCATTCAACCAAGGTGTATTAATTACCATGCCAACAACACTGACAGGAGGATGGGAATAAATGGGTCTGAAATAGGTCATGGGCCCTGGCCCACCCCTAAGGCCCTTCCAGGGTCTTTCCATGGGTGTCCAATGCAATGCCTTTGCCATCTCCAGCCCCAATCTCCAACACCCAACAGGAGAGCTGTCAAAGCAACCCCAATTCAGACTGGGCTCAAGATTAGAGCCCAGGGCTGGGGCCACAATCCCTAGGCACCTGCTCCCAGCATGCCATCAGAGAAAACCAAGTGGGAGGGGGACAGGCAGGCCTCTCCACCCCACCTGCTTCCCTGCTGGGTTTGCAGGACGCCCACGCCTCCCCTGTCCACCTCAGGATCTGGGCTCTGCCAGATGGACAGCCCAGGCTCATCATCACTGGCCTCAGACCTCAACACATTGCTAACAGGATCGGCCAGTTTTAACTTGAGCCAAGGTGCAGGCAGGGAGGGGGAGAACCCAGAAATGGAGGGGGCATGCTAATCCAAACAATCCGAACAGAGAGGGTGGGCAGGGGGAAGGGTGAAGGGTGAACGGTAGCATTTGAGCCACCCAAGGCTGGTGCTCCCCCCTCAGCCTGGCTCAGCTCCCTGCGCCCCTCAACCCCCCTCCTGCTTTCTTTGTAGTTACCGATTAGCCCGGGGTCCTGGGCATCCGTGTGTCCCCGGAGGCCAGCTGGACTTGCCCCCACCGGCCTGGCTTTGTGAAAATGACCAAAGCAATAGAGTCCAGAGGTGCAAAATTCCCCGACGGGGCCTGGGGGAGCCAAATGAATGGGGAGGGGCACAGGGAGGGTAGCAGTGTTCAGGTAGCTACCCCAGCAAGGGGCAGGGAAGAGTGGGTGAGGGAGGGAGGAAGGGGTGAGGGTCTGGGGGAATGGGAGGGAAGGGGGAGAGAGAGAGAGATGCTGGCGGGGTGGAGAATAGGAGGTAAAGGGAGATGGGAGAGTAGAGAAAGGGAGAGGGAGAGGGAGAGAGAGAGAGAGAGAGAGAGAGAGAGAGGATGCCTGAAGGTGGAGAGGGAGTGGGGGCGGAGAAGGGGAGGGGGCCAGATCGGATCTGTCAGCTGCACCCCCAGAGGGGGGAGGAGAGGGTGGGTGGAAAGGGGGGGAATGATGCAGTAGCAGAGGCAAGTAGAGGGAGGAGGTTAGGAGAGGAGGGTTGGGGGAGAGAAGATGCCGGAAGGTGGGATGGGGAAGAGAGGGGAGGGGAGGGAGGGGGTCGGGGCGCCCACCTTTGTGCATGCCCGTGTAGGGATCTTTGAGCACCGTGAGCTCATAGATGCGTCCGAACTGCTCGAATAGCGGCTTGAGGTCCTTCTCGTCCAGGTTGCGCGGGATCTGGCCCACGAAGAGCTTGATGGCGTCCAGGTCTTTCATGCCGTCGGGCTGTCCCCCGGGGGGCTCGGGCCCGCTGCTGCCCACCGGTGAGGGCCGCGGCTGCAGGAGCTGCTGCTGCTGCCGACGCGCCTCGCTCTCCGTGAGGCGGGCCATGGTGGGCGAAGGCGGGCGGCGGGCGCGGGACCGAGCCGGCGGCGGCGGGCGGACTCGCAGCTAGAGCGACGGACACCGCCTCCCGCCTCCCTCCCGCCGGGTCCCCGCGCCCTCCTCCCTCCTCCGCGCCCGCTCGCTCCAGCATCAGGACCACAAAAGGGCGGCTCCGCAGCGGCCCCTGGCGACTGGCGCTCTCATAGCTATCCCGCTTCTCGCCTCCCGCACGCATTCTGCACTCTTCATTCCTCATTCCACATCCATGTCCAGCGACCAGTCCAGGCGGGGAAACTGAGGCCAACGGGCCCTCAAAGCCCGCCTTTTGGGTAGGTAACGGTGGAGCTTGGAGCAGGACAGACCTGACTTCTAGGTGTCACTGGCTCCTCCCACTGATGACAACAGGAAAATCACTAAAAGCAGAGCCAGGCATTTACAGGGCTGCTCTTGGCACTTTAAGAATACAACTCGGCCCTGCCCGGTTAGCTCAGGTGATTAAGAGCATGTTGGGAAATGACAAGGTTGTGGGTTCGATCCCCCATCAGGGCACACAAGAGAAGCAACCAATAAATAAATGCATGACTGAGTGAAACAACAAATGAATGCCTCCCTTCTCCCTCTTCCCTTTCTCCCTTCCTCTCTCTGTCTCTATGAATAAAGTAAGCCCTGGCTGGATAGCTTGTTTAGTTGGAGCGTTGTCCCAGAGTGAGGAGGTTGCTGGTTCGATTCCCCCCAGTCAGGGCACATACAGGAGCAGCTAGATATTCCTGTTTCTGTCTTCCTGCCTTTCTCACAAAAACCTCAGCAGTAGTAATAGTAACAACAAAAACAACAAAAAGAGCACTTGATAATACTATGAACCAAGCACTGTGCTTAGCACTTTTAAATTTATAACTTACTGAATAGAAATAGCAATTGTGTTACATCAACATCAACCAGAAGTAACATTTTTTTTGTCATATTTGCTATGTGCACACAGTGTTCAAAATATTTCAGAGAATATTGATGCATTTGGACCAAGAACTCTATGGACATCATGTCACCTTAATCTTTAATCTTACTTAAAACTCTCCAAGATTTTTCTAAAATTAAAGCTGAGTCCTCTGTGCAGTCCCCAATGTCCTACACGACCTGCCCCCATCCCCTCCCTGCCCTCATGTCCTCCCTCTCTCCCCCTTGCTCACTCTGCTGCAGTCACACAGGCCTCCTGGCCTTCCCTCCAACATACCGGGCATTATTCTGCCCCAGAGCCTTTGCACAAGCTGTGCCCTCTGCCTTGAATACCCTTCCTCCAAGTGGTGCATTGCTTACTCCTTCCATTGCCGAACATTTTCTCTGTCTATCCAATCTGAAATCATTCAGCCACCAGCACTTCCTTTCTCAGGCTTTCCTTTCCCTCCACAATAATTATACTCATTTAGATGTAATTTAATTTTAATATGTTGTATATTTACTGATAAAGCACATGGCTTTTTCCAGGCACTAGGCTCTGTGCTAAGCTTTTGACATGTACAAACTCATTCAATCCACACAACAAATCCCTGGGGTGGTTACAAATAAACAAACAAGATACTTTTAGACTATGATAAATGCGGTGAAGGAAACACAGCTAGATGAGGGGAGGGAAGGCTTTAGGAGGTCAATTCAGGGAAGGCAAATAACAGAGTGACCTTTGAGCTGAAATGAAACTGGGTCAGCAAGTGCAAAGGCCCTGAGGCAGAAAGCGTACTGAACTGTAGCAGGGAGAGTGCTCTACAGAGTCACTGCAGTACAGTCTACCAATTCTGAATTTAATTTTTAATTTATTTTCTTTATTTTAAAACAAAGACAGGATCAGTGACGATGATCCTTGCTGAGCCAAGGGTAGAAAACTAGTAATACTGATTTGTTTATTTAAAATGTTGACATTTTAATCCTCATGAATTTTTTAGGTATTATCTTTTAAAAAATATTGTGTTAAAATATTCTTTATCTTGATGATGAAGTTTTTTGGTGCCCTCTTAAACTTTGCTCCCTGGGTGAACTCATCCTCATTCCTGCCCATTCCTTATAGCCACTGTTAAAAGGTGAGTACTGTTTTCATACATATATTACAAAAAGGCAAACTGAGGCCCAAGTCACTTTTGCAAGGTCACACAGTGAGAGTGCCAGGATTGGAGCCCAGCCAGCCCAACTCCAGAGCCCACACACTTTATACAATCCCATGCTGTCTTTCCTACACTTTAGGCAGCCAAGCCTTGGTTTCCTTATTTTCCAAGTGAACTAAAGAGTGAATAGGATGAAGCCTTTGGCAGAGATTTGGTGAATTAATAGGTGAGGCTTAGCATAGCACCTGAGACATCCTTAGTGCTCAATAAATGACCACTGTCATGACTGTTATAGGCTACCTGCCCACCCCCAGACAGGAGCAGGGTGTCAGGGTTAGGTAAGGAGCAGAGCCACCCCTGATCCCTGATTCTCAGCTTGCAGCCCCAGGGTAGGCTGGTAGAGCTGGGCTAGGGATGGCTCTGTCTCCATGGAGACCTAATCAGGATGCTGATGCCCTGTGAGCCTCTGATGTGCTGGATAGCTGTAAAAGAATAAAAATAAAAACCCACCAAAGATTTTCTCAGACTCTTACTTAAAATCCAAAACAAATTGGGGGGAAGGGCAAAGAAGATCCCAGTCTAGCTCCAGTGTGCTCTCCAGGAATGTAAATCCAGTATTCTACCTTCTGAATGATACTCATCTCTGGAGTTTATTCCCTAGCCACAACTCAGCTGTATCAGGGTCAAGGCAGAGAAAGAAAACTTTCAGGGTTGTGTGCCTGAAAGTATTTGGAGCCCAGAAGGCTGATTTTCGGACTTCTTATTAACCAGAGGAACCCTGGTCACATGGGCATCATTGCAGGAAGCCCATAGTTTGGGCTGCTGTTACTAAAAAAGCAGCGAGGGTGGGAGCAGAGCCTGTGGTGAGAGCCAAGAGCTGGGAGACTGCTGAAAGTCGTTGGTTCTCTTGGACCCATTTCCTCGTTAACCTGCCTCAGAGCCTTTGCACTTGTTCAGCGTTCATCTCCCAAGATGGGGTTTCTCAAAACACTTAAACTTGAATAAACTTATCTTAAAGCAAAACTGTGGACATTTGGGAGTTATATTGTTCTCTGTGGGAGCCCCTTTGGTGATCTTAACACCTGGGGGTGTTAAGAAGCATCCCTGGCTCCACCCACTTGGGGATAGGAGCACTCCCAGTCGTGACAACCACAGATATCCAGACATGTCCCGGTGTTTCTTTGTGGGGAAGAAGCGTTCCAGGTGAGGACTGCTGATGTGGAGAGGTAAGTCACTTCCCTCAGCAAAGGGGTTGTGGTGAGTCGGTTGCGGTGGGGTCCGCACCACAATGCTCAGATGTGCACGTGCCCTACTGGGCATCCTGCTAAGAATGCAGAGCCTGATCTGGCAGGTCCAAAGTGGGGCCAGGGACTACATTTTCTAACAAGTCTTCAGGTGACAGGCAGCAAATGTATGGGGAGATGTCCACCATGTTCCCATTCTGACTTTCCACAGCATGACCCTTATTTCACAGGTTGTGGGTGTCAAAAGGGCTAAGCCCTGCAGGAAGAAACAAGAAATAACTTCTGGTTTTCTGGGTCCCCCTAACCCCTGCATCCCTCTGCCAACATCTTAGCTTTCTGCTTGGTGGGATAGGTGGCAGAGTCAGCAGGGGGGGGGGTCAGGATCATCAGTGGGACAGGGTCAGCAGGTGGGGCCCAGTGTGGAGCTGCCCTGTGTTAGGGCCTCTGTTCTTTGGTGATCTCTGCATAACCAGCCTGAGTGTCTTCCTGAGTGATGGTCAGCCTCACTGTGACCCCTCAACCCTGGTGCCCTTTGGCCCTGCCCTCTCTGTGCCCCCAAGTTTCTTGTTGCCCAGGCTGCCCACAGCTCTTTCAGCACATTCTCAGGTGTTGAAGTACTCCCACCCTACCAAGGTCTAAGGACTCAAGATGTGTCCCTTGGGAAAAGTATTCCACAGTCCCTGCCTGCCCCAGATGTCTTGTGCCTTCACACATCTACAGACACAAAGCAGACAGAGATCTCTCTTTGCCAAACCAACGACTCCACGGCTTTCCCTCCACTGGGAAGGAACTGCCCATTCATCCTCCTGCCGGAAGCCAAATTTTTACCAGTATCCTCTAGATCCCTGGCCCTACCCTTTGGCTTCAGGAATGGGAAAAGACTCCTCATTGGGCCAACCCTTTATTGTTCCCTCTCGCAACAAACGCCACTCCCTGGATGGGGTGGGGTTGTATGGGGTCTAAGGCACTATTGGCCACCCTTAAGCCAGACTGGGGGGAGGGGAAGGAAGGGAAGGAGAAAGAAGAAAAGGGTCCAAGATCTCACCCTCAGGAGTTGTAGCCCCTTCTATCCCATTCCTCCTTTGATGTGGCTCCACCCCTCTGGCCATAGCCTGTGGGACTGAGAGTGGGCACCTGTCCCACCAAACTGTAGTGCTGATGAATTCTTTCTCTGTGAACAAAAGGAGTGGAGACTCATTTCTGAATGAGCCAGCTCCAGTGTGTTCCTGTAACTTATGATCAAAATTGCATAGGTAACTCGGAAAATTATAGAACATTGATAAAAGAAATCAAGGAAGATACAAACAAGTGGAAGCACATACCGTGCTCATGGCTAGGAAGAATAAACATCATTAAAATGTCTATATTACCCAAAGCAATTTATAAATTCAATGCAATACCAATTAAAATACCAATGACATACTTCAAAGATATAGAACACATATTCCAAAAATTTATATGGAACCAAAAAAGAACACGAATAGCCTCAGCAATCTTAAAAAGAAAAAATAAAGCAGGAGGTATCACTCTTCCAGATATCAAGGTTTACTATAAGGTCATTATACTCAAGACAGCCTGGTACTGGCATAAGAACAAGCATATAGATCAATGGAACAGAACAGAGGACCCAGAAATAAACCCACAGCTTTATGGACAACTGATATTTGACAAAGGAGGAAAGAACATACAATGGAGTAAAGACAGCCTCTTTAACAAATGGTGTTGGGAAAATTGGACATCTACCTGCAAAAAAATGAAACTAGACCATCAACTTACACCGTTCACAAAAACAAACTCAAAATGGATAAAAGACTTAAATGTAAGCCGTGAAACCATAAGCATCTTAGAAGAAAACATAGGCAGCAAGCTCTCCGACATCTGTAGCAGCAGTATATTTGCCGATTTATCTCCACGGGCAACTGAAATAAAAGGCAAGATAAACAAATGGGACTATATCAAACTAAAAAGTTTTTGCACAGCTAAAGACAATAGGAACAGAATAAAAAGACAAACCACACAATGGGAGAACATATTCGACAGCACATCTGATAAGGGGTTAATAACTAAAATTTATAAAGAACTTATAAAACTCAACACCAGGAAGACAAACAACCCAATCAAAAAATGGGCAAAAGAAATGAATAGAAATTTCTCCAAAGAGGACATACAAATGGCCAATAGGTATATGAAAAAATGCTCAACATCACTAATCATTAGAGAAATGCAAATTAAAACCACAATGAGATATCACCTCACACCAGTCAGAATGGCACTTATCAGCAAAACAACACAGAATAAGTGCTGGCGAGGATGTGGAGAAAAGGGAACCCTTCTGCACTGCTGGTGGGAATGCAGACTGGTGCAGCCACTGTGGAAAACAGTTTGGAGATTCCTCAGAAAATTAAAAATCGAACTGCCTTTTGACCCAGCTATCCCACTTTTAGGAATATACCCTAAGAACACCATAGCACTGTTCGAAAAAAAGAAATGCGCCCCCATGTTCGTGGCAGCATTGTTCACAATAGCGAAGATCTGGAACCAGCCCAAGTGTCCATCAGAAGACGAGTGGATTAAAAAGCTATGGTACATATATACTATGGAATACTACTCAGCCATAAGAAACGATGACATCGGATCATTTATAACAAAATGGATGTACCTTGATAACATTATACGGAGTGAAATAAGTAAATCAGAAAAAAAGAAAAACTGAGAACAGCATGATTTCATACATAGGTGGGACATAAAAGTGAGAATATGAGACATGGACAAGAGAGTGGTGGTTATGGGATGGGGGGAGGGAGGGAAGAGTGGGATAGGGAGGAGGGGAGGGACACAGGGAAAACCAGATTGAAGGTGACAGAGGACAATTTGACTTTTGGTGATGGGTATGCAACACAATTGAATGATAAGATAACCTGGAGATGTTTTCATTGTACATATGTACCCTGATTTATTGGTGTCACCCCATTAGAATTAATAATAATAATATATATATATATATATATATATATAAAAAATTGCATAGGTACCTAGCCAGGTGGTGGCACAGTGGATAGAGTGTCGGGATGTGGAGGACCCTGATTTGAAACCCCAAGGTCGCCAGCTTGAGCGCAGGCTCATCTGGTTTGAGCAAGGCTCACCAGCAGCCCAAGGTCACTGGCTTGAGCAAGGGGTCACTTGGCCCTCTGTAGCCCCTGGTCAAGGCACATATGAGAAAGCAATAAATAAACAACTAAGGTGCCACAACGAAGAATTGATGCTTCTCATCTCTCTTCCTTCCTGTCTGTCTGTCCCTATCTGTTCCTCTGTCTCTGTCACACAAAACAAACAAACAAAAAAACTTCATGGGTTCATGTATTGTAGGATTCCATTTATGTGAAATGTGCAGAATAGGCACATCTACAGATAGGAAATGGGTCCGTGGTTGTTGGAGGTTGGAGGAGTGACTGACTACTGATGGGAATGAGGCTTCTTTATGAAGTAACGGAATTTTCTAGAACTAGATAGAGGTGATGGCTGTGCAACTCTATGAATGTACTAAACACCACCGAGTGATATACCTAAAAGGGTTAATCTTACGGTATGTGAATATATCCCAATAAAGCTGGGTTTTTTTAAAACGAAAAACTGTTTGAATGTCAGCTCTACCTCCTTTTTGCCACAAGACCTCAATACAAGATAGTTTACCTGTCTGAATGTCCCTTTCATCCTCTGTAAGTTGGAAATAGAGCAGACGTGTAATTCCAACATGGGATAGAATGAGAAAAATCCCTGCATGGCAACCACCAGCGTGATCACAGTTTTGCAGGAATCACCAGTGGCTCTGAAAACTACAGGGTGATGTTTAAGGAATGACAGGGTATTTGCAACACCTGAAAGTATCTTCCCATAACTTGCTTATTGGGGGGAGATAGTGACGCAAGTGGAGAAAGCCAGCAGACAAGGTTGCAAGACATGAAGATGGAGAACTATTCCGGATAATGATGGCTAGAAAGACAAGACCTCAGGATGCAGCGTGTAATCTGGAGTACTCTCCGTGAGGATGCTGTTGGGGACAAGGGTCAACATGTGAGTCAAGTCTGTAATTTGGTAACACTGTTGTATTGGTGTCAGTTTTCTGATCTGGATAATTGTTTTGTGAGGAGAGAGAAGAATACCTTGGATTTTAGGAAATACACTCTGGCACATTTAGGAGCAAAGGGCTGAAGAAGCAGAGAAACACAAAGGGAGAGGAGACAGAGACAAACAGAAGAGACAGAGAAGAGAACAAAACAAAGGTGGTAAAATGGTAACATTTACAGGATAGATGAAAGGTTTAGGAAGTTTTTTGTACTATTTCTGTAAATCTGGCATTATGTCAAAACAATATGCTAGAACACAGAAATAAAATGACATTTGTGCAGTGTTGGGCAACATACTCAATTTCTCTGCTTTTAAAGCCATCAGGTAAGCTGGCCTGTGGCCCAGTTGCCCTGCTGCCCTGCTACGGGCTGGCATCTGTCCTGGACTTCAGCTGCAAGTATCACCATCGCTTTCCTCTTCCCTGAGCCTGGAACTCTCTGGTTCCTGGCAGGTGTCAGGCATGGATTAAGGATGCCCTTGCAATTTGGGCCAGTGGTGGGGAATCGTGTGTAGCCCCTCAGAACCACATTTCTTTTAGGCCCCTGTTCAATTTGCTCCAGACCTCTTGTAGATCAAAAGGATGGTTAAAAATCATTAGTAACTCAGAACTGAAACTAAACCCTGGCTGGCTGGTTCAGTGGTAGAGCATCAGCACAGCGTGTGGATGCCCTCGGTTTGATTTCCAGTCAGGGCAAACAGGAGAAGTGGCCATGTGCTTCTCCACCCCTCCCACTCCCCCTTCTCTCTCTCTCTATTCTCCTCTCCCAGCTATGGCTCGATTGGTTTGAGCACATTGGCCCTGGGTGCTGAGGATAGCTCCATAGAGCCTCTGCTTCAGGCACTAAAAATAGCTGGGTTGCAATCATGGCCCCATATGGGCAGAACATTGGCCCCAGACAGGTGTGGCCAGGTGGATCCCAGTCGGGGCGCATGCAGGAGTCTGTCTCTCTCCCCTCCTTTTATTTGACAAAAACAAACAACAACAACAAAAAAAGAACTGAAACTGTAATGTCAAAAGAAGCCAAGAATATTTGTTCATTGCAAAATGGATTTATTTTGCTGTCTGGTAGTGGCCAAAAGCTTATCCACTATGAAAGAGAAGGAAAACCTGAAGGGAATTTTACTGTAAAGAGCTGAACAGTAAGCATTTTGCCCCCCATCCCCGTCTCTGCTACAAGTACTCAGCTCTGCCCTTGCAGTGTGAAAGTGGACATAGAAGATACACAACCAAGTAGGCATGGCCATGTGCCAATAAAACTTTATTTACAACAGGCAGAGGGCCAGACTAGGCCATGTGTGGCAGTTTGCTGACCTCTGGGTAAACATACTCCTTCCTGGTGTGCTAAGAGGCACCTATAAAGTTTATGGTGGTGGAAAGTTGGGTACAAGCAGTGTGTCCATCAGCAGGGTATCGGGTGGATAGCTCAAGGTACCTTCTGAGGGTAGAATACTATACAGCAGTGAAAAGGAGTGTATATGTGTAAGTGCAACATATAAAAGCAAGAGTTGGGATCACCCAGAGGACATGCTGTGTGAACTGGGGTGATGGAGCCCACACTGCCAGGGAGAAGTCTGGCATGCTGCACACATGACTTGTGAGGGTCTCCTCCTCTCACGTTGGCTCTCTCCCTAGCCATGAAAATGTATTGGAAGACTCAATATTGCTGTGTTAATCAGGATGCTCCTAGGAAACAGAACTAACAGGATATGTATTCATAGAGAGCAGCTGTGGGGACTGGAAAGTCTGAAATCCACAGGGTAAGCCCCCAGACTGGAAATTCCAGGAAGAGTCAATGTTGTAGTCAGAATGCAATCTGAGGCAGAAGTCCTTCCTCCTGGTGGAACCTCAGTCTTTTCTCTTCAACTGATTGAATGAGACCCACCCATGTTACTGAGAGTGATGTTTATTCAAAGTCAACTGTTTTAAATTTAATCACATATAAAATTGCCTCCATAGCAATATCCAGACTGATGCTTGACCAAACTACTGGGTACTGCAGCTTAGTCAAATTGACACAGAAAATTAACCATTACAATTGGTAACTTGCCAGTTCTTTTCAAACTGACTTATAGAGTCATTGTAATCCCAATTAAAATTCAAGGCTTTAAAAAAAAATTGACAGGCTGATTCCAAAATTCATATGGAAGTATGCAGGAACTAGAACAGTGGTTCTTAACCTGGGTTCTATCGAACCCTAAGGGTTCGATGAGTCAGTCTCAGGGGTTCGAAGAAGCCTCTGCCGCAGAGGCCAGAATAAAGTAATACCGTAATTTGTTGTGAGTTCATGCACTTTGTTGGTTTTGTTCTTTGAGCAAGGTGATGTTCATGCATGGCTCATTTTTAATAATTTCTTTTTATTTTATTCATTTTAGATGAGGAGACACAGAGTGAGAGAGAGAGAGAGAGAGAGAAAGGGGGGAGGAGCTGAAAGCATCAACTCCCATATGTGCCTTGACCAGATCAGTGCAGGGTTTTGAACTGGCGACCTCACTGTTCCCAGGTCGACGCTTTATCCACTGCACCACCACAGGTCAGGCTCATGCACAGCTCATTTTGTGCACCAGTAAAAAAACATATACCTATGTCTTGAATTTGGAAAAAAAATATTTTATTTATCACTAAAGAAGGGTTCGGTGAATGCGCATATGAAACTGGTGGGTTCGGTACCTCAAAAAAGGTTAAGAACCACTGAACTAGAATAATCAAAACAACTTTGAAAAATATCAGAGTTGAAGGATTCATACTACCTGATTTCAAGACTTAAAAGGAAGCTCTGGCTGTTTGGCTCAACAGTAGAGCATCAGCCTGGCATGTGGAAGTCCCAGGTTTGATTCCCAGTCAGGGCACACAGGAAAAGCAATCATCTGCTTCTCCACCCCTTTCTCTCCCCCCCCCCTTTTCTATCTCTCTCTCTCTCTTTTCCCCTCCTGTAGCCATGGCTCAAATGGTTCAAGCAAAATTGTCCTGCAACATATATTTTTAAACACCACAAAATGGATCATAGGTCCAAATGTAAAATCTAAAACTATATCCCTTTTAGAAGAATACAGAAAGAAATTTTTGTGGCCCTGGGTTAGGAAAAAATTCTTAGGTCTGATGCTGGAAGCATAATTCATATAAGAACAAACTGATACATTGGACTTGATAAAAATTAAGAACATTTGCTCTTTGAAACATATGTAAGTGAATGAAAGATAAGCCACAGACTGGGAGAAAATATTGACATAGATATAGCTGAAAAAGGGCTTGTGTCCAGCATATATAAAGAACTCTCAAAACTCAATAAAAGAAAACCCATAAAAAATAGGCAAAAGCTTTCAGCAGGCATGTCACCAAAGACGCGGATGACAAATACAAACATGAAAACATTAGTCAATAGGAAGATGCAAAGTAAAGCTACAATGAGATATCACTACACACCTGTAAGAATGACTAAAATTTAAAACACTGACCACACCAAGCATTGGCAAGGATGTACAGGAACTGGTGGTGGGAACATAAAATGATTCAGTCACCTTCAAAAAAGAGTTAGACACCATGATGTGATCCAACCCTTCCACTCCTAGGTATTAATTAACCCAAGAGAAGTGAAAGCATGTGTCCATACATTTACTTGTATGTGAATGTTTATAGCAGCTGATTGATTATAGCCAAAACTTGGAAATAAAATAAATGTCTCTCAACAGGGGAATTGATAACAAATTGTAGTTAAATCCTCACTTAATGTTGTCAGTTCTGTGACTTTAAGAGTAACAACATATAACAAAACCAGTTTTCTGGAGGCTGATTGATATAAACAAGGGTTAAGTCCCTATGTCATCTCAACGCCACAAGAAAATGTTGAACAAAATGACATCACTCGAGTACCTGCCGTATGTCCACACAATGGAATGCTACTCAGAATATAAAGAAATGAACTACTGATACATGCTACAACATGAATAAATCTCAGAATAATTAGACTGAGTGAAAGAAGCCAGAGAGAAAGGAGAGATAAAAGCATGATCCCATTTATAGAACAATCTAGAAAATGCCAACTAGTGTGTAGTGACCGCAGATCAGTGGTTGCCTAGGCAGGGATAGAGGGACCATGAGAGCACAGAAGGAAATTTGAGAGTGAGAATTCTGTTTATTACTTTGTATCCGATTAGAGGTCAATAAAACTGTTTTAGAGGTTTAAAAAAGAGACAATGCAAGATAAAGACAGTATGATGTTTCATATATAAAATGTTTAAGCCATACCAAAAAAATGCTGAGTATTATCTGTGTATTCATAAATATGTATGTAAAAATTGTTTTAAAGAATGAAAAGAGCCTGACCAGGCAGTGGCACAGTGGATAGAGCGTCGAACTGGGATGCAGAGGACCCAGGTTCGAGACCCCGAGGTCGACAGCTTGAGCGCAGGCCCATCTGGCTTGAGCCAAAGCTCACCAGCTTGGACCCAAGGTCACTGGCTTGAGCAAGGGGTTGCTCAGTGTGCTGAAGGCCCACGGTCAAGGCACATATGAGAAAGCAATCACTGAACAACTGAGGTGTTGCATAAAAAACTGATGATTGATGCTTCTCACCTCTCTCCATTCCTGTCTGTCCCTATCTATCCCTCTCTCTGTCCCTGTGAAATAAATAATTAAATAAATTATCATTTAAAGAATGAAAAGGACATGACAGCGGGTTATGCCTTTGGGGAGAAGGGGGAAAGGGTATGATGGTTATGGGCTTGTATTTTATTGCCTTAAAAAAAGACCCTCCCTAGAAGAGGTCAAAGTCACTGGTTAGGACCCCTTTAGTGTCCTATTGCAGCACCCTCCTTGGAAAACGCCTTTGCTCAAATTGTTTGCTGCCAACCAGCATTGATGGATGGGGGACCTAAGGTGTTCATGGGCACCAAGAGAGCCCAAGGAATGATCCCTCACGTGTTTGGCACAGGCAGCCTGATCTCATTTCACCCTCATAACTATCTTGGGAAGCCAGTGACCTCTCCAAATGCAAGTCAAGCCCCATCCTCCTCTCCCTGAGCCACCCCCTCCGATGGTTCTCCATCACACTGAGAATAAAATGCAAACACCTCACCAAGGCCCCTTTGAGTAGCTTGCCACCTTCCCCTCTCTGATCCAGCCACACGGGCCGCCTCACTATTCCTCCAGCACACCAGGTATCATCCTGCCCCAAGCCTTTGCATGGGCTGTGCCCTATGCCTGGATCACTGACTCAGATTTCCACAGCTTAACCCTTTTTGTCCTTACTATTTCACTCAAAACCCCACTCCCAAAGGGAGCCATCACTGTCCACAACCCCTACCCCCACTCCCAGCTATTTTTGTACCTGTCTTCCCCGGTAGACTGCAGGCCCCAGGGTGGCTGGGACAGGGTCTCTTGTTCTTGACATATGGCAGGGGGGCAGATATTGGTTGACTTCACAGTTGAATAAGACTAATCTGTAGTGACATGATCGGTGACCACCTGGGCACGAGGGCAGAGAGAGGCTGCAGAGGGGAGCAAGGAAATGTTCACCACCTTGCTGTGGGACAGCTTCCAAGTGCATATGTGACGCCGACACCCTACATGTGCACCTCACTGTATTCCTGTTATGTCTGCAAAGAGCTGCTTAAAAAGAGAAACACTTAAAAATTACTATGGGCAGCCTGACCTGTGGTGGCACAGTGGATAAAGCGTCGACCTGGGAACACTGAGGTCGCCAGTTCAAAACCCTGCACTGGTCTGGTCAAGGCACATATGGGAGTTGATGCTTCCAGCTCCTCCTCTCTTTCTCTCTCTCACTCACTCTGTGTCTACTCTCTAAAGTGAATAAAATAAAAAAGAAAAAAAAATTACTATGGGAGCCTGACCTGTGGTGGCGCAGTGGATAAAGCGTCGACCTGGAACGCTGAGGTTGCTGGTTCGAAACCCCGGGATTACCCGGTCAAGGCACATATGGGAGTTGATGCTTCCTGCTCCTCCCTTCTCTCCTTTTTAAAATAAATAAAGTCCTTTAAAAAAAAAACTACTATGGGAATCCTGTTTTCAAAATGAGATTGCATGTACTTATATACATCCATACACTGGGGAGCAGGACGAGAGCACACAGCACGTCGAAGGCAGCCATCTCTGCCAGCTGGGACTCCTGGTGGCTTTTGTTTTCTTGGTTACAAGTAGTGGAACTTTTTGTGTTAAAAAAAAAAAAGAAAGAAAAAGGAAATATCAGCCCATGTTAACGTGAGAAGGTGACAGGCAGGCCTTCAGTGAAATGCAGGGTTTTACCCTGGTCCATGCTGAGGGCAAAGCCATTTCCAGCCTTCGTGCGGGCAGGGCAGGGCAGAGCAGGGCAGACAGCATGACCCTCCTCCCCCATGCCCGGAGCAACCACACCCCATAAGCCCAGAGTGAGCTGCATCATGCATCCCAGAGGCTGTGCCCAACCCAAGTCCCCAGAACCTTGGCTGGGGTGTGACTGGTGGGAGGGGCCTCCACACAGCCTGTTGTCCCCACCCTCACGTTTGGTTGAATGGTGTCTCCTCAAATCTGTCCTCTGGGAACCTCAGAATGAAACTTTATTTGGGAAGAGGGTCTTTGCAGATACAATTAGTTGAGATGAGGTAGTGCTGGAGTAGGGTGAGCCCTGAATCCAATGACCAGAATCCTTATTAGAGACACACACACAGAGGACTCCATATGAAGGTGAAGGCTGATGGGAGCCATGTGTCCACAAGCCAAGGAACCCCAGAAGCTGAAAGAGCATGGGACACACGGCCTCCACAGCCTCAGAAGGAATCAGTCCTGCCCACACCCCCAGAAGCCCCCAAACAGGACACTCAGGGCTGATTGTTCAATATGGCTTTATTTTTTGATCGTCCAACTGCATCCTACAACCAGTCTGAGCTCTGAACAGTCAGTGGTCCTGACCATCCGCTCTGGGGAGGGAGGACACTGGCTGGACAACCCCAGATGGTGCAACCATTGCTGTCACATGCGGGGAAGGATGAGCCCCCTGGCCCCGCCCTGTGGCATGAGCCCCCAGAGGTGGCTGGCCATTCAGTGAATGGTCTCTGGAGGAGTTGGTCCACCAGGAAGGGCAGAGAAGGGGGAACGAGGCCCCCATGCTGACCCCTCCCTAGGCCTGGCTTGGCCAACATCAGGGGCCTGGAAGACTAGAAGACAGAACAGCCAGATGTGCCCAGGAGGGAACCATGATGGAAGGCTGGAGGTGGAGGCAGAGACAAAAGCCCACAGGGGAGCCCAGTCCCTCCTGCTGGTGGGCTTTGGGGAGGCGCAGCAACATCCTGGGTGGGGGGTGGGAGGGCCAGTCCTCCTGCCCCTTTAAGCTGCTTCGGACCTCCCTGGAGTGCCTGAACCCCCCTCTCCTGTCCTGACCCTCCCTAGCACTTACACTTGGTTGATTATATTGCTCATGAATCGGTACACCTGCACCTCCCTGAGGCCCACCCAGTACTGGACGCGTTTTCCCCACCCGAGAGAAGCTCAAGCCCCATGAGGCACCTGGTTTGTGGGGTGAGGGCTCAGTCAAGGCTCCCATGGAACCCACACCTTCCCCCTCTAGATCCCACAGTTGCATCTTCAACAAACATTCTCCCTTGACCTCTCACCCCTAAAAGGGACAGTGCTCTCCCAGGACACATCCTTCTTTTCACAGCTGAGAAAACAGTCCCAGGGAGATGGGCTACGAAGTGCTTTAGCAGAGGGGCCAGGGCTCTGCAGCCCAGGGCCTCCCCTCTGGGGACTCCTCTAGGACTGGCTCTGGTCTTGGGCCCTGCACAGGCACCCAGCTCCCCCTTGAGAGTTAGAGGTTGGGAGCCCAGGAGCCGACAGAGAAAACAGCCTAAAGGAGACGCTGGTGCTCCCCAGGGGCAGCAAGAGGGAGCAGAGGCTAGAGAGGCTCCAGTGAGGGGGAACAACGCAGGGGCTGGACAGAGGTAGCAGAGTGGGGGAGACCGCCCGGTCTTCAGGATACCCACTGTCCAATAGGGGTTCAGGGGAGACATGTCCCTCAGCCCTGGCCTGGGGACCAGACACCACTTTCTGAGGGAAGAGCTACAACCTAGGGACCCAGAGGCTGGTGCTCTCCTCAGACAAACAGGAAGAGAGTATCTGAGTCACTGAGGGGGATGGAGACAGTGTGAAGGACAGACGCAGAGCCAGTGCCAGCCATGGTTCGTGTCACGAGCAGAAGTGACCCCAAGGCTGTGCCAGGTAAGTTTCCTTTGTAGCATGGCTTAGTGCCCTGTGGCCCACAGGGATGCCTCCAGGGTCAGGGGCTCAGCCATGGCTTACTCCCAAGTCAGTGCCTGGCCCCAGAACTCCACCAAATGCTCCTCCAAGGGAGTTTGAAGGACAAAAAGAGAAAGAATCCCCCAATCCTCAAGAGCGACACAGGAAAGCTCTGTAATTAGGGGTTTCGGCGAGCCCTTGCAGGCAGAGGATGGTGAGGGTGGCAGGCGGGGCCTGTTGTGCTGGCGGGGCCACGTCACTGTGTCTTGGCCTTCAGGAGTAGTCTCTGAACTGTTTTGTACAGGAGGTCGAAGTGCTGGCGGCAGCAGGAGGGCGCGAGTGAGGTCACGAGTAAGGCCAGGGATAAACCTCACCAAGGAAGGCCCAGGGACCTATGGAGCCACCCGTTTCTAGGCAGGACAGGGGCAAGAACTTGCCTGGCTGGGTCAACCCTGTGTGCTCACCTGGACTGCTGTGTAGGCCATGCCAAGGTAGGCGCCAATGCCGACTGCCAGGAGCAGGTCGAAAACAGCTGGTTTGACCCTGGAGTGTGGGGAGTCAGGGGTCAAGGGAGGGTGTGGGACTTGCCATTCCCTGGCTGTCCTGTGGACCAGTTCCCTGGATGGTAACCCAGGGGAACTCGGGTTCCTGGTCCAGAGCAGCTCACCTGTAAGCGTTCATCACCTGCTTCAGCTGGTCGTAGAAGACAAACTCGGGGTCCCTGGGAGAGAGTGTGTTCTCAGTTGATTTGCCCCGACAGCTGGGCCAGGTCCTGTGGCCCCCCAGACACCAGACCACCCAGAAGTCCCACCAGCCCAGGAACAAGGCAGGGAGCACCCCATGTGTGTGTCTCCTTGAGGCTGCCATTGTCCTTTATTCTAAAGTACCATCTTTACTATTTCTTTTTGGTGTTAAAATATACTCTTGAAAAATGAAATATGATGCCTGACCTGTGGTGGTGCAATAGATAAAGTGTCGACCTGGAATGCTGAGGTCGCTGGTTCAAAACCCTGGGCTTGCCTGGTCAAGGCACACACGAGAAGCAACTACGGAGTTGATGCTTCCCACACCTCCCCCAACCCAACCACGTTTCTCTCTCTCTTTCCTCTCTTTAAAATCAAAAAAAAAAAAAAAATCTTAAAAAGAAAAGAATTATGATGACTATAGAAACTTTCCTGGTCTAGAAGCATTTCTACAGAGGGTGGGTGACCAGGGTTTGGGAATCAAAGGCCCTGGTTCCATGGCTGTGGATCCACTTTGAGCCTCACTTTCTCCAGTCTAAGCGCTCTGTCTCCCAGGAGTGCCATGAGTCAGAAGGAAAGTGGAGGCCAGCAAGGGTAATGAACAGTCTGGGGAACATCTCCTGCCCATGGACACACACCGAGAGTGGCCCATCAGCCCAGCTGAGGAGTTGGGAGTCCTGAGCAGAAAAAAGACAAAACCTAGGGGGCCTGCAGTAGGGAGGAGCACCCCAGAGGCTGACAGGGACCTGGGTACAGAGCACAAAAGGACCAGAGGGTTGGTGGAGGGATAGGGTTGCCAGATAAAACAAAGGACATCAGTTCTCTGTGGATTCAGATAAATGAGGAATAGGCTTTTAGTATAAGTATATCCCAAACATTACATGGGCTATACTAACAACTTGTTTATCTGAAACTCAAATTTAAATGGTACCCTGTACTTCGTATTTATTGTTTTATTTTTCATCCAATATTTTATATGCTCAATCTGGCATGAGGGAAGGTGTAGAAGATTCTAGAAGAGCACGCTCACTGGGCAGCTACACTTCCCCCGAGCTTGTGACAGGGTGGGGGCTGTCTGCGCCTCACCGTTTGTCAGCCTTGATGTGGTGCTGCTTCACCTCCTTCAGGTAGCGGCTCAGGTAGTGCTCCAGTGTGTTGAGAAACGTGCCATCTTTGTCCACCAACTGGGCAGCCCGGGGCTGGTTGGTGAGCCAGTCCATCACCGAGTCCAGCTGTTCCTGCTGGATCTGCTGTGAGGAACGTGGTCATGGTCATGGGGTCCCTGCCCACCACTAGCCCCAGGGCCGCTGCCCACCTGGCCCAGTGGTTACCATCTGCTCTGTGAAGACAGGCATGTCTGGGGGGGTCCCCTGCAAAGAGAGGAAGGGACAGGCCCTCAGTCTAGACCCTCCTCCTACTCCAGGACGGAGGGCTTGAGGCCATGGTGGGGTCTGGGGGGTGTCTCACCTTCTCGGTCAGGTTGTAGATGACTCGAGTCAGGGCCTCTGCAATAAGCCTTGTGTTGCGGGTCAGGGTTTTAGAATCAACCCGGGACCTTCAAGGGCAAATTTGAAAAATATCTATATATATTTGGAATCCGCACCATTTATAATCACCAAAAGCAAGAGTAATCACATATCTAATGAAAATAAAAATAAGAAAAGTTGCAGCCTCCTTGGGCAGGGCGGGCACCTCTCTATACCTAAGATTCCAAATTTTTTTTTTTTTTAAGTAAGAGAAACGAAGAGAGTGAGACAGACTCCCCACATGTGCCCCAACTGGGATCTACCTGGCAGCCCTCGTCTGGGGCCGATGCTCGAATCAACTGAGCTATCCCCAGAGCCTGAGGCCAGTGCTCGAACCAATCTCACTGGCTGTGAGAGGGGAAGAGATAGAGAAGGGGAGAGGGAGGGGAAGAGAAGCAGATGGTCACTTCTCATGTGTGCCCTGACCAGGGATTGAACCCAGGACTTCCGCATGCCAGACCAATGCTCTATCCACTGACTAAACTGGCAGGGCCTAGATTCCACTTTAAAATGAAGGGCCCTGGCTGGGTAGCTCCATTGATCAGAGCATAGTCCCAACATGCTAAGGTTGCGGGTTTGGTCCCCAGTCAGGGCACCTACAAGAATCAACCAATGATGGTATGAATAAATAGAACATCAAATTGATGTTTCTTTCTCTATCTCTCTCCTTTCCTTTCTCTCTAAGAATCAATACGTTAAAAAAAAAACACCGCCTGACCTGTGGTGGCGCAGGGATAAAGAGTCGACCTGGGAACACTGAGGTCACCAGTTCAAAACCCTGCACTGGTCTGGTCAAGGCACATATGGGAGTTGATGCTTCCAGCTCCTCCCCCTTTTCTCTCTTTCTCTCTCTGTCTCTCTCTGAGTCTGTGTCTCCTCTCTAAATGAATTAAAAAAAAAAATCTTTAGAAAAAAAAAAACACCTTTTTTTTTCTTTCCAGTGAGAGAGAGAGAGAGAGAGAAAGGAAGAGAGGTGAAAAGAATCAACTCATAGTTAGTTGTTCACAGCTTCTCATATGTGCCTTGACCCGGAATGGGGCTCCAGCCGAGCCAGTGATCCCTTGCTCAAGCCAGTGACCTTGAGATCGCATCAATGATCCCATGCTCAAGCTGGATGAGCCTGTGCTCCAGCCACCAACCCCAGGGTTTTGAACCTGGGACTTTAGTGTTTTAGGTCGACGCTCTATCCACTGGGCCACCACTGGTCAGGCAAAAAACTTCTTTTAAAAATAGGGGGACTCTGCCCTCCTAGAAAGGATGCCCAGCATTCTCAGGGCTATTTGCAGGTGTGGAGAAGCAGGCCTGGCTCCTTGTGTCTGCCTGAAATGACTAGACCCCCTGAGCCTCAGTTTCCTCAACTGGAACATGAGATGGAGATGATCAGGGCAACTGCCTCAATTGGTTGTTGAAGGTAGAGTCAAGGTTAACACCCAGTAGGAGGGTAAATGGCCCCCCAAATTCACACCCACCCAAACCTGGGAACATAACCTGATTTGGAAGTAGAATCTATGCAGATGTGGTTAGGATAGTCACACTAAAGTAGGGAGGCCCTACATCCAATAGCTGGTGTCCTTATAAGAGGGAAATCTGTGACAACAGAGGCAGACTGGGGTGATGCAGACACAAGCCAAGGGACACTGAGGATTGGCAACACGGACCCGAGAAGAGGAGCTTTGGAGGCAAAATGTCACCTATCCAAGGGGGTGAGATGTGCGACCTTCCTAAGAGGGGTCAGGGAAGGGGAAGGGGAGGAGGTCTGGCACATCCTCTGGGCTCTGTTCCTTTTCCCCTTCAACTCTCCTTTGCTCCCAGCTTTCTCTGCCTGTGAATGGCCTTCTCCTGACTTGTGCTTCTTGGTTTCAGCGCCAGCACCAGCTGATGCTCCCGCTGGGTCTGTTCTCTCTCTCTGAGTCTTGCCTGTCACCAGTCTCCAGGACCACCTTTTCATCCCCTCAGCTGACGCATGTCCAGGAGCTAGGCTGTTGCCAACGAGACAGCGTAGGCAGACTGTCCCAGGCTCGGGGTTTGGCAGCCACCACCACCATAAAGTCCTAGGCCCGCTGAGGGCTGTCATGCCAGCAGGGGCAACTAAGGGAAAGTGTGGTCCTAAATGATGAAATCCAGAGGTACTATGTCACAGAAAGAGAAAGTGAGAAAGGGGTGCATGGGGAGGGCACCAAGGAGGTATGAGGGCCCGGAGAGACGGGGCACAGCTCTCCTGGCCATAGCACAGCCATGCATAGGCCTGGGGGCAGAAGCCACAGGGTGAACTCAGGTGCTTACGGTCTAAAAGTCATGCACAGGAGGTGGGGGTGGAGGAAGGCTACACGCTTTGTTGCCCCTCCCCAGCACCCCCTCGCTGAGTCAGCACAGGTGAGCCACCCTATTTCTCGAGCTGCCACGCCAGTGCCAGTCCCTCCCCTACCACCCACATGGTGTTTACTCCCTCTAGGTACGCATACCTGCCGCCAGCACCCCCACTCTGGAAGAAACACTTTTGTTTGTAGGATCCAGCTGGCAGAAAGACAGCTATGAGTAAAGGGGAGGCCTTGGGGCCGCACTCACCGCACGTCCATAATGCTGCTGCGCTGGCCGTCACGGTGGCTCTCCAGGTGGGACAGGGTGAAGGCAGGCAGCCTGCGGATGGCAAAGCGCTCGTGCTCCCAGGCCAGGATGTCCTCTGCCAGGTTGATCTTCTTGTGCACCATGGAGAAGTGCACCTCTGGGAACTGGTGAGCGGCCACCTGTGTGGGGTGGCGCAATCAAGGAGTCCACCTACACCCACCAATTCTGTAAAGGGACTCCCTCATACCAATCTCATTGCACAAATGTTCACACAGGACCTTGAGAGCCAAGAGGATCCCATGTCCCTCCCTAAGCCTCCCACCTTCAGAAACGGAGAAACCCAATTTCCTCCTAGAAACCCAACTGAGGCTCACACGAGGTCCCAGTGTTTGCAAAGTGTGTGGTTGATGCCTGGGCAATGGTGAACACTAGCTAATGAGGGATAGTAGGGCAGATATCCCAGACTGGTCTCTGAGTCCCCTGTGACAGGCTGGCACCCTTCTCAGAGCATCATAAGGCTTGTCTGTGAAATGGGCGCATGCCTGGCACTGGGTCAAGCTGGTACCTGGAAGGCTCCCTTGCCCCTAGGGGCACCTACCATCTCCAACTCCCGCAGGAAGGCATGCTGCAGTGTCCCTTCCCTGGGTGGCTTGGACACATGTAAGTGGAGGCTGTCCCCCCGGCCCAAGGTGTCCAAGCAGAGGACGAAAGCCACATTGTCCTGGAGCAGGCTGGAATCTGTGGGAGCAGTAGGAGCTGACCAAGGGTAGGGAACCAGGAACCCCTGATCCCATGTCTTGAGCCACCTGGGGGTCACTAACCTGTGTGGTCTAGATTGTCTTCTAACCAGCGCTTGGTCCCCTGATAGTTAAACTTGCCCCCTCCAGAGGCAAAGAACAAGAGATTATACCTGATGGGGAGAGTGGAGGTGTCAGTTTTGACAGGTGAGTGTCCACAAAGAGGAGGTAGTCTCCCCCAAGTACAAAATCCTCACCAGCCCTTAGAGTAGGGTCTGCCCATTGCTCACTGCTAACAGGACCGGGTCGTCCCTGTGTGGGGGCCATCCTTGGCACTGTGGTGTAATGAGCCACATCCCTGGACCCTACCCACTTGATGTCAGGAGCATGCCCAGTTGTGACAACCACAGATATCCCCCGACATGGTCCATTATCCCCTATTGCAGTCACCCCTGGGTGAGAACTGAGTTCCAGAGGCTTCACTGAGCTCTCAAAACCAGGAATCAACCTGGCTTCAAACAACCAGGAAATAGCCCCAGAAAGATCAACAGTGAAAGTAATTCAGCGCTGCTTTTTCCTGAGTGGAACTGAAGCTGGGGCTCTCACACAGGACGCCACTGGGCCCCCCTTGTCTTCTACCTCACCCATCCTACCAGGGCCCAGCAGTCCTTACAGGAGAGAGAAGACACAGACAGAGGACCATGTGAGGACAGAGGCAGAGATTGCAGTTACACAGCCACAGGCAAGGAATTCTGAGAGCTGCATGTAACTCCTAGAAGATGGAGAAGGACCCTGCCCCAGAGCCGCAGTGGGGAACATGGCCCTATGACACCTCCATCTTGGCCTTCTGGCCTCCAACACTAGGGATATAAATGTCTGTTTCACCTACCCTGCATGTGGTGCTTGGTGACAACACGTCTAGGAGACTGACACTCTCACTGCGCCCCTTTCTGTCCCGGGGCAGCATGGTGTGTGAACAAACCAAGGATGACCCAGCCCAGTGCCCACAGTGCCGACAAGGAAACTAGTTTAAGTGACTGTTTTTTAAGTGTTTCTATTACTTACAGCTGAAAGCATCCCCAACGCTGGCCAGGACTAACAGCAGCCGGGCCTTCTGGGCAGGATTCCAGGGGGTAAATGTAGGAGGGGCCTGGCCCATGGTAGCCCTCAATACACAGACACTGTTATTCCTGAGGTTGGAACTGCATCTGGACCACAAGGCTCACATGTAACCAGTGTGACCCTGTCAGCATGTGGCCCCACCTGGCCCTCAGCCCCTTCTGCCTGGCCCTCACTTACGCGGCGTGGGTGCGCTTGTAGGTGTACAGCCTGGAGAAGAGGCGGGCGAGCTCCAGCAGCACAGAGATGCCACTCCCGTTGGAGTCCGCGCCGTGTGACAGCCACTGTGGGTGGAGAAGACAGGGCCGGGAGTCACTCCCCAACCACAGGCCACACACACCTCGTTACTGCCCTCTCACAGCATCTGGGCCTACTCCACTGGCCTCCAATCTTGTCCTCAGTCCACACTTAGAGCACACCTGGGATAGCTGTCCTCCTCTGCTTAGAATCCCAGTCTGACAGCACCTCGATGTGAACAGGGATGAGCCGAAGGCCCTTCTGAGGCTCCTTACTCTCAGCTGTGCTGGGCAGGTAGCTCTGCCATCAAGGCAACCTTCATCCAACACCAGTATTACACCTGGACCCTCCCACCCGTCACTGTCGGCGGAGTTAGCCCGGGTTCCCTTCAGCCAGACCATCAACCTTCCGAGCCTTCAAGACTGCCCCCCCAACTCATCTGGGTTCTATCATCGAGAACGGTGCTCCCAATGGGGCAATGATGATTTCTGGGGAAATAAAAAATCTTGGATTTCATAATTGCTTGGGACCCTCCCAAGGTCACAACCACACACCAACATATAGTGTATTGACAGTATGAAAATCCATGGGAACGGAGCAATCTGACACTCAGTGAGAGGAGCCAGACACCAAAGGCCACAATGTGTGATTTCATTTATGTGACATATCCAGACTGCTAATGAAAATGGGGCTTCTTTGGGGGGTGATGGGAACATTCTGGAATTAGATCGTGTTGATGGTTATACAATTGCATGACCATATTAAAAACCACTTAGCCTGACTGGTGGTGGCACAGTGAATAAAATGTCAATCTGGAATGCTGAGGTCGCTGGGCCCCAAGGTTGCTGGCTCTGACCACATGCTTTTTGGCACAGGGTCACTGGCTTGAGCAACAGATCTGCCACACAATCCCAAAACTTGCCAGCATGAGTTCAAAGGTCACTGGCATGAAAAGCCCAGGGTTGCTGGCTTGAGCAAGGGGACACTGGCTTGGCCCTAGTGAAGGCACATATGAGAAATAATCAATGTACAACTACAAGTTGATGCTTCTCACCCTCTCGCCCCTTCCTGTCTCTCACTCTCTCTCAAAAATAAAAAAATTAGCCTGACCAGGTGGTGGCACAGCGGATAGGGAATCGGCCTGGGATGCTAAGGACCCAGGTTTGAAACCCTGAGGTTGCCAGCTTGAACATGGGCTCACCAACTTCAGCATGGGGTCACAGACATGACCCCATGGTCACTGATTGAGCCCAAAGGTCGCTGACGTGAAGCCCAACGTTGCTGGCTTGAGCCCAAAGCTGCTGGCTCGAGCAAGGGGTCACTAGCTCAGGTGGAACCCCGCAGTCAAGGCACATATGAGAAGCAATCAATGACTAACTAAGATGTCACAACGATAAGCTGATGTATCTCATCTCTTTCCCTTTCTGTCTGCTATCTCTCTCTCACTAAAAAAATAATTAATTAAATAAATAATTAAAAAAAATTAAAACCACTAAATTTTATGCTTTAAAAGGGTGAATTTTACATTATAGAAATTACATTTGTTCAAAGACAGTGAGAAATTAGAACAAAAATGTCTAAAAAGGAATAATGAACAAGTTGAGAAACGTTGTTCTCAGCTGACTGTTCAGTGCCTGTCCCTGGGCCCCAGCGGGTCTAGGTGCTCTCAAAGATAGCGTTGGCTTTCCAGGCAGTGTGGTCCCTGGAACAGCCATTGGTTTGTGGCATAGTCAGGAGCTCACACCAGGCTGCATGGCCACCACCATTAGCACCTGGAAGCAGATTCACACTCTGGCATAAGCTCGAGCTTGCTGTGCTAGAGGCTGTGAGAGCACATTCCCAGGGATACCTGCAACTTGGGGGCAGGCTAAGTGCACCTCAGACTTCTATTCTCGGAGAGGCTGGCCTACAAGGTGGCCCTCAGTGGTTTCTGCAACTGGACTCTGGTAGCTCATGCCACCCTCACTGACAGGGGGATTCCATGGTCCCAAACTGCTTCTCCTGGGGCAGTGGTTTTTAACTTTTTTTGAGGTACCAAACCCACCAGTTTCATATGTGCATTCACCGAACCATTCTTTAGTGATAAATAAAATATGATTTTTTTTTCCAAATTCAAGACATAGAGACCGACTCATCGAACCCCTAGGGTTCGATAGAACCCAGGTTAAGAACCACTGTCCTGAGGTCTGGGATCTCAGATATGCCAGGTAGGCCTGCATGATGAGCCCCTAGTGAGAACTCTGGGCACTGGGTTTCTGAGCCCCCTGGGAACGGTAGCTCACACACATTGTTACATCTCATTTTGGTAGAATTAAGTGAGTCCTGCGGACTCCACACCAACAGAGGACTCTGGTCCCCACCCTGATATGCCCTATGCACCTTTTTCCTCAGCGTCTCCTGCTCTGTTCCGTCTCTGCACAAACCATGGCCATGAGGACGATCATCTGCTGAGTCCTGGGACCCTCCTGGTGAATTGTCAACCAAGTGTCTTGGAGACCCCCACATCCTGGGTTTTATCCCTGGCCTGGCACCCCATCTGTAATGGGACCCTGGCCAGGAGACCTGCCCTGGCTGAGCCTCCGTCTCAGCCTCACAATGACATCCACCCACAGGATCCTCCTGGGGAGCTGAGATAATAGCTAAAGGGTCCCCAGAATGGGTGCCGCTCTTCTGACTGCAGCTGCTGTCCACAGACAGCTGCTTCTGCCTGAGCGGGGCTGGAGCAGTGTGGGAGGAGACGCCCACCTCCCCTCCTCGAAGGCGAGCAGATACGTACAGGGGCCACTCCAAAGGCATCATAGTGAGCCACAATGACGATGGTGGGAAGGTCCTCTCCACCCAGCCCCGTCAGCCGCCCCTGTGGAGAGACAGTCTTTGAAGGGACAGCCGGCTGGGGTCCTGACCCCGCCCAGGCTGCCCCCATCCAGCAGGAGCGGGGTGTGGGGAGTATTTTTAGCTTTGCTGGCTCTATGGTCTGTCATGACTAGTCAGTTGTGGGTGATATGTGAACAAGTGGGCGTGGCCAGGTGCCAATAAAATTTTATTTATAGTAATAGGCTGAGGGCTGTACTTGGCTAAGGGCTGCAGTTTGCTGATTACAGCTCTAGCTACAGGAATCTGCTCGCTCTTCTTACAGTGAGCCCACCCTCCAAAGGCTGAACTCCAAGCCACTGATTTGGAGGGCACAGCTCCGCTGACAAGGAGAAACGGTGTCATCGGGAATGGAGCTTCAAGAGCTCCATGAGGTCCAGGTCCCAGCTCTGGGTGGGGACAGTGCGAGGGAGGCCGAGCACCTCCACTTCCTCCCTGCCTCCTGCTTACTATGTGAATAACAAAGATGGCAGCGGACTCATGGCAGCAGTTATTTCCAGAACTAAAGGCCATGGCAGCCAGACAGGCAGGTTGGAACAGAGGTCCACATGGTAAGAAGGGTCTACCAGATGCTCAGTGGCTCTATCTGCTGTGACTCCCTTGGGAAACCAGACCAAGTGCAGGTGAACCCAACCTCTGAGAGTCTGATAACAAGGACTCTGGCCAGTGCAGGTTTTCTCTGCCCAAATCACTATCATCTCTTATGCAATTAAAAAAACAGACATTCATCTGATTATTGCATGCATTGCTCAAAGGCCACAGTGGTCTCCCCTCACCCTGAATCAGCCTGTCCAACCCTGCTGGGTGCCCTGACTACTCCACCCAGAACCCCAGTCCTCTCCTCACTACCACTGCTCAGCTCCAGGCCTTTCAGCCCAGACATCCCTGAATACCCCTCTGAAAATGCAGGAGAAATTCAAGGGAGGGAAGACATCATGTTCACCGCTGCCTCCTGCATACAAATTTTACTCAAAAATTACTCATTGAAAGGCACCGGATTCTCAGTTGGCTTTGTGTATTTAACAGCCCTAAGGGCAGACTCACTTAGTCCTGGAGGAATAAGGGTGGTTGACAATGTGGCTGCACCCCAACTTCTACCAGAGTCCGCACAGTGACATGGGGTGCGGGCTAAGCAGACATGCACCGTCTGGGTTAAGCCCCTGGGGATTTGGACCCAGAGAAGCCCCGTGGACCCCACCTCTCAGTTTTGGAGCAGCCTCCAGTGATCTCTTCAAATGGGCTCTGTGGTCTAGTGCTACCATTCCAGCCACCTGTGATCATCCACTAAGGCCCACAAGGGGTCATTGCCAAGGTTCTGACAAGCCCACAAGCAATAGAATAGCAGCCATCCCCTCCAGCAGCTCACTTGTGACCACCCACGACTACTACTGGTGCCACCTGGATTCTACTTCTGGTAATAGCTCCTGTGGAGGTGCCAAGTACCCTGGGAAAGCCATCCCCCACAACCCTGGTCTCTCCAAGGTGGACCCAGGTCACTGGTGGACAAGCTTCTTTTTCAGGAAGTCTACTCTCCTGTTCATGACCACAGTATCAGAGTCCCCAGAGCACTCGGAATCTCCCTAGGTCTCCAGCAGCATGAACACCTGTGACCTGGCTCAGGAAGCCACAAGGAAGCAGCCTGATAGCCAGCATGGCAAAGCCAGCAAGTGGGTCCCCATCTTGAGTGGTCACCACCAGCCACCAAACTTCCAGAGGCACTAGACTCATTTGAGCCCCTTCCCTCATCCCTCCTGTTCTACCACCTTCCCCCTCCTCATCCCATCCCACTGACTAGGCAGACTGCAGCCAGTAGAAGCAGTTGGGTTCTTTTATATCAAAACAGCAAAATACCAAAAAGGAAGTTGAGAGAGCCCTATTCGTTCCCCTTATGTGAGCCTTTCTGACACCCCATAACCATGTGCTTTGTACTAAGTGGAAAATAAACAACAAGCAGTCAGAAAAAAAAAGAAAAAAGCAGCAGTAGCAGCCCCATTAATACTGAGGGCAGTGTCTGGCCCAAGAAGAGGGCTGAGAAGACTAGCATGCTCAGGTATAAGTGAGTATTATGGCCTATTGGGCACTGGGCACAAGGGTAGGCTCTGAGAACGTGACAATGGTCTCAACAGAGCAACAGGTCTGGCACTCACCTCCACACTGGTGATGAGCCAGTCACTCACGGCCTTGCTCTGGACCCCACTGGTGACCATCTGGAAGCCATTGGCAGTGGCAGTGTGGAGCAGAACTAGGGACAGAAGCAGGGAGGGATCAGCTGAGGGTTCCCCAACCACTACCACCAGCATCCTCATCCCAACACCCTGGACCCTAATGCAGAACTGACCACACGAACTAGACTGCAAGGTGATGACCAGACATAGGAAAGAGCTGGGTGTCCAAGATAGGAGCTGATGAGCCTGACCAGTGGTGGTGCAGTGGATAGAGCATTGATCTGGGATGCTGAGGTCCCAGATTTGAAACCCCAAAGCTGCCAGTTGAGCGTGGGATTGACATGATCCCATAGTCACTGGCTTGAAGCACAAGGTCGCTGGTTTAAGCAAGGGGTCACTGGCTTGGCTAGAGCCCCCCACCCCTGGTCAAGGCAAGTATGAGAAGCAATCAATGAATAACTGAACTGCTGATACAACTATGATTTGATGCTTCTCATCTCTCTCCCTTCCTCTCTCTTGCAAAAAAAAGAAAGATGGTGAAACAGTCACCCTGACTCCAGGCAAGAGGGTCCTCACTCTGCAGGAGCCTTAGGCATCCATTCCAAAGTTACAGAGGTGCATGCACTTTGACCCAGCCTCCCAAGGACCAGCTCAGCATCCACAAGACAGTCACTTTAGAGGAGACCCAGAAACAGGAGTCTCCCATTGGGTGGCCTACAATCCACCAACCCAGCCCCAAAGGCCAAAACAGCCTGAGTTCCCAACAGTTTGTAATGTGCTTGTGACCAGACATGAGGCAGTGCCTACCTTGCTCAGTGTGAACAAATGAACCACTGTGGACACTATTTTTTCATTTCAGGTTAAAAACACCCATGAGTATGCCAAGTCTCAAGTCTACTTCCATTCTTTACACTTTTTCTTTCCGTTTTTTTATTTTTAGTGAGAGGGGAGGCAGAGAGACAGACTCCCACATGCGCCCCAGCCAGGATCCACCGGCAAGCCCACTAGGGGGCAATGTTCTGTCCATCTGGGACGTTGCTCCGTTGCTCAGCAACTAAAGCTCTTTTTAGCACCTGAGGCAGAGGCCATGGAGCCATCCTTAGTTCCCAGGGCCAACTCACTCTAATCGAGCCATGGTAGCAGGAGAGGAGAGAGAGTGAGAGAGAGAGGTGACAGGGGGGAGGGGTGGAGAAGCAGGAAGCAGGTGGGCACTTCTCCTGTGTGCCCTGACCGGGAATTGAACCTGGGACATCCACACGCCAGGCTGACATTCTACCACTGAGTCAACTGGCCAGGGCCTCTTTACACATTTAAAAATACAGTTTTAATGGGTATGTAAGATATTATCACTGGAGGAAACTGGGAGAAAAGTGCCCCCAGGAATTGTAATATTTCTTCTTCTAAGTCTTAATATATCCCCAAACGAATAAGTTATTTCTAAGAAAGACAGTAATCAATATTTGATGTTATATCCTGTTTTTTTCCACTTAAAAATATAAAATAAGTTATTTTCCCATGATGCTAAAATTCTACCTTGATGTCATTTTTAATGGCTGCATAATATTCCACCAAATAACTGATTCTTCCTCTCTTTTGCTCTAACTGGAAATTCAGGTCTTGCAGAAAATTCACTCTTCTCCTGCCACAATGCAGATGGACATTGTTAAGACTTTAACCTAGACCAGGGGTTGACAAATTTTTTCTAAAAAGAGCCAGAGGCATTATTTTTTGCTAGGTTCTGCCACAGTCATTCAGCTGTGCTGCTGTAGCGGGAAAGCCACCACAGACAATATGTAAATGATTGGACACAGCCGAATGACAGTAAAACTTGACTTAAACAGGCATCTTGGGGCTGTAGTTTACCAACCCCTGATCTAGCTACGTATTCAGCTAACCATCTGGCCAGGAGGATTGAACCTTTTGTCCACAGCTTAAACACATACTGTATTGCCAAACTGTTTTCCCAAGGAGCTGCACTAAGTTTCCCAGTGTGGACAAGCCCGCCTGCCTTGTCCACTCCTGTCAGCTCTGAATACTTTCTTGTTATACCTGCCATCGCAAAAGGTGGGAATAGAGCATCAGGGGTTCCCTTTCAGCAGCAGTTCTCTCAGTTTATTACCTCATCCCCAACAGTAACCACTCATGCTCCTAGTTCACCACAGCACCCCCAATCCATGCAGTAGGAATAAGTAGGTTTTCTTCTCTCCCTGACCATGCTGCTGACCCACCCTGATGCATTTAGCACGTAGAACAGATAGATTAGACCAAATAGACGCCACGTTTTTCATAAACATACAGAGACTGAAGACAGAAAACACCTCCCTCCAAATTAGTGACTCTCAAACTTCTGTTTGTAAAAATCAGCGGTGAGGTGAGGTGGCAGTGATAAAATGCAGAGTCCTGGCTCGAGCCCTGAGACTGACAAGGCAGGTCTGGTCACCTGCACTGTTAAATATGGGGGATGTGGGAAGGGTCTCAGAAGTGGCACAGCATGACCCTGGCTGTCAACCTGGAGGCCCCCATGAACCTGCTCTGCTACAGCTCCCAACACACCTTCGGCGGCAGAGGCAGAGCCCTGGGAGGCGGACGCGGCCTGAGTCTGCTCGTAGATGGAAAGCAGGGCCTCATCTTCCACAGCAAAGTACACGGGAACAATGGTCTCCATGGCCAGCATCTCAGGCTCAATCTCCATGAATTGCTGGGGAAAAGACACACATTTAGGTGACTTGTGGCCTGGTGGGGACCAATGTCTGTCCCAGGAGGGAAGGTAGGCCATGTCCTGAAAGAATGCCTCCTCCTCTGAGGCTAGAATTGCTCTAGAAAAGAGGAAGGGGCAGAAGGATGACAGGGAAGTATGACAAAGAGGAACAGGTGAGGTGTGGTGATGCGTCGGGGCCCCTGGATGGTACCCAGTAGGGAGGAAGTAGGGTGAGAGAACAGGCATTGGAGCCAGCCAGACTGGGGTTAGGTCTAGTGTTACTATGGGCCAGTTCTGCCCTCACTGGCCCTCACGTCCCAGCTGTAAGTGGGCAATGGGTGCTGGCTTCCCAAGCTGATGGTAGGGACCCACAGGGACAGTGGGCATAAACCGCCTGCTCGGCACTCAGCTGGCTGTGAGGAAGCATGGGCACCCCTGCTGCCCCACCCTCCTTCTCATCTGCACAAGCATCTTTACCACTAAATCTTGGGGGATCCTATCAGACCCTGTTCATTATAGGGGCTGGGTCACTTTCTGTGGGGCTGTCCTGGGCACTGTGGGGTGCTGAGCAGCATCCCTAGCCCCACCCACTTAATGTCAAGAGCACCCCCAGTCGTGATGACCACAAATGCCCCCAGACATCACCCAGGGTCCCCTGCAGAGTCACTTTGGGGTACAGGGACCAATAATGAAGGAAAACAGGCGCCATCCACTTCCTGAAGTGCAGACTCCAGGAGGTGAAATGACTTGCCATGGAGCTGAATCCAAGCCCAGGTGGAGGGCTGTGGGCTCACCCGGATGACGTCCTGGGGCACAGCGGCCATGGCACGTGGCAGAATGATGACCACAGCACCAGCTGACTGCCGCAGAGCCTTCTGGTACTGCTCATAGGAGAAGTCTAGCAGCCGCATAAGCACACAGCGGCGGCTAAGCACATCGGCATCAATGGTGCGCGCCTCCGTGTTGAGCACTGCATTTCGTGTGCCTATGAGAAAGAGAGGGGTGGGGACACTTCCTCAACAGGGTCCAAGACCTTTGCCCACAGAACACAGACTCAGGAATCCCTAGAGCCCCACCAGCCCTTTTGCTCACACCCCCAACATGTGTCCACCATGGCCAGCATCCCACTGCCCACGAATGCAGAGCCCACCTGAACTCTGGAGAGTCGTGAGGCCTTTTGAGAACCAAATGAAAGCTGAGACACTCCCCCCTAGACAAATTCACAGGCCCACATTCCAAGGCTCCCAGAACCCTGGGGCAAACCCAAATCCCAGGCCCTGAGCCCAGTGGCCCTCTCTGGTACCCTCCATGCCAGGGCTTTAATGTTGCCTTCGTCACTTCCCTAGGGCCTCAGTACCACCTAGAATGTCTATGGCTATTTATTTATCCCTCTAATTAGACTGGGGCTTTGCCTGACAAGGCGGTGGCGCAGTGGATAGAGCGTCGGACTGGGATGCAGAAGACCCAGGTTTGAGACCCCGAGCTCGCCAGCTTGAGCGTGGGCCCATCTGGCTTGAGCAAAAGCTCGTCAGCTTGGACCCAAGGTCGCTGGCCCCAGCAAGGGGTGGCTCGGTCTGCTGAAGGCCCGTGGTCAAGGCACATGTGAGAAAGCAATCAATGAACAACTAAGGTGTCGCAACGGCAATGAAAAACTGATGACTGATGCTTCTCATCTCTCTCCATTCCTGTCTATCCCTATCTATCCCTGTAAAAAAAAAAAAAAAAAAAGAAAATTATAATTAGACTGAAGCTTTGCTGACAGAAATCTCGTTCACTGCAGTGTAAAACTAGTATTGACAGCCATTCCTGGCCCACCCAGTTCTTGATGAACACCTACCAGAGCATATGAGCAAACCCTAACTTGCCCCAGGGACCCTCAGAAAGCTCCATACTGCAAAGTGGCCATTAGGGTTGGGTCATTCTCTGTGATGAGCTATCTTGGGCACTGTGGGGAGCTGAGTAGCATCCCTGGCCCCCACTTTCTCAATGCCAGGAGTACCCCCAATAGTGACAATCACAGATGTCCATAGATATCACCAAGTATCCCGATGGCAGAGTCACCCCAGGTAGATATTTATTGCTGCTCTACACCCAAGTGCCATCCTCCATCCTCTTCTAAGAACATGAGAAAGACAGAGGGAGGGAAAGAGAGGTTGAGTCCCAGCTTGGAGCCCAGCCCCTCACAAACTTCCTCCAGGCAACTGAGTCCCCCACCCCCCACCTGACCAAAGTGGTAGGTCAGGACCAGGATGTCACAGAGCTTTTCTAAGGCCCAGCAAGGTCTCCTGGGGTATACAGCATGCAACCACTGCCGCCGGTGAGTTCTTCTTGAGAAAGGCATCCCAAAGAAGCCCTGCAGATGTTATACGCAAGACCGTGAAGTGGGCAATAATGTCTGCGTGTCTCCGACAGGTACATGGAACACAGTGATGGGCCCTTGGAGGCCAACTGTTCCGATGGACTAATGGGTAGGGGGGCTCAGGCAGCACCCCCCACTCTCAGGGCCACTCTCTGGCAAGCTTCCAGAAATTCCGATTCTTATGTCAAATCACCCCAACTGCAAAGGCAAGCCAGAAGTCCAGCACATTTCACCTGCTGCAGGCTGACAGGCCGAAGCAAGGAAGCAAACCCTAACCACATGGAGGCTGGGTGGGGCCCCCAGGAACTCCAATTTGAGACCCAGGCAGTGAGCACAGAGAATGCAGAAGAGAGAGATCTGACTTCCCCATGGGAGCCAGCCCTCAAGCCATCCTGGAGGTGGAAGGTCAGGAAGGCACCATACATATAATCAGGGACACAGACCTATGTTAGGCTCCACCAAGCCTCAGGCTCAGGGCCAGGGCCTAGATCCCTGCCTCTGCTTTCCAGGAACGAGCACTCTGGGGAAGTGAGCAGACAGGAGGCCTGCTTCCAATGTAGTGCCCTAAGGAGGTGGTGGGAAGAGGAGGCCTGCAGGACACAGAAGGGAAAGCGTCCCTGGTGGAAACAGGGTTATCTCTGGGCTGGGTGCACCCTGCCTTCACTCCCAATTCTCCAGGAAACTTTTCTTTGCCTTAGGCAGGGGGAAAGAAGCAAAGACCTTCAGAATGCCCTTGAAGGTCTTGGAATGCCTGGAAAGCCCTTCCTCCATGCCCCACCTGTTTCAGGCCCTCAGCTTCCCTGGGGCCCAGAGCCTCCCAGGGGTGGCTCAAATGTCACCTCAGAGGTGGGGACGTGGCGGGCAGCCTGTGTAGCCTACTGTGTTCATCCTCTCACTGGGCCTGGTGCAGGAGGCAGGACCCTGATTTCCAGGAAGAAGCCAAGCCAGAGAAGGAAGGAGGGGTGAGACCCAAGCCAGGGACTGGGCTCCAGACTCTGAGAGCCCCATGGGAAGTTGGCAGCCTCTCACACCCTGCTCTAGAGCAGCAGGGGTCATGCTTGACGGCACTGGACACCTGCACAGAAGCCGCTGGTTCCCGCAATGGGCCCAGATCTGAGCAGAGCTTGCACACTTCTCTATTGAGGGCCAAAGAGTTGGGCCTCTTGCCTGACTGGGCACCGCCGGCTCTGTCATGACCACTCAGTTCTGCTGTCAGACACGTCAACCAGTGGGTGTGGTTGTGCACCCATAAAACTTTACTTACAATGGCCAAAGGGCCAATCCCAGATGAGGAAGCCCTGACAAGTATGCCCAGTTACGACGCTAAACCACCCCCCACCACTTTCTAGTGCAGCGATGGGCAACCTTTTGAGCTTGGTGTGTCAAAATTCGCCAAAAACCGAGCATAACTCGGGTGGTGTGTCACTTCAAGAAAAACAGCCTAACTGAAGTCCCAGAACTAGACGCTCTGTGCCGGAGTTCTGTTGTTTTGGCCCACAGACCTCCGGCACAGAGCGTCTACACTACAGCAGGAGCCGGGGATGAAACGTCCTTCTCGGCATGCGGCCCCATACTTCTCTGGTATGCGGCCGCGTGTCATCGAAATGGCTACGCATGTCAGTGCTGACACATGTGTCATAGGTGTGCCATCACGGTTCTAAGGCCTTATTAAGCCTTGGATGTCAACTGAGATGAGCATGAATGAGCTGCCAACCACAGTGCACAGCACACAGCAATCACTGTTAATGCAGCAGTTACCTCAGGAAGGCCAGAGTCCACCTGGTAGTGGGGTGTGACCACACCTGTGGCCGTGTATCTGGCACATCTCCCTCGGCACCATTCACAGTACAGCATGAAGAGCACACGCCTTTCCTTCCTGGGCAGCTGCCCAGCCCCGTTTCTCAACAGGAGAGAGCAGGAAGTTGGGAAACGAGAGACCCAGAGCTGGGATTGCACCAGAGGTGGGGAGCCTGAAGCGTGTGCTGTAGGAGAGGGTGTGAAAGACACTGGGGAGACTTCAATCGGCAGTGACATAGCAGACCAGTTCAGAGGCAATGGCAGCAGGGACAGACCTGGGACTTCTGGCCACACCGGGTCTTTCTACTGCTAGAGAATGACCTCAGATCTCTGAGGGACCTCCCCTCCAACAACCAACCCCCCTCCACAGCACCAACTACCCATCCCGCAAGCTTCTCCCCAGGCAGCAGTGGTCTGCCGGACATCTGCACCAGGGACATCACTTGGTGTGACCAGCACTGGGGTGTGGATCATGCAAGCCCTGCTCACGAGGCCTTGTCCAAGTTCCTCAAGCCAGGCCTCTGTCTCCTTGCTCTACAGACAAGAAACAGTTGGCTAAGATAGGTGGAAGCCCCACAAGGCCCCCTCCAATCACCCGTGGAGCCCACAGTCTATAAATGTCCCGGGTATGGCAGGCAGTGTCTGGGTTTCTCACTAGGAGCAAGAAAGATGGGGGGCCATGAAGAAGAGCATATGAGGGGAGATGCCAAGTCAGAAAGAAGAATGGAAAGGAATCCCAGGATCAGAAGCAAAGGTTACAGAGAAGGGAAGGAAAAGGAAAAGAAAGCTGAGGTAAAGGAAAGAAGAGGCCGGGGAAAGAGAAGGTTCCCAAGGATCAGCAACGGAGAGAGATGGAGAGTATGGCTCGGCATTCAAAAAGACGGTGGCACCTGTGTGCTCCACAAATTCAGCCAGCATTTCCTGAGTGGCTTTGGATGGAACAGAGGAGGCCACATTAGATGCAAGCAGGACAGTTTTGAGAGGGCCAAAGGGGACCCAGGGCACCCAGGCTGCTGGATTACAGCTGTCCACAGGGCCAGAGAGAGAAGCTGGGTGTGTTGGGAGGGGAAGAACAGTAGGCTCTTAGGAAGAATCCTGAATGTGAGTCCTGTGAGCTGGGACAGAATGACAGGGGTGAGAGGATGGAACTGAGACTCAGGATGTGGAGAAACTGGTTATATAGAGTTTTAGGATCTAGGCCTTCTGGACTATAGATTCTTGTACGAAACCAACAAAAACTCTAGACCAGCATGGCAGCCACCAGTCACATGTGACTATCTGACTTTATTACAATTGAGTAATGCTAAAAGTTCCCCCCTTCTGTTGCATGAGTCACATCTCAAGCACCCAGTGTCCACCTATGGCTGGTGTCTCCCGTATGAGCAAAAGTACAGACCCTATCAATAGTCACAGCATGTTCCACTGCACAATGGTCAAGACCCTTCCTCCAGGAGAACGTCAACACACAGAAACGTGCCCACATATGAGGGGCTTCTGGCTCCCCACGCCAATCCCTCCAGAGCCTGACACTTCAGGTTCAGAACCACCACTGTACCCCAGGTTTCTCCCCTCAGCACTGGAGCTGGACTGTTCTCTGTGTGGGGCTGTCCTAGGCTCTGTGAGGTGATGAATAGTATCCCTGGCTACCACCCACTCAAAGCCAAAGCACCCCCAAAATGATAATTCTAAAGTCATCATCCAATGACCCCTAGGTTGACAACCACTGCTCTGAACAGAAACAACTTTGTGCAGAGAAAAGAGCTGAGAGGAAAAAGTCTGGACACGTGTCCAGAGCCTGAGGCTCTCCAAAGGCCTAGCAGGGGTTGGGGTGGGGGGGTGTCAGTAGTCTCAGGTTGGGCATGAGGTGGTCTAAAAGGACAGGGAAGTCTAAGAGAACTGAGGCAGAGCCATCAGAGATGAGGGGACAAGGAGAACTGAAGACAGGCGTCTTTTATGAGGAAATTAGGCTTTGACTTGAGGGGACCTAAGGTACCAGGCTAGAAGAGAAACCAGAGGCCAGAAGGTTCTGGAACAGATACAGCTATATAGCTGGGAGGACACAAGGGAATTTAGGATGACTGGGGCACTGAAGTCAGAACCACCACAGGTGGGTAGAAGTATGAGTGGGGAGCAAGGAGCTGTGCTGGATCCAGGCCCAGGGGTCAAAAGAAATAGAGAAATCCTGAGGAGGGGGAGCAAAGTGGGGTTCCAGGAAGCTGGGGGTAAGGAAGGTGAGCTGAGGCGGGAAGGCACCAAAGGAGAGGACAAGACATGGGGTCCAAGGGACACTCAGGAATCTAAAGGGAGGGGGCTATACTGGGGAGTGGAGATGCGGAAAAGTCTGCATAGTGAATTCTGAGGGATCTGCCTCAGAAGCTGGGACCAGGGAGAGCTGAGATCCTGGAGAGAGATGGGTCCAATGTAGGGCCAGGCTTCTGTTTGTGGTGTGGGCTTGGGAGCCCAGGAGGAGCAGAATGTGGACACTACCCAGTGGCTATGGAGAGTGGGGCCTCGTTGGGACACCAAGGTGGGCAGCTGGCCTGGCAGACACCCATTAGGGAGGCTCACCTCCAGTCAACCAGGCCAGGCCAGAGGCTGAAGCTCTGGGCACAAAGCATGACCAAGTAAGGACGGGCACCAGGGTGTTGTCCTGGGGAAAAGGACCTGGGCAATGAGACTCTGGCCCAGCTGGGAATTGGAGAGGGAACCCAGGGGCCCAGGAGCAGGGGGAGAGTGGCCTGAGAGTCAGAGCTACAGGTTCTGGGGCATGTAGCCCTTGTTAGGGACAGGGAGATGTGGGAATCGGTGCGGGAGTTCCTGGGGCACTGGGCGGAGAGCTGGAGGCCTAGCAGAGGTCCAGACACCAGGGATCTGACTTGCCTGGGTAAGGATCTGGCGGCTGGTAGATAGGCTGGAGTGGCGGGTTCTAGGGTCAGGGGAGCAGAGCCCAGGCTGAGGGAAGGAGGCATCTCGGCTCAGGGAGGCAGGGCCCGGGGGAGGCTGAGAGTAGGCCGACTGGGCCAGGGGCCGAGGTGGGGGGTGGGGGGCGCAAATGCAGAGGCAGGTGGGGACCCGGGGAAAGCCCAGAAAGGAGGCCGCGGTCCACGCACCATAGGGCTGCCCCTGCAGGTCGTACTGCTGCATGCGGTAGACAGTGAACTCGTGAGCCGCATCGGCGGCGGGCAGCGGCGGTGCCACCAGAAGCAACACGGCGGGCAGGAAGACGATAAAGCCGAGCGGCAGGCACGATGCCTTCAGCATGTTCTCCAGCACCTCGCCCGCTTCCTCCAGCATCCTGGCCGGCAGGGGAGCCGCGCAGGGCGGCAGCAGGAACGGGACGGCGGCGGCGACGGCGGCGGCGGCGACAGCGGCGGCAGGTCCCGCAAACTCACCTCAGCATGGGTAGCCGCCGGGGTCCTGCGGACGCTGCGCCGGACAGCCTGCTCCTGCCCCGGGGTCCTACGGGCACTACTGCGGACTGCCCCATCGGCGGCACTACCTCCTGGGAAATGTAGTTCTCGCGCCGCGCGCGGAACCATCTGGGAGTTGTAGGCCCACTAATTTATTCCCCACTGCAACCTGTAGTGGCCTGTTTGGCTTAAGCTGTTAGAGGTTCACGTAAACGCCAAGTCAAAAAGTATGGAGACTTAAAATAGAACTATTTGCAGTGGAACTTACCAAAACCCTGTATTGTTAGGGAGGAGCGGGAAGCGACTGCGGATATAGGACTTTACCTGGCAACTGGGCAAAAAGTTGGGAATGAAGGGGCCTGTTTGGTGCGCTTGTTTTCCGGGAATTGTAGTCCTATTAAGCAAGCACAGGGCACCATGGGAGCTGTAGTCTTCCTGATAGAAGACTGAGAAAGTCTCTTAAAACTTCCAAGGAATGTATATGTTAAACTTCTTGAGGGCAGAGACTTTGGTCTGCCTTGTGAATTGATGTATCCCCGGAACCTAATACAAAGCTTGACACACAGTGAATGGGATATACAATTTTGAGATGAATGAATGAAGAAATCATTATAGCGGGTTCCTAAAGGAAATGACGCAATGAATTATGGGACTTGTAGTCTGAAGCATGGAGTTCGTTCAGGCGTTGATGACATATATACTTATTTATGATTATTCATTTTAAGGTTATACCCATAGTAAAAAATTATTCGTTATTCATCAGAAATTGAAATTTAACTGGGTTCCCAAATTTTTATTTCCTAATCTGGCCACCCTGAGAACCCCCTGTCTCAGGGCCAGGAATCTTGAGAAGCATAATTCACACCCTCTAGTACAGATGGGAAGACTGAGGTCACAAGGTGAATATACAAAAATCCTGGGCCACAATGAGTTGACATCCCAGGCTCCAATATGGTGGCATCTGTGCTGATTAACAGCACTGGTTTCAAGTCCCAGCTCTTTAACTTCCCAACAGTGTAACCTTGGTCAAGTCACTTTACCTCTCTGGTCCTCAGTTTCCTCAACTGCCAATCAATTAATAAAACACTCTCCTGTTCCCCAGAGGTATGTAAGAATTCAATCAGATAATCCACAAGAGCCAGACCAGGTGGTTACGCAGTGGATAGAGCATTGGACTGGGATGTGTAGGACCCAGGGTTGAAACCCTGAGGTCACCAGCTTGAGCGCAGGCTCATCTGGCTTGAGCCCGGGGTCGCTGGCTTGAGTGTGGGGTCATAGACGTGACCCCATGGTCGCTAGCTTGAGCCCAAAGGTCACTGGCTTGAAGCCCAAGGTCACTGGCTTGAGCCCAAGGTTGCTGGCTTGAGCAAGGGGTCACTGGCTCTGCTGTAGCCCCCAGGTCAGAGCACATATAAGCAAACAATCAGTGAACATCTAAGGTGCCACAACAAAGAATTGATGCTTCTCATCTCTTCCTTCTTGTCTGTATGTTCCTATCTGTCCCTTTCTCTGACTATCTCTCTGTCTCTGTAAAAAATTAAAAAAAAAAAAAAAACGGATAATTCACACAAACTGACTCAGAAAGAGGAAGGCACATATTAAGCTCTCATGAGTGTTGGTATTATGAGAATGCACCTACTCTCGCAGCCCCAGGACTGTTGAATCTGCTCTGCTTACAGGACACTCTTCCCTACTTTTATGGTTAGTGCCTTACTAAAATGCTGTTGAGCATTTCTTAGCTCCATGTTTGTCACCCTCACCAGAGTGGGCCCTTTATGAGGGCAGAAACGGACTGTTACTTGCTGGAACTCAGTGCCCAGAATAGAGCCTAACAAACAGTGTTAAGTGAATGAATGAGTGAGTGAATGGACGAATGAGTAGTGAAAGCTCCAACACACCAGCCCACCCTTGCTAGCCATTCTTCTTCTTCCCCTGCCTCCAGTTATTCTCCAGGCCTCTTCAGGAAGGTCCTAGGCCCAAGGAGTCAGGAGTGCCCTGGGAGGGAGGGAAAGAGATAAGAAGTCATTCTGGCCCACATGCCCTTCTTCACCAAACATGTATTACTTGCTTCTTCCATTCGCCCCCCATTCTCCCAGGCCAGGATGTGAACACACAGATACATACACACACTCACCCAGAGATAAGCAAAGACAGGGGCCTGAACATGGCTCAGACAATGACTTGGACCCTAGAGTTGCCCGTGCTGCCTACTCTCCTGAGCCTTGGATTTTCTGTCTAAGACAGTGGTTCTTAACCTTTTTTGAGGTACCGAACCCACCAGTTTCATATGCGCGTTCACCGAACCCTTCTTTAGTGATAAATAAAATAGGATTTTTTTTCCAAATTCAAGACATAGGTATATGTTTTTTTACTGGTGCACAAAATGAGCCGTGCATGAACATCACCTTGCTCAAAGAACAAAACCAACAAAGTGCATGAACTCACAACAAATTACAGTATTACTTTATTCTGGCCTCCGCGGCAGAGGCTTCTCCGAACCCCTGAGACCGACTCATCGAACCCCTAGGGATCGATAGAACCCAGGTTAAGAACCACTGGTCTAAGATGTAGAAGTTCAACTGCTCTGTGGAAATGAAACCATGGGCATCGCAAAGAATGAAATGAAACATTTTTTCTGAGTTTTGCAAGGAGGAAAGGAATTGTTATTTATTCATTCATTCATCCATCCATTCATTCATTATAATAAGCAGTAACACGCAGGGATCAAGAAGCCACCTGCCTAGGTTTGAATCCCAGCTCTGCTGCTTCCCAGAGGTATGATCTTGAATAAATTACCTAACCTCTCTGGGCCTCAGTTTCTCCATCTGTAAAATCAAGCTAATGGAGAGGTTTTGTGAGGATTAGATGAGTTAATACAAAGATGATTACACAACACCAGGCACCAAGTGACTTATAAGGCATTGTTGTTATTCATTTAAAAGCATACTCATAATAGTTTGAGGGACTTTTTATGGCTTGAGCTGTCAACATCCCAGGGGGACAATGGCTATCAGTATCCTTATTTGACATATGAAGAAGCTGAGGCTCATGGTGTTCAGCAGAGCTGGGGAATGGTAATGGGTTATAGATACCTAAGCCATCTAACAGGCAGAAGACAAGGATTCTTGGAGACAATTCTGCCACTGTCAGGGAGGAGGGTGAGGTAGGGAAGGAGGAAGGGAAGAGATTCCTGAGAGTCAGCAGAAGGTATGCTGCTGAGTCCAGTGCTTCCAAAGCTCTGGGTCACTGAGTACCTTCCATATGCTGAACCCTGTTCCAGGTACTGGGGTCACAGTGGTGACCCAGACACTAACACAATCTCCATCAACACAGAACTCGCAGTTGGGGGGAGGAGATGGATGTATGACCAGGTGATTGGAGCTGTAAAGGCACTCACAAGCAGCTGTGGGAGTTGAGAAGAGGCCAAGGGAGGGGGTGAAAGCATGGTAGACTTCTTGGGGGAGATGATGCTAGAGCTGAAACCCAAATGGTAGGCAAGGTAGACGGTGCAACTAAGCCAGCTCAACATAGGCCCAGAATGTAGGCTGAGAGCTTTGATTGCGGCCCAAGCTCCACTCACCCCAAATTCTACCAAGTCCCCACCCTGCCTACTCTCATCCCAGATAAACACATCTAGAACAGGCATCAGGAAAATATAAGAATTATTCCAGCTTATTGTATACCCAAATACATTCCAGGAACTCTTTCCAGCCATGTTCAACAGAACTTCTCATGATGAGAAAACATTCTGCTTCTACAGTGTCCAAAACAGTTGCCATGAGCCACATCTCTATTGAGTAATGTAAATGTGGTAGCATGACTGCTCTGGGTTGAATTTATATGTTGAATTCCTAACCCCCAGGACCTTCTAATGTGGCTTTATTTAGAAAATAAGATCTTCATAAATATTAATCAGCTAATGTGAGGTCATACACAAGTAGGGTGGTCCTAATCCAATATGATTAGTGTCCTTATAAAAAAAAAAGGTGGCAGGAATGGGAAAATTAGGACACAGAAACACACACACACTGGGAGAATGCTTCGTGAACATGAAGGCAGAGATGAGGGTGATGCGTCTACGGACACCAAAGATTGCTAGCAAACAGCACAATTTAGGAACAGATTCTTTCTTCTTCATGGCCTCAAAGAAAACCCAACCGTTCTGGCATATTAAATTTTTCCATTGATTTGAGAAAGGGGGTGGGGGGAGAGACACAGAAAGAGAAGCATCAACTCATTGTTCCACTTAGTTGTTCTACTTAGTTATGCACTCATTGGTTGCTTCTCGTATGTGCCCTGACCTATGACCACAGCGCTCCAGGATGATGCTCTATCCACTGAGTCACCAAGCCAAGGCCCTGGCTGGCATCTTGGTCTCAGACTTTCCGCCTCCAGAACTGGGAGAGAATAAATACATGTCTGCTGTTTAAGTCCTCTCATCTATGGTACTTTGATAGAGCAGCTCCAGCCAACCAATACACCAAGAAACTGAATTAAAATTTTTCATTTCATTTTAGTTCATGATAAATAGCCACACATGGCTAATGGCTGCTATAGTGAACAGTTCAATAAATGGTTTCCAGTCACCACATACACACCCTCATCATGCAGAGGGAAAACAGAATTAGGGGGCTGTCCCAAGAACTTGGCAAGACAGAGACAGGAAGTACCACAGGCATCGCTTGGTCCTGGGAGGTCAGAGAAAGAGAACATTCTACCAGCCAAAGGTGGCCACGTATTGAGGGTGTGCACCTGTGCTCTCCAATATGGCTGCCACAAGTCCCATGGGCTATTTAAACTTATTGAGTGCTCAATAGCCACGTGGGGCTCCTGTACTGGTTGGTAGGTACTGGCGTAGAAGCTTTTACCATTGACAGACATTTTGTGGGACACATGGATGCCACTCACTGTGGCAAGCACTGAGCATGTGACTACAATTTTATTCTGTGGGCTCTGTGTGTTATCAGCCCATTTTACAGATGGAAAAGGACTATGTATGCTGTTAGTGCTAAAGGTAACTCTAGAGAGTAGGTAAGTTTCTCGAGGTCAGGAGAACCAGACCGCTTCCCCTCTGCTGGACCCCAGACTTGAGCCTGGAGGTGGAGGAAGGAGGCTGCTAGGGGACCAAGATGAGAGATGGGGCAGGAAAGGGGAAGTGAGCAAGAAGGGGTGGATGTCAACTGTCACTGCTCCCCACCCTGATAGCCTCATAGTACTCAAATACTTTCAGCAGAGTGGCTCGGTCACACACAGGTATGCGCATGTGCACGTATACACAGACACACACACAAACACACACACACACATACCTCAGACAAAAGGCCTGTCACACACAGACATGTCTGTGCACATGCAGAAGCACATCATGTGCTCACCGGCATAACCCATTCTGCCCCCACCTCTCTCTCTCTCACACACACATGCACAGAGACATCCACACACCACCTGCCCTCACAACCACACACCCCCATCAAGCACACAGACCCAAGGACCTTTCCTGGTCACAGACATGCCTCCTTTAGAATCCCAGGAGACGCACAGCACCTGTGCCATCATCCCTCTGCAAAACTGTAAATAAGATTGAGGCTGAGACATCTCATACCATCATTGAGCTTCCATGTTGCCAGGGCATCAACCCCACAGCCTGCTCCTCATTGCCTGGGAGCCCCACTGAAGCCCAGAGAGGAGCCCGAACTTCCCCAGAATCACACAGACAGGAACTGGGGCATACATGGTAACTCCATTTTTCCCCATTCCAAGGCGCTCTCTGTTCCAATGAGCGAACACCTCCTTCTCTGAGGAGACCATGAAGCACCCACTTGGCATCAGCAGACCTGGGGCTGCAGGGAGGACCACAGCACCTTGAGACACCTGGTGGCTGATTGCCCTGCTCCGTACTCTCCATCTGGGCCTGCCTGCTGCCTCCCTGCATGTTCTCAGGCCCCTGGCCCACCCTTCCTGGGCCTCCTCCGGGTCGAAAAGAGGGTTTGCATTGGCATGTACCCAGCAGTTGACTCACAGTGGCTCAAACACTTCTCACGCTGGAGATGCTAGTCAAGGGCTCCCGCATCCGAAAGCTGAACGACCGAGATCCCCGAAAGCTGTCCCTGGGCCTCAGTGAGCTGTCAGTGGTGGAGGCACCCGAGTGGGCCTCTGCGGCCCGTGCCAGGCAGTCCCCAGGCCCTCGCAGGCCCAGCTTGAGACATCCGCAGCAGAGGAAGCCCAGCACAGCCCGGCACACTTCCCGGCTGCGGAAGGAGTAGATGAGTGGGTTGAGAGCTGAGTTCAGCACGGCCAGTGCCAGGATCCAGTCCATGCCCCTCAGGTATTCCTGTGCCCAAATGTTGGAGCCAAAGATGTCGGCCAGCAGCAAACCGAAGAGTGGACCCCAGCAGACCACGAAAGCCACCAGGATCATGAGCACGGTATTGAGCAGTCGGCGGGCCTTGCGGCGGAATGGGGGGCGCGAGGCCATCTGCCCATTGGCCCGCACCACCCGGAAGATGGCCCCATAGAGCACTGTGATGGTGGCCAGGATAAGGGCAAAGATGACCACGCAGAAGAGGATGTAGGCTTTGGAGTAGAGCGGGAGCAGGCTGGAACATCTCTGGAAAGAGCACATGCAGTTCCAGCCCAGCAGGGGCAGCAGGCCCAGCAGGGTGGCCAGCAGCCAGCACAGCCCGATAAAACCCAGGACGCGGCCCTTCTTCGTGTCCCCGCTCTCGGCCACTGGCCGCACCATGGTAGCAAAGCGCTCGGCAGCAGTAAAAAGCAGGCTGAAGGTGGATGCAGCCAGGGCCATGAAGAGTATGCCTTCCCGCAAGAACCAGGAGGCTGGTGCCAGGGAGAAGGTGCGGGCCCCAGACAGCAGAACATTGACCAGGTAGGCCAAGCCAGTGAGCAGATCACTCAATGTGATGTTGACCAGGCAGTAGTAGACCCAACGCCGGGACCGCATGCGAGTCACGATGGCCACCAGCACCAGAAGGTTCTCCAGCACCACCAGGCAGCTCACAGCCACGAAGAGCCCTTGCAGGACCCCGAGGCCCCCGTCCTCAGGCTTGGCCCGCCCTGTCAGCCGGCCTGAGTGGTTGTAGTGCAGGATAATGAGCCGGCTGCTCCCACTGTCCACCAGCTGCTGGCAGGCCTCAAGGGCCTCCACTGAGGACCCTGTGGTATTCATGGCAGTCCCCCAGGGCAGACTGAGGACCAGGCTGGCTGGGCCCAGGCAGGGTGGAGCCACTCACTGCCTTGCTTGGTCTTGGTTTCCTGTTATTTGAAATTTCCTGTTATGTTCGAGGTACCCCCAGGGTAGGGGTGAGGCCCAGGAGGGGAGGGGCATCCCAACGGTCTGCTCCCACCCAGGGCCCCAGGAGGGCGCTGCAGAAGCCCCTGCTGTCAGACACCCTCCACCTCTGTCTCTTTCTGTTCCTCGAAAGTCCAGGGGGTGGGGGCCCCAAAGGGAGGGAAAATATGTCCCCCCAAAAGCACTTGCCACCTCCTGGCTAGGTGACTCCCTCCAGAACCCAGCTGTCCCATCACTGTCTCCCCAGCTACTCCAACTATGCCATCTTCCCTCTGAAAACACCACAAGAGGCACAGGTGTGCCCGTGAGAGGCAGAGTGGGCAGGAGATAGGGGAGGGCAGCCCCAGCGACTGTGGCCTCTGACCAGCACTCCTCCCTTTGTTCACTATGCAGCTGTGGGAGCAGGACCGTTATAAGGAAGCTCAGATTAAGGCGCTGCTTGAGGAGGTGGTAGCATCTTGTCACTGGAGGTGACCAAGCAAAAACGAATCTGAAGGGGCGGTTTGGGAGGAGGGGCCATGCAGGCAGCTGTAAGGCAGCTGGGGTTTGAGGCTGGGGGTTGGGGGGTGGGGGTGGGAAATGCAGTCAAGTCTTTCCCAGGTACCACTCTGTGCAGCAGGACAGTTGGTTCTCTGTGCTGGGCTCACCAGGGACCACCTGACTTGGGCATATTAACAGAGGAACACATACTGCATGTTCTGAGGCTAAACCTGTATCCTGGATTGAGTTCTGGTTCCAGGCTAAATGTGGACCTTGGACAGAGCTCTAATCCCAGGCTGACCCCAGACCCTGGGCTGAGATTGTGATCATAAACCGATCATGACCCTGACACATGGCCCTGGGGGAGACCTAGCCCTGGACTGAGCCCTGATCCCAAGCTGAGTCCCAGCTCTCATTGGGCCCTAACCTCAACTAAACCCCAACCCCAGCTGACGTTCTGACCCCTGGCCCGGAGAGCAAATTCAGGACTAAAGGAAGAGCAGTGTGACTGATGAGGCAGAGCTGTCCAACAGGGATCTCTCCCGCGAATTACTTGCTGACTGGGAGAAAGTCAAATATGATACATCCATCATATTTTACTTAATCTCACAATTACCTCTGTGCTGCTGAAAAACAAGCCCCCTTTAGAATCTGCCCTGAAGACATAGCTCTAACGATATACAAGTTCACACACAAAAGGTTATTATTGTTGTTTGTAAATGAAAAATATTAGCACCTTCAATGCCTGCACACAGGAGAGAGGCTGATAAATTATGCTGCCCCTAGAATGGAGTGATTTCCAGGTCATGTTAAGGGGGAAAAAGTACAAAAGAGCTTAGTCATATGGTAACTTTGGTGGAGTAAAGAAGGGGGATAAAATATGCACATATCTGCTTGGTTTTGCAAAACAAACACAGGAAAGATAAACCAGGAACCAAAAGGACCGGTTGCCTGCAGAGACAGGGGTGGTGGTGGTGGTGGTGGTATTGGTGGGTGGGGTTGAAATTTAAAATAAGGCCTGACCTGTGGTGGCACAGTGGGTAAAGTGTCAACCTGAGATGCTGAGACTGCGGGTTTGAAACCCCAGGCTTGCCCACTCAAAGCACATATGAGAAACTACTACAAGTTTATGCTTCCTTTTTCTCCCCCCTTCTCTCTCTGTCCCCTTTCTAAAATCAATAAATAAAATCTTAAAAAAGAAAAAGAAATTGAAAAGACGGATTGACACCCTCTGAATGTCCCTCTTTGCATAATTTTTGAACTTAGTTAATGCTTCCTATAGTCAAAGATTAATGAGATTAAGTCAACAAGGATGGAGAAAAAGAGCTTTCAGATGAAATAGAAAAGAAATTCATGTAATTGCTTTTCAAATGAAAATCATAACCACACAAAAATAGAAAAGAACCAGCCCATGTGACTTTGGATACAGTATTGCTCTAAAGACAAGAGGAACTGCAATGAGATTTTGAACTTTGTTTAGGAGACTTGTTTGCAGGAGTGGCATGGGAAGCGTAATTCTGAAACTATCATGTGCATTTTGAGACTGAGCACAGTAGCAAATGTATTGATATTAAGAGCCAGATTTTCACTGTAAATATGGAATAGGAGAATGCAGAGCAAACCCCACAGGAACAGAACAGGAGTGAAAGTGTCAGTGTGGACTTGTGATTTAAACAAAATTCTGGGCCCTGGCCAGTAGGCTCAGTGGTAGAACGTCAGCCCAGCATGTGGATGTTCTGGATTCGATTCCCGGTCAGGGCATTCAGGGGAAGCAACTATCTGCTTCTCTAACCCTCACTCTCCCCCTTCTCTCTCTTTTTCTCTCTCTCTCCCTCTCTCCCCCCACCTCCCATAGCCATGGCTCGATTGGTTCAAACAAGCCAGCCTCCACGGCTGAGGATGGTTCAGTGGACCTCCAGCTCAGGTACTAAAAAAAAAAAAAAAAAAAAGGCTCAGTTGCTGAGCAACTGAGCAAGGGCCCCAGATATGCAGAGCATCACCTCCTAGTGGGCTTGTGGGTAGAACCCTCCGGGTGCATGTGCGAGTCTGTTTCTCTGCCTTTCCTCCTCTCACTAAAAATAAAAAATTAAAATAAAAATCTGGCTGTCGGGTAGCTCAATTGGTTGGATCATTGTCCCAGTGCACCAGGGTTGTGGGTTTGATCCTCGGTCAGGACATGATGAAAAGAACAACAAAAAGAAATATAAACAAAAATCTGTTTCCTGATCCTGTCCACTGAAACTTCCCAATAGCAATGAGAGACATCAAACACGCAGATCTTGGCTTCTGAATATCATCCCCTTAAAAAAAAAAAAAGGGTGAAGCAGGGAGAGTGCAAGATGAGCCTGGAACATGTTAGTGTGTCAGAAAGTGAGAAAGTGCTCCAAAGCAAAAGGGGGACCTGTCACAGAGATGCCGGAGCCTGAGAGGCTGCTGCTGGCCAAGTTGAAACTGTGTGAGCACCCGCAATGAATGACCTTAAAATCGGAGAGAGAGGAAGTAGATGGTGGGGGACAGGGCCTGGCGGAGGGGGTGGGAAGTTAGTGTTTAATGGGGACAGTTTCAGTTTTACAAGATGAAAAGTTCTGGAGATAGATGGTTGCACAACAACCTGAATGTGCTTACTGCCCTGAAATATACACTTAAAATGGTTAAAATGGTCAATTTTATGATGTATTTTACCACAATAAAAAAATTAGGAAAAAAAAAAGAATACTTCCAAATGATCCAACAATTCCACTCATAGGCATCTACCCAATAACAATTAGAAAAATCACTCTTTGTAACCACCATAGCATTAATTGATCCAGGCAAGAATCAACAATAAATGCTGAAATTATTAAATGCAATTTTGTTGGGGAGCAAGATATTTACATAGTCTCAAAGTAGCTTTCTACAGAGTACATATTAATTACAAGAGAAAAATACCTTACTTGGGAAACCTGGTGAATGTCACCTTAACCAAGAGACCCAACTTAACATCACCGGAAATACAATAAATAAATATGGCTGGCCTCCTGATAGGACACACTGAGGAGGACACATCACTTCTGTGATATTTCACCGAAGTATACAACCTGCATCAGATCATGAGGATGCATTGGACAAATCCACACTGAGGACATCCCACAGAATAACTGGCCCATACTCTTTGAAAGAGTCAAGGTCATGAAAGGTCATGGAAAACAAAAAAAAAGTCTGTCTTGGATGAAAGGAGACACATGATACTAAATGCAATGAGTGGTCCCTGACTGGATACTAGAATGGGGGAAAAGTTGTAGGTAAAGACAGTATAAGGCCCTGACCAATTGGCTCAGCGGTAGAGCATCAGCCTGGCATATAGAAGTCCCAGGTTCAATTTTGAGTCAGGGCACACAGGAGAAGTGAACATCTGCTTCTCTACCCTTCTCCCTCCCTCCTCTCTCTCTATCTCTTCCCCTCTCACAGCCATAGCTCAAATGAGCAAGTTGGCCCCAGGCACTGAGGATGACTCCATGGCTTCACCTCAGGCACTAGAATAGCTCAGTTGCCGAGCAACGGAGCAGCGGCCCCAAATGGGCAGAACATTGGCCCCAGACGGGGGTTGTCAGGGTGATTTCAGTTGAGGCATATGCAGGAGTCTCTCTCTTCATCTCCCTGCCTCTCACTTGATTAAAACAAACAAACAATATTGAGCCCTGGCCTGATAGCTCATTTGGTTACAGCGTCATCAAAAGCACAGAGGCTGCTCTTTCAATACCCTGTCAAGGCACATACAGGAACAGCTGGATGTTCCCGTCTCTCGCTTTCTCCCTTCCTTTCTCATTAAAATCAATTAAAAATAATAATAACCTGAACAGGCGGTGGCGCAATGGACAGAGTGTTAGACTGGGATGCAGAGGACCCAGGTTTGAAACCCCAAGGTTGCAGGTTTGAGCACAGGCTCATACAGCTTGAGTGTGGGCTCACCAGCTTGAGCATGGGGTCACTGATTTGAGCATGGGACCATAGACATGACCCCATGGTCGCTGGCCAGAGCCCAAAGGTTGTTGGCTTGATACCCAAGGTTGCTGGCTTGAACAAGGAGTCACTTTTACCCCCCCCCCCATCAAGGCACATATGAGAAAGCAATCAATGAACAACTAAGGTGCTGCAACAAAGACTTGATGCTTCTCATCTCTCTCCCTTCCTGTCTGCCCCTATCTGTCCCTCTCTCTGTCGTCTCTCTCTGTCTCTGTCGCAAAAGAAAACCAAAACAAAACAAAAAATCAAACCAACAATATTGAGGAAATTCTCATATGGGCTGTACATTAGATAATATTATTGTATCAATGCTAGATTCCCTGAATTTGACTATCACCCTGTTTATATAACAGAAGATTTTTTTTCATCAGAAATAGATGGTGTTCTGGAGCAAAGGTGCACGATATCTCCAGCTAACTCTGAAAATTTTTAGAAAATTAAGAATGTGTCTATCGAAACACATAGGAAAAGCTGCCAGATAAAACATATAAATGAATGTGTGTGGCTGTGTACTAATAAAACTTTATTTACAAAAGCAGGCATAGAGCAGATGGTTTGATGAACCCTAACCTAGATGAAGGGTAGATGGGAGTTCATTGCAATAGTTTTGCAACTGCTGTAGGTTTGAAGTATTTTCAAAATAAAAAGATGAGTGAAGAAAATATGGATTGGCCCTGGCCAGTTGGTTCCGTGGTAGAGCATTGGCTCGGCATGTGAATGTCCTGGGTTCAATTCCCAGTCAGGGCACACAGGAGAAGCGCCCACCTGCTTTCTACTTCTCCACCTCTTCCCCTCTCACCTCTCTCTCTCTCTCTCTCTCTCTCTCTCTCTCTCGTTCTCTCTTTTCCTACTGCCATGGCTCGATTGGAGTGAATTGGCCCCAGGCACTGAGGATGGTTCCATGGCCTCTTCCTCAGGCATTAAGAAAAGCTCAGTTGCTGAGCAACTAAGCAATGTCCCATATGGGAAGAGCATCACCTCCTAGTGGGCTTGCTGGGTGGATTCTGGTCAGGGTGCATGGGGGAGTCTGTCTTTCTGCCTCACCCCCTCTCACTGAATAAAAATGAATGAATGAATGAAAATATGGATTTTCTAACTTCGTGGTCAGAGTGTGATCTCTAAATATGTCCTGTTAAAAGGAATCTGGGCTCCTTGGAGAAATGGCCCAATGCAGGACTGGGGTTGGGAAAGTATCAGACAAGCCAAAAGCATCTCACTATACCAGAACTTTGAACTCTTAAGACCACTGGATTCATGTCAATGGGAATTAGGAGCCCACTCAAAGAGGCCACAAGCCAAGGAACACTGAAGTTATCAGAAGCTGGAAGATCCCTCAGAGGGAGTGTGGCCTTGCTGATTCCTTGATCTCAAACTCCTGGCCTTCAGAATTGAGAGACTACATTTCTGTTGTTTAAAGCTACCCAGGCTGTGGTACTTTGTTACAGCAATCCGAGGAAAAATCCCTGACCAGCACTCCTCAAACTGTCAAGGTCATCAAAAACAGGAGAAGTCAGAGAAACCATCACAGCCAAGAGGAGCTTAAGAAAATGTGATGGCTATATGTCATGTGGAATCCGATGGGGTACTGAGACCAAGAAAAAACATTGGGGAAAAACTGAGTAAATCTAAATAGAGTATAAATTTTAGTTACTAGTGTGTCAACATTGGTTCACTAACTATAAAAAAAAGTACTGTATTAATGTAAGATGTTAATAATAGGGGAAATTGGGTATGGTTTTATAGGCAACACTCTGTACTACCCTCACAATTTTTCTGTAAATCTATTCTAAAACAAATTTTTTAAGTTAAAAAGCAAAGTGCTAAATGAATAGATTCTTGGCTTTATGACCCCTCAGGCATCTGACCTTTTTCTCCAGAGAAAAGTGTTGGACTCCAACTCCAGGCTCATTGTACACATAACGTGCCAGAAAGCTTTGGGTACCGTGCCCAGCATAGGTGGGTGAAGAAGTAGAACTTTTTTCCTTCCTTTTCCATGTTTCTACCTCACCTAGGACAGGAGACCTGAGAAGAAACTGCAGGGGGATAAACAGGACACCCCTAAGAAATCACAGTTCAGAATATCATCACTTTAATATCAACTTGCAAGGGGCCCTGCAGGTGAGGGAATAAATACAGTAGGTTTTATGCAGCGCACCCTGCTCCCAGCCTGAGAAGGAGGGACCTCAGTTTCCCTCATCTGCAAACAGGTACAGGACACACTTTGAGCCATGAGGCTCTTACAGGGACACTGTTTTCCACGGTTCTCCTCCACCTCCCACCCCAGACAAGATTTGGTGTCTGAGCCACCCAGACCTCAGGCTGGGAGATACCGCCTTCTTCCCACTAGGGGGCGCTTGAGTCCGGTTCCTGAGCCTGAAGGACCAGTGCCCCATTCCTGGGGGTGTGCATCACCCCCAGGGGTTCCAGATTCCTGCCCAGGAGGAAATACACCTGCAGGTGGGGATACTGAAAGAGCCCCACCTACCCAACTCCTCTATCCCCTGCTCTCTTCACCTTTTCTTCCACCCTGGCACCCCAAATGGCCATTGTGCTCCCTTTCCGAGAAGGTAAACTGAGTCAAGAGAGGGGATCCCAGGGACTGTCCTGGCGAGGGGCAGAGCAGAGGCAGCGAATGGTCTTCCATCCCCAACTCACTCGTGGCCCTTTTGCCACCTGGGCTTGGAATGACAAGGCGGTATCTGGGCTCTCTGAACGCTGGCCGCCCGCAGGTCCTGCCTGACACACGCAGTCCGAGCCTGGGGGAGGTGGGGCCTGGGTCACAGCAGGTTGATCTCGTCGAGGTAGCGAGCCAGGACTGAGTCCCGCACGTCCTTGAAGACTTTGCGGATGTTCTGTGTGTCCGTGGCGCACGTGTAGTGGCTGAAGAAGCGCCGGGAGCGTGAGCCCTTCCTGCTGCCGTCAGCGCTGTCCACGCAGCCGACGTACATGCTGGTATACATGTCCAGGATGAAGCTCTTGGCTGCCTCCGTGTCCTGCTTCGGGCCTAGGGTGCAGGGGTGAGGGCAGTCAGGGCACAAGGCTCCTGAGGCAGGCAGGGACCTCTCTCTCCTGGGACCAAGGAGGAACTCTGGAGACCCTCTTCCCGATATGGCCAACTTAGGGGTACAGGGACCCCAGTGACCATCCACTGCTGTTCCAGCAGGTGGACACCAGCTTTTGACTCCCGCCCAACCATTGGGAGCATGAGGCTGGATGGGTCACATGACCTGAGATGGACCAGTGAGCCTCAGCTCTGGGACGCTGGTCAGAGTTTAGGTTGAAGGGATACCCTCTCTCTTGGCTGGGTTTGGAGAAGGGACGAGAACTGGAGCTGCAGAGACAGAGGTTAGTGTAGATAGGGAAATCAAGGCCAGCAGAAGGGGACGGATGGCCACTCTGGTGAGGCACATGGGCAGCTGTGTTGAAAGCACAACTGAGTTAAGGGCCCAATGCCTGATTCTGCTACTTACTCATTTGGTTACATGTTAGTTCATGTAACCTCTGTGAGCCCTCAGTTTCCTCATTTGTAAACTTGGGATCTGAAGAGTCCAGGCTTCCCAGAGTTGTGAAGATACAACACAATCATGTCCAGAGCTCCATGCTCAGTAATCAGAAGGCTTCATAAGTGTATGCTATCATAATCTTTCAGAAAGGCAGATTAGCATAGTGGGTAAGACCTGCCAGCTCTGAATCTGGGTTGGAATCCTACCTCTGTCACTCAGTGGCTGTATGACTTCTGGTAGTGACTATACCTCTCTGTGCCTCAGTTTTCCTCTCTAGAGTGGTGAGAAGAATGAGTCCTACTACACAGGGTTTTTCAATGAGGATTAAACAAATCAATACCTAAGAGTGCTTCCATCAGTGTTAGATGTTAGTTGTTATTGGTTTATTACTGTCATGAGTAGGCATTTAGTATACAGGAGGGAAAGGCCAAGAGCGAGAATTTAGTATACTGGGTGCTCCAGCCTCTTTGGCTGGGTGAAAAGGATGAGTTGTAGGGGTTGTACCCTAGATTCAATGACTTGTGTCCTTATAAAAAGACGAGAGAATGCTATGTGATAATGCAGAAAGAGATAAGAGTGATGTATCTGTAAATAAAGGAATGCTAAGGATTTCAGGCAACCACCAGACATGAAGAGAGAGGCCTGGAAATGACCTCCCTCAGAGTCTCCCGAAGGAACTGACCATGCTCTGTCATTCACTGGCTAACACCTTGGTTTCAGACTTCTAGCTCCCTGGACTGTGAAGGAATAAATGTCTGTTGTTTTCAGCCCTCCAGTCTGTGGCCATTTGTCACAGTAGCCCAAGGAAACATAGATGGCTTATCTCCAAGATGGCTACCATTGCTTCCTTCCCTCTCTGTAGGCACATGCCCTTTGGCCATCATGAGGTAGACTCTGTTTGCCTCCATTTGAGTCTGGGCTGGCCTCAGAGTGATTTTTTTGACCAATAGAATGAGGCAGATGTAACCAACTGGGACTTCTGAGGCTAGGTTATGAGCAGAGGCTTCCACATGGGCTGAAGTCTGACCACCCTGAGACAGCCATGTTGTGAGCTAGCCCTGGATTAGGAGACACCAGATTGGGGGGAGATAAAGAGAAGGAGAGATAAAGAGGGAGAGGGAGGGAAGGAGAGAGAGTAAAAGGAGGAGGAGGAGGAAGGGAGAAGAGGAGGAGCATACAGTCACCATACACATGCAAGAAGCCATCTCGGAAGTGCATTTCAATCCCAGCCACCCCAGCTGATGCCACTTGGATCACAGGTGAACTTACCCACTTCAACCTTTCCCAAATTTCTAACCCGCACAGTTGTGAGCAAAGTGAAATGTTGGTTTAAGTCTCTAACTTTGCGGGGGGGGCATTTGTTACTCAGCTAGCATACTTCTAGCAGCTCCCTTTACCCTCCCAGTGGCACTCTGGGGAAAGTGCTAATTCTTCCCTTCTCTGCACTCACCACACCCTAGGTCCCGTTCTAGAAGATAAACTACATGGTACCCAACACTTACTGCACTTCACCCTAGTTGGCCGGGGCCCTGTGCGCCTTGGGTGGCTCCACAGGCTTATCGCCAAACCTGCTGTATTATTCCTCCTGATTAATACACACGTAATGAGACACTACACAAATCTATTAGTTACAAGCACAGCATAAAATAGGGTTGTTACATCTATGAAAACTGAGCTGAGTGCTTTGGAAAGACTTATTCAGAGGTAATTCACAGATTTAAAAATAAAATTGCTATTCAATTAAGTATAGATGAGGCAACTACAAAAGTTAGGAAAAAAAGTTTCAAAAATCTAAGCAGATTCTGGCAATAGCGGTCAATGTCTTTCGGATATGCTTTAAAACAATGAACTCTAGCCAGCAGACCCACCCTCACAAGATCTATAATACGTGTCTTTAAGTAATTACATCAAGAATGAAGGCATCTGTTATTTTAGCACCATTCTCCAGATGGGAAATCTGAGAACAGAGAGAGGTTGGGCAGTGGAAGGATCTGGGTCTGGGTCTCAGGTTTGTCAAAATGGTATTTGAAAATCCATGACTCCAGGCTGGAGTAGGGCCTGGATGAGCTTCTCTCTTAGGAGCTGCTATTAGGAGGTAGAGTATAGAAAGTTCTAGAACACTCACCCTTGAAACTGGGGAAGTAGGTAGCCAGGTGGGAGGTGGGAATCTTCTCCTCCAGTATGTCGGTTTTGTTGAGGAAAAGGATGACAGATGTGCTTTTGAACCAGGGCAATTCTAGGATAGTGCCAAACAGGGCCAGACTCTCCTTCATTCGGTTCTGCGTTGGGGAACACAGGCAGGCAGTTCATTGCTCAAGTCGGACAGCTTCGCCCAAGCAGGAGCCCTCCCACCCAAGTGGAAATGGGTATGAGGGGGTGCGGCCAGCTGCCTATGTGTGCCCAGCATGCTTTTGTGCTTCAACTGGTTTGACTAGTGTCCCCTCAAATTCATGTCCCCCTGGACTTCAGAATGTGACCTCATTTGAAAAATGTAATTCGTTAAGAAGCGGTCATATTGGAATTGGGTGGCCCTAAGTCCAATGATTGGTGTCCTTACAAAAAGGGGAAACTAGGACACAGATATGCATATGAGGAGGACACTATGTGCTGATGGAGGCAGACATGGGCTGATGCACCCACAAGCCAAGGGATACCAAGGGTTACCAGAATTACCAGAATTTGGGAGAGCAGGGAACAGATTCTCCCTTATGGCCTCGGAAGGAACCAGCCCTGCAGGCACTTTGATCTTAGACTGCAGCCTCCAGAACCAAGAGAGAATACTTTTCTGTTGTCTCAGCCCTCCAGTTTGTGGTCATTTGTTACAGCCGCCCAAGCAAACTAGGCCATTTCACGTTGCTGGATTCGAGCACAAGCTATGTCAGAATGACCTCAAACTCATTCTGTCTGATTCAGTCTGAAAGTAAAAAATTATAGCATCTCCCTCTCAAATGTCCAAAGTGTCTATGTGATACTTTACCCACTAGAAGTGCACATGTCAGAGATAACAGTGTGCCTGACCTTCATGCTGGGTGTTAATTAGGAGAAGAGGTCTCAAAAGAAGTTTGATCTTCCAGCATTTCTGAATAAAAGTGTGACAATATTTCCAGGACAGTTTGCATTTTACTTTTGGGAGGTCAAGTCTCAGGATGTGAGTGTTCCTCTGTGTGTGTGTGTACATGCACGCGCACACACACACATGCCACATGTGAGTGTAGCTGGCAACACAAACGCTTGTGAATCTGAGTCTTGGGGCTCAATGGTCTGATCACAAAAGAGTGGAAGGTGAGGCTCAAAGCCACACCAGACAATGGGGCTTCCTGCCCAGCTCTAGGTTCCTGGGCCAATGAGAGAAGAGCAGGGAAGACAGCGCCCCTGCATCCACAGTGGTTCCTCACCTCTTGGCTGTCCTCCTCCAGGCACTGGTCATATTCACTCAGCGAGGCCAGGTAGATGAGGGCGATCACGTTTTCAAAGCAGTGTATCCACTTCTTACGTTCTGACCTCTGGCCCCCAACGTCGACGATCCTATCAAAATTGCCCTCTTTCAGAGCTCAGGCTTAATCAGGACCCCAAACGTGGCATCCTAGACCCCAGCCACATCTAAGACATGCCAAGATCAAGATGACTAGAAAGCGAGAATAGGGGCCAGCCACTCTTGTGTGTTACTGCATTTCACCCCAACGACATCACTATTACGCCCATTATACAGATACAGAAACTGAGGTGCAGAGAGGAGAGGGGACCTTTTCAAGCTTCTACTTCACTGGGCTGAGTTCTACCCTCATGGAAGAGGCCAGCAGGTCAGACACATCTGAAGTCTGCTCTGGTTCTGGTTAGTTGACCCAGGGAAAAATGCAAACTGTCTCCACAACTCAGTTTTCCCATCAGTGACGTGGGTTCTGGCTGGCCAGGGGGCTGGGACCATTCAGTAGCAAACCCCACTCCCTTAGTGTGTGGCCCAAGACCAGGGGAGGCCTCCACCCCAACACACCGCAACATAAGCCTGAGCCCTCCTGCCTTCCTGTGCTGTCTTCTAAGAAATGTGGGTCACTGATAACAAGCCCTGCGTCATTTCCCCGGGGATACGGCCGTTACTCAGACAGCCAACAGGAAATGCCAGAAACCTCAGAGCAAGAAGGGACTTGCCCCCCTGTACAGGAGGCGAAAGAGGCTAGTAGTGCCTGTTGCTCCTAATCCCAGAGACCAACTGATCTCATGCATCAGACTCCTTCAAACTCCCACATCCAGAATGGGATGTGGGCTCAGTGGTTGAGAGCGGGGTTTTGGAGACTGAGACAAAGCTGGCATACACTACTCACCAGCCTCCCATCTCAGAGTCTCAGGTTCCTCTGCACCGTCACTCCACTGATTAACCTTCCTCCCTAGCCTAAGACCATACTCAAATCTCCCACCTAAAAATCCATCCCCTTCCCAGCCAAACCTTCCCTGTGAATGTTCCCAAACTCTACCTTCACTCCTAAACTTTTACGCATCCATTCATTCATCTATATATCTATTCACCCACCTATCTTTCCACCCTCTACCCACATACACATCCATTCACTGATCTATTTATCTACCCACCTACGCACCCATCCATCCACCTACCCATGCATGCAGCCAGTCAGCCATCCACTTATTCATTCTACCATCTTTCCAGCCATTCTCTCACATTTACCAGCTTCCACCCAGACCTTGATATGATCATCTTCATGAAGCAGGCGGCTCAAACTCAACCCCTCACCTTGTGGGACCTTCCATCTAGTAGAGGAGAGCCATGGCAAACAGCCAAATTATAAACCTTCCTAGAAAGAACTATTGCAGAGGCCATAATAGCATGTTTGGGGTGGAGAAGGGTGGGCCGGAAAAATGAGAGGCTCAACAGGGGTGGGTTGATTACAGCCCCTGTCTCTAAGCATCACCCTGCACACCATCAGACCCCAGACACGGAGCTATGAAGCCTGTTAAGGTCACTGATGGCCTTCTAAGTGCCAATACTAGAAGTTGCTTTCTCCCACTGTATTCTTCCTAACCGTTCTGTGGCTTTTGACATTGGCCATCACCCTACCTGGATGCCGCCTGGCTGCACTGGCCACCGACAATTCTGTCTTGCAGCTCAGGCCTGTGTGTGCCCAGCCACCTCTCAAGATGCCCAGATTGCCTCATACCCAATGTGCCCCAAGACTTCATGGTCTTATCTAACACCTCTCATCCTGCTGCCGCCATGGTGACACCACATTCTACCCTGTCACCTTGATGGGAAAACTGGGAGTCAGTGTCAATTCTTTGCTCTAAGTTCCATACTCATCTAGTCCTTCCCATTCTGCATCAGAAACATTTCTTGTACTATCCCCTCATTTCCATCCCCATGGCCACTGCCTTGGCTCTTACTAACCCTTCCTGCCTAGACCATGGCTCTTGCCTCCTCCAGACTCCCCAAACATCTAGTCTCACCCCCTTATTGACCACTAGAGGGGCCACCCTCTGAGCTCCCCATCCTCAAATACATCCCTCTGGCATAACTCTGACCGCACATTCTCTGTCTTTTCTTACACAAAGCCCCTCAAGGATTGGCACTAGTAAACTCTCATCCTTCAATGCCCTAATACCAATGGCCCCTCCTCCAGGAAGACCTCTCCTCCCTGAGTTCTGGTGCCTCACTCTGGGGTTTTCCAAGTCTCAGTCCTGACTGCATGGGAGCTGAAGGTGTCTATGTCTAGCTCTGCTTCCTTCAGCCTGGAAAGTCCTTGACAGCTGGGCCTAGGAAACTTCTACTCATTCCTCAAGGCCCCACCTGCTTTGCCCCTCCTCCAAGAAACTCTCCCCACCATGCAGGCAGTTCGCTCACCGCAGGTTGGTTTTCTGCACAGAGAAGCAATACTCGTTGATGCCAGTGGTGGGCATACGGCTGCGAAGCACGTCCTGGGCCGTCGGGACATAGCCTTCCTCGGTAATGCGCTCCAGGTGTGACAGATAGCTGAGGAACAAGAAGCCCTGAACCTTGCCCTGCAGCCTCCCTTGGCTTCTCAGACCTACCACCCAGGGCCCAGTGAGGACCCTGCTGGGCGAGAGAGCCCTCTGGGAGGGATCAGGATCTCTGAGGTCTGTGGGTGGCCCAGGAGCACCACCCTGAGGCTGTGGGAGCATTGGGAGGAACAGCTTCACCCTTGGAATGAGGTGACCCCAAGGACAATGTGAGCTCAAGAAGAGCAACACTGCAGAGGGGTGTCACCTTGGGGGACTGTCACCCAGAGTGCAAATACCCCCAAATTGTGATGGTTTGGGAGCAAATCAACCTAGGCATGGCCCATTGTTGTGCTCAGGATAATATCACCATGTCATGAGCAGCATCACCCTAGAAATAATGTCACCTGAGGCAGTATCACCCCAGGAGCTGTGTCACCCCAAAATCAGGGTCACCCCAGGGACAATGTCACCCCAGGGGCAGTGTTACCCCATGAACATCCTCACTGCAAGAACAACCTCACCCCAGGAACAATGTCACCCCAAGGACAATGCAACCCTGGGGCGTGACCATCCCACAGCTAGCTCATGCCCAATAGCATGTCCCAGCGGCACATCCCCAGGGTGGGAGCTGGCCACCTGAGATCCCCTCTGTCCAGGTGCAATCCTGGGACTGGGTCTCAACTGGCTGCATCTCAGCCTGTAGCATCTTGGCCCCCAGCCCTGCCCCCGGTACCCACCACCGCAACCCCAGACTCACTACACTGCCGAGTCCAGCAGGTGGAACTCACGCCGGCGCTCATAGCAGGCCTGGATGCCGGCGTCCCTCCACAGACACTGAATGGCCACTGCATAGCACTTCTCAAAAGTGGTCACTTTGTAGGGGTCCTGGCTCATGATTAGGCTGGCGTGGTGCTAGTGGGATAGACGAGGCAGGTCAGAATGGCCTCCAGACATCCCAGCAAGCCTCCTTCTTCTCCTTTCTCGGCCACCACTCCTTCCTAGCCCAGAACCCACTGGAGTTCCAAGCACACCCCTGCACATTCTACCTCCTTTGTCTCTTCTAATGTGTTCCTTCCTTTATTCATGCATTTACCCATGGAGGGTGCACCGAGGGAAAGTGCCTGCCCCAATACCAGGGGCAGCAGAGAAACACATTCCGAAGGACAATGGGGAATAAAGACCATGGCCTGTGTGCACTGATGGCCTCCTAAGTGCAGGGCAGGCACCCTTCCTGCTCTTTACAAGCACTGGTCCCTTGACTCACAGGAGACAAGTCCTTACAGGTGCTCCCCATTTTACAGATTAGGCTACTGAAGCATAAGAAACAACTTGCCCAAGTCTCACACAAAGGTAGGGGACGTGACAGCCTCACAGGTGGGGAATGGGTAGGCCTGTGTGTTTGTGAATAACCCTTGTGTATGATCAATTAAACAGTTTGCAGACTGTTATGGCTTGAATTTTTTCCACCACTCCTGTCCTCTACAAATTCACATGTGTAAGTCTTAAACCCGAGGACCTTGGGATGTGACCGTATTTGGGGGTGGGGGACTTTACAGAGGTGATCAAGTTAAAATGAGGCCATTAGGGTGGGCCCTGATCTAATATATGACTGGTGTCCTTTTATGAAAAGAATAGGATGACCATGTGAGGACACAGGGAAAAGACAGACATCTGCAACCCAAGAAGAGAAGACTTAAGAGACACCAGGCCTGCTGATACCTTTATTTCAGACTTCCAGCCTCCAAAATTGTGGAAAAATACATTTCTGTTGTATAAGCTCCCCAGACTGTGGCACTTTGTTACGGCAGCCTGAGCAAGCTAATACACAGCCTGAAAATATATTGACTCCAAAGTTTTCAAAAACATAAAATGAATAATCATTTTAAAAGCAATAATTAAGAGAAACATCCTTCTAAAAATTCAGAGTAATATTATATTAAGTAAAGGCCCTGAATGTGCCTTACTGTGCTTTGAATGAAGTAAATATGGGTCCTTTGCTCTTAAAAGACAGGAAACTGGAAATGAGGCAATGATGTCCCCTCACACCATTTCTTTTTTTTCTTTTTTTTATTTATTTTTTTTATTCAATGAGAGGAAGGGAGGCAGAGAGACAGACTCTCTCATGCACCAGACCGGGATCCACCCTGCAAGTCCACTAGGGAGCAATGATCTGCCCATCTGGGGTGTTGCTCCATTGCTCAGCAATTGAGCTCTTTTCAGTCCCTGAGGAACCATCCTCAGTGTCCAGGGCCAACTTGCTCCAATTAAGCCATAGCTGAAGGAAGGTAAGAGAGAGAGAGGGAAGCAAGGGGTGGAAAGATGGAGAAGCAGATGGGTACTTCTCCTGTGTGCCCTGACCAAGAATTGAACCTGGGACATCCGCATGTCACACTGACACTCTATCACTGAGCCAACCAGCCAGGGCCCCTCACACCATTTCTAATTAACGCTGTTCTGAGGTCCCAACAAGGGAAAAGAAATGAAGGGTCGAGTTTGGAAAGAAATAAATTATATTGTGATTATTCACAGATGACATGACTATATGTAGAAAACCCAGAATAGTCTATAGATAAACTATGAGAATAAACAAGTGAACTTAACAAGGTCCCTGAATGCAAGATCAATAAACAAAAATCAAAGGTGCATCTATATATTAACTAGTGGAAATTTAAAAGTTTTCAAATTTCACTTATAGTAGCATCAAAAGAGAGCACATACTTAGGAATAAATCTAAAAATAGATGTGAAACTAACTAAGAAAATACAAAGAATTTGCTACAAATCAGTAAAGAAAAAACTAAGGGACAATACTTATTTAGGAAAAAAAAAAACCAAAAAAATGGGCAAAAGATTTGAACAGCTGCTTCACAAAAAAGAATATTCAAGTGTCCATAAAACATATGAAAAGGTACACAAGCTCATTATTAGTCATTATTAATCCAAGCAATGAGAACAGAAACCACAATGAAATGTCACCAAGTACCCACCAGAACGGCTCAAATAAAGTGACAGACAGCATCAAATGTTGACTAGGACAGGGAGCAACCAGAACTCTGCATGTACTGCTAGTGGGAATGCTACAATTACTTGGAAAACAGTTTGATGTTTCCTATAAGTCCCTTCTAGTAGATAACCAAAAGAAATATGCAGATAACCCAAATGTCAACGACATTAGAATGGACAAGTAAATAAACCATGGCATACTCTTACAGTGGAAATAAACACAATTATACCCCCCAAAGATGGCTGAAACTCAGCCATACTGTATTGCACAAGAAGCCACACACAAAAGATTCCAGAAAATTTGAGAATTTAAAAAATAGGCAACCAGCCCTGGCCATGTTGCTCAGTAGATAGAGCATCGTCCCAGAGCTCTGAGGTTGCAGATTTGATCCCTGACCAGGGCATATACAAGAAGCAACCAATGAATGCACAACTAAATGGAACAACTAAATGGAACAAGGAGTTGATGCTTCTTTCTCTCTCCCTCTCTCTCTTTCTCTCTCTCTCTCCCAAATCGATTAGAGAATTAAAAAAAAAAAGGCAACCCAAATATGGCAATGCAAGATGGGATAGTGGTTATCCTTGGGGGGGGGGCTTCCATTTCATCTACAAAATGGAATAATAGCTGAAAAGGTTATTATGAGGATTAAAAAATCATATCACCCATGCTGAGCCCATACTACATTTCAGACACTATTTTAAGAGTTTCAGGCACTTTTAACTCATCACATCCTTACATCAGCCCTGTGAGGTAGGAACCACCAATCCCCAATCAGTCTTCCAAAGTCTTTGGACCATCTCAGATTCACAAATAGGATGCTTTCAGATTTTAGAAGGTAATGTGACCTTACGTCTGTTAGGACAGACATTGTAAATAAACAAACAAAAAACAACAAGTGTTGGTTAGGATGTGGAGAAATTGGAACCTTGTGCACTGTTGGTAGAAATGCAAAATAGTGCAGCCGCTCTGGAAAACAGTATGGAGGTTCTTCAAAAAATTAAAAAGAATCACCTATGACCCAGCAATCCCACTCTGGGTATTTATCCAAAAAATCAAAACTATATCTCAAAAATAATAGGAGCACTTCCATGTTCATTGTAGCACTATTCTCAATAGCCAAGAGACACTGTTCTCAAAAAACCCAAATATCCATCAACAGATGACTAGATAAAGAAAATGCACCTATACATATAGTAGAACAGTATTCAGCCTTTAAAAAGAAGAAATTCTCTTGGCCCTAGCCAGTTGGCTCAGTGGTAGAGCATCAGTCTGGCATAATGATGTCCCAGGTTTGATTCCAGGTCAAAGCATACAGGAGAAGTGCACATCTGCTTTATCACCACTTCCCCTGTCGCTTCTCTCTCTCTCTCTCTCTCTCTCTCTCTCTCTCTTTCTGCCCTGCAGCCATGGCTCAATTGGAGGAAGTTGGCCCTGGGTGCTGAGGATGGCTCCATGGCCTCTGCCTCAGGCACTAAGAAGAGCTCAGTTGCTGGGCAACAGATCAATGCCCCAGATGGGCAGAGCATCTTCTTTAGTGAGCTTACTGGGTGGATCCTGGTCGGGGTGCATGCGGGAGTCTGTCTGCCTCCCCTCCTCTCAAATAAGAAGAAAAAAAGAAAAGAAAAGAAAAAGAAGAAATTCTTGTAATGTATATGGTTGCCAAGCATTATGCTGTACACCTAAAACTTTTTGAATGTTAACTGTAATTAAAAAATAAAATATAAATAAAAAGAAGGAAATTCTACAATAAGTGACAATGAGAATTAATCTTGAGAACATCATGTGAAGTAAGATAAGTCAGTCATGGAAAAACAAATACTGCATGACCCCACTTACATGAGGGACCCAGAACAGGCAGACTGAAGGGAACAGAGCAGAATGGGCTGTGAAAGGGGACACGCGGAGTGGCTGTTCCATGGGTGGAGAGTTTCAGTTAGGTAAGATGGATAGATCTAGAGCTCTGCTGCACATGTTTCTCCAGTTAATACAGTACTGTGCACTTAAAATTTGAGAGGGTAGATCTCATGATGAGTGCTCTTACCACAATAAAATACTTAAAAAAAAAATTAAAAGGTGGTGCAAAGCATGAACTGCATAGCAGACTCTCTTGCAATAATCAGTCCATTGTATTAGTATTTCCATCAGGGAACAGGCTGCTGACTGAGGAACCCCACACCCAACATCATGGGGTCCGAAGTGGAGCCCTAGGGTGCATGGGGGACAACTGACAGGGGAGCATGCTGCCTGGAATGCACATCAGGATCCCAAGAAACCCCTGGAGAGGCTGTTCTTTGTTTTGTTTTATTGGGTTTTTTTTATTTTAACTTATTGTGTTTACATAGATTCTAGTGTCCCCTGAATGCATCACCCCTCCCCCGTGTACCCTCAACACCCTCTTTTCCCCCCTCTCCACAACGCCCTCCCCCTTTCCCTCTAGGATTTGCTTTTCTGCTATCTATAACGTTCTGTTATGTGTGCATAATTTCACCAATCTCTTTCCCTTTTCTGATCCCTTCCTCTCATCCCCTTTCCCTCTGTCCGCTTTCCCTCTGGACCCATTGATCCCGCCTCTGTCTCATTCCATTCCTCAGTTCATATTGTTCATTGGATTCCTCAAATGAGTGAGGTCATATGATATTTTTCTTTCTCTGCCTGGCTTATTTCACTTAACATAATAGTTTTCAGGTCCATCCATGTTGTCGCAAAAGGTAAGCTTTCCTTCTTTTTCTTGGCCCCATTGTATTCCATTGTGTATATGTACCACTGCTTTTTAATCCACTCGTCCACTGACAGGCACTTGGGTTGTTTCCATATCTTGGCTATTGTAAACAACACTGCCATAAACATGGGGGTGCATTTCTTCTTTTGAATCACTGATGTGGTGTTCTTGGGATATATTCCTAAAAGTGGGATGGCTGGGTCAAAAGGCAGTTCCATTTTTAATTTTTTGAGGAATCTCCGAGAGGCTGTTCTTAATAAGTACCTGAGGTTCTAAGGGATCCACCCCACAGTGTGACACTCACACGGCAGCCCCAGGATGCTCACCTTGCTCTCTGGCCTACTGAATGGAATCTGCAGGTGGTCCATGGCCTCGATCATGGCCCTCATGGACGCGAAGATATTCTGGTAGACAAGTGGCCGGAAACCCTTGCGGTCCTCCTCAGAGTAGCCAGCCCCGTGGATAATGCGCATCTGCTTGATGAACGTGCTCTTCCCACTCTCACCCGGGCCTGCAGGGACACGCCATGGCTCAGCCTCAGATCCAACCTCATGGGTTCAAGCCCTCCTGGGCCAAGGCTGCACTGTGGGACCTTGGCAGTGTCTTCACCGCCCTGTGCCTCAGTCTCCTTACCTATAAAACATGGCTCGAAATATGCCCTCCCTGCCTGTTCAATGTCAAGGCGAAATAGTTCATTGTGAGGGACTCCTAGGAGGGGTTTGCCAAATCTAGCCGCTACCTGCTTTTGCACAGCCAGGGAATTTTTATAGTCTGTGTGTTTTTTCATTTCTGATCCTGGTTTTTACATTTTAAATGGTTGAAAAGAATCAAAATAAAATTGTTTTGTATCACGTGAAAATCATATGAGTTCAGGTTTCAATGTCTACCATTAACATTTTATTGGTACACGACCACACCCATTGTGTAGGAATTGTCTGTGGCTGTTTTCCCCCAACAATGGCAGAGTTGAGTAGTCAGACAGAAACTCTCTGGCTGGCAAAGCTGAAAATATTTACCAAAAGTCTCTTTGCAGAAAAATTTTGCGGATTATGTCTTAAAGCATGCTTAAATATAGGAAGAGCTACATTAGTGATCACTATTACTGGTAATATCAGTGTTTATTATAATTATAATTAATATTATTTGCTATGTTAATCTCAGTTAGAGAAACTTTTACAAAGTGAATAAAATGGAACAAAGAGTGCTTAGGTGACTACTAGAGCTGAATGTTAAGGAAGGTCTCTCAAAGGAGGTGACTTGTGGGGTTGAGATCTGAAGGTTGGGGAGGTTGCTTTGTACCAAGATTTGGAGGAAGGACATACCATGCAGAGGGCATGGCCAGTGCAAAGGTCCTGGAGCAGGAACTTGCCTGGCATGTTGAAAGAACCCTGAGGAGGCCTGTGTGGCTGGAGGTGGAAAAGGGAGGAGGTGCTGGTAGGGAGGGGAGGAGCAGGTTGTGCAGGGCCTTGTGGGAGAACTTGGGCTTTCACCCCAAGGAGAAGGGAGCTCTGGAGGGCTATGAACAGAAGGACAGGACCCAACTCAGGTGCTCACATGCACCCTCTTGCAGCTACTGCAGGGGAGGACCAGCTGTTGGGGTACCAGGGCAGAGGCACTGTACTGGTCAAGGTAGGAGATGGGGGGGGGACCCAAGAGCTGGCAAGAAGGGGACATATTCATGAGATATTTGAGAGACATAATCAACAGGGCCTTGCTAGTGAACCAAAGTGCAGACAGGGGTCCTGGCAGGGTCAGCTGCAGGATTAACAGGGCTCGTGCAAGATGAAACCACAGGGCCCTTCTGGGAGAGGGTGCTGCGGTCGGACTGCTCAGGTTGTGCATACACAAAGCCAGCCCTACATTTGTGATATCAATTCTAGAATCTTCAAGAGCCCAGGCCAGAAGCTCAAAGCTCAGCTTTCTGCTGTCTGAGCTCCAGAACTTCCCTCCCTCTTTTTGACTCTGTTTTCTGTCTGTAAAATCGGCGTGATAGCCAGGCAGGAGGTACAAGGTTTGTAGCGTCCTCCAACATTTAGTCACCCTGCCTGGCTCCTGAGGGGGACAGGTGTGGGGCTTTTCTAGTGACTGGAGTGAGGATCGCTGCAGGAGGAACTGGGAAAGCAGCAAAAAGGGAAGGGGTGGCCTGGTGGGAGCCCAGAAAAAGGAAATGGGAACAGAGGAAGGGGAGCAGGGAGGAAGGTAGAGTGTGAGAGGCAAAGAAAAGGAGGGCGCTACCTTGCATCACCCTTCAGAGAATCCTGTCCCCTGCCCACCCCCAGCACATCTGAGTGTAAGTAGGGCAGATCTGAAGTGGCACCAAGTCCACTGGAATTGAGGTCTAAGAAAGAGATGCTTTTGTATTGCAGTAAAGGACATTAGTGGGGAAACTGGAAGGTGAGCAGGTGTGAGGCAGGTATGCTGTGCTGACAGCATCATGTTGTGCTCATTGCCAGCTTTTGGTCGTGGTCCTGGGGGTCCTACTTTGTACTGAGACTCAAACCCACTGAAGTATTTAGAGATAAAAAGGCATATGGTGGCTCTGGCTGGTTGGCTCAGCAGTAGAGCACCGAGCCGGTGTGTGGAAGACCCAGGTTCGATCTCAGCCAGGGCACACAGGAGAAGTGCCCATGTGCTTTTTCACCCGTCCCCCTTCTCTCTCTCTCTCTCTTCTCTTCCCACAGCCATTGCTCAGTTTGAGCAAGTTGGCTCCGGGGAGTGAGGATGGCTCTGTGGCCTTGTCTCAGGCGCTAAAATTGCTTGTTGCTGAGCAACAGAGCAGCTTCCCCAGATGGGCAGAGCATTGCCCTTAGGGGGCTTGCCAGGTGGATCCTCGTCAGGTATATGTGGGAGTCTGTCTCTGCCTCCCTGCCTCTCACTTAATAATGATAATTTTTAAAAAAGGTATCCGTCTGCAACAAAACGGTTCAGAAAAAATGAATATGTATGTATTCAATATATAAATGTTTAGTAAATACATTATAGCTATAATCATGCATAAATAAATTATAAGTAGGTACACAAATACTTACATGTAGCATATACAAGTGTGTATATGTTTGGGGAGAGAAGAATAAAGGAAATGTGGTAAAATGTTAATCATTGCAGAAGAATCCAGGCATAATTTTTCTGTAAGTCTGAACACATTTCAAAATAAGTTAAGAGGCCCTGGCCGATTAGTTCAGCAGAGTGTTGACCTCGTGTGTGGATGTCCTTGGTTCGATTCTCTGTCAGAGCACACAGGAGCAGTGACCATCTCTTTTCTCACCTCCCCTTTTCCCCCCTCTACCCCTCCCACAGCCATGGCTCCATTGGTTCCAGCATCAGCCCCATGCGCTGAGGATGGCTCCAAGAAGCCTTCACCTCAGGTGCTAAAAATAGCTTGTTTGCAAGCATGGCCCCAGATGGACAGATAATCGGCCCAGACAGGGATTGCCAGGTGGATTCCGGTTGGGGTACATGAGGGAATCTGTCTCTCTATCTTCCCTCCTCTCACTTGGAAAAGAAGGAAAAATAAAGAAAGACAAAAAACAACTCTAAATGCAATGTGAAATGCTGGATTGGATCCTGGAACCAAAAAAAGGGCCTTCATGGAAAAGACAGTCAAATCATCCAGTCCACTATCTGGAGTTTAGTTAACAGTGATGTGACAGGAAGCGTCCCATGACAATGGTGCTGCATGGTTCTATGAGACATGAACGAGAGGGTAAGCTGCTTAGCAGTAAGGGTATCTCTGTGTACTATCTTTATAACATTTCTGTACATCTAAAATTGTTCCCAAATAAACCCTGGCCGATGGCTCAGTTAATTAGAGCATCGTCCCAATACACTGAGGTTGCAAGTTTGATCCCCATTTAGGGCACATGCAAAACTCATCCAGTGAGTGTATAGATAAGTGGAACAACAAATTGATGTTCTTCTCTCTCCTTTCCACTCTATCATCAATAAAATAAGTTTTAATAAAATAAAATTATTTCCAAATAAAAAGTTTCCTTAAAAACAACAATAACAAAGATCGTGGCCAGGTGGCTCAGTGGATAAAGAAAGCATTGTTGCCTGACCAGGCAGTGGCACAGTGGATAGAACGTTGGACTGGGAATGCAGAGGACCCAGGTTCGAGACTCCAAGGTCACCAGCGTGAGCACGGGCTCATCTGGTTTGAGCAAAGCTCACTAGCTTGGACCCAAGGTTGTTGGCTTGAGCAAGGGGTTACTCGGTTTGCTGAAAGCCCGCGGTCAAGACACATATGAGAGAGCAATCAATGAACAACTAAGGTGTTGCAACGGCAATGAAAAACTAATGATTGATGCTTCTCATCTCTCTCCGTTCCTATCTATCCCTCTCTCTGACTCTCTCTCTGTCTCTGAAAAGAAAAAAAAGAAAAAGTGTTGTCCTAATGCACCAAGGTCACAGGTTCGATCTCCGGTCAGGGCATGTAGGAGAAGTAATCAATAAGTAAACAACTAAATGGAACAATTAAATGGGATGAGTTGATGCATCTCTCTCCCTTTCCTTTTTCTCTCTCTCTCTATCTCTCCTTTCCTCTCCATCTCTCTCTCTCTCTCTATCTCAGATAAATGGGGAAAAAACATCCTATAAGTCTCCCAGTTCCATAATCTAAAGCTTTCCAATGTGGGGTCATATGTGTCTCAGATTCAGGAATTTCTTAGATTTCAGGAAGAGAACATGTCAAGCTCACTAAATATTCCGGAAGTGAAACATCTGAATGTCATAGTCAGCAATATAAACTCACAGCCTTGCTTCCCACTTACAACTTTTTTTATTTTATTTTTATTTTTTTACAGGGACAGAGAGAGAGTCAGCGAGGGGGACAGACAGACAGGAACGAAGAGAGGTGAGAAGCATCAATCCTCAGTTTTTCATTGCTGTTGCGACACCATAGTTGTTCATTGATTGCTTTCTCGCATGTGCCTTGACCGCGGGCTTTCAGCAGACAGAGTAACCCCTTGCTGGAACCAGCGGCCTTGGGTCCAAGCTGGTGAGCCTTTGCTCAAGCCAGATGGGCCCGCACTCAAGCTGGCGAGCTTGGGGTCTCGAACCTGTGTTTTTCGCATCCCAGTCCGACGCTCTATCCACTGCGCCACCGCCTGGTCAGGCCCACTTAGAACTTTTGAAGACTGGGGAGACATCCCGTCTTCAAAAGTTTGGCAATTAGGGGATGGCAGAAGTGGCTGAGACCACATGCCCTTGAGAGCTGACAGCATGAAGCACCAGCTCACCTGACCCTCACGCAAGAGAGGGATGACTTTTGGCCCCACTTTTCAGGTAGGAAAATTGAGTCCCAGATCTGTTGAGGGGACTGCCTTGGGTCATGCAGCTGGTGAGTGGCCAAGCTGAGACACAGACCCAGTTCTGTCTGAGTCCAGAGCTCATGGGCTTTTTAATCACCATATCGAAAATTTCCCAGGTGCTGCCTAAACAATAATGATGACAATAATAATAACAATGGCATCATCATCATCACAGCAACCATAATTTAACTCTTGGCATCTTCCAGGATGGGGGCCAAGGTGCTCTGTGTGTGTCCTCAGTCAATCCATGTAAAATTCCTGCTGTTTTCCCATGTACAGAGGAGACATGGACTCAGAGAGGTGAAGTGCCTTTCCCACGGTCACACAGCTAGTGGAGAAGCAGAAGATTAAAGTCAAGCCTTTATGGGTCCTTCACCCACAGAGTGGGACATGGCCAGTCTGGTAGGTCAGACATCATCAAAATATCAGTTAACATGACAATTCTGCAGATGCTCAGAAGCTGAATGACACTGCTGGGTGCTGCTGGAGACGGTACGGAGACCTATGGTAGGGGACTGTACACTTTGACCCCTCTCTTGGTTGCATTCCTACTCTCAGACCTCAGGTCTAGACCAAAAGTATAGAGAACAAAAGTCTCAGGAGGCAACAGTTAACTATGTTGCAATGCACTGATATTTTTTCTCTTCTCTTCTGTTTTATTAAATTAAAAAAAAATTCTGGTCTCCACCCACACTACAAATTTGGTGACTCATGAATGGGTCACAACCTGAATGCTGAATAACTCAACGGGTAAAAACCTGTGTTTGCAACCTATGCGTGTCCTGAAGCCACTAAGGGACCTGGAACCTCTCCAGCCCATGGCTCCTGGTCTGTGTCAAAAACCCCCCCCGACATGGGGCTGTGGGCTGTGGGACAGCTGCATCCACCTAGCGAGGCCTCATAGCCCAGACAGGAAGCGATACTTCTGTGTGGATGGATGAGGAAGCGGAACCCAGCAAACACCCGGACGAGCTGGGCCAAACCCCGGGCATCACAAGACAGCATGTGGCCCCTGCCATTGGGATGGCAGCCTCAGTCCCCAACTGCCCTTGGAAACAGGGTTCCTGGGGTATGGGAGCCAGTCTGGGCAGCAGGGGGTGAGGGCAGGTGACTTAGCTTTTATATCCAGCTCCAGCTCAGGCTGGCCCCTGACCAATGCTGCCACCTCCCTGGGCCTAAGTTTCCCCATCTGTCATTGGGATTCTGTGGCTTTTCTCTCCTGAGGCATGTTCACAGGGTAGTCAAACACATAGACTTGGCATTGGAATTCTTGGTTCTGATCCTGGCTATGTGAACTTGGGCAAGTCACTTCACCTCTCTGGGCCTTTGTTTCTCTAGGGTTATAGACGAGTTGGCTTCATTCTGACATTTCCCCCTCCCCAATATGGTGATCACTTCCTGTCAGGGACAGGTATCCCTACCCCACCCTCCAGCCCCTTGACATTCATCCTCAAAAGGCTCAGTAAACCTCCAAGAAAACAAAACTTTTAGCTTTAATTCCTGTTTTTGAGAAGGGAGAAGGGTGTGGAGGATGATGTGTTCTCAGAGCAGGGATGGGGGTGGTCGAAACCAGTCCACAGGGCTGTCCACAGTATGACCATCAGTACTTGGGTACACAGACAACCTTCTCTCCCTACTCCTTTCCCTGCACCAGCAGAAGGAGCTAGCTGTGCTGTGGTCAGAGTGGTGTGGGGCAAGGGACCTTCCCAGCTTCAGAAAGAGAAATCACCCCTGAATCAGGATTGATTGATTCATTCACTCACTCATTTATAAAGTATGCACGAGGCATCTACCATATGTCAGAATCATTGTCCTTCTGGGCTAGATGCTGGGGGCACAGGAGTGTCCCCACCCTTGTTTTGTTAGCTGTATAACTAGAGAGGCAGACAATAAACAAGTAAACACCTGAGAGTGTCAGTGAGTGTGTGCTATGAAGAAAAGTCAAGCAGAAGATGGAGAAAGATGGGGTTGTTTGTGTAGCAAAGAAATTCAGGAAAAAACTTTTCTGAGGTGGTGATAGTTGAGTTTAGACCTGCCTTGAGTGAGAGTGCCATTCATGCAAAGGCTTGGGGGACAATGAGAGCTCTTGGCAGGGAGAACAGCAAGTGCAAAGGCCATGGGGTTCATATAAATGAACTTGAAATATGCAAGGAATGTAAGCAATGAATTACTAACATTGATAAACCCCAAGACTGATGAATGAAGAAAAATAACTGAAGATAAAGAATTAAAGAGGGGATATTACTACAGACCCTGCACACACAAAAAAGATGTCAGAGAATGTTATAGGCGGTGGAGCAGTGGATAGAGCATCGGACTGGGATGCGGAGAACCCAGGTTTGAGACCCCGGGGTCGCCAGCTTGAGTGTAGGCTCATCTGGTTTGAGCAAAGCTCACCAGCTTGGGCCCAAGGTCGCTGGCTTAAGTATGGGGTTGCTCGGTCTGCTGTAGCCCCACGGTCAAGGCACATATGAGAAAGCAATCAATGAATAAATAAGATGTTGCAACAGCAACAAAAAACTGATGATTGATGCTTCTCATCTCTCTGCATTCCTGTCTTCCCTATCTATCCCTCTCTCTGACTCTCGCTGTCTCTGTAAAACACAAAACAAAACAATGTTATGCCCATAAATGTAACTATTTTAAAGAAATGGACAAAAATTTTAAAGGTATTAATAACCAAAGCTCACTCAAGAATAAATAGATAGCTTAAATAGCCCTATTTATTTAAAATAATAGGGGGGAGGGAGAGGGAAGTGGAGAGGGACAAATATACCATGATAGAAAATGATTTGACTTTGGATGACAGGCACACAACGCAATCAACAGTTCAAATGCTACAGAGATGTTCACCTGAAACCTATGTACCCTTATTGATCAGTGTCACCCCATTCAATTTAACTTCAAAAAAAAGAATAAATAATGTTAATATATTACATATGTATTATTAACGTATAATAACCTATTTGTTAAAGAAATAAAATAGTGATAGCTATTACATTCTTTTTAATTTTATTTATCGATTGGTTTTAGAGAGAGAGGAAGGGAGAGAGAGAGAAACATTGATTTGATGTCCCACTTATTTTTGCTTTCTTTTGTTTGATTCTGTATGTGCCCTGACTGGGGATTGAACCTGCAATCTTGGTGTATCAGGATGATGTTCTAACCAAATGAGCTACTTGGCCAGGGCAAAACAATTAAAATTCTTAATTATAAACTTTCCAGGCTCACTGATAATTTTACTACATGTTTAAGGAAAACATGAAAATATTCAATGAAGAGCAGATAAGCCAGGTGGCTGCAGCTGAAATACATTGCTCACAAAAATTAGGGGATCAGGGAACGTGCAGATACTCTAGTACTTTCTTTCAACCTTTAGTATAGTGCATTTTCACCAATGAAATAAAAGTTGGTTTTGCATCTCATTTGCAGAATCAAACAACTTTCTTTGACTTGTCGTTTGCTTTTCTGATGTTCTTGTTTAATTTAAAAAATCAAATGCTTCTTTCTTTGTATCGCTTCATATTCACTTTGAAATATCCCCCTAATTTTTGTGAGCAGTATATTATGGCCAGTAGACAGAGCTGGGGACCGAGAGGTCAAGGGTGGCCAGAATTTGAATTTTATGCAATGCCAGCTCTTCTTGGAGAAATAAATGGGGGAAAACTTTTTTACCTAGTTCAGCAAGAGGGAGCAATGTTAGAAGTTCGAAGGTCCCTCAATTAAGGTGCAATTCCTGGGGGTCTAGGGCTTTCCCTCTCTTTACACCTGGGGGCTTCACACTGAGCAAGGGAAAAAACAGGTGACTATACAGACAACCAGCCTCTCTGACCTGGGCCAGGCAGATGTGACTTCAGGATACCTGAGACCTTCCTCAGCCCCAACCCATGGCTCTGGAGTCCTGGAAGACCCTTGAAGACTGGCATCTCTGGGGCCATACACAGGGCAAAGTGATTGGGGGAATGGACACATGTGAACAACAAAACTTGAGGTTTCAGAGGTCACAATCTGCCACCCTTCAAGTCACCTCTACTTTATCTGGTTTAATTTTTCTCTTTATCTTCTAGCTGCTGGAAATTATTTTATCTGCTTATTAGTTTATAGGCTTAATGTCTATCTCCTTCACCAGAAGATGAGGTCCATGGAAGCAGGGACAATTTCCATCTCCTTTGCCACTGTGTCCCCATGAGTTATTCAATATATCTTGAATGTATGAATGAATGAATGAATCAATCAATCAATCAGAACCAGTTAACAATGCTCTGCCCACAAAACTCATACTAATAAACCTCCACAACCTGGATCAAGCCCTCCTGCTGGCTGGTGTGGCAGGGAGAGAGGAACTGGAGGGCCATCTGGAGATGGGGGGAGAGGCCAGGGCTCACTGCCTGGGCTGGCAGCAGATCTGAGTTTATGGTTCTCTTCCCATGACACAGAGCCGGTAGGGCGAGCTGGGCTTGCCAAGCTGGAGCCAGCCCAGCCAGGCCACTCTGCCAGGCTACCTCTGTTCTTGTAGATGCTCTGCAAGGTGGCTGGGCCCATGTTTGGACTAAAGAGGATCTCTTTGTGCCTCAGTCTTCTCATCCGGCAAATGGTTCTCAGGTTCTCCCACCTCCATGAGGGCAAGAACTGTCTCCTGCAGCCCTCTTTTCTCTGCCCACCGGCCAGGCCCTTGACTCACCCAGAAGCAGCAGCTTCAGCTCCCCTCGCTCCCGCTTCTTCTGTTCCAGGAGGATCTTGTTGATCTCCTGGTCAATTCGGGCAGCCGTCTTCTCATCCTCTGTCAGGCACCAGGGGCAGCAGTGCCAGGTCAGCGACCGGGCCATGATGCGGGGCCTCAGAAGGCACAAGGCAGCATGGTCCCAGCCCCCTGGGGAGGGCACCCCTACCTGGCCAGCTCCGGGGAGGGCTTCAGGCAGCCAAGTGCCACGGGACTGCTCTCTTCTCTTCTCGGGGGTCGCCCCCTACCCCGGAACCCTCTACTTCCTGGCCTCAGGCACCCAGGCAGCCCAGCTCAGAGAGGCCTGAGTGCCAGACACAGGGCAGTGAGGGAGGAGAAGGAGGAGCAGAAGAAGGGGTGCAGAAGCTCAGGGTACCCCGCCCATTTTCAGACCTGCCCAGCCCGGCCTAACAGGTTAACTGTGGCAGAGAGGAGGATAGGTAAGTGCCCCTGGGGAGGGCGGGGCAGCTTGAGGAAGGGCCCTACGAAGTCTGGGTCTCCAAGCTGGCTGGGTCTCCTTCCTCATTCTGAAGAAGGAGTGGACGCCATCCTCCCTGGGCCCCTGACCCCGCCCCAGACTGTCCCCAGACCCATCCCCCAGCAAGCCTGCTCTGAGCCAATTAGGAGCCATCCTGAGTACCAACAATGAAGACAGGGCGGCACCTACTGTTTGAACTGTTTGCCTGTGTCATCTTGTTTCCCAAGCACTTCACCCCAGAGTTACTGCTATCTCCCCCATGTACAGATGAGTAAACTGAGGCACAGACTATGATGGGACCAAACAGGGCCCAGAGCTGGCTCTCACCCACGGGGTGCCAGGTCTAAACACTAACCAGGCAGCTTTGGGGAGAGCCATTTATTCTTCCTGCAAACATGGAGCACCTACTGTGTGCCAGGCATTCTAGGTACTACAGAAAACAAAATGACAAGACCCCTAAGCCTTTTGCCTAGCTTTCTAGTTAGAGAGACAAGTAAGGAAAGTCATTCAAAAAGAAAATATTTGAGCCTGTTGGATGGCAATGCATTCTGAGCAAAATAAATAAAGGGGGTTGAAAGAAGGGATGGTGGGCTCGAGCTCTGGCTTTACAGGGCATGTCCAGGAAGGTCACACTGACCAGACGGCATCAGGCACCAGGAGGAGACACTGAGTGGGCAGCCTAGGCATAGGAGGACCTTGTGAGTTGAACTGGCTGGTCAAGGCCCCCTGCCCTCGGGATACACAAAATAGGACAGGGTCATAGGGGTAAACATACGGCTGCTTCCTGACTCGCACAGCAAAGGGAGGATTACAATTTGTCTTCAGTCCAGCAGATCTTGACTGTTTCTGAGTGCAGAATCCTCTTTGAGAGGTTCTTGAAAGTTCTAGAAAGTTTTGGAACACCACTCTGCTAAAGATACATAATTCAAGGGCCTCTGGAGCCCTCACAGATGGTATTAGCAAGGATCAGGAAGGATGAGTGAGTGCCTGAGGTCACAGTGTAGCAACTGTCACCCTCCCTTAAGCCCCAGCCATCACAAAGGTAAGGTTTTCTTTGCTGTTGAATTATAATGAATGGCAGATGGAAAGTTTGATAAGGCCCCCACCACCTCACCTCAGTCAGGTCACCGGGGCAGGCAGGCAGGCACTATCATTCCCGTCAGGCTGCCCACTCCCAGCCCAATGGCCCTGAGAGGTCAAGGTGACTTCCCACTGCCAGGCAGGTGAAAGAAAGCAGAAATCAGTCTGGGCTGCACAGTGCCCAGGAGGATAGCACAGAACAGGAGCAGAAATAACCAGCTTGGCAAAACCAGGAGACCAGGCTGAGTCAGAGACCAGAGGACGGACAGAAATGCAGAGAGGCCCAAGAACCTGAAGGCCACCCTCTCTTGGCATCTTCCAAAGAGGTCCCAGTCCCAGCACATCACAACAGGATCAGGTGTGAGGCCCTGGTACTAACACTTTTCGTGGTTCTCACTGGCCTCAGAAAAACAACTCCAGCCTGACCTGTGGTGACACAGTGCATAAAGCATCGACCTAGAATGCCAAGGTCATCGGTTTGAAACCCTGAGCTCACTCGCTTGGTCAAGGCATATATGTCAAGCAATTACTACAGAGTTGATGCTTCCCACTCCTCCTCACCTTTATCTCTCTCTCTCTCTCTCTCTCTCTTGCTAAAATGAAGAAGAAGGAGAAGGAGGAGGAGGAGGAGGAAGAGAAGCTAGACACCTGCTAGGGGTGAGCCTCTAATTTCTCTATTTCCAAAACAAATCTCCCTTCCAGTTCCCTGAAAAGGGGAACTGATTCCTCTCCACATACCAGGCGCCAGTGGGGACATTTGTCACATATTATTAGTTCATTAGGGAGCAGCAGGGTGAGCTTGCGTGCATGTTTGAAACACACACACACACATGCACGGAAAATACATGAAACATGAGTATATAACCTAATCAGTTCTTGTGACTCCAATAGCCATGTGACCCTCAGCCAGGACAAGACCAAAGGCATCAAAATGCCTGAGGGTTCCCAGATACCCTTTCCAACAGGAACTGCCCCCTTCCACCGGGCTCACAACTGATCTGACTTCTAGTGTTTTTATATTTGGGGGCTACTTTTCTGGAGTAAGATTCTTTTTTTTTTTTTTGTATTTTTTCTAAGTGAGAAGGGGTGGGAGGCAGACAGATAAGACTCCCGCATGCACCCAACCGGGATCCACCTGGCATGCCCACCAGGGGGCGATGTTCTGCCCATCTGGGGCTTTGCTCCACTGCAACCAGAGCCATTCTAGCGCCTGAGGCAGAGGCCATGGAGCCATCCTCAGTGCCCAGGCCAACTTTGCTCGCATGGAGCCTCGGCTGCAAGAGGGGAAGAGAGAGAGAGAAAGGAGAGGGGGAAGGGTGGAGAAGCAGATGGGCATTTCTCCTGTGTGCCCTGGCCGGGAATCGAACCCAGGACTTCTACACTCCGGGCTGATACTCTACCACTGAACCAACTGGTCAGGGTCTCATTTTGTTTTTTATTTTTTAACTCTACATGGCATTGTCTTTGCTTTCTTTGGTGTTTGGTTCTGTGAGTTTTAACACATGTACAGAGTCATGTAAATTATCTGCAAAAGAGTGGACAGAATATAGTCCCTCCCCCTAAAAAAATTCCTCCTTTGTAATGTCAGACCCTTACTCACCCCACCCCTAGCCCTGGAGCTCATTGATCTGCTCTTTCTTGCTACGATTTTTAAACTCTTTTTGAGAATATCATGCAAATGGAATCATACATGATATGGCCTTTCAGACTGCCTTCTTTCACTTAGTATTTGGAACTTGTCTATGCAGCTGGGTGCATGAGGTGCCTATCCTTGCTGAGTAGTTTTTTGTTGTGTGTGTGCATCACCGTTCAACCACAAAAGGACGTCTGGGTTGTCTCCAGTTTGAAGCCATTGTGACTAGTGCTGCTATAAACACATATGTTCAGGTCTTGAACAAACAACAATTTCTCTTGGTTAAATTCCTACAAGTGGGATTGTTGGGTCCTTGGATAACTGTATGTTTAACTTGGTAAGAAACTGCTGAACAGCTTCCCAGATTGGCTCCACCATTTTGCATCCCACCAATGATGTTTGAGAGTTCCGGCTTGCTGCATCCTTACCAGCACTTGGTATTGACCATATTTTCTACTTTAGCCAGTGGTGTCTTATTGTGGATTTAATCAGCATCTACCAGTTAATTATGTTCATGTGCTATCCATATTTTCTTTAGTGAAGTGTCTACTTCACTACTTGAACTTTTACCATTTCTTTTGTACATTGTTTCCCCATTATTGTCTTGTGAGAATTCTTTATACAGTATATTCTGATTATAAGTCCTTTAACTGGGTATGTTGCTTGAAAATATTCTCTCTTGGCCTGTGATTTGGCTTTTCATCCTCTCACTGTGTCTTTTGTGGAACAAAAGATTTTTAATTAAAAATTTTTTTCCCCATTGCTCTGGCCTGATAGCTTGGTCAGTTAGAGCATTGTCCCAAAGTGCAGATGTTGCTTGTTTGATTGCTGGTCAGGGCACATACAGGAACAGATCAATGTTCCTATTTCTTTCCCTTCCTCTCGCTAAAATCAATGAAAAAAAAATTTTTCCATTGATTAGAAATAAAGAGAAAGAGGAAAGGAGAAGAAAGAGAGAAAGAGAAAGAGAGAGAAAAGCATCAACTTGCCATTCCACTTTGTTGTGCACTCATTGATTGTGTCTCAAATGTGCCGGGACCAGGGATCAAACCTGTGACTTTGGTGTACTGGAACAATGCTTTAACCTACTAAGCCAGCCAGCCAGGGCCAAAATTTCTAATTTTGATAATGTTCAATTTAGCAATTTTTATCCTTTATCAATTATGCTTTTGGTATTGTCTATAGGAACTTTCTGCCAGCCTGACCAGGCGGTGGCGCAGTGGATAGAGCATCAGACTGGGATGAGGAGGACCCAGGTTCAAGACCCCGAGGTCGACAACTTGAGTGCGGGCTCATCTGGTTTGAGCAAAGCTCACCAGCTTGGACCCAAGGTCACTGACTCGAGCAAGGGGTGGCTTGGTCTGCTGAAGGCCCGTGGTCAAGGCACATGTGAGAAAGCAACCAATGAACAACTAAGGTGTCGCGGCAAAAAACTGATGATTGATGCTTCTCATCTCTCTCCGTTCCTGTCTGTCTATCCCTATCATTGACTCTCTCTCTCTATCCCTGTAAAAAAAAAAAAAAAAAGAAAGAAAGAAAGAACTCTGCCAAACTTAAGGCCACACAAATGTTTTCTTCTAGGATAAGGTAATAAGACGTCCTGCTTTTGGTGAGACAGTCCCGATTTTTAACAATTTGTCCCGTGTCCTGCATCCCGCAGCTTTCTTAAAAAGTCCCGATTTTTGGAAAGAATGCATGAAAAGCTAGGGAATGGCCGAGAACGGAAAGGAAATATACGGTTTTCGGCAGGGAGACCCTGCCTTGACCAGGAAGCGCCTGCACTGCCATAAGAGCTGGCTGCCCCGTATGGCCCCCAAAACAAAGAACTTCGGGCGGATGTACCTGCTGAGGCGCCGGCTGTCAAGTGCCCTAAGTACCCACAGGCCCATGTCCTGGACAACGGCATGCGGCTCCGGGCTCCGCAAGGCTCAAGCTGGTCGGTCTCCAGCGGACAGCGGGGCTGGACATGGGGAGCGCACTGGCAGCACTGCCCTGCCTGCTCCCGCCCGCTCGTGCAGCTCCAGCATCAGGTTTCCAACCGGGTAACCCAATCCCTCGGACTCACTCAAAATTTCCCATATAGTAGTATTTCCAAAAATGATCTTTAATGAGGTATCATTATTTTAAAAATATATTGATAAGGAAAAGGTTAAATCTTGGGCATCAGCAAAAATCACAATAGAGAACAAATGATTAGAAATATTTCATCATTTTGAAACAAACCATGTTCCATACAATAATGCACCAAAAATTGTGAAATATACGCTATCTTTACCAGGAACTAATGCTGAGACTGAACGCGTTTTTTTCTACGGTGTATAAAGTGTGGACATCTGAAAAATCACAATTAAGTGTTGAGACTTTGAAAGCCATTTTATGTGTGAAATATAATTTAACGAATTCTTTGTTTTTGTTTGTTTGTTTTTTACAGGACAGAGAGAGAGAGTCAGAGAAAGGGATAGATAGGAACAGACAGACAGGAACGGAGAGAGATGAGAAGCAACAATCATTAGTTTTTCGTTGCCATTGTGACTGACACCTTAGTTGTTCATTGATTGCTTTCTCACATGTGCCTTGACCGCGGGCCTTCAGCAGACCGAGCCACCCCTTGCTGGAGCCAGCGACCTTGGGTCCAAGCTGGTGAGCTTTTGCTCAAGGCAGATGGGCCCGTGCTTAAGCTGGCGACCTCGGGGTCTCGAACCTGGGTCTTCCGCATCCCAGTCCGACGCTCTATCCACTGCACCACCGCCTGGTCACAATTTAACAAATTCTTGTGAAAAATTTTATGACCTTTTAAACAACAACAGCAATCTACTAAAAAAAATTCACTCAAATGAGAAATATGTCAAAGAATAAAATAATACTATACATAATTTTTAATGTATTATATTTGTGAATTGTACTTATGTTGAAATTTTAAAAAATATATTACAATACTATTTTTGCATTCTATGAAAATTTTCTTTGCTCCATATAGACCAAATTTTTAATCAAGAACCCCTCCTCCCTGGTCAATGGTGTCCCGCTTTACCAATTTTAAAATCTAGTCACCTTATTCTAGTTTTACTGTTTTATGTTTTACAGTTATATCTGTGGTCCACTTTGAATTAATTTTTGTATAGATCAGTGATGGGCAATGTTGCTGGCTTTTGAGCTTGGTGTGTCAAAATTTGCCAAAAAAACGAGCATAACTCGGGTGGTGTGTCACTTCGATAAAAACGGCCTAACCGGAAGTCCCAAAACTAGACTCTCTGTGCCAGAGTTCTGTTGTTTTGGCCTACAGACCTCTGGCACAGAGCGTCTACACTACAGCAAAGTTTTATCCCCGGCTCCTGCACCTGGCCGAGCAGGAGCTGAGGATGAAATGTCTTTCTCGGCATGCGGCCCCATACTTCTCTGGTATGAGGCCACGTGTCATCGAAAATGGCTATGTGTGTCAGTGCTGACACGCGTGTCATAGGTTCACCATCACAGGTATAGATTAAGGTTTATTTCTCTTTCTTTCTTTCTTTCTTTTGTATGTAGATATTCATTGTTCCAGCACATTCTATTGAAAAGACTGTCCTTTCTCCATTGAAATTTGCCCCCAAAATGCCTGGTGGCGCAGTGGATAGAGCATCTACCTGGGATGCTGAAGTACCAGTTTTGAAACCCTGAGGTTGCTGGCTTGAGCCCAAGGTTGCTGGCATGAGCAAGGGGTCACTGGCTCAGCTAGAGCCCCCCCACCCTGCCCCCCCGTCAAGGCATGTCTGAGAGGCAATCAATAAACAACTAAACAGCCACAACTACGAACTAGTGCTTCTCATCTCTCTCTTTCTCTTTCTTTGCTCTCTCAAAAAAACAAAAGAAAAAAATAAATAAAAACCTGGCCTGCTTGACCAGGCGGTGGTGCAGTGGATAGAGCATTGAACTGGGATGCGGAAGACCCAGGTTCGAGACCCCAAGCTCGCCAGCTTGAATGCGGGCCCACCTGGCTTGAGCTAAAGCTTGCCAGCTTGGACCCAATGTTGCTGGCTCCAGCAAGGGTGGCTCGGTCTGCTGAAGGCCCGTAGTCAAGGCACGTGTGAGAAAGCAATCAATGAACAACTAAGGTGTTGCAATGGCAACGAAAAACTAATGATTGATGCTTCTCATCTCTCTCCATTCCTGTCTGTCTGTCCCTATCTATCCCTCTCTCTGTCTCTTCGTCCCTGTAAAATAAATTAATTAATTAATTTAATTAAATAAAAAAAAAACTGGCCTCCTTAATATTTTTATTAAAAAAAAGTAAAACCTGGCCTGTGGTGGATAGAATGTCAACCTGGAATGCTGATGTTGCTGGTTCAAAACCTGGGCTTGCCCAGTCAAGGAACATACAACAGGCAAGCAATGAATCGCTGGAGTGAAGCAACTACTTCTCCTCCTCCTCCCCATCCTGATAAAGTAAATAAATAAAATCTTTTTTTAAAATTGCAAAAATCATTTTACCGTATTGGTGTATTTGTTGCTTAGATGATATATTGTATATATTTCTAACGAGAGAGAGAGAGAGAGAGAGGGAGGAAAAGAGGGACAGACACACAGGAAGGGAGAGAGATGAGAAGCATCAACTCATAGTTGTGGCACCTTAGTTGTTCATTGATTGCTTTCTCATACTTGCTTTGACTGGGGAGTTCCAGCCAAGCCAGTGACCCTTTGCTCAAGCCAGCAATTTTGGGCTCAAGCCAGCGACCTTGGGCTTCAAGCCAGCGACCATGGGATCATGTCTATGATCCCACGCTCAAGTCAGTGACTCAGCGCTCATGCTGGTGAGCCCACACTCAAGCCAGCAACCTTAGGGCTTTGAACCTGGGTCCTCAGCACCCCAGGCCAACACTCTATCCACTGTACTACTGCCTGGTCAGATGTTCCTATATACTCTTTTTTCTTAAGTGAGAAGTGGGGAGACAGAGAGACAGACTTCCTCATCTGCCCTTACTGGGTTCCACCCAGCAAGCTCGCTACTGAGCAATGCTCTGCCCATCTGGAGCTGCTGTTCTGTTGCTGGTCAACCGAGCTATTTTAGCATTTGAGGTGAGGCCATGGAGCCATCCACAGTGCCCAGGGTCAACTTGCTCCATGGCTGCAGAAGGGGAAGAGAGAGATATGGGGGGCGGGGAGCAAATGGTTGCTTCTCCTGTGTGCCCTGACTGGGAATCAAACCCAGAATATCCACACACCGGGCTGACATTCTACCACTGAACCAACTGGCCGGGGCACATGTTCTATATTCTTGCTAATATTCTGTCCGCGCATCCCATTGAGTGCTGTGGGGAGTGTTGAAGAATAATTGTAGGTTTGTCTATTTCTCCTTTCAGTTTTACTATATTTTGCTTCATACGTTTTGTGGATACACATTTAGGTTTTAGTGAATTGATTCTCCTGTTTTGTTTTGTTTTGTGTTTTGTATTTTTCTGAAGTGAAAAGCAGGGAAGCAGAGAGACAGACTCCTGCGTGCGCCCTACCAGGATCCAACCAGCAAACCCACTAGGGGTCGATGTTCTGCCCATCTGGGGCGTTGCTCTGTTGCAACTGGAGCTTTTCTAGCACCTGAGGTGGAGGCCATGGAGCCATCCTCAGCGCCCCAGGCAACTTTGCTCCAGTGGAGCCTTGGCTGCCGGAGGGGAAGAGAAATGTAGAGAGAAAGGAGAAGGGGAAGGGTGGAGAACAGATGGGTGCTTCTGTATGTCCTGGCCGGGAATCGAACCCAGAACTTCCGCATGCCGGGCTGATGCTCTACCACTGAGCCAACTGGCCAAGGCCTAATTGATTGATTCTCTTATTTACTGTCCCTCTTTACTTCTTTGCTTTTCTTTATAAATTTACAGCCAAACTAAGTAAGCCTAAACATAGTATTTAATTTCTGTCATTTTTTAACTTGATATAAATGGAACTGTGCAAGATGAATTCTGGTGTTTGGTGTCTGCCTATCACTCATTGCAATTGTACAATAAATCCACACTGGTGTACATGGTTGTAGTTCATTTATTCTCATTGCGTTATCGCTATTTTCTAAAATTAGATATAATTCACATATTTATCTATTCACCCATTCTTTTTTCTTATTAGTACTTTTGTTTATTTTATAATTACATATAATTGACATATAACATATTAGTTTCAGGTGCACAACACAACAGTTAAATAGTTGTATACACTGTGAAATGATCACCACAGACCACAGCTACAATCTTTTTTCTTGTGATGAACTTCCTTGCAACCTTCAAAAGTACAATACAGTATTATTACATACTGTCACCGTGCTATACTAGTCATCCACTCGACTGCTGAGGGGTACTTGGTTAAATATCACTTTAAGGCAGAAATGAGCAGGACAGCTATGAATTTTTGGTCCACGCTTTTTGGTGACCATATGTGACTTTCTGTGGATAAATACTCAATTGTGAAAGTGCTGGGTTATAAGGTACTTCCCAGATATTAGTTATCTTTTGCCAAAGTGCATACACTAATTTACAACCCAATTAGCTCTGGGGAGTTCTTAGAAAATTAAATTTTTTCCAACCCAAAGACTCTCTTTTATTCAGAAGAGATGCACTCCTTGCAGCTTCTCTGTTATTAAAAATGTCCTTTCTGCCTGACCAGGCAGTGGCGCGGTGGATAGAGCATCGGACTAGGATGTGGAAGACCCAGGTTCGAGACCCCGAGTTCGCCAGCTTGAGTGCGGGCCCATCTGGCTTGAGCGAAAGCTCGCCAGCTTGGACCCAAGGTCGCTGGCTCCAGCAACGGATTGCTCGGTCAGCTGAAGGCCCACAGTCAAGGCACATGCGAGAAAGCAATCAATGAACAACTAATGATTGATGCTTCTCATCTCTCTCCATTCCTGTCTGTCTGTCCCTATCTATCTGACTCTCTCTCTCTCTCTGTCTCTGTAAAAAAAAAAAAAAGTGTCCTTTCTGTTTAATGAAGAATAGGATATTTACATTTCTTTTTCAAAGTACCTCCCACTCTTCAGCTGATGGACTGTTTTCCACTGAGGACCACAGTTGCGTCCCTCCCTGGACCCTACCCTTGGCCACTCCAGGGGTGGTCCAAGGCTGGAAAAGGTCCACCCTCTTCCTCTTATAAATTGATGAGTTATTTATTTGGATAAGGCAAAAAGTCTCCATCCAGTAATTCTACTTTTGTGTATATATCCAAATGAATAGAAAGCAGGAACTCAGACAAGTACTTGATTTGTACACCATGCTCACAGCAGCATGATTCACAGTAGCCAAAAGACGGAAGAGATTAAGTGTCCATCACTGGCCAGCAGGGCCAGATCCCTGAATATAGGTCCCTGGCTCAAAAGATTTTTTTGTCTTGAAATTCTCCTAACTTTGAAATAAGGATCTTGTGTTTTCTTTTTGCCCAGACCCCACCTGGCTGGCTAGGTCACAGCTAATGCCAATACCCAGGAAGCTCTGGCCTACCATTAGGGAAAGGGGCTGACTTCTCCCTGCCTTGGTGATGACAGGATCTCCCTCCATGCCTGTGGATGCCTGGTAGAGCAAGCAGGTAGACGGGACACATGTCCAGCCCTACCTAGACATAAAGGGTATGGAGTATGGGTGACATCCTGATGCACAGGCAGTCTCAGCTAGTTTCCCTTCCCAAACTGATTGCCCAAATCCAGCTTTCCTACTGAGGCTTCACTCACTCCAGCCACCATCATTTCCCACCTGGAACAGATGAGTACCCTCCAATCTCTGAGTTCCCATCCTCACCCCCACACTGTCCTCCCCACTTCAGCCACCAGAGGGCACCTGTGAACACCGGAGCCAGGTCCTGTCCCGCCCTGTCCCGTCCTGCGCACAGCCCTCCAGGGCACTTGTCTCCCTCAGACTAAAACCCTAAGTCCTCTCCATGACTCACAAGATCCTGCACGACCTGCCCCATGCCCTCCCTGCCCTCACCACCTTCCTCTCTCTCCTTTGCTCACTCTGTGCCAGCCGCATGGGCCTCCTCGCTATTTTTTCAACATCCTAGACACAGTACTGCTCCACGGCGTCTGCTGGACAGTTAATGTATAAAAGCCACTGCAATAAGTACTTTACACATACCTTATTTAAGGAAATAACAGTGAGTAAGGATATATTCACGATCCCTTATCTATAATTCCAAAAGCCAAAAAGCCCTGAAAACTACGTAGTTTGCCACAAACTCACTTGGCAATAATTCTGACCCAAACTGCTGTAAACCTATCCCTAATCCTTAGTGGTTGCAAATGGGCCGTTTCCTCTGCCTGGTAAAGCTCTTCCTTCAGGTCACAGCATGGGTTCCTTCCCTTTCATATCTTCCAGGATCCTACTAGTATGCTACCTTCTCACAAAGGCCTTTCCTGAAAAGCCTAAGTAGCAACTATTGCTCATCCCACTTCCCTGCTTTTTTTCTTCAGAGTAAGTCATGGCGACAAGGACTGATACCCCCACCCCACTGTATCTGTAGGCCTAGGACAGTGTCTGGCACACCGGGGGCCTTCAAGGTGCATCCCGCTGATGAACGAGTAAATAAAACTGGAGGAGGATGGGGAGAAGTTGGGATCCTTGTACACGGCTGTCGGGATGGGAAATGGGGCAGCCGCTGTGAAAACAGGAGAGCAGTCTCTCAAAAAGTTAAACATAAGGGTTTCCATATGACCAGAAACTTCCCTCGAGTATTTATCCAATAGAACTGAAAGCATGAACTCAGGGGTGTGCACACCCATGTTCACAGCAGCATTATCCACAACGGCCAAAAGGTGGAAACAACCCAAGTTTCCATAGACAATGAATGGACAGTGTGGTCCATCCAGACAAGACTACTGTTTAGCCTTAAAAAGGAAGGACAACCTGACCTGTGGTGGCGCAGTGGATGGAGTGTCGACCTGGGACATAGAGGTTGTCAGTTTGAAACCCCAGACTGGCCCAGTCGAGGCACGTACGGAGACTACGAGTTCATCCTTCCTGCTCCTGCCCTCCTTCTCTTTCTCAAAGCAATAAAATATATTTTAAAAACGGACATGCTGCCTGGCCAGGTGGTGGCGCAGTGGATAGAGCGTCGAACTGGGATGCAGAGGACCCATATTCTAGACCCCAAGGTCACCAGCTTGACCGTGGGCTCATCTGGTTTGACCAAAGCTCACCAGCTAGAACCCAAGGTCGCTGGCTCGAGCAAGGGGTTACTCGGTCTGCTGAAGGCCCACGGTCAAGGCACGTGTTAGAAAGCAATCAATGAACAACTATGGTGTCGCAATGGCAACGAAAAAACTAATGATTGATGCTTCTCATCTCTCTCCGTTCCTGTCTGTCTATCCTATCTATCCCTCTCTGTCCCTGTAAAAAAAAAAAAAAGACATGCTGTCGCCTGACCTGTGGTGGCGCAGTGAATAAAGCGTCGACCTGGGAACACTGAGGTCGCCAGTTCAAAACCCTGCACTTGTCTGGTCAAGGCACATATGGGAGTTGATGCTTCCTGCTCCTCCCCCCTTTCTCTCTCTCTCTCCTCTCTAAAATGAATTAAAAAAAAAAAAAAAGACATGCTGTCACCTGCTACAACATGGATGAATTTTGAGGACATTATGCTGAATAAGTCAGAGGACAGTGTAATTTCAAACACATGAGGTGCCTGGAGGAATCAGATTCACAGAAAGTAGATGGTGGGTGCCAGGGGATTAGTATTTAATGGGGACAGAGTTTCAGTTTGGGAAAATGAGAAAGTTCTGGAGATGGATAGTGGGGATGGTAACACCACAATTTGAATATACTTAATGCCATTGAACTGTGCACTTACAAATGGTTAAGATGGTCAATCTTATGCTGTATTTATTTACTATAATATTCTTAGGGGGAAAAAAAGGACTGCAGAGAGAGCCTGCTGTCCAACACCTTCAGTTTACAGAAAGGTAGGGGGCTTTGTCTTCCCAACATCTGACTTTGAAGGGGCATGCTGGTCCCTGCCCCCCGAAAGATGAATCTCTTGCAGGATGCTCCAGGCCTCAAGACAAATGAACCTGAAGTCAAGGGTCAAGCAAGGCCGCAGAGCAGGAACCCAGAGACCCTGGTCCCAGCCCAGGGCAGGCCTCCCAAGGAAGCTATGGCCATGATTCCTGGGAGCTCAGACCCCAGCCAGAAGGTGCCAGGATCCAGGATAGCCACGGGGGGACCAGGAAACACCCTGGGGGCTTTCTGGGCCCCTCTGCTACCCTCACCCATCCCTGTAGTCAGCAAGAGGCAATAAGGCAGAAGGGCCGCAGCGTTTAGGAACGAGGTTTATTCCAATTTAAAACAATTCATTTCAGAAGAAAGATATGAAAAGTCAGTTTCCATCAGGTATCTCTGGATTAAGGGGTCAGGGCCCCGACACACTGAGCAGAGCCTGCCATCCCCTTTGCCTGGATGGGACAGCCTCTGTCACAAGCTAATCGTGCCCAACCCCCAGCACGCGCGACAATACATGCATTTCAAATGACAAAAGGTTTAAAAACAGCATTTTTATATAATATTCTTTTTTAAATAGGTTAAGGTTTAAATCGTCTGAAATCAGAACTGTGTAATATACAAGTATAACGAAGTGTTCACCCCACCAGCCAGGACAGTCCCCGCACCGCCGCTAGGGGTCATTGGCACTAGGACTTCTCTCAGGGCGTGAGGTGCAGGGGGTGGGGCTGTACTGCTGGGGGATGGCACAGTGGGAGGAGCTGGGAGGTTGGCACATGAGGAAAAGCATTAGGAGTTCACCAGGATAAAAATCAAAGACACTGACTAACCTCGCATGGGACCAGAGAGACCTCCCACTCCCACTGGCACAGAACTAGTCTCAGATCCCTCCCCTCCTCCTGACGCTGGGTGGCCCTGCCCTCAGCTCCTGGGGTGGGGCCAGGCCCATGGGGTTCCAGAAGGCCTGGAACAGGAGTGGTTTGGCGTTCCAGCCAGCCTTGGGTGGTGGGATGCTTGGCACACTGCCCCCCCCTAAGAGGAGTTCATTCTTCAGGTGCCCCCTCAAATTCAGGCCACCCCTCCAGTCCAATCCAGTTCCCTTTTTGTAATCTGGACCCTTGAGAGGTGCTAGGACATCAAAATGCCCACCTTGCAAGGACCCCAGTCCTCACATAGGCTCATGACTAGCAGCACCACCTGCTCCCCCACCCACTGAGGGCAGGAATGAGGAGTTAATGTTCAAACCTCTCAAACAGACACATGGCACTAAAAGGACCCATTTGGGAAAACTGGCCGAGAAGGTGGGGATCCCCAGCTTGTTCTGCCCCCAGATGGAGCTGATCACCAGGAATGTAGCCACCCCCAACATCTGCCTGAGGCTCCCCACTGCCCTGAGGCCCTCCATTGTCCTGTTGGTGGGATGGGAGAGGCGGAAGTGGGGGCCAGCCACACAGGACTGGCTGTCTAGGTGCTAACTTTTGTGTTTCTTTAGTATTTTTTAATGGCCTCAAAAAGCAGCTGCCACACAGACTACTCTAGAGTCCAGGTGTAGTGCGGGCAGGGCCAGCACATGGCTGGCGGTCCATTCCCCTTTCATTTGTGCAAAACAGAATAAACACTGTAGTGTTCAGTCAACATCAGATGAAAGCCACTTCCCTTCCCCCAAAAGACCAACCCCCTGCTTGTGCCCTCCCTCAAGTCCCTCTGGGAGAGGGAACCAGGCCAGGCAGCCCATGACTCTGGCTCGGTGTGTGGCCATGGCCTGGAGGCTGCCCAGGGTTGAGGTGCCAGCTGCTGGCTCCCATGCAACCCTCGACAGCTCTGGGCAAAGTGCCCCTGTTGCCTGCTTGCTTCCCAGTGGCTCAGGGAATAGGGGTCAGCAAGTGCACGCAATGGAGGCCACCACACCTAGGAACCACTGCAGGACTTTCCCTCAACCTCTCTGCCTAGTGGGGACAGACCTGAGAATATTCTGAAAAAGTCCCCAGCCCACTGTCATCAGTTTCCAAATTGGTTACAAAGTGGAATAAAAGCAAAAGTGACTCCCATCCAAGTGAGCTCTCCCCGGCTCCCAGGCCGTGAGAACTCCCGCCAGTGCCCTCCAGCGTAGGCGGTGAGCACGGGACTCTCGGGTGCACATGGACTGGGTTGGGGAGAGGTCCGAGCAGGCCAGCCAGATGGCCCTGAAGACAGCCTAGAGCACTCCACAGACCCCAGGGCTCTCAGAGGGTGGTGGGGACCAGAAAATCACCCAGGGCTGAGAGACAGGGTCATAAGATCCTTCACTGCAGAGGAACCCATATACTTTTTTTCCTTTAAAAAAAAAAAGAAAGAAAAAGGAAAAGGTTAGGCACTTCCCAGGGTGGGCAACAGGGGGAGCCACCCACCCCCACTTCTTGGAGTCCAGTGAGCAAAAACACAGCGAAGTTGTGAGGATGGCAATAACTTAAAAAAAAAGGAAGAAAGAACAGTCACAGTCTCCACATCTCCACATCAAGGGACCAGGGCCGGCTGGGCAGCTCTGTCCCCCAGTGGCCTGAAGGTGCAGCCCGGAGGGGAAGGGAGACAGCGGAGGAAGCCTAGAGGCACTGGGGGCAGGGCTCTCGTTTCTCATCTCCACTTGTCTCATTTTTCCTTTTTTTTTCTTTTTCCATTTTTTTTTTCTAGAAAAAGTCGAGCCACAGTCAAGGCCAGAAGAAGGCAGCCTGTGCTGCTGACAAGAGGTGAGAAGGTGCACGAAGTATATAGAAAGAAAGATGTACATCCCCTGATAGCTGTGAAATAAAAACCATTTGTTAAAAATATGAAAAACAAATCAGCTCCTCCATGGGCAGAGCCACTGTCACATCATCACACAGAAGGGTCTGTCCCGTGGGCTCTCTGCAGGGTCACACCAGGTTGTACTCCTTCAGGTTGAGCTGCAGGATGGTGTCCTTGACAGCTGCGAAGACAAAGCGGATGTTCTCCGTGTCGGTAGCGCAAGTGAAGTGTGAGTAGATGATCTTGTCGCTGTCAGGATTCAGGTCCACAAACATCTTCAGGATGAACTCCCGGGCAGCCTGTGCGTCCCGCTGCGGCCCTGGGGGAGAGGAGGTGGGTGCGTCAGGCCTGCTCAGACCCATGGTGCAAGGGACAGGGAATAGAGTGCCAGCCACGTGGGACAGCTTACACAACAGTTTCCCGGACTGAGATGTGTCTGCAAAGAAGCAGCTTTCTGTGTGTGGGCATGCATGGGGTCTGCACAGCCCCTGGCCCATCTCTACCCACTTGGCCCTTGGCCCTGCCAGCGGGGACCACTACTGCTACACACGCCAAACTGGGGCCTACCTTCCTTCCCAGCCTCATTTTACCCATTCCATTCACACTGTACCACAAATACCCACATCCAAACTGGGCATGCATCTACACACGTACACACATGCCCAGACCTATGTGCACACAGCCCTGGGCACACTCACACATTCAATCAGCTGCCTCTCCAGCCATTACTCACAGGGCACTGCTGGCTGTCCACACTCCTGCCCAGAACTGTCTACACTCCTGCCCATAGGCTCCTGCCTGCACTGTGTCCTGTCCCATCCATGATCAGCACTCACCCTCCAGTCTTGGTCCCCATCATCTCTCCTCACTGTTCCCTCTCAGTAAACCTTTTGCTCTCCCTCCACCAGAAGGAGTCTGTTTGCCCCACCCAATATCACCGCTTCCTAAGGGGCCCAGAGGGCTGAGCTCAGAGCCCAGCACCCTAACTGTGAGGTCTCGCTCAGGTCTTTAGAGCAGGAGCCAACAACCCAGATCACAAGGCCCCTCCCATGACTAGTAGGGCCGAGCCTGTCACCCCCAACACACAGGCTGGGCACTGTTTCACAGGCAGCAGCCCCCCCCCCCCCCAAAGATCTCCCATCCATGATCCCTGCTCTCCTAACGAGCTTGGCCAGCAGGAGCAGCCAGCACAGGCGCCACCACCTGCCTGAGAGAGAGGGAGGGAGGGACTAAGCGCCCTGGACGCACAGCTATAGCTCCTGCAGGACAGGGCGGGGCTGCCAAAAGGTAGGTGGGAGGGGCCACACATAAGCTGTCTGCCTTCCATTAGGAGTTCAGCTGAGCCAGGGAGGGGTCAGAGTCACTTTTTTTTTTTTTTTTTTTTTTGTAACAGAGACAGAGAGAGGGACAGACAGGAAAGAAGAGAGATGAGAAGCATTAATTCTTAGTTGTGGCACCTGAGTTGTTTTTTGACTGTTTTCTTGTTTGTGCCTTGACCAGGGGTTGGGGGCGCTACAGCAGACCGAATGACCCCTTGCTCAAGCCAGTTACCTTAGGCTCAAGCTGGTGAGCCCGTGCTCAAGCCAGCAACCTCAGGGTTTCAAACCTGGGTCCTCCATGTCCCAGTCCAACATTCTGTCCACTGCACCACTGCCTGGTCAGGCCTGAGTCACCCTTTATGCCCAGCACCATGCTCCTCTTTGTGGCAGGACTACTGAGTCCAGATAAACTCCTCACTCAGCATGGGCAGTTGGGGACAGGCCACTGAATAGGGGATTAGGAGCCAAGCATTCTAACACGTCCCTCCATTGTCTTGTACTGACTGCAGGGTCCCCTTCCTGCAGACGATGCTACCTATGGAGACACAAGGCATTTCTGGCCATCAAACACTTCGGAGGATCCCGGAGGAAGCAATGAGAATAGAGCACCGGGGCCCCAGGAAGCCATGGCCTGCACTAACCATGCACAAGCCCCAGGTAACCAGCCCTGGCTGTCAGGTGAGGACACCACGGCCCAAAGAAGGGAAGGGATGCACTGGAGACACTCATCTTGCTTTCCTGACAGACCCAGTAAGGCTCGTGGGCTCCAGAATGTCTCCCAGTTGTGCAGGGGCCACACACCATGCAGGGAGCATGAGGCACAGGGGCGACGACCCCTCAGAGCTCACCATCAAACTCAGGGAAGTAGTCCACCAGGTGGGAGTATAGGATCTTGTCCTCCAGCAGGTCCTTCTTGTTGAGGAAGAGGATGACTGATGAGTTCTGGAACCAGGGGTAGGTGATGATGGTCCGGAACAGGGCTTTGCTCTCCTCCATGCGGTTCTGCAGAGGGAAAGCTCTAGGATCAACAAGGCCCTGGGGTTCATCCTTGGCTGGAGCCCTCAGAAAGGCGGGGGCTGGTAGATGGGGATGGGGAAACCCTCCCTTCTGCCCTGGGCTTCCCTCCACCTGGCAGGCTGAGAGCTGGGAGGGGTGCCTCACCTCGTTGTCCGACTCCACCAGGACTTGGTCATATTCACTAAGGGCCACAAGGAACATGATGGATGTCACATTCTCAAAACAGTGGATCCACTTCCTTCGCTCAGACCTCTGTCCTCCCACATCTACCATCCTGCAGGGGACGGGAATGCCACAGGGTCAGGGCTGGACTATACAGACAGCACTACTTCCCCCAGTAAGCCACTCCCCACCAGCATGGCTCTATCTTCTAAAGCCTTGAGGGACGCCAATATCTGCAAGAACCAACGGGGCTCCTAATACTCATTAGAGACCCAAATGTCTCCCAATTCCTATCAGAGATACAAGAGCCCCAAATATCCATTAGAGCCACAAGGGCCCCTCAATACCTGTTGGATCCCCATTAGACCCCAATACATGTTAGAGCCATGAAGACCGCCAGATCTGTGGAAGCCAAGAGAGCACTGCATAGGCCTCACATCTGGCCTCTAAGAGTGACTGATTCCTGCCCTGACAAAAACCCTTGGTCTAAAGGGCCCGGTGACAGACACATGTAGTAGGTGTGGGGTGTGAACCCAGTGGGACCTACAATGGGCCCACCCTAGGAGCCCACACTCTGTGTCTAGAAACCCCTCCGCTCATTGGTTATCATGCAGCATGGCCTGTAAAACACCAGCCCAGTCTCAGCCTTCCTCACTGGAAGACCCAGATAGACCGAGGGCTATTCACTGATGGACATGTGTCAGCTACTGCAAGGGAACAAAAGAGGACAGTTGCAGAAAGCGAAGCTGCATGTCCTGTTACTGGGTGAACATAGTGGGCTGTGAAGTTCACCATCTAGCATGAGAAGTAGGTAAGAAACAACACCCAGAAACAAAAGGGTGGTAGGAACTGGGGATGGTATTTGAGACACAGGATGAGTTACAGGGGCTTCCTTCTTCTGCCTGTGAACTCCCTAGGTTTTCAATAATGAGGAAAGACACTCTACTTTTAAAAAGGATGATAGTCTCTAAGTTAGAGCAGCCCTCAAGACCCCCAACCTGAACAGTGGGTCCCCACAGCTGCCCCCCCCCCACTGCTGTGTGGACAGCAGGACTCAGACAGAAATGGCTCCAGGGCAGGGCTGAGACACAGGCTGTGTCCCCACAGCTGGCAGAGGCGAATCCACCTGGCAGGGATTTCACAGAGGAGACTCCAGCAAGAACAGGTGGACAGCAGACATGCCAAGGTGACTGTGAAGAAACAGGAGGGTGGTGACAGGCCAAGAGCCTTGTGCTTGGATGCCAGACACACACTGGCAGCTGCAGCCAGTCTGGGGAACACCATCAACGACAACGGAGTTTGGGCCACAGCCTTTCTGGAGCATCAGCCTCTCCAGTACAGTTTGGCTAAAACTTGGGTCCCCAGGGATCAGGTCTCTACACAAGGTCTCCCCTTTGGGACCAGGCTCATCTCATACACCAGGGCAATCAGGCCATCATTCATTGATGTCTGAGCTCCGACTGGGGCCAGGCCATGAGCTTAGCACCAGGGTTTCTGGTCTGCATTCTGTAATCAAGCAAGTGCATAGCTGGACAGGGCACAGCTGGACAAGGGGCATAACGGAATGGAGGGGGCAGCTGCACAAGAGGCCGTCAGGATCCCCCAGTTGCCCACAGAACCCCTGCTCTGGCAGGAGCTCCAGCTCACCCACCACCCCTACAGTCAGTATCCTCCCTCACCCATGGCCCCATCGCAAAGGCCCCACCAGAAGACCATCTCCCCCAGGCTGTGTCTGGCCAGCCCCCAACAGTCACTGGGGCCTGCACTCACTCTGAAACTTGCAGACAGTTACTTATTCATAAATCTCATCTCCCGTCCTGGATCAGAAGTTCCCTGAGGGCAAAGACCAGGATCCAATGCATCTTTGCTGCCCCCACAGCGGAGGCTCCAGGTCTGGGAAGGAGCAGCCCTCACAGCAGCCCATAGAGCCCCAGGCCCCCCAAGAACGCCACCACTCTCAGGAAGCCAGGACACAGGCACCTGAAGATGATGTTCTCCAGGTCGAAAGGATACTCGATGATGCCGGTGGTAGGCACACGGACCCGCAGCACATCCTGCTGGGTGGGCAGGTAGCCCGAGGTGGCAATGCGGTCTACATCGGTCAGGTAGCTGCAACAGAGCAGGGACAGAGCTGCTCAGGCCAAGCTGTGAAGGAAGTCCCCCAAGCAGCTGGAAGGGGCCTGCAGAGGCCTCACCTGCAGGAGCTGAAGCAGCCAGGAATACTTGGGACAAGACAGGACAAGGCTTCCCCACCCCTTACTTGGACAGGAAGGAGCAGGTCATTTGCTGGGTCTCACAGGTCAGAAATGCTAACCAGGGAAAGACTCAGGAGAGACTCTCCAATAGTGCTGCCCCAGGATGGCCACTCTAGAAGGAGAAAGGGGACCAGCACCAGGGTTTCCAAGAGAGGCTGAATGCTGGAGGGGTGACTTTTCGGAAATGAACTTACTATTTTAGGATCATTTTAGATCCACAGGAAAGTTGTAGGGACACAACAAACCTCCAACAAACACCCAGCTTCCCCACTGCAAACACCTTCCATTAGTCAGTGCATTTGTCACAACTAACCAGCCAATATTCATTGTCATTAACTGAGTCTACCCATGTTCCAGGTTGCCTCAGTTTCCCCTAATGTCCTTTCTCTTTCCCAGGACCCCAACCAGGACCCATGTGACCCTTAGCCCATTCTCCGGCCGTGTCCTACTCACTATTTGGCAGAGTCAGAGAGCTGGTACTCCCGCCTCCGGTCATAGCATTCCTGGATGCCGGGGTCATTCCACAGGGTCTTGATGGCATTGACGTACCGGTGCTCAAATGTTGTCACCTTTTCCACATCCACTTCCCGGATCAGGAGCGCATTGGCCTGAGAGGGCAGGACGGGGAAATGCCATGGGCTTGTTAGGGGCCTGGACACACGGGGCACACCTCTCATCCCGGGATATGCCAGACAATCAGCACCCAGTCAACCACAGTTGGACCCATCAACTCCAGTCTCATGTGAACACGAGAGGGAAAGAAGCAAGGATGATGGGCTGCAACTGTCCCTCAGTGCCAGACCCCAAAGCAAACCCAGCCTGAGGCAACTCGAAGCAGGGACTGCTTGGCCACTCTGTCTCGTGTTGGAAGGGAGTTTGGCAGGTGGGGCAGGCGTGTGCCAATGAAGCTCTATTTACAGAACCAGGCAACAGTTTGCCCCTATCTGTCCCAGATGTTGATGGCCATTTATGGTCCAAGTGTGACCTGGACTCCAAACTGGGCCTCAGCCAGCAGAGATCCTACAAACCGAGACCCAGCAGGCAGGCCAGAGGTTCAAGCTGGCCCCACACATGTGGTCCCATAGCCAGGATGGCGGGGCTGGTCCCTGACAACCCGTGAATTGGGGTGAAAGTAAGAACACATCCATCACAGACATATCAAAAATCTGGTGACCTGACCTCCTTTTTTTTTTTATTTTATTTATTTTAGAGAGGAGACACAGAGTGAGAGAGAGAGAGAGAGAGAGAGAGAGAGAGAGAGAGAGAAAGAAAGAGAGAAAGGGGGGAGGAGCTGGAAGCATCAACTCCCATATGTGCCTTGACCAGACCAGTGCAGGGTTTTGAACTGGCGACCTCAGTGTTCCCAGGTCGATGCTTTACCCACTGCGCCACCACAGGTCAGGCCTGACCTTCTTAATCCTAAAAGTAAGTGGATTAATTTAAGCCACATGTGGACAGATGTGGACTCCATGCCATGCATTAGCCCAGGGTAAACTTCTGGGTATGTGAGAAGCCCCTGAAAAGAAATCTATGAAAGCAAAGCCAAGGGAGGCCACCAGTGAGAGCCATGGTGTGCAGCTGGTCAGTAGATACACGCTCAGGAGAAATGAGACAAGGTGTGCAAATAAAAATCTGTTCATGAATGTCACAGCACCAGGATTCACAAGGGCCAAAAAGTGGGGACAGCCTGACCGGTGGTGTTACAGTGTTACAGCATCAACCTGGGACATTAAGGACCCAGGTTCGAAACCCTGAGGTCTCTAGCTTGAGTGCAGGATCATCAAAATGATCCCGGGGTCAGTGGCTTGAGCCCAAAGGTCACTGACTTGAGTAAGGGGTCACTGGCTCGGCTTGAGCCCCTCAGTCAAGGCACATATGAGAAGCAATCAATAATTAACTAAAGTGATGCAACTCATCTCTCTCCCTTCCTGCCCCTCTCTCTTTCTCTAAAGGAAAAAAAGAAACTATAAAAAAATAAATAAATGAAATGAAAAAGTGGGGACAACCAAATGCCCGTTGATGGGTGAATGTGGTCCATCCACACACTGGAATATTACTTGGCCATGAAAAGGATGAAGCACTAACACTCGCTACAACACGGATGAACCGTGTTAACACATGTTCAGTGAGAGAAGCCAAACACAAAGGCCACACAGTGTGTGATTCCATTTATGGGACATGTCCAGAACAGGCACATCCACAGAGTTAGGAGTAGGTTCATGGTTGCCAGAGGCTGGGTAGAGGGATGGGGAGTGACTGCTAATGAGGACAGGGTATCTTTTTGGAGGGATGGAAATGTTCTGGAATTAAATAAAGGTAATGATGCCTGGCTCTGTGAATATGTTAAAAACGAATTGTTGCCTGACCTGTGGTGGCACGGTGGATAAAGCACTGAGCTAGAGTACTGAGGTCATTGTTCAAAACCCTGGGCTTGCTGGGTCAAGGCATATACAAGAAGCAATTGATGCTTCCCACTCCTCCCTCACCTTTCTCTCTACACTTTCTCTAAAAGCTATAAATAAAATCTTTAAAAAAACAAAAACAAATTGCATACTTTAAATGTACAGTACGTGAAGTCCATCTCAACAGAGCTGTTACTAAAGAAAACAAGACAGAAATGCTACCCCAGGGGGTCACCAAAACAGCCAGACATGGTACGTGATACACTTGGTAGGACAAGAGGCCCTCTGAGGAGCCAGGAAACAATTCACATAGCCTATCCCAGGACAGCGTACCTGCCAGCTGGTTCCCCAGTCCAAAGAATGGGTGTGCTAACAGCTACCTGTTAGGAGAACCTGGGGCTCCACCTGGATATATCGGCTGAGCAGTGGCCCCCACCACACCCTGCAGCCCATGTGCTGCCCGGTAGCACCTCCCACAGCCTATGGCCTTACCTTGTTCTGCTCATACTTGTACAGGATCTTCAGAGTCTCCATGGCCCGGATCATGGCCTGCATGGCAGTGAAGATGTTCTGGTAGACCAGCTTGGTGAAGCCCCGCTTGTCCTCCTCCGAGTAGCCAGCCCCGTGGATGATGCGCATCTGCTTGATGAACGTGCTCTTCCCGCTCTCACCTGTGCCTGCCATGCGCAGCACAGCCCAGTGAGACAGTGGAGGACCAGAACCAAGACCCACATGCTAAAAGTCTGCACGTTCACCATGATCCCATCGTGTCCCCCCGGCACGCCAGGCACTGAGCCCCTGGGACACACACTTCAGGCCTCAGGTGGCTCGCTGGCCCTCAGAGGGTATAGGGGACACACTTGACCAACAGTGACCACTCCTTGATGCACATCGCTCAGATTTACCTTGGTCATCCTCCCAGCTGCACCCATCCTACATGAGAGGAGACTGAGACTCAGAAAAAGGACAATGTCTGCAGGGTGTTTAGCACCCAGGCACACAACAGGCAAGTCGGTCCCCCAGGCGTCCTGCCCAGTCACAGTGACGGGCAGTGAGTGACCACCAGACTGGGTATGAGTCAGAGCAGCATCCGAATTTAACATGGCTGCGGATGAGGCCATGGAGGTCACATGTCTCTCCACTAGATGCCGCCACCTCCTTATCTCATCAGGCTGACTAGGGCCCTCTCCCTTGGGGTTCACTCAGTCCTTTCCCAAGCCCCACCTTGGATCCCAGTCTAATCTGACAATATCTGTCCACTTCCCACCACTCCTCTTCCACGAGTACCCCAGAACAGTCCCCTTTTGGGCAGAAGTTTGGTATCTGCATCCAAAGCCACAGCAATGAAGGCCAAATCAAGTCACAGGGTACAGGAGCATCACCCCAAGGTCCCCAGAAACTCCATTTTTATCTTTAAAAAATTTATTTATTCATTTTAGAGAGGGAGGAGAGAGAGAGAGGAAAAAAGAGAAGGGAGAGAGGAACGAGAGGGAGGGGGGAGCAATAGGAAGCATCAACTCCCATGTGTGCCTTGACCAGGCAAGCTGGGGTTTTGAACCGGGGACCTCAGCGTTAGAGGTTGATTTGACACTTTATCCACCGCGCCACCACAGGCCAGGCCAGAAACTCCTTTTTCACTAGCCCCAAATATGTAACTCAAGCCAACATCAAGTCATTTCACAATGCTACCCAGCACTACCCCGTGTGTCTCATGTCCACCCCGAGGGCTGGGTGTCACCCCTCTGCCCTCCTACCACCACATCCACTCTCTTATCTCTGTTCCACTGCACTCATCAGCGTGTCACCAAGCCCCTTTATGTCTCATTTCTTCCTCAGTAACATGAGGGATACGGCCACCTTACCGGGCTCTTCCAGGTTGAGCATTCTGACCCCACGCTTCTACCTCAGAGAAGGGCACACTGAGGCTCTGCTGCCTCAGAGGATCAAAAAGTCAGAGAAACCATCTGGAAGGGGCTCCTAAGCCAGCTGTGTCTTCACCCCAGGCTCAGTACATGCCATTCAACTAGGAGTCCTCCATGCCTCCAATCCCTCCCAGCCCCAATGCAACCCTGGGTCCCTCTCCTGCTTCAGCCTCTTACCGCCCTGGTCCCCACTTTGGTGTACCCCCACCACACACAGGGACAGCAACTACAGTGGTTTCAGCATGTCCACAAATCTCCAATAGCCACGTGAGGAAGCCATGTGAGGAAGCCACTCTGGAAGGGACTTCTCCAGCCCTGGTCAGATGAGGCAGCCCCAACCAATGGCTTGACTGCAGCTTCATGAGAGACTCGCAGCCAGAACCACTCAGATTCCTGACCCTCAAAATCTTCAGAGATAACAAATGTTTGTGGTTTTCAGCTACTAAGTTTTAGGGTGATTTTATTACATAGCAAAAGAGAACTTCTAAATTCTAAGAATGCACCTTCTTAGACCCCTACTTTAATGCCACAGGTCCCCTCTCAAGGACTAAACCCCATAGCCCTTTCTGTGGACTCTGAACATCCCAAAACTGCCTGAATCCACATTTCTAGGCCCATCTTCAGCCCTCTCTGGGATCTGACTTGCATCTGCCCACCTCCATGCATTTGCAACAGCTGTGCCCCTGTCCATGGTGCCATCTGCTCACCAGGCCTGTGCCCCAGGCAGGCAGCTCCTCACACCAATTACCACCACTGGAGTGGGGAGTCTCTGCAGGGTCTGTCACCAGCCTCTGTGACCAGGAGCTCCTGGAGAAGCGACAGATCTCATGGGTCCCACAGTGACCACACTGCCCTGCAGCCAGGAGGCCCTCAACCAGCATCCAAGTAACTGACAACAGGTGCCTGAGCTCACTCGGGGAGACCCAAGTCATAAATGAGGCACATCACAAAGCAGGGACCTTGACTGTAGTTGTCTCTCTCTGCTACTTTTATCAACCACCTCAGATACTTTCTGGAATAAATAAATATGACTTTGGCTCTGTCATCAAGTCATAATTTCCCCCATACCATCCTGTACCCATTCTACCTCAGACAATCACCTCAGCCACAATATGTACAAGAGGCCAAATACCCACCTGCCACAAATCCACTTGAGTTCCAGGGGCAGGAAGGGGTGGAGAGGGGTGCATGTAAGTGATGCCATGTCTCCCAAGAGGAATCCATGCTGTCCCTCCCTCACCACACACTGCAAGGAGGGAAGGGGTGGTATGCTAGGAATGTGATTTCTAGTGCATTTTCCTTGACCAGGGTACCCCTTGGCACTGCTAACAGGTCATTCTCTTTGGGGGGGCATCCTGGGCACTGTAGGGTGTTAAGCAGCATCCTTGGCTCCCACCAACTCAATGCCAGGAGCACCCCAAGTCGTGACAACCACAAATGTCCCCAGATACCATCCAGTGTCCTGTAGAAACAGAGTCAGCCATTTTTGACAAAATGCTATTATACAAAGGTAACTTCCCTGCTGGTCTATCTGGAAGGGTCTAGCACAGGAAATAGTCAAACAGGTCCAAGAATCAAAGCCAAACACCCAGATGCAGCCATAAAGGTCAACCTGAAGCCGAGCTGAGTGGGTCCCAAGATCAGTCCACAAGATCCCTTGTACTGCCAATGCCTCAAATATGGAAGGAAAAGCAGCTTTGGCTTTCACGTGAGGATGTTGGGAGGATAAGTCAAGAGTCTGAAAACCAGCCCTGGCCAGTGGTGCAATGGACAGAACATCATCCCGGAGTATGGAGATCACCAGTTCGATCCCAGGATCACTGAATTGATCCTGGGGTGTTGGCTCGACCCCGAGGACAACAGCTTGACCCTGAGGTTGCTGGTTCAAGCCCCAGATATGAGAAGCAATCAATGGGTGCATAACTAAGTGAAACAATGAGCTAACGCTTCTCTCTCTGTCTCTCTTTCCCTCCCCGTCTCAATAACAACAAAAGAATCTGAAAACCAGATCCCTGCCCAGACTAGATAGGAACTGGCCTCGCTGGCTTTTCTAAAATGGAGGTAAAAATGACAATGAGAACCCCCACCTCTGGAGCTCTTTAGAGGCAGTGGCAGTGGAGGCACACTGCGGGTGGAGGGGTGACACACACACACACACACACACACACGTGCAAGCACACACGCCTGCAGCCCACATCAATCAGCATGCAACGCTGCTCGGGCCCCAGGAGAGGATGGGAAGTGCAGGGGGCATGTCTGTGGAGAGGTCCTGAATGCCACCTTACGATTGGCAAATGGTGGCCAGCCACTGGAGACATCAGGGGTCCTGGATGAAGCATGGCCAGCATCAGATAGGTCCCTCCAAACCCTGTTATCAGGCCTGACCTGTGGTGGCGCAGTGGATAAAGCGTCAACCTGGGAACACTGAGGTCGCCAGTTCAAAACCCTGCACTGGTCTGGTCAAGGCACATATGGGAGTTGAGCTTCCAGCCCCTCCCCCCTTTCTCTCTTTCTCTCTCTCTCTCTCCTTCTGTGTCTCCTCTCTAAAATGAATAAAATAAAAAGAAATTTTTAAAAAAAAGAACATGGAGTTAAAATGAATAAAATAAAAAAAATAAAAATTAAAAATAAACCCTGTTATCATCCAGACCAGGGGTCCCCAAACTACGGGCTGCGGCCCGCATGTGGCTCCCTGAGGCCATTTATCCGGCCCCCGCCCCACTTCCGGAAGGGGCACCTCTCTTACTGGTGGTCAGTGAGAGGAGCACAGGATGCATCCGCACCCATAGTTCCCATTGAAATACTGGTCAGTTTGTTGATTTAAATTTACTTGTTCTTCATTTTAAATATTGTATTTGTTCCCGTTTTGTTTTTTTACTTTAAAATAAGATATGTGCAGTGTGCATAGAGATTTGTTCATAGTTTTTTTTATAGTCCAGCCCTCCAACGGTCTGAGGGACAGTGAACTGGCCCCTGTGTAAAAAGTTTGGGGACCCCTGATCCAGACCCAGTCTGCAAGTCCCCTCATACTGCAAAAACAGCAGTCATGAATGACCTTCAGGCAAAAGGCACAAAAAGAGCTCAAGTATGTGAGGTGGAAGAAGTGTTAACTCAAAATGATGTGACATTTTGCCATTCATACCTGCATCAAAACATGTACACCTTAAACTTACATGTTACATGTCAATTGTGTCTCCATAAAGCTGGGGGAAAAAAAAAGGGACACCCCAAGGACTATGTGGCTTGAAATGTGGCCTTCAGTGACCTTGGTCAGGTTGGCCACCACTTTTCAAGGAAGGACAGAGAATGGAGTGTGTGGAGGTGGCAGCTGTGAAGAGGAAAGTCTGCTAAAGAGAGTACCACATGTCATATGTCACCTGTATTCAGAAACAGTAAGGAGACGTCAGCACCAGCTCTGAGCATGAGCCTCCAAGCCAGGAGCAGTAGCATGGGAGGCAGGTGCCAGCAGGGCACTCAGCCCTGGAACGTGGGCCAGGCCCAGCTGGCCTGAGAGGTGCTTAGCCACCACTATGCCCAGAGGGGAGAGAGGGGTAGGCTCTGGGCCACAGAATGTTGGGAAAGTAACCTGTTTCAGATGCTCTGGCTGCAACCTTTGTTTTGAGCTGTCCTATATCCTGGCCAACTCAGCCACTGCCACATCTTGTCAGCACATGTCACCTGTGACAATCTCTGGCCCCAGGATCCCCACAAACTTGACCCAACGTTTACCTGCCCAGAGAAGTCTCTGGGTGTGAAGCCCACCTAGACCTCATAGTCGCTCACCCAGTCTACTACAGACTCCCCGGGTCCTGGCCAGCTCCACTCTCCTGGCCTCCAATCATCCTGCCCAGCCCTCAGACATGTTCCTCCTAGGAGATCTTGTCACACACACCCTTCCAGCTCAAAAACCTTCAACGGCTGCCCACCTTGGAAAAAAGCAAGCCTCCTCCTCAGGCAAAACTGTGCAAGACACCCATAATCAGGACTCATTCTGTCCACATGGACTGGTCCACAGTACCCGCTGCACCCCCAACCATGCAGAGAGTGGCTGCTCTGAACCCACACTAGCATTCCAGGCAGCTTTATTAATAATGGCCAAAAAGTGGCATTGGCCTGACATCCTTCACCAGGCGGGTGGTCACAAACAGTGGTCTACCCGTACCATGGACATTACTCAGCGTTGAAAAGGAAGCCCTGACCCTGGCCAGTTAGTTCAGTCTATTAAGAGCATCATCCCGAAATGACAAGGTTGTAGGTTTGATCCCGGCCAGGGCACACACAGGAAGCAACCAATGAATGCACAACTGAGTGGAACAATAATTGAATGCTTCCCTTTCACCTCCCCTCTCTCTCCATTCTCCTGTCTCTCTAAAAACCAATTTAAAAAAATAATAATATTTAAGCCCTGGCTGGATAGCCCAGTTGACTGGAGTGTCGTCCAGAAGCACAAAGGTTGCTGGTCCGATCCCCAGTCAAAGCACATACTGTTTCTGTCTCTCTCTCCTCAAAAAAAAAAAGGAGGAGGAGGAGGAGAAGAAAAGGAAGCCTCGTGGACAGATCCAATGACTGATGGGCTCCACAGAATTATGCCAAGTGGGAAAAAACTCAACCCCGGGAGGCTATGTCTTCTGATTCCATTAATGGAACATTTCTGAGATGACACAACTGAAGGATGAATGGGTGGTTTCAGGAATGGGGGGAGAGTAGAAAAAGGTAACATGAGGCCCTGGTCAGTAACTCAGTGGATAGAGTGTTGGGGCAGCATATGCACACCCCGGGTTTGATTCCTGGTCAGGCTAAGCAACTTGAGAAGCGGTCTGGAGAAGCAACCATCTGCTTCTCTCCCCCTCCCTCTTTCCCTTCTCTCCCACTTCCCCTCCTGCAACCAATGGCTCAATTGGTTTGAGTGTGGCCTCAGGCACTGAGGATAGCTCGGTACTCAAGCATCGGTCCTAGATGGGGTTGCCAAGTGGATTCTAGTTGGGACACATGCAGGAGTCTGCCTCACTATCTCCCCTCAAGAAAAGAAAGAATAATGGAAGGAGGAAGAGAGGGAGGGAGGGAGGAGGGAGGGAGGGAGGGAGGGAGGGAGGGAGGGAGGAGGGAAGAAAGGAAGGAAAAGGTAACATGAGGGTCTCTGTGGTGGTGGATTCAGGCACTTGCACAGGTGATGACACTGTGGGGAAGTGATGCATGTGAACTATCTCCCCTTAAGGAAGCCAAGCATCTCCAGGTCCTGGCTGCAGTGGTTTTCAACTGCCAGTCCAATTTCATACGGGTCCACAAAAGAGTTAGCCACCCTAATATTGTATTAAGGTTATGGACTCAACAGTTGAAAACCACTGGGTTAGGCTTCAATTTCATGTGCATGGGTTCCCTTTACCCCACCTCCCCACGGGTTCTCGGTAACACGAGCCCAGTGTTTTGAGAGGACATCTGTGGGTGCGCCTGCAGTTGTGTGCCAGAGTTCCCACCCCTGTTAAATACAAACCATCCCCGAGGGCCTTTCCCCTCCAACCATACTGAGCTCCTGGCACAGAAACCCAAATTCATGGTTTCTAAGAAATGCCCAGCACCCCAACACCCCAGCTGTTCTTTCCAGAGGCCATCCCTGCTGTTTACTCTGTATCTGTGAGGTCTACAGGTCCCGATTTACAGTATTCTGGGGACTAGCTCCCTAAGAGCGAGGGTCTGCCTGTGGCCTTCTGCCCCCAGCCTGTAGCATAGACCTGCAGGACGGCACCTAGGCACACTCAGTCCTTCCACCACCAGGAGCACAGTCTGAGTGCTGCCTCAGCTGAGACTAACTGAAGAGGAAGAAAAACAAGCACCTCTGTGAGGGGAGGAAGGCTGCCAACCTGCCTTCACTAATTGGTGGACATCTAGGGTGACGTATTGGATTGATGGTTGTGAGTCTGAGCCCCAAGCCCTGGCAAACACCCCCAAATGTGGGAGAGAAAAGGGGTTCAACACCCCTGCTGGCTACAACCCAGACAGCAGGAAGAAGAGTACTTATTTGATATCACTGACTCAGGTACACAGGCAAATATACCCACAAGCCTAGGGGCAAGCAACCACAATCTGGCAACAAAACCTGAGTGTTGGGAGTCAGAAGCTGGGGTTCAGGGCTGCCACTCGGCTGTCCACCACTCTGGGACATGGGTAGTGAAGCCAGGAACCCCCAGAGCCACAGGGAGGCCCAGGCAATAGCACTGCCGGGGACTGGGCTCCTGGAAGCAGCCTGGAAATGCAACATGGACCTCGAGCTGTGTCAACAAGTCCAAGATCAAAGAGTGCTGACTGTATGCAGGGAAACAGAAAATGTAAAGTCCTCTTGCAGCTGAAGATAGCTATTACACGCTCCTCGCACCCCCACTCACATGTTCATTCATTCATTTGCAACTACCATTCCACCTCCCACTGGACAGGAAAAGGAACTGAGGCACAGACAGGTTAAGCAGCTTTGCTGAGGTCACAGAGCTGATAACTATGGGACCTCAAAAGACTCAGATCTTCTGCATATGCACCCTGATGTTTATCACAGCATTATCCATGGTGGCCAAGACATGGAAACAACCAAAGTGTTCCTCAATAGAGGTCTTAATAAAGAAAATGTGCTACACATACACAATGGAATACTACTCAATCATAACAAATGATAAAATACTGCCATTTGCAACAACATGGATGGACCTTGAGAATAACACACTACTTTAAGTAAAATAAATAAATCAGAAAAAGCTAAGAACTGTATGATTTCACACATAGGTGGCATATAAAACTGCGACTCATGGACATAGACAAAAGTGAAGTGGTGCCTGGCCTATGGTGGCGCAGTGGATAGAGCGTCAACCTGGAACACTGAGGTCGCCGGTTTGAAACGCTGCCCTTGCCCAGTCAAGGCACATACAACAAGCAACCAATGAACAACTAAGTGAAGCAAATATGGGTTGATACTTCTCGTTCCCCCCCTCCTCTTTCTTTAAAAAAATAAATAAATAAATGAAACCTTTAAAAAAATGAAGTGGTTACCAAGGAGGGGTAAGAGGGGGAAGGGAGTAAAGGAGCCAAATATGCAGAGACAGAAAGTGTTTTGACTTTGGCTTATAATAACACAACACAATGAATAGTCCACATGCTATGGAGATATCTACCTGAAACCCATGTGTTCCTATGGACCAATGTCACCCCATTAATTTTAATTTCTAAAATTAAGAAAATAATAATTCAAGTCTTCTGGTCCTGGCCAGATGGCTTGGTTGGTTAGAGCATCAACCCGAGGTGCAGAGGTTGTCAGTTCAATCCCCAGTCAGGGCACATATAGGAACAGATCGATGTTCCTGTCTCTCTCTCTCTCTCCCTTCCTCTCTTTCACTTTAAAAAAAAAAAATCAGGTCTTCTGGCTTCACAACCACAGCGTGTCCACCAACCCAGGACTTCCATCTTTCCTGTTTTACCACTGCTGCCACAGGGAAGTGAGAAAACGTAAGCACACTGGGGGAAGTGCTCTGTGGCCAGCCACCGGGCCACCAGAGAGAGAACATATCAGTGGGCAGCTGTACTGATAAAAGACAGGAAGTAGGACAGAAAGCATGAACCCCTGGACTCATCACATCTTATCTCTATATCAAGGTAAACGCGGTAGGGCTGACTTCTCCTGCCAGTGGCCTCCAATGTGAGACACCCTTTGGTCAGGACACGCTGCCTGCTGTAACTGAGGTCACTGTGGAGTAGCCCAAGGGTGGCACTGGCCCTCCCCACTGTTTTGGTTGGTGTCTTCTGAGCTCCCACTTTATCCCCACACACTAGGTTTTATTGCAGCCCTTTCTGAAGCTCCTGAAAGTTGGGACACCTGTCTCTCATTCCCGCTGTCTAGCCCAAATATGGGTGCATGGGCAGGGCTCAGGACCAGGGGGACAGGGATGGGATGGAACCCACCCACCCAGCCTAGTGTTCAGTGACATCCCCACTGATTAGATAAGAGAAACAATGGGGTAGAGATGCACAACCTGCCTCCCGTTCATCCTCCTACCCCCTAGGGTCTCCCTGAGGAGTCTGACATATCAACTCTTTTTTTTTTAATTTATTGATTGATTTTAAATTTTATTTTTATTTTATTCATTTTAGAGAGAAGACACAGAGTGAGAGAGAGAGTGAGAGAGAGAGAGAGAAAGGGGGGAGGAGCTGGAAGCATCAACTCCCATATGTGCTTTGACCAGACCAGTGCAGGGTTTTGAACTGGCGACCTCAGTGTTCCCAGGTTGACATTTTATCCACTGCGCCACCACAGGTCAGGCTATTGATTGATTTTAGAGATACAGAAAGGGAGGGAGGAAGGGAGGGAGGGAGGGAGGGAGGAAAACATTCATTTGTTGTTCCACTTAGTCGTGCATTCATTGGTCACTTCCCATGTGTGCCCTGACCAGGGATTGAACCCACAAATTTGGTATTCTGAGATGACGCTCTAACTGGCTGAGCTAACTGGTGAGGGGAACGTGTCAACTCTTATCCCCTCTAACTCTGCACCCCAATTGAGGTTCCATGAGCAAACAGACATGACAACAGGAAAGGTAGCTTCCCCCAGTCTCAGCTGGAGCTGCTCCTTAGAAGGTGCTCACAGAGCACCCCCTCGTGCAGCACCATCCAGGTGCTGGGGATCAGAAAAGGTACTGAGATGGCTGAATCCTTGACAGCCAAGCACTGGGGATCCTGCTCTAGGACCGGAAAGCCGTGCTCAGTGGCAGGGAGACCAGCTGACCAGTGTGGACACCACAAATAAAAACAACATCAATGACGTTCCCTAGCTTAATAGCCATCACCCCACTTTATCCTTGCGATAATCCTAAATTTTTGTCATTTCACAGAAGAGAAAACCGAGACTCAGGTCACACAGGGTCAGAAACCCCACTCCAGCACTTTGCCAGCATGGTCCCAGTATAGACCACCTCCCAAAGTTATTCCCACAGCTTTTTTTTTTTTTAATCTAATTTTTTTAGAGAGAGACAGAAAGAGAGAAACATAGATTTGTTGTTCCATTTATTCATACCATCAGTGGTCAATTTTGTATGTGCCGTGACGAGGGATCAAACCTGCAGCCTCAGCATGTTGGGACAATGCTCTAACAACTGAGCAACCCGGACAGGGCCCCACAGCTTTTAAAGGGAACTTATACAAAGTATCCAGTGGAAAGGGTAGTGACAACAGGACAAAGCTGTTTGTTTGCTGGGTGCCTACTGTATGCAATTTCATCCTATCACAGTGGTGCAGGGGCACCATTCTCATCCAACAGATTAGGAAACCAAGCCTGGGAAACATGACTGAGTTACTATGGTCTCACACCAAAGTAAGCACTACCCCGCTTTCCTGCCCTGGCTGGCATGGTGGGGAGGTTGGGGACATGAACGAGCCCAGCCTGCTCAAGGGGGCCCTCAGAGTCAGACAGCTGTGACCTTTGACCTGGAATCCCTGTGTGTCCACAGGCAGGTAGCACTGTGGCTTCCTGAGCAGGCAGCCTAGTGTCAAGGAAAGTGTGGGCATCAGGGGGTACCAGATGACTCCCATTCCACTCCCCCAGGGACACTGAATTTAATCACAAATCAGTCACTCAGAACATGTTTCTGAGACCTACAGGGCTCTGCGCTATACGGACTTGAGGACCTGGATATGGGGGGCAATGAAGGGAATGAGGAGGAGTCACACACTGGCAGAGTGATGTGCCCACTACCGGCCCGGTACCCTAAGGCCGAGAGCCACAGGCAGTCCACCAGGCTAGGGGCACAGAAACTATTAACACCCTCTGTCATGAGCCAACCATCTGAGGTCTGGGGTCCTAGTTCTGTGAGCAGCCTGAATTCCACCAAAAAATAATCCTGCACCTGGGCACCCCCAAAGCCTATGGAGATGCCCTGAATCCCACCCACTGCACACAGCCACCTGGGGGCAGGCCATCAAGACTAACTATCCCCACTGAATGAGCAGCAGCAGCGAGCTAGAAAAGGAGCACCCTTTCGGTACCAGAGATGGGACCACTCCTCCCCACTGCTGTCCAGGTCTGTCCAGCCCACATGGCTCAGAGTCCCAGACCAGATGCACCCATCCCAGGGCCTGAACAGAAACAAGCACACCCCTCTGCCAGGTGTCCTCATCTGAGCTCTGTCTGACTTCCTGCACACCACTCCGAACGCCAGGGCCACAAGTAGCCCCGACTGCAGCGTGCTGTGGAGCTGCACCTGGGGGGGGGGAAAGGGTCCGCCACAGGAAGCAGAGAGTGAAGCCCGTGGTTACACGCCTCAGCCGAGCACTTCCTCTCGTCTCACCGCAGTACCAGCACAGCTCGGCACCCACAGAACCGCACCCGGAAGCACGGGCGTCTGGGAAAATGGATGGAGTTCAGTGCCAGTCTGGCCCCAGAGCCTGGTGACACACCTGGTAAGGCTATTCTCCAAGTGCCTGCAACACCAACTGTCCCTTGTAGGGAGTCATTCCAGGACAGTCTGGACTCCGGAGGCACTTCCAGAGACTCCACCAGGGAAAACAGACCCTTTTAGCCAAATACATTTAATTTAATTTTAATTTAAAGTACATTAAGACTCCCAAGGTGGGTTGAGGTCCTTCCACAGCCTGAAGGGAATCAAGGGGCAAACAAGAGGACACCCAATGGTGCTTCCTGCTCTCTCGGTCTGTGAGGACATGCCAGGCCTCTCTGCCAGGAGCTAGTGGCCACACTCCACACTCTGTACCTCAAAGCACTGGGAGGCGCGCCCTTCCCGCTGGAGCCACCACACCCCACACCAGATTCCGAGCCTTTTCACCGCCCTGTGGGGCCCAAAGCTGGCCGACAGGAAGCCTGCGGAACTGACCGCCCTGCTTTATTTAGAAATCCCTGGAGCCACTGGGCTCAGCCTGGCCAGGACTCTGGGACTCTGAACCTCCAGTACGGGGCTTTTACGGAAGGCCTCAAGTTTCAAATGGGAAACCTACCTGAAGGAACAGATAAGGGAACCCCTCAGTGGTTTTCTACCAAATGACAGAAACACCATGGCAATGGACTATGCTTACAGCCAGTGGGCCTACCTGGGACCCCCGCCCCAGAGCTCTAAGCCTCAGGGTTCTGGTCCACAGGATGGGAACGTTGGGACTTGCAGCGTAGACATATTTGTCAACTCGCTCCCAACCACAGACAGAACGAACATTAAGGACAGCCTGGAACACCAAAGCAATGGCACCGAAGACCTGTATCCATATATTCACATGTACACTGCATGCTGAGTGTACAACTTCACATACACACATAGCTTTGGACCGTATAAACAAAAATACACCCTTCTGAGCACTCCTAAAATATCTGACAAAATAATTTACTTTGATAATATACCAGTTCTGAGATACGCATTTTATATTGTGTACTACTATGGAGCAAGGGCTCTCAAACAGCGGTGGTCCCACCTCCAGGACACACCAGGCCATGTCTGGGGATATCTATGGTTGTCAGACTGGGGGTACTCCTGGCATCAAGTGGGTGGGGCCAGATGCTGCTCAACTCCCCACAGTGCTTGGGATGGTCCCCACAAAGAGACTGACCTGGCCCCAATGTCTCCAGTGCTGAGGGGGAGAGCTTGATGTATGGAAAAGAGATGTCTCTTTGAGAAGTTAAAAGTCAATTTTAAAAAGGAGCCATGAGTCTTGGTCTGTGGTAGCACAGTGGATAGAACAACAACCTGGAACACTGAGGTCGCTGGTTTGAAACCTTGGGCTTGCCAGGTCAAGGTACATACATATAACAAGCAATCAATGAACAACTAAAGTGAAGCAGCTATGAATGAATACTCCTCATTCCTCCCCAAAGCGATGCACCCTCCTCTCTCTGTAAAATCAATAAATAAAATCTTAAAAAAAAAAAAAGGAGTCATAAGGTCCTGGCCGGTTAACCCAGAGTGTTGTCCTGAAATACAAAGGTTGCAGGTTTGATTCCCAGTCAGGACATATATAGGAAGCAACCAATGAATATATAACTAAGTGGAACAACAAATGAATGCCCCCCACTCCCTCCCTTCCTCTCTCTGTCTCTCTAAAATCAATCAATTTAAAAAATAAAAGAATTCACCCTGGCCCAATGGCTCGGTTGGTTGGAGCATCATCCCATAGCACAGACGTTGCTGGTTTGGTCCCTGGTCAGGGCACATACAGGAACAAATTGATGTTCCTGTCTCTCTCTTTCTCTCTCCCTTCCTCTCTCACTAAAATCACTTTTAAAAAAATTAAAAATAAATAAAATTTTAAAAGGTTTTAAAAAGGAGCCTTGGAGGTAGACAAGAACAGAGGACATGAGCTTCCCCAAGTCCGAGGGCCAAAGTCCAGCTCCAGTAAAGTAGCTCCAAAGGTTGGTCACTCTCACCACCAGAATGAAACATTAAAACCCCCGCCGGGCTGAGGCCCCACAGGTCATGTGCATACAGGTCCTGGGAGACAGTGGCCCAACATGGTAAAGTGGGCAAGGGCTTCTCCAGTGACCATAATTTGCTCCACCTGGTTCCAGACCCAGGTGCCAGGGCAACAACCACCAGAGAGCCTCACAGAAACAAGAAATGCCACAGAGGTGTGGAAGCTGGCACCCCACTCTGAGCTACTAAGGGGTGGAAGGCCCTCAACCCGGACTGCAGCTAGGAAGCTCAGTCTGCCCCTCCATTTTCTTCCTGCAAAATGGGGCTTGTCCCCAACTAGTGGCTGGCTTGATGGGAATTAGGGGGTGGGGGGTAAAATGGGTCCTATAAGATTGGTCAGCAGAAAAAAAAAAAAAGATTGGTCAGCAGGCAGAGGGGACTCAGTAAGGATGCCCTCCCTGTATTCTCACACCCCACCCAGTCCTCTGGTCATCAAAGTAAGGATGTCCTCAATCTGGAAAAACAGGCTGCCTGATGGTTAGTGTTCCCAGGGTTCCCCACAGGGTCCTGGACCCAAAGCCTGCCAGGATCACTGAGTAAGGAGCACCTCAGGATCAGCCCCTGACCCTGCACATCCCCTGGACCTCCGCCTGGCACTGATGACTATCCTCGTGTCAGAATCCTTCACCTTGGACCTGTGAGCTCACATCGCCCTCACTATCTTATCTGCCCCCATTCCTAAGACCTTAAGAGACAGGTACCCTATTCCTCATCATGCAGGCTGGCAGTGGCAGGATGGGTGCTCCTCCAGGGTTGCACAGGAAAGGAGGGGTGGGACTCTCCAGATCCACAGCAGGGCTCCTGGGGGGCCTCCAGACCCAGGGAGAATGCAGAGGCACACCAAGGCTGCAGGAGCACAGGCTACTGACTTGTGGCCTTGACCCCCACATCAATCTGAACCCTGGACATGCTCAGGACAGGCTGCGGGAGTGCCTGAAGGCTCACACAGCCCCCAATCAATGCCACCTGACGATAATGTTAAGACACCTCTAATTTCTAACCCCTCCTCCCATAATAAACTACTGCCTACTTCAAAAGCCACCTACCACAATGTCCTCCCAAGTGCCACTCAACAAATACCACTACAAATTTCCTCCAAACTTTAAGGTTATTCTCTGCCTGTGTTTTCTGCAAAGATGGCCCATTTTATAGTCTTTAAATAAACTGGTATACTTGGGGGTAAAGGGGAGATATTTCATCAAAGGGAGGACCCTGCCGGCAGGAGAAGGAATTCATTCCAGCCAAGATCCGCTACCTCTCAAGGGCCACCAACACCATTATTCACCATCGGAAGCTCCATACCACTTCTAAACCTCTCCCTCTCCTCCTGCCCCAGGCCCATCAAAGCTACCTCTGAACAGCTTACAAGCATTTCCAACTTTCCCCGAAGTCCAAAAATGAAAATGAAGCAGGGCTCATAAAAGGCAGGGCCCTGGTTTCTGTTTTGTAAATGACCTTCTTGCCTTTGATGGCAGAGGTAAGTCCTTCAACAGCCCTTATTTGGGGTAACAACACTTTGCTGACAGCTGGGCCAACTCACTCCCTGCAACAGGTGTGCCCTGGGGAGATAGGGCCTGGCACAGGAATCTTCCCCAGAGGAAGAGGAGGACCCAGGAGAACCAGCTCCCATCAAAACAGAAGGAAAAGACTTGAGAAACATTGATGAGTTGGCCAATTCTGAAAACCTGCAAAGGCTCCTTCAGGGCTCCACTGCCCCCAGCCTCCAGCCAAAACAGAAACCCCCAGAGAAGAAAGGCTGTCTTTTCCCCCATGGTGTGTACCCCTATGTGTACTCCTTTCGGGATGGAAACCGTTTTCAAGCAGAGGGAACGGGACTGAAGGAATGGGGGGTGGGTGGGGGACAGGCCCTGAGTGCAGGGAACAGGGCTCCACCTGGTGGGAATAATGGAGACGGGATCCTGGGAGATGAGGGGCGCCTCTGTGGATTACAGCCCAAAGGTCTGGGCCTGAACCGAGTTGCTGGGGGGCCGCGATGGAGGGCACTCAGTGGGGTAAATCAGAGGGCCAGCCCTATGCAGGGGAGGAGCTCATCTCGTGAGAAGGGGCAGAGGGCAGACCCTCCACCTGAACAATAGAGGTAGGGCTGACCCCGCAGGAATCAGGGACCTCTCGTAGATAGCACAGGCTGACCCTGAGGCTCCAGGATACGGATGTAAACAGCAAAGGCTGGGGCTGACCCCTAGGGTTTCAAAAATTCAACATGGACAGGAGAAACAGAGGCTGGCTCTGAAGAAACCTGGAACCTCATGTGGACAGCACAGGCAGGGCTGACCCCACAGTGGGCAGGATAGATAGGAACAGACCCCGAAAACCAGGATCTCCGCCATGCACAGCGCAGGCAGAGGTTGACCCCAAAGCCGCGGACCCGGCTGTGGACAACACGGGTACTGACTCCGAGGCCCAAGCTCCAACCGTGGGCTGTACCGGCAGGGGCTGAGCTCAAGGCCTAAACCCCCCGCGTGGACGGCACTGGCAGGGGCCGACGCCGAGGTCCCAGGCTCCCGCGGTGGACAGCACCGGCAGTGTCAGCCCCGCCCGGCAGAACGCGCACGGTCGGCTGCGGACCCCGGCAGGCCCGGCCCCACTCACCGAGCAGCAGCAGCTTGAGCTCGCGGCGGGCGTCGCGCTTATCCCGCCGCAGCTGCTTCTCGATCTCGGCGTTGATCCGCTTGGACTCCTTCACCTCATCGCTGAGGCAACACGCCATCATGGACTCCAGAGTCATCGTCCCGGCCTCGGCCGCCCGCCGGCCGCCCCCGCCGCCGCCGCCCCCCGGCCCGGCCCGGCCCTCGCCTGAAGCCGCCCTGGCCGCGCCCGCCTGGCCCTCGGCGCTGGACCCCGGGCCGGCCGGTCCGCTCCGCTGCCTGCGAACGCCGGTCCCGCTCGGCCGCGCACTCCAGCCCGGAGGCCCTGCCCCCGCGCCGCCGCCGCTCCTGCCGCCGCCAACTGCAGCCGCCGCGACCGAGCAACAGCGCCGCACAACCTAGCCCCCGCGAGAGCCGACTGGCGGGCGGCACGGCCAATGGAAGGGGGTACGGCCCGCGCGCCCGCTGCGGGCTCGGAGATACAGGCCGGGGTGGGCGGGTGGGGCGGGGCGAGGCGGGCGCGCCCTCGAGTTTGGTTGCGCCAACATGGGAAGGGGGACGCTTAGCCGGAGCCAGGCGGGGCCTACCGGGATTATGGGAATGTGGCGGACTCCGCTGGCGCGTTCGGTTGCGCTCGGCTCAACTCGGCCCGGCTCGGCCCCGCTCTGTTGGATAGCTGGAGGGACGGAGCCTGCCAATGCTATCACGCAGGACATTGGGGTCCTAGCCTTCACGGTCTCTCGTGAAGCGCCCTGGCATTGCCTAACCGAAAAGAACCTTCCACTCATCCGTTCTTGAAACAAGCATTAACGGAACGCCTCTTGTATACTGGGCCTGCGGATGGTGGTTGGAGGCCATTAATGCATCGCCTATTACCTACCAGGCACACACCAGGCATTAATGTAGCACCTTCCATATACCAGGTATGGGCCAGATATGAGTGCAGCACCGACTGTCCAACCAGGCATGAACCAAGCATTAATGAGTGCCTGCTATATACCAGAGAGAGCAAAAGTATTACAGACTTCTCACTGTAAACCAGACATTAGTGCAGTGTCTTCTATATTACAGGCAGCAAACAAAAATTAATGAAGTGCCTAATGTATACCAAACATTGCTTTAAACCCCTTAAACCAACACTACTACCCCGTTGATATTCTTGGGAAGCCCCTTCATTTGCATATGGAGCTCAGCTGTTTCCACCATGCACCAGCAGACTTGAGTAGCAGCAACAGTCCTAAAATATTTACTATTTGGCCTCTCACAGAATGAGACCTAGAAGAAGGCCCAAACACACAGGAGGTGTTCAATCAATGCCTTCTGAATGATGGAAAAAATAAGTCTGAAGTGTTCTTGATACTAGAAACCCATTTTACAGATGAGGAAGCCAAGGTGCCATTAGCTGGGTTCCCTGGCTACAGTACCTCTACCAGCTCTGACCTGGCTGGACCCACCCACCTCCTCTCCCCACCTGGCTCTGCCTGGATTCCATCACACTCCTTCCCAGCTGTACCTTGACATACTGTACTCTCCTGTCTTGAGATAAGAGGTGAGAGGAGGGTCAAAGTCTCCATTTATTAGTTGATTGGGAGGGTGGGAAGGTTAGCTCCTTGAAACTCTTATCTTGGGGGCTTCCATTCCCATCTCAGCCAGGTTCCTCCCACAAATAGATGAGAGTTGCACTTGAACAAGGAATCTATAACAGGGAAACGAGAAATGTCCAGGGGTGAGGTCAAGCAGATCTTCCTAATACTACCCTATCCCAGTCACTACCCTGTTGGATCATCTCCCCCAGCCTTTTCATGGCCTAACAGAATCCTTTTTATTTATCTCTTTACTCCTTTATCCCAACCCCATAATATAATGTGGTACCTGTGTCTGTCTTGATCTTGATCACTGCTATATTTAGAGCCCCGCTGGGTACACAATAGGTGCCCAATAAATATTGAAGGAAAGAATGAATGAGTTGTTTATTGTTTGCAAACATGGTTTGCTACCCATATCCACCACCAAACTGTGAGCTCCAGGTGGGCAGTCACCACATATGCCTTGGTCACCATGAGGCTCACCATATCCAGTACAGAGCCTTGGAGCCCTCCCATCCTCCAGCAACATTCCTGTGTGCCAGGTGCTTTACTCGATAGTGATGAGTAGACTCAGTCACCTAAGTGTGTGAGTTCCATGTGTCCAGGGAACTCTGTCTATCTTGTTCTCTGTGGAGTCCCCAGGGCTTGAATCAGCACCTGGCATACAATAGGTGCTTGACAAACGTTTGTGAAATCAATGAAGGAACCAGCTCTTCTCTTTCTCTGGAGTAAAAATAATAATAATTGCACTTTCTTCCCTTGTTCCCTTCTCTACTCCTGCTTTTTGCTGTGGTTGGCCTCCACCTCACATAGGACTTAAAGCTCAGGATTGAATCTTGTTTTGGCTGCTGACTCTAGCTGTGACTTAACTTCCCTGGGACTGTTTTCCCATCTGTAAAGTACACATAATATTAGTCTTTGTTTTTGGTTTTCTTCTTTTCTTCTTTTTATTTTATTTATTTATTTATTTTTTGCGAGAGCTGTTGTAAATGGCCCAGGAGACAGTTCTTGTGAATATAGTAGAAGCTTAATGTTTCCTTAAATATGTATTTAAATACTAGGGGACAGTATTAGATGACCTCTAGGATGGCTCACAGTGAGGTCCTCTGCCTAGCATTCATGGCCTTATGTAATTTGCCTCCTGTATAGGATATACGTTGAATTTAGTGTTACACTTCTAACAAATAGGATATGGTAGTTATGACTTCAGAGATTCAGTATGAAATATCTTTGGTGGCCCCGGCCAGTTAGCTCAGTTGGTTAGAGCGTTGTCCAGAACTGACAAGGTTGCAGGTTTGATCCCCAGTCAGGGAAATAAAAATACATACATACATACATACCTTCATATATACTTAAACCTTTAAAAGGACACTGAAACAAGGATTGTATTTAAGGGCAGGGAAACATCAGATGGGAGAAGAGTTGGTGGGTTCACTTATTTCCCTAAGTATTTATTTATTAAATGTCATTTGTGACACCCCCTCTCAGCAGCAGCTCTGCACTGGGCATTGGGGAAAGGAAGTGAGGGGAGCAGCAGGGGTATCTTGTCATTCTCATCCATTCACTAAGTGCCTACTATGAGCCAGGAGCTGGATGAGCACAGGGAAGTTCCCCAGTGAGTAATACAGGGAAACTGAGGCCCACAGAGAGACGGTGAACTGGCCCCAGGGCCCAGTTAAATGCTGACTCTGCCTTCCCCACCCAAAGGCCCAGAGAGACAAAGTTCAGCCACCTGCCACACCTTGATTTCTGGGAGGCCTTACCTCCTAGCTCCCTGGACCTCCTTGCCTTCTCCCAAGGACATTGGCCTCCATGCTTTGAGGAGTTTGATTTTATGAGGGGGTCCACGAGCTAGGGAACAATGCCATCTTTTGGCACAGAGCTGAGAGCAAAGGTGAGTGGGGCCTAGAACTGGAAGCAGGCAGGGCAGAGGGGCACCTAGGTCAAAGTGCCAGCCCTGGAGTCAGGTGGCAGATTGAACAGCACTCAAGTTCAGACCTCATGGCTAAAAACAGAAAGCTCAGGGCCTTCCCCTGTAAAGAAAAAAAGGTGATACCTAGTGGATACAGTATCAGAAAAACTGGAAAGGGAGCTCATACCCTGATCCTGCCTTATGCCCTCAGCACTGTCCCCAACCTGCAATCAGAGAGGATATTCATCTCTTTCCTTTTATTTTTAGTTTCTCAAAGAGGTTATGATCTAAGAAGACTGAGAGGCTCTGAGTCTGTCTGGTCATGGTTTTGTTCTCAGCACCCAGCCCTGGGCTTGAACTAGAGTAGGCACTCATGAAGGTTTATTACACAGCTCCATAAATATCAGATATTACTCTTTCCAAAACACATGCTGATGGCCAAGAAGCACTGAGGAATAAATGAATTAAAAGCACAGTGAGCCTGACCTGTGGTGGCGCAGTGGATAAAGCGTCAACCTGGGAACACTGAGGTCGCCAGTTCAAAACCCTGCACTGGTCTGGTCAAGGCACATATGGGAGTTGATGCTTCCAGCTCCTCCCCCCTTTCTCTCTTTCTCTCTCTCTCTCTCTCACTCTGTGTCTCCTCTCTAAAATGAATAAATAAAAAGCAATTAAAAAAAAAAAAAAAGCACAGTGAGCTCTGGCCAAATAGCCCAGTTTGTTAGAAGCATCATCCTTATTGCAAAGGTTGCCATCTCGTCTCTCTATCTCTCTCTCCCTGCCTCTCTCTAAAAAAAAAAAAAAAAAAAAAATGCAGTGAGATATGGTTAGACCAGAATGACTAACATGAAAAAGTCTGACCATATTAAGTGTTGATGAAAACAGGGCAACTGGAACCCTTATTCCTAGTTGTGTGAATGCAAAATGGTGCAGCCACTTTGGAAAACGGTGTGGCAGGTTTTCAAAAGTTTAAACACCCACCTGCCATTGGATATAGCCATTTCATTCCTAAGTATTTATCAAAAAAAAAAATGTTTGTCCACACAAAGATTTGCACAGATACTCAGGGCAGTCTCAATTTGAACAGCTAGTAGACTATCTGGTTCTCATCCCACACACACTTGCCCCCCCATCCACTGTGTGACTTTCAGGAAGTGGCTGTCCCCTCTCTAAGCCTCTGTTTCTGCATCTGTTAAAATAGGGGTGATGATAAAAATTTCCATGTACCAATAAGCACATGAAAAGATGCTCTGAACATAGTAGACACCCAGTAAATGTTGGTTTGTGTGAATAAAAAAGACAACCAACATTATTAGTCATCAGGAAAATAGAAATCAGAACCACAGTGAGATACCATTAAATATCCACTAGAATGACTAGAATAAAAAAAGACAGACTACAAGCAAGGACATGAAGAAGCACAGGTGTTCAAACAAAAAGCTTGCACATGAATGTTCCCAGCAACATTATTCATAACAGCCAAAATGTAGGAACAACGCAAGTGTCCATTGATGGATTAGTAAATAAATACAATGTGTGCATCCTCAATGAACCCAGCACCTGACCAGGAGGTGATGCAGTGGATAGAGCATCGGACTGGGATGCAGAAGACCCAGGTTTGAGACCCCGAGCTCGCCAGCTTGAGCGCGGGCCCATCTGGCTTGAGCAAAAGCTCGCCAACTTGGACCCAAGGTTGCTGGCTCTAGCAAGGGGTTGCTCGGTCTGCTGAAGGCCGGTGCTCAGGGCACATGTGAGAAAGCAATCAATGAACAACTAAGGTGTTGCAATGGCAATGAAAAACTAATGATTGATGCTTCTCACCTCTCTCCGTTCCTGTCTATCCCTCTCTCTGACTCTGTAAAAAAACAAAAACAAAAAAACCCAGAATTCACTGGAATATTAGACAGCCATGAAAAGTAGGGAAACACTGACACATATTCATTGTGGATGAACGTTGATCATGTGATGCTCAGTGAGAGAAGCCAGATACAAAATTCTACACAATGTATGGTTCCAGTTATGCAAAATGTCCAGAACAGGTAAATCCACAGAGACAGAAAGTGGGTTAGTGGTTCCCAGGGACTTGGGGAGGAGATAGTAAGTGGCTGCTAACAGGGGCAAGGTTTCTTTTTGGGGTGATAGAATATGCTGGAATTACTGGCAATGTATATACCTCAGAAAATAAGCAAATGATAAAAAGAAAAATCCCATATAGGCCTGGCATACACAAGGCACTCAATAAATGCTCAGGATTATCATTATAATGAGCTGAATGGACATAATAGAACCAGTTTTTTATTCAACAAACATTTATTGAGTACCTTCTGTGTGTCAGACACGGTTCTAGGCACTGGGGACACAGCAATGAGAAATTAGTAAAAATTTCCTGCATTCATGGAGCTAGCATTCTAAGAGGGGGCAGACAGATAATAAATAAATATAAGTAATTAAAATATATAGGGCATTAGATATACCCTATAAGCCAGAGGTCCCCAAACTACGGCCCGCGGGCCAAATTGCGGCCACCTGAGGCCATTTATCCGGCCCCACCACACTTCCAGAAGGGGCACCTCTTTCATTGATGGTCAGTGTATGGAGTACTGTATGTGGCGGCCCTCCAACAGTCTGAGGGACAGTGAACTGGCCCCCTGTGTAAAAAGTTTGGGGACCCCTGCTATAAGCTAAAGAGAAGAAAATAGAGTAGGAGGCTTGGAAAGGGGGCAGTATTTTAGAAACAGGGATTAGGAAGGGACTCCATGAGGAAGTAAGTGAGGCATCTGTATATCTACAAGAAGAATAATCCAGGCAGAGTCCATAGCTCACGCAAAGGTCCTGGGACAGGACAGGGCCTGGTATATTGAAGGGACATGTAAGGCTGGAGTAGAGTGAATGAAGGGAAGAGAGAGAGGAGGTGAGGGCAGGAGAGGACAGGGGTGGGGCAAGTGGTGCAGGGCCTTGTAGGGAGTAGGGAGGTCTGGGACTTTTACCCTGAGGGAGATAGGAGCCCTGTAGGGCAGTGGACAGAGCAAGAAGCTGCGAATCAGGTGCTCGCTGGCACCCTCTGATGGCCGCCTCTGGGAGGACAAGCTGTTTTTTGGTGGGGTGAGGGTGGGAGCTGGAGGACTAGGGCGGAGGGGATTGTGCTGGTCCAGATAGTAGATGATGGAGGCTGGACGAGGGTGGAGGGAGTGGGAATGGTGAGAAGTGGGCTGTCAGTAATAGATCCGACTATGGGGCTAATTTCTGGGTTCAAATCCAGACTACATGACGTTGAGCTGTAACCTTGAGGCAGTGATTCAATGTGTCTTCATTTCCTCTTTTGTAAAACAGAGCGATTGTGTAACAGTTTCCTCCCTCAGAAGGTTTAACTTATGCAAAATGCTAAAAACAAGGCATAGTGCACAGTAAACAGTCCATGGGTGTTGTTTTTTGTTATAATAATAACACTTGGGGAACAAAATTTTTGTTGCATCCACAAAAACACTTGTTCTGACCTAATTCGAGTGTGCTGATCTCAAATCTGACATTAGTTTTTCTCTATAAGCAAAGTTATTTTTGCAAGTCAAGATTTTAGGTTTTCATCTTAATGTACAATTTTCAACATTTAGTTTAACATAATGAAGTAGAATGTCTTCTTGGGCATCATCTTTGTGAAAATATAATAATTCATATAGTGCAGTAAATACACTAATACACAAAATATATGATTGCATCAGAATTTGTCTACAATTTTGAAATAGAACATATTAAAACACTTATTTTAATCATAAAATTTGCGCAAAACTTATTTAAATTCTATTCAGGCAAAAATTTGTGTTTGTAGCTCTTTTGTTTTTATACTTGTTGAGGACAATCTCGTTTGAGGCTCCAGCAGTAGTCTGCTCATACTAACAGCTCCAAGATTTTCGGGAAACTTATCAAGGTGACTGTTCAGGAAGTGAATCTTAACGCTCATGTTACATCCAATGTCACAGAAAGCCAACAGCATCCTTTGAACCAGAAGTTCCTAGTTTTCTGCTTTTTTGTTGCCAAGGAAGTTCTTTGTAACTGCCACAAAAGACTGCCATGCTGCTTTCTCTTCCTTATTCATCTTCCTGGCAAATTCTTCGTCACGTATGAGGGTTCGAATTTGAGGTCCATCGAATACACCTGCTTTTAGCTTTTCAAAACACAAGGCATGAAAAGCAGAAATAATATGTTGAAAGCATTCACTTTCTCTATTCAAAGCCTGAACAAACTGCTTCATAAAGCCAAGTTTGATGTGAAGCGGGGGAAAAATGATCCTGTCTCAATTAACTACCGGTTCATTCACAATAATTTTCATCCCTACTTCCAGAGCTTCAAGTTTTGGCCACTCCTTCTGTGTCCAGTGTTTCTCCCGAGCTCGGCTGTCCCACAAACACAGAAAGCAAGGATACTTCGTGAAACCTCTCTGTTGTCCTAAAAGGAAATTTACCATTTTAAGATCCACACAAATGACCCAGTTATGCTCCTCATACTTCAGTAAGTCAAGGACAATTTTTATGTCATTATAATCTTCTTGCACATGAGTTGAATAACCAATTGGAACCGCAGCATAAACATTACTGTTGTATAGGAGAACACATTTCAGATTCTGTTTAGAGCTGTCAAGAAATAGCCATCATTCTGTTGGACTGTAAGTGATAACAATTCTAGCTGGCTGAGAAGACTACTGATATCATGACAGTAAACAAAGTGTTTGTCTTCGGAAAAAAAAGTCCACAAAAACTTGTTCACACTTCCTGAAATGGGATGCTTTAGCTGACCGGTGAAGTACATTCTTTTCTTGAAGCCAGGAGGCTAATAACTCAGCTGCTTTCTTTGATTCTGGTTGGCTAAACTGCTGAGGGGTTAATGACTGCTTGGCATCAGAAGAAGACCCTTCAGATTCTACAACCATTTCCTCATGCATCTTATCAAAATACATGTGATCACCAAGTTCACTTTCTTCGTCCTTAGAAGAAATAAAACTATTGAAAACTGGAACGGGGAGTGTCTCAGAGTGTGGGATAGATAGGTCATATTGCTGAAGGAATATTAGGATATGCGATCATATGCCGTTTTTTTCTTGCCAATGCCCTTTGTATGGATCAGACAGAAATAATAGTCACTGCTGTGGTCCTTGGGTTCACGCCAAACCATGGGAATACCAAAAAGGTATTTCTTTGCATTTTGGGGTTTTTTTGGTCCAGTCACGAAGCATTTCCTCACAATTATGACACACAATAAGAGGAGCCCAATTCTTGTCTTGATCGCCAAGGGGAACTTAAAAATAGGCAATATATGCACATGTCACAAATGATGAAATATTGCGCCTTTGACGTTGAAGTGTATAAGAGCCACATATATAACAGAAGGTGTCAGGACTATTCTTACATTTACGCCTACTCAAAGAAGCCATGATTCAATCTTAAAACAAAATAATAGGGTGTTTTTATCAGATAAGAATTTTTTACATTTAAAAACAACTACAATTATGTAAAAGTGATGTTTGTAAAACATTAATTGCCTTGTGGTTATGTTCAATCCAAGAGTCGTTGCCCTTTAACTCCAATTTAAAAACCAATGCATGCCGTTAACTGTAACAAAAATAAATGAAAATTGCATAAAAAATAGAGCATACACCAAAAAACGGATTTCAGATTTGGAATCAGTGATGCAGAAATATATAGAAACAGTTCTAAAACCTTATGCAACGGAAAATTAAAAGCAATTTGTTCCCCAGTGTAATGATTATTATCACTTATTATTCCAGTGAGGCAGCTGTCCGTGGTGATTCTCACCTGAGCATGATTATGCTCTACAAAAGGACAGTCAGTAATGTTGGTGACATTTCTGGTTGTCACTACTGGGGGTACTCCTGGAATCGCGTGGGTGGGGGGCAGGTATGCTGCTTAAACATCCCACAGTGCTTAAAATGTCCCCCACAGAGAGAAACCCGGCCCCGATGTTCAAGTGCAGAGGAGAGCCCCTGGACTAGACTGTCTGGGCACTGCGCATTGTCCAGCACAGTGCCTAGACTATGGTGGGTGCTTCCCAAGGACGTGCAAACTGAGGGATGCGGTACCCTTTCCGCAGCTTGTGCCCAAATCTCTTAATACTGGGACATGCTGCCTTCGTGTGGACAGTCGTGGAACTGCGCCCGTGGACTGGGGAAAATCGCAAGGGTCTCCACGCGGAGGTGCCCCCAACACCTTCTACCAAGCTGCCACTATTCTAGCTTGAGGCTGTCGACATGACAGCGGCTTGTGGCCGCTGAGCTCTTGAATGTGTGTGCCAGGGCAACTAAGGAACTCTTTTTTTTTCATTTCCATTTATTTACATTTAAATGCAAATAGCCATGTGTTCCCCTCAGTGACCAGGCTGGACAGCCCAGTTTGCAGAGAAAGCAACCACTCATCTTTGGGCAGCAGGGTTTGGGGTGTGTGTGTGTGTGTGTGTGTCTGGGTTGGTGGCCTGCTTGTTTTTATTACCGTTTTTTAAAATTAATATATATTGCCCTGGCTGGATAGCTCAGTTGGTAAGAGCATCATCCCAAAGCACAGAGGTTGCCAGTTCAATCCCCAGTCAGGGTACATACAGGAACAGTTGAATGTTCCTCTCTCTCTCTTTCTTCCTCTCCCTTCTTCTCACACTAAAATAAATTTAAAAAAATTAATATATATATATATCAAGTGCTTACTGACTTCAGACCCTGTTCTGAGTTCTTTACTCCCATCCATTCAAGTCTTTTGACTAAAGCATTTTACACAAGTAGGTATCAACATTACACCCATTTTATAGGAGAAGAAACTGAGGATCAGAGAGGACAGCTGCCCAAGTATTCTTTCTCTGTACTAAACCCCAGCTAAGGAACCATCATGCCTGATTTTTTTCCACCCTCACAACTTTCTGGAACTGTTAGGACTCCTGTTTTGCAGATGAAGAAACTGAAGCCCAGACAGAGAATGCACCTTGGTCATTGTAACTCAGCAAGTAGAATGCCAGAGTAAGAATTTTTTCTTTTTTTAGAGAGAGAGAGAGACAGGAACATTGAGATGCTCCTGTATATGACCTGACCAGGGAATCAAATCGGCAAGCTCTGTGCTCCAGGACTATGCTCCCATCAACCAAGCTATCTGGCCCGGGCTTTTTTTTCTTTCTTTCTAATTTTTAGAGAGAGAGAAAAGGGAGAGAGAGGAGAGGGAGAACGGAAGCATTTGTTGTTCCACTCAGTTGTGCATTCATTGGTTGCTTCCCATGTGTGCCCTGACTGGGGAGCAAACCTGCAACTTTGTTGTTTCAGGACAATGCTCTTAACCGACTGAGCTAACCAGCTAGGGCCCAAAGCAGTGGTTCTTAACCTGGGTTCTATCAAACCCTAGGGGTTCGATGAGTCGGTCTCAGGGGTTCGGAGAAGCCTCTGCCGCGGAGGCCAGAATAAAGTAATACCGTAATTTGTTGTGAGTTCATGCACTTTGTTGGTTTTGTTCTTTGAGCAAGGTGATGATCATGCACGGCTCATTTTGTGCACCAGTAAAAATACATATACCTATGTCTTGAATTTGGCAAAAAAGATCATATTTTATTTATCACTAAAGAAGGGTTCGGTGAATGCGCATATGAAACTGGTGGGTTCGATACCTCAAAAAAGGTTAAGAACCACTGGCCCAGAGTAAGAATTTGAACCCACATCTCTCTATTAATCATGAACCTAAACTGCCTCCCTGGAGTGGTTTGCAGGGATTCTGGGGAAGGCTGGGAAACTACATTCAGATCTGAAAACTAGCCAGACTTGAGTAAAATCTCATGTCTGTCAATTCCTGGCTCCTGGCTGTGTGATTTTAGGGGAGTATCTTGCCCTCTCTGGGCCCTTGGGTCTCCTTGGCTATATCAACTTCTTCCTGGGGCTATTTTGGGGATTAAATTACATAATTTCTTGTCCTAGTCTGTTCAGGCTGCTCAGATTCCATCTAAGTGCCATAGACTGGGTGGCTTAAGCAACATAAGTTTATTTTTTCACAGTCCTAGAGACTGGAAGTCTATAGAAGACCAAGGTGCCAGCAGGGTCAGTGCCTGGTGAGGGCCCTCTTCCTGGCCTGCAGATGTTTGGCTTCTTGCTGTGCCCTCAAATAGTGAGAGAGAGCTCTGGTTTCTTTTTTTATAACTAGTTTTTAATGGAGACAGAATGTCAGTTTGGGAACACAAGAAAGTTCTGGAGACAGGTGGTGGGAATGGTCACACAACAGTGTGAATATACTTAATGCCAAAGAGCTGTACACTTAGAAATGTCTGAGATGGTAAATGGTGTTTATCTACTAATCCATTGACGGACACTTGTTTCCACTTTTGGCCATTAATGCCACCTAGCTCAGGCCCAGAGACATATGGACACGTGTACAGAACCACACAGTGCCCCAGCTGCAAAGCTGCTGCCAGCACTTTGCCCTTAGGTGTCTCAGGAGAGGCAGGGGACCCTCTGGAGGATAGGCCAGGTGGGCAGCCAAGCCTTCCTGTTCCCTATAGTCCCCAAATGGCCCCGGGTGCCCCCAGAGACACATCTAATGAAGATGGCCTCCTAATCACCATGCCTAATTATTGCACAGCCCAGGGAAATGCTGGTAACACCTTTTAAAGGTCTTTAAATGCCACAACAGCAGCTCCTGGCCCTGCCAATGCCAGGTTCCTGAGGGCACAACCAGAAACTCCCGGGAGAAGAAACACCAAAACAAAGCACATTCATTGTCAAGCATGGCTGTGGGTGGTGACAAGGCTCAAAGACTTGGGTGACCAATCCCTTCTAGGCTGGGGAGCCTCCAGCCAGGCTACCCTCTCTCTGAGCCTCTATTGAGCTCATTTGCAAAATAGGTTACTAGTAAATTAATGAATACATGAAGAAGACTTAGAACAGCTCCCAGCACATAGGAGGCCCCTGCCATCAGCATCATTATTATTGCTGTTTGTTCCTTTATCTTTCCTGGACTTTGCAAGTTGTAGACAGAACATGCAAGGACTGTGGCAACAAGGGAGCTGCTCTCCCCACTGCAGGGCTGGACTCAGGAGAGATGAGTGAGGTGTTTACCTGGGGTTCAAGGTTTAAGGGGGCTAATTACTAGTGCTGTGGAGAAGCTAGAACCCTCAGGCATTGCTGGTGGGAATGAAAAATGGGCAGCCACTGTAGAAAACATCTTGCATTTCCTCAAATGGTGAAACATAAAGTTTCCATCTGACCCAGCAATTCCATTCCTAGGTAACGACCCAAGAGAAATAAAAACCTATATTCATATGAAAACTTGTACATAAATATTAATAGCAGCTTTTTCATAATAGGCAAAAGATGGATACAACCCAAATATCTGTCAGCTTATGAATTGATAAAATGTGATACATATATATAACAATAAATATATATATAATGGAATATTACACAGACATTTAAAAGAGTGATGCACTGACACTTGCTACAAACGTGGATGAATCTTGAACATATGACACTCAGTGTGAGAGGCCAGACACAAAAGGCCGCACAGTGTGTGATTCCATCTATGTGAAATGTCCAGAACAGGCACATTCAGACAGAAAGCAGATTCGTGGATGCCAGGGGCTGGGGAAAGAAATGAAGAGTGATTGTTATGATTGTTAATGGGACAGGATTTCTTTTTGGAGTGCTGAATGGATGAAATAAGCCAGTCACAAAGGGAAAAGTACTGTGATTGAACTCATAGGACGCCTCTAGAGGAATCAGATGCATAGAGACAGAAAGTACTGTAGATGGTGGGTGCCAGAAGCTGGAGGAAGAGGTTAGAACTAGTTTTTAATGGAGACAGAATGTCAGTTTGGGAAGACAAGAAAGTTCTGGAGACAGGTGATTGGAATGGTCACACAACAGTGTGAATGTACTTAATGCCAAAGAGCTGTACACTTAGAAATGGCTGAGATGGTAAATGGTGTTTATCTACTAATTCATTGACGGACACTTGTTTCCACTTTTGGCTGTTGTGAATCATGCTGCTACCAACATTAGCATACAAATATCTGTTTGAGTTCCTGCTTTTTTTTTTTTATCAAAAGAGAGAGAGAGAGAAAGGGAGAAGGAAAGAGAGACATGAGAAGAATCAACTTGTAGTTGTGTCACTTTAGTTGTTCATCGATTGCTTCTCAGATATGCCTTGACTGAGGTCTCTAGCCAAGCCAGTGACCCCTTGCTCAAGCGAGCGACCATGGGATCATGTTGATGATCCCATGCTCAAGCCGGCGACCTCATGGTTTCAAACCTGGGACCTCAGAGTCCCAGGCTGATACTCTGTTCACTGCACCACCATAGGTCAGGCTTGAGCTTCTGCTTTTAATTCTTTGTGATATAAACCTAGGTGTGGAATTTCTGGGTCACACTGTAATTCTATGTTCAACTTTTTGAAGACCCGCCATTCTGCTTCCCATAGTGGCTGCTGCATTTTCCATTCCCACCAGCTGTGCCCAAGGACTTCAATTTCTCCACAAAAAATAGTATTTTCCATTTCTGATAATACCATGCATATGAAGTGGCATCTCATTGTGGCTTTTATTTGCACCTCCCTAATAATTAGTGATGTTGAGTGTCTTTTCACATGCTTCTTGGACATATGTATATCTTTTTATGGAGAACAGTTCGAGTATTTTGCCCATTCTTGAATTGGGTGGTTTGTGTGGCTGTTGTTGAGATGTAGGAGTTCTTTATATGTTCCAGATAACAGACCCTGCTCAGATACAGGATTTGCAACTATTTTCTCCCATTCTGATTTGTCACTCCATTCTCCTAATGGTGTCCTTCGATGCACACATTCTTAATTTTGATGAAGCCCAATGTATCTACTTTTCCCTTCCTTGACATTTATGTGGGCATTTCAGAGGGTTCTCAAACTTGGCTTGTCCAAGATGGAACTAATGAGTAGCCCCTGACACCATCTCCCAGGCCAGCTCCCTCTCCCAGTGGCTCTGCCCTGAGTCCTTGCCACCCCTCTGTCTTCCCAGCCCTATCAGTGCTGACCACCACCCCACTGAATCCTACGTGTGTCCAACCTCTTCCCTCCCCACCTGGTCCCCACCTTCATCCAGCCTCCACCCCATCTCCACCTTTGCCACTTCCTCTCTGCTCTCTGAGGTTTTTCCTACCACGGCTGATGTATATCCACTGGGCACAGTGCCCAGGACCCATGGCACCTTTAGGAGTCTGTAACATGTTTTAATTTTCTTTAAAGTCAGAAGAAAACAATGGATATCATAATCACAACTATATCATCATACACCCAATCTAAATGATATCTGGCTGTATACCAACACCATGGTAAAATATCTTTTTATTTTTGGAAGAAGGGACCCATGAAAGTCATAATGCCACCCTGCTTCCCGCTCTCCTGGAGGCAGCCAGAGGGAAGTTTCAAAAGTCAAATCAGATCATGTTGCCTTCTTTTGATACTCACAAACCTTCTGTGACTCCCCAGCACCTTCTGAATGAATGTGGAGTCCAAGGTCCTGGTGGTCTGCCCTCCTGCACTCCCCATCTCCCCTCTTCTCTCCCCCTTGCTCCTCCCCTCCAGCCTCCTCCGTGCTCCCCAGTCTCAGCAGCTTTGTCCCCTCCTCTGGGCATTTGCACACACAGTCTTTTCCAACCGAATCAGTTGTCACCTAGGTAACCCCTAATTATTCATTTTAGGGGAAGCTCCCAGGACAAACCTCCAGGCCTCAGCCAAGGTCAGGTTCATTGTCATAAACTCTCCTGGAAAGGGACTCTCCACCCTCTTCTCCCAATTTGTCATTTGGCTCTTATTACAGCATCAAGGCCTCTCCCTCTTTGTAATGGTGACAGTGGGGTTGGGTCTCTCTCTGTGCGGGACTGTCCTGGGCACTGTGGGTTGTCGAGCAGCATCCTTGGCCCCCACCCACTGGATGCCAGGAGCACTGCCTCAGAGTGACAAACACAGATGTCCCCAGATCTTGTGCAATGTCTTCTGGGGGCAGAGTCACCTCTGGTTGGGAACCACATTAGGGTGGCAATCAGATAAATGCCTGCCTCCCTAGCTATGCTTGCACCAAGTGGACTGGGAAACTTTCCTTCTTGCTCCTTCCAGAGGCTTCAAGGCACATGCTCGGGGCAGAACAGACAGCACTAGTCAGTCATGTCCCAGGAACAGGGCTGCCTCCAGCTGAAGGAGCAGGTCTCGGAGCTGTGCCAGGGACAGAGATGGATTAAGATTGGTTGAGGCCCCAGGCGCAGAAGAAAATATTGGGCCCCTTTAAAAAAAAGAGAGACAGGGAAAATAAAAATACATGTTAACCATATTTTTACTTATTTTATTTTATTTTTATTATTTTTTACAGAGACAGAGTCAGAGAGAGGGATAGGTAGGGACAGACAGACCAGAACGAAGAGAGATGAGAAGCATCAATCATCAGTTTTTTGTTGCTGTTGCAACTCTTAGTTGTTCATTGATTGCTTTCTCATATGTGCCTTGACCACGGGCCTTCAGCAGACCTTGCTGGACCACGAGTAACCCCTTGCTGGAACCAGTGACCTTGGGTCCAAGCTGGTGAGCTTTTGCTCGAACCAGATGAGCTCGCGCTCAAGCTGGTAACCTCGGGGTCTCGAACCTGGGTCCTTCCACATCCCAGTCTGATGCTCTATCCACTGTGCCACCACCTGGTCAGGCCATATTAACCATATTTTTAAATAAATAAAAAAATATTATGTATTATCAATGTTAAAATTACACATATGAAACCAAACTTGGTATCATTAGAAAGAAGTATAAAGTTGGGGTTTTGGAGTTTTGTGGGGCCCTTCAGAAGTCAGGGCCCAGGGCACATGCCATGTGCACCGGCCGTTAAATCTGCCTCTGGCCAGGGACTGAATTATGTCCACCCAAAGCTCTGTGTTGAAGCCCAATATGACTGTGTCTGGAGATGGGGCTTTTAGGAGGTAAGGTTCAATGAGGTCATAACGGTGGAGCCCTGATCTGATGGCACTAGTGTCTTTATAAAAAGAGGAAGCTAGAGATCTCTCCACAGCACTCTTCAAAAAAAAGGCCACAGGAGGACAGCAGGAAGGCAGCCGTCTGCAAGCCAGGAAAAGAGTTCTCACCAGAAACAGAATCAGCTGGCACCTTGATCTTGAACTTCCCAGCCTCCAGAACTGTGGGAAATAAATGTTTATTGTTTAGAAGCCTCCAGGTCTGTGGTGTTTGGTTACAGCAGCCTGGGCTGACTCAGCTGCATTCTGCTTTTGACTGGGCAGCCCAATCCTGACAAAGATAATTTTCATATTGACCAAGATTCATTGAGCACCTACCATGTGACAAGTGCTGTGCGGGGAATGAAAAAGACTAAATCCTTGCCTTGAAGAAGTGATATACAAGTTGCAACAATAAACACATGAGTAGAAATATAAAGACAGAGATATTACTATAAAGGAAAACATAGATGGGCGAATGAATGGGTGTTGGGAAATTTTAGGGATGTTCAGAACAGCCTGTCTGAGGCAGTGATAGCTAAGTTGAGACCTAGAAGAAGCAAGGTGAAATCTAAAGGAAGATCTTGCAAGGCAATGAGCACAGCCCATGCAAAGGCCCTGAGGCAGGGTAAGGCCTGGCATGTTGGAGGAACAGAGGAGAGGCCTGTTTGGCTGGAGGAGAGTGAGTAAGGGGGAAAGAATGAGGAAGTGAGGACAACAAGGGGATGGCGGAAGGTTGTACAGGGTTATGTGGGCGAAGGGGAGGACCAGGGCTTTCACCACAAGGGTAATGGGAGCCCTGGAGGGCTGTGGGCAGAGGAGGGATGGGATCTGAGTCAAGTTTTAAAAGCCTGTCAGCTCTGTAAGGGAGGGACTTTGGTCCTTCTTGGTCACTGCTGTTAGCTTCCACTTAGAATCATGCTTTGCACACAGTAGGTGCAATAAATATTTACTGAAGGAATGAATGAATAATAGCTCCACTGGGGGTAGGGGTGGAGGGTAAAAATCACATGACCCCAGGTCACCCAGCCAGGTTACTGCAGGCCAGAGGCTGAACCCAGAGCTGGACAGCTGAGGTCCCAGCTCCACCAGACCTATCAGAGGGAGTCCCTGTGCCCAATTGGTGGCCACCTGTTTCTTCCCCTGCCTGTGATTAATGGCCACGCAGCCCCATCCATCACTTGCCAGCCAGTGCCTGGCTCTGCCCGGGAGGCCATGGGGCCCAGCACTCATTTGTAAGCAGGCGGCCAGACTGGTCTCAGATGGTTGGTGACATGAGACAGATCCCTGCTCCAATTTGGCCCCAGATGTGGCCCTAAGAACCCCAGGGAGAGGGAAGGCCAGGATGTGGACCCAAGGGGTTGGGGATGAGTGGGGGCTTGGGGGTGTGGAATGGCAGCCACCTAGACAGTAAGATCTTCGAAAACCCCAGTTCTACCCCAATTAATTAACTAGAACTGTTTCCTTCTTGGCTGCAGCATTCCATCCTGCCTCGCCTCTCCCCTCACTGCCAAGTTTGGTTCTTTCCACCCCCTCAGAAGAGCTCCATGGCTCGGTGGGCCCAGCCAGCCTACCCCTCTCCTGAACCTCGGTTTAGCATCCCCCTGATCTACTGGCCTCTCTCCTTGCTTTCTCCCATCCCCACTACCAGCAAAACCTTCTATCCTTTGGCGACAGGTCTCTCTGTCACTCTAAGTCAGGGCTTCTCAGCTGGGGACAGTTTTGCTCCCACCCCCATCCCAATCAACAATGTCTGCACGTTTCTGCTTCTCAACACTGGACAGGAAGCCTGACCTGTGGTGGCACAGTGGATAAAGTGTTGACCTGGGAGGCTGAGGTCGTTGCTTCGAAACCCTGGGCTTCCCTGGTCAAGGCACATATGAGAGTTGATGCTTCCTGCTCCTCCTCCTTTCTCTCTCTCTCTCTCTCTCTCCTCTCTAAAGTGAGTAAAGTCCTAAAAACTAATAATAACACTAATAAAAAAGACTGGACAAGGAGGACAGGGAGGTGCTCCTGGCAAAGAGTGGACAGGCCAGGGATGCTGTACAACACCCTACTGTGCCAAGGAGAGTCCCTCACAGAGAACAGTCTGGGCCAGAATGTCAGGAGTGAAGACAGAAATCCTGCTCCAAAACTTCCCACAGCCCTCAGTGCCCTCCAGGTCAAATCCCATCTCCTCAGTCCAGGAGGCAGGTCCTGCATTGTTCTGGCCCCTGGGCCTCTCCCGCCTTTATCCCACCATTCCCTGCCTCATGAAATTATGGAAGGGCAATAATGCAGAGTTGAGTTTAAGTGCCTGGGTTCACATCCTGGCTCTGCCACTTACTGACTGTGCAATTTTGGCCCAGTCACTTAACCTATTGGTGCCTTAGTTTCCCCTTCTTTCAAATGTCATAGTGGCAGTACAGGCAGTCCCCAGGTTGCGAACAAGATAGGTTCTATAGGTTTGGAAATGTATAAGTATTTATAAGCACAGAAACATAAAAACAAATACTATGTTAAGACAAACATCCAAGTTGCATTTAATAGATAAATGTACCTGTTCCAGCTTACATACAGATTCAACTTAAGAACAAACCTTATAGAACCTATCTCATTTGTAACCCGGGGACTGCCCATACCTAGGGTTAAAATACAGAGCCTTGTGTGTAGTAAAACATACAGGTAGGCTATTTTATTATTATTCATTATTTGAGTCACATTTTTGGACTTTACTATGTGCCAAAATTTCCTTTTTTCCTGCAAATTACTTTTTCATAAGTGCGCTCCTTCAAAAAGGCAAAGCCCTGAGGCCCTCCCTGTGGCCCAGTCCTGACCCCACTGTGCTGGGAGTGTCTGTGATCAGCTCTGGAGTCTGTTAAAATAAAAGTGTTTGGTCACCCGAGTGCCTTAATGTTGGGAGGTGCCTGCCGAGGTGAGGGTCAGATGAAGGTGGCCTCCGGAGAGAATGGTTGTCTGGTCCCCATGGTGTGTGGGAGGTATGTACTGGGGCACAGCCAGCTTCACAAACAGGCAGCTCATGCACTTAAACAAGATCCTGTCCTCTCCAAGGAGGGACCCTGCCCTTGCTCTAACACTCTTATTGTCAATAATCATTTTTTTTTCACTGAGACAGAGAGAGAGAGTCAGAGAGAGGGATAGATAGGGACAGACAGACAGGAACGGAGAGAGATGAGAAGCATCAATCATCAGTTTCTTTTGCCATTGCGACATCTTAGTAGTTCATTGATTGCTTTCTCATATGTGTCTTGACCGCGGGCCTTCAGCAGACCGAGCAACCCCTTGCTGGAGCCAGCGACCTTGGGTCCAAACTGGTGAGCCTTCACTCAAACCACATGAGCCCGTGCTCAAGCTGGCAACCTCGGGGTCTCGAACCTGGGTCCTTCCGCATCCCAGTCCGACACTACCCACTGTGCTACTGCCTGGTCAGGCCCTAATCATTTTTGATCAAGAGGTCATACATTTTCATTTTGCCCTGGGATCCAAAAATTCTGTAGCCCATCCTAACTGGGGACCCTCATATGATGTGGAGTCTGTATTCCAGAACCGACGGAAACATTGAAGAACTTTCCAAAAGTTTGCTTCTTTTCTCTGACAGCATCAGGACTGGCTGCCCTACATTTTCGCAGCTTGTCTCTGGCCTCATCAAATACTGTCTTTATTTAATAGGTTGGCATTTTGCTCAACATACATTTTTTTTTTCTTACAGGGACAGAGAGAGAGTCAGAGAGAGAGAAAGATAGGGATAGACAGACAGGAGCGGAGAGAGGTGAGAAGCATCAATCATTAGTTTTTCATTGCCGTCGCAACACCTTGGTTGTTCATTGATTGCTTTCTCACATGTGCCTTGACCGTGGGCCTTCAGCAGACCGAGCAACCCCTTGCTGGAGCCAGCGACCTTGGGTCCAAGCTGAGGAGCTTTTGCTCAAGCCAGATGGGCCCACGCTCAAGCTGGTGAGCTCAGGTTCTCGAACCTGGGTCTTTCGCATCCCAGCCTGACGCTCTACCCACTGCGCCACCTCCTGGACAGGCTCAACATGCATTTTTATTTCTTTATTCTTATTAAATTTATTTGGTTAACATTGGTTAACAACAGTATATAAATTTCAGATATACAATTTTATAATCTGACACTTGTATACTACATTGTGTGCTAACCAACCAAAGTCTAGTTTCCTTTCATCACCATGATTTTCTTTTTGGCATAAATTTTTAAAATATTTTATTTAGCCTGACCTGTGGTGGCGCAGTGGATGAAGCGTCGACCTGGGAACACTGAGGTCGCCAGTTCAAAACCTTGCACTGGTCTGATCAAGGCACATATGGGAGTTGATGCTTCCAGCTCCTCCCCCCTTTCTCTCTCTCTCTCTCACTCTCTCTCTCACTCTGTGTCTTCTCTCTAAAATGAATAAAATAAAAATAACTAAATAAAAAATATATTTTTTATTTATTCACTTTAGAGAGAGGGGAGAGAAAGTGTGTGTGGGGGAGCAGGAAGCATCAATTCATAGTTGCTTCTGTTATGTGCCTTGACTGGGAAAGCCCGGGGTTTCAAACCAGTAACCTCAGCATTCCAGATCAATGCTTTATCCACTGCATCAGCACAGGTCAGGCAATTTTAATTTTTTAAAAAAAAATGCATTAAAGTATTATTATCTTGAATGTTTGTATTTATGGTGGGGGGAAGGGTATTTTAAATTTTGCTTATTCATTTCACCCTTATCCTAGCACCTTATCCGCCCAGGAAAAGTGAAGGGGTCTTAACTTTCCATTTTACAGATGGGAAAACCCCAGCCTCATCTGTAGAGAGCAAGCTACATAGTTGCTGGTGATGATATGAGAATTAAGACTGTGTATTTAACACTTGCTGGGGTTGTAACATGCATTGATTCAACAGTTTCTCTGAGGCCTGATCTCCACATGGCAGGGAGAGGCATTCTATCAAAATCCAAGTCAGGTCCCATCCCTCCTCTGCCCACATCCCTCCATGACTCCTATCTCCCTCAGAGTAAAATCTCAAGTCCTTCCTGCAGCCCACAAGGCCCTGCACCATCTATCCATCACCAGCCACAGAATTTGCGGGGCCCAATGCAAAATGAAACTTCTAGGCCCCTTGTTCAAAAATAATTAGGAATCTCCAGACTTCAACAGCAGATTATGAACCCAAGCACAGACCCTTCTGGGAGCAGGACCCTTGTTCCATGCTGGAAGCTGCTAGCCTTGCATCCCTGACCTCATTTCCTCCAAAGGCTCCCCAGCACCAAAAGTAGAGCTGCCTCTGGGCCTTTGCACTTGTTGTTACTACCTCCTTAAATAAGACACCATGCCCCATACTCCTATTGGCTCACTCTATTGCCTTCAGGTCCTTTTTGCAGGTAAGGAGGCCCTCTTTGACTTCCCCGTTTAAAACTGCACCTTCCTGCACATCCCTCCACACACCCCTACACGTTTATGTCCCCCATAGCGGCTACCATCACCTGACCTGCCAGACTGTTTGTCTCTTCTCTGTTTCAAGTCATCTCCAGCAGGGTTGTGACTTTGTACTACCTCACCCCCAATCCCATGTTCTGGGGTGTACAGCCTGGCACACAGTAGGTCCTAAACACATGTTGTTGCAGGTATGATCCCTAACTTTCTACAGATGAGGAAAATGAGGCTCAGAGAGAACAGCCAGGGAGCCAAGGTTAGGGAACATGTCTCTGGCACGAGGCCAGGTCTCCCTGAGAGCACCTGTGGTTTTAGATGGGGGCCACAGAGTCCCTTTTTTGATATGTAAACCGAGGCCCAGTTGCCTGCCAGGGCCACCTAGCCCGGAGGGGCGGCGGCCAGGGGCTGGGGCAGGGGGCCGAGGCCGAGGCCGAGACCGGCCCAAGGTCACCGCGCCGGCTGCCCGTGGGCAGCGGGCTGGGTGGGGACCCGCAGGCCTCCCCGGGCGCGCGCCCCCCCCCTCGGCGGCGCGCACAGGGCCCGGGCGGCAGCAGCAGGTGGAGTCGGAGCCTCCGCGCAGCCGAGGCCGCGGCCACTGCCGACGTCGCCGCCATTAGACAATAGGAGCGGCGGCCCGGCGTGCGAGGAGGCGGGCGGCGGGAGGGGCGCCGGGCGCGCAGGAAGCGGGGCCCGGGGCGCGCCGAGGCCGGGCTCACGGAGAGAGGGCGCAGGAAGCGGTCGAGGCCGGGCGCGGGAGGCGGCGGCGGCGGCCCCGAGAGCTGCCGATCAGCGTCGGGACAAAGGCGCGGCCGCCCGGCGCCCCGAGGCGCCGGAGCCGGGGCGCACAGCCGGGGCGCAGCCCGCGCCCCCCGCAGCGACTGACATGATGTTTCCACAAAGCAGGCATTCGGTAAGTGGGGCCCGCGGCCCGGCTCCTCTCCCCCCCACCCCAGGTTCGGGCCCTGTGCACCCCAAGCTCCCGGCTGGACCATCCCCCCCTCCCCACTCCCGGCCCTGTGGCCCCCCACGTTCTCGCCTGGCAACCTCCTCCAGGCCCGGGCCTTGCGCCCCCCCCCCAGTTCCCCGCGGAACCATCCCCCTCCAGATCCTAGCCCTGCGTGTGTACCCTCACACACACCAGCTCCCTGCTCGGCGCCTCCCCCCCCCCCCATTCCAAGGCCCGGTCCCCTCTAGCTCCGGGCCCAGTGCTATTTTAACCCCCCCCCGCTCCCCAGACTTTACCCCCACTGTATCTCGTTGTCCCCCTCCCAGCTTCCGGGTCCGAGGTACCCCCAGCTCCCAGGCGGGGTCCTTTCCAGCTCCTGGCCCGGACCCCACCCCAGTCTTGAGCCCTGCGATCCGCCCCCACTGAGCCAAGCAGGGCCTGGGCGGCCTTGGCCTCGGGCGCCCCGGGAGCCCCACTAGGCACTTCTAACGCCAGGCCTGCTTTCGGGGCCTGGGAGTGGGAGGGGACCCGAGGCGCACCCCTCCCGGAAGACTGCAGCCTGGAGGAAGGGAATCTGGGGTGGGGGCCCCCAGTTAATTTTCAGGCGCTGAAAAGGGCCCCTCCCCCAATGGGACTTTGCAGGGAGGCCTTGCTCCCTCCCCCCGCACTTGGGGAGGGAAATTCCCTAGGATGTGTTCTCCTCTCCCCTGAAGACAGTTGGGGCGCTCGGATGTGCACCCCCCTCTCGGCCATTTGAAGCAGCAGTAGAGGGCGCACTCTGCCCCCCACCAAGGGCGGGCCTTGAAATGCACCTCCACAGCCTGGGGGTGGCTAGGGACGGAGTGACTCCGGGCGCACCCACCCCGCGGGCTTTCCCGGAGAGGCGGGGGCAGGAAGCGAGGGCGGGGACCGCACCAGGGACAGTAAACATGAGCCGGGGAAGTGGGGCAGAGTCGAGGGGAGGGGGGTACGCGCTGCAGCTGCGCCGGCCGCTGCCTCGGAGCACCCCGGAGGGAAGTGAGCGATAGCCCCACCCGCCTGGCCCTGACGCGGGTTGTCTCCTCCCCGTAGGGCTCGTCGCACCTACCCCAGCAACTCAAATTCACCACCTCGGACTCCTGCGACCGCATCAAAGACGAGTTTCAGCTGCTGCAGGCTCAGTACCACAGGTGAGCTGGGCCGCAGGTTCATGCGCGGGAGAGGTGGAACCCCCAGCGCAGGTGGCAAGAAGATGGCCTGGAGCAGAGGTGGTGGGCTCTGCTATATAAAATACTTGAAAAATATAGGTGTAGAGTGTCTTATTGTATGGCAGATGCTGTCCTGGGCACGTTACCGATATTAAACTCATTAAGTCTTCAAAGCAGCCATTTCACAGATGAGAAAAGGGAGGTACAAAATCAGGTCAGTTGCTCAGACTCAGCTATATGGCTTCAGAGATGCGCTCCCCACCCCTCCACCCCAATCCTCGCTGGATTAAAAACCTCCCAACAACTGGAGTTGGTGATGGACTCCCATCTCCCAAAAGAAAAAATAATTTTAAAAGTTTCCCTGAAAGAAAACATTCTCCAGCCTGTTATCTCTCTGCTCAATTCTGAGGAGAGGGTTCTTGGCATCCAACAAACTTTCATTCTCCTTCCAGAATTTAAGCTTCTAACATTTGCTATATGCTAGGTGGGATCTAAGGGGAAGGAACTACTATTTGTATCTTACACTTACAGAAACCAAGCCCAGAGAGCTTAGCGATTTCTGGGGGGAAGCACAGGAAGAAAGTGGCAGAACTGAGATTTGCACCCAATTTCTGGGTTGAAGAATGCAAATTCTCAAGGACCCTGTTAAAGAAGAGAGCTTTGCCTTGAAATCAAAAGGGGTCCCCAGACACATATTTCTGTAAGGTCCATTTAAAATAATTTTTTTTTATTGCTTTTAGAGAGACAGAGAAAGGAGAGGGGAGAAAAAGAGAGAAAAGCATTCATTTATTGTTCCGCTTAGTTTGTGTATTCATTGATCACTTCCTGTAAGTCTTCTGACCTGGAATCAGCCAGCAACCTTAGTGTTTTAGATGGTGCTATAACCAACCAAGATAATCAGCCAGGGCTTGGGCCCTCTCTAGACTTCAGTTGACCCACTCAAAAGGACCCTTGGGTTTGCTCCAGGAAGAAAGGGGCAGTAGTAGTATATTCTTTCTTCCTTCTTTTAATTTTTCCATTGATTGATTGATTGAGAGAGAGAGAAAAGCATCAACTTATTCCAATTTATTGTGCCATTTAGTTGTGCACTCATTGATTACTTCTCCTATGTTCCCTGACCCGGGACTGAACTAACTACTGTGGTGCAGCGGGACAGCACAGCACATAATCAACCCACTGAGTCACCTAACTAGAGTCCCCCCTTTTAAACATGAACCTCTTGGGGTACTTCTCATGTTCCCCAAGTGTTAACTACTGAATATGCATCATTTTGTCTAATCTTCCTTGCTGTTTTATTATGCTCATTTCAAATATGACAAAACTGAGGCATTGCTGTTTGAAGGGCAGGCCCACTAACTTTGTTCTGGTCCCATGATATGAAAGGTTTAGGGGCTTTGCCTGGCAGGCCTGGCCTTTTTGAGCCCCTGCAGGGAGGGGGTCCTCCCCTCCTGTCTGGTCCTTGCTCACTTTACAGTGAGCACTAGGACTGCCAGTCCCTGATAGTGAGGGTCACAGTGCTGCTATAGTGCTGCTGTAGTGCTATTTGTCTTCCCATAAGCCAGATACCTCTCTGAGCTTTGGGGACTCCAACCTCTAGGCCTGGGTTTCCCACTGTACAATGAGGTTTCCCACTGTACAATGACTGATCCATGTTGACACACAGTATCAGTCAGGCCCTCAAGAAGAGCCTAAAATCCAGAATTTGGGGTGAAATTGCCATTCTTTTAATGGTGGAAACAAATGAGCTCTTTTTTTTAATTAGAGAAAGCAAACTCAAAGGGAACACAACAACCCAAGCTGCGCCTCATCTCTGAACTGAGTTGTACAGTTCTGTCAGGCAGGCAGAGTGAGACACCAGGTTCCTGTGGTGACTGTGAGGTCACAAGTCTTTATTGGGTGCTCACTGTATGCCAGGCATTATTCTAAGAACATTTTTAGTCTTAATCCATTTCATCCTCATCACCCCACCCGGGAGAGTTGGTACTGAGGTCCAGAGAGGTAGAAGGGTTTGCCCATAGTCACACAGCATCTAAGTTGCACAGCTGAACTTTGAACTCAGTCTGTCTAGATTGAGTCTGCTGTCAGTCTCTGAAGCCCTCATGGGGGAACTTTAAGAAATGCTCATAGCTCCTCCTTGCTAGGGGAACCTGAGCGAGTCCAGGGCCATGGGTCACCATCTCTTATTACCCAACAATGGAACTTTCACCCTTCAGTGAAATGAAGGCCCATAAGAGGGACTGGGCCCCATTGGAGATTCCTTGGTGAGTCTAACCCAGAGCCTTATCAGCCAGCCCCTGGCCCTCTTCTGGGTCTCTTCACAGTTTATATATGTCCCTCCCCCTTGTTGGAGAGTTTTCCCCAGTGGTTGAGAGTGTGGCTCTGAAGCTAGCTTCCTGGCTGTTTGACCTTGAGCCAGTTATTCAGCCTCTCCGGGCAGCCATCCATCGCATTATCTGTGAAATGATTGATGCTCAGAGTACTGACCTCATCCGGTTTTGGGATTGGTAAAAGGTTGCTTGAGTCCCTGGCTGATCCAGAGTCAGGGTGTTATCATCATTTTTTATTCTACCACCAGATATGCAAGGCTGATTTCCTAATCTACGTTAGGGAACGTGAGGCCCCCCCCCCATCCTCACAGAGGACATCCCCTGTCAAAGTTTAGGGTTCAGCCCAGCCCCATTCCCTCTCCCTATGTTCTTCTTCAGCCTGAAACTCGAATGTGACAAACTGGCCAGCGAGAAGTCGGAGATGCAGCGTCATTATGTGATGGTGAGCCAGCTGAGGTCCAGTGGGTGGGGATGGGGGACCCCAGACCCTGCTCAGCTACCAGCAGCTGCTGCCCACACCCTGGCCACCTCTTCTGGGAAGTGTGAGGATTCAGGGTCCACCTTGCAGGGCTGGCTGCTGGCCCAGGCGGTGGTGGAGGTGCCAAACCACCGGGTTGCAGCCTGGGCCTGCCAGGTCCCCTGGCTGTCCTTGGCAGCCAGCAGAGGAGGCAGTGGCTGTGGAAGCCAGGAACTGACGTGGGGGAGTAGCCGGATCCCCGCCCCCACAATCCAGGCATCCCAGTTCTTAACCCTTCCTCTCCCAAGCTTTGAGAAGAGGACTCCTGGGCTTCACCCCCCCCCCCTACCCCCCCGCCCCCCCCCCCACATCCCAGGAGGCTGACACCCCTTGAGCTTGGTGGGAGGGAAGTGGTAACAAGGCATTCTTTGGACTGACATTTGAGACCCTTCCCCTCCACACTGCCAGAATCACTTGATGTTTCATACCCACCAGGTGGCAATTTCTGCATCACAAACCCTCCCTTTGGCTTACTCCCTAGCCCAGCTCCCAGGCTGTGGGGGAGGCAGAGCCAGACACTGAAGCTCCCAGCCCCAGAGGGAGGGGACTGGGCAGAGAGGGACCCAGCAGGGACTAGAGGACTCCAGTAGGGAGCCAATTCCTGAGGAAGGCTGCTTTGAGAATGGGGAACTGTTCCTGGGGTTGAGAAGAATAAGTAGGAGCTTACTGGGTGGGGGTGTTGGACTGGAGCCAAACAACAATCAAGCAAAAGCCTGGGAACCACTGACTTTGGGGGGGTCAGTGATGGGAAGTCATGAAAGGGTTTAGAACAGGGGCAGGGGCAGGGTTAGATCTGGGGTGTGGGGAGGGGGTCTGCTAGCTCCAGAGCCAAACCCAGCAGGCTTTGTTTATCTTCCATTATTTATAAGCAGGAAGGCAAACTTCCCTGCAGTCTGGGGCCACCCGCAGACAAGACACATAAAGATAAAAGATTAGGAGCCCTGGAATGTGTGTGTGTTTGGGAGAGGTAGGGCTGGATAATCATTCCAGAAACCCGGGAGCCAGGTTGGGACTGAGGCTCTGGAGTTGCCCCCAGCTCTGGAAGCATGCCCACCAGGTACCTGGGCCCAGGTCTGGTGTGGGTGTCTCCCCATTTGCCTCCCTCCATCACTCCCTGCTGCATGTCTCTTGCTTTTTCCCCTTCTCTGCCTCCCCCTTCATCTCTGTCACCCCCATCTCTTTGTTTCTTGAGCCCCCCCCTATCCTTCACCTGCCCCCATTTCTTTTTCTCTGTCTCCCTCACACAGTACTACGAGATGTCCTATGGCTTGAACATTGAGATGCACAAGCAGGTACGCCCTCTCGCTCTCTCCATGGCACCCCCAGGCAGGTAGGAGCCCTCCCCTTGGCTGAACACCAAGTCTGCCTTTGTGATTCTGTTCCCTCCCACGCACCCCCCTTCATTCTCAGGCCTCCCTGGGAGCTTGTTCTGCCTGAGGAGGAGGGGCAGAGGCCTTCTCTATGTCTGCTACCCCCACCCTGTTGTGTCCTTTTTGTGACAGTGGCATGAGGGTGACGTGTACCCTCACTCCATGCAACCCTCAGATTGCCCCTCACACTTCGACCACTGTCAGGGATGTCATAGAATAATGATGCCACTATCCCCGTCCTCCCTCCCACTTAATGCTCACTACCTACCAGGCACTGGGTATCATCTTCCCAGGGCCACCCAGATCCTGAGTGGCTCAATCTGGATTCAGCTTTTGCCTGCTCTGTTTGCTGCAGGACAGAGTACCAGCAGGAGATTCCACCTTTCCCACTGATTGGATGCCAGTGGGCCCTGTGTGTCTGTCCCACCCTGGGCTGAGCTGACCCCTCTTAGATAGAACCCCAGGCCTCTTGGGCTGGTTTGCACCTGTGCCTGCAAGGGGGCTGGGAACTGAAGAATCTGTGTGTTTGTTCTAGGCTGAAATTGTCAAGAGGCTGAATGGGATCTGTGCCCAGGTCCTTCCCTACCTTTCCCAAGAGGTGAGTGGTACCCCAGGGGCTTCAGGGAGGAGGTGGTAGTTGGACCACGAACTTACTCCCGATCCACCCCACTGCATCATCTGGGGCAGCAGGGGCCTAGGTCCCCAGGGCACATGTTTCCCCTCTCTGAACCTCCCAGCTACTAACCAGCTTGTGCAGAAGAATCCCCAGGCTGGGAAACCTCCCGGGGTGCAGGGCAGTAGAAGGAGGGGCCTCACCCTGCTGTGGCATTTCTAGCCTGAGTGAGTCATTTCACTGTAAAAATGTCAGCTATGCCAAGGGCTGAACTGAAAAAACATTTTTCCTTGTTTTGCTTCTGCGTTTACACTCCTGAGATTCACCTGGCAGGCCCAGTGACCTGCTTCAGGCCAGGGACAAGGGGCATGTGTGGGGAGAGTACTCTGCACACATATGAAGACATACAAACAGACATAGATAAACATAGATGCTGCACACAGTGCCCACACATACAGATAGATACACAGGTTTGTGCAAACATGCGGAGACAACATGCACAAATACAGATGTGGCCGCGGACACAGGTACACAAGCAGACACAGCTGCGTAAAGATATAGACGCGCAAACAGATGCGTATGCTTGACGGAGGCACACATGGACACACGCACACATCCCGAGGAACCAAGTGTTTAGCTCTTCCTCTTCCACTTTTTGGGGTTCTCAGACTAGTTGTAAGGCCCGTTCCACAGACCCCACACCTGCCCCCTGCCAGATTGTGTAAGGCCCAGCTTCTGCTCTCTGCCGGGTTCACTGTTGATAACTCATTTCCTCTTTAATCCCTACCCATATCTCAGAGAACTTTGAGTGATGTGCATGCCTAAGGGTCACTCCAGAAGGACACCATGAAAGCCCCAGAGAAGTGGGTTCTGGGAACCTTGCAGATCTAGCTTTGTGCTTACCTTTCATGATGGGCTTCCCAGCAGCCAAGGCAAAAAGGAAGATAGCAGGTTCTAGCTTCTGACAACAGGAGAGGCTGACTTTCAGAGAGGGGCTGGAAAAGGCGAGAGATATTCCCTGAACCTACCTTCATACCTCAGCCCTGCCAGAATTTACTAGACTTTGCCCAACTGCAGAAGAATGGGATCTTGAATTAGCAGATCTCACAGCAGCCTCCGAGCTCTCAAAGGAACAGGACTTCCCTGTACATGTGGTCCGGTTGTACACTGCACTTTTCTCTGCTCATAGCATTGGCTAGGTCATGCATGATCCAAGGATTTTCTCCAACTCACTCAAAGGCCGTCTCCAAAGTATCTGGCCACAGCCCCTTTGGGTCTCCTATGAATCTCCATTTGTCCCCATTTTCCAGATGAAAAGAGTGAGGCTTGGTGAAAGGGAGCAGCTGGAGAGAGAGGGCTTCCTGGTAGAATTGAAAGCCATGAAGGATGGGGGATAGCACTCACAGGCCAGATAGGAGTAGGGCTTCTGAGCTCTGATACAAATCCCCTGTGTCCTCCCTGCTTCCAGCACCAGCAGCAAGTCTTGGGAGCCATTGAGAGAGCTAAGCAGGTCACAGCTCCAGAGCTGAACTCCATCATCCGAGTAAGTCAGGGGTCTGGGTTGGGCAGGAGAATGGCAGATGGCAAGTGGGCCTGAAGTGGCTAACAACCCCGCCCTCTGCCCTGCAGCAGCAGCTTCAAGCCCACCAGCTGTCCCAGTTGCAGGCTCTGGCCCTGCCCCTGACCCCACTGCCCGTGGGGCTGCAGCCGCCGTCTCTGCCCGCGGTCAGCGCAGGCACTGGCCTCCTCTCCTTGTCTGCGCTTGGCTCTCAGGCCCACCTCTCTAAGGAAGACAAGAATGGGCATGACGGTGACACCCACCAGGAGGATGATGGCGAGAAGTCGGATTAGTGGGTGGCTGGGATGGGGAGGGTGGGGGGACAAAAGGGAGACAAGACACAGAGAGAGAAATGTTCATCACAAGACAGTGTAGCTCGGGATTGGCTAAACTCCGGTAGTATTTATGGTAGCTGCTGGGGCCGTAGCCCTGCTTGTGCTCTAGCTCCTGGCCTCCCTCCTCCTCTCCCCTGCAGCCCAAATGGGTAAATACCTGCTTGTACCACAGATAAGGCAAGCTGAGGCCTGGAGACATAAATGGGAGCAAAACCTCAAGAAGTCTAATACCCCCTGCACTTCCCAATTTCGCACACCTGTAACTGACAGTCTGCCTGCTGGGCCCCCTCAGGGCACACCTCAGCCTCCCATCCTGGCACTGCATGCAAACACAAGGCTAGCTGCCCCTTCCTGCCATGGACACCCCTGTCTCTCCCTCCACCTCCCACCCACTCACCTCTGCTAGTTCCAGACACCAATGCCCACCTGGTCCTCTCTCCTCTCCCACTAAGGGACACAAGTTCAGCCAGGATGAGCAGGGTAGGGGTGGGTGACCCAAGATTCCTCTTCTCCCTTTCCCAAATAAAGATGAGGGTACTCAAGTTGTCTTGTTTTTTTTTTTCCTTTTTCTTTTTCTTTTTCCAGTATACTAGCTTGTCGTTTAAGAAAGGGAATTAAAAAAAAGAAAAGAAAAATATTAAAAAAAAAAAAACACCCACACCTGTGTCTGTATATAGCCTTTTAGACTGTCAGCTTTTGTTGTGTTCAGTCATTTGAACTCTGCAGAGAAGTGCAAATGCTGTACCGAGGGTGGGCTTAGCTGTGCCTTTCAAATAAAGATGTGAGAAGGTTGCTGTGTTCCTGCCTCTGTGTTGTGGGCTGCCTGTGGTTCCCACTTCCTGGGGAGGAGGGGACTTCTTTCATGTCGGGGCTCCCTCTTCTGTTATAGGACCAAAAATTGAGAGACCTAAGTGAGTCTATCTTGTAAAAGTAGTCTATCTCCTGAACTTTATGCATAGACCAGAGAAGGTCAGCTGGAGGCTACAGGTCAAACAGCCAGCTCAAGTGCTAGAAATTTAGCAAAGCTGGTTTCTGAGCCGAAGGTTAGAGGGCCCCTAAGTGACATTTTTTCCCTTAGAGACAGAAGATACTGAAACTGCAGAATCTACCCACACTGTGAGCACACACATGGACCCTTCTTCCAGATCAGAAAGTGCAGGCCCCCTCAGCAGGTCTTTAACACTTCAAGGAACATACTCTTCCCTACCACACCCAAGCCCGATTACCCCTGGTAGAGCCAAAAGGAAAGGAGTATTTTTGGGGGGTTTTTTTTGTTTGTTTTTTTTACAGAGACAGAGAAACAGAGAGAGGGATAGATAGGGAGACAGACAGGAACGGAGAGAGATGAGAAGCATCAATCATCAGTTTTTCGTTGCGACACCTTAGTTGTTCACTGATTGCTTTCTCATATGTGCCTTGACCGCGGGCCTTCAGCAGACCGAGTAATCCCTTGCTCTAGCCAGTGACCTTGGGTCCAAGCTGGTGAGCTTTGCTCAAACCAGATGAGCCCGCACTCAAGCTGGCGACCTTGGGCTCTCGAACCTGGGTCTTCCGCATCCCAGTATGACACTCTATCCACTGCGCCACTGCCTGGTCAGGCGGAAAGGAGATATCTTGATATGGGCCTGGATGGGCATAGGGTGGGTAGGAGGGTGGGCAACTATTTTAACTATGCAAGATCTTTGCAAGGACTGTTTGGCACAGAAATCCCACCCTCAGGGAGCTGGCACCCAGGGGACTTTTTAAAGTGCAAGAAACTCCCCCATCTCCCAGTAGATTCCCATGAGCAGGGGGCAAGGGCACAGAGGAGGGAGGGATGGGTGGGCGGTGATGGCCTACTGGCCTCGGGAAATGTCTGAGGTAGCTAAGGAGAGAAAGAGGAAACTGTGGTCACACCACCTTCCTGCTGGGTCCCACCTGTCTCCACTGCAGCCAAAACACCTCTAAAAAACGCCAGTGTGATGGGGTAACTCGCTGCTTATTATTTATCCTTGTGTTGAAAACCAGAACTGACTGCATTTGGGAAGTGTAAATTGTTACATCCATTTGGAAGGCTGTTTGGCACCCATCCATGACCCTTCTGGATCCACCCCCCAACAGATAGGCCACTGATCTTGCCCAAAAAGACAAGAGCATTCTGAACTCCTGTAGGTAGTTGTCATTGCCCTGAACTAGAAGCTACCAGCTGTCCAGTAACGGCAGCACGCATAAGTTGTGGCCTAGCTACATCATGGAATATTACACAGCCATGAAAGAGGTGCTGCTACTACACACAACACCATGCAGCTCTCATACATAATGCTGAGCAAAAGAAGCTGGATATAAGAGTAAATATGGTGTGACTCCATCTATATAAAAAATATAACCAGGCCCAAGTGACCACATCTGATTACCATTAATAGGGGGGTAAGGGTGAAGGGGCTTTCTAATGGGGCTGGTCACGTTTTGTTTCTTAATTTGGGGGCTGAATGTGTTCACTTTGAGATAATTCATCGAATTGTTCATTTACAATCTGTGCTCTTTCGTGTATTATATTTCACAATTTAAAAATACTTAATTTATTTCACAAATAAAAAATAAATTACCTTTGGCCTCCATAACCCTCAAAATACATTCTAAGTTCTTTACCTAGACCCACCAGACCCTGTAAACCCTGCAATCCATGCTCCTCAGCAGGCTGCAGTCAGGTTGAAACATCTTGCTGTTCCTTGCCTAGAGGCCTTTGCACATGCTGTTCCTCTGCCTAAAAAAAGTTCTCTTTTTTCCCCCTCCAGCATTCTAATGCTCCAAGATTCTCAGAAGTTCCTTTTCTGAAGGCCTCCTCTCTCCCAAAGTAGGGAGTGACACCCTCCCCCCCCCCCTTGGAAAGTGCTTAGAGCAGAGCCTGGCACAGTCATTCATTTAGAGACCCAACTATGAGCCCAGAGACACAGCAGGGAACAAAACAGACACAAATCGTTGCCCTCCCGGGCAGAATAAACAAATAAGGAAAATACAAAATGTGTCAGGAGGCTTGTTGATAGAGAACAAAGCAGGAAAGGGATGGGGACTGTCAGCTGCATTTTTATTTTTTTTGAAATTTGCACACAGAAGCAACTCAATACATGTTACCAAACGTGTTGAGGACAGACCTGGGTTTGTACCCGGCTCCTACCCTAAGTAGTGACTTGAGGCATGATGTCACTGGTCTGATAGTAGTTTCTGGGACTGTTGGGAGAATTAGCGGAAAGCTTGCAAGGGCTCACTAGCTGTCAGTTGATATTATTATCACTGATATTTCTGGCTGATGAAGGGTACTGGAGGCGGGGTCACAAACCTGACAGTCCCCACCCAAGGGTCTTCTCCGAAGAAGGGGTCCTGCTCAATCAAGGTCAGGAGTGTGACCTCGTGTCTCGGAGCCCCTCATCGCCCCCATTCCTCCCGCAAGGCGGGTCTTCCAGGAGTTTAGAGGGACACGAAGACCGCGGGGGCGGGGGTGGATACACGATCTCGGCCGGGAAGCTGGGCGAGCGGAGGTGCCATCTCCAGAGCTTCCTCCCTGCTGCGGCCTCCCGTGCTTAATGACGCGCCGCTGGCGACCTCGGCTAATTGATCCGCTAATGGGCCCCGCGCCGCGGTCGCGCCTAATGAGGCGGGAGAAAGGAGAGGAGGGGGCGGTAGGAGGCGAGGAGGGGGGTTAGGGACAGGAGAAGGAGGAGGCCGGGAGAGAATGGAGGAGGAGGAGGGTGTTAAGCAGGGAAGGGGAAGCGAAAGGAGAGGAAGAGGGAGAGAAGGGATGGGTGGAGGGGGAGGGGAAGAGAATGGAGAGGAGGAGGCGGTTAGAGAAAAGAGGGGGGAGAGAAGGGAGGACAGGGAAGAGAAGAAATGGAGGTGGGGTTGGATGGGGGAAGGGAGAGAAGAAGGGGAGGAATAGAAGGGAGGGGGAAAGAGAGGAGGGTGGAGGGGCGGAGAAACTCGTGAAGAAGCTCTGGGAGATGGGCAGGGAAGGGGGAGCGATGCTCCCGGCTCCCTGAGCATGGGACTTGAGGGGAGGAGGGCAGCGGGGACTATGCTGAACCGATTCCTTTCTTATTACACGTACCCCCTCTCAGACCCCATTCCCTCTGGAAGGCCCCTCCCTTATCCGACCCTGACCCATTCTCTCTCCTAGCCTCCTTCCCTTTCTGAGGATCTTCCCAGCAGGTTATCTGAGTATATCAAGGGTGCGAGGATCCACAGCTCTCTTGGAGAATCCCACAGGTCCCAGTGGCCTGAGACTGACCCAGCCCGGTCCCACAGATCCCTCCTGCATGGGGTGGAGACTGAGAGTACCCCAGCCCCCTACAGCCAGGCCCTCCTCCTCTCTGTTTGGCCTTCCCAGCTCAGCAGTGGCCAGAGGACTGCTAGATTCCCCAGCCCCAGAGAAAAACACCCTTGGAATATGAACTATCACTAGGATGTAGCACATTAAACATTCACATTCCAGGTTGGCCAGGTCGTGTGCTGCCTGAAAGATTTCATGGCCTTCCTCCTTCCCAAGTCATCTGAGTGTTTGCAGCCTGAACAAGAACTTGGAGAAGAAACAAAAAGGAGTTATGCTACAGTGACAGTGAAATCAGAGATCTCGATATGATCTCTCCCCTCATTGTGCAGAGGGAGAAACTGAGGCCCTAGGAAGGGCAGGAAAATGTCAAAGTCACAAAACAAAGCAGGCCACAGCTGGGGCTCCTGCCCTTGACTGGCAGAGCTCTTGGTCCCATTCAAGGCAACCAAAAATAATCAGAAAGGGAAAGCAAGTCATCACGATAACAAATAACGAACAGCTGTGATTTGCCAAGCACCTGTTATGTTCCGGCCTTGAAACTGCATCTCTCGATTAATTCTTGAAAATATCCATGAAGGAAGGACTGTGTCACAGATAAGGAAACTGGGGCTTGAAACTCAAAATGACTCACCCAAGGGCACACAGCCATGGAATCTGTCTTCTGATACAGGAAGGTCCAAGCTGTGGGGTCCAGGATCTTAGCCATTTTGTTTGAGAAAGTGTATGTGGTCACAGCTGTGTGTAATCCCCACCACCACCACCCCAGGGCCTTTCCCTCTGCCAGGAACAAACTGTCCCCAGAGCCACCACACTCTCTATCATCCTCCCCCACCCTTTATCTTCATAGCATTGACTGCTATGCACAACTTAAGTTAACGATTCCCTTCTCCACTTTCCCCACTTTGATATAAATTCTGTGACAATAGAGATTTGGTCACTCCGGAATTCCCAGGGCCTACCTTAGAACCAATGGCACACAGGTGTTCATTGAAGACTGAGGGAGAAAGTGAGGAAATGGCAGAGGAGCTAGTGAGATGGGTGGTCTGGCCCTGACCTGCAGGACCCTGCCTGCCTGGCAGGAGATGGAGACAAGGCTGAGGCTTCTGTGAGCCATGAGAGGTATTTAAACAGGGAAGGGCACACTTAGAAGTTCCATGATTTTTGGGGGACTCCAGCCAAGCTGGAGTGTAGACAGATGCAGGGGCTCAGAAAGAAGCCCCATTGGGTGTTTAGATGTTTGCTGACATTTGGAGCTGCAGAAGGGAGCTACATGTACCCCCCGCCCACTACTCACCACCACTACCAAGGTCACCCCCTTCTGAGGGTCTCTGCCCTGCTCTACCTCTCCACCCCTCTGCCTCCAGGTGTTTTTGAATCTCTACTTCCCTAGGTTTGCGTGTGTTCTCTTTCTCAGATCTATTTCTCCTTCTGTCCTTCTAGATCTCTCTTTCTTCCCTCTAGTTCTCCTTCCTATTCTCCCTGTGTGCCCCCGCCCATGATGCCTTGCCTCCCATCCCCACCTCTCAACCAACCTAGCGGATCCTCCCTAACCGCTGCCATAACCCCTGCTACCTCCCCCTACCACTCTCTCCCTCTTCCGGCCACCAGGCCTCCTGAGTCCTGTTGCCCGGGGCCTGCAGGGCCTGGAAACCCGCCCTTGACCCTCTGCCCTCTCCCCCCTCCTCGCCCTTCCTGCTTCCTCCTAGAGCTTAGCCCAGCTTCCTCCTCTCCTCTCACTCTCCCTTTCTGCCTAGGGGATGGGGGGGGGGGGGCTCGCACTCTGGGTCCACTGCTGGGCCTGACCCAGCTTCTTGGGTTGTGCCTGGCCCCTGACCGGGTAGGTAATGGTGGGTTCCCCAGCAGCAGTGGTTTCGGGGGTGGGGTGGGAGACCTGGCACTTTGCCCAGCCCCCAGCCCGGTTGTGGGACCTGGGAGGAGGTGGCCCTCAGGCTCTTGACTGCAGTGGCAGGTGTGTGTGTGTGTCCTTGAACAGGTCACTAGGGTCTCTGGGTCTTTGCCTCCCACACCAAGCGAGACTAATCCAGCAACCTGAATGTATTGGGCACCTGCCTGCTGTATGCCAGACACTGAGTTGGGTGCCCAGAGACCCTGACTTAGGCCCTCTCCACCCTCATGGGACCCACTGGATGGTGGGGAAGACATGTAATAAATTAGTAAGATAACTGGGACGAATAGTCCAGCAAGGGCAGGAAACAGAATGACAGGATACAAGAGGCCCCTCGGAGGAGGTGACATTTGAGCTGAGACCTGAATGACAGAAGGAGCCTGCCTTGCAAGGGGAGATGGCTGTCAGGTGGTAGGGTGTTTCAAGCAGAGGGAACCACCACAGCAAAAGCTTGGAGGCAAGGCCGAGTATCTGTTGCAGGCCCTCAGCCCCTACTTTGCAAGGCCCAGTGATCACACACAAGGTCAAGTGAATAAACCAGCTACCTCAAGAATAATAACAGCGGCAGGTAGCATTATCAAGGGCTAGCCCACTTTTCCAGATGAGCAAGCTGAGGCCCTGGGAGGATGAAAGGTTTCAGCACAAACCAAAAGCTGGAGGAGTAAAATTCATATTGTGTCCCCTGGTTTGTTTCACCTACACCTGTGTAGTGCCTACTGGGGGCTGGGCCAGTCTGGGGTCAGGCAAGGAAGATGCCAGGACAAAGGGTGCAGAGGGTAAAGCCTGGACTTGGGATGGAGGGGGCATGGGTCATGTGGGTCTTATACAGAAGCAATGATCAGGATGCCCCCAGGGCTTTAAAAACGGGATGCCTCCTCTACCTCCCAGACCACACACACTCTCATAACAATAGCTAAATGTGGTTCATCTATTGAGTTATCTGATCCTATAACAATGGGATGAAGTCGTTTTTTATTATTGACTTTAGAGAGAGGAGAGAGAAACATTGATTTGCTGCTCTATTCATCTATGCATTCTTAGGTTGATTCCTGCATGTGCCCTGACCTAGGATTGAACCCACAACCTTGGCACATTGGGAGGATGCTCCAACAGAGCTACCCAGCCAAGGCTAACAATGGGGTGAAGTTTCAATCATGACCTCCATTTTACAGATCAGGGACACAGTAGCCAAAGTAGGATTTGAACCTAGGCCATTAGGATAGTGTGACCTCAGATTGCAGAGGACGTCTGCAGGCTGGGTTGGCACTAAGCAGGTTTTCAGGGGCCCTGGGACCCTGTTCCACATGTTGGGTGACCTGGGGCAAGGCTCTATCTGCCCTTCTCTAGGCTTGCCCCTTTATTCTCCCCCCAAATATGTGGGACAGGTACTGTGTCAGACCTCGGCAGACCATAAATATACAAGCAAATACATAGTAAGTGTTCGGAAGTCATGAGGCTTCTGAAGGAAATGAAATGAGAGGCTGGCCAAGCAGAGAGGTAGGGACTATCATTGGTAGGCTGACTAGGCCAAGCCTCGTGGTGGTTTTCCTTTTTTTAACTGAATTTATTAAGTTTTGTGAACCAATGTTTTTGTGAACATAGGTTCACAAAACCATATAGGTTTCAAGTGCACAACTCACCACAACATCATCTGCACACTCCATCATGCACCTGTTGCCCAAGGCAAAGTCTCTTTCTGTCCCCATTTATCCTCCATTTGGCCACCTCCACATATTCCTACCCCCACTCCCTTTTAGGATGCAGTGTTTAATCCAAGACTGGAAGGAAGAGAAACCGTGATCTAGGCAAAAGAAACAACAGCACACGCAAATGTCTGGAGGCAGGACCTGGTATGTTAGAAGATCAAGGAGGAGGTCCATGTAGCTAGAGAGGGGTGAAGGGGAGAGAGGGAGGAGATAAGAGTAGGGAGGGGACAGGTCAGATCATGTAGACAGTGGTGGGGAGTTTGCATTTTATTCTGAGAATGATGGAAAGTTCTTAAGCAGAGGAGAGAATGGTATCTGATTCACATTTTAATGGTTGATCCAAGATATGGGAGGAGCCTGACCAGATGGTGGCACAGTAGATAGAGTGTCCTACTGGGATGCGGAGGACCCAGGTTTGAAACCCCTAAGTTGCCAGGCTCACCAGTTTAACTGTGGGATCATAGACATGACCCCATGATCGCTGGTTTGTCCCCAAAGGTCTCTGGCTTGAAGCCCAAGATCACTGGTTTGAGCCTGACCAGGCGGTGATGCAGTGGATAAGAGCGTTGGACTGGGATGCGGAGGACCCAGGTTCCAGACCCTAAGGTCGCCAGCTTGAGCGCGGGCTCATCTTGCTTGAGCAAAAAGGTCACCAGCTTGGACCCAAGGTTGCTGGCTCGAGCAAGGGGAGTTACTCGGTCTGCTGAAGGCCCACGGTCAAGGCACATATGAGAAAGCAATCAGGGAGCAACTAAGGAGCTACAATGAAGAATTGATGCTTCTTATCTCTCTCCCTTCCTGTCTGTCTGTCCCTCTCTCTATAAAAAAAAAAAGAAAGAAAGAAAAGATATGGAGGAAATGGAGAATGAATGCCTACCCCAGTTGTGGGGGGGGGGGGGAAAGAAGGGCCCTCTGGGACATACTGGGAGTACAAATGGCTTCCCCTTACTGAGAATTTACTATGAATTGTGTTAAGTACATTATATGCCTTAACGTATTTGAAGATTCTATTATCAACCTCATTTCCTCCAGCCAGGGTTCATACTGAGCTCTTTGTCACTCTTTTCTCCCGAGCTGCCCAGTTCTTGTCCAGGGAGAGGCTGGAGTGCTTCCTGCCACTGAGCCTATGGCAAGGTAGAGGGGCCTACAGTCCATGAGTGTGTCCACCTCCTCCCATTTCACAACCAGATAATGTTGAGGTATGCTCAGCAAGAAGAGGAGTGAATGTTCCTAGCTCCTCAAACGAAGAAGGACTTAAGGTTGCCCCATCTTGCCTCTGTCTACTTTGCATAAGAGCAGCGATTTTCAACCTGTTTCATCTCATGGCATACATAAACTAACTACTAAAATTCTGTGGCACACCAAAAAATATACTTTTTGCCAATCTGACAAAAATATATAGGTATAATTTTTATTTATTCACATCAAATGGCTACTGTTAGGTTGGCTGTTGTCATTTTTATATTTGACAATCTGAGGCAAAATAGGTCAGTGCCCCTGATTAAATAGTCAGGTATTGCACATTTTCAAAATGTGTGTGGTTAACCAGTGTGCCTCTTGCACTGGTTGAGAATCACTGGGTTAGGATAATACAAATGCAATGCTTAAATGAGACATTCCTACGCATTATGCAGAACCCAAGTTTAAACACCCCTACTTCACATCTAGGAAACCTCCCCAACTTCCCAAGCAGGGACATCACTTCTGGTTGAGGCCCCACCCCCACCTTGGGTCCCTCCCTCTAGCTCAGACCTGACCACAGGGGCCTGAGAGGGTTCTGCTTGGTCTCCCCGCACTTCCTCAAAGTTGGGAACTCTGCTTGAGTCCCTGGAATAGGTTAGCGCTGGCTACTCACAGGCAAGACAGCTGAAAACACTGGTTTCATGAATAAGTCTTGTCAAACTATCTCACTATACAGGTGAGTAAACTGAGGCCCAGAAAGAGGCCCTCAAGAATCTCAAGGTCACGTGAGTCAGTGGGTGCTAGAACCGGCTGGAGGGCTCCCCATATTCCTGGATGGAAGGAAACGTGTGTGTGATTTTTCCAGTGGGTGGGGGGCTCACCGCCAACCCTGGCAGGGAGGGAATCGAGGCTCTGAGGTCACCCAAGAGCCCTAGCCTGCGGGAGGGGACAGGCCTGGCTGGTGGCCCAGCAGCTCTGCTGGGAGGGCGGTAGGCAGAGGTTGGCGATGTCGGAAGCCAAAGGCTTGGCCTCCCCGAGGGAGCCGCTTTCCCGGCCCGGGTCGGATCAATGGGCTGTAATTATACCGCGCCGGGCCCGGAGCCGGCGGGGAGGGAGCGGGAGCTGGCAGGAGCTAGGAGGCGGGAGGGAAAGCGCGGGCCGGAGTGGTACCCACGTTACTTTGATTGACAGCTCAAGAGGGCGCTGCGCGGGAGCTTCTGGGGATCGTAGTCTTTCCTAGAAGCCCTGCTCTCGTCTTCCCTTCCGCTTGAGCTGGGGAAAACTGAGGCACGGGGGCGAGCAACATCCGCCTCCCCCAGCCACCCTTCGGTCCATCTCTCCCTCATCTGACCTGGGGACAAAAACACAGCGGTGCCAGAAGCCTCTAGGCTCCCGAGGTAGTCTCAGCTCTTCCCTGATAGGCTCAAGTGTGACTTAACGTTTCTTTATCTCAGTTTACCTACCGGTGAAACTGGGCGAAAGGCGCCCAGTCGGCCCGTCAGCTGGCCGGGTTTTTGCAAGGAAGCTGTTGAATAAGAGGCTATTGTTTTTAAAGGGAGACCCGTCAGATTCAGGGGATGGCTCCCTTCGTTTTAGGAGACTAATAGAGCCGAATCCCCCTCCAACCCGGCCAGGCTTGACGGTCCACGAGGGTCTCAGCTTCTCATAGGGCGGGGGGAGCCACACTCTTCACACCCCGCAGGGAGCATCTTGCCGCCTTCCGATTGGCCTAGCCAATTTCAGTGCCTCCTGCCATTGGTTGTCAGCTTCCCGATTCCCATTCGCCAGAACCCATTGTGATGTCACGGACCCAGGTGGGAGCACCGCAGGCGGATTGGCTGGCACAGCCAGCCAACCACCGCAGATAAAGGAATTTCCACAGTAGCCGAGGCGGCGAAGCTGATTTAAGGTGGTCTGAGCAATCCGGGGTCCCAGCGCTGCTTTTCTGCTTTTACCCTCACACGCACACACCCACCCACCCACGACCACCACCACCAAAGCCACACACGCCACATGTACACACCACCAAAGCCCCCCCCCACCAGTAGCTTTTCAGCTTTTATGCGCGCGCGCGCGCGCGCGCGCGCGCGCACACACATTAGCACCAACAATAGCAGCAGCAGCACCACCACCACCACCATGAAAAACCAACCAGGAACCTGGACTGAACCTTTCTGTACAGTGAGAGGGGAGAGATAACAAACTAAGCTCATTCTCTCATTTTGCAACTTTTTTCTGAATTTTGCAGGTGGGGAAACTGGGGTCCAGAGAAGTAGAGCTTGAAACCCTCCTGGCGGCAAGTGAATTAGTTGGGGAAATGAGAAGGTTGTGCTACACAGCCCAGGCTATAACTCGCACCTGGCAAGGCCTTTCCCTGCCTTCTGCTCTGGCCGGATGTGGGATTTCAGCGAGTTATGGAGTAACAGGCTGTCTAGGGATCCTCCGATCTCACAGACAGCTCTCAGCTGAGCCTCCCCAAATTTTCAAAGCTGCTTCCAAGCTGAGGATGCTACTGCTTAGAGAGGGGAAAAGAGTCTACTCCTTGTGTGTGGTCTTGTGGCTTCTCAGGCAATCCACAAATCTGTATTTACCATCCCCTGTAGAGTGTGCCTGGCTAAGAGATCTACAGACTGGTGGGTAAAAGTCCGGTCCTTTAGGCAACCCCCTGTGGACCCACCAGGCAGATACCCTGTTCTAGGCTCTGGGTCTGCCCCTCTGTCCTGGCATCAACTACATGGGCCCTGGAATGTGTGTCCTCAGCTCTGTCTCTTGTCCCCTCCTCAACAGACCATGGGAACGGAACCCTCCGGGCAAAGCCTAAGGCTGGGTCCTTTCTAGGGCCCCAGAAATCTATCATGAAGAGGTGATTATAGAATAATTATCCGCTTATCTCCAATTTTAGACAGACTGTGTTCAATATGTGTGTGGAGAATATGCCTTTTGGAGGAGATGCCTGGGGGAGGCGCCTTTTGGGCCAGGCTTGAAGGAATGGATTTTGTCCAGGCAGAAAAAGATCTAAGGGAATTTGAGGAAGAGATAAGCAAAGGCCCAGAGGTGGGAAAGAACACAAATTAGGTAATCTAGTTGGTGTAGCTGGAGCAGAGGGAGTGTTGAAAGTGGTGGAGGGAGGTGAAGCTGTGCCAGGCTGGGAGGTGAAGGGCATCTGTGCTAGCCTGATGATCTGGGAATTTGTCCCAAGGTCAAGAGGAAGCCATGAGAAGGCTTTGAGTGAAGGAGGGCCAGACGCAAATGGAAGGTGAGAAGAGTGAAGGCTGTTCAGAGCAGGGAGCCAGCCTGAGGTCCAGTGGGAGAGGATGAAGGGCCAGTGCAGGCAGGGTGTTGTGGGGATGGGGAGCATGGTTGCATGGCAGGTGATGGGGAGCGAAGAGGCTAGGCTGATGCCTTGTGCTTTGTCTTGGGGGATAAGGGTAGACTGTAGGACCTAACAGGTCTGAGAAGATGCTTCATCTATAGGCCTAGAGGACATCCAAGGGAGATGCCCAATTGGTGGCTGGGACTAAAAGTAGGAGGACCAAGGGTGGAAGCAGAGTTTGGAGCCATACTTATGAAAGTAGTCTAAAGGGCATGGAGGCAGGGGGGAGAAAAGGCTGCCTGCAAGTTTTCAAATGAGGACTTCACAAAACCCCCACCTCCACCGTGAATCATAAGCATTGTGGAATTGCCGAACTCCCTTTTTCTAAGTATTTCCCAGCAAGAGTATGGTCAGTGATTGCTACCTTTAGCTACGTCAGCTGTTTCTTCTCATCCAACTGCCTCTTCGTTTATTGAGCATTTACTGTGTGCCATCTCTGCAGGGACCAAGACAGACTTTGTCCCTAGTACTAGGAGGAGACAAATAATGACTAGAACAATACAGGAAGAAACATGATCATGTCAAAAGCAAAACAAACTCTGTTAAGACCTAGAAAGAGAGAGAATAGGATGCAGTGTTTGAAAAATAACAGGGGTCAGCATTCTTTAAGTGGGTGGCCAGCAGGGGCCTTTCTGAGGAGGTGACATCTGAACTGAGATCTGAATGATCAGAAGCAAGGGGACAGTCCTTTCAAAGATCCTGAGGCAGGGCTGTGCCTGCTGAGTTGAAGGAATAGTGAGGAAGGAGGCTAGTGTGGCTGGAGCATAGTGAGTAATGGTGAAAGTGAAGGGAGATGGGATCAGGGAGGGGAAGAAAGGGAGGAGGTTTGTACAGGGCTTTATGGGAACAAAGAGGAGTTTGGATTTTATTTTGACAGCACTAGGGAGCCATGGAATACTCCCTTTAAAACATACACACTCTAGGCCTGACCTGTGGTGGCGCAGTGGGTAAAACATTGACCTGGACCTGGAATGTGGAGGTCGCCAGTTCAAAACCCTGGGCTTGCCTGACCTGTGGTGGCTCAGTGGATAAAGCATCGACCTGGGAACACTGAGGTCACCAGTTCAAAACCCTGCACTGGTTGGGTCAAGGCACATATGGAAGTTTGATGCTTCCAGCTCCTCCCCCCCCCCTTCTCTCTTTCTCTCTCTCTCTCTCACTCTGTGTCTCCTCTCTAAAATGAATAAAATAAAAATAAAATAAATTTAAAACTCTGGGCTTGCCTAGTCAAAGCACATATGGGAGTTGATGCTTTCTGCTCCTCCCCCCCTCTCTCCTCTCTCTAAAAATTAATAAGTGAAATAAAAAAAGAAAGAAGTAAAGCTTAAAAAAAACATACACACTCTAAAAAAAACCAAACAAAAATACAAATATACACTCACATATATCTCTCTTCTCCTCCCCACCCATGGTTTTCTGTTTTTGTTTTATAAGATTTTATTTATTCACTTTAGAGAGGAGAGACAGAGAGAGAAAGGCAGATAGGATCAGAAAGCATCGACTCCCATATATGCCTTGACCAAGCAAGCCCAGGGTTTTGAACTGGAGACCTCAGAGTTCCTGGTTGACACTTTATCCACTGTGCCACCACAGGTCAGGTGACTTTCTGTTTTTATCTTTCAGGTCTCTTCTCCAAAGTTAACCTCCTCAAAGAGGTCTTTCCCAGATACCCCAGATAAGTAAGTTTTCTCTTGCCCACTTCTATCACTGCTCCCTAAACTCTTCCTTTGTGCATTCAAATAATTCCATAATTAACATGTTGTGATCTTGTTGTCTGAATTCAAAGACAGAATCTGTTCTCCATCTACCATTGTATTCCTGGTGCCTAAAGGATGTCTGGCATATTGTAGATACTCAATAAATTTGTTGGCTGGAAATTGATATTTTTAAGTTTGATAAGGACTTTTGTATGCTTTCACTCACTCACCTATTAACATGAATGCAGACATTAACAAGAGGTGAGAGTTTTTCTGTTTTGTTCCCTGCCATCCCTAGTGCCTAGAGCAGTATCTGGTCCAGAGTAGGCATTCGATACCTGTTTGTTGACTGACTTAATGAATGACCCTGAGGTTTCTCCTAAGCAAGATAGGAATGAGAATGACCCATGTGAGTGTGAGGGAGACGCTCATTGGATGTCTGAGGTCTAGGGGTAGGGTGGGAGGTGAAGCCCCTGCCCTCAGAGAGACCTCAGTCTGATGGCAGATTCAGCTTCTATTTTTAAAAATACTTTAAAATTTTTATTTATTGATTCTGGAGCGAGAAGGGAAGGAGAGAGACAGACAGAAACATTGATCTGTTCCTGTATGTGCTCTGATCGGGAATGGAACAGGCAAGCTTTGTGTATCTGGTCCATGCTCCAACCAACCAAACTATCAGGCCAGAGATTCCGTTTCCATTCTCATTAGGACCTCTGCCTTCTAGGAGCCCATACATAGTCTGAGAGGGTAGACAGCCTAGTCTGCTGCTGGGGCAACTGGAACACAAACTTCCATCCTGGGAGTTTACTGTGTGCCCTGCCAGGCTGAGGGCTGTTCATGTACCATCTCATTTAAAAATAGCCCTAGCCCCTGATTGCCATTTTCAGAGAATACTGAAACCCAGAGTGGGAGTGAGCCTGGATCTTCCCTGCACCTCCTTTCCTCCTCTGGGCCTTTGCATGTGCTATTATTCCCTTTCCCCTGGGGGAAGGCTTCCCTGCCAGCACTTGGCAAGGCTGCTTCTTCCAGATCCTTAAGTCTTAGCTCAGGTCCTCAGAAGGGCCATTTCTGACCACAAACAGCTCCCCTCCCACCAAGCGACTCCCCACCGTGGACCACCAGGTATTTATTTGTTTCCTTGCTTTTCTTTCTTGAGCTCTCCGGGAGAGAGAGGGATGTCGATGTTTGTGTGACTTAGGCGAATCTCAGTTTCCCCACTGGGCACTGGTAAAAAGGAGAGGGTGGGTTCCGGGGGCTACGGCTCGGGGTTGGGAGGGCGATGAGTGGACGGCTGGCGGACCGGGTAGGCGGGCCCCGGGGGCGGCGGCGCCACCTTAAGGCGGCTCTACCCGCAGCTCCCGGCCGAGCCCCGCCGGAGGGAGGCGGCTCGGAGCGGGGCCCGCCGCCCGCGCCTCCGACACCCGGACGCGGCTCTCCGACCTTCCGCGACCGCCGCCTCGCGCCCCTGCCCAGAGGAGTGGGCCTAGGCGCCGCTCTCAGTCCCCGCGACCCCTCGCGCTAGCTCGGGGGACGCGGGGGACTCCGGGGTCCCCTGCCCCACGCTGCCTCGGCTTCTTTCTCCCGGCAGACCCCCGCCCCCAGCCTCTCTACCCCCCACATTGTCACATTCTGGCGCGAGGTGGGCTTCCTGAATCGGCAGGATGTATCCCCAGGGAAGGCACCCGGTGAGTGGGGTCCTGGGATGCGGGGGTGGGGGACCCGGGCACCCGGGAACTCAGACCCTGACATTCCCCGCAGACCCCGCTTCAGTCCGGCCAGCCCTTCAAGTTCTCGATCTTGGAGATCTGCGACCGCATCAAAGAGGAATTCCAGTTCCTTCAGGCTCAGTACCACAGGTGAGGGGCCGCGGTACACCCTGCCAGGGAGACCCGAGATTTCACCCGCGAGCTCACCGAGGAGTCCCGGGAGAGGGGCGGGACGAAGGGGCGGGCCCAGGCCAGGCTGGGCCTCAAGGGTGAAGGCAAGAGAGAGGCCCCCTCCCGGGGCAAGGAAAGGATTTCCAGGTGGAAGCGCAGGTGAGGTAGATGGGGACGCTTGGTGCTGGGGTATTGTGAGCCTAGGAAGATGTAGGGAAGGACTGGGACTGGGTTGGGGGTAGTATAAGGAAGTGGGGAGGGCTGAGTCAAACCCATGCCTTTGAAAACTGGCCCTGATGGGGTGCCCATGGGTGTCCCTTGGAGGCAAGAGAGTGGGGCCCTCACGACCTGTCTCTTTCCCAGCCTCAAGCTGGAATGTGAGAAGTTAGCCAGTGAGAAGACTGAAATGCAGCGACATTATGTCATGGTGAGGGGTTAGCATGCCAGGGTGGGGGAATTGGGAAGCAAGGCTCAGGGTATGAGTGCGGGCTCACTGTGCCATTCTGGGATATGTCCCTGCCCCTCTCAATGCCTCATTTTCCCTATCTATAAAGTGCTGGTTGAGATTCCAGGCTCTTTCTTCTGGGACCCTCCCAGCTTAATAACAATAAGACAAGGATGTCCCCTGTTCTCATGGGCCTCTCTGAGGAGTCAGAGTCTCTGTGTACCATCCTGAGAGAGAGTGGAGGGGGGCCCTGCTTTCCTATAGGGAGTCCTATGGGGCTGGGACAATCTGTATTCTGCTGTGAACCCCCCAGCCTGGGGGCTCCTGGAAGACCCAGAGTCATCCAGCGCAGGGCTGTGCATCCATCGGCACCGTGGACATTGCAACTGGCTTTTCCTTTGCAGTACTATGAGATGTCCTATGGGCTCAACGTTGAAATGCATAAGCAGGTAACTGTATTGGGGATAAAGGTGGTCAGTAGGGAGAATGGGGATCAGGGAGCTGTGAGAAGGACCCCAGTGCTAGGAAAGTCTGGGGCAAGGCAGATCCAGGGAACAGGGGTCTTAACCTGAAATCTCTGGGACCAGGTGGCCAGGTATTAGCCTTGGGATAGGAAAAATGATTCTGAACTTCTGGAGCCTTCGTCCAGTAGCTGGATACATTGTCCAGCAGAGAGGGGAGTAGTGAGCAGGGCCAAGCATCCCTGTTAAGGAGGGCTGTGGCAGAGGCCTGCAGCCAGGTCAGGGAGGTTGTGAAGGTGACTTCTGTTCTGGGAGAGGGCCAGGTGGACAGTCTTGGAGCTCCCTTTTACCCTGGTGAATCTGACATTTGGATTGAGGCTCTGAGATGACTTCAAGCTTCTGTTGCTGTTTTGAAGGGTCTGAGATTGAATCTAGAACTCTGAGGCTGTGAGACTCCTATGCTTCTAAGAGTGATCTTAAGGTTCTGAGTTAGACCCAAAGGTTCTGAAATTGACTTCAGTTTTCTAATATTAACCATGAGATCCTGAGACTGACCTCAAGGTTCTTTGATGACTTCTAATAAGATGAAGATTCTGAGGTTGATGGAGTTTTCTATTCTGTCCATCAGAATATTAGAGCCAATGGGCGGGGCCTAGTGTTGGGTCCTCTGGGTAGATGGGCTAGGAATGTAGAGTGCCAGGGCTGTTTGCCCTGGCATGCTTTTCTGGGTGTGTGTGAGCTCTGCTGGTGCTGGTGTGGGTGGAAGGGAAAGTGTCTTTCTGGAGCATGATGGGTATATGAAATAGACCCCCTTATGGGGTGGCAGGCATGGGGTAGGGCTCAGGTGATGAGATCCTGGTTCTGCCCTCCTGGTGGGAACATTCCCACCCCTGATACACACAGCACACAAGCACCCCTATCACCCTGGCAGAGGCAAAGCACAGGCTGGCTGCACACACAGCTGGATAAGCCGTACCCACCTCTTTCCCACCCACAAGGCTTCCCTTCTGTTCAGCCTTAATGGGTTCCCTCAACCCCGGCCCTGCCTCCGATGAAGCCTACAGGTAAAGCCACTCTGTTTTCACTCTACTCTATACTTCTTACACTAAGTGTGGGCTTTCCCCAAACCAACCAGCTCTCCATCTAATGCCAGTGGGATGGCCTACAATTCAGCTCCATTCTGACACTCTCTGCCTCGAGTTAGTGCAGACCCCACAAGTTCAGGGATCAGCCCCACAAAGCTCCCCCTCTTCAGATGCCAATTGCAAGTCTGGGCTACCAATACTTCTGACTACTTGGTTATAAATTGGGGGGCTCCTACCACTCCCTCCATGGGTTTGATAATTTGCCAAAATGGCTCACAGAACTCAGGAAAGCTCTTACTTGCTATAACCTGTTTTTTATAAGGGTTATAATTCAGTAACAGCTAGATGGGAAGATGCATAGGGCCAGGTATGAAGGGACTCAGAGCTGGCATGCCTTCCCCGGGGCACCACCCTCCCAGCACCTGCGCATGGTCACCCACTGAAAGCATTCTCTAAACCGTTTTTAGAGTGTTTTTCTTTTTAAAAACTTCAGTTATTTAATCTTCCCATGTCCTAGAAAACACCCTCAACCCCTCCTAGCCCCCTACAGTCCTTGAGTCCCCAAATCAGCCCAAGGAGCTATTAGGGACTAGAAGTGGCTTGGTCCTCAGCAGAATGCTAAGCTGGGCCTAGGGGAGTGGCCCACTTTGCCAAGGGCCAAAAGAGTGACAGCAGGTCCCTGACCCTGGAGGAGGAGCTAGAGGAACAACCTGTCAGTGGGGGCTGAGGGCCCTGGGAGGTGGCCCTGAGCCATGGAGGTCACAGGGAGGAGCTTCTGCCTGTCCCTGGAGTGCTCTTTGCTGCAGCGCTGGCTCCAGGGTAGTAGGAAGAGGCAGGCGAGAGAAGTGGGTCTGGAAGACAGCAGCTCCCACCATGTCGTTGGAGTGAGGTCCCGAGAGGCCAGCCACATTGCCAAGAGTCTGTAGAAGCACTATGGGTGGTACATGGCGGAGGCCAGGAGACTGAGGAGCAGGGTGCAGCCAGCCAGACCCAGAGTGGTGGTCAGGGGGAGGAGAGCCAGTGCTGGGTCTGGCAATACCGCAGGAGCAGCAGCAGGCTGCCTGTTTCCAGCCTGAGGTGCCTGGCTCTGACCCTGGTGGGCAGATGGAGTGGGGGGACATGTGATATTGAAGAATATAGTTTGGAGGGAAGTGAATGCTACCTGGGGTCTGGGTGTCATCTCCCAATAGTTGCCTTTGGGAAATAAGTTGTGCCTACTTCTCCTGGCTGGGAAACTGGGTCCTTTTCACGGAGCCAGGTGTCACAGGGCCAGGCCCTGGCCACTTGCTTTGAATCACTGAGTAATTTCAGCTGTAGTACAAGGGACTCCTGGGGGTAGGGGGTGAGCCCAGGGGTCGCAGCATTGCTGGGAGCCCTGTGCCAAGCTCTGGTTGTATAGCCTGACCTCTGTGTCTCAGAGAGGAGGTCCCAGGAGAGGGGTCTTGGCTCCTGGGACCTCCTCTCTGCTCCTGCTGGTGACTGCCATTGCTTCACTGGTCTATGCTGGTGGGTCCCTGATGCCTGGGGCAATGGGTCAGTGCCCTGTGAGGTGTATGTTGAGACCCAGGCGAGAGTCAACATCAGAAGGCAAGCACCCTGAAAAGGACCATCATCTCATCACCCAGCCCTTCAGCCAGGGCCATGGTATCCGCCATTTCTACCACACTACCAAGTGCCCAGCTTAGCCAGCTCCATAGCAGACTCGGGCACTTCTAGGCCGGAGGCACTGCGGTGGCACATGTCTGAAAGCACCCACCCACTCCTCTGCTGCGTGGAGGCTCACTACATAGGCAGGATTGATTAGATTATTGGCCACTGGTGACTGACACAATCCCAATCCTGTTCTCCTCCCTGGAGGTCAGTGGATGGGGCTAAAAGTTGCAACCCTTTAAGAAACTCAGGTGTGGTTGAAATGGACTTGTTATAACTAACCAGTGATACCTTTCTGCACTGAAATCCCAAGGGTTTGAGGGGCTCTGTGCCAGGAACTGGGCACAAAGATCAAATACATATTTGTGATATCACATCACAACAACTTCCCCCGAGTGTGCTGCACTGAGATTTCTACCTGGCTGCAGCCCTAGGTTGCAGAGGAGACCTAGAGAGGGACATGGGTTCAGCCAGAGCTCAAACCTGGGGCTCCCAGCGGAGGCTCCCCCTCCAAGTCCCCTCCCAATTGCTTCTTGCCAGGCCGAGATTGTGAAGCGCCTCAGTGGCATCTGTGCTCAGATTATCCCATTCCTGACGCAGGAGGTGAGTGGGCCTGGTGGGGCAGGAGGAGAGCTGGAAGAAGACTGAAGTGGGGTGGGTAGGGTTGGATGCTGCAGGCACTGGGTCTGCTGAGTGGCATAGGGGCCTGGACACTGGCTGGGCATGGGCTTCAGGGATGGCGGGTGGAGGCGGAGTGTGAGGAGTGGAGCTCAAGCTGTACAGGCTGCTGGGCCTGAATTCTGGCTATGGGCTGTGGCCTTGGGAAGAGCAAGCTGCTTGTCCTCTCTGCTTCTGTTGTGAAATTTAGAAGATCTGATACATACAAGGTGATGAGTACGATGCTGGGTGCTTAGTAAGCACCCAATAAAAGTTAGTCCTTGCATTATGCTCAGTAAATAAGCCAGACATAGAAGGACAAATACTGTATGATGTCACTCATAAGAGGTTCCTAGAGGGGACAAACTCATGGAGATAGAATCATGGTGGGAGTTGTACTGGCTACATTTCAAGTTCTCAGTAGCCACACATAGCCAGTGGCTTCTGTACCCAACAGCACAGATAGAGAAAATTAATCATCACATCATAGAAAGTTCTATAGCATTGACCATTGAATACAGCACAGCCACCAGCCACGTCATGGATGAGGCTTAAAACATAATGTTGAATGAGGGAAGCCAGACACAGAACTCAGAAATTGAGACATGAAATAGTTACACATGGGAAAATTCGGGCAGGTTTGGGATGGCAGTTGTAGGTGGGAACATGATACAGAAAAACAAAATAGTGCTTTTGCAAAGGTGAGGAGGGGCATTATGACAGGCAAGTGGGGTGTATGGGGTCACCTAGGGGCTTCCAGTTTCTATTTTCTGACCTGGGTGGTTGGTATATGGGTGCTGATTTCTACAGAGGTTCTTTACTGAGGGTGATCCTGCCTCCAGGGGACACTGGGCAATGTCTGAAACATCTGTGGTTGTCACACTGGAGGTACTCCTGGCATTGAGTGAGTGGGATGCTGCTTAGTCCCCCACAGTGCCCAGGATGGCCACAGAGAATGGTCCGGTCCCAATGTCAGCAGTGCTGAGGAAAGACCCCAACTGATCATTAATAGTTTTAACTGTACTTACATGCTTTGTTTCTTTTTTGTTTGTTTCATGATTTAAAAAGGAAAGGGAGAGACGGATAGAGAAAAAATAGCAAGTGCCAGGGCAAGGATGTGAGGAGAAGAGGAGAGCAGGCCCCAGAGGGCACTGCCTGGGCAGATGGGGCTCCAAGCAGCCAGGGGGTTCTCCTGAGCACCCCCTTTCCCACATCCCCCACCTCCCAGCATCAGCAGCAGGTGCTACAGGCCATGGAACGTGCCAAGCAGGTGACTGTCGGGGAGCTGAACAGCCTCATTGGGGTGAGTCATCCTGGCCCCTGCCCTGCGTGCCCTGGAGAGACCTCACCCCCAGATTTCCGCAATAGTAGATGCTAAGGCTGGGGTTGCTGTGTGGGCAGCTGGCTGGGTGGACCCTGTGCCCACTGTCCACGGCCTCTTGGGCTAGGGGTACTACTGGGCACCCAAGTCCCCTCACTTGCCTCCAGCCCACCCCTCCTCCTCTCTAGCAGCAGCAGCTCCAGCCACTGTCCCACCACGTCCCCCCTGTGCCCCTCACCCCTCGCCCATCTGGGCTGGTAGGTGGCAGTGCTACAGGGCTGCTGGCCCTGTCTGGAGCACTGGCCGCCCAGGCTCAGCTGGCTGCCGCTGCCAAGGAGGACCGGGCAGGTGTGGAGGCCGAGGGGTCCAGAGGTAAGTGAGCAGCACAGGGTGGCATTGGGGGTGAGGACAGGCAGGCTACTCTGCCCAGAGCACCAAACTCATATAAGTGCGAGGAAATGACTGAGGGGGCTGCAGGGCCCCTTTATTTCCAACTGGCTGTGTGTCCTTGGGCAAGTTACTTACCCTCTCTGGGCATTTATCTTATTGGTATGGGGAAGGGATAATCCACTCCTTACAAGGGTGTTGGAAGGAGAAGGGAGATTCTGAGCTGGGAAGAGGGCTTTGTAAATTGTAGAGGGCTGTGCCACATCTGGCACCATGGGAGATGAAAACCTCATTATTTTTCCTTCTCTCTCTCTCCTTTGTCCCCAACCCACCAGTGGAAAGAGCTCCGAGCAGGGTAAGTTGAGGGACATCTGGGAACTTGCCCTCTTAGAGAACATTTGCTTTGTATTCATGTGTGTCTAAAACTGCTTGTTCTGAGCTGATAGGGGCCACATCCAGCCTTCAAGCTGTGTTGCTGGGGAGATGCCCATAGGCTAGAGTTTTATTTGTTTAAAATTTTCAATCATGAGCTATTTTTGCAATTGAATAGTGAATGCATGCCCATGGTAGTGTTCTATCCATCCTTCCATTCATTAATTTATCCAGCCCATGGTAGTGTTTTATCCATCCTTCCATTCATTAACTTATCCATCAGCCACTCAATATTATTATCTACAAGAGCACTGCCCAACAGAAATACTATGTTAACCCTGTAAGTAATTTATTTAAAAATTAATTTTGAAATAATTATAGATGCACAGGAGGTTGCAGAGAAATGTTCAGGGAGGTCCTATATACCCCTTACCCAGTTTCTCCCGATGATGAAATCTTATAAAACTAAAATACAGTATCAAATCTAGGAAACTGACATGAGCACAACCCATGGAGCTTATTCAGATTTCAGTTTTACAAGCATTCATTGTGTGTGTGTGTTTGCATATAGTTAGTTCTTTGTAGCTTTTTCAAGTTTAGCCTTGCATGGACCATCTCCTATGCAATTATAAATTTCCTAGTAGCTACATTAAAAAAAGTTAAACAGGTAAAATTAACTTTAGTAGTATATTTCATTTAATACAATGCATCCAAAATGTTTTAACTTGTAATCAACAGAAAAATTACAAGTAGGATATTTTACATTCTTTTTATTGAACTAGGACTTTAAGATCCAAATACATTTTGTACTTAGAGCTCATCTCAACTTGCACTAGTGCCCCCCAGGGGACACTGGGCGATGTCTGGGGACATTTGGAAGGTCCCATTTCCCAGATGGGATGCTTGAGGCACAGATCCTAATAACAGCGGTGAGAATGCTCAGTCTTGGCTGGACCAGGATGCAGTCTGGGGGCCCAGGGCTCTGACCCTTCTTCCTGCCTGGCTTCTATCTCTCTGTAGAGTTCATCCCCCTCTCCCCCTGAGAGTGTGGTGGAGGAGGAGCGACCAGGGGGCCCAGGTGGCAATGGGAAGCAGCAAGCTGAGGAAAAGGATCTGTCGGGACCTTATGTGAGTGGGGGCAAGAGGAGGACTGGGAGTGGGGCATGTATGGCCTTGACCTCCCCCAAGCCTTCCAAAGCCCAGCTCTGTCCATGACTCTGACCCCAGAGTCTTCCGTAACTCCCCGTTGCTCATGGAACACTGGCCAATCAGTTGGGCCAGCATTAATTCTTTAGTTGCATAAGTCACTGCAGCTTCTGGACCACGCACTATTTTCCCACCTCCTGGCTTTTGCTCCAGCTGTTCCCTCCTCCTAGAACCCTTTCCCCCCTACCTTTCAGAAACCAGTTTCTCCATCAAGGTACAAAAGACCTGCTCTCTCCTGCAGAAAGCTGTCCCTGACCTGTCCCTGACTGCCTCACTAGAGGGCAGGGACCTCCTCTCTCATTGTCAGAGTGACTGTTGCTCCTGTAGTTTCAAACTCTAGTGCCCCAGCGGTCATGCTGAAAATGTAGCTTGGGACTGTGGCCAGCTGCAGTGGGTGGGGTCAGGGTGGGAGGGCACTTGTCCCATCTAGATGAGCAGCTGTGACTTGGTCCTAGCTGACTAGTGGCCAGTCCTGCTGTTTCTCTGAGAAGCCTTTAATGTTTTTTAAAAAATTTTTATTAAACCTAATAGCTTGCTTTGTAAATGTCAGCAAATAATTTGCTATAAAGAAAAAAACTGGGGATAAGGAAGTCAGAACAAACCCACCCACTGGGCAGATATGGTCCCCAGGCTGCAACCTTTGGTCTTCCCTTGGTTTCCAGCCAAACCAGAGGGCAGCCCAACCTGTTTCTTCCGAGGGCAATGGGGAGCCATAAAAGGATGTAGAGCAGATGTGGGGATAGGTCTTAGGAGCATCTCTCTGGGCCTAGCTTGGAGGGCTCCCTGGAAGGGCAAGGCTGCAGGCCAGGAGACCAAGAAGGGGTAAATGTCTGTTGGGGCCTTGGGTATGGGGAGGGGGGTGGGCAGATGGATGGGTAAGAAGGAGCTATGGATGACTACTGGTCTCTGGCTCTGCCCCACCACTGCACAGAGGAGGAAACTGAGGTCCAAGGAGGGCTGGGAGGTGCTCAGGGGCCACACAGCAAGTCTCGGCACCCAGCACTATCTCCCTCGTCCTTCTCCAGGAGGGACCCCCTACCTCCCACTCCCTACCCCCAAGCCCTCCCTTGCACTGAACAAATGCATCTTCCCTTCCAACTCAAGCAAATGTGTTGCTGTAACCCCAGAATTTCTACCCAACCCAGGGCTGGGTGTATGCTCTCCCTCCCCAGTAGATGTAAGGGGGTGTGGAGGCAGGGGTCTGGCCAGGGTGAGGTCTCTCCCCTATGTCCCCCCAGGAGAGCGATGAGGACAAGAGTGATTACAACCTGGTGGTGGATGAGGTGAGTTGAAGTCCAGCCTCCTTGACTCTGACCTCCAAAGGTGGGAAACTAGATCTGGACACAGCAAATAGTGGGTTTTCTGGAGTATGGGGAGCCCAGGGGAGTGGGGTTATTGGTTCCCTCTCTGTGGGGCCTGGGGACAGGGGGAGTAGGGGTTGCTGACATCTTTTCCATGGCACAGCGGGGAAACAGGCCCAGGACACAATGGAGATGGGCAGCAGAAGTGGCTTCAAGCCTTGGCTCACTGTGTGACTTTGGGGGAATGACTCCCTCTTCCATGGCTTCTTCTTTCCTTATCTGTCTTGTGGGGTAAAACCTTTATTAGTTGTTGCTGTTTGTGCTTATAGAGTAGGTCCTATCATTAAACCCATTTTACAGATGAATAAACTGAGGCACCAGGAGGTTTCATGATCCTCCCAAGGTGGGTAGCAGGTGCCCTGTCTAGAGGTTAGGGTGGAGTTCAGGAGGGAAATAGAGGGTCTCTTTTCTCACCTACCTCATCCCCCATTCAACATCACCTCCTCAAACTCAGGACCAACCCTCAGAGCCGCCCAGCCCAACTACCGCCCCATGTGGAAAGGTGCCCATCTGCATCTCTACCCATCGGGACCTTGTGGAAAGTCCAGCCTCCTTGGCTTCCAGCCTCAGCTCACCACTCCCCAGAGCCAAGGAGCTCGTCCTGGTAAGGAGGAGTAGGGGAGGGCTTGAAACTTTATTTGGGGACCTGGAAACAGATACTACCCCATTAGACATGGGGCCATGAGAAATTGGCCAGGCTGGTGTGGTCCACCATGACCTTCCAGATTATTTGGCTGCCTTCCTAACCTCCCCCTCTACCCTACCCAGGTGATATTTCCTTGATGGAGTCACTCTGTTGTACCTAAATAAATATTAAAAGGCAACTTTCGCCCTGGCCGGATAGCTCAGTTGGAGAGCTTCGTCATGAAGTGCAGAGATTGTGTGTTCAATCCCCCACAGGCAGGAGCAGATCAATGTTCACTCATCTCTTCCTGTCTCCCTTCCTCTCTCTCCAAAATCAATACAATAAATATTTAAAAGGCAACTTTGCAAGTAAACTTTGTAAATACATATTAAGAGGCAACTCACCATCTTATGTGGAAGTCAAGTATCTCTTGCAATAAATAGGAAATTCCCAGAAAATAAACAGTGAAACTCTAGAGTGGACCGCTCCCAAGGCAGACTTCACCCCTGCAAGTATTAAGGTCTTTGAGAGGCACTGAAGACACAGCAGCCCCAACCTGAGATGCTGTCCCTGCCAGGAACCAGGATTAATATCAGAACAACTTTCTCCTTGTCTCTTTCTAGGTTTAATGCCAGACATAGAGACCACCTAAGATTACTCCCCCTGGGGAATTCTTAAATCAGCTCCATTGTCCTTCTCCCTCCCCCAGATCACCCTTGCCCTGAACCTACATCCGAGATTGCTTCAGTTTCTACACTTACCCTCCCAGCAGGTTGCTATGGCAACCGTCAAGGTTGGGGCTCACTTTGCATCTCATGTCCCCTGCTCCTATCCCGGACCAGAGAGGGGGAGGGGCAGCTCTGTTCTAATGGAGAAGCCCCCTGTCCCCATGCTATCTCCATCCACTCCCGGTAGTGGGTGTGTAGGTGTGGCTGTCAAAATACTTGTCGTTTTGTGATGAAAAGATAAGGTATAACCGACACAAGACAAAGATGTGAAGTCTATAAAAAGGTGAAGTTGGTAATGGCAGAAAGCTGAGACAACCCAGCATACTTCCCCTCTTCTCATGTCCCCATGGGGAGAAACAGCTGTGGGGGACATCCCCTTCCCCATGGGTGGAAGGAGAAGTCTGCCAGACCTAAGTGCTGTTCCTTCAATGGGAGAATGCTGTGTGGTCTCCAGTGTCATAAGCCCACCTTAGACTTTCCCACTCCTTGTCCCCGAAGGATCTAACAGCCCCAACTTTGTGTCTTGCGTCCATCTGTGATCCCCACTCCCTGCAGGATGTGCCCGTGCTGTGGGCCCACCTGGTATCATTCTGTCTACTCCGCATCCCTGACCATGTACCCGCACTACATATCATATGCATGCATAGTTCTTGCCATACATGTGCCTGTTGGTTCCCTTCACTGTGCATGTGTGTGCATGTGTCCAGGTGCCCACTTGGCATTCCAGTGTGTGCACAGACTCATGTGCCCCTGTGTCCATGGGATCAGCTGCAGGTCCATTCTGCTATGTGCATGTCTGAAAGTATCTGAAATCACAGAGGTGCACTGCCAGGTGCAGCCAGCTCCCGTGAGCCCTGGCCTGCCACTCTACCTGCTCCCTTCTCCCACCCATTTCTGAGCAGATCCTTGGCCTACAAGGTGCCAAGTAGCTGGTGTTGTTCAGTACTGCCTTTTCTCCCCAGAATGATCTTCCTGCCAGCACTCCTGCCTCCAAGTCCTGCGACTCCTCACCGCCCCAGGATGCGTCCACCCCTGGGCCCAGCTCAGCCACTCACCTCCGCCAGCTCGCTGCCAAACCAACACCTTCCACAGACAGTATTGGTGAGCACCTACTGGTGACTGCCAGAGAAGTTCTCCTCTCTGGGGAGGGGAGGGGAGGGATTCTAGAAAGTAGTAGGGGTGGGAGGAGGCAGGAGCTTCCAGCCCTAGCAGTGCCTTGATCCTTTTCATGACTCTGAGTTGGACACTGTCTCACCCTGGGCTTCAGTTTTCTCTTTGTCTTGGCTTGACAGGTGATAAAACTGAGGCCCAGAGAGAGGAAGTAACTTATCGGGGGCTTCAGTCTAGTGTACTGTAAAGACAAGCTTTAGAGCCAGATAGGCTTAGGTTTCAGGCTATCCTTGGACATTTGCCAGCTGTATGACCTTGGGCAAGGGACCAAATCTCTCTGAGCCTCAGATTCCCCATTAGTAATGTGGGGGTGAAAGTGCTCTTCTTTTCTGTTTTATAGCCAGGCTCTGTACTGGTTTTGGGGTCCCAGAAAGAAATCAGCCCTGGAACTTGCCCTTAAGGAGCTCCCAGATGGTGGGGAGGAGACCCAGACCCCAAAACTCCCAGCCCTGTGTGATCATGGCTGGGGTAGAAGAAGGGCCCTAAGACAGGCAAAGATGGAGACTAAGAGTGAGCTGGAGAGGCTCAAGGATATTCCTGAGATGTTGTTAGACATTGGATCTAGGTTTTGAGGGGTGAGTAGAAGCTCAGAAACTGAAGAAGGAAGGAAAAAGCACGTCATCGAGGGAACAACATCTGTAAATGTCTGCAGATATGACAGGGTATGGTGAATGCTGGGTTAGAGAATAGGAGCCCTGAAATAGGCCAAGGTGCTGACCCCAACCCCAAGGGAGTGGAAGCAGGGTCTGGGTCCAGGGTGTCTGAAGACCTGTCTTTGTCTTTTCTCACTCAGCCCTGAGGAGCCCTCTAACCCTATCCAGTCCCTTCACTGCATCCTTCAGCCTGGGCTCCCACAGTGCACTTAATGGGGACCTCTCCATGCCCAGCTCCTACGTCAGCCTCCACCTGTCCCCTCAGGTCAGCGGCTCTGTGGTGTATGGACGCTCACCCATGGTGAGTCCTCGGTGGGGGAGATGCCAGAAGGTGTCAGCAGGGCCTAAGAGCTGGAAACCAGAGGGAAGACCAGTTGTACAAAGAAAAATAAGCAGTTAGGAAAGGGAGGAGAGCCCTGGCCTGGCAAGTGCACGTGTGAAGATAATGTGAGGGTCTTAGTAGTTCCACACACTAAATACAAATCAGCACCTGTGAATGGGGAAAAGCAACTACGTGTGATTATACCGCATTAAGAGGGACAGAGGAGCCTGACCAGGCAGTGGCACAGTGGGCAGTGTAAACCTGGGACTCTGAGGACCCAGGCTTAAAACCCCAAGGTCGCCAGCTTGAGTGCGGGGTCATAGACATGACCCCATGGCTTGAGCAGGGGTCATTGGCTCGGCTGGAGCCCCCCATCAAGGCATGTATGAAAAGCAATCAGTGAACAACTAAAGTGCTGCAACTATGAGTTGATGTTTTTCATCTCTCTCCTTTCTTGTCTGTCTCTCAGAAAGAAAAAAGAAAAAGGAACAGAGAGCTTTAGCCAAGGGAATTGAGGGTCCCTTCAGCCTCCTGGCAGATGCTGTCAGTTGTTAGTCCTGATTTTTTAAGGGACAGTGACATTGTGGCAGATTGCAGAGGAAGGACTAGCCCAGGGAGAGAATGGGAAGTGATATGTTATAAGGAGGAGTTGAAGGAAAGAAGTATGAGACCCCTGATTTGCGGTGGAGGGAGCAGAGAGGTTCTACAGTGGGCCCGGAAGGCAGTACTGGGACCCATGGCTGACAGTGAGCCATCCCAAAGTGGATGCCTTCAGAGGGAATAAAATGCCTGTCACTGGAGATTCCCAGGGCAGAGGATAGGTGGGCACTTGCAAGAGATGTCATAGAAAAGGAATCAACAAATGTTTTCTGCAAGGGGTGAGATAGTAATTATTTTTGGCTTTGAAGACTAGTCGGTCTCTGCCACAACTTCTCAACTCTGCCTTTATGTAGCTCAGAAACCACTGTAGACAACATATAAATGAATGAGTATGGCTGTGTGCAAAAAAAACTATTTATAAAAACAAGCAGGGGGCTGTAGTTTGCAGACAGACTCCTGTTCTGAGCATTGGATGGAAGATTCTTTAAGATCCTCCCAACTCTGGGCTCTAGGATTCCCTGGACAGAGACCTTGGATTCTCCTTATGTGAAAAGCCCCCACTCTCCTGTTTGTAGTATGGGAGAGGAGAGGGCGTCTGTGCCTTCTTAGGGAGGGACTAATAAACACATTGAGGGTCCTCTGACAAACAGAGAGGGATATGGCAGGCAGGGGAGCATGGGAGAGGCACACATGGGTTTGAGTCACCTGCTCTGTGACACCCCCATTGGCATTTTGGCAGATGGCATTTGAATCTCATCCACATCTCCGAGGGTCATCCATGTCTTCCTCCTTGCCCACCATCCCTGGGGGAAAGCCGTGAGTACCAGGGTGGGGCTCCCTGCCTCCCCTAAAGGGACTTCCATGGTGGGGTGGTGGTTAGAGTTTCCCTGCTGCCTTTCCAGAATGTCTCTTCTGTAAGATAATGGGAGCTCCCATCTACCTTAGGTCTACCTGCTCCCTTTTCCCTTCTTCCTTCTCTCTGGAGAGAGAGGTAGGTAACCAGCAAAATTTAGACCAGTGGTTCTCAACAGAGGAACACTTTGTTGCTTCCCCACTTAAGGACATTTGATGATACCAGGTGATATATTTGGTTTTCACAACCAAATGCTTCCAGCCTCTAGCGGGTGAGGGCCAGGGATGCTGCTCAACACCCACAGTGCCAGGATGGCCCTCCACAGAGAAGCACCTGGCTCCAAGTATCTATAGACCTATCTGCCATGGTGGAAACATTCTACACTGGCTGCTGTCCAATCTGATTGCCGTCAGCTACCTGTGGCTTTTGAGCGCTTGAAATGTAGCCAGTGCATCCAAGGAACTGAAAATTTAAATTTACCTTTAACTTGCCACTTGTGGCTGGTGGCCACTATTGGACAGCATTCTTTGGAACTCAAAAGTGTCTTTGTGGACATTTACTAAATGCTTATTGACCCTGCACCAGGCCACCGCCTGGACCCCTTTCTTTTGTACAATGCTGACTGTCCCACATCTCCTTTGACCATATGGTTCCCTTCCCTAAATGCTGGGGCACTAGGCACAGCCTTCCAGGGAGAGGGTGTGGAGGTACCCCCCATCCTATCCTCCCAGGCTCCCTTTCCCAGTACATCATGCCCACCTCCTGTTCAGGGCCTACTCTTTCCACGTGTCTGCGGATGGGCAGATGCAGCCAGTGCCCTTCCCATCGGATGCACTGGTGGGTGCAGGCATCCCACGGCATGCCCGACAGCTACACACACTGGCACACGGTGAGGTGGTCTGCGCAGTCACCATCAGTGGCTCCACACAGCACGTGTACACGGGAGGCAAGGGCTGCGTGAAAGTGTGGGATGTGGGCCAACCTGGCGCCAAAACGCCAGTGGCCCAGCTGGACTGCCTGGTAAGTGAATGGGGGCAGGGCTTGTAATGGGATGGGGGCAGGGCTTGCAGGCCAATGGCCAACAGGGTGAGGTTTATATGCCAACAGAAGGGGCACTTACAGGCCAAGCCCACAGGGATTATCAATCAATGGGGCGGAGTTTATGGGCAAAGCAAAGGTGGAGTTTAAAGTCCAATGGGGCGGGGCTTATACGCCAGTGGGGTTGGAGCTTACAGCCCACCCAGTGGGGTTTACAAGGCAACCTAGAGTAGGGCTTCCAGGCTAACCAGTGGTGGGGTGCGGCTTCTTCAGCTAGGCTCCTGGAGGCAAGGCTGGGGGGTCAACCCCAAGCCCTTGTTTCTGTTTTCTCCCAGAACCGGGATAATTACATTCGTTCCTGCAAGCTACTGCCAGATGGTCGGAGTCTTATCGTGGGTGGTGAGGCCAATACCTTGTCCATTTGGGACCTAGCAGCACCCACACCCCGCATCAAGGCCGAGCTGACCTCCTCAGCCCCCGCCTGCTACGCCCTGGCAGTCAGCCCCGATGCCAAGGTCTGCTTTTCCTGCTGTAGTGATGGCAACATCGTGGTCTGGGACCTGCAGAACCAGACCATGGTCAGGTTGGTGGTGGGTACCCTGGCAGCTTGGGCAAGCCCCTGCCTCCTTCCCTTTTGTGCTGTGGGGGCAGACAGAGGAGTGGCCTTGGAAGATGCTGGAACAGCACCAACTCCAGGATGGATTCCTGGGCCTTTCTCCTTCCAGGCAGTTCCAGGGCCACACGGATGGTGCCAGCTGTATTGACATTTCTGACTATGGCACTCGGCTATGGACAGGGGGCCTGGACAACACCGTGCGCTGCTGGGACCTTCGGGAAGGCCGCCAGCTGCAGCAGCATGACTTCAGCTCCCAGGTGCCCAATGGGGTCCAGCAGGAGGGGGATAGAAGCTCCAGGAATCTGGCCTCCCTTCCTCTCCCCCTGAGGCACCCACTCCCAGGTGCTGGGCAGGACCAAATACCTGCTATCTGTGTCACTTTTCTTGTTCTTCAGATACAGGCCTTCCCCTTTATTCTCCAAAGACAGACACAGGGAACCACAAAAGAGCTGATTCATATTACACTGTGGGGCCGCTAAGACCCTCAGATCATCTTCCCAGGTGCTCTGGCCAAGCCATTCACTCATTCCTTTGTTTCTCTTTGTGTAGCTGGTTTTTCTACTCAACCATCAACCTTTGACCCCACTGAGAGCTTCTGACCACCACCCCTCCCCACCCCCCACCATCCTAGGACTCACCATAGGGGAGCTGCTGGCCTGAGAAAAGTAGAGGTTGACATAGGAGCTGGGCACAGGAAAGTCTTTGTTGATGGCTCTGTGGGAATCCAAGCTGAAGGATGTGGTGAAGGAGCTGGACAGAATCAGGGGGCTTCTTAGTGCTGAATCAAGGGCAGGTCTTCAGGTACTCTGGACCCAGATCCTATTTCCCAGTGCTTTGAGGGCAAGGTGAAAGCTCCTTGGCCTGTCGTTAAAGGCCTCTGTTGTCTATTCGCAAACACACCGTGCCCTGTGACATCTCTAGTCCTCCCTACTTATTGTTTTCTCTAGCTGACATGACTTTCTTTCCTTTCTCCAACTGGTAAACTCCTACTCATCCTTCAAAACCCATCCAATTTTTCCCCTCCTTGAAACTCCCAACTTTCTGTTCTATTTTCTCTTCTCTTTAGCTTGAATGTTTTCTTGAAATGTAGGGAAGTCAGGGTTGCAGGCCAATATAGTTGTCCATCCTCTATTGCTAAAACTTAGATGGGTTGTATACGTGTCAGGGGATCCCATGGTGAGTGTATCTTATCCCACCTGGGCACCTGGCTCTATACAGGAACACTTCAATTGGCCAGGTGAGAACATGTGAAACCTTCCAGTCTTCTCTCTGCTATATATTTATGTTTCTTTCTACACATCTTATTTGTAAGATTTTGCAAGGTGTAGGCTGGACCATGACCTTATTCCTCTCTGTACCTCATGTGGGGTGGGGCACAGAATGGTGAGGCCACTAAATCATAGTAAAAAGGTGTTGGCACGTAGGTAAAGTTCCACGCTGGGGATTGCAAGGCCTGATCCTTCATGAACTTGCTGGACTTGCTGCATGACTTTGAGCCAGACTTGGCCTCAGCTTCCCTTCCACCATCTGCTCAAGGGGAGCGACTGTCCTTCCCCGGCTTTACCCACCCTCCCCCCTCTTTCCCTCCCTCCCAGAGCTGTGTTCGTTCAGAGCAGATAATGGATGTGAGGCCCCAGGGTTCCGTGTAATGCTGATTAATATTAATGATTTGACATGCAGTTGCCTGCTGCTTCTAGGCCCTGGGCCAGCTGCCTCTCCACACAGGGGCCACAGCGGGAGAGTGAGAGTGTTGGACCTCTCCCCTCCTCCCAACCCCTTTCTGGGCATCTCCCACCATCCTAAGGGGTTTTGACCCTGCCTCTTCCCTCTTCATCCTCAGATTTTTTCCCTGGGCCACTGCCCCAACCAGGACTGGCTGGCTGTCGGCATGGAGAGCAGTAATGTTGAGATCTTGCACGTCCGCAAGCCAGAGAAATACCAGCTGCACCTTCATGAGAGCTGTGTGCTGTCCCTGAAATTTGCCTCCTGCGGTGTGTCTGTCTGGGGCTGGGGTGGGACTCGAGGGCACTGGGACAGGATTGCCAAAACGCAAAATGAAACAAACCCCCTACAACAAAAACACAGTTAATTTTTTCAAATTGATTTTGGAGAAAGAGGAAGGGAGAAAGAGAGAAATATTGATTTGTTGTTCCACTTATTTATGCGTTCATTGGTTGATTTTTGTATTGTATATGCCCTGACTAGGGATCGAACCTGCAACCTTGACATATTGGGAAACCACTCTAACCAACTGAGCTACCTGGCCAGGGCCAAAAAATGGTTAAATTTGAATTTTAGATAAACAACAAATATTTTATTAACATAAGTGTGTCCCAAATAATGCACAGGATATACTTATACTAAAAAGCAACTCATTTTTTAGTACTAATACATCCTAAATATTGCATGGGCTGTACATATACTAAAAATAATGATGATGAAATACTTGGGACACGTCTGCACTAACGGTGATTGGGGTTCATTGAGATTCAGATGTGACTTGGCACTGTGTATTTTACCTGACCAGCCCTCTCCTGGGGGCACCCATTTCTTGAAGACCAGATGGAGCCCCAGGGCCTTGACTTTACCATCTGGAAAATGGAAGGATCAAACTTCAGTTCTTTAAGGGGCCTCATGTTCCCCAAATGAGGGCAGAGGTCCCCTAAAGGGAGAGGACAGACCCACCTGTCCCTCTGTCCTATCTCTGCCTGCAGCCCCAGGCTTGCTTTACTGTTTCCCTCCTGGAACCCTCCTGCTATTCTTCCCCAGGGAGGTGGTTCGTGAGCACCGGGAAGGACAACCTGCTCAATGCCTGGAGGACGCCATATGGTGCCAGCATTTTTCAGGTATGTGGCAGTTTGGAGCCCTGCCCCTGGCAGGATGCCATGTGCCCCAGGGTGGCTGCATTGGGAGTGAAACAGGAACCTCTCCCAGGGTCCTGCAAGCCTCAAGAGCTGGTAGCTACCAAAGCAGGGTTGGCAAACTTCAGCCCACCAGCCACATTGGCACACAGCCTCTTTTCCTTTTAACTGTGGTAAAATATAACAAAATTTACCATCTTAACCATTTTTAAGTGCATAGCTCAGTGACATTAAATACATTCACATTGCTGTGTCACCATCACCACCATTCATCTGCAGAACTTTCTCATCTTCCCAAACTGACATTCTATCCCCATTAAACACTAACGCCCTCTTCTGCTCTCCCAGCCTCCCCCACCCCAGCACCCACAATCTACCATCAGTCTCTATGCATCTGACTCTATTAGGGACCTCCTATGAGTAGAATTACACAGTATTTGTCCTTTTGTATCTGGCTTGTCTCACTGAGCACAATATCCTCAAGGTTTATCTAGTTTCTAACATGCGCCAGAATTTCCTTTTAGGGCTGAATAATATTCCATTGTCTGGATGGACCACACTTTACCCATTCATCTGCTGACGGACGCTTGGTTATTTCCACCTTTTGGCTATTGTGAATCATGCTGCTGTATGCTGCTGTGAACATTCATACATGTTTTTATGTGGGCGCATTTTCATTTCTTCTGGGCATATATGTAGGAGTAGAATTGCTGATAATTATTTAATCATCATTGGAACTGCCAGACTGTTTTCCAAATTTTCCATTTCCATCTGCAGCACAGGAGGGTTCAAAATTCTCCCCATACTCAGCATCACGTTATTGTCTTTTTTATTATACTTATCCTAGTGGGTATGGGGTGGTTTTTACATTTTTAAAGGGTTGCAAAAAAAAAAAAGTATGTGAGGTTGATTTGTGTCGCCTCTGGACTTAATGGCTAATGTCTTATTTGGACTTTAGGCAAAGCCTGAAAATGCACTGTTGTGCCCTTAACAGAAAACGTTTTGCTGAGCCCTGCTGTAGGTCATCGTGCCCTTAGCATAGCCCTCTGCCTGCTGCGGTCTGCCTGGTGCACATCCTCTCTGGCTTCGCAGGGAAGGGAAGCATTCTAGTTCCATCTCTCTTGGTATCCAGATAACAGAGGTCCTGCCCTTGCCAGGAGCATTCTTACCGTTATTGAAGGAAAGGACCTTTTTCTGGAACAAGTGTTGCTTCCTTGCTTTTGGCTCCCACTCTGGGATCTCCTGAGTCCTGTTTTGGCTCCACCTGAACTATAGGCTCATCTTTGGGGGCCAGCAGAGGCTCCAGTCACCTTGCCTCTTCCTCTGAACACCATGCAGCTGGTCAGGAGCTTGCACCAGCCTGTGCCAGCGTCAGCCATGCCTCACCTCTGCCTTCTCTCCCTCTCCTCCCTTTTACAGTCCAAGGAATCGTCCTCCGTGCTGAGCTGTGACATCTCTGGGAATAACAAGTACATTGTGACAGGCTCAGGGGACAAGAAGGCCACCGTGTATGAGGTGGTCTACTGAGAGAATCCCCCTCCTTGTACCCCTGGCCCTATTTCTGGGGGGAGGGTGTGTAGAACAAAGACCCCAAAATCCACCTCTCCAGTTGTACCTGTAGGCACCAAATCTCATCTGCTTTCTGGCCAGCCACTTCACATCTTACCCGGCTGGAAGTGGGGATGGGTGGGTAGAAAGATGGGAAATAAATGTATTTATCACACTTGCCTTCTGTCTTGGGCTGGGGAACTGGGCACCATTGCTTTTCTTAGACAACTGTTCTTGAAGGAAGGTCACCTTCTAGCTATGTGACCATGGGTGCCTTTCCTTTTTCCTAATCTGGATGAGATCATTTATTATGCATGAAATACTGTGAGATCCACTATGAGAAATGAGTTGTATCGGGCAGTGTGGCTTAAGTCTTGCATGTAACCTATCATTCCCACATCTCAGTGATTGAACACAATAGACATTTTTCAGTCAGACCCATGTGGCATGTGGGGCTTGACTCCAGGTAGACACTCAGGGCTCCAGGCTGGTGGAAGTTTAATGACCTCAGTATGTAACTTCAGGGTCCAACCTAGCAAGGAAACAGATCAACCATGCCTTTTAAATCCCAAGCCCTGCTCTGGCTAGGTAGCTTGGTTGTTTGGAGCGTAGTCCCAAAGCACAGAGGTTGCTGGTTCAGTCCCCACTCAGGGAACATACAGGAATAGATCCCTGTTCCTGTTTCTCTCTCCCTTCCTCTCTCTCTCAAATCAATTAAAAAAAAATTAAATCCCAAGCCCAAAAGTTTCACATACCACTTTTCAGTGCCAGCCTTTTGGACAGAATCATCCCAAGATACTACCCATATACAAAGGGTTGGGAATTGTAGTGGAGCATGTGGCTATTTGGGGTGCAGTCACATTTCCTTTGAGACCCTGATATAACTCCTACTAAGAGCCTGGTACACGGTGCCTGGCTCACTGTCATCATCAAAGCAAAAGTCAGAGTCCAAGAGTAGGTGGCAGCTAAACCGAGAAGAAACAGCCATTTGGAAGGGTCACAGAAGAGAAGAGGGCACAGCATGTGCAGAGACCCAGCAGTAAGGAGCTTGGCCTGGTGAAAACCGTAGGGCAGGGGTGAGGATGGTTCCTGAGCCACAGGGGAAGATAGGTCTCCAGATCAGACTTAAGCAGAGAAAGCTGTGGAAGTGGGAGCTAGAGAGCAACAGGGCTGGTAGCAATCAGAACTGAGTTCTGGAAATTCCTGTGGGCTGCCACAAGGACCATGGGTTAGAAGGGGCTAGGGGGCCAGGCAGGGATGCTGCTGGGACCATCTGGAGGGAGGTCCCTGCTGGAAAAAGCCACACCTAGATGGAGTTTCTAAAGCAGTGGTTCTTAACCTTTTTTGAGGTACTGAACCCACCAATTTCATATGCACATTCACCGAACACTTTAGTGATTTTTTTTTTTTTCCAAATTCAAGACATAGGTATATGTTTTTTTACTGGTGCACAAAATGAGCCATGCATGAACATCACCTTGCTCAAAGAACAAAACCAACAAAGTGCATGAACTCACAACAAATTACGGTATTACTTTATTCTGGCCTCCGCGGTAGAGGCTTCTCCAAACCCCTGAGACCGACTCATCGAACCCCTAGGGTTCGATAGAACCCAGGTTAAGAACCACCGTTCTAAAGGTACTTTATGGAGAAAGAATTCTGTAGTTAAGGAAGCAAGCTAGACTTGTTGACACCATTTGGGATGCTTCTTATTCTGGAAGGCCAGGTGAACAAATGGTGATCTTGGAGTCTGACTGAGAGGGTCAGAACTCTGGTCTCACCAGCCAGGGTATGTTGGGAAGGACCAAGAACCCCATTACTGGAATTGTGTAGGAAGTGGCAGAAAAACCTCTCCCCATGACAGATTAGCTCAGGGGAGCAGGAAGAAGTGCTCCATATCCATTCCTCCAGCACTGGGGGTTAGTGGCTTTGATCAGATTCTCAAAAAATGCTGACTCAAAAAGCTCAGAGACCACCTGACCAGGTGGTGGTGCAGTGGATAGAGCATCAGACTGGGATGCGGAAGACACAGGTTTGAGACCCCGAGCTCGTCAGCTTGAGCGTGGGCCCTTCTGGCTTGAGCAAAAGCTCGCCAGCTTGGACCCAAGGTCGCTGGCTCCAGCAAGGGGTTGCTCGGTCTGCTGAAGGCCCGCAGTCAAGGCACGTGTGAGAGAGCAATCAATGAACAACTATGATGTCGCAACAGCAACGAAAAACTAATGATTGATGCTTCTCACCTTTTTCTGTTGCTGTCTGTCTGTCCCTATCTATTCCTCTTTCTGGCTCTCTCTCTGTCCCTGTAAAATAAATAAATTATATAAAAAAAAAGCCTCAGAGACCTAGGCTGGACAAAGTACTTGCAAATCTTCACGAGATGGCCAGCATACAAGACACAATCCAATCAGCCCTGCTTTTTCCAATTGCTTTATTACACATGACAAAGATCACTAGCATACCCATCATGCCCCTCCACTCACCCCCCCTCCTTGGGGGAGGACCTTGAGATGACAATAGTGAACCCCTTAGTATGTGATCTGGTACACTGAGGCATGGTCCCTGGACCCTGTGGCGATCAGGCGGTTGTTAGGAGACACGTCACAGCACATGACAGAGGTGGTTTCAGGTACCTGGGGGGATCAGGGAGCATAGCAAGGAGGGGATCACTCACCCTTGCCCCTAACTGTGCCTGTCAGTTCAGATGTGGTCTCTGTGGGGGCTTTCCTTTGGAACTCCTGGGCTTAGCCCCTGAGTGACCAGGATACTAAACACTGCCCACCCCACCCTCAGCCCACTCCAGTACCTGTAACACCTTGGTTCCTATGGGCATGCTGTAGATACTGACCAGGTTGTCCATCCCAACGCTCACCCACCACTGGCCTTGAAGGAGGTAGAGCGGCACCAGGTCAGAGCTGGCAGCTGAGAGCCACACCCCTGGGGATCTGGGAAATGAAGGGAGCCCCCACCTCCCCCATGTCCCCAAGGACAGCACAGAGTAGTTCCTGCTGATGAAGTCTGGAGGGGAGGAGGGGAGGAAGGGACTCAGGACATGTCTGAAAGGATTGGGCCCAGTCAATCTGAGTTGAGTGGGCCCTGTGGGAGGCTGGGGGCCACAGGGTACTCCTCCACTTACTGCTGGCCACTCACCGAGAGGAGAGAACTTGAGACCGAGGATGGTGCTATCCTTACAGCCCACCATGTATTTCTGGCCCCCGAGGGTGGGCTGCAGCCACTGCTGGCCATTGGCTGTGCCCACCAGAACCCAGTCCTCCCGGGGGTGGGAGGACAGGCTTATTATCTGGGGGTAGGTAGCAGGAAGGAAACTGGTCAGGGCCATGCCTGGCCTAGGAGGTGGGCAGAAGCACAGGGACCCATGCCAAGGGCTAACCACCTGCCCATTTCCCGGTTGCAAGGCCCCAACAAGCAACTTTACATCTCTAAGCCTCAGTATGCTCATTTGTGGAATGGGTTGGTCCTCTCTACTTTATAGCATTATCAAGAGACTGAAAGCATCCTGCTATTGGGGCAACAGGAAAGAGCATTTCTAATGGTCCCTATTCCTCCCAGCATCACCATACTTGGGGTACCATTACCCTCCATTGTCCCCTCCTTCTCTAGCCTGGGGCACAGTTGCTACCTGGCCAAGCAGGCCCCATCCCAGCCTATACACCTGAGATTCAAACTGGTATTCCTGGGGCTCCCCGACAGTCCTCAGGTCCCAGCACCGCAGGCAGGCATCCAGACCCCCTGTCCAGATGTTCTGGTCCTTGACAACAATGCTCTTGGCTCCATTCGGGGGGGCCTGCAAGTCCCTGGCCAGAAGGCATCAGGAGGGGGTTGGAACTAAGACTCTAAGCTTTGGGCCCAAGGAACATCACCCACCCAACCACCTCCAGTTGACAGATGGGGAAACTAAGGTAGACAAAAATTATCAGGACATCAGGACTGGGTTTTGAGGAAACAGCCCAGTCAAAATTTGAACCCGGATCTTCAACTCTCTCAAATCTGAGTTCAAGCAGGCAAGGGGCTTTAACCTTGAGACTGCTGAAGCCCTGCTCAGCAGATGAGGTCAAAGGGGCTCACAGGGGCCACACCTGACCACACCCTGGCTCCGCATGTCCCAGATCCTGATGGTGCCATCAGTGAAGCTGCCGAAGGCCAGGTTGTCCTCCAGGTTGGCAGCCAGGGCCTGGCAGGTGAGACCTGCAGAGGGTAGCTCATCTCTTATGTGCAGGGAGGGTGCCATCAGGTCCCACACGCTCACACCAGCCAAATTGTGGCCACCCGTCAGCAGAGTGGTGCTATTAGAAGAGAGTAGGCAGGTGCGCAGGTAGGCCCCGGGGGTCTGGAATGGGCAGAGGCACAGATGAGCTTCCTTCCCTGTAGGTAGCTCTTCCTGCTCCCACGAGCCACACCCCCTGGAGCCAGCCCCACCCTCACCTGTACCCGTAGGTAGCTGTCAGGGAACCTGTCCTCCATCATCTGGCTGACCAGGCTCCACACCTTGACCCCACCTCTGCCACAGGTGAACACGTGCCGCGTGAAGCTGCTGACTGCTGTGGCCAACACGGGCTCCCTGTGTCTTAGTATCCGTATCATCTTCATTCTGTGTGGGACAGCGAACTTCTTGGATTGCCAGGGCAAGGCATCTGGCCTCTTCCATGTGTCTTCAAAGTCCTTGGGTTCCCAGCATCTTAGAAAGGGAAACCTCAGGGTCACCAGCCCACCTGTGACCTCTCTGCTCAAAGAGGCACAGAGCCAGCCCTAGAGGGGCTTTGTTCTTTTTCAGCTGTGGGGTTTTATCTCAGGCCTCCTTTCCCCATTACACTACACTTCCCCCCAATCTCCTATCCATCCCCTCCAAGTATTCTCTCTCCCATAATCCAATACCACCTCCTTCTGCCTGGAATGCTTTGTCCCATCTTGGAAAATTGCTCATCCTTCAAGGTCATACCTATTGTGAACCTCCCCCTCCAGGCAAGCCGTCTCTCCCACTTCTGGGCTCCCCAAGATTCAGCTCACGAGGTTGGTACTGTCTGCATCCAGCTCTGACACAGCCCCTCTCCCTCCCCATTCCATGGGACCTCCCTCCCCAAATCCTTAAACCTGGGCCAGTAATGTGGGGCGAGGCAGTGAGGCTGGTGTAAAAATAATTCGAATTGCATATCCCTACCCAGACCCCTCATCTCTGCTTATTGAGGATTACACCGTGGTGATGGGAAAGGGTGAGGAGACCCCTATACCTCTGGTCTCCTCTACCTCCTGGGGACAGAAGTACAGATAGGAGGGACAGTTCCAACACTTACATGGGTTTCAGAAAGGGATATGCTCTCCCGGCAGGCTCCTATGGGTAGACCAAGATCACAACTAAGCCATGTTGGCTCTCTCTTTCCCAGACCCAAGACTCTTGGTTACCAACTCAGGCCAGGGTCTCACCTGAGCCACACGGGACAGCATCACCCCTGGTGCCATGCCTGGCCTTGTGCTCTCTTCTTGGAAACCTGCATGGGAAATGTGGAGGGGCTCAGGTAGGCTGAGAACTGGGCAGAGATAAGAGCAGATCGGCAGCAGGCATAGCCCCCTTGGAACAGGATACCTGTACCCCTCCCACAGGGATTACCCAAAGCATCCTCAGTATAGGGTTCTGTTCCAAAGTAGCATGGATCTGGGTCCTGGCTTTCCTGTCCACAAGAAACAGGGGGATATGGTCAGACCAGGGGGCCTGACCACGGTCAGTCTTAGAACCAGAAAACCTTAGGGAGGCCAGGCAGTGAGGACAGGACTAGTCAACTGCCCAAGCCCTCCCATCCAGGTGGGGCACAGTCCTGACTCCTTAGAGGGCTTGAAGGACTGAGGGTGGAGGAGGTGGACCAATTCCACAGAAACTTGAATGCCCCTATGTAGGGAGGGGCCCAGCCAGGATAACCACCTAGCCCATTTACTTACCAAGTTTGGCACCTGCTCTGTCACTATGACGGTGAGAGGGGAGGAAAGTGATGAAGAGAGACAATAGAAGGATAAGGGTCAGCCTGTGCTGCCCTCCTCTCCATCCAGGGCCATCCTTCCTGCCCTCCCTCGGAGAGACTCACGCCTATGTGTTGGTTGGTCCACCTTATTGTGGGTCCCAGCAAAAATCTGCCAAAGTTGCTGGGTCAGAACATCCTGCCAAAACTGGGGCTCTGAGTCCCACGACGGCCTTGTGTCTAGCTGGTAGACTTGGGAGTGATCCTCTCCAGAGGGCTGCTGGAGCCAGTCAGAGGACCTCGTGGCCATGATGTGTTCGAATTTCAGCCCCTGAAGACCGGAGGGCTGTGGGGACTTGACCCCTGGGGGCTGGGAAGGCTTGGGGCTGGTGGGTCCCAAGGAGTCATGGTCAGCCTGTTCAAAGGAGATCTGGCTCACATGGTACTGTCAGCACCAAGTTGTGAGGAAGAGAAGCCTGTTCCCACCCCTCCTGGAGGACCCAGAAACCTACCTCTCCTGGCTGGAAGCCCAGGGATTTACTGTAGGTCTCCATGATCCGTAGGAAATTTTCTGCCTAGGAGGTAATGTTATTTCAGCTAAAGCTTTGTCATCAGACAGCTCTGGGTATGAACCCACTCTTGCAAGCCAGTTTCTCTGTGTGTGAAACGAGGGTATACCACCCCTGAACATTTTGGGGTGGCTCTTGATAACAGAGCCCTCTGCACAACATCTAGTGTAAATCAAGTTCATGGTATCCAGAAGCCAGCCTGACCAGTGGGTGATAAAATCTAATTCTACAGGACAGTTGCTGTTACACATGGCAGAAAGTAGAGCCAGATTCAGGTTCACATCTCAACTGTTTTCTAGGGATGTTTGAAAACTAAAACCTGAATCCTTTTGTTTAAAAATGGCTTCAGGAAGCAAAAACAGTGTGTACATGCGTCTCCATGCAGGGACAACATTTAAATTTGCTTAAACGTTGGAAAACCTGGCCAGTGGTGGCGCAGTGGATAGAATGTCAACCTGGGATGCAGAGGTCACCCTGAGGTCACTGGTTTGAGTGAGGGATCATTCACATGATCCCAAGATTGCTGACTTGAGCCCAAAGATCATTGGCTTGAAGCCCAAGGTTGCTGGCTTGAGCAAGGGGTCATTGACTCTGCTTGAGCCACCTGCCCCCCCTTCTAGGCACATACAAGAAGCAATCAATAAACGATTAAAGTGAAGCAACTACAAGTTGCTTCTCACTCTCTCTCCCTTCCTCTCTCTCTCTCTCTAAAACAAAAACTAAACTTTGGAAAGATACTAAGAAATTGGTGGTTACCTTTTGGGGAGAAGGACTGGCAGTAGGACAATCAAGAGACCTGGTGGGAGGGTCACTTACATTATTTTATATTTAAAATTACATGTGACCACAACCGATTCCAGATTTCAGTTAAAAGGTTCTATGGACATGGAAGGGACTGAGTGATTTATCTCTAAGTTTCCTTCTTCCTACCCACAGTCTACCTGTCTGTTCTTTTAGGATATGCTCCTTCCTACCAAATAGCCTACTCCCTTTTTTCCATGGCACTGATCTGACACAGATACCAGTTTGGTTTTTTTCTTTTTTTTTTACAGGGACAGAGAGAGAGTCAGATAGAGGGATAGATAGGGACAGACAGACAGCAACAGAGAAAGGTGTGAAGCATCAATCATTAGTTTTTCATTGCCGTCGCAACACCTTAGTTGTTCATTGATAGCTTTCTCACATGTGCCTTGACCGCGGGCCTTCAGCAGACCAAGCCACCACTTGCTGAAGCCAGCAACCTTGGGTCCAAGCTGGCGAGCTTTTGCTCAAACCAGATGGGCCCACGCTCAAGCTGGTGACCTCGGGGTCTCAAACCTGTGTCTTCAGCATCCCAGTCCGATGCTCTATCCACTGCGCCACCGCCTGGTCAGGCCAGTTTTGTTTTTAACCTCTCCTTCCATAGGATCATGTAGCCCTGCATAGTAGTTACCAGCCACCATGGCTATTAAAAAAAAAAAAAGGTTAAGTACAATTAAAAATGACACTCCTGCCTGACCAGTGGTGGCAAGTGAATAGTGTCAACTTGGGATGTTGAGGTCCCAGGTTCGAAACCCCAATGTCATTGGCTAGAGCACAGGCTTATCCAGCTTGAGTGTGGGATCATTGCTGGCTTGAGCAAGGGTTCACTGGTTCGGCTGGAGCCCCCAAGTCAAGGCACATATGAGAAGCAATCAATGAACAACTAAAGTAATGCAACGAGTTAATCCTTCTCTCTCTCTCACTAAAAGAAACAAAACAAAAAACCCAGACATTCCCGCCCTGGCTGGGTAGATCAGTTGGTTAGAGTCCTGATACACCAAGGTTGTGGGTTCAACTCCCGGTCAGGTCACATACAAGAATCAACAAATGAATGCATAAATAAATAGAACAAAATAAATATTTCTCTCAAAAAAATTTTTAAAGGATTTTATAAAATTGATTTTAGGGGGAGAGGGAGGATGGGAGGTATTCATTTGTTGTTCAACTTAGTTGTACACTCATCGGTGGCTTCCCAATATATCCTGACCAGGATTGAACCTGCAAACTTGGGCTTTCTGGGTTTCCATATGACACTCTGACTGAGCTAACTGGCCAGGGCCAATAAAGCAAACTTTTTAAAATTACATTTACATTCCTGCAGTTCCAGCAGCCACATTTCAAGTGTTCAACAGCCCCATGGGGCCAGTGGCTACTGAATCAGACGGCACAGGCACCTAGAACCAAGGGCAGCGATTTTTAGTACGTGCCACCATCCAGCTGAGGACACAGAGCAAACAAGCTTGGAGTCTCCCAGCTAGTGGTCCCAAGAATTCAGTGTGGAAATGTGTGTTTATGCAGCTATATTTAGTCCAGTACTAGACTACACATAGTGACAACAAATTGTTCTAGAGCTGCCTGTGTAATGGGGTAGCTGCTAGCTTTATGTGACTATTGAGCACTTGAAATGTGACTGGTGCCACTTAAGTCAAGTTAAATAGCCACATGTGCCCCACGGCTACCATTTAGGATAGCATGGACTTGTGTCTTGGCTGGCCTATGGCTCTGGAGGCTGATGCATACGCCCCTCCAGTTAAGACTCCTAGAAGCTCTCCAGAGTTGTCTGGCCCAGAGCAAACTCCAGTGTACTGGGAAAATGTTCCAATTCACAAAGAAAGATAATTTATAAAGAAATGCAGCATAAGCACCAATGGCAGACAGTTCCGTTTAACAGGCACTCCTGGCATTCCCATTTTGCGGGTGAGAAAACTAAGCCCCAGAAAAGCAAAGCCGATTCCTCAAATTCAGAGAAGCATGGGGGCCAGGCAGTATTTACCTGCATCCACAAGATGTCTGGTCCCTCAGCTGCCAGTTGGGCAAACAGGATGTGGGTGGGAGGGGCTACACTGTGGGAGCCCCTTCAGGAGCCCTCAGCACTCAAGGTCGCTTCCTCCTGGGGCCATCAGTGATGGATTCCCCAGCCTGGCCTCCCAGCAGCAGCAGGAGGCCCAGGGGAGCCTTCCCCAATTCGCCCTGGCTCGTTAATGCGCAATTTACTGGCACTTTAATGCACTCAGCATGAAAAGTGCTGCTCCCTCCTGCCTGCTAGCTGGCCTTCCCTGGGGAGAGCTGTGTGAAGGAAGAGGGTGGGAAGCAGGGGGGTTTCGGTGCCAACTGCTGCTGCTGCTTAGGATTTTAAATGCACAGCAAGGAGGCTGGGAAAACAAGGAGGGGAAAACAGAGGGGAGAGGGAGGTGGTCTGCTCCAGGAAACAAGGCAGTCTTCTGCTAGGGATCATCACTGCAGATGGGAGGACCCTCCTGGATTGAGCAGCAACAGAAGTAGCCCATCTTGGGGCCTTGCCACCCTAGTCCCATCTTGATATTCAGTAAATGCTGTCTGGTTCCTCCCCAAAACATGGCCCACAATCTAATCACTTCTCACTACCTAATTGCTCTAAGTGACAAGCATCCCACACCTGGATGGTCCCAACTTGGTCCTCTGGCTCTAGCCCTGGCCTGCTACACAGTCCATTCTCCCTGTAGCAGCCAAAGGGTGCATATAAGCACCTGAGTCAGGTCCTGCCCCTCTGGCTACAGCCCTCCAGGGCTCCCATCTCCCTGGAATAAAAGCCCAAGTCCTCATCATGGCCCACACAGTCCAGCACAATGGGCCCTCACCTCCTCTCTCTCTCTCTGCTCCAGCCACACAAGCCTTTCTGCTATTTCTCCAACCTACCTGGCATGGTCCTGCCCCAGGTCCTTTGCTTGTGTTTTTCACAAGCTCCTTCTCTTCTCCTCTAGTTCTCTGTTCAAGTCACTTTCTTAGTGAGCCTTTCCTGACCACTCTGAATTGTAACCCACCCCCATTCTGGTCTCCCACATCCCCATGGAGCTGCTCGACTGATTCCATACCCACCTTGCCCAGCCCTCACCATCTGACATTTCTGTTTACCAAGTTCCTCTTACCCCAAGGGCCGGGGTTTGTCTGTTCTTCTTTGCTATTTCCCTGGCGCCTACAACAGCACTTGGCAAGGTGATGGATAAATATCTGTTGAATGAATAACTGTTCTGGTTGCTTCCTGTCCCCCGCCCCCCCATCTGTCTCTGTTCCCTGAGCTGCCCACCCCAGCCCTTGCTAAATCACAGACATGGCCCTGGCCCCATGCCAGTCACATCTGGCACAGGCAGAAAGTCCTGCCAGCACCCAGGAGAAAGGGGCCAGGTGGCAGGAGGACAGGCAGGGGTGGAAATCATGCTTCAGCCTGGGCAAGGCGCCCTGTGAGGGGAGCCAGGGCCCCCGGTGCAGACCTGCTCTGGCTCACATGTGAGCCAGGCCCTTGAGAACTCTCAGACACATGGAAGATGGTAATCCGGGTGTGTCTGGCACACATAACAGGCCCTTCAAGTGTGGAAGCAACCGACCTGCAAAGTGCTGAAAATGCTCCTGGCCTCATTTGAGCCATGCAGGGATCCAGGGAGCAGGCCAGGAAGAGGCTATGAGAGGATGGGAAATACACTCCCAAGATTTGGGGAACTGCTGACGTCCTTAGGGAGGGAGTTCCAAGTTCTGCTTTTCCCCTGATCACAGTCCTCCAGGGTTCCCACCTTCCTGGGGTAAAAGCTCTAGCCCTCCCAAAGCCCAAAAGGCCTTAATCTTCCCGCATCCCTACCTTGTCCTTATCTCCTCCCCCTCTCTGCTTTTTAAGGAGGGGCCGCTGTATCCCAAACTCCTGGCAACTCACTCACCTGCCTGTGATGCTCCTGTAGACACTGCCGAATCTCCTGGAGCTACAAAGGAACAACAGGGATCAAACTGGGCAATGGTCAGGCAATGGAAGTGGGCAAGGGTCTGGAATTTGAATGCTGTGCATACTTCTCCCCAGCTGTGTGACCCTGAACAAGTCACTCTACCTCTCTGGTCTCTACTTTCATCAAATAGGATACCACCTCATACCCTCAGAATGGGAGCTAATTGGAGAGAGCCCTGGATGTCATTCTAGATGTGAAGGTTAAAGGCCTTCCCAGAGACACCCCCCTCCTTGCTCGTTTTGCTTCAGCCACAACTGACCTCCTTACTGTTCCTCCACTCTCCACACACCATACCTGGGGCCGTTGTACATACTGTGTCCTCTGCCTGAACACCTTTCCCTATTCTTTCTAGGGGTGGCAGGAGCCCTTTATCCTGTGAACATCACTTCCTCTGAGAAGCCCTTCCTGATTACCTTAGCTCAAAATCTTTACACATTTTCATCTCATTGCTTTTATTTTTCTTTTAGTTCTTACATTTCTGAATCTTGTTTCTCTGTTTGCTTATTTGTCCCTCTCCTCCCCTTCCTTTAGAGCTGCCCTGTCCAATGAGGTAGCCACTTGTCAAGTGTGGCTATTTAAATGTAAAATTTAAACCAGTTAAAAATTCAGGTCCTTGCAAGTACTCAATTGGCACGTGTGGCTAGCAGCTGTGGACATTGTTGATATAGAACATCATGGAACCCTGGCCGGCTAGCTCAGTTGAGAGTTGTCCTGACATGCCAAGGTTGCGGGTTTGATACTCAGTCAGGGCACACAAGAAACTAATGAATGCATAACTAAGTGGAACAGCAATCAATATTTCTCTCTCTCTCTCAAAATCAATTTTTTTTAGATTCTTATTTATTCATTTTTATTAGAAAGAGGAGAGGGAGGGAGGGAGGGAGAGAGAGAGAGTAAAGAGATAGAACGGGGGGGGGGGGAGCAGGAAGCATCAACTCCCCATATGTGCTTTGACCAGGCAAGCCCAGGGCTTCGAATCAGCGACCTCAGCATTCCAAGACGATGTTTTATCTACTGTGCCACCACAGGTCAGGCCTCAAAATCAATTTTTAAACATTTTAAAAGATCATAGAAAGTTCTAGAAGCCTGGCCAGACATTGACCTGGGATGCTGAGGACCCACATTCGAAACCCCAAGGTTACCAGCTTGAGGGCAGGCTCATCCAGCTTGAGTGTGGAATCATAGACATGACCTTATGGTCACTGGCTTGAGCCCAAAGGTCCCTGGTTTGAAGTCCAAGGTCGCTGGCTTGAGCAAGGGGTTGCTGCTTAGCTGAAGCTCCCCGGTCAAGGCACATATGAAAAAGAGATCAATGAATAACTTAAGTGCCATAACAACGAGTTGATACCTCTCATCTGTCTCCCTTTTCTGTCTGTCCCTGTCTGTCTCTCTTTCTAGCTAAAACAAAACAAAAACTGAAAGTTCTAGAAGACATCAGCACACTAGAGAACATACACCCCTCAAGGGCAGGGACTCCAGTCATGTGCTGTGGGCTGAGGAAACACTTCCTTTAAATATGAAATTTCTAGTTTTCACAGCAAGATTATTATTAATAAAAACTCACATGAAGCTGGGGCTCAATAGATTTAAGTCATTTGCCAAAGGTTAGCAAAATAAATAGAGAAGAGGGTGTCTCAAAACCCTGTTCCTGAGGCCAAACAGAACAGCCGTTCCAGGTGCTGCCTGGTTTGTGGCTCACCAAGTAGTAAATGTTCTCCACCTGTGCCGGCAAGTGAGGGTGTATCCTATGGAGAAGAAAGAAGCTGGAAGTGGGAGGGCAGGACCCTTCCCCAAAATAAGCACAGCCCCCAGTCTCCTGGCTAGGAGGGAATGAGGGTTTCTTCAAGGGGCCACATTTAAGGTGATGTCAAGTTAAATACAATTTTAATGCAGCATTTGTGGTCATATATATATATGTATATATATTTAAATGCAAGCAAATTCACACTGAACAACAAAATATTAAACATTTAATTTAAATAAAAGCCAAATTTAGTATTACCGGTTTTCTGTTTTATTTCAGGCTCCACCATTATTGGTCCTGTCTTTTGGGTCAGGGACTTCTGTCTGAGCCAACAAATGACCAGATAGGATTCTTTCCCTCAGTGGGATCTAGGGCTACAGTGGGACATCTGGACCCCAGTGAACTGTCCTCACCTAGGGAACTGCTTCTTGAGCTGATCCAGGATGCCTTGATTATTCAGGGCAGGAAGGCTGGCCTCATGATGAGCCTGGAAAGGTCGGTAGAGGGTTAGATGGGATACTAGGACCTAAAGGTAATTTGCCTTCTTTTTTGCTAGTTAACTGCCCATGGAGTATCTTCCATTTTGTAGCATGCCTTAAAAATGTAAAGTATTCCTTCTCTTGTCCTTTATGAAAGAAAATTTGCTCACTCCTGGACTACACTGTTAGCAATGGTCATGTCTGTGAAATAAGATCTGGAGGAGGGGAATTTTGTTTGTAAAATATTGACAGAACAGATGATATAATCATGTGTTTTACATCTGGGTCATAAGAAAAAAGTTTAATTAAAAAATACAAGTGCCTTGTTACCTGTCAAGTATGATGGGTTAGTGACCCCATTAAAGGCCTAGCAAGCCATCCCACGTCTTTCTATCAGAAGCAGAATTATGCCTGACCTGTGGTGGTGCAATGGATAAAACATTGACCTAGAACACTGAGGTCGCTGGTTTGAAACCCTGGGCTTGCCTGGTCAAGGCACATATGGGAGTTGATGCTTCCTCCTTATCACCCCCTCTTCTCTCTCTCAACTGAATAAAGTTAAAAAAAGTTTTGTTTTCTTTTAATTAAAAGAAAAAAAGCAGGAGAATTAGACTTGAGCCCAGCTTCCAGGCTATCTCCCCCCCCCCCCCCCCGCCAGGGGTTAACACCATACTGCTCTCTCCTCACCAGAGTTCCTGGGGGCCTCACCGTCATTGGAGGGTGGCCCTGAGGGCTGAGATGGCCACACAAGGACATTTTCAGGCAGTGCTCACAAGGACTCTACAAGTAAGGAGATGGCAAGACCTGAGGGCAGAAGTCTGGGCAGTGACATGGACAGATAAGCCCCACTCTAAGCCACTCCACCCCATATCTGGGCCTCTTAAACCACTTACCATGTTCTCCCCTCTAGGACCTAGTCCTGAGCTCCCAACAGCATCCTGATTACCAGCACCCCATTACATTACATTCAGCCTATGTTCATTCATCAGTCAGTCTAGTGCCTGCAGCTGTACAGATTAATAGTGGGGACTCCTGGGGTCTCACCCTTGGAGAGTCCAGAGTAGGGTACAAAGATCAACCTCAGTTATGAGACAATTTCCTAAAGCATGGGAGAACACCACTGAAAAGGGGTTTTGATGGATGAGTAAGAGTTGGCCAGATGAATTAGGAATTTCTCAGGTAGGAGGATAGATACCTCTCTACCCCAATCAATCCTGCAGCACCAAGTCCCTTCTTTACTTCACTTCTTTCCCTAGACGCCTCTCCAAAACTGCTCCTCAGCTTGGTGACCTTGGAATCCTCCAAAAGACCCGGAGCTTACTCACTTCTAGGAATGAGGTTCAGAAACCGCAAGAAGGAAACTGCGAGGGGTCACCAAGTTCAGGCCAACAGAAAGTACCACCCCTCCTACCCTCACCCGGGGGCCATTTGACCTGTGTTGCCCCGCCCCAGCCCTCCCTGGTCCCGCCCCGGCCCGCCCCGGCCCGCCCCCGGCCCGCCCCCGCCCCACCGCCACCTGCACCAAGAAGCGGATCAATGAAAACTCAGAAGCTGCACGTGGGCTCGGACTCCAGGGGCGGAAGCCGGAGGTTCTGACCAATCGCAAGGGATGTTGCCCACGTGGCTATAGGCCGCCATCGTTGATTGGCCTACTTTCCCCAGGCGCCGGCCGGGCTGTCAATCAGCGAGCTCGCGGTCGCAGTTTAACCCTTGCGGTCTACTGCGAGGAGAGGAAGCGTGCAGAGCTGCAGGCAGTTTGGGGTGCAGGCGAGGGCAAGGCTATTTATAAGGGAATGGGATTTAGGGTGAGAGGGTGCAATTTGGGGAAGGGCTGGGTGGCTGTAGTTGCATTGTTTATTGAGCAGCTTGATAATTTTTTGTAATGCCCGGGATTGGTTTATGGCAGGAGATGGGGTGGAGGCATCGTCACTTGGGGCGGGGAAATCTTTAGCACTCTCACGCTAGTCCTTAGATATAGGCTAATAATGTTTTCATTATATTCAGTAACTTGCAATGTAAACGAAGCTTCAAGACCCCTTTTTGAGGAAAACTTAACAGCTCCCTTTTATCCAGCGCTTCCCATGAGCCAAGCCCCAGGCTACGCATTTTATCAGGAATTTTCCCTACTGCCCTCCAAGCCCAGGGACCGCGGATCTGAGAGCTGAAAGCAGCTACTACTGCAAAGGCCTTGAGGCTGGTACATTTTTTTCCAGGTTCAAGGCCAAGGTGGGAAGGAGTGGTGGGTTCCCTAGGCCTAGGGTGATGGCAGAAATGTGGTGGGTTGTAGGAGCTACTGAGGGATTAAAGAGTTCTGTTTTGGCCATGTTTGAAACTCAGACTTAAGCTGTGAAATGGTCAGTCTGGAGTTTTGGATTGAAGGGCCAAGTTTCTGCTTACCCCAGGGCCTTTGCACTAGCTATTCCTTCTGCTCTGGCAGTCTCTCAACTGCCAGCCTCTCTGGTTCAGAGGTCACCGCCTGAAGGAGACTTCCATTCCTCTTTTTAAATTTTATTTTACTACAAATGTGGTTTGCATTGGAGTTATCGTGTTTTAATCTCAGTGGCTCTAAGCCCTGCTGTGTTCAAAATTCATATAATGCTAACAGGACTCTAATACATTTTCACAACTGGCCACAGGCTCCTGGACCCATGTGCTGGCTTGGGATCCACAGGAACCAGAGATCTCTCCCATTTCCCCTGACCTGTTCTTTGTTACTAGGGGGAAACTGAGAGTTCAGACTTTGGGATGCATAAGCCCCCAGAGGTTCTGATGTAAACACATAACTGGATTTTGTGGTTGGTCTCTGGAGGTGAAAGTGAGGGCTGCCACACGTGAACCGCAAAATAAGTTTTCACCCATGATCCCTCAACTGGCCCTTAATTGAAGCATATTTTATTTATGGTTCTTCCTGCTAATTGCCTCCCTCTGTGCGCCTGGCTCTCTTCTCTGTGGTTGTAGACTTTCAGCTGAGCATACCAGTTCATCCAAAGCTGGCTTTTCTCCTCTGGTTTCCTCTGGGTACCTGTCAATGCTTAAAACAAATTAATATTAAATAAAATTTAAAGCTCAGATGCACAGGCCGCATGTCAATTGCTCAGTGGTCAACATGTGGCTGGAGGCTGTCTCCATTGGACAACACAGATCTAGACTATTTCCATTGTAGAAAGTTCCATGGAATAGCACAGATCTGAGTCTCTTCAAAAAGAAAAATTCTAGGTCCACATAGAAATCGGAAGCATTTTGTGGCAGTCATTCCATTCTCACTTGTTGAAAACCCTGTATGTGGTGCTGGGTAGTATTTGGAACTTTTGCTGCTGTGTGTCCCCTGCCTGCCCCACCCTGGCCAGCAGGGATGCAGCCTCCTTGAGCTCCGGGGAAGGGGATGGATGACAACAGAGAGGAAAGGAGGAAGCACAGATTTCCTTCTTGGCTTCTGAGCTGTGCTTTACTTGGTGGAAATCCAAGGTCTAGATGAAAGTTTGAGAGAAAAGAGGTTTGCATTTCCAAAGCTTTGTAATTCCCTGGGCTTGTCCTGGAGACCTCAGAACCTCAGGGGCCCCAGAGTCACCTGGGTTGGGTGTGGACCAGACAGAGGGATCAAGAGAAATCCCAGGGTGGAGAAAAAGCTGTGGAGTGACCACAGGGAGGTGACAAGCTTTAACTACCCCATTCTCTCCCCCATCCCCAGAACTTCCCAATGGCCCACATAAGCAAGAGACAATAGCCAAGTGTCAGAAGTGAGGGAAAAGCTGCAGAAAGCCTGTCAGGTAGGACCCTGGTGGCCAGCCAGCTAATGAATGTCCAAGAGCAGCCGGACAAAGACCCTCTGAAGACACTGACCAAGTGGGGAGGGGCTTAAGGGCAGGGTGTTCCCAGCTGCTCCCACTTTCAGACCACATGATTGCCCTTGAACTTAGACCTGGCCCCAGGAGAAGTGAATTTATTGAGTTACCTGGCATTGATTGAGGTTTGCTTTCTGCCACCTGGTGGAAAGAGGCTTGTATTCCCTTCCCCCAGACAGCTGTAACAAATGATCACAAAATGGGTGGTTTAAAACAACAAAAATCTATTCTCTCACATTCTGGAAGCCCAAAGTCCAAAATCAAAGCGTTGGCAGGGCAGAGCTCCCTGTGAAGGCTGCAGGGAGGGGTGTTCCTGCCTCTTCAAGCTTCTAGAGGTGGCCAGGATTCCTTGGTCTTCCTTGGCTTGTAAACACATCATTTTAATTGCAGTGTCCGTCTTCACATAGCCTTCTCTCGTGTGTGTCCAAATTTCCCTTTTCTTATAAGGACACCAGTCACTGGATTAGGGCCCACCCTATTTCAGCATGATCTCATCTTAACATCTGCAATAACCCATTTCCAAATGAGGTCACGTTCCCAGGTTGTCAGGAGATAGATGAGAGGGGAGTGAAGGCAGGTAGTAAGTTAGTACTTGAATATATCTTTTGGGAGGACACAATTCTGCCCTCTACAAGGCTCAAAAGAGAAATGACAACCCACTCAATTCTCTATGAAGCCTGATAATCCCCATTTTGCAGAGGCCCAGAGAGGTTACCTAACTTGCCAAAGGTCACAGAGTTACTAAATGGCTAAACTAGGATTTGAACCCAGGTTGTCTTGCTCCAGGATGTAGCCTTATGATGTCTGTCGTGTTTGCGCATTGCTGGAAAGATGGCCGAATGGAAGACACTGCATCCATCCATACATATGCATTTTTGGTGTGTGCCTCAGATGCCTGTGTCTCAGTTGGGAATCCAAGGTGGTTCTGTGCCCTCCAGGGGGCCCTGCATGCCTCTGACACTCCTCCCCATTAGCGCTGGGCAGGGTGGGCAGGCTGAGGTTGTCTTTAGACAGACAGACAAGCTCAGGCTGTTTTAGACTGTTGAAGGTCTCCCAGCAAAGGTGCAGTTGGCCAGTTCCAATGGCACCATGTGAATGAAGGCGGTGGCTTTATCCCAGCGAGACCCCCTGCCATGGCATTGAAAGGCTGTAGAATACTTTTTGAGAGTCCCGTTCATTCTCTCCATGAGGTGAGAGGAGGGGAAGGTAGCCTGTGCAAATTAGACATAATCCTGTAGGCCAGTGATTTTCAACCAGATGCTGCAAGAATTTCTAAACCATGCAATTCCTGATTATTCAATCAGGGGCACTGACTTTCTTCTCTTGGAGTGTAAAAAAAAAAAAAAAGACAACATCCAACACAAAAATAGCCATTTGGTGTGAATGACTCAAAATTATACTTTTTTTTGTCAGATCAGTAGAAAATATAATATACTTTCTGATGTGAATTTTAGTGTTTGTGTGCTATGAAATGGAAAAGGTTGAAAATTCCTGTCCTAGGCTGCTTCTGAGTTGAACTTGTGGCCTTTGGCTCCCTCTTCAGGTAGATATTTTTATTACAGATTCATTAAAGTATAATTACATAACAATGAGGTCATCCATTTTAAGCATATTGTTGGATAATTTTTAGTATATTTGTCCAGTTGTACAACCATCACCAGAATCCGATTTTAGAAAATTTTCATAATCTCAGAAATGTCTCCCTTGTCTGTTTTGAATCAATCCTTTCCTCCCATCCCTAGCTTTCTGTCTTTGTAGGTGTGCTTTTTTGTCATATGACTCTACTCACAAAGTATGGGTCTGCCGTCTGGCTGCTTTCATTGAGTGTAGTGTAACTTTTTTTTTTTTTTAAGCAAGAGATAGATGGACAGACAGACAGGAAGGGAGAGAGATGAGAAGCAACTTGTTACGACACCTTAGTTGTTCATTGATTGCTTTCTCATATGTGCCTTGAACCTGGGGCTCCAGCTGAGCCAGTGACCCCTTGCTCAAGTCAGTGACATTGGGCTGAGGCCAGTGACCTCTGGTTTTTAACAACCTGGGTCCTCAGCATCCCAAGTTGCCACTTGGTCAGGCTGTAGCATAATTTTTTTGAGGTTCACCTATATTTTTGTATGTGTCAGTATTTTGCTCCTTTTATCGCCTAGTAGTATTCCATTGCATTCACCCTCTGATGGACATTTGGGTTGTTTTTAGTTTGGGATAGTCATGAATAAAACTGTACTGAACATCTACGTACATCTCTGTGTGTTGGAATTTGCTTTCATTTCTCTTGGTTAGATGCCGATGAGTTGAATTGTTACATATGGTACTAGAATTTGCCTGTTTAACTTTTTTAGAAGTTCCTAGGCTACTTCCCAAAGTGACTGCATCATCTCTGTTCCCACCAGCAATGTCTCAGGGCCTCAGGTGTTCCACATCCTCAAAGTAGAATCACTTTTAAATTAGAGGATTCATGCCCTGGCTGGGTATGTCAGTTGTTTAGAGCGTCATCCTAACACACTAAGGTTGTGGGTTCAACCTCCAGTCAGAGCACACACAAAAATTAATCAGTGAGTGCATAAATAAGTAGAGCAACCAATTAATGTTTTTCTCTCTCTCCCTCCTCTCTCTAAAATCAATCAATAAAGATTAAAAATAAATAAATAAATTAGGGAATTCGTGGTGGCACTAACTTTGTTTTATAATTTAGAGAGAGACAGGGAGAGAGAGACAGAGAGACAAGAACATCAAGACATTCTGTATGTGCCCTGACCAGGGATCGAACCAGCAACTTCTGCACTTTAGGACGATGCTAAAACCAACCAAGCTATGCAGCCAGGACTTAATATTTTATTTATTGATTGAGTTTTAGAGAGACAGAGTGAGGAGAGAGGGAAGGGAAGCATTCATTTGTTGTTCCATCCAGTTGTGCATTCATTGGTTGCTTCCTGTGTGTGCCCTGAATGAAGATCGTACCCGCAACCTTGTTGTTTCACCCTGGGCCAGCCCACCAGTACCAGAATATCTTGCCTAGAAACTGGAATAAACTGGGTCTTTGTCCCTAAAAGGGGAGGAGGGAGAGAGGTTAGGATAGATTAGAAGCTTCCTGTATGTGCTGCAAATCAAACAGCTGTGTGTGGGTGGGTGGGGGGGAGTGAGAGAGGCAGCAGAAGGGACAGGGGCTTGCAGCTACTCCCATCACACTGTGATGTATTAAATTTATTATATATGCTATTTATTAAAGGTTTTATTTATTGTTTTAAAGAGAGAGGAAGTGGGGAGGAAGAAGAAATATCAACTCATAGTTACTTCGCTTTAGTTGTTCATTGATTGCTTGTCATATGTGCCTTGACCAGGAAAGCCCACGTTTACTCTACCCACTATGCAACCACAGGTCAGGATATGCTATTTATTTATTTATTTAATTATTATTATTATTATTTGTACAGAGACAGAGAGTCAGAGAGAGGGATAGATAGGGACAGACACACAAAAACGGAGAGAGATAAGAAGCATCAATCATTAGTTTTTCGTTGCGACACCTTAGTTATTCATTGATTGCTTTCTCATATGTGCCTTGACCGTGGGCCTTCAGCAGACCAAGTAACCCCTTGCTTGAGCCAGCGAACTTGGGTCCAAGCTGGTGAGCTTTGCTCAAACCAGATAAGCCTGCGCTCAAGCTGGCAACCTTGGGGTCTCGAACCTGGGTCCTCCACATCCCAGTTCGACGCTTTATCCACTGTGCCACCACCTGGTCAGGCAGTATGCTATTTATTAATATGGTTAATTTTTGGTTCCTCTTAACCAGAATCTAAACAGGTTAAAGGCAAGGATTCTTCTATTCCGTGAAAAGAGCAGAATGGGGGATATAGAAAAATGCTTAAGGAAAATGTATTTAAGAATCCACATGCATTTTTTTCTGGGTCTGCCCAAAGCACAAAAACTAAATATTCAAAAATGTGACAGGCCCTGGCCTGTTGGCTCAGTGTTAGAGTGTCAGCCCAGCGTGTGGAAGTCCTGGGTTCAATTTCCAGCCAGAGCACACAGGAGAAGAGCCATCTGCTTCTCCATCCTACCCCATCGCCTTTTTCTTTGTATCTCTCTTCCTCTCATGCAGCCACGGTTCCATTGGAGCAAAGTTGGCCCCAGAGCTGAGAACGGCCCCATGGCCTCCGCCACAGGCGCTGGAATGGCTCCAACCGCAGCAGAGCAACGTCCCGGGTGGGCAGAGCATCGCCCCCTGGTGGGCATACCGGGTGGATCCCGGTCGGGCGCATGCCGGAATCTGTCTGACTGCCTCCACACTTTTAACTTCCGAAAAATACAAAAACACACACACACGCACACACACACACACGGTCGCCATCCGGTGGCCAGTACAGGGTATCACAACGCATTTATAAGAAAAGCCACTTGAAAGAAACGCACAGAATTTCACCACATTTCTGGAAGAAATGAAAGATTCAAGGAGGAAACATTACAGCAAATGGGAATATATTTTTATGGACTGTGTTAGCATGAAGAAAGTATTGAGGGAAATAAGCATATATAGCTTACGTGAGCTGTTACAGTGTATCACCGTGACTTAAGCGCGTTAGACAAGAACGGTAACCAGTTTCTAGTCTCACAGCAGGTCCTTTATTCAGGCTCAAGCCACGCCCTGGGGCGGACCCCAAAGCAGCCACGCCCATTGTGCTATTTCATCTTCAGACACGCCCTAGAAGGGCGGATAGGCCCTTGCGCCCAATCGCGTCCCAGCTCTGTTCAGCTGTTTGGAGGAGACGGTTCGTCCCACCCTTGAGGTTTCACCAATCCCAATGAACCCGCTTCTATTTCCGCTCTCGGCAGCCCCGGAACCGGAAGCAGGGGCGCCGGGAAGAGGTTACCGGGAGCTCGTGTGCTCCCTAGCTAGCTGTTAGCACCAGCTGAGAACTGTTGGTTTTCACTCCACGGAAGATGAACCTCTGTTGTTGGAATGAACCTTGTCCTACAGTGGAGGATGTCGTGTGCTCCCGTTAGAGTCCGGCTGGACGAAGGACTATGCGCTCAGCCGGTTGATACCTGAGTCGGGAAGAGTTTGCTAGGGGAGCAACTCCAGAACCGTGTTTCCGAGTTCATTTGCCACTTTGGCCAAGTGAACAGCCAGATCTCTCTGAGCTAGTTTCCACATCTGCAGAACATGATGTCTCTTCCCCTGCAGTGGTCCGTGCAGGGCCAGGGTGTGACCCGGTCGCAGTTCGAACAGTGGCGGCCCGAGGACTTAGGGAGGCCTGAAATCCCCTGGCCCTCTCTCCCCACCGCCCTCCAGCCCATCACAATCAAATTCTAAATATTGTCCAATAAGTCTTAATATTAGAATGTGGTTATCTTTAACAATTGATCGCTCACTTGGTGGCATTGTGATGAGTGTGTGGCCTTTATAATATTAATTATTTCGTCTTTGTTAGGGGTGTGTTTTGGGGCTCAACTGCAGAGGCCACTTGAGGTCGTCGAGTAGTCAACTCCTTACTAGTAGAATCCCTGTTTTGTTCAGGGGAGTGATGTACTCTGAGCGGCAGAAAACCAGAAATGCACAATAATAAACAAGAATGTCATCTGATTGCCATACCCCACAGTCCTAGACAATGAGAGGTGGAGAGAAGGCACCGGGACAGAGATGACGAGCTTAGCTTGTATTCCTCACCGTCTTCCTTTTGCTCCCCTGCCTCCCTTGCCTTTTATGCCTGTCTGGAATCCCCACATGGTGCCCAGGTTGGAGGAGCCATGAAGGTCACAGCCACCAGCGGGAGAAAGGTCCAGGAGCTTGGAGTTGCAGCAAGCAACACACTCAGTCAACCGCTCCACTTCTGCATAGTTAACTTGGAGCATGTTTGTTTTTTTTTTTTCATTTTGAAAGAGATAGGGACAGACAGACCTGAAGGGAGAGAGATGAGAACCATCAATTCTTTGCTGTGACACCTTAGTTTCTCATTGATTGCTTTGCTTTCTCATATGTGCCTTGACGACGGGGCTACAGCAGAATGAGTGACCACTTGCTCAAGCCAGTGACCTTGGGCTCAAGTTGGTGAGCCTTGCTCAAACCAGATGAGTCCGCACTCAAGCTGGCGACCTCGGGGTTTCAAACCTGCGTCATCTGTGTCCCAGTCTGAAGCTCTATCCATCGCACCACCACCTGGTCAGGCGACTTTGAGCATGTTTATGTGAAGAAAACCCGGTGCTGGTTTAAGCTGTAATTTTTTTTTTAACTTTTTAACTTCAAAATAACTAGACTTTCACGGAGAGGTCTTGTGTACTCTTGCCCCAGCTTGCCCCAGTGGTAACATCTTGCAGAGCTTTAGTACAATATCAAAACAGGAAATACAAACAAACAAAAAACCCCAACGATTTCAACATTGGTATAATTCAAACTTACTCAGAGTTTGACAGTTTTACATACACGTGTATATGTTTGTGCTATTTTATGATAATAGGTTCATACAACTGCCATCAAAATCTGTTCAGTACTACAAATATTTCTCCTGAAGCCACTGTTTCAAGGGTGCTTGAAGTCCGTGATGCATCTGATACGTGGTTATTTAAAGTTACATTTTCCATGTGGGTTTGTCATGGATGTGTATTTTCTTTCTTTTTTTTTTACAGGGACAGAGAAAGTCAGAGAAAGGGATAGATAGGGACAGACAGACAGGAATGGAGAGAGATGAGAAGCATCAATCATTAGTTTTTTGTTGCTGTTGCGACACCTTAGTTGTTCATTGATTGCTTTCTCACATGTGCCTTGACTGTGGGCCTTCAGCAGACCGAGCCACCCCTTGCTGGAGCCAGTGACCTTGGGTCCAAGCTGGTGAGCTTTTGCTCAAGCCAGATGGGCCCGCGCTCAAGCTGGCAACCTTGGGGTCTCGAACCTGGGTCGTCCACATCCCAGTCCAACACTGTATCCACTGCGCCACCGCCTGGTCAGGCGGATATGTATTTTCTGATTTTTGGTTTAAGAGTTTTATTTAAGTTTATTAGATCAATCTATGAGGAAAAGAAAAACACTCTTGGCAACTAATTTTTCACCTCTTCAACTTTCAGTTCCTCGGAGATTTGTGCCCCAATCTCCCATTTTTATTGTGATTGTTGCATCTTCTTTAATTCTGTCTTTCTGTTTGTTTATAATATTTTGAGGCCAAGTTACTAGGTGCATATACATTTAGAAATTGTATATAGATTAATATCCAGAAGTCTCTGAAAGTATAATTTTGGTAATTCATTTTGCAGGAATATAAGACCATATCCACATTCTTTTTCGGGGAAAAGCTGACCCTGACTTTTGTGCTGCTCTGTACAGTATTTAGTTGCCTCACTGAGGGCTACTATTTCTACCTTTTGCTGTAGAATTATTCATAGGTTTGATATGGGTTGCCCTGGACCTTGCTGGGTGAGAGTTGCCTGATAATTGACTTGAGGAGGTGCCTTCTTTCCTTTCCAAACAACCCAGAATTTGTCTTTGTATCTTTATGATGGAGTATTCCTTTCTCTCCATATGGTGACAACCTTTTTTCATTATTAATGCCTTCTCATTCATTGATTCTACTCTCTGAGTGCTGAGGGCCCAGAGGTGACCAGTAATGTCTCATCCTTCAAGTTGTTTACATTCTACTGGGCAGAGACAGCTAACCCCAAGGAATAAATAACATACTTTGCCACATGGGATGCTATCTATTTTAATCACCTTTCCTCCACCCCATTGGTGAAGAAGCCATCCCCACCCACCCCAGGGCTATGGGAGTGGCCAACACAACACTGGACAAATGAGATGGACAGCAATTTGTCACACACACTGATAGCCTTTCATAGGAAGATTACACACCCTTCAGGGAAGTGAAAACTTGGGGATAAGCAGGAGCTGTATCTGGTCACCTTGACAAGGACAGTTGTTTGGCAAGAGGACTTTTTCTGCAGGAGCAGAGTTGAGGGGGTAGTCTTTAGGCCATTTAAGGTCCTCCTGGGTTTCTTTTTTCTTTTTCAGATCAAGGCAGCATATAATATTAAGCCTCAGTTTTAGGCCTTACACCACACCACCCTAGGATACACACTTCCACATTGCATTGTGAGAGAATCCATTCATTCTTTCTCTTTCTCTCTTTCTTTCTTTCTTTCTTTCTTTCTTTCTTTCTTTCTTTCTTTCTTTCTTTCTTCTCTCTCTCTCTCTTTCTTTCTTTTCGCGACATGGAGAGGGAAAGATAGGAACAGACAGGAAGGAAAGAGACGGGAAGCATCAATTCTTTGTTGTGGCTCCTTAGTCTTAGTTGTTCATTGATTGCTTTCTCATATGTGCCTTGACCAGGGGCTGCAGCAGAGCAAGTGATCCCTTGCTCAAACCAACGACCTTGGGCTTCAAGCCAGCGACCTTTGGGCTCAAGCCAGCAACCACGGGGTCATGTTTATGGTCCCACGCTCAAGCCACCGACCCCGCGCTCATGCTGGTGACCTCAAAGTTTTGAACCTGGGTCGTCTGCATCCCAGTCTGATGCTCTATCCACTGAGCCACTGCCTGGTCATGGTCATTTTTCTTAAATGACAGCTTTACTAAGATATAATTCACATATTATGCAATTCATCCATTTAAAGTGTGGTTTTAGTATATTCACATTGTGTGCAACCATCTCCACCATCACTTCCAGAACATTGCCATCACCCCAAAAAGAATCCTCCCTTCACATTAGTAGTCATTCTTCATCCCCACCTCAACCCCCTTTTAAAAATCACTAACCATCCTTGGCCAGATAGCTCGGTTGGTTAGAGCTTCCTCCTGAAGCACAGAGGTTGTCAGTTCAATCCCTGGTCAGGGCACATACAGGAACAGATAAATGTTTCTGTCTCTCTGTCTCTCTCTCTTCCCTCTTCTCTCACTAAAATAAAATAAAAAACAAACAAAAAAAAAACCACTAACCTACTTTCTATCTCTGGGTTTGTCTGTTCTGGACACTTCATATAAGTGGAATCATACACACACTGTGACCTTTTCTGTCTGATTTCTCTCGTTCAGCATCATGTGTTCAAGGTCAATCTGCACTGTAGTGAGAGTCAGTGCTTCACTCCTTCGTATGGCTGAGTTATACTCCACTGTGGTGCTAATGACCAGTGCTTGACATTCAGAAGAGATTCTCAAACCTGTTATACTGGATCCTTTGAAATTTGCCATTTTTATAAATGTAAAGGCAAGCCTGACCAGGCGGTGGTGCAGTGGATAGAGCGTCAGACTGGGACGTGGAGGACCGAGGTTTGAAACCCGAGGTTGCTAGCTTGAGCACAGGCTCATCTGGCTTGAGTGTGGGCTCACCAGCATGAGCATAGGGTCACTGGTTTGAGCATGGGATCATAGACACGACCCCGACCCCATAGTTGCTGGCTTGAGCCCAAAGGTTACTGGCTTGATCCCACGGTCACTGATTTGAGCAAGGGGTCACGGGCTTGGCTGGAGCCCCACCCCCATGTCAAGGCACACATAAGAAAGCAATCAACGAACAATTCAGGAGACTAAGGAGCTGCAACGAAGAATTGATGCTTCTCATTTCTCTCCCTTCCTGTCTGTCTGTCCCTATCTGTCCCTCTGTGTGTCTCTCTATCTCTGTCATACACACAAAAATGTAAAGGCAAATCAAATTAAGAATAAGAGCTGTAATTTGCGCTGTTAAAAATAAGGAGATATCTCCCTCCTTTTTTCTTAGAGTATTTTCTTTAGAGAATTGTGGTTAGGGTTTCTTTTTCTTTCTTTTGAAATATATGTAAACCTTTTTGAAAGTCAGATAGAGACCTTACCAACTTTACCACCGAGGAGTCTTTCCTGGGAGCCATCTCTCTGAAGTGCAATCATTAAGGGAGATGGTGCCCTTCTTTCAGTTTTTGTGGGTGGATAGGAGCCTACCTTCTGGGTGTGCTTCTCCCCAGGTATGCAAAATGACCTCCTGTCATAGAAATAGGAAATGTTTTTCATTTGGTTAAAGCCGATTAACTAACACAAATGGTCAGCTAACTACCAGCTGCACCTATTGGTGTGACCAGTGTTATGGGGTCTCATCTGAGGACTGGTTATATATCTGCTTATCTACATAAGGAGCCAAGATTTCTTCCTTTCTTTGCAATTTCCAGGGTTTTGTTGTTGTTGTCTTTGCAGTTCTTTGGCAGATTGCCTGCAATGCACATTACATTCTGGTTTAGTACTGGTTCAATAATAAAATTATTCTTTCTCTTCTACCATTTTTTTTTACAGGGACAGAGAGATAGTCAGAGAGAGGGATAGATAGGGACAGACAGACAGGAACGGAGAGAGGTGAGAAGCATCAATCATCAGTTTTTTGTTGCCGTTGAGACACCTTAGTTGTTCATTGATTGCTTTCTCACATGTGCCTTGACCGCAGGCCTTCAGCAGACCGAGTAACCCCTTGCTGGAGCTAGCGACCTTGGGTCCAAGCTGATGAGCTTTGCTCAAGCCAGATGGGCCTGCGCTCAAGCTGGCGAGCTCAGGGTCTCGAACCTGGGTCTTCCGCATCCCAGTCCGACACTCTATCCACTGTGCCACCGCCTGGTCAGGCTCTCTTCTACCTTTGTGAGAAGTTTGTTGGGTTGGCAGGAGGTTTTGTTTCAATCATATTTCCCCAACATAGAGCAGCATTTGAGTAGCAAAAGATAGGAAGGAAGCCCAGTGTCTCTTTATTTTTTTCAAGACTTTATTCATTTTAAGAAAGAGTGAGAGAAAGAGAGAAAGGGAGAGAGAGAGAGAGAGAAGTGGGGGAGAAGCAGGAAGCATCAAAAACTCCCATATGTGTCTTGACCCAGCAAGCCCAGGGTTTCAAACCAGCGACCTCAGTGTTTCAGGTTGATGGTTTATCCACTGCGCCACCACAGGTCAGGCCCCACCCAGTGTCTCTTTAGAGAGAACTGGTTCATGAACTTGTCATCGTAAACCCCTTTATAAAAATTAATGATGTTACCTATAGAGATGAAAGAGTTGGATAATTTTTTTTAAAGTGAGCGGAGCGGAGATAGAGAGACAGATTCCCACATGCCCCCCAACTGGGATTCACCCAGCAATCCTCGTCTAGGGCCTATACTCAAATTGACTGATTTATCCTCAGCACCTAGGACCAACACTCGGACCAATCGAGCCACTGGTTGCGAAAGGGGAAGAGAGAGAGAAGGGGGAGATGGAGGGGAAGAGAAGCAGATGGTCACTTCTCTTGTGTGCCCTGACCGGGGATCCGACTCAGGGCATCCACATGCTGGGCTGACGCTCTACCCACTGAACCACTGGCCAGAGTCTAAAAAGAAATCTTGAAAGAAAGAAAGAAAAAGGAAAGAAAGGAAGAAGGAAGGAAAGAAATAAAGAAATAAAATCCCTAAAAATACTTTGGTGCCTCTATATTCTGGAAGAACTTCTATCTCCAACTTTACACTAACTGGTTAAATCTCTCCATACTTTCCTTTGGAGGAAAGGATATTGCTTGCAATACTTTTTCTTGAGATTTTTCTGGAAGCATAATGCTTCCTTAAGTTAGAGTTTCTACTGCACTCTCTTCAACTAATACTTGGTCAAAGAGAAGAAACTTCCTTTATTTTGGAAACTTTCAAGTTTTTTTTTTTAGATTTTATTTATTGATTTTAGAGAGAGAAGAGAGAGGGAGAAGGGGAGGGCAAGGAGCAGGAAGCATCAACTCATAGTTACTTCTCTATGTACCTTGACTGGGCAAGGATAGAGTTTTGAACTGGTGACCTCAGCATTCCAGGTCGGTGCTTTATCCACTGCGCCACCACAGGTCAGGCAAGAAGAAACTTTCTAAACACTTGTCCTGCCTGTCCTGCCTGTAGAGAGAGAACAGGACAGCAGCCATGGCAGTTCATACTGTGCTCTCCTCTCAACACTAATTTTATGAAAGTGATAAAAAACTTCTTTTCCAGATCTTAGAAAATGCATTTTTACAATTATGTTCATAAGAAAAATGATCATGATATTGGAATTTATACTTATATCTGACCCACAGCTGGAAGGTATTTTTGAAATGAGCCATCATAGGAAATGGTGTTTAGGACCAATTTAATCAGTGTATTGAGTTTTCAGGTCCAACCTAAATTTATTTAAAGCATTTTTAGTTTTTCCTTAAATCGGTTAAATATCACAGCCTTTTATTTTATTTTATTTTTGAGAGAGAGAGAGAGAGGTAAGGAGAGACAAACAGAAAGACAGGAACATCCAGCTGTTGTTCTTGTACGTGCCCTGACGGGACCTCTGTGCTTCAGGAGGATTGGTCAGGACTTAATTTTTAATTTACTGATCGAATTTTAGAGAGACAGAGAGAGGGAGAGAGAGGAGAGGGGGAAGGAAAGCATTCATTTGTTGTTCCACTCAGTTGTGCTTTCATTGGTTGCTTCCCATGTGTGCCCTGAAGGATGAAACCTGGAACCTTGTGGTTTTGAGACCCCCTTAACAGATTGAGCTAATCCTCCAGATCAGTGGTTCTTAACCTGGGTTCTGTCTAACCCTAGGGGTTCGATGAGTCGGTCTCAGGAGTTCTGAGAAGCCTCTGCCACGGAGGCCAGAGTAAAGTAATACTGTAATTTGTTGTGAGTTCATGCACTTTGTTGGTTTTGTTCTTTGAGCAAGGTGATGTTCATGCACAGCTCATTTTGTGCACCAGTAAAAAAAAACATATACCTATGTCTTGAATTTTGGGGAAAAAATCATATTTTATTTATCACTAAAGAAGGGTTCGGTGAATGCGCATATGAAACTGGTGGGTTCGGTACCTCAAAAAAGGTTAAGAATCACTGCTCCAGATCCATATCACAGCCTTTTCTTTTAAGTGAGGGGAGGGGAGATAGTGAGGCAGACTACCGGAATCAACCTGGCAAGCCTGTCTCGGGCCACTGGCTGCAGGAGGGGAAGAGGGAGATAAGGGAGAGTGAGGGGAGAGAAGCACATGGTCGCTTCTCCTGTGTGCCCTGCCTAGACTCAAATGCCCCGCGGCCACAGGCCAGGCTGACGCTCTTTCCACTGAGCCACCAGCTAGGCCCATAAATTTTTTTTTAAAGGCTGTGATATAAGGCCCTGGCGCGTCATCACGCCCTCTGTCCTGCCCAGGGCCCTCCGCAGAGACCGAGTCAGGACGCTCTCCAAGGAGAACGCAAGAGGGACCCCGGAGTTAGAGGCACATGTTAGTTTAGTTCGCTGTAGCCGGGGGCGGATCTCCGACCATTTATCCGAGCGGAGTCAGCAAGGAGACAGCTGGAGCATTGTCCAGTAAGGACGCGGGGGCGGGCGCGCAAGCAGCGTGGTTGTCGCTTTTTCCTACCAGCGTGGGGGGCCCCGGAGTGGACTCCTAGTGGAAGTGCTGGAGTGAGATTAGGAAATGGTGAGTGCGCGGGGTCAGGCCGGGCTGGAGCGGAGACCCGGAGAGGCTACTTTAAACCGGCATAATCGGCTGAAAGCGACTGTGGGCCCGGGTTCCCGTGCTCCCCTCCCAGCCTTCGGGGTCCTGAAACGTGGGATCCCAGCGTCCTGTCCTATCCTACGGGTGGGGGGGGGCGACCCACGGATCCCGAACGCAGTGGCCGCGCTCTGCCTCGGGGTGGGTCGCGGTGTCCTGTCCCCACGTGGGGGTCCGCGGGTCCTGACCGGACCGAGGGTTAGGGTCCCGGACTCCTGGGTCTTCCGTGCCGCCTCCCCCCTCAGGTCCAGATTCTAGTCTTTGTCTGGGCCGGTCCGAAGGAGGACTGGACGATCTTCGGTTCTGGCGGTCAGGGTGCCCTAGAGAGTGGGGGCGGCCACATGGAAGAAACCGCTCTGAACCGGACTTGATAAAGGAGAGACTTTATTTCTGTTAAGGAAAAAAATTCAACTGAGTAAATTTAAAGCTCTAATTGGATTTATTTAACAATTCATGAATGAGGAACATTCCATCTAGCAGAGACAAAGGAGCTCCTAGGACAGTGGTTCTTAACCTGGGTTCTATCGAACCCTAGGGGTTCGATGAGTCTGTCTCAGGGATTCGGAGAAGCCTCTGCAGCGGAGGCCAGAATGAAGTAATACCATAATTTGTTGTGAGTTCATGCACTTGTTGGTTTTGTTCTTTTTTTTTTTTAAACACAGAATTCCATTTTATTTCTTCATTTTTTAGAGAGGAGACACACACACACACACACAGAGAAAGAAAGAAAGGGGGGAGAAGCTACAAGCATCAACTCCCGTATGTGCCTTGATCAGACCAGTGCAGGGTGTTGAACTGGCGACCTCAGTGTTCCCAGGTCGACGCTTTATCTACAGCGCCACCACAGGTCAGGCCTGGCTTTGTTCTTTGAGCAAGGTGATGTTCATGCACGGCTCATTTTGTACACGAGTAAAAAAACATATACCTATGTCTTGAATTTGGGGGGGGAAATCACATTTTATTTATCACTAAAGAAGGGTTCGGTGAATGCGCATATGAAACTGGTGGGTTCGGTACCTAAAAAAAGGTTAAGAACCACTGAACTAGGAGCTTTAGATTTTTACAGGATGAGAGAGAGAGGGAACTAGGAAGTTATATTAGCAAACAGCTGATTGTGGCAAGGTCACTTTCCTTTAGGAGAAGATGGGGTCTATCAGGCAATGAGCTCACTGCTGACTGGTACTTCCTGGTTGACGGTTTAAGATTCCATTCTGGGGATAAACTGAAACTGTAAGTTTGGTGACGTGTGATTAGCATAAGTGACCCCATTGGGACCTGTTTTCTTGTTTTTAATGTTCCAAGACAGTTGCAATAGGGATGTGTCTCACATCTCAGAAAAGGAATTTTTTTAAAATTTCTTTTTATTTTATTCATTTTAGAGAGGAGACACAGAGTGAGAGAGAGAGAGAGAGAGAGAGAGAGAGAAAGGGGGGAGGAGCTGAAAGCATCAACTCCCATATGTGCCTTGACCAGACCAGTGCAGGGTTTTGAACTGGCGACCTCAGTGTTCCCAGGTCGACGCTTTATCCACTGCACCACCACAGGTCAGGCCGAAAAGGGATTTTTTTAAGTGGAAGGAGGGTGAGCAAGAAGGCAGTGTGACAGGAACCATTCCCTGTTTGCTCAGCCCATTCTGGGTTCAGAACAGCAGAGCCCGTTCTACAATCTCAGAGTTTGTTCAGACCCAGTGAGGCAAATGTCTGGGACCCGTGGGGAGGACAGAAAGCTGACTAAAGTTTGGTAAGAAATGGGTAATTGTGATCAGTTGGTCCAGCCTGTGGCAAATGAAAAATCCAAATTTAGTAGGTAGAGTCTTTCATTCAAAATATTATTGCAAGGAGAGGGCACTCATGGCAGGGGCTGTGGAGTAGGGAGAATGCTCTGTGGTGTCTCAAGAGCTGGACTTCCTGGCCTGACCAGGGGGTGGCACAGTGGATAGAGTGTCAGACTGGTATGCGGAGGACCCAGGTTTGAGACCCCGAGGTAGCTAGCTTGAGCGCGGTCTCATCTGGCTTGAGCAAAGCTCACCAGCTTGGACCCAAGGCCCCTGGCTCGAGCAAGGGGTTACTCGGTACCCGCGGTCAAGGCGCATATGATAAAGCAATCAATGAACAACAAAAGTGCCACAACGAGGTGACAGAGGACAATTTGACTTTGGGTGATAGGTATGCAACACAATTGAATGATAAGATAATCTGGAGATGTTTTCATTGTACATATGTACCCTGATTTATTGGTGTCACCACATTAAAGTTAATTAAAAAAAAAAAAGTGCCACAATGAAAAATTGATGCTTCTCATCTCTTTCCGTTCCTGTCTGTCTCTATCTATCCCTCTCTGTGACTCTGTCTCTGTCAAAAAAAAAAAAAAAAAGAGTTGGACTTTTTCTGGCCCTGGCTGGTTGGCTCAGCTGTAGAACATCGGCCAGCGTGTGGAAGTCCTGGGTTCAATTCCCAGTCAGGGCACACAGGAGAAGCACCCATCTGCTTCTTCACCCTTCCTCCTCTCCTTTCTCTCTCTCTCTTCCTGCAGCCAAGGCTCCATTGGAGCAAAGTTGGCCCGGGCACTGAGGAGGGCTCCATGGCCTCCCCCTCAGGCACTGGAATGGCTCGGGCCTCAACAGAGCAATGTCCCGGATGGGCAGAGCATCACCCCCTGGTGGGCATGCTGGCGGGTTGGGGGGCATGCCAGGAGAAGCGGGAGTCTGACTGCCTCCCCACTAACTTTGGAAAAAGAGTTGGACTTCTGAATTTTGTTTTCATAAACAGGAGTCAACAAGAGTAGGAAGGACTAGGTTGGGATGGCAGGTCCCCAGGACAGCCTGTCCTCAGATGGGGTGTCTGAGGGCACAGGCTGAGGAGGGGAGTCAAAGTTTAGGGGCCTGGGGGAAAAAACAGAAGCTGAACCAAAGTCTGGCCAACAAGCATTTCCTATGCTTGGTCAGTGGAGTTGAGCAGTCCAGCTCACTCAATGATAAGATGCAGACTGGGGATTGTGGGGGGATCTGTGTCCCACTGGGTCCTGAGAAACAAGGGGAAGGTGGTTCTTACAGTATGCCCTTTTCCAGAACATGAGGGCGAAGGGGCTCCTTCTACATTCCTTGGATATTCCTAGGAGCACTGGACTCAGGGATGATTCAGCATTGTCACCTGACTCTTGCGAGCAGGGTCCTCTGTGTCCAGCTCAACACTAAGAGCTTTTCCTTATTCCTGCCTTAGGTTTCACCAGATATAAAATGACTGAATATTTTTTTAATTTTTATTTATTAATTTGAGAGAGAGAGAAACATTGATTTGCTGTTCAAATTATTATACATTCATTGGTTGATTCTTTGTCCCTTTTTTTTTTTTAGATTTTATTTATTCATTTTTAGAGAGAGAGAGTAGAGAGAAAGAAGAGAAGGGGAGGAGCAGGAAGCATCAACTCCTGTATGTGCCTTGACCAGGTAAGCCCAGGGTTTTGAACCAGCAATCTCAGCATTCCAGGTCGATGCTTTATCCACTGCGCCACCACAGGTCAGACCATTGGTTGATTCTTGTACATGCCCTGACCAGGAATCAAACCCACATCTTGGTATAGCAGGACGATGCTCAGATGAGCCACCAACCTGGGCTAAAATGACTGAATTCTTTTTGCCTGGTTTCTTTATGTTAGTGAGGGAAGTCAGTGTCTCAGATCTGTTTGTCCTGTCCTGCTGTAAAAACTCCTGTTTTTACAGGGCTGAACCAGAGATGCTGCTGGAGAAAGTGTCTCAGTGCAGAAAATATCCTCTCTGTAAGTAGACTTGCAGGGGAAATGCACAAAGTTCCATACCTGCATGTGAAGTGGGTGGAGATATGGGTTAAAACATTCATAAAAATAATTTGCCTGAACGGTAGTGGCGCAGTGAATAAAGCTTCCACACGGAGACCTGGAATGATGAGGTCTCCCCTTTGAAACCCCAGTCTTGGCCCAGTCAGGGCACCTATGAGAAGCAATTACTACCAGGAGCTGATGCTTCCCACTCCCCCCCCACAACCCCACTTTCTCTCTCTCCTCTTTCTAAAAAAATCAATAAATAAACTTGTTAAAAAAATGTTTGTGCCCTGGCCAGATAGCTCAGTTGGTTAGAGCACCATCTTGAAGTGCACAGGTTGCTGGTTTGATCTCCAGTCAGGACACGTACAAGCACAGATCTACGTTCCTGTCTCTCTCTCTCTCTGTCTCTTTTTACAGAGACAGAGAGAGAGTCAGAGAGAGGGATAGATAGGGACAGACAGACAGGAACAGAGAGAGATGGGAAGCATCAATCATCAGTTTTTCGTCGGGACACCTTAGTTGTTCATTGATTGCTTTCTCACATGTGTCTTGACCGTGGACCTTCAGTAGACCGAGTAACCCCTTCCTCTAGCCAGCAACCTTGGGTCCAAGCTGGTGAGCTTTGCTCAAACCAGATGAGCCCGCGCTCAAGCTGGCAACCTCGGGGTCTCGAACCTGGATCCTTCCGCATTCCAGTCTGACGCTCTATTCACTGCGCACCGCCTGGTTAGGCATCTCTTTCTCTCTCTCTCATTTTCTCTCTCCTCCCCTTTCCTCTCTCACTAAAATCAATAAATAAAATTTATTTTATTTTATTTATTTATTTTTTTACAGGGACAGAGAGAGAGAGTCAGAGAGAGGGATACATAGGGACAGACAGACAGGAGCGGAGAGAGGTGAGAAGCATCAATCATTAGTTTTTCGTTGTCGTTGTAACAACTTAGTTGTTCATTGATTGCTTTCTCACATGTACCTTGACCGCGGGCCTTCAGCAAACTGAGTCACCCCTTGCTGGCGTCAGCGACCTTGGGTCCAAGCTGACGAGCTTTTGCTCAAGCCAGATGGGCCCCGCGCTCAAGCTGGCGAGCTCGGGGTCTCGAACCTGCGTCTTCCGGCATCCCAGTCCGACGCTCTATCCACTGCGCCACCGCCTAGTCAGGCTAAATAAAAATTTTTAAATGTTCATAAAAGTCATAGTGACTCTCTCATTTATGGTACAGAGTGTGAAACTATGGTCCTGTCCCACTTCCTGTTAATAACTGGTTGTCAAAGATTAATGTAAATTCTGTGAAATGTGACCTGTGAAACTGAGATGTGTTCAATTCTGATTAGTTGATTTATAATTTATTATAGCAGTAGTGATGATGATAATAGTCAACTAATGCCTATTTCTGAAAGATATTAGCAATTTACAGCTATTTAAGAGTGCCCTAGATTTTCCTCCCCTACTTTTTCCTTGAACATGGGTAGAAGCAGTGATTCTGCAGGGTCTCATTCAAACACTGGGGTAGGGTCTTTGTCTTTACCTCAAAAGACCCATCCCAATACACCAAGGTTGCAGGTTCGATCCTGGGGCACAGCACATACAAGAAGCAACTAATAAATGCACAACTAAGTGGAACAACAAATTGATGTTTCTGTCTCTCTCTCCCCTCCTCTGTCTCTGAAATGAATAAAATATCAAAAAATGATCCACAGTGCTTGAAGCAGGTACATCACATGGAACAAGCTGTGACCAAAGCTGGGCTTGCCTGGGACATAAAGGACTATGTAGAGGGGTCTTGCTGGGCGCTTCCCCTGCAGCTGGTCCCCAGCTCCTAGAACCACCCAGAATAATCTGGGTGCTTAGTGAAGCCACAGAACTTGAGAAAGGGAGACCCCCCTGCAGATGAGCTGGGATGGTTTGTGGCTTCCCGGGGGCTGCTTCCTGAAGGTTGGTTTTGGCATCATCCACAGAGTTGGTGGAGTTAAGTGTGGTTTGTGCAAACTGAGTAGGTCTTTGCAGGTAAACCTTTGGATTTTACTGCTGGAGGAAATTGGTGAATTTGAGAGTTAATTTGGGTCAGAATTTAAACTGATTCCAGCTGAGTGTTTACTCCTTGGTGAGACTTGAGGGCCTGGAGGTGGGAATTACCACATAGAGAAGGGAGAGCAGGGTGTATGGAGATCCAGTGCCGGATTTCTGGGTGGGTGCACCTTACTCCTTCCCAGGAAGGGACCATCCTTGGCTTCCTGTTAACTGGGAGAGCCCAGCCCCCAGCTCGGGAGGGCTTGGACCTTCTGACCTGGGTTCCCTTGTGCACTGTGGGAAGTAGGCTCCAGATCTGGACTGGCTCACACTGTCCTGCGCTTCTCTTTTGTTTACTAGCAAAGCTCTTGCTGCCATTTGACTCTAGAGTGCGCTTCCACTTATGAGTGTTGTTCCATTTCAGTATGTAAGATTTTCTCAGTTGTTAGCATTGCTCATGGTGACCACGATCCTGGTTATTATTACTCTTTGCAGCTTAAATCTATTCATCATCACCAAGCAGTATTTTCTTTGATTTTCCTCTTTTGAATTTGCAGGGAGTGACTATCACCAGTAACACACCATCAAGGACCCACAGAAACTATGGTTTCTCAGCTTCAGTCTCTTACATGCAAGCTGATGTCTGAGCTCTGTTCGCCCAGTTAACTCATCCATTCTGGTCCTTGTGGGTGTGGGTTTTTCAAGCTTTTATTGATGGTGTGGCTACAGTCGTTCCTCTTCTCATTACCAAGTGCAAATGCATCATTATTCTTTTACTCGTTGAAGAAAAATTGAGGAGTTGCTGGTTATGGGTAAGTTAAAAATTTACCAGTAGGTGCTGATGAAGTGTGTGGACCCATTGTCGCACATTAGTGTTTACTCCAGTCCTTTCCAGTCCTGGAGTTGCCTAACTATGTCTATCCGGAGACTGTTTCCTGATTACCATTGGGGTTGAACACTTCTCATGTGTTCTTTTGTGTTCCTTGAAATAGTCTTCAGGCATTTTCTCACCTTTCGTTCATTTGTGTGTTTCTTGATTTCTTATGTTTCCTCTGTACACTCTGGACAGTCATCCTTTTTCATTTCTAGGTAAGGCTGTTATTTTCTCCCACATTGTGGGTACTATTATTCTCTATTCTGAACTTCTATGAACATTTAAATTTTTTAAGAGAATTATTTCAAGTTCTTTTTTTAAAAATTTATTTTAGTGAGAAAGGAAGGGAGAGAGAGAAAGACAGGAACATCAATCTGTTCCTGTATGTGCCCCAACCAAGAATCAAACCGGCAACGTCTAACCTCTTAGGGACAATACACTAACCAGCTGAACTATCTGACCAGGATGGACACTTTGATTTTAATACACTTAAACTTCCTCCATCTTTCCTTCCTCCCTTCCTTCCTTCCTTCCCTCCCTCCCTTCTTTCATTCTCCCTGCCTTCCTTCCTTCCTTCCTCCCTCCCTCCCTCCCTTCCTTCTTTCTTTTCTTTCTTTTTTTAGTGAGAGAGTCAGACAGCAACAGAGAGACAGAGAGAGTGACAGATAGAGACAGACAAGCAGGCAGGGAGAAAGATGAGAAACATCAGTTCTTTGTTGCAGCACCTTAGTTGTTCATTGATTGCTTTCTCATATGTGCCTTGACTGGGGGGCTCCAGCGGAGCAAGTGACCCCTTGCTCAAGCCAGTGACCTTTGGCTCAAGCCAGCGACCATAAGATCAGACATATGATCCCATGCTCAAGCCAGCAACCCGGTGCTCAAGCTGATGAGCTTGTGCTCAAGCCAGATAATTTCGCACTCAAGCCGGTGACTTCAGAGTTTCGAACCTGGGTCCTATATGTCTCAGTTCGACTTTCTATCCACTGCGCCACTGCCTGGTCAGGCTATAATTAAATTTCTTTGTCTACTCTTTTGTCTGTCTCTCTCTCTCTCTCTCTCTCTCTCTCTCTCTATATATATATATATATATATATATATATATATATATATATGCCCTGGCCAGTTAGCTTAGTTGGTTGAAGCGTTGTCTCAATATGCCATGGTGTGGGCTTAATCCCTGGTCAGGGCACATTCAAGAAGCAACCAATAAATGCATAAATCGGTGGGACAACAAATTGATGTTTCTCTCTCTCAAATCAATAAATAAAAACTAAAAGGTGACTTCCCCAGCTCTCAAGTTGAAAATATGTTTGCCCATAACTTTTTTTCCCCCAAACAAGTGGAGGGGAGATAGAGAGACAGACTCCTGAATGCATCCCAACCAGGATCTACCTGGAAAACCCCCATCTGGGGCCATGCTTGCACCTAAGCTATTTTTAGCGCCTGAAGCAGAGGCTCCACAGAGCCATCCTCAGCACCTGGGGCTGTTATTTATGCTCGAACCAATTGAGCCATAGCTGCGAGAAAGGAAGAGAGAGGGGTGGAGAAGCAGATGGTCGTTTCTCCTGTGTGCCCTGACTGGAAACCGAATACGGTACATCCACACGGCTGGCTGATGCTCTATCACTGAACCAACCGGCCAGAGCCATGTTTGCCAATAACTTTATCTCAGTGCATTCTTCTCTTACCTGTCACACTTAAATCTACAGCTAATTGGTTATTATACATGAAGTTGATAAGGAAGTGATTCCTTATTCCTTGTAGATAACCAGTGGCCACTGCCCCACCAGTCAAAGTGTCATCATCTTACCACTGCCCTGGAACACCTACTCTGGGGTAGATCCACTTGCCAAAAACCATGGGCCTATTTCAGTACATTCTGTTTCTTTCTGTTGGTGTATTTGTCCATCCCTCTGTTAATGCCATTCTGTCCTAATCACTGTACTTAAAAGCCCACCATGTTCTCTGGGAAGTCTCAGATATTCATAGAAGTTTGTCTTTCATTTCAGTTCTAATTTTTTTTTTGTGTGTGTGTGTGTGTGTGACAGAGACAGAGAGAGTCAAAGAGAGGGACAGATAGGGACAGACATACAGGAAGGGAGAGAGATGAGAAGCATCAATTCTTTGTTGCAGCACCTTAGTTGTTCATTGATTACTTTCTCATATGTGCCTTGACCATGGGGCTATAGCAGAGCGAGTGACCCCTTGCTCGAGCCAGCGACCTTGGGTCCAAGCTGGTGAGCCTTGCTCAAACCAGAGAAGCCTGTGCTCAAGCTGGCGACCTCGGGGTCTCGAACCTGGGTCCTCTGTGTCCCAGTCCAACGCTCTATCCACTGTGCCACCACCTGGTCAGGCTAATTTTTTTCATTTTTAAAATTTTAATTTATTGATTTTAGAAAGTGGTGGGGAGAGAGAAACATTAATTTGTTGTTCCACTTATTTATGCATTCATTATTTGATTCTTGTTTGTGCCCTGACCAGGGATTGAACCCAAAGCCCTGGAGTATCGGGACAACACTTGAACAAACTGAACTACTCAGCCATGGCTGAATTTATTTATTTATTTATTTTTAATTTTTATTTATTTATTCATTTTAGAGAAGACAGTGAGAGAGAGAGAGAAAGAGGGGAGGAGCAGGAAGCATCAACTCCCATATGTGCCAGTGCAGGGTTTTGAACTGGCGACCTCAGTGTTCCCAGGTCAACGCTTTATCCACTGCGCCACCACAAGTCAGGCTAAATTTATTTATTTATTTATTTATTTATTTATTTATTTATTTATTTAGCAGGAGACAGGAAGGGAGAGAGATAAGAAGTGTCAACTTGTAGTTGTGTCACTTTAGTTCATTGATTATTTCTCATACATGCCTTGACTGGGGTCTCAAGTGAAGCCAGTGGCCCCTTGTTCAAGCTCGCAACCTTGGGTTCAAGCCAACAACCTCTTCAAGCCAGTGACTCCACACTCAAGCTGACTACGCCACACTCAAGCTGGTAAGCCTGCACTCAAGTCGGCGACCTTGGGATTTCAAAATTAGGACCTTAGCACCTCAGGTTGATGCTTTATCCATTGTGCCATCCTCGGTCAGGCTGAATATTTCTTGTTAGTCCCTTTTTGGTCCTGTTAATACCCTGCAATTTCTTTCTACAATTAGAAATAATTGGTTTATTTAATATTTGATACCTGGCCTATGAACTTTTTGAGGATTATATTTAGACTGTGGGATAGTTTCTTTTTTTTATTTTAAACACTTTTTTTTTTTTTTACAGGGACAGAGAGAGAGTCAGAGAGAGGGATAGATAGGGACAGACAGACAGGAACAGAGAGAAATGAGAAGTATCAATCATTAGTTTTTCGTTGCCGTTGCGACACCTTAGTTGTTCATTGATTGCTTTCTCACATGTGCCTTGACTGCGGGCCTTCAGCAGACCGAGCCACTCCTTGCTGGAGCCAGCGACCTTGGGTCCAAGCTGGCGAGCTTTTGCTCAAGCCAGATGGGCCCGCACTCAAGCTGGCGACCTCGGGGTCTCAAACCTGGGTCCTCCGCATCCCAGTCCAATGCTCTATCCACTGCGCCACCGCCTGGTCAGGCTGGGATAGTTTCTTTAATGAAAATTTTAAGATTTATCTATTGATTGAGTTTAGAGAGACAGGAAACGCGGAGAGAGAGAGAAACACTCATTTGTTGTTCGACTTAGTTGTGCATTCATTGATTGCTTCCATATGTGCCCTGACTGGGGATTGAACTCACAACTTTGGTGTTTTGGATGATATTCTAACCAACTGAGGTAACCAGCCGGGGATAGAGTGTGGGGATATTTGAATAGACTGACTTTGTTCTTTAGTGACCACAGACATGCACAGACGTTCTGTTTACTTGCATCATTTCAGCTATGTTTACGGATGTCTATACTTTTCTTCCATTATATCTAATAAAAAATGTCTTCCCACAAGTAGTTTGTAAATCTTATAAATCTCCTCTATGTACTTAATCCCTGAAACATCTGTAATTTTTTTCCCTTTTTATACTTTATTTGTCTACCCTTGTACTGCTTTTGAATACAAGTGCCATTTTTCTTGAATTCTGGGTACTCAGTTGTTTATTTGAGAAACACTGCTGGCTTAACAGATTCTTCAGGAACCAGGCATTTCTCTTACCCAACAAGTTTGCCTGGCTCCAGGTCCTGGCCCATACTTATGTCCACAGTGCTCATCTTAGGAGGGGTCTTATCTCTGCTCTGTCGGAATTGAAGGGCTAGACCAGGCTCCTCAGTGCTGTTGCCTTCCAAGGTGAGAACTGCTCACATCAAGCAGCACCAGAAGTCTCTGTGTTCCCAAAATCCTAACATTCAATGTTCCAGGTCTTAGAGCTGACAAGGAAGTAACTTTGGAGCAAGCCAAATATCCATCTCCGTGTTATCTGAATGATGTTTTTATTTTTCATTATTTGCCTTACTCAGAATCTGCTCTCTCTCAGTTAAAATCATTCTTATAATTATCTATGGATAAGTCTGTTTCAATTGTTGTTGCACTTTGGTCCCAGGTTCCAAGCCCTTCTATCCCTGAGCGTACTGCATTGTACTGCATTTGGTTTGCTTGCTTATTGTCATTTCCCCTGAGAATATGAGCTAAGGAATCCTAGAACCTGAGTCCAGTTTCCTGACTGATGGCCTTCCACATTTTCCACACACATTGGTGAAGAGGTAACTTTTTAATATAGAATATGTGGGGTCTTTCAGGACACGCTGGTCTTTGCGGATGTGGCTGTGAATTCACCCCCGAAAAGTGGGCTTTGCTGGATGCTGCTCAGAGGAAGCTCTACAGCAGAGGTCCCCAAACTTTTTACACAAGGGGCCAGTTCACTGTCCCTCAGACCGTTGGAGGGCCAGACTATAAAAAAAACTATGAACAAATCCCTATGCACACTGCACATATCTTATTTTAAAGTAAAAAAACAAAACGGTAACAAATACAATATTTAAAATAAAGAACAAGTAAATTTAAATCAACAAACTGACCAGTACTTCAATGGTAACTATGGATGCGGATGCATCCTGTGCTCCTCTCACTGACCACCAATAAAAGAGGTGCCCCTTCTGGAAGTGCAGCGGGGGCCAGATAAATGGTCTCAGGGGGCCACATGCAGCCCGCAGGCCGTAGTTTTGGGACCCCTACTCTACAGAGATGTGATACTGGAGACCTGCAGGAACCTGGCCTAAATGGGTAAGGACATCTTCATCCTTTCACTTAGATTTTAGGGACGGAATATTTTTTTTAGTTTTCTCTTCTTTTGGGGGCCTACGAATGGGAATATGTTGGAAAAAAGACAGACACAGTCCAAGCCTGCATGGAACCAACCTAGAACAAATAGCTTTTGTTTGCTGCCCTCTATCCTCCTCCCAGGATAAGCTTTTCTCCAGGAGCAGGGCAGAGACCACACATCATCTGGGCTCCCAGTGGCAGCTGGGAACCATAGAGAAAGGCTTCATCTAGGGCTCTGTTCCTGCAAACAGCAGAACAAGAACTCTTGGGAGGAATAGTTTCTGAATAAGGGCATGACATTTGGGCACATCCAACAGAAACATGACTCAGACTGTGTTTGAGAAGAGAGACATCTGTCTTTTTTTTTTCAAGTTAGAGGAGGGGAGATAGTGAGAGAGACTCACGCAGGTGCCCTGATTGGGATCCACCCGGCAACCCCCTTCTAAGGCCGATGCTCTAATCAGCTGAGCTATTTTTAGCACCTGAGGCAGACACTCAGAGCAACCGAGCTATCCTCAGTGCCCAGGGCCAATGCTGGAACCAGTTGAGCCACTGGCTGTGGGAGGAGAAAGGAAGAGAAGGGAGAGTAGGAGGGGGAGAGAAGCAGATGGTCACTTCTGTGTGCCTTGGCCAGGAATCAAACCCAGGATGTCCATATGCCAGGCCAATGCTCTATTCACTGAGCCAGCCAAGAAGAACCACATTTGTCTTTCATGTGGCTTCCCTGTTGGACTTTTTATCCGTCCTCACTCACATGGGGAGACTTTCTGTATCTCCTCATGTAAAGGGAGCATTTGGGGACATGCATGTTCCCCAGTTCTTTCCTACTCTGGTTTTCTGATGATATGTACCTTAACATCAGTCTTCATCTCTGGGAGTATTTCTTAGTGAAAAGGTTGCCATTTTGAGTCATTTTCCCCATTATTGCCAAAGTTTCAAATAGCCAAGATCCTTGGAGTATTTCTTTGTTTTGGGGGACCATGGAAAAAGGCTTAATCTAGGGCTCTGTTCCTGCAAACAGCAGAACAACAACCCTCGAGAGGAATAGTTTCTGAATAAGGGCATGACATTTGGGCACATCGACAGAAACATGACTCTTGTGCAATCCTTTTTTTTTTTTTTTTTTTACAGGGACAGAGAGAGAATCAGAGAGAGGGACAGATAGGGACAGACAGGAACAGAGAGAGGTGAGAAGCATCAATCATTAGTTTCTCGTTGCCGTTGTGACACCATAGTTGTTCATTGATTGCTTCCTCACATGTGCCTTGACCGTGGGCCTTCAGCAGACCAAGCAACCCCTTGCTAGAGCCAGCGACCTTGGGTCCAAGCTGGTGAGCTGTGCTCAAACCAGATGGGCCCGTGCTCAAGCTGGCCAGCTCGGGGTCTTGAACCTGGGTCTTCCGCATCCCAGTCCAACTCTCTATCCACTATGCCACTGCCTGGTCAGGCTGTGCAATCCTTCTTATAAAATTTTATATTTTGGGATCAGTATATGAAAAAAATTTACCTATGGTCTGTTTACTTTCTTTTAGTGCACCATCTTGATCCCAAGAAATTATATGCTCCCAGTTATTACAGATTATTTCATGCACAAAACCAGAAGATTATGTTCTCAGTGGAATGTTTTGGAGAATGGAATATCCACCGAAGAGCCAATAGTAAGACTCACAAGAAATGATTCCCGGTTTTTTTTTTAAGAACTCTGGACATTTCATAACACTGGAGATCAGCATCAAACTGGGAGAGGCGTTTGAGGTGAGTGGCACTCCCATAGGAGGAAGGAGGTTCTCAGCAGAGTGTTAGACTAACTTGAAATTTACAAAAAAAGTGAAAACCTAGCTGATCAATAGTGTACTGAGAGAATATTCAAGACAACATTGTCTTTTTTTTCTTTCTTTTATTCGCTGAGAGAAGGGGAGGCAAAGACAGACTCTCACATGTGCTCCAACTAGGGTCCACCTGGCAAGCCCACTAAGGGGCGATGCTCTGCCCATCTGGGGCGTTGCTCTGTTGCTCAGCAGCCAAGTTCTTCTTAGGGCCTGAGGCCGAGGCCATGGAACTTCCTCAGCTCCGAGAGCCAACTCGCTCCAATTGAGCCACGGGTGCAGGAGGGGAAGAGAGAGAGAAAGAGAAAGAGAGAGGCAAGAGGAAGAGGGGTGGAGAAGCAGATGAGTGCTTCTCCTGTGTGCCCTGAATAGGAATTGAACCTGGGACATCCACCCCCCAGGCCGATGCTCTAACACTGAGCCAAATGGCCAGGACAACATTTTCATATATGTGATATAGGTATTGAGTATATAAAACAGATTTCAGTTGGAAATAATCAGGAATACCCAGATGTACGAAACACTGAAAGTTATAGCTCTATTTGAGCTCAGCTAGAGACGTAAGCTTGTTCCATGTTGTAAGAATGCAGAGTGCTAAAACCATACCCATTGGTTGAAAATGGCAATTATGGCTGAAAATGGCAATTATGGCCTGACCAGGTGCTGGCACAGTAGATAGAGCGTCAGACTGGGGTGGGAAGGACCCAAGTTCGAAGCCCTGAGGTTGTCTGCCTAAACACAGGCTAATCCGGCTTGAGTGCAGGCTCACCAACTTGATCATAGGATCATAGACGTGACCCCATGATCGCTGGCTTGAGTCCAAGGTTGCTGGCTTGAACAAGGGGTTACTTGTTGTGCTGTAGCCCCCCAGTCACGGCACATATGAGAAAGCAATCAAACAACTAAGGTGTTGCAATGAAGAATTGATGCTTCTCATCTCTCCCTTTCTGTCTGTCCCTACCTGCCTCTCTCATTGTCTCTCTCTCTGTCTCTGTCACACACACACACACACACACACACACACACACGAAAAAAAAGAAAATGGCAAATACATAGTCAATATAGTCATGACCAACATGAATAAATCATTAATCAAGGCATAATTTATAATCTTTAATCCCTAATAGTGTTGGGATTACAGATTATTCTATTTTGAACAGAAATCATTTTGAGGAGAGTCCCGGTAAGAGTAATGAAGGTAATCAATATGGAGACACCCTGAACCAGATCACTGATCTTCCTGAGGATGAGAGACATCGACTGGAGTTAAACCCTGTGAATGCATTAAGTGTGGAAAAGCCTGCATGGATTATTCTTTCCTGAAGAATCAGCAAAGGTGTAGCACTCCCAGTGGACACAAACCTCACCCATGTGAGGACTGTGGACGAGCCTGCAGGTGTGTCTCATGCTTCCTCACTGCTGTGGATACAGACCCTATGGAGAAACCCTATCAGCGTCAGGACACCAGGAGAGCATCTGAGAGAAACGTGATGAGTCTCAGTAAATAAAAACTCTATTGAGTGTAAAAAATGTGGGAAAGCTTTCACTTGCCTCTCATCCTTTCAGGGACATTTAAGAGGCCACTGTGGCCTGACCAGGTGGTGGGGCAGTGGACAGAGCATCGGACTGGGATGCAGAAGACCCAGGTTCGAGACCCCGAGCTCACCAGCTTGAGCGCGGGCCCGTCTGGCTTGAGCAAAAGCTCGCCAGCTTGGACCCAAGGTCGCTGGCTCCAGCAAGGGGTGGCTCAGTCTTGCTGAAGGCCCGCGGTCAAGACACATGTGAGAAAGCAATCAATGAACAACTATGGTGTCGCAACGGCAACAAAAAACTAACGATTGATGTTTCTCACCTCTCTCTGTTCCTGTCTGTCTGTCCGTATCTGTCCCTCTCTCTGACTCTCTCTCTGTCCCTGTAAAAAAAAAAAAGAGGTCACTGTGGACAGAAAATTCACACAAAGTATGTGGGAAAGCTTTTAGATATTATTCCTACCTTATACGACATGTGAGAACTCACACTGAAGAGAAATCCTATGAATGTAAGCACTGTGGGAAAACTTTCAGTTGTTACCCCTTTCTACAAGAACACAAGAGAATACACATGGGGAGAAACTGTATGAGTGCAGGAAGTGTGGGGAAGCCTTTAGTTGTCCCAAATACTTTAGAAGACGTGAAAACACACAGTGGAGTGAACCCCTATAAATGTATGGAATGTGGGAAAGGCTACTGTTGTTCCTCTTCCCCTGAGAACACATAGGAACACACAGTGAAGAGAAGACCTATGTATGTAAGGTGTATGGGAAAGCATTTAGGCATTCTCGATATTTTCAAAGACGTGAGAATGCACAGTGGAGTGAAAGCATATAAATGAAAAGATTGTGGGAAAGCTTACAGTTGTTCCTCCTCCCTTTAAGAACATGCTAGAACACACACTGGGGAGTGACCCTTTGAACGTGAGCACTGTGGGAAAGCCTTCAGTTGTTACTCCTCCCTTTGAGGACATGTGAGGACACACAGTGGAGAGAAATCTGAGTGTACACAGTGTGGGAAAGCCTTCCGTTGGTCCTCATCGTTACAGAAATGCGAGAAAGCACTACGAGGAGAAACCTTATGAATGTCAGTAATGTGGCAAAGCTTTCTGGTATCCCACCAACCTGCAAGCACATATGAGGACACACAACGGGGTGGAGCCCTGAATGCCAGGACTGGGGAAACTTCATTCTCCCTTACTGCCTTGTAAAGGATGAGCAAACACACTGTAGAGAAGTGGTAAGAATACGGGGAAGCCTTCAGGTGTAGCACATCACTTATTTTGTACATGCAAACTCAGGGCAGGATGGAAATCTTTTTGTGAGAGAGACAGAGAGGGACAGATAGGGACAAACAGAAAGGGAGAGAGATGAAAAGCATTAATTCTTCATTGTGGCACCTTAGTTGTTCATTGATTGCTTTCTCATATGTGTCTTGACCGGGGGCTCCAGCAGAGCGAGTGACTCCTTGCTCAAGCCAATGACCTTGGGCTTTAAGCCCGCGACCTTTGGGCTCAAGCCAGTGACCATGGGGTCACATCTATGATCCCACACTCAAGTCTGATGAGACCACGCTCAAGCTGGTGACCTCGGGGTTTCGAACCTGGGTCCTCTGTGTCCCAGGGTAAGGCTCTATCCACTATGCCATTGCCTGGTCAGGCAAATATCTGAATTATTATAAGTATGATTTTCTCTTTGTAAGTGTGTGTGTGTTACATGCCATTGAGTTGGCTTTGACTCTGGTGACCCTATGAATGAGCCTGTAGTGTGTGTCCTGTCTTGGATAGTCCTGCTCAGCTCCTGTACACTCATATCTGTGGCTTCTTGTATGGAGTCAGTTCATCTCATATTTGGTCTTCTGTTTTCCTGCTGCCTTTTGTTTTTCCCGGCATTATTATGTTTTCCAAAGAACCCTGCCTTCTCACGATGTGCCCGAAGTAGGACAGCTTCGGTTTTGTCATTTTTGCCTCCAGCCATGTTTCAGGCTTAATTTTCTCTAGGGACCACTTGTTTATCTTATTGATGGTTCAGAGTAGCTGTAGAGGTTTCCTTCAACATCACATTTCAGTGAATTGATTTTCCCCATCAGCCTTCTTCACTCTCCAACTTTTGCATCCCTACATAGTAATTGGGAATATGAGGGTGTCGCTACATATATATATATATATATATATATTTTCCGAAGTTAGAAGCAGGGAGGCAGTCAGACAGACTCTCACATGTGCTCGACCGAGATCCACCCGGCATGCTTACCAGGGGGCGATGCTCTCACCACCATGCCACATTAACAAAAAACTATCTCAAAATATTTCAATGAATGCAGATAAAGCATTTTATACTATACCAGTGGTTCTTAACCTTTTTTGAGGTACCGAACCCACCAGTTTCATATGCGCATTCACCGAACTCTTCTTTAGTGATAAATAAAATATGATTTCTTTTTCCAAATTCAAGACATAGGTATATGTTCTTTTACTGGTGCACAAAATGAGCCGTGACTGAACATCACCTTGGTCAAATAACAAAACCAACAAAGTGCATGAACTCACAACAAATTACAGTATTACTTTATTCTGGCCTCTGCGGCAGAGGCTTCTCCGAACCCCAGAGACCGACTCATCGAACCCCTAGAGTTTGATAGAACCCAGGTTAAGAACCACTGTATTATACTGTTCACAAAAATTAGGGGGATATTTCAAAATGAATATGAAGTGATAAAATATCATCTGATTTTTGCGAGCAGTATACATATTTAACATTTATCTATGACAAATTTCTTAGGAGTTTAGAAATAGATAAGAACCCTCACAACTTTTGGAAGGGTGTTGTCAAAAGCAATGTTTATGAAAGAATGCATATATAAGTGGTCAAAGTTCAACAAAATTATATACAGCCTGACCAAGCAGCGGCGCAATGGATAGAGCATCGGACTGGGATGCGGAAGACCCAGGTTCAAGACCCCGAGCTCGCCAGCTTGAGCGCGGGCCCATCTGGCTTGAGCAAAAAGCTCGTCAGTTTGGACCCAAGGTCTCTGGCTCCAGCAAGGGGTGGCTCGGTCTGCTGAAGGCCCGCGGTCAAGGCACATGTGAGAAAGCAATCAATGAACAACTAAGGTATTGATTGCGACGGCAACGAAAAACTGATGATTGATGCTCCTCATCTCTCTCCGTTCCTGTCTGTCTGTCTCTATCCCTCTTTCTGACTCTCTCTCTGTCCCTGTAAAATAAATAAATAAATAAATAAAATAAAATAAAATAATATAAAAAACAAGAACACCCATCACTTCAATCCCTTCAGCAATAGACTATATATCCTAGCCGGTGCCATGAGAAATAAGTGTAAGTTATTTTTTTAAGATTTTATTTATTGATTTTATAAGGGGAGGAGAGAGAGAGGGAGGAACAGAAGGTATTAATTCATAATTGCTTCACTTTAGTTGTTCATTGATTGCCTGTGGTATGTGCCTTGACTGGCAAGGCCAGGGTTTCAGACTGGCGGCCTCAGCATTTCAGGTCAGTGCTCTATCCACTGTAGCACCACATGTTGGGTGGTGTAAGTTTTATAAAGGAAGGAAAAAATCACCTTTTTTTTCAGACTTAACACAATTGTTTATATAAAACTTCAAAAGTATATGCGGATAACCATAGACAAATGGCCATTAACTACGTTTTAGGATTATTACTTAATAGTTATGCAAAGTGGAAACTTCACTACCTGGACTTTCACATTAAAAATTTTTCTAGGGATATGTGTTTTATCAGGAGCGTCTTTGTTATTCCAGGCATGACAGTGGCTCTCCCGAAAATTCTTGCCTCACCAGCAGGTTGTCCTGGGTAACCCAAGAGTTAAAGAAATCTTTCCAAACTCAGATTTGATAATGATTTTTAAAATATCACAGCATAAGCACAAGCAATACAAGAAAAAGTACAAAAGAAAAAAAGAGAAAAAGTACATAAGTTGGACTTCATCAAAATATAAATCTTTTGTACATCAAAAGATACCATTAAGAGATTGAAAAGACATCTCACAGAATAAACATATCCATAAATCCTATAGGCAATAAGGTTTTATTCAGAATATATAAATAACCCATCTCAACAGAAATGCAAACAACCCTGTTAAAAAATGGGGAAAGAGCTTGAATAGATAATTTTGCAAAGATGAAATACAAATGGCCAATAAATACATGAGAAGATTCTCAGCATCACTAATCACCAGGAAAATTCAAATCAAACCACAAGGTGATACCACTTCTCCCCATTAAGATGGCAAGAATGAAAAATTCAGAAAAAAGTGATGATGTGGTGAAACGAACCCTTGTACACATCCAGTGGGAATGTGAAATGGTGCAACCACTGCAGAAAAGAGCTGGTGTTTTCTCAAAAAAACAAAAACATAGAATTATATATGACCCATTGTTTCTCTCTTACCTATATTGAAACAAATACTTAAATAGGTTACATGAATGTTCCTTGTAGCACTATTCAAAATAGCCAAAAGGTAGCCACCTGGCACTAGCAGAACTGAACACTAAGCTCCGAGAATTGCAGTGGAGAATGATCAGCTATTTTTATTATCAGTGGTGTTACCCAGGAGAACAGGAATCTGATGGTCAAAGACCCTAACTCCTTGATTTTTACTGACAAGGGGTTTTATAGAGCAAAATCATGATTCAGAATGAGTACAAGGTTTGGGGTTGTGGGTTATGCTGATTGTTCAGTAAGGGCAGTTAATCATAATTTCACATATTGAGGTCAGCATTGGGTGTCCTTCAGTCTGGTTTACTGGTGGTTCTGCTTTAGGGCTCAGGAGCCACAGCTCAACTTAGGTTATGATTTTATCTTTAACAGTCACCCAAACCTGAGCCTTAGTAAAGGCATAGCCATTGTTTCTGGCTGCCTTAAGGGGTTAATGACTAGTAAGGCTTACATGGCATGCTGTATAGAAACTGAATAGAAGGCTGGGGCTACCTATTACATCAAAATCATACAGTAAATCAGGACCCTTGGTTTCAGTGGGTGGCTTACTTTGTGTCCTGGAAAACATCTTAACAATGTGTGTTACTTGGTTATCTTGATATGCAGGGTAGAAGCTATATATCTTGTGACTTTTACTCATTGTATAGTTTTTGTTGTTGTTGTTGTTGTTTTTAAGGGGAGATACTGAGACCAACTCCCGCACTGCACGCACCTGACCAGGATCCACCCAGTAATTCCTGACTGGGGCTGATGATGCTCAATCAACTGGTGCTCAGAGCAACCGAGCTATCCTCAGCGCCCGGGCCCACTGGCTATGAGAGGGAAAGAAGGAGAGGGAGGGGAAAGAAGCAGATGGCTGCTTCTCTTGTGTGCCCTGACTGGGAATCAAACCCGGGACATCCATACACCAGGCTGACACTATCCATTGAGCCAGCCAGCCAGAGCCTCATTGTATAGTTTAACAGGCTCTAGGCCAAGCAATTTCTATAATGGTTAACAGTACTATGTGACTTTCTTTCCTGTGGCTTTTAGTCCTAATTAGCATACAAACCTTTTCTAAGTTTCTTTTTTTTATTATTTTATTTTTTTATTTTTTAGAGAGGAGACACAGAGTGAGAGAGAGAGAGAGAGAGAGAGAGAGAGAGAGAGAGAAAGAGAGAAAGGGGGAGGATCTGGAAGCATCAACTCCCATATGTGCCTTGACCAGACCAGTGCAGGGTTTTGAACTGGCGACCTTAGTGTTCCCAGGTCGACGCTTTATCCACTGCGCCACCACAGGTCAGGGTCTACAAACCTTTTTTAAAAATTGAATTTTAAAATTATTTTAATTTTTCTATTGATAAGAGAGAGAAAGAGAGGGAAAGGAGAAGAGAGAGAAACATCAATTCACTGTTCCACTCATTGACTGTACGTGCCCTGACCAGGGATTGAACCCACAACCTTGTTGTATGGAGACAACACTAGCAAACTGAGCTACCTGGCCAGGGCCAGGTTTTAAAAAATTAATTTTTTCTGAGATATCTTCACCCCTTGACTTCATGAATGGATAAACAAAATGTAGCATATACATAGGATGGAATACTTTCAGCCATAAAAAGGACTGAAGCACTGACACATCCTGCAACATTAAAGAACTTTGAAAATGGTATGCTGAGTGAAATCAGCCACACAAAAGGCCAAAAATATTCAGAATAGAGAAATCCACAGGGAAAGTATTTTAATGGTGGCCAGGAGGTAGGGGCATCATGGTTATTATATCTTTAAGTTTGTTTTTAAATATGGAGATGTGATTTACTTATTCATACTTTTAAGTGTAAAACTCAAGCTTTTTTATTTTAAACTCAAGCTTTTTGTACATCACAAAGCTGAGCAACATCACTATCCAATTTGAATAAGGAAATATAAACAATATCATCTAGTCTGGCATGTGGTGGCACACTGGATGGAACATCAACCCGGCACACTGATGTCGCCAGTTTGAAACCCTGGGCTTACCTGGCACACAAAACAACTGAGCAATGAACAACTAAAGTGAAGCAACTATGAGTTGATACTTCTCGTTCTAACATCTCTGTAAAATCAATAAATAAAATCTTTAAAAAAAACCAAAACCCTCCTGAGCAGGCGGTGGCGCAGTGGATAGAGCATGGGACTGGGATGCGCAAGACCCAGGTTCAAGACCCCGAGCTTGCCAGCTTGAGCGCGGGTCCATCTGGCTTGAGCAATAGTTCGCCAGCTTGGACCCAAGGTCACTGGCTCCAGCAAGGGGTGGTTCGGTCTGCTGAAGCCCCGCTGTGGTCAAGGCACATGTGAGAAAGCAATCAATGAACAACTATGGTGTCGCAACGGCAATGAAAAACTAATGATTAATGCTTCTCATCTCTCTCTGTCCCTGTAAAAACAAATCAAAACAAAAAAAAAAATCAAAAACAAAAATACCCACAAAACCCAACAATCTAGGTGTTTTATCACCAAAAAAGATTTATTCTAGAAAAAAAAATCGCAATGCAGTGCACAGAGACAGGCAGGGCAAGCAACATGCACACGCTGACCTCTGCCTTGTTGGAGGGGGAAAAGGAAGTTAAGGGAAGGGGCAGTTACAACTATAGAGCTTTATTTTAAGCATAGAGTTCCTGTAAAGTTCTGGTGGTATCAACTGTGTGTGAGAACTTCAACATCGTGAGAACTCCTCCCATGAGCTTTATTTAGCTCCTCCACAGATCTTCCCAACTGATTGTATTCGTTTAAAGTCTGTTAGTCTGCATCAAAATACAATCTTTTACATTTTAAAATTTATAGGGACTAAAATCCTGGTCTGACTAAATTTCCCTTGCAGTGTAAATTGCAGTGAGAATTCCAACATCTCACACTTGTGGCTGTACTGAAGCTAGGCTCCTAAGTCAGATAGGTCCACTTCTAGTGGGGACAAAGTACCTTGGGCCACAGGCTGCTGACCTCAAGCCCAATATGGGGATGGGGCCTCACAGTGTTAAAGGTCATAAGTGAAAACCTATCCCTTGCACACGGTCCCATCAATGAATGCCTGTTCTCTTTGTGTGTGTGTTTTTTATTCCTTGTAGAGAGAGGGGAGAGAGAGGGAGAGGGAGAGGAAGGGGGCGTGGCAGGAAGCATCAACTCCCATTTGTGCCTTGACCAGACAAGCCCAGGGTTTGGAACTCGCGACATCAGGGTTCCAGGTTGAGTCTTTATCCACTGCGCCACCACAGGTCAGGCAATAAATGTTTGTTTTTAAACAAAGAACACAAATCAACGGTAGACCCTTGCCCCTAGAGATCACCAGGCCCTTGGGTCGGGACTTGTCTCCCGCTACTGATAAGGAAAGATTCACGGGGAAACTGAGTCCGGTCCAGGAAGTTGATCAGGTGATGCACCTGAGCTGCGGACAGACGCGGGGTCGACCTCGGTAGGGGTTGGTTCGGCTCACAGCCCAGGTCTTGAGAATCCGGAGGGTGAGACACAGCAGAAAAGGGCTAAGGTCCACGCAGTACTTAGGTTCAGCCGGGTGCCCTCCGCCTCCGCCTCCGCCAATTACTTAGGTTCCCAGGGTCTGCACCTCTGTCCAATGAGGGAGGGCGAAGGCGGGGCCCAAAGCAAAATAAGGAGTAAAGGGCGGGGCCTAGGTATTGCCCAATAAAGGCATGGAAAGAGGGGTTCTCCAAGACTGTCCAATCAAAGCGTAGTGGCGTGACGAAGTTATGCCCAATCAGAATCATTGGGAAGGGACAGCCTGAAGTTCCGTCCAATCACGTCGCGGACGCCTGCGGCACTGTCCAATCTGTGGGGGAACCGTGCATTCACCGCCAGAGGCGGGCACTCTCACATCTATCGTTGACATCTTTCTCTTGTCTGTGTATGTCCTGTCACCGTCTCTCACATCTTCCGTGGCTGCGGAGCCGCGAAGAGGACGACACTCTGAGGTCGTAGAGCACGGCGGCGAGATGGTGAGGCGGGGAGTGGGTCGAGACCGGGATGGGTTAGTTTGAACAGGCCAGACCCGGCTGGAAGCAGTGTGCGGCCCGCCTCTCCGCCCCCGCCCCCTTTCTGTCCCAACCCGAGTCACCTTTGTCGGTTGCGGGGTGGGACCCGGCTCCGAGTCCTTGGTCTAGCTAGGGGATCGAGGAAGGACCAGACCACCACCATCGCGGGTGGTCAGGGACTGGGAGTGGGAGCACTTCGTCTGGCTCTGACGGATAACGTCAAATTCGGACTTTGTTCAAAGGCTGTTGTAGTAAAGGGTAAGGCTTGGATCTCAGAGCTGCGCCCGCGTCTCAGATCAGAAACGGGCTCTTCTTTTCCGTGGAGTAGGGTGAGCAGGAAGACGGTGTGACAGGAACCGGCCTCCCTGTGGACAGCGCATTCTCAGAATAGGTCAGTGGGGCCTTGTCGACCTCTCAGTGCTTGGTCAGGCGGGATGGGAACAATGTCCGGGCCTGTCGGGAGGACTGAAGGCTAGTAAATATTGGATAAAAGATGAGGAAATTGAGCCTGACCAGGCGGTGGCGCAGTGGATAGAGCGTCGGACTGGAACACAGAAGACTGGGTTCCAAACCTGGCTTGAGCGCGGCGTCGCTGGCTTGAGCTTGGGATCATATGTTCATGGTCGCTGGCTTGAGTCCAAGGTTGCTGGCTTGAGCAAGGGGTCACTCGGTCTGCTGTAGCCCCCTAGTCAAGGCACATATGAGAAAGCAATCATTGAACAACTAAGGAACTGTAACAAAGAATTGATGCTTCTTGTCTCTAACTTCCTGTCTGTCTTGTCCCTCTCTCCATCTCTATCACACACACACACAATAAGGGAGAAATTGTGATCACTTGGTCATGTGAAATTTGAAATATCAAAGCTTTGTAAGCAGACTTTCATTCAAAAGAATTACTTCACAGGGTGGGGAGAAGGGCCTGTACACTCTGGGTAGGGGTTGTGCAGTAGGGAGAACTCTCAGACCATACCATCTGCAAGTGTCTCAAGAGTTGGGCTTTCTAGGTTTTGCTTGTATACAGAAGAGTCAACAAAAGTAGAAAGGACCAGGTGTGGAAGGACTAGGTATGGTTGGGATGGTGGAGTTAAACGTGATTTGTGCAAACAGATTAAAACTGTGAAGGTCAGACTTAGCGAGTGAACCTTTGGATTTTACTGTTGGAGGGTAATTGATGAATTTGAGAGTTAATTTGGGCCAGAACTTATGCTTACCTACTTGATGAGAGTTGAGGGCCTGAGGGAGTGTTGTTCCTACACTGAGGAGAGAGAGCAGGATGTGTGGGGATCCAGAGTTTGCTTTCGGAGGGCTCAGGGTCCCCTCATTCCTTCCTTGAGTGGGCCCACCCTGCACTACCTGTCAGCAGGGAGGGCCTTGCCCCGCAGCTCAGAAGGTGTTTAAACTTCTAACTTGGGTTCTCTTGTATACTGTGGGAAGTAGGCTGAGTATGTGAGCCGGCTCACACTGGCCACCCTTTCCTTTTTTTTTCTGAGGAGGATGGAAATTTCTATTAAGGTGACTTAAGAACCACCATTTTTACCCTATATCGAAAAGAAACCAGCCTGACCAGGCAGTAGCACAGTGGAGAGATCACTGGCCTGGGACACAGAGGACCCAGGTTCAAAACCCTGAGGTCACCAGTTTGAGTGTGGGCTCACCAGCTTGAGTGCAGGGTCAGCGGCTTGAGCGTGGAATCATAGACATAACCTCATGGTTGCTGGCTTGAGCCCCAAAGGTCACTGGCTTAAGCAAGAGTCACTGGCTCTGCTGGAGCCCCCTGGTCTAGGCACATATGAGAAAGCAATCAATGAAAAACTAAGGTGCTGCAACTACGAGTTGATGCTTCTCATCTCTCTCCCTTCCTGTCTGTCTGTCCCTCTCTGTCTCTATCTCTCTCTCACTAAAAAAAGAAAGAAAGAAAAACAGAAGAGAAGAAACCAGAAAATTTCCAGAAACTTTCATTTTCTCTTGAAATAGAACACAATGCTTCCAATTCCATCTCTGTGCCCTTGTTGCAACTCCCAATCCTTGACAGTTGGTGACTGAGGCAGGGCAAGTACCCAGGCACCTGGAGAGAAGGAGACTGATTAAGTGGTATCTTTTAAAATGTCATTTTCTTCCTGTCACTGTACATGGAACTGAAATTGATTTTTAAAATACTTTTCAATTACAGTTTACATTCAACATTATTTTGTATTAAATTCAGGTGTACAGCGCAGTGACCAGGGGTCCCCAAACTTTTTACACAGGGGTCCAGTTCACTGTCCCTCAGACTGTTGGAGGGCCGCCACATACAGTACTCCGTACACTGACCACCAATGAAAGAGGTGCCCCTTCGGGAAGTGCAGTGGGGGCCGGATAAATGGCCTCAGGGGGCCGCAATTTGGCCCATGGGCCGTAGTTTGGGGACCTCTGGATTAGACAATCAGATACTTTATAAAGTGTTGTCCTGATATTTTCAGCACCCACCTGGCACCGTACATAGTTAACAGTATTATTGGCTATATTTCTGATGCTGTATTTGCATCCCTGTGACTTTTTTGTAATACCAACCTGTACTTCTCAATCCCTTCACCTTTTTCACCTAGCCCCCAATCCCCTTCCCTCTGGCAGCCCTCAGTCTGTTCTCTGTATCTATGAGTCTGTTTCTGTTTTGTTTGTTTGTTCGTATTCTTTAGATTCCACGTATAAGTGAAATCATGTATATGTGCCATCCTCACCTTCTTGTTCCTGATCTCCGAGAGGATAGCTGTACCATTTCATTGTTAAATAGGAACCTGGCTCTGGGCTTTCTTTTATTTTTTTAGATTTTATTTATTCATTTTAGAGAGCAAAAAGAAGGGGGGGAGAAGGAAGCATCAAGTCCCCTATGTACCTTGACCAGGCAAGCCCAGGGTCTCAAACTGGTGACCTCAACATTCCAAGTCGACACTTTATCTGCTGTGCTACTACAGGTCAGGTAAAGCAGACTCTGCGCTTTATATAGACACCATTTCTTTCTATTTGTGTTCCCTTATCTTTAAGTTGTATGTCATCAGTGAACAGTGACATGAGATCTGCATGTCCTCAGCATCTATGTACTGGAAACCTATGATTCATGTGACATTTTTTCATCAATGGGATAAGTTATATTCATGGAGCAATCAATATTTACTGTACCTTGCCTTTCTGGAATAAAATGAGTTCGGTTTTGAGTTCTTATGCTTTATATACATGTACGTATTAGATTGCCTTTTAAAAAACGTTTTTCCCTTTATATATACATTTTTTTTAAATTTAGTGAGAGGAGGGAGGCAGAGACAGACTCCCGCATGTGCCTGAACCAGGATCCACCTGGCAAGCTTGCTAGGGGGTGATGCTCTGCCCATATGGGGCCCTTACTCCGTTACAGCCGGAGTCTTTTTTTAGTGCCTAAGGCAGAGGCCATGGAGTCATCCTCAGCACCCAGCACCACCTTGCTCTAATCGAGCCATGGCTGCAGGAGGGGAGAAGAGAGAAAGAGAAAGAGAGAGAGAGAGAGAGAGAGAAGTGAGACGGGGAGGAGTGGAGAAACAGATGGGCGCTTCTCCTGTGTGCCCTGACCCGGAATTAAACACAGGCCATCCACACCCTGGGCTTACGCTCTACCACTGAGCCAACTGGCCCAGGGCCATATATATAAATATGTATAATTTTTTTTAGTGAGAGGATAGGAAGCAGAGAGACAGACTCTCGCATGTGTCCTGATGGAGATCCTCCTAGCAAGCTCACTAGGGGGCGATGCTCTGCCCATCTGTGGCATCATTGCTCTGTTGCTCAGCAACCAAGCTCTTCTTAGTTCCTGAGGCAGAGGCCATGGAGCCGCCCTCAGCGCCTGGGCCAACTTTGCTCCACTGTAGCCTTGACTACAGGACGGGAAGAGAGAGATAGAGAGGAAGGAGGGGAGAAGGGTGAAGAGGCAGATGGCTGCTTCTCCTGTGTGCCCTGACTGGAAATCCAACCTGAGATTTCCACATGCCAGGCCGATGCTCTACCATTGAGCCAACCACCCAGGGTCGGGCCTTTGCCTTCATATTTGTGAATGTTCCTGTCTTTTAATATTTTTTGAATTGCCCCTTTTTGATCTTGGTAATATGTGGGGTTTTTTCTATAATTTGGAATCATTGATATTTCTCAGATGTTCTCTTGTATGTTTACCAATTTCTATACATTTATCTCATTACATCTAATGTTAAAAAAAACCTCTTCCCACAAGTGCTTTGTAATATTTCCTCAATGTGCTTAACCTCTGAAACATCTGAAATTTTGTTCCATTTTTGTACTTTATTTTTTAATTGAATTTATTGGGGTGACATTGATTAATAAAATTATATAGGTTTCATGTATACACTTCTATAATACATCATCTGTATTTGTAGTCCATTTTCATACTTTAGTTGGTTAAGTTCTATTGTATTTAAATAATAATGCCATTAGTTTAAGAAGGATATACAGGGTGGAGCAAAAATAAGTTTAAAGTTGTTCTTATGGAAATTAATACAATAAGTAATAAATAATAATGTAAGAATAAGCTCTGTTTTTAGAGTAATACTGAAAACTCTAAAACTACTTTTGTCTCATCCTGTATTTTTATTTTTTCTGAACTTTTTAACAATAGCCTTATATGAGATACAATTTATATACTGTATAGTTTACCTATTTCAAGTATAAAATAGTGTTATCTGATATATTTACAGAATTGTGGAACTATACATATTGTAATTAGAACATTTTTATCATCCCCAAAAGAAAACTTGTGTCTAGTGGCAATCACTGTCAATCAAGTCCCCCCCACCCAAAGCCTGCTTCCTAGCAGTTTATTCATCTACCTTCTATCTCTACAGATTTGCTTCTTCTGTACATTTCATATACAAATGATTTAATACTAAGTGTGGTCTTTGTGAAGCCTGGTAATGTTTTTAAGGTTAATTGGTTTTGTGCCATAAATCAGTACTTATTTATTTTATTTTTATTTTTTTTATTTCTTATTTCTTTTATTTTTAATTTTTTAAATCATTTTTTATTTTTTAATTACAGTTGACAGTACTTATTTCTTTATTGCCAGTAATATTCCATTGCATGAATATTCTACATTTTGCTTTCCAATTCAGGTAATGGACTTTTGACTTGTTTCCACTTTGGGACTATTGTGAATCATCCTACTGTGAACATGTTTATACAGTCATATGCTGCTTAACAATGGATACATTCTGAAAAATACATCCTTAGGCAATTTTGTTGTGTGAACATCATAGAATGCACTTATACCAACTTAGATGGGGTAGCCTACTGAACACCTAGGCTACGAGACTATACAGTATGTTACTCTACAAAACAATATGAGCCTGACCAGGTGGTGACACAGTGGGTAGGGCATCAGACTGGGCCAATAAGGAGCCAGGTTCAATACCCTGAGGTCGCTGGCTTGAGCATGGACTTACCAGTTTGAGCGCGGGGTTACTGGCTTGAGCCCAAAGGTTGCTGGCTTGAGCAATGGGTCATTCGCTCTGCTAGAGCCCCCGTCAAAGGCGCATATGAGAAAGCAATCAATGACAACTAAGGTGCTGCAACAAAGAATTGATGCTTCTCATCTCTCCCTTCCTGTCTGTCCTTATCTGTCCCTCTCTCTGCCTCTCTCTATCTCTGTCCAAAAAAAAAAAAAAAAGAGAGATTTAATCAAGCACAAAAAGAAAATGCTGCAATAAAGAGATGCAGTCACCATGAGATGTAGGAGCCTGCTGTAGGGTAATGTGGCATCCAGTTTTATAGCTAACTTTTTTTGTGTGTGTGTGACAGACAGGGACAGACAGACAGGAAGGAAGAGTGATGAGAAGCATCAGTTCTTTTTTGCGGCACCTTAGTTGTTCATCAGTTGCTTCCTCATATGTGCCTTATGTGCCTTGACCAGGAGGGTACAGCAGAGCGAGTGACCCCTTGCTCAAGCCAGTGACCTTGGGCTCAAGCTGGTGAGCCTTGCTCAACCCAGATGAGTCCTTACTCAAGCCAGCAACCTCAGGTTTTGAACCTGGGTCCTCTGCATCCCAGTCCAACATTCTATCCACCGTGCCACTGCCTGGTCAGGCTAACTTCTTTTTATAAGTATAAGAAGTACAATCTAACATAATAATAAAAAATGTAGTTGCTAGGTGAAATATTTCCCTATACTTGACATGACCAATGCCATTATTATGAAGCTAGCTGAGCACCTGTTCATTTCTGGATGACTGAGTCTCTGTCACTGGAAAGTAATGTTCTCACATAGACAAGTGGGTCTATTAAGTTGTCTACTGATTTGGATTATATATCTTTTAACAAGCACATGCCACATGTCTACAAGTCACCAGTGTTGGCACCTGCTTCCCCTTTTTGCTGCAGAGATATACCATCTTGCTGCCACCAAAGACTCTGCTTCTGTCTGTAGGTTTCCTTTAATAAGCTCTTTGTTTAATGAGTTGTCAGCCTCTTTCCTTGATCTTGGCACCTTGGGAATACATAAAGCAGTGACAGAGTCCTTTATTATCATTATCAAGTAATTGTATATTATTGTCTGTGCCGTACATTTATATTACTGGTCGCACAATAGGTTTGTTTACAGCAGCATCACCACAAACACGTGCTATGATAGCTACAAAATATAGGAATTTTTCAGCTCCACTATAATCTTTTTTTTTTTTTTTTTTTTTAACAGGGACAGAGAGAGAGTCAATAAGAGGGATAAATAGGGACAGACAGACAGGAACGGAGAGAGGTGAGAAGCATCAATCATTAGTTTTTCGTTGCCATTGCGACACCTTAGTTGTTCATTGATTGCTTTCTCACATGTGCCTTGACCGTGGGCCTTCAGCAGACCAAGCAACCCCTTGCTGGAGCCAGCGACCTTGGATCCAAGCTGGCGAGCTTTTGCTCAAGCCAGATGGGCCCGCGCTCAAGCTGGCGAGCTCGGAGTCTCGAACCTGGGTCTTCCACATCCCAGTCCGACGCTCTACCCACTGCACCATCGCCTGGTCAGGCTCCACTATAATCTTATGGAACCACTTTCTTATATGCAGTCCATCCATGACTGAAATGTTGTTTGGCACATGACTGTGCTAGTTTTGTGTTGATATTTGTTTTTGCTTCTCTTGGTTATACATGCAGGAGTGGAATTGCTATGTTATGTGATAACCATCTTCATCATTTTGAGGACCTGCCAGGCTGTCATCCAAGGTGGCTTTACTACTTTACTTCCCATCAGCTATGTGTGAGGGTTCTGACTTCCTAACATCCTCACTAGCACTTGTCTGTCTTCATAGCCATTCTTGTAGTATGAACAGATATCTGCTTTAGTTTTTTGGGTTTTTTTTTTAATTTTTATTTATTGATTTTAGCAAGAGAAGAAGGTGGAGGGGGGGACATCGAGCTGTTCCTGCATGTGCCCTGACCGAGGATCGAATCAGCAACCTCTGTACTTAAGGACAATACTCTATAATCAACTGAGCTATCTGGACAGGGCTCTGCTTTAATTTTGACTTGCATTTTCTTGATGACTAATGTCTAGCATTATTTATGTGCTTATTGATTATATGTATTTGCTCTTTATTTCATTTGTGTGTTATCATCCAATATTGCTCTAAAATATACATTAGGTAGTTTTTTCTTTTTCTCTGTTAAAGTAACCTTTGACTCTATTACCACTAGATTAGTGATTCTTATTTATGGGACCATTTTTCTCAAATTCTGGGCACTCAGTTGTTTATTTGAGAGGCCCTGTTGACTTGAAAATTTCTTCCGGAACCAGGTTCCCCTTTTAGCCAACAGGTGTGCCAGGATCCAGGCTTGGCGAATACATATACCCGGTGTCCACCTCATCCTAGGAGAGGTTGTGTCTGTGCCTCTCTCAGATATGAGGGGACTGTACCAGGCTCCTCCTCAACATGGTTGACTTCCAAGATGAGAGCCATTTAGATCCAGCAGCACTGGAAATCTGTTCATTTATTTCTGACATTTTGGCTCTAAGTGTTGGAGCTGACAAAGAAATATAGTAACTTTTGAACAAGCCAAGTGTTCAATTCCACACTCTCTGAAGATTTCATTTTCAGTCTTTAACATACTCAGAATCTGCTACAAGTCATTCTCTTTTTTTTTTCTTTTTACTGATTTTACAGAAAAAAGAGAGAGAGGGATGGGGAGTGAGAAGTATCAACTCATAGTTGCTTTACTTCAGCTGTCCCTTGTTTGTCAAATGTGCCTTGACCCTGCAAGCCCAGGGTTTTGAAACAGCAACCTCAACATTCTAGGTTAATGCTCTATCCACTGCTCTCCACCACAGGCCAAGCATAAAGTCATTCTTTTTAACTATGTGTGGATAAGTTTATATAACTTATTCTTGCACTTTTCTTCCAGGTTCCAAGTTCTACCACCACTGAGTGTACTGCATTTGATTTGCTTGCTCATTGTCATTTCCCAAATGAACACAAGCTCCAAAGTCCCAAGAATTGAGTTCCATTTCTTGTTAGCCTCCCCCATCCTCCTGCACAGATTGGTGAAGTGGTGCCTTATTGAAATAGAATTTGTTGGATGTTTCAGGACAAGGTGGTCTTTGCGGATGTGGCTGTGAATTTTACTCAGGAAGAGTGGGCTTTGCTGGATGCTGCTCAGAGAAAGCTCTACAGAGAAGTGATGCTGGAGACCTTCAGGAACCTGGCCTCAGTGGGTAAGGATGGTTTCATCCCTCATTTACTTTTTTTTTTTTATTTTTTATTTACAGGGAGAGAGAGTCAGAGAGAGGGATAGATAGGGACAGACAGACAGGAACGGAGAAGGGTGAGAAGCATCAATCATTAGTTTTTCGTTGCCGTTGTGACACCATAGTTGTTCATTGATTGCTTTCTCACATGTGCCTTGACCGCGGGCCCTCAGCAGACCGAGCAACCCCTTGCTGGAGCCAGCGACCTTGGATCCAAGCTGGAGAGCTTTTTGCTCAAGTCAGATGGGCCCGGGGTCAAGCTGGCGAGCTCAGGGTGTCGAACCTGGGTCTTCCGCATCCCAGTCTGACACTCTATCCAGTGCGCCACCACCTGGTCAGGCTGTTTATTTTTTTGTGGCAGAGACAGAGAGAGTCAGAGAGAGGGATAGATAGGGACAGACAGACAGGAACGAAGAGAGATGAGAAGTATCAATTATCAGTTTTTTGTTGCAACACCTTAGTTGTTCATTGATTGCTTTCTCATATGTGCCTTGACCGCGGGCCTTCAGCAGACCGAGCACCCCCTTGCTTGAGCCAGCGCTGGCGAGCTCGGGATCTCGAACCTGGGTCCTCCACATTTCAGTCCGATGCTCTATCCACTGCACCACTGCCTGGTCAGACTTATTTAGTCTTTTAGGGAAAAAGTATTACGTACAATTGTCATTTTTTATTGGGTTCAAGGAAGGGCAATATGTTGAAGAAAAGAAAAAAGACATGCAATCCAAGCCTTCGTGGAACCAATCTGTAGTCAGGTATCTTTTTTCATGATAACAAAGTTTTATGTGTTAAATTGACTTTTTCTTAGTGAAGTGGTTACCAAGGTGAGGGGGATGTGGGTAAGGGAGGGACAAATATAAGGTGATGGAAAATGATTAGACTTTGGGTGATGGATATACAACATAATCAACAGTTCAAAAACTATAGAAATGTTTACCTGAAGCCTATGTACTCCTGTTGATAAATGTCACCTTTTAAATTTAATTTTGTAAATAAAATTTTATAAATAAATTGATTTTTTTCCCTTGAACAAATGTCTAAGGCTCCCTAATTCGTGTAAGTGTTAGCATAGTCTCTAGTCTGCTGTGGGACAAGGGGAGCAGCTTTATGGTTTTCACCCTCGAGAAAGTTACACTGATTAATATGCATTTGACGTGTTCATGCTACAATTAAATCCATACTATTTGTCATCACTGGCCGGGAAGCCTAAGTGTGGGTCCTTCTCATAGATTGTTTGGTGCCCTCCATCCTCCATTGTGAGGAACTTTTCTCCAGGTGCAAGGCATCGGCCAAACACACCTCTCTCTCCTAATAGCAGCTAGAGACTATGAAGAAGGCTTCATCTAGGGCCTCTGTGTCTGAGAACTCCAGAGAGCAACAACTCTAAGGAAGAATAGATTATAGATAAGGCATTAATATTTGGACAAATCCATTAGAAAGATGACTTAATCTGTGTTTGAAAAGGGTGACGTTTTACTTTACCCTGGCTTTCCTATTGAACGGTGTGTATCCTCACTTACGTGGGAAGACTTTCTGTATCTCCTCTTGTAAAGGCAGCATTTGGGCACGTGCACTTTATCCAGCTTCTCCCTACTTGGCATTTTTGATATTTATCTTTATTCAGTCTCTTTTTTTGCATTATTTCTTAGTGACCAGGTTGCCATTTGATTCACTTTTCCTATTATGCTATCACCCCAAATAGCAAAAGGTCCTTAGAGTATTTCTTTGCTTACAAATTTATTCTTCTTTATAAAATGTATTTACACTTTTGGAACAGTTAATGAAGCTTAATTCATACATTGTTATTTTCTTTTCTTTATTCCACCATTTCAATCCCAGGAAATTTAATTGAATTATGCTATCAGTTGTTACAGATTGTTTCACTCAAGTTAAAACCCATGCATCATATCCTGGGCAGGATACTTTGGAGAATGAAATATCTAGTGAAGAGAAGATACTAAGATTCCTAAGAAAGGATTCCTGGTCTGTTTTTCGAGAAAACTGTACAGTTTATAACATTGCAGATCAGCATCAACTCCAAGAGAGGCATTTGAGGTGAGTGGCACAGGGGAACAGGGAATCTTACAGGGGGTTTGACTAACTTGAAATTCAAGGAAAAGTGTAAAGCTAGTGAATCAATAGCATACTCAGAAAATTTTCACGAGACACTATTTCATAAATGTGATGTAGATATTGAGCATCTGAAACAGAATTCAGATAGAAACAATGATCAGGAAACTCCAGATATCAGAGAACACTAAAAGTTAAGACCCTGCCTGGCCAGGCAGTGGCACAGTGGATAGAGTATCGGACTGCTACTCAGAGGACACAGGTTTGAAATCCGAGGTCGCCAGCTTGAGTGTGGGCTCATCTGGTTTGAGTGAGGCTCACCAGTGTGAGCCCAAGGTCACTGGCTTGAGCAAGGGGTCACTCGCTCTGCTGTAGCCCCCGTGGTCAAGGCACATATAAGAAAGTAACTGATGAACAACTAAGGTGCCACAACAAAGAATAGATGCTTCTCATCTCTCTCCCTCCCTGACTGTCCCTATCTCTGTCTCTGTCACAAAACAAAACAAAAAAAACCATTATGGCCCTGTTTTAGCTCAGCAAGAGCAATAAGCTTGTTTCTTAATGGAACAATGCAGACAGGGCCGAAAACATACTCATGCAAACAGTAAATATGTGGTCAAAAATACTCCTTAATATCAGCAGTAATCATAAATAAATCACTTATGATCACTCATCACTAATAGTGTACTTCCTATTTTGAACAGAAATCATTTTGAGGAGAGTCCCGGTAAGAGTAATGAAGGTAATCAATATGGAGACACCCTGAACCAGATCACTGATCTTTCTGAGGATGAGAGACATCCTACTGGAGTTAAACCCTGTGAATGCATTAAGTGTGGAAAAGTCTGCACAGATTGTTCTTTCATGAAGAATCAGCAAAGATCTCCCATTGGACACAAACCTCACCCATGTGAGAACTGTGGGCGAGCCTGCAGGTGTGTCTCGTACCTCAGCACTCCTGTGGACACAGACCCTGTGGAGAAACCCTATCGGCGTCAGGACACTAGGAAAGCGTCTGAGGAAAACATGAAGAATCTCAGTAATAAAAACTCTATCGAGTGTAAGAAATGTGGGAAAGCTTTCACTTGCCACTCATCCTTTTGGGGACATGTGAAAGGTCACTGTGGACAGAAAATCCATGTGCGTAAAGTATGTGGGAAAGGCTCTAGGTATTACTTTTACCTTATAGGGCATGCGAAAACTCACACTGGAGAGAAATCCTATGAGTGTAAGGCATGTGGGAAAGTTTTCGGTAGTCTGAAGTACTTTAGAAGACACGTGAGAACGCACAGTGGAGTGAAGCCCTATGTTTGTAAGGAGTGTGGGAAAGTCTACAGGTATCTCACGAATCTGCAAGAACACGCAAGAACACACAGTGGAGAGAGACCCTATGTTTGCCAGAACTGTGGGAAAACCTTTAGTCGTCACTCCTCCCTTCGGGGGCATGTGAGAACACACAGTGGAGTGAAACCGTATGAATGTCAGCAATGTGGGAAAGCCTTCAGATTTCCTGCAAACCTGCAAGTACATGTGAGAACACACACTGGGGAGAGACCCTGTGAATGTCAGCACTGTGGGAAAGCATTTAGGTATGCTGCATCCCTGCGAGTACATGTGAGGACACACACTGGGGAGAGACCCTATGAATGTCAGCAATGTGGCAAAGCCTTCACTAGTCACTCTTACCTTCAGAAACATGTGAGAACACACAATGGAGAGAAATCCTATGAGTGTAAGGAGTGTGGGAAAGCTTTTAGACAGCTTCAACATTTTCAAGGTCACATGAGAATCCACAGTGGTGTGAAACCCTATGAGTGTAAAGAATGTGGGAAATCCTACAGTTTTCTCTCATCCCTTCGAATACATGTGAGAATGCACAGTGGAGAGAGACCCTTTGAGTGTCAGCAATGTGGGAAAGCCTTCAGTCGTCTCTGTTCCCTTCAAGGACATATGAGATCACATACTGGGGTGAAACCCTATGAATGTAAGGAGTGTGGGAAAACCTTCAGGTATCCTGATAATCTGAGGGTACATGTGAGGACACACACTGGAGAGAAACCTGATGAATGTCAGCAGTGTGGGAAAGCCTTCAGGTATCCCACATCCCTGCGAAAACATGTGAGAACACACAGTGAAAAGAATACCTGAATGTCAGCAAGATCCTTCACCTATCTCTAATAAAGGCAAGCCTATGTAAGGATACATGATGGACAGAAACTGAATACAAGGACTAGAGGATGCTTTCATTCTTCCTTAAAATTTTGTTGTAAATGTGAGCAAACACACTAAAGAAAATCTGAATGGATGGAAGCACTTCACTTATTTTGACATGATAATTCAGAGAAAGACTGAAATCTTATAAATGTGGTATTGACTTTTTAAATACCTCGTCCTTTCTTTTTTTCAGTTTGTGGCATTATTTTTTTTATTATTTCTTGATTTGAGAGCGAGAGAAACATTGATTTGTTCTTCCATTTAGTCATATACTCATTGATTGCTTCTTGTATGTACCCCAGCTGAGATCGAACCCACAACCACGGTGTATTGGGATGATGCTCTAACCACCTGAGGTACCCTGCCAGGGCAAACAGCTTTCCTTAAATAGCAATTACCAGTGTATTAATTTCTGGTTCATGTTGCTAATATGAAAACTTGACAAAGATTTCTCATACGTCCCTTCATGTATACTACACATTTATTATCTCGGACTTTAAATACAATAATTGTATAGTCATATAAAACTTATATCATTTCCATTACAGTTACTTTTGGACTTAGGGGTATTAAGTCATTATTTTTTTCATAATTCAGCGATATTTTTATTGTGTCGAATTTAAAGTTGGGCAAACTGAAGCTCAGAAAGCCAAAATGACTTGCCCAATATCATATGATAGTTAAGAGGTGCTAGGGCTCCTGTTTTAAAAAATTTTTTTTTTAGAGAGAGGCAGGGAGAGAGACAGAGATACAGGAACATCAAGCTCTTTCGATCGAACTGGCAACTTCTGTGCTTTGGGATGATGCTCCAACCAACCAAACTATCTGACCAGGACTTCATTTTTTTATTTATTGATTTTTTAGAGAGACGGAGAAGAAGGGAAAGAGAGGGTAGGGGTAGGGGAAGATTTCATTTGTTGTTCTACTCAATCATATACTCATCAGTTGCTTCCCATGTGTGCCCTGACTGAGGATTGAACCTGCAACCTTGTCATTTCAGGATGACACTCTTAACCTACTGAGCTAACAAGCCAGGGTCTCTCTTCTTACTTATTTTTTTAATGCAAAACTTTGTTTACATTTGTGAATTCTGAGTGGTAGACACATTACCCTTTTATATATCTTTATTTTTACTTTAAAATTAAATTGGTTTTCAATTACAGTTTACAATCAATATTTAAAATTTTTTTTCCATTGCCGGAGGAAGGGAGAGAGTGAAAGGAAAAGAGAGAGAAAGAAGTGTGAACCCATTGTTTCATTTAGTTGTTGCTTTTAGTTGTGTAGTCATTGATTGCTGCTTGTATGTGTCCTGACTGTTGGGATTGCAGGGGCAATAAGAATTCATGTTTAAGGCAGAATGGCACTGAGAAGAAACAGGGCCTTGAGAAGAAGCAGGGAAGGTAAAAGGCATAGGCCATAAATAACCCTGAGAAGAAGCAGGGAAGGTAAAATGCATAGGCCATAAATGACCCTGAGAAGAAACAAGAGTTAGATACAATTAACTGCGCCCGCAGCCTGCTATGTCTGGCTAAGATAAGCAAAACCGTTATAGAAGGTTAAAGCAGTAATTGCATGAACCGTTTGTCTGTTTTAAAATTTTTCCACTGTCCACCTTGTTACCAAGCCATGTGACTGTGTGTAATCTTCTGCCCACCTATAGCTAACTGCCAAGTTTGCTTCTGTATCCGACGCTTGCTTGCTCAGCTATATAAGCCATAGTCTGTAAGTGCTCGGTGTGACTCCATTGACAGCCTTATTGAGTGCTGTAGGAGCTCACCCCTGCGCAGGTTTGCATTTTGGCCATAAATAATCTTTGAACTCCTGAAAGTCTCTGATGTTTGTTTCTGCACCCGGCGAATGCAACATTTGGGGGCTCGTCCGGGATCCCATAACAGGAATTTGATTAGAGACCGAGGGAACAGCTCGAGCTGGTAAGTGAACTGGGATCCCATTTGTCTGGTTTTGACTCCGGAGAATTTGCAGCCTGAGGTGATAGACAGGACGCTGTCTGAGATTCGCCCAGGCCCTCAAGGGAAAAGCAGGACGCTGCTCCTTGGGGTTTCTGTAAAGGTGACCGGTCTAGGGATTTTGCGCTGCGCCGCGCCGCGTTGTATGTGTGGTAGCGCTACATTGTATGTGTGGTGGTGTATGTGTATTTGAATGTCTGGAGGAAGTGTTGAACGATCTCTTGTTTTCGCTGCCCTATTCGTGGGTTGGGGCATCCTAATTCTTGTTTTGCTGATATTAGAAGGTTTGGAAGCTGATAGAGCGGGGTATCGGAAAATGGGGCAACAGGAATCTACACCCAGCTCTCCGCTCGATTGTTTGCTAAAGAATTTTTCTGATTATCAGAAGAGGGCACAAGGTTATGGAGGACCGCCTCCAGATAGAGAGACCCTCCGAACATTGAGCCAGTTAGAGTGGCCTTCCTTCAATGTAGGATGGCCCTCTGAGGGCACATTTGATGTCCCCATTATATTTGCAGTCCAAGCAGTTATCTACCAAGTGCCCCATCCAGACCAATATTTATACATAGATGTGTGGATTGATATCGCTACAGAAAAGCCAGGATATATTAGAAAGTGCCTTAAGAATAGCCAAAGAGAGAAGAGGGCTATTTGTGTGACAGCTGGCAGTCAGGACCAGGGTAAAAAAGATAACAATCCAGCTTGTCCTAGCAGACAGTCATCTAGACTCTATCCTGTCCTCCCTGAACCCCTTGAAGACCCTGCAGATCCGGTGAATATTCCACCACCGTATCAGAGGAAAAGGGAGCCTGATTCCACTCAGCGAGATGAGGTTTTGAGTCCCCCACACACGCGGGGGGACACGGCTTATGCTTTGCCTCCTCCAGTGGGAAGCGACGCCGTTTTGTCTCCACTGGCTTATGCTTTGCCTCCTCCGACGGGAGGCGCTGCTGTATTGCCTCTTCGCGAGGCACCCCCACCATTAGATGCGGGACCACGAGTTCCATCCCGCATGGTCTATGTGCCCTTTTCCACTAGTGACCTTTATAATTGGAAGCATCAAAACCCCTCATTTTCAGAAAAGCCTCAAGGGTTAATCTCATTACTTGAGACTGTTTTTAGGACCCATCAGCCAACATGGGATGATTGTCAGCAGCTCTTGCAGACTTTGTTCACCACTGAAGAAAGAAACCGTATAAGTCAGGAAGCAGAAAAGGCATTCCGGGAAGACGGGGGAACGGAAAGAGAATTAGAGGAAGTTCTCCCTAGGCAGCCCCCAAATTGGGACCCAAATGTGAAAGAGGGAAAGGAAGCACTCACCCAATATCGCCGGGCTCTGTTACGGGGGTTAAAAGCAGCAGCCAGAAAACCAACAAACTTCAGTAAGGTAAGTGAGGTTATTCAGGGACGGGACGAATCCCCCGCTGCCTTTTTAGAGCGGCTAATAGAGGCCTACCGGGTTTATACCCCAATAGATCCAGAAGCGGAAGAAAACCGCAGGCTGGTTAATATAGCTTTTGTAACCCAGGCAGCTGCAGATATTAGGAAGAAGTTGCAGAAGATAGAGGGATTTGAAGGAGAGAATAGGAGCAAGCTTCTAGAAATAGCCCAGAAAGTATATGTGAACCGAGATGACCTGGAGCTTGGAAAAGCTGCAGTAAAAATCCTCCTAGCAGCCCAAGAAGGGAAAAGAAAGGGAAAAAGGGAACCACCCAGCTATGGGAAAGGGAAAAATCCCTTCCAAGGAAGAATTGGTAAAGATCAGTGTTCTTATTGTAAGGAAAAAGGACATTGGAAGAAAGACTGCCCAAAGCTAAGAGCTGGGCAGCCTGAAAGGGAGTCGCAGGTGCTCCTACAACTTGACTGAGGGGGCCAGGGCTCTATTCCTGTTGGCTCCCAAGAGCCCATGGTCACCTTGACTGTCGAAGGAAGGCCGACAAACTTCCTAGTCGACACGGGAGCCACTTATTCAGTTTTAAAAAGTCCACAAGGGAGATTACAAAAAGAGACTACCAAAGTAATAGGGGTGACTGGCAAAACAATGTCCTACCCGTGGGCAGTCGCTCGAATAACGGACCTAGGTCGGGGCACCATCACTCACTCATTTCTAGTCATTCCAGATTGTCCTTACCCACTCCTGGGTCGAGACCTCTTGCAGAAGCTTCATGCCACAATCACCTTCAAGCAAGGCGGTGACCAAGAAAAAGGAAGTCTGCAGGTAACGGTGCCTCTGTCTGAAGAATATTTGATAGCGACCCTTCAGGAAGGTAAGGACCGACTCACTGGGGTCCCAGAGGAAATAAGGCAACAAGTTCCCGGAGTGTGGGCAGAAACTAACCCGCCAGGCTTAGCAGCCCACCAGCCCCCGGTCATAGTGCAATTACTGAGCACTGCTAGCCCCGTGCGGGTAAGGCAATACCCAGTTCCAGCTCGGGCTAAGCAAGGGATAGCACAGCACTTGAAGAGGCTACTAGCAGCAGGTATCCTCCGGGAGTGCCAGTCGGCGTGGAATACACCTTTGTTGCCAGTTCAAAAACCTGGGACCCAGGACTATCGTCCGGTGCAAGACCTGCGAGAAGTCAATGCCCGGGTAGAGGCTATACACCCCACAGTGCCAAACCCCTACACCTTATTAAGCTCTTTGCCCCCTACGCATACATATTATTCAGTGCTGGACTTGAAGGATGCTTTCTTTTGCATCCCGCTGGCCCACAAAAGCCAAGATATGTTTGCCTTTGAATGGAACGATCCAGAAAATGGGCTAATAGGACAATATACTTGGACTAGACTTCCTCAAGGGTTCAAAAATTCTCCCACTATTTTCAATGAAGCTCTAAGTAAAGACTTGCAGGGGTTTCGAGATGACCATCCGTCAGTGGTGCTGCTGCAGTATGTAGATGACCTCCTCGTCGCTACAGCAGAAGAGGGACAATGCAGGACGGCCACCTTGGACCTACTCCAGAATCTCCAACAAATGGGATATCGTGTTTCTGCCAGGAAGGCTCAAATTGTCACCCAAACTGTAAGTTACTTGGGGTATAACTTACAAGGGGGGCAAAGGACATTGTCTAGCCAGAGGATTCAAACTGTCTTGCAGATCCCGGAGCCTGCTAACAAAAGGCAAGTACGGGAATTTCTAGGTGCAGTAGGATATTGTAGACTCTGGATACTAGGGTTTGCTGAAATGGCCAAGCCCCTTCATGAATTGACGCGGGGAAAAGAAGAGCAGTTTATTTGGACAGACAAGGAGAAAAGGGCATTTCAGGCACTCAAGGATGCCCTCGTAGCTGCCCCAGCATTGGCATTACCAGATATGACCAAACCGTTCCAGCTATATATTGCTGAGAAAGGAGGGGTAGCATTAGGGATCCTCAGTCAGAAATTCGGACCATGGAAGAGGCCTGTGGCCTACTTGTCTAGAAAGCTGGACCCCATAGCGTCAGGGTGGCCAGCCTGCTTGAGAGCGCTTGCTGCTACCTCAATCTTAGTTAAGGAAGCTAACAAGCTGACATTGGGTCAAGACATCCAGATTATTGGAGAGCACTATCTAGAACAGGTGCTGCGTGCCCCACCAGATAGGTGGATCTCCAATGCTAGACTGACTCAGTACCAAGCACAATTATTGAATCCCCCGGCAGTGCAGTTCTTAAAGACGGCAGCCTTAAATCCTGCCACCCTACTACCATTACCAGACCCTTCAGTGGTCCATAACTGCAGACAGATATTGGACACTGTCACAGGGGCTAGACCGGACCTCCGGGACCAGGCCTATGAGGAAGCAGAACTCACGCTATTCACTGATGGAAGCAGCTATGTCCGAGATGGACAAAGATATGCAGGAGCAGCTGTGACCACCCAGGACAGTGTCTTATGGCAGAAAGCATTGCCAAAAGGCACATCTGCCCAGCGGGCGGAGTTAATTGGACTTACGCAAGCCCTCCAGATAGCAGAGGGCAAAGTGGCTAACATTTACACAGACAGCAGATACGCCTTCGCCACTGCTCACATTCACGGGGCCATTTATAAGGAAAGAGGCTTGCTAACGGCAGGGGGGAAAGAAATAAAGAATAAGACTGAAATCCTGGCCCTGCTTGATGCAATTTGGCTGCCTTTAAAAGTAGCCTTAATCCATTGCAAAGGACACCAAAGGGGAGATTCTCCAGTGGCTCAAGGGAACCGTTACGCTGATGCAGCTGCAAGGGAGGCCGCAGAGGGAGAAACTGCTAACCTGCTTCCACTTCTGCCACATCCTTCTCTACCTCCTGAGCCTAGGTACACTCCAGAAGAGGAGGAAAGAGGAAAACAATTAGGGGGTGAAAAGAATAAACATGGTTGGATCGAACTCCCTGACACCAGACTTTATCTACCCCACGGGGTGATAAGAGAAATCTCAAAGGAAATTCATGAAAGTTCTCATTTAGGGCAAAACAAGATGGAACAGCTAATTAAGAAATACTATGAAGGACTTTGGATTAGGGATATAATACAGTCCATTATTTCTAGGTGCCAAGCTTGCGCTAAGGTAAATGCTATAAATAAGAAACTTCCTCCCTTAGCAAGATATAGGGGAAAGAGTCCAGGAGAGCTATGGGAAGTAGATTTCACAGAAATGACTTCGGGAAAGGCAGGGTACAAGTATCTCTTAGTATTGGTAGATACTTTTACAGGATGGACAGAAGCCTTTCCAACCAGAGGGGAAACTGCCTACACCGTGTGCAAAATTTTATTAAGAGAAATCATTCCTAGGTATGGGATCCCCATAGCAATAGGATCTGACAATGGACCAGCCTTTGTATCCAAAATTTCTCAAGAGCTAGCTAGGAGATTAGGAATAAATTGGAAATTACATTGTATTTATAGGCCTCAAAGCTCAGGGCAAGTAGAAAGGATGAATAGGACCTTAAAAGAAACTATAATTAAGTTGAGGGAGGAGACCGGCGAAAATTGGGTAGAGTTACTCCCTTTTGCCCTGTTCCGAACAAGGAATACCCCCTATACAAATAGGTGGACCCCCTATGAACTTATGTTTGGACAACCCACTCCATTAGTGCCCCAACTTACAAGGGAGGTAATGGAAATGTCTAATCGCAATTTCCTCAAGTCTTTGCAGGCTCTACAACTGATTCGAACGGAAGTGCGAAAGCTGCGAGAGGAAAAAGGAGCAACCCCAAAAGGCAGCCTTCTGACACATCCGCCGGAGCCCGGACAGTGGGTATGGATTCTTAACCACCGAAGGGGAAATTTAGAACCACGGTGGACAGGACCTTATCAGGTACTGTTAAGCACCCCCTCTGCAGTCAAGGTAGCTGAAAAACCTTATTGGATTCATCTGTCCCACGTAAAACAGGCTGCAGAACCAGAGATAAGCAACAAGACATGGCGTGTACAGCAGAAACCAGATCAACCCCTCAAGGTCACCTTCTCCAGGGAATAGGGACTTTACTACTGTGTTGGACATTATGTAATGGACTAGAACTAAGAGAGTGGGTCCTAATCAGGACTGCAGATGGCACTGTCATTGCACAAAATAAGACTTGGTTAAATAATCAACCTCTTACTCTAAGAGTTGATTTTTCCAAGTTATTTGAGGACAAATTTTGTGATACTCGAATCGCATGGGAAGGGGCTCACTGGAATTCACGAAGTCCCTTGCAGGATGGTTGGACTACCAGCCTACAGGACTCCCAGGGTGATTTGTCCCTTAGGGACTGCAACCCAAGTACCAAGAATAGAGCTTTATGGTACACCCCTCATTATGCCTGTCCTGAACCACCTGCGGGTCAACGCCGCGTATGCGGCTCCCACCCAGACTATTATTGTAAGAAATGGGGCTGTGAAACCTTAGTTAGTGAATTTCAGTGGCAACCACCTAAAACTGACCCGGACATAAGCCTCCTTCGTCTAGGAACTAGGTTAGGTGGGAAACGGCCTAATGATAAGTGGGATGCAGACTGTGCAAAGGACAATTGTAACCCTACTCTAATTACTATAAAGAGGCCACAAGATCCCAGCTGGGAATCTGGGAAAACTTGGGGAGTAAGGCTGTATGTATGGGGAACTGACCCAGGAACACTTTTCACTATTAGGAAACTGCCAGCTAAAACTAGACCCTTTCTACGAGGAGTAGGGAAAGGGTTACCACCAAAATCCCCTACTCGAGCCTCACCAGCCCCAACACCAGGATCTAATGTCCTCACCACGGGGTCACAGGGAGATGAAAATGCCTCAACCAGCTCATCAGGCACTCCCCAGGTGCTAAAAGTAGAGACAACTTTTCAGCCCCCTCCCTATAACCCCAAGTCATACCAAGATGAAATTAATATTTTTGAGCTATTGGACAAAGTTTTTCCTTATTTCAATGAGACCCAGCCAGAAACTACTAAGTCATGCTGGTTCTGCCTTAGTCCGAGGCCCCCATTCTATGTAGGTTTGGGAGCCAACACGTCAAAAACCAGTGAGCTAACGCCCACAGTAGTTAACCTGACATCAGATGAAAGTCAAAAGGAAATTCAGGACTGTGAGGCTGAAGGATCTTTGAATTTAGCAGAGTTTCATGGGAAAGGGACCTGCTACTCATTAGCAAACTTTACAGTAGAAAACTCTGGTTATAGTGACTATTGTCTAGGAGTAGAAGAAATACCAGGCATAAATAGTACCCAACAAGTCACCAAGGCACCAGAAGGATTATGGTTTGTGTGTACCCAAGGAATCTTCAAATGTATATCCCCTACTCATCCTGAGCTATGCATGAGTGCTTACATTATCCCACAGGTGTATCTATATGGAGGAAATCCTGAGTTTCTTTTGAGTACTCCTAGCCCTAGGAGGCAAAGGAGAGCTGCTCCTCTCCTCATCCCCATTATAGCTACAATTGGAGTAATAGGAGCAGCAGCCACAGGGACAGCAGCACTTATACAGAGTGACCTTAATCTCAAGCAGCTGTCTAAGACATTCTCCAAGGATATTGCCATTCTTCAGAACCAGGTAATCTTCCTAGAAAGGCAGATAGATTCATTAGCTGAAGTAGCATTACAGAATAGGAGAGGACTAGATCTAGTCTTCCTAAAGCAAGGGGGACTATGTGCTGCCCTAGGAGAAGAATGTTGTTTTTATGTAAACCACTCAGGAGTCATAAGGGAGAATATAAAAATTTTAGCAAAAAGGTTAAAAGATAGGAACTTAGATGATGATGAAGGGACAGGATGGTTTGCCTCTTGGTTCCACTCTTCACCCTGGCTGACTACCTTAATATCAGCTATTGTGGGACCCCTCCTGGTTTTACTTTTAGTCTTAACAATTGGACCAATCATTCTCAATAAACTCCTGAGTTTTATTAAAGAAAGGTTAGAAGTAGTCAAGCTTATGGTTTTATCTCAGCCATACACACTGCTAGCCAGAGAAGAGACCGAGTCAAGGATTTGACTTATGCCTAAGAAGAGGAGGAAATGTTGGGATTGCAGGGGCAATAAGAATTCATGTTTAAGGCAGAATGGCACTGAGAAGAAACAGGGCCTTGAGAAGAAGCAGGGAAGGTAAAAGGCATAGGCCATAAATGACCCTGAGAAGAAGCAGGGAAGGTAAAAGGCATAGGCCATAAATGACCCTGAGAAGAAGCAGGGAAGGTAAAAGGCATAGGCCATAAATGACCCTGAGAAGAAGCAGGGAAGGTAAAAGGCATAGGCCATAAATGACCCTGAGAAGAAACAAGAGTTAGATACAATTAACTGCGCCCGCAGCCTGCTATGTCTGGCTAAGATAAGCAAAACCGTTATAGAAGGTTAAAGCAGTAATTGCATGAACCGTTTGTCTGTTTTAAAATTTTTCCACTGTCCACCTTGTTACCAAGCCATGTGACTGTGTGTAATCTTCTGCCCACCTATAGCTAACTGCCAAGTTTGCTTCTGTATCCGACGCTTGCTTGCTCAGCTATATAAGCCATAGTCTGTAAGTGCTCGGTGTGACTCCATTGACAGCCTTATTGAGTGCTGTAGGAGCTCACCCCTGCGCAGGTTTGCATTTTGGCCATAAATAATCTTTGAACTCCTGAAAGTCTCTGATGTTTGTTTCTGCACCCGGCGAATGCAACACTGACCAGGGTCAAACTGGTGACCTCTGGCATGCCTGGGTGATGCTTTATCCACTGAGCCACCCAGCCAGGGCTGACATTCAGTATTATTTTGTATTAATTTTAGGTGTAACAACATAGTGGTTAGATTAAGTGGTTTTTATTTATTTATATTTTTTATGTGAAATGATATATTTTTAGATGAAAAGTTTTTTGAGTCTTTTCATTATATTCCTAGAAAGTGATCACGATATATGATCTGTGTTTAATTCTTTTCTGGCCCACTGCTGCAGATAGTGGAGTTTCCTGACTTAATATCTACTCTTCTCTTTCGCCTTTATTGTTGAATCTAGGCCCTAAATAGGAACACAGAACGGGCAGAGTTCAGTGCCCTGCGGCAAAAGCCACAGTGGCTGTACTGACAGAAGTACTGAATGCAGTACTGTGCTAAATTCAGCACAATAGGGGTAGAATTAGCAATTCTGTTTAATCACTAGGTGGGGACATTTGAGCTACTTTCCTTGCCCTTTTTTCTGCTCTAAAAACGTTCCCCTTCCTCACTTCCTCATTCTTGTCCCTGCTTCTATTTGTGTGTATCAATAAATACCCGTAAAGATTAGGGGTCACGGCTATCTCATGAAACCTGTATAGGGAATTGTGAGGCGGTCTCCTCTAGGTACCTCGGTGGACTTCATGTGGTCTCCAAGTAGTCATTGTCTCTGTGACAGTGGTGCCCCGTGTGAGGAGGGGAACCAAACAATTGAAATTTGTATTTTCACATTTTCTTGTTGGTAGTAAATACCACGTCTGTGTTCCTCACAGAAGTTAGTAATTGTGGCAAGATCACCTCTGATTATGTTCATAATTTGACCTTTACTCAGTGTCCTTGATCTTAATTGGAAATTGGACATGATGTATTAAGATACAAAGAGAAACTTTGTGGCCCTGGTTGGTGGCTCAGTGGATAGTGTGTCAGCCCAGTGTATGGACCTCCCAGGTTCAATTACTGGTCAGGGCACACTAGAAAAGGAACCATCTGCTTCTCTCTCTCTCCCCTTCCTCCCTCTTTCCTTCCCATGCCAGTGGCTCAATTGGTTCAAGCATAGTGCTGAGGATGGCTCAGCTGGTCTGAGTGTATCAGGCTAGGCACTAAAAATAGCTCAGTACTTGAGCATTGTTACCAGACGGGGTTGCTGGGTGGATCTTGGTCAGGGCACATACAGGAGTCTGTCTCACTGTCTCCCCTTCTCTCATTTAAAAAGAAACAACAATAAAAAAAAACCTTTCTGTGGTATGACAATGAAAACTGGTGTCTAGATGATTCCATGTATTGTGTTGTCAACAGGAGTAAGGTGGGAAACCTATATCCCATCTTCCTTCTGCTTAGGTCATGAGAAGAGGAAGATGCATGAGGGTTGGAAGTGAAGAATCCATAATTCTCAGATATTCTTTACCATCAGGAGACAGATGTGGGAGCCTTGTGGGCCCGTAATACAGCACATTCTTTTTTACTTCTGGCTCTGCCCATCTGGGACAGCCCCAACCAAACATGTCTGATGTTAGTTTTCTCTTGGGCAGGAGATTCCACAGACATTTCAGGGAGCTCCTCCATAATGGACCCTCTTTGGTTTTCAGGTTCACACAGAGCTTTGCATTATTTTCCTGTAGCTCTTTGATGTCCAACAGGCCATTTCTTCAGGCTATGGAATTTAGCAATCTTCTCTCATCCTGTTACCCCTTCATCTCCAGTGCTTATAATTGAGTTTGGTAGGAAGCTTCCTGTTCCTCTACTTGTAGGTCTTTTCCCTGCCTCCAACCTGACATATTTCATGGTGGAGGAAACTTACCTCCCAGGTTGCATTGTTGAGAGGCTATACTGAACTTGCAGTTCTTTCTGGATACTTCCATGGTTTTTTGTGAGGGTTTGTTTGTTTGTTTTTTGTGACAGACAGAGATAGGGACAGACAGGTAGGAATGGAGAGAGATGAGAAGCATCAATTCTTCGTTGCGGCACCTTAGTTGTTCATTGATTGCTTTCTCATATGTGCCTTGATGGGTGGGGAGCTATATATAGCAGAACAACTGACCCCTTGCTCCAGCCAGTGACCGTGGGCTTCAAGCCAGGGACCTATAGGCTCAAGCTAGCGACCATGGGGTCATGTCTATGATCCCACGCTCAAGCCAGCAACCCCACGCTCAAGCTGGTGAGCCCGCGCTCAAGCTGGTGAGCCCGCGCTCAAGCTGGGTGAGCCCCGGGTCAAGCCGGTGACCTCAGGGTTTTGAACCTGGGTCCTCTGCCTCCCACTCTGACGCTTTATCCACTGTGCCACTGCCTGGTCAGGCTTCCATGATTGAAATAAGCATTTGTGAATAGAATACATTTGGCACTTTGTGGAAGTTTTGTTTAATGGTAAGCCCAATGAATTGTATTCAATTTTTATGTGTGATTATGAAGTGTTTAATTCTTTTATTTTTTATATGTGACTCAAACTTTTTACTTTTTCAAATGGAGTTTCCTACATTGTTTCTTAGAAAGCTGTTATTTAGGTTTTCAAATCTGTTGTATACTCTCATATTATTATGTCTTATATTTCATTAATAAAGTGTCATATGTTAAAATAACCCATTCTAAGGAATAACTTATTCTTGTAATTGTGACCATTTTTTCATATGTATTCTGGGGTAATAATACTAAATACATACACCTTTTGAAATTATTTTCTGGTTTGTTTTTTCTTAATTTTTATCCAGCTACCATCTTTTTGAAATAAAAATTTTCTTATTCATTGCTAATACTGATAACCTAACTATTGCTTATGTCAACGGTCTCCAGCCAGAAACCACCAGGAGTCAAGCTCCTGCAGCTCAATAGTGTAAAGGGGAAGTGGACCTTCCCTAGTTGTCTGTGGGAACCTAAAGCTGTTCTTGGTGAGGTGAGTACTTCAGTTGTGGTGGGAATGAGTTTGGAGACAGAGCTTCAGTGTATAAGCATAAGTGTCTTGAGTAGACTCTACTAGTTTCTTGAAATGCTGCTTCTAAATGTTTGTTTTCAGATAGCTTAGAGGTTTAATGGAAAGTTGATCCAGAATAGAAACCTCTTTTTGTCTAACATCTTGTTGCTAGTAATTTTGCTGAATATCCACAGGATGATTCTTCCTATGATGGTTGACAGCTGACTGATAATGCTCCTGCCCACTGATGGCTCCTTGTATTATTTCCATGAGATGAGACAATGGGCCACACTTTTTTTTAAATTTCTTTTTATTTATTCATTTTTAGAGAGGAGACACAGAGTGAAAGAGAGAGAGAGAGAGAGAAAGGGGGGAGAAGCTGGAAGCATCAACTCCCATATGTGCCTCGACCAGACCAGTGCAGGGTTTTGAACTGGTGACCTCAGTGTTCCCAGGTCGACGCTTTATCCACTGCGCCACCACAGGTCAGGCAGGCCACACTTTTTTCATTCAGCTCACTTATGGTTCTATTGATCTGCCCCCAGAAGACAAAGATTATTTCCGTCTCTGTGTCAGATGGCTTCCAGTGATACTTCTCTGGCCATGTGCATTCTAGAAGTATCTTTATTTATCTGGCTGTGCCTCTGTCTCAGATGATGTGTAAGGTGACTAATCCCTGAGGGACTTGAAAGAGGAAATGGTCAGTAAAATTACTTGTACTGTGAGGAAACTCATACTTAATTCTAACAATTATCAGAATGGACTTTACTCTCCAGTGTCATTGATTTACTGGTCAATATTACCATTATTTATACAGACACCGACACACGGATAACGCTTGCCATAACTGCACTGACCTGCCACAGCATAGAAGAGTGGATCACACAGTGGGATTCCAATAAAAGCTGATACGATTCTGGTTGTTGACACAGGTAGGGCAGGGACAGATATGGCAGGGCCTCCTTGTCTTAAGGTTATAATCAAGTGGGACCCTGGCTTGTACAAGGAGTCATCACTCTTGAGTGTCTTTGTTGTTAAAGGGTATGGGTTCATGGGACCATGGCCCCAGCTGACTCCTGACCCAGAGGTCACTAGGTGCTTTTGTCCCCTCCTGTCATAGCTCCATACAAGGGGTGCTCTGTGGGGAACCTGATTTAAGACTTTCTGGTCCAAGAGAAGGACAAGGAGTGTTACCCACCCCCACCTGCAGTCAGCTGTCAAGTCTACAAGGCTAGGTGAAAGTCCTGCTGGAGCCAGCTTCCTGGGCTGGTGAATCAGTACCTTGAATCCTAAAGGCCTGTCACTCAGAATACAGTCCCATGGGGATAGATTCAAGGAGTACCCCTCAGTCAGGGCCGAGGACAGGCATGCATACTTCCCACCTGACAGCACTCTCCCAGTAGCTGCAGCCCTGTGAGCCCCTGGCCAGCAGGTCCAGTCCTTATCTTCTCACCTGCAGGGCAGCGGAGAGTAAGTCCTGAGAGAGGAGCTTGGAGGCAAGAGGGAGAGTACATGTCTGTAAAAAGGATAAAAATGGAACAGAATACAAACCACAAAACTTACCAAATATTTCTGCTTCCTGCTACTGTGACTGGTGCCTCTTTGTCAAATGATTTTAGCTGTACTTCATTCTCTCTACTTTTGAGAGAAGAACAATTAAGATATCCAATCATAAAGTTATGTTTACCTTCTGACATCAACTAATCCAGAGTAATGGGTCACTTCCTCAAACATTCATTCAAGTCAGCTAACATATGTCAAATGTCCTAATGTCATAATATGTTGCTCTCACTGACATATCCTACATGAGATGTGTTCATTCCCAATGCTCTGCGCCAGACCCCTACTTTCTTTTGAGTACAGGTGTATCCTAGCAGTCTCTGGCTAGAGACCATTGGCAAAATTATTATTTTACTCTTATTAACATACTATTAGTTATTTTAACAATAAAAGTTTTATAAGAATAGACATTTACCTGAATGAAAAACTTAAACTCATATGTACCTGGGATTATTGATTAAGAATGCATTTCTGACTTGTGGTGGTGCAGTGGAAACGTCAAACTGGAATGCTGAGGTTGCTGGTTCGAAACCCCAGGCTTGCCTGGTCATGGCACATATTAGAAGTAACTACTAAGAGTTGATGCTTCCTGCCCCTCCCACCTTTTCTCTATCCTCTCTCTAAAAAATGAATAAATCTTAAAAAAAATGCATAAGGATATGGACTGATTATCTTCAATTGAGGAAATTGTGAGGCTAATTTGACAGCCCATAAATGCAAAGGGATGTTTTAATTTAACCTCCCAGTCAGTGGAAAGTAAAGACAGTAACAATTGTTAATACGCAACTGATTTGAGAACACAATACGATTTTTCTGGGAAATAGATGTACATCCTCTAGTAAAAGGCACATCATTTTTTTTTGCACATCATTTTTAATCACATAAATATAACAACTGCACACATACTGAGGGCTTATATTCAGTAACAAAAATGTGCATAATCTGAGAGACGAAGAAGGGGCTTATTTTTCACATGGAAGGATAGAACAGTGGGGCCAGTCAACACTGCCGTAGATAAACAAGTCCTGTGGATTTTTGTCTGCACCATCGAATCTGTCATGATGAAGTGAGGATCCCAAATCTTCTCAAATTGTCAAAAGAGTGGGTGTTCATTACAGAAATAAGGTATAGGGTCCTGGCCACTTAGCTCAGTTGGTTAGAGCAGAGGTCCCCAAACTACAGCCCACAGGCCAAATTGCGGCCACCCGAGGCCATTTATTTGGCCCCTGCCGCACTTCCGGAAGGGACATCTCTTTCATTGGTGGTCAGTGTATGGAGTACTGTATGTGGCGGCCCTCCAACGGTCTGAGGACAATGAACTGGCTCCCTGTATAAAAAGTTTGGGGACCCCTGGGTTAGAGTGTCATCCGGAAACACCAAGGTTGTGCGTTTGATCCTTGATCAGGGCACATATAGGAAGCAACTAATAAGTGCACAACTATGTGGAACAATAAAAGAATGTTTCCCCCCCCATCTGAAATCAATCAATACATTTTTTTAAAGAAATAAGATCTTATACAAACATGGTGAGACCTAAAGGAACAGAAGAAAGGAAAGTCAAAGCGTCAGAGGACCTAAATCTGTGGCCATTGCTGGAAAACCCAAACCTGTGGACTGTAGACTCTGATCCATCACAGGGGAGCTCGTGGAGCTCACTGTGTGAAGCAGGACCGCTAAGAAAATTGAAAAGAAAACGTTGGTGTTTGGTTTGGGTACATACTTGATGGACTAGTCTGTTTAACAGAAAAACAAGCTGTGAGCTGGTGCCCAAGAAGCCCTGGATAAGCCAAATCCAGGCACATACAACAAGCAACCAGTGAATAACTGTTGGGCAGATGAAATATATTATGCTCACTTTGTTAAAGATGGTGCTGCCCATGTGCAAGTTTTAAGAGTAAGCTTTTCCCCACACCCTTGACTGATTGGACGATATGGGGTGGCGCACTCTCATGAGGAATCCCTTTATGCCTCAGATGAGTGACTTTGTATTAGAGACTTCCTTGTTTATATATTGGATTAAAGGTTTTTTGTTTTGTTTTTTTTTACAGGGTCAGAGAGAGAGAGAGAGGGATAGATAGGGACAGACAGACAGGAATGGAGAGAGGTGAGAAGCATCAATCATTAGTTTTTCATTGCCGTTGTGACACCTTAGTTGTTCATTGATTGCTTTCTCACATGTGCCTTGACCGCAGGCCTTTAGCAGATCAAGCAACCCCTTGCTGGAGCCAGCGACCTTGGTTCCAAGCTGGCTAGCTTTTGCTCAAGCCAGATGGGCCCGCGCTCAAGCTGGGGAGCTCAGGGTCTTGAACCTGGGTCTTCCGCATCCTAGTCCGATGCTCCATCCACTGTGCCACCTCCTGGTCAGGCGGATTAAAGGTTTTGAATCTACACTATAAAGTTGGGCAGGCTGGGAGCTTGCTTGCTCTCCATTCCTGAGGTTAATATCAGAAAGGAGAGTAGATGAAGGCCACGTGGAAGCTAGGAGAAGCAGCCAAGATGGTGGAGTGCTGAGGAAGAAGCCAGTTTGAGCAGAGTTTGTGCTAGAGAAGGAGATGGGGAACAGAAGTGAATAAGTCTGGTGAGCTACAAACCTTTTGATTTAGGAAACTTGGATAAGTCAGTAGCTTTGTGAGCACTGAATGAGTGGGTTTTGGAGCCCAGTGTGTGTTTTTGCTTGCCTCCCGGGTGCAAGCTAGAATTAAAGCTGATAGCTCACTAGTTCTTGGCTCCGTTGTTTCATTACCGACTGTTCGAATCTAATGCGAACCTGCACTGGCCAGGCGGCTGTGATGGTGGCCTTCACCACTAGCCATACATTTGGCGTAGTCTGTGGCAGGATTCGATACAGATTGGCATGGAGCCACCACCATCTTTGAGCGGTGGAGTAGAGGACTGGCTGCTATTATGGTTCCCTATGGCTGTTTCTTTGGGGACTGTTGGCTGGCTGACTTTTATAGCCATGCGTGAGGAAACCAAGAGCTCTATGGAAGAGGCTGCCCAGGACCTGCACACCGAGCAGTGGAAGGAGCTGGAGGAAGCGCTGGAAGAGGAGGTCGACCAGGATTGCGAGATTCGCCTGGAAATGGAGCAGACGCTGGAGAAGGAATCACAGGTTCATGAGTTGGAGATTGCCCTGGATGTTGTGGAGAGCCAGCAGTGGCATGAGGCCGGGGCAGGAGCTGTGGCTGTGGCTGGAGCTGCAAGACCTGCTGAGCAGAAGGCGACCGCAGCCCGGGGCTCGAGCCCGGCAGCAGGAGTTGATGTTTTCAGTTCCTCTTTGGAGAATGAGGAGAATCGAGCTAGAGTTGCAATCCGCAGACTCCAGAAGGTAAACGTTGGCAGCTGCAGTGAGAGGATGAACAGACATCCAGGGAGCCAGGCATGCTTTGCTGAGTGGCCACTGAAATGGCAGGGAGTGCCTGCTAAGCTGCTGATAGGTCTGTGATTTGGGGACATAGGGGTGGATGCCATTATGCTCCCCAGAGCAGAGATGGAAATGCTGACTGCCATTGCCACATGCTTCTCTTTAGGACAGTGTGAGACCTGCCATGATGGCAGGAATGAGGGGGGAGGCTGAAGCCCTATGTGTGTGGACTGATTTCCTGGACTATGACCAGATGGGCACAAGCTCCTTTGTTGAATGGACTTACGGATTTTTGGACAATGTGAAATACCCTGATGGGGGTGGGGATGGCTTTGCTGGAGGCCCTCCAGCTCCAGGAAGCTTTTCCCATGGCTAGAAAGAAGGCTGAGGACATTTTTCACTTTTGGCAAACTGCTCAGAGACTGGTGAAATGTACTTTTGTAATTGTTGAAATTGTATGATTTGTCATGCTGTTGTAATTTGTGTAATGTGCCTAGTTTCCTTGTACAGGGATGCCGGTGGTGTAGATTGGGGGGAGTAAAGTGAGCATAGGGGTGGATTGTTGGGCAGATAAAATATATTATGCTCATTTTGTTAAAAATGGCGCTGCCCACATGGAAGTTTGTTGATATTAATGTGTAATGGGGAACAGGCTGTGGGCGGGCTGGGTCGTTATAGCCTAAGGCTTAGTTTTAAGAGTAAGCTTTTTCCCACACCCTTGACTGATTGGGTGATGTGGGGTGGTGCGCTCTCCTGAGGAATCCCATTATGCCTATGCCTCAGATAAGTGACTTTGTATCAGAGACTTTCTTGTTTGTAGATTGGATTAAGGGTTTGAATTTCTACACTATAAAGTGGGACAGACCAGTAGCTTGCTCGCTCTTGGTTCCTGAAGTATTAGAAAGGAGAGCAGATTAAGGCCACGTGGAGGCCAGCAGAAGCAGCCAAGATGGCGGAGTGCTGAGAGAGAAGCCAGTTTGAGCAGTTTGTGCTGGAGAAGGAGATGGGAAACAGGTGAATAAGTCTGGTGAGCTAGAAACCTTTGATTCTAGGAAACTCGGATAAGTCAGTAGCTTTGTGAGCACTGAATGTGTGGGTTTTGGAGTCCAGTGTGTGTTTTTGCTTGCCTGTCGGGTGCAAGCTAGAATTAAAGCTGATGGCTCACCAGTTCTTGGCTCTCTTGTTTCATTACCGACTGTCCGAATCCAATGCGAACCTGCATGGGCCAGGTGGTTGTGATCCTGACCCTGGCTACTGGCTTTACAACTTTATTCTGGCCTCTGAGGCAGAGGCTTCTCCGAACCCCTGAGACCGACTCATCGAACCCCTAGGGTTTGATAGAACCCAGGTTAAAAACCACTGGTGTGGAGAGAAGGAGATGGGAAACAGAGGTGAATAAGTCTGGTGAGCTAGAAACCTTTTGATTCTACGAACCTCGGATAAGTCAGTAGCTTTGTAAGCACTGAATGAGTGGGTTTTGGAGCCCAGTGTGTGTTTTTGCTTGCTCGCTGGGTGCAAGCTATAATTAAAGCTGATGGCTCACCAGTTTTTGGCTCCGTTGTTTCATTACGGACTGTTCGAATCCAATGTGAACCTGCACTGGCCAGGTGGCTGTGATGGTGGCCCTGGCTACTGGCTTTACAATAACAAAAGTGAAGAAACTAGGAGTCAATACGTCTCATTCCCTTCATCCTCCCCACTTTCTGTAAAATATAAAATAAAAAACACACTTCTAGCCTAGATCAATTATGTAATTTCCGCTTCTGCCCTTCTGTTTTCCTTAGTAACACTATCCAATCACGGAAGGTGAGGGGTAGCAACTTGCCGGGGGGTTCGCTCTGATCCATAGCTGCGCTATGGCCCCGTTTTTCTCGTTCCACTGTCCCGTCACCTTCGGTCTCGCCCGCGCCGGCAAGGAGCAGCGGGGCGTGGTTATTTTCAGCAGTGTGGGGATGGTGAGTGTGTGGAGAGGCGAGAGGCTGAGAGGGTAATTGGACCTAGCTGGAGCCAGCACTGATCTCCCTCTGTCCCCACCAGCCGGGCCAAGTCTCCGCCCTCAGCCGTGACGTGGTCCATACCTTCTGTCCGGTCCCTACCTGAGGATCTGGGTCCCAACATCAGTGGTCCACCACCCTCATGAGTGGAGTGTGGTGCTACAGCGCTCTGGGAATGCCTCCAGAGAAGTGTCTTGGGAACATTCGTCTTCCTACTACTATTTTTTGGGAAAATGCAGAAACTTGCACGCATTAAAGGGAGGTAAGAAGAGATGGATTTAAGGATTAAAATAATAGTGACTCTTCCATACGAGCTGCAGAGTTGGTGATGCTGTGATCCTGGACTACTGTACTTTCTGTTAAAACCTAATAGTCGGAATTATGATCTGTAAAGGTTAGACGTGTTCAATTCTGATTAATTGATTTACAGTTTATCATGAGTTTAACAGTGAACTGATATATTTTCTGAAAGAAATAAACAGTTTCCAGTTACTTAAAACCATAAAAGTGCTCTAGCATTCCCTCCCTTACTGTATCCTGTACTACAGGTGGTTCTTTCACGGACCCCTGCTGGAATGAAGGATATTTGAATACCAGTTTCATGAACAAGGGAGCATCCCTGAAAGGAGCCACTCCCACACATTTATGTCTATCCACAATGTCAGTTTTATTAGGAGAGATCTCCCCAATACGGCAATAAAGTTACACACAGGTTACACACAGACATGGAGAACTTACCCTATAGAAGCAAGCAGAACAGGTTTCTCTTACGAAGTCCCAGTCACTGGCAGTGTCAGTGGTGGAGAGCCAGGTGTCCGTCTCAAGCCAGGTAGCTACACTGGCAGCATCCCTCAGGTGGAAGGGAAGTCCTGGTGAGCTACAAGCGTAATCTATGGTACAGCCAAACTCAAGTGTGGAATGGTCAGACCTCTGAGTTCTTATGGCCCACAGTGGGCAGTGGTCCCACTTATGTTAGTGTCTAGATGGAGTCCTTACCCAAGTGTCCAAACTTGTGTATTCTGAGCCCTCTGAAGGCTGTTCCTATTACACCCATTACTTCAGTCTTGGGCATACTGCCACTTGACATTAACTGTCATGGCTGGCAGTGACTCTATACTAGATTGTCAAAAGGTGTCCACAAAGTCCCCTCTGCTCTTGTTCTATACGACTTAGTAATTCTTTCTCCTTGGTTCTTGGGAATTTGGAAAGTATTAAAGGATATAAGGAGAAGGTAGGTGTGTTCAGGGGTGGGGATTCCTGAGGAAGGGTGGAGAGTTCTCAGATTTCTAAGGGAGCATGAAGCTTTCAAACATGCTTAGAACATGCCTAGTTAATCATTGTATGTCTCATTTTAATGTCAAATCTCCACATCTGGGCATAATTTTCAATATGCTGATGAAGAAAAATGCCTCAAAAGGTAGCTTGGGAAGGAGTTTCAGGTGCAATCTTGGATTTTTCTGGTACTAACTTGTTTTTTAATGGTGGTCCTTGAGTTCCTTATCTGATTCTTGTAGTAGGCTTCCGCCTTTTGTAGAATTCAACCTCTTTTGTCAGCTGATATGCTAGAATACAAGAAAGTCAGTAGAAGTTTAAATGTTTATTTTATTGATTTTATTTTTAGTCAGAGAGACAGACGGGCAAGACAGACAGGAAGGGAGAGAGATGAGAAGCATCAACTCATAGTTGCAGCACCCTATTTGTTCATTGATTGCTTTTTCATATGTGCCTTTATGGCGGCAGTGGGGGGGGGGCTCCAGCAGAGCCAGTGACCCTTATTTTATTGGTTTGAGAGAGAGGAAGGGAGAGACAGACAGACAGCAGAAACATTGTTCTGTTCCTGTATTTGCCCTGACTGGGGATCAGACTGGCAGCCTCTGTGCTGTGGAATGAGACTCTAGCTAACAGAGCAATCCGACCAGGACAAGTAAATCAGTAGAAGTTTAAAAATTAAATAAAGATGTAAGGAAGTGAAATGCTTCTTCTCTCTGGTGGCCTTCATGCTAATAGCTCCTGCTATAGATATCTAATTAACTAGAGGATCTGCTTGAGGCTTAAACAGCCCCTGTGTCAGTGGGGGAATACGCACAAAGTAATGACTCCAGAGCCCACTTTAGTCAGTGGGGGTCAACTAGAAATAAAGGTGTTTTAGAAATTTGGCAGTTTTCCTTGGACCAATTTTCAGCTTCTTGGCTGTCTCCTGTCCCCGCTCACCTCTTCACCTCACCCATTCTCTCTTCTCTTAATGTATAAGATACCTGAAATTTCGAGCTTCCTTAAGATGAATTTGACAATTGGATCTCCAATCTTTTTGAGCTGGGCCTTCTTAATCAATAAACCTTTCCTTGGACTGGTAGCTCAGTTGGTTAGTGTCATCCCAATATGCTAAGCTTGCAGGGTTTCAATCCCCCATCAGGGCACATACAAGAATCAACCACTGAATGCATAAAAAAGTGGAACAAGCCCTGGCCAGTTGGCTCAGTTGTACAGCATTGGCCTGGGTTGTGTATGTCCCAGGTTCAATTTCCAGCCAGGGCACACAGGAGAAGCACCCATCTGCTTCTCCACCCTCCCCCTCTCCTTTCTCTCTGTGTCTCTCTTCCCCTCCCACAACCAAGGCTCTTTTGGAGCAAAGTTGGCTCAGATGCTGATGATGGCTTCATGGCCTCTGCCTCAGGCATTAGAATGGCTCCAGTTGCAACAGAGCAGTGCCCCAGATGGGCAGAGCATCGCCCCCTAGTGGGCATTGCCGGGTGGATCTAGGTTGGGCGCATGCGGGAGTCTGTCTTCCTACTTCCCTGCTTCTCACTTCAGAAAAATACAAAAAAAAAAAGAACAAGTCAATGAATAAATGTGTCTTTCCTCCTCATTCCTCTCTAAAAAAATAAGTAAACCAGATATTATAATCCACACTTCATAATGCTCATACTTTTAAGTGTAAAACTGGCTTCTTGTACATTTAGAGTTGTATAGACATCACTACCATCTTAACAGAGTAATATAGTCTTTTTCATTTCAAAATTCTCTAGGGAACTAACTTCAAATCTGATGTGACCTAATTTCCTTGAAGTTTAAATTTATTTGCACGTGCGAGAATACAAATATCTCACAACCATGGCTGTGCTCAGAGGAGTCCTATGTGCACACTTGAGTGACCAGTTCTCATTTCCCCCATAGGAACAAGGGACCTGTCCCCCCCGCCCCCCACTTACCTCAAGCAGGAGAGGGATGGAAAGTGGATCTCCAGATGCCAATGATCATGTATTAAAACTGAGTGTCAGTGGCTCTGGCTGGTTAGCTCAGTTGATTAAGATTGTCATCCCAAAACAACAAGGTTGCGGGTTTGATCCCTGGTCACGGCACACATGGGAAGCAACCAAAAACTGCATGACTGAGTGGAACAACAAATACTACCTCTCCTCTCTCTGTCTCTAAAAAGCAATAAAAATTAAGCCTTGGCCAGACCGCTCGGTTGGTTGGAGCATCATCCCAGAGTGTGGTTGCTGGTTCAATTCTCCGGTCAGGACACATACAGGAGATGCGCAATGTTCCTGTCTCTCTCTCTCCCTGCCTCTCTCAAAAACAAACAAAAAAAACCCTGAGTGTCAGTGTTCTTTAAAAGAAAGAGCACACACCACAGGTACCTTGCCACTAGGCCAACATCTAACTCAGGGTCACCAGAGCTGCCTGTCCCTTCCTGTCATGTTTGTGGAGTAGAAGTACTCAATGAGGGAACTGAGTTAGTACTTCTCGGTCCAAGAGTAAGACAAGAACAGATGACCAAGCAGCGGACAGACACCAGTACACCAGGCAAAGAGTGGGTTTCAAGCCAGCAACATTTGGGTTCAAACCAGTGACCTTGGGATCTTATGGATGATCCCACACTCAAGCCTGAGGAGCCCATGCTGAAACTGGTGACCTCTAGGTCTCTAACCTGGGACCTTAGTGTCCCAGGTTGATGCTCTATCTACTGTACCACCATCAGTCTGGCTAGACTCTTCCCTTTCATTTGTTTTTTCTCTTGTATATGCCTGTATCATTGCAGTGGAGTATGTCTGCAAAGTAGTCAGTGGGCAAACAAGCCACCTCCATGCTATTAAAACTTCTCGCTGACCACTTAGGGCGCCTCATGGGAGATGGAAAGCACATGAGACTGTAAGAGCCAGTTACAAGAGATGGCGTGTGACGGAGTCACTGTTCTATGAGGTGACCACTGTCTGGCCTGAGAGCTAGACCAGGATCAGAATGGACAATGCTTGCAGCAACCTCCCATCATTGCTTATTCTGACATCAATCGGCATCCCACAACTGCCTCATGCTACATGCTAGTTCCTGGAACAGGCCATTGTCCTACATGGTCAACATGGGCTCCTTTTTACCTTGTAGAATTCTCTGGACTTGCCAAGCTGGGCAGAGAATACCACTTCCTCTTGCAGTTTCCTGAGAGGCCCTGCCTAGGTAAGTTTCTCAGTCTTGGCCTTTTCCTGGGTCTGTGTGTACTAGCAAATAAGGTAAACTGACTTATAAATTAATTAAGCATTAAAATTTTTTATGTTGGCAGCATAATTATAAAACTATAGAACCATAATACAATTATGTTCACATGGGAATGAACCACTGTCACTTAAAGTGGAAATTGTTACCTTAAAACTTTATGGCCTCGCCTGACCTGTGGTGGTGCAGTGGATGGAGCGTCGGCCTGGGAACACTGAGCTTGCCAGTTCAAAACCCTGCACTGGTCTGGTCAAGGCACATATGGGAGTTGATGCTTCTGGCTCCTCCCCCCTTTCTCTCTCTCTCTCTCTCTCTCTCTCTCACTCTGTGTCTCCTCTCTAAAATGAATAAAATAAAAATAAAATTTAAAAAAAAACAACAAAAAAAACTATGGCCTCGGCCCTGGCCAGGTAGCTCAGTCGGTTAGAGTGTTGTTCCAAAACACCAAGGTTGCAGGTTCAATTACAGGTCAGGTCACATACAGGAAGCCATCAGTGAATGCACAATTAAGTGGAACAACAAATGAATGCTTCTCTTTCTTTAAAAAATAATTAATTTTAAAAATGTAAAAAATACTTCATGGCCTTTCACATTAAAAAATTATCTAGAGCCTGACCATACAGTGGCGCAGTGGATAGGGCATCAGACTGGGACACAGAGGACCCAGGTTCGAAACCCCAAGGTCGCCAGCTTGAGCATGGGCTCATCCATTTGAGCAGGGGTTCACCAGTTTGAACACGGGGTTGCTGGCTTGAGCGTGGGATCATAGACATTGAAAGATTGCCGGGTGCCGCCGATGAACGAATGAAGAGCCGAAACAGCCAAATGAGCAAAAGTCAGGCTTTACTGGGAGGACTCCGGGCGAGTTCACTGACCCTCGGATGTGAGTCCAGCTTCTACCCTGGTCTCTACAAGGCTGGATTCGTTGATGTAGTAGCAACATTCTTCCCGCAGGAAGACACAGGTGCCCCCGTGCTTGGCCGTAAGCAGGTCCAGGGCTCGCCTGTCCTGTAATGAGACTTGGGCGAGAGAAGTTATTTGTCTCTGTAGGGAGGCTACAGTGGGGGTATCCGTATCCCAGACCTTAGGGTAGACTCCAGGTAGAAGCTGGACTCTGGGGTCCGAGTCAGGCCCAGGGTCGGGATCTGGCACCAGTGCTAATAGGAAGGCTTGCCTGGGGGAGAATGAAATGCTTGCCCGGAGTTTGGGCACAATGTCTCTCCCCAGGAGGGGAACTGGGCAGGAGGGTATAACTAGGAAGGAGTGAGAGAATGGGTGACCCTCAAAGGGTAGTTAAGGAGGGTCGTCTGCCGTGGGGTTGAGGGTGATCCGTCGATTCCCATGACCGAGACCTGGGAAGGAACTGTAAGGCCCGAATGAGAGGGAAGGACAGAGTAGGTAGCCCCCGTGTCTATTAAAAAGGAAACAGACTTACCCGCTACCTGGAGCGTAGCCCTGGGCTCGGTGAGGGTAACCGGAGTCGAAGAGCCAGGGCCCCCTCAGTCGTCCATCAAGCCCAGCAGTTCTGAGACTGGAAATGCCTGGTTCTCAGCTCCCCGGCATTGAGGTGCCGGAGGCTGAGCCAGGGTCGGGCAGTCCAACTTCCAGTGGCCCATTAGTTTGCATTGTGGGCAAGGCTGGGTGGGGGGCCTTGGTTGCAGACAAGCCCTGGCTCAGTGGCCCTCTTTGGCACATTTGAAGCAGGCGCCTGGTGGCGTGCGCTGTCCTCCCTTGGAGGCTGGTTTTTTTTATCAGTTCCCCTACCGGCCGGAGGGCTGCTACCAAGGCTTGGGTCCGCTCCTGGCGGGCGGCTTCAGCCGTTTCCTCTCGGCCGTTAAACACTTTAAAAGCCATTTTTACCAGGTCTTGGATGGGGGTCTCAGGGCCCTCCTCAGCCTTTTTAAGTTTCTTTCTAATATCCGGGGCTGACTGAGAGATAAAGTGAGAGGCTAAGACTGTGGCCCCATTGCAGGACCCCGGGTCTAGGCGGATATAACGAACAAGGAAGGGCCTCTTAAAGGCGGTTTAGGAAAAGGGCTGGGTTTTTTTGGGGGAGTTGGGTAATTTCCCTCAGTTTATCATAAGTTACAACCTTGTTAGAAACTATATCCATACCTCTGATTAAGTATAGGAGCATAAGGTTTCGACGAGGAATGTTGGACCCTTGGCCAGGTTGATAACTCCAATTGGGGTCTTCCCCGGGGACCGCCTCTGTGCCAAGGGGGATTTGGTCATCCACTAGATGGTCCCTGTCTGCCTGCTGTCTGGCGGCAGTGAGGATACGTTCATGTTCCTCAGGGGTGAGAGTGGAGGTACAAATTACTTTAATGTCATGCCAGGTCAGGTCATATGTCTGAGTCAAGTACCGGAATTCCTTAATGTAGGTTGAGGGGTCGGCCGAGAAAGATCCTAGCCGTTTCTCAATCTGTGAAAGGTCTTGGAGGGAAAAGGGGACATGTACCCAAACTAGGCCCTCTGTCCCAGCTACTTCGCGGAGAGGGACGAGGACAACGGATGACGATTGGGGGCTGTGCGACCTGGTATGAGCTGCAATGGGAAAGGGGAGAGGGTTGGCGGGAGGTGGGGCAGATGGAACCAGAGGGATGGAAGGAGCCGGAGGGGCGGAAGGAGCCGGAGCCTGGCCCGGGTCTGGGGGGTTCTCCCGGGGGAGAGCCGGAGGAGGAGATAGGTGGTCAGGAAGGTCATTGGGTTGAGAGTAAGGAGGGGGTTCCTGGGAGGAAGCCTTGGGAGGAGAGGAGGTTTGGGCTAGAAGAATTTGGAGAGTGGAGCAGTAGGAGCAGAGATGGGGCGGGAACGGAGATCCCAGAAAGCCTGAATATATGGGGTCTCAGAGTCTTTTCCAGTGTGCCGGCAAAAAATTGTAGGCCAGGCAACCTGTGACAGAAAGACGAGTTTCTCCCTGCAAAGTGTCTGAGTGTATCCCAATTTGGAAAAATTTTTAAGAAGACATCCTAGAGGAGTTTTGGGTCTATTTTGGATTTGGAGTTCCCCATAATTTGGCCAGCTTTTTGGTCCTAGGCGTCGGCGGAGAGAGAGAGTATAAGGGAGGCGTCCCTTCCAGATACCCGTCTCCCGACAGGAGACCTAAATGAGAGGTCTCAGGACAGAGATAGGAGAGCAGCCGAAAGGCGTCCCTTCCGATTGAACCCCTATAAAGACTCCAGGAGTCGGTGGATGGAGGGTTCTCAGCTCGGCCGAGTCTAGGACGAGAAACCCCGGTGGAGACGCAGGACCAGAGAAAGCGGAAGAGAAACCAGGTTACTCACAATTGGCGATCGAGGTCGTAGGGAACCCAGAGTCCAAAACGACGGGCGGCACGAGGCAAGGGGGAGAGAGGGGGGACTCCCGCCTCAGCCAGAAGGCCGAGGTCAGTCACAAAAAGCCCCTCTCCCGGGTTTCGGCACCAAATGAAAGATTGCCGGGTGCCGCCGATGAACGAATGAAGAGCCGAAACAGCCAAATGAGCAAAAGTCAGGCTTTACTGGGAGGACTCCGGGTGAGTTCACCGACCCTGGGATGTGAGTCTGTGAAGGCGCGCCCGGAGAGGGTTTTTGGGTTTTTTATATCTGCAGAGGGGGGAGGATGGTAACGGTCGACCGGTTTGGTGGGGCGTGCAGTTCATGGAGCAGCCTTAGGGACAGACAGTTTCAAGAATTTGGGTGTGTGTGGTTTGAGCAAGATTAACAATATCAGAAAGCTCAGGGCCAGGGAGGGTTTCACTACCCAACCCGGAGGCAACTACCGGACAGACATGACACCAGGGTCGCTGGATTGACCCCATGGTTGCTGGCTTGAAGCCTAAGATTGCTGGCTTGAGCCCAAAGTCGCTGGCTTGAGCAAGGGGTCACTCGCTCTTTATTTATTTATTTATTTATTTATTTATTTATTTATTTATTTATTTATTTATTTATTTATTTATTCATTTCAGAGAAGAGAGAGAAGTGGGGGAGGAGCAGGAAGCATCAACTCCCATATGTGCCTTGACCGGGAAAGCCCAGGGTTTTGAACCGGGGACCTCAGTGTTCCAGGTTGATGCTTGATCCACTGCGCCACCACAGGTCAGTCCTGGGGTCACTCGCTCTTTTGTAGCTCCCTCAGTGGAGGCACATATGAGAAAGCAATCAATGAACAACTAAGGAGACTCAGGAGCTGCAATGAAGAATTGATGCTTCATCTTTCTCCCTTCCTGCCTGTTGGTCCCTATCTGTCTGTCTCTCTGTCTCTCTATCTCACACACACACACACACACACACACACACACACACACACACACACAAATATACACACACACTAGCTGTACCTGGCTATGCGTTGATGCGTTGCTGTGGCTCAGTCTGGTTAAATGGAAAATAAAGAAAAGAGAAACACACATTTCTAATATGTTTAATTTCACAATGCTTGTAGGTATACAATATTTTTTGTTGTTCCATTGTCTGTGTAGATATAGAGATTATCTGGTTTGCCGACTATAGAACACTCAACATATAATTGTCCGTGTGAGAAGCAATTTGTGTCTAGATCTAAACTACACAAATCTAAAGATTGACCCTGAGCTTTGTTGGTGACTGCAAACGCCAATCAAGTTGGGAATTGCAATCTCTTAAATTGAAATGGCATATCCGTTGGAATCGTAGAAATGCGAGGAATGAGGACATCTTCACCTTTGAAAGGTCCTGTCAAGATTGTTGCTTCTACAACGTTGCTCATTAATTTTCTACTGCAAGCCGTGTGCTGTTGCAAAGCTTTGGCTGGTTGATATTTCACAACATGATAATTGGCGTGCCAATTTTCAATTGCAGTACGTGCGGTGGCATCTCTGGCAGATCGAGTGAATTCAAAAATTCTGTTGGATAATTAACTGCTTCATCTGCTTCCATAACAGTGTCGACAGATTTGTATGTGACTGCCTCGCTTTGAATGTTAGACTGAATAATATTATTAAGTTTGTAGACGTCTTTGTTCTTGGCTGCAAGAATAGCTCGTTCACTCAGCCAATCGTGATTCTTATAATTGGTTTGAATATAGGGAAATACTTTTTCAACCAATTATTCTTTTGACGTCACTAAATTGCAGAAGTTATGAGGCAATGAAATTCGTCCTGAGGTCAGATCAACCAGTGTTGTAAAGTACCCGTACCTCAATTCCATGGGTGTATGGGGTTTACATAGAGACACCAAGTCCAGTTGAATTTTAAAGAGTTTTATTAAAGGAGGAGATTTATTAAATATGCCGGCCGCATATGGCTGACACGGGGCCTTTGCAAACCCAAATCATGTGCCCAAATACATCTCAGGGGCTGTTTATATACCCTTCATCACACACGGGCAGGGGAGAGCATGGCATCATGGCACAAGCTTACAACATTTGTCTATAGGACCTATAAAAACATTTCTACACATTAAAACTTATAAGGTAACACAATAGCAAAGATGTTATTCCATATATTAAAAATTATTTCTAAACTTTCTAGTGTTAAATTGCCATTCCTTTGTTTAAAGATATATACATTAATTACATGCTTTCAGGAGAGGAGGGGTCATTTCCATGGCGCTAGGGCAGTGGTTCTTAACCTTTTTGAGGTACCGAATCCACCAGTTTCATATGCGCATTTACCGAACCCTTCTTTAGTGATAAATAAAATATGATTTATTTTTCCAAATTCAAGAAATAGGTATATGTTTTTTTACTGGTGCACAAAATGAGCTGTGCATGAACATCACCTTGCTCAAAGAACAAAACCAACAAAGTGCATGAACTCACAACAAATTACGGTATTACTTTATTCTGGCCTCCGGGGCAGAGGCTTCTCTGAACCCCTGAGACCGACTCATCGAACCCTAGGGTTCGATAGAACCCAGGTTAAGAACCACTAGCTAGGGGATAAAATGCCTGCAAATGGCTGATCAAATAAGAAAAGGTTTTTTCAATCTCTCCCTTCCTGCACCTGGCTAGCTATTTATCTGCTTCCTTTCAGGTGTGGGGGAAGGGAGGGAATTTAAATCTCCTTCCCTTCTTCATTTACAATACAATGCTATCTGCCATGCAAATCACACAAGCATAAAAACCATATCTGCATGCCTAGCCCAAATTAATGAAATGCTCTTTAAGCTTCCTAGTAGAGGGGAGCCTCCTACACAGTACGTTTCTGCAAGCCAGGGAACTTTCACATTTCTTTCCCTAAAATATTAATATTAATTTTGTAGCTTTTTGATACCTTACTACATCGGCACCTTTATGTTCCCAATTTCCAGCAGTTGATGTGAGAATATCTCAGCTGATTGATTCTTGTAAGGCCAGTGGCCAAGGCCATTATTATAGCTGCCTGGCCCATACAGGTTCGCATTAGATTAGGACAGTCGGTAATGAAACAACAGAGCCAAGAACTGGTGAGCCATCAACTTTAATTCTAGCTTGCACCCGGCAGGCAAGCAAAAACACACTGGGCTCCAAAACCCACTCATTCAGTGCTCACAAAGCTACTGACTTATCCGAGTTTCCTAGAATCAAAGGTTTCTAGCCCACCAGACTTATTCACCTCTGTTTCCCATCTCCTTCTCCAGCACAAACTGCACAAACTAGCTTCTCCCTCAGCACTCCACCATCTTGGCTGCTTCTGCTGGCCTCCACGTGGCCTTAATCTGCTCTCCTCTCTGATACCTCAGGAACCAAGAGAGCAAGCTCCCGGTCTGCCCCACTTTATAGCATAGATTCAAAACCTTTAATCCAATCTACAAACAAGGAAGTCTCTGATACAAAGTCACTTATCTGAGACATACTGGGAGAATTCCTGTTGGGCAGATATAATATATTATGCTCACTTTATTAAAGATGGTACTGCCCACATGGAAGTTCGTTGATATTAATGTGTGTTCTGGGACAGGCTGTGGGCAAGCTTAGTTTTAAGAGTAAGCTATTCCCCACACCCTTGACTGATTGGATGATGTAGGGTGGTGCGCTCTCCTGAGGAATCCCATTATGCCTCAGATGGGTGACTGTATCAGAGACTTTCTTGTTTGTAAATTGGATTAAGGGTTTGGATTTTTATAATATAAAGTGGGACAGACCAGTAGCTTGCTCTCTCTTGGTTCCTGAGGTATTAGAGAGGAGAGCAGAGTAAGGCCACAAGGAGGCCAGGAGAAGCAGCCAAGATGGTGGAGTGCTGAGGAAGAAGCCAGTTTGTGCAGAGTTTGTGTAGAGAGAAGGAGATGGGAAACAGAGGTGAATAAGTCTGGTGAGCTAGAAAGCTTTGATGCTAGGAAACTCGGATAAGTCAGTAGCTTTGTGAGCACTGAATGAGTGGGTTTTGGAGCCCAGTGTGTGTTTTTGCTTGCCCGCCGGGTGCAAGCTAGAATTAAAGCTGATGGCTCACCAGTTTTTGGCTCCGTTGTTTCATTATCAACTGTTCGAATCTAATTCGAACCTGCATTGGCCAGGCTGCTGTTATGGTGGCCTTGGCTGCTGGCTTTACAATTCCTTATGAGCGCACCACCCCACATCATCCAATCAGTCAAGGGTGTGGGGAAAAGCTTACTTTTAAAACTTGCACATGGGCAGCGCCATCTTTAACAAAGTGAGCATAATATATTTTATCTGCCCAACAATCATTTTGCAGCTGGACACGCATATTTGTAGTTAATTTCTACGTCTTTATGTGTCGCCACAAAGTAGAGTGTTTCAGGCAAGCATTTATTTTATCCGCTGGTGTCGATTGAGGAATTACAGGTAATGTTTGCCTGAAATCTCCTGCAAGCAATATTAGTGCGTTCCCAAATGGTCTGATGTTTCCAGGCAAATCTTGCCATGATCGATCAATAGACTCGAGCGATTTTTTGTGCGCCATTATACATTCATCCCAAACAATAAGTTTGCATTTCTGCAATACTTTCCCCATGCCCAATGCTTTGGAAACGTTGCATGTGGGAGTTTCAATGAATTGCATGTTCAATGGCAATTTCAAAACAGAATGAGCAGTTTTTCTGTAGTAAGGTACCAAAAAGGCTACAGAATTAATATTAATAGTTTAGGAAGTTTAAAGAACACTTTATTAATTTGGGCTAGGCGTGCAGAGAGATTCTGTAAATGTGATTTCTGTACTTGTGAGATTAGCACCAACTCAGGATGGCCGGTAGCATTGTATTGTAAATGAAGAGGGGAAGGAGATTTAAATTCCTGTCTTTCCCCACCACCTGTAAGGAAGCAAGTAAATAGCTAGCCAGGTTCAGGAAGAGAAGGATTAAAATACACCTTTTTACCTGAACAGGCGGTGGCACAGTGGATAGAGCGGTGGACTGGGATGTGGAAGACCCAGGTTCGAGACCCCAAGCTTGCCAGCTTGAGCGCGGGGCCCATCTGTCTTAAGCAAAAGCTCACCAGCTTAGACCCAAGGTCGCTGGCTCCAGCAAGGGGTTGCTCGGTCTGCTGAAGGCCCGCAGTCAAGGCACATGTGAGAATGCAATCAATGAACAACTATGGTGTCGCAACGGCAATGATAAACTAATGATTGATGCTTCTTATCTCTCTCCGTTCCTGTCTGTCCCTATCTATCCCTCTCTCTGAATCTCTCTCAGTCCCTGTAAAAAAAAAAAATACACCTTTTCTTATATTGATGGGCCATTTACAGGCATTTTATTCCCTAGCGCAGTGATTCTTAACCTGGGTTCTATCAAACCCTAGGGTTTGATGAGTCAGTCTCAGGGGTTCGGAGAAGCCTCTGCTGTGGAGGCCAGAATAAAGTAATACTGTAATTTGTTGTGAGTTCATGCACTTGTTGGTTTTGTTCTTTGAGCAAGGTGATGTTCATGCACAGCTCATTTTGTGCACCAGTAAAAAAACATATACCTATTTGGAAAAAAAATCATATTTTATTTATCACTAAAGAAGGGTTTGGTGAATGCGCATATGAAACTGGTGGGTTCGGTACCTCAAAAAAGGTTAAGAACCACTGCCCTAGTGCCATGGAAAACTACCCCTCCCCTCCTGAAAGCGTGTAATTATCTCTAAACAAGGGAATGGCAAATGAACACTACAAAATATAGGAATATCTTTTAATATGTAGAATGACATTTTTACTGTTGTGTTACCTTGTAAGTGTTAATGTATAGAAACGGTTTTTGTGAATCCTATGGACAAATGTTGTAAACTTGCTAACGAATTGTATTCCACCCCCCTTCATCCTTTTCCCCAAGCCTGTATAGGTGAAAACAAAGGTTGTAAACTTATGCCGTGATGTCAAGCTCTCCCCGCCCATGTGTATAATCATGGGTATATAAACAGCCCCTAAAATATTTTAGATATACATGATTTGGGCCTTCCAGATTGCCCCATGTAAGCTACATACAGCCGGCATATTTAATAAATCTCCTCCTCTAATAAAACTCTTCAAAATTAATCTGGACTTGGTGTCTCTAAATAAACCCATAGAATTAAGGTTTGGGTACTTTACAATACTTCCACCTGGTAGCAATGTCACAGCTATTCCGGACAATGCAAGAGCTAAGGCTATGCCATTTTGGGATCAAATTGCTGCTAGAATCAATCTAATTAGGAACGTTTTACCAGTTCCTCCTGGCACATCTAAGATTTCTCCAACCCCATTATTGATCGTAAATGCCTTTTTGCTCAAGCATTAGCTTAGGAATATTTGATTGCACATACGACAAAAGATCACTCGTGTTGTAATTTTGTTCACGACGCAATTCTACATCGAATGGAGCAGCAGCAGATCAATTAATTCAGTGATGGCATTCCCAATTGATTGAGAACTTTGTTCACGATTTCTAAGCACAAATCTTCAATCATTATCAATGCTTCATTGTAGATTTCTGCTGTGAAATCCATGTTCATATTTGAATTTTTCTTGCGTATTCAATGGAAAATATCTTCAGCCATGTGCTATTTATATTTCTCCCATAACTCTGTTGGAGATGAAGGAGAACAGGTGGTCAATATGATTGCAAACAATACACAAATTTGATTTGGATGTGACGTGTTGCACGTGTCGTTATTGCATACATCCCAGTGTCGGTCGTGCCCCAATAAATTCAGAGCTTGACATGCACTGCGGAAAGTGGCATGTGTAACACCGTTAACAATTCTCAATTGCTGGAAAGTTGTTGGACCAGGCACATTTTCCAACAGCATGCGAAGAAAGAAGCATTCATCTTGATAGGGATGCATGGTGTACAGTCTGCCTATCGTAGTTTCTTTGAATATGCCAGGTTGTCCATTGACTCGCTCTCCTCATTTGTGTCGTTCAAATGATTTTCTACTTGCATTCCATATGTAATATGTAGGCACTTCCGAATACAGCAGTGTTTTTGCAAATGCGTCATTTTGACACAACGTAAAGAAAGCAGTTAACGTTGTAGACGGTGGATTCAGGGCTATTTGTTGCACCTTTGCAGCTGTGAAATAAACACAATGTCCATTTTCTAGATGTACTGCTAAGTAAACAATAGCTGGACTTTGTTCGTGTATGGGAAATGAAAGAATTCGCCATACAGCTTTATGTATCTTCTAGCCTGATACTGTGCGATTTCATCGATATGTGTGACCGCATTCCTATCACTTCTTTCTGGTTGTATGCCAAAAACTGCCATGTCGCTGCCTTTATTCACATACTTACAAATGTATTTGATCAATTTAACGGAGTTACAGTATTCTATGTTTATGTGCACTTTGTATGTTTTTGATAGCAAAAGCGAATATGGAACAACCCACCAGTTATCTACTTCGGTGTGACCGTTTCGCATTTGTATGGTTGCTAGTTTACCGCCATCTTCTGCTGATCTTCTGTATAAAGGATATCCATTGTTTCCTGTAACTGTGTTGGATACTAATGCTCGAGGATATCGCTTAGAGCATTTTCCATCTTTCAGGCATGGTGAATTTGGATTCAGTGTACTGCAAGGTCCATGTATCATATTTTTCTTCACAACTTCATGCAAAACCTTATCGATGTTGGCATCAAGTATTTCAGCGCATGTTACATTGTTGATTTCATTTGAAGTGATTTTGTTATAGAGCCAGATTAGTATTAGTGTGGCAATCCTCTCTTTTGCCATTCCACTGAGTACATCCAGCAGCACACAGATCCAAACACTTCATGTTTTACCATAAAATCCATCAGCGATTTGGCCTGACCTGTGGTGGTGCAGTGGATAAAGCATCGACCTGGGAACACTGAGGTCGCCAGTTCAAAACCCTGCACTGGTCTGATCAAGGCACATATGGGAGTTGATGCTTCCAGCTCCTCCCCCCTTTCTCTCTCTCTCTCTCTCTCTCTCTCTCTCTCTCACTCTGTGTCTCCTCTCTAAAAAAATGAATAAAATAAAATAAAATTAAAATTAAAAAAAAAATCCATCAGTGATTTCAGCTTCTGTCTGGAAACACATGCTGTGATGTCATGCCTATCCACTGGCGATTGCCCAAGAAGTAAAAGCTGTTGTATATCGTCCCAAGCTGGATTGCATGAGAATGTAATGATTAGGTCTGGATGCTCGTAGTGATGAACATACACAATTGCATATTGAGCAAACTCATGCATATGACATGACCACCTGTATATGAAGATGGCAAAATCGTTAGTCTTCCAACATTAGTTGTATTACCATCATTTACAACTGCATCTCACAAATGAACATATTCTTCAGAGCGAAGCTTGGTCTGATTCAAACGGATGAATATCAAAACGTTCTGTTTTGATTTTTGCATACATATCTACGATGTATTGGTGAAACAATTGACGGCATTTCAAAATGTGATTGTCTTCATTCTCTCGAATCATTAATCGGTATGAATAATAGTTTATTACACTGCATTTCATATTTGTTTCTTCGCCACTGACTGGATTTATCATCTTAACATTGAAGTGATATCCATCGGCACCATCCCAAAAAACAATTGGATATTGCAGGGCATCGTAGCTTCGATGAGTTTGTGCAACTTTTGTCAATTGATCATTTCTCTGATGAAGAACAATATCTCTAGGTCGGAATTGATCTCTGACTATAACAATTGCCACTTCGTCTATAGTTGGAGCATTGAATCTTCGCACATGATCTCCAGCAGCCTTTTTGTCAGCATGAATAACAATCCTGTGTGTATCAGATGGCATCATGTCAATTGCTGTTTTGAACAAACGCACTAAGAGCTTTGTAGAAGCTCTTGCAGTTGGGAAACGATGGACCTTTTTATGCCGGTGAAAATTCTGCAGCATGCATTCAATTCATCATTGCCTTCACCGATGAAATACATTTGTAGGAATTTATGTTGACCATCTGGGAATGGAAGCAGGGAGCCAGCTTTATGATAAATTTGTCCTTTCACTTTGAAAGTTGGCATGAACTGAGCTGTTACGATTTCTGTGCCAAACGACATCATTTGGAAGCATGAGTTCTATTTCCTGATGTTAGATAGGAAATGCTTTGATTCGGCGGTATATCCGGCAAGCAAAGGTTTTAATGGCTCTGGCAGTTCTCCAAGTTGAGGCAGTTTAATTTTTCCAGCGTGTGTTGCTTTTATGTCCAACAGATGGCGTTGTTTTTCAAAAATAGCATGTTTTTACCTGTCACAAGTGTGACATCTATATAACAGTAGGTATATAAAAACATGCTTGTATTCGAATGCAACGTTGTATCAAAATTTCAAAGCAATTGGTGAAGAACTTTCAGAGATTTAAGATTTTGAACAAACATTTACATTTTTATTTATATAAGATATATATGGTCAATGTTTCATTGTGTAAAGAAGTATTTCAATTTCATGTTTTTTTGTCTTTGACATACCAAGTTTGCATCATTTACACATTGATACACACTTTGTTCAACTAGAAATAAATCCTGCAGCTCTTCTCATATAAATGAGTGACTTCTTTAATTTTTATAAAGGTGTACTTGATATTTTTATGTAATCAGTTCTAGCTAAGTAGACACTGGGCTCATTCCCAAGATTTTGCTACTCAAATTCTGCTTAAATTATATTAATTAACCTTTGTATTAAAGGTAACTTAAATGGATCCACTATAAAAGATTTGAGAATTGCTTCCAAAGTGAAATATAAAAACTGGATAGGTGGTTAAATAATATGGTGAAATAAATATTTTTAAAGTGTACATTTTTTCATGTGTAGATAATTCCTTACATATTTGTAGTGAGATATATTATATGTAGAAAAATTGAATGTTTTATAAACTCTGTAGATGGGGCACAATCAACAGACATTAGACTCCCCAGTGTGTCCAATCTGACTTCAGTTCCTTCCTACCCCCCCCCCCATGTGAACACTACTGAGAATTTTATGGCATTCTTTATAGCTTTGCCATCTATTATTTACCACTAAGTAGTGTCTTAATTTTGCCTCTTTTGAGATTGTTTTGTGAAAGGATGTTAATTACCCTAAACATGGTCATCACTGATTTCTTTGCCTCAATGTTTCACACATGCTTTTGTCTGAGGTTGTGGGTCATACAATTTACTCATTTATTCCAGTGATTATAGTTTTGGGGATGTTCAAGTTTTGAGGGTTTCACTGCTCTGGTGAAATGCTGCTGCAGTCATCCTGTTTGTTTTGAAATGCCCATGAATAACCAATTCTCTATACAATGTAGATAAATTACTAAGTTGTAGACTATAAATAATTTCAAATTTACAAGAAATGCCAATGGAGTGTGTGAATTCACCTTCCCACCATTTCTGCATAAGTTTATTTATTCCATGTGATTGACATTGAAATTGCTAAATTTATTAATTTTTTCCTTTTGTAGTATGTGTGAAATGGAATTGCCTTATTATATTATGCTTTTTACTAAGTACTAAAGCTATTTAGCACTTTATATGTCTTTTGTCTCCTATGGAATATTTATCAGTCCTTTTAATTCTTTGTATGTTTATTGATTTCATTTTATTTATTTAGTTAGTTTTTTGACAGACAGAGACAGAGAGAGGAACAGATAGGGACAGACAGGAAGGAAGAGAGATGAGAAGCATCAGTTCTTTATTGTGGCACCTTAGTTGTTCATTAATTACTTTCTCATATGTGCCTTGACCAGGGGTCTCCAGCAGAGATAGTGATCCCTTGCTTGAGCAAGTGACCTTGGGCTCAAGCCAGCCACCTTGGGCTTCAAGCCAGCGACCTTTGGGCTCAAGCCAGCGACCATGGGGTCATGTCTATGATCCCACGCTCAAGCCAGCAACACCATGCTCAAAATGGTGAGCCCACTCTCAAGCTGGCAACCCCGAGTTTCAAACCTGGGTCCTCTGCATCCCAGTCTGACACTCTATCCACTGTGCCACTGCCTGGTCAGGCTCATCTCATTTCTTTATATATTCTGGATATGAATCATTCTGATTGTAGGTACTGTAAATATTTTCTCCCAGACTGTGGTTTATCTCTGTAGTCCCTTTATTCTACATTTCAGTGTACTGCTCTTAGTTTTAAGAGTTGAATTTTTCAATTCCTTCCTTTGTAGTTTACAGTTTCTTTTTTCTTCACTGAATTTATTGGGGTGACATTGTTTAATAAAGTTATATAGATTTCAGGTATATATTCTATGATACATGATCTATACATTGTATTGTGTGTTTACCATCCCAGCTGTTTTTTCTTATATAAGAAAATCCTCTCTATTCTGAAGTCATAAAACACCATAACTTCTATGACTCTGCTAGTTTCCTTCTTCACATGTAAATCTTCAATAAGTTAGTTATTATACATGGAGTTGACAGGGAGAAGATGCATTATTCCCCTGTGTTACTGTCCATCTGTTAATGTATCCATCATTTCTACCACTGTTCAGCAATGAGCATCTTCTTAGTGAAATATGGAGATTTTTGTATTTTGTAACAAGGGAATATTTTTTTTCCCTGAAATGAGCTCCATTCTTTGACAGGTATCTAATATATTGGGAATTCTACTGTCCAATATTTCATTACTTATTCTTCATTCAAAAATGAGCTCAGTTATTCATTATTATGACTACAGGGATGGTTTCATGGACCTATATACATGTCACAACTTATATATCTGGTTTTTTTTTGTTTTTTTTTTGTTTTTTTGTGGCAGGGACAGAGTCAGAGAGAGGAATGGATAAGGACAGACAAAAAGGAAGAGAGAGAGATGAGAAACATCAATTCTTTGTTGCGGTTCTTTAATTGTCCATTAATTGATTTCTCATATGTGCCTTGACCGAGGGACTACAGCAGTCCAAGTGACCCCTTGCTCGAGCCAGAGACTTTGGGCTCAAGCTGGTGAGCTTTGATCAAACCCATGATCCTGCATTCAAACTGGCAACCTCAGGGTCTCAAACCCAGGTCCTCCACGTTCCAGTTCAACGCTCTATCCACTGTGCCACCGCCTGGTCAGGCTATATATCTGTATTTTATTGTTTCAGTTACTACTCAATAAACCCAAAAAGTCCACTTGATCCCAACCTATTTCATGTGGTATCAAACTCTTACAAACTTACTAAAAATAATGGAGATTTCAGTCTTTTTCATATATATTGGAAGAATTTATAAATGCTAATTATGTGCCTCTTAAAGGTTAAATACAAGTTAGTTATAAAATCTGAGCCTGCCAGGTCTTTATACTTGATTACACACAGACTGGGAAATACAGACATAGACATGAAAACACTATAGCCATTCAGTGAAACACAGAGACTCAGGGACCAGCCTGGACACAGGGACCACCACTAGGACACTTGGAACCTTGCAGACACACTAAAGTGTCCTCACAGACATAAATGCAGGATCACTCAGGTTTTGTCACTCGAAGTACATGTGGACACACTCAGACACACATCAGAGACACACCCTGGAATAATAAACCCAGAGGCAGAAACAGATTCTCCCACAGACACACACACTTTAGACCCTATGCACACCCTTACCCCCAGTAGTTTTTCTCCTTAAGAATTACCACCACCCACCCACACAATGGATAGTTTACTGATATAAATTGTTTCTTTGTATTCTAGAACATCAGCTTCAAGGGAATGGTAATATTTTGCTTATTCTGTTGACTGAGAAACCTAGAACATACTACATTACACAGAACATCAAGAAATACTTATTGATTGCCTGGGCTCACCAGACTCACATATAAAAGGGTTTGTCCAAAACATCATCATAGGGCCACATCCACTGGAATTTCAGAGAATGAATTGTTTTTGCACACAACCCATGTGGCAGGAGGTTAATCTCCAGCCCCCAAACCCCAAAGGGGCCTGACCAGACGGCGCAGTGGATAGAGCGTCGGACTGGGATGCAGAGGACCCAGGTTCAAGACCCCGAGCTCGGCAGCTTGAGCGCAGGCTCATCTGGCTTGAACAAAAGCTTGCCAGATTGGACCCAAGGTTGCTGGCTCCAGCAAGGGGTTACTCGATCTGCTGAAGGCCCATGGTCAAGGCACGTGTGAGAAAGCAATCAATCAACAACTAAGGTGTCCCAACAAAAAACTGATAATTGATGCTTCTCATCTCTCTCCATTCCTGTCTGTCTGTTCCTATCTATCCCTCTCTCTGACTCTCTCTGTCCCTGGAAAAAAAAAAAAAGAACCAAACAAATGTTCTTCAAGTCATCCTGGGGGAGTGTGGACTTCCTGAGCCATCACCCACTACATAAAAACTCAAGATCCTGAGAGTCAGGGGTCAGACATGATAGGAGTTATGATGTTCAGCCTTTACTATTTTCCAGAAATGAGTCTTTCACCACCAAACTGAGGTAGCTCATTTAGGGTACCCCTGATCAGCCACCATGTTCTCCTCCCTCCGTATTCACCTCTCATGCCACCATCTTTTTTTTTAAGATAAAGTATTTATTTTTAAACAATAGGGTGGTCCATAGTTCAGATTAACGTGCCATAAATACAACTTTGCAATTTCGGAAAATGAATTAAAATTGTAGAAGCATGGTATTTGTAAGAGCTGGATGGTATCTTAGAAACCAGATAGTCTTGTCTTCCTACCTCATTTCACTTACATGGCAATGAAGGTTCAGATAAACAATGCAAGTTGCTCCAAGTTATTATCAATCATCCAAGATGAGAATGACCAACAATAAAAGAAAAAGCCAGTCCTTACTTAATTTTGCTTATCTTTCTATGATCATCTTGATGCAGGAATTCCAGGGGTCCAAGGACCCAAAGGTCCGCAACCCACTGTGGGTTCTTTGCTTCATGCAGGAAAGAATTTATTTATTTATTTATTTATTTATTTATTTATTTATTTATTTATTTAGGTATTTTTCTGAAGTGAGAAGTGGGGAGGCAGAGAGATGGACTCCCGTATGTACCCGACCAGGATCCACTTGGCATGCCCACCAGGGGGCGATGCTCTGCCCATCTGGGGCATTGCTCAGTTGCAACCGGAGCCATTCTAGTGCCTGAGGCGGAGGCTATGGAGCTGCCCTCGGCACCAGGGCCAACTTTGCTCCAGTGGAGCCTTGGCTGCCGGAGAGGAAGAGAGAGACAGAGAGAAAGTAGAGGGGGAAGAGTGGAAAAGCAAGCAAATACGCGCTTCTCCTGTGTGCGCTGGCCGAAAATCAAACCCGGGACGTCCACACACCAGGCCTATGCTCTACTGCTGAGCTAGCTGGCTAGAGCCATGTAGGAAATAATTTTAAAATGAGCCAGCATAGAGTTTAAAGTGAAAGAAAGTAACTTAGTGAAGCAGTGAGACATAAAATGCCTACTGCGCAGACATAGCAGCCCCTCTCTAGTGGGATTTACTTCTTGTATTGAAGCTCATTTAATAAAGGGGTACAGGGCATTCAATAAGAGGGAGGAATTTCAGGATTTTTCTAGGAAAGGCGTAGAGACTTCTCAGAAGCGCCCTGTGGGCTATGTTGTTTCCTTATATGGGCTTTCCAGTGTAAGTTATTCAGTATGCTAATGTCTTACAATGAGCACATAATGAGGCTAGGGCAGTGGTTCTTAACCTTTTTTGAGCTACTGAACCCACCAGTTTCATATGCACATTCACCGAACCCTTCTTTAGTGATAAATAAAATATGATTTTTTTTCCAAATTCAAGACATAGGTATATGTTTTTTTACTGGTGCACAAAATGAGCCGTGCATGAACATCACCTTGCTCAAAGAACAAAACCAACAAAGTGCACGAACTCACAACAAATTACGGTATTACTTTATTCTGGCCTCCGCAGCACAGTCTTCTCCGAACCCCTGAGACTGACTCATCGAACCCCTAGGGTTCAATAGAACCCAGGTCAAGAACCACTGAGCTAGGGGTTACCATGGCACAGTGAATCGCCATGTTGGACTGAGCTGGTCTTCTGCGGGTTCTAAGCCACAAATCTTGGAGATTGGTCTTACTGTCTCAGAAACAGTCCTTGTTGCCTTTATGGGTTACAGCCCTCGCCACTATACTATCTCAGTCTCCACCGCAGTCACATCTACCTGCTGTGGGGACTCTGTTGAAACTTCAGGGCCTTCCCGAAAAGTTGCCACTGTGCAAGCACAGCAGGATATTAGAGAATTGAGGCCTCAGGAGCTCCGTTCAGCCATCTCACCTCCAAAGACACGAAGCACGCCAGAAGCTCCCATCCTTTACTTTCTTTGCCTTCTTTGCCTCTGTCGGTGAGCCTGCGCACTTTAGCACAGGCAGAACACCCAGGTATCTTGGGCGCAGTACTTCAGGGATGCTGATAACACGCAGGCAGCGGACTCCCAGCATCTGAGGGGCTTTCTCTTGGGAGTTACACTTTCCACAGGCCAGCAGACTGGGCTCTGAGCGGTGAGTCTCCACCCATGAAGTGTGCATGAGTCCCGGTGGGCCGCTCAGTGGACCCGCCCTAGAGTGTGAGGATGAGGTAGGCACTCAAGTGAAGAATTCCGTACATGGTCGGCATCTTGGGGAGGCAGTCTCAGACCTGATCTTACATACAAATCTCTACGGGTGACTGCAGAACAGTAACAGTAGGCATCTTTGTGATGTCACAGGCGGTTTTGATTGTCTTGAGGGTGTGTGATTGTGCTTGAGAATACAAAGCAGGGGCGTGTGCGTCAGCAGGAGTTACTACGGCTGAGGGCTCTCTGTCGCCATGACATTAGGTTCTGCCACTGATATTTTCTGTGCTAACCTGACAGTCACTTGGGCTACCACAAGGTTCCCAAACAGCAGCAGGCATGTTGGGATCCATAATGACGTTCTCAGCTAGAAAGCACAGGACCAGGCTTGTAGAAACTTTAGAGCTGGAAATAGCCTAGAGACAGGTCCTGGGAAGACACAATCTGATTGATCCCTAAGAATTACAGTGCCCCTGGGCAGGATCCACCTAAAGGTTTCAGAACCAAGAATTATTCCAATGTGCTGGAAAGAAGTCTTGTTGCACACAAAGACATGAAGGCTCAGAAGAGTTGTAAATTTTCTTAGCATATGAAAGCAGGTATTTCGGTGGTTGTTGGTATTCTATTAATTCATTTTTCATGTATATATATATAAACTCTTTAAGTATAGCTCTATCAGTTTTCACAAATGCACAAACTACCACTACAATCAAGATACAGAACACTTGATCACCTCCCCAAAACATACATTGTAGTTAACCTCTGATACTTAAGCCCTCAGTCTGTTCTAAATACCTACTTTTGCCTTTTTCCAAAGAATATCATGTAAATAGAACATTGTGTTGTCTTTTGAGTCCTATGCGTAGATGTTGATGCCATATTTGTCAAATTGTGCATACTTACTTCAAAGTATTAGTTTTAAATTTTTTGACAATGCCCAACACTGGAGCTGGCCCACATTAGGCCTTCAAATGGATGGATTCCATTATTACTATTATTAGTATTAGCCACATGAGCTTAGAAAAGACTCTGTACTGCCTTAGCTTAACTTTCTTCATTTGTATAATGAGAGAGAAGGTGGGGGTAGGGGAATGAAATAATGCACTAATGATTATCACATTGCGTTAACTTCTGCAGCACTATGAAAAAATAAGTTACCATGGGGAAAAATGAACCAAGATTAGACTTTATTTTTTCATTTCTTTTTTGTGTGACAGAGAGAGAGACAGGGACCGACAGAAAGGGGGAGAGATGAGAAGCATCAATTCTTCGTTGCAGCTCCTTAGTTGTTCATTGATTGCTTTCTCATATGAGCCTTGACCGGGGGCGGGGGGCTGCAGTAGAATGAGTGACCCCTTGCTCAAGCCAGCGACCTTTGGGCTTGAGCCAGCGAGTATGGGGTCATGTCTGTGATCCCACGCTCAAGTTGGATGGGCCTGCGCTCAAGCCAGTGACCTCGGGGTTTCGAACCTGGGTCCTCCATGTCTCAGTCATATGCTCACTTGCACCACTGCCTGGTCAGGCTATTTGTTCATTAATTAAGCAAACTGCTGTTATATATTTTCTCTTCCCTAACATGTACTGGAAATCTATGCATACAGAAATGATACTTATAAAAAGTAAAATGGGACTTTTATTTTTTTAATTTACTTATTAATTTTATAGAGAGAGGAAAGGAAAGAGAGGAAAATATTGATTGTTGTTTCACTTATTTATGCATTCATTGGTTGATTATTGTATGTGCCCTGAGTAGGATCGAATCAACAACCTTGGCATATCTGGATAACACTCTAGTCAACTCAGCTACCTGGCCAAGGAATCCACCCAACATTTTTGAATACAAGTGTTATACTGGTGGTCTTTCTTTAGAGCAACAATTTTCAACTAGTATGACACAAGAATATTTAAAACATGCAATATCTGCCTATTTAGTCAGGGGCACTGACCTCTTTTCCCTTAGATTGTCAAAAAACAAAAATGACAATAGCCAACACAACAATAGCCATCTGGTGTAAATGAATCAAAATTATACCTACTTTTTGTCAGATCAGTAAAATGTACCGTATTTCCCCATGTATAAGATGCTCCCATGTATAAGACGCACCTTAATTTGGGGGCCCGAAATTTGAAAAGAAATGCATTACATAAAGTTATTGAACTCAAGTTTTATTTATCATAAAATTCATACAACTCTTCATCACTGTCAAAACTCCTATCCATTAGCTTGTCCTCATCTGTGTCTGATGACGAATTACTGTCTTCTTATATTGCTTCGTCCTCAGTTCCATCTATGGCATTTGAAATGCCACAACTACTATATAAGATGCACCCAGTTTTTAGACCCCAAATTTTTCGAAAAAGGGTGCGTCTTATACATGGAGAAATATAGTATATATTTGGTGTGCCGCAGAACTTTAGTAATTAGACCAGCTGTGCCATGAGATGAAAAAGGTTGAAAATTGCTGCTCTAGAGGGCATTAACAAAACCATTAAGATTTTACTGTTATTCATGAGTAAGAAGTTATCTTAATGACAAAAACTCAAAGTATATAAAAATAAATTTTACCTGAAAAAAAGTGCCCTGGCTTAGGTAGCTCATTTAGTTAGAGCATTGTCCCGAAACACCATGGTTGTGTCTTCAATCCCCAGTCAGGGCATGTACAATAATCAACCAATTAATGCATAAATAAGTGGAACAATAAATTGATGTTTCTCTTTCTCTCTCAAATCAATCGATTTCTTTTTTAAAGCAACGGAGACAGAGAGACACACAGGAGGGACAGATAGTAACAGACAGGCAGGAAGGGAGAGAGATGAGAAGCATCAATTCTTCGTTGTGGCTCCTTAGTTGTTCATTGATTGCTTTCTCATATGTGCCTTGACCGGGGGCTACAGCAGAGTGAGTGACCCCTTGCTCAAGCCAGTGAACTTGGGCTCAAGTCAGTGACTTTGGGCTTCAAGCCAGCGACCTCTGGGCTCAAGCCAGCAACCATGGGATTATGTCTATGATCCCACGCTCAAGCCAGTGACCCCATGCTCAAGCTGGTAAGTCTGTTCTCAAGCTGAATGAGCCTGCACTCAGGCCAGCGACCTCAGGGTTTCGAACCTGGGACCTCTGAATCCCAGTCTAACACTCTATCCACTGCGCCACTGCCTAGTCATGCTATTGATAAATTTTTAAAAAAATAAAAATGCTTAAACTTGTATGCATCTTAATTTGACATTGACTATGCTTAATTTGACAAAATTACAAAAATCTTCAACAAAAATGCTAGCAAACTAAATCCAGCAACTTCTAAAAAGGATTATAACACCATTACTAAGTGTGGTTATTCCAGAAATGCAAGATTGGTTCAACATTGAAAATTAATTAATGTAATATGCCATATCTACAGAAGGTCAAAAACTATAATGGAGCCTGACTAGGCGGTGGAGCAGTGGATAGAGCGTCAGACTGGGATGAGGAAAGGCCCAGGTTCGAGACCCCGAGGTCGCCAGCTTGATCGTGGGCCCATCTGGCTTGAGCAAAAGCTCGTCAGCTTGGACCCAAGGTCGCTGGCTCCAGCAAGGGGTGGCTCAGTCTGCTGAAGGCCCGCGGTCAAGGCACATGTGAGAAAGCAATCAATGAACAACTAGGGTGTCGAAACGAAAAACTGATGATTGATGCTTCTCATCTCTCTCTATTCCTGTCTGTCTGTCTGTCCCTGACTATCCCTCTCTCTGTAAAAAACACACACACACACACAAAAAACTTTAATGGACATAGAAAAGCACATTTGATAAAATCTAATAATTCTTCAAGATAAAAGCACTCAACAGTCTTCCTCAATCTAATAAAGAAAAATCCCTAAAATAACAACACACCTAATGCTGAAAGACTTGATATCCCCCAACATCAGAAATATGTCTGTCTTGCCACTTCTACAGTGTGTTCATAAAGTCATGGTGCACTTTATATTTTGCACCGGTCAAAAGTGCACCATGACTTTTCAGACACACTGTATTCATCATTGTAATGGGGGTGCTAGCCGGGGAGACCGGCAAGAAAAAGAAAATCTTATAGGTAGAAAATCTTATACGCTAATATAATTAAAACTGATAAATGACTTCAGCAAGGTTTCAAAATACAAGATCAAAAGTCAAACATCGCCTGACCAGGCAGGCAGTGGCGCAGTGGATAGAGCATCAGACTGGGATGCGGAAGACCCAGGTTCGAGACCCCAAGCTCGCCAGCTTGAGCACGGGCCCATCTGGCTTGAGCAAAAAGCTCGCCAGCTTGGACCCAAGGTCGCTGGCTCCAGTAAGGGGTGGCTCGGTCTGCTGAAGGCCCGTGGTCAAGGCACATGTGAGAAAGCAATCAATGAACAACTAAGGTGTCCTAACGGCAATGAGAAGCTAATGATTGATGCTTCTCACCTTTCTCGTTTCCTGTCTGTCTATCCCTCTCTGACTCTCTCTGTCCTTGTAAAAAAAAGAAAAAAAGAAAAGGTATAACAAAAGTCAAACATCAGTTTTACTTCTATACCCTTGTAAATCATGGAAATCAGTTGAAAAGAATACAGCAGGGGTCCCCAAACTACAGCTCACGGGGTATGGGGTGTGGGGATGTGGGGTGTGTGTGGCTGAGGCCATTTATCCGGCCCCCCGCCGCACTTCCAAGAAGGGGCACCACTTCCATTGATGGTCAGTGAGAGGAGCACAGGATGCATCCACACCCATAGTTCCTATTGAAATACTGGTCAGTTTGTTGATTTAAATTTACTTGTTCTTGCCTGACCCGTGGTGGCGCAGTGGATGGGGCATCGACCTGGGAACACTGAGGTCGCCAGTTCAAAACCCTGTACTGGTCTGGTCAAGGCACATATGGGAGTTATTGCTTCCAGCTCCTCTCCCCCTTTCTCTCTTTCTCTCTCTCTCTCTCTCTCTCACTCTGTGTCTCCTCTCTAAAATGAATAAATTAATTAATTTAAAAAAATTTACTTGTTCTTTAAATATTGTATTTGTTCCTGTTTTGTTTTTTTACTTTAAAATAACATATGTGCAGTGTGCACAGGGATTTGTTCATAGGTTTTTTTTTATAGTCCGGCCCTCCAATGGTCTGAGGGACAGTGAACTGGCCCACTGTGTAAAAATTTGGGGGACCCCTGCTCTAGAGATTTGAATGTGTCTTAGGGAGAAAATAGGATTATTGTAGAAGATGAGGTCATATTGGAAAAGGGTGGGCCCTGACCTGATATGGAGTGTCCTTACAAAACATATGCCCTAAGGTCCTGGCCAGTTGGCTCAGCGGAAAAGTGTCGGCCCAGCGTGTGGAAGTCCCAGGTTCTATTCCTGGCCAGGGCACACAGGAGAAGCACCCATCTGCTTCTCACCCTTCCTCCTCTCCTTTCTTTCTATTTCTCTCTTCCCCTCCCACAGCCAAGACTCCATTGGAGCAAAGTCGACCTGGGCACCAAGGATGGCTCCATGGCCCCCACCTCAGGCGCTAGAATGGCTCTAGTTGCAGTGGAGCATCGCCCCCTAGTGGGCTTGCTGGGTGGATCCCAGTCAGGCGCCTGCGGGAGTCTGTCTCTTCCCCCTTGCTTCTCACTTTAGAAAAATACAAAAATCAAACAACCAAAAACATATGCCCTATGTAAAAGGCATGTACTCAGGGAGAATGCCCTGTGAAGATTCGAGTTAAGCTAACACAAGCCAAGGAACTACCAGAATTTGGGAGAGAGCTGGGAGAGATGCTTCCCTAGCACCTTCTGAGGAAGCTGGTCCTGCTAGTACTTCTGCCTACAGAACTACAAGACAAAACTTTCTGTTGGTCCCAGGCCCCCCAGCTCTGGTACCATGTTACAGCAGCCCTAGGAAACAAAGAGTATACAACTAATTTGAAGACACAGTAAATGGACTATTTCTAAGAAACATCTACAGATTTTCCTTGAAAATAAAATATACATTGTTCTTAATGACATGTAAACATAATGAAACTCATATGAATAACTGCATTTAATTCTGTGTAACAGAAATCTCCCAAAATCTAATATATCAGGAAGGTGATCTCACAAAGAAAGGCTGGGTTGACACACTTGCAAATGCAATAGATTAACAAAGTCCCAGGTGTTGTTTTATTTTGCTGCAACCCTAGTTTTTGTGGCGGAGGCAGGATCAGGGAGCCACTAAAAGTATTAAGAACACAGTCTTTGCTATACAAATTAGACCTAATGAACTATGTTAATGTCTAGAGTAGAGGGTGAATTATAGTATTAGAGATAACTAACCATGAGTCTGAATTAATGGCCTGGAGGACACCTTACGGTTTCTAGGAAAATCCAGATTGTGTCCCTGACCACACAAGTGGATCCTTGATTCTTAGTTCATGGAATTATCTGTGGAAGCCAGTATCTCTGAGAAAATGAAAATCAAGCATTTGCCATTTCTTTTGATGATGCTCTTGATCAGTAGGGCAAAGAAATCAGGGAAATGGGCTGAAAGCTGGGATCCAGAGGTCCCTGTGCATCTTTCTATCACATTTTAAAGTGGTTCCAAGACCTTAGTAGTAGCTTCTTCACTTCTGCCTTCCAAATCGAATGGCAGGTTAGGCTACTGTGAATTAGAACACAGCATCATTAAAAGGGAGGAATTCTGGGAAATGTAGTTCCCAACATTATCCATGTTGACACAGCACAATCCAAACACACCATCTTAAACTCTCTGTCTCATGGTCACATCATAAGTTTCTCTTAACTAAAGGCCTAATATCTAATTCCCAAGAACAAACAAGAACAAACAAGGTTGGGCAAAAGTTGAAAACAATTCACCTAATTTCTTTTTTTTTTTTTTTTTACTTTATTTTATTCATTTTAGAGAGGAGACACAGAGTGAGAGAGAGAGAAAGAGAGAAAGGGGGGAGGAGCTGGAAGCATCAACTCCAATATGTGCCTTGACCGAACCAGTGCAGGGTTTTGAACTGGCGACCTCAGTGTTCCCAGGTCGACACTTTATCCACTGCGCCACCACAGGTCAGGTCCTAATTTCTTTTTTTAAAAAATATATATTTATTTATTTATTACAGGGACAGGGAGAGAGTCAGAGAGAGGGATAGACAGGGACAGACAGACAGGAACAGAGAGAAATGAGAAGCATCAGTCATTAGTTTTTTGTTGCCGTTATGACATCATAGTTGTTCATTGATTGCTTTCTCACATGTGCCTTGACCGCGGGCCTTCAGCAGACCGAGCCACCACCTGCTGGAGCCAGCGACCTTGGGTCCAAGCTGGCGAGCTTTTTGCTCAAGCCAGATGGGTCCGCGCCCAAACTGGCGACCTCGGAGTCACGAACCCGGGTCTTCCGCATCTCAGTTCAGCGCTCCATCCACTGCGCCACCACCTGGTCAGGCAGTCACCTAATTTCTTAATGACAAAAACTACTCGTTAAAAAAGTCAAATAAGGTTCCTCTGGCTAAAAATAAATAAATAAATAATGACCCTCAACCAGAAAGGGAGAAAATGTATGATAGGTGCTAGCCAGTATCTGCCACACTAAGCCAGTGAGAAAAACCCAACAAATACCAAAGTGTCATTGTTCTAATAACCCCTTAAAGGACACTTTAATGAAAGTAAAACTATTTGCATATTGAAAATACACTTAAATCATCTATGAGTCCACAAATGAAATATAAAAGTTTTGTTTACTGAAATCTAAGAAAAAAATTACAGGCAAATTTTATGTACTATAGCTAAGAGTATTTAGATCTTCTTTACCTAAATGTTGATTCACAAAAGATCCAGAAATACACTGCCTATGGGTCCACTTTAATGATGAGGTACTCATACAGGCAACACCATATTTATAACTTTCATAAGATTTCTCTCCTGGTGTGGATTTTATGAAGCATTGTGCATGAATTCATTTGCAGGAGGAAGCCCTGCATTACATATGCAGTGTTTTTCTGTAGTGTGGGTTCTCATATGTCTTCTTAAGGATGAGGAACAACTGAAGGCTTTCCCACATTGCTTACACTCATAAGGTTTCTCTCCAGTGTGCATTCTCATATGTATTGGTAAAGACGAAGGCCATTTGAAGACTTTCCCACATTCCTTACACTCAAAAGGTTTCTCTGCAGTGTGTGTTCTCACATGCTGTTGCAAAAGTTCGGGCCAACTGAAAGTTTTCCCACACTGCTTGCATTCATACAGTTTCTCGGCAGTGTGCCTCCTCATGTGTTTTTGTATAGATAAGTGGCAATAGAAAGCTTTCCCACATAGTTTACATTCATACGATTTGTCTCCAGGATGCATTCTCACATGTTCTCGAAAGTAAGCAGACAAATTAAAGGCTTTTCCACATTGTTTACACTCATAGGGCTTCTCTTTAGTGTGTGTTCTCATATGTTTTCGTAAGGATATAGGCCAGTTGAAAGTTTTCCCACATTGAGTGCATTCATAAGGTTTCTCCCCAGTGTGCACTCTCATATGTCCTCGAAAGGATGAGGGATGGCTGAATGCTTTCCCACACTGGTTACATTCATAGGGTTTCCTTCCACCGTGAGTCCTTTCATGTCTTCGGAACGACTGGGGGTAAATAAAGGTTTTCCCACACTGTTTGCATTCATAGGGTTTCTCCCCGGTGTGAATCCTCTCATGTCTCCTAAAGGATTGGAGATAAATGAAGGATTTCCCACACTGTTTACATTCATAAGGTTTCTCCCCAGTATGTGATATCATGTGTCTTCGAAAAGCTGAGAAGTAACTGAAGGCTTCTCCACATTCCTCACATTTATGTGGTGTCTCCCCAGTGTGTGATATCACGTGTCTTCGAAAAGTTGAGGAATAGCTGAAGACTTCCCCACACTCCTTACATTTATAGGGCTTCTCTCCAGTGTGCGTTATCATGTGTCTTCGAAAAGTTGAGGAATAACTGAAGGCTTTTCCACATTCTTTACATTTATAGGGCTTCTCTCCAGTGTGCGTTCTCACGTGACTAGTAAGGCCTGAAAAATCAATGAAGGCTTTCCTACATTGTTGACATTCATAGGTTTTTTTCGCAGTATGAATCCTTATATGCCGTTTAAGGGAAGAAGTACGAGGAAAGGTTTTTCCACATAACTTACATGCATAGGGCCTTTCTCCTTTGTGGGTTCTCATGTGCATCCTTAGGTGTGAACAACTGTAGGCCTGCCCACATTCCTGACATTGATAAGGTTTGTATCCAGTATGAAAGGCGACGTGACTCTTGAGGGATGAACGATGCGTAAAGACTTTTGCATATGCATTGCATTCATACCGTTGTACTCTAGTAAAAGTTTTCTGGTACAGATTAAGATTTGAAATCTGACTGAAGCCTTCCCGACACTGATCATTACTTTCACAGAGTCTCTCCACCACATGATTGCTGTTAAAAAATGAGAAACATCTTATCAATACTTTGATTAATAATGCTTTCTTAATATTTATTGTATTTGAATTACATTTTCACCAATTTCAGTGAATATGTTGGTTTTCTATCCTCCTTATATGACTTGTTTTAAAGTGGAATGGCTCTGGCCGGTTGGCTCAGTGGTAGAGCACTGGCCTGGCGTGTGGAAATCCCAGGCTCAGTTCCTTGCCAGGAAGGAATCATCAGTTTTTCGTTGGGACACAGGAGAAGCGCCCATCTGCTTTTCTACCCTTCACCCTCCTCTTTCTATCTCTCTCTTCCCCTCCCACAGCAAAGGCTCAATTGGAGCAAAGTTGGCCCAGGCACTAAGGATGGCTCCACGGCCTCAGCCTCAGGCACTAGAATGGCTGCAGTTGCAATGGAGCAACACCCCAGATACGCAGAGCATTGTCCCCTAGTGGGCTTGCTGGGTGGATCCCGGTTGGGTGCATGCGGGAGTTTGTCTCTCTGCCTCCCTGCTTCTCACTTCAGAAAAATAAAAATAATAATAATAAAATAAAAAATAAAGTGGAATGAACTAGGCCCTAGCCAAGTATCTTAGTTGGTTGGAGTGTAGAGGAGGAACAATCAATAAATACATAAATAAGGGGAACAATAGATTGATGTTTCTCTCTAACTTCCTCTCTAAAAAATCAGTAAATTTAAAAAAAAGAGTGTAATGAACTGAATGAATTGACCATACCATTATGAAAAACAGTGTTTCTTAAACAAGGGCTCCTCTCCAAATTCTTTTCAACTGTTTCTAATTCTCAACATCTAGGTCACATTTAAGTAAAAAAATTTTTGGTAAAAATTTGTGACTAAACAAATTTGATCTAGGTTTTTATGGGTTGTTGGTTTGTTTGCTTTTTTTTTTTTTTAATTTTATATTTTTTTTAATGAAAACATCTCCAGGTTATCTTAACATTCAATTGTGTTGCATACCCGTCACCAAAAGTCAAATTGTCCTCTGTCACCTTCTATCTGGTTTTCCCTGTGTCCCTCCCCTCCTCCCTATCCCACCCTTCCCTCCCTCCCCCTATTTGCTTTTTAAATATCACAACATACTAAGAGTCCTCCTAGAATGAAACTCACCTCAGATATTTCCCCTGGTTTGTGTGCTGATCTTCAATGCTAAAATCTTCCCAATTTTTTCCTAAGATGGAGACCCAAAAATTTCTGGTGAACTTTGATATTTTATCTTCCTTGGATATTTTATTCCCATAAATATCCTGCTGAGGAACTGACACATTGGCCTTAAACTGAGTCTCATAATCTGTAAACACAAAGGGAACAACTTTTACAAATATAAAGGTACCTGTTGGCCAAAGGTACTGAGGAGGTTAGCTATTTCAGGACTTCATCAATAACAAGTATAGGCCTGACCTGTGCTGGCGCAGTGGATAAAGTGTCGACCTGGGAACACTGAGGTCACCAGTTCAAAACCCTGCACTGGTCTGGTCAAGGCACATATGGGAGTTGATGCTTCCAGCTCCTCCCCCCTTTCTCTCTTTCTCTCTCTCTCTCTCTCTCTCTCTCTCACTCTGTGTCTCCTCTCTAAAATAAATAAAATAAAAAGAAATTTTAAAAAAAACACAAAAAAATAACAAGTATAAGGGGTCAAAATGGTAAGCAATTTAATAAGCAATAAAATTCTTACAAAGTTACAAAACAAAATGCACTGGGCTCCCTAATGACCCATGAAACCTATATCCAGTGATGATGACACTTTTTTTTACATGAAAAGAAACACTCAGTTTAATACAGATTCTCATTCTCATGGAGGAACTACATTGCTCACAAAAATTAGGGGATCAGGGAACATGCAGATACTCCAGTACTTTCAGCCTTTTGTATAGTGCATTTTCACCAATGAAATAAATGTTAGTTTTGCATCTCATTTGCATAATCAAGCAGCTTTCTTTGACTTGTTTGCTTTTCTGATATTCTTGTTTAATAAAAAAAATCAAATGCTTCTTTTTTTATCGCTTCATATTCATTTTGAAATATCCCCTAATTTTTGTAAGCAGTATATTAGATTCTAGCTCTATGACAGTTACAATGATGTCTTTCTTTCTTTTTTTTTTACAGGGACAGAGAGAGAGTCAGAGAGAGGGATAGATAGGGACAGACAGACAGGAACGGAGAGAGATGAGAAGCATCAATCATCAGTTTTTCGTTGGGACACCTTAGTTGTTCATTGATTGCTTTCTCATATGTGCCTTGACCGCGGGCCTTCAGTAGACTGAATAACCCCTTGCTCGAGCCAGCGACCTTGGGTCCAAGCTGGTGAGCTTTTTGCTCAAGCCAGATGAGCCCGCACTCAAGCTGGTGACCTCGGGGTCTCGAACCTGGGTCCTCTGCATCCCAGTCCGACGCTCTATCCACTGCACCAACTCCTGGTCAGGCACAATGATGTCTTTCTTATTAATGTATTCCCTTTCCACATTCCAAATCTAGGAACAGTCTTGATATGCAAGAAATGCATGTTCTCTAAATGACTAAGTAAAGGAACAATGTGATTCTCACCCACTGAGGCCAGGTTTCTGAAGTTTTCCAGCATCACATCTCTGTAGAGTTCCTTCTGAGCAGCATCCAGCAAAGCCCATTCCTCCTGGGTAAAGTTCACAGCCACATCCTCAAAGACCACTGAGTCCTGAAACATCCAGTATACATGCAGGAGGGTGGGTGAGACTCACAACCTTGAGCAACTGGACTCAATTCACAGGAAGTTCAGAAAGGATTATGTGGTCACCTAACAGCTAGTCTATGAACATCTATGGTCATCAGAACATCTTACCCGTGTCCACACTCACGTCCTCATAAATTTAAAGCACCACTAATAATGAACTTACCTCTACATATTTTGCTGTGACCTAATTATGACTTATTCTCTAGCCAAAGGGTTCAGACCAAGTTAGAGAAATTAAAGAAATGCTATGCAAATTATATAAATATTGCACTTTACTGCCTGACCTGTGGTGGCGCAGTGGATAAAAGCGTCGACCTGGGAACACTGAGGTTGCCAATTCAAAACCCTGCACTGGTCTGGTCAAGGCACATATGGGAGTTGATGCTTCCAGCTCCTCCCCCCTTTCTCTCTCTCTCTCTCTCTCACTCTGTGTCTCCTCTTTAAAATGAATAAAATAAAAAGAAATTAAAAAAAAAAAAAAGAATGCAGCCTCTGCCCTCAGGGGGGCTTTCAAAAAAAAAAATATTGCACTTTATGACCCACCAATCCCTTGTGACACAAACAACATCACCTCCTTCCCTACTGTGTACCGTATCACTCAGTAATACATGAAGCCCAAAGTCAAAGCTGGCAATTACAATCAGAGTTGACATATAGTACCATATTAGTTTCAAGTGTACAACATAGTGATTAGGCATTTATATAACTTACAAAGTGATCACCCTGATAAATCTAGTACCCATCAGACAGCATACACAGTTATTATATTATTGATTATATTTCCTATGCTGTACTTTACATCCCTGTGACTATTTTGTAACTGTCAATTTATACTTCTCAGTCTCTTCCCCTTTTCAGCCGGCTCCCAATCCCACTGCCATCTGGCAACTATCAGTTCTATTTATGAGTCTGTTTTATTCGAAGGCTCATTTACTTTGTTTTTTAGATTCCATATATAAATGAGATCATATGGTATTTGTCTTTCTCTGTCTGACTTATTTTACTGAGCATAATACTCTCTAGGTCCACCCATGTGGTCACAAATAGTAAGATTTCATTCTTTTTATGGCTGGGTCATATTCTATTGAATATATGTACCACATCTCCTTTATCCATTTGTCTTTCGGTGGACACTTAGATTGCTTCTGTATCTTGGCTATTTTAAACAATGCTGCAATCAACATAAGGGTGCGTATATATTTTTGAATTAGTGTTTTGAATTTCTCATAAGAGCACTCTTGCTGACCTTGAGGAAGAAGTTAGGAGTCCCTTTTGGCCAAGGAGTTAACTGAAATAAAAAACATCCAATGGTAAATCTGGCTTTGAGTAAAAATACATAAAATATTCGCCTGGGCCTTCCTACAAAAGAAATACTTCCTCATCTCAAATTCCAGGAGAATGTTGATTCCCCACAAATCATACTAGAGGCTGTACTGTCAATGTCTCTCATTTCCATATCCCTACCCCAGTGGGGACATGAGCATATCAGGCCAACTCCTAAGCACATGAACCACTGAGCTGCATGCTTCCTTTAAACTCTGGTTATTTATTTATTTTTCTTAATCCCTTCAAAATTTTCACCTAGTCTTCTAATCCCCCATTCCCTCTCACAGGGGTCAGTCTGTTCTCCATATTATGAGTCTGTTTCTATTTTGTTTGTTTATTTTGTTCATTAGATTCCACATCTAAGAGAAATTATATGGTACTTGGCTTTCTCTAACAGGATTACTTTATTTAGCATTGTAATTTCTGTGTCCACCCAGGCTGTCACAAGAGATAAAATTTCCTTTTTTATTGTGTATTCCATTGTGTAAATGTACCACAGCTTTTTTATCCACTCATCCACTGATGGGAACTTGGGATGCTTCCAAATCTTGGCTACTGTAAATAACTCTGCAATGAATGTAAGGGTGCATATGTTACTTCAAAGTGGTGTTTCAGGTTTATTCAAATATTTTCCCAAAAGTAAAATTGCTGGGTCATAAGGCAGATCCATTTTTTATTTTTTTAAGGTAACTCCATACTGCTTTCCACAGTGGCTGCACTAGTTGGCAATCCCACCAACAGTGCATGAGGGTTCCCTTTTCTCCACATCCTCACCAACACTTGTTACTTGTGGATTTATTGATGAAAGCCATTCTGACAGGGGTGAGGTGATATCTCATTGTGGTTTTAATTTGCATTTCTCTGACGATTAGTGATGTTGAGCATCTTTTCATGTCTATCTACCATCTGTATGTCTTCTTGGAGAAATATCTATTAAGGTTCTTTCCCCATTTTTTTCCCTTTCCAATTGAGAGGGGAGATAGTGAGACAGACTCCTGCATGTACCCCAACCAGGATCAACCTGGCAACCCGTCTGGGGCCGATGCTCAAACCAATTGAGCCAGTAACTGCATGAAGAGAAGAGAGAGACAAGGGGGAGTAAGAGGGAGAGAGAAGCAGATGGTCGCTTCTCTTGTGTGCCCTGAGAATTGAACCTGGGATGTCCATATGCTGGGCTGATGCTCTATCCACTGAGCCACTGGCCAGAGCCCTTTGTCCATTTCTTAATTGGATTGTTTGTTGTTGTTATTGTTTTGGCGTTAAATTTTATAAGTTCCTTGTAAATTTTGGATATTAAGCCCTTACCAGATGCATTAGTGAATACGTTCTCCCATTCAGTAATTGTCTTTTCATTTTGTTGATGGTTTCCTTTGCTGTGCAAAACCTGTTCAGTTTGATGCAGTCCTATTTGTTTATTTTTTCTTTTATTTCCCCTGACAAAGTGATATATCAGAAAAATAATATTGCTACAAGACATGTTTGAGATATTACTGCCTATGTTTCTTTTAGAAATTTTATCGTTTCAAGTCTAAGCCCTGGTGTAAAGCCAGTAGTCGAGGGCGCCATCACAGCCGCCTGACCCGTGCAGGTTCACATTGGATTCGAACAGTCGGTAATAAAACAATGGAGCCAAGAACTGGTGAGCCATCAGCTTTAATTCCAGCTTGCACCCGGCAGGCAAGCAAAAACACACACTGGGCTCCAAAACCCACACATTCAGTGCTCACAAAGCTACTGACTTATCCGAGTTTCCTAGAATCAAAGGTTTCTAGCTCACCAGACTTATTCACCTCTGTTTCCCATCTCCTCCTGCACAAACTCTTAACAAACTGGCTTCTTCCTCAGCACTCCACCATCTTGGCTACTTCTTCTCCACATGGCCTTAATCTGCTTTCCTCTCCAATACTAACCTCAGGAACTCAGGAACCAAGAGAGCGATCTAGCTACCGGTCCACCCACTTTATAGCATAGATAATCCAAACCCTTAATCCAATTTACAAACAATGAAGTCTCTGATACAAAGTCACCCATCATAATGGGATTCCTCCCTACATCACCACCCTACATCATCCAATCAGTCAAGGGTGTGGAGAAGAGCTTACTCCTAAAACAAAGCCTTAGGCTATAACCACCCGGCCTGCTCACAGCCTGTTCCAGAACACACATTAATATCAACAAACTTCCATGTGGGCAGCACCATCTTTAACAAAGTGAGCATAATATTTTATCTGCCCAACACCTGGTTTTTTTAAAAAAGAATATCAACCCACTGACATCCATGAGCAGAGAACAGAGAACATACTCTCAATGTTGCTGCCAGAATTGACCTATTCCATAGAGCAGGGGTGCTTAATACGTAGATTGCAATCTACTGGTCGATGGCGAAGGAAGTGTGGGTAGATCACATGACACTGAAAAGACATTTGTCTTTTGATTGGCATACAGGATAGCCAATCTGACGTCTGAACTTTCGACACCCTACACATGCGCGTTAAAGCGCACTAACTTGTTCAGTTACATTGCTGCGTAGTTAGCCTTCAATTTATGTAAACTAAATACAACAAAGGGTATAAAAATGAGTGCTGTAGCTGGTCCGAGTAAGAAGCCTAAAACCTACCACTTTGATACAGAATGGGAGGGGATTTTTTTCACTATGTCATATTCTAAGTGCGTTTGCCTCATCTGTCTGTGTGCCATTGCTATTCCAAAGAAGGGAAATGTAGAGCGGCTTTTCTGGACTGTTCATAAAAACTATGACATTGACTTTCCTCCAAAAAGAGAGCTGAGAAGGAGAAAGGTGAAAGAAGAATACACAATATTAAATAGTAATAATAGTAACTTAAATAATGATAATATAGAAGAAATAAATTGATGTTTTGCATTTTTATTGTAGGTAGATCATTTTGACTTGGTCATCTTCTAAGTAGCTCACAAGCTGAAAAAGTGTGGGCACCCCTGCCATAGAGTAACAGCGGACGGAGTAGGACTATCCCTGTTGTAAGTACAGGGATTGACGGGAGGGCCCCTATCAGCTGAACTGATGTTAGGACAATTATCTGCAGTGTTTTCTCTAATAAACTTCCCTTACCCATTGTGCAAAAGATTTGACATCTCATCTCAGGACTGAACTTTTTATCCTTGGAAATTGAGGCATAGCTGACCTTGGCTGATATCTGGGACCTTGGACCCAGGAGGTTTTGCACCACCCGAATTGATATTCCTCACACTGTCTACACTGACCGTGCAGACAGCAGTGTTGATGCTGAACGCCTGCTTTCCTGCCGGGGTCTGGTGTTTGGAAACATGCTAGGCAGACGATGCTCCTGTCATCAGCTGTCAGTACAAAGCCTGGTCACGAGGTGTCTAATGAGCCTCCCTGGAAGACAATATTTCATGTGCTGTCAGATTCATTCCTGGGTGCACTCCGTGTGACCCCACTGGGAAAGGACTCCTAACAGCTTGCCTCTGGTTTCCTGCGGCTTTCTCCCCATGTGCCTTTTCCCTGTGCTGATTTGTCCCCCCCGCCCCCGCCTTTTTTTTTTGTAACAAATCATAGTCTTGAGTGCAACTATATGCTGAGTCAGGAGAGTCCTACGTGCAGGGCCTGGGGTGGTCTTTGAGATGCATGAAGTAGATTTGCTAGAGCACCTTGACCCACTGAAATATGGCAAAGCACCATCTGGGAAGAGGAAGGACGAAGAGGGAGGGGATGGCACTCTGGTGCATAGGTGGCTATGGTATGGTGCGTATGGTGTCCATTGTATGAAAGGGCAGCTGGGCTGCTGTCGGTGGGAGGTAAAGTTGGCAGAGGTAAAAATAACAGATCTGACTCCAGAGGGCTGGCTCACTGGGTAGATGGGCTGCTTCTTGCCCTGCTGGCTACATGACAGGACCCCCCCCCCCAAAAAAAAAGACATTCTGGTGAGGGCTCTCGGTTTTATTCTCTCCTCCAGCAAGAGAAAAAAGAACCCCTGAGTTCCCAAAGGTGAGCTTTGGATGGCCAAAATGTGCTAAAACTTTGCACTGCATTGGGAGGAAAAATAAAGTTAAATCAGTTCCCAGGGCTGGAACAAAAGTTTAGGCAAACCGAAGGGTAAGGGTACAGGGAGACTCAGCCAGCTGGGGCTGCTATAGGCTCCTGACCCACCCTTGCATTCTGGCCAGGACCTTCCCCGGCAGTTGTTTATTTCATCCCTGTAAGTGCCGAATATATGACCAGGGACTACTATGGGTTGAACCGTGTCCCCACAAAAAAGATGTTGAAATACTAACCCCTGCTTCCTATGAATGTGATTTTACTTGGAAATAGGGTCTTTGTGGCCCTGGTCAGTTAGCTCAATCAGTTAAGAGCGTCATCCCAAAACGACAAGGTTGTATGTAGGTTCAATTCCGAGTCAGGGCACACACGGGAAGCAACCAAAGATGCATGATTGATTGGAACAACAAATGAATGCTTCCCTTCCTTATCCCCTTTCTCTCCCTTCCACTCTGTGTCTCTAAAACAAACAAACAAAAAGACAATAAAAATTAAGTCCTGGTTGGAGCATCATCCCGGAGCACGGATGTGCCAGTTCAATTCCCTAGTCAGGGCACACACGGGAACAGCTTGATGTTCCTGTCTCTCTCTCCCAGCCTCCCTCTCAAAAACAAAAAGAAAGAAAGAGGATCTTTGCAGGTAATCAAGTTACGATGAAGTCATTACAATGGGCTCAAACCCAATAAGACTGGTGTCCATATCAGAAGAGGAAATGCCAAATGAAAGCAGAGAAGCACAGGGAAAATGGCCACGTGGAGATGGACACAGAGACTTGAACTGTGCTGCCACAAGCAAGGAACACCTGGGGCTGCCAGCAACTGTGACAGACAAGAAATGTTCCCAGAACCGTGGAGGGTTCAAGAGAGCATGAGCCTGTCAACGCCTTGCTTTCAGACTTCCAGCCTCCAGAACTGTGAAAGAGTAAAGTTTGAAGCCCCACTCCTCATACTGTGACCACTTGTTATGGCTAGGAAACTAATACAGGGCATGAGTGACCATGCAATGAGAACGGAGAGAAAGGAGATTTTTACTTAAAATGATTTTGATACCTGCATCTGTGAATATGATAAAAACTGATGCAGCTGCTATATCCCCATAATTTTATCAATGCTAGTGGGATCGTCCCAATCTGTACAAAGAAAAAAGAAAGTGTCAGTGAAATACAACTTCCTTGCTTTTTACCACTGGTGCATGGGTTGGAATTTAAACTCTAAGTATTAAAAACAAGATTAGTAGGTCTCCCTGATGACTTTTTATTATGATTTTTCTAGGTTAAGACAGGCAATCTCTAAATGAGAGACTTTGGAATTTGAAGTAGAATTTCCAGTTTTCTAAAGAGCTCTTCTGAAGACCTATTTCTGATAACCTGTAGAAGCTGATGACTTTCCAGCAAGGGGTCAATTTGGACTCTAAGACAAAACATAAAGGGCTTAGGACAGTCTCATTTGCTACTTGCACATAGGATACAGTTCTCTACCCCTGCAGTGTCTCAGCTTTGCTACTGAGAAGAAAAGGCCCTACTGTTTGAAGGCATTCTGAGTTCACATGGCGCATTGCATCATTTACAGTGGTCCCTCATCTATCGCGGGGGTTAGGTTCCAGAATCCCCTGAGATATGTGAAAATTCGCAAAGTAGCAACCTTATATTTATTTTATCATTTATATATTTTTAAGGCTTTATAAACCTTCCCCACACTCTTATAAACCTTTCCCACGCTGTTATTGATCTTTCCCACACTCTTTTTATTTTAAATTATTTTTATTCATTCCTTTTTAGAGAAGAGAAACAGAGAGAGATAGAAAGGGGTGGAGGACCAGGAAGCATCAACTCCCATATACACATTGACCAGGCAAGCCCAGGGTTTTGAACTGGCAACTTCAGTGTTCGAGGTTTACATTTTACTCACTGCGCCACCACAGGTCAGGCCCCACACTCTTATAAACACTTCCAATGCTCTTAAATACTTTCTACACTCTTAAACCTACATAAAAAATCCCGCGATATAGCAAAAAATCTGTGATACAAAATTAAATATATACAATTTAAAATCCGCAATACAGTGAGACCGTGAAAAGTGAACCATGATATGGCGAGGGACGACTGTATACTCCCTGAATTTGATTACAAGCTAAAACCCAACAACGCCCATGATGGGCTGCTTAGCCTCAGTGCACACGGTGCACTATGCAGGTATACGCTCCATGAGCAGATCTTCGAATCTGGGAATGTGGAAGAATTAGAAAGGCTCTCTGTGAGGCCCTCAACTGTGAAAACCTCACGGACACAAGCGGGTCTGGCGGGGTCACTTACAGTCGTCCATGATGAAGGCCTTGGTCTCCAATAAGACTATTTGAAATCAAGCTGGTCATTTCACAATTGTTAGTTCCCATGTTGACAGATGACCTCCAGATGTCCCCCCTGGTGAGGTGGATGAACCCGTGTCATGGATAAACAAAACTGTCTGAAACTGATCACCTTAGGCAGTGCCTGCAACCAGGACTGGACTGAATTATTAGGTCTGCACTGAGAACTCGGAGGCCACAGTGAAGGTCCTGTTGAGCTGGCCGCCTGACTAAATGCATGTCCTCCTTGGGGTGTCTGTGTTTCCAGGGGTCCAAGTGTGCCCTCTAGGATGGAACTTCTCAGGTATGTGTCCTATCAGGACACTGTCTTATCCTGTGGATAATGCGCTCAGGTCAGCTTCAACTTGCTGTCCAGAGTTGTACTGTGAATAAACTGACACCTGGGTCAAGGTTAAATAAAAAAAAGAATACAGATATTTGAGGAAGAACCCCCCATTACGCTGGCTTTCCAAGACCTTTATAGTTAATGTGATTTACTTGAACTGGCTAAGTCCAGGACCGCTAAAGGGCATAACCAAAATCAATAATGCAGTGGTCCTACCCTACTGCATAGGATCCCTCTAATAATTTCTTTGTAAAATGCCTTGTCCGAGGGCCAAGGGAATGAATTGTGCAGAAGAGTTAGTCAAACAGGCCTGAGAGTCCTTATCCTCAGAAAGTCCTGATTGCAAGGTTGGCCCTTGGCTGGCAGATGGGAACTTGGATATGGGTCGAGTTCCCAGTACCCTGATACATGTGGCTCCCTGTGCCTTTTTTATACAAACAATAGTAGGGCTTCTGCCAAAGACCTGCTCTCCTTCTAGAAGTCTGAATTCTTGGTTCAGGCCAGGAAGAAGGCATCTACATGACCAGTCCCCAATAAAACCCTGAACTGAATTTCTCATTAGCTTCCCTGGTAGGTATTTCAAATGTGTTGTCACACCTGGTTGCTTTGTGGTGTCACTAGAGGGGACCCTGTACCTGTTCTCCTTAGTACTTGGCCATAGACTCCTTTCTTCAGGGCTGACTCAGCTTTATTCTTACACTGCAATATATCACAGCCATGAGCAGGACTACGGGATGAATCCTGGGAGTTCTTGTAGTTCTCATGAATGGAATTAATGCCCTTGTAACAGAGACCCCAGAGAGCCCCCCCAAACCCTTCCACCATTTGAGGACACGGTAAAAAGACAGCCACCTATGAACCAGGAAGCCAGACTTCAACAGACAACAATTCTGTCAGCACCTTGATCTTGGACTTCCCAGCCTCCAGAACTGCGACAAATAAATGTTTGCTGTTTATAAACGCTTCGTTCTGTGTTATTTTTGTTATAGCAGCCCTAGCTGACTAAGACAGAAACTCCCAATACATCCAGATCAAAACATCAAGTACTTTTAACATTTTACAACATTCATTTTTAAAGTGTGCCATTGAGCACCCATTTTATGCAAAAAGCTCTGCAATGAGCCTTATACACGTACATTAACTCACACAATCTTATAAAAACTCTGTAATGCAGACATTAGTAAAATTGATTCAGAGTATAGGAAATGCAGAACAGTCCAGGAATAACATCATGCCAACTCCTACCACTAGCCCATCTTTCACAAACAACTTACAGTTGTTTTGTTATTGTGACTGTTATTTCCCAGTGTGATAAGGAGATAAGCTAGATTTTGCCTGGCACTATGGAGAAGAGCCAACAGAAGCATCCTATTCCATGCTGACATCGTTATGCTACTTTCCTGGCAAAGCCCTTTTATCTCATAAAAGAATGCTTGGTTTAAAGATCTTACCTCTGGCGCCTGACCAGGTGGTGGCGCAGTGGAGATAGAATGTTGGATTGGGATGTGGAGGACCTAGGTTTAAAACCCAAAGGTCGCCAGCTTGAGCAAGGGGTCACTCACTCTGCTGTAGCCTCCCACCCCCATCAAGGCACATATGAGAAAGGAATCAATGAAAAGCTAAGGAGCAGCAACAAAGAATTGATGCTTCTCATCTCTCTCCCTTCCTGTCTGTCCCTCTCTCTGTTTCTGTCACAAAAAAAGGGAAAAATACCTCATCTTTATGCCTACTTTTATCAATTGTACGTGTAGAGCTCTAACAGAACAAAAACAACAAAAAATTGTAGAATAAGATTTTTAACAGAATCCAGGATAAAAATTCAATAAAAAATGTATCTCATTACCTTTTTAATTCACAGCTATTTGAAATATTTGTCTTAATATGACAACACATACTATGGTAAAAACCAAATTTAATTAGTACTAAACAAGTCTAAGAAGGCTATAAAAAGAACCAAATGGAAAATTTTGTAAACATTAAGAAAAATAACCAAGTGAAATGAAATAAATGGAAAGTGGCTCATGTTCTTAAAAAGAACTTGGTGTTACCAAGATATCAGTTCTTCCAAAAGAGACCTGAAATCTTTTATTTTTAAGATTTTATTTATTCATTTTAGAGAAGAGAGAGAAAGAGAGAGAGAAGAGGGAGGAGCATGTGCTTTGAGCAGGCAAGCCCACTGTTTCGAACTGGTACCCTCAGCATTCCAGGTCTACACTGTACATCTACTGTGCCACCGCAGGTCAGTCAAGCCAGACCTGACGTCTTCATAAAATTCATAAAATCTCCAAACGAGAATTTTATTTTGTTTCGAGAATTTTTTTTAATTTGAAAAATACTAATTTTACAAACCTAACAGGAAGAACAAATATCAAAAAAATGCCAAAATGCTCTGAAGGACAAGGCAGGGCCTGCATATCACATAGTGAGGATTTTAAAGCCATAGTAATCCTGACATAATGGAAGTGGCAGAGCTATAACCAACTAAATCCATGAAATGAACAACATCTTTGTGTGTGTGTGTGTGTGTGACAGAGACAGACAGAGAGAGGGACAGATAGGGACAGACAGGAAGGGAGAGAGATGAAAAGCATCAATTCTTTTTTATTTTTTTAATTTTTTTTTTAAATTCATTTTAGAGAGGAGAGAGGGGAGGGGTGGGGGGAGGAGCTGGAAGCATCAACTCCCATATGTGCCTTGACCAGGCCAGTGCAGGGTTTTGAACTGGCGACCTCAGTGTTCCCAGGTCGACACTTTATCCACTGCGCCACCACAGGTCAGGCCAAAGCATCAATTCTTTATTGCAGCTTCTTAGTCTCCTTAGTTGTTCCTTAGTTGTTCATTGATCGCTTTCTCATGTGTGCCTTGACCGGGGGCTACAGCAGAGCGAGTGACCCCTTGCTCAAGCCCGTGACCTTTGGGCTCAAGCTAGCAACCTTTGGGCTCAAGCCAGCGACCATGGGTCATGTTTATGATCCCACGCTCAAGCCAGTGACCCCGTGGACTCAAGCCAGCGACCATGGATCATGTTTATGATGCCACGCTCAAGCCAGCGACCCCGTGGACATTGAAACCAGATGAGCCAACGCTTAGGCCAGTGACCTCGGCATTTCGAACCTGGGTCCTCCAAGTCCTGGTCCGACACTCAATCCACTGCACCACCACCTGGTCAAGCTGAGCAACATCTTTTTTTATTATTATTATTTTTTTTACAGGGACAGAGAGAGGGACAGATAGGGACAGACAGGAACGAAGAGAGATGAGAAGTATCAATAATCAGTTTTTCATTGCAACACCTTAGTTGTTCGTTGATTGCTTTCTCATATGTGCCTTGACTATAGGCCTTCAGCAGACTGAGCAACCCCTTGCTCGAGTCAGCGACCTTGGGTCCAAGCTGGCGAGCTTTTGCTCAAGCCAGATGGGCCCGCTTTTAAGCTGGCGACCTTGGGGTCTCGAACCTGGGTCCTCCACATCCCAGTCCGATGCTCTATCCACTGCGCCACCGCCTGGTCAGGCGTGAGCAACATCTTGAAGCAAGCCCTTGTCTAATAATTCACAACAGGGCAACCATCACAGAGCAGTGGCAGAAATGACAAACTAATACATGAGACAGTGATAAAACGTTATCCAATAACAAAGATGCTTTACTTTCGCCTCTTCCACAGACAATATCAATATACATCAGATTAAAGCAAAGTGTATTAAATTCTCCACCCTGCCAAGGAAAAGAACTGCTATTTTGCTTGACCAGGCAGTGGTGCAGTGGATAGTGTCGATCTGGGATGCTGAGGACCCAAGTTTGAAACGCTGGGGTTGCAGCTTGAGCATGGGCTCAACCGGCTTGAGTTTGGACCACTGGTTTGAGTGTGGGATCATAGACATGACCCATGGACACTGGATTGAGCCCAAAAGTTGCTGGCTTGAAGACCAAGGTTGCTGGCTTGAGCCCAAAAGTTGCTGGCTTAAAGACTAAGGTCACTGTCTTGAGCAAGGGGTCACTAGCTCTGCTAGAGCGTGAGCTCCCACAACCCCAGCCTCAAGAAACATATGAGGCAATTAATGAACTAAAAGTGCCTCAACTATGAGTTTCTTTTTTTGTTGTTGTTGTTTTTTAGTGAGAGGAGTAGAGGCAGAGAGACAGACCCCTTATGTGCCTCTACTGGGATCCACCCAGCAAACCGCTTACCCAGGGATGCATCTGCTGAGGTTGCTCCATTGCTCACCAACCAGCCATTTTTAGCATCTGAGGCAGAGGCTAGGGAGCTATCCTCAGCTCCCAGGGCCAACTCGCTACAACCAATAGAGTGATGGCTATAGGACAGTGGTTCTTAACCTTTTTTGAGGTACCGAACCCACCAGTTTCATATGCGCATTCACCGAACCCTTCTTTAGTGATAAATATGATTTTTTCCAAATTCAAGACATAGGTATATGTTTTTTTACTGGTGCACAAAATGAGCCGTGCATGAACATCGCCTTGCTCAAAGAACAAAACCAACAAAGTGCACGAACTCACAACAAATTACGGTATTACTTTATTCTGGCCTCCGCGGCAGAGGCTTCTCCAAACCCCTGAGACCGACTCATCGAACCCCTAGGGTTCGATAGAACCCAGGTTAAGAACCATTGCTATAGGAGGAGAAGAAAGAGAGAGAAAAAAGGGAGAATGGAGGTAGAAAAGCAGGTGGTCACTTCTCCTGTGTGCCCTGACAGTGAATGAATCAGGGACATCCACATGCCAGGGTGGAGGCCCTACCACTGAGCCAACCAACCAGAGCCACCATAACTATGAGTTGATGCTTCTCAACTCTCTCCCTTCCTGTCTCTCTTATTCTCACTCTCTCTCTCTAATGAAAGATACTTTTCCCCCTAAAATTCACCTCTGAGGAAATATATTAACTCTCCTGATCTATTAATTAAAAGGATATTAGGCTGACCAGGTGGTGGCTTAGTGGAGAGAGTGTTGGCCTGGGACGCAGAGGACCAAGGTTCGAAACCCTGAGGTTGCTGGCTTGAGTGATGGGTCATAGACATGACCCCATGATCCCTGGCTTGAGCCCAAAGTTTGCTGGCTTGAAGCCCAAGGTTGCTGGCTTAAGCAAGCAGTCACTGGCTCAGCTGGAGCACCCCCTCATCATGGCACATATGAGAAAGCAATCAATGAACAACTAAGGTACCGAAACATAAAATTGATGCTTCTCATCTCTCTCCCTTCCTGTCTATCTGTCCCCATCTATCTGTCTCTTGTGCTAAAAAGGAAAAAAATTATATGATATTATACTATATTTGCTGGAAAACTGAGGCTCCAATAACTGAATACATCTTTTCTTTTTTATAAAGAAATATTTTTTCGTTTTTTGGAGAAGAGAGACAGAGCGAGAGAAGAGAGAGAGAGAGGAGAGAGAGAGAAAGGGGGAGGAGCAGGAAGCGTCAACTCCCATATGTGCCTTGACCAGGCAAGTCCAGGGTTTCAAACCGGCAACCTTAGTGTTCCAGGTCGACGCTTGATCCACTGCACCACCACAGATCAGGCCTGAATACATCATTTCAAGGTGACAAACCCAGGGAGCGTCAGTGCTGAACTGGAACACTGACAAAGATGACTTCAGATGAAAGGGTCCGGTGCAGCTGTCCTACCATATGAGAGACCCTCCCCCTCTGTTACCCCTCCCTCTCTGTTCTGACCTGTTCCCTGAACAAAGGACACAGGCTTGTGTCCGGCTATGAGTCTCAAGTGGCTTTACAGGTGACTGCTTCAATCTCACTGGGTGAGATTTCCCAATCTTCTGAGTTAGTTTCGCTCCCTTCAGGGACCCGAATCATTTCTTTTTACTCACTACAAGCGTCTGGTCAGATGACCTCTTTGTCCATCCAGGGAATAATAAATGGAGTCAGTTAGGGACCAAGCACCTACCAGGAGATCCGTCCCAATTCGCGAGTCCCCATGTAGATCTCCCAGACAGCCCGCCCATCCCGCAGGCTGTTCACTGGGAGCGGCCGACCAGGGGCTGACATTCGCTGCCCTCCAGGTGGGTGCACCAGCGCGCATCTGAGTCACCCAATGCTGTGTTCCTGAGACCCCGGACCAAACGCAGGGGCCGGACAGGGTGCTAGGACTTCACCGCGCGCCGAAGGAGGAGACTCGGTTGGGGACCCCGGAGGGTGCGAAGAGACCCAGCCCGCGGCCGGTTCCAGCAGTTTCCAGCCGGTTCGAACCAACCCCTGGGCACTCACCATCTCCTGGCTTTCAAAGTGTCCTCCCCGCCAACCTGGCAGGTGAGAACTACGTGGACGCGAGACCTGGGGCTGTGTGGCGAAGGTGCGCACCAACGCCGCGATCTGCGGAAAGCAATGTTCACCTCACTCCCACAAAATCTCTAATTAGACGTTGCTCAGGAATCTGACATTTAGATTGAAAGGTGTTTCGGGCTTGCCCGCTCCCAGGAGCCCCTGATTGGACAGCTTTCCTAGACCCGCCCCTGACACCTCTGATTGGACAGTTCTCTGGGCCCCGCCCCTGCGTTCTGATGCTTTCCTGCGCACCGCCCTGTCACTCTGAATGGACAGATGCCTCAGGCCCCGCCCCCTACACCCTGAGTGGCAGGCCGTCGGGACACTCTTGGCTGACCACAGCCCAGGACATTAGCAGCTAGCAGAACCTGCTCGCTGCCTGGCATACCCGCATCTACCGCAGCTGGGCAGTCATGTCTGACTCCTCGCCCAGGACCAAGAAGTTCTGATTCAGCTTCCTTCCAGACCGCCCTCTGTTCCAGACCCGGATAGAACAGGAAGGCCTCGTGATCTGGGGTCAGCCCAGGGCGAAGTACCATTTATCAAGTGCCCTTTGTTTAAAAACAGACATTCAACAGTGACGCCTCCGCGTGCACTGAAGAGTCCCGCTTAGTTTCCAGCGGATTTCCGCTGGTTGGAACCAGCCGCTGCGCATTCACCATCTCTCCGCTCTCAAGGAGTCCACCACCGGGCCCAGGTACCATGTGACCTTTGACGACAACCAGGTGGCCCCACCCTCTCCCGTCACAATGGGTTTTGAGGTCAGCAACCCAAGGCCAGTGGTGAGATTCAGCTGGTTCTTGCCGCTTCGGCAGAATAGATACCTATTTTTTTGTTGAGTTTGGGAACTGGTTGTTAAAATGGCACTTATAATCAAGGTTCTCTCTAAGGTGGACATCTGGGCAGCCGCCCAATGTGGAAATCACAAATTTACATTCCTTACTCTTTCTTAACGTTCATCTGCACGACAGCATATTCTAAGCGCCCATAGTAATGTTCATTCTGTCCATAGGTGAAAAAATTGGACAGAACTATGCTTGTAATATATATTTATTCATTTGATAAACTCATACCTTTGATGAAATACTACACTTTAATTCCCTTGTGTTTGTTACTTCAGCAAACAAACATATAACATAAAGAGAAAAAGAAAAAGTGTCAACCTGGAGGTGACAAGCTGTCATTTGTTTCAGCTTTGTGTTAGGCCCAAAATTTCCCCAAGATATTATGAGTGCAATGATGTTCCCTGAACAATGAAACCAATAGGAAGCTAGAACACAATGAACCAATAGAACATAACAGTTTTATTGTTTTTTTGTCAAGCATTTAATACTTTTTAATTGATATTTTAAAACTCTCTTGGCCCTGGCTGGTTGGCTCAGTGGTAGAGCGTTGGCCCAGCGTGTGGAAGTCCTGGATTCAATTCTCAACCAGGGCACACAGGAAAAGTGCCCATCTGCTTCTCCACACTTCCCCCTCTCCTTTTTCTCTATCTCTCTCTTCCCCTCCCATAGCCAAGGCTCCATTGGAGCAAAGTTGGCCCAGGCACTAAGGATGGCTCCATGGCTTCCACCTCAGGCACTAGAATGGCTCCAGTTGCAACAGAGCAACGCCCCAGATGGGCAGAGCATCACCCCTGCAGGAGTCTGTCTCTCTGCCTCCCCACTTCTCACTTCAGAAAAAAAAAAACACCTCTCTTATAATCTAGTTTTGTGTATCTCTTTAATTGTTCTTATTTAAGTATTTAATGCATGAAATAATAAACTACCTTTTGGTATATCCTTTTTATACTTAAAACAGTCAGTAGGGCAGAGAATGAATCCCACCACTGCCCAGAGCCCCTGGGAAGTAAAATGCTGGGCTGCATCTTGCACACAGTGCTCCTTTCAGCACCGCTTTAGATGAGATGTTAGAATTTTCAGTGTGCGTTTACACCACAAGGATATTTATGTCAGATTAGGTCTTCACTGTATCCCAGAGAATTTTGAAAATGAAAAGGCTTTGATACTGCACAACAGTATGAATGTACCTAATACCACTAAGATAACTGAATTCCTACTTTAACAAATAAACAGCAAAAAACCTTATATATTTGGGATAAACCTAAAACCTCTTAGCCAACCTCTGATATCACTTATAATTTTATTACAAACAGAATTTTCTTAATTTATTTTTTATTTTTATTTCTTGTATTTTTCTGAAGTGAGAAGCAGGGAGGCAGAGATACAGACTCTGTGCCCAAGCAGGGTCCACTCAGCATTCCCACCAGGGAGCGATGTTCTGCCCATCTGGGGCATTGCTCCATTGCAACCAGAGCCATTCTAGTGCCTGAGGCGGGGGCCATGGAGCCATCCTCAGTGCCCAGGCCAACTTTGCTCTAATGGATGGAGCCTTGGCTATGGGAGGGGAAGAGAAAGACTGAGGGAAAGGAGAGGGGGGAGGGTAGAAAAGCAAATGGGTGCTTCTCCTGTGTGCCCTGGCCATGAATCAAACCCAGGACTTCCACACACCAGGCCAACGCTCTACTGCTTAGCTAGCCAGCCAGGGCTGAACAAACAGAATTCTTTAAGATTTCCAAAAAGGTTTGATATAATCTCATAAAAATTAGTGTTCAGAGGATTTTTTAAAAGCTTCAAGTTAAAAATAAACTACTCATTGAATTTATAAACTATTAAATAAAATATAGTTTTATGCATTTTTAAAATATGCATTACAATTACTCTGACATTTCAACAAATCAGTATGGAATTTAGAAGTTGGCCTTCAGATTAGGTTCTGGCATGGATCTCTAGCACTCCTGTCTGCTTGCCATAACGTGTACAGAGAGCTATACTAGGAATATCACTCTTAAAAAACATGTCATTTTAGCCTGACCTGTGGTGGCGCAGTGGATAAGGCGTTGACCTGAAAACACTGAGGTTGCCAGTTCAAAACCCTGCACTGGTCTGGTCAAGGCACATATGGGAGTTGATGCTTCCAGCTCCTCCCCCCTTTCTCTCTCTCTCTCTCTCTCTCTCTCTCTCTCACTTGTGTCTCCTCTCTAAAATGAATAAATAAAAAGAAACTTAAAAAAAAAAGTTTAAAAAAAACCATGTCATTTTATTTATTAAAGTGAAAAATAAAGTTGGTCTCTGAATTTTTTTTTTTTTTTTTTACAGGGACAGAGAGAGTCAGAGAGAGGGACAGACAGGGACAGACAGACAGGAATGGAGAGAGATGAGAAGTATCAATCATTAGTTTTTTGTTGCCGTTGCAACATCTTAGTTGTTCATTGTTGCTTTCTCACATGTGCCTTGACTGCAGGCCTTCAGCAGACTGAGTCACTCCTTGCTGGAGCCAGTGACCTTGGGTCCAAGCTGGCGAGCTTTTGCTCAAGCCAGATGGGCCCGCGCTCAAGCTGGCAAGCTCGGGGTCTCTAACCTGGGTCTTCTGCATCCCAGTCTGATGCTCTATCCACTGCGCCACCGCCTGGTCAGGCAGTCTCTGAATTTTTGACAAAACATTCCTTGCCACAAGAGAGTAACAACTATGGCAATCTGAGCAGAAAGAAGTGTGATTAAAGGTATTTGGACCACGCTGGAACGTATTCATGTACATAGAAAACAAAGCCAGTCTCAAACATACAAAGAGTGAGAGGGCCAAGCAGGACAGAACAAATCCCCTTCTCCCTCCTCCAGCCTTCCACCCTCCCTCCTGCATCTCCCATTAGCAGAGCCTAATGAGAAGCCTCTGACAACGAACGTAGGAACATGTTTTATAGCATTTCTATCCCACAGTCAAGAGCAAAGAATGAAAGGGTAAGTGTGGCTAGCAGAATAACAAACCCCTAAAGGTGCGCACATCCTAATCGGTGGAACCCATGACAGTCACCTCCCACAGCAAAAGGACTTTGTAGATAGGATTGGGTTCAGAACCCTGAAATGGGGATGACACTGGATTCCCAGGGGGACCCAATATCATCACAGGGGCCTCATGAGAGGAAGGCAGGAGGTCCTGAGTCAGAGATAGAAGAGGCTGTGCTGCTGGCTGTGAAAGTGGAAGAAGGGACCCAAACCAGGAATGTGGCAACTCGAAGCTAGAAGGCCAGAAACAATTTTCCCCTGGAGCCTGCCAAAAGAATGTAGCCCTATACACACCTGGAATTTAGGCTCTAACTTCCAGAACTGTTACACAAATAAAACTGGTTGTTTTAAGTCCCTAAATGTGTGGTAATCTGTTACGTTAATAACAGAAAACTCATACGGTGGGTCTGAAGCAGAGAAACAAGAAGTGGCACAAATAACCCCTATTCCCAATCTAATTTGCTCTTTCAACATAATTCTGCTCCTATATAACACATCTTGGAGTGATCTGACTTTTTTCAGAGAACATCATCTTTGTGTCTGAAACCTAGCACTGCTTGTATTTTTTTAATATAGCACTTTTTGTATAGATATTCTTAAGTTTTACCCCAAGCCATAAATATTCATTTGCAAAACATTAGGAAAGTTGATTTTTGCATTCCTCACAAAGGCATATATTAATGATAACCACAACTCAGCAAGAAGGGAGGGGGACACTTTTAAACTATTATGAAACTTTTCAATCATATAAAACATGCAGGGGATAACATTTTTATAGTCATGTATCTACTGCTAAGCTGTTCGAAATCCTATTAGTTCACCATGCTCTGTGAGATTTCTTGGAGGAAAACATTGTAGATAGAGTTGAAATGCCCTGTGTATCCCCTCCAGGACCCTATTCCTCTCCGTGTCCTCAGGGGAAACCATATTCACAAATGGGATTCTTATTACTTCCATGCCATATGGACCCATAAACTATAACATTACTGTCCTTATATTCAAATTTTATAAATATGCTATTATCCTCTACATACACCATAATGGGACTTTTAAAAAATATATATATTGATTGATTGATTTTAGAGAGACAGAGAGGAAGGGGGAGAGACAGAGAAAGGAAGTGGGAGAGACAGAGAGAACAAAGGAGAAAAGCATTCATTTGTTATTCCACTTAGTTGTGCATTCATTGGTCACTTCTCATATGTGCCCTGACTGGGGATCGAACCTGTAACCTTGGTATTTTCAAGATGAAGCTCTAACTGGCTGAGCTAAAAGGCCATGGCCCATAATTTGACTTTCTTATCCTTCAAAAACTGCTTAATGTTAAATAAACCACAATATACAATTTTAATGTAATGTTTAATATAAAAAATAAAATGCCAAAATAAATTAGACAACACACCTTCCAAATTAACAGAAAATAAATACACCCTTCCAATACATATAATATACTATAAAATAAAGAGAAAAAGAAACTTCAAAAATAAGAAAAATGACATAAAATGTTAGCAGAATTAAAGCCAACATTTATTATAGCAATAACAGATATAAATGTATCCATTAAAAAAAAAGGATCATACAATCCAATCAAAAAATGGGCAAAAGAAATGAATAAACACTTCTCCAAAGAGGACATACAGATGGCCAACAGGCAGATGAAAAAATGTTCACTATCACTAATCATTAGAGAAATGCTAATTAAAACCTCCATGAGCCTGACCTGTAGTGGCACAGTGGATGAAACCTTGACCTGGAACACTGAGGTTGCTAGTTCGAAACCCTGCACTTGTCTGGTTAAGGCACATGTGGGAGTTGATGCTTCCTGCTCCTCTCTCTCTCTCTCTCTCTCTCTCTCTCTCTCTTTCTCCTCTCTAAAATGAATAAATAAAAAATTTTTAAAACCTCAATGAGATACCACCTCATACCAGTCAGAATGGTGCTTATTAACAAAACAACACAGAATAAGTGCTGGCGAGGTTGTGGACAGAAGGGAACCCTCCAGCACTGCTGGTGGGAATGCAGATGGGTGCAGCCACTGTGGAAAACAGTATGGAGGTTCCTCAGGGAATTAAAAGTGGAACTGCCTTTTGACCCAGCCATCCCACTTTTAGTAATATATCCTAAGAATACCAAATCACTGATTCAGAAGAAGAAATGCACCCCCATGTTTATTGCAACATTGTTTACAATAGCCAAACTCTGGAAACAGCCCAAGCATTCATCAGTGGACAAGTGGATTAAGCAGCTGTGGTACATATACACAATGGAATACTATGCAGCCATGAAAAAGAAGGAAATCTTACCTTTTGCAACAACATGGATGAACCTGGAAACTATTATGCTAAGTGAAATAAACCAGGGAGAGAAAGAAAAACATATGACCTCACTCATTTAAGGAATATAATGAAAAATGTGAACTGAGGAGTGGAATAGAGGCAGAGGCGGGATCAAATGGACCAGAGGGAAAGCAGACAGAGGGAAAGGGGATGAGAGGATGGGATCAGAGAAGGGAAAGAGATTGGTGAATATACATAACACAGCGTTATAGAGAGCAGGAAAGCAAATCCTGGAGGGAAGAGGGGAAGGTGTTGAGGGGAGGGGGGCACGGAGGATGTTGAGGGAACACGGGGGTAGGGGAAGATATATTTGGGGGGATACTTGAATCTATGTAAACACAATAAATTAAAATCAATTTTATAAAAAGGATCATAAAACAAGATCCATCTGTATGTTAAAGAGAGCTACAGGGGGTTTAAAACAATGAAATTCAGCCCTGATCGGGTATTTCAGTGGTTGGAGCATCGTCCCAGTACATCACTGTTGTGCGTTGAGTCCCTAATCAGCGCACATACAAGAATAAACCAATTGCCCTGGCCAGATAGTTCAGTTGGTTAGAGCATCATCTGAAAGAGCAGAGATGGCTGGTTTGATCCCCGGTCAGGGCATATACAGGAACAGATGTTCCTGTCTCTCTCCTGTTCTTTCCCTTCTGCTCTCTAAAAAATTAATAAAATAAAGATTTTTAAAAATCAAACAACTATTAATACATAAATAAATGGAACAACAAATTGATGTTTCTCTCTCCTTTCCCCTCTCTAAAACCAATAAATTATCAAAATTTTTTTAAAAGTTGAAATTCAGCCTGACCAGGTAGTGGTGCAGTGGATAAAGCATTGACCTGAGATGCTGAGGAGCCAGATTCGAAATCCCAAGGTCGCCGGCTTGGAGCATGGGCTCACCAGCTTGAGCACAGGGTTGCTGGCATGATTGTGGGATCATTGACATTATCCCATTGTCATTGGCTTGAGCTCAAGGTTGCTGGCTCAGCTGAAGCCCCCCAAACTCGGTCAAGGCATGAATGACAGGCAATCAATGAACAACTAAAGTTATGCAACCACAAGTTGATGCTTCTCATCTCCCTCCCTTCTTGTCTGTCTCTCTCTGTCTCTGTCTCTCTCTGTCGCTAAAATAAAAACTGAAATTCAAAGGAGGTGAAAAATATTACCAAAACAAATTTTGTTTAAAAGGCAGAGGTGATGCTATTAATTAAAGCAGACAAAGAGACAACTCCAAAATGATAAAGGGGACAATTCACAATGAAGTCCTGCCATGAGTTATTTATAACAAGTAAAGCATAAAATAAAAACAAATTAAAAAACAACAAAAATGAAGCAGAAAAATAACAGAAAATAGTGAGGGAAATTAAACACAATGGTAAGGGAAAACTAACTTAGTTCTTTTAAGCTAATTATCTTTGAATCAGCAATGCAAGGACAATCAGTGTTTCTCAACTATGATTGAAAGAGAAGGAACATCAATAAAATAACATGGTGTGTATTTTATTTTATTTTTATGTTTTTACTTTTTTTTTTTTTATAGAGACAGAGAGAGGGATAGATAGGGACAGACAGACAGGAACGGAGAGAGATGAGAAGCATCAATCATCAGTTTTTTGTTGCCGTTGCAACATCTTAGTTGTTTATTGATTGCTTTCTCACATGTGCCTTGACCGCGGGCCTTCAGCAGACCGAGCAACCCCTTGCTGGAGCCAGTGACCTTGGGTCCAAGCTGGCGAGCTTTTGCTCAAACCAGGTGAACCCGCACTCAAGCTGGCGACCTCGGGGTCTCGAATCTGGGTCCTTCTGCATCCCAGTCCGACACTCTATCCACTGTGCCACCGCCTGGTCAGGCCATGGTGTGTATTTTAAAAATGCATATTACTGGGCTCCAATTCTTACTAAATCTGAACCACCTGACATGAAATTTGAGAGCCATTGTTTAATAAGATTGATTCAATAGATGAGCCAGATACCTAATCACAAAAGCAGAGAATACAGCTGCTTCTCAAGATCTCCAAAACACTTCTAAAACTTAGTCACATGGTAAACCTCAATAAATTTCAGATTGAAAACAGTAGACACATGTTCAGGCTACAGTATATTAAAAGCAGAAATTTAATTTAAAAAATGAAGGGCATCTATAGAAATCCTATAGTTAACATCACACTCCTTGGTGAAAGACTGAATGCTTTTCCCTAAGATAAGGAACAAAGCAAGGAAATTTGTTCTCAACTCTCCTATTCAACATAGTACTGAAGGAGAAAGGCAGTGCAATAAGACAAGAAAAATAACTTGTATTTTTAAAAGGGAAGGAAGACATATAAAAACCCAGAAGTTCAAAAAATATTATCCTCTCTCAAAATACTTTTCAGTCAGAGAAACAAAAACAAAACTGTAAATTTTTTTTTTAATGATCATAAAACCACATGTAAAAACAGAGCTAAATTTAAGCTCTCCTCTGGTTAAATACCTCATCTTAATTGCTCCAATGATTCACATCTCAACTTAAATTCAGATGCTCAGAAAGGCCTTATCTGAGGTTGTTTCCTCTCTTATCTATCACAGCAGTATCCTGTTTTTTGTTTTGTTTTGTTTTTTGTTTTTACAGGGACAGAGAAAGAGAGTCAGAGAGAGGGATAGATAGGGATAGACAGACAGGAACGGAGAGAGGTGAGAAGCATCAATCATTAGTTTTTCATTGCCGTTGCAACACCATAGTTGTTCATTGATTGCTTTCTCACATGTGCCTTGACCACGGGCCTTCAGCTGACCAAGCAACCCCTTGCTGGAGCCAGTGACCTTGGGTCCAAGCTGACGAGCTTTGGCTCAAGCCAGATGGGCCCGCGCTCAAGCTGGCGAGCTTGGGGTCTTGAACCTGAATCTTCTGCATCCCAGTTCAACGCTCTATCCACTGCACCACCACCTGGTCAGGCAGCATCCTGTTTTTGTGCTGCAAAGAATCTACCAAAAATTGCCTTGGCTGGATAGTTTGGTTGGTTAGAGCATCATCCCAAAGCACAGAGATTGTTGGTTCAATCCCCAGTCAAGGCACATACAGGAGCAGATCAATGTTCCTGTCTCTCTCCCTTCCTTTCTTTCACTAAATCAATAATTTCTTAAAAAAATAAAAAAAGAATCTACCAAAATCTGTAACTATTTCATTAAAGTATTTGGTTACTTGTTTAACAACTTTTCCTGCCCCTCACCCCATCATGGATCTGGCTACAGAACATGTAAGGCTAACTACAAAATGAAAACTTAGGGTACACTTTTCAAAATTATTAACATTGAGCCTGATCAGGTGGTGGTGCAGTGGATAGAGCATCAGACTGGGACACAGAGGACCCAGGTTCAAAACCCTGAAATCGCCAGCTTGAGTGAGGGCTCATTTGATTTGAGTGAAGTTCACCAGCTTGAGCCTAAGGTCTCTGGCTTGAGCAAGGGGTCACTCAGTCTGCTGAAGCCCCCGAGTCAAGGCACATGGGAGAGAAATCAATGAACAACTAAGGTGCCATAATGAAGAATTGATGCTTCTCACCTCTCTCCCTTCCTGTCTGTCCCTATCAGTCCCTCTCTGTCTCTGCGACAAAAAAAGAACAAAATTATTAATACTGAGATGGATAGAGCAGAATATTAAACCAGCCATAGAACTTTTCTGACAGCAGAGTCTAGGGTGACTGTACAGGTTACATGCCCATGAAGCCACCCTGCTTCCTCATCACTGGAACACGTCTGTCTTACATACAGCCACCTGGCACCACAAAGAGTTCAGATACTATCTAAATACTTGTTGGCAGAAGGGTAAGATCAAAACTGAAAAATGGCACTCACAGCACCTCTAAGTCAACTATGCCTAAGAATATGGTGAAAGCCATAGATATTTTCTCCAGAAAGCACATCTGTAGTCTCCAACACACACTCTGTATCCAACTCATGGTTGTTTATGGAGTCCTTAAAGAGATTCATCCATCAACCCACTATGGTCTACACAGACCCCAGATAAGGGACCTCTCCTTTAACGAAAGGCAACTATATTCGTGTGATTAGGTCCCAGGTAAATTAATAAAGACCTGACAGCCAACACTCCTCTTTAGCTCTAGGGAAAGGGGAAGATTCAGATTAGTTAGATGTCTTCTGAGGAAGAATGTAGAAAACACAGCTTCCCTAAACCCTCCTAATGTGGCATTGGCTTTGAATAGGTTGCTCAAATTCAAATCTGGATTCCATTATTTTCTAGTGTGTACCTTTGGGCAAGTTATTTTGATTCTGTTCACCTCCTGTATCATGGAGACAGGAAGAGCTACTATCTCATGGGTTGTTGAAAGATTATATGAAGAAACAGAAGGCCTGACCTGTGGTGGTGCAGTGGATAAAGCACTGACCTGGAACAGTGAGGTGGCCGGTTCAAAACCCTGGTCTTGCCTGGGATAAGGCACATATGGGAGTTGATGCTTCCTGCTCCTCCACCTTCTCTCCCTCCCTCTTCCTTCTCTAAAATGAATAAGTAATTTTAAAAATTAAAAATTTTTTTGAGAAAAAATAGAAACTCAAGTGCTGGAATGGTATCAGGAATGCAGGAAGCACCAATAACAGCAAATAATGGCAATGACGACGATGTGTATCAGCACTCTTGGTCTCTACTCTGGCAAATACACCTCACAGTTGGGACTTTTCCCAGGCAACCAACGGTCACCCCACCTCTCCTTGTCCCCAAGTCCTTTTGCACTGTATCCTGATCATCTTGGTACCCACAGTCCTCCCTAACTGGTCAATGAAACTGAATATCTCTTGGTGTTGTTTGATTCTTAATTATTATAAAAATGATTCCAGCCTGACCAGGCAGTGGCGCAGTGGATAGAGCGTCGAACTGGGATGCGAAAGACCCAGGTTCGAGACCCTGACTGAGCTCACCAGCTTGAGCACCGGCCCATCTGGCTTGAGCAAAAGCTCGCACGCATGGACCCAAGGTCGCTGGCTCCATCCAGCAAGGGGTTGCTCGGTCTGCTGAAGGCCCACGGTCAAGGCACATGTGAGAAAGCAATCAATGAACAATTATGATGTCGCAACGGCAACGAAAAACTAATGATTGATGCTTCTCACCTATCTCCGTTCCTGTCTGTCTGTCCCTACATATCCCTCTCTCTGACTCTCTCTGTCCCTGTAAGAAAAAAAAAAAATGATTCCAGAAATAGCAAATGAAATAGCAAAAGTAAAAAAAAATCACTCATAATCACATAACCCTGATCAGTAAACTGTTCATTTCTGCATGTCCCTGTCCAGCCTTTGCCCATGTATGTATATATTTTGACTTTATAGGATAGAACTGTGTATACTATTTTGCACCCATTTTTCACATTGCTCCCAAAACACTTTCTGTCTTAACATATGCTCTGTACTATATATAGTAGAGTGTGGGACAAGTCAGGACCTCACTAAGTGATCGACAGCAGTGGGATTATTAAGTAAAGTATTGAAAGATGTTTTTTTGTTTGTTTTGTTTTTTACAGAGACAGAGAGAGAGAGTTAGAGAGAGGGACAGATAGGAACAGACAGACAGGAATGGAGAGAGATGAGAAGCATCAATCATGAGTTTTTCATTGCGACACCTTAGTTGTTCATTGATTGCTCTCTCATACGTGCCTTGACCACAGACCTCCAGCCGACCGAGTAACCCCTTACTCAAGCCAGCGACCTTGGGTCCAAGCTGGTGAGCTTTTGCTCAAACCAGATGAGCCCACACTCAAGCTGGTGACCTCGGGGTCTTGAACCTGGGTCCTCTGCATCACAGTCCGATGCTCTATCCACTGCACCACTGCCTGGTCAGGCGGAAGATGTTTATATTGAATAATTTTAGAGAGAGAATTAGGAAGAGAGAAATATTGATCTGTTGTTCCACTTAGTTGGGCATTCATATGTTGCTTCTTGTATGTGCCCCAACTTGGGGATGAACCTGAAACCCTAGAACATGGGATGACACTCCAACCAACTAAGCTACAGGACCAAGGCTTGAAAGATTACTGACACAAAAATAATGACAACTGAAACAAAAAGTTGAAACAGAATACCTTTTGATTCAACAACTTAATGTGATCATTCTTAGCAAAATCTCATTCCACGTTAGTATTCCAATTTATTGATCTTTTCTAAGAAGGTGGAACTCATTGAGTACATAGTTCAGTGGCAATTTCCCCCACTACAAGGCTCCTCTGAGATCTAGATCTCAAAGCTTTTATTTAAGAATGTGGCAGAAGCCTACGTTTTTTTCAAGCAGGACATCAGAAGGGCAATGTCTAATCATACTTACTTGGTAAAGTGCTAAAAAAGTATTTTGCAGGGCAGCAAGCCAGCTCTAAAATGAAATAAAGTGGGTGCTCTGATAGAAAGCCTTCCCACAGGCAATGATTTTATAGGTTTTTTGATTGGCATGAGTTTTCTGATGTGTGACAAAAGAAGAACTCTGGCCAAATGCCTTTCCACACTCATCATAGCCATATGGTTTCTCTCCAGTGTGAGTTATCTCATGCCTAACCAGGGAGGACCTCTGGCTAAAGGCTCTTCCACACTGATTACATTCATAGGGGTTCTCACCAGTGTGAGTTCGCTCATGCTGGTTAAGTGATGAGCGGTCACTGAAGGCCTTCCCTCATTCATTATATGCATAGGGCCCCTCGCCAGTATGTGTTCGCTTGTGCAAGATCAGGTAAGAACTCGGGCAGAAGGATTTTCCACAGTCCTTGAATTTATAGGGCTTTTCCCCAGTATGAATCCTCTGATGTTGGGCAAGAGATGAAATCCCGTTGAAGGTTTTCCCATATTCACTGGACGCATAGGGCTTCTCTCTAGTATGAGTTCACAAGTGTCGAGTGAAGGTTGAGCTATGTGTAAAGATCCTCTCACATTCCTGACATCCATATGGTCTCTCTCCTGTATGAATTCTCTGATGTTCACTCAGGGAGTGCCTCTGGTTAAACACTTTCCCACAATGGAAACATTCATAGCACTTCTTCACCATGTTAATTTTGTTGTGTATTGTAAGAGCCAGATCATGAAATGATTTCCTACTTTCTGTATAGGTGGACATTTGAGTTTTTTGTGTTGCAAAAGGGGACAATATTGGCTGAGGTCTTTCCCACATTCATTACTTTCAAAGGGTCTCTGCTCTGTAGATCCCATCTGATGGTGGTTTAAGAATGGATCAGCTACTAAACCCTTAATACCTAGGTCACGGTTATGGAAGTATTTTCCTAAAGACCCTCCCTGTGATAAAACAAGGTCTGTCCTCAGATTATAGCTTTCCCCAAATTCATGCCAGGCAGCAGCCTTCTCTCAAGCAAATGCCTTTGATTTGATGTACACCGCTTGCCTCAAAAGCCTCTGGGAGTCTCCATGATACTCTTCAAGTTGACTACAACTCCAGTTTTCTCTGGAGAGTTTTGTAATATTCATCCCACCCGGCAGTTCTTCCCCCAAAACCACATTCTTGTAAACTGACTCATCGCTTGTCAGTTCAGTCTTCCAATCTGAAATAAATTGAGGGGGCAAAAAAAAAAAAAAGAATTAAACTTCTAACTTAAGAATGGTAGGACAGAAGTATCTCCAACATGTACAAGGGACTTGTGGATTCATGTTCAAGTGTCAGCTTTCAACACAGGGGAACAGCCAGGAAAATGAGATGGATCTGTAAGCTGGGGTGCTGGGACAGGATGCAGCATAAAGTTTGATGATGGAGAAAAATGTACTTGTCAAATTGCTTCACACTAAAGGGGGAATAAGAATGACTGAGAGAAAGAATTTATCAAGAAAGGAGAGAAGAAAGAGATAAAACTAGAAGCACAGATAGAATTGCTTCATGAGGAAATGGGACATTCTTTCTTCTGCATCCAAGAGTATTTGGAAGGAAAAGGTTGCTGAAGGATGAACCAAAGGTATCCAAGAAAGTGCCACCAAGGATCTCAGCCTTCTCCTTAATAATTATGGCCTCTGTTGAGAGATCTCTGACCTACAGTCCCCAAGACACTGCCTCCATCCCAAATTCTCATGTATGCCTGGTTCTCACCTGAATAGGAGGCTTGGGCAATTCACCCCCCCCATCAACATGGCTTCTCCTTGCTCCAAGTGGAAAGACACCTGTGGCTGAAAGAGTGAACACCCTGCCCACAGGGTGTCTTGAGGTTGGTGCTGGGGAAAATGTACCATCCTCGATGGCTGTATCAGTACCTTGGTTCTTCAAGGCTTCCGAAAGAGACAAGAGCATGGCTAGAGAAACGACATGCTGACCCAGCTAAAATTTGTATCTTCTGAATTAAAAACTGTGGCTCTTACACTTCCCCCAAATACATACAAGTGGTCAACAAGGCCATGCAAAGATGCTCCCCATCATTTGTCACTAGGAAAATGTAAATCAGAACCATAATAAAACACCAAAAAGACAACCCAATCAAAAAATGGGCAGAGGACCTAAATAGACATTTCTTTAAAGAAGACATATAGATGGCCCATAGACATATGAAGAAATACTGAACATCTCTAAACATCAAGGAAATACAAATCAAAACCACAGAGAGATATCATCTCACACCTGTCAGAATGGTCATCATCAATAAATCCACAAAAAAACAAGTGCTGGCGAGGATGTGGAGAAAAGGGAACCCTCATGCACTGTTGGTGAGAATGCAGACTGGTGCAGCCACTGTGGAAAACAGTATGAAGGTTCATCCAAAAGTTAAAAATAGAATTGCCATATGACCCAGCAATCTCACATCTGGGTATTTATCTGAAGAAATCCAAAACACTAATTTAAAAAGATACATGCACTGACCTGTGGTGGCGCAGTGGATAAAGCGTCGACCTGGGAACACTGAGGTCGCCAGTTCAAAACCCTGCACTGGTCTGGTCAAGGCACATATGGGAGTTGATGCTTCCAGCTCCTCCCCCCTTTCTCTCTTTCTCTCTCTCACTCTGTGTTTCCTCTCTAAAAAAAAAAAAAAAAAAAAAAAAAAGAATAAATAAAAAGATACATGCATGCCTATGTTCATTGCAGCATTATTTACAATAGCCAAGGTATGGAAGCAACCCAAGTGTCCACTGATAGACAAGTGGATAAAAATGTGGTACATATAAACAATGAAATATTACACAGCCATACAAAAGAGCGAAATCTTATCATTTTCATCAACATGGATGGGTCAATAGGCTATTATGTTAAATGAAATGACTCAGACAAATACCATATGATTTTGCTTATATGTGGAATCTAAAGAACCAACCAAACAAACAAACAAAAGAGAAATAGACTTAGAGATACTGAGAACAAAGTGATGGCTGTCAAGAAAGACTGATGGTTATCAGATGGAAGCGGGCCTGGGGGCTGGGTGAAAAAGGTGAAGGGACTAAGAAGTACAAATTGGCAGTTACAGAATAGTCATGGGATGTAAAGTACAGCATAGTGAATACAGTAAATAATATTGTAATAACTGTGTATGGTACCAGGTGGGTACTAGATTTATCAGGGGACCACTTCATAAGTTATATAAATATCCAACCACTATGCTGTACACTTGAAACTAATATAATATTGAATGTCAACTACAATTGAAAATTTTTAAGAACTCCACAATACCTATTAGGATGGCTATAATTTTTTTTTAAAGAAAAAGTAAGTGTTGGAGAGGATGTGGAGAATCTGGAACCTGCACACATTGCTGGTAGAAATGTAAAATAAGGTAGCTGCTGTGGAAAACAGTCTGGCTTTTCCTCAAAAAGTTAAACACACATGCCACAGCAATTCCACTTCTGGTGCAGACCCAAAAGAATCAAAAGCAGGGACTCAGATATTTGCACATCATGTTCACAGCAGCAGGATTCATAATAGCCAAAAGGCAGAAGCAACCCAAGTATTCATCAACAGATGAACAGATAAACACAATGTGGTCCATCCATACTAGGGAATATTACTCAGCCTTAAAAAGGAAGGAAATTCTGCCTGACCAGGCGGTGGTGCAGTGGATAGAGCATCGGACTGGGATGCGGAAGACCCAGGTTCGAGACCCCGAGCTCGCCAGCTTGAGCGCGGGCCCATCTGGCTTGAGCAAAAGCTCGTCAGCTTGGATCCAAGGTCACTGGCCCCAGGAAGGGGTGGCTCGATCTGCTGAAGGCCTGTGGTCAAGGCACATGTGAGAAAGCAATCAATGAACAACTATGGTGTTGCAACGGCAACAAAAAACTAATGATTGATGCTTCTCACCTCTCTTTGTTTCTGTCTGTCTGTCCCTATCTATCCCTCTCTCTGACTCTCTCTCTGTCCCTGTAAAAAAAAAAAAAATTATTAAGAAGGTAAATTTTATGTCATGTATATTTTGTCATAAATAAATTTTTTTTTAACTTATGGCTGTTTACCTGGGCAGAAAAAAGTACAAGCCCCTTGACTCTGTACTCAAGAGGAATCAGGGACATTATCAATGCCTAAACTAAGATATGCATTTCAATAGCAGCTCCAGCTATAATATACAGCTGGATATACAGAGAGTCCTCATAACATTGCTGAGAAGCCATATGAACTTAACTTTTGTTTACATCGATTAGCCTATATAAAGTTGTTATATGGTTTTGTTATATGTCATTCTGCCAGTTTCAAAAACCTCTTGATGATGTTATATGAGGACTTACCATATGGAAGAAATCAGGTTATTGTGTTGGATAAACCGGCAGACCATGAACCCAGATGTGCAGAACATGGCTGTATTATTCATCCATAAATCCCCACTTTCTAACATAGCTCTTGACACACAGTAGATGCTAAATAAGGGTGACCTGCTGAGCATGGGAGTGTATAATGCCGTCCTTACCTAGTGACGCCCGGTTCCTGCAGGTTTCCAGCATCACCTCTCTGTAAAGTTCACTCTGAACACCATCCAGCAGCTCCCACTCCTCCTGGGAGAAGTCCATAGCCACATCCTGGAAGGTCACTGACTCAAGAAGCAACATCCCCACCCACAGTCACAGGAGCGAGGCTGAGGATGGTGGCACCAGGGAGTCAGATGGAGCAGGGTGCAAAGTCCAGAAGTCATACTCTATCTACTAGCATCTTGTGGGTCCTTGTTGTTGCCTCACATTCACAGGAACGAACAGACCCTGGGCCTACTGTTACCACAGCAAGGATGGCCAGCATGCAGGTCTGATGGAAATATTTTGCCCATTTCTTATTGAGCTGGTGATTCTAAATCTGTATATATGACATTTCCCCTTGGGACTCTTACCCCGTTTATTCTAAACATCTGTAGGTCCGTGACTATGCCACTCCATGGCTATGCGACGATTGAGTATATTACTGACTTTCCCGGGAAACGGCTTCCTTATCTGTTCAGTGGGAAGAACCATTTCAACCTCACAAGGTCAGAGAAACTAGAAGCTATACCTAGCAATCCTGTGTGACCAAACGGACCCTCATTCCAAACTGGCTCTCTGCTGCTGTGACTTAGGGTTGCATGTTACAAGGCAAAAAGGGAGCCAGAAGTGGGTTTTGCTACCTGGCCTGACTCACTGAAATATGACAAGAGCATTGTTTGGGGAAAGGAGGGGCAAAGGGATATGGTATGACCAATATTTGGTGCCTGGCTGGCTATTGTGGCATCGGTGGAATGAACTGGCCGCTGGACCCAAAGGTAATAATTACCAATGGAATTTGAAAACGAGAGCTCCACCTCCAGGAAAGTGGGTGTGTTAGAGCACCTGGTTGCTTTCAGCCATTCTGTGAAAGTGGCAGGATTTATTATTTTTTTATGTTTATTTTATTGATTTTGGAGTGAGAGGTAGGGAGACAGGAACATTGATCTGTTCCTGTAAGTGCCCTGGCTGGGGACTGAATCATCAACCTCTGCGCTTTAGGACGATGCTCTAACCAACTGAGCCATCCGGGCTAAGTGGCAGGATTTTTTAAAAAGCACAGTTCTGGTGATGCCCTTGGTCTTTTGCTCTCCTCCAAGCAGGAGGAGAAAGGGCTCAAACATTCCCAAAGGTGAGCTCTGAAGTAGACCAAAAATATTCAGTATTTCTGTTGCTCATTCCACTGCAGGAGGGAAAAGGGTTCAGTTAATTCCCAGGGTGCCAGCACATTTTATATAAAACAGGAAAAGAAAGCAGCTGCAGCAGCAACCTCCCCTCTGGCCTCATCCCAGCTGCCTTCTTACCGGGCCTTCAGGGTTAACCCTAAACTCACCTCAAGGGTTTGAGTAAATTTGCAAGTAAATAAAAAGAAAAAAAACTATAATGGTTTTGTATTTTGTGACTATCACATATGATATATAATAAAATTACTATGAAAGATGACAGTTTTACATTTATTAAATGTAACACTTATATTATTATATTATAATGTAGATTATAACAATACAAATATATATTATTTCCTAACAGTGAGATCATACCATTCAGGAAAGCTAGGAAAAAAAATGTTAGTGGGACACAAATTCTTTGCTCTATGCCGCCCAGTGGGCAGATTAAAATGTAAACTCTTTAAATATTAAAACAAAATAAGTCTCTATCACTCATGATTTTTACTATGATTCATACCTATCGGAGTCTCAGACAACAATATGAAAAGACAGTCTCTGGATGGAGACCGCATTTGGAGTTTACAGACAGATCTGAACTGTGAATGGGCGCTGGTGGATCAGGTGTGTGATGTGGGAGGTGGGGAAGGAACTTTCTGTGCCTGTTTGAGTGGGCCCTTCTGGGCCCTGAGACAGACAAGAAGGGCCCGCGGTCTGGCTTTGCAGCATTTCTGCTTCGCTGCTGGTGCAAGACACACGCAGGCTCTGTTGGGGACCCTGAAGGCACAGAGCTTTACTGCCTGCACGGGCTGCAAGCTAGAAGCGGACAGTGCCCCATGGACTGCTTCGGTTCAGGGCCAGGCTAACCTGACAGCGGCTGTAAGCACGATGACCTGGACTTTGACTCAGGGACAGTGCCAATCTAGGACAACTCTCCAGGGGGCCCTAACTATAACAATATAATGGACGTCAGCTGGACTATCTGGTCACTTATAAACATCCTTGGGGAAGGGCTTGTTCTCCGAGGAGACCACCTGAATCCAAGCTTTTAATTAGCTCTGTGTTTCTTTTTTTTTTTTTTCTTTTTTTTTTTCTTTTTTACAGGGACAGAGAGAGAGTCAGATAGAGGGATAGATAGGGACAGACAGACAGGAATGAAGAGAGGTGAGAAGCATCAATTATTAGTTTTTCATTGTCTTTTTTTTTTTAAATTTCTTTTTATTGTATTCATTTTAGAGAGGAGACACAGAGTGAGAGAGAGAGAGAGAGAAAGGGGGGAGGAGCTGGAAGCATCAACTCCCATACGTGCCTTGACCAGACCATCGCAGGGTTTTGAACTGGCGACCTCAGTGTTCCCAGGTCAATGCTTTATCCACTGCGCCACCACAGGTCAGGCTCATTGTCGTTTTGACACCATAGTTGTTCATTGATTGCCTCTCACATGTGCCTTGACCGTGGACCTTCAGCAGACCCAGCAACCCCTTGCTGGAGCCAGCGACCTTGGGTCCAAGCTGGTGAGCTTTTGCTCAAGCCAGATGGGCCCGCGCTCAAGCTGGCGATCTCGGGGGTCTTGAACCTGGGTCTTCTGCATCCCAGTCCGACACTTCATCCACTGCGCCACCGCCTGGTCAGGCTCTGTATTTCTTTTTTAAAAAAATTTTTATTGAGCCTGACCAGGCAGTGGCACAGTGGCTAGAGCATTGGACTGAGACGCCAAGGACCCAGGTTTGAAACCCCAAGGTCATCAGCTTGAGTGAGCATGGGCTCATCTGACTCTCTGTCCCTGTAAAAAAAAAAAAATTAAGAAGGTAAATTGTATGTCATGTATATTTTGTCATAAATTTTTTTTTAACTTATGGCTGTTTACCTGGGCAGAAAAAAGTACAAGCCCCTTGACTCTGTACTCAAGAGGAATCAGGGACATTATCAATGCCTAAATTAAGATATGCATTTCAATAGCAGCTTCAGCTATAATATACAGCTGGATATACAGAGAGTCCTCATAACATTGCTGAGAAGCCATAGGAACTTAACTTTTGTTAAGTTCATAGACATGACCCCATGGTCGCTGGCTTGAGCCCAAGTTGCTGACTTGAGCAAGAGGTCACTTGGTCTGCTGTAACTCCTCGGTCAACACACATATGAGAAATCAATCAATGAACAACTAAGGAGCCGCAATGAAAAATTGATGCTTCTCATCTCTCTCCCTTCTGTCTGTCTGTCCCTATCTGTCTCTTGTCACACACAATAAAATTATTGAATTTACTGGGGAGACATTGATTAATAAAATTATACAAGTTTTAAATGTACACTTCTGTAATATGTCATCAATATACAGTGTGTCCGTAAAGTCATGGTGCACTTGTGACCGGTCACAGGAAAGCAACAAAGGACAATAGAAATGTGAAATCTGCACCAAAATAAAAGGAAAACCCTCCCAGTTTCTGTAGGATGCGCATAGATGATGACGTAACACCGTGTATACAGTGGAGCAGCTCACGGCCATGCCAGTCAAGATGTGGACGGTACAGAGGAAAGTTCAGTGTGTTCTGTGGCTCGCTAAATTGAAATCCGTGACCGAAGTGCAATGTGAATATCGGCGCATTTATAACGAAGCACCACCACATAGGAATAACATTACTCGATGGGATAAGCAGTTGAAGGAAACCAGCAGTTTGGTGGAGAAACCTCTTTCTGGTAGGTCATCAGTCAGTGACGAGTCCGTAGAGGCTATATGGGATAGCTACCTAAGGAGCCCTAAAAAATCTGTGCATGCGTGTGCTCGACAATTACACCTAAGCAAGACTACAGTTCATAAGGTGTTAAAGAAACGTCTCTGTTTTACGGGGTACAAATTGCGGCTGTTGCACGCTATCAAACCGGCGAATAGACCCACACGATGCGCATTTGCTACAGATATGCTTCATGAGATCGACAATGATGCAAGATTTTTGCAGAAGATTGTATTTAGCGATAAGGCGACCTTCCATATCTGTGAACACGTTCATCTCCATAACATCTGAATATGGGCTGCTGAACATCCTCATGCCTATGTTGAGTACGAACGTAACACCCCTAAAGTGAACGTGTGGTGTGGCCTGATGCATGATAAGGTGATAGGCCTATTCTTTTTCACAGAGCAGTCTGTGACGGCAAACACCTATCTTGACATGTTGGAATTGTATGCAGTGCCACAATTTCCAGAAGGTGTCATCTTTTAACAGGACAATGCTCCTCCACACTACACCACCATGGTTCGTGAGTTTCTGGATAGAACATTCCCCCGACGGTGAATAGGTAGGGGTTCTGTCAAACCATGGCCACCACGATTCCCGGATCTGACGCCCTTAGACTTTTACTTTTGGGGTTATGTGAAGCAACATGTGTACATTGAAAGTATCAACAACATTAATCACTTAAAACAGAGAATCACAGACATTATTTCACTCTGTTACACCAGACATCCTTATCTGTGTGTGGCAAGAACTTCACTATCGTTTGGATGTGTGTAGGGCAAAAAATAAAACCCACATTGAACTGCACTGAATAGGTATGAAACTGGGAGAGTTTTCCTTTTATTTGGTGCAGATTTCACATTTCTATCGTCTTTTGTTGCTTTCATGTGACCGGTCAAAAGTGCACCATGACTTGACAGACACACTGTATTGTATTGTGTGTTCACCACCCCATGTCAACCCTCCTTCCATAGCCATTTCTCGGCCCTTTACCCTCTTCTCCCTCGCCCACCCCCTTTCCCTCTGGTAATCACCATACTGTTGTCTTGTCTCTGAGGTATTTTTGGGGGTAGTTAATCCCTTCACCTTTTTACCCAGCACCACAATCTCCTCCCCTCTGACAGCTCTGTATTTCTGATGAGACCAACGGCATTCCTGAACTTGTAGCTGCTGCCCAAACCTGCAGGGTAAAGAAGGAGACCCTGTAACTCACTCCTGACAGAGCTGATGTCCCAACTGTCTGAGAGCTGCCATTACCCTCATCCTTCTGATAGACTCACCTCAGTAAGGCAGTTTCACTATTAGACGCTGCTGTCCCCAGCCTTCAAAAGGCTTACTCAGTATTAAAAAGTAAGGACATTCTGCCTGACCTGTGGTGGCGCAGTGGATAAAGCGTCGACCTGGGAACACTGAGGTCTCCAGTTCAAAACCCTGCACTGGTCTGGCCAAGGCACATATGGGAGTTGATGCTTCCAGCTCCTCCCCCCTTTCTCTCTTTCTCTCTCTATCCCACACTCTGTGTCTCCTCTCTAAAATGAATAAAATAAAATAAAAAAGAAATTTAAAAATAATTAAAAAGTAAGGACATTCTGACATCTTCTAGGATGCAGATGAACCTTGAGGACATTATGCTCAGTGAAATAAACCAGACATAAAAGGGCAAATGCTATGTGATTCCACTCATAGGAGGTCCCTATAGGAGTCGAATCCATAGAGACAAAAAGAATTGTGGGTGCCAGGGGCTGGGGGCGGGGGGTGGGGAGTTAGTGCTTAATAGGGACAGAGTTTCAGTCTGGGAAGGGGAGACAGTTCTGGAATTGGATGGGGATGATAGCTGCGCAACAATGTGGATGTGCTTAATGCCACCGAGTTATGCATGTAACAAGGTTAAAATGGTGAATTTTATGTTACATATATATTTTTTACCACAATTTAAAAGTTTAAGAGTATGGTGCTTTCCTGAGTGGGCCGGCCCTGCTCTGTGGGGAAAGATGCCAGATCTTCAGGACTCAGAGATGCTCCCAGGTTTCTTGTAGGGAAAGGCGTGCTGGGAATAGCTCACGTCAGTCCCTGTACTTACAATCAGCAACATAACCTGGGCCCAGACGTTCATGTGGAATTCTCCCCCCTTTCCCATGCAGCAGAGGGCTCCCTTCTCTAACAAGGAACTTGTTTCTGGTACATATATGTGTTCCCTCCAGGTGCCTTTTAGGGTAGAAGGAAGTTTCCACTCACCTGGGGCCAGGGGAGCGGGCATCCAGCAGCCATCCTCTCCTCTTGGGAAAATGCAGGTTTCTGGGCAGACAGAGCTGCAAGAGGAGAAAGGTATAGTGAAGACCAGACCCAGGCCTGTCCCCAAACCCCAGACCTGTGCTGACTCTCCATGCAGTAAAAAAAAAAAGAGCATGTAACTATTTTAATTTCTTTTTTTTATTATTTATTCATTTTAGAGAGGAGACACAGAGTGAGAGAGAGAGAGAGAGAGAAAGGGGGGAGGAGCTAGAAGCATCAACTCCCATATGTGCCTTAACCAGGCCAGTGCAGGGTTTTGAACTGGCGACCTCAGTGTTCCCAGGTCAACGCTTTATCCACTGCACCACCACAGGTCAGGCAAGAGCATGTAACTATTGACTGACCCAAAACTTAACAATTAATAGTCCACTGTTAACTGGAAGCTTTACTGATAGAGTCGATTAACACATATTTTGTATGTTATATGTGTTCTCATAATAAAGGAAGCTACAGAAAACAAAATGTTATTAAGAAAATCATAAGAAAAAATACATGATGTGATCTTCTTGTATTTCTCTTTCTCACTTTTCACTACAGGGGTGGGCAAAAGGCATTGGCAAAAGTAAGTTTACAGTTGTGAGTACACGAAACAGATTATTCTTGGATTATTAGTTGTGAATTATTGTATTATTTATTTGTATTATAACTGTAAACTACTTTTGCCCATCCCTGTATATACAGTGTTTTATATGCAGTAGTCCAGGCCTCTGCTGCACGTTTTCTTTTAGAGAAGAAATGGGGTTCCCTGGAAATGGAAAGAAGGTGACAATGCCTCCTCCATTACAAAGGATGAGCTCATGGCACTTGAGATGGTGTTTGATATTATATATATATATGTGACTTTGTCCTATGATCAACAGGTACTCAGGTAAAATGGATTAAGAGGACCCTTTCTCAGAGTTACCTTTACTTGCTTCAAACTGAGATTGGGGAGCTCATCCTCAGGGGGCTCTAGTTTAAATAGAATAAACAGCAAGTAAAAGGCTCCAGGGGTTGGATGAATTTGTGTACATGGCACAGGCCCACTCAGTAATAACAAGTGTGTTGTGGGATGAATGTTTGTGTTCTCCCCAAGTTCATAAATTGAATTCTTAATCTCCAATGTAATGGTATTAGAAGGTGTGGTTTGGGGAAGATGATTAGATCATGAAGATGGAACCCCTGTGATGGGATTAATGGCCTTATAAAAAAGACCCCAGAGAGCTGCTTCCCCTCTTCCACCGTGTGAGAAGGTCACAGTGCAACTTGGAAAAAATTTCCCACCAGACCCTGACTGTGTTGGCACCCTGCTTTCAGACTTTCTGCCTCCAGAAATGTAAGAAACAAGTTGTGTTGTTTAAGCCACCCAGTCTATGGTGGTAATGGCAGTGTTGAAAGATATATGCACCCCTATGTTTACTTATAGTGACTTTTGCCAAAAAAAGTTTTTAATTTTTATATACACTCAAAACATAAAAGAGATGGGGGGGAGGGGAAGGGTAAATATCTGAACTAAAGCAGTAGCACTGGAAATGAAAGAAATAATGCATTTAAAAATATTTCTCATATGTGCCAGGTTGATCACTTTGTAAGTTACATTAATGTCTACTCACTACGTTGTACACCTGAAACTAATATAATATTGTATGTCAACAGTGAATAACATTTTTTAAAATTATTTTTAAAAAGCAATATTTCCCAGGTAGAGATTATAGAGTTTAGAAATTCCTTGATGAGAGGGACTGTGGTTTGAATATCTCTAATACGCCAAGACAAAGTGAATATTTACAACAGATGCTCACTAAATGCCTGATGTAATAAACACAGTTGCATCACATGCTATGACCCAAAAGGGTATTCTAATTCATGTTGATGAGCATTTAAATTTCCTGCACCTCGTAAGATGTCCAAAGCCAGGAGCCTTCATGTGATCACCTCTGCAGTTGAATAATTGTTCAGTTGCTTGAAATTCAACCTTTGCTCTACACCTGGTTTGCTTGTTTATTGTTTGTTTGTTTGCTTGTTTATCCCATATTTCCTTTTCCAAGTACTGACTGCTAGTATATCAAAATGGGTAAGAGCATTGGGCACTTCACCAAAATATACTGCTCACAAAAATTAGGGGATAGTTCAAAATTAATATAAAGCGATTTAAAAAAAGCATTTGATTTATTTTTATTAAACAGGAACATCAGAAAAGCAAATGGCAAGTCAAAGAAAGTTGTTCGATTATGCAAAGGAGATGCAAAACCAACTTTTATTTCACTGGTGAAAATGCACTGTACAAAAGGCTGAAAATACTGGAGTATCTGCACGTTCCCTGGTCCCCTAGTGTTTGTGAGCAGTGTAATGGATGGCAAGTAAACAAAAGGTGCTCCACATCATTTTTCATTAGGGGAAGGCAAATTAAACCCACGAGATGCCACTTCACACCTATCAGAATAGGTAAAATTCCACTTACAAGTATTTACCCAAGAAAGATGAAAGTGTATAGCCACATAAAGGTCCAAAACAGTTTTATTCTTAATAACTTCAAACTGGAACCGACCCCAAAGCAAACCAGATGAATGAATAAACAAATGTATATCCATATAATGGAATGCAACTCACCAAGAAAAAGGGATCTTCATGGATGCATCTCAGAATATTTATTACCAGTATAAGAAACCAGACTAAACCAATAAATAAAGAGGACATCCTGTGTGATATTCTGTAAAAATAGAAAATTCAAATAAATCTATAGTGACCCAGGTGACCAGGTGACCAGGTGCTTAGGGGGAGGGAAGGACTGCCAGTGGGTACAGGGAAACTGGGGGTGCCAGGCCATTCACCCTTACTGTGCTGACGGTTTCATTAGTATACACGAATGTCAAAATTTATTGTATTGTACCTTTTAAGTATGTCATTTGTTTTATGGAAAATTTACCCCAATACAGCTATTTTAAAACATCTACAGCCTGACCAGGTGGTGGCGCAGTGGATAGAGGCATCGACCTGGGACACTGAGGTCTCCTGTGTTCCCTGTGGGCTCCTTTGGCTTGAGTGCAGGCTCACCAGCACGGGGTCGCTGGCTTGAGCCTGGATTCGTAGACAAGACCTTATGTTTGCTGGCTTGAGCAAGGGGTCACTGGCTCGGCTGGAGCCCCCCATTCAAGGCACATATGAGAAGCAATCAATGAACAACTAAAGTGCCACAACTACGAGTTGATGCTTCTCATTGCTCTCCTTTCACTCTGTCTCTATCTAAAAACAAACAAACAAAAAACCCATCTCCATACCTACTTCCAAACCTAATAAGTATTCTGAGATCCTTTGGCTCAGCCTGGATAAGAGGTCAGGAGCCCTGGGTTCCCGGCCCAGCCCTGATCCTGATTGGCGCAATACTGGGTGAGTCCTGCCTGCCCTCTGTTCCCTCCGCTGCTGTCTCCTTTGGCTGAGAGGAAGTGACGGCTGACTGCTAAGTCTCTCAAAGACCAGAACCAACACAACCCTCTCAAGTACACCTGCATTGCCTCTCCAGCCGATGACTTTAATATCTTTGATCTGAGGGACAGCTACCCGGGGGCAGTCTTAGAGGCTCCGGGAGGGTGGTCAGTCTGTCTGACAAGTCCAGCTTCAGCTACCACCTATCTCAAGGGATGGACACGATCAAGGACAGCACTCTGGGCTGCCACTAAGACTGTCTGGAGCAGAAAATGAAATTCATTTGATTTCTGTGACGTTTGGGGGCCTAAATCAGGTAGATGCACAGATGGTGTCCTGCGGAGGCCTCTCACAGTCTGGCTTCCTCGGGGCTGGCTGGCCTCCCTCTTTGAGTGTCTGTGTTTGCCTGACAGCTTGTATTTACCTAAAGTCTATTGAAAAAAGAATTCCTTTTCCCCAACGGTTTCAACAAAATTAATGGGTCCAACAGCATCAGCCCCCATTGCACTATGTGTCTACTCATGAACTAATTCAACTTTGTGGCCTGGGAGGTGGCCCATACCCTAGGCAAGTGATCTCTGTGTGGATGGAGTGGACCCCTGGCCTCATGGGCTGCAGAGGGCTGGATGGAGTGCCCACAAGAAGATCAGGATGTGAGGATGAGTATGGCACTGGCCTGCGACCCTGCACAGCCAAGGTGAGCTCGGTGCCCCTGGAAACCATATGGGCTCCCACCTGACCCCAGCCCATGCTGAATTCCCGCCCAAGGGTTCCACTCACCCGACAGCCCATTCTGAGACCTGAACACAGGCCCTCTGCTGCCCAGGCCAGGCTGACCCACTCCCCACATCACCTGACAATAACTAGATTGAGCTCAGATTTCATGAGACGACATTGTTTGTGCCGGGGCAGAGAGCCATCTTCACCAAGGAGGGCCCACTCAGACATCTCTTTTCAGGTTGCTGGCTTTGGTGGGCACTTTTGGATGAGGACACTTGGAAGGACTGGATACTGGTCCTGATCCCGAGCTGGCCTGCCTGCCACAACCCTACGGGGATGGTGAGGATGAAACAGCGTGTGCCAGACCCCAAGTGTTGGCACAGCTGTTATAAGAGTCCCACTGGCACTGTCTGTCCCCTTCAGGGGTGAGAAGAGTGAAGCTACTTGAGGCCACCAGCGTCCTGAATGTGACAGGGCTGGAGAAATCCTTGTTGAAGGATCAAAGCTGAGAGAGGATGTGATGGCAGGGTATAGACAGGACTGGCATGGACAGGGCCAGCAGCCTTAGTATCCAAACCCCTGGCACAGCGAATTTCAACCTTTTTCATCTCATGGCACACATAAACTAATTACTAAAATTCTGTGGCACACCAAAACATGTATTTTTTGCCAACCTGAAAAAGAAATTCACACTGGATGACTATTGTGTGGGCTGTTGTCTTTTTTGTTGTTGTTTAATTTTTCCATTGATTTGAGAGAGAGAAAAGGGACAGAGAGACAGAGAAGGGTGGGGGGAGAGAGAAAAAGAAAGAGATAAAATCAACTTGTTGTTTCACTTAGTTCCATTTAATTGTGCAATCATTGGTTGCTTCTTGTATGTGCATTGACCAGGGATTGAACTGGCAACCTAACTGGGCCGGGTTGATGCTTTATTCACTGAAACACCTGGCCAGAAGCTGTTGTAATTTTATTTTGACAATCTAAGGGAAAAGAGTTCAGTGCTCCTGACTAAATAGTCAGGTATTACATGTTTCAAAATTTCTGTCTGACCAGACGGTGATGCAGTGGATAGAGCATCAGACTGGAACACAGAGAACCCAGGTCTGAAACCCCAAGGTTGCAGGTTTGAGTACAGGCTCATCCAGCTTGAGCACGGGCTCACCGGCTAGAGTGCAGGGTCGCTGGTTTGAGTGTAGGATCACAGACATGACCCCATGGCCACTGGCTTGAGCCCAAAAATCTCTGGCTTAAAGCCCACGGTTACTGGCTTGAGCAAGGGGTCACTTGCTTGCTGCAGTCCCATGGTCAAGGCACATATGAGAAAGCAATCAATGAACAACTAAGGAGCCGCAATGAAGAATTGATGCTTCTCATCTCTCTCCCTTCCTGTCTGTCCCTATCTGTCCGTCTGTCTCTCACACACAAAAATTCTTACAGCACAACTGTTGAAAATCACTGCTCTGGAGAATGGAAGGGCTGCCCAGGCGCCTCCCAATATCTGGTCTCAGGTTTCATCAAAACCCAACAAGTATGTAGAAAGTGTTAAAAACACCTTAAAACACACAAGCTCAGCCCTCTTATTAAAATGTTTCCTTTCAGCTCTGGCCAGGTGGCTCAGTTAATTAGTGTCCTCTTGACATACTGAGGTTGCAGGATTGAACCCCAGTGAGGGAACATACAAGAATCTACTAATGTCAGTGTGAATAAGTGGAGCAATAAATCAATGTTTCTCTATTAATCAATCAATCAATAAATAAAATGTTTTCTTTTACCTTCATGGGGGAGCAGCAGGGGATGGGTGGGGAATGGTAACGTGGATTGGCAAGAATCCTAATTCCAGGGTGTCCTCTGAGCTGTCCGAACCCTGGAGGGGACAGGCAAGGGATCTGAGACACCAGTCCAATGCCAAGAGCTTCTGAAGAGCTTCCCGTCAGCCCCAGGGTGATGGGCAACAGCTGTACTTCCTGCTTCTGGCATAAGCGGTGTCCCTGTAATCAGAGCCCTCAGTGCAGTCTCAGGGACCAGATGTTTATAAGGCCTAGAGTGGCTGGGAGAAACACGGGCACTCTAGGTGAGACCTCAGCTGTCTGGCTGCCTGGGGGACCAGACACCAGCAGGGGTCCTGTGCCCAATGTTCATGCTGCTCTTGGGGTGTCAGAGAATGAGTCTCCATGGGGCAAGGGGCTCTGACCCAGAATCTGTGCCCTTACCTCAGAGTCCTTAGGTGCCTGCAGAGATGCAGGAGAGGGGGCCAGGGTAGAAGGGTCTAGAGCTCAGTGTGAACCCCAGGGGACTTATTTGGCAAGGGGGCCTTCAGCTAGGCACTTGGGCTGATGGGTCCCAGGGCAAAGAGGTGAGGGGGAGGCAGGTCCTGTGAGAAAATTAATTACCTTCCAATCCCACCAGCCTACTTGGGAATCCACAAGGTCTGTGGCTACTCCAACTGCCTAGTGCATAGATTGGGGAGGAGTAAAATACCTCGATTTTACAGGGGGACCAGGTGGCAGCCATCTGGGGACTTGATGCAGGGGAAGGAGGAGTCCCCAGCTCTGCCTCAACATATAACCTCTATCCACCAGGAGGCACTCTGATCAAAGCCCAGGGGTGTGTGTCTTGAGTTTACTTTTCAACCCCAAGTATTTTAACTTAGAAAAATTTTTATTGATTTTAGAGAGAAAGGAATGGAGAGAAAGAAATGTCATTCTGTTGCTCCACCCATCCACGCATTCATTGGTTGATTTCCGCATTGCCCTGACCAGAAATTGAATCCACAACCCTGGCTTGGGATGTTGGGATGATGCTCCAACCAACTGAACTACCCAGCCAGAGCAAAACCCCAGGTATCTTAAACATAAGTGAGGTACAGCCCTCCTGGCCACAGCTCTTGACAAACCACATCAAGAGAACACTCGCCCCTTGCCCCAGTTTAGATATTCGTGGGTGCAGGGAACTCTGAGCCAGGTCTGCGTAAGGGGGAGTCCCACAGCCAGACCCACAGCAGGGCTGGCGAGGTTGGGTGGGTGAGGGATAGGTAGCTATCCCCACTGAGGACAGGCCACCTGGGCCTTGGGGAGAAAGGTCAAGGTGCTGCCCTCATTCAAATGACCGGTCCCCTTTGTGGGGGGAGGGTGGCAAAGACTGGAGGGAGCGATTCCGCAGAAGGCAGGGCCGCCGAGTCCAGGGAAGAAAATGGACTGTTAAGATAATGAAGGGGGGACATCCACCCGTCCAGCTCAAATGAAGGATGCTTTCCTACCGAAACCAAAATCATCACTATGACATTTCTGAAGAATTACTGGAGAGCCCAGGAAGGCCATCTCTCCTTGTGGTCCAGATTTGCCACACTGCTAACAGCTGGATTGGGGGGTAAACAGGATAGGCCAAGCCTGCTTTCAGTCCTCAAGATCATGTGGATGAGAAAGGTACCAGCTAGGCTTCAAGCAACTGTATCTCAGTCAGAAACTAGCTCCCATCCAACAGCAATCCTATAGACTTTGACCACCAAGTCAGAAAAGAAGTCCGGCACAGGACTCACTGCGGGCCCAGGCGGGCAGCTGTTTCTGTGCACAGGAGGGCACCCTCAGTGCCACATCAGCCAGTGCTGCACAGGGACAGAGGGATCTTCCCAGAATCATGCTGGGTGAGAGGTTTGCAAGAAAGATACCTCTCGGTGAGCAACCCCAAAAACCTAGCTCCATGCACATCCCCTCATTCACCCCCAGCCACTCCTAACAGCTCAGGGGTCTCCCAGGGACCCATATGTGTCAGAATTCAGAATGCATCAGGACACTCCAGGGCAGAGAGCAGCATTCAACTGCCCACGTCTCCAGCCTGAGGGCTAGTGCCAAGTTCAGAGCTTAATGAGAACACCAGAAATGGAACACAAGTGCGACAACCAACGTTCCACTATTATGTGGCAGAAGTGATCAGCATCAGAAAACAGCCCAGCAATTTATTTTCCATTTTTTTAATGGCTGAATTTCAAAGAACCCATCCCTTACCTAGGACAAATTCCCAGAAAGGGGCTATGTTAGTGCAACAAAGAGGAAGCCTTGACTGGTCACAGTGCTCTCCAGACATCTTGAGGATGAGCTCTCTTCAGCCCAGGCTGTCCACTGAGTGGGGTCAAGGACTCTGGCTAAGAGAAATGACCAGGGAGAGGAGCCCTCTCCTCACCCTGCCCCACCCTCCCTGGGACGATGAGCTGGAGGCTACCATCTCCCACTCCATTTCCAGGCTGGGAGCTAAGGCACCAGGGCAGCGGGAGCTGGAGCTCCCTTCCAGGGTTGGCAGGACCCCTGGGTGCATCAGCAGACCAGTAGTTCGCTGCCCTCCACCTGCAGGCCTTTGCTCAGAAGGAAGGCATCCTGCTTGGGGTCGCGACCCAGGAAGAGCTTCAGCATGATGCTGGCGTCCTCAGAGCCGCCTGGTCTCAGGATGCATCTTCTGTAGTCCAAGCCAACCTGCAGAGAGGCAGAGGCGCAGGCTGGGCGAGGGTCCTCAAGCATCCCTCCTTGGCTCCCAGAGAGCCTGTGGGCACTTGCATCAGCATCACAGGGGAGAATACACCAACACCTCCGATGGGAATCCCAGAGCAAGTGTGCATGTGAATGTGTGTGTGCAGGGTCCCCATCCTCTAGGACAGAGGTGGCTGAGTCTCTGCTGCGACTGAACAAAGGGCTGGAAAACTGGCCCAGCCCCCAGCCCCAGAGGGTCGCAAGTAGAGCTGTGAAGGGATAAGGGAGGGCCCAGCTCTGCCCCGGCACCCTGCCCTGCCCTGCCAGGGTTGGGGCACAGACACTCAGTCCCAAGGTCAAGGATGACTGTTCTTGGTCCTCGGCAGTAGGGAGCATCACTCAAAGCCCTCCCCTCACCTTGCCGTTGAGGACGCCCTCCTGCTTGAAGCGTGTGTGGAACATGTCCATGGAGTACACCTCGCTCCACAGGTAGCCGTAGTACTGCGCGTCGTAGCCGCCTGCCAGGTGGCCGAAAGTTGCAGGCATGTTGGTCCCTGGGCAGACACATGAGGCTATCACTGTTTTTGGCCTCATCCATGGGCCTCCCATATGAGAGGGGGCTTCAAAGCAGCCACATCTGTGTCTACCTCCCCCCCCAAAATGGGGAAAATGGCCCAACACTTCCAGGAAACAGGGGCCAGGTGACCTGGCCGGAGGAATGTAATCAACCTTTGCCTGTGAGCTGCTGAAGCCCAGAAGGCTCAGCCAGAGCATTTTCAATATTGGCTGCCACCACACCAGCGTTCAACTTCAGGAGACCCAGGCAACAGAGAGCGTATGTCAATGAAATGCTTGCAGAACAGTAAGCCAATGCAACAGTACCTATATTAAGTCTCAATTTATGAGATTTAATTCATGAATGTTAGTCAATACTTTATTTGTGCTGATATATGCACATGTGCAAGTGTGCACACACACTTGGAGGTCACAGATCAAAACCTTATCTACTGTCATCTCCAGGGTACGAGATCACTCGTCTTTTCTGCACCTCCCAGGCTTTCCACAAAGCAATGTGCGAGAGGGCGCCCCAGGGAAGCGCCGGACGGCGCTGTGGGGATGGAATCGACACATAGCCAGTGAGGAAGGTTGAAGCTGCCCACACCAGCTGGAGCCAAGGACCTAGGGATGCAAAGCAGAAGTGAGGCCACAGGCTGCCTGCTTCTCTCAGGTCAGCTAAACTTATAAACTGGCCCAACTCCCCTCACATGGCACTAGGTCCTTTTTGACCCAGGGAACAACAGAGAACCCCTAACCTCACGAGCAGCTACCTGGTGTGGCTGGGACCCCAAGGATCTCCTGGCAGAGGTCGGCGTACTCCTTTGCCGGGTCTGCGGCCTTCTGTGTGTGCAGGGCTTGGTCTACCTTGGCCAGGACAATCTGGCGCAGGTTGAAGAGACCTAGTCAGGAGGAAGGAGATAGGAGGCTGGCATGGTGCTCTCCCAAGCACTTTCCTGCCAGGTAGTCCAGGAATCCCTGAGGGCATACCCAGGCCTCACAGGCTACGGCATGGGCACCAAGAACTCCCCTCTTTTCCTGGCCTCAGGGTCTGAAGACGGGAACGAGGGGTTGTCCCAGGGCTGGCCGGGGTCTCACGGAGGGGGCACAGTGGGGCACACCTGTGTTAGCCTGCCGGGACTTGATGAGCTTCCCCAGCAGCTCCCGGGGGATGGCGCTGCCTGTCCTGTAGTGCTGAGACATTCTGAGCAGCGGCTCTTCCTCCCACACCCAGTTCTCCAGCATCTGCGAAGGCGCCTCCACAAAGTCACGCTCCACATGCGTCCCGCTGAACATGGCAAACTCTGCCTGTGTGGACGGGCAGAGAGCTCATGAATCCCGGCTGCTCCGCCAGCTCCTGTCCTCCGGTCTTATCTGGACACAGAGGTACACAGTACCCTAAGCACACCTGGGTGGATGGATAATGTCCTGGGCGTGGGCCCTTCCTCCCCTCGAGACTGTGACGTTGGCCAAGGATGAGGACAATAGTTCCCCTGAGTGGCTGCTGGCCAACCTGTCTCAGCTCAGGATACACATGGAGGCAGGGAGCACACATGTCCTGGCTGGTCACCCAGGTTCGCTCTCCCACACACAAAGGCAACATTCTCAAAAAGCTTGTATCCAAAAAAGCCAAGGCCTGGAAACAGCGGAATCTGATGACCGACGTAGGAAAGTGCACTGTATTTTGTCCACTTTTGTGTGTGTGAAATTTTTTCTGAACAATAGCATTTGATCTAATGTAGCCAGAACCCAGTTCTCTAATCTGCCAAACAAGCTGTGGACTGATGAAAGGCATTGATTGGCTAATCAAAATATCATGACCAGGCTCACAGGAACCTAATCTTGTAATTCCCCTGGAGCAGTGGTTCAGAATCTGCTAACTCGGTGTTCGTGGTGACTTCATAATACAGACGGCTTTAAGTAATGAGAGTTAACTATGTATATCAGAAAAGACCTGAGAAAATGAAAAGAAAATGAGACAGTCGCTGGCAGAACAATGTTCCAGACACAGGAAATAATCCGTGAGCATACTGCACAGAAAGGGGACATGCCAGGTGGCCAGAGGCAGCCCGGGGAGCACAGAGCCTGGGTGCTATACAGACACTGGCAGTGGTAAGTAGGTGACCCTTCCCTCACAACAGAGACAACATTTAACCCACAATTAAATTAGGGGGAAAAATTAGGGGACAAAATTAGTGCCTTAGGTTTGGAAATGATTTCTTCAACAGGACAGTAAAAAGTGCAAAATGTAAATGAAAAGAGTCAATAGACTAAACTTCATCAAAGTCAGAAACTTCTCATCAAAAGAGCACATACAAGAATCAACCAATGAATGCATAAATAAGTGGAACAAAAAAATCAATGTTTTTCTCCCTTCTCCTCTAACATCAATCAATTTTTTTTTTTTTAACAGGGACAGAGAGAGAGTCAGAGAGATGGATAGATAGGGACAGACAGACAGAAACAAAGAGAGGTGAGAAGCATCAATCATTAATTTTTCGTTGTCGTTGCAACACCTTAGTTGTTCATTGATTGCTTTCTCATATGTGCCTTGAATGCGGGCCTTCAGCAGACTGAGCACCACCTTGCTGGAGCCAGCGACCTTGGGTCCAAGCTGGTAGCTTTTTGCTCAAGCCAGATGGGTCTGCGCTCAAGCTGGCGAGCTTGGGGTCTCGAACCTGGGTCTTCCGCATCCCAGTCTGACGCTCTATCCACTGTGCCACCGCCTGGTCAGGCCAATCAATCAATCAATCAATTAAAAAAATTTTTTTTTATTTTTTTATTTTTTATTTTATTCATTTTAGAGAGGAGACACAGAGTGAGAGAGAGAGAGAGAGAGAGAGAAAGGGGGGAGGAGCTGGAAGCATCAACTCCCATATGTGCCTTGACCAGACCAGTGCCGGGTTTTGATCTGGTGACCTCAGTGTTCCCAGGTCGATGCTTTATCCACTGCGCCACCACAGGTCAGGCTCAATCAATTTTTTTAAAAAAGAAAAATATACTTCTATGTGGTCCATCCACATGCTGGAATATTACTGAGCCATGAAAGGTACTGAGGTGCTGACCTCACTGCAACATGGATGGACCTTTAATGCATGATGCTCAGTGAGAGAAGCTGGACAGGAAAGCCCAAAGGGTATGTGATTCCATTTATCTGAGATTTCCAAAGCAGGCAAACCCAGAGACAGAGAGTGAATAAGTGGTCACCAGGGGCTGGGGATTAGGTGAAGAGAGTGGGGAGTGACAGCTAAGGGGCAGGAAGGGTCTTTTGGGCATGATGGAATGTTCCAAAACTGAACAATGATGATGGCTACACAGCTTGGTGAACTGACTAAAAGTCACTGAGCACCCAGTTCCACACACTCTTGTTTATAGCCCCTAAGCACATTTTCACTATCAGGAAATAGAGTTGGCCATGTGTGAGAGAGGGGGCCACAGAACAAATGCACAAGTATATCTGGGGTCCCCTGGCCTGAGCACTAGGCTGGGGGCCCAGAATACCCAAGTGAGTCCTGTCTCTGCCACCAGGGCCTGTTTGGGGAAGTTGCTTCAACTTCCTAAGCCTGTACCTTCACCCAGAGGAGACAGCACCCCTTTGACCTCCTCACTTGGCCTGGTGACTATCCACTAAATCCGGAACCATGACTTGTGTCTGGGTCCTGCAGCCTGTACTCTGGCTGTCACCACTGGCTTTCATGGGATCATACAATGTTTAATGTGGGTTAACAGGTGCTGAGGCTGGCCTGAGCACCCTTCTAAGCATGTTACACACATATATTTTCTCCACTGATCTCACAGCTCTCTGAGAAATATTATGGGCTGAGTTGTGTCCCCCCCCCACCGCCAAATTAATATATTGGAGTCCTGACCCCCAGGACCTCAAAGTGTGACTATTTGGAGATGGGACCTTTAAGAGGCAATTAAATGAGGTCCCTAGGGTAGGCCCAAGTCCAATATTGCTAATGTCTCATAAGAAGAGGAAATCAGGACACAGATATACACAGAGGGACTACCAGGTGAGGACATGTGGAAAAGATGGCTGCATACCATGGAGTGAGGCCTCAGAGAAACCAACCCTGCCAACACCTTGACCTCAGATTTCTAGCCTCCAGAACCAGGAGAGTGTTGATTTGTTTTTGTTTGTTTGAATTTATTGATTTTACAATTGAGGAAGGTAGAGGGAGAGAGATAGGACTATAGATCTGCTCCTGTAAGTGCATCGACTGGGGATGGAACTAGCAACCTCTGTGCTTTGGGATGATGCTCTAACCAACCGAACTATCTGGCCAGGGCCAATTTCTGTTGTTTAAGCTACCCCTGTAGGGATCTGTAATGGAAAATGATACAAGAGGTACTACCATATCCATGGTCATGTCACATAAAAATCCAACACGGCAGAACATGCCTCCAGACCCACTAAACACCAGGTGCGGGTGAAGTGCCCCTGCCCCCATCCCACCCCTCAGTCAGCCCCTCCGCCCCTGTACCCACCTGAGAGCAGAGCTGGTGCATCACATGCCCAAACTCATGGAAGTAGGTCTCCACCTCATCATGCTGCAGCAGGGAGGGGGCATCCGGGGTGGGCTTCGTGAAGTTGGCTACCATGGCTGCAATGGCGATCTGGCGGCTCCCGTCCTGCCGCAGGCAGCCTGGCTGTAGGCCAAAGCAGGCTGCGTGCCCATACTTGCCTTCCCTAGGACGTGCGGAGGGGGTGCAAGGTCAGGCCCGGCTGGGGGTCTGGTCCAATTGCTGACTGGCCCAGATGGGTAGCAGCCCAGGCTAGTCGCCAGTTCTGGTACTTTGACCCTGAGTCCCTCAATCAACTCATATGCCAGCTGATGCAACTAGACACACTAAAAAGCTCTCAGCAGAGGAGGAAGCACTCACGTTCACAACTGGCATGAAACTGGTATGAACACTCCTGGCCCCCCCCCTTCCCGCCCCAGCTCACACGCACCGGGGGTAGAGGTCCAGGTAGAACTTCCCGATGACCGTCCCCGAGGCCGTGTCCCTCACTGAGTATAGCTTCACATCTTCATGCCACACAGCGGCATGTTCCTCTAGGTCAAAGGTTAGCCCCAGCAGCTCCTGGTAGATGCCCAACAGCCCCCTGGTGACCACCTGCATGGGAAAGTACTCCTTGAGCAGGTTCTGGTCCACGCTGTAGCATGTCTCCTCCACCTGGTTCATGTAGTAGCGCATGTCCCAGGCGTTGATCCGCCCATCAAACTCCAGGCCCCGCTTCTCACACTCGGCCTTCTTCAGCTCCAGGATCACCACCCGCTCCTGTTCCCCAAGGGGCTTCAGCTTCTGGGCTAGCTCATCTGGGGGACAGAGGAGAGAGGCCAGGCTACCTCCCTGCAGTGGGCAGCTTAACGCCATCTATGCTCCTCCCCACAAGGCCAACCCCCAGCATACTGGCCTTGGCTTTCTCCAGCCATCTGGGCCCTGGTGCTCTGCATGGGAAGGATGGGTCTGAGACAAAAGACTGACCAAGGCCAGTGTTGTGTCACCTCACAGAAGCCCCAGGAGGGGTCACTGGTCTTGTTTTCACAAGGACAAAATGACAGCCGCACGTGAGTCATTTGTCCAGAGCCCCATGCCCAGAAAGGCAGCGCTTGGCCAGTTGCGGGCCTGACCCTGGAGCCCCGACACATAGCCATTAGATCAAGGCCCTCAGGTCAAATACAAGGGTCAAGGGAGGCATCGGGACACCCACCTTAGGGCGGACAGAATGGGGCTCTCAGAAGCACCACCACGTCACAGTCAGGAATAGCACAGGGGGGGCGAAGGAAGGCTGGTTACCTAGGAAAGTGGCTACCGTCTGGCTGGTCTTGGCCATGTTCATCTCCAGGACATAGTCAGCATGCGTGCTGAAGCCCAGCAGGCTGGATTTCTGGGCCCGAAGGGTCACCAGTTCTCTGAGGATGGCACAGTTCTCCTGGAACCAGCAAGTAAGCAGACCTATGGGTGCTACTGCCCCTTTGTGGGGCTCCTTGGCCGGCATCCCATTCCCCAAATAGTTCTCAGCAGCTTCAGGGCTGCACAGGCGCCTAACACAGCTCCAGAACGTCCGTTGTCCCTCCCTCCTGCCCTTGGCCTGTATCTCCACATATGTGGTTCTGTCCTGGCACATGAGCTATATAAGCCCTCAGGTCCCTTTTGGAAACACAGAGGTATGAACTGTAAAGGGTTCTGAAACCAAGTGGAAAGCAGTATAGGGACCAGGGCTCTCAAGGTGCTCCCGCCTGACAGGGCCTGGCCCAGGGCTCAAAGATGTGCCATGTCTCTATCAGCACCACTGAGCAGTCGACCCAGGCAACCAAGTTCATGAGGCCGAACAAAATGAAACCCATCGGATTCATTTGCAAGGACAGAGGACTATTCAGAACAGAACACTCCTAGTGGCATGAATGGTCCACAGGAAAACAAATTACAACTGGGAAGCCAAGTGGAGAGCTTCCAGTCACACAAGGGGACTCAAGGCTGGTGGCCAGCAGTGCTAGTCAGCATGTCATGTCCCCTGAGATCTGGAACTATGCCTGACTCTAGCTGTGTCTCCCAGGTCAAGTTTGGGGACCAGATAGGAGCAAAGACGAGGGGGTGCCAACCTCTGTCCAGTCCTGACCAGCCAACAGGCCTGCAGCTCAAGCTCTCAACACTCTAAATTCATTCCTGGCCTACAGAAAGCAGCACGCCCACATCAGAACTGGAACTCCTGGTTCTGGGATGAGACACCCCCTTTCCATCCCCTTTCCACCAGCCATCAGTGGCACCCACGTGCCTCCTCCAGATCTACATCTCAAAAGAGTGTGGGGTGGGAATCCCAAGTTATCTTCAGACCAAAGTAGTCTGTCTTTATTTCCAGAAAGTGGAGAACACAGGACTTTACACATGTGTTTCCTTTTACCTGTGACCTCCAGTCTGCAGCTCCTTTCCCCGGCCACATGAGCATCAGTGGTGTGGCAGGGAGGATGAAGGGGCCCCTTCTCAACACCCCTATCTGCTCAAGAGGCTAAATAGGAGCCGCTCAGAGGCCACACTGGGGTGTGGACACAAACAAAAGTGTCTGTGTAGGAATGGACATCTGAGTGCCGAGGCCACGCCCAGGGCCATGTATGAAAGGCTCAGGCCCCACACAAGCTGCTGAACTGCGGAGGGCAGACCCAATCTTGAGTGCGGGAAATAAAAAAAGAACAACCTGAAGCTAGGGCGGGGCTGTGGAAGACAGATGAAGAAAAGAGAGCATTGGGATTTATGTGGGAGGAGATGCACGACAGAAGCAGGTTAAGCTTGGGACACAGGCTCTGACCCCTGCTCTATGTGGCCCTGGGGAAAAGGACAGAGCCAGATCTAGTGTAGTGATCTCCACCAAGCACTGCCAAGCTTGCTGAGGGCCTCCCTGGTCACTGGACCTAGCCCAGTAGACAATGGACCCTTTGCAGGAATAGCCAGTGAGGCAACTCTCACCAGCACTGAGCAGACAAGGACAGGCCCGGCACCTCCAAGTTCAGGACCAGACCGTGCCGTGGACAGAGCCCGCGACAGATTCCCAGAGCTGTACCCTGGCACCATCTTCTCACCTCCTTGCACCGACAATTGAAGGCCTCCTCCACCTTCCTTCTGGTCTCGGGCACGTGGCATTTCTTCAGGAGGGGGAAATAGTGAGGGTACTTGAGGGTGACTTTAAATTTCTCATCCTCAGTCTTTTCCAGAGAATTCAGGAAGTCCTCAGGAAGCCCTCCTGTGAACCAAATTAGGTGGGCTTTTAAAGACCAGAGCATAGAAAAGGTGGGAGGGGTGGGTTAGGAATTGGAGCCAGCAGGTAGCACCAGACCCAGCCTCCCCTCCACACACTGTCTGGCTGCTCATCTCCCACCTTGAACACAAAAGGGGAAGACGCCAAAGAATCACTAATCTCAGAAGCCTGCTACCATCTGCATCAGGACTCCCTTGGGGAAGGAAAGCTATAGTCTGCTGGACCCTTGGACAGGTTGGGCTTCCCAGGGCTGCAGTATCTTTCTGTGTCCTTTCTCAATAAACAGCACCGCAATGAACAGAAGCTATCCGGCAGCTCTGACTATGCCCCACTGGGCAGCACCCCCACAATTCCAGCAGCCCACACTGCTGCGACAGTTTCCCCCCTGGTCCCTTGCTCCTGGCTAGTCCTTCCATGACAGATATCTGAGTGCACTGTTCTCAGACTGAGCACTTTCAGAGCTCCACCTCATGGGGGAAAGACGGAATGAGCCTAGAGCATCCTGTGTCAAAAAGAAGGTACTCAAATACTAACAGGAACATGGCAAGCTTGAATTGGCCCCTTGAAGTCAAATTGGAACAGTCTGTGCATCAGTGTAAATGATGACAGCAGTAGACTATAACCCATTGTCTAAAAGAAGATCTATAGTCCACACTGACATAGATTAATCAATAAACAAGTGGGGGAAGGGAAAGTTCTAATTTATGGGAAAATCAACTAACAAAGAATGATGAAGTTAGACCAGTGGTTCTCAAAGTGTGCGCCAGGGCACACTGGTGCACCCTAGAAGATTTCCAGGTGCACCCTATGGTATTCCAGAGAAATATGTGCCTGTTGGGGACCAAAAAACCAACAGGGTTTTTGGAGTTTAGATTATTGGGAGACAGAGGTATGGGGAATTGGCTGTAAGCTGACAGTCTGCCCAACCCCCCACCTCACTTGCCTGATTAGGTTGCAAAAGGCTGTTAAGCTGTGGTGCTGGATTGTTTACACTACTCCCCATGTTCCCTGGAAAGACTGGAGGCAAGTTTCTTCTATCCTTTGTTTGGTGTAAAGTTAAGATGGTATGTATGGTGGGGCTTTTCTGCACTTGGTAAAATTCTTGGGTTGCCTTGGAGACACAATCAAAGATATCATTGACTTGCTAATGGCCCACTTTGCCCTACAAATAAAGATGTGGTTTTTCAGCTCACTTTGTCCTTGCCAGCAGCAATTACAGGGCCCTCCCGACCCTGTATTTTCTTAATTCCGTACCCTTCCCACTTGGGACCTGGAATTACTAGCTGCGCTGGTTCGCAGCATGTGCCCAGATATAAAAATATAGTTACTCTACTACACCATTTCATTATGGGAATACCACTCATTTTGTTAATACATCATTATTATATTTATTACTAACACATCATTATATTATTTTTAAATAAATACACCCAAATAAAATGGATAGATTTCTCAAAAAGAAGCATGATATTGAAGAATCCGATTCTGGAAGTGAGCAAAAGTTAAGTGTAAATAAAACAGGACTTGAAGGCTGATGGCAGAATTTAATTTATAGCCTTTCCATCACTTAACACTGAACAATACGATTGGATTAGAAACCCATTCATGGAAGCTTCAAGTGATTTTGGTTTAACATTAGAAAAAGAAGAACTGGCAGCTATATCCACTGATCGTGGATTGATGATTAAACATAAGGAATTGTCTCTTGAAGCCTTTTGGATTTATAAAAAAGAAGAATATGTGGCAATATCTAAAAAAGCTTTGAACATATTACTACAATTTTCAATATCCTATTTATGTGAATTAGGATTTTCTACCCTCAACACAATTAAGAGTAAAAAGAGAAATTCTTCAGTGTATTGACAAGGAAATGAGAGTTTGCCTTTCAAATATATGCCCAAACATTGATGAAATCACTAGGACAATCAGGCTCATGTTTCTCATAAAAACAAGAATGAAAAAAAAAAACAAAAAACAAACAAGAATGAAAAAACTTAACACATTCACGCTGGGACCTGCCGAATTTACTAAATCTTATTAAGAACATATCTATATATATAAAAAGATAACTTTCTGTTGTTTTTTCTATTTTTTAACTCCTCTTTTTTATGAATTCTAAAAAGCATAACTCAAAAAATGTAACATAAAAATGTTTTTAATGTCAGAATAAATTTAATTTTGTCGTATTTATTACATTTAATTACCATAAAAGCACACTTAGACTTTATATTTTTTTCTTTAATATTTGACTTAATTATTATAACATATTTCTCAAAAATTTGTATACAATGCGCCTACAATTATTTGTAGGATTTTAAATGCACCCCGATTTCAAAAAGTTTGAGAACCACTGAGTTAGACCATCACTCATGGGTGCTATAACTTGGTGGGTGGAAATATGAGCAGAGGCCTCAAATCTTCTCTCAAGAAATTATTGATCATGAAGGGAAAATTGGTAACATAACAATGGTGACACCTGGCTGATAATCATCTAATCAACTGATTAAGATTCATATTTTAACCAGAAAATTCATATCCTAATCAGAAAAAGGACACATATGTAAAGAAATACACTGTCTGTATTTTTTGTAAAACAATGCCAAGTATCTTTTGCAATAAAAAAGAAAAAGTAAACAAGTGCCACAATTTTGCTCAGCCAGACCTGCAGACAGGGCCAAAACATGCCAGGCTGGCCAGACAGGTTCCGGCCACTATCACTGCCTCGCCCAGCAAGACACGGTGTCTGAGGCCAGGCAGGGCGCACAATCACCTGCTCCACATGCAAGGGATTCAAGTTGCCCACATAGGAATCAGGTCCAACTCAGCGGGACCCACGGGCTAGACAAACAGATGACGAAGCAGACCCCCGACAGTGTGGATGGCAGGTTCATTCACTGAGTTCCAGAGAATCGGCATTCTCCTTTGGCCAGGATACATGGCCACTGGCCTTAAATGTCAGGAGCTACACAGTGGGACTCACTGCCTCGGACATAAGGAGAATTGAATGAGAATGAGGGGTGGTAGAGTGCAATGGTGATCGGTTTGCAAGCACTTTTTCTAGAAAACAAGTCCATGAGTCTCTATGGAGTACAGCCACCCTCAATGAGGACCTTGTGTCCTGGCCTCCTCTAAGGCAAAAGCTATTGAATTCAGAGCCAGATCTTAAGTAGTCTGACTCCACATCATGCTCCCACAATTGGTTAGGATACATGGTGTCCTTGGAGCCCCTCAGTTTGCAGCACAGCCACTGGACTGGAGTTTTCAAAACTGTCAAAGTCGGCAAAGACAGGAAAAAGTTTCCAAAGGCCGAAGAACTGTTCTACAGGAAAGCAGCCTGACAAGACACAAAAACCAAGTGGATCCCAGATGGGAGAGAGAGAACGCCTTGGGGAGAGCTGATGTGGGGAAACCTGTCTGCACTCTCAGGGACACTGATGTTCCATTTCCTGAGTGAAAGTTTACACTGAGGGTGCAGAAGAGCGTCCCTAGTCCTGCAGAAATGTCGCGAGGCCAACAAAACTCGCAGAGGTTCAGAAACGATACACATATACACATAGACAAAGAAGGAGGGGAAGCAGAGCACTAGCAGGCAGAGGCCAGGTGAAGTGCACAGGGCTTTCCGTGGCGCTACTCCCACAACTTTCCCATGACTGTGAAATTTCTCAAAATAGAACAGTCAGGGAAAGGGAAGTAGAGAAAAGAGTAAAAACTGGAAAGAATGCCTAAACACCAACCCTCCAAAATTCCCACGTACAGCCAGGCTTGAGAACTGCTGATTCTGTGTATCCCCTTCATTTTCTAAGATTTTTAAAAATAAAGATAATAGAGGGGTGGGGTGTGGATCTCAGAGGAGACATTCCAGCTGACTCAGTGGTAAGTACGAGACTGCAACCCACCACTCTCACATCCTTGCCCAAATCCTGCCATAGCCTCAGGACATTTTCCATCAGGGTCAGAATCTCAATAGATAGACCATGGCCTTCTACAAGTTAGGATCTAGAACCTTGGATTCCAAAACACCGAGGGATCTAAATGAAAAAAACCCCTTGCCCGGAGTGGTCAAATGCCTCGGCCTCCAAGGGAGGAGGCTGAGCCCCTAGAGGGTTCCCTGAGACAGTGGCTATTGATGTGGCTACCTTCCCAAAGAATCTGCCACATACCCAGCTCTTCTCGTGTAAAGGGCAGGAAGGTTGTGTCCTCGTTCAGGTTCTTATTGAAGTCAATGCACAGAAGACTCAGCTTCTTCTTGATGTTTTTGATTTTCTGAAGGAGAAAAGAACCGTGAGAGGAGGGGAACACCACTGTTAAGACCCCCCCACACACATGCACACAGAAGAGGCAGGTCAGGCATTCAGCACAAGCACCTGTCTGCTGTGCTGAGCAACATTATGATCCCAGTAGTCAAGGGGTATCCTCATCTGTTTGGGTCCCTGGACAAGAGCCTTCTGGACTCTCCTACTAAGGAATTACCCACTGAGTCTGCAGCCTAAGCTTTTGGACATCCTAACAGAGTTCAATGTTCATTCTTTCAGGGTCCACCTTATTTTCAGAATCGATTAAAACTGACCCATCTGTGTGAGGTAGTGACACAGGAACACAAAGGACGTACCTGGGCCCAGAGTGTGAGTCAGTGGGAAACCCCAGGGCTCAGAGGAAACAGTCATGTAGGCAGACACCGCACCTATCAGACATAGGACTAGGAGGAGGTGTGGCCCTCTCAGCCTCAGTTTCCAACTGGAAGGCGGGGGGAACTTGTCTTCTGTGATATCGTCACACAGTAAAAAATGTGTACCAGGTCTTGGCCCTGTACCTTACACACAGCTCCTAAAACCCTTGGAATCTCCCAAGTGAAAAAGTGAGTTAAAGAAGTCCAGGGGAACAAAGTGACAGGAGCCCCTTGCATCACCCCTGAGTTTATGTTAATGAGCCCACTTTAGAAATCCCCAGAACCACAGAATGGTTCGAACTTTTCATCCCATCCCATTTCCCACCTTCTAGGTGGGGAGGAGGCTGGAGGTTGGAGACTGAAACCAGCACCAAGGGCCAATGACTTAATCATCATGTTATGTAATGAAGCCTCCCAAAAGGTTTGGGACTCAAAAAGCTCCCAGAACTGGTCAACACATGCAGATGTGGGGAGAAGAGTGCAGCCAGGGGGTCATGGAAGCTTTAAGCCCCTTCCCCTCACCTTGGCTTGTGTCTCTCTTCTATCTGCTGTTCCCGAGCTATAGCCTTTTACACTAAACCAGTGATCTACTGAGTACTGTGTTTCTCTGCATTCTACAAGCCACTTTAGGAAATTAAATGAACCTAAGGAGGGGCCATGGGAATCTCCAATTTATAGTACAGGTAACAACTTGGACTGGAGACTAGAACCTGAAGGAGGGGCACTCTTGTGGAACCTGGTGCCCTTTCTGGATAGGCAGTGTCCAAACAGTTAACGTGTAGGACACCGAGCCAGTGTCAGAAAGTTCCTCCACATGGGATTCCCACATGTCTGGTGTCAGAAGGGAAGATGTACTGTAGTTCTGTACTGAGGATGCAGGAGACACAGGAGTGAGTTTTTCCTTAACACCGCTGTACCACTCACGGCGACAACTGAATAAGGAGGGATGTGGGGAAGTGATCAATGCGGCCTGCGCTTCCTGCTTCGCTGAGGGAGCCCTGGGGAAGCCCTCGCAACCCAGGATGATTGAGAGCACAGCAGCTACAAAGGCAGCGCTCCCACCACAGAGTTCAGGCAGCAGAAAGATGGCGCCCTGCCAGCGGCCAGGCCCGCCTCCCATCCCCCAAAGTCAGCACTCACTTCTTGAGTTTCCTCCGGCAGGTGGAGCCCATTCCTCCGGCCCAGCTTGATCAGCCGCTCCAGGTACCGCATTGCCTCTGGTCTCAGCGAGTCCTTCTGAACTTTTTCCTAGAAAAAAAAAATCAAAGTTCAGTTTTCAGTGAAAAATCCTGACAGTGCCAAAGGCGGGGAGATAGCAGAGAGACTGGCTCACGAAGATGTTGCTGACGTAAGGTAAAATAGTGCAGCTATTTGGAAAGCAGTTTGGTGCTTTCTTGAAAAGAGAAATGTACGATGACCATATGACTCAGCAACTGCCCTCCTGGGCCTTTATCCCAGAGAATGAAGCTATCTGCTCGGAGCCTGCACCAAGGTGCTCGCTTACTGCTCAGCACAGAATGAGAGCAGTACAGATGGCACGCAGCCGGTGAGCTCTTCCATAACAATAAGGTGAGGGGCAATACCCTCTGCTTGTGAGGTTGACTTTGGTTCCGTAAAATGTTACACTGGGAAATCAGACAGTGTAGAGGAAACCTCTTTGAATCATTTCTCACAACTGCATGTGAACCTTCAGCTGTCTCAATAAGAACTTCAATTTCAAATAAACAATACAGCTTGTGCTTCCCCGGGTCTGCGCCTGCACATGCACGAAAGTGCATGGGAATGTCTTCCTGGTCCTGAGGCCGACATGTCAGCACACTCGAAGGGAACGAACAAAGACACGGTAGATGCGGGAAAGGTGTAAGGAGGTCTAGGCTTTTCATTCTGTATTTTCATTCACCTCCATATGTCTTTGTCATTTTTTAAATGATTTTTTAAGTTGTGGTAACAAGAGGCATAAAATTTACCACCTTAACCACTTTCAAGTGCACAGCTCAGTGGCATTCAGTCATTCACACTGCTGTGTAGCCATCCCACCATCCGTCACCAGAACTCTTTTCAGCTTTCTGCCTTTTAAAGTCTGAGGAGCAAAATGGTCCAGTTGGAAGAGGTGTCAGCCCACTGGCACCCCGGGAGAGACAGCCCTGCCCCCACCTCTCCACCTCCCGCCTGCCCAGGTCCTCACAGCGTCCTCACCTGCAGCCAAACGATCCTCTGGTACACGTCCTGCCTCATGCTCATCTCCACGTCAAACTCGGACAGCTTCTTGTCTGCCTCTGTGCTGGCCGTCCGAATGTCCTTGGATGGAGAAACATGCTGAGGGAAGTCAAGGATATTCCTCTGAACTAAAACAGAGACAACGGGACAACTGTGAAAATGGGCCCCAGATGGAAACTGGCAAGTGCTGACATCATGCTCCAGACACAGAACTCATTCGTTTGCTGATTCGTCCAGTGAACATTATCCACACTGGGCCCCAGGCTGGGTAGCAGGATAGAGAAATAAGCACTGTCACCCATGTCCTGGGGCACCTCACAGTCCAAACAGAAACAGATTTAGCTTCTAGTACTCCAAGCCAAGGAAGAATGCAACAGAGAGTCTGATGAGACCAGGAGGGACTGAAGGAACTCCATTCTAGAAAAAGAGCCATAACTCCTGATGGCTCTATTTTGAATTTGCAAACAATTTTATAATTTACAGACCACATTCACACTTTGTTAAGTAGAGGAACAGCAGGTGTTAACACAGACGCACATGACCCAGCAATTCCATCCGTAGGTGTCCATCCACGAGAAATGAAAACACATGTCCACATGGAAACCTGTGCACACGTTTATAGCAGCAAGATTCATAATAACCACACAATGGAAACAAGCCAAATGTCCACTGACAGATAAGTGGATATACAAATGTGATCTATCCAAACAGGGGAATATTACTCAGCCATAAAAAGGACTGAAGCACTGACACTACAATATGGATGGACCTTGAGAACACAACATTCAAGGAGAGAAGCCAGACACAAAAGGCCACACAGGGTGTGATTCCATTCATGTAAAATGTCCAGAACAGACAAATGCAGAGACAGAGAGTAGATTAGTGGTTGCTAGAGGAGGGGGAAGGGACTTATTTTGAGGGTAACAAAAATATTCTAAAATCAGATAATGGTGATAGTTGGACAACACTGCAAATATACTAAAAACCACTGAAATGTTTGCTGTAAATGGGTGAATTACATGGTATGTGAATTCTGTTTCAAAAGAGTGCTTTAAGAAAAAAACACACTTTGCATTGGAGAAACCTGAATTCAAATCACAGCTTGGTCTCTTCCATGGTTCTGGGCCTATGAAATGTCCTCAGGTCTGGGTATATCTCAGTACATCATGGGGACTTCTGAGGGCAGGACAAGGGCCGCCCTGCTCAGCTGACTTGTATTAAACAGTGGGGGCCTGGGTGGGCCTGATGCTGACTGCCCAAGAGAAGAGCAGAATGGACAGAACCAGCCTCTGGGTTTGGAATTTTCATACTTATATGCACCAAGTGTTACATCAAAACAGTGCAGAGTGGGGACTAATCTAGGCAGCTGGCGTGGGAAGAAGGGGCCAGGGAAGGGGTTCCTGTGATCACAGAGCAGTGTGACATCCAGCAAAGCAGAGGGTGAAAAGAACTCCGGGCTGAGAGGGGAGGGGGTGAGCGGTGCAAGGCCATGTGGCCAGGCAGACAGCCCAGGGAGGGGGAGAAGGGCCAGCAGGGCAGGGCACTGAAGGCCACATCCAGGACTCTGGCCTCCACTCTGAGAGCGACGAAAAGGCTTTGAAGAAAACAGGAGTGTCACGAGGCAATTTTAGTTTTCCTTAAAATTACCTGGGCTACTGAGTGGAGGTAAGGGTGGAATGATGCCAGAGAAGTGGGAGTTAGCATACCTTGACCTTCGAGTGCCTCCTGTGAGAGAGAAGAGGGGGAGACTGAGGCCCATCTACCCAAAGTGGGGAAAGAAAGGCAGAGGTAGGATGCAGAGCACGGCCTGCTGGCCCTTACCCCTCGGCCCACCCTTCAACACCAGCAGGGCTGACATGGCGAGGCCCCTGCCGGCCCTTACCCCTCAGCCCACCCTTCAACACCAGCAGAGCTGATATGGTGAGGCCTCAGGGACACATGAGAATCCTGCAGGAGGGATTATGGATGATTCCCAAGAAATAACTTTTGCTAGAGATTTGGGGTCAGGGGTTCCCTGGATCAGGATGCTCTGCCTTGAGACTTCCGTTGATCTTTTGTCCCTACACTGTCACCTTCTACATAGGAGGCTCCAGAAAGCAGATGTTGCACTTCACTCCTCCCAAAGGAAGCAGACAGACCCCAAGGAAGAGAGAAGGAGCCAGCTGGGGGATAGCATCAGGTTACCCAAAACACAGGGGAGGCTTCAGGGAGGAAAAAAGCAAGGTGGCCAAGTTCAGTTCTGAGAGAGAAAACAAATACCCCTTGGGACTAAGAAAGGGGTGAGAAAGGCTCCAGTTTCAAGGTAGGCACCTGAGCTGGCTCTCAGAGAGCAGTGCTGTTGTCCCCTCTGGGCCCTCAGATGACATGCTTGTGAGGACCAATCATGCTAGATGGCCCCATGGAGGAGGGTGCGCATGGGAAAGGGGCTACACCTGTCTGGACCTTTACCCTCGTAAAAGCCTTTACCCACCGTGACCCTATGGCAGTGGTCAGCAAACTCCTTAGTCAACATAGCCAAATATTAACAGGAGGTTGCTGCTGGGTTCTTTGGCAGTAGTGGATTTAGGCCAACAGAAGGGACAGAGATGCGCATGTGTGGGCTCTCCTGAGGCCTCCTTGTCCAAGGCTGTGATTTAGCTGATGCTGAGCTGCGCCATCTCCCGCATGTGGCTCACAAGCCGCAGTTTGCCGACCACAGCCCTAGGGGATGGGTAATGCCACCCACGATAAGGACCCAGGAGCCCCATGCTGGATCCTGACCGGACTTACCTGTGTAGGACACCTCCACGTCAGCCAGTGCTTTGAGTGTACTCTCGTAGGACACATCCTCGAACTTCTGGGAGCCCACCTGGTCATACACGCGCTTGGTCTGCTCCATGAGCTCCAGCGTGAGCGCCCCTATTTGCTGGGCACTCAGGTCCCATCTCAGGTAGTTCACCACAGAGCAGGGGGCTGCTGTGTCCAGGGCGTCTCCTGCACAGGCTACACGGAAGGCAAAACCCCACACTGAGCATTGGCTTCACGTCCAAAATTAGAGTCAGAGTAATGGGGGGTCGGAGGGGTAGAGAGACAAGAGGGCCATTGCAGATGAGCGAGGTCCAAGGGCTTTATGGGAATGCACAGGTTGATCAGTCCTCCAAAGCAAGTGATTCTGCTCCCCAGGGGATAATGGACGATGTCTGGGGACGTTTGTGGCCATCAGGACTGGGGAATAATGCCCTTGTATCGAGTAGTTGGGTGCCAGGGATGCTGCTCAACACCCCATAGTGCCAAAGACAACCCCCCAGAGAGTGACCCAAGAAATATTAACAAATGTCAACAGTGGTGAGGTGGACATTTGGTATATACCTGCATTTCATGCAAAGAATAATTTGATTACAGGGTGCAACTCCTGACCTCTCTGGTTGTAACATATGACATTTGTACTGTATTATCTTTCTAAAATAGAAGGAAATCCTGATTATTGAAACATTGCTAGTCCTGTGAGTTTTCGGATAGGAGACTGTGGTCTGTACTAACAGCAGTCACTAGACAACTTCCATATGAGGTTCAGAGTATAAGATATTTTGCCTTCTTCCCCTCTGAATTCTCAGTCAATTCTGTATTCTATATCTCATTTACCTGTTTTATTGGGGGGGGGGGATTCTGAGATTTGGAGAGCTCAAGTCTTCTGCCACAATGATTCCACAGCCAGCAAGTGGCGGAGGTGGGATTCATGCCCACAGTTTGATTCTGCTCCCACACTGTGAACTAGTATACTGTACTCACCCCACCTTTTAAAATCTGCACATCTGGTTGCCAGGTTTTCCTGTCTCCTTCCCAGGGCTCTACCATACACTCAGGATTCAAGTTCAAACTTTTTTTTTTATTTTTTAATTTTTATTTTATTCATTTTAGAGAGGAGACACAGAGTGAGAGAGAGAGAGAAAGAGAGAGAGAGAGAAAGAGAGAAAGGGGGGAGGAGCTGGAAGCTCAACTCCCATATGTGCCTTGACCAGACCAGTACAGGGTTTTGAACTGGCGACCTTAGTGTTCCCAGGTCGACGCTTTATCCACTGCGCCACCACAGGTCAGGCTCAAGTTCAAACTTTTCATCAGCGTCTACATCTGCCTATTTTAGTTCAATCCATGAGCGAGCTAAGAGTGATTTTATGTGGGAGGTGGTGTGTGGCAGCCGCGTCTGAACCATGTACCCCCTCACAGGGCAGTTTGCTGACCCCTGATCTATGTTGTCCGACTCAACTGGGTCCTGTATGGCATGTTAGGTTGTGCCAGCTGGTTTTGCCAACTGCTCTGTGTGCAGTCACACTGGCCTTCTTCAGCCTCCTGGGACTTCCTGCAGCTTGTCCTTCTGCCTTGAGCCCCTTGATGTGCCAGTCTTCCTTTCCACATTCCTTTCTCAGAGAGGGCCCCCTATGGCATTCCTATAGCACCTATAGACATGAAAAGGCTATACCTGTCTCAAATTACTTGTTGAGATCATGAACAGAGTGGGTGTGGAATGTATAATAAACAAGAGGCTGCTCCAGGAATCACTCAGCTGTGCTTCATTTTCCCCTCTGGCCAGCAGTTGAGGAGAGCCAAAGTAGTCCTAGACACCTGCTCTTGTGAACACTGGGGACCTTTAAGGGTGCTGCTAGCCTGGACCTATGTTTGGCATCTTTGAGGTAGGGTTTTTGAACACCACTATTAACATTGGGGGTTGGGTCATTCTCTGAGGTGGGGCCTGCCTGGGCACTCTGGGGAACTGAGCAGCATCCCTGCCCTCCCATCCACGCTATGCCAAGAACATCTTCAGACATCGCTCAGGGTCCCATAGGATGTACAATCATCCCAGCTGAGGACCACTTATACACACTAAGAGAAAAAAAGAAAAACGTTTTAAGTCAGCACAGGTTAGATTTTTTGGCCAAAAGACTGCTGCAAACTTAGGGAAACTCTTTCTGTTTGCAGGTTATTTGGATATCAGAAGTGCCAAAAAGGGATTGTAGGTCTATATTAAATTTGGTGGTAAAGAAGGACTCCAGGAACACAGGAAAGGTGGGAAATCCAAGCGAGTTAGAAATGTCAGAAAAACTTCCCAGAGGAGGTAGGATTTTAAAAATCTGAGCAGACACATTCATTCCACAAATATTTACTGTTTACCACCTTTGTGCTGGGTCCCCAAGCTAACAATGTGGCAGCGAACAAGACAGACAACATTCTCTACCTTCCTGTTGTAATTATTATCATTAACACAATTATCATCATTACTATGGCAATATGATGAAGAAAGAACTGGAGGACAGGTGGGCAAAGGAAAATTCCAGGAGGCACCAAACAACCTGGGTGGTTTTCTGAAATACAGTAAACAGGTCACATCATTCTCCTAATGAAAACCCTTCCATTGTACCCGTTTGCCCTTGAAATAAAAGCTGTGGTCAAAATGACTTACTACTCTCCAAATGCACTACCCATGTTCCAGTCTCCTGGCTTTTGCCCTCTCGGTTACCGCCAACAGGGACAGTCCTCCCTGAGGTCTTGGCAGGACAGCAGCTTCTCCCTATCGAGTCCAGGCTGAAATGCCACCGCCTACCAGTAACCCTCCAGGACTGCGCTCTCTAAAAAAAAAAGCGCCATCAGTCTTGGCACTGACCACGCTTCAAAGCCTTCGCTTGCTTCTTGGCTTGCTAACCATCTGTCTCCGGCTCTAAAACTCCTTCTAGAACTCATGGTCTCTCCCAGAGTCCACCCCAGGGCCCGACCCTTCCGTAGCGAAAGCGACACGGAGTTGGCTGAATGAGTGAAGCACTGTAAAAGCTGGTTCATTCATTCTTCCACCGAGGGTAAAAGGTCCCAGGCTCTCCAAGCCCCAGTCACTCGAGAGATCCGTTCTTAGGCCCAAGGCACGAGGGTGCAGGGGACACCCAGGTCCCGCTAGTAGGGCCGCACCGAGGGGTTGCCGGTACCTGCAGGGGTCTTCATGGTGACCGGGTGTGCACCGCCGGCCTCCCTCTTCACCTGGTCCGGGTCGGGTCGCCTCAGCCACACCGGCCAGCCGCCTCCGTCTGCTTAGTGGACGCCGCCGTCGCGACTAAGAGGCCCGCGGCCGGCTTGTCCGCTGAACGCTGGGAGGACGCGTGCGTCGGAGAGTAGGGCGCATGCGCGCTTCAGCTCCACCCACACCCTGTACTGCACTTTGCGCATTTCACCCACACCGACCGGCTCTAGAGCCCTCCCTGCAGGTCATCGGAGACAGACACACAGACAAGAAACAAACGATTTGGGTTCTGTACCAGTTTACCAGTACTTCGCCTGGTCTTCTATTCCCCGTACTAATTTGGACCTGCCTCCTTTCTTTTTTTTTATAATTTTTTTTTTAGATTTTATTTATTCATTTTTAGAGAGAGAGAGAGTGAGAGAGAGAGAGGAAAGAGATAGAGAGAATAGGAAGAGGAGCAGGAAGTATCAACTCCCATATGTGCCTTGACCAGGCAAGCCCAGGGTTTCGAACCGGTGACCTCAGCATTGCAGGTCGGCGGTTTACCCACTGCACCACCACAGGTCAGGCACGGACCTGCCTCCTTTCTACCTTAAAAAAAAAAAGCCCAGAACCTGGCAGGGTAGCTCCGTTGATTAGAGCATCCTCCCCATATACATCCCGGGTCAGGGCACATACCAGAATCAACCAATGTACATATAAGTAAGTGGAACAACAAATTGATATTTCTCGCCTGACCAGGCGGTGGCGCGTTAGCCTGGGATGTGGAAGACCCAGGTTCAAGACCCCGAGCTCGCCAGCTTGAGCGCGGGCTCGCCAGCTTGAGCAAAAGCTTGGACCCAAGCTCGCTGGCTCCAGCAAGGGGTTGCTCGGTCTGCTGAAGGCCCCGCGGTCAAGGCACACGTGAGAAAACAATCAATGAACAACTAAGGTGTTGCGAGGCTAATGAAAAACTAATGATTGATGCTTCTCACCTCTCTTCGTTCCTGTCTGTCTGTCCCTATCTATCCCTCTCTCTGACTCTCTCTCTATCCCTGTTTAAAAAAAAATTGATATTTCTCTCTCTCTCTCTCATCAATAAGTGAAAATTAAAAGAAACTAAAGCAATTAAGTATCATAGAGAAAGCCTCAATAAACGGATCCAGAACTTCAAAGAATAGGTGTTTTGAAACAGTGCTGTAATCTGACCTCTATCTAGTGTTGTCTGAAAACAAAATCTTGATCCTTCTAAGACATCCAGAAAGAAAACCCACCTCTTAAGTTTCTGCAAAAGAAATCAAAACAATCTAGGGTGTTAAATGTGCATGCGTTTTAAATAGGATAAAAATTAATTGGGAGAACACATCTGGCAACTTTAACACTAGTGATGGGCAGTTCTTAGTCATCCTAAGGAATTTCTCATTACTCACTCTCTATTAAGTGCACCAAGCTTAATTCTATTTTAGTCTTCATTTTCACTGTTCCCTGCTCCTGGAGTGTTTTTCCTCCAAATCCACATTTTAAGGGAGGCCTTCCCTAACCATCTCAGCCAATTTACTTCCCCAATTACAACCACAGCATCCCATTTTCTCCTTATATCTTGCCAGTAAGTGAAACTCATTAATTTATGCACTATTTACTATTTTATTATCCATCTATCTCAATACAAGGTATTGAGAGCAAGCACTTTACTACTTTGCTAGTTTTTATTGTTACAGCTTGACCGGTCACCATGCAAAAGTGCACCATGACTTTATGGACACACTGTATTTTCTGAGTACTAGGTACCTGCTGTGAACAATATGTGTATTCCTTTACGTCTTATGGATTGAATGAATGAACGAATGCATTTTTGAGTGAGTGGGTGGACGGATGGGTGAATAAATGGACAAAGTGGATAACAATTGCCCGCATTTTCACAACGCGGATGACAGCTCTGGTCGCCAGAGCCCAACGCAGCTGCACCACGTGGCCGGTTGGGCACCACGTGACCGGTTCCGCCTACCCACAAGAGTCCGTCACTGTCCCACCATGCACCGCTCCTTCTCCACTCTAGAGGACAGTAAGTCCTGATTTCCGGCCTTTATTCGGTCGCAGAGGTCAGTTACCCTAACGACCAGCTCGTTCCCGCCTCTAAATAGCGTCACTTCCCCCACTCCTGCCCGGACAATTGATGCGCCTGCGCAAAATGAGGGCCTGCACGAGTTGGTTCCTTCCGCGCAGGCGTCCCTGTTGGGAGGCGGGGCCGGGCGCCGCCGTGCTGCGCAAGCGCAGCCGTCGGTGGGTCGGGGTTCGGCCGCTTGAGAGGTGAGTTGGTGGCTTGGCGTTGAACCGGACTGGCTTCAGGTCCGTGGCTCCGGGCTTCTGGAGCTCCGGGGCCCGTAAGGTGAGGTCGGTCTGGGGTTGGAGTCGCCGCGTGATCCGTAGGGCGCTGTAATTGGGCAATGCGAAAGGGAAACTGAGGCTGGGCGTCGTCGGACTAGTCCTCGCTTCCCTTCCCTAGATCCCTGACCTGGGAAATGCTGGTTCGCAGGTCCGTGGGTGGAAAACAGGAACAAAAAACGTCCCTCACATGGTGATCGCTCGTGGGGTGTCCGCTGCTGTCCGGAAACACTATCCCTTTAAATCGGCGGGGCCCCTGTTCATGATACTCAGGTTGTGGCTCCTGTCCCAGCGCCGCTGCTCTCCAGGTGCATGACCTTGGCCAGCTCTTGGCTTCTCAGAACCTCAGTTTTCCCTTCTGTAAAACGGGCATTGTCACAGTTGCTGCTTCAGGGTTTGTGGACGATTAACGCCACAGGGCTCAGCGCAAAGTGAGAGCTCAAAGGCGCCAAGCAGTTCGTCTTATTTCACACTTACAGTCTTCTGCATATTGTGCTAGAGGCGGGAGAAATCTGGGCTTGAGGACCAGCTGCACCACCTCTTCCTAGCCGTGTAAGTTTGAGCAAGTCGCTTCCCCTCTGGGCAGCACTTATTTTCTGTAGTAGGGACTGTATAAGTAAGTATACGCCTCCTAGGGTCTATGTGAGAACATTCTTTAAACAGACTCCCGGTACTTACTAAGAGCTCTCTAGAGAATGACTGATTTAGTCATTAGATTGTCAGAACAGGGGGTGTACACCCTGCGTCCCTAAGTGATGTACCTATTTCTTTTGTTTCTATCCCTGAATCTTTGTTTAGTCTGTTTTTACCTCTCCCTAGACCAGTGATTATCTCTGGCATCAAGTGGTTGGAGGGCCAGGGATGCTGTTCAACTCCCCACAGTGCCAGGATGGTTTCCCAGAAAATGACTGGCCCCAAATGTCAGCAGTTAAATGCTGCCCTATACCAGTGATTCTTCACCCCCAGGGCTTCTGTGGGGATGGGGGGAGTGAACCCAAAGAAATCATGTGCAAGGTTTTGTATGCACACCCATTTTTGTAGAGAGCGGAAAGAGCACTTTGGAGTTTAGATTCTTTTTTTGTGTGTGTGACAGATAGAGATAGAGAGAGGGGCAGATAGGGACAGACAGACAGAAAGGGAGAGAGATGAGAAGCATCAATTCTTTGTTGCAGCTCCTTAATTGTTCATTGATTGCTTTCTCATATGTGCCTTGACTGGGGGCCTACAGCAGACCAAGTGACCCCTTGCTTGAGCCAGCGACCTTGGGCTTAAGCTGGTGAACCTTGCTCAAACCAGATGAGCCCGCGCTCAAGCTGGCAACCTTGGGATTTTGAACCTCGGTCCTTTGCATCCCAGTCCGATGCTCTATCCACTGCACCACTGCCCGATCAGGCTGGAGTTTAGACTCTTGAGTCAGACTGCCTGGGTTGAAAATTGATTTGTGTCTTCTTAGCTGGATGACCTTAAGTGGTGCCCTTATCTTTGTAAGCCTCAGTTTTACCTTCTGTAGAATGGGGATTAGGTTAAACAAGTCAGGGTCTTAGTAAACTGATTGGGGAGCCAAATCCGGCTAAGGTCTGTTTTTATAAATGAACGTTTGTGGAAACACAGTTATGTCAAATGGCATACACATTATCTGTGGCTTCTTTTACACCATAATACCAGTGTTGAGTTGTTGCTGTGGGGACCCTGTGGCTTGTGAAGTTCAAGAAATTTACTCTGGCCTGCCAAAAGTGTTTGCTGACCACCAAAATAAGCCATTGAATGTACAGCACTTAGCTCTGTGCCTGGAATAATCCTTGACATTCCAAGGATTTCACCTGAGGTTTTAATTCAATCATCCTGGAAGAATGAGTGACTCTAAATGGGGTTAAGCTCTACCACAGGTCAATGACTGTAGTTTTACTTGGTCCTACATTTTTTGACCAAGACCCAACTGGGACTGAGGCGGGAGATACTCAGGGTTCAAGGAATAAAGGGGATTGTAGATAGGCAAGGCCAAAGGCCTTCTAAGATGAGGATACTGAGACCCAAAGAGAATGACTTCCCCAAGGAACTTGGTTGTGTAGCTCTGAATTTGACAGTGACCTCACGTTTTCTGAATCCATATGGATCAAATGCCACCAAGTGCTGGGGTTCAAAAGAAGATAATCTGTCCAGTGGCTCACAGTCTGCTGTCTGAAGACAGGCCAGGAAAGAGCTATAGAGGAGATGCTGGGGAATAGTGCTAGGGCTTTGCTGGGAAAAGGGGATGTCCAGCTCTGCCTGAGAAGGTAACCTTGCAGCTTATTCTCAAGGGGAGAATAAAAGTTTTCCCACTGGATTGAAGGAAAGGTGAGTAGTTGGTTTGAGTGTAGCACAGAGTTTGGAACTCAGCAGGTGACATGCCAGTGCTGAGGGGCTATGCACATGCTTTGTTACATTTCAGGGAGCTTTCAAGGGTTTGTAAGTGTGCGGGACAAGCTGGTGGCATTTTAGAAGAAAACAGGGCTATGCTTTGGGATGTGAACCCTAGTTTTAGTTTTGGGGCAGCCTTTCTTGGGTACCTCCAGTGACCTAGGGTAGGTGGGAGGAACATCCACAAAAGTGGTAGGCTGTCCTTCAAAGAGTGGGTGCTTCTCCTTGGGTGTGGGGATGGGTCACTCATTTTAGTAAGGTGTACTATTTTATCTTTTTGAGTGATCAATCATGGGCAGGGAAATAAAAGGAATAGAACTTTGTCTTTTAATAATAAAATGAAAAGTGGACAGAGCTGGCCTGGCCTGTGGTGGCACAGTGTATAGAGTGTTGACCTAGGGCACTGAGGTCGCTGGTTTGGAACCCTGGGTTTACCCGGTCAAGGCACGTATGTATGACAAGCAATCAATAAACAACTAAAGTGAAACAGCCATAAGTTGATATTTCTAATCCCTCCCCTTCTCTCTGTAAATATCAACAAATCTTTAAAAAAGAAAGTGACAGATGGAAGGGATTCTGTCACTTTCTTTTTTAAAGGTGCTAAAGGGGAACTGTCTCCTGGACCCCCGCCATACTCTGGGACAGTGCCCGCTCCCCCTCTCCAGGCTCATTCCTGTGCCCTGCACCCTGGTGGTGCTTTCTGAGAGTTCATACAGGCCTTACTGTTAAAAGAGAGTAGGCCTTTGAGAATGTTGTCTGGCAGCCAAAGACTTACAAGTTGTGATTGTTCCAAAGACACAGTGCCTAGTAGCCATTGAGCAAAAGTGTTGTGTCCCCGTGTCAGGCTGGGCCCTGCTCTGTGAGGAGCAGAAAGTTTGTTCATCTTAAAGCTGTGCATTAAAGTCAGATGTGCACACTGTTCCCTGTTCTCCCCGCTCAGTGAGGTGAGAAGAGAGGCAGCAGTTTTTAGGGACCACCCCTGTCATACACTTCCCAGTCCTCTGCTGTGGACCCACAGTTTCTTTTCTGCACTTTAAAATAATTCAGCACATGGAAGACTGCCCAAAGTTTGTAGCAAAACCATTTGGCCTAAAAATCTGACTTATACTGATGTAGAGCCTTTATTTTTCCTACCTAGTATCTATCAGTGATTTTCAGCTGGGGGTGGCCTGGCCATGTCTGAGGATATCTGTGATTGTCACCATTCAGGAGGTACTCCTGGAATTCAGTGAGTGGGGTCCAAGGATTCTGCCCAACCCTCCATAGTGCCCAGGAGTACCCCACACACACACACATACACACAGAGAATGACCCAGCCCCCATGTCGGCAGTACCACCTGGGAGAAACCTTGCATTAATTATTTGGAAAAATAGTGACTTTAATCCCTGCTTACACTAGACACCAGTATAATTCCCCGATGGTCAGACAGTATAAACCAGGCTGACCCCATCATCCAAGAGTCACCTCTTCTCCTCCCACTCAGTATTTATATTTAAATCTGTACAGCCTCCTAAGACCTCAGTAGTCAAATGGTTATAGCACATAGTCTCCTGGGGTCAATGGACTCCCCTGACCTGGGGACTCTCACTTGGGATGATGCTGCCACCACCTGCAGCTCCCAGGGGACATTAGATGGATGCCAAGGATGCTGGTAAATATCTGATAGTACACAAGAAAGTTCCTTACACAGAAAAGGATCCATACATCGATAGTGCCCAGGTGGAGAAACCCTGCATTAGATTGCTACATTCTCAAGACACCCTGTGAAGACAACTCTGTTGACTGGCTAGGCGGTGGCACAGCGGATAGAGCATTAGACTGGGACGACCCAGGTTCGAAACCCTGAGGTCACCAGCTTGAGCGCAGGCTTATCTGGTTTGAGCAAGGCTCACCAGCTTAAGCCCAAGGTCGCTGGCTTAAGCAAGGGGTCACTCAGTCTGCTGTAGCTGCCCCCCCCCAGTCAAGGCACATATGAGACGCAATCAATGAACAACTAAGGTGCCACAACAAAGAATTGATGCTTCTCATCTCTCTCCCTTCCTGTCTGTCTGTCCTTATCTGTCCCTCTCTCTTTCTGTCTCTGTCATACACAAAAAAATTATTTTTAAAAGATTTCTCTGTTAACCCATTTTATAGAAGAGGAAAGTGAAGGCATCAACTGGGGCTCTTGTAGCTGTGCCGTGAACAGAGAAGGTGACATGTAGCTGACCTTGGGCAGAAATGGCTGGACCTAAGGCATTTTGACTCCAGATCTTGTCCTTCATGAAAATGGGATGTCCCTGGTTTGTCATCCATACACTGGCCAAGGCAGGCTCCAGGGGGCCCTGACTTGTTGCCATTTAGTATGTCACACTGGGGAGCTGACTTGGGAGGAAGTTACATCAATAGACCAGAAGCTTGGAGGCAGGCAGTTAGTTGCCTTAAATTATTAGTTCAGTGGGGACAGGAGGGATAGGAGCAACGTAAGCAAAGGACCTGAGGTACAAAGAGCCAGGAGCTTTGGAAGAACTGGAAGCATGGCAGAAATGAATGTGACTTCATTTTTCCATTTCCTAAACCTTCGATGACCCTCTTGGTAGTCACCCCTCCAGCCTCAGCTCGGTCCAGGAGGGCAGGAGACAGTTATGCTGAAGATTAGTTTGTTTGTTTGTTTGTTTGTTTTAGTGGGAGGAGAGGAGGTAGAGAGACAGACTCCCGCATGCACCCTGACTGAGATCCACCTGCCAAGCCCATTAAGGGGCGGTGCTCTGCCCATCTGGGGCCCTTGCTCTGTTATAACCAGAGCCATTCTTTTTAGCTCCTGAGGCGGAGGCAAGGGAGCCATCCTCAGCACCCAGGGCCAACTCACTCTAATTGAGCATTGTCTACAGGAAGGGAGGAGAAGAAAGAGAGAGAGAGAAGCAAGAGGGGAAAGGTTGGAGAAGCAGATGGGCACTTCTCCTATGTGCCCTGACTGGGAATCAGATGCAGAACTTCCACATGCCAGGCCAACACTCTACCATTGAGCCGACTGGCCAGGGCCTGATTTATTTTTTATCCTACTCTTAAGCAAACACCAGTCGCCACCAGGAACCACTAGTTTCCCAGAAGGGGAAGCAGACCCGCTTCTCCCCCACGCTCCCACACATCCCAGAATCCAGTGTGAATTTTGCATGATTCAGTACTGGCTCTTGAGGGCCGATGGGAACCTTGTTCAGAAGTGGTGCCCAGGACACTGAGGCAGAGTCCATCCAGCTGCTCATCTTGCCTTGCCACCTGTCTGAACTTGTGAACTGCTCTGTGAGACCCTGGCACACCTCCATCCAGTTTGCCATCACAGTTAGGGGGTGTGTGGTCAGGAAACATAAAGGCCCAAGTGGTAAATGCTGTTGGCTTTGGTGGCCACAAGGCAAAATCAAGCATGTTGTGTAGGCACTTCCATACATAGGAATGCAAAAGCCATTCTCAGCTAAGCAGGCAGCTGCCCAAATGTGACACTTGATCCCTATTTTAGAACATACTATGCAAAAAGGTTTGGGACCTGGGATCTCAGAGGTTTATATCCAAAGGGAAAGACCTTTGAAAAAAGTTTTTTTGTGTTTTTTTTACTTGTAGTAGAATAGATAAAAAATTTACCATTCATGCCCTGGCCAGATAGCTTGGTTGGTTAGAGCATCATTAAGAGCACAGAGGTTGCTGGTTCAATCCTTGGTCTGGGCACATACAGGAACAGATGCTCCTGTCTCTCTCCTGCTCTCACCTTTCCTCTCTCTAAAAATCAATAAAATAAACATTAAAAAAATTACCAATCACATTGTTGTGCAGCCATCACCACCATCCATCTCCAGAATTTTCTTATCTTCCCAAACTAGAACCCTGCCCCCATTAAATTAACTCCCCCTCCCCCAGCCCCGTCACACACCATCTACTTTGTCTCTGAATTTGACTCCCTAAAGACCTCCCATGAGCCTGACCAGGCGGTGGCGCAGTGGATAGAGTCTCAGACTGGGATGCGGAGGACCCAGGTTTGAGACCCCGAGCTTGTCAGCTTGAGCGTGGGCCCATCTGGCTTGAGCAAAAGCTCGCCAGCTTGGACCCAAGGTTGCTGGCTCAAGCAAGGGGTTGCTCAGTCTGCTGAAGGCTCCCGGTCAAGGCACATGTGAGAAAGCAATCAATGAACAACTAAGGTGTCGCAACGGCAACTAAAAACTAATGATTGATGCTTCTCATCTCTCTCCATTCCTGTCTGTCTGTCCCTATCTATCCCTTTCTCTGACTCTGTCTCTGTAAAAAAAAAAAGACCTCCCATGAGTGAAATCACACAGTATTTGTCCGTGTCTGGTTTATTTCACTGAACATAATGCCCTCAAGGTTCATCTTGTAGCAGGTGTCAGAATTCCCTTCTTAATGCTGGATAATATTCCATGGTATGGGTGGACCACGTTGTGTTTATCCACTCGTGTCAGTGGGCATTGGAATTCTGTCTACCTTTTAGCTACTGTGAATCATGCTGCACTCTGTCAAATATATTTGTAAAACGAAATCATTGTTGACATTCTTGGCAGCATATCCTTGGGTTTGGAGGCCCCGGCACATGGCCAGTTCGCTCTCAGGACCCTCGGATTTGGGGAGGATGAGTCACCTTTTTTGGGGCTTCAGTGTCTTTAAACAAGCAGGTTGTAGTTGATCTTCCGGGGTTCCTGTATTGCCCCCAAGATCCTCTGGACCTCAGACTAGCCAGTTGTATCCCTGGGCTCTGGTACATTTGATCCCAGACCTGGTTCCAAGGATGCTCTTAGGCCAAAGATGCTTGGTAAAGAATCATTGTGTCCAGAAATGGTGGTAGTGTGGGACTAATCACCATCCCACAGGAGCTTTCCAGGGTGGCTATAACTCCCTGTTCAACTGTACAAAACACAGCTATTTAAGTTTTTCCTTTTTTATTCACTTTTAATTTTTTTTCCCATTGATTTGAGAAAGGGGGGGAAGGAGAGGGAAAGAAGCATCAACTTATTCCACTTAGGTGTTCCATTTAGTTGTGCACTTATTAGTAGCTTCTCGTATGTACCCTGGCCAGGGATCAAACCTGTGACCTCAGCACAGGGGTACAACGTTCTGTCCACTGAGCCACTGATGAGGGCCAAGCTTTTTCCCTTTTTAGAAATTGAGATACAATTCACATGCCATAAAAACCAGTAGATTTTAGTATATTCAGAGTTGTGCAACTGTCACCACAAGTTCCAGAGCATTCCATCACCCATGAAAAAGCCATGTCCCCATTAGCTGCCACTTCCCAGCCTCTGACAGCCAAACACAAACTCACTTCCTTTCTCTGGATTTGCCTGTTCTGGGCATTTCACATGAATGAAATCACACCATGTGGCCTTTTGTGTCTGGCTCCTCTCCCTTTTTTTCAAGAAGCAGTTGTTGGTGGATGTGGTTTTTCACGAATCGGAGACAGCTTGGAGCATGGCTAGCGTCACACACCTTGACTGCCCTTATACCTCAACTTTTGGGTGCCAAGTGCTTGCATCACCTCAGTGTGCTGTCAGTCAGCTTGTATAGCCTGGGGGTTATTGACTTGCTCTTTTGGTCTCCGGCCAGTGATGGGTTAATGATAATGTGGTCAGGAAACCCACTTCTGGATTTCTAGGGGGCACATGCTATTCACCCTACTGGAGGTGTTTCAGGCGGACCAAGATACTTTACACCATGGCTCCCAGCCGTGCTTAGTGGATATGAGGGGCTTGGGCAGCGTGTAGGTCTCCATCCCGCTCCCGTGTCCTTTCTGAATGGGAGCAATGGTGCACTTCAGAGGTTGCTGTGTGGCGGGAGCTAGCTGCATCACAGACCCTCTGGTAGCAGACTCCACATGTTTCTTTCCTTTTATTTGTTTTAAGATTTTATTTATTGATTTAAAGAGAGGACAGAGACAAAGGCCTGGGGGAAGAGCAGGAAGCATCAACTTATAGTTGCTTCTCATATGTGCCTTGACTGAGCAAGCCCAGGATTTCGAACCAGTAGCCTCAGCATTCAAGGTTGATTCTCTAGTCTCTGCACCACCACAGGTCAGGCCTCACATGTTTCTAATTTTTACCTCAGCACCAGGGACATCAGGACTTGGTCACTCATCAGGGGGTGAGCAGCATCCCTGGTCTCCACTCAATGCCAGGAGCACCCCCAGTTTTGACAACCACAGATGTCTCTGGACACAGCCCAGTGTCCCCCGGGGTGGGATTATACCTAGCCTGCCAGTACAGTGTGTTCCAGAGGAACCCAGGATGTCCTTGGGCGGCCTGGGAAGGGATCCATGCCCTGCATGGCCTTTCAGTCTGCTCGGGTCTCCCTATGATGCCTTTGTTGCCCTTGTCCTTTGGGGGCACCAGGGCTTGGAAACTTGGGATTCACAGACTTGCCAGGCTCCAGCCCATATGAGTTCCTAGGCATCCCAGGTGCTCCCTCATCCAGCTAGTGAAAGGGTGAGGACTACCAGGCCCAGGGCACTGTCACTCTTCTGTGAGAACGAGGAGGGACTGTGAGGGGTGCACTGTCTACCCACACCCCCAAGATCAGGGGCTTTGAGCCTGGTTGTCACAGTGTCTTATCTGTGAAGTAGGTATTAACTTTTTACCTTACTGATAAAAGTAGCCAATGAATTTAGTTGGGGATACACCTGCAGAGTTCTACCTAGAGCAGGATCTGTGAGTGGGTAGTGTAGTGCCTGACTAAGCAGCCCAGTCCTCATGCTCTTGCCTGGGGTCTCCAGATCTTGAAAAGCCCCGGGCATTATCTCTTTCCATTTCAAGATGGACAACAAGAAGCGCTTGGCCTACGCCATCATCCGCTTCCTGCATGACCAGCTGCGGCACGGTGGACTCTCATCTGATGCTCAGGAGAGCTTGGAAGGTACACACGGGCCTCCTTCAGCCCTGGGAATGGAGTTTCCTGTCTCCAGCTCTGCCCCCGCTGCCTCCTCTAACTCCTGTTCTTCTTCCTCCCTACCTCTCCTTCCTTCATCGGTGACTAGAAGCACCACAGGGTGAGTGTGATAGGCCCAGCACACTTGCCCAGCCATGGATGCTAGTCTCATCCTTGTTCCACAGACAAAGCCACCAAGCTCTGGGCAGTCACAGGACTGAGCTCTCCAGCCTTCTAGCCCAGGACCCTTCCCCTACCACAGGGTGCCACTCCTTCATCGCTTTGGGCCAGGCCTTCCTCAGGAAGAAAAGGAGGCATGCATGTCCTGTGGCAGAGGGCAGGCAGCGCAACCTTGCATAGGTGGCTGCAGGACTCTGCACAGATCCTGTTTGGCCCGTATGCAATTGTGCCGCTCCTGGAAGGAGCCCAGTTGTGAAGATTGAACAGGTGGTGGTCTGATCTCGAGCTTCAGGTTCTGGCTGAACTCCTGGGAGGTCTAGCAGAGCATCCCCAGGATCTGGCCCCCCAGGTGGCACTCCAGGCTGTGCTCAGCACCTCAGCCTCCCAGCATTGTAGACCCACAGAAAGCCCTGGTGTCACCCACCTAATCCCCACTTGGCAAGGACAGCATCTTTCTCCAAACTTCCTTGCTTTCAGGGCTCTAAGGGCTTGTCCATCTGTCCTGAGATTCCCAAGGCTCTTGGCTGACCAGGAAGAACCCAAACCAGGTTGTGCCCCAGAGTCTTTGCCAATCCACTTGAAGAAAACTAAGCACGAGCCCTGCCCCCTGATCCCCGACAGTAAGCTCAGGTATGTTCAGAAGAATATACTTTTGTGTCCCTTGCAGTTGCAATCCAGTGCCTGGAGACTGCTTTTGGAGTGACGGTGGAAGACAATGACCTTGCACTCCCTCAGACTCTTCCAGAAATATTTGAAGCTGCCGCAGGCAAGGTGAGCCTCAGGGCTGCCCCTGTCACCATCCAGAATAGTCAGAACAGCATGGGTAGCCAACAGCTCCAAAGCATGTACCTCCTGGGTGAGAGAAATGGGGTGCATGTGTTGCATCAGGGCCTGAGTTCCTCTTTCTCAGAGATCACTGGTCCCTGATGGGGAGGGGGGTTCAAGGTGCCAGGTTAGGAGAAGGACATTGGGACTGCCATCTTTGCTTTGGGGCCAGGAGATGCCACAGAACCTGAGGAGCCCTGAGCGAACCCCGCCTTCAGAGGAGGACTATGCCGAGGCAGAGCGCCTCAAGACTGAAGGTAAGTGAAGAGTTCTCCATACCCAGTGGGCACCTTACCCACCTGGACTTTCGGGGTTGCAGGAGGATGAGGGCAGGCTGGTCCCAGCTATGAAGCCAAGGGAAGGGTGCTGTTGGGCAGAGGATGGCAGACGTTTGTTGCAAGTGAGAACCTGAGTAGGGATGGCTTTTAAGAACATAGATGAGGTGATGTGGAGAAATCGGATCCTCGCACACAATAAATGGACATGTAAATATTTCGGGTGCTGTGGAACATGATCTGACAGCTTCCCAAATGGTTAAACACACTGGTCACATAACCCAGCATTTCCACTTCTGGGTATAGGCTCAGTAGACATGCAAACACACATCCACAAATATGCTTGTACACGAATGCTCACAGGAGCACAATTCATAGTAACCCAAGAGTGTAAACCACCCAGATGTTCATCTACTGGTGAACAGATACATATAAGGTGGCCTGTCCATCACTGGAATATTACTCAGCCACAAAAAGGAACGAGGCGCTGACACTACAGCTTGGATGAACCTGGACACGTGATGCTCAGTGTGAAGCCAGACACAAAAGGTCACACAGTGTGTGATTTCATTTATGTGAATTGTCTATAACAGGCAAATCCACAAACACAGGAATTGGGTTCATGGGTGTTGGGCTGAGAGGAAAAAATTGACTACTGTTGAGGATGGGGTTGCTTTTTGGAGTGATGGAATGTTCTGGAGTTAAATGGAGGTATGATTGCACAACCCTGAATATACTAAAAAACCACTCAATTGTACATTTTTAAAGGGTGAGTTTTGTGATATGTGTATTATATCTCATTAAAACTGGGCTGTTTCTGAAAGAAGGTGCAAAAATGACAGTATTTGAAACTTAGATCCCCAAGTACCACAGCCAGAACAGTGATAGCTGCCATCACCTAGTTCTGGCTTAGGCAAGCCCATGCAAGACGCTCAATGCCAGCTGCACCCTGAGCCTGCACCTGGGTGTTGCATCCTCCCCCCAAATCTCAGACCTTTATTTAGGAGCTGAGAATAACACCTCAGACCCTTCAGGTCTTTTGTGTACAGCCGGTGTACTTTTTTTCTTTAGGAAATGAGCAGATGAAAGTTGAGAACTTTGAGGCCGCTGTGCATTTCTATGGGAAAGCCATCGAACTCAACCCCGCCAATGCTGTCTATTTCTGTAACAGGTATGTAACACAGTAATGGGCAATCTTTTGAACTTGGTGTGTCAAAATTCGCCAAAAAACCAAGCATAACTTGGGTGGTGTGTCTTCAAGAAAAAAACCCCATAATTTTGCAATATTTATAGTTTAAATAACAAAAATGTTTTGGCCTACAGACCTCCAGCACAGAGTGTCTACACTACAGCAAATGTTTTATCCTCGGCTACTGCACCTGGCCGTGCAGGAGCTGAGTATGAAACGTCCTTCTCAGCATGCGGCCCCATACTTCTCTGGTATGCGGCCGCATGCAGCCGCGTGTCATCGAAAATGGCTGTGCGTGTCAGTGCTGACACGTGTGTCATAGATTTGCCATCACGGATATAACAGGTACCTGCCAGGCCTGCTTGGGGGCTGGGCCAGCCAGCCTCGCATCCTGGAGAACAGATAGGCTGTTGTACCATAGGTTACTTATTGCCCCACCACAGTCCCAGATAGATGTAGTGTCAGGCAGTCAGCAAGCTGTCAATCAAAGTCAATGATGAGCCTGACCAGGCGTTGACACAGTGGATAGAGCATCTGACTGGGACATGGAGGACCCAGGTTTGAAACCCTGACGTTGCCAGCTTGAGCGCGGGCTCATCCGGCTTGAGCACAAGGTCACCAGCTTGAGTGCAGGGTCGCTGGCTTGAGCATAGAATCATAGATGTGACCCCATGGTAGCACTGGCTTGAGCCCAAGGTCACTGGCTTGAGCAAGGGGTCACTCACTCTGCTATAGCCCCGTGGTCAAGGCACATGGGAGAACGCAATCAGTGAATAACTAAAGAGCCACAACGAAGAATTTTATGCTTGTCATCTCTCTCCCTTCCTGTTTTTCTCTCCCTATCTGTCCCTTTCTCTGACTCTGTCTGTCTCTGTCAAAAGAAAAGTCAATGATGAAGTTAAATTAGGTGGCACCAGCCCTGGCCAGATTGCTTGGTTGGTTAGAGCATCATCTGGAAGCTCAGAGGTTACCATTTCGATCTCTGGTCTGGGCACATACAGAAACAGATCAATGTTCCTGTCTGTCTCTCTCTCCCTCCCTTCTTCTCTCACTAAAACCAATAAATTTAAAAAAAAAAAAAATTGCCCTGGCCAGTGGTTCAGTGGATAAGAGTGTTGGCCCAGCATATGGACATCTTGGGCCTGATTCCCAGTCAGGGCACACAGGAGAAGCAACCATCTGCTTCTCTCTCCCCATCCTTCTCTACCTTCTTTCTCTCTTTCCCTCCTGTAGCAGTGGCTCGATTTGTTCAAGCATGGCTCCAGGCACTTGAGGATAGCTTAATTGGTCCAAGCACATCAGCCTGAGGTGCTAAAAATAGCTCAGTACTCAAGCATTGACCCACAGCAGTGGGGGGGATCCCAGTCAGGGCCATAGGGGAGTTTGCCTCACCATTCCCTGCCTCTCACCTAAAAAAAAAAAATTAAAAATTAGGTGGCACCATTCTCCACTCAGATATGGAACCAGAAAAACCCAAAATTTGGATAACGTGTCATGCACATGCTCATGGCAGCATTGGCAATGGTGAGGAACTGCATCTGGGCTGTACTTTGTTTTTTAAAAATTAAACTTATTGGGGTTATATTGGTTAATAACATAACGTAAATTTTAGGTATACAATTTGGTAATATGACATCTGTATACCCCATGTGTGCCCTCCACCTAATTTTCTTTTTGTCACTATGCATTTGACCCTGGCCTGTGCTTTTAAGTATTTTTATTTTTTATTTGATTTTGAGAGAGAGAGAAGGAAACGTTGATTTGTTGTTCCACTTATCCATGCATTCCTTGGCCAATTCTTGTGTGTGCCATGACTGGGGATTGAACCCACACCCTGGCATATCGGGACAGTGCTCTAACCAAGTGAGCTACCCAGCCAGGACCCTGGCTTGTGCTTTTATTTTTTTAATTTTTCTATTGATTAAAGAGAGAAAAGTATCAACTCATGGTTCCACTGAGTTTTTCCATTTAGTTTTGCACCCATTGGTTGCTTTTCATATGTGTCCTCACCAGAGATCGAACCCGTGATCTCAGTGCTCTGGGACAGTACTCCATCCACAGAGCCACCTGGCCAGTGCTGGCTTGTGCTTCTATTTTTTTCAATTTTCTTATTTTTTTGTATTTTTCCAAAGTTAGAAGCTGGGAGGCAGTCAGACTAGACTCCTGCATGCACCCTACTGGGATCCACCCGGCATGCCCACCGGGGGTGATGCTCTGCCCATCTGAGGCGTTGCTCCGTTGTGGCCAGAGCCATTCTAGTGCCTGAGGCGGAGGCCATGGAGCCGTCCTCAGCGCCTGGGCCAGCCTTGTTACAATGGAGCCTTGACTGCGGAAGGGGAAGAGAGAGAGATAGAGAGGGAGAAGGGTAGAGAAGCAGATGGGCACTTCTCCTGTGTGCCCTAACCAGCAGTCAAACCCGGGACTTCCACACACCGGGCCGACACTGTACTGCTGAGCCAACCAGCCAGGGCTTGTTTGTGATTATAAAGGAAAAGCCAAATTAGTTGTTATATAGACTCACTGTACAGAATATTGTGCTAATGAGAGGGACTGTGGAGTGCAGGGGGCTTCACAATTGGTGTGGAAGCTGTGGAACCCTTGGAAATGGTATATAGAAAATATCAGAAGCATATATGCCAAAGTTTGTCCACATTGCCTCTGGGGTAGAAGTGCTTTTGTTTTGATTTGTTTTTTTGTTTGTTTTACAGGGACAGAAAGAGAGTCAGAGAGAGAGATAGATAGGGACAGACGGAATGGAGAGAGATGAGAAGCATCAATCATCAGTTTTTTGTTGCGACACCTTAGTTGTTCACTGATTGCTTTCTCATATGTGCCTTGACCGTGGGCCTTCAGCAGACCGAGCAACCCCTTGCTTGAGTCAGCGACCTTGGGTCCAAGCTGGTGAGGTTTTGCTCAAGCCAGATGAGCCCACGCTCAAGCTGGTGAGCTCGGGGTCTCAAACCTGGGTCCTCCGCATCCCAGTCTGACGCTCCATCCACTGCGCCACTGCCTGGTCAGACTTGATTTGTTTTTTAGAAACTCTTTTTGGGGAAATAATTCTGAGTATACAGAAAAGTTGCAGAGGAGTTGCAGACTTACTTGGCAACATAAAGTGGGAGTGAGCTCCCCACAGCAGGAAAAGCCTGTGATTGGGGTTCAAAACCAGGTCCTGTCACTGTCTGTCTATTTACAGCATAGGGCCACACCCCTTTGCCTCCCTCTGTCTCAGTTTGGCCTGGTAAACATGGCAGTACCCTTCTCATAGCCCCCCAGCACAGATGCCCAACAGATGGATTCCCTTGTCAGAGCCCAACCTGTGTCTACCCTACCTTGCAGCTGGGGAAATCAAGGCCTGGCCCCAAATGGCTCATCCTAGGTGGCTAGTGACAGACACAATTCTGACCACCATTCTGTTTCCCCAGAGCTGCAGCCTACAGCAAACTGGGGAATTACGCGGGGGCTGTGCAGGACTGTGAGCGGGCCATCTGCATAGACCCATCCTACAGCAAAGCGTATGGGAGAATGGGGTGAGTGCCTGAGTAGTCATCCCTTGTGGGGCCAGGAGGATCGAAATCCAACCAGTCTCTCTGTTAGGGCCTGGACTGCCCCTCACCCCATATCCACCACAGTTCTCCTCTTCTGATTGTGTGGAGGGTTTTCCATCTCAAACAACCAACTCCAGCATCAGCTGCAGGTCCAGCCATTCAATTCAGTACCTAGAGTAGCTCACAGAATTCAGGTAAATGCTTTTAACTACATATATTAGTTTACTAGAAAAGATACAGATAGAACAGCCAGATGAAGAGGCAGACAGGGCAAAATCAAACATGGTCCTGGATTTTGGGTGCCAGAGCCTCTCTGTTCCTGTAGAGTTGGGGGTGCACCACCCTCCTGGCACATGGATGTAGTCAGCCTCTTTAAGTGTGATCAAAGGGGACTCCTTATGAATAACAGGATACACCTATGACTCAGGAAGTTTCAGGGATTTTAGGAGCTGTGCCAGAAGCAGGTATAGGACCAAGTAAACATATCTGACCACCCCTGTCCCCTCAGTGCTCCATCCTTTGCACCTTCAAAGCCCTTGGTATTGGGTACCACCACGAGGACACAGCGCCTGTACATTTGAATTGTCTTATGTCCATTCTCTTACCCCTTCCCCTGACCCCCTGTTGTGTCCTCTCCACTGGAGCCTCGACTAGACAAGGAATGATGACATCGACATGAAGACAGTTTGGAGTGTGGGGGCTGAGGAAGGGGCCGGAATCTCCCGGGTCCCTTCCTCTTCATCTCGAGCTTCTCTCCCCCAAGCCTGGCGCTTTCCAGTTTGAACAAGCACACGGAGGCCGTGGCCTACTATAAGAAGGCCCTGGAGCTGGACCCTGACAACGAAACATACAAGTCCAATCTCAAGATAGCAGAACAGAAGCTGAGAGAGGCGCCCAGTCCCGTGAGTTTTCCCGGGAACAAGGGATGTGATTTTGTTGTGGAGACAGAACACAGGGCAGGCTGGGCAGATACTCTTGTAGCTTACAGGCTGAGGGTTGGGCTTGACCTGTGTGCAGAGAACGTCTGCACTGTTAAGGGCCCTGGCGTTTGTTTAATCAAGTATAAGGTACACGTATAGAAATGCCTGTGAGGAAGGAAGATGTGTATATTCTCACAGGTACCCAGAAACAGGAGAGGCTATGCTACAAGGCCACACAGGGAAGCTCCTGGGTCAGTCTTCGGGCAAAGGGAGGGGAGGAATGTGGACCAGAGCCTTTATTATGATTTCATGGGGAGGAAGGGGTGATACAGGGGAAACAGGCTTGAATAATTCCAGGGGTTCTGGGGCATAGTGGCCGGAGTGGGAGTGAACTCTTGGTTGAGTGGTTCACATTTGAAAGGTCTATTGCTGTGTGAGTTATTGACTGTCTCTAGGAATTGGTCATCCTGGATTGGGGGCCATCCCTCCAGTGTCCACCAAGCCCCATATGTCAGAGCATTGGAAAATGAAAGATGTGGATAACATAGTGTTTTCCCAGGTTAACACAGTGCTCTTCCCAAGTGATAGATACCAGGGCTGTGACTTTTACAAAGCACTCCTAGCCATATACCTGGCTGCTTGGGCGGAGAGCACATCTGTCTGAGCTGAACGCCTCTTAGAACTCCAGATGGGCCCCATGTGGAGTCTTCTTTCAGTTTCTGGGGCTAGTGTCATGGTCTTGTGTCCTGATGCCACTAAACAGTACTTTCCTCATCCCCACAGACAGGAGGGGTTGGCAGCTTTGACATCGCGGGCCTGTTGAACAACCCCGGCTTCATGAGCATGGTAACTTCCCCCATCTTCCCCCAGCAGCATCCTCCCCACCACCTGGGCCTGCCACGTCACTGCCTGCCAAAGACCAGGGCCTCCAATATAGCACTGTGGACACTGGGGTCTCTCTGGGGTAGGGACCTTTCTGGGCACGGTGGGGTGTTGAGCAGCATCCCTGGCCCCCTCCACTCTATGCCAAGAGCACCTCTAGTCATGAGAGCCACAAGTATTTTCATTGTTGTCATGTGTCCCTTGGGGGCAACATGGTTCCAAGTGAAGCCCTTATTATTGAGCACAAAGGACAAACTGAATCCTACCTCTCCTGACTGAAGAACCCGGGAAAACTACCTCCCTTCTGCCCCATCATGGTGGGCTCCTCGCAGGGGACAGTGATAGTGACACGGCTCACCTGCAGGTTCAGATGGGACACTAGAGCACTAGGTGCCTCCGAGATGGAAGTGCCACCAAAGACTTACTGCCGCAGACCAGCGTGGTTCATAATTCTGGGTCTTGAGTGAGAATGGTGCGGAATTAAGAAAACAGACTCATTAAGAAAAAAAGGATGGAATCGGGAGGCCTATTCAATGCTGATAGCAATATCCTAGTGCCCCATAGCCCCAGTTTGCTTTATTATATAGCCAAGTTCTTGATACAAAGTTACACATCTGAGGCAAAAACAGGAACTCTCGCCTGACTAGGCAGTGACGCAATGGATAGAGCATTGGACTGGGATGCGGAAGACCCAGGTTCGAGACCCCAAGGTCGCCAGCTTGAGCGCAGGCCCATCTGGCTTCAGCAAAAGCTTGTCAGCTTGGACCTAAGGTCGCTGGCTCCAGCAAGGGGTTGCTCAGTCTGCTGAAGGCCCGCGGTCAAGGCACATGTGAGAAAGCAATCAATGAACAACTAATGATTGATGCTTCTCACCTCTCTCCACTTCTGTCTGTCTGTCCTTATCTATCCCTCTCTCTGACTCTCTCTCTGTGCCTGTAAAAAAAAAAACAAACCAGGAACTCTCCCAAGGCATAAACAGGAATCCCCCCACATCTAAATCAAACAAAGAGTGAGAGGAAGGGCATGTAAATTGCTTCCAGCTTAAGCAAGTGAAGTGGGTGCAAATACTCAGCATCATAGCCAATATGGAGGTGGAGGGGGGGAGAACTTACTTAGCCTTTTGCTAAGCCTTGAATTTACAAAAGGCTTTTTGCCACTTGGCAGTCAACAACATATCCCCCTTCTTTATTTTTAATTTATGTGCTGAGATTTGCACTCATCTGATTTCCTAGTTTCTCAGATTCTAATTTGGAGGCAGACTGAAAAAATACAGAATAAACACAAAATTAGTATAGCCAATGCTAACAGATACCCAAACAAGTATTCTAATACATTACAGGGATTAAAGCCTATAAGCAAACTCTTAGCCAATATAAAGAGTCTTTGCTGTTTTGAATGTCCTTAATATGTTCACCAAGTCCATGCTGACACATTATCATTCCACATTCCCTGCAAATGCAACCCAACCCCAGTTCAGTTCATTAAGAGCTGTCACAAGGAGCAGGAGTCCAGGAAAAGTCCACATGGCACTGGAATTGTCATCCAAGTCCCAATGACCACTGCTTCTAGCTGGTAACGATTCAGGTAGACTGGAAAAGCCATCTGCAGCACATGTGGAGATGGAGCTTCCGTTTTCTTCAAAACTGGAGAGATTTAAAAAAAAAAAATACTGGAGAGATGAACCCAGAGGGCCTTTCCCTGGACCTTTACAGCCATGGGGTGGTGAGGAGAACCTTGGGATACACTAAGCTGGTGGCAGAGGTAAATTCGTAACAGAAGTTGGCAAAAAGGAGAAAGAGAGCTCTAAATTAGGAGTAGGCCCCAGCCTAAAATATGCATGGGGCATTGAGGCAGGAGGAGTAAAGGAGACACTATATATTAAACAAAGCAGCAGAGTAAGTGGCCCTTGTGTCTGTAAGAAATGAGATTAGTTTACCTGCTACTTGGAAGAAATACCCTAGGCTCGTCTACAGTGACTTGAGATGGGGCCGCCGGCCCTGGGCACCTTTAGCCTTCAGTGGCAAGTCCCAGCAGGCTGGGCAAGGTTAGGTCACAGGTGGCTGGAGCAGGGCTGGGAGAGACTGAACCCTCCCTTAGAGGAGCAAGGGGGCAGCTTACCTTCCAGCTTACCTTCCCCACAGCAAAGGCATGTAAGCCTGACAGGCTTTGGCTCAATGACCTTCCTTTCCACTATTGAAGCAGGGCCCAGATGGAGTCCTATGAGGCGCCTTTGGGACATTGGAGCCTTTAAGGGCATATGCCAAGAGCTGGTATTTTACCTGATCTCTTTTGGGCTTTTCTGCCTTTTGGTCATTATAGACCTTAAAAGCCTATAGAGACTGCTGTCAGAAGATCTCGCTGAGGGGTTTGAAAGTCTTTATCCACCTATATATCTGGAGCTATTTGGAAAAAAAACAAAACAGTGTTATTATCTGGATCAAATAAAAGAGGGTAGAAGTTTGCAGGAGAAAAAGATTTGGCATCTCCTGTACATCAGCATTCAAAAGGAATTTTTTAAAGTAAAAAGCATGATAAGGTAGATTTGTAGGAGTTCCAGGATATGACTCCCCCTTTTATATTTTTTAAAATTGACCTTAAATATTTGCTGGGTACACTTTAATAATACCTTGACTTTAAAGATTGTAAGAAATAACCTGTGATTCGAAAGGTTTGACAAAATATAGTAAGTTCTTTTCCTACATATTATTGTCAGTTTTAACCAGTTTAGGAAGTCTTATCATAGAAAATGTATACAAACAATGAGCTATAACATGCTTAGCAGCCTCTCCTGTTCTGGCAGAGGCTACTGTAAATCCAGAATAAGTATCCACTGTAACGTGGACAAAGGACTGTTTGCCAAATGAAGGTATATGAGTAACATCCATTTGCCAAAGTTGTCCTGGTAAGTAAGAGTCCTCGAGGGTTGACTCCAAATGAAGGACAGATTGTAGTATAGGACACCTTGGACAGGATTTAACAATCTGCCATGCTGCTTCCTGAGAAAGTTGAAACTGTTTACACAGGGCTGCAGCGTTCTGGTGATGAATAATAGTATGAGACTGCATTGCTTGATCTGTCATGGTTGCTCCAATAATTTTCTTTTGGGTAGCTTGATCAACAAGGGCATTACCTTGTGCTAAAGCTCCAGGGAGCATGGAGTGAGCTCGAATATGACCTATAAAACATGGAGTTCTTTGTTGACGTACAAGTCTTTGAAGAAGGAGAAATTGCTGAAATAGTTCCTCATCAGCAGTTGTCCCTAAGACAGCAGTCTCTATAGTGGAAACAGCCGTAAGTAAATATTTGCTGTCTGTATACAAATTAAAGAAGGAGCATGGCAAATGCTGAAAAGCCATGATAATGGCATGTAATTCTACTATTCTTTGAGCTGATTTTAAGGCGATTGTTTCAATATAAACTTGTCCATCGATTAGTAAGCCTGCTATTCCTGAGCTGGGTCCATCAGTAAAGACTGTATAGGTGCTTCAGGAATGGGCTCATTAACAATTGTCTTAGGAAAGACAAATGTAGTAGTTAATGAAAATTGAACTGTTTTATCAGCTGGGTAGTAAGAACCAATTTGGCCTGTAAAATTTGCAAAAGCAATTTGCCATTTAATGGAAGTTTCCCAGAGCCATTGTTGTTAATCCTTTGAAAAAGGAACAACAATAATTTGAGACTCAAAGCCAATAAGCTGTAAGAGTTGCCTATGCCCCTTGATAATCAAGGAGGTGACAAGATCAAAATAGGGAGATAAAACTTTCTTAGGAGTAACAGCTAAATGAATCCATTCAGTAGGACCTGAAGCTTGCCACAATAGTCCCGTTGGAGTGTAACTCGAGGGACAAATTAGTAAAGAAATTGGTTCTTCGGGATTTATGCGTTTTATTTGTGCTTGTTGCAAGGCTATTTCTACAAGCTTTAAAGCTTGTTGTCTCGCAGCTGTAAGTAGCCGAGGAGAAGTTGGTTAAGCTGAGCCTCTAAGAATATCAAAAAGTGGCTTCAGTTCCCTGGTGGTTAATTTCAAGGAAGGACTAAGCCAATTAACGTCTCCTAATAATTTCTGGAAATCATTTAAAGCTTGCAAATGATCTGTCCTGATTTCTAGTTTTTGTGGATGAATTTGTTGTCCCTCAATAATTTGTACCTTTTCAGGAGCTGTATAAAGTCCTGATTCTTTCAAAGAATATTTTAGTTTTTGCAAAATTGTCAACACAGTACAGCGTCTTTATCTGGATGAGCAATAAGAATACCATCCATATAATGAATTATAGCTTGAGCAACATATTTTAGGCGCAAGGTCGGACTGTTAGCCATACCTGAGGCAAAACTCCACTGGTATCGCTCCATTGGAGCCTGGAAATTAAGTGAAGCAACACTGAATGCAAAACGCTTGCAATCATGAAGGCTTAAAGGAACAGTAAAAAAGCAATCCTTCAAATCAATAATTAGAAGGTGAAAATTCCATGGAATGGCAGTAGGAGAAGGGAGTCCTAGCTGGAGAGGACCCATAACTTCCATAGTCTTATTTATTGCTCTCTAATCCTGTAATAGCAACAAATATAGGCGTATTCCATGGGCTATTAGATGGTTCATTGTGTCCAAGCTGTAACTGCTCTTGTACCAAGCAAGCAGCTGCCTTAAGTTTCTCCTGAGAAAGGGGCCATTGGTCTACCCATACAGGATTATCTGATTTCCAAGTAATTGGGTCTGCACAATGCATTATTGGGGTAGCAGGAGCTACCAAGGCCCTTATGCTATATTTTGATATCCTAATCCACGCCTTCTGGTATTGGGTGCCACTTCTATGGTGTGAGAATTCCCCGCTGTTCTTTCCCTAGCCCCTTAGTGGGCAAAAATCCCTGATCAAGCATTTGAGTATTGACTATAAGCAACGCTCCCATATTTTTCAAAACATCTCTACCCTACAAATTAACTGGCAATCCAGGGAGCACATAAGGATTAAAAAGTCCAGAATGACCTTCTTTATCTTCCCATTATAAAAAACTAGAGCTTTATTGGGGTGTGGGGGGGGGGGGTACTCTGCTCTATACCTTGCAATTCTGTGGCTGCTGCATAAGTGGTCCAGGAAGGAGACCAGTGTAGCTTAGCAATAACAGATACATCAGCTCCAGTATCTAAAAAGTTCTTTAAATTTATGCCCTTGTATTGTTAGGTCAGGAATACTATCTTTTTAATCCAATCGGCAAAATCAGAGGAGCCAAATCCTCGATTCTCTCTGGGTCCCTTTTGCAGTTTGGCTTGCGAAGCAGAATTAGCATTCTTATACCATTCTAACTGCCTGAAGCAGCTTGAGACAAATTGTTGAAATATTAGGGCCCTGCTTAATTTTGCTCAATTCCTTTGTTTTGCCTACCTGAGTATAACCTTATACATAAACAAGATAATTTACAAACAAAAAACACAAGTATAATGTATAACTGATTAATCCTAATACTTGAATTGCTATTTGGCTCCTAACTGAACATACCTCACAGTGCACTAACCAAATTAGTAAGTCTTAAGGATATACATTCTATTCTATTTAAATTTAAATGAGCACTCCTTACAACTTCTAAAATCATTTTATTTTTTCAATATTAGAGCCTGCATTTCCAATCTTTGCATGCAAGAACTCAATTCAGACCTCAGAAACAGACACATTTAGACATTAAAGACCTCACATACAATCACACAAATCAAGATTGAAACCCGGGATTTTAGAGATTAGAAAGTGCCCTGCTTGATCTTATGTAGGGCTATTTTAATAAGGATAAATACTAAATGATAGAAAATAATAAGACTGGGCACGGGTAGGAGTCACAGACTTTTATTAGAAGAAAGAAGTAACCTGCCAAGACGCTCTCTGGAGAGGAGAGAGAGGCATGCCGCTTACAGTCTAAGGGGTGATTTTATAGGAGTTTTGGAGGTGAATTCTGGTTGGATTTTTTTTTTTTTTTTTTTTTTTTTTTGACAGGGACAGACAGGAACGGAGAGAGATGAGAAGCATCCATCATCAGTTTTTCGTTGCGATACCTTAGTTGTCCATTAATTGCTTTTTCATATGTGCCTTGACCGCGGGCCTTCAGCAGAAGGAGCAACCCCTTCCTTGCTCGAGGCAGCGACCTTGGGTCCAAGCTGGTGAGCTTTTGCTCAAGCCAGATGGGCCTGCGCTCAAGCTGGCGACCTCAGGGTCTCGAACCTGGGTCCTCTGCATCCCAGTCCGATGCTCTATTCACTGCACCACCGCCTGGTCAGGCTGGATGTTTCTTGTTGGTAGGCCTCTGATGCACATGGAGTGCTTGGCAAGTTGGAAAGTCCCTGCTGAACGGGTCTTTGTGAGGTTTATCTTCTGCGGTTTAATGGTCATCCAGACAGCTCTGTGTGTTCTTGAGGTCCGTTCACGATAGACAAGGATGGGAGTTTCTGTAACGAGAGCATCCTAACCCACACTGTCTTAAACTAAACAGAAATCTTTCTTGAACAATCTCTAGATGGCCGTATGAGATTTCTGTTTAGCAACATCCAAACAGGCACCCCCCTTCACCCTCTTTCCAGGCAAAGAATAAGCGAAACAAAATGATAGTTCAGAAGATTGTAGCTACAACATTAAAGAGAATCAGACCATAACAGGAAAAGCTGTAACTTCCCTAATACCTGAGTCTCCTATCCATCCTCAAATTCTATAGTTGCTGTAACTGGCAGCTCAGGTTGACTATGCTGAGATTTCTCCCCTACCCAGCTTCAGCTGAGCCTGCAGACTTAAGCAGCCGAGAGAACCAGAGGCAGCCACAGTGTCCTATGTTCCTCGGTCCCCAAGCCGCAGAGTACAGCAGTAACTGCCAGAGAGACTGCCACTTTTATTCCTCCTACCATAGTCTCCTCACACCACTGCCTTCTCAGAACTTTACCTACTAGCTCCCCTGTAGCAGAAATAACCATTCCCTCCTCCTGGAACCAGGGGCACACATATTGAACATATCGCAAAAAACATTCTAGCTGCATAACTATTCTTATGAAAAGGTCCTCTACTTTTGACCCTAATTGTCCCATAATTACTCCCAACTGTACTCTCCCCAAAACCTTTACTTACTGTGCACACTTGGGGAGTTCTGTCACCTGCCTTCAGTTTAGTTTTCTCGTACTCAAGTCCCTGTTCAGGCGCCACTTGCCGCGCACAAGCGTGGCTCGTAATTCTGGGTCTTGGGTGAGAATGATGCGGAATTAAAACAGACTCATTTAAGAAAAAAGGATGGAATCAGGAGGCCTCTTCAATGCTGATGGCAATATCCGAGTGTCCCAGAGCCCCAGTTTGCTTTATTATATAGCCATATGTAAATCAAAGAAGTCCTTAATACAAAGTTACACATCTGAGGGAAAAACAGGAACTCTCCCAAGGCATAAACAGGAATCCCCCACCATACATAAGCGAAATCAACCAACATCTGAACAGAATAAGAGGAAGGGCATGTAAATTGCTTCCAGCAACTTAAGTAAGCAAGTGAAGTGGATGCAAATACTCGGCATCATAGCCAATATGGAGGTGGAGGGGGGAGAACTTAGCCTTTTGCTAAGCCTTGAATTTACAAAGGCTTTTTGCCACTTGCACTCTACAACAACTTATGTCTGGAAGCACTTCTGTCCTTTGAGAGCAGGCTCCCAGCGTGACCTGTGTAGGCCGGTCCCTGCACCCACATGTCTATTTCTGGGTCATAGCTTGGCCTCAGACCTCACTGCTGGTTCACGGGGCTTTGGGGTACAGGGTTTCAAACACTCAGGAAGAGAAAATCTGGAACCCAGTGGCAGTCAGAGAGACATCCTCACTATAGCCAGGAAGGAGAGTCTCACCTGAGTCAGCAGAGGTTGCACTTTCCTTTTTATTTTTTTTAATATATATTAAAGATTTTATTTATTTATTTTTAGAGAGAGGAGAGAGAAAGGGGAGAAGAGCAGAAAGCATCAACTCAGAGTAGTAGTTGCTTCCCATATGTGCCTTGACCAGGCAAGCCTGGGGTTTCGAACCGGCAACCTCAGCGTTCCAGGTCTAGGCTTTTTCCACTGCGCCACCACAGGTCAGGCAGGTTGCACTTTCATTATAGGCCAGTGGTTCTTAACCTGGGTTCTTTCGAACCCTAGGGGTTCGATGAGTCGGTCTCAGGGGTTCGGAGAAGCCTCTGCCACGGAGGCCAGAATAAAGTAATACCGTAATTTGTTGTGAGTTCATGCACTTTGCTGGTTTTGTTCTTTGAGCAAGGTGATGTTCATGCACGGCTCATTTTGTGCACCAGTAAAAAAACATACCTATGTCTTGAATTTGGGAAAAAAAATCATATTTATCACTAAAGAAGGGTTCGGTGAATGCGCATATGAAACTGGTGGGTTTGGTACCTCAAAAAAGGTTAAGAACCACTGTTGTAGGCCTTCGAAAGCCCCAACGAAGACAAAGGTCTCCATCAGTGGGCAGGGATGAGTGGGTATCAGCTCTCCAAAGGGTGTCCTGGCACGGAGACTTAACAACAGTCACTCCTTTTGTCCTTGTCCACCTAGCTACTGCTGGTTTGTGTACTTTTACTGGCACAACCATGCCTTGTGGCTCTTGACAGAGCTCATTGGTTGGGGCAGAGACTGGCCCGGAAAACTGACAGTACAGTACTTAACCTTTAGCCCTTTTCAGGAAGTTAGGCAGCTCGTACGCAATGGCCTGGTAGGCCCTTCTTCAGTGCTCACCCTCTACTCCCTGACCTAGTTCTAAGGAGATGCCCTCAGTGGAGAAGTGGAAGCACGCAAGTGCCTGGTGCAGTATTATTTATTGACAGAGCAAAACTGGCTTCTTGGCTCTCTTAACGTGTCCAGTGGCCTCAGGAAAAGATATAAAATACATCCAGCCAGTAAACCTGAGGTGTGCCAGGGAAGATGACAGGTGCTCTGGAGTCTCCTGGAATGAGGGTCCCGAAATGGACCAAAGTGTTGAAACTGATGAAACGTGAGTCTCAGGGCACGGAGGAGAAAACGAGGCATAGAGAAGAGGGAGACGAGCACGTCTGCATGCTGCGCTGGGCCGGGAGAGGCCAGGATGCTGAGAGGGAACGTCCTCAGTCAGAACATGTTGGAAACTGTCCTCTGATGATTGTTCTTTTTCTCCAGGCATCAAATCTGATGAACAACCCTCAGATTCAGCAACTGTAAGTGACAGCCCTTCTCCCCTAGGTGTGCTTAAAAATCTTTTTATTGGTAAAACACATAAGATTTACCGTTTTAACCATTTAGTTTACAATTCAGTGACATTAGGTGCATTCACAGTGTCATGTAGCTGTCCCCACCACCTAGTCCCAGCACATTTCATCACCCTAAAAAGAAGCCCCATTCTCATTGTAGTTACTCCTCCTCCCCCATCAACAACTAATCCACTTCCTGTCTTTGTGGATTTGTCTGATCTGGACATTTCACTAAAATGGAACCACAGACTGTTACACCTTTTTGTGTCACAGACATTTCTCAATGTCACTTGGGGCCCCACCACCTGGGCCTGCCACGTCACTGCCTGCCAAAAACCAGGGCCTCTGATATGGCACTGTGGACACTGGGGTCTCTCTGGGGTGGGGACCTTTCTGGGCACGGTGGGGTGTTGAGCAGCATCCCTGGCCCCCTCCACTCTATGCCAAGAGCACCTCTAGTCATGAGAGCCACAAGTATTTTCATTGTTGTCATGTGTCCCCTGGGGGCAACATGGATCCCAGTGAAACCCCCATTATTAAGGATAAAGGACAAACTGAATCCTACCTCTCCTGACTAAAGAACCCGGTGTGCTTGCAGGGAACAGTGATAGTGATACAGCCAGTTGGGAATTGCCCAGTTGGGAATCAGTGTCCTTCGGGCAAAAAGCTACACCTGAGAGTGGGCTGAGGATGGGTTTTGGTCTGGGGACCTGCCAGATGGTGATAGAACTTCTCTTGCCACCAAAGGCCAAGGGTTGAGTGGAGCCACTGTGGGTGTGGGTGGGCTTGGCTATACTGTATGAATCATAGGCTCTCTTGCAGCATGTCTGGGATGATTTCTGGCAGCCACAACCCCCTGGGCACTCCCGGTACCAGCCCCTCGCAGAATGACCTGGCCAGTCTCATCCAGGCGTGAGTAGACCTGCATCATGGGGACACAGTGGGTGGGCAGGTGCACTCTACATGGGAAAATGGAAGTGTCAATGCTGTGTCCTCCAGCTAGTGGCCACACTGCCCTTGAGTGCCACATGTGGGGGACTCGTGACAAATGCCTAGGGCACATTTCCACATGATGGGCGGAGGAGCAGCCAGTATGTCCCAGCCAGCCCGGCTGAGCCTGGCACTTCTCACAGGGGCCAGCAGTTTGCTCAGCAGATGCAGCAGCAGAACCCAGAGTTGATCGAGCAGCTTCGAAGTCAGATCCGAAGTCGGACACCCAGTGCCAGTAATGACGACCAGCAGGAATGACCACCCATGTGAGTCCCCTCAGGCCATGGGAGCAGGGAGGGGTGGTGTAGGCCCCCTTCTAGATGTTTCCACCGAATTTTGCTTTTGTCCTTCCCAACACTTATGGAGAGACACGGGCTGAAACCCCGTAGTTCCTAGAAGGGCTAATGCCTAAATGTCTACAGGCGACAAGTGTGCAGAAAGTGATGGCACTTTCTGTGCACGTGCAGAAAGTGTCTGGGTGGCCCCAGTAGAAGTGAGACAGTGTCGCCTGGGCAGAGGGAGGACAGGCCGATACCTGCCTCTCCTTTATACTCAGGTGTTCTGCCTAGGTTTTATGATTTGTTTTTGCTATGAGCATATGTTACATGGTTACATGTGCAATTCTTTTTTTTTTTTTTTTTTTTTTTTGTGACAGAGAGAGAGGGACAGAACAGGAAGGGAGAGAGATAAGAAGCACCAATTCTTCATTGCGGAACCTTAGTTCTCTGATTGCTTTCTCATATGTGCCTTGACTGTGGGGCTACAGCAAATCAAGGAACCCCTTGCTCAAGCCAGCAACCTTGGGTCCAAGCTGGTGAGCTTTGTTCAAACCAGATGGGCCCGCGCTCAAGCTGGCGACCTCGGGGTTTCATACCTGGGTCCTCCACATCCCAGTCTGATGCTCTATCCACTGTGCCACCGCCTGGTCAGGCACATGTGCAATTTCTTAAACATACATGCAGAGTGTCTCTAATGGCAGTGGCTGGCTTGGTTAGCCGTCCTCCGGGCCCAACTTCCACCCTGTCTGTCTGGTGGTTCTGCTCCTCGGTGCAGGTAGCAGGTGGCTCTCCTTCCCAATATTCACACCTGCTGTGGCGTCACCTCTGTTGTCCTCACATTTTTCTTTTAATATGATTTTCTTATAAGAAAATGTAAAGGAAAAAGTAAAAAATAAAGCAGAAAAACAACTAATCTTTCTATATAGAGCAACTAATGTTTGGGGCACTTTTTTCCTCTTTTTTTTTTTTTTTGGCCTTAATCTTAAGAGAAAACATAGCTCAGGTCAATTTTGTATTTGTTATTTGTTGGAACCTTATCCCCAAAGTACCTTCACCTACTTTTTCACATCTGGACCCCAGAACGACGTGCTATGATGGCTGCACTCCTGCACTTACATGGCAGCCTCAAGTCACGTCAGCCACAGTCATGCCCTCTCGGATCTGGGCAGCTGCCTGACTGACCACCTGCATGTCTTATCCTTCCAGTTGTTCCAGCGCCATCGGGTTCTTCCCAATTGACTGGAGCTTCCATGCGTTCTGCCATTTTCTCCCATTGGATTGCCTAAGAGGGAAAAAGAAATTGGACCTGCATGAGATGGATTTTTATGCTTTTTGTTCTTCCCTTCACCTTCCCCTCTCTTTTTGTACTCCCTCATGGCTCCCAGACCCTTCTCAAGACAGAGCCAGCAAGCTGTGAATGCAGGCCAGCACCGATTTCCAAAAACGCAGTCACTAAAATATTTTCTAGAATATTTCACTTGGGTTGCTCTCCAAGAAGCTGCTGGTTTTATGTCCAGCCACGTCCAAATCTTGCTCCAGGGTCCCGCTCCCTTGGTCTGTCTTCATGGGAAGCCTCTTTCTGAGTCAACCTTGGCTACTTGGACGAGCTCACTGCCAGCCATGGTCTGGGCACCACCCTCCGCTGGGCCCTGGACCACAGACTTTTGCATGAGGAACTTCAGTTACAGATTCCTAAAGACATTTTTATTTCCCTGCCCCCTTTGGAAGTGGCACCATGTTGGGGTGCCTAGGGCCAGCTTTGGGGACAATCGAGTGTTTTGATAGACGTGCTTTTTACCCCCTTCCATCCTCCTTCCCCAGTACTACACCAGACAGGCCATAAGGGGCATGATGAAGACCTTCGGGACTGGCCCTCCCCCAAGCTGTCCTAGCTTGTCTGTGTGTACTGGCCCGAGGACTCCCAGCAGGCACCCCATGCTGTTCTGGGGTCCACTCTCCTCAGCCTGCAATTGCTCAATGGGCAAGAGCTGCCTCCAGGGAGGGCAGACACAAGCCAGGGCCAGGTGCCTGCCTGAGATATGAAGCCACCATGGATATCCCTACATCCCCTGCTTGGGCCAGGGGTTGGGAAGGGATCTGTCAGCCCCCCCCCCCCCATCCTGGCAGCAGTGTTTGGAGCCTCCCCAGTGGTCTGCAAGGTCAGCCCAGTGCTGTGTGTTATAGGAAACTAGTAGGAAGAAGGGCCACCGCCAGCCACTTGCAGTCATTCAGCTGGCAAGGTGGTCCTCACTCGAGTGCTAGCCATGGTGACGAGAGTAATGTGTGGGGAATAAATAGACATTGTGACCTCTGCCTGTCTCTGCATTGACCACTTGGCGCCACCCCGGCCCTTCCTGCCCCAAATTTCCAGAGCACCTAAGACACTGAATAACATTACTACCCTAACGGGACATGATTGTAATCTCCTTGTGTCAGGGGTCACAAATGATTCCAGAAACCCAAATCTCTGTGCTATCTGTGATTTTTCCTAATCTTTGACCCCAGTGACACCTCTACATTCCTCATGTAAAGGGTGATTCCAGGGATCAAGCTAGACTCCTAAGTTCTCAGGGACATAGCAGTAAGGTTATTGTGCACTGCTTTTCTAGTATGTTGTCATGGCACGTAAATTTGCCATTCTGTAACCCAAAGAGTCTCACTTCTATAACTGTTTCGGGAAAGAGGTATGGTCCTACGCAGGAAGGAACCCAAGAATCTTCCAGGCTCATCTTGGCTGCAGTCCTAGGGTTCTGTTCCCAAACTTTGTGGATATAGAAAGCATTCCAGGGCCCTGGCCGATTGGCTCTGTGGGTTGAGTGTTGGCCCAGTGTGTGGATGTCCTGGGTTCAATACCCAGTCAGGGCACACATAAGAAGCAACCATCTACTTCTCTTCCCCTCCTTCTCCCCCTTCTCATTCTCTTCCCCTCTTCTAGCTAGTGGCTCGATTGGTTCTAGCATTGGCCCTGGGCACTGAGGATAGTTCAGTTGATTCAAGCATCAGCCCCAGATGGGGTTACCAGGTGGATCCCGGTCAGGGCACATGCAGGAATCTATCTCCTCTCACTTTAAAAAGGAAAAAAAAATTCGATAGTCGTTACGTAAACATTGCGTGGACACTCAGTTATTATTTACAACATTCCACAGTGGGCACCGTCATACCCATTTCACAGGCATAGGAACCGAGCTTCAACTCTTCTGGGCCTTTTAATGGCAAACTGGTGCAGTCCAGCCCCCAATTGCAGGGCCTGTGCCAGGAGTGGCTGACTAAACCCCACCACCATGTGAGGGCTGCTTGCTCCATCCACAGATAGAAAAAGGAAGAAACAAGATCTTCAAGCTCAGCAATGGTCTGTCTGCCCACAAATCAGAAAGAAATCACAAAATACAGACTGCATGTCAGCAGCCCCAGGAAGCACTTGGTCTGGTATCAACAGTAGATGGGGAAGTGGCAGGAGTGAGGCCTGTGCCTGTCTTACAGGGTATTCACCAGGGATGACAGAGTCATGATTATCACATCTGGAGGTAGGTGCTCCTGGCATCAAATACGTGGAGGCCAAGGATGCTGCTCAATACCCCACAGTGCCCAGAACAGTCCCCCACAGAATGATCTGGCCCCAGTGTCCGTGGTGCTAAGGGAAGACCCGACACTAGGACAAAGTGTATGGCATCCCCCTCCCCCACAGCCCAGCAATATCAGCAGCTGGGATCTTGGTAGAAATACAATTTCTTGGCCTCCCACCCTCAGACCTGCTGGATCAGCAGCTGGACGTGGGTGCCAGTCATCTGTATTAACGAACGCTCCAGGTGATTCCGATGCCCACCAATGTCGAGAACCACTGGTTATATCTACATGTTCTGCCTTTATTTAGCCAGCCCTCTTTGTGTTCTGCATTTTAAACAGGCAACCCAGGTGATTCTGACCCACATGTTTGGAGAAACACTGGTGGGAACTTGAAAATGAGTCATACATTCCAGAAGTGTCTACATCAGGGGTGCTCAATACGTTGATCGCGATCTGGTGGTCGATCGCATGACATTAAAAAGACATTTGTCTTTTGATTGGCATACAGAGTAGCCAATCTGACATCTGAACTTTTGACACCCTACACATGTGCGTTAAACCGCGCTAACTTGTTCAGTTACATTGCTACGTAGTTAGCCTTCAATTTACTTAAACTAAATACAACAAAGGGTATAAAAATGAGTGCCGTAGCTGGTCCGAGTAAGAAGCCTAAAACCTACCACTTTCATACAGAATGGGAGGGGATTTTTTTCACTGTGTCATATTCTAAGTGCGTTTGCCTCATCTGTCTGTGTGCCGTTGCTATTCCAAAGAAGGGAAATGTGGAGCGGCTTTTTCGGACTGTTCATAAAAACTATTGACATTGACTTTCCTCCAAAAAGAGAGGTGAGAAGGAGAAAGGTAAAATAAGAATACACAATATTAAATAGTAATAATAGTAACTTAAATAATGATAATATAGAAGAAAGAAACTTATGTTTTGCATTTTTATTGTAGGTAGATCATTTTGACTTGGTCATCTTCTAAGTAGCTCGCAAGCTGAAAAAGTGTGGACATCCCTGGTCTACATGTACCATAGATCTTCCCAGCCAATCTCCGTTCCTTCTCTCCCCTCCTGTGTCTGTCACAGGAGGGCCCTGCACAGCTGCTTCCAAATTTACCCCAAACTCGGCCTAACTGTTCAGGAAAGACCCAGAAGCTTTCTGGTTTGTAAACCACTAGCTAAGGTGAAAAAAAAAGTTAACTGTCAACATCTCATCCCAAAAGCCAGTGGCTTCTGTGCGACTTGAGAAGTATGTCATTATAATTACTGCTCTGTCCCACGTGAATTAGAAATAGGATATTTCTGAATAATCCTGTCAGAGATGCATTGAGAATATAAAAAGCCAATTAAATATGGATTAAGCATATATCGTGACTTGAAAAAAGCTTCCAGGAGTAGGTTGAGCCAAAGATGTAATGCAGGGGTTGCTGCCATAGAGTGGGTTATGAAGGCTCTATCCTTTTTCATCTCCACACATTTAGCATGTCATTCCTGAGGGCTGGACAGCAAACTCCACCCAGGTTAAGGCCAGAAGTAACGAGGAAGAAGCAGTATATCTCACAGAAGAATCCTTTCTCAACTGGGAGCAGTTTTGCTTCCCTGGGGATATTGAGGCCATGTCTGGAGACATCTGTGGTTGTCACAATTGGGGTGGTCCTGACTTAGAGTGGCTGGGGGCCAGCAATGCTGCTCAGCATCCAATAGTTCCCAGGATGACTCCATAGAGATGACCTGGCCCGGGCTCAGCAGTGCAATCACCGAGAATACTACCCACTGGTATTACCAGCAAGAGGCCCTAGATCAGTGGTTCTTAACCTTTTTTGAGGTACTGAACCCACCAGTCTCATATGCGCATTCACCAAACCCTTCTTTAGTGATAAATAAAATATTTTTTTTCCAAATTCAGTTTTGCCGGTGCGAGACTAGAGTTGCTCAACTTGGCATTGCATATCATGCAGATAGGACGCTGACTCCCATCCCGTTCCGTGATACATGTGAATCCATGTTGTACATATTCGTCCAACCACTTGCTTTTTTTGCTCGACATATTTAGTATGGATTAAAATCTTAAGAAAGAAAGCACACGACATACAACTACAACAGCCGTTGACTACTGCGTGCACTAAATTCCCCGCAGCACTGGTTGGCCAGGCAATGTAACGTGATCCTCTGCAGCAAGTGATGGCCAAGCAGGGCGTGTAATCACGACTTTACACAAGTGTGTCTTTACCTCCACGGCAGAGGCTTCTCCAAACCCCTGAGACCGACTCATCAAACCCCTAGGGTTTGATAGAACCCAGGTTAAGAACCACTGCCCTAGATAAACGTGTCAAACAAATGTCCCAAACCATTTTACCACCAGCAAAAATAATTTGTTCACTGGCTCTAGAGTGCCTTTGTATTTTTGCAGCAAAGATTTCACCCAAACCTGGGTAACTTGGAAATCGAAAACTAGTTTGCTTCCCCATCCCACTATTCCCTCTTGCAAACTGATGATTTCAAAGTTGGAGCAAAGATGGAGCTTTCTGAATGTGGTCCTCCTAGATAAGAAGCTGAAGCCACCAGGTGGCGTGCTAGCCCCACAGCCTCCCTGCCATCTTCTTCCCTGGCGGGGCACACAGCATCAGGACCAGAGAGTTAAATGCCAAGTCTAATCCTGAAACTACCTAGGTTTGGGCCTAGAAACAGCTCAATTCTAGAGATTAATGTTGTGCTTTTAGAGCTGGTTTTCCTTTGAAAAGTATAAGTCCTTGCAAACAAGGGACGTATGCTAGGTTTGGTGCTGTGATGGGGCCACCACCCTGAGCTGTCCAGCATATTATAGGATAAAATATGAATCCTTTTTTTTTTAAATGGTGATTTTTTTTATTTTATTCATTTTAGAGAGGAGACACAGAGAGAGAGAGAGAGAGAGAGAGAGAGAAAGGGGGGAGGAGCTGAAAGCATCAACTCCCATATGTGCCTTGACCAGACCAGTGCAGGGTTTTGAACTGGCGACCTCAGTGTTCCCAGGTCGACGCTTTATCCACTGCGCCACCACAGGTCAGGCTAAAATATAAATCATTTTAACAGTACAGCTGGAGGGTATACATCACAAATTCTGCTCAGCTCATAGCTGTCTTTGTAAACTCTGGTAGACTGCTGGGAGGGGGGGGTGTCCATTTTGTATTTTCTTATTATTGTGCTTCTTAAACTTATCCAAGTGTAACATACACCACAAAAGTGCACACATTATTAACAAACAGCTTGATGAATTTCCACAGAGAACATGCCCATGTCATTGGCACCCAGACCAAGAACAGAACCTGACCAGTGCCCTGTCATGCTACCTCCAGTCGTTACTACTCCAAAGGGTAATGCTGCCCCATCATTGAATGCCATGGGTTGGTTTTGCCTGTTTTTGAAAGTATACAAATGGAATCTATGAAAGCTAAAACCATAAAGATCATATAAGAAAATATAAAGTATGATTTGGGGTAGGCAAAAGCTTCTTAAAGAGAATACAAAAGCACTGTGATGGTTAATTTTATATGTTCACTTGGCTAGGTTAAATTATCTAGATGTTTGGTCAAACACCAATCCAGATGTTTCCAGCAAGTGTTTTGTTTTTTGTTCTTTGTTTTAGATAAAGTTAACATTTAAATCAGTTAACTTTGAGTAGAGCAGATTAGCCTATATAATGTGGGTGGGCCACATCTAATCAGTTGAAGACTTTAAGAGAAAAGACTGAGGTCTCCCCAAAGAAGAGAAAATTCTGCATCTGGATTTAAGGTGCAACATCAACTCTTCCCCTGGTCTCCAAACTGCCTGCCTATCCTGCAGACTTCAGACTTAACAGCCTCCATGACCACATGAATCAAATTCTTAAAATCTTTCTATCATCTATCTATTTATCTATCTATCTATCTATCTATCTATCTATCTATCATCTATCTATTTCTTATATCAGTTCTTTTTCTCTGGAAACCCAGACTAATACAAGCTATAACCATATATTTTTTTAAGCAAGAGAGAGAGAGGAACAGACAGAAAGGGAGAGAGGTGAAAAGCATTAATTTGTAATTGCGGCACCTTAGTTGTTTGTTGATTGCTTTCTCATATGAACCTTGACAGGGAGGCTCCAGCTGAGCCAGTGGCCTCTTGCTCAAACCAGTGACCTTGGGCTCAAGCCAGTGATCATGGGGTCATGTCTGTGATCCCATGCTCAAGTCGGTGACCCCAAGCTTAAGTTAGTAATCCTGCATTCAAGCCAGATAAGCCCACACTCAAGCTGGTGACCTTGGGGTTTCGAACCTGGGTCCTCAGTGTCCCAGGTCGTCACTCTATCCACTGCATCACCACCTGATCAGGCCATAATTTTTTTTCTAAATCAACACATTGAAATGCATTAAAGGTGAGGGAAAAGTGCATTGGCTGGGTAGTTCATTTGGTTAGAGCATTATCTCAATATACCAAAGTTGTGGGTTTGATCCCTGGTCAGAGCACATGCAAGAAACAACCAGGGAATGCATAAATAAATGGAACAACAAATCAATGTGTCTTTCTCTCTTCCGTCCTCACTCTAAAATAAATCAATAATTTACTTTTAAAGTGAGCGGAAAAGTGAGCCATTGAGTAAGTGAAGGCATTTGCAATATAATATATATTTTACAAAAATATAAGTTACACCTGACCAGGCAGTGGCGCAGTGGATAGAGCGTCGGACTGGGATGTGGAGGACCCAAGTTCGAGACCCCAAGGTCGCCAGCTTGAGCGCGGGCCCATCTGGCTTGAGCATAAGCTCATCAGCTTGGACCCAAGGTTGCTGGCTCAAGCAAGGGGTTACTCAGTCTGCTGAAGGCCCACGGTCAAGGCACATATGAGAAGGCAATCGATAAACAACTAAGGTGTCGCAACAAAAAAACTGATTATTGATGCTTCTCATCTTTCTCGGTTCCTGTCTGTCCCTATCCCTCTCTCTGACTCTCTCTCTGTCTCTGTAAAAAAAATTAATAATAAGTTACTCCTATAAATCAATGAAGAAAAGAGAAACAACCCAATTTTTTAAAATAGGAAAAACACTTAGGCAATAAAAAAAAATAGAACATGGCCCTGGCCGGTTGGCTCAATGGATAGAGCATCAGCCCAGCGTATGGACATCCCATGTTTGATTCCCGGTCAGGGCACACAAGAGAAGTGACCATCTGCCCCCCCTTTCTCCCTCTTCGCCTCCTGCAACCAGTGGTTCAGTTGGTTTGGATATTGCCTCTGGGTGTTGAGGACAGCTCGGTTGGTTGCAGCATTAGCCTCAAGCACTAAAAATAGCTTGGTATTCAAGCATCGGCCCAAGACTGGGGTTGCCAAGTGGATCCTGGTCAGGGCACATGTGCAAATCTGTCTATCTTTCCTCTTCTTACTTAAAAAAAAAAAAGACATGCAGTTGGCCAGTGAGCATATGAAAATGGACTCAATTTCACTAGACATAAGGAACACTAATTAAAATCATATTATGAGATGAACACACCAGAATGGCTAAAATGAAAAGTAAGTGCTAATCATTACAAAAGTGAGGTAGGGTCTCCAGGATCAACCCCAGATGCAAGAATTCGCCAGAAGGACCCCAGGACACAGCAGATGGTTGTCCTCTCAGCTGTGGTCTGTACAGACAGGACAACAATATGAGCCAAGAAAAAAGACTCATGGGCAGGGCCAGAGACCAGGTGCAAGCTTCCAGATTCCTCTCCCAGGGCACACTTAATTGCCCCCAAATAAGATGTAACAGTGTATGCGAGGTGTGGTTCCCAGGGAGCTTATAGAAACCTAGCACCAAAATTCTTTATAAGTTATTTTTTATTTATTGATTTGAGAGAGAAAGGCAAAGGCAGAGGGGTGGTAGGAAGCGGGAAGCATCAACTCATAGTAGTTGATTCCTGTATGTGCCTTGACCAGGCAAGCCCAGGGGTTTTTTTTTTTGGTTTTTTTACAGGGACAGAGAGAGAGTCAGAGAGAGGGATAGATAGGGACAGACAGACAGGAGCGGAGAGAGTTGAGAAGCATCAATCATTAGTTTCTCATTGCCGTTGCGACACCTTAGTTGTTCATTGATTGCTTTCTCACATGTGCCTTGACTGCAGGCCTTCAGCAGACCGAGCAACCCCTTGCTGGAGCCAGCAACCTTGGGTCCAAGCTGATGAGCTTATGCTCAAGCCAGATGGGCCCGCGCTCAAGCTGGCAAGCTTGGGGTCTCGAACCTGGGTCTTCCGCATCCTAGTCCGACGCTCTATCCACTGCGCCACCGCCTGGTCAGGCTAGCCCAGGGTTTTGAACCAGCGACCTCAGCTTTCCAGGTCAATGCTTTATCCACTGCACCACCACCGGTCAGGTCAGGACCAAGGTTCTCACTGGGGGCCAATCATGGGGCCCCTCTGTTTGGCACATATAAGATCCCAGACTCCAGGAGCAGAACATGTGCTCAACATGAAGCATGTATTTCCACGACAGTGTAGGGCCAGGGAACCCCCAGAGTCCAGTTCCAGACATCAGTGAGGGTCAATCTTGCAAGCCAGCGTTTTCAAGGATAGAAGTCTCAGGCCTGCTATGTTAATTCTTTTGTACATCTAAGAGGAAAAGTCAGTTATAATGTTGAGCGTGTGCTGACCTTTGGACCCCTGAATGTACAATTCCAAGCATGGATGGACATTCAACAGCAATGAGCACATTCAGCCACCCAAAGGCAGGCAGAGGAATATTTAGAGCAGTGTTGTTAGCAACAGCCAACACCAGAAGCTAACCAAATGAGCAACCACGGCGAATGGTGGCTGCTTAGGCGGTAGGGTGGTAAAAGACAGAAGGAAATTTTGGGGGATGTGCAGGTTATTGTACTATCTTGGCTATGAGGATGATTTCACAAATATAAACATGTGAACACTTATCAAATTGTATACTTTAAATATGGGTAGTTTATTGTATGTTAGTGATACTTCAGTAAAGCTATTTAAATGGTTTTATTTTATATTTTTATAATTATTTGTATGGATGAAGCATCTTTTCTTCTACGTAGTCACCTTTTCTATTTGTTCTCCTGTGACTTATCTATTCATCTTCCTTCTCCATTTTTATTTTAGGATGTTTGTTCTCTATCAAGTGCTCTGTGTCATTTATTACCAACATTTCCTCCTGATCTGTCACTTGTCTCTTAAGGCTATTCATTATGTGTTTCACTGTGGAAAAATTTTGAAATATTCAACGCAGTCAAATTTGCTGGTATTTTTTCTATCATACTTACCCATACATAAGTCTTGGAGACTAGGATTCTTTAAACAATATGTCTCGAATGAATAAAAGCCCAATGTTTACCCAATTTCTTCTCTGGGAAGCCTCATTCTCTAATAATAAATAAATATTGTACATCCTGAACTCTTCTATAGGAAGGAGTCATCCTGTGGGCATTTACCTGATGTGCTATTATTACAAGTGATCATTTTTGTTGTTGTGAATTATGAAAACCAGAAAAAAAGTCAAAGCACCTTATATCTAATAATAAAAATATCTAGCACTTATTGTGTGCTTATCATAAAGCAGGCAGAAAGTGGCATTCCATATCAAAAACTCAGAGATATCCAATACTTTACCTCTGCAAAACCAAACTCAGTCTTTTGACACCTCCAATCTCTCACCACCTCCAGTCTTTCCTATTTTAGTGAACAACACCAGCAGTCATCTCTGACACCTCCTCCCCCTGCAGCCCACCCAGGTAAACCAGTGCCAAGTCTTGTCAATTCACCCTCCAAGATATTTCTAAAATTCACCCACCCCCCTCCATCACCCATGCCAATGCCTTCATCTAAATTAGCCACCATTCTTGCCCAGGTGATTCTGAATGAGTCCCCTTGCTTCCACCCTGGCCTCCCTACAACTCAGTCTTTCTTTGACCAGAAATCAGAATAACCTTAAAACATAAATTGGCCTGACCAGGCAGTGGCACAGTGGATAGAGCAGGGGTCCCCAAACTTTTTACACAGGGGCCAGTTCACTGTCCCTCAGACCGTTGGATGGCCGGACTATAAAAAAAAAACTATGAACAAATCCCTATGCACACTGCACATATCTTATTTTAAAGTAAAAAAACAAAACTGGAACAAATACAATATTTAAAATAAAGAACAAGTCAATTTAAATCAACAAACTGACCAGTATTTCAATGGGAACTATGGGTGCGGATGCATCCTGTGCTCCTCTCATTGACCACTAATGAAAGAGGTACCCCTTCCGAAAGTGCAGTGGAGGCCGGATAACTGGCCTCAGGGGAATGCATGCGGCCCACGGGCCATAGTTTGGGGACCCCTGGGATAGAATGTCAGACTGGGACACAGAGAACCGAGGTTCGAAACTCTGAGATCACTGGCTTGAGCATGAGATCATAGACATGACCCCATGGTCGTTGCCTTGAGCCCAAAGGTCACTGGCTTGAGTCTAAATTGTCTGGTTTGAGGAAGGGGTCACTTGCTCTGCTGTAGCCCCCTGATCAAGGCACATAGGAGAAAGCAATCTATGAACAACTAAGGAGCCGCAATAAAGAATTGATGTCTCTCATCTTTCTCCTTTCCTGTCTGTCTGTCCCCGTCTGTTCTCTTTCTCTGTGTGTGTAAAAACAAACAAACAAAAAAAATAAATTAGCCTGACATGTGGTGGTGCAGTGGATAAAGCATCGAACTGGAATGCTGAGGTCACCAATTCAAAACCCTGGGCTTGCCCAGTTAAAGGACATATGAGAAGCAACTACTACAAGATGATGTTTCTTATTTTATTCATTCATTTTTTTTAGAGAGGAGACACAGAGTGAGAGAGAGAGAGAGAAAGGGGGGAGGAGCTGGAAGCTCAACTCCCATATGTGCCTTGACCAGACCAGGGCAGGGTTTTGAACTGGCGACCTCAGTGTTCCCAGGTCGACGCTTTATCCACTGCGCCACCACAGGTCAGGCAAGATGATGTTTCTTGATCCTTTCCTTCTTCTCTCTCTTTCTCTCTAAAATCAATAAATAAAAATCTATTTAAAAACATAAATTGGGGATCACAACCCTCAACTGTTTAAAACCCTTCAATGAATCACCTTGCATTTATGTTAAGATCTAAATTCCATGGCATAGTCTATAAGACAGTCCCTAATCTGTCATCTCCACATTGCTTGCTAATGTACAGGCAACCTGGCTTTTCAGTCCCTCAAATACAAAAAACTCTTCAACTTTTGCATCAGTATACTATCTGAATCCCTTTCTTCTTAATACTGTTTACTTGGTTAATTCCAACACAGAATCTTTTTCTCTTTTTTGTTCATGGCACTTAGTACAACCTATAACTGTTCCTTTATATATGGGTATTATTTATTTTTTACTTTATAGCAAATTTTCTCAAAACTGAGTGGCATGCAGCAACAACATTTAAAATTTCACAGTTTATGTGGGTCAGGAATCCAAATGCACATAGTTGGGTCCTCAGCTTCCAGATCTCTCAGAGGCTGCAGTCAAGGTGTCCACTGGGCAGCAGTGATCTGAAGACCAGGGCTGTCTTCTGAAGGCCCAACCCTTCCAAGATCACTCATGGGGTTGTTGGCAGGATTCAGTTACTTACAGACTCTTGTACCAAAGGTATGAGTCTCTCACTAACTGTTGGGGAAGGTCACTTTTAGTTTCTTCTTACCACATGGTCCTCTCCAACATCTCAGCTTGCTTCATCAAAGCATAAAAGCTGAAAAGGCAATAGAGATAGTTGTGCTAGCAAGACAAATCATGACATTACATCACTTTGCTATATTCTGTTTGTTAGAATTAAGTTCCCAGAGGGATAGATGGTAATGGAAGGAGACTTGACTTGAGGCAGTGAACACAAAATGCTATATAGAGATGATGTATTGTATAATTGTGCACTGAAACTTGTATAATTCTATTACTCAATGTCACCCCAATAAATTCAGTTAAAAACTTTTAAATAAAAATTAACTCTGTTCCTGTCTGTTTGTCCCTATCTATCCCTCTCTCTGACTCTCTCTCTATCCCTGTAAAAAATAAATAAATAAATAAATAAGAAAGAAAGAAAAAAAGAAAAAAAAGACTGACCAGGCGGTGGCGCAGTAGATGGAGCTCTGACTGGGATGCAGAGAACCCAGGTTCGAGACCCTGAGCTCACCGGCTTGAGCACGGGCCCATCTCTCTTGAGATAAAGCCTGTCAGCTTGGACCCAAGGTACTGGCTCCAGCAAGGGGTTGCTCGGTCTTCTGCGTACCCGTGGTCAAGGCACATGTGAGAAAGCAATCAATGAACAACTAAGGTGTCCCAATGGCAACGAAAAACTGATGATTGATGCTTCTCACCTCTCTTCGTTCCTGTCCGCCTGTTCCTATCTATCCCTCTCTCTGACTCTCTCTCTGTCCCTGTAAAAAATAAATAAATAAATAAGCAAAAAGAAATTTAAAAAGAGAATTAAGTCACCAGGTGCAGCCTACACTTGTGGAAAAGGAGTCACACCAAGGCATGAACAGAAAGATGTGGGGTCACTTGGAATCACCTTTGAAGTCTTTCTACTGCAGTATGTTATTATTTTATCAACACTTATCTCTCCCACTAGACCAGGGGTTCTCAAAGTGTGTGCCAGAGTGCACTGGTGTGCCCTAGAAGATTTTCAGGTATGCCCTATGAATAAATATGTGCCTATTGGAGACCAAAAGCCAACAGGGTTTTTGGAGTTTAGATTTTGGGGGGACAGAGGTGTGGGGAATTGGCTGTAAGCTGACAGTCTGCCCAACCCCCCACCTCACTTGCCTGATTGGGTTGCAAAAGGCTGTTAAGCTGTGGTGCTGGATTGTTTACACTACTCCCCATGTTCCCCAGAAAGACTGGAGGCAGTTTTCTTCTATCCTTTGTCTGGTGTAAAGTTAAGATGATATGTATGGTGGGGGTTTTCTGCACTCGACACAAGAGTAAAAAGAGAGCAATTCTTCAATATATTGGCGAAGAAATGATAGTTCGCCTTTCAAATATATGCCCAAACATTGAAGAAATTGTTGGGACACATCAGGCTCATGTTTCTTATAAATACAAGAATGAAAAAACTTAACACATTTGTACTGGGACCTGCCAAATTTACTAAATCTTACTAAAAATGTATCTATATATATAAAAAGATAACTTTTTGTCATTTTTAAACTTTTTAACCCCTTTTTTATAAATTCTAAAAAGCATAACTCAAAAATGTAACATAAAAATGGTTTTTAATGTCAGAATAAATTTAATTTTGTCATATTTATTTTGTTTAATTACCATAAAATCACACTTAGACTTTATTTTTTTCTTTAATATTTGACTTAATTATTATAACATTTCTCAGAAATTTGTATATAGTGTGCTTACAATTATCTGTAGGATCTTAAATGCGCCCCAACTTCAAAAAGTTTGAGAACCACTGCACTAGACTGTAAACTGTAAGGGCATGGACTTTTTTTAACTTCATTTAACTATTATTTTTGTAATAAAAACAGGACTTCAGTATAATAATATTGAGTCTTCTTTACTATTATCAGTTGACATCAGTTAAATGCCAACAGGAATCCCCAGTTTAGGGTGTGGAGAAAAATAAACTATTCAGTGCGAAAAAATTCTTTTTAATTGTGGTGAAATGGTAACATTATATTGGCCATCTTAACCATTTTTTATTTTATTTTATTTTATTTTTTACAGGGATAGAGAGAGAGTCAGAGAGAGGGATAGATAGGGACAGACAGACAGGAATGGAGAGAGATGAGGCATCAATCATCAGTTTTTCATTGCGAAATGTTAGTTGTTCATTGATTGCTCTCTCATATGTGCCTTGACCGCAGGCCTTCAGCAGATCAAGTAACCCCTTGCTCGAGCCAGCGACCTTGGGTCCAAACTGGTGAGCCTTGCTCAAACCAGATGAGCCTGCGCTCAAGCTGGCAACCTTGGGGTCTCGATCCTCCGCATCCCAGTACAATGCTCTATCCACTGCACCACCGCCTGGTCAGGCTATCTTAACCATTTTAAGTGCACACAGTTCAGTGGCATTACGCACATTCACAGTGTTGCGCAACCATCCCTACCATCTTATCTTCCCAAACTGAAACTCTGTCCCCATTAAATACTAACTAATCCTTCCCTACCTCTGGCAGCCACTATCTACTTTGGTCTCTATGGATATGACTCCTCTATGAGTGAATTCATTTGATCTTCTGCGTCTAACTTATTTCAATGAGCATGATGTCCTCAAGTTTTATCCATATTGAAGCATTCTTCACATTAATTTCAGCATCTCTCCCCATAGCTGGCTCGTGGTAGGCTGACAATAAGATTTTAGTTAACAAATAAATACAGTCCTCTCCTTCCTAAGTCTGGTTGCTTTCATAGGGAAGTAAAGCAAGCTTTTCCCCAATGTTCTCTTCTCCCCAATCTAAAAAAAACATCTATCATCAATTTTCAGTCTTCATTGGACTTGACTCATTGGCAGCATTGACACAATAAAATACATTGGATTTGTCACATCTCTGATCAAAACTCTATGGTGGCTTCCAGTTCTCTAAAAGTTTTTCCTTTCTTAATTTTTATTTATTGATTTTAGAGAGATGGGAAATGTGAGAGAAAGAGAAAAAGATTGCTTTGTTTTTCAACCTATCTATGTGTATTCACTGGCTGACTCCTGTATGCACCCTGACCTGGCACATTGGGATGACGCTCCAACCAATGGAACTACACAGCCAGTGCCCACCACAAAGTCCTTTTAATGCCCTCTAAGGCCTGCCCTTATCTCCAAATACACTTTACCACCTCACTGTGTTTTGGCCACACTGGCATTCTTGTACACTGCCCCAGGGACTTCATACTCTCTGTTCTATCTTCATGGAATGTTTTGCCTCCATGTATCCACTTGACCAACTTCTCTATGTTCAAGTTTTAGAGGGATAGATAGGGACAGACAGACAGGAACGAAGAGAGATGAGAAGCATCAATCATTAGTTTTTCGTTGTCGTTGTAACAACTTAGTTGTTCATTGATTGCTTTCTCACATGTGCCGTGACCGCGGGCCTTCAGCAGACCGAGCCACCCCTTGCTGGAGCCAGCGACCTTGGGTCCAAGCTGACGAGCTTTTGCTCAAGCCAGATGGGCCCGCGCTCAAGCTGGCGAGCTCGGGGTCTCAAACCTAGGTCTTTCGCATCTCAGTCCGACACTCTATCCACTGCACCACCGCCTAGTCAGGCTCTATGTTCAAGTTTTTGCTTAAATATCTATTTCTCAATAAAGTTTACTAGGGTGTTTGATTTTAAATAGAAACCCACTACCCTTACTGAGCTCTATTATCCAGAGCACTTGTTACCTTTTGACACAATTCCATTATTTATTATGTTTATCCATTATTTTCCGTGTCTTCTCTTAGAACATAAGCTCCAAAAGAGATGCGATCTTTGTCTGGCTCATAAATATTCTAGAAAAGGCCCTGACTCAGCAGAGATGTTAAACAGAAAAATCTGCTTCTCAAGCCGACGAGAAGGGCATCAGCAGCAAAGACGCTCAAAGAGGGACAGTGTCCCAAAGGAAACAGCTGCCCGTCGATGGCCAAGCATCAATCCAAGCGGGATTCAGCACCACGTGCCTCTGGACAGCTCTGTAAAGCAAATACGCCCGGAACCTTCCTACTAAGGTCAGCGTTTCCCGCCGGAAGTGCCCGGTAGCTGTACCTACTGCTTTAGCGGGAGGAAACTACTTTTCCGTGCCGGTAGGAGAGGTTGAAGTCTCAGAATGAGTGACAGCTGCAAAAGCCAATGGATGGGCGCTCTAAACCCGCGGCACTTGGGGAAGCCAATAGGCAGAGGTGTAGGCGGGAGTGGGCTGCGACGCTCCGACCCAGGACTCCTCCTGCGGCGTCGCCGTGGAGTCTAGACGGTGCGGCGGTTAATCGGCGGAAGGTGCCAACCGGCAGGCGAGGGGCCGGACGGAGGTACGTGCGGACCGGGGCCGGGACCTCAGAGGTGAGCCAGGGAGGAGCCAGGGCCTAGTGGAACTGGCGCCTATTATCTGATGAGGCGTCCGCACCGGCCTCACCTTTATCGGCGAGATCTGTGTGATTTGTCTCTGGTTTCCCCAGCAGAGCGCGAGTTGCATGTCCCCTCTCGGACGGGACCACGTGTGCCTCGCCCTCCGCGGGGCGCCTGGTGCCGCGCGGGGCACACAAAAGGCGCTCAATAAGTGCTAAATGAATGAATGAGCCCGACCCGTTCCCCGCCCAGCCCCATCAGCCCCGGGTTTGAGAGCGTCAAGGCCACTCTCACCCTACTTCACAGACTGGGGCATAGGGACACCCAAAAGATATTTATTGGGCGCCTAGCTGTGTACCTGGCTTTGGGCTAGGGAAGACCGACTCCCTGCCCCCGCAAATGTCGCAGACTAGAGGAAGTGAGCACATTCAAGGACTTTATGTATTTATTTGTAGTACAAATAATGCCAGAAAAATGACATGGTAGGGGGTGGTAGAAGCCCTCCAACTGGTGGCATCTGAGCTGAGACCTGAAGAGCTCACTGAAGTGGGTGTTTGGGCAGTGAGAACAAGAAGATAGGGAGAAAAACAGGACAGGGGACAGCCAAGATCCCTTCTAGAAACAGTGACGTTTTTAAGTCCAGGGCAAAAACTGCTTTCTTTGCCTCATCTAGTCATGTGGAGAGGTCCACATTCCTCAGCACATGCATATGTTCAGCCAACGGTTACTGAGTCTCTGTTTTGCACCAAGACTCTGGGTAGGTTCAGGGGATACAGGTTAGAGTGGAGGTTGGCCAGCAGAGGCCCTTCTGAAGAGTTCTGAAAGATAAAATGTCATTGGAAGGTCAGGTAAAGATGTTCCAGACAAGAGAACAACCTGTGCAAAGGTCCTGAGGTGAGAAAGGGCTTGGCATATTTAGGGCCCACAAAGGCCAGATTTGGGGAGGTGAAGCAGGAGCTGATGGCTCAGAACCTTCACCACAGGGTAAAGCATTTGGGTTTTATTTGAGGGCAGTGAGGAACCAGTAGAACAGTACCACTTGATAGAATATTCTGCAACAATTGGAACATTCTTTGTGCTGTCCAGTACAATGTCCACTAAATTCATATGGCTATTGAGCACTTGAAAAACAGTTAATTTAACTGAGGGGCTGAATTTTACATTGTCTTTCATTTTAATTAATGTAAACAGACACGTGTAGCTAACAACTGCTGTGCTGGACATTGTAGTCATGCAGAATTTTCTGTAGGAGGCAGGGGTATGTGCCAGGTCCAGAATGGGGTGAAGTATAATGGGGGTGGGGATGGGAGGGTAGGCTTGGTCACTAGAGCTGGTCAGATAACTCAGTTGCTAATATGATTGCCCCTGGTGTTTACAGTGGCTAGACTGAGGCATGAGATTCCAGTAGCACGTCGTGGGATAGGAGTGTGCAGCCACACATGGTTTGGCCCTGCAGGGACCACAGCAGCCCAGGTCGTCACCATGGTGAAGCTGTTGGTGGTCAAAATTCTTTGCATGGTAGGCGTGTTCTTCTTCATGCTGCTGGGTTCTCTGCTCCCTGTGAAGATCATCGAGACAGATTTTGAGAAGGCCCACCGCTCGAAAAAGATCCTCTCCCTCTGCAACACCTTTGGAGGCGGGGTCTTTCTGGCTACCTGCTTCAATGCTTTACTGCCTGCTGTAAGGGAAAAGGTAAGGGCTCTCTGGGTGTTCTCAGCAGTTCTTGGTATCTTATGGCCAGTGGTCTCTGACACTTTTTCAACTCTGACTCTGAACTCAGTGGAGCCTTGACAAGGATGGTGGGAAGTAGCAAATGAATTTGCTTTGTTACCATGGGTTGGTTGCTTCTCCTCTTTGGGCCTTATCTGTTAAACACGGGCTTTAAAGTAAACCTGGGATATGCAGCCAGTGGGCTTATTAATTGTTACCTGACCAGACCACCAACCCCTGGTAGCATATACTTTGTCACAAAAGTGGCTATTATTCCCTCTCTTCAACTTTATCAGTCAGTTACTGCTGCATGACAAATGATAGCATTTTAAGACTACACACGTTTATCATCTCACAGTTTCTATAGGTCAAGGGTTGGACACTGCTTAGTTGAGTACTCTGCTCCAGTTTCTCAGGAGGCAGCAATCAGGGTGTTGCACTGGGCTGTGGTCTCCTTTCAAGGTTCAAATGAGGATGGGTCAGATTCTAAGCTTATGTAGTCGTAAGGTGGGTTTGGTCCCCTCCTGGTTGTCAGACTCAGGACCTAGTTTCTTCCTGGCTGTTGGCTGGGAGCCTCACTCAGTCCCTTGCACTATGGACCTCCTTAAAAAGCCTGCTTGTTTTAGCCTCAGTTTGCAGCCTGTGCCTGGATTTCAGACATTCAGATCCGTGAGCTGATGCTTTTGCATTGCTTTATGCTGCTAGGCTTATGGTCCTTTGTTACACAGCACAGGCTATTCATACGGTTGCTATCGAAGAGGTTAAATCAGTCTTGTTTGAAGGCTTCTCCACCCCCAATGCCAATTTCAGAGCCCCCCCATTTCCCACCTTCCCCCAGTGTTACCCTTGGTCATTTTCCAACTTCAGGCCTAGCCTGCTGCAATGGCCTTGCTTTTCCCCATCCTCCTTCAGTGCATGTGGACCTCTCTGGGTCCTCCCAAAATATTTCTTGTGCTGCACTCCTGCCCACACACTTCCCAGCCTCAGCTCAGGTTCCTTTCTGCTCTCACCCAGCCTCGGCCAGCAGCTCTTAGGTCCCTGTCATTTCATGGAAAAAAGTGCCACAAGTCATGGCCTTGGTGTGTCTGTCTTGTCTTTTCCAATCTATGTTTATCCCTCTAGGGGTAGTTTGTATTTGTCATGAGCTGGTGTTTCTCCCAGTGGGGCACACACAAACCTCCATGATACATTTAGCAAATGAATGACATGGCTTTTCTACAGAAATACAGCCTTCTGCTGCAGCAGAGGTTCCTATCCCGGGGTGACTCTGCCCCAAGGGACACTGAGCCATGTCTAGGGATATCTGTGGTTGTCGTGACTAGAGGTGTGCCTCGTATTAAGTGGGTTAGGGGGCCAGGGATGGTGCTCAGCACTCCATAGTGCCCAGAATGGCCCCCCACAGAGAAGGATAAGGCCCCATTTTCAACATCTCGCCCCCACCCCTACAAGTAGTGAAAACCAAAATGTCTCTAGACATTACATCTTTCCCCTGAGGGCAGGATCGACCCAGTTGATAAATGTGTGTGTGTGTGTGTGTGTACACATATATGCATGCACATTCACAGGCTGTAATGAAGGCTGTGTTGGAAAAGAAGAGATGGGGGCAGTAAGCAGAGATTAGGATATCTGGTTTAGGCAGAATACTTGAAAATATATATGTAAGCCAAGACCCAAAGCATGAGCATCTATCAGCTGTGAGTAAAACTGAAGGAGGGTCCAGCTGGCGGTGGCACAGTGGATAGAGCATTGACCTGGGACACTGAGGTCCCAGGTCTGAAACCCCAAGGTTGCTGGCTTGAGTGCAGAGATCACAGGCTTGAAGTCCAATACTGCTAGCTTGAGCAGTGGGTCACTGGCCCAGTCTGAGCCCCCCAGTCAAGACAAGTATGAGAAGCAATCAATAAATAACTAAAGTGCTACAACTTTGAGTTGATGCTTCTCATCTCTCTCATTTCCTTTCTCTCTCTCTTTTTCAAAAAAACCAAAAAAACTGAAGGAGGAGTGTTTTGGACAGAGCCAGCATCACAGCCCTAAGGCTGGAAAGACTTCAGTGTGTGCAAACATCCTTATGAGAAAATTAACCTGGCCTGACCGGGGAGTGGCGCAGTGGATAGAGCATCGGTAGGGATGCGGAAGGGCCCAGGTTCGAGACCCCAAGGTCACCAGCTTGAGCTCGGGTTCTTCTGATTTGAGCAAAAGCTCACCAGCTTGAGTCCAAGGTTGCTGCCTCGAGCAAGGGGTTCCTTGGTCTGATGAAGGCCCGCGGTCAAGGCACATGTGAGAAAGCAATCAATGAACAACTAAGGTGTTGCAACAAAAAACTGATGACTGATGCTTCTCATCTCTCTCCGTTCCTGTCTCTTTGTCCCTATCTATGACTTTCTCTGTCCCTGTAAAAAAAGAAAAAAGAAAATTAACCTGGACTCTTAAGGAGCCCACTGCCTACCTTGCCAGACAGTGTCCAAAGCCACACTGTTCAGTGTGGCAGCTGCTTGCCATGCCTGACTAGTCAAGTTGCAGTGAATTAAAATGAAGTACAGCTGGCCTATGGTGGCACAGTGGATACAATGTTTACCTGTAATGCTGAGGTCACCAATTTGAAACCCCGGTATTGCCTGGCTAAGGCACATACAAGAAGCATTTACTATGAGTTGATGCTTCCCACTCTTCCCCTCTCCTCTCTAAAATCAATAAATAAAAATCTTTAAAATAAGTAAATAAATAAAATGAAGTACAGTTCAACATTCCGGTTCTCAGCTGAACCAGCCATGTTTCAAGTCCTCATACATGGCTAGTGGCTCCCATATCAGACAGCACAAATAGAAAATCTGTCTGGGCTGACCAGGTGGTGGCACAGTAGATAGAATGTCGACTTGGGATGCTAAGGTCCCAGGTTCAAAGCCCCAAGGTCACTGGCTTGAGCACGGGTTTGCCAGCTTGAGCATGGGATCATAGACATGACCCCATGGTCACTGGCTTGAGCAAGGGGTCACTGGCTCTGCTTGAGCCCCCTGTCAAGGCACGTATGAGAAAGCAATCAATGAACAACTAAAAAAATGCCACAACTACAAGTTGATGCTTCTCATCTCTCTCCTTTCTTGTCTGTCTCTTTCTTTTGTCTCTCTTTCTCATGAAATAAATAAACAGATAAATAAATCAAATGTTTTTATTATCCAGAACATTCTGTTGAATGTTGCTGACTCAGGGATCTGATGAGTGGCTGAATGTTCTGGCAAGCCTTTGCCTAGGAGGTTGGAGTAATGAGAAACCCCAGAAAACAGAGCCCCACCTGTGTTATATGGAAGAAAACCGTATGTAGACATTGGGGCCAGAAAGACTGGTTAATATAGTGGTGGAGGCCAGAAATCAAGGTGTTGGCAGAACTAGTTCCTTCTTAGGCTGTAAGGAAGCATCTGTTCCATGCTGTCTCCCAGCTTCTTGGCTTACAGACATGTCACCCCAATCTCTGGCTCCGTTTTCACAAGGCCATCTGCCTATGTGTCTTTGTATCTCCTTTTCTGTCATCTATCATTAGATTAAGGGCCCACCCTAACCCAGGATGGTCTCAAGATCCTTATATTATGTATGAGTTTCCTGGAACAGCCAAAATGAAACATCACAGATTGGGCAGCTCAAACAACATTTATTCCCTGCCAGTACTGGAGGCTGGAAGTCTGAGCTCAAGGTATTGGCAGGGCTGGATCCTTAGGCCTCGTCCTCTTCTTGGAAGGACACCAGTTCTATTGCAGTAGGAACTGTCCTAATGACCTCATTTTAATTAAATCACATCTTTAAAGATTCTCCTAATATGGTTAGTTTTGGGGTACTAGGGGCTCAGAGACTTGAATATATGAATTTTTATTTTGTGGCAAGGACACAATTCAGCCCTTAATACTTTAATTATATCTACAAAGACCCTTCTTCCAAATAAAGCCATATTCTAAATTTCCAGGTGGACATGTCTTTGGGGGCCACAATCCACCTAAGTTCAGTGAGACTTCATGACTCCCTTTATAATAGAGTTTTTGTTTAATCCATTAAGGATGAGCCTACTGCCCTCTCCTCTTTTTCATTCTTTTTACTTTTTTTTTGCAGAGAGAGAGATAGGAAGGGAGAGAAATGAGAAGCATCAACTTGTAGTTGCAGCATGTCAGTTGTTCATTGATTGATTCTCCTACATGTCTTAACTGGGGGGCTTAAGCAGAGCCAGTGACCCCTTGCTCCAGCCAGCAACCTTGGGATCTTGTTGATGATCCCACACTCAAGTCAGATGAGCCAATGCTCAAGCTGACAACCTCGGGGTTTCAAACCTGGGACCTCAGTGTCCCAGGTCAACACTCTCCACTGCATTACCAACGGCCAGGCTCTTTTTTCTACCTTCTCTTGTGAATTGGGTATTTCTGTGCTTTGCTGAGTAGTGATGTCAGATGAACCCTGTTGCATTAGGTCCCTGCCTCTGAACGCCTCTTGCTTCTCTCCCCTTTCCCCTTCCCTCCTTCTCTCATGTCCTCCACTCTAGCTCCAGAAGGTTCTGAGTCTTGGGCACATCAGCACCGACTACCCACTGGCAGAAACCATTGTGATGCTAGGCTTCTTTGTGACCATCTTCTTGGAGCAGCTCATCCTGACCTTCCGCAAGGAGAAGCCGTCCTTCATCGACCTGGAGACCTTCAACGCCGGCTCAGATGCCGGCAGCGACTCGGAATACGAGAGTCCCTTCATGGGGGCTACGCGGGGCCATGCACTCTACATGGAGCCCCACACCCACAACCATGGGCTAAGTGTCCAGGAACTGTCACGTTCCAGCCCCCTGCGCCTCCTCAGCCTGGTCTTTGCACTGTCGGCCCACTCCATCTTTGAGGGCCTGGCCCTGGGCCTACAGGAGGAGGGGGAGAAGGTGGTGAGCCTGTTTGTGGGTGTGGCCATCCACGAGACACTGGTGGCTGTAGCCCTGGGCATCAACATGGCCCGGAGTTCCATGCCCCTAAGGGAAGCAGCCAAGCTGGCCATCACCGTGAGCGCCATGATTCCCCTGGGCATCAGTGTTGGCCTGGGCATCGAGAGTGCACAGGGTGTACCCAGCAGTGTGGTCTCTGTGCTGCTGCAGGGCCTGGTAGGTGGCACCTTTCTCTTTGTCACCTTCTTTGAGATCCTGGGGAAAGAACTGGAGGAGAAGAATGACCGCCTGCTCAAAGTCCTCTTCCTAGTGCTGGGCTACGCAGTGCTGGCCGGCATGGTCTTCCTCAAGTGGTGAACATCCTGTTGCCATTGTTATTCTTTGTGGGCAGCCCGTCCTGGCAGAGCCTTCAGGGAGCCCCAGGCTGGACACAGGCTATAGTTCCCAGCCCCACCTCCCCCTAACAGGAAGCTCAGACCCCCAGCCACCACCTGTGCACAGAGAGGCCACCCAAGACCAGGCTGCAACCTAGATTCTACACCCCAAGCCTTGGGGCAAAGCTACTACTTATAAAATACTTCTCTTAAAGGTATTTACCAAAGCTGTATGGCCATGTCAACCTGGGCATGGGGAGCTAGCGACTCATGGGAGGCAGGGCTGGGTGTCCACTTGGGGCCAGGCCAAAACCCTCTCATGCCCACACCCCATCTGTGGACCAGGACAAGTGCTGTTGGAGGCTCTGAGACCTGCTCTGCCCCCAGCCAGCTGTGTTGCTAACAGAGGAGTCTGCCAGCATGGAGCGTCCATTCTGCCATTAGATGAAACAGCTATGTGACTCCTGCTACCTGAAGCTTTGCCTCCACAGGGATGGACAGGGTCCTGGGTGCCTCAGAACTGCCTGCTTCTTCTCTGCCTTCTGGTGCTGTCCCCCTCATGGGAGGATTGCCCTCCTGGAGGCTCAGGCCGCTGGGCCAGGGTGAGCATGTGGGTTTCCTGAGGGAACAGACCTATGGACTGGGGGATGTACAAGCAGGTCCAGATTGGTTCACAGCCTCTTGTGTGCCCAGGGTCTCTGGAACAAGACAGACCCTGCAGGTTGTGAGGCAGGGGCCACAAGACTCAATTCCCCTCACCCAGCACAAACAAAGAAAGCCAGTCCCAGATGGTGCAGGAGAGCAGAGACTAACAGCCAAGTGTCTGGCTGGTGCAAACCCTGGTGCCCCGGCAACCTCTCATTAGCCTCCACTGTTGTCCCAGCAACCTGGGGCATGCCTTGGGAGTGGGTGTGGGTGAACCTTTCCTTGGGGATTTACTTGGCCTGGCTTGGAGCTGGGGCAGAAGGGTGCTTGGGTCTGGCATCCTGGGCTGGGTTCTCCTGCCTGGCTTCAACTTCTCCCAGCTCTGTCCTGGGCTGCTAGGGCCTGCTTGTTACACCATTCCTGCCTCCTGACTTGACTGGGTCAGGTGTGCGCCTCTCTGAAATCTCAACTTTCCTTTCTGTGCCCACCAAGGCCAGGAAAAGCTGCAACAGGGCCATTTAAGTTCCCTGACAAGGACAGGTCACTGGTCAAGTTGGGAACTCCAGGAGCAGCTAGTTGCTTATCTAAGGGTAGGTGCCCTAAGGACTGTCCTGTTGATGCCTACTCAGTCCACTGGGCATGAGATACCAGAAGGCACAACCTTCACCATGGCCCTGGCCTCTGTTTTAAGAGCCTGGGGTCGCAGGGACGTGTGTTCAAGACCCCTCATTTTCATTCAATTGGCTTCCACTCTGGTGCTGTCAAAGTATCAGGCCCATTTCTAGGAACTTCTATCTGAAACTTATTGGAGACTCATGTCCCAACCCCGCATAGCCTAGCTTTGACCCCAAACCCGAAAAGTGACCTAGTGAATGAGGAAACATCATCCTCTTTGCAGTGTTCTACACCTGATGCTGTGTCCTCATCTGCCCCCACTTTCCCAAGGAACTGGAAAGTTCTAGGTGGGTAGGTCACCATGGAGCCACCAGATTCTGGAGTCAGCCTTCAGCTGGGGGGAAGGAGTTGGGCAGGGGACCTAGTGGAGGCATCAGGGCCTCCCATACAGGAAAGTTCAGGGGTCCCTGTCACCCTGAACCCAATAGGAACCCCATGTGGGGCAGAGCCATCTGCTCCAGTGGTCCCCAGCTCTATATCCCTTCCCCCCCATCACCAGAAGTGCACACAGCAGGATCCCCCTTTCATCAGTCATCAGCTCCCCGGGGTGGCCCTGGAGATATCACAACCTGTCTTCCAACCAGTTTCCATGTCCCCATCCCATCCTGAAGGAACCTCCAAGACCATGTTCCCCCTCACTCTGAGCCAGCTTCTGAACCAGCAGATCGAGGAAGGACACACCGACTAGGAGGAAAAGACTGAGTGTCCCCTTTGCCTGCCCTTCAGTTAGATATCACTGCCTTGGGACCTGTCATCCTTGGCTCCTCAGCATGCCTGTGCCTGTTCTGCCTTCCTTTGCTGGGTTGTAGCTGCTCCCAGCCTCCCTTCTCTCCTTAGGGTCCCACCAGCCCCAGTACATCTGCTTCTATGCCCCTGGTAACGCAGACCCTGAGAAGTGGGGTTTTAGGAAAGGATGTGGGCTGCCCCACTGGCTCCCAAAGCGAACCCCTCCTGCCTGCTATGGTCAAAGGAGCAAGATCAGCCTTGGGATCTGCTTCTGGGAGCCAATGTGGGTCGGCCTGCCAGAGGGCTGATGGTGTCTCAGCCAGTTAGGGTCTGCTTTCCCCACTTTGGCTGAGAGTCAGAATGTGTCCACAGTGGGATAAGAGTAGTTGGTCCATCTGGCGGACGCTAAAGAATTGATGCTCATTCCTGAAGTCCACCTGCCAATAATGGCCAAATCCTCCTAGGGTCTTAGGCCAGTTCAGTGGCTCCACCCCGCACCAGCTCTGACAAGGGAGCACTGCCATATGGTGATAGGAGCTTGGCTTAAATAAGATGGCTGGTCAGTTATCACCTGAGGCCCTGGACCACCAGCACTCACCACAAAACAATGGCCACAAGATGCTTCATCCATCTCTATGCAACTTTTTACATCAAGGTTTCCTGAAATCCCTCCTCAGGGGTCTTCCCACAGTGTCCATGAAAGCCCCATCTCAGAGTAAACCAGTTGGGGCTCAGCCCTCCATAGTCTGCCCCACATAGGGGCTCACAGTACAGGCGGCAGCTGGCTGGAGTTGACTGGGTTCCCCTGCTTGATTTGGAGACAAAGGAGAAGAAAATTAGAAGGCAGCATTTAGACCTCATGGATTGAATCAACCATAATAACAGTGTGTTGGGGCTTCTGTTATCTGCTGTTTGTGTTTTCTTGTGGAGAAGTTATCGTGGGGTGGGGAAGGGGGAGCGCCAATTTATGGGCTTGTCTGCATCTTTAGAGCTTGTAAAACAGGCAACAAATGAGATGGTGTCTCCCAGCATGCTGGCACCTTCATACCTGCTCTGGCCACCAATATGGACCCTTGGCCCTGCTGAGAAGAGTGCACCCCACTTGTTCCAGCCCATGCCCTCAGCTGTCTGCCAGCTTCAGGACAGCCAGTGACCAACCCATCTAACCTTCCCAGAGCTGGCTGTAGGCGGGGAGGAGGCTGGGGTTTCCAAAGACAGTCGGGCTACTGCAGGGTATGTGAGTGGTTCTGTAAAGACCCTAGAACTGTCAGGGTGGGGTGTTGAGGCCAAATTGGACTGGAGCAGGGATGCCCACTCTGTCCCTGCCACCCCCCAGGCCTCCAAAGCTCCCTGGGTAGGAACACCTGTCCTGGCAGGCTTTGGTGTTCTAGCTGAGGGCTGATGTGATCGCTGCATGTCGAGCCTGACAAGAGAGAGCTGTGTTGGGCAGATAGCAGTTAAGAGCACCTGATTTTGTGATACATGGGAGGCATGACTGAGGAGCTGCATTTTGAGGAAAGTACACAGTCACCATGGTTGACAGGCCCTCTCCATTGAGGGACCTACTGGGTTCCTTCAGCTGGTTTAGGTCTAGCAGCTTGGACACAACTGGCCCCCATAACAGTGTTTCTCCCTTGGCACTGTGGACAGTGGAGCACTGAGTCATTCTCTGTGGGAGAGCCATCTGAACATGGGTGTTGAGCAGCATCCCTGGCCCCCACCCTTGTCAGACACACCCCCAGTATGAAAAACAGATGTTCTCAGACTGCCCAGTGTCTGGGTTCAAGCTTGCCCTGGGTGAGATCCACATTCTAGGGAGGTAGACATGATATGCCAACATGTGATCAACATCGGAGCAATATGAGTCCTGAAGACAAAAAAGCAAGGTGAAGGGAGGCAGGGACAATTGTAGCATCCTGGTCTGGGAGGAAATTTGTGAGGGTCACATGTGAGTCACAAGGTGAATGTAGAGGAAGCTTTTCCAGCAGGGAGAGTGGCCTGTGTAAAGGCCCTGAGATCTTGGCTGCTTTGGTCAATCAGTCCTTTTTTCTGATTGACTAAAGCAGTTCTGGCTCTGTAAAAAGACTCAAGAGTTAAAGGGATGCATCCTGCTGGTGGTGAAGTATTCTGTAACCCCACTCCTCAGGGATGGTGATCACAGCACAGCCTGTATGCTGAGCAGTTGTAACCTGGGCTGCCTCCAGGGGTCAGCCTCTCATACCCTGGGGTGGGGTCCAGCTCCTGCAGATGCTGACCAGCAGAGTTCAGGTTCATGGATGCCAGCCCATTGATTTTTCCAGGCAAACTGGGTTTTGGCAAATAATCTTATTTTAAAATGTTGACACCAAACTTAAAAACTAATGGAAAATCTTGGTGGGCCAAATTGCATCTGTGAGAGGTCATTGTGGGGGTCAGCCTCTGCTTTGCCTGCAGAATTGCATTAGTCTCGGAGCAGAGAATTCGGCCCAGCTGCCTACCTCTCACCAGGCAGCTATGCTGGGCTGGTAGCAGGGCTGGGGGAGAATTAAGGAGGTATGGCCCCTGCCTGGAACATTAGGGTAGGGAGAAGTCCCATGGGCTGCAAGGCTAGACAAGCTGGTACTCTGTAGGTGAATGGCTGTTCCTTGCAGTTGAGAGGACTTCGGCAGGACGGACAGCTGAAGGCTGGGTGCAGAACCCTGGGCCAGACCCCCAGACAGCTATAAGTCTGGGTTGTGGCTTCAGAGCCTAGTGGAGTTCCAGCCTCTTCCCAGCTGGACCACCTCCGGTGAGCTAATTCCCTTTTCTGCACCTCAGTTTCCAGAGGGTATATAGCTGGAACTCCCCCTCCCCACACTCACACACACACACATTGCTGTGCTCATGAAAGCCAGAGTTGTCCTGGCTGGCCATGGGGAAAGGGGTACTGCCGTCCTAGTTCGGGGTGCTGGGCTGGTGATTGGGTCCCTGTGCCCCAGAGGAAATGAGACTCGGGCCTGGCATTTCTTGGTTCCAGAGGCCTAGAGCCTGGCCTGAGAGCCATAAATAGCAACTGCAGAGTGGCACTGCTGCTGTGCCCACGAGCCTGTGTATGAGTCAGCCTGTCCCAGCCTGGGCTGGTGCCCGGAGGAGCCAGAAATCGGCCAGAGGTCAGAGGTCCGGCCCAGCACCAGCTGGTCACTCAGGAGATGAAGGCAGGCAGACAATCAGAATGGTAGGAAGCTGGGCTGTTATCTCAGCCCCTGTGTGCCCAGCAGCTCTATGTAGGTGTCCATCATCCCAGTTGCTCCTAGCAATGCTGAGAGGCCAGACAACAGTGATCCTCATTTACAGATGGGGAAACTAAGGTTCAGAGGGATGCTTGGTTGGGACACAGTGACTGAGACCAGAAGTCAGGATCTATCTGCTCATGGAGTTGACAGCACCCTAAGGTAAAGGGTGAGGGCTAGATTACCCTCAGAGGCATCCCATGGGGCCAAAGATAGGGGAGGAGGGAGGTATGCCAAGAGTGGGGACAGGGATGGAAAAATATGAGAGCTCTAGTCATGAAGAACTTGAATGCCAGAGTGAGAAGCTGGACCTTGGCCTAGAGGCAAAGGGAGACAGGAACGGCATTAGAGCACAAGAGGCCCATGTTGAAGGGTAGAAGTTGAATGCCAGAATGGAGGAGGGCTGGCGAGTGATCCTGGGAGGCCAGGAAGGAGGCTAGTGAGACTGTCCAGGCAGGAGAGGCCTGGGAATGCAGCGGAGGGGCTGAGTTGGGGAGCAATGGGGTTCTTCAAGCCCAGAAGAGTCTGCCTCAGCCAGAACCACAGAAATGGGGGGTCAGCAAGAATCAAGGAACCAAGAGCCAGAGGGGCCCTTGGGTTCCAGCTCACCATCTGCTCACACACCTCATGATGGGAGTCACCATCTCCTGAAGAGCCTCTTTCACTTTCCAACTGCTCTGACCCCATAAAGTCCCTCCTATAGGACCCTAGTGTTAATCTCCCCAGCAAGGGGCCCTTCCTTTAATAGGCTTGGTGCCTGGGGCTCTCACACCCACCCCTGGCCTGGTTGCTGTACCCCAAAGTCCAGTCTCCTTTAAGGTGAGCCTCTGCCTTCTGGATCTCAGGAGGGAGGGGGTGATGGTATCTTGTGAGCTTAAATGTGCGCACAGATGTGTCAAATGCACAGACACTTCCCAAAGATGAACGTTTATTCTCAATTACCTATTGGAGGAAGATAAATATTTTCATACCAGGAAAACAAAACCCTTTCCCCTAAAACCCCCTTTGTTCACCCCCACCTTCAAATGGCACCCCCAGAGCCATCAAAGGCCCACCTCCCACGGTGGTACCCTTAGGAGTACCAACCTGGATGGATGCACTTCCTTCTTCACCTCCTTTCTTCTCTCCCTCCCACAAACCCCTTGGACCAGGGAGTGGTCTCCATGTACACTTCCATTGCCCCAAGTACCCTACCTAGGCTTCTCATACATCTATTTATTGACTTCCTTTTTAATTTTTATCGAATTTATTGGGGTGAAATTGGTAAATAAAATTACATAGTATTTATTTGTTGATTATTTATTTATTCCACTACGCACCTTCTCTGGAGCGGGTCCCTCAGCTGGACCACGACCTCCACCAGTCCCACGGTGTTCCATTCTGCTCTCCCAGAGCCTTTATCTGCAGTTCTGCCAATGGCCCCTTCCTTCTCTTTGTCCCCAAGGTGACTTCCAGTCTGTCCCCTTCTTGCCTAGCACCTCGTGTTCGGGGTGACCCTGAGCATGCCAGCTCCCACTCCGGGCTCTGGAAGAAGTAGACCCCACCCCCTTTGCACCCTAGCATCCTAGTGACTTCCCGGGATGGGGGCCGGCAGAAGCCTGTGTGCGCGGGCGGGAGTCCGGGCGGGGCTACATGTTCGCTGGGCTGGGCGGGGGCCCCGGCTGGAGTCCAGGGCTGGGGATGGGGGTTGAGGGGTCCAGGGCTGGAAACGCGGGGTAGGGGCTGGGCGGCGCTCTGCGCGCGGACGGCGGGGCTCCGGGAGGCGGTGACCTTGGCCAGGGGCGCGGGTCCCCGGGGAGGGGCGGAGCGCTGCGCCCAGCGGGCGAGCGGGCGGGGACGGCGCGGGCACGGCGGCGGCTCAGGCGGGCGCGCGGGGGGCGGTGGCGCCGAAGCGGACAAGGAGCTGGCCAGCAGCAGCCGCGGCGGCGCCGCAGGGACGAGCGCCCAGGTAGGCGGCCGGGGCGGGGGCCGGGGCGCGGGCCTGCTGCATCCCACTCGCCGGCCCGTGGGGCCCTTCCCTGCGCTCCTCTCCTTTGTCCGAGCCCAACCCTCCCGGCCAGCCAGAGGGACCGGGCCCTCCTTCCCCGGGGCCCTGCACTGAAACCTCTCCCCAGTCCCCTGCGCCCCGGCTCCGCCGCCCGCGGCTCCCACCTTGGACAGCTCTCTCGCGTCCTCCCCTCCCCTACGGTATCGACAGTGCGCCCCAACCGCCCAGCCAGCCCCGCTGTCTGGGTTGGCCGTCCCTGTCAGCCAGAACTCCTCCACGGGGAACCACTTGGGCCCTGGGCCTGTTTCTCCCCACCGCTGCTCGTTTAGCCCTCCTGCCCTCTCTGCCAAGCCAGGAACCTCTCATTGGTCGGGCCCCCTCCCCTACCACTTACATACTCCTCTGGCCAAGAGCAGCCCCTGGGCTGGCTCCCTTGAGTGTGTCACCTTTCTTAGCCCCCTGGAACAGGCTATCTTTCCCCAAGCCCTCATTAGTCCCTGGTCAGACCCCACACACACACACTTGGGGCCATCATCTCTCCCTAGGCCTTCCCCTGGGTCTGGCCTGCTTTTTTTACACCTGAGGTTGCTGCAACTTCCCCAGTTGGGCTCCGGGCACCTAGGACTGAGCCAGTTCCCTACGTGAGAGTTTCAGAACGGGCTGCTTTGCACAGGGGGAGGGCCCCCAGGTGTGAGGCCCACTAGGGTCAGTTCAAATCCTGCTCAGCTCTGTGACTTTGATCCAGTGCCCCCCACTCTCCAACCGTTGGTACCCTTGGTGTCCAAGGCCCTCTTCCCCCACGCCACCCCTGCCCTGCAGGAGATGAAGGTAGTTTTCAAATAACACCAGATAGATGGGTACCTGGCACGGACTGGGGTGACTGAATGGAAGCACCAAGTCAGGAATCCCAGGCCCCAGAGTAGTACCCTTCTGAAGGATACCCCTGCTGACTGGCCTGGAGCCCTGCCGGGGGGGGGGGGGGGGTCTGCACCCAGAGCAAAGCCAGGGCTGGTTCTGGCTCAGCAAAAACTGATTGTCACTGGCCACCCCAGGTCCTCAGGCCAGTTGTGGTGGTGCCTGGCTGCACACAGTGTGCCCATCCCTCCAGGCACCCCCCAGAAAGAGCAGTGGCTGAAGAGCTGGCCAGCACTTCTTGCCAGCCCCCCACCCAGTGTCCTCTCATGAGGAACATTGTCATGCATGTCACCATGTCACCAACATACCTGGCAGTCAATCATGAGTTAGTACTACTAAAGCTTTTGGAAGTTTGGCTGGCACATAATTTGTGGAGTACATGCCAGCTGTTACTTTTATTGTATATCTTTTTCTGACAAACCTGATACCTTTGATCATTCAGAGTGCCTTCCCAGTCCACTACGGGTCAAGTGTTTTACACTCGGAGCCTCTGTGATCAATAATCCTGATTGTCTGTCTTTAGAGAGGATTGTGCCAAATACCTGCCCGAGGGCTTTCTCCAGTTTATCACATCCTTTTCCTGTCAACTCTGGGGAGTGAGCACTGCACAGAGAAAACTGAGGCTCAAGGACACCAACTTACCTACTCACATTCCTGCCACCAGGTTCACACCATAGGGTCTTACAGACACACACACACACACCCTAAGGGAAGTAACTTGGCTGAAGTGCAATCTTATTGTGTCTCCTTTGTCACTATAGACCAACCGCCATGCTGAGGGACTCTTAGAGATGGCTGGAAAGGAGGAAAAGATGGGGTCTCTCCTGTTCTTTATAAATAAGGACACTGATGCTGGGAGCCAGGCCTCCTGTCTCCCATCCCCAGCCTGGGGCTCCTATTCCACCTCCATCATTGCAGGAATTTCTATTGTGTGAACTCCCAAGGCTGCCAAACCTCTCTGAGCTCAGAAGAGGGAGAGATGATAAGAGGACCCCCTTTTGGGGAGCTCTGTGTCTGCGGGTACAGATATATCAAACCTGAACAGGTGGGCAGACCATTGTTCTGTATTGGAGAGCAGAGTTTAGGGAGCAGGTATTTTTCTTTTTGGACTCAGTTTTAATTTTCTTATCTCCCGTCTGGACCTCCAGTATTAGGATGAAGTTTATGGGAGGAGGGCAGTAGAGTGGCTTTAAAATGCAGGTGTCTGGAAGTGATTAATCATTTTCAGGGCTGAGGTCCTGCAAGCTGCATGTTAAAGATGCCCCACCAAGTGGCTCCCACAATGCTGAGGAGCCTCTGGGCTGGGGGTAGAGCAGGGAGCCTGCAGTGTTTGGAGAGAGGCATCATGTCTCCTGTTCTGCAGAGGGGGAAACAGCCTAAGCAGCTTGCCCAGGTCACAGAGCTAGGCCTGCTGGCTTGGAGGAGTTCATGGGTAAGCTGGGAAGAGAAGGAAAGCCTGTGCAGCCTGTAGAGGTGATGGAGAGCATGCATGTGGGAGAAGTCACCTTCACATCTCTTCTAGCCCAGAGTCTTCTGGGACAGAGCTTAGGCCCCAGATTTTGTTGGGCGGAGGGGACCAGCAGAGGGGCTGGCTCTGAGCCTGCATTCAGGGCAGCATTGCAAAGTCAACAAAATCAACCAGAAGGGCCTTTCCAGGACACAGGAGAAATTTATTTTCTCTGAGAAGTTGCCCCTCCTGCCCCCAGGCCCAGAGCTGTCCCCTCGCGGTTGGGTGGCCTTTTGCATCTGCCACTCTTCTCTGTACAGGGTCAGCCTGGGGTTCTGACAGCTGGCACAAGCCCTCCTGGCTCCAACCTCCACCCCCGGCGTGGAAGATGCCTGAGCAGAGTAATGACTACCGGGTGGTGGTGTTCGGTGCGGGTGGCGTGGGCAAGAGCTCGCTGGTGCTGCGCTTTGTGAAGGGCACATTTCGAGACACCTACATTCCCACCATTGAGGACACCTACCGGCAGGTGATCAGCTGTGACAAGAGTGTGTGCACACTGCAGATCACCGACACTACAGGCAGCCACCAGTTCCCGGCCATGCAGCGGCTATCCATCTCCAAGGGCCATGCCTTCATCCTGGTCTTCTCAGTCACCAGCAAGCAGTCGCTGGAGGAGCTGGGGCCCATCTACCAGCTCATCGTTCAGATCAAGGGCAGCGTGGAGGACATCCCAGTTATGCTGGTGGGCAACAAGTGTGATGAGACGCAGCGGGAGGTGGACACCCATGAGGCCCAGGCTGTGGCTCAGGAGTGGAAGTGCGCCTTCATGGAGACATCAGCCAAGATGAACTACAATGTCAAGGAGCTCTTCCAGGAGCTGCTCACGCTGGAGACACGCCGGAACATGAGCCTCAACATCGACGGCAAGCGCTCCAGCAAACAGAAGAGGACAGACCGCATCAAGGGCAAATGCATCCTCATGTGAGCCTGGGACGGCCACCTGCAGCCAGCCCCTGTCCTGGCCCCTGTCTGGCCCCATGCCTCTCCTCACACTGCACCGCCTTGCAGCCACTGCCTTCTCCTCCTCTCCCCTCCTTTCTCTTCCCCTGTCATCACTTCCACTTCTCTGCCATTACCAGCCTCCCTGATGGGGACTCTGAGGCCCTGGGGAGCCCTGCAGGTCTGGGGCTCCAACCCGGCTCCGGCTCCGTCACATCCCTCTGCCCTGCCCTCCTGACTGCACCCCCCAAAGCCAAGTGCTAGAAGTGGCCCCTTCACTCTGCACATGGGAAGATGGAGAAGCTGCCTGTCCCTGTAGGGACCAAAGACATCAGTTTTCCCATCTCTGCCTGTCTCCATTTCACCATGACCCCCATTTCTGGACCTCTCCCTTGGCTGCCCCCAGCCAGAGCTGTGCTTCCCCCACCCATTAGATCACTGTGACCTTGCCAGGGAGGGAGGAGTTGACATGAACATGGACCTCAGATTTTGTTTTCTCCTATTTGGTGTTTAACATATACTCCTGGTCCTCATGACCTCTGGCCTGTACTTCCTGCCCTAGATCCTGGATCACCCCTTACACTTCTGTTCCCATAGCTTGGAGGGGTGGCTTGTGGAATGGGCCTCAGGCCACCAGGCAATAACCACAGGGCCGCAGCAGCGCTCTGCCAGCCCAGAACCCCACTCCTCTCCCAGCCTGGGCCTAGGGTGCAGGCAGGGGCCCAGGAATGGCCACTGGCCACAGCACAACTTGGGGAATGCTCAGTGTGAAAATGGGGGGCCTTCCTGGACACAACCTACAGACAGAGATTGGCAGAGCACGTTAACACTGAGCGCAGGGTGGGGGGCTGAGGTCCTGGTTGGGTGCCTGGGATCCTGCCCAGTGGCAGGTGACTGGACTCACAATCAGCAGGATCTGAGGGGCTTAAGGCAGAGCCCTGCCTAGTCCACTTCCTCCCATCATCTGTACCCCAGAGAGGGGGACCCCCAGGAAGGCGGGTGTCCTCGAGTTGGGGTATCTCTGCAATTATGAGATTCTGAGTGTTTTGTTGTACGTGTCTAGATAATGCTACACTTGTGGGACTCTGTGGGTCTGTGTCTAACAACAAAGGTGACATGTAGGCCTGGGGTGGAGTATGACCATGAGATGGTGTATTTGTGCAAACTGCTGTGTAGAGGCCAATGTGTCTACACATGTATCTGTGTGTGTGCCTGTGTGTATGTCTGTTACGGGGTGGTATGTGTGTGTGACAGTCTGTATGTGTAAAAACATAGGGGTGAGTGGTATGGTTGTTTGCAGGTTAGGATGTTTGTGGTGTAACAGCATGTCTGTGACCATAGGTATCTGTGTTTTTTGGGAGTAGGTGATGTGATTTATTGGAGAGCATCTGTGAATCTGTTTGTTTTTACCATGTAAGGAACAATATGCTTATCTTACTCTGTAGCAAGTATCTCATGGCTCAAAATCTGTATCAGTCGGCTATTGCTACATAACAAATTACCACAAACTCAGCAACTTGAAACCACACATATTAATCATCTCCTCGTTTCTGTGGTTCAGGAGCCCGGAAATGGCTTAGCTGGGTTTTCTGCTTAGGGTCTTATGAGGCCGGGATCAGAGTGTTGCCCAGGCTTTGGTCTCACCTGAAGGCCTGCCTGCGGAAGGACCCACTTGCCAGCTCTAGTGCTTGTTGGCAGCATCCAGCTCCCTGCGGTTGCAGAACCGAGGGCCTCAGCTGCTCGCTGGTTGTCTGCAGGAGGTGCCCTCATGTCCCTGCCTCATGAGCTTCTCCCTAGGCCTCTTGCAGCATTGAGTGTCATTGGGTGTCAGAAAACTGCATGTGTGTGTGCTTGTGTGAGCTTGTGCATGTTGATACTGAACTACACATGTGAGAGACACAGAGAGAGGCATGTGGCTGTCCAATCATGTGACCACATGGAACTGTATGTAGATAAAGAGGGACTGTTTGTGTTCAACTTAGTGATAGTGTGTTTATTTTTCTCTTTGTTCATGTGACTGCTCACTCCACAAGTGTTTATGGGATACAGTATGAGAGAGAAGTGTGTGTGTGTCTGTTTGTGTATATGGGACCATGGAAGAGCTAGTAGCATTCTGTCTGTCTGAGCACAGCTGAGTCCCCTTATCCTGTGGCAGGTCCATGGCCCACCAGCAGCTGGTATCCCCACTCCCCTACCACAGGCAGTGGTTCCTGGACCTTGAAGGTGCCTGAGTGGGTGAGGCTGGGCAGGGGTCTGCGGCCCTTTCTCAGGGACACACCCTGATAGCACAATCTCCCTGGGGCCCCACCCCTCCAGGCTTCTCCTGCCTCAGGCCCTGCCCTGACCCTGGAAACAGAGGGGTTCTGCAGCAGGAGAGGGCAGAGCCTGCACTGGCTGTTGGCCTGTCCTGCCTGGGTATCCCCGGGTCTGGGGACCATGCCAGGCCATGCTTGCTGTGATCCAGTCCCTGCCCATTTCCCCATCCCTGCATGTGGGTACCCTCTGCCTCCAACTGTGGGGGTCTGTGTAGCATTTGCTCTAGAAATAGTCTTCCTGCAATAAAGAAGAAATGGATCCTACATTCCTCACCAGTGCTCCTTCTTTGGGGTGAATGGGTCGGCTGGCCATCTGCAAAGGATGAAGACATGAAGGACGGGGAGGTGAGGGATGGAAGAGGTGAGGGACAGGGGTAAGTAGTGGGGGTGAGGAAGGGAGGAGCCATGTGGGTGTGGGGAAGTGAGGGATGGGGATGTGACAGATGGAGAGGGCCATGAGGAAGGTAGGAGAGGCAGAAGCAGTTCTGGCTCCAGGACTTTCAACGGGGCTCTGCTAGTGCTGGTTCTGTGTCGTTCTGGCCCAAGCTCCTCCTTTGTGCCTTGGTTTCCCCATTTACTCTGCACATGTTAGCTGGGGCACCTTCTCTGGACTTTTTGTGAACTTGGGTGATTTCCCTGCAGGGCTCACAGAGAAGGTTAGTAAGGGTACTCACAGAAGCATAGGGATGGGGGGCTGATGAGCAGGGAAGGAATGTCATCCTCCTTACCCCCCTTCCATCCCATGTGACGTCTTATCTGCCACTCCAGCCTCCTCCCCACCTATTCAGACCAGGCCAGGCAAGTGTCATAGTAGAAAGATATAGGGCCCGGTTCAGGGACAAACTGGGAGGAAGGACAGACACCATTGTTTTTTCATTCATTCATTCCTTCATTCTATATGTAATTGGCACTGTGCCTGGCCCTTTCCTGGATGTTGGACAGACAGCAATGACTGACTCAAACCCCAGGGTCCCTGCCCTTTCAGAGCTTATAACCTACTAGGGGAGAGGACATCCTATCCCCCAAAGAGCTGAATCAAATCTTTTCAGATAAATGCTGTGAAGAAGGGAAACCTGGACCACCAAAGTGACATGGTGACAGGAATCCAAGTGGTTAGGGAGGCCAAAACTCAGGAAGTGACAGTGAACAGACACAGAAAGGCAAAATAGATGTCAGCCCCAAGAGGGTTGTATGGCCAGTAGCCACGGCCACCATCACAGCCACCTGGCCAGTGCAGGCTCGCATTTGATTCGGACAGTCGGTAATGAAACATCGGAGCCAAGAACTGGTGGGCCATCACCTTTATCCTAGCTTGCACCCGGCAGGCAAGTATAAACACACACTGGGCTCCAAAACCCACTCATTGAGTGCTCACAAAGCTGCTGACTTATCTGAGTTTCCTAGAATCAAAGGTTTCTAGCTCACCAGACTTATTCACCTCTGTTCCCCATCTCCTTCTCTGCACAAACTCTGCACAAACTGGCTTCTTCCTCAGCACTCCACCATCTTGGCTGCTTCTCCTCTACTCCACATGGCCTTTCTCTGCTGTCCTACAGCATGGGCTCCTCTGCCCCATTTTATAGTGTAGAAATCAAAACCTTTAATCCAATATACAAACAAGGAAGTCTCTGATACAAAGTCACTTATCTGAGGCATAATGGGAGGATTCCTCATGAGAGTGCACCACCCCACATCATCTAATCAGTCAAGGGTGTGGGGAAAAGCTTAGTTTTGAGAAGATCTTAGTATTAAATGAGTGGGAAAGGCTTAGTCTTAAAACTAAGCCTTAGCCTGACCTGTGGTGGCGCAGTAGATAAAGCGTCGACCTGGGAACACTGAGGTCGCCAGTTCAAAACCCTGCACTGGTCTGGTCAAGGCACATATGGGAGTTGATGCTTCCAGCTCCTCCCCCCTTTCTCTCTTTCTCTCTCTCTCTCTGTGTCTCCTCTCTAAAATGAATAAATTAAAAAAAATTTAAAAAAAAAGAAAACTAGGCCTTAGGGTATAAGGACCCTGCTTGCTTACAGCCTGTCCCCCATACCCAATGCAAACTATAAGCGAGCAAACATATACATCATATTTGCAAACTTATTTGACCCACATTTCACCCCTTTTGCTCACTTACAATCTAAAGCACAGGTATTTCTGCACAAGGAAATTAGGTACATTACACAAATCACAATAGCACAAATCATACAGTTTCAACAATTACAAAGGTACATTTCACCAGTCTCTGAGCACTTTGCCAAAAGCACAAAATGTCCTCAGCCTTCTTTCTAGCCATTTGAAAAGCTTCCTGAGCAGGGGGAGGGCCTCAGCAAAGCTGCCCCTACCCCCATCAGGCTATTTTACATTGTCCAAAATCTGTAAATCCATCCAACAAAGGAGCCAGTGCCCACTCCGGTCATAGTCCAATAATCAGTCCACACACATGGGGCCTCAGCCACCCTCCTCATCCCTGCTGTCCTGGCAGATTTAACACTGTCTCCCAAGGAGGAGCACGCAGCAATGGCAGTCAGCATTTCCATCTCTGCTCCGGAGAGCATGATGGCATCCACCCCTATGTCCCAAAATTGCAGACCTACCAGGGGCATAGTAGGTACTCCTTGCTGCTGGGCTCTCATCTGGAGACTGCGGATCACAACTTCAGCCTGATTCTCCTCATCCTCCAAAGAGGAACTGAAAACACCAGTTCCTGCTGCCTAACTTGAGCCCCAGGCCATCACCGCCTTCTGCTCTGTAGGCCTTGCAGCCTCGGCCCCAGCCTCAGCTCTGGCCTCCTGCCGCTGCTGGCTTTCCACAATGTACAGATCATGCTGCAACTCATGACCCCGTGATTTCTTCTCCAGCGGCTGCTCCATTTCCAGGCGAATCTCGCGAACCTAGTTGGCCTCCTCTGGTGCTTGCTCCAGCTCCAGGGTAGGCATCTCTTTCTCCCACGTTTGCTCCAGCTCTTTCTACTGCTCGGTTTGCATGTTCCGGGCAGCCTCTTCCACAGAGCTCTCGGTTTCCTCACACATGGCTGTAAAAGTTGGCCATCCTACAGCCCCCAAAAGGACAGCTATGGGGAACCATAACAGCAGCCAGTCCTCTACTCCACTGCTCAAAGGTAGTGGTGGCTCCATACTGACCAGTATCGAATCCTGCCACAGACTACGCCAAATGTAAAGCCAGTAGCCGCCATCGTGGCCATGCACATGCAGGTTTCCATTTTATTTGGACAAACGGTAATGAAACAACAGAGCCAAGAACCAGTGGGACATTCGTTTTTTGTTTTTTATTTTAATTATTTTTTTATTTATTCATCTTAGAGAAGAAAGAGAGAGAGAGAGAAAGAGAGAGAAGGGGGGAGGAGCAGGAAGCATCAACACCCTTATATGCCTTGACCAGGCAAGACCAGGGTTTTGAACCGGCGACTTCAGTGTTTCCAGGTTGACACTTTATCCACTGCACCACCACAGGTCAGGCTGGGCCATTAGTTTTAATCCTAGCTTGCACCCAGTGGGCAAGAAATACACACAGTGAGAAAACACTTCCCTTTTCATTCAGGGCTCCCAAAGCCACTGACTTATTCGAATTTCTTAGAATTAAAAGTTTTTACCTCACCAGCCTATTCACCTCTGTTCCCCATCTCCTTCTCTCTGTACAAACTGGCTTCTCCTTCAGCACTCCGCCATCTTAGCTGCTTCTCCTCTTCTCCACATGGCCTTTCTCTGCTGTCCTACAGCATGGGCTCCTCTGCCCCATTTTATAGTGTAGAAATCAAAACCTTTAATCCAATATACAAACAAGGAAGTCTCTGATACAAAGTCACTTATCTGAGGCATACTGGGATTCCTCATAAGAGTACACCACCCCACATCATGCAATAGTCAAGGGTGTGGGGAAAAGCTTAGTTTTGTTTTTGTTTTTTTTTAGAAAGAAATAACACCAATCTTTTTTTTTATTATTCATTTTTTTTTAGAGAGGAGACACAGAGTGAGTGAGAGAGAGAGAGAGAGAGAGAGAGAGAGAAAGGGGGGGAGGAGCAGGAAGCATCAACTCCCATATGTGCCTTGACCAGACCAGGGCAAGGTTTTGAATTGGTGACCTCAGTGTTCCCAGGTCGACGCTTTATCTACTACGCCACTACAGGTCAGGTGGGAAAAGCTTAGTTTTGAAAAAAATCTTAATATCAGAAGAGTGGGAAAGGCTTAGTCTTAAAACTAAGCCTTAGGCCTGACCAGTGGTGGCGCAGTGGATAAAGCGTCGACCTGGGAACACTGAGGTCGCCAGTTCAAGACCCAGGACTTGTCTGGTCAAGGCACATATGGGAGTTGATACTTCCTGCTCCTCCCCCCTTTCTCTCTCACTCTCCCTCTCCTCTCTAAGATGAATAAATAGTAAATAAATAAATTTTTAAAAAACCCAAAAAACAAAAAAACTAAGCCTTAGGCTATAAAGACCCTGCCTGCTTATAGCCTGTCCCCCACACCCAATGCAAACTATAAGTGAGCAAACATATATATCATATTTACAAACTTATTTGACCCACAAGGATGATCTGGGATGGAGCACTAGGCTGAGAGAACAGCATGTGCAAAAGTCCTGATGTAGGAACCAATGGAGGCCAGAGTGGCAGGAGAGGAGTGAGGGAAGGGTGGTAGCTGAAGATATCAGAGAGGTGAGCAGGGTCAAACAGGGTTCAATGGACTGTGGGAAGAATCTGGGCTTTTACGACACCTGGATATCCTGGGAACATAGTGGTCCCCATAAGAGACCTCACAAGCGCTGCTGACACCACACTTATGTCAGTTGACGGAATCAGGCAGGCACTATGAGCCCTATATTATGTGGAGAGAAACCCACAAGGCTTTAGTTTCTCCATCTGCTCATGACTCACGGCTGAGTTTATAAACTTATAAGCAGGGGCAGGACTAGATGAGAAGAGCAAGGCACTCACCATGGGTGCAAAACTTAAGGGGGGAACCAAAAGCCAAAAAATTCGACCATCAAGAAACATATTTTAAGTCTGACATGTGGTGGCACAGTTGATAAAGTGTCAGCCTGGAACGCTGAGGTCACTGCTTTGAAATACTGGGCTTGCCTGTTCAAGGCATATACAAGAAGCAACGAGTTGGTGCTTCCCGTTCCTCCCCTTGCTTTCTTTCTCTCTCTCCTCTCTATAAAATCAATAAGAAACATATTATAACACACTGTTTAATGCAAAGGAAGTCATGATGAACAATGCATCAATCTTTTAAATAAAGACAGGATCTCTCAGGGCCCTGGTTAGGGAGAGGCCAGGAAGGTGGCTTGCACAAGTGCAGAAGCACATTTTGTCTTTCTTTTTCTTTTTTTGACAGAGACAGAGAGAGAGAGACAGATAGGGACAGACGGACAGGAAGGGAGAGAGATGAGAAGCATCAATCTTTGTTGCAGCTCCATAGTTGTTCATTGATTGTTTTTTCATATGTGCCTTGATGGGGGGTAGGGGAAGGGGGGCTCCAGCAGAGCGACTGATCCCTTGTTCAAGCCAGCAACCTTGGGCTCAAGCCAGTGACCATGCGGTCATGTCTATGATCCCATACTCAAGCCAGCGATCCTGTGCTCAAGCTGGCGAGTCCATGCTCAAGCCATATGAGCCCGTGCTCAAGCCTGCAACCTCGGGGTTTCAAACCTGGGTTCTCTGAGTCCCAGTCCGAAGCTCTATCCACTGCACTACCGCCTGGTCAGGCCCATTTTGTCTTTCTTTTCTTCCTCCCTCCCTTCCTTTTTTCTTTTTCTTTCTTTTTTTTTTTTGTGAGAGGAGGGGAGATAGTGAGACAGACTCCTGCATGCACCCTTACTGGGATCCACCTGGCACCCGTCTGGTGCTGATGCTCAAGTACCGAGTTATTTTTAGCACCTGAGGCTGACAACTGGGACCCACTGGGAGCAACCAAGCTATCCTCAGCGCCTGGGGCCATGCTGGAACCAATCAAGCCACTGGTTGTTGGAGGAGAAGAGGGAGAGAGAAGGTGGAGAGGAAGGGGGAGAGAAGCAGATGGTTGCTTCTTCTGTGTGCCCTGACTAGGGATTGAACCTGGGGCATCCATAAGCCAGGCTGATGCTCTATTCACTGAGTCCCTGGCCAGGGCCTCATTCTTTTCTCCCTCCCTCCCTCCCTTCCTTCCTTCCTTCCTTTTTCCTTCTCTCCCTCCCTCCTTCCTTCTTTCTTTCCTTCCTTCCTTTTTCTTAGAGAGAGAGAGAGAAACAGACAGACAGACAGGAAGGGAGAGAGATGAGAAGCATCAACTCATAGTTGCCTCACCTTAGTTGATCTTGATTACTTTCTCATATGTGCCTTGAATGGGTGGGGGGAGGCTCTAGCCAAGCCAATGACTCCTTGCTCAAACCTGTGACCATTGGGCTCAAGCAAGCAACCATGGCATCATGGTGTCATGTCTATGATCCCACACTCAAGCCTGCAATGCCCATTTTAGCTGGTAAGCTTGCACTCAAGCTGGATGAGCCCATGCTCAAGTGGGAGACCTTGAGTTTTGAACCTGGGTCCTCAGTGTCCCAGGTCGATGCTCTATCCACTGTGCCACCGCCTTGTCAGGCCTCTTTCTTTCTTTCCTTTTTTGTTAAAATTAAATTTTATTTATTGATTTTGCAGAGAGGGGAGAAAGAGGGGTGGGGGAGGGAGAAGTATCAACTCATAGCTTCTTCACTTTGGTTGTTCATTGATTGTTTGTACTATGTGCCTTGACCAGGCAAGCCCAGGGTTTTCATACAAGAGACCTCAGCATTCCAGGTAAACGCTTTATCCACTGTGCCACCACAGGACAGGCAAGGGCTTAGAATTTTAATTTATTTTATTTTTATTTTATTCATTTTAGAGAGGAGACACAGAGTGAGAGAGAGAGAGAGAGAGAGAAAGAGAGAAAGGGGGGAGAAGCTGGAAGCATCGACTCCCATATGTGCCTTGACCGGACCAGTGCAGGGTTTTGAACTGGCGACCTCAGTGTTCCCAGGCCGACGCTTTATCCACTGCGCCACCACAGGTCAGGCAAGGGCTTAGAATTTTAAAGGACATTCGGGCCATACCTCGCCCAGGGGCCACAAGTTTGAGACCCCTGTTCAGAGAGTAAGCCCGGGCGGGGCACTAGTTTGAGAATCTTGTTCAGATAGTAATTCCCCTGTGGGAACGTGAGATGGGGAGTGAGATGCCCGCCACAGGGGTGAGGTTTTCTCTGTACGATGCAGTGGATGAGCAGGAAGGTTCCTGCTGGGATGACAGCAGCTCCTGGGCACCCAGCTGGGAGGCTAGTACCTCAGATCTCTGAGCCTCAGTGTTCCACAAAGTTCCTCAAGTCCAGAATACAATGGCTGCATCCTCCTGTATAAAAACCTTCCCCCTCCATGAGCTCCATCCTAAATGTTTTCCGATATCATCAGGCGAGCGTGTTAAAAATGCACATCCCGGAGGGGAGCAAGATGGCGACGGAGTAGGCGGACGTACCAACTTCCAACTCCCAGAACCAAAGTGGATTACAACTCAATTTTAAGAACCATCACCTGGATAAACCAACTTTGAACAAAACTAAGTGGACTCTTCAACCAAGGAACACAGAAGAAGCCACATTGAGACTGGTAGGAATAGCGAAAACGCGAAGAGGGCTGCCCAGCTCCCCGGAGCAAACGGCAGCCCGGAGAGACCCGTGTGGCGGGAGGAGATTTTGGCGGAGAGGGAGGGACCTGGGTCCCAGGAACCAAGCCCCAGCCTGCAGTCTCAGAGCCTAGAAAGGCGTTTGGGCAGTTTTGAGCTGTGAAACAAGTGAGGGAGCTCCCAGGCCTACAGTGTGGAGTATTGGGTCCCTTCCTACTCTGCTGAGGGCTGCTTAAGGTTTTGGGGCGGCAGGACGCTGAAAGGCGGTTCTGTCGGCGTGGGCAGAGGCCAAGCCAGTGGGAGATCGGTCTAGCCCAGAGGGTCGGAGGGTAAGCGCGAGAGCGGTCCGGAAGCTGCGGGCCCGCCTTTAATCCCACTTACGGGGACAAAGCGGGAGGCCAGGAACAGGCAGGCCCTGCGCAAGCCGGCCCTGACCGCGGGGACCGGGCTAGGACCAGGGACGGGCAGGGGCTCGTGGCTGAGCTGACGCTAGCAGTCCGCCCCCCCCCCCCCCCCCCCCGCCGCCCGCCGGAGAAACCGCGGTTGGCCAGTATACGTGCGCGAGCGGGCTCCGAGCGCGGGAACGGGGTGGACCCTGAGACAGGCGGAGGCTCGCAGCTGAGCCCACGCTATTATCCCCATCCGGCCGGAGAAACCCCGGATAGCGTTAATACGTGCACGAGCGGGCTCCGAACGCGGGGGCGGGGTAGAGTCCGGGACGAGCGGAAGTACGCAGCTCGGCGGAAGCCAGCAAACACGCCCGCCCCAATAAATCTTGGTTTCCGACCCTGCGCAAAGGGCCCTGGCCTCGAGGGTGGGGCTAAAGCTCCTGACGGGCAAAAGCTTACAGCTGAGAGCACGTCAAAAGCCCCGCCTAACCCGCGGAACTGTAGCGAGCAGGCTCCGACTGCTGGTTCTGGGCGGAAGTCCGGAAATAGGCTGGGTCCGCAGCTGAGGAAAGGTGCTCGCCTCTACCCTTGGTGCTAATCTTGTGGCTTCAGTGACAGCCCCTCCCACGGAGGAGAGGCAGAAATCACAGCAAAAGCCACAGTGGGCCGGCGCTGGCAACGCTCATACCCAACCACCCTAGGCGCCGGCAGAGGGGGTGGGGGGCCTGCAGATAGACCACACCTAGAGAACACAAAGGCAACACCTACTGGACTCCAGTGGCCACAACTTGCTTATACACAGAAAAAATGGGCAGGCAGAGGAATGCAAACCAAATGAATCAAGAGAAATCCCCAGAGAAGGACCTGAATGAACCAGATATAACCAAATTACCAGAAGCAGAATTTAGAATAATGATAGTTAGGATGTTCAAAGAAATTAGAGCAACAATGGATAGTCATTATGAACACCTAAATAAAGAGATAACAAGTATAAAAAATGAAATTGAAATAATAAAAAAGAATCAGACAGAAATGACAAATACAGTATCAGAACTGAAGACCACAATGGAAGGAATTAAAAGCAGGATGGATGACGCTGAAGATCGAATAAGCGAGTTAGAGGACACAATAAACAAAGGCACAGAAGCAGAGAAGAAAAAGGAAAAGAGACTTAAAAAATGTGAGGAAACTCTAAGGGAGCTTTGTGACAACATGAAGAGAAACAACATTCGCATCATAGGGGTGCCTGAAGAAGAGGAGAGAGGTCAGGAAATGGAAACTTTGTTCAATCAAATTATAGCAGAAAACTTTCCTAAATTAAGGCTGGGAAACACTCCACACATTCAAGAAGCACACAGAACTCCATTAAGGAGAAACCCAAAAAAATCTACACCAAGACACATCATAGTTAAAATACCAAAGCTAATGGATAAAGAAAAAATTTTAAAAGCTGCTAGAGAAAAAAAGACTATCACCTACAAAGGAGCCCCCATAAGGATGACATCGGACTTCTCAACAGAAACACTTGAGGCCAGAAGGGAATGGCAAGAAATAATCAAAGTAATGCAGAACAAGAACCTACAACCAAGACTACTTTACCCAGCAAGGCTAACGTTTAAAATTGAAGGAGAAATAAAGAGCTTCCCAGAAAAAGAAAGCCTCAAGGAATTCATAAAAACCAAACCAATTCTGCAAGAGATACTAAGGGGCCTCTTGTGAACAGTTTAAAGGGAGGAAAGAATAGAGCAAAAGAAGAATACAGCTTTAAAGAATAAAATGGCAATAAACAACTACATATCAATAATAACCTTAAATGTAAATGGATTAAATGATCCAATCAAAAGACATAGGGTAGCTGCATGGATAAAGAAACAGGACCCATACATATGCTGTCTACAAGAGACACACCTTAAAATAAAAGATGTTCATAGACTGAAGGTAAAAGGATGGAAAAAAATATTTCATGCAAATGGAAATGAAAAAAAAGCAGGGGTAGCAATACTTATATCAGACAAAATGGACTTTAAAACAAAGGCTGTAGTAAGAGATAAAAGAGGACACTACATAATGATAAAGGGAACAATTCAACAGGAAGATATAACTATTGTAAATATCTATGCACCAAATATAGGAGCCCCGACATACATAAAGCAGACTTTGATGGATATAAAGGGCGAGATTAACAGCAATACTATCATAGTAGGGGATTTCAATACCCCTCTAACAACACTGGATAGATCCTCAAGAAAGAAAATTAATAAAGAAACAGCAGACTTAAAGGATACACTAGATCAACTTGATTTAATAGATATCTTCAGAACTTTTCACCCTAAAGCAGTAGAATATACATTCTTCTCAAGCGCTCATGGTACGTTTTCTAGGATAGACCACATGTTAGGACACAAAAATGGTCTCAATAAATTTCAGAAGATTGAAATCATATCAAGCATTTTCTCTGATCACAATGCCATGAAACTAGAAATTAACCACAAAAGAAAAACGGAAAAATACTCAAACACTTGGAAACTAAATAGCTTGTTATTAAATAATGAATGGATTAACAATGAGATCAAAGAAGAAATAAAAAAGTTTCTAGAAACAAATGATAATGAGCATACATCAACTCAAAATTTATGGGACACAGCAAAAGCAGTTCTGAGAGGGAAGTTTATTGCACTACAGGCATATCATAAGAAGCTAGAAAAAGCTCAAATAAGCAACTTGACCCTGCATCTAAAAGAACTAGAAAAACAACAACAAATAAAACCCAAGACAAGTAGAAGAAAGGAAATAATAAAGGTCAGAGCAGAAATAAATGACATAGAGGCTAAGGAAACAATACAGAGGATCAATGAAACAAGAAGCTGGTTCTTTGAAAAGGTAAACAAGATTGATGAACCTTTAACTAGACTCACCAAGAAAAAAAGAGAGAGGACTCAAATAAATAAAATTAGAAAGGACAGTGGAGAAATAACAACTGACACAACAGAAATACAAAGCATTGTAAGAAAATACTATGAAGAACTATATGCCAAAAAATTAGACAATCTTGGTGAAATGGACAAATTTCTTGAATCATATAACCTTCCAAAAATCAATCTGGAAGAATCAGAACACCTAAACAGACCAATTACAGCAAATGAGATCGAAACAGTTATCAAAAAACTCCCAAAAAAGAAAAGTCCTGGGCCTGATGGCTTCACAAGTGAATTCTATCAAAAATTCAAAGAAGAACTAACTCCTATTCTCCTGAAGCTATTTCAAAAAATTCAAGAGGAAGGAAGAATTCCAAACTCCTTTTATGAGGCGAGCATAATTCTGATCCCAAAACCGGGCAAAGACAACACAAAGAAAGAAAATTATAGGCCTATATCCCTGATGAATTTAGACGCTAAAATTCTCAACAAAATATTAGCCAACCGGATCCAGCAATATATGAAAAAAATCATACACCACGATCAAGTGGGATTTATTCTGGAGAGGCAAGGCTGGTTCAATATTCGCAAATCAATCAATGTGATTCACCACATAAACAAAAGGAAGGACAAAAATCACATGATAATCTCAATAGATGCAGAAAAGGCATTTGATAAAATCCAGCACCCATTCATGCTCAAAACTCTCAGTAAAGTGGGAATACAGGGATCATTCCTTAACATGATAAAGGCCATCTATGATAAACCGACAGCAAACATCATACTAAATGGACAAAGATTAAAAGCAATCCCCTTAAGATCAGGAACCAGGCAGGGTTGCCCACTTTCACCACTCTTATTCAACATAGTTCTGGAAGTCCTAGCTACAGCAATCAGACAAGAAGAAGAAATAAAAGGCATACAAATTGGAAAAGAAGAAGTAAAACTGTCATTATTTGCAGATGATATGATATTGTATATTGAAAACCCTAAAGTCTCAGTCAAAAAACTACTGGACCTGATAAATGAATTCAGCAAGGTGGCAGGATATAAAATTAATACTCAGAAATCAGAGGCATTTCTATACACCAACAATGAAATATCAGCAAAAGAAATTAAGGAAACAATCCCCTTCACTATTGCAGCCAAAAAAATAAAGTACCTAGGAGTAAATTTAACCAAGGAGGTTAAGGACTTGTACTCAGAAAATTATAGAACATTGATAAAAGAAATCAAGGAAGATACAAACAAGTGGAAGCACATACCGTGCTCATGGCTAGGAAGAATAAACATCATTAAAATGTCTATATTACCCAAAGCAATTTATAAATTCAATGCAATACCAATTAAAATACCAATGACATACTTCAAAGATATAGAACACATATTCCAAAAATTTATATGGAACCAAAAAAGAACACGAATAGCCTCAGCAATCTTAAAAAGAAAAAATAAAGCAGGAGGTATCACTCTTCCTGATATCAAGGTTTACTACAAGGCCATTATACTCAAGACAGCCTGGTACTGGCATAAGAACAGGCACATAGATCAATGGAACAGAACAGAGAACCCAGAAATAAACCCACAGCTTTATGGACAACTGATATTTGACAAAGGAGGAAAGAACATACAATGGAGTAAAGACAGCCTCTTTAACAAATGGTGTTGGGAAAATTGGACATCTACCTGCAAAAAAATGAAACTAGACCATCAACTTACACCATTCACAAAAACAAACTCAAAATGGATAAAAGACTTAAATGTAAGCCGTGAAACCATAAACATCTTAGAAGAAAACATAGGCAGCAAGCTCTCCGACATCTGTAGCAGCGGTATATTTGCCGATTTATCTACATGGGCAACTGAAATAAAAGGCAAGATAAACAAATGGGACTATATCAAACTAAAAAGTTTTTGCACAGCTAAAGACAATAGGAACAGAATAAAAAGACAAACCACACAATGGGAGAACATATTTGACAGCACATCTGATAAGGGGTTAATAACTAAAATTTATAAAGAACTTATAAAAAGCAACACCAGGAAGACAAACAACCCAATCAAAAAATGGGCAAAAGAAATGAATAGAAATTTCTCCAAAGAGGACATACAGATGGCCAATAGGCATATGAAAAAATGCTCAACATCACTAATCATTAGAGAAATGCAAATTAAAACCACAATGAGATATCACCTCACACCAGTCAGAATGGCACTTATCAGCAAAACAACACAGAATAAGTGCTGGCGAGGATGTGGAGAAAAGGGAACCCTTCTGCACTGCTGGTGGGAATGCAGACTGGTGCAGCCACTGTGGAAAACAGTTTGGAGATTCCTCAGAAAATTAAAAATCGAACTGCCTTTTGACCCAGCTATCCCACTTTTAGGAATATACCCTAAGAACACCATAGCACTGTTCGAAAAGAAGAAATGCGCCCCCATGTTCGTGGCAGCATTGTTCACAATAGCGAAGATCTGGAACCAGCCCAAGTGTCCGTCAGAAGACGAGTGGATTAAAAAGCTATGGTACATATATACTATGGAATACTACTCAGCCATAAGAAATGATGACATCGGATCATTTATAACAAAATGGATGTACCTTGATAACATTATACGGAGTGAAATAAGTAAATCAGAAAAAAAGAAAAACTGAGAACAGCACGATTACATACATAGGTGGGACATGAAAGTGAGGGTATGAGACATGGACAAGAGAGTGGTGGTTATGGGATGGGGGGAGGGAGGGAAGAATGGGATAGGGAGGAGGGGAGGGACGCAGGGAAAACCAGATTGAAGGTGACAGAGGACAATTTGACTTTTGGTGATGGGTATGCAACACAATTGAATGATAAGATAACCTGGAGATGTTTTCATTGTACATATGTACCCTGATTTATGGATGTCACCCCATTAGAATTAATAATAATAAAATATATATATATAAAAAAAAAAAAAAAAAAAATGCACATCCCGCCTGACCTGTGGTGGCGCAGTGGATAAAGCGTCGACCTGGGAACACTGAGGTCGCCAGTTCAAAACCCTGCACTGGTCTGGTCAAGGCACATATGGGAGTTGAGCTTCCAGCTCCTCCCTCCTTTCTCTCTCTCTCTCTCTCTCTCTCACTCTGTGTCTCCTCTCTAAAATGAATAAAATAAAAATTAAAAAAAAAAAAGCACATCCCAGGGGTCCAGTTTCCATAGAATTCGGGATCATTCCATATGGGTGGGGGCCCAGGAGTTAGGAAATTGAGAAACCCTGGAAATTATGAGACAGACAGGCTTGGGCGAATAACCCCGGGTTTAATGTCTGTGAGACTCAATTTCCACCTCTGTAAAATGGAGATTTTATCATTTTTCCTCTAACGTTATGCAGGGGGTTCAACAAAAGGGAGCATTAGTGTCTGCAGGTAACACGACCGATCAGGAGGGGACGTTCTTTCTGTCCCGCAAGCGAACCCAGGATCTAGGATTCGGGATTCAAACCTGCTTCCCCGCTCGGGATTCGAACTCGCGAAAAACCTCGCGCCTCTTTGACGTCACCCAGCTGCCTCTGAAAATCTACTTGTCGCGGGGCAGCGGAGTCCAACACAGCGTTCAATTTGCATATTAGCATAGCTCCGCCCCCCGCGCGGTCCCCTCTAGCGGGTGGCCAGCGACGGTGCCACTCAGCGCTCCGCCTCCAGGTCCAGCTCGCTCCCGGAGCCCCGCCCTCTCTCCTGGGCGCAGCCTACCCCGCTGCCTGCCCTGCGCCTCGCCCCCGGCCCGGGCTCCCGCCGCCGGGGCCCGCGATTGGTTGCGTTGGCCTCTAGTGCTCGACCCCCGCGCTTCGGCCCCGCCCCCAGAGGGGAAAGAGCGCTCACGCTCCAGGCGGCGGGTTCGGCTGCGCAGCGGGGCTGAGTCGACGGCGGTGGCTGGAGTACAGGTAAGGGCGCGTGTGATCACGGTCGGGGCCGGGGTCCGCCGTCCCCAAGTCGGTTGCCGGGGGTCGGGCGCGGCCGGGGCGGAGGGCAGGCCCGGCAGCCCCGGGTTGCCCGAGGAGTGGGCGCTGAGAGGATTTCCATTTAGCTGTGGACTTTGGGGTCTGGGTCTGCTGAGGAGAGTGCTGGGGGGGCTGGAGTTGGGGGTCTGGGCTAGGACTGGGGGTCGAGGTCAGTTTGGGAGGGGACTGAAGCTGAGGTCAAGGTTAGTTGGGGAGGATGTTGGTGGGGATTGGGGTCGAGGTTAGCTGAGGAGGGGATAAGGTTCGCGTTGAAGGTGAAGGTTACTTGAGAAGGGGGTCGGGAGTGAAGGTAAAGATGGAGGTTAGCTGGGGAGTGGGCTGGGGATGGAATTTGGGGCGGGGGGGGTCTGAGTTAACTGAGGAGGGGCACAGGATTCGAGTTGAGGGTGGATGTTATTTGAGGAGGGGGCTGAGAGTGGAGTTGAAGGTGGAGGTTAGCTGGGGAGGAGGCTGAGGAACGGAGTTGGTGGTTGAGTTGGCCAGGAAGGGTGATTGAGGAATGTGGGGTAGTGTAAACTGAGAAGGGGCCAGAGGGTAGTTAGGGGAGGGCTGAGAGATGGAGGTGATTTCAGGCTCCTTTCAGAAGGGCTCGGAGGGATGTCGGGAGATGTAGAGTTAGTAGTGTATGGGGTGATGAGAAAGAAGGGAGGGGATGGCAAGTGTTTGGTGGGAAGTTGACTAATTAGGAGGGAATGGGGGTATCTGTTGGAAGTCAGTTATAAAGATTGTGGAGCGGACTCCTCCCCACTTTGGGGGGGGGCTAGTCATTTGGTGTAGAAAGGGGCATGGGTTGGAAACCCCTTGTCACCAGTGAGCTGGAGTTGAACATACTTTGCAAGGTCTGTGTCTGGGATGTAAGGTGCATAGAAGAGCGCCTTGGGAACCATAAAAGGCTTGTGTTAGTGACTAAATTTTTCAGGAATTTTTTGGGCTCAGGAGCAAGGAACCAAAGTGGGAGTTTTGGGGACAATGATATTGAGGGATGTGGGCAGCACTTTGGCACTTTATATTTCCTGGGGAACGGGGGTAGCTAGGGGTTGGAAGGTGGGTGGGAGAAGACAGGCGTGATAAGCAGCAGGGAATAGGCTACCACTGTTGCTAGGTGTCAGTGAGGCAAAGGCTAAGTTCACAAACTTGTTCCTCAGATGCCAAGGTCTCTGCAAGATTAACAGTGTAGTACAGAGATTAATAGTAAATTGAATTCTTGACCTGGCCAAGTGGCCCTTGGGAGTTTTAGTTTTCTCCTCCGTAAGATGGGAATAACAAAGCAGTAGCAGGCACCTCTTAGGATTGCTAGGAAAGTCAAAGTCAAATGAGAGAGTGCGTGTACCTAGCACACTCGTGGCACATGGTGAGGCGACGTGCAGCATTGATAATAGTGTTCTAAATTAAGTTTTTTGGGGGGAGGGGGGAAAGGTGGGTGGTTAGAATAACTGGATTGTCAGGGAGGGAAGGGAAGAAATCAGAGCTTGACTCTAGTCCTTCAATCTTGGGGGTGCACATAAGAATTATTCCTTGAGCTTTCACACACACACACACACACACCCCTACAAAAATTAAAAATGAAACAAAGAAAAAGAAGAGTCTGGATCTGATGCCAGGAGATTCTGAAGGTTTATTAAGGAACAAGCGTGTCTATGTAAGAAAAGGCTGCACGGGATATTCTGATTTAGGTGTACCTTACAGAAGTCATTTGGCTATGTACCCTGGATAGAACCATTGGGCCACGATTGCCTACTCTGATAGACCTGGGCCCCTTAGTGGGTCAGCTGACTTTGGGGCTGTTCTGGGCACTGTGGGGTACTAAGCAGCATCCCCGGCCTCCACCCACTTGATAGCAGGATCATTCCTAGTCATGACAACCACAGATGTCATCAGACGGCACTCAGTGGGGGTAGCATCACCCTAGTTGAGACCCCATGTTATAAATAAAATGAAGTTATTTTCTCCTTTAAAGACCACTTCTCATCTTTGATTCTTAGGAAGTTCAGCCCAGATTTGGGGGTTGTTTTAAAATTATCTTGCACTCTCATTTTAAGAGGAAAAAGAATCACACCACTTTTAGAGAATTTTAGAAACATTGACCTCTTTCTAGGTGGGTCTTTTGTGTGGCTTTTGACCACTTAGACTGATTTTGAATATGGGATTAAGTGGTCTGTTGCAGACATTGAAAAGATGCCGAAGTATGCTTGAGTTCTTCAGGTAATTCTTGGTCCTCTGTAGGAAAGGTCCTGCGACTGACACCATTGTTTTCTGCTCTTGTTTCCTAAATCCTGGGACTAGTTGTTTGAAGGGAAAGATAACTGGGAAGTACCCTAACACACAGATGATTTAGCTCCATGTTTACTGAATGAAGGCATTTATGTTTTGGTCCACCCTATAGTAGTGTAAAAATCTTCCATTTGAGCTGTTATCAGAGGTTTCTTCATTTGCACCGGGAAACAAATAATTGTCTTTAAAATTGTATTTATTAGATTATTCATATTCTTGAATCTCTGCTGTAATTTCTTACAGAAAGGTCTCTGCGCCTGGCCTCCATGACTTTGGAAACTTTTTGGAGCTTTATTTTAGAGAGCCAGGTTACCAGAACAATTGTGTGATTGCTGAGTGTTGACACACACTTATTCTCCCCATTCCTTTGTGTCTTAACTGACAACAGCAGCCATTGAAGCTTTGTCTTCCATTCAACCCCCTGCTTGGGCCTTTTCAGGCCTAGGCTCCTGCAATACCAGGTCTTTGTCAATACTGGGGAGCCTCCCTCTGGTTCACACTTTTTTTTTGTGGCAGTTCTGGATCTTGATTTTTCTTCCTTCTGTCTTGTGCTACCCTTTGGCATGGCCTTTCTCTCTTTAAGGTCCAGAGAAAAATGTTCATTACATATGTCACCCTGGAGACCTTAGAAACCAGATGGGGGAACTGAAAAGGTGGGGTGACATGTCCCAGGCTTTCACTTCAACCTTCTCCTCCTTGACCACCCTGCAGGGCATTGATTAGCTAAATTCTCTCAATGTATCTTCTCCTGCCAGCAGGTGCGCAGAGGTCTTTGGACCTCTCTGAGACTCTTCCAGAAATGGCTATTAGTTCTACTTGAGGACCTTGCGAAGGGGAAGGTCTTACTGTTTTTAATTTTTTACAATTTCTATATCGTAGAACTCAGCCATTTTAAGTATACAGTTCAAAATTTTTGGTAAGTTTATCAAGTTGTGCAAACATCAGCCTAAATCTGTTTTGGAACATTTCATCACCCCAATAATATCCCCATCCCCATCAGCAATCACCCCCTCCAATCCTCTCCACAGCCCCTGGCAACGCGCTGGATCTGCTTGTTCTGAACATTTCACATAGATCGAATCATACATAGTGTGGCCTTTTGTGTCTGACTTTTTAAAGTTGGCATATGTTTTTAAGGTTCATCCACTTTGTAGTGCGAATCAGTGCTTTGTTCCTTTTCATGGCTGAGTAATATTCCAGTGTGTGGCTAGACATCTGGGTTGCTGTCCTCTCACCCTTGGTGGTAAAAATCATGCTGCTACTTAAATGGCTTTTTTCTGGGCAGTCAACAACCCATGAAACCGAAGCTTGCAATGGCTGTCTAGTGTCAGTCCTCTGGCTTTTACTTCTCTCTCTTCTGTCTGTGTTTCACCCGAGTCAAGTGTTTCACTGTCTCTTGTGCAGAGCATCCCAGCTGCTGGATCAGCCTCCAATCTTTCCTCTTCTGCTGGGTCGATCCCACATGACCAGGATCCGCTTTCTAAAGCACAGATTGGTTTGTCATTTCCCTGCTACCTTCACCAACTCATTACCCACTCAGCGAAATCAAAATCCCTCAGACAGCCTTTGTGGCACTGCAGAAATTGGTCCCACCTTACCTTTCCCGAGCGACTTTCACTTTGACTCCAGGACCCGTCCCCTCCCAGTCCCCCCTGCAGCCCACCCCAGCACAAGCTCACGGTTTCTGGATGGCTGGGTTGCTGTCTCCTTTGTCTGAAACCTTCCTTCCTTCCTTCCTTCCTTCCTTCCTTCCTCTCTCCAACAAGGGCTGGTTGTGTGCCTATTTTAAGCATCAGAACGTGTGCCAGGCGCTGGGAGCACCATGTGAATAAGACGTTTGTGTGTGCACTTGGGGAGGTGTGGAGCAAAGGGACCCAGAGCTATTCTGTCCCTGGCCTGGCTCTCTGGAGTTGGGATCCCTGAGGGTGATGGAGATGGGCCTGTATATTCCATGAGCTCCACAGGTGTAGTGACAATAAGTTTTTCGCGGGACAGACAGAGAGGTGGGGATGATTCCTGGGCGTAGAATGGATGGTTAGATGAAGAAACCAGAGAGAGACTTCACAGTGACAAGTTAGGCAGGGGACAGGTGGGGGGCACAGGCCACCTGTGTGGGCACCAAGTTGGGGCTGGGACTTTCCATTGTCATCTCTTGCAGAGTTTCTTCCTGGGTACTGCAGATACTGGAACATGGTCACTCTGCTGGAGGCAATCCAAGGAACAGTGGGGTGTTGAGCAGCATCCCTGGCCCCCACCCGCTTGATGTCAGGATTCAATGCTGAGGAAGAGAAACTGATTTGCAGAAATTGCTACCTTTTTCGGAATTTCTGAAAGTTAACTGTTTGGAGATGATAAAATAGAGACGATTCATCTTTGATGTCTGTCAGTTGGTTGAGGGTGTTGTCATCACCGTGGGCATGTGTGTGTGCCTGTGTGGGTTTCCTGCTATTTCTATGCTAATATGAGAGGGAACCTGGCTCAGGCCAGGTGAATCTGGGATGCCTGCCAACTCTGCTTCTTGACAGTTACTGCTGGTCAGATACTTTGTCCTTTGTTGTCAAGGCCATGTCCCCGGCCCCTGTCTCTGGCAGAAACTGCCTAATTTGATGGACAAAACAAGTTAGAGGGAACCAAAGACAGGAGGTGAATCCAGTCACATTGAGTATAGACATCCATGCAGACATCGAGCTGGAGCAGACCAGCTGTGGCTGGGGGGTCAGTGAATAAAGTCCTGATGCCACCCACCTTCTCTTTGCTCAGCTGAGTGACTTTCTGGGGCCCCTGTAACAACATACCACAGATTGAGCAGTTTGAAGAAACAGAAGTCTATTCTCTCCCAGTTCTGGAAACCAGAAGTCTGAAATCAAGATGTTGCAGGGACCTGCTCCCTCTAGAGCAGTGGTTTTTAACCTTTTTTGAGGTACCGAACCCACCAGTTTCATATGCTTATTCACCGAACCCTTCTTTAGTGATAAATAAAATATGATATTTTTCCCAAATTTAGTTTTGCCGGTGCGAGACTAGAGTTGCTCAACTTGGCATTGCATATCATGCAGATAGGACGCTGACTCCCATCCCGTTCCGTGATACATGTGAATCCATGTTGTACATATTCGTCCAACCACTTTCTTTATTTCCTCGACATATTTAGTATGGATTAAAATCTTAAGAAAGAAAGCACACGACGTACAACTACGACAGCCGTTGACTACTGCACGCACTAAATTCCCCGCAGCACTGGTTGGCCAGGCAATGTAATGTGATCCTCTGCAGCAAGTGATGGCCAAGCAGGGCTTGTCATCACGACTTTACACAAGTGTGTCTTTACCTCCGTGGCAGAGGCTTCTCCGAACCCCTGAGACCGACTCATCGAACCCCTAGGGTTCGATAGAACCCAGGTTAAGAACCACTGCTCTAGAGTTTTCAGGGAAGGACCCTGCCTGCCTCTTCCAGCTTCTGGTGGTTTCTAGCATTCCTGGGCTTATAGCTGCATCCCTCCAGTCTTTGTAGTCACATGGCCTTTCTCTGTGTGTCTGTCAGAGAGAAGCAGAGTCAGACAGTTGTCAGCATGGTAGAAACAGATTTATTCAGTAGTTTCCGCAATGGGGAAAAGAAAATTTAGTATAGATCTAGACTCAATTTCGAATACAGCCTGGACCTGCAGGAACTTACAGCTAAGGAGCAATTGGCATCCATGGTTTGAATAAATAAAGTCTTAAAAATATTAAAAAAAAAAAAAGTTTAGGGCAGTTCAAGCAGCATATTATCAATGCCTAAGTGCTTCTTTTTTTTTTTTAAGATTTTTATTTATGTATGTATGTATGTATTGTGACCGAGACAGAGATAGGGACAGGCAGGAAGGGAGAGAGATGAGAAGCATCAATTCTTTGTTGTGGCACCTTAGCTGCTCATTGATTGCTCTCCCATATGTGCCTTGACCTGAGACTGCAGCAGACCGAGTAACCCCTTGCTCAAGCCAGCGATCTTGAGCTCAAGCTGGTGAACCTTGCTCAAACCAAGTGAGCCCTCGCTCAAGCTGGCAACCTCGGGGTTTTGAACCTGGGTCCTCTGCGTCCCAGTTCAACGCTCAATCCACTGCACCACCGCCTGGTCAGGCAAGGTTTTATTTATTGATTTTTTACAGAAAGAGGAGAGAGAAGGACAGGGAGTGAGAAGTAGCAACTCATAGTTGTTTTACTTTAGTTGTTTATTAATTGATTGCTTTTCACATGTGCCCTGACTGGGCAAGCCCAGGGTTTCAAACCAGTGACCTCAGCATTCTAGGTCTATGCTCTATCCACTGCGCTACCACAGGCCAGGCCCTAGTGCTTCTTATGTCTCTGTGTCCAAATCTTCCTCTTCTGTAAGGACACCAGGGATTAGATTAGGGCCACTCTATTCCTCACTGTGTGACCTCGCTGTAACTTGATTATATCTGCAAAGATCCCATTTCCAAACAAGATTCCATTCCCAGGTACCAGTGTTAGGATGGAGATGTATCTTTTTGAGGGGACACAATTCACTGCCCAGGAAGCAGCTTTTCTGGGGCCATGTGGTCCTAGTTGCCAAATATTCTTCTTTCGTCTCCTCTGCCCCCCCCCTTTCTCCACACTAGAAAAATAAAAATTTGCACCTTTTCACAGAAAGTAGAGAACTCTGTGACTGACAGGGCCCATGGGACTGTGGGCTGCATGAAGAAGTAGGAGTTTTCAAGTTTATGGGGAGGGGTATAGAGGAAGCCACAGGTGACCTTGCTCCCTGAGAAGCTCTAGATTACTTGTAAGACAAGGTCTAGGACACCTGCCTTGGCCACCTTCCAGGCTGTGCGGATCAAATGAGGCTCCTGTGGTAGGACACCATAGGATTTCTAAAGTGCGCTATAATGATTAAGTGTTCTTGTTGTTAACAAGATGGGGTTTGACTAAAACGAGATTTCTCCCTCACCGCGACACTGAGGACACTGGGGCTGGGTTTTCTCTTTGGGGTGGGGGATGTCCTGAGCACTGTAGGGTGTTGAGCAGCATCCCTGGCCCCCATCCTCTTGATTCCAGGAGCACCCCCAGTCGTGACAACCACAGATTTTTCCAGACATCTCCCCGTGTCCCCTGGATACAGAGCCACCCCAGATTGTGAACCATTGAGCTGAATTCATTCTCTTTTAAAAAACTATTTCTAATAAGAATTTATTATTATATTAAAATTAAATAGTATGTTTAGGTTTTTAAAAGATAGACTTTCTTTTTAGAGCAGTTTTAGATTCACAGCAAAATTGAACAGTTGTACTGAAGTTTCCTATTTATACCCTGCCCTCACATTTGCACAGCCTCCCCCATTATCAGTGTCCCCCACTAAAGTGGACTTTTTTTTTTTTAATTTTATTTATTCATTTTAGAGAGGGAAGAGAGAGAGAGAGAGGAGGAGAGGAGCAGGAAGCATCAACTCCCACATGTGCCTTGACCAGGCAAGCCCTGGGTTTTGAACTGACGACCTTGGCATTCCAGGTCAACACTCTATCCACTGCGCCACCACAGGTCAGGCTAAAGTGGACTTTTGTTACAATTTGTCAACCTGCATTGACACATCATTACTCAGTGTCCATAGTTGACATCCTGGTTCACTTTCTGTACATTCTATGGGTTATACAGTCTATGAGTTTGGACAAATGTATAATAACACATATCCAGTATTATAGTCCCTAGCATCCTCTGTGCTTCATCTGTTCATCCCTTCATCTCCATTATTTTGTTTTTATAAGCAAAGTATAGTCACCTCGAGTGCCTGATGGGAAGATGTAACTCTGCATGCCATGGAATTTTATATGAATTGTTCTTCCCTCTTTTCCTCTCTAAAACATGGTGCTTTCCAATAGAAACAGAATTCAAGCCTCAAACATCATTTTAAATGTTTGATTGGCCACATTCCAGAAAGCAAAACAGGTGAAATTAATTTTAATAATACATTTGACATAACCCAGCATATCCAAAATATTATCATTGCAACACATTATCGATGTAAAGAAGGTGTAAATGGCCTACTTCACTTTCTTTTGTACGAAGCCTTCGGGATCTGGTGTTTATTTTGCACTTGAAGATTTTTACATCTCAGAATGAGATGCATTTCACATGCTCAATGCCGCACGTGGACGGGGGTTACCATGTTGGACATCACAGGTTTGGGTGGCAAATAGGGGAAACTAGGAAAAAATAAGACCTCTGGAGTCAGATGGATATAGCTTAGTGTTTGGATACGTTGTGGATTGTTTAGAGCTACAGAAGTATCTGCTGGTTAAAATGTGGATTGAGAATCAAAACATCTTAGAAAGTCAGTTCCAGAAGGGTCCCTGAGATTGTCTAGTCTAGGGGGCAGCAGGGCCCACACAGCAAATTCAGCTCATCATTTGTTTTCATATGGCCCCTGGACTGAGGGGTTTTTACACTTTTAAATGGTTTAAAAACATCAGGAGAAGAATCATATAAATTGTGACACATGAAAATTAGATAGAGTTCACATTTCAGTGTCCAGAAATAAAGTTTTCTTGGCACAAAGCCAGGTGCATTCATTCATGTTGCCTGCAGTGGCTTTCATGCTACCACACATAAGACCATGTGGTTTGAAAAGCCAAAAATATTAATTCTCTTGTTCATTTGAGAAAAAAATCTGTCAATTCCTCTGGCCCAGCAAGCGTGATTTATAGATGAGAAAACAGGCGCTGCAGTTCCACAGGATCACTGCAATGCTGGGACTTGAACTGGGGGTTTCATAGCTTTTATCGTTTTTATTATTTTAAATAAATTTTTTTCCATTGATTTGAGAGAGAAAGAGAGGAAAGAGGGAAGGAGTGAGGAAGGGAGAGAAAAAAAGAGAGAGAAGCATCAACTTGTTGTTCCACTTAATTATTCCACTTAGCTGTATACTCATTGATTGCTTCTCATATGTGCCTTGACTGGGGATTAAACCTGCATCCTTGGTATGCCAGGACGACGCTTTATCCACTGAGCTACGTGGCCAGGGCTGTCCTTTTGTTTAAGCACAAGTATTGGGAAAGCAAATAACACAGCTTCAGAGATGTTAACCTCTAATGCTCGTGTAGGAGTTCGTATTCCCATAGCTGCCTTGTTGAACAGGGATTAATGATTTGGGAACAGATAAATGGAATGATTTTATTTCCCACAGCATTGTGCCATACTTGTAAGAGTGATAATTTATTTTCTTTGGTGTCACAAGATATAACAGTCCATCTTAGAAATAAGAGTTCTGAGATGAACTGTGTCATATCAGTTCAAAAATAGACCACATTTTATTTTTTTCTTAATTTTATTTATGGAGTTTAGAGAGAGAGGAGGTGAAAGAGACAGAAACTTTGATTTGTTGTTCCACTTATTTATGCATTCATTGATTGGTTCTTGTGTGTGCCCTGAATGGGGATCAAACTTACAAATTCAGCCTATTAGGATGACGCTCTCTAACCATCTGAGCTACCTGACCAGCGCATTGGGTATGTTTTCAATGGTGTTCCAGGTCACAGTTTGCCAGGTGACCCACCATCCCTGAGCGAGGGTGAAACCACCTGGTTATAGTAAAGACAAACCTTTTCTTGGCCTGGAGTCCAAGACTGTCTGTCTCCGTTCAACACCCGCTGAGCTTCGAAATGCCTTTTTTTTTAGTGAGAACTGACAGGTCAGTAGTTCTTCACGTGGACTGAGATTTAAATTTGTGGCAGGGGCAAGAAATGGAAGATTTTTTCCCCAAACTATTTATTACTTAATGAAATGTGGGGTTACTTTTGACTTGGACTTCTGATGGTGATTGATGATGATTAATGATTGACAGCAGAAGGTGATGGGAGAAAATGCAGCTGGGTGGAGCTTTGTGGATGCGCTGGGCATTTTTTATCATGAAAAAATAGTTTGGTTCCTCTCTTTCCCCTCTCCCTCCTTCCCCCGGCTCTTTGTCTCTCTCCATATCTCTCACTCCCCCCCATCTCTCTCTTTTTCTCTTTCTCTCCTTATCTCTGTTCCCCTCGTCTCTTGCCATCTTTTTAAAATGTTTATTTATTGATTTTAGAGAGAGGAAGAGGGAATGAGAGGGAGAGAGCCGGAAATATTGGGCTATTCCTGTACATGCCCTGACTAGGGATCGAACCAGCAACCTTTACACTTTGGGACGAAGCTCTAACCAACCAAGCTATCAGGCCAGGGCATCTCTTGCTTGCTCACTCTCTCTCTCTCATTGAAGGGTTCCAGAAGTCTCTCGGGGGTTGGTTGTGTAAAGAAAAAGAAAGCCAAAGTGTGTCTGTGGTGTCCACAGCCTCAGAACTCTGTGTGTAGGTTTGCTTCACAGAAGGACAGGGACTAGGATTCTGGAACCTCAGGTGAAATAGGCATAGGCTAAGATTACATCCATACCCATGGCTCTGTGTAATGCAGCACAGCACGCCATGTGAGCATCTCTAAGAAAGGTAGCGGATGGAGTTCCCAGAGCCCTTTATTGTTTGTTTGTTTTGTAATTAGGTTTGTACTTTGGGCCAATCTGAGATGTACAGAGGAGTTGCAGAGGCAATGCAGAGTTCCCGTGCACCTCCCCAGCTTCTCCTGTGTTAGCATCTTACAGTCCTTCCTGGAGTGCTTTAGCCACACTAAGAAATCAACACGGGTGCATTACTGTCAACTAAAGTCTGCACTCTATTCACATTTGATTAGCTTGTCCCTAATGGCCCTTTGCTGCCCCAGGAACCCAGAGATCCTCTGTGACATTTGTTGTCACATCTCTGTAGCCCCTTTGGGCTGTGACACTCTCTGACATTCCTTGTCATTCATACCTGGACAGTTGTGAGGATAGGCCGGGAGTTTAGCAGAACACACCTCGATCTGGGTTTGCTTGGTGTTTTCTCATGATCAGACCCTGGTCATAGGTTTGGGAGAACACACAGAGATGAGATGCCATTCTTGTCACAGCCTACTGGGGGTCCTGACACCCAGATGATATCACTTAGGATGACCTTGACCTCCTGGCCTACGTAGTGTTTGGGAAGTTGGAAACTGTCATTTTATATATGTGGCCACAGAATGTATGGTGTCTGGGAGAAACATCTTTCATCTAATTTGAGACACATGGGTCCTACCTGTCCACACTTGAATGTGTGTGTGTGGAGGGGGAGGGGAGGGGCTTGGATGGGTCCCACCTCTGGTGACTGAAATAAGCTGATCCTGAGTGTTTTAGCACAGCTTTGTTGAGGTACCATGTTTTAATAAAGGGGAAACTTTATAACTGGGGATAGAGTTGCAACTCAGGCTCTCAAGGCTTGCAAACCACATTACATGGTTACATGACAACGTGGTGTTCCTGCCTTCCCTCCTGGTCTGCCCGCCTCCCACAGTGACAGCCCTGGACCTTTGTTACTGATGGAACCTCTGGCGAAAGCAGAGGGTTGCTAGAAAATAGGCTATATTGTGGGCAGGTGTTTGGTGTGTCCTTTAAAAGTGAAACTGGGCAGCCACAGGTCATCTCTCTGAAGAGACGGCAGAAGTTCCTCTGAGTTGCTCTGGGACAGTGAATGGGACCCTTTGTTGCACGAGGCCTGTTTCTCAGTGGCCTCTTTCTGCTCCACAAATAGCGGTCGGATGTTGCAGGTGCTGAGTGTATGGAACGGTCTCCTGCTATGTTGCCCATTCCTCGGGTCAGGGAACCTTTTGGTCCTGGCAGTCAGTGTGTCACACACAAGGCATCATCTCATTTACTTCTCACCCCCCCACCCCATCCCTGTGCTCAGGGCAGCATGAACGTCCCTACTGACCTCCCTGCGCCCACTTCTGTCACCCCACCTTAATGTTTTGTTTTTCATTGTGGTAAATTACACGTACATTGAGTTCACCATTTTCAGCATTTTTAAGTGCACAGCTGAACGCATTCAGCACATTCACACTGTCGTGCAGCCATACTCACCATCCATCTCCTGAACTTTCTCTTCTTCCCAAACTGAAACTCTGTCCTCATTAAACAATCCCCATCTTCAGGCCCCCATCCATCATCTAATTTTTGTCTTTATGAATCTGACTCCGCTGGGGACCTCATATGAGTGGAATCACAAAGAATTTGTCCTTTCACTTGGGTAGATTCCTAGGAGTGGACTTGCTTGGTTATTTAACCGGCTCCTGTTGAACACATTAAGAACCCACTGGGCCGCTTCCCCTTTCTGCCAGCAGTGCACGAGGGCTCCAGGTTCTCCACAGCCTCACTGGCACTTGTAATTGTCCATCTGAGTCCAGCGTCTTAGAGGTTTCTCATTGCAGCTTTGATTTGCATGTCCCATGGGTGGTTACTAAGCAGGGTCAGATGGTTGAAGGACTGAAACGTTAAAGGACAGGAAGGATAGTCTTTCAGGAGGGAGATGATACAATTTTAGAAGATCCTCGCCAGGGAGATTGGCAAAGGAATTTCCATCACTCCTGATTAGTTGAATGGAGGGGAGGGGAGGGACGGGGCGGGGGGGAGCCAGCAGGGGAAGGAGGCAGCACTGAGAGCTGGGACAGAGATGCAGTCTTCCCATCTCTAAAATGGGCATGACAGTGGCACGTGGAGAATCAAACGACACAAGTCAGTGACACACAGCTTTAGAGCCTTTGGCCCTAAGTACATGGAAGCTGAGCTCAGAATGAAATTCCTGCTTACGTCTTCATTTTTCTCTCAGTGGGCTTCATTCTAGGACAGTGGTTCTTAACCTTTTTTGAGGTACTGAACCCACCAGTTTCATATGCGCGTTCACCGAACCCTTCTTTAGTGATAAATAAAATACGATTTTTTCCCCCAAATTTAGTTTTGCCAGTGCGAGACTAGAGTTGCTCAACTTGGCATTGCATATCATGCAGATAGGACGCTGACTCCCATCCCGTTCCGTGATACATGTGAATCCATGTTGTACATATCCGTCCCACCACTTTCTTTTTTTCCTCGACATATTTAGTATGGATTAAAATCTTAAGAAAGAAAGCACACGACGTACAACTACGACAGCCGTTGACTCCTGCACGCACTAAATTCCCCGCAGCACTGGTTGGCCAAGCAATGTAACGTGATCCTCTGCAGCAAGTGATGGCCAAGCGGGATGTGTCATCACGACTTTACACAAGTGTGTCTTTACCTCCGCGGCAGAGGCTTCTCCGAACCCCTGAGACCGACTCATCGAACCCCTAGGGTTCGATAGAACCCAGGTTAAGAACCACTGCTCTAGGAGGACCTATGTACGTTTTCCCTATAATTTATTATTTAAAATAAATAAATAAATAAAATATAGATAGAAAGGGAGGGAAAAAGGAGGGAGGAAGAGAAATGTGGATTTGTTGTTCCACTTATTTATACATTCATTGGTTGATTTTTTTTTTTTTTTTTTTTTTATAGGGACAGAGAGAGAGTCAGAGAGAGGGATAGACAGGGACAGACAGACAGGAACGGAGAGAGATGAGAAGCATCAATCATCAGTTTTTCATTGCGACACCTTAGTTGTTAATTGATTGCTTTCCCACATGTGCCCTGACTGCGGGCCTTCAGCAGACCAAGTAACCCCTTGCTCGAGCCAGCGACCTTGGGTCCAAGCTGATGAGCTTTTTTGCTCAAACCAGATGAGACCACGCTCAAGCTGTCGACCTCGGGGTCTCGAACCTGGGTCCTTCCGCATCCCAGTCCGACGCCCCATCCACTGCGTCACCGCCTGGCCAGGCTCATTGGTTGATTTTTTTTTGAGTTTTTCAGAGACCTTTTTTTAATTGATTTTAATTTATTGTGTTTACATAGATTCAAGTGTCCTGCTGAATACATTCCCCCCCCCCCCATATTCCCCTCAACATCCCCCTTGTATGTGCCCTGACTGGGATTGAACCTTCAACCTTGACGTATCAGGACAACATGCTAACCAATTGAACTACCTGGCCAGGACCTCTATCATTGATTTTTAAATTTATGGACTGTTTGTGTAGGGAGCTTCCATGCCTGGTAGGATTTTTTTAAACAGCTCGATGGAGATATCACTCACATACTGTATAATTTACCCATTTAAAGTGTATCTTTTGTTGGTTTTTCTAGTATATTCACAGATATGTGTAATCATTGCACAGGTAATTTTTATATTTTCATCACCCTAAAAAGACACCCTGTTCCTGTCACTTTCCACTCACCTCCCAGCAACCACTAACTAACCCACTTTTAGTCCTTAGTGGATGTGCCTGTTCTGGACATGTCACATAAACGGAATCACACACTGTGTGTCCTTTTGTGTCTGGCTTCTCTCACTGAGTGTAATGTTTTCAAGGTTCTCCCATATTCATGTTTTATAGCAGAGTGATATTTCATTATATGAATATATCACATTGTCTTCATCCATTAATGAGCTCAATTGCTTCGACCTTTTGGCTGTTATGAATCCTGCTGCTGTGGATATGCGTGTATAGGTTTTTATGTGGATGTTTTCAGTTCTTCTGGATGGGCATCGCAAGCCCATTATCTATTTTTAAACCTTTAGACTGTTTGTGCCTCTGTGCCTGCTGGGATTTTTGTCCATTTGCTGCTTTTGCAGCTCAGCCCTGGGGGCTGTGGAAGGGATTGAGTTCCTCTGTTTGAGTTCGTTCATCAGCTCTCCGCCTCCATCCTCATTTCTGTCTCCTAGCCTCTGAGCAACAGTGTCCCTGCGTAGCTGCCTCCCAGCAGCTTTCTCTGGGCACAATTGACTTTTCTCCCTTCTCTCTTGAGGTCTCATTCCTGTCCCCCTCTGCTCTCTGCTCTGACAAATTCTATTAGCTTGCTCTCAGCTCAACCATGCCTCCCTCTTTCCCTGCCCGCCACCTCCCCTCACAGCGTTTTCAGTGACGGAAGCCCTCCACTCTGCAGTCGCCAGGAGACCTTGCCCAGTTTTCTTTTACCTGAGCTTGAGGTTTTGATTGCTGGGTTTGTTTTTGCTGTAAAAGAGGCTCCTGATTCAAGGGAAGTGATAAGACTACACAGAATTTGTGTAGTAGCTAGTAGGGATCAATGTGCAGAAAAAATTGACTTTTTATTCAGATAAAAGCATGGGTGAATGAAAACGGCAGAAAGAAGCAAGCTGTGGTAGAGAGTGATGACCACAAAGACATCCCCATTCTGGTCCTGGGACCTGTGGACATGTCGACCCATGTCACAGAGGAACATGCATGTAGGATTAAGTTAAGGCCTCTGAGATGGGGATGACCCTGGATTCCCCAAGGGGCCCAGTGTACTTACAGGGTCCTCATAAGAGGAGGCAGGAGAGTCAGAGTCAGAGATGGAAGAGTCTGTGCTGCTGACTATGATGATGAAGGAAGGGGCCACAAGCTAATGATGTGGCACCCGTAGAATATGGAAAAGGCTGGAAATGGTTCTCCCTGGAGCCTCAGGAAGGACCAGCCTGCTCACAGCTGGGTTTAGTTTAATGAAGCCAGTGTCAGACTCCTGACCCCAGAACTGTCAATAAATGTGTGTCATTTGAAGCCACTAAGTTTTTGCTGACTTGTTACAGCAACTGTGGGAAACTGATATGGTTAATTTAGGAAACTATATTATAGGTAAAATTCTGTGTCCTCTTAGCTTCTCATCTTGTCTCTTGTCATTAACATGGGATCACAGCGCCTCCTGATCATGGGCTGTGCTGGACCACAAAGAGGTGATGGAGTTTCCCACCAACACTGTCCACCATGTCTCCCAGCTGAGCCTGAGGTACAGGCGTCCCACCTGCTGCCTCTCCTGGATGATCTTCCCATCAGCTGCACCTTTTTAGAGGGGTTCTTATTCATTCAGTCCAGGGGTATATCTTCTGGAATGCACTAGAATGTGTGTTCTTGGGCTAATTCCATGCCTTCCCTCCCCCAGGGCTGCAAGTGCATGTTTTTTCCTTTCCTACTGCTGCCCCAGGTCAAGGTCCCTTCCCTTCCCTTCCCTTCCCTTTCCATCCCTTCCCTTCCCTTCCCTTCCCTTTTCCTTCCCTTTTCCTTCCTTCCTTCCTTCCTTCCTTCCTTCCTTCCTTCCTTCCTTCCTTCCTTCCCTCCCTCCCCTCCCTCCCTCTCTCCCTCCATCCATCCCTCCCTTTCTTTCTTTTCTTCTTTTATTTTTCCAAAGTATGAAGTGGGGAGGCAGTCAGATAGACTCCTGTATGCACCCGACCGAGATCTACCCGGCATACCCACCAGGGGGCGATGCTCTGCCAATCTGGGGTGTTGCTCTGTTGCAGCCAGAGCCATTCTAGCACCTGAGGTGGAGGCCATGGTGCCGTCCTCAGCGCCCAGGCCAACTTTGCTCCAATGGAGCCTCAGCTGCGGGAGGGGAAGAGAGATATAGAAAGGAGAGGGGGAAGGGTGGAGAAGCAGATGGGCGCTTCTCCTGTGTGTCCTGGCCAGGAATCAAACCCGGTACTTCCACACGCTGGGCTGATGCTCTACCACTGAGCCAACTGGCCAGGGATCTTTCTTTTTCTTTTAATTTTTTTTTATGTATTGCTTTTAGTGAGAGAAAAAGGGATAGGGAGAGAGAAACATTTTGTTTTTTCACTTATTTATGTATTCATTGGTTGATTCTTTTGTGTGTCCTGACCAGGGATCAAATCCACAACCTTGACATATCAGGGTGGTGCCCTAACCAACTGCCTACCCAGCCTAGGGTTGAGGTTAAGGTTTCTGTGACTTGCTGTCACTCTTGTCTTAACAATAAACACTGCCTGGTGACTCACAGCCACGGCTGCATTGACCCCAAAGCAACCTCCTAGGGTGCCCCTCTGAAAGTCTGTCCTGAGAAACTGAGGCTCAGAACAGGGAGTTGAGCAAAGAGCGCTTTATCTCTCTGTGATTGAGCAGAACATTAAACCTCTCTGTTCCTGTTTCCCTGGATAGGAAACAGGAACCTGGATAGGAATCACTGCCCACGATCATCCCAAAGGTTGAAATGATGTACAAGGTAGTAACCTGGAGGGGGTAGACAGGTTGTCACTTGACTGCTGTAATATTTATACTATTGCCTGACCTGTGGTGGCGCAGTGCATAAAGCATTGACCTGGGACGCTGAGGTTGCCAGTTTGAGGTCCTTGGCTTGCCCAGTCAAGGCACATATGGGAGTTGATGCTTCCTGCTCCTCCCCCCTTTCTCTCTCCCTCCTCTCTTTCCTCGTCTCTCTTCTCTCTAAAATGAACTCTTAAAATTAAAATATATATATATAGATACTATTAATACTACATTAGAGCTAATAGTTTATAGTATATATGTTAATATCAATATTCTTCCCCCACTGCCACTGCACATCTACCTCCTTTATGTGTCTTGTTTTTTTTTTTATTAATTAATTAATTTTAGAGAGAGGGGGGAAAGAGAGAGAGAGAGAGAGAGAAGGGCAGGGGGAGGAGCAGGAAACATCAACTTGCATATGTGCCTTGACCAGGCAAGCCTGGGGTTTCAAACCAGTGACCTCAGCATTCCAGGTCTAAGTTTTCTCCACTGTGCCATAGGCCATGTGTCTTGTTTGACTGAATTAGTATCAGCTATGGTCAACTCTCCTTTCTACTGAGGGACAAAGGACCGGACCTCAGTCAGCTGTTTCCCAAAGGCTGCTGACCCTGCCACTAACATCTGTAAAGAGACCCTTGTGGTCAGGTGCAGGAGGTCAAAGAATTAGAAATTTTATGGCATCATGATGATGGATTCATCCTTTGAGCCAAAGGGACATTCACATTTGTCTGGAAGGATGGAAGCACACAGGGCCACACTGGGTTCTACAGAGGGTGGTGTCTGTGACCCTGCTCTGTCCGGAATCAGGCCGGCTGGGCTGGGAGAATCATTTGAATGACGGGCCTGCAGGGGGGATAATTCTGTGAGCTTAGTCGGAGGTTTTGGTGGGCTTAGGGATGACCCCCTATCAAGAATGTAGCTCCGGAGGGCGGAGAGAAGGGCCACGTGGAGGAGAGGAGAAAAAAAAAATGAATGCAGCACCCTAAACCTGGCTGTAAGGCCCTCTCTATACCCCACTTCTCAGAAAAATTATAAAGGACCAAACTATTCATTGATTATCTGCTGTGTGCTAGATGCCATTATAGCCACCAAAGTTGTTGATCTAACCTAACCCTTAAGCCAGTACTGCTCCATCCCAGAGAATGATCAGGCCCCAGTGTCCAGTGCCCAGAGGGAGAGACCCTGGCTGAAACATTTGAGGTGAGTGCCATGTCCTTGCTTCAAAGCAGTCAGAAAGCTGAGCAGTTATGAGACCTGCCGTGGGTCACACGGTGAGTATGGGGTGACTCCAGATTTTGAATCTAAAACCAGCCCATTCCAAAGCTCTTCCCAGCTTCCCACAGGGCCTCCCTCTATCTCTGTCCCTACCTGTAAAGGAATAATAAAGTTCAGCTCAAAGTGATGGCAGTGACGAAACAAGATAATTGTTTGTGCTGTGCGTGCAATTATCAGCCTCACTGCTTTTCGTCAGCGCTGTTATCTCTGAGGTGCAGTCCCCGCCGTCCACATTTCTGACCTTTCACACCATACCTTCTTCTGCAGGCTCATTTTCTATAAGCCAGGGTCTCCCTCTTGGCGCTGTGGGGTGTTCAGCAGCATCCCTGGTCCCTACCCACTGTATGCCAGGACCACCCCAGTCATGAGAACCTCAGATGTCTCCAGATATGACCCATTGTTCCATGGGGGCAGAATCTACCCCCTTGTTTTATGTAAAAGGATAAAAGCCAAAGAAAACGCTTGGAATATTCAGCTCCTATGTGATATCCCATTGACTTGTTAGAATGAAACTCGAACTCCACACAGCTCAGACTGCTGGAACGTTTTGTCTCCAGATGATGTTCCCAAATCTTCTTGGTAGCACATATGAAAATGTAATTAGCAGCCGTTTTTCCTCTGTGGTGATGACACAGATTTGGGTCTGTAATAAAGACGGATGAGTCCCTTTAGACCTGAGGGCCAGACTGGGCAGTGTCCCCCCAGGAGAACAACCTGTTGAGGATCAGGGCCAAGTTGTTCGCCATGGGGGGCTGTCCTGAGCACTGGGGGGTGTCGAGCAGCATCCTTGGCCTCCACCCACTCTATTAGGAGCACCTCCTGTGATGACAACCGCAGATGTCCCCAGACATTCCCAGTATCCCCTGAGGGCAGAACTGCCCTTCTTATTGAGAATCCCCGTGCAAGGAATGTCAGTTTTTCTTGTATTTTTCTTCATACCCTGTAGGACCTGGTGAAATGTTTTTCCAGCAGTTTTTTGTATGTCTGGACCCACAAATGCATCAATTTAGGTCATGGCTGTCCTTCAGAGCTGCCCTCCGGAGAGGGGTCATGCAGGTTGATAGCTCTAGTCTTTAACCAGTCTGGTTTGGTAAGTAATGTTCTCAGCTTCTTTACCTCTGAGTGATCCGGCTGGCATTTCCTAGTCTTTGCAGTCACAGGTTTTCAGAGGATAACACTGAACTTTGCCATGGCACTATCCCTTCCACATGGTCCATAAGCCTCAATTTTCATAGAAACCATACTCCTGTTTTTTGTGATGGTTCTGGAATTTAATTAGGCCCCTCCGGCAGAGAGCCCATTATGTATCTGTGTCTGAGAACATGATCTGTTATGGTCCAATTACAAGCATGTCCAACTGTTACAGGGTTGCCATGGCTGGTGGCATGTTTAAGGAATATAAAGCAGTTTGCAGTCTATAGCTTTTTCCATGTGTTGAAACATTACCAGTCCCAAGTGTGTAAAAATCTGGTTTGTTATCTATTCTAGTCTCAGACAGAGGGAGAGGCGTTAGAACAGTTCTGATTTAAGGAAAATAGTGCGATATATATATAGTGTATGACATTGTTTTCTGAATTAGTTTTTTCCTTTGGGGGATACACAACAGCAGTACAGCTTTCAGACCAGTAATGTAGAAAAACTGCCTGGCGTAGTATACACCATTGAGAGCAAAATCATCTGTTATGAATGTCTATGAAAAATAACTTTATTTTCTTCACCACCCCCAGATGCCACATTGAAGCAGATGTCCTCTCCTTTTAAGTCACCTTGGAAGACCTTGCACTTCTAACAGTGCTGCCATTGTGATGGCCTTCAAGCTGGGCTGCTCTGCTTTTTATATATTTCAAATGTACAAATTTGTATGTTTCAAATGCATTTCAGATTTTGTCTTTTGAGGGTAGATTTGAATTTGGGAAACAGCATATAGTAGTCCGCTAACAAATCACCACAAACACAGTGGCTTGAAACAGCACAGTTTATTGTCTCATTCAACTTCCATGGGTCAGGAGTTTGGGTGTGGTAGAGCTGAGTCTTCCACTAGGTCTCTTGGGCTGCAAGCAGATTGTCGCCTAAGCTGCAATCTTACTGCAACTGGAGAAGGACCCATTTCTAAGCTTGCTCATGTGGCTGTTGGCACAGTTTAGTGTCTCATTGGCTATTGACTTGAGGCCACTCTCAGCTTTTTGGCTCTTGGCAGGTGTGCCTCCCCAGCATGGAAACTGGTTTTATCACAGCAGCAAAGGAGAGAGTCTACTAGCAAGATGGGAGTTACATTCTCACGTAAGGTAATCATGGAAGCAACATCCCATCACTTCTGCCATGGCCTAGTAGTTAGAAGCAAGTTACAGGCCCTGGCTGGTTGGCTTAGTGGATAGAGTGTTGACCCAGCCTATGGACATCCCAGTTTCAGTTCCTGGTCAGGGCAATTAAAGAAGCAACCATCTGCTTCTCTCCCCTTCGCTTTCCCCCTTCTCTCCCTTTTTTCCTACTGTAGCCAGTGGCTTGATTGGTTTGAGTGTTGGCCTGGGCATTGAGGGTAGTTTGGTTATCAGCCTTAGGTGCTAAAAATAGCTTGGTTGATTCGAGCATCGGCCCAAGACAGGATTTACCACGTGGATCCCAGTTGGGGCATATGTGGGAGTCTGTCTCACCATCTCCCCTCCTTTCACTAAATCATACACACACACACACACACACACACACACACACACACACACACACACACACACACACACGAAGATTTTTCATTTTAAAAATAGGTGATAGCCTGACCAGGCAGTGGCACAGTGGATAGAGTGTTGGACTGGGATGCAGAGGACCCAGGTTTGAGATCCTGAGGTCACCAGCTTGAGCGTGGGCTCATCTGGCTTGAGCAAAAAGCTCACCAGCTTGGACCCAAGGTTGCTGGCTTCAGCAAGGGATTACTCAGTCTGCTGAAGGCCCGCGGTCAAGGCACATTTGAGAAAGCAATCAATGAACAACTAAGGTGTCACAACGAAAAACTGATGATTGATGCTTCTCATCTCTCATGTCTATCCTTATGTATCCCTCTCTCTGACTCTCCCTCTGTCCCTGTAAAAAAAAAAAATAGGTGATAGCCTGACCTGTGGTGGCGCAGTGGATAAAGCGACCTACAATGCTGAGGTTCGCCAGTTCAAAACCCTGGGCTTGCCTGGTCAAGGCACATATGGGAGTTGATGCTTCCTGCTCCTCCTTTCTCTCTTTCTCTCTCTCTCTCCTCTCTAAAATGAATAAATAAAGTCTTAAAAACAAATAAATAAAAATAAGTGATAACAGCAGTATTGATGAGGGTGGGTACAAGCTATTATAAAATAGAATAATCTTTCTAACAGTAGCTTAATAATGTGTTTTCAAGAACCTTAAAACTATTTGATGCTCTCCAATCCTATAACGGCATCTCCGAAAATAAATACTAAGGGATACATTAGTAATTAGAGATAAACATAAAGATGTTATCGGCTGCATTATTTATAAAGCAAAAAATGGCTAATAGTAAGGAAATTGGTTAATTATGATATGTTAAGTCAGTGTAAATATGTGGACTGCCATGAAAAGCCATGTTCTCAAAGAATGCTTGTGATATGAGAAAGTGAAATGACAAAATGTTAAATAACGGCAGAGGACAAAAAAATGCCTAGTTCTTTTATTTTATAAAGCTACTTTCTGAGGCCAAAAGCTTGGTGCTAAAAGCTTTGTTTGCTTTCCTGGAGAAGCTGTGGCTAGCACCCTGTAAGTTATATGTGGAGGTATTCTGTATAATGCTTGCTTTTTGGGATGCACAGGGTCCTTCTGTGTGTAGTAGCAGATGGGGTTGCCTAATCATGGACTGCGTATGACTGACTACATTGCTGCCCTCTGGGAAGCAGACTCCTGGCGCTGAGCTCCACACAGACTTGATCTTACAGAGCAGACATTAAAGGTTAGGTGGTGGACGTAAATTGAAACCAGTCCTCGTGGTTCCCATGAGGGGTGTGAATAGCTGCCCCTTTGTATAATTGCACAGCTTTAATGTCATACCCAGCCCCCAACTTTTCTTTAAAATCAAAACAAACTTTTTGTGGAGTAGTGTTGGATTTGCAAGAAAGTTACAAAGATAGTACAGAGCTCTCATATGCCACACACCCAGTTTCTCCCATTATTAACATTAGTGTGACCCATGTGTCACATTAATGAGCCAATATCAATGCGCTATGATTAACTAGCATCATGCTTTATTCAAATTTCACCAGGTTTTCCCTAATGTCCCCTTTTTATTGCCAACGTTTAAAAATCAGGAGACTGTACAATAAAAACTCTCAGAATAATTGGAATTGTTGATGACATCAGGCTACTTTCTGTGTGGTGACAGAACTGGCCCAGGAGCAGTTTCCCCTTTCAAAGAGTCAGGTGCAGTCTCTCCAGGGCCCCACATTTCTATCACCTGCCTGCCCTGGGGCCTGCCTCAAACTCATGACCCAGGAAAGGGCAACTAAGCTCAGTAACCCCCTCCTTCGCCCTCAAGGGGGAATGTTCTTATGCAGAGCTCATTCCCATCTGTAAATCAGAAAAGCACGTTGGAATGCAGGTGAGGGCAAGTCACCTGGGAGTACGTTATGCTTAGTGTGAAGGACATGGCTGGCCATGTGAGGCTCAGAGCCACCAATGTCCAGGGATGCTGGGTGGGGGCAGGGAGGCTGCTCAATCCCCCACAGTGCCTAGGACAGCCCCCCACAGAAAATGGCTCAGTCCTCCAGCAGTATGTGGGGAGAAAGCATGGCCTCAAGTGACTTTGAGATTAAAGGATATTCTGTCACTTTTTAAAAGAAATAGAACAAAAAAAGTATCATCAGCATTGTATGGAACCACAAAACACCCTGAATAGCTAAAGAAGTCCTGAAAAAAAGAACAAAGCCAGAGTTATCACACTACCTGGCTTCAAATTATACTACAGAGCTACAATAATCAAAACAGCATGGTATTGGCAGAAAAACAGACACACAAACCAATGGAACAGAATCAATAGTTCAGAAATATGATGACATGTATATAGGCAAATAATTTTTGACAAAGGAGCCAAAAACACACAATGGAGGAAAGAAGGTCTTGCCAATAAATGGTGCTGGGAAATTGGAAAGTTACATGCAAAAGAGTGAAACTAGATTACAGTTTGTCCTCATGTACAAAAATTAATTCAAAATGTATTAAGGGCCTGACCAGGTGATGGTGCAGTGGATAAGAGCATTAGACTGGGACTTGGAGGGCCCAGTTTCAAAATTCCGAGGTTGCTGGCTTGAGTGTGGGCTCACCAGCTTGAGCATGGGATTGCTGGCTTGAGTGTGGGATCATAAACATGACCCCATGGTCACTGGCTTGAACCCAAGGTTGCTGGCTTGAGTAAGGGGTCACTGCTCTGCTGTAGCCTCCCGGTCAAGGCACATATGAGAAAGTAATGAACAATGAAGGAGCCGCAATGAAGAATTGATGCTTCTCATTTCTCTCCCTTCCTGCCTATCTGTCCCTATATGTTCCTCTCTCTGTCTCTGTCACCAAAAATAAAAATAAAAAGTATCAAAGACCCAAGTATAGATGAAGCAATAAATTGCATAGAAAAGACATAGATACTATACTTATGGACCTTTGTATTAGAGAACACTTTATGAATTTGAATTCAAAGGCGAGAGAAGTAAAAGCAAAAATAAATGAATGGGACTATATAAAACTAAAAAGCTTCTTCACAGCAAAATGCTTCTGCCAACAAAACAAAAAGGCAACCAAATCAAATGGGAGATATTTGTAAGCAACAGCTTCGACAAGGTATTACTATCCAAAATATATAAGCCTGGGGTTGGAGGCTACCCGCGCACCGGGCTCGGTGAGCTAAAAAAACAAACAAACAAAAAACAACAAAATATATAAGCCTGGCCTGTGGTGACACACTTTTTTTTCAAGTTGGCAACCTCAGGGTTTTGAACCTGGGTTCTCTGCATCCCAGTCCGACACTCTGTCTGCTGTACCACTGCCTGGTCAGGCCAGAATATTCTTTTTTTAAAAATTAAATTTATTGGGGTGACATTGGTTAATCAGATCATAAAGATTTCATAAGTGTTGTTTTTTTTGTGACAGAGACAGATCATAAGTGTTGACTGGGAACACTGAGGTCGCTGGTTCAAAACCCTGGGCTTGCCTGGTCCAGGTACATATGGGAGTTGATGCTCCTGCTCCTCCCCTCCCCTTGTCTCTCTCTCTCTCTCCTCTCTAAAATGAATAACTAAAGTCTTAAAAACTATTCAAAATATCTAAAGAATTTATACAACTCAACACCAAACAAACAATCTAATAATTTATAAATGGGCAGAGGACCTGAACAGACACCTCTCTTAAAACATACGAATGGACCCTGGCCAGTTGGCTCAGGGGTAGAGTCTTGGTCTGGCATGTGGAAGTCCCAGGTTTGATTCCTGGTCAGGGCACACAGGAGAAACAACCATTTGCTCCTCCACCCCAACCCCTCCTTCTTCTCTCTCTCTATTTCTCTCTCTCCTCTCCTCCCACAGCCATGGCTCGAATGGTTTGAGCAATTTGACCCTGGTTGCTGAGGATGGCTCCATGGCCTCACCTCAGGTGCTGAAATAGCTTGGTTGCTGAGCAATGGGTCAGAGGCCCCAGATGGGCAGAGCATTGCCCTGTAGGGGACTTGCTGGGTAGATCCTGGTCAGGGCACATGCAGGAGTTTGTCTCTCTGCCTCCCTGCCTCCCCGTCTCTTGCTTAATTAAAAAAAAGAAAAAAGGACATACAAATAGCCAACAGATATATGAAAAGATGTTCAATTTCTCTAGCTGTTAGGGAAATGGAAATCAAAACCACAATGAGATACCATCTCACACCAGTTAGAGTGACCATTACCAGCAATCACAAGTGTTGGTGAGGTTGTGGAGAAAGAGGAACCTTCATTCACTGCTGGTGGGAAAATAAACTGCTACAGCCACTGTGGAAAACAGTATGGTGCTTCATAAAAATATTAAGAATAGAGTTACTGTATGACCTAGCAATTCTTCTGAGTATCTGCTTGAAAAACTTGAAAATATTTATTCACAAAGATATATGCACCCTTGCATATATCATTGCAACATTGTTCATGGTGGACAAGACATGGGGACAACCAAAGTATCCTTCAGTAGAGGAATGCATAAAGAAAATGTGGTGCATATATACAATGGAATACTACTCAGTCATAAGAAAAATGAAATACTGCCATTTGCAACAATGTGGGTAGACCTTAAGAACATGCTAAGCAAGATAAGCCAGAAAAGCTAGGAATCATTTCACTCAGATGTGGGATATAAAACTGAAACTCATAGACACAGACAGCAGTATGGTTGTTACCAGGGGGTAGTAAAGGGTAAAGGAGGCCTAATATATAGTGATGGAGAATGATTTGACTGGGTGGTGTGCACATAATGCATCATGTATCATGGAAATGCATACTTGAAACCTATATGATCTGGTTAAGCAATGTCACCCCAATAAATTTAATTAAAAAAAAAAAGAATATTCTGGCCTGACCAGGCGGTGGCACAGTGGAGAAGTGTCAGACTGGGGTGCAGAGGACCCAGGTTCGAAACCCTGAGGTTGCCAACTTGAGCTTGCCAACTTTTCTGGCTTATCTTGCTTAGCATGTTCTTAATGAGTTGCTGGCTTGAGTGTGGTCGCTGGTTTGAAGCCCAAGGTTGCTGGCTTGAGCAAGGGATCACTCGCAGCCCCCCAGTCAAGGCACATATGAGAAAGCAATCGATGAACAACTAAGGAGCTGCAACAAAGAATTGATGCTTCTCATCTCTCTGCCTTCCTGTCTGCCTGTCCCTATCTGTCCCTCTCTCTGTCTCTGTCACACAAAAAAAGAATATTCTGTGGCTCTCACACCAGGACCCAAAGTTGTGCTAATCTGTGAGGGCTGTGGGAAGATGAGCTGGTGCGGTGGCACCTGTCCTGCTTAGCACATTTCACCCTCTAGAGGCTTCAGGGCTGACCTTGTAGAGCCAGGGGAACGTGGCTCCTATGGCACCAGAGCTCAGAGCAGAAGAAGCTCTTGTTAATGCCATGGGAGAGTGAGTTGCGATGACAGCACTGCTCACAGACCACTGGGGCCTCAAAGGTGATAGGCTGTTGTGCTGTCAGCCCACCTGACAGGCTAGGGTGGACCTAGTGAGTGGGGAAGGACATACATACATCCCCAGCCTGATTGGACAGCGGAACCCAGGGCAGGCCTTGACCAGAACCAAGCGGAACAGGCCAAATTTGTTTCATACCCAGGGAGGCTGCCTCTGTTGTCTTCATTTATTCAACAAAATATTCACTGAGCATGCAATGGAGTCAAGAGAAAACCCTGCAGGGCCTGAGGTGATATTGGATCTCTCTTTATGTGGAATCACTTATTTTAATGGCCAGAGTAAATATTTTAAGCTTTGTGGCCCAGACAATCTCTGTCACAGCTATTCAGATCTACCCTCATAATCATGAAAGTGCCATAGACAGTATTTAAGTGAATGGGCATGGCTGTGTTTCAGTAAAACTACACACACAAGTGGTTGGCCAGATTTGGCCTCTCATCTCTGACAGATCAGCCTGGTTCTTATTCTCAATGCAAAGACTCATTACTCAAAATGACACTCATGACTAGCCCCTTCTCTGAGGCCTCCTCCTGGCTCGGAGACCTCAGGCTGGCTTTATTGCCTTTCTGAGCCTCCATTTCCCTATCTATAGAGTGAAGATAATTGCATTCCTTATGAAGTACTATGTAGACTTACATATTGTAAGACTGGTTCTCATCCAGGGTGATCCTACTCCCAAGGGACACTGGGCAATGTTGGGGGACATCTGTGGTTGTTATATAAACGGGGTGTCTCAGGCATCTAGTGGATGAGGACCAGGGATGAACACCCCCCAGTGCCTAGGACAGCCCTCCGCAGAGAGCGGTGCAGCTCTGAATGTCTATAGGGCAAGGGGAAGACACTGGTGTCTAATAAGTTATCTTGCAAGGAACCGGAGATGTGTCTTTCTTTGGACCACTGCTTCACTCTTTATTTTCCAGAACTCACCATTCATAAAACCACTGGCCTCCTCCATGCACACTTGGCAGGCATTGGTTGAGTGCCACCTGGGCGCCACAGCCTCTGGAGTGAATGCACCCCATTGTCCAGATCTACCTGGGTGTTCAGAGGCTTCCTGCAGCAGCAAGGGTCTTAGCCACCTTGGCTGGCACAGGAACCACATAGTCACCTATCATTTCTCCCCCTCCCCCTCCTCGTTCCTTTCATAGCAGCAAACTTCCCTGTTCATTAGCATATCCTGTTATTAGTGTCTTTCTTTTCTAGGTTTTATATAATCCTTTCATTATTAGATGCTGTCACAGGGACTTCATGTTCCCTCAGTCACATTTTAAAGCATTCTCTAGCATAAGTAGCTAATTGGCTATTACGCTCCCTTCTTTTCTTTTATTTTTTAAATAAACTTTCAGTTTAGAATTGTTTTTAGAATCACAGAAAAATTGGGAAGACAGTACAGAGAGTCCCCATACCCAGTCCCCACTGTTGTTAACATATATCACTCTGGTGCATTCGTCACAACAAATAAACCAATATTGGCGCTTCTTATTAACTAATGCCCATGCTTTATTCGGATTTCCGTAGTTTTCCCGATACTCTTTTTCTGCCCCGGACTTCACCCAGTATCTCATGTGGCATTTGTTGTGTCTCCTTATGACCCTCGGCTTGTGATAGTTTCTCAGAAATGCAGAAAACAGTTCTCCCACTGGGGATGGACAATAAGGGACTGGTGGCATTTTGCAGGTGATAAACTATCTTTAGAATGATATGAAAGTTTTACTCACCAAATTTAGGTATCATTTATTTTTCTTTATTCCCATCCCCTCACAACCCTCCCCTCTGGCAGTCATGAGCTGGTTCTCTCTACCTATGAGCCTGTTTCTGTTTTGTTTATTCATTTCTTCTCTGCCTTATTTCACTTAGCGTAATGCCCTCTGTGTCCATCTGTGTTGCTGCAAATGGTAAGATTTCATTCTTTTTTATGGTCAAGTAAAATTCCATTGTGTGTATGTATCACATCTTTATCCAGTCAGATATCTGTGGACACCTAAGTTGCTTCCAAGCATATGTTGGCTATTGTAAATAATGCTTCAATGAACATAGTGATCCACATATCTTTCTGAAGAAATGTTTTTTCTTTGGATAAACACCCAGAAGTGCACTTGGTGAATCTTCTGGCAGCACTATTTTTAGTTTTTTGAGATATCTTCATGCTCTTTCCGGTACTGGCTGCACCAGTTTGCAATCCCACCCACCAACAATTGCACAAGCTTTCATTTTCTCTCCATCCTCACCAACATTTGTTGTTTGTTCATTTAGTGATGACAAATTTAGATATCTTGGGTGCCCTTTGTAGTCAGTTTTCTAGCTAGTTGATGGAGACGAGGTTTTGAGATATTTACTAACGAAGACAGGCAAGGTGGTGAAATAACGAAGATATTTCAAGGTGGTGGAGAAGCAATAGCTCTCTTCTGAATTTAAAAGAAGGGGCACCTCTGTGGTTGTGTTTCGTGTTGCCAGATGGTCTAAGGTCATTTTGCCAGGTGATTGCGATGGGCAGCATTGAACTTTTCCTGTAACCCAGGATCTAATTTCAGGATGAGAGAGAGGAATGTGTGTCTGCACTGGTGCCTGGTATGAGCCTTTGTGGCTAACTGTCATTTTTTCATAGGCTGCAAACGCAGCATGTTGGCAGAATCCAGGCTACCTGGCTTTGTAAATAAAACTTTATTGGCACATGCCCACACCCATTTGTCTGTAACAACCCAGTTGAATTGTAGGGATAGAGACTGTGACTACAAAGTCAAATATATTTACTTGCTTGGCCTTCACTGAAACACATTGCTGGGCCCTGATCTTGTCAACAAAGCAGGTGATGGAAGATCTAATATAATAAAGATGTTCTAATATGTAAGTTAATATATAACAATAAAGTTTTAATAATAAAGCAGTTATGTATTATTAACAATATGTTAGGCACTAATTTAAGCATTTTATAGATATTCATTTATTTAATCTAAAAAACAAACCCACCTAGAAGGTGCTGCCGTCCTTTCCGAGCTATAGATTTGGAAACTGAGGCATGGGGGAGGTAGAAAGTAATGGAGATGAGACAGACAGTATGCTACTATGCTGCCTCTTAGATGCCAGAATATATGTCCACACCCACTCCCCTGTGTGAGACTCGAGTAGCTATTGTAATTGTGAGTGGAAAGAGAAACCTGTTTGTACTCATTGTTTTTTTTTTATTGTCTGGAATTGGTCCTCTTGCCAAATCAGTTGTCTGTGTCTCCATATATTACAGTTCCGGTTGGTGGGGGACACTGCCTAGCATGGTGGGGAATCCTGTCCCCAAGGGACCTGGGTGATATCTGGGGACATCTGTGATTGTCACACTGGGGGTGCTCTTGGCACTGAGTGAGTGGGGGTTAGGCATGCTGCTCAGGGTACCACAGTGCCCAGGACAGGCCCTCAGAGAATGACCTCACAGTATCAAGTGGGAGAGACCCTGTGTTGATCATTTGGAAGAGAAATTGAGGCTCATCACTGTTCACAGAAGACACCAGAACAAATCCCCAATAGTCAGGCCTTGTAAACCAGAGGAACCCGTACCCCCACCTCCCCACCCATGTGTTACGTAGAGGAGGATTGGGCCTCTAAGGCACCAAGAACATAGCCCTACTTGGCTCCCAGAAACCTTTAACCCCTGGGATCAAGCGTGCAATCAGTCAGTGGCTTTGGAGCTGCTTTTCACTGCCCTGGCCCCCAGGTGCTCTCCTTAGTCCCCCAGGCTCTCCTCCCCCTTCCCCCTTCATTTACAGTCAGAGCTGTCAGGGTGACATATTTAGATGGTTACCGTGGTGATGAGTGAAGGCTGAGGTTATAGCTGCAGTGAGTGCATAAAAGCCAGAGCTATTTCTATATCCAGCCTCCAGCGAGATGAGGCGTTCCTGCTACGTGCGGGTGGGAAGTCAGTGTGGGAAGGGAAAGGGTTCACATGTCCCGGTTCACCCACTCAGTTCTCAGGGGGGGGCTCTGCAACCTGGGTGGGGGAGAGCTGCCTGTTGCTGGGTCCCTGGCAGCCCCTGCATGAAAGGCCTGCTTAGAGCAGGGGTTCTCATCCAGGGCAGTCTTGCCCCCAGAGGGCAGTGGGCATGTCTGGGGACATCTGTGATTGTCAGGATTAGGGGTGCTTCTGGCATCAAATGGATGAGATTCAGGTATGCTGCTCAGTACTCCCCAGTGCCCAGGAAGTGACCTGCCCCCAGGTCTGCAATGCCAAGGAGAGGAACCTTGCTTCAGGGAAAAGCAGATAGAGGCAGTAGATTTGCTCAGTTTCAGAAACTTGGTCCTGGCATTGAAGTCTTGATAATTTGTGAAATCCCAAAGGCTTGACTTTTTTGCCCTAGTTGTTCTGACACTCTCCTCCCATTGAGTTTACCAGTCCTGTCTGGCTCTGTGTCTTCCCAGGTGATCCAGGTAATAGAAGTTGGAAAAAGAGAAAAATGAAAATTTCAGTGCTGTTCAGAGCTTGCCGTTAAAAAAATATATAATATCTGACTAAATGTCTATGTGGAGATGTCAGGTGAATTGGCCCAAATGCAGGTGTATCAGTTGTCTATTGCTGTGTAACAAATGACGCCAAAACTTAAACAGCAAGCATTTATTACCCCACAATTTCTGTGGGTCAGGAATTTGGAAGCAGCTTACCTGAGTGGCTAGAGTTCAGAGAATCTCAAGAGGTTGCAGAGCATGTGTCAGTCAGGGCTGCCTCATCTGAAGGCTCAATGGGCTGGAGGAGCCACTTCCAGGATGGTTCCCTGATAGGAGGTCTCAGCTCCTCTCCACGTGGATACTTCCAACACACTGCTTGAGCATCTTCACAATGTGGCAGCTGGTTTCCCCCAGAGAGAGTGAGGAGGAAGCCATGTGTCCTTTTTTTTTTAATCTAAGATTTTCTTTATTGACTTTAGAGAGAGGAGGGATAGGGGAGAGGAACAGAAAGTATCAACTTGTAGTAGTTGCTTCTCATACAAGAAGTGTATTGACCAGGCAAGCTCAGGGATTTGAACTGGCGACCTCAGCATTCCAGGTTGATGCTTTATCCACTGCCACCACAGGCCTTCCTTTCTTTCTTTTTTAAGACTTTACTTCTTGATTTTATAGAGATAAGGGGTGGAGCGAGAAGTATCAACTCATAGTTGCTTCACTTTAGTTGTTTATTGATTGCTTGTCATGTGTACCTTGACTGGGCAAGCCCAGGGTTTTGAACCAGCATCCTCAGCATTCCAGGTTGATGCTTTATCCACTGCACCACCACAGACCAGGCTGAAGTCATGTGTCTTTCATGACTTGGCCTCAGCAGTGACACGCTATCACTTCTGTCACATGTGATTAGTCACATAGACCAGATGTAATACAGAGTGGGAGGAGACCACACAGGAGCATGAATTTCAAGTGACAAGTCATTGGAGACTGGCTGGCACAGCAGATGACCTTATCTCTGAAAATAGTCAAATGGGACATTAGTTTATTTGCCTCATGTTCCCCAAAAAGAAAAGCACACCACCTGCCATCACAAAGAAATGCTATAGAAAGTGATGGATTTAGTGATTTCACCAAGAAATGGCATTTGTTGGTTTTTTGAGCACCAGCCATTCCCAAGGCATCCTGGGTAGAATTGCAGTGTATGGAACCATCCTTGGTATCCTTTTTGTCCACTTACTTCAGCTTTTATATTTTTCCCTGCAAAGTTTAGAGGACAGACATAGGGTGGTAGATGAGAGGCATGTGTCCAGCTTCTCCTTTCTACGTGGTGTTGGAACACAGGGAGGAAGAGGGGGCCTCACTGTGAACTTCAGGCCAGGCGATGGGAGGAATTGAATCTCCCCAACAGCAATGGTGGGAGGAATGGGTTGAGCCTCAGGCTGCATTGCACAAAATCTCATCAGTAATGGGAGAATGGAGAGCTTGTCTCCTGCTCTGCGCCATCTTGCAGAAGTCAGCTCATCACCACCAGCCAGCATATGCTTTCCAGTAGCCAAATGGGATTTAGAGTAATCGTGGGATGATTCTATTGGGCTTTTCTCTGTCCACCTCTGGGGCTGCTGTGGTCCGTGGGCCTGGTGCGGCTCTGGTGTCAGTTAATCCAGGCATGAATTGTCAGGAAATTTTGACCCTCACATACTGTATTGTTATGGCACCACAAGATCCTAAAAGAAATAGGAGAAAATCCATTTGGCCAGCACTGACCAAATGGGTCTTGTTCTACAGCTTTTGAAGGAATCAGTTGGTAAAATGTGAGAGCTTAGCGATCATCTGGTCTAAGAGGGCTCTCTCCTCCCTGCTTTCTTCCTTCCCTGCTAATTTCCTTCCTTCTCCTTTCTTCTCTTGGTTGTTTGTTTAGAGAGAGAGGGGAGAGAGAAAAAGCGAGAAAGGCAGGCAGGAGGAGTGGGAAGCATAGTTGCTTGTCATATGTGCCTTGACCAGGATAACCTGGGGTTTCGCACCATCAGCTTCAGTGCTCCAGGTCAATGCTTTATCCACTGTGCCACCACAGTCCAGGCTCTGATAGTTCTTGATGTAACTCCTAGTTCATCTGTTCAAGGCCCTCTTTTAATAGACTACTTTGTAGAGTAGTTTTAGGTTTATAGAAAAATTCAATAGCCCTAGCCAGGTAGCTAAATTGTTTAGAGTGTTATCTCAATATGCCAAGGTTGTAGGTTTGACCCCCAGTTAAGGCAAATACAAGAATCGATCAATGGCCTGACCAGGCGGTGGCGCAGTGGATAGAGCGTCTGACTGGGATGCGGAAGACCCAGGTTCGAGACCCCGAGCTTGCCAGCTTGAGCGCGGGCCCATCTGGCTTGAGCAAAAGCTTGCCAGCTTGGACCCAAGGTCGCTGGCTCCAGCAAGGGGTTGCTCAGTCTGCTGAAGGCCCGCAGTCAAGGCACATGTGAGAAAGCAATCAATGAACAACTAAGGTGTTGCAATGGCAACGAAAAAACTAATGATTGATGCTTCTCACCTCTCTTCGTTCTTGTCTGTCTGTCCCTATCTGTTCCTCTCTCTGTGTCCCTATAAAAGAAAAAAAAAAGAATCGATCCATGAATGCATAAATAAGTGGAACAATAAATCGATGTTTCTTTCTCTCATAAATAAATAATTTAAAATCAATAATAAGAAAATTCAACAGCAAGTACAGAGTTCCCATATTTCCCCACTTCTACACACACAAATGCACACACACACATTTTCCCTTATTACTTTATTGCATTAATGTGTTACCACTGATGAGCCGGTATTGATATATGTGTGCCTTTGTATGTTTCTCTATTTTTTTGCAAGTGCAATTATTTTGTAATTTTGAAGACCATCATTCAACAATTATTGTGACACTGCTTCATGTTTGAGACCTCCCCACCAGAGGATTCCAGCACATGAGAGCCACCAATGTTGTTTTTGCAATGTTACTCTCTGCTCAGAAAACTAGGGTTTCTTTTGTTGACACTCGAAGCCCTCAAGTATCTAACTCCTTCATGGATCATCAGGCTTTCTGTAAAGGCCGAATGTAAATGCTGAATGCTCTCTGTTACTGCTACTCCACTCTTCTTTTTTTTTTTTTTAATATTTATTATATTTTATTCATTTTAGAGAGGAGACATAGAGTGAGAGAGAGAGAGAAAGAGGGGAGGAACTGGAAGCATCAACTCCCATATGTGCCTTGACCAGACAGACCAGTGCAGGGTTTTGAACTGGCAACCTTAGTGTTCCCAGGTCGATGCTTTATCCACTGCGCCACCACAGGTCAGGCGAACTCCACTCTTCTATTGTCACATAAAAGGGATGGCTGTGTGCCAATAAAACTTTATTTACAAAAGAAAACAGTGGGCCAGATTTGGCCCATGGCCAGAGCTTGCCAACTACTGCTCTACTTCATCTTCTTACCTTTATATAGCATTTATTATCTGCCGGTCCTGAACTGGGAAATAACTAGGAATTCATGCCTGGAGTCTGACAGACCTGGCTTCAAGTCCTGCCTGTGCTTGCACATAACCTTGAGCAGTTTGCTTCCTTTCTTTGGGACTCAATTTCTTCATTCATAAGTAGTGAGTTATAATAGTTGTTGTAATCGAATGAGCAGGTGTATGTATATATACATATAAAACATTTAGCAGAGAAACTGGCACTTATATGTTCAGTAAGTATTGGATTATTTTTATTTAGTGATTTACTTCAGTAGTCTCTTTTGTTATTAGTTAGCTAAATCTGTGTAACGAATCACCCCAAATATAGTGGCTTAAAACAAAACACATTTAGCCTGACCAGGCGGTGGTGCAGTGGATAGAGCGTCGGACTGGGATGCGGAAGACCCAGGTTCGAGACCCCGAGGTCGCCAGCTTGAGCGCGGGCCCATCTGGCTTGAGCAAAAGCTCACCAGCTTGGACCCAAGGTCGCTGGCTCCAGCAAGGGGTTGCTCGGTCTGCTGAAGGCCCGCGGTCAAGGCACATGTGAGAAAGCAATCAATGAACAACTATGGTGTCGCAACGGCAACGAAAAACTAATGATTGATGCTTCTCACCTCTCTCCGTCCCTGTCTGTCTGTCCCTATCTGTTCTTCTCTCTGACTCTCTCTCTGTCCCTGTAAAAAAAAATAAAAACAAAAACACTGTACACTGAAACTTGGTGGCGATTCCCGGTTTAAAAAAAAAACAAACAAACACATTTAGTATTTTACAGTGTCTGTGGGTCAGGAATAAGGGTGTTGGTTTGACTAGGTCTTCTTCTCAGGGTCTCGCTCCGGTTGCAGTCAAGGTGTCAGCTAGGGCTGGGGTCTCATCAGAAAGCTCAGTGGGAGGAGTTGCCAATTCCCAGTATTGTGGCTTCCAGCTGGATTCCGTCCTTCTGGGCCTTAGTTTTCTCTGGTTGCTGGATGGAGGCCACACAGACTTTGCCAGCATGGCTGATTGCTTCATCCCAGTATGCAGGCTGGGACAGCAGCAGTTGAGTCTATTAGCCACGCAGAAGTCACAGTCTTCTGAACCGTAATATCAGAAGTGACACACTCTTACCTTTGCCAGAGTCAGTGGCCCCTATCACAATTCAGGTGAGGGGACTGGACAAAGGTGTGACTACCAGCAGGTGAGGCCACGGGGCCAGACAGGAAGGAAACAATTTTATTTCTATCCCATTTGTTCTGGGTTATAGGAGCACTTTCTGTGTGCTAAAAATTTGCATTCATGGTCAGATTTCAGCCTTTTTCTCAATCCCCAGGAGCCTAGTCTGCTCTTTCTCAGCTGAGAAGACAGAGCCGTGAAACATCAAGCATGTAGGCACTAAGTGCCCTTGCCAGCTCTCAGCACATGTCTGCCTGACCCTGTGGTGCCGTGTGTGCCATCACCTTTCCCCAGTGACTCCTGCCGTATACTTAGTGTCGAATGCTGTTGGTTTTCTTCCTCATAAAAAACCAGTGGCCCTGGCCGGTTGGCTCAGTGGTAGAACATCAGCCCGGTGTGTGGATGTCCTAGTTCAACTCTTGTTCAGTACACACAGGAGAAGCGCCAATCTGCTTCTCCACCCCTCCTCCTCTCACTTCTCTCTCTCTCTCTTTCTCTCTCTCTCTCTCTCTCCTCCTCCTTCTCCTCCTGCAGCCATGGCTCAATTGGAGCAAGTTGGCCCTGAGGATGGCTCCATAGCCTCTGCCTCAGATGCTAAGAAAGAAGAGCTTGGTTGCCGAGCAATGGAGCAAGGCCCCAGATGGGCAGGCCCCCTATTGGGCTTGCCAGGTGGATCCCAGTCGGAGCACATGTGGGAGTCTGTCTCTGCCTTCCGTCCTCTCACTGAAGGAAAAGAAAAAGAAACCCGTGTCTGTCAGCCACCTCATAGGGGATTCTCAAAGCACCTACATTTGTGCGTCTGTTATGTACTGGGGTCCCTGCAGGGCCACAACCATTGTGATATCTATGACTTCCTTGTTCCCCTGCCCCAAGAACTAAACTAGTAGAGAATACACAATTTTAAATGTATTTATATCTGACAGAATGACAGGGGTTGTTGTGTCCCTTCTTTGCTGCTCCATGAGAGTGTAATCAGCCCTGGGTCTCAGATATATCTCAAAACTTGCCCAGGGGTCCCTGGCTTCAGATTGACAGGTTAGAGCCACATGCCATCCACCTTTGCAGCCCATGGCCCCTGTGCCCTGCAGTTCTCCATGAGTGCCCTTTTGCCTGCCCTTCTGCCAGCCCCTGTGACCAATAACAGGGTCCTGCCTGGAAAGGTATTCACCTTTCAAGATGAGACAGCAGCTCAGGAAGCTGTAGTGCAGTGTTCTCCTCTCCTTCCTGCGGGAGACACTGGGCTACATCTGGGGACGTCTGTGGTTGTCATGACCTTGGGAACTCCTGGCATTGAGTGAGTGGAGCTAGGAATGCTGCAACATCCCACAACGCCTAGGCGGCCCCCACAGAGGAGGATTGCCCCGAATGTGAGCCGTATATGTGCGGGGAGAACCTGGATTCTAGAGGGAGGGAGGGCAGCAATTGTACACAGATGTGTCAGTTGTGTAAAACCCTTTGAAAAAGTTCTGGAAGATCTGATCTAGAGAAGTAGGTAGTGACTTGCTGTGTCAGTCAGGGCTGGTTCCTCACCTCCTTACTGGACAGCTCCTCCAGCCTGTCTTGCTTTATCAGGGATCCAGCATCATCCCCCTAAGCCAATTTCACAGCCCTATTTTTTGCAGTTTCGAAAATTGAAGTTTGGAAGCTAAGGAAGTAGTTACTTGTGCCCCTGCCCACCATCCACCACTTGGGCACATTAGCTCACAATCTGACAGATCTATTGAGGTCTTTCCAAATTATAAGGAAAACAGAAACCACCACGAAATTAACGAAGGAAGACATCAAGGGCTCTTTGTTTGAGATTGTGGTTTTTGTCTTCCTTTGTCAAGGTGACAGATGACACAGCTGAAGTCTGCAGCTGAGAACCAACCCACATTACAGGCCTGGCTCCTAGCCAAACCTGCGCTGACCATGCCCCTGTGACCGGCCCATAGGAATGCAGTGGGGTTTCCAAGTGTCAGTTCCATTTCAGGCTCTGGGCAGAAACAGGCCCAACCTCACCCAGCTCTGGGGTCGGTCTGGGCTACCCTGCCCCACATCTTCCCGCTCCGCAGGCTGTTTCCTTAGCACTAACTGGACGGTACATAGTCCCAGAAATTACTGAGCCCCTCCTGTGGGCAGGCTTGGTGGAAGCTATTGGAACTGCCATGCAAGCAAAACACAGGAGATTTATCTCAATTTTTAAAAAAGGCATGTGGACAGGTTGTAGAAATGTTCCAAGAGCAAGAGTACAGTGATTCCTTCCCAAGGGCATCCCTGATCACAATGGTAGATGATGCCCCTGTTTCCTTGGGTGATTTATTTCTCCCTCACAGCACCTAGGATTTTCTACCCAGACTGTTTGTTATATGTGTCGTAACTTTATCTACCCTGTCTTGTAGGCAATTCCCAAGGGCAAGGTCTCTGTGGGGTCTCCAGGCCCCTGTGCACCTTACTACTACGGTCTTGAAATTTGCACTATTTGCAGGGGCGAAGGAAAGAGATGAGAAGCGGCAACTGGTAGTTGATTGATTACTTCTCATATGTTTCTTGACCAGGGGCTCCAGCCAAGCCAGTGTGACCCCTTGCTCAAGTCACTGACCTTGGGCTTCAGTTCAGAAACCGTTGGACTTAAGCCAGTCACCATGGGATCATGTCAGTGATCCTACACTGAAGCTGGCGACCCTGTGCTCAAGCCAGCGACCTTGGGGTTTCGATCCTGGGATCTCAGCATTCCAGGTTGATGCTCTGTCCACTGCGCTACCACCAGTCACACTGAAATTTGCTCTAATTTTTGCCCAGGGGTCTTACTGTTTCATTTTTTCGCTGTCTGTGCAAATTTTCTAGCAGGTCCTGTGGAGAGGCCCAACCTCTTTTCACTGCTGACCCTTCTGAAGGACTTGGGGTCCACTCTGATGGCAAAGTGAAAGTCTAGCATTTTGTCTGGGTGAGCGAGCCTGTGAAGGTCATGGGGACAGCCTGGTGCCAGCTGGTAGAGCTCACAGCTTACCACTGTGTGGCCCTGTGACTGGAGCTGCAGGGTTGTGTTTTGTCCAAGCTGCGTCCTGCCCTAGCCCAAGCTGGTCTGGGCTGAGGGCAGCAGGATAGAGGTCACTTTGTTGCTCAAGCCCAAGCCCTAGGGCTCATGGAAAGCCACCAGCAGCTGTTATTAAAGGGCTGGGGACAGGGAGATTTGTGGTCAGTATGTGTGAGGGGCAGAGAGTGAAAAACCTTTTTTTTTTTTTTTTTTTTTTTTTTGTGGCAGAGACAGAGAGGGACAGATAGGGACAGACAGACAGGAAGGGAGAGATGAGAAACATCAATTCTTCGTTGCGGTTCCTTAGTTGTTCATTGATTGATTTCTCATATGTGCCTTGACCAGGGGGCTATAACAGACCGAGTAACCCCTTCCTTAAGCCAGCGACCTTGGGCTCGAGCTGGTGAGCCCTGCTCAAACTAGATGAACCCGCGCTCAAACTGGCAACCTCGGGGTCTCGAACCTGGGCCCTCGGCATCCCAGTCCTACACTCTATCCACTGCGCCACCACCTGGTCAGACGAAAAACCATTTAAAAATGATTTCCAAGACACCCATGTTCACAGCATCACGATTCACAACTGCCAAAATGTGGAAACAACCCAAATATCCATCAGTGGATAATGAATAAACAACGTGTCTATCCACACAGTGGAATATTACTCAGCCGTGGAAAGGAACAAGGCGCTGACACTTGTTACAACATGGATAGACCTTGAATTCACAGTGCTCAGTGAAAGAAGTGACACAAAAGGCTACACAGTATGATTCCATTTATGTGAAATGTCCAGAACGGGCAAATCCTCAGAGACAGGAAGTGGGCTAGTGTTTGCCAGGGATGAAGAGTGACTATTGATGGAGACAGGGTATCTTTTAAGGGTGATAAAATGTCCTAAAGTTTACTTGTGGCGCCTGACCAGGCGGTGGCGCAGTGGATAGAGCGTCTGACTGGGATGCGGAAGACCCAGGTTCGAGACCCCGAGCTTGCCAGCTTGAGCGCGGGCCCATCTGGCTTGAGCAAAAGCTTGCCAGCTTGGACCCAAGGTCGCTGGCTCCAGCAAGGGGTGGCTCTGTCTGCTGAAGGCCCGCAGTCGGGGCACATGTGAGAAAGCAATCAATGAACAACTAAGGTGTCGCAAAGGCAACGAAAAACTAATGATTGGTGCTTCTCACCTTTCTTTGTTCCTGTCTGTCTGTCCCTATTTATCCCTCTCTGGCTCTCACTCTGTCCTTGTAAATAAATAAATAAATAAATAAATAAAAATAAAAAAGTTTACTTGTAGTGATGGTCACACAACTTTGGGAATATACTAACAACCACTGACTCATGCACTTCAAATGGGTGAATTGTGTGGCATGAGAATTCTATCTCAGTAAGGCTGTCTAAAAACACAGTGCCTAGCTTATTTACTATTTCCTGGTTTTGTTAACGTCCCTTACTTGTGTAAGAAGCTGCCATCTGGAAAACTGGGTGAAGGAGGCCTGGGACTCCTTTTTACTAGTTCTGCAATTTCTTGTAAGTCTTTAAATGATTCAAAAATAAAAAGATGATGATCATATGCATAGATGGTTCTGCAAGGTTGAGACAAGTCTTGGCCTCCAGGTTCATGGACACATAGCTCCAGTCCCTTTCATCTCTTATCCCTTCCAGCCACTGCTTTTTGCCTGGCCAGTCCCCAGGTCTCCTCTTGCCTCAGTGGCCCAGCAGTTTCTGTCCTAAATTGAAGTCAGGAACAGCAGATCCTCCTGGGTTAGTTTCTTGCAGTTCCCGGATCCAAAGGGCTTGAGGGCATTTCTAGGGCAGCGGCGCCACCTGCAGGTAACTATGGGGATTTCAGTTCTCCAGACTGGCCTTTTACTGACAGCAAATTAGCCTGAACTCAGAGAAAACAACCAGCACTTAACATTTATTACTGAGTTATTTTATTAAATATGTTTTTTATTTTAGAATTGCTTTAGATTTTCACAAGAATATAAAATATAGTACATCGAGTTCCCGTCTGCCTATCACCCAGTTTTCCAATGGTCATTCTTCCATAATCATGGTACATTTGTGATAACCAGGAGACAAACATGGGTATATTTATGTGAACTCAGCTTCACTCTTTATTCAGATTTCACTAGTTTCCTCTCTTTCTTCCCTGGGACCCTGTACAGGACCCCACAATGCATTTAGTTATCACAAATCCTTAGGCAAACCTGGGTACGAGTTAGTCACCCTTTGGGCACCTTGGGGCAGGGTTTTGACTCAGTCTCCCCTTCTTCCTCCCAGGGTACTGTGAGGTTCAAATGATGTAGGCAAACACTTTTTATAAACTCTAAAAGGTCATGAAAATACCCAGTCATCTCATTTAATTTAGTTTTTGAACATGTAGAAATTTATCAGGGTTAATGTTGTAAATCTCTACTTGCCTTCTTAAATCTATCTTCTCTGCATCTTATGAAGGAATATATTTTAAGGTTTTACTTATACATTTTAGAGAGGAGAGGAGGGAGGGAGGGAGGGAGAGAGAGACAGACAGAGAGAGAGAGAGAGAGAGAGAGAAAGGGGGGAGGAGCAAGAAGCATCAATTCCCATATGTGCCTTGACTGGGCAAGCCCAGGGTTTCAAACTGGCGACCTCAGTGTTCCAGGTCGATACTTTATCCACTGTACCACCACAGGCCAGGCCCCTCTCAGCATCTTGAAGCATCCTATTTATGCTGTCAGAATAACCAAAAGGCAGGACTTGCAAAATGATTTTTCTCATTATCTAATCATTTAGTTCCTTACTCTTTGATGTTAACACCGGCCTGCAGTAACACCCAAATTTCTGGCCACTTGATGCTCAACTAAAGTGTTACACTTTTCTTCCAGGGAGTGGCCGTTTTGGTTCCTGAAGACAGCCAGGTCTTGCACACAGGTTGGTGTCTTGATGTTTTTCTTTTCTCTACATTGACAGTTCATGTAGGTGTTGAGCTGGCCATTCCGAGCCAGGATGAGAGTTCAGAGGTTGATTTGCCATTGGGGCATGCGTCCTTGCTGTGCATGCCTGTCTGTTCTCTGAGGCTTTGTTTTTTCTGCCAAGAGCAAATGGGAGCAACAGGGAACATCTGCTCTTGGGCTCCAATCACCCATGAAGAAGGGGGATATAGGGCACCCCAGGAAGGGGTCAGGACAGAGAGTATGCAGGTGTGCCAGCCTGTTTACACCTGTCTTAACTTAATCATTGCCAGGAACAGAGCTAAGTCACTGAACATGATAAACATCTGAAACCCGTCACCCCGTCTGGCAGACTGGGAAACACCAAAGTGGCTTTAGAAAGGTTCTTTTTTTAACAAGTTAGGAGCAAAGCTAAGGCTCAGGTACAATTCTTTGGTGTTGTTATTTTTGTTTTTATTTATTAATTTTACAGAAGGGGAAGGGGTGTGAATAGAAGTATCAACTCATAGTTGCTTCAGTTTGATGTTCAGTGATTGCTTGTCATCTGTGCCTTGACTGGGCAAGCCCAGGGTTTTGAACCAGTGACCTCAGTGTTCCAGGTTGACACTCTATCCACTGCCACCACAGGTCAGGCTCGGGTCATATTCTTTTAGCTCCTGTTTATCTCTGGTCTCATTCCCCAAAGGATTTTCAGTGGCTTTTATAATGTGAGAAGGATAACGTGAAACTAAATTAGAGATTGTCACATGCTCTGTGCTACCGCCTGCCTGTTGAAGTTACTGTGATTCTCTGGTATGTTTCCAGCCTAGCAGGGAGGCCCCACTCCATGCTGCTTCTTTTTTATAAATGTTTTGGCTACTCTCATGGAGTTTTGTATTTTATACAATCTTTAGAATAAAGTTCTGGTTTCTAACAAAAATTCTGATAGAATTTTGATTAGGGTTGTGTTTATTGATAAATTTGAGGGAAATCTGATGTCTTTATGATGTTGGCTCTTCCTACTCAAGGTGTTTGTATAAAAGAAAAAATGTTAGAAAAGAAGGCACATTCCCAAAGACAACACATTATATGATTCCACTTAGACGAAATTTCAATTTTTTTAAATTTTAAGTTCAAAAAATTTTTTTTTAATTTATTGATTTTAGTGAGAGAGGATGGGGGAGACAGAGGGGAACGTGATTTGTTCCTGTTCTGTGCTCTGACCGGGGACTGAACCAGCAGCAGCCTCTGTGCTTCTAGAGCAGGGGTCCCCAAACTTTTTATACAGGGGGCCAGTTCACTGTCCCTCAGACTGTTGGAGGGCCGGACTATAAAAAAAAACTATGAACAAATCCCTATGCACACTGCACATATGTTATTGTAAATTAAAAAAACAAAACGGGAACAAATACAATATTTAAAATAAAGAACAAGTAAATTTAAATCAACAAACTGACCAGTATTTCAATGGGAACTATGGGTGCAGATGCATCCTGTGCTCCTCTCACTGACCACCAATGAAAGAGGTGCCCCTTCCGGAGTGTGGCAGGGGCGGATAAATGGCCTCAGGGGGCCGCATGCGGCTAGCGAGCGGTAGTTTGGGGACCCCTGTTCTAGATGATGCTCCAACCAACCTGGCCAGGGCTGAAATTTCTAGAAGGAACAAACTTGTAGTGCTTGCCAGAAGCACAGTGGGAAGGGAGTTAGTGTGAATGAGCATGAGGAATCTGACGGGGTAAAGGAAGGCTCCAACACTGCATGGCGGATGGTCACACAACTCAGAGAACTCGTTAGGAAAATCTTTTGAGTTGTATACTTATTTTTCTAAGTGAGAGGAGGGGAGATAGTGAGACAAATTCCCCCATACGCCCTGAGCAGGATCCACCCGGCAGCCCCTGTCTGGGACTGATGCTTGAATCAACCAAGCTATCCTCAGTGCCTGAAGCCAGTGCTCGAATCAGTCAAGCCACTGTCTGTGAGAGGGGAAGAGAAAAAGAAGATGGAGAAGGAGGGGGAGAGAAGCAGATGGTCACTTCTCTTATGTGCTCTGACCGGGAATTGAACGCAGGACGTCCATATACCAGGCTGATGCTCTATCCCCTGAGCCAACTGGCCAGGGCCTGAGTTATATATTTCAAACTGGTGAATTTTACAGAAGCTAAGGTGTACTTCGGTAAAGCTTTATCTTTTTTTTTTTTTTTTTTTTTTTTTACAGAGACAGAGAGTCAGAGAGAGGGATAGATAGGGACAGACAGACAGGAACGGAGAGAGATGAGAAGCATCAATCATTAGTTTTTCATTGTGACACCTTAGTTGTTCATTGATTGCTTTCTCATATGTGCCTTGAACGCGGGCCTTCAGCAGACCAAGTAACCCCTTGCTGGAGCCAGCGACCTTGGGTCCAAGCTGGGGAGCTTTTGCTCAAGCTAAGTGGGCCCGCGCTCAAGCTGGCAAGCTCTGGGTCTTGAACCTGGGTCCTCCGCATCTCAGTCCGACGCTCTATCCACTGTGCCACCGCTTGGTCAGGCCAGTAAAGCTTTAAAATATACTTTTTTAGTTAAGCTAGAGAGAGAGAGAGAGAGAGACTGTCCATGAGGCCAGAGACTAAAAGCTAAGGTTGGAGCACTGGTGTCTGCCTGACTTGTTTATGCTCAGCCTAGTTCCAGAGCAGCTTTAAAATGTAACTCCTGTTTCTCAAAATCGCCCACCAGGAAGGAGTTTAGTGTACTGAGGGGAGTTGGCGAGGTATACATACAGTCTGTGCAGCGCATGGACGGGCATGCCTCACTCATCTGTTCTCTTCAGTGTCCACGTCACACTGACTTCCTGTAAAAAGAAAGTGGAAATGCAGACAAGCACAGAGAAGGCAGTGGCACCCAAACCCCCTCCAGCATTCACCATTGCTGACATCTGGTGAGCATCCTCCCTGAATCTGAATTACATTCACACAATGGTTCTAGATAAGTAGACCTATTTTATCTTTAATGAGCTCATTTCACTTGATAAGGATTTTTCCTCATCCCTACAGCTAGATTTTCATCTTTCCTGCCATTGGTTTAACATTCTACCTTATAGAGGAATTATAATTTATGTATTTATTTATCTTTTAGGTTAGAGGAGGGGAGATAGTGAGACAAACTCCCACATGTGCCCCAACCAGGATTCACCCGGCAACCCTTATCTGGGGCCAGTGCTCTATCTAGTACGGAGGTATCTTTAGCTCCTGAGGCTGATGTGCTTCAGTGGAGCCATCCTCAGCACCCAGGACCATGCTTGAACAAATCGAGCCACTGGCCGTGGGAGGGAAAGAGGGAGAAAAAGGGAAAAAGGAGGAAGAGAGAAGGAGATGGTCACTTCTCCTGTGTGCCCTTGGGGATCAAACCCAGGACATCCATATGCCAGGCTGACGCACTATCTACTGAGCCACCAACCAGGACCTAATTTATTTCTTTAAAATAATTTTATAATTGATTTGACTGGTTGACTGGTGTTTTCTTGGTGGGTTTCTGTGGGTGTTTATTTTATTTTCCTTTTCTTTTATTTTTCTCTTTCTCTTTCTTCTGCTGTGCTCTGGAATAACTGTCCTTATGCAAACTTTGTATAACCTGGATTTGGGGTAAGTTCCTATAAGTAGGTTTGCAGGGTGTGTGTGTGTGTGTGTGTGTGTGTGTGTGTGTGTGTGTATCTGTGTGTACATGTTTAAATCAGGGTGTTTTTATTCACATTTTTTACTTTCAGGAACAAGGACCTCCAGAAACGCACCATTTTTCATTCCCAGGCCCCTTTTTCTACCATCCCAACTATAGTTTTCATGTCTTTACCAATCTGCCCAGCCGGGATAGTTGTGTAGCTGCTGTGGCTGGGTTCCATGCATTATCCGTGAATTCAGCATTTTCTCTTGGGGCTTCCACTATGAGTGGCCTGGCTGTGTTTTCCACTCGCCTTTGTGTTGGGGGTTCTCTCTCCAATGGATTGGTGGGAGCTCGTACCACACGTTTGTCAGAACCTGCTATATTTCTCCTTTTGGATACTATCTGGTGTCCGTCACATATGTGGCTTTTGCCGAGTATGTCTTCCCACCTGGCTGGCAGTAGGGAACTGTAAACGTTTCCAAGACACGAATGTTCTCATATTTTGGAGGAATTCTTCAATTTCAAGATTATAAAAACAATTCATCTGCATTTTGCCTGGATAGCATATTTTGCACTTAAATCCTTGCCGTGGCCGGCTGGCTCAGCAGAAGAGCGTCGGCCCAGCGTGTGGAAGTCCCAGGTTTGATTTCTGTCCAGGGCACACAGGAGAAACACCCATCTGTTCTCCACCCTTCCCCCCTCCTTTCTCTCTATCTCTCTCTTCCCCTCCCGCAGCCAAGGCTCCATTGGAGCAAAGTTGGCCTGGGCACAGAGGATGGCTCCATGGCCTCTGCCTCAGGTGCTAGAATGGCTCTGGTTGCGATGTAAGAACGTCCCAGATGGGCAGAGCCCCTAGTGGGCTTAGTAGGTGGATCCCAGTTGGGCGCATGCGGGAATCTGTCTGTCTGCCTCCCCGCTTCTCACTTCAGAAAAATACAAAAAAAAAAGAAAAAAAATCTTGAGCTATTTGAAAATCAGCTGTGCTAAGTGGGTGTCACTGGGGTGATTCTTCCCCTGGGGGACATGGTGATGTCTGGGGGCTTCTGTGGTTGTTACGATTGGGAGTGCTCCTGGTATTGGGGGGCGGAATGCTGATCAGCACCCCCATAGTGCTCAGGAGAGTCCCCTACAGAGAATGACCAGGTCCTGATGTCAGTGGTACTGAGGAGTATTTTGCCCAGTCTGGCCCTGAGGTCTAAAGGGACTCATCCGTCTCTATTACAGACCTGAATCTGTGTCATCACCACAGAGGGAAAGAGGCTGCTAATTACATTTTCATGTGTGCTACCAGGAATTTTTCTAGGGAAAAAGGTTTGGGAACGTCATTTGGAGACAGAATGTCCTAGCCGTCTGAACTCAGTGTGAAGCTTCAGCTTTACTCTAGCGTGTCAACAGGACTTCACAAAGTAGCTGGAATTCCAAACACATTTTCTTTGGTTTTGATCCTTTATATACAATTGAGGGTGGATTCTTTCCCCCAAGGGACACTGGGCCATGTTTGGGGATATCGATGGTTGTCATGACTGGGGGTGCTCCTGGTATTTAGTGGATGGGGAATAGCGATGCTGTTCAGAACCCCACAGTGCCCAGGATGACCCCATGGAGAGTGACTGCTCGATGTCAGACAAGGGGGAACCCTTTTGAAGGGAGACAGACTTATTTGCTGAGCTGGCACACTCTAGGTGGGTCTTGCAGGGGTTATGAGGAAACTCCTCAAAGTGGGTAATGCCAGGCTTTTCATAATTATTTAAAAATTTAGGCCCTGGTCGGTTGGCTCAGTGGTAGAGCGTTGGCCCATTGTGTGGAAGTCCTAGGTTCGATTTCCGGTCAGGGCACACAGAAGTACCCATCTGCTTTTCCACCCCTCCTCCTCCCCCTCGCTTCTCTCTCTCACTCTTTTCCCCTCCTGTAGCATGGCTCAATTGGAGCAATTTGGCCCCAGGCACTGGGGGATGGCTCTATGACCTCTGCCTCAGCCACTAAGAAGAGCTCGGTTGCTGAGCAGCAGAACAACACCTCAGGTGAGCAGAGCATCACCCCCTAGTGGGCTTGCCGGGTGGATCCCAGTCAAAGCACATGTGGGAGTCTGTCTCTGCCTCCTCTCCTCCCACTGAAAAAAATATTTACTAGCCACTTGTTGAGCACAGCATGTTTGCCAGGTACTATGTTAGCCATCCGCAGGCTCCTTCACATTTAGTTCTCCACAGCCCCAGGGCCAGAGGGTCTTTGTCTGGCAGAGGACCAGATGAAGAGTCAAAGACATGCTAAGTGAGGGTTGCTGCTGATCCTGAAGGCAGAACCAGTGCTCTGATCCACTCTTCTGAATTTCTGCAGATGCCATTGGGGAGCGTGGTGGTTGCTCGAAGGTGTCTGAGGCAGAGAACTGCTGTTCCCTCTGGTGGCCACTAGGGGGAGGAGAAGGCCATGGGATCAGACTGGGCCTTGAGCCAGGTTGGGGTGGAAATTCAGGTGGGTGTAGTTGGGTACTCAGACATCTTTAGTCAATCCCTTGCCCATGTTGGAGCCCTGTGACCACCTGTGCCTGTTCTCTGAGACATTCTGATTCAGCACCAAGAGTTGCATAGTCACCCTGTCCCAGGGTAACATGGAGCCTCCCATCTGTTTGGTGTAGGAGAGAAGCAGAAGACATGAGCTCTGTGACCTTGGGGACTTGGAGTGTTTGCACACACACCCCAAACCCGCCCTGTACCTGAGCATGGCCCAGTGGCTGGAATGGAGGCTGCACCGTGGAAGTGAGGAGGCAAGGTTGGAGGTGGCAGCCTGGCCGCTGCTTTCTCACCCCCAAAGACTGAGTCTTGCAGTGGCCCAAATCTCTGGCCACATAGGACCTCTTCAGGCTGGCCCCATACAGCTCCTCCTTTGGGACTCATTTAAATGACACCAACCCTCAGAAGCCGCCTTGGGACTCCTGGGTGTGGAATCTGCCAGGTGTCCCCCTGTAGTACCCTCAGGTTTGTGTCACACCTTTGAGTACAGTCATCTGGGTAGTTACTGCTTGGCCTGGCTGGGTACATCCCAGAAAGCTTATTTATTCCCTTAGCAAGGATTTCCAAATGTCTTTCTAGGCCAGGCCAATTCCAGTGGCACCAACCAGGATGACCAAAGACCCGTGACTGTCATGGAGCTGATGTTCTAGTGAGAGTTGTGCACCCTCTGGCAGGGGTCCTCAGACATGGTTCAGTATTCTCTGGGGGCAGAATCACACATCTTACTGGTACCTCTTGCACTCTGTCTTTAGACATGGCGTGGTTAGGTTGCCATGGGTGGAATTTGCCATTGTCTTGGAGGAAGTCTTGGGGGCTCGGGAGCACAACCCGCTGACTCTTGCCTCCTGGAACAGCAGGCGAGGGTGCCTCCAGCATGGCAGCTGTGCAGTGTAAGGGCTTTCACACAGATACCTCAGACCCTGTCCACTGAGTGTGCTGACCATTCAGTGTGGGAGTTGCCTGGCTTGGACACCTAGACTGCCATGGTACTAGCTTGGGAGGTGACATCGTGTTTGAGCTGAACACAGTGTCCAGAGCTATGATTTTCAAAATGGTAGCCACTAGCCACAGGGGACTAATGAGCAACTGAAATGGAGCCACAATTGGAAATGATTATGTTTTGCATATATTGGTCTAAATCAGTGACTAATTAATTGAGAGTGGTCCTCTCCCCAGGGGACACTGGGTGATATGTGGAAACATCTGTGGTTGCCAAGGCTGAGGGTGCTCCTGGTACCGAGTGGGGCCAGGCATGCTGCTCTGTGTCCCACAGACCCCACACAGAGATGCCCCTGCACGAGGGCAAGCATTCGTGCAGTCGTCCTGCTCACTGCACAGAGCGTAAAGTAACTTCATGACCTCCCAAAAGAAGACTGTGTTTTTCTGATAGCTCCTGTTCTCTAGGAGTTTCTAAACATTTCTGCTGGAAGCATTGCAAGAGCTTTTATCTTAAGAGAGTGGCCCTTGGATGGGGAGCAAACTCCAGCCCGAGCGTGCGAATCAGAGTGCTCATCTTTCCCCGTTTTGCGACCACTTTCGGTCTATCCTGGGTGTGTTGAAATGCACATTATTATCAGTTCTTTCCATGGACACATTGTTCTCCTAAAGGGACTGCCAAGATACACAGTCAAAACCTAGAATGTTCTGCTCACAGAAGGTCACGGGCTGCCACCACCACCTTCCCAACAGAAAACATGTATAATACAGTGTGTCCATAAAGTCATGGTGCACTTCTCACTTTGTATATGTAATTGCCGAGCTCCTGCAGCAGCACACAGATCTCCAAACCCTCTCTCTACAGCCTGTGGCCTCTAATTCCAGAGGCCAAGCCATGTGGTGCTTGCCCAGGAAGCAGGCCCTGCTCAGACACAAGCTTGACCCCCTCACTCAGGGGTGACTTTGCCCTCAGGGGACACTGGACTATGTCTGAGACATCTATTGTTGTCACACTGGGGGTACACCTGGCATCAAGTGGGTGGGGCAAGGGATGTGGTTCAGCACCCCACACTGCCTAGGATGGTGGCCACACCCCAGGGAAGGACCCAGCCCCAATGTCAGCAGTGCTCCATGAGATCCTTGCCCCCTAGGGTGACTCAGGACCACTCTCTTTATCCTCTGCTTTGTGTTATCACTGTGGTTCTCTTCTCGCCCCACGCCACAGTAGACAGACCTCACTCTTGGGCCCTGCAGGCTAAGCTTTCTTGGCTAGTCCTCTTACAGGTTGGTTAGCGCTACCACCTGCTTTTACTGCTTTGAAAATTGAGGCCCAGAGAAGTTCATATTCAAGAGTACTGAAGAGGGGATCCACTAGTGGGGCAACCAGAACTGGAACAGCCCACTGGCAACAAAGGTATGCAGACCCACAGCATCTGTAGGCATGTGCTCGTTGCTAGGCAACCACTTGAACAGTCAGCCTCAAGGCAGGGGATGATGCATGCATGCAGTCATCAGAGAGTCATCAGACTCAAAACACACATAAGGGTGACAGTCACATGTGACAAGCAAGTGGGAGAGACTGGAAAGGGGCCCATCTGGGGCGGGCATTCTCAGCCCTGCAAAGCGCTGTCTGATTCCAGCTGAGCCAGTAGGTACTTAGGATGTTGGCCTTGGCTCCTTATTTACCTTCCCTCCCACTTCGTTCTTTTAGTCACCAAATACCCGCATGTCTGGAGAGGACCCAGGTGGGCTGTGGTCAGGAGTTAGAGGGAAGGGGCAGGGCTTGGGGGGACTAAGGGCTCCTGAGCTGCCATCAGCCCAGTGGAGGCCTGAGCAGGTACACCAAATGCAGGGTCCATGGGGAACTGGTGTGTTGGGAGCTTGTCTCTCATTGCCATAGACTGAGTCACTAATTGTCTCTAATTGCCATTGGTATCCCCCAATTCAAATATTAAGACCTAACCCCCATTGTGATGGTATCGTATTTCCCTATGTATAAGATGCACCATTTTCTGAAATATTTGGGGTCTGAAAACTGGGTGCGTCTTATACAGTGGTTGTAGTTTTTTACTTGCATTTAAGAAGTGTGGCATTTCAAATGCCATAGATAGAACTAAGGATGAGGCAATATACGAAGACAGGATTTGTCATCAGACACAGATAAGGACAAGCTAACGGATAGGAGTTTTGACAGTGATGAGTTGTGTGAATTTTATGATGAATAAAACTTGAGTTCAATAACTTTATGTAATACTTTTTTTTTTCAAATTTCGGGCCCCCAAATTAAGGTGCATCTTATACATGGGAGCATCTTATACATGGGGAAATATGGTAATTGATGGTCAGGCTTACTATTAATTACAATAGTGTGATTAATAATAAATATATATTTTGGTCTTCATCCATGGTTCCTGGCTCACAGCTACCACAACACATGGAATTTCCTGAGCAATGGGAACATTCCTTCTTTTTAGAGAGAGAGAGAGAGAGAGATGGGAAGGGAGATGAGAAGCATCAGTTCTTCATTGTAGCACCTTAGTTGTTCATTGATTGCTTTCTCATATGTGCCTTGAGCAGGGGGCTCCAGCTGAGCCAGCGACCCCTTGTTCAAGCCAGCGACCTTTGGGCTCAAGCCAGCGACCCTGAGGTTATATCTGTGATCCCGTGCTTAAGCCAGAGACCCCACACTCAAGCTGGTGAGCCTGTGCTCAAGCCGGTAACCTTGGGGTTTTAAACCTGGGTCCTCAACATCCAAGGCCAATGCTCTGTCCACTATGCCACCACATGGTTAGACTGAGAACATCCCTTAAATGTGAAGGTGATTGTAAACCCGAAGTGCTCTGCTTTGTCATCACACACAAAGTGTATTTGCTAGTTGTTGCTGTATAACAAGCCACCACAAACATAGCAGCTTAAACCACACCTGTTCATTAGCTCCCTGTTCTATGGTTCAGAAGTGTGGACACAGCATGGCTGAACCTCTGCTCAGCATCTCAGTGGGCTTGGGCGGGGCTGAGTTCTCATCTGAGTTTCAGTTGGGAAAGGACCCACTTCAGGGTTCACTCAGGTTGTCAGCAGGATTTAGTTCCTTTCAGTCGTCTTGCCAGCTGCCAGCTAGGAATGACATCACTCTCAGGTACTGTCATAGCCACATGGTTTCCTGCGCAGACCCCCTCACACTCCTGCTAGTCTCTCACTTCAGAAGGGCTCACCTGATTAGGCCAGGTCCACCCAGACCTAATCAAATTCCCCTTTGATTCACTCAAGGTCATTGATTTGGAACTTTAATTACATCCTCCAAATTCCTTCTTCTGTACAAAGTAATCTAAACAGGGGTGCCTTATCTTGTTCACAGGTCCTGTCCACATTCAGGGAGTTCATCTACAGGGATTTGGGGGCTCTTAGGAGCCTGCTGGCCACACAGATGAAGAGAAGGGTGAAATCGGAGATTCAGCCATCACTGAGCCTCCACCAAGGCCAGCAGGGGGCATCTCTGCCCTTCCCTCTGACCTCCACCCCTTCCTGCGGGGTGTCTTGCCAGGACTCTTTTGTAGAGAGGAGGTGTTCAGAGAAGACCCGGCCTGCTTTAGTTCAGCTACACCTAAATGTAAGGCACCTGTGGCTTCATCTAATTTTTTTTAACCACTATTTTGAAATAATAACAAAGGAAATTGCAAAAATTGTTTCGGAGATCCTAAGCACCTGTCCCCCAGTGTCCCCCAGTGGTGGCACCTCACGTAACCGTAGCATGAGACCAGGAAGTTAGCATGGGGACAGTGACTGTGCAGAGGTCCCCACTGTTTATCCCATGTGCTGATTGGGCTTTGCCTGAGTTATGAGTGTGCAGGATCGCCACACATAAAATGGAGAGAGTGCTTCTTACTTGTGTGTGTAAATACACTTTACTGAGCTGTACACATAAAATTGGTAAGTTTTGTTACATGTTTCTTACCACAATAAATAAAAATAAAAGCAAACTGACACATTGTGAGCAGCCCGCGGAGGAGGTGATGTGTCCTCTAAGAGCTGAGAGCAACCATCCCCCACAGCCAGCAAGAAAATGAGGACCCAGTCCTACTGTGCAGGCAAATGGATTCTGCCGACCACTTAAGCTTGGAAGGGACCCTGCGTTCTAGATGGGAACTCTGCCTGGCTAGTCCCCTTGATTTCAGGCTTCTAGGACCCTGAATAGAGGGCCCAGTTAAGTTGTGCCCCACTTTCTAACACTGAACTGTGAGATGTCAAATGGGTGTTTTAAACCTCTATATTTGTGACAACTTGTTACGTAGCAGTAGCTGATTGATATATATACTGTGTTGCCTTCAGAGGCTCATTCTAAAACCTACCACAAGCCTGCAAATTGGAGCATCTTTCTTTTCTGAATGAGAAAATGGTAGCAGAGACAGGCTAAGTAACTTGCCCAGGGCCACATGGTAACTGTTTTGTGATATTCAATTGAGCTGAGTGTCACCAAGCCCAGACCAGGGATCTGACTTCTTATGGCCAGTTTCTTGTCCAGCAGCATGCTGGATGTTTGGTGAGTGAGTGAGTGAGAAAAGGAAAAAATCCTCATCTGGCTTTCTGAACGGAGATGTGAGCCTGTCACCAGGACCAGTGACACGCTGGGGAAAGTGAACAGAACCTCAAGGACATAATTGTCGTATCTCGAAAAAGAGTAATGATCACATGGGGCTTTCCTGGCTGAGTCATCGAGGAGCTGAGGTCTGAGCTCATGAGCCTCCTGGAATTCAACATACTATTCCCTGGCACCCTGACTAATATCCTGGCTGATTCAGAGCCCAGCTCAGACAAGAGGCCAGCTCCCGGAACCAGGCATCCTCTCACCCGCAAGACTGCCAAAGCCAGAGCAGCAAGAGGGACAGCCAGTGGGTCTGGGTGGGGGTTTATGCCACCTTGGCTGCAGGTGTGAGAAAGGACACACAGGGTGGGCAGGAAAAGAGGGGATAGGGGGACTCAGAGCTGGGACCACACCTACGAGTGCTCCCGGCCAAATATTACCAGGTCTCCTGCTTCCAATTGGGGCTGGATCACTCTCAGGTGGGGTGGGAGGGCTTCCTGAGCACTGTGGGGTATTGAGCAGCGTCCCTGGCTCCCACCATCTGGATACCAGGAGCACCCTAGTGTGGCAACCACAGATACCCCCACTTGTCACCCAGTGTCCCCTTGGGGCAGGATCACCATGGGTGAGACCCTGGCCAAGTGAACTGATATCGTAACAACACTGCCTGAGTTAGAGCAGGTGCTTACCTGGGGGTGCTTTGTCCAGGGCCTTAGAGAGGCCTTCCTGGAGGAAGTTGCATCTGAGTTGAGGTTGACAATGTCTGGGATCTGACGAGAGTAGGTGGATCCTCCAGATGGCACAGAAGCAGAGGCTGGTTCCAGGGCCTTGGGTGCAAGGTGGGAGAGGGGGCAAGGAGCCCACAGGCAGAGACAGTGCTTATCCCAGGGCAGAAGGGAGCCCCACCCCTGACAATAATTGACTGACCTCCTTGCTTTACAGATTAGGCAATTTAGGCACCTTGATGGTGAGGGTGGGTACAGATCCCCGCAGGTCTCAGGGCTGTTTACACAAGGCCACTGGCCTTACTCATTTGGGGGTACCTGTGGGTGCTGGAGCCAGGTCCAGGAAGTAGCACTCGCCTCGCTATCTCTCAGCTCTGAGACCCCTGCTCAGGTAGGCACCTCCTCCTGCCATTTCCATTTGGTAAAATTGGGGTGATAACTGTCTCTGATGCCCAGGGTTGTTGTAGGGACTAGAGGACACCATCAGTTCTGCATGTCTTATCCCTACACCCTTCCCCTGTTACTCTACCTTTCTTCTTCCCAAAGATACTGGAGGTCATCTGGCCTCTTTGGGAATGCTGGGAATCAGTGAGTGACTCCAGGATACAACCTGTTGGGGGCAAGCCCTGAACCTGTCTCAGCATTCTTACCTTTGATCGAGGGCAAGAAAGAAGTGAATTGCAGGGACAGAACGTGTCCCAGCCCATCGCCCATCCCCCTGGGAGTGATCCGCAAGAGTACAGGAGGAAGGACGGCAGCAGGCGGTGGCTGTGTGTCCCGAGCTGACCTTGTTTTCCTGTTCCTGGGCAGGAACAGCCCGGCCTGCCTGCGGTGTGGACCTCCGCAAGTTCAGTAAACACCCCGGGGATGGAGAGCATGAGGGCTGGCTTCCTTGCCTCCCGCCCGCTCACCCCTCCCTGGGAATTATCAGGAAAGGGTGGCAAATTCTTTCCCTTCCCAGAACACTGAGGGGCAGCTGAACAGAGATGCCGGCTGGGGATGGTAACCGAGTTGTGAGGCCGCCAGGCTGCTGTGTTTACTCACAGCCTGCACTGTTCCACACACAAAAACAAGGGGCATCTGGAGCAGCTTTTCTTCTTCTTCTTTTTTTCTCTGTTGTGGTAAGATACACCTAACATGAAATTTGCCATCTGAACCATTTTTCAGCACATAACTCAGTGTGGCGATGGCCGCTCACAGTATTGTGCGGCCATCGCCACCATTCATTTCCAGGACTTTCTCCTCATCCCAAACTGACACTCTGAGCCCATTAAACACTAACTCCGCAGCTCCCCCCCCACCCCCCGCCAGCCCCGGGCACCCACCATCTACTTTCTGCCTTTGGATTTGACTCTAAAGACCTCCTATGAGCCTGACCAGGCGGTGGCGCAGTGGATAGAGCGTTGGACTGGGACGCGGAGGACCCAGGTTCGAGACCCTGAGGTCGCCAGCTTGAGCGGGGCCCATCTGGCTTGAGCAAAAGCTCGCCAGCTTGGACCCAAGGTCGCTGGCTCAAGCAAGGGCTTACTCAGTCTGCTGAAGACCCGCAGTCAAGGCACATGTGAGAAAGCAATCAATGAACTACTAAGGTGTTCCAACAAAAAAAAAAAACCCTAATGATTGATGCTTCTCATCGCTCTCCGTTCCTGTCTGTCCCTATCTATTCCTCTCTCTGACTCTCTCTGTCCCTGTTAAAAAAAGAAAAAAAAAAGACCTCCTATGAGGTCTTTTTTCCTTCTGTGTCTGGCTTATTTCACTGAGCATAGTGTCCTCAAGGTTCATCCACCTAGTAGCCAATGTCAGAATGTCCTTTCTTTTTAAGGCCAAAGAATATTCCAGGGTGTACTGTAGACAGACCACATTGTGTTTATCCACCCATCTTTCAGTGAACACGGGTTATTTCCACCTTTTGGGTATTGTGAATAATGCTGCTATGAACACAGGTGTGTACTTACCTGTTTGAGATCCCGCTTTTAATTTAGGAATAAAACATCTTTGGTTTTGATTTGATACCTCAAGTCCAGCCTGTGGATCACCTGTCTTCCCCCTAATGTGAGCCACAGAATCAAGGACCTGGGCTATGAGGTTGCTTCCGCCTTATCCACCCTCACGTGGGCCCACACACCTCTAGGAAGAAAAAATATATTTGCATAAGTAAATATGAGAGGGCAGAAAAACTCAGAAGGTACTAATGGTATACAGTGAGAATGCCATTCCAAATAAGGTCACTGTAATAATCTACCATGGCTGCCGTAATAAAGCACCACAGACCAGGTGGCTTCAGCAACAGAGATAAGTTTTCTCCGGGTGCTGGAGGCTGGAATTTTGAGATCAAGGTGTCAGAAGGGCTGATTCCTCCTGAGGCCTTTCTTCTTGGCATGAAGACGGCCATCTTATTTTTATATTTGTCTTCCCTCTGTGCGTGCCTGCATGCCTGCTTAAAAGGATACTAGTCGCCTGACCAGGCGGTGGCGCAGTGGATAGAGTGTCGGACTGGGATACAGAAGACCCAGGTTCAAGACCCCGAGCTCGCCAGCTGGAGCGCGGGCCATCTGGCTTGAGCAAAAAGCTCACCAGCTTGGATCCAAGGTCACTGGCTCCAGCAAGGGGTGGCTCAGTCTGCTGAAGGCCCGCAGTCAAGGCACATGTGAGAAAGCAATCAATGAATAACTAAGGTGTCACAACGGCAAAGAAAAACTAATGATTGATGCTCTCTGTTCCTGTCTGTCTGTCCCTATCTATCCCTCTCTCTGACTCTCTGTCCCTTTAAAAAAAAAAAAGGACACTAGTCATGTTGGATTAGGGCCCACCCTAATGATCTCATTTTACCTTAATTACCTGTTAAAGACTCCATCTCCAGATACAGTCACATTCTGAGATTCTGGGGGTCAGAAGTCATGAATTTGGGAGTAAACAATTCAGTTCATACTAGTCACCTTCTGAGGTTCCAGGTAGACAGGAATTTGAGGGGATACTATTAACCCACTATGAGGGAGGTGGGTTGAACTCGGTCCTCAGTAAGAGACACAGAAGGGTGTGCTAGCAGGACGGGGGATAGGTCACCCTGGAGAGGGGCCCTGCAGTCATTTAGCTGAGATGTAATCTCTGGCCTCCAGAAAGGTCACTGCAGTCAGGGGAGCCTTTACCCCTTTTATAAATGAAAGTGGAAACTCAGGCTAGGTGAGATTAGCCAAGGTCACAGAATAGCCTTGAGTGGAACCAGCATTTCCACTCCATGAGTCAGTTATGCACACAAGGCCAAGCTGCCCAGCCAAGGGTGCCACTAGCACAGGGACAACCCTAGAGTTCCCCAGTGTGGCTGGTGACTTGGCCCCAGAAACCTACCAGCAGCTTGGATGGTTCCTTGAAATCTTTCTACCTTTCATTGCTTGAAAATGGTGGTGCATTCTGGCCTGAGATCTTCTTTTTTCTTTTTCCTTTCATTATTTTTAGAGAGGAAGAGATGAGAAGCATCAACTCGTAGTTGTGTCAATTTTAGTTGTTCATTGATTGCTTCTCATATGTGCCTTGACTGAGGAGCTCAAGTCGAGCCAGTGACCCCTTGCTCAAGCCAGCGACCTTCAGGCTCAAGCCAGTGACCTTGGGATTATGTCTGTGATTCCCAAGCTGGCAAGCCTGTACTTAAGCCACCGACCTCAGGGTTTCAAACTGGGAAACTCAGTGTCCCAGGTTGACGCTCTTATCTACTGCACCACCACAGGTCAGGCTTGCCTGGTATCTTTCTAATTTCCTTCAATGGGAAACAGTTTTGACTTTTGTCCTTTTTCTTTTCTTAAGTGAGAAGCAGGGCGGCAGAGAGACAGACTCCCACATGTGCCCGACCAGGATCCACCTACCAAGGCCCCTACCAGGCAATGCTCTGCCCATCTGGGTGTTGCGTCATTGTTCCGCAGCCTAACTACTTTAGCGCCTGAGGCGAGGCCATGGAGCCATCCTCAGTGCCGAGGGCCAGCTTGCTCCAACTGAGCCATGGCTGCAGGAGGGGAAGAGGGAGATAGAAAGAGAGAGAGAGAGAAAGGAGTGGGGAGGACAAGAGAGGTGAATGGTTGCTTCTCCTGTGTGCCTTGACTGGAAATCGAACCCAGGGCATCTACACACTGGGCCGATGCTCTACCACTAAGCCAGCTGGCCAGGGCCGGTCCTTCTTTTATGTCATGTTGATCTTGTGTCTTGAGTGACCCTGTGAGATGACAGTTTCCTGGCAGGTGGGCCCTGCTCTGGGCTGTAGTGAGGGGTGAGGTGAGGGCATAACTGGTGGGGATTGCAAGGTGGAGCAGCAAGCGGGAGACCTGGCATGCAGAGGCGAAACTGTGGCGCCTTGCAGCCAAAGCACGACAAAGAGTGTGTTGGCTCTTTTTTCTTATTCTTTTCTTCTTTAACCTAAAACAAGTTTGTTTTCACTTAAAGAACTCTTTATCTGTTTATCTTTCTAAGATTTTGTTTATTGATTTTAGAGGGAGGAGAAAGAGAAGGAGGGGAAGAGAGGGAAGCATCAACTCGTAGTTGCTTCTCATACGTGCCTTAACCGGGCAAACCCAGGGTTTTGAACCGGTGACCTCAGTATTCCAGGACGATGTTTTATACACTGTGCCACCACAAGTCAGGCAAGAAGTTCTCTTTACAGGGACAGAAAGAGAGTCAGAGAGAGGGATAGATAGGGACAGACAGGAGCGGAGAGAGGTGAGAAGCATCAATCATTAGTTTTTCGTTGCTGTCGCAACACCTTAGTTGTTCATTGATTGCTTTCTCACATGTGCCTTGACCGCGGGCCTTCAGCAGATCGAGCAACACCCTGCTGGAGCCAGCAACCTTGGGTCCAAGCTGGCGAGCTTGGGGTCTCGAACCTGGGTCTTCCACATCCCAGTCCGACGCTCTAGTCACTGCACCACTGCCTAGTCAGGCAAGACGTTCTTTTTAAAAACAAGCTTTTTATTAGATCATTTTCTTATATCGGTGCACAATTCTCCTCCTTATTTTCCTGAATCTGTTAAGTCCAGGCAGCTGATAGCCCAGGGAGAAAGTGAATTTGGGGAGGGGGACTCATTAGTAGTAAGTTGGACATTTCCAGAACAGTTTTCTGCTAACTCACCCCAACCTAGAGGGAGGTCTGCTTCTCACTCCTGCTGGTAACAGGGCAGGGGGCAGAAGCAGTGGGCCAGCAAGGTCACATGGTCTTATTTTGCCCTTATAAAGTGGCTTACATGAGGAGGGTTCAGGGCTTCTGCCACACGGAAGAGGCTCAATGAAATGAGTAAAGAGTAAGGGAAGTTATCAAATGCTTCCCATTAAAAATAGTAATGTAGTCCCTTTAAGAGGTCAAACGCTTATATCAGAGGTCTCCGAACTACAGCCCATGGGCCAAATTGCTGCCATCTGAGGCCATTTATCCGCCCCTGCCGCACTTCCAGAAGGGGCATCTCTCTCTCATTGGTGGTCAGTGAGAGGAGTACAGGATGCATCCGCACCCATAGTTCCCATTGAAATACTGGTCAGTTTGTTGATTTAAATTTACTTGTTCTTTATTTTAAATATTGTATTTGTTCCCGTTTTGTTTTTTTACTTTACAATAAGATATGTGCAGTATGCATAGGGATTTGTTCATAGTTTTTTTTATAGTCCGGCCCTCCAACGGTCTGAGGGACAGTGAACTGGCCCCCTGTGTAAAAAGTTTCGGGACCCCTGGCTTATATAATTGAACGTGGAAAATTAGGTTTTGTGCTCCGCAGATGGGAGGCTGTGTTTCAGAACTGGCTCTTTTTTCTTAATTCTTCAAATTAAAAAAAATTTTTTTTAAATAATAGCTCTATTGAGATACAATTCACATAAAATAATCATCCTTTAAAGTATACATGTCAGTGGCTTTAGTACATTTACATGGCTGTGCAACCATTGCTTGAATTCCAGAATATTTTATTGCCCCAAAAAGATACCCCTTCCCCATTAGCAGCCACTCCCCCAGCCCCTGGAAACCACTAATTCGGGGGTGATTCTGTCCCCAGGGGACTCGGGGCAATGTCTGGGGGCATCTGTGATTGTCACAACTAGGGCTGCTCCTGGCATCAAGTGGCTGGCATGAGGTCAGGGATGCTGCTCAGCACCCACAGTGCCCAGGACGGCCCCCACAGAGAACGATGTGGCACCAATGCCAGCAGTGCTGAGGAGGAGACCCTGTGTTAATTATTTGGAAAAACCACAGAGTCCAATTCCTTCTCACACTGGACACTTGGGTTTAAAACAGTCCTTGAACTCAGCTGTGCCTCCACGTTGCTTTCTACTTGAAAAATCAAATGCCCCTGCCTCTGGCCTTCCCCGCCTTCCCATCTTGAGCAGTTGTGTCCACATGGGGCTTAGAGCGAGGAGGCCTCAGAAACTTGCATCTGTACTGAGGGACTAACTACGGAGTCTTCAGGGCCTGGTGCAAATGGGAACATGGGCCTCTTATTCAAAAATTACCCAGATTCTGGCCTGACCTGTGGTGGCACAGTGTACAAAGGGACGACCTGGAGCGCTGAGGTTGCTGGTTCGGAACCCTGGATTGCCTGGTCAAGGCACATATGGGAGTTGATGCTTCCTGCTCCTCCCCCCTTCTCTCTCTCTACTCCTTCTCTCCTTTCTAAAATGAGTAAATAAAGTCTTTTAAAAAAAGAAAAAAGAATTACCTTTTTAAAAAAAAAAAAATATTACCCAGATTCTGGATGGTGAGAGCAGTACATTAAACCAAGGGGGCCTTCTGCATTGCCCTGGGCACCTACATGAGCCCCCCATGCAGGCAGCCCCCTGGGGACAGGGCTGCTATGTCAGCTCTGCTGCTAAGGCCAGAAAGGGGAGGGCTCTGGCGGGGCAGTGGGCATCAGGAACTCCCCTCCCTCTGCAGGGCCATCTTACCCAGGCCGGGCTGTGTCCACACAGGAGCGTCCTCATGAGTCCTCCTGCTGCTGCAGGGCCAAGCGCTGTCCTTGGCGCCCGTCCATGTTTACTTCGCTGGTTTTTGTGTTAAACTGGGCCGACTAGAAAAAGGTTGGGAAATAGTGCTCTGCCTGCAGACCAGTGGGAGTACAGGGCCTCTGGGCCTTGCGTTCACCTCTGTGCCTAACAGAAACCTAGGGCCCCTCAGCCTGCCTGGCCCACTCCCTGCCCTGTACCCTGCTTGCTTTGGGTCTTCAGTTTCTTTCCCCTACATAGGCAATGTGTCTGAGCTGCAGATGGCATACACGACCTGGGAGGTGACTTACAGACACTAGGGTCACCCCAGTTTATACCGTCTAACCATCAGCAGTTTGTTCTGTTATCTACTGTGAGCAGCAATCAGACGCATTTTTCCCCCAAATAACATAGGGTATGTCCCCTCGGCACTGCTGCCATCAGGGCCGGGTCATTCTCTGTGGGGGCCAACCTGGGTACTATGGGGTATTGAACAGCATCCCTTGCCTCCATCCACTTGATGCCAGGAGCACCCCAATCGTGGCAACCACAGATGTCCCTAGACATTGTCAGTGCTCTCTGGGGGCAGAATGTGTTGTGCCCTCCCTCTGCCCCCCATGGCCTTCTCTAGTCTAGGCTGTATGAGGGAGAGGCAAGGGCAGAGGCTGTGGAGTTCTGTCCTCCTGGGTGCAGCTGGGTCCCTCCCTGCCCTTCCCGCCCCCCCTACCAGGAATAGCCTGGGGTCAAGCATAGCTGTGCAGCTGCAGTGCCAGGAACAAAACCCAGTGCTCCTCTGCTAGATTTCCTGGCAGAGAACTGTGCTTTCCAGGGATTGGGCGACCCGAGATCTCAGCCTCTGTGCTGAGATCTCCAACAACACCACACCAGCCCAGGAAACTGCGACTTCCGCAGTCTGTCCATTCCTCGCCTCATCCCTGTCCTGTTCCGAACAAGGACAGGGCACTGGTCGACAGGTCTGAGCAGCTGCTTCTGAAGTCATTTCTGTTATTGGAGCAAGGCAGGAGAGCCTCAGGGCTGATTTTGCCCTCTGGGGATGCTGGATGTTGTTTGGGGGCATCTGTGGGGGTTGTGACTGGGTGTACCCCCTGGCATTGAGTGGGTGGGGGCCAGAGATGCTGCTTAGCATCCCACAGTGCCCAGGACAGTTTCATGTAGAGTGATTGGCCACAATGTCAGCAGTGCAATGAGGGACCCTGCCTTAACTACATGAATATTAGTTTGTAATGTTCAGTACCCCTGGGAAACCCGTAATTGCTGATCACATGACCTTGTTCAGGCTGCACTGTAGTACTGTCTCCTCACTCTCCCTCAGTGTCTCAGGCTGAGTCAGCTCCCAAACTTGGTCTCTGGGTTGCAGTGGCCTCTTCCTCTGTGGGACACGTGGTTCCATCACAAATGGGTGGACCTGCCTCCTACAGAGCTCTGGGGGGTGGATCCAGGGGACTTACCTCCTCACGCAGTTTTTTGTATTGTGGGTACTACTCCTTTAGATGTCACTGTGCTGCAACCTTCAGCAGTTGCCATGTGAGCTCTGAATGTCTGATGCAAGTATTTCAATTCAGGAAACAGAATTCACAAGCCTCAGGATCTGAGTTTATTGGTACAGACAAGGATCCTTCACTCAGCACTGCTGATGTTGTGGCCTGGTCACTTTCTGTGAGGCTGTCCTGGGCACTGTGGGGTGCTGAGCAGCATCCCTGGCCCTACCCATTAAATGCCAGGAACACCCCACCACCAGTTGTGACAACCACACAGATGTGCCGAGACATCAGCCAGTGTCCCTGGGAGCACAGTCACCCAGGGCTAAGAAGGATCTGAGGGTAGAATCCCAGATTTCAAAACAAAGATGTCCAGGAATGCCTGGGTGTATCACAGCTGGGCTGACCCAGCCTGGGCCACGGAGAAGGAGGCAGCCGTGAGAAGCGAAGTTGCAATTAACATCATTTTGGCAGAATGGCTGCACCCATTCTTCACAGGAGGCCCGGTGACCAGGGCCTAGGAAGACATTTATTGGCCTATCCAATGTTAGTAATTAATTTTAACTTCTTTTAAAATTAGTGAACAGCCTGACCAGGCGGTGGCGCAGTGACTAGAGCGTCGGACTGGGATGCGGAAGATCCAGGTTCGAGACCCCGAGCTTGCCAGCTTGAGCGCGGGTCCATCTGGCTTGAGCAAAAAGCTCATCAGATTGGACCCAAGGTCGCTGGCTCCAGCAAGGGGTTGCTCGGTCTGCTGAAGGCCCGCGGTCAAGGCACATGTGAGAAAGCAATCAGTGAACAACTAAGGTGTTGCGACGGCAATGAAAAACTAATGATTGATGCTTCTCACCTCTCTCCGTTCCTGTCTCTCTATCCCTGTCTATCCCTCTCTCTGATTCTCTCTCTGTCCCTGTAAAAAAAAAAAAAAAAAAAAAAAAAAAAGATTTAAAAAAAATTAGTGAACAAAAATTAATACTATATTATGACTACCGTATTTCCCCATGTATAAGACGCACATTTTTTCGAATAATTTGGGGTCTAAAAACTGAGTGCATCTTACACAGTGGTTGTAGATTATTTTTTACTTGCATTTCTGACTTTTCCACACTTGTTTTTGTGCTCATTGTTGAAGACAGTGATTTGTCATCAGACACAGATGAGGACAAACTAATGGATGGAAGTTTTGGCAGTGATGAGGAGTTGTATGAATTTTATGATGAATAAAACTCAAGTTCAATAACTTTATGTAATACTTTTTTTCCCCAAATTTTGGGCCCCAAAATTAAGGTGTGTTGTATACATGGAAGAGTCTTATAAATGGAGAAATATGGTATATAATCACAATTCTAGCCTGGTTTTTACCCATCTTTACACTGACATAGTTGTGAAACATAGTTTTCCATGTAACTGTATGGAGGAGGGGTCCCCAGGCAGGCCAAAGTCCCTATGTGAGCCAGCAGCCAGTTGAAGCCAGAGGGGAGTGGGTTGTGCTGCAAGGCCATGCACACGAATTCAGAAACAGAATTTTGCAGTAAGAGGGTTACCCCTCCTGGCTGGGTGCAGCTCTACCCCTCTTTGAACTAGCAAATGCCTCACTGCTCCACCCCTTTCCGAGGGGCCTCCCTGCTCTCGGACCGTCCATCACTGGGACACTGCCTCCCCCTCCCACTGCTACCTTATTGCCCAAGCAAATGGGTGTATTCCAGCCCTCATTCCTGTCCTCCCAGGTCCCCCAGCACCTCAAGTGTGGCCTTACCCCAGCCCTGAAGGGGGAGGCTCCTCACAGGTGGGAGGAGACTCTAAGGGTGGGACAGGTATCTGCTTAGCAAGATAGGACTTCTGGCTCCAGTAACAAAAATAATAATTACCTATGGCCAGTGTTTCTAACCCGGTACGATTCACTGAGTGCTGTCTGGGAATATCTGTAGTCGCCACAGCAGGGGAGCTCCTGGCATTGAGTGGATGGGGGCCAGGGCTGCTGCTCAGCACCTGACAGTGCCTAGGAAGGCCCTACAGAGAGAGACCTGGCCCAGTGCCAAGGAAGAAACCCTGTGTTAATTATTTAGAAAAATATTGAATTTGATCCCTGCTCACAGTAGACAGTGGAATAAATACTTGATAGATTATGTAAATCAGGGCGACCCCAGCATCTGTGAATCACCCCTTCTTTTTCCCATTCAGTGTTTTTATTTGTTTTAATATTTATTCATTGATTTCAGCAAGAGAGAAAGGGAGAGAAAAATACAGTAACATCAAGCTGTTACTGTATGTGCCTTGACCAGAGATTGAACCGGCAACCTCTGCACTTCAGTCCAATGCTCTAACCAACTAAGCTATTCAGCCAAGGCTCTCAGTCAGTGTTTTTATTTAAATATGTGCAGCCTTATAGAACTTAAGTAATAAGATTGTTGGGGAATGCAATGGAATCCCCTGACCCAGGGGGGTCTCACCCTAAACAAATGCAGGTTTTACAAGGCCTTCCCCACCAGGTCACAGGCCCCAGGAGGGCCAAGACTCCCCTTCAGTTGTTCACTGTAACACCCCAACACCTGGGGTCTACCTGACATGTTGCTGGGACCAGGCCCCGCGGCCCTTCCAGCGACAGCCACCAGGTGGCAGCACACACCTCCCAGTGGGTGACCTTCCTGGCTTCCAGTTCTAGTGTCCCAGAAACACCACAGTCTAGACACCCGCCGGCGGAATTCCTCTCTCCTGAAGTCAGTCTGCGTGGAGACATTCGCGATCCTCATTCTCGGTCATCATTTCCCACTGTGCATGTTCAAAACTGTCTCGCCAGAGGCTGATCACTCAAACAAGTGGCTTCGTAAGGGTCTGGGTGGGGTAGCCTGGACATAGCATTGGGGAGGGAGCCTGCTTCTCGGAAAGCAGGGGACCCATCTGGCAGCCTGAACAAACAAGTGTGAAGTGCAGGTCTCTGGCCAGGCCGTTGTGACCAGCTCAGCCAGTCAATGGCCTTTCTCCCAGCTGTCCCTCAGCCAGCCCCAGCTGCCTGCTCTGTGTCTGGCCTTGAATCTCTTCACTTTTGTGGCCTTAGGGGAACTAAGAGTCAGGTTGAATGCTTAGAAAACAGGTATCTGCGCCCTCAGTTGTTCTGAAGCCAGACCTGGCCTGAGAAAAGCATGCCCTGCCCTGCCTTGCTGCCAGCTCTTATGAAATGGTGCAGCATTTTGCAAAAGTTAAGCTGGTTTTGTCATGTTTACTTAGGCTGCCAAGCCACCCCCTATGGGTGAGACCCTTGTGAGGTGCTTTTCCTGAAGTGTCATGTCTTGATTCAACCATAGCAGCCCCTGAGGCTTTGGGTATGGACACTGGTGGTGCCCCACCGGAACATTCCAGGACAGGCAGTCTGTGACTCTGGGCTCTTAAGGTCATTTCATTGTATTAACCCAGTGTAGGTTTGCTAGGGTGGCCATGACAGAGTACTGTACACTGATGGGCTACAGCTATGGACGTCTGGTCTCTCTCAGCATAGAATCTGTTCTATGTATCTCCTAGCTTATGGTGGTCACTGGCAATCTTTGGTGTTGCTTGGCTGGTAGACACATCACCTCTGCCTTTGTTGTCACCATAGCCATCTATTACCCTATGTGTATGTCTGTGTACAAATTTCCCCTTTTTATAATGACACCAGTCATATTGGGTTAGGGCCAACCTACTTCAAAGTATGACCTCATCCTAACTAATTATACCTGCAAAGACCCTATTTCCAAATAAGGTCACATTCTGAGGTCCTGGGGGTTAGGCCTTCGATGTATGGTTTTGGGGCAGGGATGCAATTTAACCCCTAGCACCAGACATTGGACGCCTGCACTGTGGGGTCCTAGGTGTGAACCAGCGAGCACCAGGTGTCACCTCCTGCCTTGTTTTCTGAGAGCCAGAATACCACGGGGTCTGAGGGAGAAGAGGGAGAAGAGGAACTGGGTGCCAGGATGGACACAGGCCTGGCCTGGCTGCACTTACAAGAACGGCTCAGGGCCAGGCAGGGCTGATGCCATCTTTAGAACAAATAGTTTTCTAAGAAAGTGCTGGTGTACTTCCTCGAAGCCTCATAGGTGGCAGCATGGCAGAACATCCCCAGAGGGAGGCTCTGCTGACTTGGGGAGGGGCCAGGGGCCTCCTTGTCTTTACCCTCCCCATTCCAGGACTCTTTTCAGAAGTATCCAGAGGTCCCCAAACTACAGCCCGCCCGCGGGCCAAATTGCAGCCACCTGAGGCCATTTATCCGGCCCCCTCCGCACTTCTGGAAGGGGCACCTCTTTCACTGGTGGTCAGTGTATGGAGTACTGTATGTGGCGGCCCTCCAACGGTCTGAGGGACAGGAAACTGGCCCCCTGTGTAAAAAGTTTGGGGACCCCTGATCTAGAGGGACATTAACCCTCGACAGCATGGCGCAAGTCTTGGGGACCACCTGCCCTGAGCTCACACCTTTGGGAAGTTCATTCCAAGGGTCCTGGGAGGCCCAGATGGAGAAGGCTGTGACTTTATTCCGAAGCTGCCATGTGCCCAGCATTTTCATCCTCCCAGAAACACCAGTGATGAGGGCTTTATCATCATCCCTGTTTTCTTGACAGCGAAATTGGGCCTCAGAAAATAACACCAACCGCTGCTCACTCCCTCCACCTCTGGACCAATAGAAAACAAACGCAGAACCATAGTTTGTACCCTGTTCCCTCTCAATCCTTCTGGGCTGTGCCAGCCCCTTCCAGGTTCTGGCAGCCTGGCCAGTATTAACAGGTGGGACCCTTCTGGGTGCTGCGCACTAGGACAGTCTGGGCAAGCATTACGAGAACCTACCAGCTACTCTGCACACCTGGTATTCTAGAAATGGTCAAACCGTGGCTCAGAGAAGGGAGCCTGAGGATCCCTATTTAGTATCCCTCAGAGAGATATTGAGATCCCAAATTACAGTGCCAGGGCCAGCAGTTGGTGAGAGAGGCACTGGCACAAAATCTAAGAGGCACCAAATACCTCAGTGATCAAGATAAATAATACGTTAGTATAAAATTAAAAAGTAATTGATTTGAGTTCATATCACTTATTTAATATAATTTATTCTAACTTGATTTGTCAAAGTAAAACTTTTTTTTTTTACAGGGACAGAGAGAGAGTCAGAGAGAGGGATAGACAGGGACAGAAAGACAGGAACGGAGAGAGATGAGAAGCATCAGTCATTAGTTTTTGGTTGCTGTTGTGACACCATAGTTGTTCATTGATTGCTTTCTCACATGTGCCTTGACTGCGGGCCTTCAGCAGACCGAGCAACCCCTTGCTGGAGCCAGCGACCTTGGGTCCAAGCTGGCGAGCTTTTGCTCAAGCCAGATGGGCCCGCATTCAAGCTGTCTAAAGTAAAACATTTTAATGTAAGATTGTAACTTCCATTGAAAATCTAAAACCAATGCGAAAATCCACAATGGACCAACTTTCGAAATTTTAAATCAAGACAGGATCAGTCCTACTGGTTCTTCCTATTGGGCCAGGGCTACAGTGTGGATCTCCAATACAGCACTGTTACCAATCCTGCCTTGGTTTTAAATGCCAATGTTTGTTTTATGGTGGAATACTTTGTTTTGATTATTTTTTGCAATAACGTATTAAAATATTATTTATCTTGACCTTTGGGTTTTTCAGTGTCTCCCCCTGTTCTCTTACCAAGTTGAGTTTCTCGATCAGCTGACACCAATTCCTGTCCTGAGAGACGCACCATTCATTCCCCATTCCCTGTCACTGCAGGGGGAATGTGTCAGAGAGACATACGTGCCACTGTGAGCAGTTATGTTTCAGAAAAGCCCACTGTAGAGGTGCAGAGTGGGAGGCCTGATCTGGACCATTTGGGGGTGCAAAAGTGAATTATGTGACCCAGCAATTCCACCCCTGGGTGTATGTTCTTACAAAGTTGAAGAGATGCTCAAACATACACATATGCACGTGTTCATAGCAGCACAATTCACAATAGCCCTAAGGTGAGAACAACCACATGCACTAGAGCAGATGATTGGATAAACACAATGTGGTCTATCCACACACTGGAATATGACTCAGCCATGAAAAGGAGTGAAACACTGACATCTGCTACAACATGGATGAACCTTGTAAACACCATGCTCAGTGAGGGAAGCCAGACACATAAGGCCACAATGTGTCATCCTCTTTATGTGAAATGTCTAGAACTGGCAAATCCACAGAGACATAAAGTGTGTTAGTGGGAATGTTGTGGAAGTAGATAGAGGTAATGATTGCACACCATGGTGAATGCACTCAATGTCACTGACATGTTCACTTTAAAATGATTCATTTTATTTTCTTCAAATCTCACCTCAATTTACAAAACAAAGGAGGCAGAAGGAGGTGTGGCTTAGGAGCAAGCACACAGATCTGGGTTGTGTCCACAGGCCTGCAGGCATCTGATAGAGGCCTTGGAACTGGCTGGACGCCCCAGGGCCACTGTGTCCTTCCTGCGCTCTGTCCACCCCGGGGAGACTTTGGGGCTCTCCCTCCAAGCTCTTTGCAGGAGCAGGAATTGCTGGAGGAGCCTGAGTGCCTTGGTCCAGGATATCTGACAGAAGCAGTTGGAGTTCTGCCAGGGTTCCTGCCTCATGATCCTGGGACATTCAAGGTGGCACAGGTGTGTCTGTATCTAGGGACACGTGAGCCAGCTGCCTGTCTCCAGATTACAAACCTGTGTCACTCGCAGATCATTGTGTACTGTACCCTCAGTTCCCACAGTTGAGGCTGGCCCATCTGCATCTGACGGGATATCTGCGGCCTCCCATGTGTGTGCGCAGAGGGCTCTCTGGCCCGTGTGTCATTTTGGTTTGCAGGCCTGCGCGTGCGTGGCGTAGTCTTTCTATTTTATACAGGGAAGGTCATGTGTGGGCAGAACCTTTGCTGAATCAGATCTCACTCTTGCGTTTCGGTTTTTTTCTGCCTCAGTCCTCCCCTACCTCTTCTCCACCTACTCTCCACCTGCATATTGTCCTGACTTTTCGGGGTTGACGCTGTGGTTTGCTCTGTGTCATGTTAGGCCCAGCCTAACCTTTCTTCTCAAATGCCACCTGATCTGAGGTGTTCTCTTGAGGAGCTGCACCTCACACCCTCAGGAACTTTCTGAGTCCCCAGTGAGTCCTGCATGTGTGCTGCTGGCTGGGACATGAGACAAACTGGTTTGGCCGCCCTCTCAGTTGTGGCTGCAAGTTTTGCTGTCACAGTGGGTGCTGCCTAGAGAGCCTCTCAGTTGTTTTTGGTGATTACCAGCCTCAGTTCGGATCCCTGCGTGCATTCGGCCACAGCACTGCTGCCTCTGTGGGAAAGGAAGGGGGCGTTGCTGGGGTGGATTCCCTCATGCCAGGCTCAGCTCCTGATGGAGGCTGACTCCTGGTGATTTTATTTCCCATTTTCATTTTTTTTTCAAGTCTACTATTTTAATCTTTTTTAAGTGGGCAACTGATTAACATTTAGAACATTCTCAGCATTGTGTAATCATTACTACTATCTAGTTCTGCAACTTTCTCGTCAGCCCAAACGGGAGCTTCTCATCTTTTTGGGATGTCCTCCAGAAAGACAGTACAACCATTGCAGCCTCCTTCTCTCTCCCCAGCTCCTAGAAGCATATTGCTCCCATTGAGACCTCTCGGCTGCTGGTCCCCATGGGGGCATGTCTGTAAGTACATGCATTTATCCTGAAAAGATGTGGTTGGCTGGACAATGGCCTCTAAAGATATCAGGTCCTGAATCCCTGAACCTGTCAGTAGGCTACCTGTTAGGGCCAAGGCTTTGCCAATGTGATTAAGGATTTTGCGATGGAGAATTGATCCTGGTGGCCTCTAAATGCAATCATAATTGTCCTTAGAAGAAGAAGGCAGAGGAAGATTGGACACACAGATAATATGGACGTGTGACAACAGAGGCAGGGGTTATGATGATGCAGCCATAAGCCAAGGGACATCTGGGGTCTCCAGATGCTGGGAGAGGTAGGAAGGACCCTCCCCTGGAGACTTCAGAGGGAGTACAGCCCTGTGACACTTTGGTCTCAGCCCAGTGACACTAATTTCAGACTTCCAGCTTCCATAGCTTCCGACAATAAATTTCTGTTTTAAGTCACCGAATCAGTGATTTGTTACAGCAGCCCCAGGAAGCGAAGACAGACTGCACAAAGGATTTGCCTGCCAGTAACTGTACCTAATTCAGCCTCAGAGTTTGGGGCTTTCTTGGGCCACCCTGTGGCCAACTTTTTCTAAGGGGGAGGGAAACCACAGCTGGATTTCACTGTTCCTGCTGTTATCCTTCATCTCCCTGGGAACAGCATTTCAACAGGCCACACTTCATTTCTGACTGTGGGCAGCAGGAGGCACAGATCCTCAAGATGAAATGAGAAGTGGAGGGCGTGGGAAAGACCTTCACACAGCCGTCAGAGGCAAGGGCGAAAGCTTTCAGTTTCTCAAAAAAGAACACCCCTGACTTGCCATTTCCCCCATCTGTGAAATGAATCGAGGTGAGATAGACACTGACATTCCTCCCAACTCTACAGCCCTACGAAAATTAAAACTAAAAAAAAATCTGTGCACAGTGAATAAAAACAAACTTATATCCTCCCCCGAAAGGCAGAGGCTGCTTCCTCCGGCTGGCCACTCACATTCTCCAGATAGTTGGGTTTCCTAAATTTAGCTGCCACCCCACAAGCGTGAGCCCTGCATACTTTTGGGCAGTCTCCACTGGAGGCTCTGAAAACACTGCCCCAAGTTTGCATTTCCAAGCCCAGGACGGTTGGATCCCTCAGGCATCTCTGTCTGGCACATACAGCCTGGAGACACTGCGGTCTCCTCTCCAGCCAGCAGGATGGAAGAAACAGCAGATCTGCCTTTGAATCTCAGCTCTGCCAGGTGGTGCAGGACATGGTACAAACCATGTCACCTCTCTCTTTAAAAATAAGAGAAGGTTGACCAGACTCTTCCCCCACCATAAAAAAGCACAGTAGTGAGTATGGAGCAGGGTACCCATTGAGGCCTGCCATCTCAATTTTGCAAGCCCCTGGGCCTGTGACCTCGGCCTTTCTGTGCTTAGCACCTGCCCAGAGTCTTGGCTCCGGGTTTCAGCCTTTAGCAGGTCTCTCCTCCAGGGCCCTACACTTCTAGTACTTACTTCTCTTGTCCTTTGACTCCTTCTGATTATTAACTGTCAACCTGGCTATAAAAGGCAATTCTGATCTAAGAGGACTGGGTGGCCCGCTGCCTAGGGCCAACATCAGCGTCTGCGCTGCAGCCTACGTCTGGGATTAATTTAGATTCTCAGAATACCGTTGGAAGCAGCACATGCTGTTATGATTACATCGGATCTCACGCTCAGATGCTCCAGGGCCTCACCCAAGGTGTCCCTGCTGCCTGGAGATTCATTATAGCAGCTCTGCCATCATTCTCTCTGCTGACTTGGAGGGGCTGGTATAACTTGGAACCCTTGCACAGACTGTTCTTTTCTGCTGGCAGCTCCTGCCTAGGGCCCAGAATGGAGGTGGCGGCTTCTCAAGAGTGCTGGGAGTGCATAGAGGGAAGCCTGCCGACGGTCCAGCCTTGTTCAACCTCCTCGGTCAGAAGGTCCAGCCTCCCTCAGAAGCACGTCTCAGGGTCCAGTGGGCTTCCTTCCTGACCATGCCTCCAGAATTTGCTTTGAAGGGGCGTTAACGACCATCTGGAATGCCATCGCCTTTTCTCTTCCTTGACAGAACCTTGCACTAGGGAGGTGACATCAGCTCCCTTCCTGCAAGCGTCTCTTTTCCTGCTGCCAAGCAGTGGGGACACTGGCGACAGAACAAGGGCAACAGACACGTATATGGCGTGGATACTGCACGTATGCATGTATATCTGCAAATCAGAGTGAGCCGTAGCTGGACGCCATCATATCGCTATGGCAACATAGGGCCTGATCCAGGCGAGTGATCCAATGCTGGTCTGATTAAATTGAGGAGGTTATCTGGGGTGACTTATTTATATCTAAGGGTTTTGGAGATGGCGCAAGACCCAAGTGTACCCTGGACCACCTGGACAGAGCGGAGCAAGCGGAAGGAACTATTTCTGCACTCTGTGGGTTTGGGCAGATTATATACCTTCTGTGAGCTCATTTTCCCATCTGTAAAGTGGAGAGAAGGAAGCTGTGTGGCAGAGTTCTCTCTGTTGACGTAATAATGCTGACATGCTGTTCGCGTCGCTCACTCTCGTTGTCTTGCCTGTGTATGGTGGAGCTCTCCAGCAGTTACGTGAGTGTGGTCTCACAGCAGATTGAACACAGAAGCTGATAGTCGGGTCCATCTGTTTCCTGTTAAGCCAGACATGAAGGAGATTCATAAAAATGCAAAACAACACCATTCTTCTCCCTAAAAAAATATATTTTTGGCCAAACTGTTACTTTTTATTTTAAAATATCCTGCTAAAATTTTAGAAATAGGTAATTTTCTAATGCACATTGTTTGAGGTCCTTAGTCTTTTTTTTTTTTAAACTTTTTATTATTTATTTTATTCATTTCTTTTTAGAGAGGAGAGAGAGAGAGAGAGAGAGAGAAAGGGGGGAGGAGCTGGAAGCACCAACTCCCATATGTGCCTTGACCAGACCAGTGCAGGGTTTTGAACTGGCGACCTCAGTGTTCCCAGGTCGACGCTTTATCCACTGCGCCACTACAGGTCAGGCGTCATTTTTTTTAATATACTTTATTTTCTAGAGCAATTTTAGGTTCACAGCAAAATTGATGGGAAAATAAAGAGTTCCCATATGCCCCTTGTACCTTCTCCACATACCCTCCCCCATAATTTATCATTATAATTATGTATATGTTTTTATATAACAGATTTGTTAAGATTTTCAGATACTACCCAATTCACATATTTAAAGTGTACAACTCAGTGGTTTCAATATGTTTGGAGTTGTGCAGCCATCACTAGAATTATTTCATTTATTTATTTTTTGAGAAAGATCGGGAGAGAGAGACAGGAATGTCAAGCTGCTCCTATATGTGCCCTCAATGGGGAACTGAACTGGCAACCTCTGTGTTCCGGGATGACACTCCAGCCAACCTAGCTATCTGGCCAGGGCTTAATTTATTTTTTTTAGTGACAAAGAGAGAAAGGGAGAGGAGAGGAAGAGAAGCATTCATTTGTTGTTCCACTCAGTTGTGCATTTACTGGTTGCTTCCCTTGTGCCCTGACTGGGGATCAAACCTGCAACCTTGTCATTTTGGGATAACACTCATAACTGACTAACTAACTGGCCAGGGCCACTACAATTAAATTTTAGAACGTTGTTATCCCCAGCTAAAAAAGAAACTCCATATCAGCAGTCATTCTGCATTGCCACCTTTCCCCAACCCTGGCAGTGAAGAATCAACTGTCTGTCTCTGGGTATTTGCCTGTTGTGGACACTTCACATAAATAGCCTTTCATGTCTGGCTTCTCTCACTGCACATCATGTTTGCAAGGTCCATCCATGTTGTAGCGAGTGTCAATGTTTCTCTCCTTTTCTTGGCCGAGTAATATTCCAGTGTGTGGATGGGCACTTGAGTTGCTCTCACTCTTTGGCTATTATAAACAGTGCTGCTATGGACATTTGTTCACGGTTTTTGTGTAGATACAGTTTTTCATTTCTCTTGGGTAGATACCTAGAAGTGGAACTGCTGGGCCACATGGAAGTTCCATATTTAACCTTCTGAGAAACCCTTACACAGTTTCCAATCAGCTGCCCCATTTCGCATCCCCACCAGCCGTACACAAGGGTTTCATTCACTCCCCATACTCCCCAACACTATTATTGTCTGCCTTTTTTATTCTAGCCATCCTAGTGGGTATGAAGTAGTATTGCCTTTGTGTTTCCTTGGTAGCTAATGCTGTTGAGCCTCTTTTTATGTGATTATTGGCCTCAGTCTCTGGAGACCAAGGAAAGGGATGTAGTGTATTCCTTACCGAGATGTTAGCTGGACTTCCCTGCATCACCACATTTGCTTTTCTATACTGTTTATTTGTCTTTTCATCCATCCATTTCCGGGTCTCTCCAGTAGCAAGAACCACGTGGGGCCCTGCAGAATGTCCAAGGGGCCCAAGGGGTAGACCGACTTGCCAGGGCTGTGCAGCAAGAGTGCGGGAGCCCCAGATTATGTTCCTTGAATTGAATCAACACAGGAAGGTTGCTTGCTTATATGTCATGAGTTCTTTTAGACAGGATTCTCACCTGGAGTGATACTGACCCCAGGGGACACTGGACCATGTTTGGTGACATCTATGGTTATCATGACTGGAGGTGTCCTGGCATCAAGTGGATGGGGGCAGGGATGCTACTAAACCCCCCACAGTGCCCAGAACAGTGCCACATAGAATGACCTAACCCTGAATGTCAGCAGTGTTGAGAGGAGAGCTGTATTCTAGAAAGTTCCTATGCCCAGGTCTGAGATGTGCAGGTGTGCCCTGGTGGTCACGCCTCCACTCTACACCCCTCTCTGCCCCCACCCCCACCTGGGGTCCTAGCCTCTTAGAGTTTGAAGGCTTTTTCCTTTGTGGGTGGCTTCCCACAAGGGCTTCCCTACTGCCTCTGAACTTTGCTATTATAGATCAAACCACGATTCAGTAATCACTTAACAACCTTAGAGAAATGCCTGGACTTCCTCAGATTTTGGGCCCACCACTGAGGAGGTGGAACACCTGCACACAGGTTTGCCGTGGGATCCAATGCCTGTGTTCTGCGTTCTGGAAGCTGGCAGGGCAGAGCTCTCTCCCCTGGAGGCCCGAGATGTGCTCTTAGAACCCGCCTGGTTTGTTGAGATTAATCGAGCCCCTACTTGCAGGAAGAGGTGGGCCACTACAATATTTATTTTGGTGAAATTGAAACCTCAGATTTCCGCATAGTTGTTCCAGAAGACGTGCTTTCCCCAAGTCAGCAAGGGAAAATGCGGCGCTGCTTGAGGTCAGCCCAGGACAGTGGGCTGGGCAGGCTGGCTATCTAACAAAACACCATGTGGTGTTTGTGCACCAGAACTGCACCTGAAAGCACTCCCTGCTCCTGCGTGCATGCCTGCAGGGCCTTGGCGTCCACACCCTCACAGCAGCGCCCAGTGGCATTTGGTGTTTCCAGCCAACTGTGGGGCCCCCACGCCCAGCCATGCCTGCCCCTGTCTCACAGCCCCTGTCCCTCACCAGTGCTCAGTGGTACACTGCAAACTCAACTTCCCATTTTTGGAGGTGCTTCTCAAAACAACTTATTTCTAGCCCAAGTGAGGTGACCTTTTCCTTCAGCTTCCAGTTTTTCCCTTTTACTAAAAAAGAAATTGATACAGAAGTGATACTGGTTGAATACAAATCAGTGTTTTCTCAACCTTGTAATTTCTTTTCCATGGTCACCCCCCACCCCAAGGTCCTTTTTAAGAGTTTCTCTTCATAATTGCTCATCTAAAAGAATAATGCCAGCATTGGATGAGGACACTTCATATCTTGAAACAGTATGAGTTCATAATGATACTTTAAAAATCCCCTCAGTTGTCCACCTGTGCAGGTGGCTTGTTATTAGGAAAAAACTGAAATTCTGGTAATCAAGGTATTGGTGAGAAAAAAATTCTCTCCGTGGGATCCCCATGAAATATTAATAGCACAGTTATATTATGTATCTGTTTATGTTCTATCTATATAGCTGAGCTTTGTGCATAAAAAGAGTAAGTTTTTTTCTGCCCCTTCAAAAATTGATCCCCCAACCACCCATGGAGAAGATATTTAGAAACAAGCCTAATAATACAGGCATGAGAGAGAGGAATCTCCCACCGCAGACCCACCCCCCAGAACATACCACCACCGAGCACATGGACAGGGTAGGTGTTTAAGATCATTGATGTGCAGCCTGACCTGTGGTGGCACAGTTGATAAAACATCAACCTAGAATGCTGAGTCACCAGTTTGAGAAGCAGCTACTATGAGTTGATGCTTCTTCTTCCTCCCCTCTCTTCTCACTCAATAAATAAAATCTTAAAGGTAAAAGAAAGATCATTGATGTGTGGACAAAAGGGGGAACGTCCAGTTTCAATCTTGGGCCAGTTTCATGGGGTTCCCTTATTTCTGCTGCCTCATTTGTACAAAGGAAGAACCGGTGTTGCATTTGTACAGTGGAATAATAAACATCTATTGCACAGGGTTGTCGTGAGCATAAACTTAGATAATTGAGGGGGAAAGCCAAGTGGATGGCCTGATGAGAGTACGTGCTAAGTAAATGCCACTTTTGCTTCTGTCCTCATCACCACTCCCATGTCACCTCTGACACTTTCTTTCTAGACTCTTCCCGTGCACTCACACCCATATGAGTGCAGGTGTGTAACGATACTGCTTGTGTGGCAGATTGGTCACCCAGAGCTTTAGCTAGGAGAATCCTGGAGGGTTGGGTTGAGAATATGTCCTTTCATGATGGTTTGGTTTCTGGTAGGTTCCCCAAATGTATGAGACCACATTTTATGTTGGTTTCTTAGCTCTGGGTTCTAAACTACTTAGGGTGAGAACAGGACTGTGGCTGCCAGTTTTCAGGGAAGCCCCATAGACCCAGCCGGAGATAGGCTAGGCATCACTGTATCTCTACACAGCAGGGTGTTTTCTGTCCAGTCTCTCTTACCCTGAGGACGAGTCCCTAGGAGGCTCCTGGCCTTTTCAAAAATTGTGATAAAATACATAAAACATAAAATTTACCATCTTAATCATTTTAAATATGAAAGTTCAGTGGCGTTGAGAGCATTTACATTGTCATGCAGTCATCACCACCATCTGCCTCCATAACTCTGTCCCCATTACACACTAGCTTCCATCTCCCTGCCCCAGCCCCAAGCTCCCACCACCCACCATCTGCTTTCTGTCTCTGTGAATCTAACTTCTCTGGGGACCTCGTAAGTGGAATCATACAGTATTTGTCCTTCTATGTCTGGCTTGTATCATCACTTGAGCATAATTTCCTCAGGGTTCATCTACATCATAGCAGGTGCGTCGGAACTTTTCTTTCTTTAATATCTTTTTTTTTAATTTGAGAGAGAGAGGAGAAAGAGAGACAGAGAAACATCGATTTGTTGTTTCACTTATTCATGCATTCATTGCTTGATACTTGTATGTGCCATGACCAGGGATTGAACCCGCAACCTTGGCATATTGGATGACACTCCAACCAACTGAGCTACCTGGCCAGGGTAGAACTTTCTTTTCATAGCTGAATAATACATAGTTCACTGTAATGATGGTCCACACTGTGTTTCTCCACTCTTCTGTTGATGGACATTTGTTTTCACTTTTTGGTTGTGACTAATGCTGCTATGGACACAAGTGTGCAGATATCTCTTCAAGACCCTGCTTTCAGTTCTTTTAGGTGTAAACCCAGATGTGGAATTGCTGGGTCATGTGGTCCTTCTGTGTTTAATCTTTTGAGGAGGCTTCATCCTGTTTCCACAGCAGCTGCCCCATTTTACATTCCCACCAGCAGTGCATGAGGGTCCCATTTTAATCCATGATTTCAAATTACAAAACCAACAACTTAGTAGAAAAATCTAAAATATGCCAAAAAGGCATAAAGAAGAAGCAGAAATCATGTTTTTCTCTAAAATGCCACTGCTGATTTCAGCCAAGGCTTTTCAGAAAAGCAAGGTTTTCCCTGAAGCTCTCCAGGCCAGGCTGGTCCTTGGAGACGCTGGTGGGTTGCAGGAACCGCTCGCTCTTGGACGGTGTTGCAGGGTGTGCAGAGTGCAGTCAGGTCCTGTTGTGTCGCTGGCATCTTATACCAGAGAAAACGGGACAAGTGGAGGCAGGGTAGCATGTTGGCAAATAGTATCAGTACGTAGGAGTGCTCCTTACAAATCTTGTAAGAAATGGCAGGGAGAGGAGATTATTTTTAACATCTACATCATTGGCTCACACAAGCCATCTGAGTATGGAATGCTGTTTTTGAGTCGAACATTCTGAGCAAGAATGTTCCACTGTGTCCTCTGAGTGATGTCAAGTTGCTAGGTTACCGAGAGCATCAGGAACCCAGAGAACAATGTACAATTGTGTTTAGCTTTGAAAAATAAAATAGGTATTGGTATTTTAAAAGGATAAGAATGGTATAGGACTGTGGTTTACAAGTCCTGAATTTTAATTGCAGTTCTGCCATTTCTATTACATGTGTGGATGAATGGTTGGATGGGTGGATGGATGGGTCGATGGGTGGATGGGTGGATGGATAGTTGGATGGGTAGATGGATGGGTAGATGGATAGTTGGATAGGTGGATGGGTGGTTATATGGTTGGATGGATGGGTGGTGGATGATGGATGGATGAGTAGGTGGATGGATGGATAGATAGATAAATATATACAGTATATGACAGTTTTATTAAGCTATAATTCACATAATTCTTCCATTTCTAAGCCTCCATTTCCTTATCTATAAAAATATATGAAAATGATTATGTGCTTGATGAAGTGTTGAAAAGTGACCACCTGGGCTCCCCAGGGTCACATCTGAGCAACTGGAGAGAATGATGGTGCCCCTCTTACTTGCTCTATTTTTTCCATAACATTTCTTTTTTATTATTATTATTATTTATGATGCTCAAAAGAACTATTTGGAAAAGGGGCCCAAACTCCTGATAATGTTATTACCTATCATTTATTTTTTAACAGCTTTATTGAGAACATGTATATCTATAAACCATACCAGTTTAAGCGTACAGTCCCGTGGTTTTAAGTATAATTGCAGAGTTTACCACTATCTAGTTTCAGAACATTTTTACCACTCCAAAGGAAACCCTGTTCCCATCAGCAATCATCCAGCCCTCCATTTTTCTCCCAAACCCCTGACAACCACAAATCCACTTCCTGTCTGTGTGGATGTGCCTGTTCTGGATATTTCACATAAATGGAATCACACACTGTGTGGCCTTTTGTGTCAGGCCTCTCTCACTCCACATGATATTTTCAGGTTTCATTTGTGTTATAGTGTGTTTGCAGTGGTCATGGACATCATACAACCCTTTGTGCCCTGGGTCCAGGGATACCACATCAGTGTTTTATTTTCCTTATTGCTCTCATGGTCTGGACACAAGAGTAGGGGACCAGATTTAAGCAGTAGAGGTAGGGGCAGTGTGGGAAAGTCTAGAGGCGGATGGGAGGCTTTGAGGAGCAACAGGAAAGGACACCTGGGAGTACAACAGGCCTGGCAGACAGCCTGGGCTCCCCAGGGTCACATCTGAGCAACTGGAGAGAATGATGGTGCCACGAAACCAAGCAGGAGAGCTTGTGGGGAATGATGACCAGCTGGAGGAGCTTATGGGGTGACCAGCTGTCCCAGGTTGCAGGGCTGTGGGTCCCTAGGATGCAGAGCTTGGAGTGCGAAAGCCAGGATGAGTTGGTTACCCTAAGATTGGGGTTCCCAAGGAGCAGCCAAGAATAGATACGTCAGCAGGCAGCTTGGAATGAAGGTCAGAAGAGGATGGAGAAGAAATATGGCCCCTGACAGGACAATGTTCCCACAGGGCTGGTGTCTAGCTCTCCAGCTGCCCTCTGTCCCCATCCTGTTCCCAGCCAAGGAACAGACCCTTTGACCTCCGTGCTCAGCTGTTGACTTAAAAAAAAGAAAAAAAGGGTAAAAGACCTCATGACGTGTTTTAAGAAGTCTGTTTACTACCTGTCCCTCTGCAGACAGCCTGGCAGGGGCTTATCTCAGTGTAACTTTTTAATCTGATGCCCTTTGGTCATCCCTAGGAGAGCTAATTAGGATGTAAAGGCCAGTTGCAGCTCAGCAGGACTCCCGTCATACCCTCCAGCTCCCTCCTACACCCCCACCAAACTTAGAAAAGAGCTGCCACTCCAGAGGCCCCCTAGGTTTCTAAATCGCCTGTGGAGCTTTGCACCACTGCTATGCAATGTGTACCAAGGACATTTTATGCCAGATCATATCATCTGCAAGTGGAGACATAGTTCTCCTCCTGCCTCTCCAATCTTGAATTTTTTTTTTTTTTTTTTTTTTTTTTTCTTGGTGACAGAGACAGACGGGCAGCAGGAAGGGAAAGAAATGAGAAGCATCATTTATTCCTTGCAGCACCCTAGTTGTTCATTGATTATTTTCTCATATGTGCCTTGCTGGGGAGGTTACAGAAGACCAAGTGATCCCTTGCTCCAGCCAGTAACCTTGGGCTCAAGCTGGTGAGCCTTGCTCAAACCAGATGAGCCCGCGCTCAAGCTGGTGACCTCGGGGTCTCGAACCTGGGTCCTCCACATTCCCAGTCCAACGCTTTATCCACTGTGCCACCGCCTGGTCAGGCCCCAATCTTGACATCTTTTATTTCATCTTCCTGCCTAACTGCCCTGGCCGGAACTTCCAACATAATGCTGATTGGAAGTGGCAAGAATGAGGGCCCTGGTCTTGCCCCTGGTTTCAGGGGAAGGGCATTAGGCTTTCATCATTGAGTATGATCATAGCTGTGGGGTTCCCCTGGAGGCCCTTGATCAGGTGGAGGAAATTTCCTTCTAGTCCTTGTTTGGCGAGTTTTTTTTATCACAGAGGAGTGTAGAAATTTGTCAAATCTTTGTCTGCATTTATGGAGATGGTCTCGTGGCTTTTGTTCTTTATTCTGTTGATGTGCTTTCTGTTGAAATGTCAAGACAACCTTGCATTCATTGGCTAAACCCCATAGTTTGGATAAGCTCCATAGTTTGGCCGGAGTATGAAATCTTTTTTACATTTTGCTAGATTCAGTTTGCTGATTCTTTGGGAGGGCCATGGACATTTTATCAGTGTAGTACTGTGGATGGATTAGGGATGAGAAAGAGGAGGGTGTGGCTGAAAGGCATACCATGGGGGAGTCTTGGAACTGTCCTGTATCTTGACATTGACAGTGGTAATGGGGACATGAAGCTACACATATGCTAAAGTTGCACAGAATATCTCTCTCTCTCTCTCTCTCTCTCTCTCTCACACACACACACACACACACACACACACACACACTCATGCATGTAAAACCAGGGACATCTAAACAAGCTCTGTCCATTGTATCCATGTCAATTTCCTGGTTGTAATGGATCAGATGTTTGTATCCCCCTGAAATTTATATGTTGAAGCCCTGCCAGTGGTGGGATTCAGCTGGTTTGCACCAGTTTGACAGAACCGATACCTGATTTTTTGTCAAGTTCGGGGAATTGGTTGTTAAGATGGGACTTGTAATCAGGGTTCTCTCTAAGGTGGCCGCCTAGACAGCCGCCCAATGTGGAAATCACAAATGTACATTCCTTATTCTTTCTTTTTTATTTTTTACAGGGACAGAGAGAGAGTCAGAGAGAAGGATAAATAGGAACAGACAGACAGGAACGGAGAGAGATGAGAAGCATCAATCATCAGTTTTTCCTTGCATCATCTTAGTTGTTCATTGATTGCTTTCTCACATGTGCCTTGACCGTGGGCCTTCAGCAGACCCAGCAACCCCTTGCTGGAGCCAGCGACCTTGGGTCCAATCTGGCGAGCTTTTGCTCAAGCAGATGGGCCCGCGCTCAAGCTGGTGATCTCCGGGTCTCGAACCAGGGTTCTCTGCATCCCAGTCCGACGCTCTATCCATTGTGCCACCGCCTGGTCATATTCTAAGTGCCCGTAGTAATGTTTATTCCATCCATAGATGAAAAATATTGCAAGCAAGGACACTAATCAAGCAATATGTAAATATCTTAAATAATAGTTTTATTTTTTTGTCAAGTATTATTTAATACTTTTTCATTGATATTTAAAAATTTTTATAGCAATCTAGTTTGTGTATTTCTGTTATTATTATTTAAGTATTAAATGCATGAAATAATAAACTACCTTTGGGTATATCGTTTTTTTATACTTAAAACGGTCATTAGGGCAGAGAACTGGTTGTTAAATTATTTGAATCCCACCACTGCCTAACCCCCAGTGGAATGACATTAGGAAGTGGGGATTTTAGGATGTGATTGGGTTAGATAAGGTTATGAGGGTGGAGACCTGTAATGGGATTGGTGTCCTCATAAGGAAAGGAGGAGGTCAGAGCTCTGTCTTTCCACCATGTGAGGACACAGTGAGAGGCCTCTGTAAGCCAGGAAGGGAACCCTCACCAGAAACTGAACCTGCTGGCACACTGATCTCAGACTTGCCATTATTTCTCCAGGACTGGGAGAAATAATGGCAGTTGGTTAAGCGTCCCAGTCTGTGGTATTTTGTTATGGCAGCCTGAGTCAACTAGGACACTGGCTGTGATATTCACTACATTACATAAGATGTCACCATTGGGATAGGTTGGGGGAGGGGTCACAGGACTTCCTGTACTTTAAAAAAAAATTTTATTGATTGATTTGAGAGAGAAACAATGATTAGTTGTTCCACCCATTCATACATTCATTGGTTGATTATTTTATGTGTCCTGACCAGGGATGGAACCTACAACCTTGGCATGTCTGGATGACACTCTAATCAATGGAGCTACCCAACCAGGGATTCATCCTGCACTTTTTTTTTTTTTCCAAATTCCTATGATTCTACACTGATTTTAAAATAAACGTTTATATTAAAAGAGCACACATTTAAAGCAGAAAGGGCGCTGGAAAGCTGAGTAGAATAATGTTGCCAAAGCCACACAGGTGAGCAGACCTGGTGGGTGGCCCTAGCAGGGGGGAAAACAGACCTCTGCATGTCAGGACCTGGGCCTGGCACTGGACCATGCTGGAAGTTTCTGCCCAGCAACAGCGCAGGGCAGTCCCAGCACCTCTTCTCTCTGAGCCCCACAGAACTCACATACAGTGCACACAGTCCTTCATCATTGCGGGTCACCTGGAAGCAGGTGGGCAGCCACTTTGTCAGGTCCAGAGGCCTGGAGAGTTGCCTGCTCTTTCCTTCCAACTGGGTCCCAGGGCCCAGCTGCTTAATGATCCCCCATTTCTCAGCAAGTCCAAAAATGCATCCATGGGGTTCGTGGGTTAATGTGTACCCCTTCTCAGCTTCTGCACTTCTAAACTGCCTTCTTCAATCAAAAGTCACTTCCTGACTCTCCCCAAGCAAAATTAGGGCCCCTGGTACATGCTTTTATGACTTTCTGCACTTTTCCTTCAAAACTGTCATCATGGTGTCTGATTCTACATTCGCGGGGTTAAGTGGTTCCTCCTGGGACTGTGAACTCTCTGAGGACAGTGCATGTCCAATCTGTTTGCCATATCCCTGTGCATGTCATCACACTGATGAAATGTCTGTGGGATGAAGCCATGCCAGGGTCCCCTTTCCCAGGGTACCTGACTATCCCCTGTGGTCTCTGTCTCCTCCTTCTTCTTGGAGGAAAAGAGAGGCTGATGTCAAGACAAATTCTCATTCTGTGAAGCTGGGCATGGCTGGTGGACGTCTCACTAGCTCAGCCCTGAGCCTTGAAGGCCAGACATTGTGGCTGGCACTTCCTGAAATTTAAGGCAGGTCTCTTCCCTCAGCACTGTGGGCACTGGGCCAAGTCCTCTGTGGGGCTATCCTAGGCACTGTGGGGTACTGAGAACAGTGTCTTGGCCCCACGTACTTAATGCAGGAGCACCCCCAGTTGTGACAACCACGGATGTCCCCAGGCATCGCACCCCTGGAGAATGTTTAACTGAACGCACTCTGGCGTCAGATCGTCTTCCTATCCACCGGAAACATGCTGTTGTGAGACATGATGAATGGAGCCATCAGGAAGCGTGTTGCCAACTCTGATGATCTTTTAAGTAAACTCTTTTTTTTTTTGATAGTTTTAGATTTATAGACAAGTATCAAAGACAGGACAGAGTTCTTGTCTCCCTGTCACGTAGCCTTCCCTCTTGTTGGCATCTGACATCACCGTGGTGCAACACCCCAGCCAAGAGACCCACATCAGTGTGTTCATGTTAACAAAACTCCACCGTTTATTCTGATTTCATCAGCTTTTCCGTTAATGTCCTCTTTCTGGTCCAGGATGCCCGCTGACATTCAGGCATCACGTCTCCTAAGGCCCCCTGGGCTGTGACAGTTTCTCAGACTTTCTTTGCTTTTGTTGACTTGGACAGTTTTGAGGAGGACTGGTCAGAGACTTTGTAGGAAGTCCCTAAATTGGGGTTTGTCTAGTGTTTTTTTCTTGGTTAGAGGGAAGGAAGGCCTGGGAGGAGGGCCCCAGAGCAAAGGGCCCTCACCCCATCCTATCCAGCTTCACCTGTCACATGACTTATCACTGTTGATGTTGACTTTGATCCCTTAGCTAAGGTCATGCTTGTCAGGCTTCTCTGTTGTAATTATGATTTCAAGGTCATGTTCGGTTGGATCCAAATGCAGTATTTATTCTGAGTTCCCACTGAGAGACCTGTGTGTATTTGTCTGCTTTTTCATTTGAGGAAATAGAGGCTCAGGGAAGACCAAGTGCCATTGGGAGGCAGATGTCCAGACTGGGATTTGCACCCAGGCTGGGCTGCCTCCAGGGCCTGTGTGTGGCCTTTCCACCTCACCCTGTCCCTCAGCCTCAGCGGGGCTCTGCGGGCCCCGAGTCCATTGGCAGCATGTCTAGTATTTTGGCTCATAGCTTCCCAGGCAGATATGCCACCCCAGGAGGCTTCCATGTGTGGCCCTGGCTTCAAATTCATGGGCCTGCTGAGCATATGAGAAACCCATCAGGGAAGTGACAATCACTCTGGAACGTGGGAAGTGCCAGCAGCCCAGCACCTGAACCAGCATGGCCATTGGGACCTCACTCTGTCTCTCTGCTGAGGTCATTCTCGTGTCATTACAACACCCTCAAGATGCCTGACCCAACTCTCTGTCTAATTCATAAAGGGGTGAAAGGTCAGGGGTTGGTTTGTGTTTTGTTTTTTTTTTTAGAGGGACAGAGAGAGAGTCAGAGAGAGGGATAGATAGGGACAGACAGACAGGAACGGAGAGAGGTGAGAAGCATCAATCATTAGTTTTTCATTGCTGTTGCGACACCTTAGTTGTTCATTGATTGCTTTCTCACATGTGCCTTGACCATGGGCCTTCAGCAGACCAAGCCACCCCTTGCTGGAGCCAGCGACCTTGGGTCCAAGCTGGCGAGCTCTTTGCTCAAGCCAGATGGGCTCACGCTCAAGCTGGCGACCTCAGGGTCTCGAACCTGAGTCTTCCATATCCCAGTCCAATGCTCTATCCATTGCGCCACTGCCTGGTCAGGCTCAGGGGTTGTTTTTTAATAGCTTTTTTCTTGTATTGATAAAAGTAATAGGTATATGCTCGTGGTTTTATAGTAATTTTAAAAAACGCACAAAGGTTTAAAGAAGATAGAATACCAGAAATCACTGAATTGTACACTTTTTTAATTTCTTTTTATTTATTCATTTTAGAGAGGAGACACAGAGTGAGAGAGAGAGAGAGAAAGAGAGAAAGGGGGGAGGAGCTGAAAGCATCAACTCCCATATGTGCCTTGACCAGACCAGTGCAGGGTTTTGAACTGGCGACCTCAGTGTTCCCAGGTCGACGCTTTATCCACTGCGCCACCACAGGTCAGGCTGAATTATACACTTTTAAGAGGGAAAAGTTTAACTGCCTAGACATGACCGCTGTTAAAATATTCCTCTAGACTGACTTTTCTGTTTGTGACACAGTTTCAAACTTAAGTAAAAGTTGCCAGATTAGTATAAGAATTTTATATACCCTTTAAATCTAGGTATGCCAGCTGTTTACATTTGCATTATAATAATTATTCTCTCTCTGTGCGGATACACATATATGTATGTACATGTATGTTATAAATATATAGGTATATGTGTGCATATATAGTTCTATTTATAGTATATATAGTTATGTAGTTATCTATACACATGTGTAGTTGTATATATGTAATTATACATGTATGCATCTTGTAAAATTTTTTCTGAGCCATTTGAGGTTAAGCTGGAGACATCGTGCCCTTTGACCCCTAAGTACTCCAGTGAGTATTTACTAAGAACAAGGACACTTGCTTGTGGAACCACAGCACTGTTACCAAAATCTGGAGATTTCACATTGACACAGTCTCATCTGACCTATGATCTGTACCCGAATTCCATCACTTGCCCAATGCCGTCTTTAGCAGCCATTCCCCCCACCCAGGATCCGTCGTTATATCCAGGTATCATTCTCTTTGGATCAAAGTCTAAACATAACATCTCATTATGTTCTAAGTAATTGTTTGATTATTGCAGTTTGAAATTTTTTGTAGTGGTTATTTATAATGCTTTTATGGCCGGCCTGACCAGGTGGTGGCACAGTGGATAGAGTGTCGGACTGGGACACGGAGGACCCAGGTTCAAGACCCCGAGGTCAAGGTCGCCAGCTTGAGCGCTGGCCCATCTGGCTTGAGCAAAAGCTCGCCAGCTTGGACCCAAAGTTGCTGGCTCGAGCAAGGGGTTGCTCAGTCTGCTGAAGGCCCGCGGTCAAGGCACACTAAGGTGTCGCAACAAAAAACTGATGATTGATGCTTCTCATCTCTCTTCATTCCTGTCTGTCTGTCCCTGTCTATCCCTCTCTCTGTCCCTATTTAAAAAAAAAAATTTATAATGCTTTTATGGATTGTTTCTGTTTGCTGTTACCACTGTATTTTTCTGTTTTTGTGCATGTGTTGTGGGGGAGAAAAGCATTAACTCATTGTTCCACTTAGTTGTGCCATTGATTGCTTCTCATATGTGCCCTGACTGGAGCTTGAACCTACGACCTCAGGGGTTGAGCCGGCACCCTCAGGGTCAAGTCCTGACCGGGGCTTGAACTGTCAACCTTGGGGGTCAAGCTGATAACCTCTGGATCAGGCTGATGACCCTGGAACCAATGACCCCGGGCTCGAACCAGTGACCTCAGCACTCTGGGGTGGCTCTATCCACTGTGCTACCGCCCAAGGCATTAATAAAGTTCATTTATAAAGTTTTATGATAATTCATGACTTACAGAAGAGGTACAGAAACGGTAGAGAGAATTCCTTACTGTCCTCACCTACCTTATCCTGGTCAACATCTTCCATGACTTTGTGGTGGCCGTGGGCAGAGCTGCATCCTATATGAATTGGGGTTCACCCTTTGATCCTCCCACATCTGTTGAGTGATGAGGAATGGAACCCCCATCAAGGGGTGGAGAGGCATGTCTCATGGTCGCCACCTTCAAGGGTAGGAGCCCATAAATACCAAGCAGGAAGCCTTATTCCTACAGGGCACAAAGCCACGTATGAAGCCAGCATTCAGGGTGCAGCGGGAGCTCAGTTGCAGGTTTGGGAAATGCCAGGGATGGGGGGCAGCCCCACCCCACAATGAGGGCCCAGTTCTTTCCCTCCTGTGGTTTGAGAATCAGCCCACTCCTCCTGAAAGCCCTCATGGGCATTTTGCAAGTGAGGGAATTGACACCTGGCTCTGCAGGCCACCCTCCTGGGTCACTCTGTCATCTAGACTGTCCTTTTTATTGTTGTTGTTTTTGTTTCATTATTGGGGACTGTGTTTTTAAGAAAAACTGTTGGGGGCTGGGAGAGGCAGAACAATAGATTAATGTCTTGTCTAGGTGGTATTGCCCCAGAAAGTGCTCTCACCTGGGGGGGGCCATAGTGGATTCTACAAAGTTCTACAAGGTTCATACAAAATCTTCCTTGGGACCAAAAAGGAGAAAAGAAAGACGAGCCCCTAGAGGCTCAGCGATGTGTCCTGACTTTGTGCCATGCATTCAGATGGAAGGCATGAGGGAAGAAGTTGTGAGGAGCATGCTGGCTGGAGAGGGGCTTTGCTGTGCAGACAGGGTGGATGTCATAGGCAAGGATGCCCCAGGATCAGCGCATAGGGTAGGAGTCCACTCAGCTGTGATGTGTCGCCCCCTAATCCCTAATCTCCCCACACATGGTTCCCTTCCATCGTTCCCTTCATAGTTCATCAAACATTTGAGTGTCTGCTCAGGCCTGGGCACTAGGATGCAAAGATCATCAAAAGTCCTCATGGTCAAACAGAGTGTTGCTGTGTCCTCACACAGCAGAAGTATCTAGGGAGCTCTCTGGGGTATCTTGTTATAAAGGCACTGACCATGTTCACGAGGGCTGTACCCTCATGACCTAATCACCTCCCAAAGGCTCCCCCTCCTAATACCATCACATTGGGGGTTAGGATTTAACACATGAATTTGGGGGGAGACACAATTCAACCTATAACCCGTACCCCCCACCCATGAAAGCATATACTGAACCAGGAGTGTTACAGCTCTGTGAGGGTTACAGGTCATGATGGACCCCATGCTCCTTGGTCTTTAGGGCTGGTTGGTGTTTGTACATCCTGGGACATCAGGCTTTCCTGAAATCAGGAGGGTATGTCTCTCCACACCTGGCCTCCCTGCAGTTCACAGTTGTTGTTATATCGGCTTGATTTTAAACATGGGTGATTTTTTCTTTTTAAATCTCTCGGCCCTGGGCGGTTGGCTCGATGGCTAGAGCATTGGCCTGGCATATGGACATCCTGGGTTTGATTCTCAGTCAGGGCACACACGAGTAGCGATCATCTCCTTCTCTCCCCTTCCCTCTCCCCCTTCTCTCCCTTTTCCCCTTCTGCAGCCAGTGGCTCGATTGGTTCAAGCATCGGCCCAGGTGCTGAGGATAGCTCAGTGGATCCAAGTGTAGGCTTTAGGTGCTGAGGATAGCTCAGTTGATTTGAGCATTGTCCCTGTACGGGGGTTGCTGGTTGGATACCAGTCAGGGCACATGCAGGAATCTGTCTATTTTCCCTCCTCTCATTTAAAATAAAATAATTTAAAAAAATCTCTCTAGGCCTGACCTGTGGTGGCACAGTGGATAAAGCGTCGACCTGGGAACACTGAGGTCGCCAGTTCAAAACCCTGCACTGGTCTGGTCAAGGCACATATGGGAGTTGATGCTTCCAGCTCCTCCCCCCTTTCTCTCTCTCTCTCTCTCTCTCTGTCTCCTCTCTAAAATGAATAAATAAAAAATTTAAAAAAAAATCTCTCTAGAATAGTAAGTGTACAGGCAAAATAATAACTCCAAAGACATCCCCATTCTGGTCCCAGGACCTGCAAACATGTCACTTCACATAGTAAAGGGACTTTGCAAGTGGGATTAAGTCAAGGCCCCTAAGTCAGGGATGACCCTGGATTCCCTGGGCGGGGGTAAGATGTCATCACAGGGGCCTCATAGAGGGAGGCAGGAGGGTCAGAGTCAGAGATGGAAGAGGCTGCGCTCTTGGCTGCGGGGATGAGGAAGGGGCTGAGCCAGGGATGTGACACTTCTAGAAGCTAGGAAAAGCCAGAGACCATTCTCCCTGGAGACTCCAGAGGACCAGCTCTGCCCACACCTGGGGTCAGGACTAATGAACTCCAGCCATCAGAGAGAGACTCAATGTGCAGTGGTAAGCTATTAAATGGGTGGTACTTGTTACGACTGGCCCAGGAAACTCAGACACAGAGTTACTGAGGAATTGGGATTTTTGCTTCTTTGGTGACTAGAAAAACATCTTTTGCCCTCCCTTCTCAGGTAGGTGTCAGGTAGGTGGCCTGTCTTCGCATGTGCCCAAGGAAGTGACTGGTATGTGGAGTTGCCTGTGTCTTCTCGTCACCACAGACTTTCGGGCAAACGCTCTAGTGCTTCCCAATTGCAACCACTTATGTTCCTAGGTCTCAGAGCCCACAAGCCACATCCAGCTCCTGCCAGATGGTCTGCATGTCCCCTCACCTGCTTTCCTGGCATCCCTCCTTTGACTTTCAGCTTTCCTTTCTCCCTGGCTACCCAGTTTCTGGCACCAACCAAAGGCCTGAGTAGGGGTGAATCACTGGCCAGGTGAATCACTGGCCAGTGCTCTGGGTGCCCACCTGGCTGGCTGCTCTGCAGGAGGGGCAGCCCTCCGCTGAGGACTGCAGCCACTGCTGCTGAGAGTGGCCTCTTTGCTCTCATTAACGCAGGACATGGAGTCACGTGACACAGTCATGTGCATCCAGCTGTCTCCCCAGCTGCTGGTCTAGATGGGTCTGCAGGGTTAGGACCCCGGAGTAACGGGTTGCTCCAGAGTAGGATGTGGCAGGCAGGCGACGGCCAGGGCAGAGGCACGGTCTGCATTCTCGGGTGTTTTTCCGTCTGTCTCTCCCAGCCATTTCCTGGCCCCTTACAGACAAGTGACTCTGGCACCCAGCCAGTGCTAGTTGTTTTCCATGCGGAGGATCAGTCAGGGATCCACACCCCCATGATCCAGGAGGCAAGAGGCACAGGTTGCAGGCCCACTCCGCCTCTTCCCAGCTGCGTGACTGGAAATCCTTTTAACTCGGGGTTTCTCCACCTGACGCTGTTGACATTTAGGGCCATGATGACTCTTAGAGAGTGTTCCTGGCATCAAGTGGGTGGGGTCAGGGATGCTGCTCAAGCCCCCATAGTGCTCAAGGTAGCCCCACAGAGAATGACCTGACCTGAGGGTCCACAGTACCAAGGTGACAGACCCTGTCTTAATTAATTTGGAAAAGAAATTGAGTTAGATCCTTAGGCTCACAGTTGACAGCGGAGCAAACTCCCTATGGTCAGGTGGTATAAACCAGGGTGAGCCCAGTGTCTGTGAGTGGCCTCCTCTCTTCTCCCACTCAGTGTTTGTATTTAAATGTGTGCAGCCTCCTAGTACCTCTGTAGGCAGATGGTTAGATGGTTATGAAGCACAATCTCCTGGGGTTGATGGAATCCTTTGATCCAGGGGATGTCATTGGGGCGATTCTGCTCCCAGAGGACACTGGTGATGTCTGGGGACACCTGTAATTGTCATAACTGGAGAGACTCCTGTCACTGAGGGGGGGGCGAGGATGCTGCCCAACCCTCCACACTGCCAGGATGGCCTCCCACAGAGGAATGACCAGCCTCCAGTGTCCTAGTGCCAAGGTGGTTTGCAGGGATTCAGATAGGTGCTTTTTGCTCAGGTCTCTGGACTCCAGGATAATGTGGCCACTATGCATCAAGCCCCTGGGAGGACTGTGCTTTCTAATGCTGTGAGCCTTGGAAAACTAGTCACTTGTTGCAAACACCTGAGCTCAGTTTTGTGTTGATTTATTTATATTTTACCTTGTTCCATGAAGAATTGAAGTATGCATTCAGGAAGGGATTCAACTGAGTAGAAAAATACAAATGGCTTTATAAAACTGCGTACTGGCAGAGTCCATACAGCACCGTCCGCACTCTGGTTCCAGCTCCTCTTCTCCCAGGGTCCTGTGCTGAGGTGCAGGCTCTTCCTCCGCTGGGTCTCAGTATCTCAGCCTCAGAAACTCACCTCCAAAAATCACCACTTTCCATGTCACAGTGCTGCATATATGCCATGATACTTTATATGGGGCTTCTTTGCTTTTAGCTTTATTCATAAATATAAATGTGCAGTGTATTTAATATTGTGTATATAAAAATATATGCATATAAGTAACATATATGTCTTAAATATAGTTATGTATGTTACATGTATGTTTATATATGTTATATATGTTGTAAATATATATTAAAATATAAATATGAAATATAATAATATAAGCCTTACCAGGTGGTGATGTAGTGGATAGAGCATCGGCCTGGGATGCTGAGAACCCAGGTTTGAAACCTCAAGGTCACTGGCTTGAGCACAGGCTCATCGGCTTGAGTGCAGGCTCAGTAGCTTGGTCACTGGCTTGAGCCCAAAGGTCACTGGCTAGAAGCCCAAGGTCGCTGGCTTGAGCAAGGGGTCACTTGCCCTATTGGAGCCCCCTTTCCATCAAGGCACATATGAGAAAGCAATCAATGAACAACTAAGGTGCCACAACGAAGAATTGATGCTTTCCATCTATCTTCCTTTTTGTCTGTCTGTTCCTCTCTCTCTGCCTCTTTCTCTCTCACTAAAATAATTTTTTAAAAAAATATAAAACATATTAAATATATAAAATATATATTTATATGCATATATTCCATATTTATATGCATCTTAATGATTGTTAGGTTAGAATTTTTTTTTTTTATTACAGGGACAGAGAGTGTCAGAGAGCGGGATAGATAGGGACAGACAGGAATGGAAAGAGATGAGATGCATCAATCATCAGTTTTTCATTGCGACACTTTAGTTGTTCATTGATTGCTTTCTCATATGTGCCTTGACTGCGGGCCTTCAGCAGACTGAGCAACCTTGGGTCCAAGCTGGCGAGCTTTTGCTCAAGCCAGATGGGCTCGAGCTCAAGCTGGCGACCTTGGGGTCTCGAACCTGGGTCCTCCGCATCCCAGTCCAAAGCTCTATCCACTGAGCCACCGCCTGGTCAGGCAGGTTAGAATAAATCTTATTAGATTTATTTATAAATAAAATATATGGTACCTAATATAGTGTGCATATATATATACATAGGTAATACATGCATATAATTACATACTTATATATCATTACATAAGCATAGTAAACATAAAAATACTAACATGTATGCATTTATTACATATATGCATATATTACATGTGTATTTATACATATCCTGTGCGTATGTAAGTATACATATCTACATATGTTACATATACATTACACACACACACACACACACACACACACATGCTCATAATAATACCACCTCCCTCCCACCGCTGGCCTTGAAGAAGTTAGCTGCCACATTATAAGAGGATCCATGGAGAAGGTCACGTGGCCAGGACCCCAGGGCAGCCTCTAGTTGTTGAGCATGACCCCTGGCCAACAGCCAGTGAGAACTTGGGGATCTCAGTCCTGAAGCCATGGGGAAACAAATTCTATCAGCAACCTGAGGGGGGTCTGAGGTGGGCCCTTTCTAGTTTTCTTTCTGGTGAGACAGCAGCCTCTTGGAGCCCTGGGGCCAAGACCCCCGTTTAGCTGGGCCCTGGCTCCCAGCCCCCAAACTGGGAAACATTAAATGGGTAGTGTGTGAGGCCAACACGTTTGTGGCAATTTTGTTGCATAGAAAATTAATCTGCTGACCTAGTGCCCCAACCTACAGCCCTATGGGCAGGTCACCAAGACTTGTGGAGCTTTGCACTCAAAGGAGTGCTCTGGTGACCGTGCAGAGTGAATGAACTCAATAAATGGGCGCCCAGTTTCCCACATTCTAGATGTGTGTGAGGGTTGCCAACAGCTGCTTTTAGTGCCTGTCCCCTCCTTTGCTGGTGGACATGGCCACTGGGCTCCGCACGTGTTCAAAAGCCATGGTGGCCCTGCAGGAAGGAGCAGACCCCGGCGTCCCATGTTCAGGCCGGCTGGAGTGCTCTGCTGAACCCACCCTGGCCTGTTTGTTTTTGTTGCTGGCCTCCAGCACCGCCTGGGCTGCATGCCTGCACGTCACCCAAGGCAACTCGGCTGTGAGCTGGGAAACTCAGTCTCCAAGGACACCAACCCTGAGACCCCTGCTCCAGGAACACATATGTGTGTGACATGTATCTGGGTGTCTGCGTGTGCTTGCATGCGGGAGGGTGGTGTCCCTTCTAGTTGGTTCATCTCCCAGCGGCTTTCGGGATCAGTGCTCAAGGATGGTAAAAAAAAAAAAAAAGTCACAAAAGACAAAATCCAACCAGCATTTATTTCTGGTTCCTGACAGCCCAGAGACAACCATCATCCCCATAAACAAAACAAAGCTTGACATGCAAACAGCATCTTTCATGGGACCTTCCTAAAGCCTACAGGAGAAATCAGGAGCCTGTCTAATAGATGAGGGTACTGAGGCTCAGATTAAAATGGAGCCCAGAGTAGATGTGGTTGTGAAGAAACTGGATCCCTCGTGTAAAGTGGCCGTGGGGATGTAAGAGGGTGCAGCTGCTGTGGAAAATGGCCTGGTGGGTGTATGGTTCCTCAGATACCTAAAAATAGAGTCACCATGTGACCCAGCAATTCCACTTCTGGATGTAGACCCAAAGAATTGAAAGCAGGGACTCAGATATATCTGCATACCATGTTCACTGTAGCATTATTCACCAGAGCCAAAAGTATGTCCTTCAACAGATGACTGGATGAAGGAAGTGTGCGTGGTCCATCCATAGAATGGCATATGATTCAGCCTGAGAAAGGAGGACACATTGACACCCAGTACAGCGTGGATGAACCTTGAGGACATTCTGCTCAATGACTTAAGCCAGATACAGTACAAATACTGTGCGGTTCCACTCATTGGAGGTCCCTAGAGGAGTCAGATCCACAGAGAGAGAAAGTAGATGGTGGGAATTGGGGGTTGGGAGAGGTGGAGAGGAATTAGTGTTTAATGGGGACAGAGTGTCAGTTTGGGAAGGTGGGAAAGTCCTGGAGATGGGCAGTGGTGATGGCTGCACAACAGTGTGACTGTGCCGAATGCCACTGAGTTGTGCACTTAATAATGGTTAAGGTGGCCAATTTTATGTTATGTGCATTTTACTATAATTAAATTTTTTTTTAATGAAATGAAAATAAGCAGTGATTTTTGGAAAGAGAAGCTCAACTCAGGCTCCAGCTCAGCATACACTGACATGTGTTCACCACCGCCAGCACTACTGAGTGTCAGGGCAGGATGACAGGGTGGGTGCGGGTACAGCAGACAGACAGACAGACACACACACACACACACACACACACACAGTGAAGGGATAGGACAACAGTAGGGGAAGTTGGGTGGGTTTTACCTGGACTTCGCCCAGCACAGGTGTGACAGCTCCTGGCTAGACTCAAGAACGAAGGTGAGAGGAAGCATTTCCCACCTTGGGATGCTCTCTGCTCCTCGGAGCTGCAGAAGTCAGGGCCACAGTCCCTCTCAGCATCTTGTCTTGACCACCTGAGGTCTGTCACATTCACATAGTATTTTTCTAGCTTGCATTTTATTTGAACCCTCACACAGAACCTAGGTGGTAAACATTGATCCTGTATTAGGAGCTTCTCCACAGAGAAGGGAGAAGCCATGTGGCCAAGGACATGCAAGTGAGAGGGGACAGTGCACAAGCAGGGTGTGTCTTCCTATTGCTTCCCTCTGATAAGCTTCCTCTATTAGTGTGTAAACCTGTAGGGTGGGGTGCTCAGAGCTATAATCCACACAGTATCTGTAAAGTAAAAGAAGTCCTTGTAACCCAACACAATCCCTTCCAGGATAGAGACCGTCTCATTTTTTTCATAGCTGCATAATCCTTTTTATTTTCCCTTCAAGTGAAAGGAGGGGAGATAGAGAGACCAACTCCCACATGCACCCTGACCTGGATCTACCAGACAACCCCTGTCTGGAGCTGATGCTCAAATCAACTGAGCTGTCCTCAGTGCCTGGGGTTGACATTTGAACCATTTGAGACACTGGCTGCAGGAGGGGAAGGGAGAGATAAGGGGAGAGGGAGGGGAAGAGAAGCAGATGGTCAATTCTCATGTGTGCCCTGACCAGGGATCGAACCTGGGATGTCCATACCCTGGGCTGATACTCTTTCCACTGAGCCCACCAGCCAGGGCCGTATAATATTCCATTGGTTGTCAAAAGCAGGGAATAAATATTTTAGGCTATGTAGGATTGCGTTGGCTTGAAGAGAATGGACTTTCTATATCTGATTGCTGCTGCCAAACTGGGTAATTGTCAAAAATTTATTAGTTTAAAACCTCAGCAGCAGAAATGACCAGAAAGTGGGTTAGTGGTTGCCAGGGTCCTTGGTCTCAGTAAATGTTGAGGAGCAGACACTGTATCGGCAATAGTGATGGGACCTGGCGGGGACAGAACCATGAGAGGCCACAGAGGGTGACCTAAAGCATTCTCTAGAGGTCTGCTTTAAATTCCTTTTCACTGGGAGCGTCTGTCACAGGGGCTCTGCCATGCCCGCAGAAGCAGGATTCCCAAGCATCAAAGGCCACTAGGCTGGGTGCCAAGTCACAGGGAGGATGTTCCCCTATGTTTGGAGGCCAGGCTTTGCTTCTCTGTCTGCAGTGACCTCTTGGAAAAAAGGATGTGTCGATGTTGGCCTTGCAGCCGCTTGAAAAAACAGTCACCCCTGATTGGCCTAATCTCCAGCCGCCTCTTTCCCTCTCTGACTATGGTTTGGATACAGAGGGGACCTCTCACCCAGAAACCTCAAAATTTGTCTTTTCTGGACATTTCACATAGTGGAATCACACACTATGTTGCCTTTTACGTCTGGCTTCTCTGGCTGAGCATTGTGTGTTCAAGGTCCATCCATGTAGTGAGTGTCAGTGCTTCACTCCTTTTCATGGCTGAGTAATATTCCCATATATGCATCTATACTACATTTTATTTGTCCATTCACCAGTTGATGGACATATGGGTTATATTCACTTATTGCCTGTTATGAATCCATTGCTTCTGTGGACATTACTGCATGTTTTTATGCGGTCATGTGTTTTCACTTTTCTTGTGTATGTACCTCAATACGGAATTGATGGATTAGATGGTGACTCTATTTTAACCTTTTGTGGAGATTGCATTGCTTAAACTCAGAAGCTATATAGCTCAGGGTTCTACAAACTGCAGCCAAGCAGTCAAATCTGGCCCTCCGCCTCTTGTTACAAATAAAGTATTATTGGCACACAACACACCCTTTCCATATGGTCAGTGGTAGCTTTTGTATTACAGCAACTGAGTTGAGTCCTTACAATTGAGGCTTTGTAGCCCACAAAACCAAAATATTTACTATCTGGCCTTTTACAGAAAAAATAAGTGTTTGTTATTTAGCACTTACATCACACTCTGTAATTGTCTGTTTGTCTTAAGAATTTCTCCCTTCTCCCCTCCACCCCTATGCAGAAAGCTCCCTAGGGGCAGGACTTTGATCTTTCATTTTTTTTGTTTCCTTTTGTCATTAAGCATTGAGTCACATTACCCCACCCTCACCTTCCCAGAGCACTGAACTCACTCATTGAACTTCTGGGCCTGGCTTTCCTGTGGGGTCTGTCATGCAGGGGCCCACCCTTGGCTGCCCACTGGGGTCGCCTGAGACCTCTCCACCAGGCTACACCTAAACCAGCTACATCATGTTCTCCTGGTGGGATGCTGCATACATCCCCCGGGTGATTCCATGTTTGGGAAACCCTGTGCTAATGGGTCCTTAATCCCAAATGTCTATAGTTCTTAGGAATTTAGTCCTGGTTAGAAGGCACCACAGACCTTCCTCCCATACAAACAGCTCTGTTTCACCGAGCCCTGTAAGTGCAGGCTTCAGCATGAGCGTTTTGGTACTTTTCTGAATTTTTCCCAAGGGCCCTGAGCCTGTCAGTCCAAGAGTGAGAGGGAAACTCTTCTCACTTGGGGTCCTGACTTGTCACAGCTGCAGGGACACACCTACAGGCAATTCTTTTTTTTTAATGTTTTTATTTCCTGGGGTGACCACAGACTTGGTGGCTTAAAACAGAATCTGTCCTGTGGCTGTCATAGAGCCAGAAGTCTGAGATCAAAGTGTCATGGGGTTGTGCTCCCTCCGGAGGCTCCAGGGGAGGGTCCTTCCTGCTTCTCTCAGCTTCTCAGGATTCCAGGTGCCCCTGGGGTTGTGGCCAAATCCCTCCAACCTCGGCTTCCATTGTCACATGGCTTCTCCCTGTGTGTTGGTGTCCAAATCTCCCCCCATTTTCTCTTATATAGACACCAGTCATTGGAATTAGAGCCTACACTAAATCCAAAATGACCTCATCATGAGATTCTTATCATTTATCTGCAAAAACTCTTTCTCCAATTTAGGCCACATGCTCAGCTTCGGGGGTGGGGGGCATGGGGGGTGAATATTTGAAGGGCAGTATCCATCCTACAACCAACAGAAATTATCTTTGTTTAGTTGAACACAAAACGGTTCTCCCACAGAGCCGCCGTCACCCCACTTAGCGACCTCTCCTTTTATTTATTCATCTTTGTGCTCTTTGCACTTGTCTAAGCACCTCAAATCTATCTTGGACAAGGGAAAGGTGGAGGGTAGGTAGGAATGTTTAAATCAATTGACAGTTATATTGCAATATATGTATAAATGTATCAAATCTACACCTTGTACACCTTAAACATGCAATGTTTTGTCAATTACATTTCAACAAATAAAATTTTAAAAAATAAGTTAACAGTTATGTTAAAATTTCCTACTTAAAATTAATGCAGTGAAGGCATTCAAAGATATTAGCACAAGAATCCTAAAGCAGTAGTTCTCAGTAGAATAGAGGTGGGTTGGTCCTGCCCTAAAGGGGACACTGGACGACATCTGGAGACATCTGTGTTTGCCACACTGGGAATATTCCTGGCATCGAGTGGGTGGGGCCAGGGATGCTGTGTAACCTCCCTGAGTTGTGCAGAGGAGGGTAACCTGTCGCAGATGTGGATAGTGAGGGTAGCTTTAAACTGAACAAAAACGTTTATTTATTGGTCAATAGAAAATAAAGAATTGGCTGTCGGTGTGTCTCCCTGCAACTGTGAAAAGTTGGGATTCCCCTCCCCCATTGAGCTAAGGACTGGCAGGGGGTAAGGGGCGGGCAGCTGCTCTCAGTTTTCTGCTGTCTCTGATCTGGCTTCAAGTAACCCCTCCCCCCCAAGCCCCAAGTGGGCAGAGCCCTGAATGCCCGCAGCTGGGTATCAGGTATCAGTATCGTTCTGAGAAGCAGAAGGCCGAGAGACTTCTAAGAGAAGTGCCTGACAGGGGATTCCCCACCGGGCTCCCAGAAGAGCTGCTAAAAGTCAAACAGCAGCTCTTGGGTTTCACTTACTGCCCAGGGCAGCTTCCTTGAAGGCAGTTCCTCTCAGGCATTCCTGAGACAAAAAAAAAAAGCAGATGATCTATTTTTAAACCCTTCTGGGACAGGGAGAGGCCAGCCTGAGACCTGCAAGGACAAGGGCCCAGGCAAGGGCTCTCAGAGATGAAGCACAGGCGGAGAGCCACTTGTCATGGGCTCATCCTGCGCTCAGGGGCAGCTCTGCCTGGTGGCTCCGGGTGCTTGTAAAGGGACCAGACCAGGTCTCCCTCTACACTGCTGACATCAGGGCCTGGTTGTTTTCTGTGGGGGGCTGTCCTGGGCACTGTGGGGGATTGAACAGCACCCCTGGCCCCCACCCACTCAATGCCTGGAGCACCCCCAGTGTGACAATCACAGATGTCCCAAGATGCTGCCCAGTGCTCCCAGGGAGATAGGGTTGAACCAGGAGAGACCCTGCGCGAGTGACCCATCCCCCACACCTTTACACACACACACTCACTCTCTGTTTCTCTCTCTCTCTCTCTCTTTCTTCTGTATGTCAAGCAAGGCCTTGCTCATGAAAGAGCACAGAGTCAAGTAACCAGGCATTCTGGAATTTTCCTCCCTTCTTTCTAGCAGGTGTCTTTAAAAGCACTGGGGCCCTGTCCAGCCATGTCTGCACAGCAGTTGTAACACCTTCCACAGCAGTGTTGTAGAAAAAGAAGGGAAATTAAACTTCTGACCCGTAATAAACACTGAGTAAGCCTGACGTCGTCCCCAGGCCAACCCTGTATGACCTCAGTCCAGCTGCATTCCCTGTGGCAGCTTCGACATCCATAAAATTAGGATAAAATTAGGATAATGGACTGACTGGGGGAAAGGAGGGCCATGCTCAGCTGCAGCATGTCAGCTCCAAAACCAGAGGCCTCTGGGTGTGACCCAGGCCAACTGGCCTTTGACCCTGGGAGTCCTAGCTCCTACTTCTTAACAACTCAGAATTGCTTTCATGTAGCTATGTATTAAATTATATACATATTACATTATTTTTATTATTGTTGAAGATTGGTGCCTTGCAAACTGCTAGACACTTATGCTTGTCTCATTTTGTCCTTCCAGTGACCCCAAGAATGAGGTGATAGGGTCCCCATATTATAGACATGCCATCAAGGTTCAGAAAGCAAGCAGGCTGAAGTCCAGACAAAACAGAGCCAGGATAGGAGCTCTCTCCAAATCTCCTCCCTGCACAGGAAAGACTTACTGATGTCTTAATGCCTCCCAGCAGATGCTGGCTGGTTGGTCTAGAACCTTCTAGGCAGTTTTTCCTTCTCATCAAAACATTTTATCCTGTAGTCAAAATTTGCTCCCTTTCTTCCTGAAAGCAACTCACGGTGACCTCTAAAAATAGTTTGTTATTCACTTGACCTATAAAACCCCACAAAATCATGCAAATCAAGAGATTCAGATCTTCGTGTTCACTTTAAGAACACTCTTGAAACTGCCCAAGCCACCAAGAGTATGCATATATGAAAAGCCATCAAGCATCTGAACGATGTCACTTTACAGAAGCAGTGTGTGCCATTCTGTCATTACAACAGTGGAGTTGGTAGGTGTGCCTGGGTCAAATAGTGGGACTGAACACAGGGTTGGCCCAAAAAAAGTTCTGAATTTTTGCTGTACATGCTTAAAAATGCAGAGAATAATGGTGAATTTAAGGCTTTAAATGTGGATTCTCGGGTCACTGAGCACATCCCGGTGAACAGATCTCCCAAGACTCTGCACATTATTTACAGAACTTATGGGTGGATTAACCCGTACATGAGCTCTCCCTGCCACATTGAGATGATCCTTACTGAAAAAGAGCAGATTGGGCCCTGCTCAATGGCTGTTTGGGCCCTGTCAGTTTGCTCAATGGATAGAACGTAGACCCAGCATGCAGACGTCCCAGGTTCAATCCCCAATCAGGGCACACAGGAGAAGTGACCATCTGCTTCTCTTCCCCTGCCAGCTCCCTCTTCTCTCTCTCTCCCCTTCTTGGAGACAGTGGCTAGACTGGTTTGATCGTTGGCCTCAGGCTCTGAGGATAGCTGGTTGATTCAAGCATCAGCCTCAGTTGGGGGTTGCCAGGTTTATCTGAGTGGGGACATGTGGGAGTCTGTCTCTCTATCTCCCCTCTTCTCACTTAAAAAGAAAAAAAGAAAGCGGATTGTTCCTAAACCAGAAGAGACGGTTGCACTAGAAGAAAAAGATATCTCAGAAGAAATTGAAGAATAAATACTAACAAAAGTAAAAAATAACTGAATAATTCTGTACCCTCTTTTCTATCTTCAAGAGCAAAAGTCATGGTAATCATAATAATGAAAATTGTAAAAATAATAATATCAGAGTAATGATTCACTCTGGGAGGGAACCCCGGGGTGCCTTCAGGGTACTGGAAATGTCCTATGTCTTGATGCCAGTGACAGTGACACAGGTACATACATACACTTTTATGTGAGATTCAAGTACATGTAGCTAGCTGTACATGAATGATCTCTACACACCTGTGTGCACATTATACTTCAGTATAAAACTGGCAAAATAAAAGCTATCTGAATCCAGGAACTATTTATATTTAGGCCCAGGGTTGGCCTTCATGTCAATAATGGGTAGTAATATCTATAATGACAGAAATAGTATAAATTATGGTATACCCATAAAGTATAAAACACAGGCTTAAAAAGTCAATAAATGGATCAGACCCTCAACATGCTGAGGTTGAGGGTCTGATCCCCCATCAGGGCACATACAAGAATCAACCAGTGAACGCATAAATAAGTGGAACAACAAATCGATGCTTCTCTTTCTCTTTTTTTCTCTCTCTCTCTCTGTCTCCCTTCCTCTTTCTCTAAAAAAATCAACAACAAAAAAGTTACTAAATGCAACTATTATCCTGGACAGGATCTCGGAATAGAAAACAGACATTTGGAGGGGAAAACTGGCAAAATCCAGATAAAGTGGAGTTTAATTCATATAGCACGACAGAGTTTATTTCTTCATCTTATGAGATGTCAGCCATAGGCAAAGTGGGCAAGGGACATGTGGGAGTCCTGTGTGCTGTTTGTGCCACTCTTCTGTTAATATAAAATGATTTCAACATAAAGTTTGTTTGTTTGTTTGTTTTTTCCATTGATTTGAGAGAAGCATCCATTCATTGCTTCACTTGGTTGTGCATTCATTGATTGCTTCTCATTGATTGCCGTGACTGGGGGTCGAGCCCCCCACCTCTGGCACACCTAGTTGACCCTTTATCCACGGAGCCACCCAGCTAGGGCAAAGTTTCTCTTTTTTTGTTTTTAAGTCAAGTGTTAGAAAAACTTGTGATGGCGTGGGAAAATCCTGTTTCCCTCACAATGTAATGTTAAGCAAGAAATGTTTTAAAGGCAGGTGATCAACCAGGATATAGAATCTGAATTTGTAAAAATGGGTACGTGTGTGTACACACCTGGAAAAATGAGGTGGTGGGGTTATGGATTGTCTGTATGTCATTTCCAGATTTTGTAAAATGCAATTATGTTCCTTTCATAGTCATAAAAAGTATATATATATATACTTGATTCTTGTCATTTACAGCAAGTACTGAATTAGTGGATCTGGAATCACTGCTAGTGGGGAAATACAAGATTAGGTTCCCGTGAGCCTCTGTTCACATTTCCTCAAGCAGTGGACACATACCCTTGCTTGTTTTACGTGTGTTTCTGTGTAGAGACATATTTGATCGCATTGTTGCTTCATCAACATTGAACCCACACAGGCTTCACTGACACACGAATCTTCTTCATAAGACATCTCAGTTTTGCACTCAGGAACCCTGGACAGCACTTCAGCTTTATGCTTGGGGACATTTCAATTACCCACAAAAAAACAAAATGCAAAACTTGTGGCATTAAACATTGAAAAGGATCCTGGTTTAAAGTCTGAGCTGAAATAAGAAGGCAGAGCCTCTGTCTCCTGGTTTCACCTCAATTAGGTATGTGCTCTGTATGTGTGCATGGATGACCGAGAATCCCCTCAAGTCATAGGTATTGGGAGTATTGATTTGGGGTTTGCAAATAAATTTTAGTGAGTAGGCAAATTTGCAAATACAGCATCTGTGTGGGTAATGAGAATGAGACTCTATATAACCCCCTCACTTGGTGCCCATGCGGGCCCACTGTCACTATGCTTGCACAGACTTTTCAGGTGTCTGGCACCCTGGCGTCCCAACCCAGCAGTGGGTCTTGTCTCCCCACCAGACCACAGTAGCACAATGCTGACCTTCAGCAGATGCTGGGGTCCACCAGCCTCATCAGGCCATGGTAGGAGCTCTCCCCACTTGGTGTCTTACTTCTCTGTGTGTCTCTCATGCAGCCTTCCATTAAGGCAGGGGGTCTCAAACAGGGGTGATCCTATCCCCCAGAGGACACTGGGCCATGTCTGGGGACATCTGTGGTTGTTACAACAGGGGGTGCTCCTGGCATAGACTGGGTAGGGGCCAGTATGCTTCTTAACACTCCGCAGTGTCCAGGATGGCCACGATGTCAGCAGTGCTGAGGGGCAGAGGTCCCTGCTTTCGAGAAAGCCACCCCCCGTGACCAACTTCCTGTGACTGAGACCCTAGAGCCTCTGTGACATGCAGGCTGGGCCTCCCCTGGTAGGCCTCATGGTGGGCAGTTCATGCCCGACCTCAATCACTCCACCCCAGCATCTGATGTCACCCCACCCCAACTCCAGGTCCACAGTGGCCCTCAGCTCTGACCCAGGAGGGGCAGCCCTGGTGTGTCCCTTTGTGTAGATGGAAAAACCCTCATTGGTTTGTGGAAAAAGCAAATGTTTGCAAAGGAAGGGGGGCCAGCTCTCAGAGGCCACAGGGGAGCCTCACTCGCCAGGGGCCTCACAGCTCAGGAAGTTGGGCTTGCATTGGCCCAAGGGCTTGGGCTCCCCAGGGGAAACCCACAGTAGAATGAGCGCCAAGGACCTGCCTCCTTGAGAAATGCAGCTGGTCTACTGCAAACTTTGAAGTGTGATTCTAGCCCTGCAGCTGCGGGGGTCCCCCTGGGAGCGTAGTATGAGGTATCCTGGTCAAGCTGCATGTGCAGACTTGCAACCAGGCCTGAAGCCTCCTCATCCGCAAATAGAAGCCTGGTGCTGGCCATGCAAATCACACTGCAGCTAGACAGATTGGGTCACCACTTGCTTCTTCCTCTGTGCCTTAGCAGGAATTAGTAAAGGGGGTGCCTCCCTGGGCAGTGCATTCTCAGGGCAGCTGATGCAGTGTGGAGAGCAGAGTGTAGGCTGGCATGCAATCTCAGGGTCACCCTGGTACCTGGACACAGTGGCCCGCAGGGGCCCTCATGCTGTTTGAGTATAAGAGAGAATTGTGGCTCTGTCCAAGGTTGTCCAGGATTATGCTTAAGGCAAGGGGTCCCAATCCCTGGAAAACAGTGGCTCAGACATGCCTGAGCCCACCCACCCCTGGGGCTTGATCACGAGGACTTCCTTCCTTTCCTGTTGACCTCCTGGCCCTGGGCGGCCAGCCTCAGATCCCTTGCCTTCCTGTGCCCATATACCTGTCACCTCTTTCACCCGAGGTTAATTGGTTTGCCCCTGAGTTCACTTTTTCCAGCTCTCCCTTTTTTTCCCGTCCCCCACCCCCGGCACGTGGCTTTCATCAAAATGAAAAACCAGATGTGGAAAAACCCCACACATTACAGCCACGGTTTGGTGCCTGGATATTTTGTTTTTCTCCTGCTGGTGCATCTGATAGGCTGGACTTGGGGTCCCATGTTTCAAAGTGGAATAATACAAGTTCCAGAAGAAAACTTGACTTCCCCCCCCAAACAAGATTGTCTTTCTGAATAAATCGGTTGTGAAGAATAAAGGGGACTCACCCCCAGTGACGCGTGCCTCATTCTTGGCAAACAGCAAAGTACTTCTCTGAGAAAAGCTCTAGATGGTTAAATAAATAAGATTTCACTATTTAAAAAAGGGGGGGTTTCACCGTGTTTTTTCCCGTCTCTCTCCCTTTTAAAATAGGATAGAGAGGTGCTTCTTTGAAAAACTGTATAATGTATGGAGCATTTTATCTTTACTTCATGAGCTTGGAATCTCTTGTTTTTGAGAAAAAGGAACAAATAAGCCGCAGTATCTCACGTGCACGCGACACACTGGGAATTGTGTCACCATGAAAAGATCTCTGGGCTCAAAGCCAGGAAACCTGAGTTTAGATCTCAGGTTGGCCTCTGAGCCACCATCCCGAGTGGGCGGATGCCTTTCATCTCTGCCACGGGAATAACATCCTCCAGCTTCCCAAGAATGTCACAAAGATTACTAAGGCCACAGTTACGGAAACACGGAGTGCTGAGTCTGAGTGGCTCAGAGATTTGTGCGGAACCGATTACTTAATTTGAGGGAGCAGCTATTCAGTTTCTCCTCTAATGCTTTCCATTTCCAAAAGGCCTCAGCATGTCCCGCTGCCCCGTGGGTTACTGCGTCTTCCCTCTTTTTTCTCCATCATTCTGGCCAACAGTTTGCCAGTGTTGCTGACCTTGTCGAAAAGCCAGCTTCTGGTTTCACTGATTCTCCTCTAGTTTTTCTAGCCTTTGTTTCGTTTTCTCCTCTGCGTCGTTGTCATTTCCTTCCTCCTGATGGCTCTGGGTTTCGCTCGCTCTTCCCATTGTAGTTCCTTAAGATTTAAAGTACCGTTCAGTGTGTTTGTTGCTTTTTCGCCTTCAAAGTATTTACTACTTTCCCTTGGGGTTTCTTCTAGGACCCATCACTTTTCTAAAAGCGTATCTTTTCATTTCCACGAGTTCCGTGGTCCATTCGGAAAGGAAAAGACATCAGGACATGTTTCTTCCCGGAGGGTGGGAAGCAGCAGGGTGGCTCCAACCAGCTTTCATTTCAGGATTATCTCAGGACCTTTGGGGGCTCAGGAAGCGCTCCCTGTGGGGCTTGCTGGTAGGATGCAGGGAGGGCTGGTTTGGGGGAAGGGGCTTAATTCTGGAGCTCATATCACCTCTTTTACTTGTGAGGGGGATAAGAACTCCTCGGGAGTTTTAAGGAGTATTGCAGCTGCTAACCCACCCTGGTCCCAGGGTGTCAGGGAGGGGCTCATCATTTATCCTACTGAAGGCTCTTTTCCATCCAGCTTGTGCTTCTTGGGCCTCGGTTGCCTCCAAACGTGTCAGACCCCTGTTTCATACAGCCTGCATGTGTCTGGGCCAGGGTGAGGAGAGCCAGGCACTCACCCCCAGCATAGAATTTAGGAAGGTGGGCACTGAAAAACCCAGGCATAGTAATAAGTTGTATCTTAATGTAGCGATATTTTCTAAAAATAAAAATTAATGCCTAAAGAAAAATCCACAGTGAAGATCAAAATTTTGAATAAAGAGCCTGACCAGGCGGTGGCGCAGTGGATAGAGCATTGGACTGGGACACGGAGGATCCAGGCTCAAGACCCCTAGGTCACCAGCTTGAGCACAGGTTCATCTGGTTTGAGCACAACTCACCAGCTTGGGCCCAAGGTCACTGGCTTGAGCAAGGGGTTGCTCGGTCTGCTGGAGCCCCCGTCAAGGGAATAACATCCTCACATGTGTGAGAAAGCAATCAGTGAACAACTGAAGTGCCACAATGAAAAATTGATGCTTCTCATCTCTCTACCTTCCTATCTCTCCCTATCTGTCCCTCTCTCTGACTCTCTCTCTGTCTCTGTCAAAAAAAAATTTTTTTTTTAATAAAGAGGGTCTAGCTTCACCCCCACCCTAGCCCAATCAGGTGCTGTCTTTAACAAAAAACTTGATATTTGGTTTGTCATGGATAGTTTACATTCATTTTAACTTTTTATAAAAACCTTGCATGGCCTGACCAGTGGTGGCACAGTGGATAAAGGATGCTGAGGTCCCAGTTTTGAAACCCCAAGGTTGCCAGCTTGAGCACGGACGGGGTTGCCATCTTGAACATGGGATCATAGACATAATCCCATGGTCATTGGCTTGAGCCCAAAAGTTGCTGGCTTGAAGCCCAAGGTCTCTCTCTGGCTTGGGGTCACTGAGCTGAGCAAGAGGTCACTGGCTCAGCAGAGCCCCTGGTCAAAGCACGTATGAGAAGCAATCAATGAACAACTAAAGTGCCGCAACTACGAGCTGCTGCTTCTCATCTCTCTCCCTTCCTGTCTCTCTTGCTTACTCGCTTACTAAAAAAAAAAGAAAAAATTTGCATGAAAGTATGAGTCATCATGATGGCTAAGCTGTCGGCACCCCTTAGATTTTGCGGCCACAGTGAGTGTCTTACCTGCCTCACTCCATCATGGCCCAACAGTAACAGTGACTATGAACATGAGGATGATCTGAAACGTGGCCAGTTCCCTGTGGCTACCAGAAGCCACAGTGTCTGGTCCTTTCATGCTCTCCATCAGTAAAGCACAATACACACCCATTTTCCAGCCAGGGTGGTCAGGGCAGTCGCCAGAGATCTGAAGGGAGGAGCGTGTTTCCCTGGGACACGTGCATGCACAAGGCTCTTTACAGAAGCCACCTTCACCAGGCTCAGGTGTCAGGAGAGCAGCTTTGGGCTGCCGGTTGCATGTTGTGGGTTTAAGTCCCTGTGGTACAGCACCTGCTGGTGGGGAAAACACAAAGCCTCAACCATCTCCAGTCGAGCTGTGGCTATAAACAAGCACTAAGCCACCTGGCCTTGCTCCCAGGCAGCCTAGCAATGCTTGCTGTTGACCACTGTCTCTTCCCTTGCTTACCTCCCAACGGCCCTCCTCTGTCTGCAGTTTCTGCTCTGCAACTCAGCAGACGCTTATCACGCTCTGACTATGGGCCAAGCCTGGCCACTCTGCCTTATATTTTTCTCACAGGAGCCCCAAGATACAAGTTTCCTTATCCCTATTTTACAGGTGAAGATATTGAGGCGTAGCAGTAGAAAAATTTGGCAAGGCCCACTGGCTAGTGGACACAGACCCAGGATATGAGTTCATGTCTCTCTGACCATGAAGCACGTGGCAGTTCATATAAGTCAGGGTTCTCCAGAGAAACAGAACCAACAGGCTGTATATATGCAGAGAGGTTCATTTTAAGGAAATAATCACGGAGTCTAACAGTCCAAAATCTGCAGGATGGAGACCTGGAAGAGCCAAAGATGCCATTTCAGTCCAAAGGCCATCGCTGGAGAATTCCCACTGAATAGGGGAGATCTGTGTTTTGTAGTATATCAGACCTTCAACTGTTTGATCCAGACCCACCTGCATTTCGGGGGGCAGTCTGCTTTAATGAAGGTCCACTGGTTTAAATGCCAATCTCATCGAGACACAACCTCACAGAAACATCCAAAATAATATTGAACCTATGGCCCAACCAAGTGGAAATGCAACCATTTGCCCCCCAGAGCCTTCCAGCATGGTCAGTTTTCCTGGGGTATCAGGAAAGGGATGGCAGCTGGTCTCACCCAGTAAGCTGCGTTCTTACTTGGAGGTTGAAATGGGAGAGAACCTGCTTCTGAGCTCCCTCAGGGTACTGGCAGAATTCTTTTGCTAGCACGGTAGGACTGTGGCCCTAGTTGCTTGCTGCCTTTCATCTGCAGTCTGCCATCAGCTCCTACGGGACTCCCACAGCTCCTTGCCAGGTGGGCTTTTTGTACATAGCTGCTTTACTTCATCAAGCCAGCCAGCATGAGATCACATTACTGAATTCTGTGCATTTTCCTCACTTTCTGTGTTCCAGTTTTGGCCCAAACCATCCTTCCTAAGTCTTGCAGAGACTGAGCAGTGGGCACCTAGCCCCGAGGTAGCCACAGTTCCCATTTCCCCAGAAGACCTCAGCACTACAGGGCAGCCCAGGGCTGGGGAGCATCTCAGCACTAACAAGAAGACATGTGATAGGATTTAGATGGATGCAAAAGTATGTCAGCATGATCAGAAGTAGACACTCAGTGTCATTGTTAGAAAATCCTTGTGGGTCATTGAAACCTTATTTCAGGGCAGGTGCTGCTGAGCTGCTGGGATAAACTTACTCTTGCCAGGGGTTTTCTACAAAGCCAGAGCTGGCCCCTGCAGCCCTGTTGCCGCCTGTGGGTACCGGGGTACTGGGATCCTCATCAGGGCCTCTGCAATTGCCCTTCTCTGGAAGGTTGCACGAGAGACACCAGTTGGCACACTTAGCACCACAATGCTGAGATGAATCCTTCTGTCCCGGTCATGTCCCCAGATGGGGGCTCAGCCCAATGACACTTCACTGGTGGGTCCCAAAGCCCTTTCTGCCTACGCTGGCCAAAGCCTGCACCCTGGACCCAGACTTTTGCTTCTATACCCTCTGACCTTCACATTGCTGTGCTTCAGGGTCAGGCTTCCACCCAGACACAGTGGGGTTGACACCCGAGTGAGGGTCCCATCCAGATATACAGATGGTCTTCTGTTGGGCAGGGCACCCTGGCATTTGACCCCAAACCCTCCTGTCCACTCTTGGTGGGCATCTGGGGATCCTCAGAAGTTGTGACCTGCCTCAACACTGAGGATTCATGACATAAGCCAGGAGCAGGAGCCTGGGAGCCACGTTGGTAGTCTCGGCCCACCTGGCTTCTCCCTTGAACCTGGTAAGACCAAAACAAGGGACATACCTCATAGGAAACTGGCTCCTGAGCTGGATATTCCTTAGACCAGGGCTCTCCCTTGGCACTGCTGACAGTGGGAATGGGTCATCTTCTGTGAAGGGCCATCCTGGACACTGTTGGGCAGCTTCCATGGCCCCATGCCCTCAATGCCAGGCACACCTCAATTATGATGGCCAGAGATGTCCCCAGATATTTCCCAGTGTCCCCTAGGGACCACCCCAGTGAGAACCCTCTAAAACTGTTCAATTAATCACATTGTTGGCTGGGTTGTTGTTTTGTTTTTTCTGTTTGTTTGATTGGTATTTTCATTTTTAACATGAAAAATGCCTCTACTTACTTAGGAAGCACCTCTCTGGATCTGTTTTATTCTGGGACTTTAACAGCATCAGAGGTGGAGTGGGCATCCCTGGAGATCCCACAGGTGCTTGGTGACCACCTGTCGTCCTATGATGTGGTCTTAAGCTGGTACACTGAGTGGTGACCAGCAACCCAGACAGAGCTCAGAGGGGGACTCCAACGATCTGGGTCTAGAGCCGTTCTGGGGGATGTGTGCCCTGGCTAGTCCAACAGGTGTATCCAAGTGCTCTGCCCCAGGCTGCCTGGCCCTGGGGACAAAGTGAGTTCCTCAAGGATTCTTCTTGGTAAACACCTTCAGTGTGGCCACCAGTCTCTTCTATCCAAGTGGCCCTTTGTTGCTCAGCTTCCTGACCACAACGCCCAAAGACATCCGTCTCCCAATCCCCAGGATTTGTAGATGTAGCAAAGGGACTTTCCAGGTGGGATTAAGCCAAGGACCCTGAGATGGAGATGACCTTGGATTATAGAGGGAGCTCGGTGCCATCACAGGGTCCTCATCGAGAGAGGCAGGAGGGTCAGAGTCAGAGACGGAAGAGGCTGCGTTGTCGGCTGTGAGGATGAGGAAGGGGCTGACCAGGGATGCGGCGCCTCTAGAAGCTGGGAAAGGCCAGAAACCATTCTCCCTGGAGACTCCAGAAGGACCAGCCCTGCCCACACTGGGTTTAGCACACAAACTCTCAGAGAATAAATATGTACTTTTAAGACACCAACTTGGTGGTAATTTGTGACAATAGCCACAGGAAACAGATACAATGCCCAAGAAATGTCCAAGGAGCTGTGGATACTCTGAGGGAAAAGCGGCTTGAGTGCGGCCTGGTTGGGCATGGACAGCAGGCCAGGTGCTTCTCCGAGATGACACTTCATGGGGCTTGGCAGGGTGTGTAGCAGTTGTCCAGCCCGGGTGGAGAAGGACCTGTTGAGCCAAGGTGTGAAGGGCTGGATCTCCCTTCTCCCTTCCTAGTCCTCCTGCCCTTTGGCTCCTGAGCTGCACCCTCTCTGGGTCAGGATGACAGCACATCCTCAGTGCCAGAAAGCCTAGAGTAGAAGTGCCATAGCAAGCGTTCGGCGTCTGGCCCAGCCCCATTCCCAGGCTTACAAATGCTCACATGACCACAGTCATCCTCTGGGTGGACAGAGAAAGCCTTTTCTTCTACCCGCGCATCAGCTGCATCTGTCACCCTCCGTCACCCTCCATCACCTCAGGCTCATTGTCCACTTGCGCCCACAGCCACTTATTCCGGGCTCCACACACCCAGCCGCAGGCAGTATCTGCCTGCCCTGCTGCTCTGTTATTCCCTGGCTTGTGGGCACCTCATTCATTCCCTTTTCTCTGGCTCTTTCTAAATATAGCTGCCCAGGGACTGATTTAGCTTATGCACAAAGAAACTGGTGACAGAGAGAGTCACAAGACACGGTTCTCCAGCTGTGCGTGCCTTCTCTTGGGAAACATCTTCCTGACAAAGTCCCCACTACAATTTTACAGCCCCCACAGTTCCACCAAAAGCCCCTCACGTGGTCACCCTTTTTCACACTGATCAGGGTGACCATGACCCCGGAGGACCCATAGTAAAAGGGGTGGGGGTGGGGAGAATCCCAGTGTTTGAAGACCTGGTGAGCATCAGGGGTGAGAGGGGTGAGGACAGAGGCAGAAGGTGCTCGCTTGGCCTCTGCTTCTGGGGGAGGGACTTCAAAAGGGTCTTGTGTCTGCCTTGGACTGAAGTTCCGATGCCAGCGCAGCACCTGTGTCTCTTTGTAGAGCCTCTCTATGGGGTGAGCCTGCTGGGGGTTGGGAGGCAGCCCCATCCCAGCTGCTGGAGACACATCAAAGTTCATGCCCCTCCCTGACTTTATGACCTTGGTGTCCATGCTGTGTGAACATTGCTATAGACTCTAGAGCAGGGTCTCCCCTCAGTGCTGCTGATATTGGGACTGGGTCATTCTCTACGGGGCTGTTCCGGGCTCTGTGGGGTTCTGAGCAGCATCCCTGATTCCCACCAACAATGCCAAGAGCACCCTCAGTTGTGACAATCATACATGTCTCCAGACATTGTCCAGTGTCCCCTGGAGGGCAAGACGCTCAGGGTGAGACCCCTGTTCCAGGGGCTTCTGTGACATGGACAGTGGTACAGAGGTTATCCCTGAAGGTGTGCAGAGCCAAGGCCTTGTGCACACAGTAGGTGTGCAAGCAATGTATATTGATTGAGGTACCCGTGATTGAACTTCTGCAAACACAGCTCCTGTAATGGTCCTAATAGTACTTCAGAGCTGCTTTTCTCCCTAACCTTCATCTCATTTTGTTTTGGTTTGGAATTGTTTTTCCTCTTTCAACAAAACACCCTCTCTTCTTCCGATCATGACATGCCCAGGAACAGTCAGCCCTTGGCCCAGGGAAGAGCCTGCATCCTCACCTTGCATGGTTTGTCCTCCTTTCAAATCTGGCTGCAGGTTTTGTGGGGGGTGTTTTTATGGGGGGGCGCTTATTTCTTTACTATTTAATGGTAGGCAGGGTGAGTATCTGACTGCTGGGCCCTGGGAGGAAAGGATTCAGAAGCTGGGTGAGCTGTAAAGCTACTGGTTCCGGAAGTTTTAAAGCAAAATGAAGGCTGTTCTTCTGAAGACAAGGAGTCACTGACGCCTGCCTGCCTCCCCCCCTCCCAACTTGCTGCCAGGAAGCGTGAGCTAAGCCTTGCAGAGGACTGCCAGCTGCTCCCCACCCCACCCCCACCACAAGGCCACCTTCCTGGGCTCTGACTCACGGGGCAGGCCGGCCACACAAGCCTGGATGAGGAGGAGACTGGAGGCGAGCATTGTGGAACTGCTTGGAAGCAGTCAGGGCTCTCTCTGAGCTGGAACTCCCTGAGGCCTGAGCCGCCAGGGCATTAAAGGCATGCAACACTCATACCCTGTTTACAGGAACCACAGGGAACTGTTTGAGCCACTAGTGGGAAGCTATCAGAAAGTCCTCTGGCTTTAATACTATACCTGCATCTCAGGGCTGCTGTAAAGGCAATGGGGCATATGCAGCTCCCTCAGCTCAGTTTCCATGCTCAGCAGCCAGTAGTGAATGCTAGCTAGAATTACCTCTAGCAACATGACCAGTGTCTAGCACAGACACTACTAGAAAGACTCCAGTCTGACTGAGGAGACACCATTCTGGTCTCACCCTGGCCTGTGTATAGCAGCTATCTGGGCTGCATAACAAACTATTGTAAACTGAGCCACTTACACCATGCATGTGCTGGCCCATGATTCTGGAGGTCAGAAGCCAGACTGTGGCCAGGCTGAGCCCATTCAGATTATTGCAGAATTCAGTTTCTTGCACCTTCATGATGAGGTTCCTGTTCCCTTGCTAGCTATCAGCTCCTAACAGTTGCCCCCATTCCTCGCCACCTGGTCCCCTCCTCCATCTTCAAAGCCAGCAACAGAGGATCTCCCTTGCATTGAATCACTTTGAAGCTTCAGATTATTTCTGCTCCCTTTTAAGATTAGATCGGGCCCACCAAAGACTACTAACATTTAAAAACATGTTTTTTATTGATTTTTAGAGTGAAAGGAATAGTGAGAGAAAGAAACATTGATTTGTTGTTCCATTTATTTATGCATTCATCAGTTGTTTACTGTATGTTCTGTGACTGGAGATCAAACACACAACGTTGTAGTATGAGGACAATGCTCTAGAACTAAACTACCTGACAGCGCCTTGGCCTGAGCATATTCCAGCATATCCTCAAGTCCCAGGTGAGATTGGGCCCTGACTCAGGGTGGGGCCTGAAGCCAGAAACACAACATCAAACAACAACAACAAACCTTAATTCCCATTTCCTGTGATTCTTTCTTGTGTTTAATAGCAAAGTTCAGGAAAGATGCATTGATGTGGGGGGCTTTCTTGAAGGGCTCTCACACCGGGCCATGTCTGGGTACATCCATGGTTGTCACACTGAAAGATTGAGTGAGTAGAGACCACGGATGTTACTCAACCTCCACAGAGCCCAGGAAGGCCCCCCCACAGAGAATGACCCACCCCAATGTCAGCAGTGAGGGTTGGAGGGGACCCTGCATAGTCCCTCCTACTCATAACATTAGTAACCTTTTTGGAGCACTTACTCTGAGAGCCACAAGCCACGTGGGCTCACCGACCCACCTCTCCAGGCCTGGCAGTCATGTTGCTTTGGATGGTGCGTCTCAGAGACACAAAACAGTGAAGCAGTTGGCTGGTGGGAGAACTGAATTCTGAACCCCACTTTTCTTATCTTCCAGCTCCATCAGCTTCCATTTTTATGAACTTGGGAATTAACCTGGGGCCCATCTCTAGGAACCTCGACATGGAAAATATATCTCAGAGACAGGGCTGTGGCCTCCCTGAGGGGGCCAGGCTGTCTTACACTCAGTCTGCAAGGCCATCAACCCTCCAGCACACAGGATTGACAACATAAAACCCCCGTCTGCCTACTGCATGTTCACCTGCTGTGGGCAGTCCCTGAAAAGCCTGACATCAGCCCTGATCTCCCTTCTTTCAAACACGGTTGTATGCCCTAACCAGATAACTCAGCTAATTAAAGAGTTGTCCTGATGTGCAAAGGTTGCAAGTTCAATCCCCAGTCAGGGCACGTGCAGAAACGAATTTCTCCCTTCCTTTCTCTCTAAAATCAAACAGGGGTTGAGGCTGCTGGACCTCACACCAGAGTGGGGTCCTCAGTAGCCACCAGAACCGGGAGCTGCTCCTCGAAGGCCCTTCTAGCCTTGCCTCAGCCCCATCAGGCACATTTTTCACATTGTTTTCCTTTTATGCAGCCCAGCTGGCTAATGTTCAGAAGCCTCCGCTGGCATCCAGTTCTTTCTCTTCTGGTAAGCAGCAGCTCAGGTCGGTTTCTCCAGCAGGCTGGGAGTGGCACTCGTCCCAGCTATGAGAGCTATGTGCGGAATTCAGAGGGATTGCCGGCATTTTTGTGCCTTGCTATCATTGCTTCCTGTGCCACTGGAAAACACCTCTGAGGGTGGAGATGGCATCACAGGCCCACAGAGGAGCTGCGTCAGCTCTCTTGGTTCTCCGGGGAACTCCAGCTCCAGCCCGCTGTCGGCACGGGCTTCTGTCTCCACAGCGGAGGCATTCCTGGCAGGTTTGAGCTTCTCTGGATGCCCCGGGTGTGTGCCAGGGAACCAGGAAGCAGATCTACTTTCCTGGCAGCCCTGTTACTCTCCGGGCCCTGCAGAGACTGTTGTCTGCATCTTGGCTTTGTACCCCAGGACATAGAGGTTCAGACGGCCTGCTCCCAGGGGGGTATTGGGTACCTATTGGCCATGCATCCCCCTGTGGGCAGTTGGTACACACAGTCCAGTGTCTTGGCAAGACCTAGAGTCTAAATGACGTTTTTGAGCAGTGGTTTTCAACCTCTTTACAGTTAGGGACCAGTGACCTAGTCAGCCAGAAGTGGAAACATACAACAAATAAAGTTTTTATCTTACTGTATATAACAGTTCAACATGGTACAAGCTGGTGCTTGATTTCCAAACTCCACATGCATGATACATTGAATACTACATCAGTTTGTCTACGAAAGTTTGTCTGAATGCTTTTTTCTACTGCGCATGATTCTTAAATGCTCTGCATGGTGCAAAAGGTTGTTCTAACAAGCCTACAAGTTCCAAAGATATCTAAGACAACCTCAATAGTATTTTCATCAATGGTACAAACTAATAAGTGGCAATCACCCTGAGTGTAAGCAAATTCAACTAAGATCATTGGGTCTATAATCTTCATACAATATCAGGGTGATTAACTCTTTGGTGGACTATCAGGAAATTTCTGGCAGACTGATGGCTGAAAAACACTGAGAGTCGACTCCACCCAGCCTTAGGGTGTGCCCGTTACTTTGACTTGCCAAGATGGACAGGACTGAACCGCCACAAAACCGTGAAGGAGAAAGGGGACAGAAATACGATCTTAAGAAGTATCCCAGGGGTCTTCCACATTGTGCAGAAGTGACATTGCCTTTCAAGGAATGCACAGGTTTCTCAAGCACACTCAAGTGGCCCTGTCCGAAGCTGGCAGCAAAATCTGCTGTAGTCCTTGGGGAAAAAGTGTCCAGGACTCAGCCCGGTGTCACTTACAAACCACTAGACAGGAGGCATGGACCTAAGCCTTTTTGTTATTAAACGTCACTCATGTTTTTCTCTGACCCTGGTGGCCACAGTATTGCCCCAGACCCAGCACCCCCATATTCGTACTATTTGTAATTCCATTTCTGCAACTCGATAGCTGGGTGACTTGGAACATATCACTGCCCGTCTCTGAACCTCAGTTTCCAAGGCTGCAAAATGAAGTTACGACAGAACAAAACCTCTTGGCTTCTGAGTGGCAGTCCTCTGAGCTTTTGGGGATGATGGATGTGGCCCTTGATTGTGGTGTTGGTTTCACAGGTGTGTGCACATGTCCATGGTCCTCAAATAGAGCCTTCCAGATGCTCAGTTTAGTGCATATTGGTTGAAGCTGTTGTAAGAATTTTTAAACTGTGTGTGTGTGTACACAAAACAATGGAAATGGAACACCAATTTTTTTTTTATTCATTTTAGAGAGGAGACACAGAGTGAGAGAGAGAGAAAGGGAGAAAGGGGGGAGGAGCTGGAAGCATCAACTCCCATATGTGCCTTGACTGGACCAGTGCAGGGTTTTGAACTGGCGACCTCAGTGTTCCCAGGTCGACGCTTTATCCACTGCGCCACCACAGGTCAGTCTGGAACACCAAATTTTATGGAAACTAAGGGTCACTGCTGTGGCAGTGCAGGGAGGGGCCAGCTGGCCTAAGGAGAAATGGGGACAACTCAGCTTGAGTGCTGTCATGCTGGCCCTGGACCAGTCGTGGCACATGAAAATGAATAGTTATTTTTTTCAGATGCTGACTTCATTCTTTCCTGTGAGTAAACTCACTCAATTCAAATAAGATGTTACTAGCAAGCTCCTCAAGTAATATTGAGGACTCCAATCACTGGACTCGAATCACTGGAATAGTGTAATAAAAAGTAGTACTATAAAATTTTTAAGGCAGCCACATAGAAGGTCGTCTGTAAATAAGCTGGTTAAGGCTGAGTATGTGACAAACTGGCAGGAGTTTACGGCGCATGATTCATGTGTGTTCTAAAGGCTTTTCATTTCCGGTTTCTTTTCCACAGGAACTTTCTCATTATTTCATCAAGTTCCTTTCCTTCCTCAACTTTTGTTTGTTTTCAGTCTGTCTCAAATGTCCTACTTTTCATCTGGGATCATTTTTCTCTAATATCCTTTCATTTTACCTTTAATAAGGAAGGTAGGTCACTGATAAGAAAGTCTGTTATTGTTTGTCTGAAAATGTCTTTATCTTTTCCTCTAATTATTATTGTTTTTATTGATTGACTTCAGAGAGACGGAGAGAGGAAGAGGGGGGAGAGAAAGAGAGAGAGAGAGAGGCATTCATTTGTTGTTCCACTTAATTATGCATTCATTGGTCAGTTTCTATATGTGCCCTGACTGGGGATCAAACCCACAACCTTGGTGTTTTGGGACAATGCTCTAATGAACTGAGCTAACAGGCCAGGGCCTCCACTGATTCTTTTTTCAATTGTCTTTTTTTTTAGGTGAGAGGAAGGGGGATAGCGAGACAGATTCCCGCATGCACCCTAACTGGAATCCACCTGGCAAACCCCCCCCCCCCCGTCTTGGGCCAATGCTTAAATCAACCAAGCTATTTTTAGTGCCTGAGGCCAATGCTCCAACAAGCTATCCTCAGCACCCGGGGCCAACGCTCAAACCAATCGAGCCACTGGATGTAGGAGGGGAAGAAGGAGAGAAGGGAGAGAGGGAAGGGGAGAGAAGCAAATGGTTGCTTTTCCTGTGTACCCTGACCAGGAATCAAACCTGGGATGTCCATACTCCAAGCTGATGCTGTATCTACTGAGCCAACTGGCCAGGACCCCTCCATTGATTCTTTTATTCTTTTAATTTTTTAAATTCATTTTAGAGAGGAGAGTTAGAGTGAGGGGGGGGAGAAAGGGGGGAGGAGCAGGAAGCATCAGCTCCCATATGTGCCTTGACCAGACCAGTGCAGGGTTTTGAACTGGCGACCTCAGTGTTCCCAGGTCGACGCTTTATCCACTGCGCCACCACAGGTCAGACAAGAGAACATTTTTAATGACTGTCATCTTTTGTTTGCAAAATGCTTTTGAGATTCACACATGTGGCTTTATCTATCGGGACATTGTTCTTTCTCATTGTGGAGTCGTATCTAATGGTATGAATGACCACAGTTGTTTATTTGTTCTCTTGTTGACAGGCATTTGGGTTCTTTCCAATTTTTGCTATTATAAATATAAAGATGTACAAACATCTTGTACAAGTTGTTGTGTGGAAACACGTTTTAATTATCTTAGGTAATTCTCTAGGAGTGGAATTGCTGGGTCATAGGTTAAGTATATGTATATAGCCTTATAAGAAATGGCTAAACCGTTTCCCATCAGTAATGTATGAAACTCCCAGCATTTCTACATCCTGCCCCAATACCTAGTATTGTTGACCTTTTTAATTTTTGCTATTCTGGTAGTTATGAAGCAGCCTCTCATTGTAGTTTTTATTTCTATTGCCATGATGACTTAGTCACTGAGCACCTTTTCATGGGCTTAATGACCATTTATCTGTTGGTTCTTAAGATATTTATCCTGCCTGAGGTTCTAGGTCAGGGGTCCCCAAACTTTTTACACAGGGGGCCAGTTCACTGTCCCTCAGACCGTTGGAGGGCCAGACTATAAAAAAAAATTATGAGCCTGACCTGTGGTGCAGTGGATAAAGCGTCGACCTGGGAACACTGAGGTCACCAGTTCAAAACCCTGCACTGATTCAGTCAAGGCACATATGGGAGTTGATGCTTCCAGATCCTTCCCCCTTTCTCTCTTTCTCTCTCTCTCTCTCTCTCTCTCTCTCTCTCTCTCTCTCTCTCACTCTGTGTCTCCTCTCTAAAATGAATAAAATAAAAATAAAATAAAATTAAAAATGAATAAAATATAAAAATAAATTTAAAAAAAGTTATGAACAAATCCCTATGCACACTGCACATATTATTTTAAAATAAAAAAACAAAACAGGAACAAATACAATATTTAAAATAAAGAACAAGTAAATTTAAATCAACAAACTGACCAGTATTTCAATGGGAACTATGGGTGCGGATGCATCCTGTGCTCCTCTCACTGACCACCAATGAAAGAGGTGCCCCTTCTGGAAGTGCGGTGGGGGCTGGATAAATGGTCTCAGGGGGCCGCATGTGGCCTGTGGGCCATAGTTTGGGGACCCCTGTTCTAGGTCTTGTGGAATCTGTGGCTTGAGGTCTTTTTTTTTTCAATCAGTTTTGGGAAATTATCCATCATTATCTATTCAAAGATCACTTCTGTTCCTTTCTCTCCTCCTTCCAGACTTCCAGTTACCTGTGTATCAGAACTCATTGCATCTCTACATCTACCTTCTCTACTGTGGTTTCTTTCCCTTCGTGACTCCATGCTTCATTCTCGATACTTCCCCCTGAACTATTTTCCAGTTCACTAATTTTCTCTTTAGTTGTCTTTTTAGTATATGTGCTGTCAAAGTGAGCACTCTTTAGTTGTCTTTAATGATACTATTTCTTCTGTTGTGGTCTTTTTTCTTTACAAGTGTGCACATAACATATTTCCGAAGAGTATTTCTCAGCTTGACCAGGTGGTGGCACAATGGATAGATCGTCGGACTGCAATGCAGAGGACCCAGGTTTGAAACCCAGAGGTCGCCGGCTTGAGCGCAGCTCATCTGGCTTGAGCACAGGCTCACCAGCTGGATGGAGGGAGGGGTTGCTGGCTTGAGCATGGGATCATAGACATGATCCCAAGGTCGCTGGCTTGAAGCCCAAGGTGGCTGGCTTAAGCCCAAGGTCACTGGCTTGAGCAAGGGGTCACTCGCTCTTCTGTAGCCCTCAGTCATGGCACATATGAGAAAGCAATCAATGAACAACTAAGGTGCCACAATGAAGAATTGATGCTTCTCATCTCTCTCCCTTCCTGTCTGTCTGTCCCTATCTGTCTCTCTCTCGCTCTCTGTCTCTGTCACACACAAAAAGAGTACTTCCCATATAGTAAGCTTTTAAAAATAAGTAGTCTGTGGGACTATATTCAAGGATTGATAGATTTTTGGGAGGAACACTTTATATACTCTACTACCTATATATTCTGGACAAAATCAAACATTATAAAAAGTGTAAAAATAGACAAAAAGGTACAAACACAACATACTTTGGTTGGAATTTCAGAGATTCTTTTTTCTTTCCCCTTCAAAAGTTATCAGCCCTTTTAAAGCAGCTTGTGTGGTATTGCACTTTCTCAGCCTTCATTCCCCTAGACTTGTGAGGCTAATAGAGGTATCCCATAACCTCTCAGCAAATCCTCACTCATGAAAAAGTAACCTCAAAAGCTAGTCTCCTGGGCTTCTATCCTCCCTAGACCCTGAGTGGAAATTCTTCCCCGTTTTAATAGCTCTCCAGTGCCTCTAAGCAGGTGTTTCTCTGTTCTGTCCTGCTTATCTGGTTACCCTCAGTAAGACCCTCTGCATGTTAGCCAGCCCACTGTTGTGCAAGCCAAAATCTATACAGATTTTTACCTAAAGTCCAGGTGACTTAGGAGGAAGCTATGAATGTAGATCATCCTGATCTCAGAGCCACTGAATGACAAACTGGGACCCTCTCAGCTTTTGGGGGTTTTGGGGGGTTTTTTTTGTTTTTTAATTTTTTTTCTTTTTACACAGGGACAGAGAGAGAAAGAGTCAGACAGAGGGATAGATAGGGACAGACAGACAGGAATGGAGAGAGGTGAGAAGCATCAATCATCAGTTCTTCATTGCCATTATGACACCCTAGTTGTTCATTGATTGCTTTCTCACATGTGCCTTGACCATGGGCCTAGCAGACTGAACAACCCCTTGCTGGAGCCTGCGACCCTGGGTCCAAGCTGGTGAGCTCGGGGTCTCGAACCTGGGTCCTCCGCATCCCAGTCCAGCGCTCCATCCACTGCGCCACCGCCTGGTCAGGCCCTCTCAGCTTTTATAACAACCCGTTATGTAAAGAAGCTAAGACCCAGGTCAGGTTCCCACGTCCAGACATGTCTTGTATGTTGTATCTTCAGGAACTAGGTCTGCCTTTGTCCTGGGGAATGAGGTCCCTGGAAATTGCCCTACTTCTTCCTGATACTTCCAAGAGAGTTTTGCAACTCAGGGTCACCAGAGGCTAAAACACACTGAAGTGTTTCCCAAAATGACATATAAATGACTTGGGTATGACTGTCATCATGGATTCTGGGAACTCAAAACAGAGCATACAGGAATCTAGTCTTATTTTATGGCTCTGAAGGGGAAAGGATTTACATGCTTTAAGACAGACAACATGGCCTGACCAGGCGGTGGCACAGTGGATAGACCGTCGGACTGGGATGCAGAGGACCCAAGTTCGAGACTCCGAGCTCGCCAGCTTGAGCGCGAGCTCATCTGGTTTGAGCAAAAAGCTTACCAGCTTGGACCTAAGGTCGCTGGCTCGAGCAAGGGGTTACTCGGTCTGCTGAGCAAGGGGTTATTCGGTCTGCTGATGGCACGCAGTCAAGGCACATATGAGAAAGCAATCAATGAACAACTAAGATGTTGCAACGAAAAACTGATGATTGATGCTTCTCATCTCTCTCTGTTCCTGTCTGTCTGTCCCTATCTATCCCTCTCTCTGACTCTCTCTCTCTGTCCCTGTAAAAAAAAAAAAAAAAAAAAAGACTCTGAATTTCTGACTCTCCCACTAACTTCATCCACTCTTATTTTAAGTATGATCAACTTCAAACTCTGCTCAGGTCTTCCTGCCTGAGCCAGATGGACTTCATGATACCCTGGCCCACCCAGCCGCTGGGCACAACGTCCATATCACCTTGTCTTTCATTCATCCTTCTAACAGTTGTGTTTCTGTTTGACAGTTGCCACAAGTCCCTGAAAGAGATCCTTCTCCATGGCTGCTGGTTTGCCAGCAGGGAGGGAGTGTCCCGCTGAACCTTCCAGCAGAGTTCAGAAAGGGGAGGTTACTTTCCCAAAGCCACGCAGCTTTGGGATTGGGGCAGAATTCAAATCTGCTGCTTTCATGGTGGCTGCACCTTCCACTTTGCTGCTCTTGCCCCCTTTGAATGTATTGTTTTGCTGAGTTGAGGGGTAGCTCTGGCTCTGTGTGACTTCTAGTCACAGAGGGTTGGGATGCTAAAAAAATAAAACCCCTTTTATTTTTTTAAACGTATTTATTGATCTGAGAGAGAGAGAAAGGGAGAGAGACAGAAACATCAATCTGTTCTTGTACATGCTCTGATGAGGCATTGAATCAACAACCTTTGTGTATTGGGATGATGCTCTAACCAATTGAGCTATCTGGCCAGGGCTAAACCCCCTTTTAAAACAACTTTCTGGCCTGACCAGGCGGTGGCATGCAGGGGATAGAGCGTTGGACTGGGATACAGAAGACCCAGGTTCAAGACCCCGAGGTCGCCAGCTTGAGCACAGGTCCATCTGGCTTGAGCAAAAGCTCACCAGCTTGGACCCAAGGTCACTGGCTCCAGCAAGTGGTGGCTTGGTCTGCTGAAGGCCCACAGTCAAGGCATGTGTGAGAAAGCAATCAATGAACAACTATGGTGTCGCAACGGCAACAAAGAAACTAATGATTGATGTTTCTCACCTCTCTCTGTTCCTGTCTGTCTGTCCTTATCTATCCCTCTCTCCAACTCTCTCTCTGTCCCTGTAAAAAATAAATAAATAAATAAATAAATAAAACATTTAAAACAACTTTCTGCACTGTCAGATGTTTTGGTTAGTTAGAGCATCATCCAAAGTGCTGAGGTTACGGGTTCGATCCCCTGTCAGGGCACATACACAGCAGATCCCCGTTCTTGTCTCTCTCCTTCTCTCTCTAAAATCAACAAATAAAAATAAAAAACAAATTTCTGTTTTTTCATTCAGGACTATTTCAATTCAAACTGAACCATTTCAATTCCAAAACAAAGCTGTTTTCAGTTTGCCTAAATGAGCCTCATTTAGCTGCAGGTTTTCTTCTGATAAGGGAGTTCCATTAAGGCCTTAAATTCTGCCCCCAGGGGACACTGGGGTGTCTGGTGACCTCTGTATTTGTCACAACTGAGGGAGCTCCTGGCATTGAGGGGGTGGAGCCAGAGATGCTGCTGACCGTCCCAAGGTGCCCAGGACTGCCCCCACATAGAATGACTGGACCACAGAGTCAGCAGTGCCTGAGGAAAAAACTGTACTAAAGTAGGTGTTTCCCCACTTTGCCATCCCCTCAGCCCCCACTAAAGAAAGACCAACTTGCCCCATGGTTTTGTTTAATCTTTCCATGCTTTGAAGCCTTGTGTCTCAGCTCAGGTCTATATTTTGGGGTGACTAGTCTCCCTTTTATCACAGCTTCCCAATGCTTACTGGGAGGAGCATGCTCAGTTCTTCTGCAGGAACAGAGCCAGGTATAACCTGGTGTGACTTTCCCTTCACTGGGAGGCCAGCCCATGGCCTGGTGGCATCTGTCAAGGTTCTATTTTTAGGCTAGCCTCACCCCACATCTTGTCCTCAGGCTCACCAGGCCTGAACTAGCCTCCCCGCGAGGCTGAACCCAAAATGAGAACCTGAAGGCTGCCAGCAGCCCTGACCACCACGCCCCTCCCTCCTGGAGCAGCCTGCTCCACCGCCACCCCCAGCTTCCCAAAGCCCTGCCAGCTTCTGGGGCCTTTGGTGGCTCTGCTGGGCCTGGGCAGGCCCTGCCAGGTCAGGTGCCCACTACGTCACGTGCCTCCCATGGAGAGGCAGCTGGTGAGGAGTGTTCCCCAGACTGACTCAGCATGCTGCCTGTTCTGCTGGCCTTGGTGTCATCCCAGAGGGCATGGCTGGTGCATGAGTCAGTGACTGGCTGTGACACCAGCCAGGACAAGGACTTGAGTCTGCTACATTTGCTTGGTGACAAAACCAGTGTCTGAATCTTGGCATGTTGGCACTCTCACTTACACACGTATATACATAGACACATGCACCTTCACACACATGTATACATACACATGCACCTTCACACATGTATACATACACAGTTATGTGCACACATATCATGCATGTATGCACATGCTTACATGCGTACATACAAATATATACATATACAAGCATGCATGCTCACAGACACACACAGGACACTCACATACATACATACACAGACACTCAGGCACAAGCACAAACATGCATGCACACTTACGTGAACACACATAACTCACACATACACATGTATACACGCGCATACCCAGGAATACATAAACGCTCACCCACTCACGCACCACCTCTCTAACTGGTTTCTGGGGCCACGTGCCTGGCGTCCAAAGCCAGCACTGCGTTGGCCTCAGTGTTCAGGAGGGAGACCACAGCTGAGGTGGCTGTACGAGGTGGCAGCGCTGCCTGGGGGCCTGCTGGACACACTGGACGCTGAACAGGACTCCTGGCCTTCCAAAGTAAACACTCCTGGGGCCACCCCGTTTGTTCTCTGTACACATCTATATTTAGCACTGAGTAATTTAGGTATTTTTGAGCCGAACCAGGGCGGTTTTCCCTGAGTTGGATGTTTTGTGGCTGCTTTGAAGCTATCTGCTGAATCAGAGCTCTGGAAGCCCACACGTGGGCTCTGTGTGCCCCATGCAGACACCATGGGCCTCTTCTGACCCAAAAGGGGCTGGATGTCTGCCGGACTCAGGGAGCAGGCCCTGTGGAAGGATTTCTTTTTTTTTTTTTAATTGAAACCTGAATGGAGATCACTGTGGATTCACATGCCATTGTATCAAATCAGAGAGAAAGTTCTTGTATCATTCCCTCTGTTTTCCCCAGCAGTAATTTTTTTATTGAATTTATTCAGATTGCATTGGTTAATAAAATTACATAGATTTCAGATGTACAATTCTATAGCATATCAGCTGTGTATTGTACTGTGTGCTCACCACCCCAAGTCATGTTTCCTTCTGTCATCATTTATCCCCCCATACCCTTTTCTGCCTTCCCCTACCAACCACAGCCAATGGTAATATTTTGTCCAAGTCTCTGGTCAATATCACAGCCATCATGTTGGCATTGACATAGCCCACTGATCTTATTCAGATTTCTACAGGGGTTTTTTTGTTTGTGCATTATGGTAAATTCCATGCAAACTTATCACCTGGGCAGGCTAATGGATCCACTGCCAGTCAAAATGGGCCACATTTCCAGAACCACAGGTACCTTTAGGTCACCCTTTTTTCCCAGGCTCCCACCCCAACCCAGCCCCTGGCAACCACCCATCATTCTTCATTCTCACAATCTTGTCACCTCAAAAATAGCCCATAAATGGCACTGGACAGTATTTTATCTCAAGGATTGGCTTTTTTCACTTATCAGAACTCTCTAGAAGGCCACCCAAGGCATGTTCATTCCTTTGGATTGCCAATTAAGAAATTTTTTGAAAATCCGTCTTTAATTTTCTGTAGCCACCTGGCCCTACTGACTACCAAGCAGACAGTGATACAATATATGGCAACAGAAACAGAGTGCTGCTTATTTACCTGGTAGTGGTCTACCCGGCTGGGGCGGGGCTTCCCAGGACTCTTGAACTTGGGTTCTGCACCCTCTACATCACCCCACCCATCCGGCATGCTGGGCACTGTGGGGGTTGAGCAGCATTCCTGGTCCCCCCTTCATGCCAGAAGCACCCCCAATGTGACAACCATAGGTATCCCCAGGCGTCATCCCAGTTGAAAACCAGACCATTGGGGTTCACTGAATGAAAAGTGTATGAAAAAGTGTAATTCTCACTGCCTTAAGAAACAGAAAAGAATTTGGCCTGACCAGGCAGTGGCGCAGTGGATAGAGCGTCGGACTGGGATGCAGAAGACCCAGGTTCGAGACCCCGAGCTTGCCAGCTTGAGCGCGGGCCCATCTGGCTTGAGCAAAAGCTCGTCAGCTTGGACCCAAGGTCGCTGGCTCCAGCAAGGGGTTGCTCAGTCTGCTGAAGGCCTACAGTCAAGGCACATGTGAGAAAGCAATCAATGAACAACTAAGGTGTTGCGACGGCAACGAAAAGCAATAAAAAACTAATGATTGATGCTTCTCACCTCTCTCCGTTCCTGTCTGTCTGTCCCTATCTATCCCTCTCTCTGACTCTCTCTCTCTGTCCCTGTAAAAAAAAAAAAAAAAGAAAAGAAAAGAAACAGAAAAGAATTTGGATAACCGAACTACAAAAACAAGTTAATAAACTCATACGTTGCTGGTAGGGACATAAAATGAATGGTACAGCCACTCTAGAAAACAAGTTTGGAATTTTCTTTAAAAATTAAGCCAGCAGTCACACTTCTCAGTATTTATCCCAGAGAAATTAAGACTTAATGTTCCCATGAATGTTGATTGCAGCTTTATTCATAATGTCCAAAACATGGAGTCAGCCCAGATGTCCTTCCGCAGGTGAATGATTAACCTGTGCACATCCCTGTCACGGAGCACAACATAGCCATGAAAGGAGTGACTCACTGATATAGGCAGCAGCCCAGATGGAACCCCAGATAGTGATGCCAAGTAGAGAAAAGCTACATACTGTGTGCTTGCATTTAATATCATTCTCCAAATGCTGGACATGTGGAGAAGGAGAACTGATTATCAGTGGTCGCCAGGGATGGTGGTGGTTTGTGGGATCTGGGTGTGGCCATCTAAGGGCCGTAGGAGGGATGCTGGGGGTGGAAATGTCCAGTGTCCTTCCTCCATCAGTGTTATGGTCTCACTACAGTTTTGCCCATGGGGGAAGTTGGGTAAAGGGCTCTGGGTCTCTATCGCTTCCTACAACTACACATGAATCAACAGGCATCTCAAATTTTAAATTTTAATTTAAAATAAATAACTAAAGCCGTGGCCAGGTAACTCAGTTGGTTAGAGCATTGTCCCAATATGCCAAAGTTGTGGGTTTGATCCCAGGTCAGGGCATATACAAGAGTCAACCAGTGGGTGCATGGATGGGTAGAACAACAAATCAGTGTTTCTCTATTCTTTCTGTCTCTAAAATTAATAAATAAAATTTTTTAAATAAATTACTAAAAATATTCTGGAATGAACGTAAAACCCATCTCAGCCCTGGCCAGTGATGCAGTGAATAGAGCACCACTCCAGAGCGCCGAGGTCACCAGTTTGAGCCCCAGTAAGGGTACACATGAGAAGCAACCGATGGCAAAACTAAGTTTTTTGTTACAGAGACAGAGAGAGATGGTACAACAAGTTGATGCTTCTCTCTCTCTCTCCCTGACCTTTCAAAAAACAAAACAAAAAATCGCAAATAAGAACAAAACAGGAACTGCTGGCATAATAAAGGTGTGTTTTTTTTAATTTTTTCATTTTTAGAGAGAGAAGGGGGGAAGGCATCAACTCCCATATGTGCCTTGACCAGGCAAGCTCGGGGTTTCAAACCAGTGACCTCAGGGTTCCAGGTCAAACTTTATCCACTGAGCCACCACAGGTCAGGCTAAAGGTAAGTATTCTTTTTGGTAAGGAAGCAGATTGAGGGGTGTGCTGATCCCCTGAAATGTGACACATGACACCTGAATCCTAAGGGTTCTGGGGAGACAGGTCCACAGGTAGGCTTTGGTACAGAAAAAAGCAGCATGAGCCTGACCTGTGGAGGCACAGTGGATAAAGTGTCAACCTGGAATGCTGAGGTCACCTGTTCAAAACCCCGGGCTTTCCCGGTCAAAGCATATCCAAAAAGCAACTACAACTTGATGCTTCCCGCTTCTCCCCCCTTATTTTTCTCTCTGTCCTCTCTCTGACACCAATTAAAACTAAATAAATAAAAATCAGCATGAGATCTCTCATCCTGGATCTGAATTAGTTGAAGATCTGGCAAGGGGAGGGGTATCTGGAATCATCCACCCACATGCAGTGGATTACTCCAAGTACACCATCCACATATGGGGAAACTGTAGGGTCCCCCAACGTCTGCGTCCATTTGGAACCTCAGAATGGGACCTTATCTGGAAGTAGAGCCATTGCAGATGTAATTAGTTAAGATGACATAACACTGAACCCAGCCTGAACGGGCGGTGGCACAGTGGATAGAGTATCCGACTGGGACGTGGAGGACCCAAGTTTGAGACCCCGAGGTCGCCAGCTTGAGCGCGCGTTCATCTGGTTTGAGCAAAGCTCACCAGCTTGGACCCAAGGTCTCTGGCTTGAACAAGGGGTTACTCGGTCTGCTGTAGCCCCACGGTCAAGGCACATATGAGAAAACAATCAATGAACAACTAAGGTGCCGCAATGAAAAATTGATGCTTCTCATCTCTCTCCCTTCCTGTCCCTATTTATGCCTCTCTCTCTCTCTCTGTCTCTGTAACAAAAAAAAAAACAAAAAAAAAAAAACAAAAACTGAACCCAATGACCGGTGTCCTTAGAACAGTGGTTCTTAACCTGGGTTCTATCGAACCCTAGGGGTTCGATGAGTCAGTCTCAGGGGTTTGGAGAAGCCTCTGCCACGGAGGCCAGAATAAAATAATACCGTAATTTGTTGTGAGTTCATGCACTTTGTTGGTTTTGTTCTTTGAGCAAGGTGATGTTCATGCACGGCTCATTTTGTGCACCAGTAAAAAAAAATATACCTATGTCTTGAATTTGGGGGAAAAAAATCATATTTTATTTATCACTAAAGAAGGGTTCGGTAAATGCGCATATGAAACTTGTGGGTTCAGTACCTCAAAAAAGGTTAAGAACCACTGCCTTCGACGAAGATGAAAATATAGATACATATCGGCCATGTGACAACAGAGATAGAGATTGGGGTGATGCAGCTACAAGCCAAGGAACACCAAGGATGGCCACCACCAGGCACTGGGAAAGGCAGGAAGGACCCTTCCCTGAAGCCCTCAGAGGGAGCACGACCCTGCATTACCCTGATCTCAGACTTCAGGCTCTAGATATGAGAGGCTAGTTGTCTGTTGTTTCAAGCCACCCAGTCATGGCCAGCCGAGGACACTAATAGAGGAACGTGATCCTAGCACATTGGAAAGCTCTGGAAACCCGAAGGACCAAGCAGGCTCCCTCAGTCTCTGGCAACCACCATTTCAGAATTTCTGACATAAATCACCTCCCCTATGACAGTCCCTCCCACCCACTCCAAAGCTCTCCAGAGCAGAAAAGAGCCAGCACTTTTTGCTCCTGCCCTTCCCCGGCAGCCCAGGTCATAGTTCCAGAGACAGCGGGGCCTCAGGTATGGGGTGGGCCAGGAGAAAGGACAAAAGTCTGAACCGGGTACCCATGTACACTTGACTGTCATTAGCTCGATCTTCAGCATTATGCCTGGTATGTGACAAAACATTCTTTGTGAGAGTTTGCTGAACAAATAAGCGAATGAAGGAAAGAATAGCCCTGGCTCTCCAGAGAGGGGGTGGTAGACCCAAGATCCACAGTGTGGTATCCACATGTGATCTGCCCCAGACAGAGCCAGGGATTCTCAACAAGGGATGATCTGCCCCTCAGCGGAGACTAAGTCATGTCTGGTGACAAATGCAGTCATCATGACTGGGTGAGCTCCTGGCATTGGGAGGGTTGGACCAGGGATGCTGCTCAGTACCCTACAGTGCCCCCAGAGAGTGACCCAGCCCCACTTATAGAGACCCTGGGGCAGGATCAGGGGTCAGCGAAAACTGGTGCTTTTTCCTGGCCAAGTCCTTCATCCAGAGACAACGTTGTGGTTTCATGAACTCTTCCGGGGACTCTTGATGGTCACAACCAACAACTGGCCACAGAAGGAAACTGTGGGAAAAGGGGTTCAGCCATGCCTCCTTCCTCTAACCTGAGGACACAGACAACGTGGCCAACCCCAGAACAGGGCTACAGGGTGGTCGGGTGGGTGGCCAGAAGGCTCCCGAAAAGGGCAGTGTTCTGCCTCTCTGTTCTGGGCTGCAAGAGGTCCTGGGGCCTCCCCAGCTAGTTCATGTTGTCTGCTTTCCTACAGCTCTCTGGACAACAGGGCCCAGAGCTGATGGCAGACAATGTCAGCCACTAACAACATCGCCCAGGCCCGGAAACTGGTGGAGCAGCTCCGCATCGAAGCTGGGATCCAGCGTATCAAGGTGAGCAGGGCAGCAGAGAAGAGGGGAGAGACCCGCAGGGCGCAGAGAACGGAGAGACCCGCAAGGGGAGAGGGGAGACCCTCGGTGGCAGGGGGGAGGGGAGACCCTCGGTGGCAGGGGGGAGGGGGAGACCCATGGCCACAGCAGCTTGCTGGGCAGGAGGATGAGCTGGCACTACAGCCGAATCTCTCATTGTGCATCCTCAGGCCATTCACTTAACCTCTCTAAGCCTCAGTTTCCTCAACAGAAAGACATAGCTGGCCTGACCAGGCAGTGGCGCAGTGGACAGAGCATCAGACTGGGATGCGGAGGACCCAGGTTCGAGACCCCGAGCTCGCCAGCTTGAGCACAGGCTCATCTGATTTGAGCAAAGCTCACCAGCTTGGACCCAAGGTCGCTGGCTCGAGCAAGGGGTTACTCGGTCTGCTGAAGGCCCGCTGTCAAGGCACATGTGAGAAAGCAATCAATGAACAACTAAGGTGTCACAATGAAAAAACTGATGATTGATGCTTCTCCTCTTTCTCCGTTCCTGTCTGTCTGTCCCTGTCTATCCCTCTCTCTGACTCTCTCTCTGTCCCTGTAAAAAAGAAGAAAAAAGAAAGACATAGTTGACATAAAGCTATGGGTTGTGATAATCTTGCATGCCAAAGTGATTTATAAACACTGACGTGGCACCCAGCCCCTGGGATCCTTACCTGGAAGCCCCAGTGAGGGCTACCTCAGGCCCTGCCAAAGGACTAGCTGAGGCAGGCACTTTCTCTCTTTTGTCCCCTCCTTATAACAGATGCAGATAGGAGTTAGAGACCTGGTCCTGGGAAGGGTCAAGACAGCCTTCTCCCTGCCTGCTTTCTTCACCTCTGCCTTGTGTGAATTCTTTTTAAATAAGCATGTTTGCTTCATATGTTAAAAAAAGAAAATGGATAAGCAGTTTCTGTTCACAGACACTTAACCCATCAGAGACCAGAAGCATGCATAGCAACAGAAAATAGTGTCATTGCAGTATCAGCTCTATAGACAGATATTTTAAAAAATAGTTTGCATAAGCCTGACCTGTGGTGGCGCAGTGGATAAAGCGCCGACCTAGGAACACTGAGGTCGCCAGTTCAAAACCCTGCACTGGTCTGGTCAAGGGACATATGGGAGTTGATGCTTCTAGCTCCTCCCCCCTTTCTCTCTTTCTCTATCTCTCTCACTCTGTGTCTCCTCTCTAAAATGAATAAATAAATAAAAAAAAATAGTTTGCATAACATCAAGTTAACCATTTATTTATTGATTTATTTATTTATACTTTTCCAAGTAAGAGGAGAAGCTATAGGGACAGACTCCCGCATGCACCCTGGCTAGAATTCACCCGGCAACCCCCATCTAGGGCCAATGCTCTGCCCATCTCACAACCGAGGCTATGCTCACAACCGAGCTATTTTTTGTGCCTGACATGGAGGCTCCATGGAGCCGTCTTCAGCGCCTGGGGCCGATGCTCTTGACACAATAGAGCCATGGCTGCTGGAGGAGAAGAGAGAGAGAGAGAAAAAGAAGGTGGGGTGGAGAAGCAGATGGCTGCTTCTCCTGTGTGCCCTGACTGGGAATTGAACCCAGGACTTCCACATGCCTGGCCGGTGCTCTACCACTGCGCCAACCGGCCAGGGCCTAACCGTTTATTTTGAAGTGCACAATTCAGTAAACATTGAGTGCATTCACCATGTTGTGCAACCGTCTCTGTCTAGTTTCAGAATGTTCCATCACCCGAAAAAGAAACCCTGTCCCCCTTAGCAGTCACCTATCTGTCCCCCTCCCCAGCCTCTGACAACCATTTCTTGTGTCTGTGTATTTGCCTGTTCTTGCCATTTCACATAAATTGAATCACACTCTAGCCTTTGTGTCGGGCTCCGCCATGAGCATCGTGTTCTCAGGGTCCGTCTATGTTGTAGCGAGAGTCAGTGCTTTACTTTTTTCATAGCTGAGTAGTACTCCAGAGTGTCCATAGACACATATTTATGTCGATGAATTTTAAGTCCATGAGGGGACCTCAGGACATCATCCAAGGCACACGTGTTTTCTCCTTTCTAAGAATATGGACCAGCAGGCTAATGGGCTAGTCACAGCTGCTTAAACAAGAAGGGTGCCTGACACTTTTCAAAGGCACCTTCTCACCCAACCCATCCACTTTGCAGAGGACAATGAAGTGCCAACAAAAGGCTGTTTTCCTGCCCCAGGCCCCAGCTTGCAGGCAGCCCAGCGAGGACCAGGGAGTCTCCATCCAGAAGGCCCAGTGCCTTATACTTCTAGATTGTCCCTGCTCCAGCTAACCGCTGGCTTAGTCAGGGTTCTGCACAAAAACAGAATATTATCTAAATATTAATTATTATTATCTAAAAAGTGTCTTTACAGAGACATCGAGAGCGGGGTTAGGTGAACCATCTGGGTGCCATGGCCTAGCAAAGCAGAAACACAAAACCAGCCATTAGCCCACGCTCCGCTCAGACCCGCTTTCCCAGCCCATCGCTCCCCAGCCGCTGCTGGTCACGGGAATATATTTGAAGGGGATGGTGGGCCAGGCGCAGACGGACTCACACCTGACAGCCAGGCGCAGACGGACTCACACCTGACAGCCAGGCGCAGACGGACTCACACCTGACAGCCAGGCAGCAGACAGACTCACACCTGACAGCCAGGCAGCAGACGGACTCACACCTGACAGCCCGGCACAGACAGTGAGAAATGGTGGGCGCCTGGGCTTCCACCAGGCTGTTGGGTGGGGTGGGGTGGAGGGCTGCTGCAGGAGAGGGGAGTGCCCCCCAGGAGGTGGCTGAGTGTTCCAGAACTCTGCACATTCAAAGCATTCCTTCAGGCTGAAGAAAAGAAGGGCCCGGTTGAAGTGGTTTTCCTTTGTGAGCGGTGCCAGCTCCCAGCCCTGGCGGAGCAGTGATTCATCCCACCCGTTTGATGTTCAGGCGCAGCCCCCGGCTGCCCCTTTGAAAGTCGGGAGATGGAGAGTCAGGACGTGACCCACTATCCCTCCAGTCCCGCCTGAGGTTTTGTGTCCCCCCAAATCGGCAAGCAGAACCACAGAACATCAGCCTAGCCAAAAGGCCAAGTTGGCCATTGCCTGACAGTAGAGAGGTGCCCCACAGCCTGGATGTGTGGTGGCATGATGGCCCTGGCACTGTGGGCAGAGCCTTCCTGTCAATGCCAGGGATAGGCAGGGGATGGGGAGGCACAAGCTGGAGCCACAGCATCAGCTATTTTAGGGCCCAGTGACTATTTTTGTCGTCTGGGAGGGGTATTTTCCAAATAGGACTCTAGAAACCAAACTCCATCTGCTCATCAAAGGCGGCCATCCTGCAAGTGGCTGGCGTGCTCACAACTGACAATTGTCACTGTCTGAGGACAGGCGCATCCCCCAGCACAGGACAGCGTGGTGGTGTCCTTGGCATTCAGAGGCTTTTCAGGGCGTGATCTCTCCCCCCATGCCTCATCTTACCCACCCAGCAGCCCCTGAGAAAGCAGGGAGCTAAGAAAAGGAGCTCTGTGGACAGACAGTTCCTGCCCTGGGACAGGACCCAGGGGCCCAAGGATATGTCCTGTTGGCCCTGGCTAAGGATACCTGCAACTCCGCCCCCCAGCGCTGCTAAGGCCAACAGAGTGGGTCAGCCCCTGCGGTACCCCCAATGCATGACCAGGAGGAACAGGGAATCTGGCCAAGGGGACACCTTTTGTAATGACCCTCAGCTCCCCAGATGCTAAATGCCATGTTTTCACCATGTCAACTTTCCCAGGGAACCTCCATCTCCTCCTTCCTCTCTTCGGGACTCTGATGCAGGTAGTCCTAAGGGTCAGTGCCCCCACCAGTTCACTGGACCCCAGTGGTTCAGACTGCACAGAATAGAAGTGCAGACAGGCTTGTCTTGTGCCCCTCAATTGTGCAAATGTCCAGGCAGTGGTCTTCCTATTCAGTCCTTCCTTGGTCGGGAGGGAGTCAAGCTGACTCCTAAAGAGGCTGCATCTTGTTCTGACCTTTCTGTTCAAAATCTGGGCAACTTATGCTGAAGGAGGCTCAATCCTTTTTTATTTCTTTTTATTATTATTATTTTTTTTTTTTACAGGGACAGAGAGAGAGTCAGAGAGAGGGATAGATAGGGATAGACAGACAGGAACGGAGAGAGATGAGAAGCATCAATCATTAGTTTTTAGTTGCCGTTGCGACACCTTAGTTGTTCATTGATTGCTTTCTCACATGTGCCTTGACCGCGGACCTTCAGCAGACCTAGCAACCCCTTGCTGGAGCCAGCAATCTTGAGTCCAAGCTGGCGAGCTTTTGCTCAAGCCAGATGGGCCCACGCTCAAGCTGGCGAGCTTGGGGTCTCGGACCTGGGTCTTCCTCATCCCAGTCCGACTCTCTATCTACTGTGCCACCGCCTGATCAGGCTTATTTTTTAAATTTAATTTAATTTTTATTTATTCATTTTACAAAGAGGGGAAGGAGTGAGGAGAGAGAACGGGAGAGGAGCAGAAAGCATCAACTTCCTTATGTGCCTTGAGCAGGCAAGGCTGGGGTTTCAAAGTGGCAGCCTCAGCATTCTACGTCAACGCTCTATTCACTGCGCCACCACAGGCCATTGGCTCAGTCCCTTTTTAATTAAAAAAAATAATGGTAAAATACACATAGCATAAAATTTATCATCATTAGTGATATTTAGTTTGTTCAGTGTTGTGCCATCATCATCTCTATCCAATTCCAAATCATTTTATCACCACAAAGAGAAGCCTCATCCTCATCAGTAGTTACTCCACACCCCCCTCCCCAGCCCCTGACACCCACAAATCCACTCTCCATCTCTGTGGATGTGCCTGTTCTGGACATTTCACATAAATGGAATCACATACTATGAGGCCTTTTGTGTCCTGCTTCTCTCCCTGAGCGTCATGTGTTCAGGGTCCATCCCCGTCTTAGTGAGTGTCAGTGCTTCACTCCTTTTCCTGGCTGAGTGTGGCCAGACCTCACTGTGTTTATCCATCATTAGCTGATGGACATTTGAGCTGTGTCCACCTTTGCGCCGTTGTGCTTATGCTGCTGTGAACACACAGGTACCAGCCTCTTACCTTTTCTCTCTCATCCTTGTGCCCACGCCCAGGTCTCTAAAGCCTCGTCGGAACTCATGAGTTACTGTGAGCAGCACGCCCGGAACGACCCCCTGCTGGTCGGAGTCCCCGCCTCTGAGAACCCGTTCAAGGACAAGAAGCCTTGTGTCATTCTATAGCTTGGTTTTCTTCCTTGTGTTCTCTCTCTCTCTCTCTCTCTCTCTCTCTCTCTCCCCTCCTCCCCCTCCTTCTTCTTGACCTTCTTCTACTCTCTCTGTCAGGGCATCATTCAGTGCATAATTGAAGCAAAGCATTTTGGGTCCCTGAAACTTTTAATGCCAAAAGAAATGGAAAACGTTGCCACTGGGTAACGATGGGATTTCAGACTGAACAGCGTAGTCCTCAGGGCCTGGCCGAAACATGGATGCTGGCCGCACAACCACTTCCGATTAGGAAGAACTGAGATGCCCAAATGATGCGGTCACCATTTTTTAAAACTCTCACTTGCCATTTGAGCTGTGGTCCAAAGCCGAGCTGGTCGGGAAAGGGAAGGGAAGGGAAGGGGGCACTGACCACTAACCCCGGGTGACCTGGGTAACCTGGCCAACTGGCCGTTCTCATGCAGTTGGCCATTTGTAAAAAGACATATTATAGTGCTTTTTTCTTTTTAAGCAGAGTAAAATTTGGGGGTGGGGGAACATAATGAAGTCTTCAGGAAAAATCTTTTCATTTAAAAACTGATTATTCTTATCTGCTAAAATCAGATTTTGATGGCTGTACGCGTGGTCAAGCTGTACTATGTAATAACGCACAAGTGAATTTCAGGGGACAGGAGGGGGGCTTTGCCTGGGAAATGCACCCTGTGTCGCCAAGTGTCACCTGCTGTATGGTATTTGTATGGCATGTATGTGTCACTGTCCAGCCACACGTGATCCCTCCCTTTCCTGGGGATGCCACCCATCAGAGAAATGGATTTTCGGCAACTTGCCCTTGTCCCTGGAGTGGCCAGCTGGGTTTATTTTGTTTTAAGCACCCGACATCAATGTGGGCAGTTAGAAGCTGCAATCATACTTGGCTCTTCAGGATTTGTTGTTTGGGGTTTTCTCCACTTTCACTTATCACCGTGGCCATTGTTCAGACGGAGCTGCAGCCTGCTGCTCAGGGCACCTGACGCCTGGTGTGGAAGGTGTTAAGTGGTCTGGAAGTAGCTAAAAGGCCTCAGAGGCTCTCTGTTCACTTTCACACCCCTTAGACCCAGAACTCAGGCTGGAGGAAGTGAGAGGCATATGAGTACAATTCATCACTCTTCCCAACAGCCTTGGAAATTTGATATGTCATGGAGTCTGGGGGTTGAGGGGGGGACTTTTTTGAAATTACTTTCTCTTCCGTTACGACAGTTAAAAGAGCAAGAGGATGGGGCCAAATGTAGCCCCCTTCCCTGCTAGTGCCACCCATGGCTGCCAGGACCCCATACAGCCCTGAACTCAGGGGATCCCCGCTACCCTGCCATGGGGCTGGAGGCAAACTGTGGGAAGAAACAAGCGCAGCTCTGCCCCTGTGGCCCCAGTGGACGTCAGAGTCTGAGGCCCACGCCAGCAGGGTTCTGGACAGCTGCCAGGCCCTCACCTCACAGCCAGGGCCGAGGCTCAGCCCTTGCCAGAGCTGAGAAGGCCCCAGTGCATAACGCCCCCACCCAGTCCCCACAGGGTTCAGGCTGGCAGGCTGTCTTTCTCCCCGGCACCCTGCTCTCTTCAGCCGGTCTGGGAGCATCAGGGGTTTTGGGGAGCCCAGTGCCTCCAGACCTGTAGTTGGTCAGGGAAAGCCATGGAAGCACCCATACTGCAGCCACCTTTCATGGACAAGGAGCCTGTGCCCATCACTGTCCCCAACAGGATGGGACAAAACCCTATCCTGGGGCTGGTGGGAATTAACCCGGGAGGGCAGGGAGCGGTGGCAGAGTGAAGCTTGTGGAGACCACATCTGCTGCCCCTCTCACCAGCCCCCTGGTGACTAGTGCCCCCCTTGCTCTGTGACAGAAGCCTTAATCCCTGCGCCTGCATAAGACCCTTGCACACCCTCCTTCTTCCTGTGTCCCTCCACTGTCTGCCACCAGGCCTCAAAGAAGACAGGAAGTCCTGATCTTAGCATCAGGAGGCCCCCAGGGGCCCAGACCTCCCCTCCCTCTGCCCTTAGCCCTACCAGCCATTCCAAGCCCAGCCCTGCCATGTGTCCCCCACCCGAGTAACTGGAGAAACCAGTGGGAAGCAAAGCTGAGCCCCCCGGCTGAGGGAGGTGGCCTTGAATCCAAGTTCATCAGCTCCCTGGCCTGCTATGGGCTCAGCCTGCCAGTGTGTTCCCACCCCCAGCCCTGAACAAACTCCAGCCTGGGCCTGGGGAGACTCCTGAGGCAGAAAACCCAGGACTGAGTGGTCTGGGTAGACGGAAGCCCAGCAAGGGTTAGGACAGTCGGTTTCCTGCCCTATTGCTATACCTACTCAGCTGCCTTCCCCGTGCCCACAGCTTCAGACCCCAGGAGGGTGGCGATCAGTAGAAGTACTGCTGCGGCTTTTTTTCCCCCCATTTAGAGTAAATTGCACTGTCCATAGTGTAGAACTAAGCATTAGTGCACTTATAGCAACTTATGCTGCTTGTGCATTCCTGGTACAAGCATTTGCCATGAAGACGGTTTTTAAGGCATTGGAGATTGGACGTGCCCCATGCATTAAGGAGCTGGTGGTGGTAGCAGCACAGGCCTTGGGGAAACTAGCTTCTCTGATCATGTCATGGGAAGAGGGGGGTGTTAAAAACACATACACAGAAGGCATGAGTGGAGGTGCGAAGTCTTCCTGTCTCCTGCAGTCTGGCTCAGTGCTTCTGGTGGCCTGGCCTGTGTGGCTGACCGAGCCCTTGATCTGGTGACCCTCACTCCAGGAAGGAGCTTGACCGTGCATCCCGCCCCATCCTCCAAAAGGTGACTCCCAGGCCAAGAATGAAGTGACCCAGTTGTGACTTCCAACCTGAGGGGTCGTAAGTCCACTGGGCTGGGTAGAAGATGCTGTCTTTCCAGCTTGGATGTCCCTGCCACACTGGTCCAGGACAGCTCTGGGCCTCCAGGCAGCATCCATCTGGTGAAGAGCCCCAGTCCTGCCCGAGCTCTAGGCCAGCAGGAAAGGTTCCTCAGACTCTCAGCCTAAGCATGTGACCAGGGGCAATTTCTGGCTGAAGTGAGGCCACCAAGAGTTGCTCGTCCTTTAAGAGCACTTATCAAAAGGCAGCCTGCCACGGGGTCCCCTGAAAACAAGCCATGTGTCAAATGCTCCATCCTACCCCTCTGTCCACAGAGCCCATTGCCAAATGTAACAACTTGGTCCCGGTTTTCAGAAGCAATCTGTGGTTCTCACAGGTTTTACCCCATCTGCCTTTGGATGTCTGGTGGTTTTTATTTCTGATTTTTTAAATATTTCCAGGTGTGCCACACCTACTTTCTTGCAGTGTTTTAATATTGTGTGGAATTGTCAATACTAAGTGAATTAGTCGACAATAAAAAGGCTCACTGCTCCTTGTCTCCAGCTCTGGGCCCTTCCGTCTCTCCCTGGCCACTGCTGCAGGAGGCTGCCCCGCGTTACCTCCACACACACACACTCCCCTCCTCTGCTCTGAAAAAGAGGCAACATGGCTGGAACCCACTTTGGACAGCAACACTCAAAGGCCTTCAGCTTTAATGAGTTGTGATTTATAATTAGAAAATTTAGGGGGAAAGGCTATTTGTATGGCATGAGCCATGTACCCCATGGATTGGGAGTGTTTGGCAATGGCCCGTGGGAAGAGCCTCCATCACTGAAGGGCTCGAAGCCTGGGAAAATCCGAATCTCACCCCCACTCACCAGTCACCCACAGACCACTCCTGGCTACCAGAGAGACTCTGGGAAAATAGTCATGGCCCAATTCACACTATACCATGAAGAGTTATATATTTTTTTATTGATTGATTATAGACAGGCAGAAAGAGGAAAAGAGAGAAGAGAAAAATATTCATCTGTTGTTCCACTTAGTTGTTACATTCACTGGCTGCTTCCTATATGTGCCCTGCCTGTATATTGAACCCACAACCTGGGTGTTTCAGGATGATGCTTAACCAACTGAGCTAGCTGGCCACGGTTAGAGTTACATTTTTAATACTAAATCTACGATTCGAAACTCTGAGTAGAGAAGAACTTTCTTTATATAAAACATTTATAAATTCAACTACATAAAAAATATCCCTTGTGTATCAAAATGTATAAGATTAGCCCTGGCTGGATAGCTTGATTGGTTAGAGCACTGTCTCAATGTGTAGAGGTTGCTGGTTTGATCCCTGGTCAAAGCACATATAGGAACAGATTGATGTTTCTCTCTCTCTCTCTCATGAAAAAAAATAGGCTCTGGCAGGTAGCTCAGTGGATAGAGTGTTGGCCTGGCATGCAGACATCCCAGATTCGATCCCCAGTCGGGACACAGGAGAAGCAACCATCTCCTCCCCGTCTCCCTCTCCCCTCTCTCTTCCCCTCTTGCAGCCAGTGGCTCGGTTGGTTCGAGTGATAGCCCCAGACAGGGGTTGCCAGGTGGCCCCTAGTCTGGGTGCATGCAGGAATCTGTCTCACCATCACCCTTCCTATCACTTAAAAACTAATTTAGAAAATAAAATAAAAAGAAAACAAAATATTAATAACAAGTAAAATGTTTATTAATTTTTATTAATAATTAAGAAGGATAATCACAAAATTTTGAGTATAAGATTAAAAGGCAGTTCAAAATCTAAACAAAATTACCACACAACCCAACAGTCCCATTTCTGGGCATATACACACAAAAGCATTGAGAGCAGGGACTCAGGTACACGGAGGTCCTTGGGTCACAACACAGTTTCATTCCTACAACAGTGATGTAACCCAAATTTTGGTGTAAGTCAAAACACACCCTAGCCTAGGTCACTTACTTATCCTAACACAGTTGTAAAATTATAATCTAAAACATAAAAACACAACTAAGCCACAGGAAAGGGAAAAGGACATAAATATACTGTAATGTACACTGTACTGCATATTCTTCCATCACGGACAACCGGGCTAGCTAGCCCACGTAGTCTGTGAGTGCGACTCTAATGGCGTAAGCGGAAACAGTCACATCTCAATTTTTTTAACTTTTTTTTTTATTCATTTTGGAGAGGAGACACAGTGAGAGAAAGAGAGAGAGAGAAAGGGGGGAGGAGCTAGAAGCATCAACTCCCATATGTGCCTTGACCAGACCAGTGCAGGGTTTTGAACTGGTGACCTCAATGTTCCCAGGTCGACGCTTTATCCACTGCGCCACCACAGGTCAGGCATCAATTTTTTTAACTTTTTATGGGAGTGAGCATCATAAACTCAAAACATTGTATGTCAAGACTATTGTAACCCATGGACCCTCTGTATTTGCACACCATGCTCACAGCAGCAGGATTCACAATAACCAAAAGAAAGGTGGGCAATCCAAATGTCATGGGTGGGTATTGGAACAACACAGTGTCCATCCACACTGAAATGTTATTCAGCCTTGAAATGGAAATTCTTACACCTGGATAAACCTTGAGGATATTATTCTCAGTACAATAAGGACAAATACTGTGTGATTCCACTTATATGAGGTCCCTGGAGGAGTCACATTCATAAAGACAGAAAGTAGATGGTGGATGTTGGGATATGGAGGAAGGGGGCAGGGAATCAGTGTTTCACAGAGCTAGAGTTTCCGTTTGGGAAAATGAGAAAGTTCTGGAGATGGATGGTGGAGATGGTTGTATGATGTTGTGAGTATATAACCAAAGAATTGTACACTTAATGGTTAAAACATTAAATTTCATGTTATGTATATTTTACCAGAAAAAAAAAATACAACCTTACCCAACATTCCCCTGAAGGGCTAAAATTTAAAATATTGGCGTTGTTGAAGATGTGGAGCAGCCGGGACTCAGAGCTTATTGGACTCAAAGCTACAACTACTTTGGGGAAAGTTCTGGCAGTTTCTTATAAAATAAACATACACCTACTCTATGACTCAACAGAACTCAAAATGTGTCCACAAAGTCTTGAAAGGAATATTTAGAGCAGCTCTTCTCATAATAGTCAAAATCTGGAAACATCTCATGTATTCAAGTGAGTGGATAAAAAAAACTGGTTCAGTCCTGGCCTGTTGCTCAGTGGATAGAGCATCAACCTGGCGTATGGATGTCCTAGTTCGCTTCCCTGTCCGGCACACAAGAAAAGTGATCATGTTTCTCTCCTGCTCCTTTTCCTCTTCTCCTACAACCAGTGGCTCAATTAGTTCAAGCATCAGCCCCACATGCTGAGCTGAGGATAGCTCGGTTGGTCTGAGTGTGTTGGCCTCAGGCACTGAGGATAGTTTGGTTGATTCGAGCATCAGCCCCAGATGGGGTTGACAGTTGGATCCTGGTCGGGGTGCATGCGGGAGTCTGTCTCACTATCTCCCTTCCTCACTTAAAAAGAACAACAACTGTGGTTTGTTCATACCCCAGAGTCCCACCCAGCATGGAACGGAATAAACTACAGTGGTACCTTGAGATACGAATTTAATTCATTCTGTAACCGAGCTCGTAAGTCAGTCAACTCGTATATCAAACTGCCAATACTGGACCTGTGCACCAACGCGCCAACTATCAGAGCTTCCGGAATCACGACTCGTATCTTGGAATTTCACTTGGATTTCGAACAAAATTATAGACCGAGTCACAGCTCATATCTTTAAAAAAACTTGTATGTTGGTCGGTTTGTATCTCAAGGTACCACTGTAATTCTAAACACAATAATCTGAGTGAAACAAAACTTCACATCAAGTGAAATAAGCATTATACAAGAGGAGAGCTGGTATGATTCTGTCTCTGTGATGTTCTAGAACAAGCAAGCCTGTGCATAGGCTGTGCTGTGCTGTCAGAAGCATGACCCCCAAAGATGTCCACATCCTAATCTCTAGTACCTGTGGCTATGTCACCTTATGTATGGTAAAAGGGACTTTGCAGGTGGGATTAAGTCAAGGACCCTGAGATGGGGACAATCCTAGATTCCCTGGTGGGCCCAGTGTTCTCAAAGGGTCCTTATAAGAGGGATACAGGGGGGTTAGAGTTAGAGATAGAAGAGGCTGGGGTCACGAGCCAGGGATGCGGCACCTTGAAGCTGGAAAAGGCAGGAAATAAATGAAAGAAGTCAAAAAAATAAAATAAATGAAAGAAGTCAGTATGAAACACCTACACTATATGATTCCAACTCTATGACATTCTGGAAAAAATAAAACTATGGAGACACTAAAAAGTTAACTTGGAAGAAGAGTGAATAGAGAAGCACGGGGTTTTTAGGACAGTGGCACTTCTGTAGAGCATGGTCATGATGGAGACATGACATTAAACACTTGGCAAAACCCACAGAATGGAGTGAACCTGATGGAAACCATGGACTCCAGTGCATGCAATGCAGAATACAGACGTCGTGCCCCCATGAAGTGGGAAGGGTCGGACCACAGGGTAAACTGGCCCTGTGCTGGCGTTGATAGGAAGGAGGCTGGTCATGTCCCTAACTGGATGGGAGTGACACACCCAAATGAATATGTTGCCTCTCAGATAGTAAACAAAGAAATTCAAAATGATCATCAGTGCAGGACTACACAAGCCCAAGATAACAGTATTACTTCCAGAATCTTCCACTTCAATTAGTTCACTGAAACCAAACGGAGAGAAAGAAATGGCAAATTCTGAGTCACAGAGCTTTGGTGGGACCTGGTACAGAATTAGCAGGTTCCCTTGTTCAAAAACTAAGAATTTCCAGACTGACCAGTGGTGACGCAGTAAATAGAGCATCAGCCTAGAACACTGAGTTCGCTGGTTTGAAACCCTGGGCTTGTCCGGTCAAGGCACATATGGGAGTTGTTTCCTGCTCTTCCCTCACTTCTCTCTCTCTCTTCTTTAAAATGAATAAATAAACTATTTTTAAAAAATTAAGAATTTCCAGGGGTATAAAGTATACTATAAGGCAGTGATGGGCAATCTTTTGAGCTTGGTGTGTCAAAATTCGCCAAAAAACCGAGCATAACGCGGGTGGTGTGTCACTTCGAGAAAGAAAAACATAATTTTGCAATATTTATAGTTTAAATAACAAAAATCTTTTGGCCTACAGACCTCCGGCACAGAGTGTCTACACTACAGCAAATGTTTTATCCTTGGCTACTGCACCTGGCCTTGCAGGGGCCGAGGATGAAACATCCTTCTCGGTATGCAGCCCCATACTTCTCTGGTATGCAGTCGCATGTCATAGGTTCGCCATCACAGGCATAGGGAATACAGTCAATAATATTGTTAGCCTGACCAGACGGTGGCACAGTGGATAGAGCGTAGGACTGGGATGCGGAAGACTCAGGTTCGAGACCCCGAGGTCGCCAGCTTGAGCACGGGCCCATCTGGCTTGAGCAAAAAACTTACCAGCTTGGACCCAGGGTCGCTGGCTCAAGAAAGGAGTTACTCGGTCTGCTGAAGGCACATATGAGAAAACAATCAGTGAACAACTAAGGTGTTGCAACGAAAAACTGATGATTGGTGTTTCTCACCTCTCTCCGTTCCTGTCTGTCCCTATCTATCCCTCTCTCTGACTCTCTCTCTGTCGCTGTAAAAAAAAAAAGTAATAATAAAATTAAAAAAAATAATATTGTTAATAACTCTGCATGGTGCCAGGTTAGTACTAGACTTTTTTCTTTTTTTTTTTTTAATTTATTTTACTTTTATTTTATTCATTTTTTTAAGAGAGAAGACACAGAGTGAGAGAGAGAGAGAGAGAGAGAGATAGAGAGAGAAAGGGGGGAGGAGCTGGAAGCATCAACTCCCATATGTGCCTTGACCAGACCAGTGCAGGGTTTTGAACTGGCGATCTCAGTGTTCCCAGGTCGACGCTTTATCCACTGCGCCACCACAGGTCAGGCTAGACTTTTTTCTTTTTTAAAAAAAATGTTATTTATTTGTTTTTTAGAGAAAGAGGGAGAGAGAGAGAAAGAGAAAGAGAGAGAGAGAGAGAGAGAGAGGGAGGATGGGGAGGAGCAGGAAGCATCAACTCCCATATGTGCCTTGACCAGGTAAGCCCGGGGCTTTGAACCTGCAACCTAAGCATTCCAGGTCAACACTTTATCCACTGCACAACCACAGGTCAGGGCTATTGGTACTAGACTTATTGGGGAAATCACTTTGTAAGTTATGTAAATGTCTAACCATTACACTATACACTTGAAATTAATGTAATATTGAATATCAACTGTAAATGAAAATTTTTTATTTAATTAAGAATTTCAAGATGGTGGCCCTGGCCAGGCAGCTCATTTGGATAAAGTGTCATCCAGGCACGCCAGAGGTCGTGGGTTTGATCCCTGGTCAAGACACGTACAAGAACTTGAAATAACAAGTTGATACCTCTCTCTCTGTCTCACCCTTCATTCCTCTATCTCTCTCAAATCTATGGGGAAAATTTATTTTAAGCATTTCAAGATGGTAACAGTGCTTTCCATTTCTCTCTCCCCGTCTTTCTCTCTCTCTCTCTCTCATACATATAAAATCAATAAATTAAAAAACTTAAGAAAATAAAAAGATGGTAGCAGCAGAGCGTTAAACCCAGGAGACTGGAGGGGTCTCACGTCCACAGCGCTGGCCCCGCGTCTCTGTGCAGAAACTTTGAAGAATAAGGGAACCTGTAACCCTCCTTGCATTTGCAGCTAGCTTTTCAAGAAACGCAATGCAAAAGACATTCACTGACTTCAGTTCTACTTCACAAAACCTCTTTGCTCAGGAGATGGCAAAAATTTCAAAAAAAGAAAAAAGCCTATATGCCTTTCAAATAAAAATGACTGCATTTATAAAGTTGAGAGGCTAACCTTTAACTCCAGATCAGTTTTTTTTTTCTTTTCATTGATTTGAGATACAGACAGACAGAATCATCAAATCATTTTTTCTCTTAGTTGTTCCATTTAGTTGTGCAGTCATTGATTGCTTCTAATATATGCCCTCACCGGGGGTTGAACCTGTGACCTCTGGCACACCAGGACTATGCTTTATCCACTGAGCCACCCAACCAGAGCCAGGATCATTTTTAAAGATGTTCAGAGACACAACTATCACATCAGGGCAGCACTCACAACTGGGCCAGTTAGCACAATGGCTATTTGGGCACACCATGCTTATTCATTTTTTTAATTTATGAACACAAAATACTGAACAATGCAGAGTGGCGACATGAGTATGGTGGCAAGTTCACTGAATTATCACCCAGATCTATATTCAATTCTGTAACTGACCCTAGAGCCTCTTTAGACTTCTGGGCTCTCTCCAAAAGAAAGTATGTGGGAAAGGCATAGATTGACAAGATTGGAAGACAGCAGTCCTCACACAATTTTAAATCGGTGTGCCATTACCAGCCCACATCACCTACAGGGCATGATGCATTCATATTTTTACAAATCCTGTCATTGCTTGCTTTGTAAATAGTGCATTATACTTTTTCTTCCAACGACCTATATTCTTTTACTTCTACAATATTTTTTTTCTGTTTTGGTGTTTCTTCCTCTTCTTCTTTTAAGTACATTTAAAAAATCTTAACAAGTGGAAACAGCCCAGCCTCCCTATGTTCTTGGGCAAGTCACTCTACCTGGTGCTAATTTTAGAGCTGAAAGTAAGGCCGAAAGCATCCAATGGGACCTTCTGGGTTTTTACAATGATAAAAGTCAAGATGAGCCTGACCTGTGGTGGCGCAGTGGATAAAGCGTTGACCTGGGAACACTGTGGTCACCAGTTCAAAACCCTTCACTGGTCTGGTCAAGGCACATATGGGAGTTGATGCTTCCAGCTCCTCCCCTCTTTCTCTCTCTCTCCCTCACTCTGTGTCTCCTCTCTAAAATGAATAAATAAAAAGAAATTGAAAGAAAAAAAGCCAAGATGAAACTCTCACCAATAACACTGTGGCAAAATATCAACAGTCGGAATTATAGGAACTGTAAGGGTCCGGTAGTAGTCCTTGAAGACTTGTCCTGAAGTTCTTTCATTTCTATAACTTCAAACTCATCGCCCTACAAAAGGAAATGCAGTAAACAAAAGCACAGTTATCACAGTGCTAGAGAAGCAGGTTGGGTTCTCCGGGAAACAGACACATTGAGTTCAGGATGCTTATTAGAGAAGACTTCAGGGAGCAAAACATGTGGAAGAGCCTGTGGATAAAGTGTCAACCTGGAACACTGAGGTTGGTGGTTCGAAACCCTAGGCTTGTCTGGTCAAGGCACATACGAGATGAAACTACTACTACAAAATATGTGGAAGGAAGCAGAAGACCTCAGGCTTCCCCAGGGAATACAGGCCTTTATACCTCCATCTTGATAAGCCACTGGATGGGCTGCCTCCAGAATGCTGCAACCTTGGGCAGGATGCTGTCTGCAGCTGAAGCAATTCCTGCAGGACCGAGAGCTGAAGGAGTGTGTCCCCTGGCAACACTCCCAGAAGCCAGGGCAACTTGTCCTTCCTTAATGGGATGTGGGCAGCTCATCCCCACACCCACCAGACTTGTCTATCTTTAGCTTTCATAGTTAACATTCTTCTTCTATACAAAACATTTTGCACCAGCCTGACCAGGCGAGGGCACAATGGATAGAGCATCAGACTGGGATGGAGGGCTCAGGTTCAAAACCCTGAGACTGCCTGCTTGAGTGTGGGCTCATCTGCTTGAGAACGGGCACACCAGCTTGAGTGCAGGGTCACTGGCTTGAGCATGGGATCATAGATGTGACCCCAAAGTCACTAGCTTGAGCTCAAAGGTCACTGGCTTGAAGCCCAAGGTTACTAGCTTGAGCCCAAGGTTGTCGGCTTGAGCAACAGGTCACTCGTTCTGCTGTAGCTCCCCCCCCCATCAAGGCACATATGAGAAAGCAATCAGTGAACATCTAAGGTGCCTCAACAAAGAATTGATGCTTCTCATCTCTCTCCTTTCTTGTCTGTCTGTCCCTATCTGTCCCTCTCTCTCTGTGTCTCTGTCAAAAAAAAAAAAAATTTAGCACCCATCAACTCCATTATAGAGAAACCTTTGGAAACTGGCTGGCACAAATGAAAGAAAGGTAACAGAGTATGACCAACCAGCCTTCATATTGCACACATTTTATTTATAATATTTAGAAAGTCTGTTTTCATACCAAAGAAAGGGTAAAGGAGCCTGACCAGGCGGTGGCGCAATGGATAGAGCGTCGGACTGGGATGAGGAAGTCCTAGGTTCGAGACCCAGAGCTTGCCAGAATGAGCGCGGCCCATCTGGCTTGAGCAAAAAGCTCATCAGCTTGGACCCAACGTCGCTGGCTCCAGCAAGGGGTGGCTCGGTCTCCTGAAAACCCGCGGTCAAGGCACATGTGAGAAAGCAATCAATGAACAACTAAGGTGTTGCAATGGCAACGAAAAACTAATGATTGATGCTTCTCATCTCTCTCCATTCCTGTCTGCCTGTCCCTATCTATCCCTCTCTCTGACTCTCTCTCTGTCCCTGTAAAAAAAAAAAAGAAGAAGACGAAAGGGTAAACGAGGCTCTCGTAAGGCCGTGGTGCAGAAGTAAAAGTGTTTATCCAAGCAACAACTTTAATCCCCTCTATTAGGACTTGTGCCTTTAAGCCACTGCCAGCTTCCACTTTCTCCCAGTGGGATCCTCTGTCCTGCAGAAGCCTGCCGGCTTGCCAGTTCCCACCCTCCTGGCTAGTTAGTCCCTGTGATTCCAAGAAAGTCCTTCACAGGAGATGACTGGGCTCTGGAGCCTCCGCAGTCAATGAGGAGGGCTCAATATTCAGTCTTTTCCAGGGACCCAAAGAACTGGGGTGGGGGGGAATCCCCACACTTGGGGCATTGAAGCAGCTGTAAGTCTCCAGGATGGGGGTTCCCCCTGGGTGGCCACATCAGGCTCAGCACTTTCGGCAGCACATGTGTGGCTGATCTGTGAGAGCCGGCACAGGCTTTACAGTGGAAAGAGTGATCAAGGCCTCGCCGGCGAGCCAGCCCTAAGAATGTGGCACTCTTTCTCGCCAAAATTTATCACTCAGGGAAGAACTCCAAGCCCCAGGTTGAGAAAGAAATGTTTCCTCTGATGAGAAGGGTATAGTCTGCCAGCCTACATGACATAGGACAAGGTGAGGTGGAGAACTGAGCTAGCCAACAGGTGTCAGGGGTCTCAATCCAGCTCTGACCCTCACTTGCTCTACGATCTCACATAGCAACCACATCCCTTTTTGTACCTTTGGTTTCCATAGACAATCTCAATGTTGTCTTACTCTACGCTTCTATGTCAAGAAAATAAATAATCACAGATTGAGTAGCATTGGGATGTTGCAGCTTTAGATTCCCATTCTAAAGTCTTTCATCCTAGGTAAGAGGTTGTCTTTAAGCAGGAGAAAGCCAAGTTCTGACTCTAGGGTCAGCAAAAGCTCAGCTTGCACTGCCAAGGGGTTTATCTGCCCCCAATCTACACCCCAAAGTATAAGGAGAATCTAGAAAGGTCTGAGTTTGGCCTGGCCAGGCGGTGGCACAGTGGATAGAGCGTCGGACTGGGATGCGGAAGACCCAAATTCGAGACCCCGAGCTCGCCAGCTTGAGCACGGGTCCATCTGGCTTGAGCAAAAGCTCACCAGCTTGGACCCAAGGTCACTGGCTCGAGCAAGGGGTTGCTCAGTCTGCTGAAGACCCGCGGTCAAGGCACATATGAGAAAGCAATCAATGAACAACTAAGGTGTCACAACGGCAACTAAAAACTAATGATTGATGCTTCTCATTTCTCTCTGTTCCTGCCTGTCTGTCCCTATCTATCCCCCTCTCTGACTCTCACTCTGTCCCTGTAAAAAACAAACAAAAAGAAACCAAAAAACAAAACAAAAAAAACCTAAAGTTTCATAGGACAACCTAGGCAAAGCTCTGGGGTCATAGTTTGTTATCCATCTTGTGGAAGGCATGCTAGAGGCTGGTTGAGGGGGTCAAGGAAAGCCAGTGCCTCACCCTTTGATCATGGAACTGATCTCCCAGCAACATCTCCCCACCGGAAGGAAGTAATAGAAGCTGCCATCCTGCCAACACTCCTGTGTTGTCTATCTGCCAGCTTCATCTGGACTACCTTTGGAGCAGAGCAAAGGAGGAAGTGCCCTGCAGGTCTGGTCTCTTGCCTGGTCAACGCACTTTGGAACATTCTCTCTGCAGGCTCTCAGAGGCTGTTTTCAGAAGACACTTCAGATCAGGAGAGCACAGTGGGTTTGGGCCCAGAATTGGGAAACATACTATTCTCCTGTGACTGCTGAGGGAGGAACAAGGATGGCTCGGTAGTAGATCTGCGTGGCCTCTAACATGTTCCAACAAGAGGCAGCAGGTGAAATGGAAAAGGATCAGGTGGGGCAGTTACCACCAACTTAGCTGGGGGACTTCCAGCAACTCATGGCTCTGTGTGGCAATTTCCTCATCCGCAAAATGAGCAGAATTAGGAGCACCAATGTTGTTGTGAAATATGTAACAGGCAGAGAGAGTCCAAGTAAAATGGGCCAACAGTCCTAAGATGCTGTAATGCCTTCAACATCCAAGTGGCCTGTGGTGTGAGTGACAGCTGTGTCTTCTGACTCCCGTAGCATTTCCTGCCAAATTCTGAACCACCTGTATTATCTGTTCCTGGGATTTATCTCCACAGGCAGACTCATCTTTTGGAGAGTTGCAATAGGCTCACAGAAATTAACTGGCACCACTGAAAAAAAATAATTAAAAAACTACAAGCCCTGCCCAGGTAGGTCAGTTGGTTAGAGCATTGTCCCAATATGCCAAGGTTGTGGGTTTGATACTAGTCAGGACACATATAAGAGTCAACTGCCTGACTGATGGTGGTGCAACAGATACAATGCCAACCTGGGATGCTGAGGTCCAGGTTTCAATTGAGTGTGACTCTTCCAGCTTGAGCACAGGCTCGCCAGTTTGAGCATGGGGTCACCAGCTTGAGTGTGGGATCATCGACATAATCCCATGGTTGTTGGCTTGAGCCCAAAGGTCGCTGGCTTGAGCAAGGGGTCGCTGACTTGACTTGAGGACCCCAACCTCCCATCAAGGCACTAATGAGAAGTAATCAATGAACAACTAAAGTGACACCATACAGGAACAGATCGATGTTCCTGTCTTGCTCGCTCTCTCTAAAATCAATAAATAAAACCTGGCCAGATAGCTCAGTTGCTTAGAGCACCATCCCAAAAACACAAAGGTTGCTAGTTTGGTCCCCGGTCAGGACACATACAGGAATGGATTGATGTTCCTGTCTTTCTCTCTCTCCTCTCTCTCCTCCTTCTTGTTAAAATCAATTTAAAAACATTTTAAAGAAAGAAAAAGTGATAGCCCGGCTAGTTAGCTCAGTTGGTTAAGAGTGTTGTCCCAAAATGACAAGGTTGCGGTTTTGATCCCTGGGAGGGCACACACAGGAGGTAACCGAAGAATGTACAACTGAGTGAAGCAACAAATGAGTGCTTCCCTTCTCCCTCCCTTCTCTCTGTCTCTCTAAAAATCAACAAAAATTAAGGCCTGGCCAGATAGCTCGGTTGGTCAGAACGTCGTTCAAGAGTGCGAAGGTTGTCAGTCAGATTTCCCAGTCAGGACACATACAGGAGCAGCTTGACGTTCTGGCCTCTCTCCTTGGATCTCTCTCAAAAAGAAAAAGAAAAAGTGACACAACTACGAGTTGATGCCTCTCATCTCTCTCCCTTCCTCTCTCTCCAATCTCTAAAAAAAAAAAAAAAAAAAAATTAACCAATAATTGCATAAATAAGTGGAACAAATTGATCTCTCTTTTCCTCCCTTCCTCTCTCATTCTAAAATTAATAAACAGTTTTAATAACTAAAAACAAGAAACTACATCGCCTGCTGTTACTGTCACGCCTGCTCTGATCCAAGGCAATGTAAAAGGCCAGGGAGTCTGATGGTGCATTCTTCCATCACAGACCCCACAAGAGGTCAGGGCTAGGGCAGGGCCTGCCAGGACTCCAGGCTGAGCTGACTTCCCCCTAGGCCTGCCACTGCTTCCCCTTCGTTTCTGGCCCATTTCTCCAAAGCCAGACAGCTGTCTCCCTTTCTGGGCTGCTCAGGGCAATCCTGCCTCATTTTCGTGAATCCAGGAGACAACCCCGGGCGTAGGATCCTGCACTCTTCTCAGAAGAAGAAAGAGGCCTGGTAGACCAGGGACCCCACATGAGGGGTCTCAGATAACACCAAAGCTCCTATAAGGGTTCGTAGCGGAAAGGCAAGGCCTGCACCTAAGACTGATGCCCACAGCCACGCAAGGTACCCAGGGCGGTTACAAGCGGCCCAATGGTCTGAACACCAAATCAGGGTCTCCAGGGTTTTCCATAGAGCTCCACCTTCCCTGCTCCTCATATGGTGGTCACAAGGGTCATTTGTGCCTGACCAGGTGTTGGCGCAGTGGATAGAGAGTTGGACTGGGATGCGGAGTTCAAGACCCAGAGGTCACCAGCTTGAGCGTGGGCTCATCTGGTTTGAGCAAAGCTCACCAGCTTGGACCCAAGGTCGCTGGCTTGAGCTAGGGGTCACTCGGTCTGTTGTAGCCCCATGGTCAAGGCACATATGAGAAAGCAATCGATGAACAACTAAGGCCGTGATGGCAAACCTTTTGAGCTTGGTGTATCAAAATTCGCCAAAAAACCGAGCCTAACTTGGGTGGTGGGTCACTTCGAGAAAAACAGCCTAACCGGAAGTCCCAGAACTAGACGCTCTGTGCCGGAGTTCTGTTGTTTTGGCCTACAGGCCTCCGGCACAGAGTGTCTACACTACAGCAAATATTTTATCCTTGGCTACTGCACCTGGCCGTGCAGGAGCCAAGGATGAAACGTCCTTGTCGGCATGCGGCCCCATACTTCTCTGGTATGCGGCCGCGTGTCATCAAAAATGGCTACATGTGTCAGTGCTGACACACGTGTCATAGGTTCGCCATCACAGAACAAAGGTGTTGCAACGAAAAACTGATGATTGATACTTCTCATCTCTCTCCGTTCCTGTCTGTCTATCCCTCTCTCTGACTCTCTCTCTCTCTCTGTAAAAAAAAAAAAAAAGGGTAATTTGTGAGGGAAGCCAGGGTGAGGCCCCACCCACCACAAGGCCCAGAGCTGGATGGGCTCCAGCATCCTCCTGAAGGGAAGGATGCCCTTGTTTAGGTGTGAAGGGCGGAGCCTTCAGCATATGGCCCACCCACTCTGAAGCTATGATACAGTAAGAAGATTGCAGAAAATCACTAAGTGGGTACTGGGCTGGAAAACCCAACTCTAAATCTAGATCCCCAATCTCCACGCTACTGCCAGAGCTATCCTATTTCTAACACACATAACAGCTTATTTATTACTTAAAACCATTCCGTTATCATTTTTTTTTCCAAGTGAGAGGAGGAGAGATAGACTCTCGCATGCGTCCCATAGGGGTCAGGGGGATCCACCTGTCAACCCCAATCTGGGAGGATGCTCTGCCCATTTGGGGCATGCTTGAAACCGAGCTATTTTTACAGCCTGAGGTGGAGGCTCCAAGGAGCCATCCTTAGCACCCCCAGCAATGTGCTGGAGCCAGGGCTGCGGGAGGAGACAGAGAGAGAGAGAGAAGGAAAAGGGGAAGGGGTGGAGAAGCAGATGGTCGCTTCTCCTGTGTGCCCTGACCAGGAATCAAACCTGGGACATCCACATGCAGGGCAGATGCTCTACCACTGAACCAACTGGCCAAGGCCCTGTGATCAGTTTTAACTTGTGATCTAGTCACACATGGGAAGAGTATACAGCTAATTTCTTTTAGTATAAGACTCAACTATTAAATGATATATACTAAACTTTTTTAGTATAAGTATGTCCCAGATATTATACGGAATATATTTATACTAAAATTAATCTATCTAAAATTCAAATTTTCCCTGGCCATGTAACTCAGTTGGTCAGGGTGTCATCCTGATGCACCAAGGTTATAGGTTCAATCTCATCTGAATAAATACAAAAATAAATGGGTGGAACAACAAATTGATGTTTCTCTCTGTCTCTCTCTCAAAAAATAAAATATACCATTTTTAATTTAAAAAATAAAATAAAATTTAAACTTAACCAGCTGTATTATATTTTATTTGGCAACCCTATTTATAATTATGCATTCATCATTGTGACTATCTGATTAGTTTGGCCAAGGGTCCCAGATTGTGAGCTCTAGGACAGGTACCGTCAGCTTTTGTCCCTACTGTCCATTGCCCAACAGGGTCTGAGCAAAGAAGTTATCTGTTGCAGGCTGAATAGTAGCCCTACCCCCCAAAAATGTCCACATCCTAATACTCAAAACCTGTGAACATTTTCCAGATAGCTGATGGTATCAAAGAACTTGAGAATATTCTGGCTTTTTCAGGTGGGCCTATTGTCATCATAAGTGTCCTAATAAGAGGAAGGCAGGAGGATCAGTTAGAAACAAAAGATGAAATGACACCTGACCAGGCAGTGGCGCAGTGGATAGAGCTTTGACATGGGACGACGCTGAGGTCCAAGATTTGAAATCCTGAGGTCGCCAGATTGAGTGCAGTGTCGCCAGCTGCAGCTTGGGATCATCAACATGATCCCATGGTCACAGGCTTGAGCCCAAAGGTCTCTGGCTTAATGCCCAAGGTTACTAGCTTGGTTGGAGCCCTCCCTCCAGCCCTCCCCACCCTGTCCTGGTCAAGGCACCTATTAGAAGCAATCAGTGAACGACTAAAGTGCTACAACTATGAGTTGATACTTTTTACCTCTCTTCCTTCCTCTCTGTCTCTGTCTGCCTGCCTGTTTGTCTGTCTCCCCATTCCCCCCCAAAAATGATGAAGTGAAGATGAAGGAAAAGGCCTTGTGTTATGGGGCCATGAACCAACGAATGTGGGTGCCTCTAGAAGCTGGAAGAGTGGAGCAAACCCATTCTCCCCTAGGGCCTCCAGAAGGAACGCAGCCTTGAGGAAACCTTAACTTTTAGCATGAGACTAACTTCTCGCTTCTGACCTCCATAGCTGTAAGAATAAATTTGGGTTGTTTTAAGCCACCAAGTTTGTGGCGACTTGTTATAGCAGCCCTAGGAAACTCATACAATGCCCAACAAATATTTGCTGAATGAGTGAAGAACCAATGAAAGAATGCAAAAGGCAGCTATGGAATACTGTGTTGGTCAGAGCCAGAAGCATCAGGAGACTGTGTTGGCCTCCCATGTGTCACCAGTCATGAGACCCCTGGGCTTACAAAATTATTTTAAGGCCTCAGTTTCCTAATTCCTCGCATGGGGTCACTCCTGCCTAACCCCTGTGAGGAGTGAGGAGGTAGCTGGAGAGTGGTCTCAATGTGTGGAGCCAGCTAGAACCCAAACTATTCCTCACAGCTCTAGCCAGATCCATCTCAGCATCCTTTCTGGGACCACCTGCTCCATCGTGTTCTAAGATCCTTAATGTATTCACTTACATTTTTATAACAATTTACCCCATTTTCCCAATGGAGGGAGGTAAGGCACAGAGAGATGAGGTCAGTCCCCTCAAGGTTACCCAGCTGTTAAGAGTGTGGATGGAGCCTGACCTGTGGTGGCACAGTGGATAAAGCGTCGACCTGGGAACACTGAGGTCGCCAGTTCAAAACCCTGCACTGGTCTGGTCAAGGCACATATGGGAGTTGATGCTTCCAGCTCCTCCCCCCTTTCTCTCTTTCTCTCTCACTCTGTGTCTCCTCTCTAAAATGAATAAAATAAAATAAAAAAAGAAACTACATTAAAGAAAAAAAGAGTGTGGATGGAGATGAAGCCAGCAGAGAATAAGCCCAAGATGTAACCCACTCCTTCGTCCTTCCTGTGCCTCAGTGTACTCTCACTGAACACATCTTCTAGGGGACATTGGAGCCCTCCATCAACCCGTGTGGTAGTCAAGATTCATTTTCAGCAGGGAAGACCTGTCACAATCCTGAAAGGAGCTGAAAGGTCAGAAGCTGGGAGCCCCACCCTGTCCTGGAAATGGAATTCAGATGTGGGATGTCATAGGTTCCTTGAGGCTGGAATGTCTGGCTCACCTGGAACGTAGGAACGCCCTACAGAGTCCCCTTCCCCCACCAACCAGGAAATACGGGAGTCTCCCCACTCCAGGCCTGCCCCAGGGGTGACTCCTGCCCCAGGGGGCTATGTGTCTCTCTGCCCTTAATAAACAAGGCAAGGAGTGACAGGCTAGGAGGAGGAGAAAGAGGAGGACAGAAGGCACTCGAGATGCAGGGCAGCCAGCCTGGTTGGAGGAATCCCCAAACCAACTAAAAATAGCCGGGGAAATTATTCCAACACCTCCCCAAAATAGAAAGCAGCCTCCCCGCCCAACAAAAGGCCAGAAAGGGGTGGGGTTTAGGGAAAAGTGGCCTCGGACGACCCCTCCAACCACCCCAAAGCCTACCCCACTCCAGGCTTTATCTCCTCTGCTGGCTTACCCAGGGCTGGAGGGGAGCATAAGGGCTGGCTGCTTGATCCTGAGATCTGGGGATGGGACGTCCAGGAGGGGTGGGGGCCCTGGAAAATGGAAGCTCTCCCCCCGCCTCCCCCATCCATGGCCCGGGCCCAGATCTGCTGACCCGGGAACTGGGAGTGCCCCGAGCCACTGGTACTAAAAATAGCCCTTGCCTCCTCCCCGGCTATTTTTAGAATTCATTAGTCCAGGCCTCAGCACAAAGGCAGCCAGCCGTGGGCACGCCCAGCCTTGCAGCCCAGGCGCCCTGCCTAAGACGGGGCCACTGCCTCTGGCCACCGCAAGGGCCAGAGCTGGGGAGAGACCAATAGTGAGAACAGATCTGGCCTAAGCATCTGCCTTGCTGGATGGCACCAGGGCATCACACTTCCTCTCTGAACCTGGTTGCTGCAGAAGAGAGAGGGAGACACGGGGATAGGAAGTCTGGATCCCAGAAAGCTCTAGGCAAAGGGAACCCTCACTCTGGACTGAGGACTCTGAGGACCCTGAGAGGAGAACAGAGCATCAGCCTATGTGTCAGGCATGCGTCCAGCGATTTACAGAAGTTTCATAGATGAGAAGAAACTGTGGGCCTTATTTTACCAATCTGTGAAACGGGGAACTTAGCAGCACCTGAATCAGCGGCTGTAGGGGCACAGCGCTCAGCCACTGGCCAGGCGGGTACAAAGCCCAGCGTATTTGTTGGCAACTCGTGTCACTTTAGTTTTTTCCAGTCCCCTCCCCCGCCCAGGCCGGCTCCAGAAACGCAGCGAGTGATGTAATCGCCAGCCGAGTCCATCCTCCCAGAGAGCGACGCAGGCTGGCGCCGCCGTCACGGGCGTTCCTGCGCCAGGGAATCCCGGCCGCGAGCTGGGGCCCCAGTGGAAACCCGTGACGCCAGCGCCGGCCCGCCGCTGCAGGACTTCCGGGCCTGCGCCTACGTCTGGACTGGCTTGGGGGGTGCGGGGTACTAGCGCGCGGTGCTTCACCCGGAAGCTAGCTGGGGACATGCGCGGCTCTCTCTGTGGGCACCCAGAGGTGCGCGCTCACTCTCTACGAATGCGGAGTACCCAGGGCGCCCATAGGGACAAACACCTTTCAAATAAGACGCTTGGGCATGCCTGGGGTGTGTAAGCATGCATAAGTTCACGGACCTGCATATGCATTCCTGAAACTCCTGGGGCAGGATCCTGCGTGGCAGCCACCATAGGCTTGCATGGCGCTGGCTGGCTCTGGGAAGGGCTGGAAAACCCTGGCCTGACTCTCCAGGGCCTGTCTGTAATACCTGGCGTGGAGGGGAAGGCGTCCAGCCTGGGCACACACACACAGCCTGTTGCTGGTGGCCTGTGGGCGTGGGGCGATGACTCGGAGCCTGTTCACTGTCTCCCCGCCAGTCTGGGAGCTAATTACTGTGAGGACGAGACGGGATGGCTGGAAAGATGAACAAATCGCAGTGTGTCTGCAGCACGTCTGGGTCTGCAGACCCCGCCAGCATCTGTTCTAGGGATGTGGGGTGTGACAGTCATGCAGCTGTGTGCACCGTGGTGGTGTGTGTGTGTGGGGGGGGTGCATTGGGCATATGCTAAGTCCTGAAAGGCCACTGGTGGGTATTTGAGGCAATATTCCTGTCTGGGGTGTGTGTGTGAGAGAGAGAGGGAGAGAGAGAGAGATGTAGGAGAGTCCTACTCTTGTTACATATAAAATGGATCTAATAATAGTACTTACCTCAGATTATGAGGAACAAAGGAATTAATAAACGTAGGTGTTTACTCATCATGGGACCCAGGCATCCCTCCCCTAGGTATGATCCAAGAGAAGTGAAAACAAGTCCACACCAAGACCCCAAGCAAATGCTCGTAGCACTTTATTCTAATCCTCCCAAAATTGCAAACAGTCCAGCTCTTTATCCCTAAGTGAACAGGTAAACTGAGGTTCATCCATAGGATGGAATACTAGTCAGCAAATGGGAAAAAATAATAATAATAACCTTGAAAACTCTTGGTTGCCCTGGCCAGGTAGATAAGTTGCTAATGCGCCCTCCCAGTTCAACAAGGTTAAGGATTTGATCCCTGGTCAGGGCACATACAAGAATCAACCAATGAATGCACAAATAAGTGGCACAACTAGCTGATGTCTCTCTCTCTCTATCTCTCTCCCTCTCCCTTCCTCTCGCTCTATAATCAATTTAAAAAAATTTTTTTAAAGGAAAATACCTGCTTGACCAGGCGGTGGCGCAGTGGATAGCGCGTTGGACTGGGACGTGGAAGACCCAGGTTCGAGACCCCAAGGTCGCCAGCTCGAATGCTATCTGGTTTGAGCAAGGCTCACCAGCTTGGACCCATGGTCGCTGGCTCAAGCAAGGGGTTACTTGGTCTGCTGAAGGCCCACAGTCAAGGCACATATGAGAAAGCAATCAATGAACAACTAAGGTGTTGCAATGGCAACGAAAAAGTGATGATTGATGCTTCTCATCTCTCTCCATTTCTGTCTGTCTGTCCCTGTCTATCCCTCTCTCTGACTCTCTCTCTCTGTCCCTGTAATAAATAAATAAATAAATGAAAAATACCCGAAAGTACAGTGTGTCCGTAAAGTTATGGTGCACTTTTGACCGGTCACAGGAAAGCAACAAAAGATGATAGAAATGTGAAATCTGCACCAAATAAAAGGAAAACCCTCCCAGTTTCTGTAGAATGATGTGGCAGCATGTACACATGCGCAGATGATGATGTAACACTGTGTATACAGCGGAGCAGCCCACAGCCATGCCAGTCGAGATGTGGATGGTACAGAGGAAAGTTCAGTGTGTTCTGTGGCTCGCTAAATTTGAATCCGTGACCAAAGTGCAACGTGAATATCGGCGTATTTATAACGAAGCACCACCACATAGGAATAACATTACTCGATAGGATAAGCTGTTGAAGGAAACCGGCAGTTTGGTGGAGAAACCTCATTCTGGTAGGCCATCAGTCAGTGATGAGTCTGTAGGGGCCACAATTTCCAGAAGGTGTCATCTTTCAACAGGACTGCGCTCCTCCACACTACACCACCATTGTTCATGAGTTTCTGGATAGAACATTCCCCTGGCGGTGGATAGGCAGGGGTTCTGTCAAGCCATGGCCACCATGATCCCCGGATCTGACACCCTTTAGACTTTTACTTTAGGGGTTATGTGAAGCAACATGTGTACATTGAACATATCAATGACATTAATCACTTAAAACAGAGAATCACAGACGTTATTCACTCTGTTACACCATACGCCTCTACCCATGTGTCGCAAGAACTTCATTATCGTTTGGATGTGTGTAGGGCAACAAATGGAGTGCACATCGAACTGCACTGAATAGGTATGAAACTGGGAGAGTTTTCCTTCTATTTGGTGCAGATTTCACATCTCTATCGTCTTTTGTTGCTTTCCTGTGACCAGTCAAAAGTGCACCATGACTTTACGGACACACTGTAAAAGAAGTCAAACACAGTTGAGAATCCATTTATCTGAAATGTCCAGAACAAGAAAATCCACAGACAGCCTGACCAGGCGGTGGCACAGTGGATAAAGAGTCAGACTGGGATGTGGAGGACCCAGGTTCGAGACCCTGAGGTGGCCAGCTTGAGCGTGAGCTCATCTGGTTTGAGCAAGGCTCACCAGCTTTAGCCCAAGGTCACTGGCTCAAGCAAGGGGTTACTCGGTCAGCTGTAGTCCCCCGGGCAAGGCACATATGAGAAATCAATCAATAAACAACTAAGGAGCCGCAACGAAGAATTGATGCTTCTCATCTCTCTCCCTTTCTGTCTGTCTGTCCCTATCTCTCTCTGCCACAAAAAATAAAAAAGAAAAGAAAATCCACAGACAGTGAGTTTGTGCTTGTCTGGGACTGGGGGAAGGGGAGGGAGTGACTGCCAATGAGGACCCAGCTTCTTTGGGATGATGGAATTCTCTAGAATTACCATATTTCTCCATGTATAAGACAATCCCATATATAAGACACACTGTAATTTTGGGGCCTGAAATTTGAAAATAAAATGTAGTTATTGAACTCAAGTTTTATTCATTATAAAATTCATACAACTCCTCATCATTGTCAACACTCCCATCCATTAGCTTGCCCTCATCTGTGTCTGATGATGAATCACTGTCTTCAACAATGAGTGCAAAAACAAGCGCGAAAAAGCATGAAATACAGGTAAAAAAAACTACAATCACTGTATAAGACACACCCAGTTTTTAGACCCCAAATTTTTTGGATAAAGCAGTGCATCTTATACATAGGGAAATACCGTAGGTAGAGGTAATGGTTAAACAACTCTATGAATATACTAAAAAACACTAAATTATACACTTTAAAAGGGTAAATTTTATGGTATGTGAATTATAGTTCAATTTTTTTATAAAAGGAACAAGCTACTTATACATGCAACAACAAGGCTGTGTCTCAAATCATTTTGCTGAGTTTGAAAAACTGACTCAAAAGGCTACATACTGTGTAATCCTATTTATGTGACTTTCTGGAAAATGCCAAACTATAGGGACTGAGCAGACTGGTTGTTTGCAGGGGCTGGTGATGGGGAGAGGTGACTGATGGCACAAAGGGGCAAGAGGGGACCTCCAGGATGACGGACCTGCTCTGAGTCTTGATTATATAAAGTTAGCACGACTGTATCAGTTTGGTAGAATTCATCAAATTATACACCTAAAAGTATGTATTTACTATTTATGATTTATACCTCAGTAAACCTAGCTTAGAAAAATAAATGTGCCTGGCATGTGGTGGCACAGTGGAAAAAGCATTGACCAGAAATGCTAAGGTGGCTGGTTTGAAAACCTGGGCTTGCCCAGTCAAGGCACATATGACAAGCCATCAATGAACAACTAAAGTGAAGCAACTATGAGTTGATACTTCTCATTCCACCACCAACTTTCCTCTCTCTGTTAAATCAATATATATTTTAAATATTAAAAAAAAAAAAGAGCCTGACCAGGTGGTGGCGCAGTGGATAGAGCCTCGGACTGGGATGCGGAAGACCCAGGTTTGAGACCCTGAGCTCGCCAGCTTCAGCGCAGGCCCATCTGGCTTGAGCAGAAGCTCACCAGCTTGAACCCAAGGTCGCTGACCCCAGCAAGGGGTTGTTCGGTCTGCTGAAGCCCCGCGGTCAAGGCACATGTGAGAAAGCAATCAATGAACAACTATGGTGTTGCGACAAGGGCAATGAAAAACTAATGATTGATGCTTCTCACCTCTCTCCCTCTCTCTCTGTTTCTGTCTGTCTGTCCCTATCTATCCCTCTCTCTGAAAGAAAGAAAGAAGCCTGACCTATGGTGGTGCAGTGAGCCTGACCTATGGTGGTGCAGTGGATAAAGCATTGACGTGGAACACTGAGGTCACTGGTGTGACACCCTGGGCTTGCCCAGTCAAGGCACATACAGGAGTTGATGCTTCCTGCTTCTCCCTCCATCTCTCACTCTCCTCTCTAAAAAATGAATAAATTTTTAAAAAATAAAGAAAAATAAATATAAGGTGTTTTTAGAAAAGCACCATACATAGTACAGAAACAATAAATGATAACTGTCACTATTATCAATGTTGTTGTGTGTGCAAGCTGCTCCAGGCTCCAAAAAACCAGATCCCCCAAAAGAAAAAAGAAAAGGCACCTGACCAGGCCCTGACGCCATAGATAGAGCGTTGGACTGGGATGCGGAGGACCTAGGTTCGAGGTCCGAGGTTACCAGCTTGAGCGCAGGCTCATCTGGCTTGAGCAAAATGCTCCTTAGCTTGGACCCAAGGTCGCTGGCTCCAGCAGGGGGTTGCTCGGTCTGCTGAAGGCCCGCGGTCAAGGCACGTGTGAGAAAGCAATCAATGAACAACAAAGGTGTCACAACGAAAAACTGATGATTGATGCTTCTCATCTCTCTCCCTTTCTGTCTGTCTGTCCCTATCTATACCTCTCTCTGACTCTCTCTCTGTCCATGGAAAGGAAGAAAGGAGGAAGGGAGGGTCTGGCTGAATTGCTAATTGGTCAGAGCATCATCTGGATGTACAGAGTTTGGCAGTCAGGGCACATACAGAAACAGCTCAGTATCTCTCTCTCTCTTGCTCTCTCTTCCCTTTCTCCCTCTCACTCAAATCAATAAATAAATTTAAAAATAAAAATAAGCCTGACCAGGCGGTGGTGCAGTGGATAAAGCGTCGGACTGGGATGTGGAAAACCCAGGTTCCAGACCCTGAGGTCGCCAGCTTGAGCGCGGGCCCATCTGGCTTGAGCAAAAGCTCTCCAGCTTGGACCCAAGGTCGCTGGCTCCAGCAAGGGGTGGCTCGGTCTGCTGAAGGCCCGTGGTCAAGGCACATGTGAGAAAGCAATCAATGAACAGCTATGTTGTTGCAACTCTCTCCGTTCCTGTCTGTCTGTCCCTATCTATCCCTCTCTCTGTCCCTGTAAAAAATAAATAAATAAATAAAAATAAAACAGGGTGTTCTGTAGTTGAGATTTTTTTGTTTTTTACAGAGTTAGAGAGAGGGATAGATAGGGACAGACAGACAGGAACAGAGAGAGGTGAGAAGCATCAATCATTAGTTTTTCATTGCCGTTGTGACACCATAGTTGTTCACTGATTGCTTTCTCACATGTGCCTTGACCGCGGGCTTTCAGCAGACCCAGCAACCCCTTACTGGAGTCAGCGACCTTGGGTCCAAGCCAACGAGCTTCTGCTCAAGCCAGATGGGCCCGCGCTCAAGCTGGCGACCTTGGTGTCTCGAACCTGGGTCCTCTACATCCCAGTCCGAGGCTCTATCCACTGCGCCACCGCCTGGTCAGGCCAGTTGAGATTTTTTAAAAAATTAAAAAGAAACCAGATCCCCGAGTCTGGATGCTTGGGACACTTGGAGCACTGGATCTTCCTTGTCCAATACACACACTCAAAACACCATACACTTGCATACCCACAAACATGTGTGCACACAGAGGCACACAAGCACACTAAGCATGTACATGTCTGTGCATACATATAAAAATAGTCTGCATAGGAACACCTTTATGTGCTCACACACACCCAGAACACACATTTACACAAATGCAAGCATGCATAGAATTATACATACATATAGAAATATACACAAACATGTGTGCATACATGGCACCCACGAAAATATGCACACACATCTACACAAACACCCACATACAAACATAAATGTAATTATTACCAAAAAACACACACACTTGCATACTCATACACACAAAAACACACATAAATGCATATTACCTACACACACACTAAAAACACACAGGCGCTTTCTCTCCCCCCATCCCGGCAGGGCAGGGATCCCAGGAGTTCCATCTGGAGGCTGGGGAAGGAGCATCTGCCACAGGAAGGGGCTGTGTCTCTGCTTCCCAGATTAGGTCTCTGTCTGCTGTGTGTGTCTGTTTGCGAGGTGTTTCTGGGCCTCCTGCCTTGGCATCTGTCTCCAGGACACAGCCAGGCTCCGCCTCCATCCACAGGCCTCCTCCTCCCAGCACTGTCCCCCACCTTCTGATCCCCACCTCAGAGCCCTAGCCCAGGCCTGGGAACCTACTGTTTAGGGCAGCAAAGGGATAAGAAAGAAGAGGAGGCGTAGCAGAGCATCTGCTTCTCACAGTGTTCTAAACCTCAGTTTTCCAGGCTGTAAAACAAAAGGATGGACTTGGGAGATGTCCAAGAGCCGCTTCTCCAAGGCTGCATCCTGCACAGCTCTGATCCCACCGACCTACTGCAGAAACAGCTTAAACCCTAGAAGGAGTTCAAATGGTGGAAATTCCAGGCAGGGTTTAACCCTCAAAACCCAGCTTTGGACACCCTGTGGCCTCTGAAGGGGAGGTCTGGAGAGGTGGCTGAGTGGATCACACAAATAGCTGGCAGGGAGAAAAGAGTTTTGGGAAATTGTGCGTACAAATATGTGTGTGTGTCCACAAGGGCTGATTGTGTGCAACTGACCCTGTTTTCTGCAGGTGTATGAATTAAAGTGGACTTGGGTGTTTCCTGATCAACATGTGTGTGTACTCACAGATATGTGCAGCTGTGAGCTTATTCACAACCCTGCACACATGTCTAGAATGTTGATCCAAGAATCTTTTTGTTGTTTTCAGAGGTACAAGTGCCCAGCACATGTAGACACTCAGTACGTAGTTGTAAAATGACGTGTCCCTTTATTCGTTGGTTCTCCACAAATATTTATGGAGTGCCAACCAACTGTCAGGTGCAAGAGACACACAATGAGCAATGTCCTGTGAAGCCTTAGGGTGAATATGTACCCCTGGGGCCATTGCCTGTGTCATGTGGTTCATGTGCAACACACAAGTGCAAGCCTGTGTGTTTGCGCAAGCACACAAGTTTGCATGTGGGGAGCACACGCATGCATACAGGTATGTGTGCTCTAGTCCACCAGTGGCTCTTGTGCGGGCATGTGCAGGCTGGGGCCTGGCTCATCTTTGGCATTGCCGGCCTGCCCTGCCCATTTGCCGAGAGTGCCCGGGGCCAGGTGGGGCCGGGTGGCCCGGAAACCTCTCCCAGCTGCTGTGCCCAGTTTCAGGGAAGCCACCCGTTGGCATCCTGCCCACAGAGGCTGCCTACCCTTGCACCTGTCACCTAGGCTTCCAGGAAGGCCCCAGGAGACCCAGCCTCCAGCCCTGCAAGTCTTAGTCCACAGCCCAGACCCACACAATGCATGGGGTGTGCAGCCCACTTCCTCCCACACTGTCAGAGCACCTTACAGTCAGAACCAGAAGCGATCAAGCAGAACAGAGTCTGCAAGTGGAGTAAAGGCATTCACATGACCCTCGGAGAGGGTCCCAGTGTCCGTGTGGATCTCTGCACACAGTGGGTATTTACAGGCACAGGGGCTCTACACAGTGAACATTTGAGTTTGGGAAATGTTTGCACTACCCTGATGACCTCACACGTGCATGTCAGAATGCTGGTGTGCATGCAGTAGGGTTTTTACCCCCATATAGGTGCTTGCCCAGACCACGGCATTTCAAAGAATGATACATGCCCCCCTCCGCATGTGTTTGAGAATGTGTCTGTGCCTGTGCTCAGTGGGTGTGTGCGCACATAGGTGCTACACACAGTGGGTGGTTGAAATGTCAGTGCCTGCACACAGTGTGTGTGGGGGGTGGTGGTTGAATGTCAGTGTCTGTAGATGTTTGGAAGCAGGTAGGGGTCTACACAACATGGGTCTTGCATGCAGGCTGAAGTCTGCACATGAGTGTTTGCATGCAGGTGGGGTGTGCAAGCAGTGGTCTGCACACAGAGGGCACTTGCATCCTGCAGATGGGCTGCTTACAGTATACACTGTACAAGAAGGGACTGACACAGTGGTCGTTTCATGTAGGTGGGAGTCTGTACACAGTAGGCCTTACAGGCAGAGGAAGGGTAGGGGCCTGACACAACACAGTGGGTGTTTGCAGAGGGGATGCACACAGTAGGTGCTGTTCACAGATGGGGATGACACAGTGGACGACTGCATGTTAGATGGGGGTCTGCACACAGTACGGGCTGCATGCAGACAGGCCAACACAATGGGTGTTTGCACCCAGCAGAGGGGCTCTACACACAGTAGGCCTTGCTGCTCTCGGCTGGGCAGGAGATAGTGCAGCCAGACCCCTGCCGCTGAGCAAGCACCGGGTTCCGTGCCGCGCGGCCCTACCTCCCCACCCCCACGCCCGGCCGGGCAGGTCAGGCGGCTCCGGCGGGGCGTGGGGCGGCCGGCAGGGCAGGGAGGCTATTCTGGGCGCTGGCGCGGTGCCCTAGCCCTGCGCGCCAGGCCGCCCAGGGAAGGCGCCGCTTACAAAGGGAGGGTGTGTTCAGACGCCCCGCCCTCGACCCGGCCGCCCGCCGCCTGGGGCTAGGGGAGGGAGACGCCGCTGGGTCCGCCGCTGGCGCGCATCTCCGCCCCCCCCCCCCCCCCCCGCCTCCCGGGTAGGCGATCGTAGAGCGCCTGGCGGGCACCAGAAGGAGGCTGGCACTGCCGGCCTCGGGAAGGGCTCGGCGGCCGGTGCTGGGGTCTCCTGAGCGCACCGGCTGCGCTCTCAGAGAGTACCGGCGGCGGCACTGGTGAGAGTTAGGGCCTCAAACCTCCAGAAACTAGGAGGACAGGCCCCTGCACTTCGCCCACTCGGGAATTTCTCTGTCTCTCGTACAGCCGCCTGTCTCCAATTATGTAATTTACAGACCGAGGAAGCCGGGACTCCCGCCTGCTGGGGATGAAGGGAGGGGTGTCTGGGGCCAAGATCAGCGCCCCTCTCCACCCCCAGAGTGTCTGGCGAGAGGGTGGGGTGGAAGCAAGGCGTAATGAGAGTTCTCAAGGCTAGCTTTGTGCTAAACGCTTCCGTGCATTATCTGGTTTCATGTCACCACGTGGGAGGAAGATGCGACTTTCCCTTTTATGAATGGGGAAACTAAGTCACACTTGTGCTATGCTAGCTAGTAAGCCGCCGAGACCAGATTCGAATCTGAAGTTCTGCTACTGTCCCTCCCTGTGTGGCCTGAACTCTGCTTCTCCCCGATGCTGCTATCTCAAAGGCATTTATGGCGCGCCTGTTGTGTACACTGTGGCACAAACACCGCCCAACGCGAGCACGCATGTGGACGCAGGCTCAGGCTTCAACATGTGTTCACGCATGGGGCGAGACACGAGAGACCCCATGTGCACGAGGGTCTTTGGCTGCCTAGCGATGCCCCCTCATCCCACCCCACCCGTGCCCAGAGCCTGGGAACCTCCGGCGCCGGGGAGGAGGGGGTGGGGTGGGAAAGAGGTGGAACGAACAATGAAGGGAAAGAACAGGGAGGGGCTGCGAAAGGAAACCCCCCTCCCCTTTCTCCAGATGGAGCTTCTGCATGTGTCTGTAATGTGCCTGCTGGCTCCCTGGCCTGCCATCCTGGGGAACGGGTGTCACAAGGGTTGTATGTCACTCTGGTTCATCTGGGTCTTTGGAGGCGATTGTTGGTCACCATCAGCCCCTGGATATCTATCTGCAAGGCTGTTGGTCACCAGTATATACATACATGTGGGTGCCCACTTTACTACACTGAGGACTGGGGGTGGCAGTGTGCAGGTCTCTGAGACACTGTGGTTGCACAACTCTGGAAGGCAACATTCCCATACTTCCCAGTTCCAACAGATAAAGCCATGATCCTCGATTGCTTCTGCGCAAACGTGTGTGCCCAGCTCCCATTGGGCATCACTAGGACACTGAAAATCTAGCAGAGAGGTCACTTCCTGTGCCTGGGAATTGGGGTCTGGAGAGAAAAGAAGAAGCAGGGGTGAGGCACATGCCAGAAGCCCAAGGAGGGCACCCCAGGCAGTGGGACCACAGAAGGCACCATGGAGAGGCAGGCAGGGAGCTTTTCATTGATGGTGGTGTTTTGCAGGGTGAAAGGAGAAGGTGATGGACAGAGTGTTATAGGGCCAGAGGTGCAGCCCTGACCCCTGGAAATAGATACCTGGTCTCTGGGGTACCATCTTGCCTACTGAATGAAAGGAGCCAGAGCATGATGCCATGCCCCTGGGCTGCCCATAAACCTGAAAACTGCTCTTCAGGTGCTACCTCTGTCCCTTCAGCCACCCCAGAGGCTTCTCAACACCCCACAGCTTTTCTGATGCCTTTCTCTACCCAGACAGCGTCTGGATAGGCAGGAAGGACCAGGAAGTTCATGCATCAGCAGAGGGGCTGGGTGAGTGTTGGTACACCTGTGTGTCTGAGACTTGTGGCCCTGAGTGTGTGTTTTTACTCATTTACTGGGCCCCTGCTAGTAGTGAAACAAGAGGGAATAAGATAAAGAGAGATGTCTGTTGGTGTGTGCATGTGCCTGTGTACTAGTCTGTCACATGTGAGCCCAGGTGATCCAGCATCTCCATGTGTACCTGGCAGTACATGCTTGGGTATTTTGGCAGGGGGGAAGTTATGGGTTGAACTGTATCCCCTCAAAAGATGTTGAAGCCTGGTCCTGGCTGGGTTCGATCCTGGATCAGAGTACATGAGAAGCAGTCAGTGAGTGCATAACTAAATGGCACAACTACTTGGAACAATGAGTTGATGCTTCTCTTTCCCTCTCTTTTTCTCTCTCAAATCAATAGAAACTTAAAAAGAGAAGAAGATGGCCTGACCAGGCGGTGGCACAGTGGATAGAGCGTCGGACTGGGATGCGGAGGACACAGGTTCAAGACCCCGAGGTCGCCAGCTTGAGCTTGGGCCCATCTGGTTTGAGCAAAAAAAGCTCGCCAGCTTGGGCCCCACGCTGGCTCCAGCAAGAGGTGGCTCAGTCTGCTGAAGGCCCGTGGTCAAGCAGCAAAGAATTGATGCTTCTCATCTCTCTCCGTTCCTGTCTGTCTGTCCCTATCTATCCCTCTCTCTGACTCTCTCTCTGTCCCTGTAAAAAAAAAAAAAAAAGAGAAGATGAAGATGAAGTCCTTGACCCCTGAATGGACCTTATGGAGGTGATGTCCTTGCAGATCACCAAGTTAAGATGAGGTCATGAGGGAGGACAGGAGGGAGGGCGGGGAAGGGCAGGCCGTAATCCAATACTACCAGTGTCCTGAGGAGAGGACATTTGGACACAGAGACACACCTAGAGCAGACCATGTGAAGAAACAGGAGAACAGGCCTGACCTGTGGTGGCCCAGTGGATAAAGCGTCGACCTGGGAACACTGAGGTCGCCAGTTCTAAACCCTGCACTGGTCCGGTCAAGGCACATATGGGAGTTGATGCTTCCAGCTCCTCCCCTCTTTCTCTCTCTCTCTCTCTCTCTCTCTCTCTCTCTCTCTGTCTCCTCTCTAAAATGAATAAAAGAAAAATTAAAAAAAAAGAAACAGGAGAACATCTATAAGCTAAGGAACATAGGAGGCCACCAGAAGCAGGAGAGGCCTGAAAAAATCCTTTCTCATGGCCTCGGAAGAAACCAGTCCTGTCCACATCTTCATCTAAGATTTCTGGCCTCCAGAACTGGGAGCCCATAAATTTCTGTCAGTCTGTGACCCCCGCTCCCAGTCTGCGATTCTTTGTTACAGCTGCCCCAGGAAACTCATTCCATGGGCATTCAGGAAAGTAAGAACTAGTGTGTGCAGTGTGTGTGTGTGTGTGTGTGTTCATGCCTATTTGCAAGTCTGAGTACCTGACTGCCTGCTATGCACATATATAAGCACACATGTGTACCTGCATACATACATGTGGCCATCCAGGCCCACTGCTTAGAATAAACAGTCCTCTGGCCACCAGACACATTCGCTGTCTCCCTGAAGAAGTTAGGCCCTAGGGCCACCTTACTTCCCTGGCAGATGCAGAGCTGTGTTGCAGTTTCTGAGTTGGGATAAAATAGGAGGTATCAAGGTAGAATCATGGGACCCGAGTTGGTCAGGAGTTCTGGGAAGCCAGGCTCATTCTGGGGACTCCAGGAATTCGAGGCCTAGCCCCATGTGCCTGTGTGCTGCCACGACTTCATGTAGCAGCACAGATCCTCATGCCCAAACCACGGCTGTGTGGAGAGATTCATAGGCCAGTCCTACTCACAGGAACACAGGCAGACAGGCAGACACACCGAGTCCAGGTAGAAAACATCATAAATAGTCACATACCAACTCACATAATAATACCTAACTCTCTGGAAGGCTCCCCAGTGATCTGAATGCCTGACATATTTTCACTGGTTTAATGCTCACAACAGCCTTGAGAGATGGTCACTCCCACTAATCTCCCCATTGGATAGGTAAAGAGACTGAGTCCAAACAGGTGAAGCAATTTGCCCAAGGGCACGTGGCCTGCCACCTCCACAAAGACAGGTTCCAGCTTCCCTGGTCTGGGTTGTATCACTGTATCTGGCCGGGACCCAGCCCTTGGCAGGCCAGTGTGTGTCCTTTAGGGACAAAACAGTCTGTCCTGGAGAAGGAGGTCAATGATAGGTCAATCTCCAGTGTACAAGACTCAGGTCTGGGACTTGAGTCTTTAGGCCACAAACATTTATGACATGCCACCTGACTCCCAGGCCCTAAACTCTGCAGCCTAATATGGGCTCAAAGTTGAGAAAAGACCCCCTCTCAGCCCTCCTGGAGTCTGCAGTTCAACACAGGACACAGACAAGAAACCAGTGATGGCACGACTGAATATTTCATTACAAACAAGGAAGATGCCAAGAAGAGGAGGTGGGAAGAGCTGGAGACAGGCTCTAAGGGTCCTGTCTAGAGGACTTCCCTGGGGAGGGGGCATCTGCAATGAAAGCAAAAAGGAGAGTGAAAGTTTTTTGGGGAAAAGGGGTTGGGGAGGAGGGTTCTAGGCAGCAGGATTAGCACGTGCACAAGCCAGAGGTTAGAGGGCTAGGTGTGCAAGCAGTGTCTGGGTGCAGGGAGTGTGTGTGAGGGGGGAGGGGTGCCTGCTAACTATAAACTGTGTTCGTGACTCAGAGTGCCTTCCTGTGTATCCTGTCTACACAGTAGTGTGCTAAAGTACACACACTGGGGACCGCGGTCACAGGGCAGCGATACAAGTCCAGACTCTGAAAGTGACCCATGCTATCGCATGGATGAGCCCCCAAACATTATGCAAGTGAAGGAAGTCATAGTGTGTGATTCCATTGATAAGAAATGTCCAAAACAGGCAAATCCATAAAGACGGAAAGTGGATTCATGGTTGCCAAGGGCTGGGGGAGGGGTATATTAGTGACTGCTCATGAGTTTTCCTTTTGGAGTGGTGGAATGTTCTGGAACTAGATAGTGGTAATGATTGCACAGCTTTGTGTAGTACACTAAAAATCACTGAATTATACTTTAAAGAGGTGAATTTTATGGTTACATGAACTATTTTATAATATATATCTCCATTAGATACAAATAGCAATCAGTATAAAGTCCTAATTCTGAATCACACAAGCCTTGGCTTGGTCCCTAACTCTCCACCATCCAGCTCTGTGACCTTAGGCAAGTCAGGCACCACTCTAAGCCCTTTTGTTCCCTTTCTGTAAAAAGCAGACAATAACAGTCCCTACCTTGTAGGGTCGTTGGGAGGACGAAGAGATAACAGAGCAGAAGGGCTGCCCAGGGCCCTGTCAGTGGTTTTGTATTGCTTCCCGACATCACAGCCATATTTGGCTGTCTTATTACCGGCCTCCCATATGATGCTCGTCCCCAGGTCCAGGGATATGTTATATGCTTCGTGACATGCTCACAAGAACATCCCCTTCCCCAGGCAGGGAGAGGTCAAGGAGAATAGCTAGAATCCTACAAACCCTTGAGACCCAGTGTATTTACACATCAGTACCATGTACGTGATCCTGTGTCCCCACTGGCATATGGGAACATATGTGACGTATGCTGGAGAGAGGTGGTGTGTCTGTTAGACAGACAAGGAAAAGCAACTCAAAGAAGCTAAGCGGCTGGCAACAGGGGATAAAGATGCGTGGTGGACCTGACTGGGTGACAGAGTGTATGGGGTTTTGGAAGCTATATACATGGCTTTGTGTATGTGTATTTCCATGCAGTGAGGTGTGTGCCTGCATGCGTGCATGTCTTGGTCCCATGGGTGTAAGTATAAACAGAGGCAGCATGGGTACCCCGAGGTGAGCAGGCACTCCAGACATCCAGGCTGGGGAAGCGTGTCTGCCTACTCCCTCCTGGTGAGGTTGCAAAGTGTCTCCTGGTACGAGCCCCCAGTGGTAGGATCCCAGGGCAGTCATCTACAGCCACAACTGAGCCCGATGGCCTGTGGCAACTTCTCCTAGGCCCAGCCTAAACTTTGGCATTGGGAGAATAGTGGGGGGGGGTGCTTCCTGCTCCCTTTGTCACCCTGGGTTTCCCACAGTGCAAGACCCTGGCCTCTACTCTGGGCCTCAGTCTCCTCTTCTGGGAAATGGGACAATAGCTCTATCCTCAGGGTGCTGCAGTCAAGGGTGAGGGTTATAAGGTTAAGGGCAGTCAAGGTTAAGGGAAGACTGAACTACTGTTACTAACTGTGTAACATCAGCATTTAAAGCTTATTTCTGGACACCCTTGGTTTCAGGAGGGAAGACTTAATAGTTTTATTAATAACAGCAAAAATAACAGTAATAATAATGGGAAAACTACCATTCAGGGTCCTGGGAAGTCACACCTCACCCTGAGCCTTCACTTTTCCACCTGCAAATCAAATATTAAAAGTTTAAATAAGACACGATAAGGACAGGGTCTGCTGAAAGGTGTTGGAACCTGAGACAAAAGGAATTATCAATAATGTTGATATTATCTTGATTTACAATTTTGTTTACTGGGGAGTTTTTCTATTTTATTTATTTTGTGTGTGTGTGTGTGTGTGTGTGTGTGTGTGTGTGTGTGACAGAGAGAGAGAGAGAGACAGATAAGGATAGACAGACAGGAAGGGAGATGAGAAGGATCAATTCTTCATTGAGGCTCCTTAGTTATTCATTGATTGCTTTCTCATATGTGCCCTGATGAGGGGGGGATGGGGGGGAAGGAGGGGGACTACAGCAGAGCGAGTGACCTCTTGCTCAAGCCAGCAACCTTGGGCTTCAAGCCAGTGACCATGGGTTCATGTCTATGATCCCAAGCTCGAGCCAGAGACCGGCACTCAAGCTGGTGAGCCCACGCTCAAGGAAACAACCTCAGGGTTTTGAACCTGGGTCCTCCGCATCCCAGTACAGCATTCTATCCACTGCGCCACCACCTGGTCAGGCTCTCTTTTTTATTTTTTGCTTTGCATTTGAGTTTATAAAATAGTGCTTTAAAATATTCTTTATTGCCTGACTGGTGGGGATGCAGTGGATAGAGCATCAATCTGGGATGCTGGGGACCCAGGTTTAAAACCCTGAGGTCGCAGGTTTGAGCGTGGGATCATCGATATAACCCCATGGTTGCTGGCTTGAGACCAAAGGTCTCTGGCTTGAAGCCCAAGGTCACACTGGCTTGAGTCCAATATCACTGGCTTACCCCCAGGGTCGCTGGTTTGAGCAAGGGGTCACTGGCTCAGCTGGAGCCCCCTCAGTCAAGGCACGTATGAGAAGCAATCAATGAACAACTGAAGTGCTTCAACTACAAGTAGATGCTTCACATCTTTCTCCCTTCCTGTCTGTCTCTCGCTCTTGCTTAAAAAAAAAAAATCTTTATCTTGCTGACTGAATTTTCGGACACCACTCTCCTAAATTTTGCACAAAGGCAGATCTCCCTGGCCTTACCCTGGTCTCCACTGGGCTGTGAGAGGATTAGGGGTGATTCTGGAAATGCAGGGACATGATAGTGATGATAATAGTAGTATTAGTAATACTGGAGAATATTTTATACTTTCTATGTAGGAGGTGCTGATATAAGAAATAAATATTTCATTAAACCGCTGCAACAATTTGAGTAGGCAGCATTATTACCCCCATTTGGCAGAGGGGGGAGGCACAGGAAGGGTAAGGAACTGGTGGTGGGGTCACATAGATGGAGTTCCACCCATGGCCTGAATCTCCTTGGAGCGGGGTGCCTGGGGTCTTGCCCCTACTGCACAGAGGACCTAGAGATAGGAGGGTCAGAAGTCACTTGGCCCTTCTGGATGGCCAGGGTCATGATGGGAACAAAGTGGCCCAGGTCTATGAACAGAACCAGCAGGGATGTGCCACCCTGGGAGGAGTTGACCTGACATGGAAAGCCTGAGCTCCAGGCCCTAGCTGGGCTGACCCTTGTCGGTTAGTCCATCGTCTCAGGGGGATCCCTCAACCTCTGCTACCCTGTCTCAGCTCCCTCTCAGGGATGTCCTTCGCATTTATCCCGCCCCACACACATCCCTGGAGTACCCCTTCCTTCTGCAGGGGCCCTGGTCTCCCCACTTGTCTCCCCTACTCCCTACCCCCTGAGCACCTCTGGGTTCCCTCTACCTGTGTGCGATAAACGCGTGCTTCCCACCCCACCACCGCTTGGGACTTGGGTCCCTGCTTTAAGACCCTTCCCTCCCCCACCTCTTACAGGTGATCCTCCACCCCTCCACCCCCAAGTTCCCTACTCACTCAGGGCTCCTCCCCACTTGTGTTGTCTCCTCCTCCCATCCCTAGAAGGAATCTCTCCCTCTGGGACTTCCCCCTCTCTTCTTCCCTCCCTCATCTTCCCCCGCGGGGCTCCCCCAACCCCATGACTCCTGGGGGTGCCTCTGGGGGTTTTCCTCACACGCCCACGTGGACTCCATGGAAAGGTCGTGGCCTGCGGTCCGTGGGATTTCCCCGCCTGGCTGAAGGGAGGCCAGGTTGCCAGGCTCAGCCCACCCCTCAGACTGAGGCCACTCCCAGCTCCCAGAACAGGGCAGGGGAGTCACCACACTTAACTTAGGGAGAACAAAGAGGTGGCCGCCTCTACAGTTTCGGTTTAGAGGCAAAATGCAGCAACAAGCCAAGCCCAGCTGCCAGCTGGGCCAGGAGTAAGACTTCCTGGAGTATTTTTCTGCTTGTTGCTTTTAGTTTTAGGGGAAAAGTTTTATTTTTTTCAATGCAGTGAGGAGGCCCATCCTGGCAGGAAGAAGGCCCAGGTAGGGGGCACATCCTGGGACATCACCAGAGAAACTTCCTGCGAGGTCCACACTGCCCAGAAGCATATCTGGGCCAGCCTGCCTGTGTGGTCACAGGTGCCGCCTTGACCTCTCTGGACCTTGGACTGCAGTGGTGGCGGGAGGAGGTCCAGTGTCCCCCCATTGCATCTGTATGTGCCCAGAGCTTGGGGCTGGCTCCGGCACAGCCTGTAACAGTAGTGGCAAGGCTGCCAGGTTTCGTAATAAACCGGTCTTTTAATTGCTACAGGGCAGGAGGAGGGAGAAGAAAAAAGAGGCAAAGATTTGTTGGACTTGGGTGGCGCCGGCTGTAGAGAGAGGAGGCACTGTTTTTGCAAAGGAGCCTGGAGCTGCTAACAGGGACTTAAGTAACATTTCCTGGTGATCCTGCAGGAGAGGTTGGGGGCAGGGCTGCTGCAGTGTGAGGGGGGCAGGGGTCCTGGGCCCTCTTGGAGGCAGCACATACACAAGAACCCAGAAGCTTTAGAAATTTATTACAAGACCATTATCGTAGAAGTAAAATAGATTATGTATCTGTAAGCTTCCCGTCTCTCAGTGGTTCAAGTCACAGTGCAAGTAATAAAATAGATTGTCTATTTAGTTTGCAAACTGGGAGTTCCTGGGTACAGAGCAACATCAGCCCCAGTTCCCAAATCCCAAAGTTTAGTCCTGGCGAGGGTTGCAGACCCTCGTCAATCATCAAGGCCCATTTGAAGATGTCAGCTCCAGCCTTGAGAAGGGTGGGGGATGCCATCAGTCTCACCCCAGCCCTGAGGTGTGTAGTCCAGGCCCTCCCCCACTGCAGCTTCTGCGCTGTCACCAGGCCTGAGCTCCAGGGTCCCTCTCCTGCTGGCCTGAGCCCCCCTCTCCTCCTCTTGCAGTTGGCGCTGTTCCAGGCTCACCATCCTCCGGGTGGCCGTGCACTCCCCTCTCCTTGTCTCCTCCAGTCTCCAATGATTCTGCCCCCGATGGTCTCACGGGTTAGTTTGTTTTGGGGGGTTGTTCTGGGGGGAGGGGGTCAAATATTTTATTTTATTGTTTTGGCAGCAACGACAGGTTCTGATGCTAGGAAGTGTCTCAGCGTTCCTGAAGGGAAATGTAGGGGACCCACTGGTTGTTCACCCGGCTCTCTTCACAGTAACTGGCTACCTCCACCAAGCCGTGGCTCTTCCAGGCATCTGTGTGAGGGTTCTGTGGGAGGGAAAAAATATGGGGTTCAGTAGGAGCCCCAGCAGTGTTCAGGGAACCTCCCTCTCCCAGGGCCCCTGTGGGGAAAACAACCGAGCTCAAAATAACTTGCTGAGCGACGAGGCCCTGACGAGGCTGCCCACGGGACATGCCTAGCGTGGCTGAGCACTGAGTTGGTGCAAGACAGGCCAACTTGACTTTGTTGACAAACACAGGCCCAGGTACTTGGGTGGGGCACACCCAGGATGCCCAGCTCACCGTGACTAGGAGGCAGTGCAGGTCTCGGGCCTCGGTGGTGCCCTGGGTATCGGCTGGCTCACCCAGCAGCTGTGCCAGACGTTGCATGCCAGACACCCGGACAATGTTGATGTCGTTGTCACAGCAAAAGGACTGAATGAGCGTGAAGTGGATCTGCAGGGCAATGTCATCCTCTTCCTCCTCGTCAATGGCCAACAGGCAAAGGACCACGCTGTCAGGGTCCCTAAGGGGGCCAAAGGAAGAGGACTGGGTCAGCTGGGGGCCTGGGGAGGGGCCACCGTGCACTGGGGAGTTTGCTAAAACAAAGAGAAACCGCAGGTGTGCAGGAGACAGCGTGTGCAGGCAGCCGGAGGAGTGGAGCGGGGGTGGGGGTGGGGACGGGGGGGAGGCACGGTTCAAAGTACTGAGGGAGGTAAAGTAGGAACATAATGATGGGGGGGCGCTTGTAACTGATGCAGCGTCAGAATATTGCAGCCACTCCGCCCCCCAAAAGAGCGGAGAGGTTCTGCATCCACAGTGGGTACTCTCAGAGAAGTCCCAAACCCCGTGCAAGAGAGGGGTGCAGCAGAGAGCGTGCAGGGTGGATGGGGGTCCCCACCCGCGCCCAGCCCGTGGACGGGTCTGACTCACACATTCATCAGCTTGGCGGACTCGTACACCCCCACGGTAAGGCGGTCCTGGCGCTGCGCGGCCACCAACAGTTCCTCCACTGCGGCGCTCACCGTCTGCATTCTAGGGCAGGGGAGAGGGAGGTCAGCACCCGTCGGGTCACCGGGCGCTCGGGTCCCCGCCGTGCCCGGCCCACTTCAGGTTACTTACTTCTGCGCCGCGTTATCGCACGCCACCAGCTCTTCCAGAGTCATGTTGCAGTTATAATCCACAGTGGAAAGCAGCCCACGACAGTCCCAAAAGAGAAAATGCAAACTCCGACCGGAGAGCCCAAATCCTTCCTACAGAGCCCGAGTGCTCGGAAGGCAACAATATCCTCCCCTCAAAAGGCGGAAAAAAACTGCGAAGTCCTCAGCATGAATAATCCTGGTTCCAACGATCTCAACGCTCCAGTGTTCGGCTTCAGCGATCTGATCCAACAACCCGCGGCAGCGGCTTTTAAAGAGTTATGCAAAAAAGGCGTGACTTAAGCACATATCCGTCACGCCCCCTGGAGAACTCACAAAGGCGATTGGTTGGAGGAGGGAGTGGGCGGGGCGTTGTGACGGCGGGGGGCACCCCACGTGGGGCAAGAGCCAGGAGGAGGGCGCGGGGGAGGGGAGCGTGAGTGCCAGGAGAGAAAAAAAAGCAGAAGTTTTTCTCCTGATTTCCCGGCAGCCGCGCCGCGTTTCGGGGCGCGCGCGGGATTTCCAGCGCGCGAGGCAGCATGCAGTTTCGGGGGGGCTCGGAATCCCCTCGCAATCCCCGGAGAGTCCCCGGCCCGCACCTTTCCCAGGTTGTACTGTGGGGGTTGTAAAGGGATGGGACCCGGCTTGCAGACTTACCCCTTCCAGATGGTGGTGGTGATGGGTTTCCCCAGGCTGCGAGACCCTTAGACACTGGGTTGCTTTTCTGGGCCTCTGTGTCCCTACCTGTCCAACGGGCAAGCAGTGCCGGCCTCCCTGGGTTAGAAGGAGCGTTAAAAAAAGTGGAGGGGGGGGGTACACAATAAGCACTTAATAAACTGCGGTGGTCGTGGGAAACCGCCTCGAGGTTCCCAATGTTAGAGGCTACGAAGATCGACCTGTTTTCTACCGTTCCTATGAGAATGCACACTGTCCTCTTTGGGTTGCAGGTAGCATTACATAAAATAAGGCGTACCGAACAAACGCTGGAGAAATGTCACTTGATGGTCTCAGGAGGCTCCCCGAGGTCCTCAGAAGCAGGGGCTGCAAGTCCTAGGCACCTTAGGGACAAGCCAGGGCGCCCTCTCCCCACCCGCTGAGGTTTCTCAGGGTGAGGCGCGCGTAGGAGGCGCAGGTGGCTGGGCCTCAGTGCGCTGCGCGCCTCCTGCAGTCGTCTAGCGTCCCATCATTTGACCACTTCTGGACACCTGGCCTGGGGAGAAATCAAGGTCGGAGAGAAAGCCTGGGAAAAATATGGGTCATGCTTGCGTCGCATGGGGTCACCTAGGGTCTCCTCCTTATTCATCTTCCTGGCATCACCTGCAATGATGGTCTCCACTTTTATTTACGTCCGGGGTGGGTGCCAATATGTATTGAGCATGTAGTGTACCAGGCTCCCTTTATCATGTGGTTCATTTAATCCTCAAGGACACGGGAAACAGGGGCCACACTTATTTGCACGATGCAAAAACGGAAACTGAGCGTTGGTGAGGCCGCTACGCCTCCAAGGTACCGGCTACTTGTTCGTGAAGTCCCACGTGTGCTCCAGGAACGCACGCACGAATGTACTGCCGCCAGCCTCAGTCTACCCGGGAAAGCAGTTCACGAGCCTGGCGGGGAGGCCCACGGAGTATTGTCTCCCACGGCCGATCGGGGGCTTCCGGGTGACTCACGGCTGTGTACCCTCCCCCGCCAGCCTGGAGTCTGGCCTCAGCCGCAACGCTTAGTTCCTCAGTCACCCCAGCCCGCGAGCCGACTGACGCATCGTGCTGCCTCTGCACCGCCCACCTTGGAGGCGCTCTAGGTCCCCGGCGCTGAGAGGCGTGATGGCGCCACCTTGTGGCCGAACTGGGTCTCGGCGCCCGCACAGACGGAAGGGACCGACCCGCGGTGGTGGTGGCTATCTGAAAACGGCTGGTCCTAGAATGGCAATTCTAATACTACTTTATATACACAGTATTTTACATATACTACATGTACTTAATAATATACTAATGCAAAATATTTCAAAAGTCAACAATTATGCAGCAAAGCCCATCTATGACGAACAAAAGATTAAAATTTTAAAACGTAGATGGGATTGCCTGACCAGGCGGTGGCGCAGTGGATACAGCGTCGGACTGGGATGCGGAAGGACCCAGGTTCGAGACGCCGAGCTCGCAAGCTTGAGCGCGGGCCCATCTGGCTTGAGCAAAAAGCTCGCCAGCTTGGACCCAAGGTCGCTGGCTCCAGCAAGGGGTTGCTCGGTCTGCTGAAGGCCCGCGGTCAAGGCACATGTGAGAAAGCAATGAATGAACAACTATGGTGTCGCAAGGGCAACAAGAAACTAATGATTGATGCCTCTCACCTCTCTCCGTTCCTGTCTGTCTCTATCTGTCCCTCTCTCTGACTCTCTCTTTGTCCCAGTAAAAATAAATAAATAAATAAACGTAGATGGGATTAGGGCCAGGATTTAGGGAAAGGCCAGGGAGGTGAGCTATACAGGTGTAGGGCCAGATCCTGTTTATTTACAGTTTTTATTTTTTTGTTTATCGTGGACTGTTTTGCATTGATTTTGATTTTTTAAAACTATTGCATGCCCGACCAGGTGTTGGCGCAGTGGGTAGAGCGTCTGACTGGGATGAGGAAGGGCCCAGGTTCAAGACCCTGAGCTTGCCAGCTTGAGTACGGGCCCATCTGGCTTGAGCAAAAAGCTTGTCAGCTTGGAGAGTTTTTTCTTTTTCTTTTTTAACAGGGACAGAGAGAGAGTCAGAGAGAGGGATAGATAGGGATAGACATACAGGACCAGAGAGAGGTGAGAAGCATCAATCATTAGTTTTTCGTTGCCGTTGGGGCACCTTAGTTGTTCATTGATTGCTTTCTCACATGTGCCTTGACTGCGGGCTTTCAGCAGACCCAGCAACCCCTTGCTGGAGCCAGCAACCTTGGGTCCAAGCTGTTGAGTTTTTGCTCAAGCTAGACGGGTCCACGCTCAAGCTGGCAAGCTTGGGGTCTCGAGCCTGGGTCTTCCACATCCCAGTCCGATGCTCTATCCACTGCGCCACTGCCTGGTCAGGCTATGATTGAGTTTTATGGTGACACTTCAAATTTTGTTCCTCAGATGAATGCCTCACCCACTGTACCCAAGGCCCAGCCCTAAGGATGTCCCTGCCTGCCCCAAAGGGAGGTGACCCATCTATGAGGTGGAGATGACCCACAGCACCCCTACCCCAGATTGAAGAATGTGTAAGGCAGGGAGTTCCCAGCCAGAAAAAAAAGGGATATTTCCATACTCCCTTTGCAAATAAGAATCCAAGTGTAATTACTCTTTTTATTAATGTTGCATTGCATTGAAGATACTAATAAGAACAGATGTTTACTGAGTGTTTGCTACATGCTAAGCATTTTGTGAGCAGTTTCTACTTCAATGCCCATGGTAGCACTGGTGTGATTGTTCCAGGCTTGCAGAGGAAGGAACTGAGACTCAGGAAGGCAGTGTTATTGGTTCAAAGGTGCAGAGCAGGAGTTCCCTGACGATATTCCCAGACACTGTAGGTATTCCAAGACAGGGAGTGGTTTAAGAGGGGATGTTTGGAGTCTTGAGGGAGAGGGTTGGGGGGATGTGGGTCAGGAAGGTCAGACTGAGGGTGAGACAAAGCAAAGTGAGCCCTGAAGGATGAGTATTTGTTTTCTTGGTAGAGGGCACAACCCAGACAAAGTCTTGACCTCTGGGGAAAGGCTGTTAAGGTTGATGCAAAGGAAGACCCTGGACACATAATCTTTGAGGCCCTGCTTTGTCCTCCTTAGCTGAGAAAAGCATTCAAATTTTAGGCACAAAATTTAAGGGGACCCCCCGCAAAAACTCGGTATTAAGATAAAATAACACTGGGGAACAAATTCTTTTTTGGGAGGGAACAAAATTTTTGTTGCATCCACAAAAATACTTGTTCTTACCTAATTCTAGTGTGCTGATCTCAAATCTGACATTAGTTTTTCCCTGTAAGCTACAGTTTTGTTTTGCAATTCAATATTTTAGGTTTTCATCTTATTGTAAAATTTTTAACATTTAGTTGAACATAATGAAGTAGAATGTCTCTTGGGCATCATCTTTGTGAAAATATAATAATTTATATAATGCAGTAAATACACTAATACACTAAAAGATACGATTGCATCAGAATTTGTATAATTATTTGTATAATTTCAAAATAGAACATATTAAAACACTTATTTTAATCATAAAATTTGTGCAAAACTTATTTAAATTCTATTCAGGTAAAAATTTGCATTTGTATCTCTTGCGTTTGTGTACTTGTTGAGGACAGTCTCGTTTGATGCTCCAGCAATAGTCTGCTCATCACTAACAGCGCCAAGATTTTCAGGAAACTTATCAATATGACTGTTCAGGAAGTGAATCTTAATGCTCATGTTATATCCAATGTCATGGAAAGCCAACAGCATCCTTTGAAACAGGAGTTTATAGTTTTCTGCTTTTTTGTTGCCAAGGAAGTTCTTTGTAACTGCCACAAAAGATTGCCATGCTGCTTTCTCCTCTTTATTCATCTTCCTGGCAAATTCTTTGTCACGTATGAGGGTTCGAATTTGAGGTCCATCGAATACACCTACTTTTATGTTCTCGAAAGACAAGGCAGGAAAAGCAGAAATAATATGTTGAAAGCATTCACTTTCTCTATTCAAAGCCTAAACAAACTGCTTCATTAAGCCAAGTTTTATGTGAAGTGGGGGAAAAATGATCCTGTCTCAGTTAACTACAGGTTCATTCACAATATTTTGCATCCCTACTTCCAGAGCTTCACGTTTCGACCACTCCTTCAGTGTTTCTCCCAAGCTCGGCTGTCCCACAAACACAGAAAGCAAGGATACTTCATGAAACCTCTCTGTTGTCCTAGCAGGAAATTTACCATTTTAAGATCTACACAAATGATCCAGTTATGCTCCTCATACTTCAGAAAGTTGAGGACAATTTTTATGTCATGATTATCTTCTCACAGATGAGTTGAATAGCCAATTGGAACCGCTGCATAAACATTACCGTTGTGGCCTGACCTGTGGTGGTGCAGTGGATAAAGCGTCGAGCTGGGAACACTGAGGTCGCCAGTTCAAAACCCTGCACTGGTCTGGTCAAGGCACATATGGGAGTTGATGCTTCCAGCTCCTCCCCCCTTTCTCTCTTTCTCTCTCTCTCTCTCTCTCTCTCTCTCTCTCTCTGTCTCCTCTTTAAAATGAATAAAATAAAAAGAAATTTAAAAAAAATTACCATTGTGTAGGAGAACACATTTCAGACTTCGTTTAGAGCTGTCAAGAAATAGCCGCCATTCTGTTGGACTGTAAGTGATAATACCTAGCTGGCTGAGAAGATTACTGATATAATGACAGTAAACAAAGTGTTTGTCTTTGGAAAAAAAGTCCACAAAAATTTGTTCACGTTTCCTGAAATGGGATACTTTAGCTGACCAGTGAAGTACATTCTTTTCTTGAAGCCTGGAGGCTAATAACTCAGTTGCTTTCTTTGATAGGCCCAAATCTCTTACTAAGTCATTCAATTCCTGTTGGCTAAACTGCTGAGGGGTTAATGACTGCTTGGCATCAGAAGAAGACCCTTCAGATTCTACAACCATTTCCTCATGCATCTTATCAAAATACACTTGATTACCATGTTCATTTTCTTCATCTTTAGAAGAAATAAAACCATTGAAAACTGGAACCGGGAGTGTCTCAGAGTGTGGGATAGGTCATGTTGCTGAAGGAATATTAGGATATGCGGTCATATGCCCTTTTTTCTTGCTGATGCCCTTTGTATGGATCAGACAGAAATAACAGTCACGGCTGTGGTCCTTAGGTTCACGCCAAACCATGGGAATACCAAAAGGTATTCCTTTGCTTTTTCCTTTTGTCCAGTCACAAAGCATTTCCTCACAATTATGACACACAATATGAGGAGCCCAATTCTTGTCTTGATAGCCAAGGGGAACTTGAAAATAGGCAATATATGCACGTGTCACAAATGATGAAATATTGCGCCTTTGACATTGAAGTGTGTAATAGCCACATATATAACAGAACGTGTCAGGACTATTTTTTTTTATTTTTATTTTATTCATTTTAGAGAGGAGATACAAAGTGAGAGAGAGAGAGAGAAAGGGGGGAGGAGCTGGAAGCATCAACTCCCATATGTGCCTTGACCAGACCAGTGCAGGGTTTTGAACTTGCGACCTCAGTGTTCCCAGGTCCACGCTTTATCCACTGCGCCACCACAGGTCAGGCAGGACTATTCTTACATTTAGAAGAAGCCATGATTCAATCTTAAAACAAAATAAGAAGGGCCTGACCTGTGGTGGCGCAGTGGATAAAGCATCGACCTGGGAACACTGAGGTTGTCAGTTCAAAACCCTACACTGGCCTGGTCAAGGCACATATGGGAGTTGATGCTTCCAGCTCCTCCTCCCTTTCTCTCTCTCTCTCTCTCTCACTTTGTGTCTCCTCTCTAAAGTGAATAAATAATAAAAAAGAAGAAATTAAAAAAGAACACTTGGGAAAAATATTTAAAAAAAAAGTCATGCAACAGAAAATGAAAAAAATATTGTTCCCCAGTGAAATCTTTTCTCACTTTTTTTTTTTTTTTTTTTTTTTTACAGGGACAGTGAGAGAGAGTCAGAGAGAGGGATAGACAGACAGGAACGGAGAGAGATGAGAAGTATCAATCATTAGTTTTTCGTTGCCATTGGGACACCATAGTTGTTCATTGATTGCTTTCTCACATGTGCCTTGACCGCGGGCATTCAGCAGATCGAGCAACCCCTTGCTGGAGCCAGCGACCTTGGGTCCAAGCTGGCGAGCTTTTGCTCAAGCCAGATGGATCCACACTCAAGCTGGCGAGCTCCGGGTCTCGAACCTGGGTCTTCCGTATCCCTGTCCGACGCTCTACCCACTGCGCCACCGCCTGGTCAGGTTATTTTCTCACTTTTTAAAAGTAAGATTTAATTCACATTCCAGAGAATTCACTCTTGTAGTGAATTTAGGGATTTAAAATTTTTTATATTGCTTGGCTAGGTGGTGGCGAAGTGGATAGAGCTTTGGGTGAGGACACGGAGGACCCAGGTTCAAAACCCCAAGGTTGCTGGCTTGAGCGTGGGCTTACCCTGTGAGTGCGGGTTTACCAGCTTGAGCGCAGGTTGCTGGCTTGAGTGTGAGATCATAGACGTGATCTCGTGGTTGCTGGCTTGAGCCCAAGGTTGCTGGCTTGAGCAAGGGGTCACTTGCTCTTCTGTCGCTCCCCCCAAGACACATATGAGAAAGCAGTCAATGAATAAGTAAGGTGCTACAATGAAGAATTGATGCATCTCTCTCCCTTCCTGTCTGTCTGTCCCTATCTGTTCTTCTCTTTATCTCTCTCTCCATCTCTGTCACACACAAAAACTATTTATTTATTTATTTGTTTATTTATTTATTTTATTGATTGATTTCAGCAAGAGAGGAAGTGGGAGAAAGAGAGACACAAGAAAAATCTAGCTATTCCTGTATGTGCTAGTTCAGGAATTGAACTAGCAACCTCTGCACTTCGGTACAATGCTCTAACCAGCCAGCTATTCAGCCACGGCTAGTGGGATTTTGCATGTCATAAATTTATACAACTATCACCACTACCCCAGAATGAGATTTTATATATATATATATATATATATATATATATATATATATATATATGCACACACACACACATGTAGATAGATAGATAGATAGATAGATAGATAGATAGATAGATAGATTTTTTTGAGAAAGGGAGAGACAGGAAGGGAGATGGGAAGTGAAAGAGTTGAGAAGAATCAACTTGTAGTTGTGTCACTTTAGTTGTTCAATGATTGCTTCTCCTACATGCTTTGTTTTCTTAAACTGTTGAAAATTTAGCATCCAAGTTGCGATATACTGTAAGTGTAAAATACATGCTGGATTTCAAAGACTTTGTATGACAAAAAAAGAATGTAAAATATCTCATCAATAATTAAAAGTATTGCCTGACCAGGCGGTGGCGCAGTGGATAGAGCATCGGACTGGGATGCAGAAGACCCAGGTTCGAGAACCCGAGGTCGCCAGCTTGAGTGTGGGCCGATCTGGCTTGAGCAAAAGCTCGCCAGCTTGGACCCAAGGTCACTGGCTCCAGCAAGGGGTGGCTTGGTCTCCTGAGGGCCCGTGGTCAAGGCACATGTGAGAAAGCAATCAATGAACAACTAAGGTGCCGCAACGACCACAAAAAACTGATGATTGATGCTTCTCACCTCTCTCCGTTCCTATCTATCCCTTTCTATCTGTCCCTATCTATCCCTTTCTCTGTCTGTCCCTATCTATCCCTTTCTCTGACTCTCTCTCTGTTCCTGTAAAAAAAAATTAATAATAATAATTAAAAGTATTTTCCCATTGATTTGAGAGAAAGAGAGAGAAGAAAGGGGGAAGGGAGAGAGAGAAAAGGACATTAATTTGTTGTTCCACTTGGTTGTTCCATTTCGTTATGCACGCATTGATTGCTTCTCATATGTGCCCTGACCCGGGGTTGAACTTGGAACAACATTTTATTCACTGAGCCACCCAGCCAGGGCAATATTATTTATTTATTTATTTATTTTTGTGACAGAGACAGAGAGAGTCAGAGAGGGATAGATGGGCACAGACAGACAGGAAGGAAGAGAGATGAGAGGCATCAATTCTTTTTTTTTTTAAGTTCATCAATAAACTTTTTTTTTTTTTTTTAAATAGGGACAGAGAGAGAGAGAGTCAGAGAGAGGGATAGATAGGGACAGACAGACAGGAACGGAGAGAGGTGAGAAGCATCAATCATTAGTTTTCATAGCCTTTGCGACACCATAGTTGTTCATTGATTGCTTTCTCACATGTGCCTTGACCACGGGCCTTCAGGAGACTGAGCCACCCCTTGCTGGAGCCAGCGACCTTGGGTCCAAGCTGGCGAGCTTTTGCTCAAGCCAGATGGGCCCACGCTGAAGCTGGTGACCTCTGGGTCTCGAACCTGGGTCCTTTGCGTCCCAGTCCAACGCTCTATCCACTGTGCCAACACCTGGTCAGGCACATATTTTCTTTTTTAGGAAGTGCTTTTTTAAAAATTATTTATTTATTTATTTATTTTTTTTTTACATGCACAGCGAGAGGGATAGACAGGAACAGACAGACAGGAACGGAGAGAGATGAGAAGCATCAATCATCAGTTTTTTTCATTGCGACACCTTAGTTGTTCATTGATTGTTTTCTCATATGTGCCTTGACCACGGGCCCTCAGCAGACCGAGTAACCTCGTGCTTACGCCAACGACCTTGGGTCCAAGCTGGTGAGCTTTTTGCTCAAGCCAGATGAGCCCACGCTCAAGCTGGCGACCTCAGGGTTTCGAACCTGGGTCTTCTGCATCCCAGTCCGATGCTCTGTCCATTGCGCCACCGCCTGGTCAGGCGTGCTTTTTAATTTAAAAAATAATTTATTGATTTATTTAGAGAGAGGAAAGGGGAAAGAGAGATAGAGAGAAACATTGACTTGTTGTTCCACTTATTTATGCATTCATTGGTTGATTCTTTTATGTGCCCTGATCAGGGATCGAACCCACAACCTTGGCATATCAGGCAGCACTCTATAAACAACTGGCACTCTAACCAACTAAGCTACCTGGTCAGGGCAGGATATTCTTGCTTTTAAAAAATGAGATATACTTGACATATAACATTGTGTAAGTTTAAGAGGTGTTGATTTGGTACATTTATATACTGCAACATGATTACCACCATTGCATTAGTTAAGACCTCTATAAGTTCACCTAATTATTGTTTCTTTTTCTTGATGGGATATTCTATTTATTTTTTTTAAAGATTTTTAAAATTTATTGATTTGAGGTGTGGCAGAGGGAGCGAGAAGCATTTGTATGTGCCTTGACCAGGCAAGCCCCGAGTTTTGAACCGATGACCTCAGCATTCCAGGTTGACACTCTATGCAAGGTGTTACCACAGATCAGGCAGGATATTTTATTTCTGTTGGGACCATGTTGTTCTACATAGAGGTCTGAATAAGGTTGTTTTTCTTTCCTTCATTTTTGAAACAGGAACACCCAAGACAAAAAGAGCATCTATGACATATAACCAGTTTATGGAGATATTCACAACCCCTGGGTTTACAAAATAGGATGTGGCCACCGTGTTAAAGCCCCACTGTATGTGTACCCATTGCTACATGCCACCTGCTCTCCCCTCTGGATGGACACATACTGACTCCTGGGTTAACCATGTCTCTACTTTCCTTTCAATTATATCACATTTGGGGCACCCCGAAAAAACATAGCTAGTTTGGCAGGGTTCTGAATTTTATAAAAATGTCAGGGCACTGTAGGTATTATTTTGCACTTTGCCTTTTTTGCTCAATCTTATGTTGGGGAGGTTATCCTGCGCATAGATAGGTGTTGCATTCATTTTCACTCTACATGAAGGTATCAGTCTGTACTAATTCATGAAATTTTTAGTTGTTTTCAGTTCTTTTCCCATTACTACAAACAGTGAGGGTTTCAAAACCCACATCAGATCCTCTCTTATGTGATGAGGAACTGAGACAACCCCTGGACAGCAGCCAGCAGGGACCTGAACCCTTCCAATAACCCTGTCCCAGCTGATACCTTGATTGTAGTCTTGCGAAGTCTCAAGGCAGACAACCTATCTAAGTGATTCCCAAATTCCTCATTCATGGAAACTAAGATAAGTTGCTTTAAGCCACTGTATTTTGGAGCTATTTTTAAAAGCTTTTTATTAACTTTTATTATTTTTAAAGTTTTTATTTATTGATTTTAGCGAAAGAGGAAGGGGGGAGGGAGAGAGAGAGAGAGAGAGAGAGAGAGGCAGGAACATCGATCTGTTCCTGCATGTGCCCTGACCTGGATTGAACCGGCAACTTCTGTGTTTCCGGGGATGCTCTAACCAACCAAGCTCTCCAGCCAGGCAGGGCTGGAGCTATTTGTTGCAGAGCAATACATAACTGATATGCTAATGTTATTTATTACATATTATACATATTTTTCCTTCTTTGGTATCTGTTTCTTTACTATCATGAAAAGCTCTCATTCATTGCCATGTCCACCACGCCTAGAACCTGACTTTGCATTGTCTGGTCCCTCCCTGAAAGGGTTTCCCCTCACATATTCACCTGGTTCATCCCTTCCATCTCTCCAAGTCCTTGCTCTAAAAATCACCTTCTTCAAGGGGCCCACCCTATTTAAAAATGCAGCTCCCCCCTCGACATGCTCCCAAGCTCCCTTACCCTGCTTTCTTTCTTCTTCCACACTTAATACCTTCCAAATGTACTTGTTACACGTTCTTGTTTACTCTCATGTCAGCGCCCCAAGAACAGGATCTTTGTTTTGGACTCTGACGCAGTCCCTGTGCCAGGACACAGGGGATGATCAATCAATATTTATTGATTTCATTACTCCGTTTAGCCACTTAACAGATAGCTGTTCCCATAAATTCCAGCACTACCCGCCTCCAAATTTTCAGTTGGGATTACAGGGTTCCAACCCCAGGTTCCCGAATTCTGTTCCTAGATTCCAGGCTTAGCCTTCTGGATCTGGAATCTGGGTTCCAAAACCCTCCCGGTCCTCAAGCTGTGGAGTGGGGGAGAGCCCAGATCCAGACTCCGGAATCCGGGAGCCTCTCACGCCCAGGCTCCGGACCTCGGGATCCCCATACTAAAGCTTCGCAATTAGTCCTTCCCTCCCCCCTCAAACTCCAATCTAGGTTCCAGAATTCAGGATCCAGGCTCGCGATCTGGGCCGGGAGCCAGGGGGAGCCGTTGCACTAAGATTTTGAAAAATCTGGCGCCTGACTCCGGCATGGATCAGAAGGCGGGGTGGGTGGGTGGGTGAGGACCGCCGCGCAGGTTATGGCCTTGGGAGGCGGGGAAGGATGCGGACAGGGCTGGCGGTGCTGGACCGACCTGGGGTCAGACTTTTTGCCCACCGCCCGCATACCCTACCCTCAAAGCAGACAGCAGTCAGTCACTAATCTAGCGCCCTGAAGTCAAAGGGTTCCAGGTTACAATCCCGACCCTGCCAGCCCCTGCTGGGGTTCCTGAACAGGTTTCCTTAAAAAGAATTTTTTTTTTTTAATCCTGTTTGCCTCAGTTTCCCTTCCTGGAAATAGGTCTCAAGGCCCCGCCGCGTGTAGTGCCTGGGGAGCCCATGGAGTGTACAGGCCAGCTGGGCCAGAGTCTCAGACCTTGGGTTCCGGTGGAAAAGCTTGGGGGGCACGGCCGCAGCTGTCACCGCCCCGCCCGCTCAGCGCCAAAATTTGAAAGTTGCCAACGCCTCCCAAACAGCGCACGAGGAGGGGAAACCTGGGCCCCACCCACGGGAAGCGCGGGGCTTTCTGGGACTTGGAGTCCAGACCCTGGGGGTCTCGCAGGGGCGGGGTGCTCCAACCCAGCGCTGAGAGAACTGGAGTAGGAGAACAGACTTCATTTGACGGAGGGAAAGACAGGCCTGCTGTGCAGCCAGGATGGGGATGGCAAGTGCCAAGAGTCGCCTGCGTGGTGGGGGGCGGGTGGGACCTTGCAGAGCCTTGAATGGCAGATGAGTGGGCATCAGGTGGGTACAGTGGCCCCAGGGCGGTGGTCAGTTGGAGCTTTGATGGAGAGGGATGAGCAGTTAAGTCTGGGTAATGGAAGGTACAAAAGGTGACCCTATGCCACCCCAACCTCAATCATATTCTCCCTTTCGGCCCTGCCTTCTGTAGTATCACTTATTAATATTTTGATTTAAATACCAACTGTCTTAAATATTTTCTATTTCTATGAGTAGGAGAGAAAAAAAAGTTGGTTCACAGGCACACGGTAACTCTCCAGACAAGAAGACAGCAGTCACAGTCTATCCAGGGACTCACTCCTGCCTGCCTGGGTTCTAAGGCCAGGTCCTCTGCTTCAGGTGTTTAGGACAGTTGAGTAGTACCCTTCCCTGGTGGATTGACTGGGTGGCCCTGAGGGAGGCTGAGCCAAGTGTCCCAGGTGTGATATGTAGGGAGGAGGAGTTCTGGCAGAAGGAACATCTAGCAAGTTCCAGGGCAACAAAGAGGAAGTGGTTTTCAACTAGGGGAGATTTGCCCTCCCCCCAGGTGACATGAGGCAGTGTCTGGAGGCATTTTTGGTTGTCCCGACTGGAGGCAGTGGTGGTGTTATTGGCATCAAGTAGTGGTGGGTGGAGAGCAGAAATGCTGTTTCACATCCTACAAGCAGCAGGATGGCCCGCCACCACAGCCAGTGACAGCCCAAATGTCCACAATGCCTCGACCCTATTTTATCCATTTGCCTCTTCTGGACATTTTATATAAGTGGAATCATATGTATTTCTCACAAACATTAGGGGATCAGGGAACGTGCAGATACTCCCATACTTTCAGCCTTTTGTATAGTGCATTTTCACCAATGAAATAAAAGTTGGTTTTGCATCTTATTTGCATAAATGAACAACTTTCTTTGACTTGTGGTTTGCTTTTCTGTTTAATAAAAAAAGAAAATCAAATGCTTTTTTTTTATCTATCACTTCATATTCATTTTAAAATGCCCCTTAATTTTTGTAAGCAGTGTAGTATGTGGCCTTTGTGTCTGGTTTCTTTCACTGAGCATGTATTATTATTATTAAAGTGAGTGGCTGGGAGACAGAGACAGACTCCCGCATGCACCCTGACTGGGATCCACTGGGCAAGCCCCCTGTGGGGAGATGCTCTGCCCATTTGAGGCCATTGTTCTGGCAAACGACCTATTTTAGCACCTAAGGCAAGGCCATGGAGCCATCCTCAGCACCCAGGCCCAACCTGCTCAAACTGTTTGAGCCATGGCTGTGGGAGAGGAAGAGAGGACAGAGAGAGAGAAGGGAGAGGGGTGGGGAAGCAGATGGTTGCTTCTCCTGTGTGCCCTGACTGGGAGTCGAATCAAAGCTTCCACATACCCGGCCGATGCTCTACCACTAAGCCAACCAGCCAGCGCCAAGTGTGGTTTTTTATTATTGTTCTTTTTGTGACAGAGACAGAGAGAGGGACAGATAGGGACAGACAGACAGGAAAGGAGAGAGATGAGAAACATCAGTTCTTCGTAGCGGCTCCTTAGTTGTTCTTTGACTGCTTTCTCATATATGCCTTGACTGGGGGGCTACAGCAGACCAAGTGACCCCTTGCTCAAACCAGCAACCTTGGGCTGAAGCTGGTGAGACTTGTTTAAACCAGATGAGCCCGTGCTCAAGCTGGTGACATCGGGGTTTCAAACCTAGGTCCTCCACGTCCCAGTCTGACTGATGCTCTATTCACTGTACCACCGCCTGGTCAGGTCCAAGTGTGTTTTTTAACTGAATATAATGACATAACATTAGTTTCAGGTGTACAACCTAATGATTCAATATTTGTATCTAGTGGGAAATGATCACCACCGTAAGTCTGGTTAACATCCATACATAGCTGCAGTATTTTTGTGCCTTTAATGAGAACTTGAAAGAACTCTTGCCCTGGCCAAGTGGCTCTGTTAGTTGGAGCATAATCTGGAAGTGCAGAGGTCGCTGCTTCGATCCCTCGTCAGGACACATACAGGAACAGCTAGATGTTTCTGTCTTTCTCTCCCTGCCTTCCTCTCACTGAAATGGATTTTTTAAAATCTACTCTCATAGCAACTTTCAAATACAAGGTATTGTTAATTATAGTCCATGTGCTGCACATCACATCCCCATGACTTATTAGTACCTTTGACCCCTTCATCCATTTCACGCCTTCCCCCATCTGTTCTCTGTATTTATGAGCTTGGGTTTTTATTTGTTTCTTTAGATTCCAGGTATAAGTGAGATCACAGCATTTTTTTATTGTATACAGTTTATTGTTTTAAATGTTCATACATATTAAATTAACATAATACACTGAATAATGAGAGGGTAAGGGTGCTGAGGGCCATGCAGTGAGATCACAGCATTTTTTAAGGGTTCTTCATCATTTTAATTTTAAAAAGACTCCAAAGAGATAGGTAGGTGATACGAGTGGTGAAACTGAGGCACTGTAAAGAAACCCAATGTTACACCGTGGCGGAGGTGGGATTTTGAAGCCCAACTGATTTGGCTCTGGACCCATCGCCTCCCGCTAGCTGTAGAACAAACAGCTGATAACAGCGGGAAACTGAGCAGTTTTCCCATTCTCACCCCTCGCCAGAACTACAGCTCCCAGTATGCCTCACAAAGCGCTCAGGTGGACTGCAAATCCCAGGTTGCCTCGCGCCGGCAGCAGCGGGCGGCGGGCGGCGGGCGCCATCTTGGTCGGCGGCGCGGATTGAATGAGCCCGCCGATCCGCGGCCGCCGTCGGGAGCCGCGCGAGTCCTGAGCTGTCGCCACTGCCACCACCGCCACTACCACCGCCACTACTATCACCATGGCCACGCCACTGGCCGGCCGCGCGGGCGGTCCCGCCACGCCACTGTCGCCTACGCGCCTATCGAGGCTGCAGGAGAAGGAGGAGCTGCGCGAGCTCAATGACCGCCTGGCGCACTACATCGACCGCGTCCGCGCGCTAGAGCTGGAGAACGACCGACTTCTGCTTAAGATCTCCGAGCGGGAGGAGGTGACCACGCGCGAGGTGGGCACGGGCCCCGGTCTCCGGTGGAGGCGTCCACTGATGGGTCCCCAGGAGGTTTGGGGGGCCCTGAGAGAGGTGTACGCGCCAGGGCCGGCGCGGGCCCCGCCCACCGAGAGATCTCTAGGGGGTTTCGGGTATCCCCTAGCGGTGCAGTCTTGGGCAGACCCATTCTCTGAGGGCTCCCCTAGGGGTCCCACTGTGCGACAGGTGGAGATAGAGTAGGCCCCGCCCACCGAGGTTTTCGAGGAAATCTGGGGTCCCCTGAGTGAGGGAGTGTGAGCTAGGCGAGAGCCCCGCCCCTAAGGGGGTTTTGGAGAGTCTCCCCGGATGCGTTTGGCTATCGTGACGTCCTGGAAGAAAATTTGGGAGTTCTTTGGTCTCCGGGGAAACTGGGAAGCTCAGGCTCACTGAGGAGCGGCGGAGAGTTTCACGCAGGGGCGTCCCTGGGCGACTCACGTGGTCAGTTCTCCGTCGAACTTTGCAGGGGTCCCGTGATGAGTCCTGGGGAATTTGGGGGCTCGGTGGGGGTTGGGCAGTAGGCGCCATCTCCTACTCGGGCCTAGGGTGGGATCCTAGGGGAAGAGTCTGGTGCCTCCGGAGTCAGGCGGGAAATTACGGAGACTTTCAGTTGGCTCTGCACCCCGTTGACTCTTGGTTGGGAGCCTGGTAAGCCCTGTCCCACGAGGGGATGTGAGGAGAAGTCGTGAGGTATTGGGGAACCATTGGGAAGTTATAGGATCCAGGTTGGGCGCGGGGCTCGGTAAGCCCCGCCTCCTAAAGGGATGTGGGGGCCCGGTGCCTTTGGGGGGTGTCTCGGTGAGATCTCATACGGGCTGAGGACTGTGGCTGCCTACCCCAAACCCACTCTTTTCTCCCTCCCACCCGCTCTGCCCAACCCAAGGGTGGGTCCTCCAAATTAGGGGGTGTGTCTACCACGTGCTTACCCCTGTAGACCTGGTGCTAGAGCCACATCAGCTGAGTCGTCCCTTCGCCATTGGGAGAATGGGCCAAATGATGGATTTATGGGAGGAGAACAGCTGGGGCCGGGGTCAATTCTGGGAGCCACTTGCCCTCTGTGTGACCTTGGGTCTCACTGCCTTTTCTGTACAGTGGAAATAATAATACTCACCTTTTGGGCTTGTTAGTGAAGCCGTGATGAGTTAATATTTGTTTTGTAAAATAAAGTCGGTAGGATACAGGACAGGTGGCCAGAGGAAGCACTTTTTTGGGTCTGGGGACCTGCTCAGAACGTGGAGGTTGGGTGTAGGTGGGGGAAGACCATCTGATAGTTGGTGATGCTTTCTAAGTTGCTTGGGTTTGGATTCATACTTGGAGTCCAAACTCTGCTTTTTTTTTTTTCATCAGGGACAGAGAGAGATTCAGAGAGAGGTATAGTTAGGGACAGATAGACAGGAACGGAGAGAGATGAGAAGCATCAATCATTAGTTTTTGTTGCTGTTGCGACACTGTAGTTGTTCATTGATTGCTTTCTCACATGTGCCTTGACCACAGGCCTTCAGTAGACTGAGCAACCCCTTGCTGGAGCCAGTGACCTTGGGTCCAAGCTGGCGAGCTTTTGCTCAAGTCAGACGGGCCCACGCTCAAGCTGGCGATATTGGGGATTCGAACCTGGGTCTTCTGCATCCCAGTTCGATGCTCTATCCACTGCGCCACTGCCTGGTCAGGCCAAACTCTGCTTTTTTTTTTTTTTCCAAACTCTGCTTTTAATCTGTGTGACCTTGGGCAGATCAATCAACCTGTTGGAGCCTCAGTTTTGTTATCTGTTCGTTGGGGTTAAAGTTGTCCACCCATGTAGTGGCTATCTGCTGTAAAAGTGCAAAAGTTCTCAGGTTGCCAGCTGTTTTCTTCTTCTGGGCTGTTCAGTGCCCCGTGTTTGAGCTGGTTTCTTGTCTCCATCCCTCCTCCCCCAAGTTGTCCTATCTGCTAAGTTGGGTGAGACTCTTACTGACTTGGGGGGTGCTGAACCTAGTGGGCCCATTGAAGGGCATGGCCTTGATCCCTCTCTGTTTGGGTGTGGCTTATTGCTAAGCTGCTAAACCTTGCTGGAATGCAAGCTAACACCTGGGAGCAGGGAGTGACTGTGAGGTTAAGCCTAGCCTAGGAAGGGAGTGTCTGTAGGTGATGACACGTGTGTTCACAGTGAGAGCTAGGGAGTTTCAACCAGCTTGGTCTCCTGGTGCTACTTAGGGGTGAGGTGATAAATGCTGGTCAGTGGAGATTGATACACCTACGGGAGAGGGGACCTGGAACAGTGGGTGCGGGGTGGTCAGTGGGCTCTGAGGAGGAAGTGCCCTGCAGATGGCCTTGGGGTACGGAGGTGAATCCAGGCCTTAGGTTGTGAGGGGACAGGATGAGGCAGTCGGCAGCCTTAGCTCAGGCTAGTGGGAAGTGAGTGGTGAGTGAGGGCTGGGAAGGGGGCTGTACTAGGAGAGATATGGATGTGTCATGCTGAGGAGTGTGCAGATTACCTGTACAGCATAATCTCACTGGGTGATTCTGCTCTTCAGGGCACACGTCAGTGTCTGGGGACATTTCTGGTTATGACTGGAGGTGGTCCTGGCATCTAGTTGGTAGGGCCAGGGATGCTGCTCCACACATCACAATACCCAGGATGGTCCCAAATGCCAGTAGTGTCAAGGCTGAGAAGCCACTTAAGAAATCCTTTGAAGATGCCACTTAAAATGTTAAAAGTATACCACACACTTGTACTAAAACCCGTACAATTCAGGTGCCCAAGGTAAAACTTAAGCTTCACTCTCCCCCTTACTAATGCCCGTCTTGTCCATTTGTCCAGTCTACACACACTCTTTCTTCATACTTGCTGATACACAAACTTTTCCATGTGTGCATTGGTTCTTCTTAGCTAAGTGGGCAGTACTGGGTGAATAGCCACTGCAGATATCACTGGTGGGGTTCTGGAAGGTGGGGGGCTCGGGCTGGCCAGATTTCTGTTTGGGAAAGATCATGGATGCTGGGAGTGGGTTGTTGTGGGCCAGGGAGGGGTTGCTCTTCAGCGATCCTCCTAGGCCTGGTGTTAAGTTCCTCTGGGCTTCAGTTTCTTTTCCCTTACCTGCCCAGGTGTCCTGTTGCTACTGGGAAAGTGGACCCAGGGAGTAGGGGTTGTATCCACACACAAGAACCCATGTTTGGATTTTAACTGTAGAGCTGTGATTTGGTCCCTCCAGGGAAACGCAACAGAAAGAGGCCACCTCAGGTTATCTGTATGTTCCACACACACAACCACCCCACCGCACCACAGCCAACATGTGCTCACACATTTGTTGGGATTCCTCACATTTGGCACTTGTGTAAGTCATAAAAGGAAAATGGCCCAAGTTGTTCCTCTCCCATTGTGGCAATCCGGTTTTCTGCACTAACCGCAGTGCTGGTCACAGGTGCAGGGAAGCGAGGGCCTGCTGGGAGAGCACCTGTTAGTGATTTGAAAGAGTCTTTGGGAAGTTGGCTGTCTGTTTGTCTTTCTCTAGACAAGAATTTTCTAAATTGCCCCAGTCCATAGATCAGGGTCAGCAGATGTTTTCTGAAAAGGCATTTCAGCCCTTGGCTAGACCATCTCAGTCACAGCTACTGACCTGGGCTGATGCAGTGGGAAAGCTGCCACGGGGAGATGGTGGCATGGGCCAGGCTCAGCCCTGGTAAAGCTTTATACATGTAATTGCCTGTCACAAAGTATCTTTTTCTTTTTTTTCCCCCAGCCATTTAAAAATGTAAAAACAGTCTTACACTTACTTGCAGGCTGGACAAAAATGGGCAGCGGGCTGGGGTTTTAGCTGGTGGGCCTGAGTTTGCAGACCTGGCTAGATATGCCTTAAGACACACGTAGCTGCCTGACCAGGCGTTGGCACAGTGGATAGAGCGTTGGACTGGGATGCAGAGGACCCAGGTTTGAGACCCCAAGGTCACCAGCTTGAGCTCAAGGTCGTTGGCTTGAGCAAGGGGTCACTTGGTCTGCTGTAGCCCCCCCCACCTCCCCCCTCCCCTGCCGTCAAGGCACATCTGAGAAAGCAATCAATGAACAAATAAGGAGCTGCAATGAAGAATTGATGTTTCTCATCTCTCTCCCTTTCTGTCTGTCTGTTCCTCTCTCTGACTTTCTGTCTTTGCCACACACACAAAAAAAAGACACACGTAGCCCAGAAACACCATGAGAACAGAGTGCTTCATTTTACTTATTTATTTATTTTTAGCAAGAGAGACAGGAAAGGAGAGAGATGAAAAGCATCAGCTTGTAGTTGCAGCACTTTAGCTGTTCATTGATTGCTTTCTCTCTCTCTCTCTCTCTCTCTCTCTTTAGATTTTACTTATTCATTTTTAGAGAGAGAGAGAGAAAGAGAAGGAGGGAGGAGCAGGAAGCATCAACTTCCATATGTGCCTTGACCAGGCAAGCCCAGGGTTTCAAATCGGCAACCTCAGTGTTTCGGGTCAACGCTTTATCCACTGCACCATCACAGGTCAGGCCAATGGCTTTCTCATATGTGCCTTAAGCAGGGGTTCCAGCTGAACCAGTGACCCCTTGCTCAAGCCAGTGACCTTGGGCTTCAAGTCAGTGACCCTGACCTCAAGCTAGTGAGCCTATGCTTCGTCGACATGAGCCAGCTCAGAAGCTGGTGGCTTTGGGGTTTCACACTTGAGTCCTCAGTGTCCCAGGTCAGTGCTCTATCCACTGTGCCACCAACAGGTCAGATCAGAGAAGACTGTAATAAGACTCTGGGTTGGCCTAGGAGCCTGGAGCAGAGCTGCAAGTGGGGCACTCGCCTTGGACATGGAATCCAAAGGGGGTGCTAAAGTTTCAGTTATAGAGATGAATGATATATATATATATATATTTTTTTTTTTAATTACTTAACCTTATCTTAGGCCATTTTTAGATTTACAGAAAAATGGCAAAGGTAGTACAGAGTTCCCATATACCCCAACCCAGTTTTTGCTGTTAACATCTTACATTAATGTTTCTCAGACTCAACTTACTAATATCAATACATCTTCCTTAGCTAACACCCACACTTTGTTCATAATTTCTTAGTTTTTTCCTGAGGTCCCAGGATCCTGTCCAGGATTCCACACGACAAGTGTCACATCTCCTTGGACCCCTCTGGGCTGTGATGTTTCGGACATGTTTTTCAATTTTCATGCTCTGGGCAGCTGTGTGAGGAGGATGAGTGAAGAGTTTGGTAGATGCCCCTCTTTGGGGCATCTACCAAAAAAAATCTGGTGTTTTTTCAGGGTCTGGTTTGGGCAGTGAGATGAGTAATATTTCAATGAATTTTTTTTTTTAATTGGAACTAATGCAAGAAAAGTCCACAGTGAACAAAATATCAAAAAGTTAAATCCTGGCCTGACCCGTGGTGGCGCAGTGGATAGAGCGTCAACCTGGAACATAGAGAGGTTGCTGGTTCAAAACACTGAGCTTGCTGGGTCAAGGTACGTACGACAGGCAATGAGCAATCAATGAACAACTAAAGTGAAGCAACTATGAGTTTACACTTCTTCCTCCCCACCGTCGGTAAAAAATTAATAAATACAATCTTTAAAAAAATTATTTACTTTAAGAAAAAACAAACCTTAACCTTTTGAGTAATATGAAAATTCATGTACGTCCTCGTGTCTCCTGACCATCCAGAGTACGATTGAACAAAATTTTTATTTTAAAAATGTGTAAGGCAACATTAAAAAAATGCAAATGTATGTTCTTCTTGTTTTCATAAATTGGTTATCAAACAAACATGATTTTAAGTTAATAAAACTGTAACTGGAGCTAATTTCATTTTTTGAAAACCAAACCTCATTCCCAGGGGTCAGTGAGCCTGAAAACAACTCACTTCTCAAAGGGTTAAATTCTGTATCAGAACTGCTGATCATCCCTGTGGCCTGAGCCCACCCTGGTTTCCCTTGTGTTGCGGCAGACAGACCCCTGCTGTCCAGGGAGAGGAGGGTGGCAGAGAGAGAAAGGCCTCAGTAGACGGGCCTGGCCGAGGCGTGTGAACCCAGGCACCTCACTGTCTCTGGAGAGCGGGGCCAGCAGCTTTGTGTGAGTTCAGAGCTTATTCCATAGGCAGTTCCTAGAGGACAGAGACAGGAAGTGGTGGGAGTGGCCGGGGGGGGGGGGCAAGAGGGAGAAGCTTGGTTTGTCTCTGCTCCGCTCACCAAGTACCCTGTCCCCCTCTTGGAATTGCCCCCAGCAGCCCTGTATTTTCACAGGGCAAGAGAGGGCAGTTTTCCTTTTCTTTTTTTAAATTATTTTTTATTTTTGTTTCTCTTATTTTTTATTTATTTATGTTTAAGATTTTATAGAGAGAGAGGAGACGGGGGTGGGAACAAGAAGCATCAGCTCATATTTGCTTCACTTTAGTTGTTCATTGATTGCTTGTCACATGTACCTTGACCAGGCAAGCCCAGGGTTTCGAACCTGCGACGACCTCAGCGTTCCAGGTTGACACTTTATCCACTGCGCCACCACAGGCCAGCCAAGGTGAAATGGGGCCAGGAACCCATATCCTGCTTTGTGGGATGACGGGTCTGGGGGCTGCGGGAGTGAGGTGGGACATCCAGGCCTGGGAGGGTGTGAGGGAGAGGTCTCGGACAGGCTGTTTAGTCTCACCTTGTCTGGATTTGCCCCAGACATTCTGGTTTTTACCCTGGAAAATCTCATATCCAGGAAACCCCTCAGTCTCGTGCAGACTGGCACCATGGAGCACCCTGCTGATTTATAGGTCCTTGACAGCTCCCCTTAACCCCTCTGCTCAGGGGCCTTTCCTATGACATGGAGGGGAGTGGCGCTCTCAGTTTCTAAACTGACCCCGCACTCCAGCACAGATACTTGCTGGTATCCAGCTTTGTGGCTCATGGTGCAGCTGTCCACACCAGTTGCCCTGAGAGTGGGTCTACTTGTTCTCTCTGCCTTCTCAGCACCACATGAAGTCTTAACAATTTTATTGAGCTGTAACTCCCATCTGATTCAGTTAACCTAATTAAACTCCACAGTTCAGTTTTTTTTTTAATTATTTTTATTTATTCATTTTAGAGGAGAGGGAGAGAGAGGGAGAAGGGGGGAGGAGCAGGAAGCTTCAACTCCCATATATGCCTTGACGGGCAAGCCCAGGGTTTGGAACTGGAGACCTCAGCATTCCAGGTCAATGCTTTATCCACTGTGCCACCACAGATCAGGCTCAGTGTTTTTTAATATATATATATATGGTGTAGTCGTCACTACTATCTAATTCCAAAACATTCCATTACCACCAAAGAAACCCTGTCCCCATTAGCAGTCACTCCCCATCCCCTGACAACCACTAACCACTTTCTCTCTGGATTTGCTGCTTCTGGACGTTTCACAAAAAGTTATCACACACTCTGTGGCTTTTTGTGTCTGGCTTTTTACTGAGCACCATGTGTTGAAGGTCCATCCATGTTACAGTGTTAGTGCTGCACTCCTTTTTGTGGCTGAGTAACATTCCAGTGTGTAGAGGGACCACATTTCTGTATCCATTATCTGTTAGAGGACATTTGTGTTTTCACTTTCTGGCTGTTGTGAATCCTGCTGCTGTGAACACAGGTGCAGGTTTTATGTAAATGTTATTTCTTTTGGGTGGATCTCTAGCAGTAGAATTGGTGGGTTATGTGGTTACTCTTTGCTTAACCATCTGAGCAGCTGCCAGACTGCCTTCACAGTGGCTGCAGCATTTTCCATTCCCACCGTCCATGAGTAGAGGTTCCCTCTTCTCCATGTCCTCACGGGCACTTGTTACTATTTGTCTTCTTGACTCTGGCTGTCCCCGTGGGAGTAAGGTTGTGTCTCACTGTCCTGCTTTGGTTCCAGGTATTTGTAAAGGTGTACCTCCATGTGGGGAGGGTGGGACAAGGAGGCTGACAGGAAATATGCTGGCAGAGGACAAATGGTGGGGTGAGGGGCAGGTCAGGCAGCCACCTGGGGTCGCCCAGGGTTGGTGGGGCTGAGCTAGTTGGGAGACTTCCAGTGTTAGTAGGCGTGTCCAGCCTGGGACACCTGCTGTTGCAGGGGACTTTCCTTCACCTGGGCCTTGCTGTCTCCCCAGGTAAGCGGGATCAAGACACTCTATGAGTCGGAGCTGGCCGATGCCCGCAGAGTACTAGATGAGACGGCCCGAGAGCGTGCCCGGCTACAGATCGAAATAGGAAAACTGAGGTCTGAGGTGGAAGAGGCCAACAAAAGGTAGGGGGTGCAGCTGCTCTGATGTTGCTAATTTCAGGACCATGGTGATTTCAGGGTGAGGTGGGAGCCGCTGGCATGCCAACCTCCTTGTCCAACACGTGTTATGCCAACCCACTGTCTCACATGTGGGAAGGTGGCTTTCATATTCTGTGCCTCTTCTCAGGGTCCCCACCCTGGGAAACTTTGGGGCCAGAATTCCCCTCCTCCCACCCTTGCAGCCTGGTAGCCTTTTAGGCCGAGCCTTTTCTCTTATTTGCAAAGCATACTCCTTCCCTACTCATGACTGAAAGTCTGAAAATTTAGAGAACGAGATGGTGCTGGTGATGATAGTAACAGAAGCAATAAAGTAATTTAAATGTGCCAAGTATTAAAGTAGTAAAGGGATACCCTGAGTAACACCAAGTTCAGGCATGATCCCCTTTCATCCTCACAGACTCTCATCATCTTCATTTACAGAGGGGAAACTAAGGCACAAAGTTGAGGACTTGTTCGAGTTTCCTCAGCTTGACAGTGACCAGGACTGAGAGTCCCTCTTGTAGTTCCAACAGCCAGTAGCCACCTTTATATTTATGGGTTTTTTTTTATTAGTAAACTTCTTTTTTAATTGATAGAAGTTTTTTGTTTGTGACAGACAGAAAGAGAGAGAGGGACAGATAGGGGCAAACAGGAAGGGAGAGAGATGAGAAGCATCAACTCTTCATTACGGCTCCTTAGTCTCCTTAGTTGTTCATTGATTGCTTTCTCATATATGCCTTGACCAGGGGGCTACAGCAGAGCAAGTGACTCCTTGCTCAAGCCAGTGACCTTGGGCTCAAGTCAGCAACCATGGGATCACTTCTGTGATCTCATGCTCAAGCAAGCAATCCCGCGCTCAAGCTAGCAACCCCAGGGTTTCGAACCTGGGTCCTCCATGTCCCAGTCTGATACCCTATCCCTTGCACCACCGCCTGGTCAGGCTGTTTGTCTTTTTAAAGCAGTTTTGGGATTAAAGGAAAATGAGTGGAAAGTTCGGTTTTGAAAATCTCCCCTGGGCTGTCCCCATTGTCAACATCTTGTGTTAATAAGTCAGCTATATTGTTACAACAAATGAGGCAGTTTCCATATATTATTATTTTTGTTGATTTTAGAGAGAAATGAAGGTAGAGAGAGAGAGAGATACATTTGTTCCGCCCATCCATGTACTTATTGGTTGATTCTTATATGCGCTCCGACCAGGGATTGAACCCACAACCATGGCTTATCAGGATGACACTCCAACTAACTGAGCTAACTGGCTAGAGCATGTCTATACATTATTATTGACTGAAGTTCAGAGTTGACATTCTGCCTGCCTTTTCTGGGCTGGGCCAAGAAGTCATGTTTTTCCTGTTTATTAAGACTCATAGATGCTCACTGTTGAGAATAGAAAATGCAAGATAGTGCAAGAAAGAAAAATTAAAATGTCCATGATCCTCCACCCAGATGGAATTGCCATGGCCTATCTGGTACATGTCTTTTCAGCCTTTTTAATTTAAATTAAAGGTGGACACAGGCAGCAATGAAGATTCCTTCATTGTAGCAAGCCTGTGTCTCCTTAGTTATCGCTGTCCTCTGTGATGTCATATCCCAGCTGCTGGCATATACCAGCATCTGAGAGTATGTCACCAGAGGCTACCATGGCTCAGTTAGGCTGTACCCAGTGGTGGGATTCAGCCAGTTCTCACTGGTTCGACAAAACCAATACCTAATTTTTTTTTTTTTTTTTTTTATCTGAAGTGAGAAGCGGAGAGGCAGAGACAGACTCCCTCATGTGCCCAATTGTGATCCACCTGGCATGCCCACTAGGGGGCAATGCTCTGCCTTCTGGGGCATTGCTCTGTTGCAACTGGAGCCATTCTAGTACCTGAGGCGGAGGCCATGGAGCCATCCTCAGCACCTGGGCCAACTTTGCTCCAATACAGCCTTGGCTGCAGGAGGGGAAGAGAAATAGAGAGAAAGGAGAGGGAGAGGGGTGGAGAAGCAGATGGGCGCTTCTCCTGTATGCCTGATCAGGAATTGAACCCAAGACATCCACACGCTGGGCTGATGCTCTACCACTGAGCCAACCGGCCAGGGCCAATACCTAATTTTTTGAGTTCAGCAAACCAGTTGTTAAAATGGCACTTGTAAACAGGGTCTTCTCTAAGGTGGGCACTTGGGCAGCCACTCAATGTGGTGGAAATCACAATTTATATTTCATACTCTTTTTTAAATGTTTATCTGTGCAACAGCACATTCTGTGTGCCCGTAGTAGTGTTCATTCCATCTATAGGTGAAAAAAATTTGACAGAATTATGCTTGTAATATTTATGTATTTGTTTCATAAAACTCACGATACCTTTGATGAAATACCCTGCATTTTAATTCCCTCATATTTGTTACTTCAGTAAAAAGTGAGGACGCCAATCAAGAAGCAACATGAAAAAACCTTAAATAGTTTTACTGTTTTTTGTCAGGTATTATTTAATGTATTTTCATTAATATTGTAAAATTCTTTTTTATAACAATATAGTTTTGTGTACTTCTTTTATTGTTCTTATTTATTAAATGTATGAAATAATAAACTACCTTTTGGTATATCATTTTTTTATACTTAAAACGGTCATTAGGGCAGAGAACTGGTTGTTAAATTATTTGAATCCCACCACTGGCTGTACCCATTGTTCTGTGACAGCTTCTTTGGGTAACAGCTCTGCCTATTGTCAGGACAGTCATTTCCCTTGGCTTATAAGCAGGACTCTGACCTGATCCTAGACGTGGTGGGTGACTTATTCATTTAAGGCCCCCACTCTGGAAAGATGGCCTCCTGGACTCAATGGGCCTGTGGCCTTTTTCTTTTCCGGCCTCTGGCCTTTAGTATTTATAGATCTGTGGGCACTTCTCTCGGTTGCCTGGTTTTCTGTTCCTTGTCCTCAAGTTCTGTTCCTGCAGTGTTGGGCTGTAACCACAAACGTGGTGTACTTCCCAAAAGGTCACATCCAGTGCTTTTCTTTTCCTGACAAATTTGTCACCAGATCCCCTTGATGGTAGATCCCAGGTAGCCACGTGGAAGACTCAGCAAATAGGCCAGATTCCCCCACATAATCCTCCAGGAATTATGGTTTCACGGGCAAGGAATCTGCTTGAACACCTTGAAGGTCTTAAGAAACAGGTGCAGAGCAGTCAGAGCCACCACTGTCCTGCCTTCTGACCGTGCTGCGGAGATCTGCAGACCCTAAAACTGGCTCAAGTTGCTTAGAAGTTTTCCACATCTCCTGATTTCTCTGCCCCTGTTACCTGGCCTGTTGCTAATTGTGAACTTGCCAGGTACAGCTCACCCTGGCCTTTGTATTTCTCTTTCCTGGACCTGAAGCCTTGTCTGCTGGAAATACTGGACCTATTGCGTTCCCAGTGCCCCCTCCCGCAGGGCCAAGGCGTGTACCACTTAAAGGTGCTGCTCCCACCCAGCACATCCTTGGTCCCCCTCTCCCTTCCCTGCTCTGTTTGTCCTTACAACAGATTCACGTCTGATGTCGCACTGTCGTCCGCTTGTGGGCAGAGCTGTTCTCAGATGTATCTCTGGTGTGAGGCCAGCATTCTCCAGGCTGAAGTCACTGGTCTTTAGACCACCCCAGTTCACATAAGCTTGTGCAGTATCTTCAGTGTTCTCACCCACGGTGACTCTGCCTTCAAGGAACACTGGGTGATGTCTGGAGACATTTGTGGTCATCATGGCTGGGGTGTTCCTGGCACGAAGGAGATGGGGGCAGGAGATGCTGCTCATCCTCCCACAATGTACAGGACGGCCCACAGAATAACCCAGCCCTGGTATCCTCAGTGCCAAGGGGGAGACTCTGGGTATCCCCACAATTGCTAGAGATGGTTTACATAGTTCCTTAGGGGAAAGGTGGGTAAGCTTTCAATCCCAAGAAGATTTGTGTAAGAAATGTATGAGCCTAAAGTTCATGCTATTAAGAGTTGCATGTTAAAGAATCCATTTGTCATCTTTTTTTTTTTAATGCACATAAGCATTTTCTTTTTAATTTCACTGGTTTTTAGAGAGGAAGAGAGAGAAAGAGGGAGAAGTGGGAAGCATCAACTCATAGTTGCTTCCTGTAGGTGCCTTGACCAGGCAAGCCCAGGGTTTTAAACCCACGACCTCAGTGTTCCAGGTCAGTGTTCTATCCACTGTGCCACCACAGGTCAGGCCCATTTGGCGTCTTAAATATTTGATATTAGAGATAATTCTGTTAGAATACCAGGTGGTCCTGTGTGAAATAGCTAAAGTTTACATAGGATACCAATTTTTCTAAGGACAGGGTTTTAATTTATGACTTTAATAAATAAAATCAGAGTTCTGGTCTTAATGATCCTTTTTTTGTGATCATAAATCTCAGAAAAGGACATGAAAACCCATGCCTTGAACTTTTCTTGAATACTTGTATTTGTTAGGTTGACAGAGTTTTGATGGTGCCGGCCAGGTTTGAGGAAGGGTCATTTTTTGTGCCCACAGGCGAGGGCCCCTTACAAGAGAGCAGGGGCTGGGTCAAACCCCAAAAGCAAAAGGGCCCTGGGCTCAAAGCCAGAAGTAAACTTGTTCTTGTCCCTCCCTCGGCCCCAGCCACACAGCTACTCAACCCTCCAGCTAACCTCTACTCTTTACTTTCAGCTCCAAGAAGAAGGATGGTGAGCTCACAGTGGCCCAGGGCCGTGTGAAGGACCTGGAGTCCTTGTTCCACCGGAGTGAGGCTGAGCTGGCTGCTGCCCTCAGTGATAAGCGTGGCCTCGAGAATGATGTGGCAGAGCTCCGGACCCAGCTGGCCAAGGTAGGCTCTGGGCAGGCCCCAGTGTGGAGATGTGAGGCCTCAAGCTGGCAGACATGTGTGGGTCCAGGGTGGCCAAGGGTCTCCTGCAGGTGTAAGTTTGTGTATTTAAGGAGATCCATAGGCACAAGGAGCCAGACAGGTGAGTGCAGAAGACAGGCTGTCACCCCAGCTTATCCTGCATCTCCCAGGCAGAGGACAGTCATGCAGTGGCCAAGAAGCAGCTGGAGAAGGAGACACTGATGCGCGTGGACCTTGAGAACCGCTGTCAGAGCCTGCAGGAGGAACTGGACTTCCGCAAGAGCGTCTTTGAGGAGGTGAGCCCTCTGTGTGGTATTGGAATATGGTCCGTTTTCATATTTTTGCATATGTTTCTCCAGTTTTTTCATCACCACTTGTTGAAGAGCCCATCTGTACCCCATTGTATATCCTTGCCTCCTTTGTTGTAAATTAATTTAACATATTAGTGAGGACTTATTTCTGAGCTTTCTGTTCTGTTCCTCTTGATCTATGTGAGAGGAAGGGAAATAGACTCCCACATGCACCCTGACTGTGATCCATCCGGCAACCTCCACCTGGGGATGATGCTTGAATCAACCGAGCTATCCTCAGTGCCTGAGGCCAATGCTCGGACCATTGGAGCTATCCTTAGCACCTGGGGCTGAAATTTGAACCAGTTGAATCACTGGCTGTGAGAGGGGAAAGAGTGTGGGAAGAGAAGCAGATGGTTGCTTCTCATGTGTGCCCCAACTGGGGATTGAACCCAGGACTTCCACACTCTGGGCTGATGCTTTATCCACTGAACCAACCAGCCAGGGCCCTCTATGTGTCTGTTTTAATGCCCATACTGTCCTGTTTTGATTATTATAGCTTTATAGTATAGTTTGATCTCAGGGCACATGATACCTCCCATTTTGTTCTTTCTCAAAATGTCTTTGGCTATTTGGCATCTATTATAGTTTCATATAACTTTAGGATTAGTTCTGATTCTGTGTGTGGGTCCAGGTGGGTGTGTGCATACATGCACCAAGGTGATTCTTATCAGGAAAGTTTGGGAAACTAAGGCCTTTGTGACAGTTATGTCTCTGGCCAGCATTATAAAATAAGTCTTGTATGTGACCTACAAGTGTCCCACCCACTTCAGTGTCAAAGATAGACTCCATGCATGGTTGAACCAATAGAATGTGCCAGAAAGTCATTGTTAAACAGACCTCAATGTTCAAACCAAACAGAGAATGAATAGCAGTGTTAATTCCATATCAGATATATGATTTACAGTTTAGTTTTTCCTTCTTTTTTTTAATTAATTAATTGTTTTGACAGAGAGAGGGACAGATAGGGACAGAGAGACAGGAAGGGAGATGAGAAGCATGAATTCTTGTTGCAGCTCTTTAGTTGTTCACTGATTGCTTTCTCATGTGTCTTGACCCAGAGGCTACAGCAGAGTGAGTGACCCTTTGCTCAAGCCAGCAACCTTGGGCTCAAGCCAGCCACCATGGGGTCATGTCTATGATCCCATGCTCAAGCCAGATGAGCCCCCGCTCAAGCTGGCCACCTCGGGGTCTCGAACCTGGGTCCTCTGCATCCCAGACCGACGCTCTGTCCACTGCGCCACGGCCCGGTCAGGCTGCAGTTTAGTTTTTCAATTCTCTTCACCCCTTCCTCTTTAGTGACTACCATCGTATTCTTTGCAACTATGGGGTTTTTTAATTTAATTTATTCATTTGTTTCATTCTTTAGGTTCCACACATAAGTGAAATCATATGGTATTTGTCTTTTCTCTCACTTATTTCACTTAGTCTGATACCTTATAGGTCCATTCATGTTGTTCCAAATGCCGAGATTTCATTGTGTTCTTTTTTATGGTTGAGTAATATTCCGTCGGATGTATGTGCCATGTCTATCCAGTCATCTACCAGTGGGCACTTAGGGTGCTTCCGTATAAATAATACAGCAGTTAGCATAGAGGTGCATTTTTTTGTCTTTTTTTAAAATTTTTATTTATTTATTGTTTTTACATGGACAGAGAGAGAGAGTCAGAGAGAGGGATAGACAGGGACAGACAGACAAGAACGGAGAGAGGTGAGAAGCATCAATCATTAGTTTTCGTTGCCGTTGTGACACCTTAGTTGTTCATTGATTGCTTTCTCACATGTGCCTTGACCGCGGGCCTTCAGCAGACTGAGCAGCCCCTTGCTGGAGTCAGTGACCTTGGGTCCAAGCTGGCGAGCTTTTGCTCAAGCCAGATGGGCCCATGCTCAAGCTGGCGAGCTCGGAGTCTTGAACCTGGGTCTTCCGCATCCAAGTCCGATGCTCTATCCACTGCGCCACCGCCTGGTCAGGCAGTTTTGTCTTTTTGAATTAGTGTTTTGGATTTCTTTGTATAAGAACCCAGAATTGGGATTGCTGTCTCATAAGGTAGGTTTATTTTTAATTTTTGAGGAAACTTTATACAGTTTTCCATAGTGGCTGCACTAAATTAAAATTCCACGAACAGGGCAACAGAGCAGGAGGGTTTCCTGTCATCCACATCTTCCTTGACACTTGTTGATTAGTGACATTGAGCATCTTTCCATATGTTTATTGGCCATCTCTGTCTCCTTGGGAAGCGTCTATTCAGGTTCTCAGTTCATTGTTTAATAGGATTTTTTTTTATTGAGCTGTATTAGGTGTTTTTTTATATATTTCACAGTGTGTACTTACTTTTTTTTTTGATGAGTGAGAGACAAGAAGAGAGTGAGATGAGAAGCATCAACTTGTAGTTGTGGCACTTTAATTGTTCATTGATTGCTTCTCATACGTGCCTTGATGTTGGGGGCGCCAGCCGAGACGGTGACCCTTTGCTCAAGCCAATGACCTTGGGCTTTAAGATGATTCCACGCTCAAGTTGGCGACCTCAGGGTTTTGAACCTGGTACCTCAGTGTCCCAGGCCAACACTCTATCCACTGTGCCATCACTGGTCAGGCTCTGTATAAGTTCTTTTATTTATTTTGGAATTTTGGATATGGTCTCTTATTGGTGGGTTTTTTTTGTTTTGTTTTGTTTTTGTGGCAGAGACAGGGAGAGTCAGAGAGACAGACAGATAGGAAGGGAGAGAGATGAGAAACATCAATTCCTCGTTGCAGCTCCTTAGTTGCTCATTGATTGATTTCTCATGTGCCTTGACTGAACGAGATGAGCCTGTGCTCAAGCTGGCAACCTCGGAGTCTTGAACCTGGGTCCTCCACATCTCAGTCCGACGCTCTATCCACTGCGCCACCGCCTGGTCAGGCTTTTACCAGTGGTATTGTTTGCAAATATCTTCTCTCATTCGATTGGTTGCCTTTTTGTTTTGTTGGTTTCTTTTGCTGTGCAGAAGCTTTTTAGTTTGTTGTAGTTCCATTTATTTATTTCTTTTCTTTTACTTCTCTTGCTTTTTTTTTTTTTTGAGAAACAAAACCCAAGTTTTTGTTCATTTCTTGCATTTGAAGTACTCCTCGATGACATCCTTTGCCAGAGATTCTTTGCCATAGTCCTTAACTACCACACAACCGCAACCAACCACTTTACGGGGTTTTCCCTCTCTGTCAATTTTACAGAGGCCTACCCATTCCCCTAGTTTCTTGTTGTTGTCAACCTTAATTAGGTTGATCTGGTGTTCAGCACAAAGGGCCTCCACCAACTTGACATACATAGGCTCATCACAGTTGGATGCAAGCACACAAAGGTGGGCTTGGCGCTTGTCTAAGGCTTTGGCAGCTTCACGAATTCCGCGGGCTAGGCCATCGTGGATGAGGGCGGTCTTCAGCACCTCTTGTAAAGCAGTATAAATGTCCATTACACCTCCAGCAGCAGTGCCTTCCTCCGCCATGGCGGTGGCTTATGGGTGGAGCCGAATCTTGAAAGCACCCAAGCCTCCTCGAAGCTCCGCGGCGGCGGGAAAGAGCTCTCTTGCTTTTTGAGTCAAGTTCACAAAAACCTGTGTGACACCAAGGTCCAGAAGTTTAGTGTCTATGTTGTCTTCTATATATTATATATTTACAGGTCTTACACTTCAGACTTTAATCCAATTTGAGATCGTTTCTGTGTGTGGTGTCAGCAGTCTAGTTTCACTCTTTTGCATGTAGCTGTGCAGTTTTCCCAGCATCATATATTGAAGAAACTTTCCTTTCCTCAAGTACATTGTATGTTTCTGGCTACTCTGTTGAACATTAGTTGCCCATATGAATGGGTTTATTAAGGGCTCTTGATTCTGTCCCATTAGTCTGTGTCTTTTTCTGCCAGTGCTGTACTGTTTTGACTATTGTGGCTTTTTACCATAGTTTGAAGTGTATTTGGGCAGTGAACTCTTGTTTAGATACTGCTTGGTGTTAATAATTCAATAGGTTCATAAGTACGGGTGTTCTTTTTTTTTCCAGCAGGAAGTGTGATAGTATAAGTTTGTTTTCCTGTCACCTGCACGAGGACATCTTTGGGATCTGGGTGGGGTCGTGTTATCTGGGTCATGGAAAATGCCCCATATAGCCCAAGTTGGTGGGTATCCCCTTTATCCAGGTCAGGTGGGGCTCCAGGCCTGTAGGTTTCCAGCGCTGCCTCCTTGAAACCAGCTGCAGCCAGAGTGTGCCGTCGAGATGTCTCTGCTGCCTCTACTGGGTTCTTCCCCTACCGGGATCTGCTATGATGGCTGGGCCGGTGGTGGGCAAAGGGAGGGGCTTTATGAGCCTGTGCTCTGCCTCCATGCTGGTAACTGCCGTTTCCTAGTCCACAGCTGCTACACGGCATCTCTACCTTTGTCACCAGGTTTAGCTGAAATGGGCAGTGGCCACTCAGGTGGGTGGCTTCTATCCCCCACTTCCTGATTGCTGTGTGGGACTGCAGCTGTACTCCTCCACCACCGCCATACCTGCAGCCCCTCCATCCTCCCCTTCCCTCCCCTGCTTGTTCCAGTTAGTCACCTTCAGATGGCCCCACTCATGGAGCTCTCAGATGTGTTTTATATCCTGAACCAAGAATCCTTTGTTGAGTTAGTTGTCAGTCTTGCTCTGGATTTTAGGGGAGAGACGGGGTCATCTCACTCGCTGCATTAAGATGTTGGCATTCCTTTTCTGCCCATTTTTTTTTCTTTTTTTGACAGACAGAGAGTCAGATAGAGGGACAGATAGGGACAGACAGACAGGAAGGGAGAGAGAAGAGAAGCATCAGTTCTTCATTGTGGCACCTTTGTTGTACATTGATTGCTTTCTCATATGTGTCTTGACTGGGTGGGTGGGTGGGGTCTACAGCAGAGTGAGTGACCCCTTGCGCAAGCCAGTGACATTTGGGCTCAAGCCAGCGACCACAGGGTCATGTCTATGATCCCACAGGCAGAAATTCTTTAATAACAACCTTATTGAAATATTCCCATATCATAAAATTTCAAAGTGTATAATTTAGAGTGATTTCTTAATACATTCACAAGTTTGAGCAACCTTCTCCTCTAATAGAATATTCCAGCCTGACCAGGTGGTGGCACAGTGGATATTGGACTGGTACAGAGAGGACCCAGGTTCAAAACCCCAAGATCGCCAGCTTGAGCACAGGCTCGTCCAGCTTGAGTGCGGGGTTGCTGGCTTGAGCATGGGATCAGAGACATGACCCCATGGTCGTTGGCTTAAGCCCAAGGTCACTGGCTTGAGGAAGGGGTCACTTGCTCTCATGTAGCCCCCTGGTCAAGGCACATGTGAGAAAGCAATCAGTGAACAACTAAGGTGCCACAACAAAGAATTGATGCTTCTCATCTCTTTTTACCTGTCTTTTTCTATCTGTTCCTCTCTCTGGCTCTGTCTCTCTCTGTCTCTCTCTCTCTCTCTCTGTCTCTCTCTCTCTCTCTCTGTCTCTCTCTCTCACACACACACACACACAGAATATTCTATTACCATTAAACAGTCACTCTTAATCCCCTACTTCCTGTCTGTGAATGTGCCTGCTCTGGGCATTCACATAAATGGAATCAGTCACCATGTGGCCTTCTGTGTCTGGCTTCTCTCACTGAGCTTCATGTTTTCTTTTTCTTTTTAAAGATTTATTGATTTTTCAGAAAGGAGAGGGGTGGGGTATGAATGAGAAGTCTCAACTCAGTTAAAAAGATTTTATTTACTGATTTTAGAGAGAAGTGAGTTAGAAAGTGGGGCGGGGAGAGTATCATGTGTGCCTTGACCGGGCAAGGCCAGGGTTTTGAACCAGCATCCTCAGCATTGCAGGTCAATTCCTTACCCAGTATGCCACCACACGTAAGGCTCAATTTTTAGTTGTTCATTCATTGCTTGTCGAATGTGCCTTCATTGGGCAAGCCTCAGAGCTCTAGGTCGCTGCTGTACCCACTGTGACACCACGGCCAGGCCGAGCTTTATGCTTTCAAGGTTCATCCATGTTGTAGTGTGTATCAGTGCTTCACCCTTTTCATGGCTGAGTAGTATTCTGGTATGTGGATGGACCACGTTTTGTTATTCTGTTCATCATCTGAGAGACTTTTGGGCCGTGTCCTCTCTGATAATTGTGAAATGTGAATTTGATGATAATTTGTGAACAAGTAACCAGCGCGACTCCCCGGAGATTTCCTGTTTGCATAGTTTTGCCCTCGCTCCCATCTGGCACTTGGGTTGGAGGACACTGGTGAGCAGGATGGGTCGATGGCAGGGCTGGGATTGGTTACCCTCAGCCTGCTGCCTGCCTCAGCAGGTCTGCTGTGTCCCCAGGAGGTGCGGGAGACGCGCAGGCTGCACGAGCGGCACCTGGTGGAGGTGGACAGCAGCCGGCAACAGGAGTACGACTTCCGGATGGCGCAGGCGCTGGAGGAGCTGCGCAGCCAGCATGACGAGCAAGTGCGGCTGTACAAACTGGAGTTGGAGCAGGCCTACCAGGCTAAGGTATGGGTGGGAAGGGACGGGTGGGAAAACACAGGTGGACTCCAGCTCCACACCTGATGCCTCATCCCCCTCTCCTGTCCCCTCAGCTGGACAGCGCCAAGTTGAGCTCTGACCAGAATGACAAGGCTGCCAGCGCTGCCCGTGAGGAGCTAAAGGAGGCACGCATGCGGGTTGAGTCCCTCAGCTACCAGCTCTCCGGCCTCCAGAAGCAGGTCTCTGACAGGGTCCCCACCTGCCCCAGTCCCCCAACCCCAGCAGGGTCCTTCCTCCTGCCTCTGGGTGGTAAATGCCACCTTGAAGATCAGGCACCTGGCCACCCCTGTCCCATATTTCTTTTGCCAAGTGAGGCTGCCCAGCAGCTGGACCCCGTCTCCTCCAGGCCTGATCTCTGTCCCTGGCCCAAAGCTGGGTGGGCTTCTCCTCACGACGCACACAGGCCACTCTGACCTGGCCCTCGGACCCCTCCCCAGGCTAGTGCAGCTGAAGACCGGATCCGAGAGCTAGAGGAAGCCATGGCTGGGGAGCGTGACAGGTTCCGGAAGATGCTGGACGCTAAGGAGCTGGAAATGACAGAAATGAGGGACGTGATGCAGCAGCAGCTGGCCGAGTACCAGGAGCTTCTGGACGTCAAGTTGGCCTTGGACATGGAGATCAGTGCCTACCGCAAGCTGCTGGAGGGCGAGGAGGAGAGGTGGGGGAGGGGTGGTGAAGCAGTACGTAGTGGGGTGAGGAGGGGTGCGGGGCCAGGCGGAAAGGGACAGGATTTGGTGGGGAGGGGTGGGTTGGAATGGTGTGGGAAGTGGGGTGTGGTGGGGTTTTAGGAGAGGGGTAAGGAAGGGCCAGCAGGGGGCTGGTGAGTCTGCCCACCTGGCACTGTTTGGGTTGTCTTGGTGTGACCTTGGGCCAGTAGGCTCTCAGCTGCCACCACTAGTCACCCTGGCACTCCCCCCAGGCTGAAGCTGTCCCCCAGTCCATCATCACGGGTCACCATCTCGCGGGCCACCTCGAGCAGCGGCAGCAGTGTGTCTGTGACAGGGCGCTCAGGCCGCAGCAAGCGGAGGCGTCTGGAGGCGGAGGAGCCACCAGGCACAGGCTCCAGTGGCATCAGCTCAGGCGGCAGCAGCAGCAGCAGCAGCAGTTTCCACCTGGCCCAGCAAGCCTCGGCCTCGGGCAGCATCAGCATCGAGGAGATCGACCTGGAGGGCAAGTTCGTGCAGCTAAAGAACAGCTCAGACAAAGTAAGGGGCCTTGATCCTGGGGGGGGCCCGGTTGGGTCTTCCAGAACTGTGTCAGGCAGTGTCCCCTTTGCAGGACCAGTCTCTGGGGAACTGGAGGATCAAGAGGCAGATCCTAGAAGGGGAAGAGATTGCCTACAAGTTCACACCCAAGTACGTGCTACGCGCTGGCCAGACCGTCACGGTAGGTGGCTACCGAAGGGCAGGTGGGTTATAGGGGCAGTGGTGATAGGGAGAGTGGCCACCAGTTGGAGGAAGGCGGCAGCCGCAACCACGTAGGTGACAGAATGTGAGGTGGGATCTGGAGAAGCAGGACCTGGCTTGGTGGGGTTTGGGTAGTGGTTGAGCACTGGCTCTAAGAACAACTGCCTGGTGTCACAAGTCACCTGTGTGCCATCATCATTCCATTGGGCCCTCCCTGTAGCTCTTTGGAGTGCCTAAGTGTCGTGCCCGGATCCCACGGTGGAGGTAGATCTGAGTTCAGGCTGTCTGGCCAGCTGGCACTGGCAAGAAATTTAACAGTCGTGGGCATGGGCCCTGGAACTGACCTGCTTCAGATCCCAGCTCATCCTGTTTGCCAAGATGAGTGCCCTTGGCCATTGGGAATTTCAGTCTCTTCCATACCATGGTGGTCATTATTCCTGGGGAGGACCCAGTAAGGCTGGAAAGATTAAACGCCTGGGGCATTAAAGGGGCACTGTGAAAGGCACTGGCTAGTGGCACATACACGAGGACCAGAGCCAGCATTGATGTGGAGGCCCTCCTGTGTGTCCCCAGGTATGGGCAGCTGGTTCAGGGGTGGCCCACAGCCCCCCCTCGACACTTGTGTGGAAGAGTCAGAATAGCTGGGGCACGGGTGAGAGCTTCCGGACTGTCCTGGTCAACGCTGATGGGGAGGTGAGTGCCTGGAGCTTGGGGGGTGTGGGCTTCCTTTGCCTCATTCCTGGGGCCCCCTTTGTTCACCCCACACCAGCACATCAGCTGGTGCTGAAGCCCTGGGGTGGAACCTAGGCCAGCAGAGCCAGTGAAGGCAGCCCTGGGCCTGGTCCCCGGATGGCACTCTGCATTGCAGAGACAACCTGTCCAAGCATGTTAACTGCCACCAATGTGGGTTAGGTGCCCACACCTAAGAGATTGAGTGACCATGGCTCTTGTCTTACACAGGAAGTGGCCATCAGAACCGTGAAACAGTCCTCGGTGGTTCGGGAGACCGAGAACGGAGAGGAGGGAGAAGAGGAGGGAGCCGAATTTGGTGAGGAGGATCTTTTCCATCAGCAGGTAGGGACCTTGGGGGGACACACTCGGGCACATACATCTAGACTCACGCACACATGTACCCATGGGCCCTCCTCGCTGGACCCCCAGCGTTTATGTGGGTTCCTGCAGCTGTGGGCACAACTGGCCTTGCCTGGTCCTTGGCGCCACCCAGGCCCCTCCGCTCCCGGCTCTGCTGGGCCCTGCAGTTTGTACCTGGAGACCACATGGGGGCAGCATTCCTCGCTTTCAGGTGTTGCCAGTTGTGTGGACCTCAGAGTATAATCCCAGGGACCCCTGGGAGTGGGGTGTTGAAAGGTGATTGCCCTCTGGCACCATGACTTTGTGTCTGAAATTGTCTGAATGGCTCTTTGAGAAAAGTTGGAGAGCCTGGGACCGCACCATGTTAGATATAAGTTGTGAAACTTCTGCTGTCTGAGACATCAGAATTGTGATGTATTGTATAGCTTAGAACAGAGGTAAGGGAGACATGGATGGTTTGGGAACAGGGATAGTTGAGGCTGATGCCACTGGCCCTGTTATCTTTTTAGGGGCTGGTCTTCCTGAGGTGGCTCAGGTGCTGGACCTGGTCCAGTCGAGCCCCTGGGCAGGGTTGGGGGCCACCAGCTACCTTCCTAAGCTCCTGGTCCCACCTCACCGCAGTTCTCCTTCCTTCTCCCAGGGGGACCCGCGGACCACCTCGAGAGGCTGCTGCGTGATGTGAACAGAACATGTCTCATCGCACATCTTTTACCCAGAGCCACTGAAAACTATTTTTATATCATTGGCTTTCTTTAGTCCTTCATACATTTCTAGAGAATTTTTAAGCAAACTGCCAGAATGTGGGGCGGGTCTGTGTTCTATTCCATCGGTGGGTTTCTGTGGACCCTCCCTTCAGCCACTGTCCAAACTTCTTTTGGTGCCTGTTTCCCCTCTGGGTTGAATTCCAGCCCGGGAACCTCATGGCTGACAGGTTTGGGCTTGCAGGCTGCAAGGGCCCGTGTACTAGCCCCACCCCCCTTCATTACAGACAGGCTAGGATGGGAGGGGAGCTGCCTATTGGGTCTGGAGGTAGACAGAGAAGCTGTAGAAATTCAGTAGTTTGTGTTATTAAGCTTTTAAGAACCAAATTCAGAATGTAGGTTTTTGCCTGGTGGAGGTAGAGGCATCCCCTGTGGAGTTTGGTGGCTTCTTCCACCAGAATATGGTATGTGAGCACTTGGGAGCCAGGTTTTACTGTCCACCTGGCTTCCAGGGTTGTTGCAGCTCCTGCTCTGAAGGTGTTGGGTGGTGGGCAGGTTTGTCCACTTGTGTGAATCAGAGCGTCAGGGGGGGAGCTCCTTGTTCCCATTCTGACTGTCTGACCCTTGAGTTTCTGGAGCAGGACTAGTAGGACAGGAGAGAAAGAAACCTAGGGACAGGGACACTTGCTATCAGAGACTAGTAAACAGGCGACAAGTGTGATGACCTTGGTAGCAAATGTCTCACATTTCAGGACCATGTCCAGGTGTAACACCACTTCCTGCCCTCCTGTCATGAAGATAGTGACTTCAGGGTGAGCCATTGGATGCCTCCCTATGTGCACCTCGTGTCCGGGACAGGTTCCAGCCTCCCACCGTCTCATATATTCTGCATATATATATATCGCTATTCTCGCTTCTAGCTGTAACTCTTGCTGAAATGTTACTCAGGCCACTGCCAGCTGATCCCTTTAGGGTGGTTCCATGTCATGGTCAGCTTCTGGCCACCCAGTGACCCTCTCCGCATTAGCCTATCGTTTACAGTCCCCAACCTAGATACACAGAAGTTATTTTTTTAATGGATATTTATTTTTTTACATTGGTCAGTACTCAGATTGCCGATTCTGCTTCAGTGGCTCAGGCCAGGGTTACAGGGACGGTCCCCCAGAGGGCCTGTCTCAGTGAGCTCTGAGCCCTCAGATGGCAAACTCCTTCAGAAAGGGCAGCTCAAGTCTTAAGGACAATACTTAGCCTGGGCAGCTTACTACCTGGGTGGGCAGTTTAAGAGCATCCCGCTGGCTGGCCCTTTGGTTCCCTGACTGGGAGAGGCACGCCCCCAGGCCTGGCTTTCCTTGGGAATTGCTTATGGCAAGGCGGGGTGGAGGCCAGAGCCCTGGCAAGGAGAGCCCCAGTGGCTGACCACCTAAATGTGCTATTGAGTCTAGAGTTCAGCCACAACTCTTGCTTTATGCGCAGGTTCTTCCTGTGGCCACCCTAAGTTATCAGGCCGTGGAGGGGAGTGTGTCACCAGAACAGCTCGTGGGAGGTTCTGGTGGGCCCTTAAGAACTTACCTGGCCTGGCGATGCAGCGCCCTGTGGCCTACCTGAGCCTTCCCTGGGAGTACATGCGGAACCCAAGGTGGACAGCTCTCACACTCACACCCCACCCACCCCACAGCAAGACCACTGGGCCATGAGGGTCTGGAGAGTTTGCAGTGAGGCACTGGGAGGACAGGTCTTGGTGCCCCAGACAGAAGGGACAGTGACATATTTTGGGAATCTGGGGGATCAGAACTGTGTCCTGAAATTTGAGTTTGTGATTTGCTAAGTCTTGCCCAACTGTGTGCGTGGACAGGAAGGGAGAGGGCCTGCCCTCTCCATAGGCCCAGAGTCCCCCTAGTTCCTGGCAGAGACCTCCGGTGGAGCTGGGAAGTGCTCATCTGGGCAGGGTGGTGATGCTCAGCGGTAATCAAGTATTTGGAAACATGGAGCAGGAATCAGTGTGAAATTGCTTGCTATGGCCTGGGAAACAGCGCACGTGTCCTTAAACAAGCTTAGCTTTAAGCCACTTAAAATGATGCAGAAGTGATGCCTCTGTCTGAGCGTGTCAGGTGACTGAACCCAGCACCCCTCCTAGAGAAAGACCAGAGGGGGGGGTGGGCAGCAGTGGAGAGGAGGCGGCCTGCAGGGAGGCGACTGGGCAAGGCCCAGGGGCTCACTTGGGGCATGACGTTCAGCTAGTTTCCTAACTGAAGCTCTGACACGGAGACCCTGCAGTTCTGTTCACATCAGCCACAAGCGGGACTAACATTCCTCCAGGCCGGCAGAGGCAGAATTCCCTGAAAGGTTGGATGTCTGTTCACAACATTCAGTGGAGTCAGCTTCCAGAACTGCGGCAGGTGTACACTTTTGTTTCAGACGCGTATTGGTGGTTTTTAAGATGCATGCCAAATGTGTGGTTTCTTTTTTCCTCCAATGCTTTGTAATATACATTTTCTGACTGGAAACTTTTGTACAACACTCCAATAAACATTTTGCTTTTAAGTTGTGCCTCTGAGTTTTAGGCAGGGCTATTAGAGCCCAACTGCTAAAATGCCGATGGCCTTCCTAGAGTGAGAGCCACAGAGGGGTCTGGGAAGGCAGTGGCAGGCTGGCCTCCCACCTCCCAGTTGCAAACTCAAATATTACACAGACAAGTAAGTTATTCATCTGAAATAACCAAGGGCTGGCTGAGTGGGCATCTGACGAGGCAGGCTGGGGGCCCTCAGCTTGTGAGCACTGTTCACACCCCCTCCACCTGCACAGAGCACCAGTGGTTCCCACCTACATTGCCCAGAGCCTTCTGCGTCAAAACAAAGGGACAACAGCTGGGGCTGATGCTTAGGTACCCACTAAGCTCCTACAAACCTGCCGACACCACCTGGCACATGCAACCTACCTATAGAGGCCACTTCGTACAACGAGAGAGCTGTGGGACCTCAATCCAGGGGTTTTGACCTACCTGAAGGTCATTACATTATGTTTCCACTCATCTCTTTCCTAAGCCTATTTTCGCGTGGACAGTGGGAGCGAGCAGGATCACACCATTACTGCACACAGCTGGGTCAGTTCTTCGGCACCAGCTCAGCTTCTGCTGACTTGCCCAAACCCCCAGCACACGTAGCCTATAGTCTACTGCCACATTAGGCCACTTTTCATAACTGGGAGAGAGCTTTTTCTTTAATTCTTATAAACCTACCTACAAAGTTAAAAAGGTAAGATATGTTTCAAATAAAAGAACAAGAAAAAACCCATAAATCTTAAGGAGCCCTAGCTGGGTAGTTCAGGTGGTTGAAGCATTGTCCTGATTTGCCAAGGTTGTGTGTGGGTTTGATCCCAAGTAGTGCACATAAAAGAAAACCAACGAATTTATAAATAAGTGGAACAAATTCATGCTCACTTGCTTTCAAAAAAAATAAAAACAAAAGTAATTTGCCTAATCAACAGTTCAAAGAGGCTCTGGCCAGTTGGCTCAGTGGACAGAACACTGGCTCAGCGTATGGATGTCCCAGGGTCGGCTCCAGGTTAGGGCACAGAAGAGAAGTGACCATCTGCTTCTCTTCCCCTCCCTCTTCCCCTTCTGTCCCTCTTTTGCAGACAGTGGCTCGATTGGTTTGAGTGTCGGCCCTGGGCACTGAGGATAGCTCAGTTGATTCGAGTATCAGCCCCAATGGTGGTTGCCAGGTGGATCCCTGTCAGAGTCATAAAGATGCTCACCAAACTTAAGAGGTACCTTAGGGAGAACTTCAACAAGCAGGAAATATAAAAAGAACCAAACAGACCCAAAGAGTACAATAAATGGAATGAAAAATACAGTAGAAGGGAAGCCCTGGCCAGTTAGCTCAGTCTGTTAGAGTGTCATCCCAAAACAAGGTTGCAGGTTTGATTCTTGGTCAGATCACATACAGGAAGTGACCAATGAATGCACAACTAAGTGGAACAACAAATGAATGCTCTCTAAAATCAAGAAATAAAATACAGTAGATGGAAAAAACAATGCAACATTCAATTTGTTCAACCACGCAGGGGTCCATCTGTGACACTGGAGCAGGTAGAGAAAGCTGTGTGGGCCACTTATAAGACTTGTGATCTTGCCTGACCAGGCAGTGGCACAGTGGATAGAGCATTGGACTGGGATGTGGAGGATCCAGGTTCGAGACCCTGAGGTCACCAGCTTGAGTGTGAGCTCATCTGGTTTGAGCTTGAGCCCAAGGTCGCTGGCTCGAACAAGGGGTCCCTTGGTCTGCTGTAGCCCCCTGGTCAAGGCGCATATGAGAAATCAATCAATGAACAACTAAGGAGCTGCAACGAAGAATTGATGCTTCTCATCTCTCTCCCTTCCTGTATGTCTGTCCCTCTCTCTGACTCTCTCTGTCTCTGTCACACACACACACACACACACACACACACACAGAAAAAGACTTGTGATCTTATGACACTGGCCAGAGAGAGTGCTATTGCAAAGGGTTTGGTCTCCTAAACTTCTAATGAGATTCACTTTGGGAACGTGCAAACAAACACACACAGAATCAGAAAAACAAATCCTAAAATGTACATGGAACCACAAAAGACCCCAAACAGCCAAAGAAATTTCAAGGAAGAACAAAGTGGGAGGTATTAGGCTCCCTGATATCAAACAATAAAGCTACAATAATCAAAACAGTATGGTACTGGCATTAAAACAGATACATAGTTCAGAGGAATAAAATAGCCCAGAAATAAGTCATCCCTAATACAGTCAACTTACCTATGACAAAGGAAGCAAGGATATACAATGGGGTAAGGACAATCTCTTCCACAAGTAGCACTGGAGAAACTGGATGGATTCCTATGGATGAAATTGAACAACTTGCTTAAACCACATAAAAAAAACCCCTCAAAATGGGTTGATTAAAGACTTCAATGTAAGACCTTTTTTTTATAGGTTCTTTTTTATTTATTTTATTTTATTTATTTTTTAACAGGGACAGAGAGAGGGACAGATACGGACAGACAGACAGGAATGGAGAGAGGTGAGAAGCATCAATCATTAGTTTTTTGTTGCCATTGAGACACCTTAGTTGTTCATTGATTGCTTGCTCACATGTGCCTTGACCGCGGGCCTTCAGCAGACTGAGCAACCCCTTGCTGAAGCCAGCGACCTTGGGTCCAAGCTGGCGAGCCTTCGCTCAAGCCAGATGGGCCCACGCTCAAGCTGGCGAGCTCGGGGTCTCAAACCGGGGTCCTCCGCATCCCAGTCCGACGCTCTATCCACTGTGCCACCGCCTGGTCACGCTTCAATGTAAGACTTAAAACCATAAAGCTCTTAGAAGAAAATATAGGCAGTAAATTCTGTGACCGCTCTTAGCAATATCTTTTTGGATATGTCTCAGGCCAGAGCAACAAAAGAAAACAAATGGTACATCTGTGTAAGAACTAAAAAGAACTAACTAAAACGTTTTTAAACAGAAAACAAAATGATCCATGAAGTGAAAAGACAACCTACTGAATAAAAGATATTTGCCAATGACATATCTAATAAGGAGTTAATATTCAGATTTATAAGGAACTCATACAACTTAACACCAAAGAACACAGTCCAGTTAAAAATTGGCAGATGACCAGAATAGACATTTCTCTAAAAAACACAATGTAGATGGCTAATAGACATAAAAAGAAGCTCACCATCACTAAACACCAGGGAAATGCAAATTAAAACCACAATGAGATACTACCTCACACCTGTCAGAATGGCTATCATCAATAAATCAACAAATAAATGTTGGCAAGGATGTGGAGAAAAGGGAACTTCATACACTGTTGACAAGATTATAAATTTGTGTAGCCACTTTGGAAAATAGTATGGAGGTTCCTCAAAAAATTAAAAATAAATCTGCTTATGATAAAAGTGTCAGAGTAGGCCCTGGCCTGTTGGCTCAGTGGCCTGGCGTGTGGAAGTCCTGGGTTTGATTCCCAGCCAGGGCACACAGGAGAAGTGCTCATCTGCTTTTCCATCCTTCCCCCTCTCCTTTCTCTCTCTCTCTTCCCTTCCTGCACCCAAGGCTCCATCGGAGCAAAGTTGGCCTGGGCGCTGAGGATGGTTCATGGCCTCCGCCTCAGGCACTAGAATGGCTCTGATTGCAGCGGAGCAACACCCCAGGTGGGCAGAGCATTACCCCCTGGTGGGCATGCCGGGTGAATCTAAGTCGGATGCATATGGGAATCTGTCTGCCTCCCCCCCATTTCTCACTTCAGAAAATAAAAGAAAAAAATGTCAGCGTAGGTAAAGTCTGTGCTCACCTCCATCTACAGCCACATCAAAATTACAAAATTATAGCTCACCCTGGAGAACTATCTAAAGCAGGGGTCCCCAAACTACGGCCGACCCGCAGGCCGCATGCAGCCCCTTGAGGCCATTTATCTGCCCCGCCGCACTTCCGGAAGGAGCACCTCTTTCATTGGTGGTCAGTGAGAGGATCACAGAATGCAACCGCACCCATAGTTCCTATAGTTCCCAGTTTGTTGATTTAAATTTACTTGTTATTTTAAATATTGTATTTGTTCTTGTTTTGTTTTTTTACTTTAAAATAAGATATGTGCAGTGTGCATAGGGATTTGTTCATAGTTTTTTTATAGTCCGGCCCTCCAACAGTCTGAGGAACAGTGAACTGTCCCCCTGTGTAAAAAGTTTGGGGACCCCTGGCTTATATAATTGAACGTGGAAAATTAGGTTTTGTGCTCCGCAGATGGGAGGCTGTGTTTCAGAACTGACTCTTTTTTCTTAATTCTTTAAAGAATAAAATGGCAATAAACAACTACATATCAGTAATAACCTTAAATGTAAATGGATTAAATGATCCAATCAAAAGACATAGGGTAGCTGCGTGGATAAAGAAACAGGACCCATACATATGCTGTCTACAAGACACACACCTTAAAACAAAAAATGCACATAGACTGAAGGTAAAAGGATGGAAAAAAATATTTCACGCAAATGGAAATGAAGAAAAAGCCAGGGTAGCAATACTTATATCTGACAAAATGGACTTTAAAACAAAGGCTGTAGTAAGAGATAAAGAAGGACACTACATAATGATAAAGGGAATAATTCAACAGGAAGATATAACTATTATAAATATCTACGCACCAAACATAGGAGCCCCGACATACATAAAGCAGACTTTGATGGATATAAAGGGCGAGATTAACAGCAGTACTATAATAGTAGGCGATTTCAATACCCCACTAACATCACTGGATAGATCCTCAAGAAAGAGAATTAATAAAGAAACAACAGACTTAAAGGATACACTAGATCAACTCGATTTAATAGATATCTTCAGAACTTTTCACCCTAAAGCAGTAGAATATACATTCTTCTCAAGCACTCATGGTACATTCTCTAGGATAGACCACATGTTAGGACACAAAAGTGGTCTCAACAAACTTAAGAAGATTGAAATCATATCAAGCATTTTCTCTGATCACAATGCCATGAAACTAGAAATTAACCACAAAAAACCTGAGAAATACTCAAACACTTGGAAACTAAATAGCATGTTATTAAATAATGAATGGATTAACAACGAGATCAAAGAAGAAATAAAAAAGTTTCTAGAAATGAATGATAATGAGCATACATCAACTCAAAATTTATGGGACACAGCAAAAGCAGTTCTGAGAGGGAAGTTCATTGCACTACAGGCATACTATAAGAAGCTAGAAAAAGCTCAAATAAGCAACCTGACCCTGCATCTAAAAGAACTAGAAAAACAACAGCAAATAAAGCCCAGGACCAGTAGAAGGAAGGAAATAATAAAGATCAGAGCAGAAATAAATGACATAGAGGCTAAGGAAACAATACAGAGGATCAATGAAACCAGGAGCTGGTTCTTTGAAAAGGTAAACAAGATTGATGAACCTTTAACTAGACTCACCAAGAAAAAAAGAGAGAGGACTCAAATAAAATTAGAAATGATAGTGGAGAAATAACAACTGTCACAACAGAAATACAAAGTATTGTAAGAAAATACTATGAAGAACTCTATGCCAAAAAATTAGGAAACCTAGGTGAAATGGACAAATTTCTTGAATCATATAATCTTCCAAAAATCAATCTGGAAGAATCAGAACACCTAAACAGACCAATTACAACAAATGAGATAGAAACAGTTATCAAAAAAACTCCCAAAAAAGAAAAGTCCTGGGCCTGATGGCTTCACAAGTGAATTTTACCAAAAATTCAAAGAAGAACTAACTCCTATCCTCCTCAAGCTATTTCAAAAAATTCAAGAGGAAGGAAGATTTCCAAACTCCTTTTATGAGGCGAGCATAATTCTGATCCCGAAACCGGGCAAAGACAACACAAAGAAAGAAAATTATAGGCCAATATCCCTGATGAATTTAGATGCTAAAATTCTCAACAAAACATTAGCCAACTGGATCCAGCAATATTTAAAAAATATCATACACCATGATCAAGTGGGATTTATTCTGGAGAGGCAAGGCTGGTTCAATATTTGCAAATCAATCAATGTGATTCATCACATAAACAAAAGGAAGGACAAAAATCACATGATAATTTCAATAGATGCAGAAAAAGCATTTGATAAAATCCAGCATCCATTCATGCTCAAAACTCTCAGTAAAGTGGGAATACAGGGAACATTCCTTAACATGATAAAGGCCATCTATGACAAACCCACAGCAAACATCATACTAAATGGGCAAAAATTAAAAGCAATCCCCTTAAGATCAGGAACCAGGCAGGGGTGCCCCCTTTCACCACTCTTATTCAACATAGTTCTGGAAGTCCTAGCTACAGCAATCAGACAAGAAGAAGAAATAAAAGGCATCCAAACAGGAAAAGAAGAAGTAAAACAGTCATTATTTGCAGATGATATGATATTGTATATAGAAAACCCTAAAGTCTCAGTCAGAAAACTACTGGACCTGATAAATGAATTCAGCAAGATGGCAGGATATAAAATTAATACTCAGAAATCAGAGGCATTTTTATATACCAACAATGAACTGTAAGCAAAAGAAATTAAGGAAACAATCCCCTTCACTATTGCAACCAAAAAAATAAAGTACCTAGGAGTAAATTTAACCAAGGAGGTTAAGGACTTGTACTTGGAAAATTATAAAACATTGATAAAAGAAATCAAGGAAGATACAAACAAATGGAAGCATATACCGTGCTCATGGTTAGGAAGAATAAACATAATTAAAATGTCTATATTACCCAAAGCAATTTATAAATTCAATGCAATACCAATTAAAATACCAATGACATACTTCAAAGATATAGAACGCATTCCAAAAATTTATATGGAACCAAGAAAGAACATGAATAGCCTCAGCAATCTTAAAAAGAAAAAATAAAGCAGGAGGTATCACTCTTCTGGATATCAAGGTTTACTACAAGGCCATTGTACTCAAGACAGCCTGGTACTGGCATAAGAACAGGCACATAGATCAATGGAACAGAACAGAGAACCCAGAAATAAACCCACACCTTTATGGACAACTGATATTTGACAAAGGAGGAAAGAACATACAATGGAGTAAAGACAGCCTCTTTAACAAATGGTGTTGGGAAAATTGGACATCTACCTGCAAAAAAATGAAACTAGACCATCAACTTACACCATTCACAAAAACAAACTCAAAATGGATAAAAGACTTAAATGTAAGCCGTGAAACCATAAGCATCTTAGAAGAAAACATAGGCGGCAAGCTTTCCGACATCTGTAGCAGCAGTATATTTGCCGATTTATCTCCACAGGCAACTGAAATAAAAGGCAAGATAAACAAATGGGACTATATCAAACAAAAAAGTTTTTGCACAGCTAAAGACAATAAGAACAGAATAAAAAGACAAACAACACAATGGGAAAACATATTCAACAACATGTCTGATAAGGGGTTAATAACCAAAATTTATAAAGAACTTACAAAACTCAACACCAGGAAGACAAACAATCCAATCAAAAAATGGGCAAAAGAGGCCTGACCTGTGGTGGCGCAGTGGATAAAGTGTCAACCTGGGAACACTGAGGTCGCCAGTTCAAAACCCTGCACTGGTCTGGTCAAGGCACATATGGGAGTTGATGCTTCCAGCTCCTCCCCCCTTTCTCTCTTTCTCTCTCTCTCTCTCTCTCTCACACACACACTCTGTGACTCCTCTCTAAAATGAATAAAATAAAAATAAAATTTAAAAAAAATGGGCAAAAGAGCCTGACCAGGCGGTGGCGCAGTGGATGGAGCGTCGGACTGGGATGCGGAAGACCAGGTTCGAGACCCTGAGGTCGCCAGCTTGGGCGCGGGTCTATCTGGCTTCAGCAAAAGCTCACCAGCTTGGACCCAAGGTCGCTGGCTCCAGCAGGGGGTGGCTCTGTCTGCTGAAGGCCCGTGGTCAAGGCACATGTCAGAGAGCAATCAGTGAACAACTATGGTGTCACAACGGCAACAAAAGACTAATGATTGATGTTTCTCACCTCTCTCCGTCCCTCCCTGTCTGTCTGTCCCTATCTATCCCTCTCTCTGTCCCTGGGGGGGAAAAATGGGCAAAAGAAATGAATAGAAATTTCTCCAAAGAGGATATACAGATGGCCAATAGGCATATGAAAAAATGCTCAACATTACTAATCATTAGAGAAATGCAAATTAAAACCACAATGAGATATCACCTCACACCAGTCAGAACGGCGCTCATCAGCAAAACAACACAGAACAAGTGCTGGCGAGGACGTGGAGAAAAGGGAACCCTCCTGCACTGCTGGTGGGAATGCAGACTGGTGCAGCCACTGTGGAAAACAGTATGGAGATTCCTCAAAAAATTAAAAATCGAACTGCCTTTTGACCCAGCTATCCCACTTATAGGAATATACCCTAAGAACACCATAGCACTGTTCGAAAAGAAGAAATGCGCCCCCATGTTCGTGGCAGCATTGTTCACAATAGCGAAGATCTGGAAACAGCCCAAGTGTCCATCAGAGGACGAGTGGATTAAAAAGCTTTGGTACATATATACTATGGAATACTACTCAGCCATAAGAAATGATGACATCGGATCATTTACAACAAAATGAATGGACCTTGATAACATTATATGGAGTGAAATAAGTAAAACAGAAGAAGACTGAGAACAGCATGATTTCATACATAGGTGGGTCATAAAAGCGAGACTACGAGACATGGACAAGAGTGTGGTGGTTACGGGATGGGGGAAGGGAAGAGAGGGAGGGAGAAGGGGGAGGGGTGGGGCACAAAGAAAACTAAATAAAAGGTGACAGAACAATTTGACTTTGGGTGATAGGTATGTAAAATAATTGAATGATAAGATAACCTGGAGAGCCTGACCAGGCAGTGGCGCAGTGGATAGAGTATCGGACTGGGATGCGGAAAACCCAGGTTCAGGACCCCGAGCTCGCCAGCTTGAGCGCGAGCCCATCTGGCTTGAGCAAAAGCTCGTCAGCTTGGACCCAAGGTCGCTGGCTCCAGCAAGGGGTTGGTCGGTCTCCTGAAGGCCCGCAGTCAAGGCACATGTGAGAAAGCAATCAATGAACAACTAAGGTGTAGCGATGGCAATGAAAAACTAATGATTGATGCTTCTCACCTCTCTCAGTTTCTGTCTGTCTGTCCCTATCTAAACCTCTCTCTGACTCTCTGTCCCTGTAAAAAAAAAAAAAGATAACCTGGAGATGTTTTCTTTGAACATATGTACCCTGATTTATTAATGTCACCCCATTAAAATTAATAAAAATTAAAAAAAAATTTTAATAGAATAAAGACAAAAAAAAATTTATGTGGAACCACAAGACTCTGTATAGCCATAGAAATCTTGAAAAAGAACAAAGTTGGAGTTCATGCTACCTGATTTCAAACTGTACTTCAAGGCTATCGTGATCAAAACAGCATGACACTGTCATAAAAAAAGACACATAGATCAATGGAACAGAATAGAAAGCCCAGACATAAACCATACCTATATGATCAATTAATCTCTGACAAAGGAGACAAGAATATATAAAGTGGTAAAGACAGTCTCTTCAATAAGTGGAGTTGGGAAAACTGGACAGATACATGCAATAATATAAAAGTAGGCCATTTTCTTTTATTTATATTCTTTTTTTAGTGTGTGTTTGCGCATGCAAGAAAGAGACAGGAAGGGAGAGAGATGAGAAGCATCAACTCATAGTTGCGGCACCTCAGTTGTTCATTGATTGCTTCTTATATATGCCTTGACCAGGAGCTCCAGCTGAAACACTGACTTCTTGCTCAAGTCAGTGAACTTGGGCTTCAAGCCAGCAACCTTTGAGCTCAAGCCAGCGACCACAGGATCATATCTATAATCCCAAGCTCAAGCTGGTGACTCCTTGCTCCAACTGGTGAGTCCACACTCAAGTTGGTGACGTCAGGATTTCAAACCTGGGTCCTCAGTCAACAGTCTATCCACTGTGCTACCACCGGTCAGGCAACATTTCAATTTTTTTTTAATTAATTTATTTATTTATTCATTTTTTAGAGAGGAGAGAGAGTGACAGAGAGAGAGAGAGAGAGAGAGAGAGAGAGAGAAAGGGGGGAGGAGCAGGAAGCATCAACTCCCATATGTGCCTTGACCAGACAAGTGCAGGGTCTTGAACCGGCAACCTCAAGCATTGCAGGTTGATGCTTCATCCACTGCACCACCACAGGTCAGGCAACATTTCAATTTTTTAAAAGCACTGGCATGAGGTGGAAGGAAGATAAGGAACTCACAAAGGGAAGTAATCATCAGAACACTGAGCTCTGTTCAAAACAGTCGTGAGAGTAAAGTAATAGAAATTACAGCTTCAAGCAGGCAGACAGACCACTGTTGACATATCACTCCCATCTGAAAGATTTTCTCATATTTGAAACTGCCCCTTTTCTTTTCAGGTTAAGGTATTGGGAAAAGGATAATACAATTCTAAAATATTCATAAAGAGTGCATAAATTTTTACCTTACCACTTCGCTCTAGATCACCTCAATGGAGAGACAGGCCCTTTCCACTTGAATAACTAACTGATCAGATATCAACACAGAGGTTACAAGTCTTCCCAGCATAAGAAGCAAGATCAAAGGAATAAAACCTACTTCTCACAAACTAGTAGCACTTCATTCTACCAGGACACACAAATTTGGCTCCACTGACTTGTCAGAAACAAGCGAAGATGACATCAGTCCAAAACCGCTCTTTGTGCAAGGGAAATGTGAGGCTACCATTTTTCCTTCACTATTTCCCCATTAGGTGGTGTGTAAGGTCACCAGAATGCTGACTTTGAAGGCAGAGAGGGGGACTGTGCTAAACAGGACCATTTCCAGTTACAGTGGCTTTCAGAGGGTTCCTGCAACAGCCAGAGGTGAAATAAGTGCAACCAAATTTCAAGCATTTAAGATACAGTAGCGATGCCATGATGAGTGGCCAGAAACTCAGTTGTAGGAGGTGGTCAGGTTCCATGGAGGGAGGAAGGAGGAGGGAGGAGAGTGTACCATGTATGGTGGTTGATGCAGAGGATAGGTTTAGGTGGACACAAGGGAGAGGTGGGACCCCCTTTTGTAGTCTAACCTGGTAAGTCTCAGAAGGAAGAAGAGGTTTGGTGAAATTAACGGTAAAGTCAGGGGTTCAAACAACAAAAACCAGGAAGGCCTGCCTAGTCAAGAGTTAATGATATGGCATAACTAGAACATATCGTCTAAAATGCAGGGAAGGTGACCAGCTTGTTGCAAGAGAATTCAGATTGTTACTATACCCAGGAATATGAAAACTATGAAACATAAGGATTATGAACAGCTGGAGTTGAACTTTCTCAGCCTGGTTCTGGGTCAGCTGTCTCCTCTGGACAACTTGGAGGTCTCCTATAGTCTGGGAGGCCCAATTAGGAGAATGAGGTGCAAGTTAGGGAGCCTTTCTAAGTATGAAACATGAATTCATGAGACTACCTTCTAACGTTTCTGTCCAGGGACCAGTTAACAATACCCAGTATGGTTGTTTCCAACGAGGTTGGAGGGAGTCCTCTGGAAATGTTTACCAACTTTGGATTAATTCCAAAGGTTTTTTATAAGTTCTTTACACTAAGTCTGAATGTCTCCTTAAGGCAGGTTTGTATATTTCCTGATCTCTCTTTTTTTTTTAATAGAGACAGAGAGAGAGTCAGAGAGAGGGATAGATAGGGACAGACAGACAGGAACGGAGAGAGATGAGAAGCATCAATCATCAGTTTTTCATTGTGGCACCTTAGTTGTTCATTGATTGCTTTCTCATATGTGCCTTGACCAGGGGGCTACAGCAGACCAAGTGACCCCTTGCTCGAGCCATCGACCTTGGGTTCAAGCTAGTGAGCTTTGCTCAAACAAGATGAGCCCGCGTCCAAGCTGGCGACCTCAGAGTCTCGAAACTGGGTCCTCCTCATCCCAGTCCGACGCTCTATCCACTGCTCCACCCCCTGGTCAGGTCCTGATCTACTTTCCAGGGTTTTCCAGTACAGTAATTATTTTATAAGGAGACAATCGATGTTTACCAAAGGGAGTAGTTATTAGGTTAAGCACTATGATGGGAATGGCTTTGGACCAAGGTAGATTTAAAAATTCAACAAGGTTCACCAATGGAGTTAAAAAAAATTTTTTTTTCATCTGACCTGAGGTGGTGCAGTGGATAAGGCACTGACTTGGACTGCTGAGTTCACCAGTTCAAAACTTCCAGCTTGCCTGGTCAAGGCACATACAAACCACAAGTTGATGCCCCACTCCCCCTCTCCTTTCTTTCTCTCTCTCTAAAAAAAAAAAAAAAAAAAAAAATTCAGTAAGTAAAATCTTTAAATATATTTTTTCCATTGACTTGAGAGAGAAAAGCATCAATGCATTGTTCCACTTAGTTGTTCCATATATCCAACTGAATTTTAACCGCCCCATCATAATAAGCACAATGAAAATAGTACAATGTCAACCAAAAGTTTTTACATAGCTGTTTGTAATGTTGGTGGCCGAGGTCAGACCGGTCCACATTGGATTCGAGCAGATGGTAGAAAGACTGCAGAGCCAGAAAGGGTTGGACCATTTAATTTAATAAAGTCTCACAATGGCAGATAAGCACACAGGCAGGGGAAACCACCTCTCAGGCAAACAAACAGCCAAAATGGCCCCTCACAGTGGAGAGCAGTCAACCTGCACATCCACAACCCCCCATCTTGCTTGAGCACAAGCATCTGTAGCCTTATATAGGCTATGCACATGTGCTTCTGGCACGTGCTCACGCACTAATCAAGCAAAGTGCTTGCAGCTGGTAAACCAGTGAGCACACCTAACACAGCTGCCCCACATTCCACCCCTTTAGGGTTGCGGGCCTCATAATGGGTACATTACATACATTCCAAAAATGACAAATACAAAGGTGCCCTTCACAATGTCTCCCTAAGTACTCTGCCCAGGGGAGTTAACTGGAGGCCCACCTCCAACTCCCCACCCCACAGTGCCAACAAGGCCACCCATTGTAGGGGGGGGGAGCTGGTAGAGTCCAGGACCATGTCCACTGATACCAAAAATGTCCTTGGTGCATCTCTGTAAGTGGGTGAGAGCAGCTTCCTGGTGCAGGAGGGCCTCCACTGGAGCTGCCCACCCCATCAGGATCTCTCATATTGTCCCAAGGCGGCATGTTCATCCAACAAGGGAGCCGGTGCCCCCCTTCTGGTTGCAATCCAAGAGTCAGTCCACGATAGCCCAGCTGTCTGTGCAAATCACCAAGGTAAAGGTCCATTACAGGCAACTAGGTTCACATAGAGCCTCAGGCCTCCCTCCTCATCCCTGCCATCATGGCAGCTCTAAAGATGCTGCCCCAAGGAGGAGTGTGTGGCAACAGTGGCCAACCTCTCCACCTCTACTCCAGAGAGCATGATGCTATCCACCCCTATGCCCCACAATTGCAGCAAACCTACCAGGGGCTTAGTAGGTACTCTTTGCTGCTGGGTTTTTGCCTTCTGACTAACCACTGGCCAAGCTCTGGGTGAGCGGAAGGCAGCTTCAGTCTGAGACTCCTCATCCTGAGAAGAGCTGGAAACGACTGCTCCCGCCGACTCAGAGTCACTCTGTTGTCACAGCTCCATCTTTGGCTCCTGAAGCTGCCGGCTCTTGGCCTGAAGCTGAGCCCGCAGCTGTTCCTCCAAAAACTGCCACTGCCAATGTTCAACTTCCAGGGCAAACTGCAACTCACAAACCTGTAGATTGTTCCCAAGTTATAGGCACCGTCGGTGCTCTGTAGCTCTCAAACCCAGTCGGCCTCCTCCAGCACTCGCTCTAGTTCATGCAGTTGTTGCCACTCAGTATGCAGCTCATCCTGGAGCTTTCAAACTTGCTCATCTTCTTGCAGAGTTCTTTGTTTCTTCTCACAGGATTGCAAAAACACCCAGCCCACAGTCCCCAACAGGAGAGCCACTGGGAACAGCCACTCCTCTATTTCACTTCTCAAGGGTGTCAGCGGCACCATACCAATCTGCTCCGAACCCTGCCCACTACATCAGATGTAATGCGAGTGGCTGAGGCCAGGCAAAAAACCCAGCAAAATGGCCCCTCACAGCAGCGGGCAGGCAATCCGCACATCCACAACCCCCCATCTCTCTCGAGCACAAGCACCCACACCCTTACATAGTGCTCATGCACTAATCAAACAAAATGCTTGCAGCTGGTACACCAGCGAGCAAGCCTAACACAGTTGCCACACTGTTGTAGAACTTTTCCTGTGAAGTGGAGCTAACTGGGGGTTTCCCAATTTGGAAAAATCCTTCCCAGAAGTATTTTCGTAACTGCTGTGGCTACAGCAACGTAAAGCTGGAAAGCTCAGAAAGCCAAGAGGCAGCCTCAGGAGGTTTGATTAAAGGAGGTAGCTGATCTTCCTGAAGTCAAAGATGATGACTCCAGAGATACATCTGAACACAAGATGGCGGTTTCCCCCCTAGAACCCCCAGTGAAGATGGGGAAGAGAAAAAGAGGTCTCAGAAGCTGTTTAAAATACATATACCTTTGCCTGACCTGTGGTGGTGTAGTGGACAAAGCTTTGACCCAGAATGCTGAGGTCACTGGTTCAAAACCCCAGGCTTGCCTGGTCATGGGCATACGAGAAGCAACTACTATGATTGCTCCTCCCCCCAACTTTCTCTTTAACCTCTAATAATCAATAATATATATGTACACACACACACACACACACACAAATTCAGTTTGTTTTACTTCAGAGTTTTTCAAGGTGGGAATAAAATGGTATTCCTTTGTTTATTGAGCACGCAAATAGAAAAGCTTTGAAGTTTCAAATGAACCCCATCTTGGCCAACAAAGCTCGAGATCATCTCATATGATTTTTGTCCAGAGGCCTAGCCAAATGCAATTCTCTGTATTGTAGTGTTTGTAACATGTAATCAGCCAAAGTTCCTTCTGCTACCACCAGGAGGCAGCTGATTAACTTGAGAATTTTAGAGCATGTGTTACCCTTTATGAGCTCCTCCTTCTGGGTGGTGTTCTCACTCAGTGACCATAGGGTGAGCATCTTCACATGCACCCTTTCCTTATGAAAGCATCCTTTTGAGTGCCCGTTAACGTGAGCTCAGCTGCAGGTGTGAAACAGCTAAGTTGAAGCAGGGACTCGGGTGAGGGTATCAGGTTTCATAGCCCAGTTTGCAAACTGGAGAAATACAGTTAGACACTGTTGAGGTCGTGGTGAGGCTAGCATATATAGAGAAGAGTATTGGCCTGTTTCCCAGTTGGTTAATTTCTATTCAAATGACCACTTCAAATTGGAAATCTGATTGGCCTATATGCCATTGGCTCCCTGCATTCTGATTGGTCAATAAAGATGCAAATGAGGCTATAATTGCATAGCTCTGATGCCATGAGGCAGGTCTTCAGCCCATTGATAGATTTACCAGTTTAAGACCTCTTTTATAAGGGTGAATCAGCAGGCAAAAACAGTGCAGGAGGTTGGCAGCTCATTTTCCATCTTTTTCCTAAACTGCAATGTAGATGAGAGGACCCTATACGCAATGGCTGATAGACTCTGGTTATGAATTCAAGGCCAATTAGCCACAAAGAGTCCTCTTTGGCAGGTGTATTTCTCCGGGTTGAGAGTGGGTAAGACCCATACACACTAAAAAAGAATCCCACTGGCAGGTGCAGACAGGCTCCACTTCCTAGCCTTCCCTGGTAGTACCCGCCACCCTAGTTTTCTGCGCTGATTTTCTACCCAACCCTCCAACAAGGACAGCATTCTCCACCAGTTGAGGAGGCCTGGGTTCTTTCTGGCTCCACACAACCTCGCGCAGCCCGCAGGGTACAAGCGCCACCGCCTCCCCCTACGCATGCGCGGTAAGATGAGTTGGGAGCTGGGCTTGTGAGGGTAAGTACCCGACCCCGCGCCAGATCAAAGCCACCCGCTGCTTGCGCAGCACCCTGTCCTGGAATCTGAACTAGGGATATTGGCTCCAACATAAAGACGGGCTTGAGGGAGTCGTGGCCCGGCCCATCGCCCCGCCCCCAGTACACCCGGACTCCATTTCCCGTGGAGCCATGGGCGGTCTACTTCCGGCGCAGGTACGGGTCGGCACACGCGGCCAGGGACCGGTTGACTTTGCGGAGCCATGGAGGGTGGCTTCGGCTCGGATTTCGGGGGCTCAGGCGGCGGCAAGCTGGATCCGGGGCTCATCATGGAGCAGGTGAAGGTGCAGATCGCCGTGGCCAACGCGCAGGAGCTGCTGCAGGTCCGGGACAGGGTCGAGGGCTGAGGGCAGCGGGCTCCGCCAGGGGGCGGGCGTTGCGACTGAGGGTCCACCTGTCCCCACAGAGGATGACGGACAAGTGCTTCCGGAAGTGCATCGGGAAGCCGGGCGGCTCCCTGGACAATTCCGAACAGGTGAGACCCTTGGGGCCGACGTGGATCGCCGGCCGGGATCGGCAAGGGCGGCGTGGCGGGGCCGCTGCGCGTGCGCAGTCTGCTGCCGGGGGTTGGGGACACCGATCCCGGGAACCCTGAGCTGAGCTGTACCCCCTCCCTGCCTCCAGAAGTGCATCGCCATGTGCATGGACCGCTACATGGACGCCTGGAATACCGTATCCCGCGCCTACAACTCGCGGCTGCAGCGAGAACGAGCCAACATGTGACCGGGATGTGGTGGGCCCGGCCTTCCCATCGGGCCGCCCCCCCTACCCCCACTGGATTTCCATAAATGTGCTTTGTGAGGCGGGGGCCGGCGTGTGCGTGCTGCCTGCCTGAGGTTTATGAGGATGAAGACTGGTGCTGGTATACTTGGGATTCTGCCCCATCCCCCTTCGTCAGCCTAACCTCCCACCTGCCAGCGAGTGTAGTTGAGGACTTGAGGGCCCTGGAACTTCCCAAAGTGCTGTCAGCCCAGTGGCACCTCCCCTGGTGTGCTCTGGTCAACCTCATTCTGTGCCCAGCCATAGAATTCTCCTATGGACCTGAAGGGGGCAGGTATGGTCAGACCCCACCTGAGCTGTGACCTCTGATAGGTGGGCCAACAAATAAATTGGGGGAGGGTAGAGAGAGCCAGTGTGTCTTCCCTTTAGGGGGCCTCAGTCTGGTGTACCTGGATCTGCTACCCAGACTGAGTCTCAGTCTCTGCTCCCCCCCCCGCCCCCCCCCCCCCCGCCATTTTTCCCCTCCATGCTTGTTACTTGGTTGACTGGATGATGGGGAATGTGTTCACACAAGAAGGAGCCTTGAAGACTTGAAGATTAGGCTGGGAGTGGGTCAGCCCTCTCCCCAGGTGGCCTTGTCCCACTCCCCACCCAATCCTTCGTCCCATCTCTGGGCCCTGGCTGATGGGCAGACAAGTGGTTCTTGCTGTGATGTGAGGTGCTGAACTAGTAAACTGGGAACAAGGGATTTTTTATTGGAACAAAATATACAGTAAAACTGGACTCCACTAGCCACAGCACCCCCACCCCCCACCTGGACTGGTGGACTCCCCTTCTCAGGCTGGTGGCTGGCTGGTTCCTCTGCCTTCACATCTCTCGTACCAGGCCTGGGCAGCAGTGGGCAGTCACTCCTGGATGTTCTGTGTGATCCAGCCTCTCACAGCAGCCACTCGAGTATAGACACCTGGGAAGTGGGGCCGCCCACAGCCGTAGCCCCAACTGGTGACCCCAGTTAGCACCCACCGGCCGGAGGGCTCCCTGCAGGCCAGGGGTCCCCCAGCATCACCCTGAGGGGAGGAGAGAGGAAAGGCGCTCAGGGCAAGCCAGCACCTCCCCAATAGCAGCCCTCAGGCCAAGGGAGGATTGACTGGACTGACCTGATCTGCACACCCTAGGTGGCTGGCCACCACAACAGTGTTGCTAGGGCTCTCTATATTGTCCCAAGTGAGTAACTAACCCTGTGAGCCTCACCTTTATTATCCAGGAAATAAGCGCAATGCTAGGACAAACCATTCATTTGATTGACAGACATTTGTGGACATCTGTCACTAGTTCTCTAGAAGAACAGGGCCTCACACTGCAGCCTGTTCCCATCCCTTCCCTGCAGGGCCATGGTGAGGATGCGGTGGGGTGGGAACTGACTCGTGCTGGCTGCCCAATAAATTGAGGTCCATTGAAATCTCGGGTGGAAAAGGTTCCCTTTTTGATCAGTGTAAATTTGCACTGGAGTGTGTGTCCTGGTTGGTGGGCTTTAGAGCCTCCTTCCCCAGTGGATGGGATCTGAACCCCCCCCCCCCCACACACACACACAGAGCCCCTATCTTAATTTTAAATTGCGCTCACTGAACAGCTGTCCACGCCTCCCTGTGGGAAGCCAGCACACAGCATGCGACTGCTGATCTGTACAGGGTAGTAGCGTCGGCAGGTCTGCTCGCTGAGGAGACGCACAGCTGCCTTCTGCAGCTGCCGCACCGTAGAGCCTGTGGATGAGATGGGGCTGGTGAGGCCATCACACCGGGTTGGATGCCTTCCTGAAGCCCCAACTGCTAACCCCCAAGGTTGCGGAGCCTGGCTTTGCCTACCTCCCTCGCGCACTGAGCCCCAGCCCGTGATGACGCAGCGTGCCCCGTCTGTGGGCCGGGGCACAGGCTCAGGCAGGCAGATGGGCCGTACCAGGCGGCTGTGGTGCACAGGCCCCACCAGCTCCAGCAGTGCCACATCGTAGTCAAGTGTGTAGAGGTTGTAGAAGGGATGCTTGTAGATGCGTGCCACGTGCTCCAGCTGCCCATCAGCACTACTCAGGAATGGCGTGCCCAGGAAGGCCACCCACTGCTTGGGGTCTCCATAGCTGCAGGGTGTTGGGGGCAGGCATTGGCTCCAGTTCCCACCCACCTGGGCCCCTCTAGACTCTCCCCTGTGGGGCTGTGGCCACATCCTAGCCTGTGCCCCAGGGGATTGGCCAGGAACTTTGGACCAGGCTCTTGACCTTTCTGGGCCTCAAGTTGCTCATCTGGAAATGAGGCTAAGAGTCATCCCTTCTAAGACAGCTAGGTGGTCCTATGCCTGAAATGCAGCCAGGGCAATATGACACAACAAACTGTCTCCATTTCCGCCCAATATTAGGGCTCTAGTGGCCAGAGGGCTCCATGGAAGGTAGGGCCTATGGCCTGGCCCACCTTGCTGAATGACTGCTATGGAAGGGACTCCCCAGTGTGTGGCCTTTGGGGGAATGGAAATATCTCACAGTTCCTCCGTGACCCCCATGTCACCAGCCAGCCTGGGCCTGGGCTGGGAAAGGCTGTGGCCCTTTGGTTTGCGGGGAGGGTGTTGGGGGAAGATTGGACTGGGCCCCCACAACCCTATGTGGTAGGTGGACAGGAGTGAGCTATATGGAGCAGGGGCTGCAGTGGCTTCCAGTCACAAGGGTGGGGCCATGACACAGTTTTGGGGCCACAAGTCAGTCCTGGTGAACCACCAACAGGCTGGGTATTGGGTGTGGGCCGGACTCACACGTCGAAGCAGTGCGCAGCTGACAGCAGCCACTTCTCGGCCACCAGCACGGCCCCGCAGCGGTGCTCCCGGCGCCGCAGCCACAGGCTTACCTGCCATGGCCACTCCCCAAGGCCTGCGGCACTGCCGCCCACGATCCTGGTCAGTGCTGCCACTGGCGCCAGGCCACAGTCTGCAGGGGAGCACACAGGGTGGGATGGATGCACAGTGCCTCCCGCGCAGCCCCTTGACGGGTGCAGGACCCTCCCCGAAAAATGTCCGCACAAAGAAACACTGGACTTGGCACTTGGTCCTACAAACGCACCTCTTCTGGGCTTTTCTCAATATTTGAAATGCATTTAAGTGTTTTTCCTATAACCTTGGCATTGGGGCTGCTCTTCCTGGATGGGGGCCAGGTCCCCTCCCCACCACCATCCCTTCGCAGGCATCTCAGTGCTTTAGGAACCAGGTTCCCTGCTGGCCCAGGACCTTTGCACACCCCTTGGCACTGCACAGGTGGCCCCCTACCATGTCCCACCAGCTGCTGTGCCAGCTCGTCTTCCCAGACACCCTCCAGGCTGTGACACTGCCCTCCCACTTCAGCACACAATTGTAGAAGGCACAGGGTGGTTTCAAGAGGGTGCCGCAGGGACCATTATCATCCATCAGGGGCACTGCTACCCACCTGATTTCCACAAAGCACTGTCCACTCTGGAGCCCCCTTCTCAGCCCCTCTCTTACCTCATTCCAGGTTTAAGAAAGGCCCTCCTGCCCTGGCCTCACCGGGAAGGAGAGAGGGAGACAAGACCACCTGCCCTATCCCTACCAGCCCCACTGCTCCTGCCCTCCTGACACAGGACCTTGCTTGCCCAGGACCAAGAGGCCTGGGGAGCATGGCAGAAGCTGCAGTCACTGCTAGTGGAAATGCTGCCCTCACGGTGGACAGTGCATGCCATTTCAGGCCTTCCTCCACCTCTGAGCCCTCAAGAACTCACAGCCTGTAGTGTAGCTACTGGAAAAGTGAAAATCATCAGGCTAGAGGGCAGACCCAGATAAAGCTAGCTGGGGAGCTAACAGGAAACACTTTCTCCGGAGAACAGTTACAGTTATACAGTATCAAACACCTTCCTTCTCTGACAGCACTGCCTTCTCTTGTGCCCTACACCCAGACTGACAGAAAATGCTGTGATGGAAAGGTCCCCCTCTGACTCAGAGGGTCTGTCACTGAAACTGCCTTGATTTTCGGTCCAGGTGCAGGGTTCAGATAAGCAGGTTCCAGGCTCAACATATCACCTCTATCCTAACTGTGGTTCCCTAGGAGACAGGACCCAGATCCTCCTCCCCCTCTAAAGCCACATCCAATCCCTTGGCACATGGTCTGCTTTGGTCTGAGCCCATGAAAACTGCTTTGTTTCAAGGTCACCTATACTCCACTTTGCTCCTAGATCCTGACTTCCTGACAACCTGACTTGCTTTGTTTGGGAGCCGGCCCGGTTCCTCTGGTGTGTGAGCTGCCTCTCTGCAGAGAGTCCATAAGTCTAACTTGATGGGTTCAGGTCTGTGTGTGGGTGATTAGGCTGATGGAGCCAGGATACTGTATGAAGATGTTCAGGGAGAAAAGGTAAGAACCCTCATGACACATCACACAGGACATGATAGGGCAGTGGCATTATGGGTAATGGGATTGTTACACACACACACCACTGCCCACCCGTGACCTGAAGGACAGTGTGGAGCTAGGGGAGGTCCTGGGTGGGGGACTGATGATAGAGGAAAGAGGCAAAGAAATCTGTATGCATCAGTCTCTAAGGGTCACCATGAAGGTGACAGGGGACTTGAGACTGGGGAGTTGGAGGAAAGTCCGCAGTAAGAAAGAAGCTGGGTGCAGCCTGCACAGACAGGCAGCCTGTGTGCTGAGCTTCTGCCCCCTTAAGGGGCTCCTCAGGAACAGCTTGGTCCCTGCCTTCCTGCCTCACCACTGTAATGAAAGGAGCCCTGACATCCTCCACAGAATCTGGATGTGAGAGCATCAAGTTCATGTCCCATGTCATGCAGAAGACTAAAGAGTGTTTTCTCTGTGCTTCAGGACAACGCTCTAACCAACTGAGCTATCCGGCCAGGGCAAGAGTGTTTCCTCTTTAGTCCCCGTCCCCCAGACATTACATACGGTGGCTTCTGCTCACTTAGTCTTATCTTGAGCCATATAAAGTTGCCCATATTTGATGGGGCTTTATTTTTCAGCCACATATAGTTCTGTTTAATAGTTAATAAAAGTGAACTCAGCTTGACCAGGCAGTGGCACAGTGGATAGAGCGTCGGACTGGGATGCGGAAGACCCGGGTTTGAGACCCCGAGGTCGCCATCTTGAGTGCGGGCCCATCTGGCTTGAGCAAAAGCTCACCAGCTTGGACCCAAGGTTGCTGGCTCCAGCAAGGGGTTGCTCGGTCTGCTGAAGGCCCGCGGTCAAGGCACATGTGAGAAAGCAATCAATGAACAACTATGGTGTCGCAAGGGCAACGAGAAACTAATGATTGATGCTTCTCACCTCTTTCCGTTTCTGTCTGTCTGTCCCTATCTATCCCTCTCTCTGACTCTCTCTCTGTCCTTGGAAAAAATAAAAAATAAAACTTAAAAAAAAAAAAGTGAACTCAGCATTTTAGACACTAGTGGAAAGATCTCAGGGGTACATTCTCTGTACTGGCCAGTTAGACACCCCGCTTAGCCCACAGTGGGAACCTGGGAGACTAGCCAACCTCGTGCTCAGCTTTGTTTAGCTTTGTCTTCCTTTCATGCCTGATAACAAGCCATGCTATTATGAGTTTCTTTCTCTACCTTCTGGTTTCCTGCTGCATTGAGCTTAGCACGGGGTCTAGCACAGAGGAGGGCTTTATGAGTATCGGATGAGTGGACAGAGAACTCCTCTGATGGACACTCTCCATCAGGGTCTCCCCTGCACACCTGCTTTGGTCTGAGCCCATGAAAATTACTTTGTTTCAAGGTCACCTATACCCCACTTTGCTCCTAGATCCTGAAGTTTCCTTTTAAAAATGGGAGCAAACAGTGTCTGCAGATTAAGGCACTTGCCACTAGATGGTGGAGGTCTGCCCAATCAGCCCCTTTGCCCATGTCCCTGGCTGTCAGGAGAATGATGGGTTGGCTTGTGTTTTCTCTGAATCCGTAAGTTAAAACCCTGATCTCCAGGACCTCAGGATGTGACTGTATTTGGAGATGGGGTCTTTAAAAAAGTAATTAAGGTAAAATGAGAAATGAGGTCATTGGCGCGGGTCCTAATCCAATATGACTGGTGTCCTTCTAAGAAGAGATCAAGACAGGCATACACAGAGGGATGAGCGTGTGAAGACACAGGGAGATGATGGCTATCTATCTACATGCCAAGGAGAGAGGCTTCAGTAGAAACCAGCCCTGCCAACACCCCAGCTGACTTCTGGCCTCCAGGTCTGGGAGACAGTAAATGTCCATTGTTTAAATCCGCAGCCTGTGGATGTTGTGACAGCAGCCCTAATAGACTGAAACAGGACCCCTGCCACCCATGTGTCACTCCATTCCTCCCATTACCTGGTAGCTGGGAGTCCTTGGTAGTCTGTGAGGCATTTGGAAGTGGTGTCTGTCCCCTAGCAGTGGTGCTCATGGCAGGGGCAGTCCTGTTGGCAGATGGGCTGGTTGCCCTGCTGGTGGTCTGGAGGGTGGGTCTGCTGGCTGTGACCCCCAGCACTGTGAGGCCAACCATTGTCCTGGGGACATGCATGGTGGTGGCAGGCATCCTCGTGGTGGAGGCGGCAGGCTTGGGGAGGGGGTGGGAGGACATAATGTCCATGATCCAACCCTTCAGCTTGGTGATTCGAGCATACACGCCAGGTTTCTTGGCCTGAGCGCAGCCAATCCCCCAGCTGACAATCCCTGCCAGATAAAACACACCAGGGGTCTCCTCACAGGCCAAGGGGCCCCCAGAGTCACCCTAAAGAAAGAAGGAAAGAGGGCTGGTTATGACCATCTGGCACTGCTCTGCATTCTCACAAGGAAAGGCCTATCAGGGGAGCAAGAGGACAGCCATAGGGCCACAGGGACAGGGACAGCTTACCCTTACCCCCATGCCCATCTCCCCAGGAGCGAATCCTGTTGGACAGTGTGGTCATATGGGTACTAAAATGTGGTTGGCTTTCCTTTTCAGTTAGTATACATCTTTTAAAATATGTGTGTATATAAAATTTGACTTTAAATATGTATATATAGATATATTTAAGCATATATACATTTTGTATATACCTACCACATACTTTTATATTGCTACCTCAGGTGCCTCGGCGCAGTAGGTAGCGCGTCAGTCTCATAAATTGCTACCTTATCTTCTGCTTGGGAATACTATAATTTCTCTAAATTATGCATTTAGGCATTTAGTTCATCTCTGGATTTTCCCTGCACTGAAATTCTTTTCCTTCTATCCTTGAGTCCATACCAGTAGCATTGCCAGGTGAGGGTATGGCCGCTTGGTTTGACTCCTGCCCACTCCCCCTTGGACATTACCTGGCAGGAGTCGACCTTGCCCTCCAGGAAGCCGGCACAGAGCATCCTGTCTGTGAGTGAGAAGTTGTAAAGGGCGCTGCACGCCTTCTGCTCTATGATGCCCACAGACGCTCGCTGTAGAGTGTCCGGCTTCGTTGCTGTCAGGAAAAGGAGACGCCTCACCACCACCACCACCAATGACATTTACAGAGTGATCACCGTTTACTATCTGGTTTAGCTCTGAAAGGTACCATCTCCATCCTACGGATGAAGAAACCAAGGTTCATGGTGTCGCAGGGAAACTGAGTCATACAGCAAGAAGGAAATGGAGCCCAGAGTCCCAACTCAGAGCCCTAGGATCTTGCCACTGTCCCCAAGTGGATTCCCTAGTACGTTGGGTGAACTGTGGGGAGTTCTGAGTTTTCAAAGGAAGCATTAACTCTTGGGGGCTCTGACGGGTACAGCACAAGGTTCTGAAACTTTTTTTAGAAAGAGACACCAAGTATTTTTGGCTTTACAGGCCAGTCTCTGTCAGGATTACTCAGCTCTGTTTTTGTAGCAGGAAGGCCACCACGGGCCATCAATAAACAAATGGGCAAAGCTGTGTGCCAATAGAATTCCATATATAGGAAGCAGCCACACTGGGACCATGGCTGGAGTCTGCAAGCCCTGGAGGATGCAGAGGCCAGGGGTTTACAGGCAGCGGGAGCATAGAACCCTCTGGGGACTCACCATTCCCCTCCTGTGTGTTACCCCATCCGGAGATCATGCACTTCCGGCCCACAGGGAACTTCTGGATAGCCAGGGGCAGGCAGACGGGCTGGATGTACTTGTTGAAGACCAGGGACCCCGACAGCTCCAGGACGGCCACATCGAAGTCCAGGATGCTGGGATTGTACTGGGGGTGCAGCACTGTCCTCTTGATCCCCATTTTCACTGGGCTCCCACCGATGCCCATGAGAGACACTGTACCCAGGTGAGCCTGCACCAGCTCCACTTTCGTGCTGCTGACAAGGGGCTGCTCAGACAACCCTGCTGCCCCCAGGAAGCCAGGAGCTGCAGGGCCCAGGCTCTGGGGAGGGGCACCAGGAGAATGGAGGAGCAACATAGCTACTCCCCCAAAGCAGTCCCAGGCTGAGGGGCTGGGTGCAGGGCAGGGAGTCCTCTGGGGCCTCAATCCCTTGTCTGTAACAGGAGGGAGTTGGCCCGGCATCACCTCCAGCTTTATGACTCTCAAAGGTCAATGTTGCCTGGCTCTGCAGCAAAGGGGAAGGAGCACTGTCCCCTCCCCAGTTAGCCCTTATTTGTTCCCCAAGGACCAGCTCGACAGCTTGTCCTCCCAGAAGCTGCAGCCCAGGCATAGGCCCGTGACATGGCTACCCGAGAGCCTTCCCTTCTCCTGTATGTTTCCCCTTCTCATTTGTAATCAGACATCTAGACACTAGACTATGAACCTGGGTAGAGTGAGGGCTGGGGAAAGGCTGCCTCTGCCGTGGCCACCCTAGTGCACAGATGGCTACATGTTTGGTTATAAACAGTTTCTGAACCCATGGGGATTTGCTAGGGCTAGTGGGGAAGGGGACCCAGGGATGAGGAGCGGCTGACAGTCCCTGAACCAAGGCTGGCTTACTGGTTGAAGCAGTGGGCTGCAGACAGCAGCCAGCGGTCCCCTACCACAGTTGCGCCGCAGAAGTGCCTGGAACCTTCCTTCAGGCTGACCTGCCAGGGCACCTCCCCGGCTGTGGCTCCGGACCCACCCACGATCCGGGTGGGCTTCTCCATTGCTGGCCTGGCACCGCACTCTGTGGAGGGACAGAGAAGAGGGCCTGGGTGCCTTAGCTCAGAGTGGGGGCACCTGTAATCAGAGGGCCTCAGGACACCAGGGCCTTAAGGTCTTGAAGCAAGTATGTGACAGCTGAGGGTATAGTTAAAAACAAGAAATTAGGGCCCTGGCCGTTTGGCTCAGTGATAGTGTCGACCAGGCATGTGGATGTCCTGAGTTTGATTTCTGATCAGGGCACACAGAAGTGCCATCTGCTTCTCCACTCTTCCCCCTCTTGCTTCTCTCCCTCTCTCTCTTCCCCTCCTGCAGCCATGACTTGATTGGAGCAAGTTGGCCCCGGGTGCTGAAGATGGCCTCCACCTCAGGCACTATGAAGAGCTCAGTTGCTGAGCAACTAAGCAACACCCCGGATGAGCAGAGCATCGCCCCCTAGTGGGTTTGCCAGGTGGATCCTGGTCAGGGCGCATGCAGGAGTCTGTCTCTGCCTTCCCTTCTTTCAATGAATTTAAAAAACAACAACAACAAAAAAAAACAAGATAAAATTATAGAGCACCCTTTCCACATCAGCTGAAACCCCACCAGACACAGACCTGAAATCCCCAAGGTCAGGTTTATGGGCTTGCTGTAAGGAGGGAGCCAATACCCCAGAACCATACTGGGGGCTCACCAAACAAAGGGAAAGTCAGGTTATCAGGTTATTATGGGATCCTGGGACGGGGTGGGGTGCAGAAGACATTTAGATGAAGCAGAGTGTTGATAGGCTCAGAGTATTGTAGGTTTGTGGGACCATAAAGGAGGAACAATATCACATCTGGACTGTGACTGGACCTGGGTCCTTGGAAACAACAAAGTAAAGATAGATGTAGAATGTTTTTCCAGACCCAGGGCCAAAAGGGTGAATAGACTTAATGCTACTGAATTGGACACTCAACAATGTTTATAACGGTTAATTTTATGTGTCACCACAATTAAAAATAAAATAAAAGTAAAACCCCAGATAAGCTAATTTTACATGGAAAAAGAAGTATGTAAAGCACGTCTAGGAAAATTTTGAAAAAAAAAAGGGAGGATTCTTGGATATTAAAATGTACATATATGTGCTGTATGTAAGTGGTATGTCTGGAAGGTTACCCATATGTGCAAACTCAAAGTTAGTCTCTCTCCCACCCTGGTCCTAGAGTCATGGTCACTAGCCTCTTGTTAAACTGTGAGCTATTCTATGTTTACCCTATTGGACTGTTTAACTTTGCCAGGCCATAAATCTGAAGAATGCCCAAGTGTGTTTCTTAGTCTGTCCTCATGACAGACATCACTGATCAATCACTCATCTCTTTCCCATGCAGTGCTTCAGGAAGTCAGTACCAACTGATACGACCTGCAGGGAGCAGACACCTACTTTTGCCTATCTCCCCAGGAAATACCTTGTGGCCTAGAGGCAGTCACTGAGTCCAGAGGCGCAGAGCTGGGAGCCACTGTGGGTTTGGTGGGGGTGTCGACCACCCGGCTCTTGGGACTGGTGGACCAGGCAGTACTGGGGATGGCAGAGGCAGGAGCCACCGTGGGGACTGGAGGCTTGTTTGCCAGAGCAATTGCCTCCAGGATCCAGTCTCGCAGCCTGGTCACTCGAGCATAGACCCCTGGACGCCGGGCTTCCGCACAACCTATGCCCCAGCTCACGATGCCAGCCAGAAAGAACCTGCCAGAAGGCTCTTCGCAGACCAGGGGGCCTCCTGAGTCACCCTAGGAGATAAAAGCACACTCTCAGGGCATCAAGGCTCCCTGGCCTCAGCCAATCCAAGTCCCAGAGCTTCAGGGTCCAAGAACGGTCCCTGGATGGGGAGCTCTCCCCACACAAGCTCACAGAGAAAAGGTCCGCTGATAATTCACATCTCAGAACCTCCGTTTCCTCTTTGGTAAAAATAAGATAGGACAGTTGGGCTATGGGACCTTTAAGATCTCTTTCAGTTCTACCTCTAGCAGTTAAAAACCCAACCAGCAACCCCAATCAGCAACATCCTGTCTCCTACTAATCTCCCTACATCTTCAATAATGTCACCCTTTACTTAGGCTGACAGTATGGCTGCCCTGCTCGAGCCTCCAGACAGCTCAACGGCTGCTACGGCATTCTCCTGGAGCACCTGATCAGCCTTCACTGACCCTGTCCTGTGACCCTCTGCCTTCTGCTCACACACAGTTCACCCTGACTCTTAAATTTTCAAGTACAAGCACTCTCTTATTATTTCCCAGCGTTTCCTCCAGGTTCTGATACGGCAACCTGAGAACACGTAGCATTCTCTCCTCCCCCACCAGGCTTTAGAAATGAAAACAAAAATATAAACTACAAGAAGAAAATCCAGAGCTGTGCTAAGTAAGAATCAAGCAGGGAAAATCCTAGTGGGGGTCTAGTAACTGTGAGAACTCCCTGTTCTGGGGAGGCAGGTCCTGGGGTGGAAAGCTGGGGGCCTTCCCCAGCCAGCCTCCATGGGTGAGCAGTTGCCTGGGGCTCCTTTGGGCACCAGGGCTCACCTGGCAAGAATCCACCTTGCCATCCAGGTAGCCGGCACACACCATACGGTCAGTGAGTGAGCTGCCGTACAGGCTGGCACACAGGGTCTGGTCCAGCAGCTCCACAGTGGCTTTCTGCAGCATCTCTGGCTTGATCACTGCCCGGGACAGGAGAGACAAGTGAGTAAGCATTCCAGGGCCCCTGGCAGCCTCTGAGAATTGGAATGCTGAAGAACATCTCTTCTCTGGACCTCAGTTGCCCCAGCTGCAAGCAGAGATGCTGCGGCGCCAGCCTTAGAAACCAAAGAGAAAACGCTCCACAAATGCCCACTAATAACACTCCAACTTGGACAGCTAAGCGGTGTCCAGGTTAATACCTCAAGGCTGAGCTGCACATCTCTCCCCTTACCTACATCTGCTGTTACTCTAGTCCTATCTTGCTGAAATTTTTTCTTTGCTTGGCAGCCAGTGCCATATTGGCTAAACATGAAATCAGATTATATCTTTGTTTTTGCTTAAACCCTCTAGGGCATGCCCCCCCCCGTGACTTGGCCTAAATGCCCAAGACTGGACCACCTACCTCAGGGCCTTTGTACTTCCTGGTCCAGCTGCCCAGCATGATTGTTCCATGGAATCTGTTTGCCTTTTTCCTTCATCTCTTTTTCAAGGAGGCCTTTCCTGAACTCCCTATTTAAAATTGCAGCCTCCTCTCTCATCCCCATTCTGGTTATTTTTCTCCATTGCTTTATCACTGTCTAATCTAACTTGTTTAGTATTTACTCTCCCTAAATTTGCCGTGTCCAATACAGTAGCCAGTGACCACATGTGGCTATTTAAATGCACTCAGTTTCTCAGTTGCATAGGCCACATTTCATGGGGTTGGCAGCCCCTGTAGTAGGCAGTACAGACACAGAGCACATCCATCACCAAGAAAAGTTCTGCTGGATGGTGCTGGTCTGGACTGTGAGCTCCACATGTCTTTAGCTACCTGCTCAGTCCCTGAAGCAGTGGTTGGTGAGCTGGAGGGGCTCAAATGTTTATTGATTTAATTTGGTCATCAATTACTTTCTCTCCTGATTATGTTCTTGTGGCAAATATCTTTTCTTATCACAAAATCCTAACCTTCCAGGATCTTTCTTTTTTCTCAGGCAGGTACAGATGTGAGAAACCCCAAAACACAGGCCAGTGGGCCCTGCCAGGGAGTTGGATTCTCAGAGCTTGAACTCAGGAAGCCCAAGGATCCCCCTCCATCCTCAGCCTTGAGAGTCATTGACAGGCACTGTCTACAAAAACCTGTATACCTGAGGAGCTGGTCTAAGGCCAGTGGGTACTGAGTTGGATATTGGATACAGTAACTCCAGAATGTCCTGGGCCAGTGTTGTCCAAGAGAACTTCTCTCAATGATGGGACTTTCTCCAGTCCCGATTGGGTTGGCCTCATTAGCTAGGTCTTAGCTGAGGTGTCACCTTCCTGGGCCCTCTCCGAAGGCTATCCCTCCCACCCTCAATTCATTTTTTTCTTTTGCAACATTCTGTTGGTTTCCTCCCCAGCACTTACCACCATCCAAGCACAATCGATTTCATTATTTGAGGGAGTTCTGTTCTCTAAATTTACCATTAACGCTGGATTCATGAATATGGAACTACTTACTGTTCCTGGGGAAATTCAGGGTCTGGTCACAACATTTTCCTCGAGCAGTCGGTACATAACCTTGTGTTTTGTGTGTTTCTGTTTAAAGATACCTTGTCTGATATACGTTTGCCCAAACTATGGAGCCATTTTATTTATTTATTTATTTATTTATTTATTTATAAGGGAGAGGAATTGGGGTGGGAGGGAGAGGGGGAGAGAGAGAGAGAGAGGTATCAATTTGTTTCACTTAGTTGTGCAGCCATTGATTGCTTCTCCCATGGGCCCTGACCAGGGCTTGAACCGGAAACAGGCGACCCCAGGATGGAACTGGCAACCTCAACACTCTGGGATGATGCTCTGTCCACTGTGTCCCAGGCCAGGGCGTGGAGCCACTTTATATTCATTCATTCATTCATTCATTCATTTTTAGAGATAGAGAGAGTCAGAGAGAGGGATAGACAGGGACAGACAGGAACAGAGAGAGATGAGAAGCATCAATCATCAGTTTTTTGTTGCGACACCTTAGTTGTTCATTGATTGCTTTCTCACATGTGCCTTGACCGTGGGCCTTCAGCAGACTGAGTAACCCCTTGCTCGAGCTAGCGACCTTGGGTCCAAGCTGGTGAGCTTTTTGCTCAAGCCAGATAAGCCTGCGCTCAAGCTGGCAACCTCGGGGTCTTGAACCTGGGTCCTCTGCATCCCAGTCCGATGCTCTATCTACTGCGCCACCGCCTAATCAGGCTATTTTTATTTATTTTTTAAAAGATTTTATTTATTGATTTTACAGAGATTGGGGTGGGGGAGCGAGCAGTATAAACTCATAGCTTCTTTACTTTAGTTGTTCATTGATCATTGATTGTTTATTGTATGTACCTTGACTGGAGAAGCCCAGGGCTTCAAACCAGCACCCTCAGTGTTCCAGGTTGATGCTTTATGCACTGCACCACCACAGGCCAGGCTGGAGCCACTTTAAAATGGAGTCAGAGCACCATCCCAGAGGAGCTGCCTTGAATGTCTTATACCTCAAACCTTGGAATGTTAAAACAGGACAAAATAGCCATCTGAACTATTTTTCTTTTTTTTTTTTTTACAGGGACAGAGAGAGAGAGTCAGAGAGAGGGATAGATAGGGACAGACAGACAGGAACGGAGGGAGATGAGAAGCATCAATCATCAGTTTTCGTTGCCGTTGAGACACCATAGTTGTTCATTGATTGCTTTCTCACATGTGCCTTGACCGTGGGCATTCAGCAGACTGGGTAACCCCTTGCTGGAGCCAGCGACCTTGGGTCCAAGCTGACGAGCTTTTTGCTCAAGCCAAATGGGCCCGCGCTCAAGCTGGCGAGCTCAGGGTCTCGAACCTGGGTCTTCCACATCCCAGTCCGAGGCTCTATCCACTGCGCCACTGCCTGGTCAGGCTGAACTATTTTTGTTTCCATTAACCTCTCATTATGATTTAGAGCAGGAGTCAATAGGCTATAGCCCTCAGGTCAGGTAACGACCCACTGCATGTTTTCTTTTAAATTTGAATTTTCACTGCATTTTTTTATAAATAAAGTTTTATTGGTACATTTACAAGAACAGGGAAAAATAACCTTTGGACTGGACCTATGGCAACCTTATGTCCCAAAGAACTGTTTGTAAAAATGACAAGAAAGTAGAGATTATGACTACTAGACTGATAGCTACTGGACTGAAAATTAGAAACATTTTTTAGCCCTTGCCAGGTAGCTCAGTTGGTTAGAAAATCATCCTGATTTGCCAAGGTTGTGAGTTCGATCCCCAGTCAGGACACATAAAAAAAGTCAAACAATGGGCCCTGGATGGGTGACTCAGTAAATAAAGTGTTGACCCAACATGTCAGAGGTCACTGGTTCAATCCCCAGTCAGGGCACATATGGAAGCAATCAATGAGTGCACATCTAAACGGAACAACTAAGTGAAATGAGTTGATATTTTTCTCTCTTCCTTCATCTCTCTCTCTCTCTCTCTCTCTCTCTCTCAAATCAATGGAAAAATTAAAGAAGAAAAAGAAAAAAGAATCAACCAATGAATGCATAAATGAGTGGAACAACAAATCAATGTTTCTTTCTCTCTCTCTCTCTCCCTCCCTTCCTTTCTCTCTAAAATCAATCAATAAATAAAAAATTTAAAACTGATAATAAAAACATTTTTTAGAATGAACATCACTACTGTATGTCATGTTATCTGCACCAACAGCAATGCCTTTCTTCAGTGGCTGTAATTGTTCCTCTCCCCTTGTTTATAAATACCCATTGCCTTTGTCTCCTAGTCAGAGCACTGCATGGATTCGGTAACATCGAACTCAAGACCAGCAGTGCTGTATGTAATTCGTGCCTGAATGAAGTTGATTTAACACGTTATTTTCTCCCTAGGGCATGTGCCAGCCTTCCTGCGCTCTGAACATTAGCTAGCATTTCAGCTCTGTGCTTGGGGGACAGCAAAATCAACCACAAAAAGTATACACACAAAAAAAACATAGCCATAAATATACTATGAAACGGACTCCAGCTTAGAGTCTAAGCTGAAACAAGAAGGCAGGGCATCACCTTGTTCTGCCTTAAATGAGAACATGCTGTCCTCCACTCAAAATTTTCATCGCTATGTGCATATCCGCAAATGAGCACAAAATTCCCATTTGTAGCCATCCACTTGGAGTTCCAAATTAATATTAGTGAGTGGGAGAATTCCCAAATAGGGAATCACGAATGAGAAGGAGGACTGTGTAGCTAACTTTCCTCTTGGCGGTCCGTGGAGAGGGGTGCTTACAGAAATCCTCCTTGAGGTAGCCCCAGCCCGAGATTAGACACTTCCTCCTGGGCGGGAAGATGTGCGTGGAGGCAGGCAGGCACACGGGCTGGACGTGCCGGCTGAAGGGCAGAGGGCTGCCCAGCTGGAGCACCGCCACATCGAAGTCGGCTGTGTCGGGGTTGTAGGAGGGGTGCGTGATAATCCGGGCCACGTGGGCCCGCACGGTGCTGGCCTCCAGACCACTGAGCTGGGTCGTGCCTGCGTAGGCCACCCAGTTGGTGGGGTCTTGGAACCTGCAGGGAAAACAAATGGCAGCTCAGCAAACCCCTAAGGATGGGGCTGAGGGGGCATGGTTAAGCGAGCAAGGCCATCTCTGAGGGCAAATGTTAAGGGGTACCCCAAAACTCAATCATTAAGACTGATATCTTCAAGCAATATTGTCAGAAATCATAATGAATGAAAAAAAATCTATGGTGTGGAAATTAGCAGCATTTTAAACAAAGACAGAATCTGAGCTGGGCTCAGCTGTGCCAGGGCTGAGTTAGGGTAAGAAATGTTAAGGGACACAAAAAAGGATATATGATTACATACAGTGGAATATCATTCAGCCTTTAAAAAGGACATTCTCTTTATAAGTCAGTCTCTATTTTGCTTGTTAGTTCATTTTTTTCATTAGATTCTACATGACTGAAATCACATGGTACTTGTCTTTCTCTGACTGGCTAACAGCTTGAGGGGTGGGCAGGAGCACAGGGTGGAGGGATTGAGCAAAACGAAAGAAGGAAAAAAACTCATGGACACAGACAACAGTGTGGTGATTGCTGGGAAGAGTGGGGGATGGGGAGGTAGAGGAGGGTATAGGGGGTTATACGGTGATGAACAGAGACTTGACTTATGGACACATAATACAGTATACAGAGATGTGTTGTGGAATTGTTCACTTGAAACCTGTATCATTTTGTTACCCAGTGTCACCCCAATAAAATCAATAAAAAGGAGAAAAACTGGAAGGACATTCTGATAACTTCTACAATGTAGATGAACCTTGAGGACATTGTGCTTAATGAAATAAGATAAGATACAAAAGAACAAATATTGTGTGATTCCGCTTCTGAGAGGTCCTTAGAGCAGTCAGACCCATGGAAGCAGAAAGTGGGTGGCAGGGACTGAGGGAGGGGGAAGGGGAGTTAGTGCTCAAGAGAGACAGTTTCAGTTTGGGAAGATGGAAAGTTCTGGAAATGGACAGGGGGACGGTTGCATGACAATGTGAATGTGCTTAAGACCACCTAATTGCAATGGTTAAAATGGGAAATTTATGTTATGCATATTTTACTACAATTTAAAAACAAAACATTCATCCAGATTCAACCTACAAAGAAAGGAGAGAAAGAGAAAACAAGTTTCGAGAGCGCTAAGGACACCCAGGAGAAGCAGCGCCTCCAGGTAGAAGGAAAGGCGGGGGGGGGGGGGGGGGGGGCGAGCCGCAGGGACACGGAACTCACTCATTGAAGCAGTGGGCAGCAGACACCAGCCACCTGGCCCCAATGACGGCAGCCCCACAGAAGTGCTCATTGTTTTCTCGAAGGCTGACTTGCCAAGGGAACTCCCCAGGGGATGCTTCCACGCCGCCCACAATCCTGCCAGCTGTCCTCCAGCCCGGCTGCAAACCGCAGTCTGTAAGACAGGTCACCAACCAGGACCCCAAGGAGCCAGGACTGTGGCCATGCTCCGGGAACATCTGTCTCTGAGTCTTTCATCCCTACGGCCCCCATGCTTAAGGACACGCTTTGTGTCAAGTGGGCCAGAGAGCACAGCCAGCAGCTGACCCTGGGAAGGGGACATGGCCCAAGACCAGGCCAGACAGGCGGACTGACCACAGTGGGCCTCATCGGATCCATCGGAGCAGTCCACTTTGTCATCACACTCTGGGTTCACTTTGGTCACGCACTGGCTGTTCCCACAGAAGAAGGCATTCCCTGGGCAGTGACCTGAGGGCAGAAAAGAATCAAGTTCCTCACCTCACTCTGCCTTTCCTGGCTGTAGTGAGATTCCACTTTCTACTCAGAACCTCCACTGTGGAGAACATCTCCTGTTCACTTGCTCATTTCTGAAATGATTGCCTCAAAATTAGTATGGAAACGACACAAAAATATCAGCAATGAGGCCAGGGCTGGACAACAGAAGCATATGTGCGCATGTGTGTAATTCCACGTTTCTAGGACCCACGTTTAAAAAAAGTAAGAAATAGCCTGGCTAGGTGGTGGCACAGTGGATAGAGCGTCAGACTGGGGTACAGAGGGGCCAGATTCAAAACCCTGAGGTCACTGGCTTGAGCACAGGCTCATCCAGCTTGAGTGCGGGCTCATCTGGCTTGAGTGTGGGCCCACCAGCTTGAGTGCGGGGTCGCTGGCTTGAGCATGGGATCATAGACATGACACCATGGTCACTGGCTTGAAGCCCAAAGTCGTTGGCTTGAGTAAGGGGTCACTCACTCTGTTCTAGACCCCCAGTCAAGGCACATATGAGAAAGCAATCAATGAACAACTAAGGTGCCACAATGAAGAACTGATGCTTCTCATCTCTCTCCCTTCCTGTCTGTCTGTCCCTAGCTGTCCCTCTCTCTGACTGTCTCTCTGTCTCTGTCAAAAAAAACAAAAGTAAGAAATAAGGGGAATTAAAAATTAAAATTGTGGCCCTGCCAGTTTGCCCAGTAGTAGAGTGTTGGCCCAGCGCATGGAAGTCCAGGGTCAATCCCCAGTCAAGGTACACAGGAAAAGCAACAATCTGCTCCATGGTCTCGCCTCAAGCACTAAAATAGCTCAGTTGCCAAGCAACAGAGCAGCGGCCCAGACAGGCATAGCATCACCAAAGCTTGCCTGGTGGATCTCAGTCAGGGCACATGCAGAAGTCTGTTGCTGCCTCCCCACCTCTCACTTAATAAAAAAAAAAATTAAATTGTGATGAAATGCACAACATAAAATTTGCCATTTTATCCATTTTAAGTGTACGGTTCACATCGGGGCCAGGTCACTCTCTGTGGGGGTCTGTCCTGGGCACAGTGAGGGGTTGAGCAGTATCCCTGGTCCCCACTCACATGATGCCAGGAGCACCCTAAGTTGTGACAATTACAGACGTCTCCAGACATCACCCAGTGTCCCCTGGGGGCAGAGTCACCTCTAGTTAAGGACAATTGATGTGAAGCTAAATAAATGTATCTATGTGGGTGTCTTGAGCTGTCTGGAAAAACAGTCATTAAAATTTTAAAAGTGATGAGATTCCAGGTGGCACTTACTCTTTTTTCTTTTTTCCCCAAACTGTTTGTTTGTTTGTTTTAACAGCAGGTTTCCACCACTTTTCAAAAAAGCCCAAAAACCCAGTAACATTTTCTCTTAATCATGCTTGACCACATATAATCCAAAGTGACTCATCTTTATTATTATTTTTTTTTACAGAGACAGAGAGAGTCAGAGAGAGGGACAGATAGGGACAGACAGACAGGAACAGAGAGAGAGATGAGAAGCATCAATCAACAGTTTTTTGTTGAGACACCTTAGTTGTTCATTGATTGCTTTCTCATATGTGCCTTGACCGTGGGCCTTCAGCAGACCGAGCAACCCCTTGCTTGAGCCAGCAACCTTGGGTCAAAGCTGGTGAGCCTTGCTACAACCAGAGGAGCCCGCACTCAAGCTGGTGACCTCGGTGTCTCGAACCTGGGTCTTTGGCATCGCAGTTTGACGCTCTATCCACTGTGCTACCGCCTGGTCAGGCTCATCTTTATTTTTAAAAAATTTTTTAAGTTATTTTTCAATTATGGTGGACATATATTAGCTTCAGGTATACAGTATAGTGATTAGACATTTAATACCTTACAAAGTGATCCCCCCAGCAAGTCTAGTACTTACCTGACACCACACATAGTTATTTCAGTATTACTGACTATCTGCCCTATGTTTACATCCCCATAACTACTTTTTATAACAAAGTGCTTCATCCGTAAATGCTGTGCACACACAGGACTGTGACCCTACCCCCTGGAAGAGGCTGGTACACAGAACTAGTGTTTACCGTATTCAGGCGTTCCCTTTGTGCACTTAAACTGTCTTAGGAGCCCTCTGGCAGTGACCACAATCAGGAAACCTGGCAGAGGGCAGGAACTCACAGAAGAGAGAAAAACATACCTGATTTCAAGTATTTTTCTGTCCATGGCCCCTTCTGGCTTCCTGCAGTGTAATGGAGAACAGATATAAGCTCATTCAGTGAGTGGTGATATTCTTTGAAAGCATCACGTTACAAAGCAGAGAGCAGCACTGTCCACTGCAGGAGTCACTTAAAGTCTAACTTAAATCAATTAAGATGAAACCAAATGGAACACTGTGTTCCTCAGTCTCATTAGATGCATGACAGGTGTTCAATAGCTACATGGGAATGGTGGCTACCATAGCAAACAGAGGAGCCATGAAACATTTCCACCACCACGGAAACTTCTATTAGTGCTGATGTCGAGGCCACTAAGACTCAGCTGGTGTGTCGGGGTTCATGGGGAGGGGACTATACATATCCTATAAGGCAAGGGCAAGATGATCGATCTTTAACCTGCAATAGTCCGATGCATTTTTCAGATTTTAGAATTTAGCATTTATCTTATTTCTATATCACGGGTCAACAAACTGCAGCCCACCACTTGGTTTTGTAAATAGTTTTATCAAAACACAGCTATGTCCATTTGTTTAGACATTGTGTGGGGCTGCTTTTGTGCTATCGCAGACTTTCGTGGTCTTGACAGAGATCCAATAGGCTATAAAGATGAAAATACTTACACCCTGGCCATTTACAGGTTGCTGACACCTGGTCCCTACCATTGAGGGTGAGGCAATGTGCATGTGTTTTCTTATCATGGGCGGGGCAATTATTGAAAACCTAAAGTTTAATGCTTTCCTCACACAGCACATCTCTCCCACCTCTCCAAGTCTTAGTTCTCCACTCTTGACTTGCCTGTGAGCTCAGCGGACACAATGGTGCCATAGGCAGCCAGGGGGATGCCATGGTCCTGCAGCGCCACTTGGAGTCCCTGCTGCAACAGTTCCTGCTCCAGGCCCAGGTCCAGTGACTGCAGGGCTAGTAGAAGAAAGTGCAGCCGGAAATGCACGAGGACACTGGAATTCCCGTCCCTGAAGGTAGGAGAGAGACCCGTGGAGGAAGGACTCCTTTCCCTGGAGTCTTCCAGCATCTCAGTTGTCCACCACATTTCTTTTATCCCCAAGGAGGCCCAGGCTCACCTGTAACTTAGCACCTTGCAGCCCACACAGCTGGCCTCCAACTCTGTCTTCCTAAAGCTGCTTACAAACTATAATGGAAACAACAGTGGCAAATGTTGAGACCACAGCCTGGGTACCCATCCCTGAGAAGGCCTGTCATGAGCTCAAGAAGGGGGACGAAAAAGCACCTCTTCTGAGACCCAATGCATGCAGCGACTTCACAGAGCCAAGCAATGACAGGGAAGGACATTTCAAAGTTATGTGTATAAAAATATTGCTCCAGTGAAGGATGGATAAAATGGGGTCCATCTATACACAGGAATATTACTGAGCCATGAAAAGGAGTGAAGCACTGACACTCACTACAATGTGGACAGACATTGTTTACATGACGCTCAGTGAGAGAAGCCAGACACAAAGGCCACATGTGATTCCATTTATGTGACATGTCCCAAACAGGCAAATCCACAGAAAGTGGGTTGGTGGCTGCAGGCTAGCAGTGGTGACGGGTAAAGGGGAGTAACTGCTGATGTGGACAGGGCTTATTTGAGGGTGACGGACTCCACAATCCACATCCTCTTGCCTACATCTATGTTTGGGCTCTGCCACAGAACATTCCACAAAGTTCCACAGTGTTCTACATCTTCCCTGCCCTGTATGGCAGCACTATCCACACATGGCTACAGAGCATTTGAAATGTGAATGGTGCCACTGAGGAACTGATTTTTACATTTTAGTTCATTTTAATTAATTCATGCTTAAATATTAAAACAGATACTTGATTCATTGAGCATCATGTGTTCAAGGTCCACCCACGCTATAGCGAGTGTCAATGGCTCTCTCCTTTTCGTGACTGAGTAATATTCCAGTGTGTGCAGGGACCACATTTGTGTATCCATTCATCAGCTGATGGATATCTGGGTTGCTCCCACTTTTTTTAACTTTTTGATGAACAACTAGACTTTTCCACAGTGGCTGCCCCATTTCACATTCCCACCAGCCATGTGTGAGGGTTCTCATTTTTCCACTGGAAGACAATTTATAAGCTTTAAACATGGCCTACAAGCCCTGCGGGAGTTAGTTCCCAGCAGACATCATTCTCCCCTCTATTCCACAATGCACAGGTCTTGACCACACAGGCCTTGTCTTATTTTACCCATGTGCCCTACCTCCCCTCCTGCCTGCCTGGGCCTCCCCCTGCTCAGCTTGCTGGGCACGAGAGCACCTCCTGGTGGCAGCTCCTGGCCACCCACCTTTCCCCCTAGCTGTCAGGTGCCCCTCACCAGCATTTCCAGGGTGGGCGTCAGAGTGCGGTAGTAGTCTGAGGCCTCCTGCTGCAGGCTGCGGGCGTACCGGATTCCTTGCAGCCTGGCTGTGTGCTCCACATCAACACCCTGTGTAGAGAGGGAGGCTGCGGGCGAGACCAGGGCTCTGTGAGAGAGCCCACTGTGGGGCTCAGCTAGGGGCCTCGAAGGCCTCCACCACCTAGGGGCCAGGTCACCTGATAAATAGGTGAGTGGGCTGACTGCCCAGGGCTTGTCCTGAATTATTATTAACAGTGCCTCCCTTTCAACTCGCACATGTCACCCACTTGGAGACCCCAGTGGTCCCCAGGTTTTGCTTGAGGGCAGGACTAACTCTGAGTCATCCTTGTCTCAGCGACCATGCCTGGCCTGGGCCTGAGGTCAACTTCAGCAAAAAGTGGCTGAAATGACCTCAGGGTACTTTCCCTCCACTTTTGGACAATAATCTTATCTGCTCCCTGGGAAGGGGACATCAAATACTGCAAGGCATGACCACAGCTATGGGCATCAAGACCCTTGGACCACCGCCCCAGGAAGCCACCCTCTGAAAAAACATGGGTTTCCAACTGTCAGAAATACCTTGTCAAAAGTACACACTAGTAAGGAATAACTTATAAAAATTTTAAATAAAGAGTACAATAGCAACCACGTAAACCATGAAAACATGTGTTTCTGTCAAAAACTTGTTGGAACTGTCAAAAGACACTAGAGAAAAATAATTATAATTGCAAAAGTGGTTTTTTTGGTTGTATTTTTCTGAAGTGAGAAACGGGAAGGCAGAGAGACAGACTCTTGCATGCGCCTGACCGGGATCCACCTGGCATGCCCACCAGGGGGCGATGCTCTGCCCATCTGGGGCATTGCTCCGTTGCAGCCGAAGCCATTCTAGCGCCTGAGGCAGAGGCCATGGAGCCATCCTCAGCGCCCAGGCCAACTTTGCTCCAATGGAGCCTTGGCTGCAGGAGAGAAAGAGAGATAGAGAGAAAGGAGAGGGGGAAGGGTGGAGAAGAAGATGGTTGCTTCTCCTGTGTGCCCTGGCTGGGGATCAAATCCGGGACTTCCACATGCCAGGCCGATGCTCTACCACTAAGCCAACTGGCCAGGGCCCAAAAGTTTTTTTAAAATGATAGTAGCAGCCATATAAACTGTGAAAGCCAAGTCCCCATTCTATTTATTCTGAATGAATATTCACCCAGATAGACATTTAGATATTTATTTTTTCAATAAATATTCTAAAAATTTTGTTTTTAGGTTTGTCTTCTCATTCAAGAGATTAAAAATAGCCTTACTGGCCTGACCAGGCAGTGGCACAGTGGATGGAGCGTCGGACTGGAATGCAGAAGACCCAGGTTCGAGATCCCCCGAGCTCGCCAGCTTGAGCGCGGGCCCATCTGGCTTGAGCAAAAAGCTCACCAGCTTGGACCCAAGGTCGCAGGCTCCAGCAAGGGGTGGCTCGGTCTGATGAAGGCCCGCGGTCAAGGCACATGTGAGAAAGCAATCAATGAACAATTATGGTGTCGCAACGGCAATGAAAACTAATGATTGATGCTTCTCACCTCTCTCCGTTTCTGTCTGTCTGTCCCTATCTATCCCTCTCTCTGTCCCTGTAAAAAAAAAAAAAAAAAAAGCCTGACTGGTGGTGGCTGAGTGGATAGAGCATCGACCTGGGAAGCTGAGGTACCAGGTTAGAAACCCCGAGCTTGCCGGCTTGAGCATGGGCTCAACAGCTTGAACAGGTGTTGCCAGCCTGAACATGGGATCATAGACATGACCCATTGAGCCCAATGGTCACTGGCTTGAAGCCCAAGGTTATTGGCTTGAGCAACGGGTCACTGGCTTGGCTGGAGCCCCCTGGTCAAAGCATATATGAGAAACAATCAATGAATAATTGAGGTGCTGCAACTATGAGTTGACGCTTCTCATATCTTTTCCTTCTTGTCTATCTCTCTCTCTCCCTTGTGCGCATGTGTGCATTAAGAAAAATAAACTTAAAAAAAGAAAAATGAGCGCCCTGTTGTGAAGACAAAATTGCTTATGTTCAGCATCCAACTGAGCCTTTCTCTTTGCCCTGGAATAGTCACAGACTCTTAAGGAGCTAGAGAAACAGCAGAGAAATCCCAGCACCTTCCCCTAGCTCCCCCCAAGGCTAACTAATGCTTCCACCAGAAATTGTGGGCTGTCTTAAAGGGAAAAGAAACAGATTTTCATTTTTAATTTAAAACATTTAAAAATTTAAAAAAAATTTTGCCTGACCAGGCAGTGGTGCAGTGGATAGAGCGTTGGACTGGGATGTGGAGGACCCAGGTTCGAGACCCCGAGGTCGCCAGCTTAAGCGCGGGGCTCATCTGGCTTGAGCAAAAAAAAAGCTTACCAGCTTGAACCCAAGGTCGCTGGATCAAGCAAGGTGTTACTTGGTCTGCTGAAGGCCCATGGTCAAGGCACATATGAGAAAGCAATCAATGAACTAAGGTGTCGCAACAAAAAACTGATGATTGATGCTTCTCATCTCTCTCCATTTCTGTCTGTTCCTATCTATCCCTCTCTCTGACTCTCTCTCTGTCTCTGTAAAAAAAAATTTTAAAAAATTTAAAAATTTTATGTGCTTTTTAAAGCTTTTCTTAGTTTCAGGGGTCATGCTGGGGATGATGGTTATCTCTTGTTCACAAAATGTATCTGTGTTTCTAGAATAAAGGTGTGTAAACCTGCTCCCACCTCTCCCTGTACAAGGATACCCACACATGCATGCACACTCTTACATGCATATACACCCTTGTGCATGTGTGTACACACACGTGCACAAGTGCGCGCGCGCGCACACACACACACACACACACACACACACACACACACACACGAATTCAATTCCTGCACTTGATGCCAAGGGCCAGTAGGGGTCTTGGTGAGCTGTGCCTTGCTATGAGATATTCCTGATGTTCCATAAATATATATATATTTTAAATTTTGGGGGACCCACAAACGGTTGCCAACTTATTATTTTGCCATGTGAGATCTTTGAACATTTTCCTACAAAATACCACTTACTATCATCATCTCATGAAAGTGAGGTGACATTCACATCCCCAAATGAAACCATCAGAACCTTATCTCAGAATAAGCCCATTCCAGAGCTGCAGGAACTCCCCGAGATGACTGAATGTTCTAGATTTGCACTGCCCAGTACAGTAGCCACGAGCCACCTGTGGAATGTGGCTGGTGGGGACTGAGAAATTTAATTTTAAAGGTTATTTAATTTTAATGGATTTAACTCTAACTTGCCACTAGGGCTCAGGGCTACCATCAGGGACAGCATGAATGCAGGACAACACTGGAACACGGCACAATTTGTAGAGACCTGTAGATCATTCAACTGAAATATAAAAAAAACTTTGTTTATTTTATAACTACAGCCCCACACTTTATAGATGGGTCATCACTTTGCATGTTTTATCTTAAATTCTATGAATGTCTACTGGAAACAAATATGAAATGGGAGCCATTGCGTGGTAGAAATATAGATGATTCTTCATTTTTTTATACTTTTCTAATTTCTCCATATTTTTACTTTATTTTGTTTTTTTTAATGTTTATTTTATTGATTTTAGAGAGGAGTAGGGAGAGAGCAGGAAAGAGTCAGGCACATTTTTTCCTGTATGTGCCCTGACCAGGAACTAAACTGGCAACCTCTGTGCTTCAGGACTAGGCTTTTACCCAGGGGTCCCCAAACTACGGCCAGCCCGCGGGCCACATGGCATGCAGTGCCCTGAGGCCATTTATCCGGCCCCGCCGCACTTCCAGAAGGGGCACCTCTCTCTTTGGTGGTCAGTGAGAGGAGCACAGGATGCATCCACACCCATAGTTCCCATTGAAATACTGGTCAGTTTGTTGATTTAAATTTACTTGTTCTTTATTTTAAATATTATATTTGTTCCCGTTTTGTTTTTTTACTTTAAAATAAGATATGTACACTGTGCATAGGGATTTGTTCATAGTTTATTTTATAGTCCGGCCCTCCACCAGTCTGAGGAATAGTGAACTGACCCCCTGTGTAAAAAGTTTGGAGACCCCTTTTCTAACCAACTGAGCTATCTGGCTAGAGCTCTCCGAATTTTTTAAAAGTTCATTTTTCTGTCCCCGTTTGTCTCCATTTCACCCGGCTATGAAAACTTCCTTGGAGAACCTGGCTGTGGGAAACCAAAATATGCAGGTATTCACTTGTTTGTTTGTGTGCCCACTTGCCCCAGAGTATGAGCCTGGGCACCTCGCCTGTTCGTCTTATCACTTGGGTGTCTGAAGGGTCAGCGTTCAATTCTACATTGCACACTCAGCCCTGTGTCTCTGAGATCATCATGCAGACACCACTGAGCCACATCTGAGCATCATTTAACTGTGCCAGTTGCTTAGTGTATAAACCCATGCAAGCCGTCAGCCACTTACCCACAAGGACTGCCAGGGTAAGGATGACGATGCTGGTGGCCACTGCAGCGGAAAGGGCCGCTCGGCTGCACGCAGAGTCTGGAGCACAGTCTTCTTTTGTTGCCCTGGGTACTGGTTTTAATTCACCAACGGTGGGCTCCATGGCTCCCAGACCCCCAGACAGCCACCTGGATGCCAGCAAAAAAAGGGCAGAAAAATGTCATCATCAAAGGGTGTTTCTCTTCCCCTAAGCCATGTTGTACCGGTATGACAGCCATGAAAAGTGCCCTAGGAACCAGCAGACTCTACCTTAAAACATCCTAGACTGACCTGTGGTGGCGCAGTAGATAAAGTATTGATCAATCTGGAATGCTGAGGTTGCTGGTTCGAAACCATGGGCTTGCCTGGTCAGGGCACATACGAGAAGCAACTGCTTCTCCCCTCCCCCTTTCTCTCTCTTTCTCTCCTCTCTCTAAAATCAATAAATAAGATCCTTTTTTAAAAAAAAAGTCCTAAAAATGGATTCAAAGTGTTGGCTGGGCTGTGCATGCAGCTCCACAGGTCACTGGGGTCCATTGCTGGGAAGAATATGTACGAATTTTCTGAAATACATTACCACAAACCCAGAGGTTTAAAGGAACACAGGTTTATTATTTTGCAGTTCTGGAGGTCAGAAGTCTCAAAATAGAGGGTTATGATCCTTCTGGAGGCTCCATGGTCTCAATTCCCAGAAAGCAGAGCTGAGAGGTGGTGACAGGCTGAGCCCTGTCACTTTTGCCTCTGAAACGTTCGTCAAGAGTCAACAAACTCTCTTTTTCACACAGGCAGTTGGTTTCTGTCACTTATGACAAGAAGAGCCCTAAGACAAAGCCTTGAATGTGTAACTCACCTAGCCCCCCACTGGATAATTCTCTTAGATTCCCAAGACCTGAGCAGACCTCGACTCCAAACCCACTGTTTGCTCAGCCCCCAGAGGAACCTTTCTCTCCGGAGGGGCTGAGTCATCCATGAGCTTTGTGCAGGGGTGGCTCTCATGGCCTCCCCTTCGCCTCAGCTCCCTGAGAGGTGTCTGCACCGTGTGGGTGGAAAGGATTCGTTCCTGGACACTGACACATTTTTCCCCATCAGAAAACCACGGAGAAGAAAGCTGGGTGACACTCCTTATTTTCCTTGATAGGGCTCCATGGAGATGCCATTTGACTGGGAGCCTCCCTGAAGACTGTGGAGTCACTTTGAAGGTCACTAGGGATGAATGTCAGGCCTGGGTGTTAGGATAAAATATAGAACACTTGTTAAATTTGAATTTCAGATAAACAACACATACTTCTATAGCATAAGTATGTCTCTGGGACGGTTGATTCTTTTTTCTTTCTTTCTTTCTTTTTCTTTTTTTTTGTGTGTGTGTAAGAGAGAGACAGACAGTCAGGAAGGGAGAGAGAGGAAAAGCATCAATTCGCAGTTGTGACACTTAGTTATTCATTGATTGCCTCTCATAAATACCTTAACCTTGCTCAAGCCTGTGACTTTGGGCTCAAGCAAGCAACCTTTGGCTTCAAGCAAGTGACCTTTGGGCTCAAGCCAGCAACCATGGGATCATGCTGATGATCCTACACCTGTGATGGCAAACCTATGACATGCATGTCAGCACTGACATGCGTAGCCATTTTTGATGGCACGTGGCCGCATGCGGCGGCATACCAGAGAAGTATGAGGCCGCATGCCGAGAAGGAAGTTTCATCCTTGGCTCCTGCACGGCCAGGTGCAGTAGCCGAGGATAAAACATTTGCTGTAGTGTAGACACTCTGTGCCGGAGGTCTGTAAGCCAAAACAACAGAACTCCGGCACAGAGCGTCTAGTTCTGGGACTTCCAGTTAGGCTGTTTTTCTTGAAGTGACATACCACCCGAGTTATGCTCGGTTTTTTGGCGAATTTTGACACACCAAGCTCAAAAGATTGCCCATCACTGTCCTACACTCTAGCCAGTGACTCCATGCTCAAGCTGGTGAGCCTGCACCAAGCCAGTGATCTTGGGATTTCAAATCTGGGACCTCAGTGTCTCACGTTGATGCTCCTATCCAGTGAGCAACACCACCAGTCAGGTGATTCTTCTTATTATCCTTTTTTATTCTTTTTATTTTATTAAGTGAGAGGCAAAGAGGCTCTCGCATGTGCCCTAACTGGGATCCATCCGGCAAGCCCCTATGGGGTGATGCTTTGCCCATTTGGGCCGTTGCTTCATTGTTTGGAAACCGAGCTATTTTAGTACCCGAGGCAAGACCATGGCATCCTCAGCACCTGGGGCCAACTTGCTCGAATGAGCCATGGCTGTGGGAGAGAGAGAAAAAGAAAGAAGGGGTAGAGAAATAGTCGCTTCTCCTGTATGCCCTGACTGGGAATTGAACCTGGGACTTCCACACACCAGGCCAATGCTCTACTGCTGAGCCAACCAGCCAGGGATGATTCTTCTTCCTCTTTTTTTTTTTTTAAATTTTAATTGATTTTAGAGACAGAGAGGAAGGGAAAGAGAGAGTGAGATGAAAATGGATCTGTTGCTCCACTCATTTATGCTTTCATTGGTTGACTCCCGTATGTGCTCCAACTGGGGTTTGGACAGGCAACCTTGCCGTATCAGGATGATGCTCTAACCAGCTGAGCTACCTGGCCAGGCTGGGCTAGGATGGTTGATTCTGTGTGATCACTTTGCTAGGCTACGGTGCCTCACTGTTTGGTCAAACATTATTCTAGATGTTGCTGTGATGGTCATTTTTAAATAAAATTAACATATAAGTTGGTAGATGTTGAGTAATGCAGAAGACTTTTTGAAATGTGTGTGGACCACATCTAATTAGTTGAAGACCTTTAGAGAAAAGACTGAGCTCCCCCAAGAAGGGATACATTTTGCCTCCAGACCCCCTTCAGAGTCTAGCTGCAACATATCTTTTCCAGGGTCTTCAGTCTGTCCTGCAGATTCTGGGCTTGCCAGCTCCACAACTGTGTGAACCAATTCCTTAAGATCTCTCTCTATCTTTCTCCATTCTATTGGTTCTATTTCTCTAGAAAACACTAAGCAATACAGTCCCTAATCAGTAGTCTAGTATAAGTATATCCTGGGCAATATTTGGGACATTCTTATACTAAAAAACGTATTTGTTATTTATCTGAAAGTCAGATTTACCTGAGTGTAAATTTGAGTCTGTTTATTGTTAAGTCTGGAACCCTATGCTAGGGTCCAGCCAGAATGTTCCATCCCATCACAGGACTGTGTCCCTGCTGGGAATGGTTGTACCACATCTCACGGCCACATCCAGAGCTGATGAGAAAGGGGAGATGTGTGGGGGCGGCGGGGCACAGGGCTGGCGGGGAGCGAGGCTGCATAACACATGCCCCTTTATTCTCACACTTGAGCTGAACTGCCTTCTGAGGAGCCAAGAATCTCTAAGAATCACTTGATGAAATGTTTTAGGGACAAAGACACCAAGATTCACTTCTGTGATTAAGGCTAGAAACTCAAATTTAGTGTGTGAGCTCATTGATGTGTCCCCACCCCAAACACACACACTAAGTTCATTCAAGCCCAGCCGCCCCTGCTACCCCCGCCCCATGGGTTTTCTAAGGATTCCTGTGTTCTCTAAATTGTCTTGTCATCATCATCATTAGGGCACAGAAGGGGCCCTACTGCTATTTAGCATCGAATATAGAAGCACCATTCATTCTGCTCTCCATCTGTCTGATATTTATGACCTGGTTGCCCTGTGCTGGGTACCCAACCTTGAATGAGGCAGATGTAATTCTCTGAGCTCACAGAGCTTAAACCTTACTGGCAAAGACCCAAATAAATTAAAATTACAACAACAAAAAGGCTCAAAAACAGAGATGCATCCATGGGAGTATGAGCTCAGATCTAGACAGAGGGTCACGGGAGGCTCCCTGAGAGAGGAGCGAGTTATCTGAATTCTGAAGGATAAATAAGAATTCGGGACCCTGGCTGGTTGGCTCAGTGGTAGAGCATCGACCCAGCATGTGGATGTCCTAGGTTCGATTTCCAGTCAGGGCACACAGGAGAAGTGCCCATCTGCTTCTCCACCCCCACCCTCACTTCTCTTTTTTTCTCTCTTCTCCTCCCTTCCTGCAGTCATGGCTTGATAGGAGCGAGTTGGCCTTGGGCGCTGAGGATGGTTCAATGGCCTCTGCCTCAGGTGCTAAGAAAAGCTCAGTTGCTGAGCAATAGAGCAACACTCCAGATGGGCAGAGCATTGCTCCCTAGTGGGCTTGCTGGGTGGATCCCGGTCAGGGTACATGCAGGAGTCTGTCTCTGCCTACTCTGATCACATTAAATAAAAAAATTAAAAAAAAAAAGAATTCAGTAAGTGCCCAGTGGAAGGAAGAGATATTCATACAGTAATAATAGAAAATGTAAAAGCTCCATGGCAGGGGAGAGGGAGGAAAATGTAGGGAAAGTATGTCAGTCAGCTACTGCTTTGTAACAAATGATAAATATAGCAGCTTTAAAACATGTACATTGCTTATCTCAAGGATTCTATGGGTCAGGATCCCAGTATGTTTTAGCTAGGTCCCCTGCTCAGTGTCTCACAAAGTTGCAAAGAAGGTGTCACCAGGCTGCACCCTCACTCAGAGGGTCAACTGGGAAAGGTCCACTTCCAAGCTCCTTACTGTTGGCAAAATGTGATTCCTTGCAATTGTAGGACTAAGATGTGCTTTCAGCTCCTAGGGGTCTTCTGCTCGCAGGCCTCCTGACAAGATGGCAGCAACTTCGTCAAAGCTACCAGGAGAAACCAACTCCTCTCAGCCAGGACAGAGTCTTACAGAATATAAAGTAATTGTGGGAGTTACACTCTGTCAACTTGCTCATCTAATGTGATCTAATCAAGGGAGTGACCATGGCATTCTATTCAATGGTTCTTCATACTCACGGGAAAGAGGTTACATAGTTCATGTAACCCTAGGCTGTAATCTTAGGAACTGCCTTAGAAATGTGCCTACCACAGAGACTAGTATGGAGACTGTGACCTCTGACCTTGTAGTCATCCCTAAACTCCTCACAAAGAAAGAGTCAAAAAGAGAGATTTCACACCCATTAAGATAGCTACTATAAAAAAGCAGACAATAACAAGTGTTGATGAAGATGTGGAGAAACATAACTCTTGCGCACTGTTGGCAGGAAAGATAAATGAGACAGATGACTGGAAAACAGTGGTTTATCAAAAAACTAAATAGCATCACCATGACTCAGCAGTTCCAATTCCGAGTAGATACACAAAGGAATTGAAACAACAACAGCCTGACCAGGCAGTGGTGCAGTGGATAGAGCGTCAGACTAGGATGCAGAAGACCCAGGTTAGAGACCCCGAGCTTGCCAGCTTGAGCGAGGACCCATCTGGCTTGAGCAAAAAGCTCACCAGCTCAGACCCAAGGTCGCTGGCTCCAGCAAGGGGTGGCTCGGTCTGCTGAAGGCCTGCGGTCAGGGCACATATGAGAAAGCAATCAATGAACAACTAAGGTGTCGCAATGGCAACGAAAAACTGATGATTGATACTTCTCACCTCTCTCCGTTCCTGTCTGTCTGTCCCTATCTATCCCTCTCTCTGACTCTCTCTCTCTGTCCCTGAAAAAAAAAATCAATTAAATTAAAAAAAACTGATAATTGATGCTTCTCATCTCTCTCCGTTCCTGTCTGTCTGTCCCTATCTCTCTCTCTCTCTGACTCTCTCTCTGTCCCTGTAAAAAAAGAAAGAAAAGAAAAGAAAGAAAGAAACAACAGCAGGTACCTGTGCACCGTGTTCACAGCAACATGCTTCACAACAGCCGAAGGAGGAAGTGACCCAAATATCAACTGATGAATGAACAAATTAGCACAACATAGTATGTCTACACCGTGAAATATTATTCAGCCAAGAAAATGAAGCAGTGATCCTTGCTATAACATGGATGAAACTTGAGGACATTATGCTCAGTGACAGAAGCCAGGCACTAAAGGACGAATACTATGTGATTGATTTCACTTACAGGAGGTCCCTAGAGGAGTCAGATTCATAGAGACAGAAAATAGTGGGAGCCAGGGGCTGGGGAGGGGAAGGGGAGCTAGTGTTTAATGGGGAGAGAGTGTCACTTTGGGAAAGTCTTGGATCTGGACGGCGGTGACGGCTGCACAACAGTGTGAATGTGCTGAAAGCCACCAAGCTGTACAAACTTAAAAATGGTTAAAATGGTCAACTTTATGCTACAAAAAATAAGAAGGAAAAAATCTAAAAGAGAAAGAGAGAAACTGTCAGAAACTGGAATGTTAGAAGACAAAGCTGGTATGGGTGACAGTTGAAGACTCAGAACCACAGAGGACAATGAGAGACACTGGAACTGTTTCTACACAGAAATATCCAGAATGAGGGGAGCCAGCAGCAAGTACCTGTGAACAAGCTAGAAAGCACAGGAGAACCCCACCGGGCCAGCTCTGCCCTCCTCTGAGCCTCTTGCTCACCAGTGCACCCATGCCCCGGCTCAACCCCGCTGTGGCCCTCCTCGGAGGGCAGAGAAACCTCATCTAGCAGTTGGCAGGCTTGGTGGAGAGCAGATAAAAATCGGGCTACAAAATCTGCCTCTGAACCAAGCAAAGCTCAGAAAAGGCAGTGACTGTTTGATCCAAAAATTCTGACAGTGTCTCTGGTGCTTCCATAGAAATGTCATTTTGCATGGGCACTGTTGCAGGTAGAATACCCCCAAAGATATCCCTGCCTGGTCCCAGGACCTGTAAACATGTGACCTCCCCCAGTAAAGGGACTTTGTAGGCAGGATTAAGTAAAGGACTCTGAGATGGGGATGACCCTGGATTACCAGGGGGCCCAGTGTCCTCACAGAGAAGAGGGAGGCAGGAGGTCCTAGTCAGAGACGGAAGAGGCTGCGCTGCTGGCTGTGAGGATGAGGAAGGGGCCCAAGCCAGGGATGTGGCACCTCTAGAAGTTGGATAAGGCGGGAAACAATTTGCACTGGAGTCTACAGAAGGACCAGCCCTGCCCACAACTGGGTTTAGCCCCTTGAGATCCACTTTGTCACAGCAACAACAGGAAACTAATACAAGCTCTGTGGGCAATGCTGCCCGGTGCCAACCTGGGAGAGGTTGATTGCTGATCCGGGCATTGGGCATCCATCTTCATAGGGAGAATACCTTGAAAATGAGACCTGCCCTTCCCCCACTGTTCTCTGGGGTCATGTGGGAGGAATGTTGGTCATCAGAAAACTGATGTCTGGCCCTTGCTGGTTGGCTCAGTGGTAGAGCATTGATCCAGTGTGTGGAAGTCCCAAGTTCAATTCCTGGTCAGGGCACTCAGGAGAAGTAACCATCTGCTTTCCCCCCTCCCCCTCTTCTCACTCCCTCTTCCTCTCCTGCTGACCAGTGCTTAACCCTTAAACTGCAAGGATCTTTGTCAGCTTGCAGTCTCCCACATTCTCCTCCCGCAGCCATGGCTTGATTGATTTGAGCACGTAGGTCCCTGGTGCTGAGGATGGCTCTGTGGAGCCTCTACTTCAGGTGCTAAAAATAGCTTGGTTGCAAGCATGGCCCCAGATGGGCAGAGCATCAGCCCCAGAAGAGGGATGCCATGTAGATCCTGGTTGGGGCACATGTGGAGTCTGTCTCTCTATACCCCTTACCCCCCTTACTCAAACAAAAAAAGAAAAAGAAAACCAATATCCACATTTCATCTTCAACCTAATTAATTGGTGACCATCAGAGGCAGTTAACTGCTTCAGGCCTTGTTACCTCTGGTTATTGATCAGGTTTGTTCTTTTAGTGCTCATTTTCTTTTTTTTTTTTTTTTCAATTTTTTTTTTTTTTTACAGGGACAGAGAGAGAGTCAGAGAGAGGGATAGATAGGGACACACAGACAGAAACAGAGAGAGGGAGAAGCATCAATCATTAGTTTTTCGTTGCTGTTGCGACACCATAGTTGTTCATTGATTGCTTTCTCACATGTGCCTTGACCGCGGGCCTTCAGCAGACCGAGCAACCCCTTGCTGGAGCCAGCGACCTTGGGTCCAAGCTGGTGAGCTTTTTGCTCAAGCCAGATGAGCCTGCGCTCATGGTGGTGAGCTTGATGTCTCGAACCTGGGTCTTCCGCATCCCAGTCCGATGCTCTATCCACTGAGCCACCGCCTGGTCAGGCTAGTGCTCATTTTCTATGGCATGTGGGTGACAATGTCATTTTTGTCTTCCCAGAATTCCTTTATTTGGGCATCATGGTGCCCCCATCAACTGGGTACCACCCCTTCTATGGCTGACACTCTAGATCAGCTCCAAAGTTTTCTGTCACTCCTCCTTTCTCCTTTCTCTCCTTGCTGGTCAAATCTGGCTGGCCAATCTATTTTCTTCCTCCTCTCCAGGGACTCCTCACATCCATCCCAGTGCTCATGACCTTTGTTGCTTCCCTGGGCTAGTCCCAGGCTTTCTTGCTAAGTCCAGGCTTGGCCCTACCTATCCATTTTTCCCTACAACTAGAGATATCGACTTACACTATGGGTTCTCATCTGGGGATAATTCTTCCCCCAGGGGACACTGGGTGACATCTGGGTACATCTATGGTTGTCACAACTGGGGGTGCTCCTGGCATTGAGTGGGTGAGGATCAGAGATGTTGATCAGCATCCCACAGTGCCCAGGATTCCCCAAATGTCAGCTGTGCCCAGGGGGAGAAAGCCTGATCTATAGATCTATAGGGGCATTATTTCCCTGCTCTTCCATTGTTCTTCATTACTCTTAGCACCAAGTTCAAATTCTTGGCTTCAACACCTTCCCAGTCATCACCCAGCACCCTGATCACACCCAGCCATTCAGTGGCTGGATTTCACGTCTTGGGAACTGATTACAAAGTTCTTCATGGATGCACCCATATGAGAGAATCTTTGCAATGCCTGTGAGTTCTTCAATGACAGACATGTGCCTTCTGCACCTTCTCCTGCTCTCATCTCCCTGCAAACTCTTTGCAAACAGTGGCCTAGACGAGACTTTTGCTGCTGGAATACATGTTGCCAAAGAAGAAATGGATGGCGTGCTTGTTAGCTTTGCATAAAGTGGCCTGCATGCCTCCAGAAATGACCTGTCTGGATTGCTTTATCTCCCATCTCATGTTGAGAAGCAGAAGCTGGAGTCATCCGGAGTTAATGGTCAAATCATAAGGTAACATCCATTCAATGACCAGCTTTCCCTAAACACCCGTATTTCTAAATGGGAGTAAACTTCTGACCAAGATGTAAAAGTTCATTTAGGGCTCAACAAAAAAGTCAGCCAAATAAATTATCTGGTGCTGGGTAGATGAAAAACAAATATGCCTGTTTAGATGTATCTTTTTCTTTTCACTCAGATGGAATGGAGACAGCCTGTCTCGGACAAGTGGGTGTTTTGCTTAAGAGAGAGAGGCAAAGCGATGGAAGGGCCTGGAAGACCCTTGACACCCCTAATCTCAGACTACAAAATCTCTTCTAGGATTTGCTGTATTTTTATTTTTTGCAAAGATGGGGATGGGAGTGAATGGGATACAAAAGCTGAGTAGAAAGATGGAAGATAACCGATTACAAGAAATAAGAGAGAGTGGAGGGGGCGCTGGCTGGCCCCACATGTCCACCTTGGGCTAAGTGAAAGCCCTTGACAGGATGAGGTATAATTAATTTTTCTGAAGGAGGATAAGTTACCACCTGAGCTTGAGAGATACGTGAGAACACCGCAGACAAAGCTAAAGAATGACTGGGCAGTTGTAAAATAAGAGAAATGAGTGGGCGAGGGACTTGCTGTCCCCAGTTTCAGGAATGGTCCTAACAGTTTTGAGACGTCGGATCTAAGATCCGAAGGGTTCCCCAAGATCCAGGGAAGGGATCAAGATATAGAGGAAAGCTAAATTGTGAATTGTTAGCACTGATGTCCCCAACTTAAGCCTGTGGTTTGACCACCTCCAGCTTAACACATGCCACTTCACTGTCCTCTGTTTCAGGCGGGAGGCTGAAGGCCTGACTCTCATCCCGACTTGGCAGTGACAGCGCAACACTGAGTGAGTCACCCCCATCTGCAGTGACTGATCGTCCTAGGCCACGTGGAACTGCTCCAGCTTGAACCTGGAAACCAGGGCATTTGGCCCGTTTACTCCCCTTCTGTCTTCAAATGCCAGGAAGGGTCTGGAACAAGTTGGGGGTTTTCTAAGGAGGTGCTAAGCAAGAGGGCTCTGTGAACTGAGCCGTAACTGTGGGTGAAGCGGGAATATCGTCTGTTTGCAACCTCCTGCCGGTGACACGGAGACTCTCGTTTTAAGGCCAGCGTGTCCTTAATGCCACTCTCACGCTTGCCAGCGTTTGTTCCCAAAAACAGTGAATCTCAAGTGAAGAGCTTTCTGGGAGGAGACCCAGGCCAAGGCCCTAGGGTGAGACGATCAAGGCACTGGCCTCAGGCGGCAAAACTTAAGGGGGACCAAAACACCTCAGTTCACAAGATAAATAACTTTTTCAGGCAACAAGGGAAAAAAGAATTAAAACTAACACCAAACCCATGATCCACAAATAGCAACACTTGACCTACGGACAGGATCTAACCTTTCACTTGCCAGCTCATCTCATTCTCTCGCTCCCCAATCCCAGCCCTATCCTGTGCTGTCTTCGCTTGAAATGTTACCTTGCTTATTGAAAACTCCTCTGCACTCACTCAATATTTTACAATATTGCACTATGATATTGTTTCTCCAGACCACTGAGTTTTTGGCATCCCCTTAAATGTTGTGTCCACAGTGAGGGTCATGCTTGCCTCACTTAAATCTGGGCCCTGGAGGACAGTAGCAATGTATGAACACGGGTTTTCTTTCCATTTATTTGAAAAGTTGCACTCTCTTACTTGTCTTCTGTTTGTACATGTCAGAGACCAAGTTTCTTTTAAAGAATTTTTTTAGGTTTTAAAAGTAGGCCATTTTTGCCTGACCAGGTGGTGGTGCAGTGGATAGAGTGTCGGACTGGGATGTGGAGGACCCAGGTTCGAGACCTTGAGGTTGCCAGCTTGAGCGCGGGCTCATCTGGCTTGAGCAAAAGCTCACCAGTTCGCACCCAAGGTCACTGGCTCCAGCAAGGGGTTGCTCGGTCTGCTGAAGGCCCGCGTTCAAGGCACATGTGAGAAAGCAATCAATGAACAACTAAGGTGTTGCAACAAAAAACTGATGATTGATGCTTCTCACCTCTCTCCGTTCCTGTCTGTCTGTCCCTTTCTATCCCTCTCTCTGACTCTCTCTCTGTCCCTGTAAAAAAAAAGAGAGAGAGAGAGAAAGCAATGAAATTATTTTTTTTAAAAAAGTAGGCCATTTTTAAAGAAGATTAAATAACTGTTTTCATGCGCTACCTGCAGCTATGTGATCGCCTCCACTCTGGTTTTAATAACATCCCAGCCGACTACAAGCTCCAGCCCAGACTCATCTTCTGGATTCCTGACTCAGGTCCAAATGGCTACTGGAATCTTCTTGTGGGTGACCTCAGGTGACTTCCATGACCCTCATTTCCTGGTGTTCACACTCCTGTGTAATCTTGTCCCCTTAAGTGTGACCAGGAGCTGCGACTTGCTTCTAACCAACAGACTATGGCAGAGGTGATGGGACATCACTGTTGTGATTATATGACATTATGTAAGACTCTGTCTTAGCAAACTGGAGCTGGCTTGATGAAGTGGCTGTGCTGAAGAAGCTGGGGACAAGGAGCTGCAGGCAACCTCCAGGACCTGAGAGTGGCTATCAGCTGACAGTTAGCCAAAGCCTGGTCCTTCATCATCTGTCAGCAACCTGAATGAATTTGGAAGTGGGTCCTTCTGCAGTCAGGCCTTCATATGAGAAAACAGCCCGGCCAACCCTCTGATTGCTGCCTCAGGAGACCCTGAGCAGAGAATCCTGCTAAGTCATGTCCAGAATCCTGACCCACAAAAACTGTTATACAATAAACGGGAACTGTTTTAAGCCATCACGTTTGTGGTCATTTGTCACCACAATCCAATGACTGACAAGCATCTTAAATCTGACACACATGAAAATGAGTTTCTGATAGCTCTTCTCACACCCCCAAAATACCTGTTCCTCCCACACTTCTCCCCATCTCAGACAGAAGCTACGCTCTATGATCACTCAGAACAAAAGGTTATCGGTGACATATTTCTCAGTGCCCCCATTCAGTCTGCCTGACAACGCTGACAGCTTCACCTTCAAAATATATCTAGAATTGGGCCACCTCCACCATTTCTAACCTGGGATAAGGAGAGCACCACCTTGGCCTTATTGGGGGCTGGCTGCTTCTGTCCTCACCACTTAAAATCTGAGTCAGGCCATTAGCCAACTCTGCTAGAACCTTCTTGTGGCTTTCACTCCCCAAGGTCCCACCTGATCTTTGGTCTCTGCTGTCAGCTCCTACTTCCTCCCTCCCTTGGGTCCAGCTATAGACGTCATCACTGTTCTTCAAACATGCCAGGCACAGTCCAGCTTCAGGGCCTTTGCATGTGCTATGCCCCCATGCCTAATGTGCTTGTCAGTAGCTTCATGGCAGTCACTTCCACACTGTCTACTTTGTTTTCTTTTGAGTTTTGCAATCTGTATTCATGGATAGCATGACAGTTTCTTCGGGATGCAGAGTGTGGGGTCCCCTAGAGTCCCTTTGGGAGAAGTGGCTGACCCTTCAAGAAGGGAGCCAGGGAGAGAACAGCCACAATGTTCTTTTTTTTTTTTTTTTTACAAGGACAGAGAGAGAGTCAGAGAGAGAGGGATAGATAGGGACAGACAGAAAGGAACGAAGAGAGATGAGAAGCATCAATCATTAGTTTTTTGTTGTCGTTGCGACACTTTAGTTGTTCATTGACTGCTTTCTCACATGTGCCTTGACCACGGGCCTTAAGCAGACCTAGCCACCCCTTGCTGGAGCCAGCTACCTTGGGTCCAAGCCGGCAAGCTTTTTTGCTCAAGCCAGATGGTCCCGCTCCGGCTGGCGACCTTGGGGTCTCGAACCTGGGTCTTCCGCATCCCAGTCCGACGCTCTATCCACTGTGCCACCGCCTGGTCAGGCCTCTCTACTCTTTAGCTCGATGTTGACCAAGAGAGTGAGTTATCTCCCTTTGCACTCTGGCCTTGCAGTTCCAGGGTGACAATTTGATAACTACAGCTGGTACTTCATTCCTCAACAGACTGGAAATGTTAGACAAAAGTGAAGTGGTTACCAGTGGGAAGAGAGTGTGGGGGAGGGGAGTAAAGAGGAACAAATATGCAGTGACAGAAAATGATTTGACTTTGGATGATGGGCACACAACACAATCAATACTTCAAATGCTATAAGATGTTTACCTGAAATCTATGTGTTCTTTTTGGTTATTCTTTTTTTTTTTTGTGACAGAGACAGAGACAGGGACAGACAGACAGGAAGGGAGAGAGGTGAGAAGCATCAATTCTTTGTTGCGGCACTTAGTTGTTCATTGAGGGCTTTCTCATATGTGCCTTGACCGGGGGGCTATAGCAGAGCAAGTGATCCCTTGCTCAAGCCAGCAACCCCATGTCTATGATCTCACGCTCAACCAGAAACCCCATGCTCAAGCTGGCGACCTTGGGGTTTCAAACCTCGGTCCTCTGTATCCCAGTCTGACGTTCTATCCACTGCACCACTACCTGGTCAGGCTGAAACATATGTATGCTTATTGACCAATGTTACCCCATTAAATTTAATTTCTAAAGAAAAAAAAAGAGATTGGAAATGTGCTGAGAGAAATGCATCACACTAAATATTTACATGCATTATCTGATTCATAATCACCACTCTGCTGGAGGCCAGCAATGTTCTTTTTTCTTTTCTTTTTTTTTTTTTTTTGTGCATGCAAGAGAGAGAAGGACAAACAGGAAGGGAAGGAAGAGAGAGAGAGATGAGAAGCATCAACTCATAGTTGCAGCACCTTAGTTGTTCATTGATTGCTTTCTCATATGTGCCTTGACTGGGGGCTCTAGGCGAGCCAGTGACCCCTTGCTCAAGCTAGCAACCTTGGGTGTCAAGCCAGCGACCTTTGGGCTCAAGACAGCAACCATGGGGTCATGTCTGTGATCCCATGCTCAAGTCAGATGAGCCTGTGCTCAAACTGGTGACCTCGGAGTTTCAAACCTGCATCCTCAGCGTCCCAGGCCAACACTCTATCCACTGCACCACTGCCTGGTCAGGCACACAGGAGCCAGGTGAATTGCCCAAGGTCACAGCAGGAGGTGGTTTGAAAGCATGTCCATGAATTCTTTGCCACCCTCTTTTTGGCAGAGCCAAATTTACCTCCCTTTGAGTGCAGGCTGGACTTGATGACTCACTCCTAATGTACCAGAGGCGATGGAGTATGACTTCTGAGACTAAGTCATAAAAGACCCATGGCTTCCTCTTTACTCTCTCTCTCTGGGATCACTCAATGGGGAGAGCCAGCTGCCATGTTGTGAGGATGCTCAAGCAGCACTACAAAGGGGCCATGCATGGAAAAGAAGCAGGGACCTCCCGCCAACAGCCAAATAAGGGTGCCATTCTTAAAGTTGCTTCTTCAGCCCCAGTTGAACCTTCAAATGAGGCAGCCCCAACCAGTATCATGACTGAGAGGCCTCCAACCAGAAACACTCAGATAATCATTCTCAAATTCTGATGCACAGAAACTGGAATAAACATGTATTTTTCAATCTGCTAAATTTAGGGTAATTCGTTATGCAGCAACAGATATCTAAGACACAGGACTCCAGAGCCCGTGACCCTTCTGTCTGGCTGTCTGGCTTCCCTCCCAGGGAGCACACACTCTTCTTAGTGGCCCATCCTGTGCCCTTACCTTCCATCCTTCCTGCAGTCTGCCAAGTACCTGCCATGAATCTTCTCCTTGCCTTTAAAGGACAGTTTTATCTAGCTGTTTGAAACAGTGGTTCAGCCTCACCAAGGGAAAACAGTGCTTGGGTTCACTTTCTTCCAAGGAGGGTCAGCTATCAACTTTAACAAAACCCCTAACTTCATTTCAGCTTTGCCCCGGCCACCTAAACTTCTCCCCCAAATCACTGTCACCTAAACTGTCCCCCAAATCACTGTCAGCTCTTTAACCATCTTGTCTGCCTGTCTGTATGACTTTTTTCTTTCTCTTAATCTAAGGTGATCCTGGATTTTAAAATCTCCCATCCCACATGTCTCCCCATTTTTGGTCCCACTACAGCCAAAGCCTGTTGTTTATGGAACAGGCTTGCCTACACCACAACCTCTCCTGTTTCTCCCCCCGCCCCACACCCCATCCTTGTCCTAAGATTCAAATTGAGCCAGGAAAACCTCCCTCCCTTTTGCCCCAACTTCATGAAATAAATCACTCAGCAAGCCTAAAGGAAATTTAATAAGTTTGGTCTGCTTATTCTCTTTTTTGTCTGTGGAGTTTTTGTTAGGTTTTCATGGGAAGAAGTATTTGTGAGAAAACTATTTGCGGTGATGCTATCTTGTGTTCTTGTAGTTCCATAACGTGCACAGGTGAAAGGGAGTCAGAGATCCGGGGGGTGGGGGCAGGGGATAAGCCGATAAACACGGGTGATACCCAGGAAAATGGATAAAGACATGCAGATTCGATAAAGAAACTTCCAGTCACTTAGAACTTCTGTAATTTAAAATGAACACAGGTCCTGAATGCAATTGGGCTCCCCGGCTTGGATCCCAGGACAGTAAGATGACACGAGTAGGAACATGGGAAAATAAAGTCTCTGAGAGTGTTGACAAGGTTAATTTTTTATTTGTGATTATTGTGCTGTGGTTATGTAAGATTTTAACACCAGGGGAAGCTAGGTGAAGGGTGGATGGGGACCCTCTCTGGAATTCTTTTCTTTCTTTCTATCTTTCTCTCTTTCTTTCTTTCTTTCTTTCTCTCTTTCTTTCTTTTTTTTGACAGAGACAAAAAGTCAGAGAGAGGGACAGATAGGAATAGGCAGGAAGGGAGAGATACGAGGAGCATCAATTCTTCGTTGCAGCACCTTTATTGTTCATTGATTGCTTTCTCATATGTGCCTTGTTGGGGGGAGGGGCTACAGCAGGGCGAGTGACCCCTTGCTCAAGCCAGTGACCTTTGGGCTCAAGCCAGCGACCCAGCACTCAAGCTGGTGAACCCGTGCTCAAGCTGGCAACCTTGGGATTTCAAACCTGGGTCCTTGCATCCTAGTCCGATGCTCTATTTGCTGCACCACTGCCTGGTCAGGCTGAAATTAGTTTCTTTAATCAGCAGAAGTAAAGTGGGTAAAACAACAAAGCTTTATGCCAGATATCAGCCAACAACCCTGAATAAGTTATTCTCTGCATTAATTTCAGAGCTACTCAGATTCACGTAATTAGCTTGGAATAGTCATTTGTCCCCACTTGTGTGGATGATGTGCGCTTATGCCAAGAGAAGTAGCCATGAGCACAAAGTCCACACCTAGCACCTGTATGGCTCACAGACTTCAGTAAGACTCCCAAACCCTGCACCCTCTGCTTCTGTTCCAGCTTCCTTCAGAACCTGCAGGACTTACCCAGCCACAGTCTGGGGGACACCTGCTTCTACCCATTCACTCTGCAGTCCCTGGGCCCTGGGTGGGACCTCTGCCACCTGCTACCACAGCCCTGTCATTGCTCGCGACCCTTGACAGACAGCTGTGACAATAAGAGCAGACCTTTCTGTAGCAGGCTGTTCTGAGTCAGAGTCCCAGCCTTAATAAAAGGCTGTTCAACATACTTCTGTCCACAGACTGCAAGCTACATGTTTTATGCCCTAAACCTTCAGAATTCTGCAGAGAACTTTGAAACCCACACAGATGCTCAGCTTTGTGGGCCCATCCACTTGAATCCACACTTTATGAGCACACGGACATCTGGGTTTCTGTTTGCTGGGCTGCGCGCTGCAATGTGGTCTCAAGTTGTGTGGCCCTTAGACAGGGGTAGATTTAACGGCGGGCACACCAGGCATGCGCTCTGGGCCCTGACTTCTGAAGGGCCCCGACTTCTGAAGGGCCCCACAAGACCCCAACTTTACACTTTTTTCTAATGACAAGGAGCCCAATATTTTCTTCTGCGCTCAGGGCCTCAACCAAGCTTAAGGCGCCTCTGCCCTTAGATCCATGTGAGCAGCAGTGAATCCTGTCTCATTTTCCAGATGAGAAAACTAGTAAGGGGTAGTACACACACACACACACACACACCATACATACAACCTCACACAACCACACACTGTCGTGACAAAACCATATACAATCACACACCTGTGGTCACAAACTTAGTTATACAGACACACAAACACACACAGCCATATACAACCACACAATAAACAGTGATACAACCACACACAATCACACATGACCACACACATAATTACACAACCATATACAACCACAAACTATCTCTACATGCACAACCATGCACATGTGGTCATACAGTAATACAAACACACAACACACAATCACATAAATATGCCATGACACAACCACACACAATCATATACAATCTCACATACATACATAGCCACACACCATCACACACAACCATTGACACAAACATATGATGACACAACCATACATAATCATGACCACATGCACAGTCACATACAATCTCACACATGTGGTGACACATATAGTAAGACAACCACACAAAATCTCACATATATACCACCCTTGGCCAGGGCCTCAGGCAGGCAGGGTGGGCTCTGGGTCAGCAGGGTTGGCACCCCATGGGCACATACAGAGGTGCTATGAAGGCCAGCACCCCTGCTTATCAGATATGGTGTCCCATGGTCATAATGCACAAAATGTGTCACTGTGTGCCTAGGTTCATAGGCTTCTTTTCACAGTCCCAATAAGTGGACACTAATTGGAGCCAGGAGGCCTGTGTGGATGTGAACACATGCTTCCCAACCCTTTGGCCACCCCAAAGCCCATGCCTCCCTGTTGGGGTCCAGGGACCCTGTCTTGACCCCTGTAAGATGGGGAAGAAGAGTGAGGACCACAGTCATCCTCAGCCAACTCATGGGAAATAGAAAAGTTTCTAATCAAATCATGAGAATTTTGAGGACACCACAAAATATGTGCCAAGAATGGCTTTCCTGTGACATGTAACTGAACTCATGAAAGCCCTTTCCTCAGGCAAAGGCAACCCCACCCCCAATTTCACACCTATGACCACACCTCTCCAAACTGTTACCCCCAAATCCTTGTCATTTATGTCATTTATTCACTCACCTGCAACTAGAAGCCGAGACAAGGGACAGGGAGGGAAGTAGAATGGCTCCGTATCAAACACAGGGCAGTCTTTATCCATCTTTGTCTATCAAAGACCTGCCAAAGCTCCAGTCCCGCACCCCCACCCCAGGGCTCTGGGATGAGGCACCACGCTTAGTTTTATTCACATTAATTCACAGAAAGCCAGAAAACTGCCGTCGGGGATGGGGAGCCGAGCCTGTAGTGACCTGCCTAGTGTGCTTGCCGCGTGTGTGCCGCATCTACACTGATTGCCACATTCACACTCCCGAGAGGCGTCTACACAGCCCGTCTGCGTCCACACAGCCTGTCCACATGTCTACACAGCCGCGGTCTGCACAGGCCGGACGGCCTCATTTACACACCGGCACCGCGCCATAGAACCCGTCCACGTCCACTCATCTGTTAAGCCGCGTCCACACAACTTGAGGCCCGGGAAAACTGAGGCGCAGGGAGGGGCTGTCCTGCCCCATTTCGGGAGCAGGAGCAGTGCCTGCGGACCCCGGACTCACCGCGCTCCGCTGAAGGCTGCACCGCGTCCTGCGCCTGCTGCGCACACTATGCCCGGCCTTAGGGAGCTGGGCGGGGCTGGAACATCGCGGGCTGGGCTGGGGCGGCACCTGGGCTGGGGGCGACACGGCCTAGGGATGATTTGGATTGGGGGCGGGACCTGCATTGAGGGCGGGACCTGTGCTGGAAGCACCTGTCCATCCAGACTGTGCTGGGCGGCTGGGCTGTGTGGGGGGCGGGCTCTGGGCTTGGGGCGGCAAGGGCTGGAGTCTCCAGGCTGTGGGCGCCCTTCCCCTCCCGCACCCGGGCGTTGCCCGGTCGCTCCCCTTTCCTCGCCTGCCCCACGTGCGCTCTTCCCCTGCGCATCCGAAACCCGTCCTGCCGCTCTCAGCTCCACGAGGGTAGGGGCTTGGAGAAGACGCTGCGTGCGCGGGCCCTGTGCGCCGGGTCAGCAGGTCCCTGTTCGCCCAGGTGGAGTCCTAGCAGTCGACCCTCCGTTTCGAGAAAAGGCTGATCAGCAAAGAGAGGGGAGTGAGCGCACCAGGTGCCTGGGAGCCAGGGGGTTGGGAGGTCCGTCCTCGGCACTCTCGCGCTGCTGTGGATGGAGCCGGCGTCGTGTGGAAGACAGGGCCTGGGCAGGTGATCCGGACAGAGGGCAAGGGAGGGAGGGGTGCAGGGATCTGCAGGAGCAGATACTCAAGGAGAGAAGGAAAGAGAGAGAGAGAGACTGAGTTTGGGGAAGGGGTACTCCGTGTGAATAACTAAATACAGTATTTTTAAAAATATACTTTTTATTTTTTAATTTTTTTAATTTTTTATTTATTTTTATTTTATTCATTTTAGAGAGGAGACACAGAGTGAAAGAGAGAGAGAGAAAAAGAGAGAAAGGGGGGAGGAGCTGGAAGCTCAACTCCCATATGTGCCTTGACCAGATCAGTGCAGGGTTTTGAACTGGCGACCTCAGTGTTCCCAGGTCGACGCTTTATCCACTGCGCCACCACAGGTCAGGCAAAAAATATACTTTTGATTTAAAAATTTTATTAAAAAGCTGGACCTGTGGTGGCACAGTGGATAAAGCATGGACCTAGAATGCTGAATGCTGAATGCTGAAGTCGCGGGTTGGAAATCCTGGGTTTGCCCCGTCAAGGCACATAGGAGAAGCAACTACTGGGAGAAGCAACTACTACCAGCTGGTGCTTCCCGTTCCTCCCCTGCCTTTCTCTCGCTCGCTCACTCTAAAATCAATAAAATATTTTAAATTTTTTATAAAAAATAAATAAATTCTCCTGACCAGGTGGTGGCGCAGTGGATAGAGCGTCGGACTGGGATGCAGAGACCGGGTTCGAGACCCCAAGGTCGCCAGCTTGAGAGCGGGTTCATCTTTTTTGAGCAACAGCTCACCAGCTTGAACCCAAGGTCGCTGGCTCCAGCAAGGGGTCACTCGGTCTGCTGAAGGCCCACGGTCAAGGCACATGTGAAAAAGCAATCAATGAACAACTAAGGTGTCGCAATGAAAAACTGATGATTGATGCTTCTCATCTCTCTCCGTTCCTGTCTGTTTGTCCCTATCTATCCCTCTCTCTGACTCTCTGTCTCTATAAAAAAATAAAATAAAAAAATAATAGTTTAAAAATAAATAAATTCTTAAACTTTTGATTTAAGAACTGTTTTAGATTTATAGAGAAAAGTCATGAAAATAGTACTAGAGTTTCCATGTACCTGGCCCTCAGTTTCCCCACCGTTATTGACATATTACATTAGTGTGGGACATGATCACAAATAACAAACTCATAATGATACATTATTAACAAACACATATGCTTTATTCAGTTTCCTCAGTTTCCCCTATCTCTGTCCCAGGACCCCACTTGTCAATCAGATGACTCATCCATCTCCGTGGGCCCCTCTAAGCTGTGACAGTTTCTCATTCTTCTTTCTGGACATCCTGAGCAGTGAGTGGTGAGAAGGTGGAAGGGCAGTGATCTATAAGGAGTTTGGTAGACGCCCCTTTATTGGAGTTCTTCAGGTGTGTTCTCACAGTCCAGCTGGGGCAATGGCTAGATCTCTCTCTCTCTCTTTTTTTGGTATTTTTCTAAAGTTAGAAGCAGGGAGGCAGTCAGACTGCCGCATGTGCTGGACCAGGATCCACCCATCAAGCCCACTAGGGGGCGATGCTCTGCCCATCTGGGACATTGCTCTGCTGTGGCTGGAGCCATTCTAGTGTCTGAGGCGGAGGCCATGGAGCCATCCTCAGCGCCCAGGCCAACTTGGCTCCAAAGGAGCCCTGGCTGTGGGAGGGGAAGAGAGAGATAGAGAGAAAGGAGAGGGGGAAGAGTGGAGAAGCAGATGGACGCTTCTCCTGTGTGCCCTGACCAGGAATCAAACCCAAGACTTCCACACACCAGGTCGACGCTCTACCTCTGAGCCAACTGGCCAGGGCCAGCTAGATCTCTTTTGATGCACCTGGCAGGGACACAGGGCAGCCCAACCTCCCTTCCCACTTCTTAGATTGCTTATTCCCTCTAGGAGACCATGCCCTTCCTTAGAACCACCATCTTTGCTCAAGACACTTCCATGATTTTTTTAAATCAATTGTTTACTACCATCGGTTGCAACATCTTTGTGTACTAAGTTATAATTTATTGTTTTGGGAAGTGTTGCAGACCACAGAGTCCAAACCTGTGTTGGAGGGACAGCTGTCCCACGGGAGTCTCAGGTACCTGCAGCAGTGTCCCGTTTACTGAGTATGCACGGTTTCTTGGGTGCTTATGATGATCCTGCAGAAATATCACCCCTTCTGGTAGAAAAAGGCAGCTGCAGCCCCAGACAGCATTGATGTATCCAATGTCACCCAGCTCCAGACCTGGGTTCTTCCCACTGCTGCCTCCTTCTTTGAGCCAGAACAGTTGTGTGGGTAGGAGTATGTGTGAGCTTGGGGGCCACCCTTCTTTCCCACAGGGCAGCCTCTGGACTCTTTCTGGAGCTTCAGCCTCTTGACCATCTGGTGATATGCCAGTGCCTTCCCCATGTAGCTGGTGACCTCCACCCTTCTCCAGCCAGAGTCCTCACCCTCCATCCTTGAATGCTGGCACCAGTCACGTTCACCTCTCCACTGCAGCCTAGAACCACCTCTCTTGCGTCTCTTGGGCTTAGCCAACAGTTGCCTCCTCCAGGCAGCCTTCCCTGATTCCTGTCCCCCAAGTTGCAGCTGTGGCTTCTCCTGCACTGACTGGTATCTTGTCCTTCCTCACCAGGCTGAGGCAACTGGGCTACAGCAGGGTTCAAAACTCACACATTAATCCCTGGGCCCAGCCTGACCAGGTGATGGCGCAGTGGATAGAGCACCGGCCTGGGACGCTGAGGACCCAGATTCGAAACCCTAAGATTGCCGGCTTGAGCACAGGCTCATCTGGCATGAGTGCAGGCTCACCAACTTGAGTAAAGGGTCACCAGCTTGAGCGTGGGATCATAGACATGACCCCATGGTCACTGGCTTGTGACCAAAGGTTGCTGGCTTGAGCAACCATCCAGGGCCCACACAGGTCACTGGCTCAACTGGAGCCCCCTGGCACATATGAGAAAGCAATCAATGAACAACTAAGGTGCTGCAACAGCGAGTTGATACTTCTCATCTCTCTCCCTTCCTGCCTGTGCCTGTCTGTCTCCCCTCCCTCTCTCTCTCTCAAAAAAAAAAAAAAAAAAAAAAAAAAAAATCCCTGGGCCCATAAGGGGGCCTGGCACACAGCAGGTACTCAATGTGAATAAATGAACAAGTGAAAAATGTGTAACCTCTGGCCTGCTTAGTAAAAGGAAATAACTGTCCTATAGTATTGTTCAAGACACTCAGCTGTGCGTCCCAATGGAGTAGAAACAAAATATGGTCTTTCCAGAGCAAAAATGCAGCTGTTTCTACTGTGAAAAATGTGTGGGGCTCTCCCCTCTGAGGGTACCCACTGGGCTCTGCCACCCTCCTAAAAGTGTGGCCCACCATCAGTCGTGTAGGATGGATAGACCACCAAGTCAATACAACAACTCAGCTCTGCTGACCCAGGCAATCTGACCTCAAGGTCATCTCCCATGACAGACAGTGGGTATGTCATCACCCTCATGTCACACAGGTAGCAACCTGCCCAAGACCATGCTGAGGCATTCCTTTTAGAAAAGCTTATTGGCCTGACCAGGCGGTGGCACAGTGGATAGAGCGTCGGAGTGGGATGCGGAAGACCCAGGTTCGAGACCCTGAGCTTGCCAGCTTGAGCGCGGGCCCATCTGGCTTGAGCAAAAGCTCGTCAGCTTGGACCTAAGGTCGCTGGCTCCAGCAAGGGGTTGCTCGGTCTGCTGAAGGCCCGCGGCCAAGGCACATGTGAGAAAGCAATCAATGAACAACTAAGGTGTCGCAACGGCCACAAAAAACTAATGATTGATGCTTCTCACTTCTCCCCGTTTCTGTCTGTCCCTATCTATCCCTCTCTGTCCCTGTAAAAAAAAAAAAAAAGCTTATTGGAAATCACTAATAGTTAAAATTTACAAACAACTATGATTTTAAATATTCTAGAATGACCTTGCAGTGATTAAGCCATCCCTTCCCAGCTGGTTTAAATTATGATTTGCACCATCTGCCCTAAACCTCAGTAGTGAGTACATCCCCTAGTGGGGTCTTTTTGCTTAAGAAGGGGGGAATGGTGGGCTCTGGATGGTTGGCTCAGTGGTAGAGTGTCGGCCCAGTATGTGGAAGTCCCGGGTTCGATTCCCAGCCAGGACACACAGGAGAAGTGCCCATCTGCTTCTTCACCCTTCCCCGCTCTCCTTTCTCTCTCTTTCTTCCCCTCCTGCAGCCAAGGCTTCATTGAAGCAAAGTTGACCCAGGTGCTGAGGATGGCTCCATAGCCTCTGCCTCAGGTGCTAGAATGGCTCCAGTTGCGATGGAGCAAAGTCCCCAATGGGCAGAGCATCGCCCCCTGGTGAGCTTTCTGGGTGGATCCTGGTTGGGCGCATGCAAGAATCTGTCTGTCTGCCTCCCCACTTCTCACTTCAGAAAAATACAAAAATAAAAAAAAGAAGGGACGATGGTGACATTGGCACCTGGAGGAATCTACTCATCTCTGCTCAAATGTTGGCCTTTGGGAATCACTTCCTGTATGTGTAAGGAAGCAATTGATGCCTGACCTGTGGTGGTGTAGTGGATAAAGCATCAACCTGAAATGTGAGGTCTGTGGTTTGAAACCCTGGGCTTGCCCGGCCCAGGAACATGCAATAAGCAACTACTATGAGTTGATACTTCCTGTTCCTCCCCCTCAATTTCTCTCTCTCTCCTCTAAAATCAATAAATAAAATCTTTTTTTAAAATGGGAGGGGGGCAGTTGGTGGCAACAGAGCACTTGGCCCAACACTCTGGCCAGCTCCCTTGGCCACACAGAGCTGACATCTTTATAATCTGCATTCCTGCTGGAGGTCCACACTCTGGAATGTGTCCACCAAACCTGGCCCACTGTCTGTCTTTGCATAGCTGCTTGCTAAAGAAAGAGCTTTACGTTTTGTTTTGTTTTGTTTTTTACTTTTTGTTGCTGTTGGGTTTTTTTTGTATTTTTCTGAAGTGAGAAGCAGGGAGGCAGAGACAGACTCTTGCATGCGCCCAACAGGGGATCCACCAGAAATCCCACTAGGGGGCGAAGCTCTGCCCATCTGGGGCGTTGCTCCATTGCAACTGAAGCCATTCCAGTGCCTGAGGCAGAGGCCATGGAGCCATCCTCAGCACGTAGGCCAGTTTGGCTCCAATGGAGCCTTGGCTGATGGAGAAGAGACAGACAGAGAGAAAGAAGAGGGGGAAGGGGGAAGCAGATGGTGCTTCTTCTGTGTACCCTGGCCAGGAATTGAACCTGGGACTTCCACACTCTGGGCCGACACTCTACCACTGAACCAAATGGCCAGGGCCCTATGTTTTTAAATAGTTAGAAAATATCAAAAAGACTTTTGTGACCAGTGAAAACTATATGGGACTCATGTTTCAGTGTCCACCAATAGTTTTGGTCATAGTCACCCCGTTTGCTCATTGTTTGTCAAAAGCAGTTGACTAGTTGCGGCAGAGGTTGTGTGGCCTGAAAAGTCCCAAACACTCACCATGTGACCTTTATAGCAGGTCTGCGGCCCACACTATAGGCAATTCCCTTTCAGACTTCTTAGATAACCATGAATAAGCTAACACTATCCAAGACATGGGGAATAGTATGTTACTTCTAAGCTTCCTTCAACTCTGAAATACCATTAATCAGGATACCACCCCCACACAACAATTAAGGGCATTGCCGCATAAGCCCTGCTTCGGCACCAGCCAACGCAGCGTGGATTTGCCTGATACCTTCAAGCAGGTGTCTGTGTGGAACAGCTTGACCTGCCCAGCCCCATCACACGGCCCGTGGTGTGCCAGGATTCACCAGCTCACTGTACCTCAGAAAAGGCAAAGGTCAAGTCCTACATATCAAAAGCTGTGTTTAATTATAAGATTTGAACAGAAGCAATGCCAAAACTGCAAACAGACTATAGGAACTAACGCCGTCTTTGAGTTCTGACATTTGTCCAATTTTCCAAAACCAAAAAAAGATTCCCATCTTTGACATCGATGTACAAAATAGCTTAGATTAAGGCGCAGGCCAAGGGGCAGACAGGGTCCATGTGGGTCTTTTGCCCAGGCTGCCTTGTAGCTACATCCAGGTCCTGGCCCCAAAGTCCAGGAGGTCCCATGGGGCCACAGGTCCAGCTGCTCTCCCTCCCAGGGGAAACACATGGAACAGGTGGAAGACATCTCTTTTGTGTTTTTGGGAATAAAATTCCTCCCTTGAAAAGTGTGGCTAACAGAGATGGTTTGTGAGTCTGTCTGGCGCTGGTATTTTTGGAGTGGATCGTGGTTTGGCCCTGTGCCCATGGTCTAACAGAGGACTGGGCCTGTGTGGCTGGAGGGTCTGTGCCTTGACATCACGCCAATAGAAACATCTTCTGAACACAAGTCTGGAGGTTGTATGGATCGATGGGGAAGAGCAGGCCCCAGGGCCACAGACAGTCCTGGCAGTCCATAGCCCCAAGGCACCTGTCATGGCTTCAGAGTGGGAATGACACATGCAACACGATGGTAGCAGGAAAGTGCCGGGGCATGGGGGCCGCGGGGCAGCTCTACCACAGCATCTGTAGTGAGATTAAGAGGTAGAAAACAAAATGCCAGTTCCAGAATATTCTCCCATGTTCCAGAAGCTCTTCACAGTGTGCTCACCTTGCTCATGTTATAGCTGGAGGCCAGCAAGTTGTGTGCACTGGGACGGTGTCAACAATGTGCAGATGCCCAGGATGTGGAAAGGGAAGCCCCAGTCCCTCTGTTGAGAGGCAGTGGAGCTGACACGAAGGGCAGCGCCGGCTGTTGAGGGCCCTGGGGTATTGGGCTGTGTGGACCCCACAGGTTTGGCCACCCTGCCTGGCGCCCTTCCTGCTTCCAGGAAGGGCAGTCCGAGAGAGGCGACACTATCGGAATTTCAGAAAGTCGTGGCTGTTTATTAAGACATGGAGGGGTTGGATGGAGGACAGGCTCCAGACAGCTCCAAGGTTGACAGAGGAACCGGGATCAGAGCTCAGCCCAAGAGCTCGTCCATTTACCACCAATTTTGCTGGCAGCTCTGAGCCCGGCTCCTCCACCAACCCAGAGGAAGGTCCAGACCCCGCACCAGATGGGCTGAGGGCCTGAGTCCACACCTCTGGGCCCGGACTCTTGGCATCCGGGACAGCTGGACCGCAGAGGGAAAGCCACATTTGGGGACAGACCATCCCCTCCTGCCCAGGACAGGGCACCTTCAGGGAAACCTGAAGAAAGCAGCAGCGTGGTGTAAGCACCAAACATGGCAGATCTGCAGCCATCAGTGGGTGCAGATGATGGCTCCTGCCCTTTCTAAGTTTCTACCAGGAGACTCCAACTAGGAAAACTATGGGGCTGGGCTCATGGGACAGGGACCTTGATGGTCCAAGGGGTGTGCGGCAGCTACGTGAGCTGGGAGCAGGGCCAGGGTCCAAGTGCAGCTGGGCTCGAGGAGGCAGAGGAGACATGAGCATTGGCCAGACCAGAGCACCAAGTAGGGAGGCTGGCAGGTCTTTAAGGAATGGCAAGGGGCTGAGGCTGCACTGTACTCCTAGGCTGAAGTGCCTGGCACGTCCGTGGGCTCGGAGGTGTGGCTGACAGGACTTGTGGGTTCCTGGGTGGAAACGCCAGCCGCATCCTCAGGATGAGCCAGTTCTGGAGGCTGCTCTGTGGGCAGGGTGGACTTGTCCTGTGCTTCTCCTGGAGGCTGCTGGGAAAGCACGACCTCGGAGTCTTTCAGAGGCCGTGGGCCCTCGGTTGTGGCTGGCGCCCACGGAGGCTGAGGTAGTTCCTTCTGTAAGAGGAGAGGCTGGTGGTAAGGCGTGGATGAGGCCGACAGGGCTTCAAGGTTGGGGAGGCAAAGGAGTTACTGTTCCCAGAGGGTTAGGCTCTAGGCCCAGAATAAGCTGGTCCAGTCCCACTGGCCAGCACGCAGGGCACCTGAAGAGAAATCTGATTCTGGGATCATTGTCTTGTTCCACACCCCATGCCCCTGAACCTTCTAGAATCAGCCCGCTAACTTTGTGGCAAAGACAACAACAGTTGACCCAGGAGGCCTTCCTCGAGGGTCTGGCTCCAAGTCAGGTTAATTAATCAGACCTGGAGCCCTGCTCCTTGCTGGCATTTCTATGCCAGGACAGACCAAAGTGTTTTAACTTCCACAAGAACACAGCAACACCACATTGAATGGTATCACTGAGCATGGTGTACGTCTCAGGCAGGGAAGCCCCACTACACCCCTTCCTTTGGGCACTGTGCTGAACCAAGGATCTATAGGCGAGAAAGGGTCAAACTGGCCCACACTCTGCCTGCTGTCACTCATTCATGGCTGGGAGCAAGGTGCCAGGTCTCCTACAAAGTCCAGAGCCTGAGTGGTGACAGCTTTTGCCCTGCAGCAGGGCTCTGGTGCCCCCCAGCAAGCCTGGCACTGAGTTCTCAATGGTGAAAGCAGTAGGAAGCCATCAAGTGGGGTGCTACTGTGCAGCAGGACTGGCACCATCGTCAAGTGACACCTGCCATGACAGCAACATGCTGTCCCCTCCACAGGGATGGCTCAGAGCCACCAGAGCAACACAGTCACAACACCCAAATCAAAACCTTCCAGGAATGGGGAGACACTGACTACAGGATGGGGCTCCAGGGTTTAGTTGTAAAACTAGAGGCTTTACTCAACTTTAATTCTAGTTAGGGCTTATGGGTTATTATCTTGCAGACAGTCATAGCAAACTGGTATTCACCGCAAAGCCACTGCCTGTCCAGAACATGCCCAGCTCCCTGCGCCACAGGGCCAGGGCGCCACTGGTGATCAGCGTGCAGGGCACCAGGTAGAGGAGGGCTGGCTGGCCACGCTGCATAAGGGCCAGGGCCATGAACGTCACCAGGAGGCCGATGCCATAGGCTGGAAGGACAGAGATTAGTGGTGTGTTACCTGGGACAGTGGTTCCTGAGCCCACCCCCTGCCTCTTGAAGGAATGCTGGGAGCACCAAGTTCCAGAGATGTGACATAGGGGCAAGCCACCAGGAGTTGGGCACTTCCAAAAATGAACGGAACCTTCTGGCATCTTCCAGGACATATGCCCCAAGTGGGTCCCCAGGGGACAGACAAGATGTAAGTCAGGTTTCATTAAGAAGACAGGAGGAAGCAACAGTGCAGCTGAGAGCATGGGGACACTGGGGAGAGGATAGGACACCGGAGAAAGGACAAGGACACCGGGAAGAGCAGGGGGACAGAAAACCACAGAACTTTCTAATCAGCAGCCAGCAGCTGTGTGAAAGGTATGGAACCACAGAAGTGGCTGGAGAAAGAGCTGTGAATATGCCCAAATATCTCATTTTTATAAACCTTTAGTTAGAAATACAATTTTGAATTACAATAATGTACATACAGAATTAGGAAATCAAATCTTTGAGAACCTAATTGTGACCCTAGAAAAGAATGTTTTGCTCCTATGAGACGCTCAGTGAAACACTAAGGTTGAAGGGGTGTGACATCTGCAATTTGCTCTCACAGCTCAAAATAAAATGTGTATTATTACATGTGTGTGAGCGTGAATATGTAACCACTTATACATAACATACAAATGCAAAGAGAGAATATAGTGAGGCAATTGTGATAAAACATCAACCACTGGAAAATGAGAGCGGGAGTGTGGAGTCTCATATTAATTTTATAATAGTAACCCTGCAGTTAGTTCAAAGGACCAAGTTACAAGGAAATCAGCCTTTCACTGGAAGCTTCCTCCAGAGCCCGGAGCCCAGAGGCTGTCTTCAGCATCCACCGAGCTCTGTCCTGATCCTCACTCCACATTTCCAAGTGATGTGTTCACTTAGGAAATGTGCCTACGTAACCGAGTTGACTGTCCGTGTGTCCTAACAAAGTGACTCCACAAAGGCAGACAACGGAAGGACACAGGTTTGGCACCTATGTAAGATCTAAAGGGCTCTAGAGGTGGGAACTACGGGAAACTTCTGACACACTGTGGTTTAGACAGGACAGTTTTAAGGGCTGTAACTTGGAGCAAAGGTTCAGATGCAATGTGCCGGAAACCACAGGCACTAGGGTGGGCAGGATCTGACTGTAATGACCCAAAAATGCATCCAAAGGCCCAGCCTGTGCTCTCCTGGTACTATGGTAACATCTACAGGATCCCCTCCACTCTTGTGAGAGCTGCCAGGCCTGTGCACTCTGCTTCCCATCCACAAGGGGGAGGGGTCAGGAGAGTACGTCCTACCAGCCTGGCTCTCCAGCTGAAGTAGGTGGGTATGTACAAAAGCAAGCAATGACACACTTCTCTTCCTTGGGAGCTCACAGTATGGGAAATTCTTTTAAGTAATAAGAGCTCAATAGAAAATGAGAAAATGTCACCTTCATGTCACTGGCTTTGGTAACAAAAGAAACCACCAGAAGACAAGGAAGACAAAAGAGAGACAAAAGAGAAGACAACTACAACAACAACAGAAGAGTGAACGAAAGGACTGTACGGTGAACAGAGGCTGCACCCCACCCCTTCCCACCCGGCTCTGTGAGCGGCCAGGGAGAATGGACGGCACACAGGGCTGCAGCCTGGCCCTTGTTGAGCACGGTGCTTACCGATGGTGCAGGCTACGAAGTAGACCCTGGAAGACTGCACCTGGATGTCAAACCTGTGGCAATACGCCACGAGCAGCCCTGGGGGGGAAGAGAACATAGGCAAGGGACCAAGCCAGATCCCCAAATGAGGGCCGAGTGACCCTGTAGGGAGAGACCGGGCACTGTGCATGGTCTTGTGTAACAGCTATTTCACAGACAGCCATACTGCCAGCTCAGGACAGAGCTGTGACCCCGACAGAGGGCCAGAGCACACCCCATAGCACACAGGGGCACAGAGGTCCTACCTGGTGGACCCTGAGGGGCAGCAAAATGGCAAGGTCACACCCTGACCTTACAGCTGATCCCAGACCGGCACATCTGTGCAGCCATGACCAACAGGGCAGGGCTGCCCCTTGGGGCCAACAAGAGGTACCTCAACCATGCACCAGCCCTGGCTGACATCCACCTCACCTGCTAGGCTCCGTCTCCACCCACTGGCCCCACAGACCCAACATTATAAGGACACCTAGGTACCCTCAGGGCAATGGGGTCACCCATCCAGGTACCCAGCCCCATACCTGGAACTAGGATGTCCCCAAAACCCAGAAGGGAGAAGGGCCGGTCACATAGGGCCAGTGGCGAGGTGTTCAGCCTGGGTACCTTCAGGACCATGGGCAGCTGCAGGGAGAGGAGGCAGTGCCTGTAGACCAGCCCAAGCCTATGACTCCCCTCCAGTCACTAGGGCCCGAACATACCTTCTCATGTGTGGCCGAGTTCGCAGGACCGGTCGCCACCTCTACCATGATGCTGTTCCCGCTCTAACACAGGGGGGCCGCGTCAGAGTAGGGGCATAGGGCAGGGGGTTCAGGCAGTGTGGGAGGGGCAGGGTGAGGGTCAAGGCCTCCCACCTTGGTCAGGAAAGGCGTGATGAACACGAAGAAGACATCATAGATGAACAGCACCATCAGCAGCAGCGTGCAGGCCTGGAGAGAGGCATCCTGAGGGGCTAGCCCAGGACACCCAGGCACCCAGATACCCTGGCACAGACCCATGCAGATGTCCCCCACCCTCAGTTCCCTCACTAAGCTCAGACTATTCCCAGTGGGACAAAGCCTTTCTGAGAAAGTAAACACTGCCCTAGTCCTTGGGCAGCAGGAGACAGGGAGTGTGTTCCAGAGTGATGTCTGCTGGAGGCTTGGGGACAGAGCACAAATCACACTGTTTCCCAGTAATGTGAAAGGTGGCAAAGGTAAACAGCTGGGAGACGTTCAGTGATGGGTTGGCTATGGCTCTGGGGAGGTGACGACCCTCTTGGCATTCCCCACTATTTCTAAGTTACTTCCATTGTCTCTTGTGGACAATAACCTTAGGCCCCAGGCTCAGAGGGGAAGGCCAGAGCAAAGCTGGGTGGCAGGCAGGCAGGCCTGGCTGCTCAAGTAACGGGGCTAACACAGAGAAGGCCTTCAGGACTCAGCCCCCACCACCCTGCCCATACCCCTAGGGCCCTCACCTTGAAAGTTGGGAGGCGGATAGTTTTCAGCATGTAGAGACAGAAGGCGATACCCAGCGTGTCCTGAAGGATCCAAGCCCACCTGGAGGACAGAGCAGCACCACCTACTGGAACAGACTCCACCAAGAGCTAGCACTCACCAGGTCACTCCCTACTCAGCTTCCTCACCCACACCAAGCAGTCTGAAACATCCCACACTTGGCCTGACTCTGCCATGTTTCAAAGTCTGAGGCACTGTTAGAGGCCGTGACAACCCTACACCCTGACGCCAAGAGGACAGAGAGAGGCAGATACATGTTAGAACCTCTGACCCTCTACAGTGGCTTTTATACCCCGATTATAGGATGGGGTGTGGGAGACTGCGAGCTGACAGGGTCCTTGCAGTTTAGATTTTTGGGGGACAGGTGTGGGGGACTGGCAGTAAACTGACAGGGTCCTTGCTGCCCATCTCCTCACCTCACTTGCTTAAGTTGCTAAAGGCTAATCTCTTCCCCACAACCTCTGATTGTCTGATTAACTTGCTAGAGGCAATTTACATGCCCTTCTTCTCACCCTTTGCTCAATTGTTTTTTTTTTTACAGAGACAGAGTCAGAGAGAGAGATAGACAGGGACAGACAGACAGGAACGGAAATGAGAAGCATCAATCATCAGTTTTTCATTGTGACACCTTAGTTGTTCATTGATTGCTTTCTCATATGTGCCTTGACCGTGGGCCTTCAGCAGACCTAGTAACTTCTTGCTCAAGCCAGCAGCCTTGGGTCCAAGCTGGTGAGCTTTGCTCAAACCAGATGAGCCCGTGCTCAAGCTGGTGACCTGGTGTCTTGAACCTGGGTCATCCGCATCCCAGTCTGACGCTCTATCCACTGCGCCACCGCCTGGTCAGGCCCTTTGCTCAACTGTTGATTTCAGTTATGGATGGTGGGGGATTCCTGTTTATGCCTCAGATATGTGACTTTGTATCGGAGACTCTTATTTGCATACAGCTCTGCACTATACAATAAAGCAGACCAGGGGTGTTACTCTGCTCTGGCTTGCCATCAGCTTGCAGAGGCCTCCTGATCCCATACTTCTTTTCTCTGAGTTCATTTCTTCATTCTACACCATTCTCACTCAGGACCTGGACAATTACTAGTCGCTCTGGTCCGTGGCAGGTGGCACCCAAATGTGGGCCTGGGTATGAGTAAACTAAAGGCAGGTGATGAACTCCCCAAGTGTGCACAGCGAGTAGAGAAAGTTTTTGGGGAGAATCTAGTCGGGAGTAATAAATTATGGGACAGTTAGGGTAAAAAGTGAGGGACCTTTCTGTACAAATACTTATGTAGCTAGAATGTTTTTTGTGATATGTTCAAGATGTGTGCCCCTGGTTCCCAGAGGAGGGAATGGTTAGTTCTGCTACAGGGGAGCAAGTAGGTAAAGTTCTGAAAAGGCGGTGGTGCAAGTCGGCTATGGCAGAAGGAAATTAAAGTAGCAGTCTCTCCGGCAGCTGGTGCCATACTCTGCGGCTGGGGGGCCGGGAACGTGGGGCAGTGTGGCTGCTCCTGGTTCTCTCTGGCTACTTGGTCTGCCACTCAACTAAAATTGATATAAAAGAGAAATCTCAGCATAGTCCACCTGAACCGCCAGTTACAGCAACTGGAATTTGAGAATGGTTAGGAGACTCAGGTATTAAAGTTAACAGCTTTTCCTGTTTTTGTCTGATTTTCTCTAATGTTTCAGCTATAATCCTCTGAACTATCATTTTGTTTCTTTCCTATTCTTTGCCTGAAAATTAGGCAGGGGACCCCTGGTGGATGTAACTAAAAAACCTCCCACACAGGGGAGGTTTTGTTAGTTCCATCCTCCAGTGCCCCTGTTAGATAATGCCGACTTGAGATCGGATAGGCATTTTTCTGGTCTGGTTGCTCACTGAAATCCCAGGTGTTTCTCTGGTTTGTCTGAGTCTAGTTTTTGTATAGTTTTTGTCTGATGTTGTCCAAAATGTGTCTATTTTTAAGGCCTGAATTAAGTTCTTGCATGCAAAATTGGAAATGCCAGCTCTAATATTGAACAAAAAAATAAGTTTTATCCCTACATTTTGGCTTTAAAATTGGAACATGTAAGGAGTGCTCATTTAAATTTAACTAGAATGGAATTTAGGTCCTAAAGACTTGCCAATTTAGTTTGTTTTGTGAAGCGTGTTGTTTTGTTGTTTTTTTGTCTTCGGAGCTGGGAGTCAAATAGCAACTCCAGTATTAGGATTGACCAAATGAATGTGTCATACTTGTCTCTGTACTATAAACTGTCTTCTGTGTAAAACTATACTCAGGTCTGTGAAACAAAGGAATTAAGCAAAATTAGGCAGAGCCCTGACCAGTCATTTCAGGAATTTGTCTCACCTGGCTGCTTCAGGCAGTTGGAAGAATAGTATAAGAATGCTAATTCTGCTTGTCAGGCCACACCCTACAAAAGCCCCCCAACACCACCCCCCAGGAGATCAGGGATTTGACTCCTCTAATATTGCCTACTAGATTAAAAAGATAGGTCAGGAACGCCCTGAAATAGAGCTAACTATATAAGGGTGTAAATTCAGAGGACTCTTAGATACAGGAGCTGATGTATGTTGTTGCCGAGCAATACTGGCTTTCTTCTTGGCCCACTAGCAAGCAGTCACCAAGCTGTGAGCCTTAGGGCAAAGTAAATTTCCCTAACAAAACTCTAGTTTTTTACAATGGGAAGATAAAGAAGGTCATACAGGACTTTTTCAGCCTTATGTGCTCCCTAGATTGCCTGTTAATCTATGTGATTAAAATGTTTTGAAAAGATGGAAGCGTTACTTGTCCGTCCTAGTAAATTAGTCAATGACAATGCTCCTGCATATATAGGAAAAGCATTTACTACATTTTGTTAAGACTCCGAGATCACACCTGACCAGGCGGTGGAGCAGTGGATAGAACATCAGATGTGGGATGTGGAAGACCCTGGTTCAAGACCCTGAGCTCGCCAGCTTGAGCGCGGGCCCATCTGGCTTGAGCAAAAACTCGCCAGCTTGGACCCAAGATCGCTGGCTCCAGCAAGGGGTTGTTTGGTCTGCTGAAGGCTCACAGTCAAGACACACGTGAGAAAGCAATCAAGGAACTAAGATGTCGCAACGGCAATGAAAAACTAACGACTGACGCTTCTCACCTCTCTACATTCCTGTCTGTCTGTCCCTATCTGTCCCTCTCTCTGACTCTCTGTCCCTGTTTAAAAAAAAAAAGAAAAAGGACTCTGAGATCACCCTGAGGACAGGTATTCCTTACAATCCTCAGGGCCAAGGCATTGTAAAGCGTGCCCATCAAATGCTTCAAGGTCAATTAGAAAAACTAAAAAGGGGGACTCATACCCTAAAACTCCTGCAAATCTTCATCATGCTCTTTTTACTTTAAAATTTTTTGAATGCTGATGTACAGGGCTGTTCAGTGTGCAAGACTCTGAAATCCAATAAGAAAGGCCTTCCCTGAGTGTGATGGAAGGACCTGCTCACAAGAATCTGGCAATGGCCAGACCCTGTTCTCTTGTGGGGCCGAGGATATGAGTGTTTTTCCTAGGTTTGCTATGGCTCCACGGTGGGTTCCTGGAAGTTTGGCAAGACACCATGAGTCAGGAGAGACTCACCCCACAAGAGCAATTATATAAGGCTTATTTTACTCTTAAATTTTTTTGAACATTTCCTCCTCAGGACTTACTATAGCCAAGAGGCATTTATATCAGCCAAGCAATGGCTTAAGTCTCTCATGTTGTACAGGGATATATTAACCGGCTCTAAATGGCAAAATTCAACCAACTTGGGGGCAAGGATATGTTCCAATTTTGTTATCAACAGGTCGTCTTTGAATACCAGCAAGGAACAAGGAACGTGAAGTCTCATCATCTATTGGCATCAGCCCCTAGAAAGCAACCTGGTTCCAAAGATCCAGAATGCCCATTAAGCTTAAGGCAAGAGCTTCATGCACTGGAAGCAGTGGTCATGGGACTTGGAAACCAGCTACAGAGTGATAATAAGACAACAGTTCCAGAGCCATGCAGACTTTTCCTGATAGTGACTCCTGCTCCTTGAGACAGTTCTCAATGGGACTGAATGGGGTTGGATTGCATCTGCAGGGATGTGGCATGGTGATGGTGTCAGCATGGACTTGGAGAACATACCAAAAAAGTGAAGACTCTATTATAGATCCTGCTGTATTGGCTAAGAATTTGCTTAATGATCTAAAAGGCCTTAATCCATTTCATGTATTAAGACATTCATTTTCGTATGTTAGTAGACTATACTAATTTTGTTCTTTTGTTTTTTTAAGTTCTTTTCTTTTTTAAAGATTTTATTTCTTAATTTTAGAGAAGAGAAAGAGAAGGGGGGGGGCAGGAAGCATCAACTCCCATAAGACTTGCCTTGACCAGGCAAGCCCAGGGTTTCAAACTGGTGACCTCAGCATTCCAGGTCGATACTTTATCCACTGCACCACCACAGGTGGTACAGTAGATATACTAATTTTGTATTTATTTGATATTTTTCCAGTCTGCCTCCAAATCAGAATTCGAAAAATCAGACGAGTGTAAATCTCAGCACACGAATTGAAATTAAAAAATAAAAAAGGGAGATATGTGGAAGACTGCAAGCTGACAGGGCCCTTGCAGTTTAGAATTTTACAGGTTTGGGAGACTGGCAGTAAGCTGACAGGGTCCTTGTAGTTTAGAGTTTTACAGGTGTGGGGGACTGGCAGTAAGCTGACAGGGTCCTTGCAGCCCACCCACCCCCACCTCACTTGCTTAAGTTGCTAAAGGCTAAGTTCTTCCCCACAACCTGATTATTTAAGTTGCTAGAGGCAATTTACATGCCCTACCTCTCACCCTTTGTTAGTTCAACTGTTGATTTCAGTTATGCATTGGTGGGGGACTCCTATTTATGCTCTAAGAGGATTCCTATTTATTCAAATGTGTGACTTCGAATCGAAACTTCCTTATTTGCATACAGCTCTGCACTATATAATAAAGCAGACCAGGGGCTTTGCTCTGCTCTGGCTTGCTATGAGCTTGCAGAGGCCTCCTGATCCCATACTTCTTTTCTCTGAGTTCATTTCTTCATTCTGCACCGTTCTCACTCAGGACCTTGACAACTACTAGCCGCCCTGGTCCACAGCAATGGGGTGAGGGGATTGTATGTTGATTAGATTTAAATTTCTTTTCAATAACAATTTTAAAATAATTTAGAAACATGTGCACAGCCAGGCTCCACAAGCTCTCTCTACCCATGAGAAATTAGGACTCAGACTACAAAGGGCAAACCCTCAAGGTCAGTATTTGGAATTTCCCTGGAATAGTTCCATGGGAATGAAAAGCTAAGGCAAGACCCATTTCAAATATCTTCATTAACCCAATACTATCTGGGTGCCAGCCTTCCATAGCCACACACTGAATCTGCACACGCAGTGTGTGCTGTGAAGTCCCCCACTGAGGCTCTAAGAAATAACTAGCTTGACAGAGGGGCCAACGGGGACACAGGGAGTTTACCCTGCCAAAGCCTTGGGGTGGTGAGGCCCCAACCTCACCAGCCCTGCCTGGGCTCTCCCCTCCCCTTCCTGGTTCACCCTGCTCCCTTGTCAGGGCTCTGCCTGCCCACCTCACTCATCAGATGCTTTACCACTACGGGATCAAATGTCTCCAGGCCAGGGTGGGTTGAAGAACAGAGAGTTTGCAAACAGCAGGTGGATGCCCAGCCACGCACCCGCAGTTGGCTGCATGCGCCCAGAACAGCAACCACAGCCTGTTTAATTTTACAAAATGGAGAAGTCTCCTGGCTTAGATTTAACTGTGAGAGTTCATATTCTCTTTGTGTACAAAAAACTCAAAATATTTTCCCATTTTCCTTCTGCCACTTAAATCTGTTACAGCTCCAAACAGAGGTGCCGCCAAGAAGGTTTAACTGCCTTGGGAAAGGCTCATAGAGAGCGTCAGATGGTGTCAGTGATACCTAGAGGGGGTTGGGCGGGAACAGGCCAGCTCTGTCCTCACAGCCCAGCCTGGGATCCAGGCCACAGAGTGGGTGCAGTGCCTCGCAGGGGAGACTGAGGGGAAGCAAGCAGCCTCCTGAACCACCCGTGAGGATGCTAGCTGAGCACACCCCTTGGGCACCACCACAGGTGCAGTGGGGACAAGTGGCGCCAGGGCCTCATGGAAGCCGTCCTAGAGAACACAGCTTGGGGCGCCTGGGCCAACAGGGTTTGCAGCATCTCATAACCAGATCCAATCACAGTTCATGTGGCACCCAGACAAACCAAATGAAACTGGATGCAGGTGGCAGGCACAGCAGCCACGGCTGGGTGGCTGTCAGCTGAGCCCAGTCAGCACCTGGATGCCATGTGGCCACTTCTTCCAGAGGACTGAAAGGAGGGCTTTTGATAACTAAGGAGGCGAACTGGCTCCAGATGCCCCCAAACGGCCTCAGGGAGGTACAGGAAGGTTGGAGTCCAGTACTCAGAGCATCTGAGGACAGCCCTCAGGAGGGAGGGGCCAACCACCAGCAGGGCCGGCCTCCCAGGGGGTTGCACTCACTGGTCCTCATTCCGGAAGACTCCCCACACCACGCTGACAGCCACACAAAACAATGCCAGGAGCAGCATGCGGACCTGAGGGCACTTGTGGAAGTAGGGCAGGCTGTTCTCGCAGATCCTGGTGACAGGTAGGAGAGGGCAGTCGTCATGGGCAGCATGCCTCTCACAGCCTCCCACCATCAACCTCTGACCCTTACAGCCTTGTTTCCACTCAGCACCCAGGAGGGTCACCTCAACTCATGCTCAAAGCCCGTCCCCCAAGTCTTGATTCCACAAGTCCATCCCCTCCGCCTCTGGCAATCCTCCAGGCTCCAATCTGAGGGGGGCCAATCACACCATCTGCCCACCTACCTGACCCTTCCTCTTCTTCACAGATTCTCTACTAAACCCACAATCCCCTTGCCTTTTATTATGTTTCTACAAGGGAAGTCCCCACGCACAGCAGAGCTGGGTGGGGGCAGGCACTTAGGGTGAGTAAATCTTTGCCAGTTTCTAAGCCAGCCTGCCCACAAGAGCTGAGCCCATAGCTCTCAGCACTGTGTCTCCAAGACTGTTCTGTGCCCTCTCACTCTTGTATGGCAACCTTGAAAGGTCTTGTCCTCCTAAATCCTTGAGTAGCTACCCATCTGCCCTCTAAGAACCAGATTGGGCCCCTGCAAGCAGGGAACCCCCAGGCCTGAACCACCAGTGCATTCAGTCCCATGGCTCACAGCTGCCTTGCCTAGCACCCCTGCCTAGTTCCCACGTACACCCACATCACCCCACTCAGTCCCTGCATCCCCATTGGGCCTATGTGTCCTGGACTGGACCTAGGGAGAGGAAGGATACTGGAGAAGAGGCGGTGGGAGGACTGAGAGAGCCCATTCACCTCCCCACTCTGTCCTGCTCTCAAGACCCATGAACCCCTGGCAAGCACCAAGTGAGCACATGCCATATGCCTGCCCTGTGTCAGACTGGCTGAGGGTCACCAAAGAGTGAAGGGATCCTTGACTCATGGAAGCAGAGCTTGGAGCTTCAGAGCCAGGAAACGGGAGACAGAATAGTTGAGCTATGAGGCTGTGGGCAGAACCCCGAGAGCAAAGCCATCAACAAGAGGCTGAGTGGGACTGGGCAAAGGCTGCCCAAGGGAGCTCACCTGCATTTACCAAATGGCAGCCTCTGGACCAATGGCGACAGGCAACTGTACAGGCCCGTGGAGGAGGCCAGGCAGAAAATCCCAATGATCACATAGACTGCAGAGCAGGATGACAATGAGAGAAAGGCTGGGCCACAAGGGTGCCAGCACAGCCCCAGGAAGGGTCCCATGCACTCTTACACCTGGGAAAGGTGACTGTACCCAGTAATGGGAGGGAACAGATCCTGCCCGAAGCCCCTCCTTTCACCCTGCCGTCTACTGGACTTCTCCACTGGAGCCACAGCCAGCAGAGACGCACCGAGATGGTCATAGAAGTAGTACAGGAGCACCAGCATGGAGCAGCACATGACCACAAAGACGCAGGTCATGACAGGTGTCACGTCCACCGCCTCATCCTCCTGCTTCTCAGGTCCATCATCCCGTTTGTGCTTCATGTACCTTCTTGAGAAGCAAAGATGGATCATGGGACATCTCGCTGGTCAACTCAGTCACCAGGACCAATGGGCACAGAGATGGAGTAGGATGGACAGACACAGCATATAGGTCATCCTGTCCACCCTCTGCAGACCCAGTTTGTCTCCTCAGTGCCCCACAGTGGGAGAGCCAGACCTGTCCCTCAGACCGCATATACTTGTCTAGGAACTTGGGGTCCTTGCAGACAGGTTCCCGCAGGTGGCCCCCTGGTCACCCGAGGGACATGCTATATACAGAAAGCTGTGGGATGCCCTTAAACACTACTGTGGGACTACTCACAGACACCATATCCTGAGTGTGACCCTGGCCTGGGAGGGCCTGGGCAGGCGTGGGCTCAGATCCCAGTACCAGAGCAGAGTCTCGGATAGCAGGACCCAGAGGGCCTTTGGCTGGGTCTCCTGGATATACAGTCACAACAACTGTATTCCAAAAAGTTATTTGGGAGTGTGGACACCCCTTTTCTGAGCAGTTCTATTAGTTTCACTTCCCAGCATAAGTCAGCCATTGGTTACACACATGCACACCTATACACACAACACACACAGGCATACAGGGCACTCACTTTTTCACGTCCCGGCTCCCAGCCCAGTAGCCCCCAAGGGCGACGGTGCCGACAGCCATGACGAAGATGATGACCATATTGTAGTCCAGCATGGGTTCGTGGGGGGCGTACAATGCTGCCCTCACTGCTCGGCCAAAACTCTGCCTCAGAGAACAAATCAGAGTTCAGGACCAGGCTGCCACCATCCCTAGACCCCTTGTCCCAGGCCTTCACCTGCCACTCCTGAGCCCAAAGCAATCAGCTCTGATGGAACAGCTGTACACGAGGGCAGGCAAGCAGCCCTGCATGCGAGAACACAGATCACAAGCCTAGACGTGCACTTATGTGCATGAGGATGCACATCGTCTGGGGAACAACCAGGTGGCCCACAGGGGCCCCAAGGGAAAGGTGTGAGGCCTGCGTTAAGATTTACTGTGGGATTCTGGAAGTTTCCGCAAAGACTGGAGATTCCTGTATATGACTCACCTGCTCTGGATCCAGTCCCCCAAATTAAAGATGAACATGGGCCTTGGGTCAAACAGGCTTAGGCCAAATATGTGCAAACAACAGGGAGGGAGCAATACTCAGTCTCCGTGTATGGGCAGCAGGCCCACCAGGCCTGGAGTCTGAGTTCCTCTAACTGCTGGGTTACTTTGATAGGACCATGGTCTCTGTTCCTGGTTTTAGGTAGCACTGCTGGCCCACTCTCACAATGTGGCTGACTCACAGTGGGCAAGACCCACCTGAGATAGGGAATCCTTGCCGTAGGCCCCACCTGCCACCTACTCAGATCCTACGCCAATAGACACTTCAGGGGGAGGGAATCCCTACCTTGAAAATGTCCAGCATGTCTTTGTGGCTGAGCAGGGCCACAGGAATGCCAATCTCTTCATACTGCGTCTTGTTGCCTCCTGGGGGGACCTGGGAGCCCAGAGGAGGCAGATATGATGGCTGACCAAGGCCCACCCAGGATGGGTTAGACAGCCAACCCATCCTGATGGCATAGCCCACAGAGCCAGCCATCTCTGAAGAAGGGGAAGATTCCCTCTGTGTGCTAGGTTCTCAGGTGCCAGGCAGTGCCGGAGGGGGACACACCGGAAAGGAGGCCTATAGGCTCAGCACCACTGCTAGGGGAGGAAAAGCTAGCCCTTTACTCAAACCTTGAAGTCAGGTCAATTAGGAGTCAACCTGCCTGCAGGAGTCCTGGAAGAGAGGCCGACATGTGGGCCCCTACCACCTGCTCCTCAGAAGGCAACTTAGAGCTCTGCCTTGAGGCCTTGTAGCTCCTGGTCCCCAGGACTACTCTGGGACAAATTCCCTCCCAGATGAGGGTCCAAAGGTCCAAGTCCATACCCAGTCAGCAAACCAAACTCATCCTTGGCTCTGGCCACCTGGACCCCAGCCAGCACCCAAGCCCACTTCAATTGGGACCCAGGGGCTCCACCCCACCTCCTTCCTCTATCCCTCATCCTGGGTAGGTCTTGCTGCCCAGGAAGGCTACCAAGCTGCTGTACCAGGGTCTCCTTGCTGACGATAAGCAGCCCATGTGCCCCGCTGCCTTGGGCCAGCCTCACTTTGTCGTAGAAGGTGCAGTTCCCCCGAGTCACCAGTGGAATCTGATTGCTGAAGCCTTTGGCAGGAAGGTCAGACGAAGAGCAGAGCGTGGAGGTTGTCCAATCCCGCAGCTGCAGGAGAGACTAAGGGAAGGCAAAACTCGTGGATGTTCTAGAAAAGTCAGGGCAGGACCAAGTCCTTACAGGAACCCAGGCTTCAGAGAAACCTGCACGGTCACAATGAACCTTCAGTATCCAGATCACCACAGTGAGCATTGTCCTGATGCCCCCTCCCCTCAGGTTCCACTGGATCTCAGCTCCCTGCACCAAGAAAGAATGAGAAGTGGAGGACGGGTGGAACCTGCAGGTGTGCATACACACACACACCAAGTGCAAGGCAGACAGGAAGAACAGGGGGTATGAGCTCAGAGAAAACCCCATAGAATGAATCTCTACATTTCCAGATCCACCTCCAGCATCGATTACAGATGGAACACAAGGGGCAGGAGGGTCAGCCTCTGTAATAAGAACCTACCCGACAAGAGCAACCTTCGGGACCTCTGAGTGAGTGGAGGAGCAAAGCCCAGGGAGTAGGGAGTATCCTACAAGGAAGAGGAGGGCCCCTGCCCTACCACACACCCACCCTCCGCTGTCATTCCTTTCAGGACCCCTCTGCCAGCCAGCCCCATCCAACATGTGGAAAGGAAGCCTAGCTGGTGTCCCCACCAGGGGCCATCCTAGATAGCACTCTGGACATCTTTCATTCACAACCAAAGAAACCGAGGCTCAGAGAGGTTGTGGAACCTCTCCAATGCGACCAGATCCCACCCCAGGATTTCCCAGCTGAGGTCCTTCCTCTGTCCTCCAGCTGGCTCTCTGCAGAGGAGTCTTCTCAAGGGCCCCTCTGGACACTAAGAAGACGGATGGAGGGATGGCAGCAAGACCCAAGACCCCAAGCTAGAAGGGGTGCTCAGAACACCCAGTTGGAAGGGCCACCAGCCCTGTACTCACCGCCTTGCTGAGGTCGTGTGGCAGGTGGGCCCACTGCGGGTTGTAGAGGATGCAGTAGTCCTTGCCTTTGCGGCCCCCCATCTCGGAGACCACATGTACCATGCCATACTCACAGGCCACCTGGAACAATGGGGCAGGAGTCAGAGAACTCAGGGTGGGGGCTGGATTATCCAGATGACACTGGGTCCCAGTTAAACAAGGATACCTGTAAGGGCTGGGCTTGTTTCCTCCCTCAGACAGGACAGATAGGACACAAGTATGAGTATCTCACGATGGAGAAAATGAGGGAGGGCAGCAAGTACAGGGACTAGTCTCCCCAGGGAGACCCGGGTATGACCTTGGCCTGGTCAGCACCCATCCATTGACTCCAACACACCATGCCTATGGGTCCTGGCCCCTGAGCTTCTTAGAGCTAGAAGGTGGCAGCTTCCCCTGACAACAGACACATGATGCGGCAGTCACCAGCTGGTCCATCTACACCATGTGGATATGGTTTTGCCAAGGTTGGGGAGCGGTGGGGGGTTCTGATCTGGTCAAGGGTCCTGACAGCCCATAGGCCCTGACACCAGGCCTGGGGCACAAACTGACTCTCAGACATCCAGGCCCTCAACAAAAGTATAGCCAAGCCACTTAGGGAACTTTTTACCCTGGTCCTGGTCATTTGGGGATGATGGTGGCATGGAGAAAAGCCCAGGTTGCCCCAACCTTGAAGCCTGAAGGGTGACACCAAGCGCTGAGTGAAAGTCCCACTTTCCATAGTTCCCAAATGCCATCGTTCCAGCCAGTCCACCAGCTCTGGCACTTCCGTTTATCACTTTGAGAGAGGCACTGACTGCCAAAGCAGTGCTTACATGGTGCTGAGCTTCCAAGGAGCTGGGTATTCAGGGCACTGTTACTAGCACTCACAGGAGGAAAGGGCAGGGTGGTTGACTGCGTGAGCACTCAACAAAGGATGCATCCTACCACACCTGCCTCTGTTCCCGGAGAACTTTCACGCACCTCACAGGTCACCTGGGTCATCTGACCAGGGGCAGAATTAGGAGGCCCCTCTTCCAGGTTCTCTCTACCAGACTGCCCCCAAAGGGTGCCCCTCATCCTGGCCCCAAGTACCATACCTGGTATATGGCCCCTCCAATGCTCAGAATCTTGGCAACTCCTTACTCTAGACTGCAGTGGGGAGCAGTAAAGTCCCTCAACCCCAAGGCCTCATCAGCCTACCTTCTGTGTTTATAAAGTTTCAATGGAACATGACCGCCCCAGGCCTATAGCAGGGCCTCCGGCTCTCTTGACTGCCAACTGCAGAGTTGGACAATTGCCTATAGTGCCGAAAATATTCACTATTCTGGGTCTTCTAGAAATTTTGCTGACCCCTGATCCATGGGGGCCAGGTGACTGGTTAAAATTGTCATTTGTATAAAATGGCAATGGATATTATCTGCTTCTTTTTTTCTTTTTTAGTTCAGTGAGAGGAGGGGAGGCTGAGACAGACTCCCGCATGCAACTGGACCAGGATCCACCCGACAAGCCTAGTAGGGGGCAATGCTCTGACCATCTGGGGCATTGCTCCATTGCTCAGCAACCTAGCTCTTCTTAGCGCCCAACCCACAACCTTGGCACATCAGGATGACACTCCAGACAAGCTACCAGGCCAGGCCAAAAGTGGTTCTCTTTCAAAACGTCATTTAAGATCCCATAAGCACATTTCATGGGCTTTGCCCCCCACAACTTGTACAATGAAGCCTGTGCTTGTAGCATACACCAGAGATCATGGATTCACCTTGAATACAGCCCCCTGAGTTAAAGGAACCAGGAGAAGCTCTTCAAAAGGACCCAGAGCTGCAAGTGCCCACATTCCAACACAGCCCATCCCGAATTGGAAAACCAGAAACAGCCAAGATGATCAAGGACGAACCACCTTCTGACACAGCACATTCACAGAGCAGGTCCAGAAACTTCCAGGGGCACTAGGCTTCAGGATTACCATGAAGCATCCACACCAGGGGCTTTGAGAGAGGCTAATGGGTCCAGGTTCGGAAAGTCTTTCCTTCTCAGAATGTGTAGTGACTTCTGGGAGAAGGCAGAAAAATAAAGACCAGATGCTTAGAAAGAAATGTTTGGGTGAAGGACAATGTGAGAGGGGAGAAGACAGCTAGAGGGAGGATGGGGACAGGTGATGGTGGGAAACCGGTAGAGGGGCAGAGGGCAGGTGGAGGGGGGACAGGTACAGGAGAGGCAAGGTGGAAGGTGCAGGAGGGACAGGGGCAGGGGGAGGAGTGGTAAGGAGGACAGATCATGCAGGGCAAGGTGGCACTAATATTAGTTAAGATCTGATGACTAACAGCCTGTTTATGATCTTTATATGCTACACACCTTGTAGCAACTGAGAGAGACGGGTCTATTAGAGGAGGTCAAATCCCTCACTAGACCACAAAATGGTAGCACGTGGGTTTAGGGCTGTCAGCAAGCACTCCCCCTCCCCCACCCAGTGGAGAGTTAGTCTATTGGAGGAGCCATGAATAACCACAATCACCCAAAGAGGAATGCTGTGCCATCTCAAGGAAATACCAGTGTGTCCGTGACGGGTCAAAAGTGCACCATGACTTTACGGACACACTGTATTTCCAACCAGGGTTCTGTCCTGGGAAGAGCAGTTCAATTGTGCTCCTCTCTTCAACACTCCTGATTCTTCATGCCCAGGATAAAGTTAAAAATCCTCAGCCAGCCCAGATAAAGTCCAAATGCCCCAACACCTGCCTCTGACCATCCCGGCCTGCCCATGGACCCCGGCCCAGGAAAGTCACATGCCCAGCTTAACCTTTACTCTCTGCCTGCAGCCACTCCCATTCTGGCCCTACAACTAAGGAGGAAATCCCAGCCTGTCTTCAAGTGCAACTGAAAGGTTTTCTTTAGGATAACATCTTTCTCAGGGTGCAACTATTAAACCACCCTACACACCAACCACAGCAGACCCCTCACCGTTCCCAAATAAGTCATCAGCTCCCACACCTCTACCTGGCTCATGCTGCTCCTACCACCCTTCCTCTGCCTTCAAGACCTCACAAACACCCCTCAGATACCACTGTTTTTGAAAAGCCTTCCCAGGCAAACTGAGTCACTCTTCCATGGTGTTCCCATGACCCTTCATTGCTCTCTCATTCTGCCCCTGTTCAAAATGTCTGGGGAGTTCAAACCCTGCCCTCAAATTGCTCATACCTCAAACTGGTGATTAAACAAGGTAAGGGGAAGTACAGGAGCCTGGAAAACAGATGGGAGTGGGCATCCCAGAGAGCCTGGGGGAGAGAGGACAGCTAAGTGAGGCTGGAAGACACCTGGGCAGTCCAGGGAAACAGAAAAACAAAGAGCAGCCGTGGCAGGTTACCTCAGTCGGTTAAGAGTGACGTACTGAGCCTGACCAGGCGGTGGTGCAGTGGATAGAGCGTCGGACTGGGATGCCGAAGACCCAGGTTCCAGACCCCGAGCTCACCAGATTGAGCGTGGGCCCATCTGGCTTGAGCAAAAGCTCATCAGCTGGCTCCAGCAAGGGGTTGCTCAGTCTGCTGAAGGCCCGCAGTAAAGGCACATGTGAGAAAGCAATCAATGAACAACTAAGGTGTCACAATGGCAACGAAAAACTAATGATTGATGCTTCTCACCTCTCTCCATTCCTGTCTGTCTGTCCCTATCTATCCCTCTCTCCCCCTTTCCCTGTAAAAAAAAAAAAAAAGGAGTGACGTACTGAAATGACTGTTGTAAGTTCGATTCCTGGTCAGGGCACACACGAGAAGCAACTAAGGAATGCATGACTTTGCGGAACAACAAATGAATGCTTCCTTTCCCCCTCCCTTCTCTGTCTCTCTAAAAGTCAACAAAATTAAGCCCTGGCCTGATAGCTCCGTTGGTTGGAGCATAGTCAGAGTGCGGAAGTTGCTCAATGTTTTTGTCTCTCTCTCCCTGCCTCTCTCAAAACACATCCAAAAAACAAAAAAACAAAGAGTGCCTTCAATTAACTAGAGTTGGAAAGGGAGACACACTCTCTGGGCAGCTATATCACAGAGGCTTCCCAAATGCAAAGGGAGGCCACCGGAAGTCTTTCATGTGGACATGAAAAGACCCCACACTTTGAAAAAAATCACTACTGCTATGTTGAGAATGGACTAGGAATGTAGAGGACAAAAGTGGCCTTGGGGAGAATGCCAGCCTTCTGAGCTGCAGCAGAGACGTGGTGGTGGGATGGAGGGGTCAAGGTTAATGGCCGCGTTTGTAGGGCTGTTACCTACATCATTCCCTGAACTACTGAACCCAGAAGGAAGGATTTGGAAATAAATTACACGCCCCTTACAATGCACATCAGCCATTTCGTTGTCGGTCCCTCACTAGCACCTGAGACCCTTAACGGTAAGTGATGAAGTAACACGCTGCGGCTCATCACCCCATGCACCACCTCGATGAGTCCACGCTGCACTCTCATGCTCCTTTTGCAGCGGAGCAACTGATGCCCAAAGAGTTACTCCCTTGCCCAAGGTCGCGGAGTAAAAGTGAGACGGAAATTCGAACCCCTGCAAGGCTCCTCGCCACTCCCGGTCACTGCCTAGGTATTGCGCTGGGCAGCTCACCACAACTACGAGGGTGGGCGCTAGCATCGCGCGTAAGGGGAAACTGAGGGTCGGAGAGGGGCCGTCACCTGGCCCAGACCACGGAGGTAGACAGGAGGGTCCCCGGCGGCGGTTGGAGATCCCGAGATGGACCAGAGAGAGGGAGAGAGACCTCCAAACTTCAGACCCGCGCAGACCTGACTGACGGTGGCGCACAGGGCTTTCAAGGAGGGGAAGGGAGCCGGGCTGGGGACAGGCCCGCAAGGTCACAGCGGGGCTCCAAGCACGCGAGCTGCCCGCACGGAGGGCGCGGGTCTCCGAAGATGCCCCCAGGCCGGGCCGGGCAGGACCCTGACAGTGGCCAGGGACTGAGGGGCTGGGTCACCACACCCAGCGGAACCAGCAGACCGGGGCAGCCCTCACCTGGGCCGCAAGGATAAGGCAGGCCGTCGCGAACCAAGCCAGCGCCGCCACCGCCGCCGCCATGTCGGCGGGTCCCAGCCGCAGGCGTCGCCAGATGTTTCCCGGCAACGCCCCGGCGCGACGCTGCGCGCAAGCTCTGTGCAAGTGCCGCGCTTGCGTACAAAAGGGGTCAAAGGGCGTGGAGGCGGTACTCGCGCGGAGGGGCTTGGCAAGGCGAGACAAGATGGCGGTGAGCGCACGGCGACGCTGGCGGGAGCATGCGAGGGCAAGCGAGGTCCAGTCGCGCTCCCCACCTCATGCGCTCTGCTTCCTCTGCAGGACAAAGAGAAGAAGAAGAAGGAGAGCATTTTGGACCTGTCCAAGTACATAGACAAGACGATCCGGGTGAAGTTTCAGGGAGGCCGCGAAGGTGAGGCTCCTGCTTCCGCAACCCGTAACGATTTGCGAGAAGTGACGAGGGGTGAGAGTGGCGGCTGATACCGGTCAGTGCCTAGGCTCTCTGCCCAGATAACTCGTGCAAGCCTCCTAGAGACCCCGGGAGGTTGGAGCTGCCCATTTGCCGCTAGGGAAACTGAGGCATGGAGAAAGGGACCAGACTTAACCCTAAGCCACAATGCGCAGCTGGGACTGGGTTCTGTCCCTAAGCCACAATGCAGGACTGCCTCCTGTGCGGTTCTGTCGTTCCATCTCCTCACTGATCCCCCAACACCAGGGTTCCTCAGGCTCCGTTCACTTTGGGGTCCAATGTTCTTGGTCGTGGAGGCTATCTTGGGCACAGTGATGTGTTGATTAGCATTCCTGTCCTTGACCCATTTGGATGCCAGGAGTATTCCTTAGTTTTAACAACCAGAACGTCTCCAGACATTACCCTGTGCCCGCTGGGGGCAGAATTGCTCCTGTTGTGACCACAGTCCTACAGTCAGTGTTCGCATATGATCCAGGTGCACCTATTGAAAACAAATCAAATCTTGTTCGCTATTCAGCCCTCTGCGGAATCCCCATTGTCCCAGGGTAAAAACAAACTTTGATACTTCTAAATAATTAATGGAGCTCTTGTCTGCCACCAGGCTGTAAAGGTACATGTTTTCTTCGCTTGGTGTGCTTTCACCAGGTTAACTGTCAGAGTCATTGTCCTCCTGCTATTAGCTCAAGATACTGGCTCTGGAAGCCTTCCCTGACCCCCTCGGTCTTCTGTGAGGTTTCTTTGTTATAACCTCCTGGTAGCACCTGTCACAGTCAGTTTGTGTGAACATGGTGTATTTACCACTGGAATCTTGTGAGGAGAGGGCACTTAGTCCCTGCCTATCAGGGAAAATAGACAAGCAGAATGCTGACACAATGGGTTACCTGCCTCCACCAAGTGAAACCAGGGCAAGGAGAGGCCTGCAAGATGAGAGGATTTGGAAAGGAGGGGTGAGGAGGTACAGCATCAGAAGCAGAAGCACAAATGAGTGTGAAAGTCTATAGGACAGAACATTTGGGAGAGGCACTAGGGGGCAGGAAGGATGGTTGGTCTGTCAGGGGCACCGGGGACTCTCCCCTTCTCAGGTGCAAAAATATGTCACTTGGTCGAGGAGCCATAATATAGGACACTCATTTGATTTTTTAATTGATGTAAAATTCACATAACATAAAGTTAACCATTTTAAGATGTGTAATTTAGTGTCATTTGGTACCTGCCTCCTGAACCACTGTTGATCTTACACCTTTTCATGTCTCTTCTCTTCTTGGTGATTCCTACAAGCCAGTGGAATCCTGAAAGGGTTTGATCCGCTTCTCAACCTTGTGCTTGATGGCACCATCGAATACATGAGAGGTGAGCGCAGCCGGTGGGGTTTGGAGGTGTCCTTACAGGCCTTCTTACTGTTCCAGGTTCACTAACCTGCCATCTGAATGATTAACGTAGTCCTTGTAGACCAGACAGTTGCTGGATATGTCTCATTTTTCACTGTCCTAGCATTCCAGACAAGCTCAATACACCATGCTTCAGAGACTTAAATATGAAAGTATTTTTCTAATCCACCATCACTGATCCCGAGATACCTACTGCCTGGCTTGGTTAGAAACATGCCAAGCTACACTGGGGTTCGGTCAGCTCCATCTTCTGTTGTCCCTCTGTGTTACCCCTGCTGCTGACAAAGAGTCCTATTACCCTTATATCCTGCCCCCAGTCCCTGTACCTCCAAGTCCCCAGACCCTCCGTTCGCAACAGCCTACAGTCAGGTTGTTCCTGGCTCATCAGCCAACAAGTTCATCACCTCAGCCTGATCCAGGCATTAAGGGGATGCCAAGACCTAAGAGTGAGAGAGGGTCTTGCTCCTCAGGGGACCATTAATGTCTTGTTGAGATACAGGTTACTTTGGAGAAAAGTTAACACAGCTATACAAGAGTATCACAGGGCCACCAAGCAAAGTCACCATTTGCAGGAGAAGCATGGTCTCAGTTCAGTCAGTCAGCTCCAGGACCCTCTTGCTTTGCCCTCTTTTTTCTCTTCCAACCTGGGTTTACCCAGAGTCCCAGCCCAGCCTCCTTGGGTAGATAAATTTCCTTATCTGTTGGCCCCACGACCTGGGGCCAGTGGGGAAACCAAGTTAGTATGAGCATGCAAAGGGCTTAGGGCCAGTTGGCCCTGGCAGGTGTGGCTGCTGCTCTTTTCACAGAACTTTTCCTACCAGGGGGCTGAGTAAGTCTGTGTTCTCTCACTTCACTCCCAGAACATTCCCTAAGGAAGGCTTGGACCCATCCGAACAGATCAAGGATAGGACATTCAGGCCCTGAAAGCTGTTGTCCCTGCAGTATCAGGGTGGAGGGGAGAACTGCCTCTCAGAGAGGGTCTCTGGTTTCACTGGGCTACCTGGTTCTCCTTTCCCCCACATCCTTCAATAGCAGCAATGGGGATTTTTAGTTGCTACAATCTCAGAAGAGCTTCCCTGGATCTTGCTATCACTTCCATGGGGTCCTTCTTGCTCTGCTGTTACATATTTGACATGGGTGAACAGTGGCCCCGCAGGGCTTCCACCAAACTGTATTCCAGCTGCCCATCTGATAATACGGCCCCAGGGCCTCTGCTGGCTCGGGTGCCAGTGCCCCCAATTAGTTTCGCTACCCAGCATTTCTGTGGTCCCTTGGGCTTCCATGTTCTCATTTGCAAAATGAGGACAGGCTTTGGACGGTTGTTTCCAGAACTGGTCTGTGGGCCCTTGCATGGAGAAAGGATGCAGGTATGGCTTTGGGAGTGTCTTTGCCTGCTGCCTCGACCAGCACACCTCTGAAGTCCTAGGCGGTGGGGTGGGAGAAGCGATCAGAGGACCCTTTGATTCAGGTCTTCTGACCCCATCCTGCCCCCGGCATGGTCTCAAATTCTTACTCCTGCCCTTTCTTCCTCCACAGATCCTGACGATCAATATAAGCTCACAGAGGACACCCGCCAGCTGGGCCTGGTGGTATGCAGGGGCACCTCCGTGGTCCTCATCTGCCCTCAGGATGGCATGGAGGCCATCCCCAATCCATTCATCCAGCAGCAGGAGGCCTAGCAGGCAGGGAAGGTGCAGAGAGGGATGCCCTCAGACTTGGAGCTGCCCTCCCACCTTACATACTGCCCGCAGAAATGAAACTTTCCCTTTTGTATAGGTTATTTTTTGTTTTCTTAATAAAATTGCAAACCTCTCATTTCCAGGAGCCCCAGACTCTTGCTTTCAGCCTTGATGTTCTGGCAAAGCCTGGTTACAGGAATTCAGTTCACCCAAGTTATCAAGCACCAGCTGTGGTTCATGATGGGGCCTGGGGCATTCTAAGATGCCCGATTCCTGTTTAGGCTGAGGGATGGGGATGTGTGAGGTTGGAGCTTCTGTAGAGTCCCCTCAGGACCACAGCAGGTGCAGACATCCCAGGCCAGCCTGTGGTTCCAGGAGGTTGGACTGGCCACCAGCCTACTCAGCAGACAGATCCTAGTAGCCTCTCTCTGCTCTGCTTTGTTCCTTGAATGCCTCTATATGCTAGCCTGAGAGATCCCCCAAACCAGGGCCTTTCAGGTCACATCCCCACTTACAACTGTGTTCTCAGAAAAAACAGATGGGAACCTGGATCTCAGCCCAGTTTTGCAACCTCCAAATTCTTCTGACCACTAAGGTCAGCCCTGGCCCACTCAGGGCCCTTACCCTGCTTCCCTCAGCCCAGCACTTAACCCCGACACTCAAGTTTGCTGAGAGGACCCTCAGCTGGTCCTCTCAGGGGTCATGCTTATGAATGCTCCTCATTGCCCCATCCTTAAAAGCGGGGATTTTCCTGGCCCTTGTTTCATAAACTCAGTGTCCTTGTTAGGACTCTGTCCCTCACAGTACTGTCCTTGCTGAGAATAGCCACATCAGTCTGATTTGTCATGCAGTAGGCCTATAAGAGGCTGTCAATTCCCTAATTGCTGTGGTCATGCAGAAAGTGGTCAGTGGATCACTACTTGTCCAACATAGCCCCCAGATAAACTGAAACCTTGAAACCAGCTGGATCCCTGCTTATCTCAGGATATCGGCTCTGCTGTTGCCAGACAGCATTATCTCCCAACTGCTGGGCATTAGCTAGGCGACTATGGGGCCAGCTCATGCACGTGCTTGTCATCCCTCCTGCCCTCTTTCCAGCCATCTGGCCTTGCCTGCCTCCACCAGTCCCTTGAGGCCAGCCTGTGCATGTGCTCGTCATCCCTCCTGCCCTCTTTCCAGCCATCTGGCCTTGCCTGCCTCCACCAGTCCCTTATCAGAGGCCTCATTCCAGAGACAAAGCCTCCAACAGCTGGGCAGTGGGGGTGCTGGCCTAGCTGTGGGCAGGTTGTAACCCTGGGGAAGGCTGTGACCTAGAACCTGGGTACACCCAGCATGCCAACATCCAGCTCTGTGCCTCTGTTGTGAAGTGATTTTCCTGTGTTCATTAAAAAACTGGAGGATCGCCTGACCAGGCGGTGGCGCAGTGGATAGAGCGTCGGACTGGGACGCGGAGGACCCAGGTTCTAGACCCCGAGGTTGCCAGCTTGAGCGCGGGCCCATCTGCCTTGAGCAAAAGCTCACCAGCTGGGACCTAAGGTCGCTGGCTACAGCAAGGGGTTGCTCGGTCTGCTGAAGGCCCGCGGTCAAGGCACATGTGAGAGCAATCAATGAACAACTAAGGTGTTGCAACAAAAATCTGATGATTGATGCTTCTCATCTCTCTTCATTCCTGTTTGTCTGTCCTTATCTATCCCTCTAACTCTCTCTCTGTCCCTATATAAAAAAAAAACTAAACTGGAAGACTGAGACTAGGGCAGGGAGACCATATGGTAGAGAGACTGAGAATCCAGACAACTGGTCTATTTGCTCCACACACCCAACCTGCCCTGTCTGAGGCCAGGACACAGACCGACCTAAGAGCTTGGGGTCAGAGGGCCCAGGAGCTTGACCTCGGGGGTGGGATAGGATGGGGAGCAGCAAACTTGCAGCCTAATCAGATTTCATTAGGGCCTCTGGGCAGCCAGGAGCCAGGAAAGAGGGACACCTGGTTTTCTAGCCCCCAGCTTCTGTCTCACCAGGCTCTATCTACCTGGTACCCCCACCCCACAGTTTTGCCCTTGAAGCAGCCCCTAAGCTCCAGGCCACTCTCCACAAATTCCCTCACCTCCCAGCGAATTGATAAGGGCTAAAGCTGCCTTCAGCAGCCACCAAGTCTAGAGTTCAAGTCTCCCACTACTTGCTGTGTAGCTTAGAAGAAGTGTACCAACTTCTCTAAGGTCCAATTCCTTCTCTCAAGTTCAAGCAAAGGCATTGCATATCTTCTCTGTGGCCATGCACTGGGCTGCAATTGTGTGGGAAGTTCTTTTTTTTTGACAGTCAGAGGGACAGACATACTGGAAGGGAGAGAGATGAGAAACATCACTTCATCATTGCAGCTCCTTAGTTGTTCAGTGATTGCTTTCTCATATGTATCTTGACCAGGGGGCTACAGTAGAGCAAGTGACCCCTTGCTCAAGAGAGTGACCTTGGGCTCAAGTTGGTGAGCCTGTGCTCAAGCTAGAGACCTCGGGGTTTCAAATCTAGGTTCTCTGTGTCCCAATCCAACGCTCTATCCACTGTGCCACCACCTGGTCAAGCAATGTGTTGGGAGTTCTTTAAGAGTATAAAGTTTTGGGCCTGACCAGGCGGTGGCACAGTGGATAGAGTGTTGGACTGGGACGCGGAAGACCCAGGTTCGAGACCCCGAGCTCGCCAGCTTGAGCGTGGGCCCATCTGGCTTGAGCAAAAGCTCATCAGCTTGGACCCAAGGTCGCTGGCTCCAGCAAGGGGTGGCTCGGTCTGCTGAAGGCCCTCGGTCAAGGCACATGTGAGAAAGCAATCAATGAACAACTATGGTGTCGCAACGGCAACAAAAAACTAACGATTGATGCTTCTCACCTCTCTCCGTTCCTGTCTCTCTGTCCCTATCTCTCTCTCTCTCTCTCTCTCTCTCTCTCTCTGACTCTCTGTCCCTGTAAAAAAAAAAAAGAGTATAAAGCTTTGGGCCCTAGCCGGTTGGCTCAATGGTAGAGCGTCAGCCTGGCATGCAGAAGTCCCAGGTTTGATCCCCGGCCAGAGCACACAGGAGAAGCGCCCATCTGCTTCCTTTCCCCTTTTTTTTTCTCCCTCTCTCTCTTCCCCTCCTGCAGCCAAGGCTCCATTGGAGCAAAGTTGGCCCGGATGCTAAGGATGGCTCCATGGCCTCTGTCTTAGGCGCTAGAAATGGCTCCTGTTGCAACGGAATAACGCCCCAGATGGGCAGAGCATTGCCCCCTAGTGGGCATGCAGGTGAACCCCAGTGGGGCTCATGCAGGAGTCTGTCTCTCTGCCTCCTCGCTTCTCTCTTCAGAAAAATACAAAAAAAAAAAAAAAGAATATAAAGCTTTGTGTAAGTCTGAGGATGAGAGCAGAATGCTGTGGGGGCCCAAAAGAGGGAGACCTGACTTCCTGGGGTTCAGGCAGAACTCTCCAGAAAGGGAGATAAGATTAGCTCCTACCACTGAACTATATCCACCCTAGAGAGTCACTCTGACCTAGTTTATAAAAGACTGGAAGTAGGTCCTGGACGCTTAGGTCAGTGGTTGAGCGTTAGCCTGGCGTGTGGATATTCCAGGTTCAATTCCTGGTCAGGGCACACAGGAGAAGGAATCATCTGCTTCTCCCCGCCCTCCTCCCCAGCGTGGTTCAGTTGGCTTGAGCAAGTGAGCAAGTTGGCCCCAGACGCTGAGGATGACTGCTGAGGATGGCTCTGTCAATTCCAGGTGCTAAAAATAGCTCAGTTCCCCTGCAAGGGAGAAACTCCCCAGATAGGCAGAGCATCACCCCATAGGGGGCCTTCCAAATGGATCTGGGTAGGACACATGCAGGGGGACTCTGCCTCTTCTGCTCTCAATTAATTTAAAAAAAAAAAGACTGAAAATAACCTAGCTGCCCATCCCTGGGGCTCCACTATACAAACTCAAGTTCCTCTGACAACTACAAAGCAACTTTTACAAACCTGTTGATCTCTCTGTGCAGAGTATTTAAATATAGGCAGAAATTCTCTGCAGTTCTTCCTAGCAAGGGGTGGGGGTGGTCTATTTCCACCCCTTGGAATTTGAGGGCTTGTTTTGCTGATAAGAATATGGCAGAAGTGTGCTCGCTTCGGCAGCACATATACTAAAATTGGAACGATACAGAGAAGATGAGCATGGCCCCTGCACAAGGATGACACACAAATTCGTGAAGCGTTCCATAAAAAAAAAGAATATGGCAGAAGTGCCCTGGCTGGGTAGGTCAGTTGGTTAGAGTGTTGTCCTGATAGGCCAAGGTGTGGATTGGATCCCAGGTAAAGGCACATACAAGAATCAACCAATAAATGCATAAATAATTGGAACAACAAACCAATATTTCTCTCCCTCTCTCAAATAAATTTTTTTTAAATAAAAAATATGGCCCTGGCTGGATAGCTCTGTTGATTAGAGCATTGGCCCAAAGAGCAGAGGTTGCTGGTTTGATTCCCAGTTAGGGCACATACAGGAAAAGATTGATGTTATCTTTCTTTCTCTCGCTCTCTCTCCACCCGACCCCCCTTTCCTCTCTGGCTAAAATAAATATAAAAATTAAAAAGAAAGAATATGGAAGAAGCGACAGTGTGGGGGGAAGCCCTCGTTTCCAGAGAGGCCTTGTGGTCTCCACCTTGGTCCTCTGGGACCACCGCCCTGACATAAAGAGGCTGGACCAGCTTCCTAGGGGCTGGGAAGCCCTGTGAAGAAGCACTGAGGCCCCCCAGCCAACAGCTAGCACCAAGTGCCTGTGCACTAGTGAGGGTCTCTGAATTTCTGGGGGGCCCTGCAGGCGTCTGAGGCTCCTGACTTAATCCAGGAGGAACTGTGAAGCCAGCTCACAGAATTACGAGAAATAATAAATTGTTTTATGCCATTAAGCTTGGAGGATGTTTGTTATGCAGTCACTGGTCACTAAGACTTGCTCACTGAGTCCTATGACAGACTATACAGAGAAACACAAGTTTATCATGCTGATACATCTGGTACCATTTACTTAAAATAATAAAAATAATAACTATTATTATTCTTTTTTACAGGGACACAGAGAAAGTCAGAGAGAAGGATAGATAGGGACAGACAGCTCAAGCCAGATGGGCCCACGCTCAAGCTGATGACCTCGGGGTCTTTTTCTTTCTTTCTTTCTTTTTCTTTCTTTCTTTCTTTCTTTCTTTCTCTCTCTCTCTCTCTCTCTCTCTCTTTCTTTCTTTCTTTCACAGGGACAGAGAGAGAGAGAGAGGGACAGACAGACAGGAACGGAGAGAGGTGAGAAGCATCAATCATTAGTTTTTCATTGCCATTAAGGCACCTTAGTCGTTGTTGTTCATTGATTGCTTTCTCACATGTGCCTTGACCGTAGGCCTTCAGCAGACGGAGCCACCACTTGCTGGAGCCAGCGACCTTAGGTCCAAGCTGGCGAGCTTTTTGCTCAAGCCAGATGGGCCCGCGCTCAAGCTGGGTAGCTCAGGACCTCAAACCTGGGTCTTACGCATCCCAGTCCGACGCTCTATCCACTACACCACTGCCTGGTCAGGCCGACCTCGGGGGTCTTGAACCTGGATCCTCCACATCCCAGTCCAACGCTCCATCCACTGTACCACCGCATGGTCAGGCTTAAAATAATAAATTTTTAAAATAGCTTAGGTTGCTGTGCTTTTAAGTGTATAGAAAAAGATCTGGAAGGGCCTGTGCTGACCTGGGATTATAGGTGGTGATCAAAGGAGCCTGTTAGCCTATTCTTCTTGTTTCAGTATTTCACAAGGAGAGATTTAATATTTTATATTTTATATTATATAAAAATTTTAATATTTTATAAGGAGTCAGAAAGAGAAGGCCAAAAGCACATAGAAAGATTCAGGGACAGCCTGACCTGTGGTGGTGCAGTGGATAAAGCGTCGACCTGGGAACACTGAGGTCACCAGTTCAAAACCCTGCACTGGTTCGGTCAAGGCACATATGGGAGTTGATGCTTCCAGCTCCTCCCCCCTTTCTCTCTCTCTCTCCTTCTCTCTCTCTCTCTCACTCTGTGTCTCCTCTCTAAAATGAATAAAATTTAAAAAAGAAATTAAAAAAAAAGATTCAGGGACAGATTTATAGAGATGGGAATGGCAGACTGAGGCAGTTATAGGGCAGTGAGAGGGAGAGAAATGAGGACACAGTCACCTGGCCAGTGACACTGGATCCCTGTCCTCCCTGCCCTCCTGGACCAAGTATAAACCCTCAGCCCCCATGACCACCAGCCAGCCCACAATGCCATCTGACCCTTGCCCTGATCCCATCCTTCCAGCTCTCAGCCTTGCAGACCTCAGAATACTGGGTGGGGCCTTTAGCGACCAGACCAGTGGTCAGCCCTGCTGCATATGCAGACATTCACCAAAGACCACAGCTTCATGGCCTTCAGGGTGCTAGTTGAGAAGCCTGCTGAGGCTCCGCTCTGGGAGACATTGCCAAAGCCCCCAGCAGACGCAGAGAGAAACAGACCCCAGCTTTGGCTCTGACCAGACAGAGAGCACCATGACACCACCCCAACTGCAGCTTCTGGAGTCTCTGAAAAATGGACAGGATTTTGACATTGGTGACGGTCAGCTGTGTCCTCTTCTCAGCTGCCTTGTCTCCAAAACAGCTTGTAAAGGATGGGCTAACCACCCCTTCTGGTTCACTTAGCCCTCCCCCAAACCCTCTCATTATCCCCATTCACAAATGAGGAAGCTGAGACCCAGAGAGAATGAGCAATGTTTGAAGGGTCACACAGTCTCCTGCACCTTCTGCCCCCACACCCGTCCTGTGCTCTAAAGCCACCAAAGCTGATTGTCCCATGGGTGCAGAAATTAAAGCCCAAAGCTAAATAGGTGGGGACCACATGTGGCAGGGCGGTGCAAACAGAGAAGGGAAGAAATACCTGCCCACCACCCTTGCTCCAGCCAGGAGCTGGGAGGAACAGGTGCCCTTGCTCTCATGCTGCAGGTCCCTTCTCGCCACCAACAGTCAAAGGGAGGCCTCACTGTGATCCCCCAGCACCAGCCAAAGGACCGGACAATGCCTGTAGCCTGGGACCCTTTGCTGTGGAGCCCAGAAGACCCCTGTAACATTTGGAAATGTCGCTGTCTGTTTCCAGACCCCAGGTTCCCAGCCAGTGAAACAAGAGAGAAATCCAGTTGTTTGGACTCGGATGAGGATGTGAATGTGAATGTAAGAGGAAGAGGGTTCTATGAAGGATAAACTTTGTAAATGTGTTTAGGGGGGTCGTTCTTGGATCCAGGGATGTTGGGTCAGCCCAGGCTGAGAGAGTGAGGACACCCCTCCATCTGGCCCTCCTGCTCCCTGCTGCTCTCAGCATATCCCTCCCCAGCTCCAAGCCCACTCAGAACCCCCACTGTCTGCAGGACAGGTACATCAACCATTAGACTAGGAGCTAGAGAATGGGAGGTCTCTGATGCCCAATAAATGTTGGCTACTGAATAAGGGCCTTCCTGTCTTTTCACACTTTCTACTTCCATTCAGGACCCAGGTCAGTATCTTGCTGTCTCTTTACCCACCCTGCCAGCTCCTGCCCACCACCCATCCAGGCCATGTCATGCTGACCAGAGCCAGCAGAGGTCAGAAATCACCCAGGAATGAAGAGCTGGAAGCAGAAAACAACCTTCCTGGTGTGCTAGGCAACCAAGCAGAGGTCCCCAAACTGCGGCCACCTGAGGCCATTTATCCACCCCGCCGCACTTCCCGGAGGGGCACCTCTTTCATTGGTGGTCAGTGTATGGAGTACTGTATGTGGCGGCTCTCCAACGGTCTGAGGGACAGTGAATTGGCCCCCTGTGTAAAAAGTTTGGGGACCCCTGCTAGAGAGATTAGTATCTTTTCCATGTTACAGATGGGGTGACTGGGGCTCAAAGATTTTCTGTCACACACAGCTTTGGGTCACACAGCAGGAACCCAGCACAACCCCAAGAGTCTGGATTTGGAGCCCAAGGCCTCAATCACTCTGCATGCACTTTTGCTATACAGCACCTGATGGGTCCACACACAATTACAGAGGGGACACCACTTGTCTAGGACAACACCTGAGGCCACCTGCCCCCACAGCTTCCCTCCACCAGCTAAAACCACCAATCCTGCACATCTTGCTGGAGAAAGAGGACCAAAGGAGGAGGGATTTTAATTTTAGAAATAATTATGGCCACATAAGAGCTCCTGCTGGCTTTCCCAGGAACGAGGGCACATGATAGGAAGAGCCTGTGGCCCCTGCTGCACCTCCTCCCCAGATGAATTTGGGAAGCCCCCTTGGTAGGCAGCTGCATACCTCTCCTCAGCCCCTCCCATGGCTTCCCCATCTGGAGCCACCCTTTCCTCCTGTCTCCACAGCAACGTCCCCATCATAGGTGGTTGTAACCTTGGCAACCAGGTAACCTTGCCACTCCACTGCTTTGGGGGCTCTGATTTGTGGCTACACCCTCTTCCCACGCTGTCCCTGCTCCCTGTGGCAGCATGCTACTGGTGCTGAGCCCAGAGAGGCCACCCAGAAGCTGAACCTACCACCCGCTCCTTCTGAATGCCAAAGTGCACATTCCAGCCATTTGCTGAGCACCTACTATCTGCTCTAGGAATACGGTAGTGAGCAAGACAGGAGTAGTCCCTGCTCTCCGCGGTGGGCTCACACCGGAAACAGGGTGCAGGGATACACTGGCCAAGAACAAGGCAAGACATGGTTTCAGGAAACAGAAGACCCTTTGAGGGAAACGGGTGCTGCTTCCCCCCTTCAGAGCCCTGGAAACCCCACCTCCAGGAGCAAAATCTATCACCCTCAATGTTACCGGGCCATTGGTTCATTCAGCCAATATTCATTGCCCATTTATTGTGTGCCTATTGGAGCCACAGCAATTTTTTAAAAGGGCACACGATAAACAGGATAAATAAGTAAATTACAGAGTATCTTAACTGGGGAAAGTGACAAGGAGGTAAGGATGGGACAGAATGAGGTAAGGGGGAGGAGAAGTGAGTCGGAAAGGATGCAAGGCAGATCAGGGCAGATGTCTGGGGGAAGCGTGGTGCAGGCAGCGGGAACAGCCATACCAAATTCCTGATGTGGCATGTGGCCCTTGGCCTCATCCTGCTGTTCAGCCAGATGTCCAGAGCAATGACTGCAAGCTGGGCAGAGCCACTGTGGAAGACCAGAGGGGAGTCGCCCAGTCCCATTGCCAGGAAGTGGCAAGACCAAGCTTGAACCCAGACTGTTGTGTTGGTTAGTCCTCCTCACCCGGTAGGCCTCATCTCCAGCAACCCCTCTTTGGAGAAGCAACCCTGACCCCCCAGACTAAGTGGGGCACTGGGTGTCTCTTTGAGGTTTCTACCATACTTTGTGATTATTTTATGAGTCTGTTCCACTCCCTTCCCATGGCAAGTCCCCTTGTTTCCAACCAGCATCTCTCCCTCCCTTATTCCAAGACCTCTGAGAAGCAGGCATCAGGAGGAAGAGAGAGAAGCTCAGAGAAGAGAAGTGGCTGTCCCAAGTCACATAGCTCATCCCAGTGATAACTTCTCTGTGTAGGTCCCTGCACTGGCCGTGGTGGTGGTGGTGGCAATTCACGAGGGAGGGGCACTCACAAATTCTTTCTGTCCCTCTGGGAGCCAGGGGACCAGGAAGGAAACCACCCTCCTCAGCCCGTAGGGGGGCTGGCTTGTGGCCTCCTGGGATGCAGTTTCTGGGCCTTGGGCCAACGAAACAGTCTGGGAACAGAGCCTGCTTGAGTCACAGGTGGCTGAGCTGATGCCAGGCCACCATCAAAGCAGCTGGAAAGATGCAGTGATTGGGGAGGGCTGGGGGGGAACAGTGCAAGGTTATAGGCATGCAGCCTTCAAGGTAGCCAGGCCTGCCTTGAACCTCTCCTTGGGTTAAATGGCACCTCTGAGCCTCAATTTGCTTATCTCTGAAATGGAGACAATAAAAGTTTCTATCTGTGGCCGTGGGGGTGCTACAAGGAGGTGAGGGCCCTGTTTGGAATGGAGACCAGCACACAGTAAGTGCCTGGCCATTTCAGCTGGGATTATTAGCATGATGGGGGTATGCCCCCCACCCTTTGTCCTCTGCCCTGTGCCCCACACTCTGCAGTAATGTCCTGCTTCCCATGCCAGACCCCATCGTGTGAGTCTCCTGAATGGGGCAGTAATCATTCCTGGCCAGTTCTAGGCAGGCCCCATCATAGAGGGTCAGGACACCCAGTCCTGATCCCATTTCTGCCCTGGTTTCTTTCTACATGAGAGCCACATGTCCCAGCCTGAGAGTTGGGAATAGGGACACTTTACTCTGATGCTCCATGATTCTAGGATGTCTGCTCCAACAAGATGCCTTTCATCCCACAAGGAAGGCCCCCTCCTAATGTGAGGTTCCCAAGGATGGGGGCCCCCACACCATTCATTGCATGTAAAAGCAAGACTCTCATTTTCCCACAAACATCCCTTAAGCACCCTCATACTGCACAGGCCAGGTGAGAGCGTAATGATAAAAAGGCCTCATTAGTTAGACAAACCCAAGTTATTACAAACTGGCCAAGGAAGCACGGATGGAAAGGCATTCCAGCCAGGTAGAGGGAACAGCAGATACAAAGGCCCTGAGCCTGGAGAGTGTGGCATGTTTGAAACAGAGCAAGGGGATCCGCACTAGGACCAGAATGAGGGGAGGGAGGAAGGCAGGGTAGAGTTTAGAGAGATCCTGAGGGCAACACAGAGTCAGAGTTGGTTAAGCTTCCTCTGGGACCCACGTGGGGAATGGGCCTGGAGGTCTGGCCTGAGTGGAAGAGGCTGGAGAAGTGTCCAAGTTGCAGGTGCTGGAGGCCTGGACTATAAGGCATGGAGGAGGCACTAAATTCCAGAAGGGCACAGATTAGGGTCCCTGCGTTTCCTGCACTGCAGCCTCATCAGACCCACCATAGCCGCAGGGGTCCTCAGACGTGCCCCAACGCGGGCGGGGAGCACACTGAGGCTCATTCATTCCTAGTGCCCCAACCCTTGCCCGTCCCCTGGCGCGCGTCCGGGCACCTGCGTGCACGTGTCCCCCGGCGCCTCGCATCCCCGGACACCTGCGGCCCCGGAACCCACAACCCAGCGAGCAGGCCGCGTGCACAGCGGAGCGCAGCCGTGAGGCTGGCGGTGGGTACGCGCTGGCGGGAGCGCGCACGGCGGGCCCGGGAGGCGGTGGCGGCGGCGGCGGCGGCGGCGGCGGCGGCGGCGGCGACTCGTGTCGGCTCCTACGGCCCCCGCGCTGCAGCCCGCGCCGTAGCCCGCGCCGTGTCTGCGGCGGAGCCGCCCAGGTGAGTGGCCGTGCGGGGCCCCGCGACCCGCTCTGCCGGCGCCCCGCAGCCCTCATTCTCGCCCCGGGGGCACTCGTCCCGCATTTCCCTTCCGTCCCGCACATCGCCCCTCGCCAGGCCCCCGCGCGCCCCCTGGAAACTTTGGGGGCCACTCCCCAAGCTGGGGCCCCCCTCGCCCCTCAACTGGGGCGCCGAGGAACCGGGAACCGGGTGGGCGTCTCTTTGGGGCAGTGAAGACGCCTGAGGGGATGTGCCCTCCTCTATAGGGGAAAAAAGAGGACACTGGCTAGGGTGGAGGGACGGGAGGAATAGGGATGGAGGCTTATGCCCCACTCCTTCCTCCATCCCCTACGGGTCTGGTTGGGGCGCTGGTGCCAAGCTGCCAGAAAGACGAAGAGGTGGGCATTTGGGGTCCACATCAGGACCTGCTCCATCCCTGAGCCTGGGAACAGCTCAGCCTGGAGGGAGGAATTTGGAAGGGCAAGGCTGAGGCCCCTGCACTGTGAGCTTGTGTCCGGATGGTACTTAGGATGGTACTTAGGATGGTGGGGGGCTTCTCTCCATCCACTGAAACTGAGCCTCGATGTTCCCAGAGCCTCTGGGGTCTGGTAAGGAGGCCACTGAGCCCCATTCAACAAGTTGTGGCGGGGAAGCACCCAGTGCCTCCGTCTGGGCACAAGAACAGTCCCAGACCTTCCTTTGGAGAGCACCTTAAAACCGCTTTTTTCAACATGTGCCCTGGGCACTAAACACTCATGTGCCCCAGACCCCTAGTTCTGAGGCACCAGAACTTTGGGGGTTTGGGCCCCAGACCCTGCATTTTTAACAAGTGGCCCCTAGTGAATTCATGTATGCACAGAAATGGTTGCGAACCTCTTGCTTCTGGCAGGAGATAGGAAGGGGGCATATTGCATCATATGGCACTAGGCAAGGGAACCAGCTGGGACTTGATGATGGGGGAGCTTAGGGGCCAGCAGGGCTGAGACCAGGAGCAATAAGAGGGTTCTGTAAAGGAGGTCTAGAAGGTGGGAAGGTCGTGGTGTGTGAGTGCCCAGAGGTGGAGAACACGGGGTCTCAGTGTGAATAAGGCAATGAAAACAAGTGTGCAGAAGCCGAGGGGGTGGTCTTTGTCTGGAGTCTGGGCCTGGGTGGGCTGTGGGCTCATTGCCTCAAAGCAGCAACCATGTGAGACAGGATCTGAGCTGGAAGACCCCATGAGTCTATCCGGGGCTCCCCCACAGATGCACTCTCACACTCTATCCAGATTACTTGGGGTGACAGGAGCCACCCAGCCATGGGATGGGGCTCAGAAGGGTTAAACCCAGCCTTCCGTCCTAGCTAGTGATTTCTGGCAAAGGACAGCCCCTCTCTGAGCTCCAGTTTTGAGACATACATGAACCCCAGATTTATGTCACATGAGCTGAGACAAATGGCCATGCACCATGCCCAAGCCCAATGCTGCTAAAATCTAGAAGCTCGGTTTAGGGGATTATTACCTAAGTGTTATTACCATTATCACTATTACAGCAGCTCAGCCTTGCTCCGGTTCAGCCTCAGTGTGCTCATCTGTAGGATGGGAGTGGTTGCTCCTAGTCGCCCCCAGACTAAGCCCAGATCTGAAGGTGCCTTGCTGAGTGGGAATTAAAAGCAGATCTGAGGCAGCAGCTTGATTTCTCATCCCACAATGCTGTCATTCCCGGTCGCCCCTGAGTCACCACCTAGTCACCAGGTAGAGAACTCGCCAAACAAACCTTGTCCCAGGTGTGCACCCACCAGCACATATCATTCCTGGGCGTCAGAATAGAGCCCTCTGCCCTCCACTCTCCAGTAGGGCCCTGGGATTTAGTGGAAAGGATCTGGCATCAAACCGAGGTTCAAATGTTGACTCTCAAGCTGAGTGATGCCAGGTAAGCTGGGTACCATTCTGAACCTCAGTCTTCTTTTCTCCAAATGGTCTCCATTATTCCAACCCTCGGGGCTGAGCTAGTGGGCGACAGCTGCAGTATCCCGTGGGTGTCCAAAAAGTGGTTCCAGATCTAGAGGCCTCACCTGCAGAGGGTGATCGACAGCCTCCCCCACCCCCAACAGGCTGGCAAGGAAAGTGGGTCTGGTGGGCCCCCCCCCCAGGGTTAACAGACTAATAGTAGAGGAAGGGTAATTAGGGCTTAATGAATTGTCATGGCTGAGAGCCCCAGGAGCACCCAGATCTAGGACACAGGATGCACAGTCCTGGGGGCGTTGGCAGTGTATCCCCAAAAGCAGGTTAGAGGGTCCCCACCTCCCAGATCAAGTTGAATGGGGGATGCTACCAGGTCCTGACAAACCATGCTTCCCTTGCTCCCTTTAGCCTCAGTTGTGGCCCCAGGGGCTGGACAGGGTAGGGGGTGAGCAGAGGGAGGAGTAGCCTGGGGACAGAGATGCCAAGCTTCCAGCATCTATTCCTCAACCTGCCCTGGCCCTCCCTATGGGTTCAGCTGCCACCTCCAGCCCAGCCTAGTTTGGCCTTGCCCAGAGGAGTCTTCAGCATCCCCTGGCTTGGGAGGGGACAGGAGGATATGTCCCACGTTGCCTGTAAGAGAAAAAGCTCACTCGGAATGAAGGAGGTAAGTGGGAAGGGGTTGGGTTCCAAGGAGAGGGGCTCACGCTCTGCCTCCCCCTTGTGTCGAGAGCTTCATGGCAAATTAGTCTAGGTCGGACAGCTTGGGGTGGAGGAGAGGAGGGGTCTATTTCCCAGGTCCTTCCACTGCAGACAGATTTTGAGGGACATTCCTGGGGAGAAGCTGATACTGACGGCAGACCCTGTGGGGAGCTCAGCCCCTTTCCAGCTCCGGAAGCTGGCATACAGCCCACCTCCTCTTCAACACTGCAGAGACCCTGTGTGTTGTCTCCTGTGGCTGCTGTAACAAGTCAGCACAAACCTTGTGGCCGGGCTGCTCAGTGGATAGAACATCATTCTGGTGCACCAAGGTCATGGGTTTGATCCCCAGTCAGGGTATATACATACAAGAAGCAACTGATGAGTACACAACTAAATGGAACAACTAAGTGGAACAATGAATGAGTTGATGCTTCTTTCTCTCTCTGTCTCTCCCTCTTCATCTCAAATCAATGGGAAAAATTTTAAAAACCACAAATTTATCATCTCACAGTTCTGAAGGTCAGAAGTTCTAAACGCAGGTTGTGAGCAGGACTGGTCCTTCTGGAGGTGCCAGGTAAGAATTGTTTTGCCTTTTTCCAGCTTCTGGAGGTGCCACGTCCTCCTCCATCCTCACAGCCAGCAGCTGCCACTTCCATCTCTCTGATTCTTATCCTTCTGCCTCCCCCCGCCCTCAATTTTATTGATTGATTTTAGAGGGGGAGGGAGAGATAAAGAGATAGAGAGGGACAGTGGTTAATTCTTTAATGTGCCCTGACCTGGGATCGAAGTCACAGCCTTGGTGTATCAGGAAGATTCTCTAACCAACTGAGCTATCTAGCTAGTGCCTCCTGTCTCCCTCTTATGAGGACCCTTGTGATAAAACTGGGCTCCCCAGGGTAATCCAGGACCATCTCCCTGATGTGGACGTCAACTCTAGCATCCTTAATTTCTTCAGCACACTTAATCCCTCTGCCAAGTCAGGTAACATTCACAGGCTTCAGGAATTAGGACAGGGGCACCTTTGAGGGGCTGTTGTTCCACTGACCACAGACATCACCTTCCCTGTTTATTTTCTCCATAGCAATGCCCACATGTGGCCTCTGTTTAACTCTTTCTTCTCTTTCTCACCCATGCACAGAATGACAGGGGTTTTGTCGGTCTTGTTTAAAACTTTTCTGCTAGAACTAGAACAGCACCTAGCATACAACAGACACTGTCCATTAAATGCTTGTGGAATGAGTGAATGAGCAAACAATATGAATGTGGTGAAGACTTGACCAAGAGCAGAACAGCCCCTAGTACTTGGTTCCTGACCCCATCTGGCACCCAGTGGAGACGTTTCCAGATACAAAATACCTTCTCAGGTGACTTCTCATTTGCCACCACCTCTCCTATCAGTCAGAACGGTGATTGCTAGTCATGGGAGTCCCTTTTGCAGAAGAGGACACAGGCTCAGGACATTAAAAGTCTGCCCAAGGTAATAGGGCTGGCTTTGATGGGGACCCAAAAGTTTTGTCCTGACTCTGAACTCTCGCTGATTCTCTGCTTCCTTCATTGCATATTACTGGGCCCATGGAAAACCAGCTCTGTGGATACTGGGAGTAGAAAGAGGAATAATATGCTCCTTGTTCTCACGACATCACTGTCCGGAGAGGAAACGAGACTTTGGGCTCAGGTGACATCATAGGGTCAGACCATCTTCAGGCTGGAACTCAGAAATGTCAGGCTCAATCTCAGAACCTCCTATGGCTCCCCCCTACTCTCACAGTCCAGTCTGAACACCTTACTGTGGCCTTAACGCTCCATGTGGTTTCACCCTTACCAAACCCTCGCTTTCACCCCCAAACTCAGACACAGCCAGGCCACAGCCTCTCTCTGCTCCTCTGAACACCAAACTTACTCCCATCTTTGGGCCTTTTCTCCAGAGGCTATCCCCACCTAGAATACCATTCCCAGGACTGCCCTCCAATCAGGTCTCGGCTCAGACAGGTCTCTCCCAGCCATGCTGGACAAAGCATTAGATTGTGACAGACCCCTGCTTTTCTTGAGCCACCTACTTCATTATTTGTCTGTGTGATTCTTGTCTGCTTTCCCACTTGACACGATGCTCACCAAAAGAAGCCAGACATGAAAGGACACACCATGTATGATTCCATTTATGTGAAATGTCCAGTACAGGCACAGCCACAGAGACAGGAAGTGGGTTAGCAGTTGCTAGGGGATGGGGGAGGGAAGTGGAGAGCAACTGTTAATGCGAATGGTTTCTTTTGGGGCTGATGGAATGTTCTGGAACTAGATAGTGGTAATGGTTGCATATATTTGTGAATGTACTAAAAAACATTGACTTGAACACTTGAAATAGGAAAACCTGCACAGATGAAGGTTGGGATGCCGCTGTGTTCAGGGACTGGCACAGAAGGAGGACTGGAAACCTGGAGTGTGACTGGGTAACAGGGTGTCTGCATGTGGGCTGGCCCCCCACCTGCTCCCGACAGGTCCCTGCCTCCTTCCCACAGTGACCACACAGCACAGCCAAAGGCCTCCGTGGCCTCTGCTGTAGCTTTTCATGCATGGTAGTGAACCTCTGTCTACCCCAGTCCTTCCTCTGTGTGCTGGGAGGGAGGAAACCCAGGAACAGGCCAGTCACCAAGGCTCCTCCGCCCTCATCCAGTCACCACACGCTTGCTGACTCCAGAGCTTTCTGTGGCATGGGAGGATGGAGCGTTGTTTGGTCAAAGGCAGCTCTGAAGCCTCACAGTTCTGCCCAACTGGCACAGGGCAGGTTCCTGTGCCTGCAGAGCTGGCAGAACTCAGGATTCCATGGAGAACATACCTGGGAGAACCCTGGATTATAGGATGTAGAGTTCTGGGTTTGAATCTTGAATCTGCTTCTCACTGGCTGTGTGGCCTTGGGCAAGTTGCTTCCCCTCTCTGGGCCTCTGCTCCCCTAGCTATAACACAGGCTGACAATCAGCCTATTTCCTGCTGGGGATGCCTGCTCTATGCCCAGTCCCCTCTACAAGAGTCTCACCCTGGTCAATCCTTCCCCCAAGGTCTTTGGGCCATGTTTGGGGACATCTGTGGTTGTCACAGGGTACTTCTGGCATTGAGTGGGTGGAGCCAAAGATGCTGCTCAACACTACATAGTGCCTAGCGTGGCCCCCACAGAAAATGACCCAGCCCCTATGTCAGCAGTGCTGTAGGGGAGAGGCTGTCACTCACCTCCAGTCCCATTCTGCAGAAAGGAATACTGAGGTAGAGAAGGAAGAATGTCTGTTGAGTGTGGGGGTGTGAGCTGGAGCCTGTGCTGGAAGGTGGGACAGCCTGGTGGGGGAAGAAAATGCAGATAGGAGTGGATCTGAGATGTATTGAAAGTGGAGCTGATGGCAGCTGGAGACCTGGTAACAGGTCAGCTGGGTATATGAGAGTGGACTTTCAATGACTCCAACCTGTGTGAGAGGAGTGGGGAGCAGGGACTGTCCTGTTGCCGGGGGTCAGGTTGAGGTTCTGTGGGGCCTCCTGGGAGAGGTCAGGGCTATGACTGGATCCTGGGGTTGGAGATAAGAGTAGACACTGTGACCGAGACATAAAATCAAGTCATCAGTGAATGGTGCTGTATAGTCCTGGGAGGACAGGAGGAGAGGTCTCAGGTGAGTGGCAGGTCTCAGGGGAGGGAATGGGTCTGGAAGGCCCTAGAAACTTAGCCCTGCAGAAGCAGGACTAGAATCCAGACCCCTATCCTAGTTGGGAACTGAAAGTCCTAGCCTTTTAACACCACCATAAGACCCAGCCCTCCAAGGAGAGGAAACAGGAGGGACCCAGAGAGGGCCCTGTGCTTGCTTGGGGTGCCCAGCCCTTTATCACCTGAGAGTGGCAGAACCTGAGAGGCACTCAGGCATCTTGGCTGCAGTCTCCATGCAGCGCTTTCCCTGAGACCGTCCTCCCGTGTGTCCTCCCACTGTCACGCCCAGCCGGTGTCCAGGAAAGTGAGGGGATGGGGGTCCTGCAGGCAGAATTGAGTCCCCACCATTCCCTCTTCAAGAACCAGGCATCCTCCCAAGGTGGGGGAACCAGAACCTTAGGGGGAAGTATCAAAGGTCTAGCCCAGCTGTGAGTCCCTCCCTGTGACTCCCAATCCCCCATAGAGGAGATGACAGGGTCCTGCCTGAGGGAGAGGTTAGAGTTGACAAACTGGGTCACAGCTTGAATGGCTCCCCTCCTGACCCATGGACCAGCTGTCCGCTCAACCTGGGAGTAATTATAGAGCTAGAGCTCCAGTGCCCCAAGGCTTCTTGTTTCTTTTGACAGGCCAAGTCCAGAAAGTATTTTGTTTTTGTTTTTTTTTTAAGTTTTATTTTATTTTATTCATTTTAGAGAGGAGACACACACACACAGAGAGAGAGAGAGAGAGAGAGAGAGAGAGAGAGAGAGAAAGGGGGGAGGAGCTGGAAGCATCAACTCCCATATGTGCCTTGACCAGACCAGTGCAGGGTTTTGAACTGGCGACCTCAGTGTTCCCAGGTCGATGCTTTATCCACTGCGCCACCACAGGTCAGGCTGTTTTGTTTTGAAGAGACAGGAAGAGAGGAAGAGCAAGAAACATCTATTTGTTGTTCCACTCATTCATGCCATCACTGATTGATTCTTAGATGTGTGGGATCGAACCTGCAACCTCAGCATGTTGGGGTGATGCTCTAACCAATAAGCTACCTGGGCAGGGCCCAGAGAGTGTGTGTTTTTCATCAGAGGTCATGCAGCCCATTAGAACTGAGATCTCCTGCCAGCCTTTCTGTGACTATTACAGTAGCTGTGCCCTCACTGTCCCAACCTTTGTCACTTGAGTACTTCCTTCCTGATTTTGTCCTTATCTACATTCTACGGCAACTACTTTTTTTAAATTCCTTGCAACTTAAAATTTTTGAAAAGTCCATTTTCATCTCTGACCGTAGCACCCGCCCTTCACCCTCTGTACCTGAACTGCGCAGCCACCCTCACAGCCTCGTCCCCTGATGTGCCCTCTGCGGACTTCTCTTCCTGCTGCCATCTGCTTGGCTCCCTTCCCCCTAAGTCTTTGCATGAACATCCCTGTCTCAGAAATAAATTAGATCATTATAATCCCTTGACACCACCATTGCCTTTTTCCTGGATTTATTTTTCTCCATTTATGCACCTGAGACAGGAGAGGTTGTATCATATCCATCAGCTCCCAGAAAGCTGACCTCTTTGTCTTCTATGTGCTGTGTCTTCAGCACCTGGAAAATGCTCAGCACGTGGTATCAATTAGTTGGCTGACTGACAAAGTGAATTGACGCATAAGGGGCACCAGCATGGAGGTGATTATAAAAAATTGGTCCAGCAAAAACAGAACTGTGTTTTAAATTCTAGCTGTATGAGCTGCCAGGACCCTGTCCTGGCTCTGTAAATTAATAATAATAATAATGGGCCCTGGACAGTTGGCTCAGTGGATAGAGCATCGGCCTGGCATATGGACATCTGAGGTACGATTCCCAGAGCACACAGGAGAGGTGATGATCTGCTTCTCTTCCCCTTCCTCTCCCACTTCTCTCTCCCCCTCCCTCAGCCTTTGGCTCAATTGGTTCAGTTGGTCCAAGCGCATCAACCTCAGGCACTAAAAGTAGCTTGATTGATTTGAGCATTGGCCCCAGATGGGTTGCTGGGTAGATCCCAGTCAGGGTGTATGTGGGAGTCTGTCTCATTATCTCCCATCCTCTCACTTAAAAAAAATAATAATAAAATGATTAACAAGTGTTTCCACCCACTTTATCCTAAGACTTTCCCCTGTCACCTCTGATGAATTGTGTGAACTTAAGCTGGTGACTCAAGTTGCTTTGAGCTTTAGTGCTCTCATTTGTAAAGGTGGGGGTGACATCAGACCCCCATGAGGTTGTTGTGGGAATTAAAGGGAACAACACAAGTGGAGCCCTTAGCCCCAGGCTGGCACAGAGCAGGAACTATAGAAGTGTTCACCATGATGGTGATGATGGTTATGATGATGCATTAAACAAGAGTTTAAATGACATTTCAGGAAGACCAAGGTGGGAACATTAGTACATAGAGTAACCAGTGACATTGGGGTGAGACCTACATAAAGCCAGGGAAAGAACCATGTAGGGAGGAAGGTGTTCCAGGTATTTGGCACTCCATGTGCAAAGGGCCTGAGGCAGGATGGTGCCTGGCATCTTGGAGAAACAGCAAGAATGTCTGTGTGGCTGTAGCAGAGTCAGCAAATGGGAGAGAAGGAAGAGGTGAGGGCAGGGAGGGAATGGGGAGCAGGTTGTGCAGGGCCTGTGGGCCCTGGGGAGGACTTTGAATTTTATTCTAGGGGTATAAAATTCTCTCCTACTGAAAGAACAAACCAGTCAGCTCTGCCCCCACAAGGAATCTGTATTTGGGAGGCTGAAAAATATCTGCCATTTCCTCTATGAGACAGAGCCAGGGAGGTCCCAACTTCTTCAGGAAAGACTGCTGGGGCCTTGTCCCCCATTCCTGGGCAAGGGAGCAGTTTCCCTTGACAACAGGGAGCAGCACAACAGGGAACTGGGAATGACCTCAGAGGCATGAGATGAGCGACTGAACAGGGAACCGTCAGTCTGGCTCTCTTTTCCCCACCTGGGACACAGCCCTGCTATGTGCTGTCCAGGGCAACAACATGGGGAAGAGTGAACTAGAAAAACAGCCTCAGAAGGAAGGCTTGCTTTGGGAAGGATTATGTTCATTGTAATGCCCAGGTTGGGATTAGGACAATTGCAGTGAGAGAGCACAACCAACCAGTCCTTGCTTCTTTCCCTCAGCCTCCCTACTATATTCCCCAGCTGGGGACAGGGACCTAAGACCTATGACCTCCTGGAGACCAAGAGTCCCTCAGTTTCCTCATGGTGTGATCACATTCTCAACTACAGAAGCTCTCTTCCCGCCCCCTCACTCCAGTCTGCCCCCATCTTCATGTGTCTTCATTCCCTCTGTGTGTATCTATACGTATCCAAATTCCCCACTTGTTATAGGGTCACCAGTCATTCCATTAGGGCCCCCTACTCAGGTATAACCACATCTCAGCTAATCACATCTGCAAAGACCCTACTTCCAAATGAGGCCACATTTATAGGTACCAATGTCAGGACTTGAACTATCTTTTTGGGGGACCCAATTCTGCCTGCTAGAGTCCCAGCTCATGTGTCACCTTTCCTGGTCTGAAGTTGCCCCTTCATCACTCAAGCCACAGTGATCATCATCCACCTGTGGTGCTTCCCCTCACAGCCTCTACCATCGCATCCTCTGGTCTCGTTACCTGTGGGTGTTTTTTTTTTTTATATTAAACTTTGTTTTAATAGGTCTTTAAGTTCTGTGACAGACTTTTGGTCAAGCTGTATACATTAAAAGTTTCAAGTGTATTGAATCCATTGACATTCATCAAGCAGATGCTGTGTCTCAGGTACAGTTTGGGCTCTGATTAAGTCACCCTAGAGAGTTTACAAGCCAGTTGGGGGAGAAACAATGAAAAGGGTTTTAATATACGCTATAATTTCATGTGATGGTTGGACTGGTGCAGACAGGTAACACAGGAGGACAAGATGGATGGGGGACCTGGTAAGAACTCTGGGGTGGGGGGGACATGTAGACCACCTATATCCTCACCCGACCAATGTGAGCCCCAGTGGGCAGGATCTACATCTGGCCTGTTCTTCAGTGTATTCAGAGTCAGCTATACACTAGGCACTCAATAAATGGGGGGGACCAAAATTTTTACATTATATTTACATGATTCTTCTCCAGTTCAATAAATGATTTCTTTTGCAACTTTTTGAATTGAGAAATATTTACAAAACATAAAATTCACCCATTTAAGGTCCAAATTCAGTGGGTTTTGTATATTTACAAGATTGTGCAACCATCACCACTATCAAATCCCAGAACATTCCAGCACCCCAAAAGAAATTCCCTGTCCCCCTTCCCAGCCCCTGAAAACTACCAGTCCACTTTCTGTTTCTGCATTTGCCTGTTCTGGACATTTCATATAAATGGAATCACACACTGTGGCCTTTTGTGTCTGGTTTGTCACTGAATGTTATGTTTTCAAGGTTCCATCCATGTTGTAGTGAGCATCATTGTTTCACTCTTTTTCATGGCTGAGTAATATTCCAGCGTGTGGATGGACCACTTTGTGTTAATCCATTCATCCATACGTGGATCTTTGGGTTCTTGTCACTTTTTGGCTAACAGAATACTGCTGCTGTAAATATGGGTGTACAGGTTTTTGTGAGGTTCTTAGAACTCGGTCCTCTTGGTAGACACCCAGGAGTGGGATTGCGGGTCCCAGAGTGGCTAAAGGCTTCTTCTCGGGAGCACTGCTAGGGCGAGATGGGGAGGCAGGATTCTAAATGCTAATGCTGCCCCTGCCCCCAGGTGCCCATGAGAATGGTGGCAGAGCCCTAAGCCCAGGCTCTGTAGGATCCGCACCATGACCTGCTGGCTGTGTGTCCTGAGCCTGCAGCTCCTGCTCCTGCCTGCAGCTCCGCCCCCAGCAGGGGGCTGCCCATCTCGCTGTGAGTGCACAGCCCAGACGCGCACGGTGGCCTGTCCCCGGCGCCGGCTGACCGCTGTGCCTGACGGCATCCCGGCTGAGACCCGCCTGCTGGAGCTCAGCCGCAACCGCATCCGCTGCCTAAACCCAGGCGACCTGGCCGCCCTGCCGCTGCTGGAGGAGCTGGACCTGAGCGAGAACGTGATCGCGCACGTGGAGCCCGGCGCCTTCGCCAATCTGCCGTGTCTGCGTGTCCTGCGCCTGCGCGGCAACCTGCTCAAGCTCATTCCGCCTGGGGTCTTCACACGCCTGGACAACCTCACGTTGCTGGACCTGAGCGAAAATAAATTGGTCATCCTTCTGGATTATACCTTCCAGGACCTGCGCAGCCTCCGTCAGCTGGAGGTGGGCGACAACGACTTGGTGTTCATCTCGCGCCGGGCCTTCGCGGGGCTGATGGCGCTTGAGGAGCTGACCCTGGAGCGTTGCAATCTCACAGCTCTATCAGGCGAGTCTCTGGGCCACCTACGGAGCCTGGGCGCCCTGCGGCTGCGCCACCTAGCCATTGCTGCCCTGGAGGACCAGAACTTCCGTAGGCTCCCGGGCCTGCTGCACCTGGAGATTGACAACTGGCCGCTGCTGGAGGAGGTGGCCCCGGGTAGCTTGCAGGGCCTCAACCTGACCTCACTGTCGGTCACCCACACTAACATCACCGCCGTGCCAGCCGCCGCGCTGCGCCACCAGGCTCACCTCACCTGCTTGAACTTGTCTCACAATCCCATTAGCACAGTTCCGCGTGGGTCCTTCCGCGACCTGATCCGCCTGCGTGAGCTGCATCTGGCAGGGGCCCTGCTGGCCGTGGTCGAGCCACAGGCCTTCCTGGGGCTGCGTCAAATCCGTCTGCTCAACCTCTCCAACAACCTACTGTCCACGCTGGAGGAGAGCACCTTTCACTCGGTCAACACGCTGGAGACACTACGCGTGGATGGGAACCCACTGGCCTGCGACTGTCGCCTGCTGTGGATCGTGCAGCGCCGCAAGACCCTCAACTTCGACGGGCGGCTGCCGGCCTGCGCCACCCCTGCGGAGGTTCGTGGGGACGCACTGCGCAACCTGCCGGACTCAGCGCTCTTTGAGTACTTCGTGTGCCGCAAGCCCAAGATTCGAGAGCGGCGTCTGCAGCAGGTCTCGGTCACTGCGGGTGAGGACGTGCGCTTTCAATGCCGCGCGGAAGGCGAACCGGCACCCACCGTGGCGTGGGTGACGCCCCAGCACAGTGCAGTGACTATCACCAGCGCCGGCCGGGCGCGCGTGCTGCCGGGGGGCACGCTGGAGATCCGGGACACGCGACTACAGGACAGCGGCACCTACACGTGCGTGGCCAGCAACGCGGGCGGCAACGACACCTACTTTGCCATGCTGACGGTGCAGCCAGAGCCAGCCGCCAACCGGACCCTGGGCGAGGGCCGCAACGAGACGCTGGCAGCCGTGCGCTTCCCACTGGACCTCACCACTATTCTTGTGTCCACGGCCATGGGCTGCATCACCTTCCTGGGCGTCGTCCTCTTCTGCTTCCTGCTGCTCTTTGTGTGGAGCCGGGGCCGTGGGCAGCACAAGAACAACTTCTCCGTGGAGTATTCCTTCCGCAAGGTGGACGGGCCTACCGCTGGCGCCGGCCAGGGAAGTGCCCGCAAGTTCAACATGAAGATGATTTGAGGGGTCCCAGGGAAGACTTCCAACTGCCCTGCTGGGGCTGTGGGCTCTGGGCCGAGCCAGGAGATTCAGTCTCTGTCCCCACCAGCCCCTGCTGGCCTGTCCAATGGCACCTATGCATTTTTCAGAGGAGTGGCTGCAAGCTGACTCCAGACAGAACTTCCTTTTTTTTTTCCTTTCTGTTTTGTAAAGATCCAACCACAGGACTTTTTTTCATCAGGATGTGTCTTTTGCAGTTTCTCAAGCATTTTCTAAAGTTTTCCCCTGTCTTCCTGGCCCTGAGTGGTCAATGAGCTGTGGGGAGGTGAGGGGGTTCAGAGACCCTAGGGTCCTTACCACTAACACTTCACACTGGGAGGCACACAGCTGCTGCCCCCAGGTCCCCCTAATAGCTCACACCTAAGGGAGATGGTCTACACTCAGGACACATGGAGGGTGCATGAAAGCCTCTACTGTTCATACCTGGACATCCCACACCTCACACCCAGTGTGCACATATTCATGCCCAGGACACAATCAGACACAGTTTTAAAGTGCAGCACACACACTTGACCAGGTGCCCCAGATTCCAGAGCTCACCATGGTCACACAGGGCTCTTGTGAGTACACAACTCTCATGTGGGACAAGCAGCCCTCATTTGGAATACACCCAACTCACATAGCTCACACTTGGGACACACCCAGCTCCTGTTCAGCTGGCTGATTCTGGGGATATCTTGGGAGCTGGGCTAAGGTCTTGTTAAACTGGTCACCTCACCCTGAGGGTGCCCAGCATGCTAGGTGGTCCTCAACATGCTGGTCCCTCCCTCACCCCCAGACTCCCTCCCACCAGGACTCACTGGCCCAGCAAGCAGGCTGCCACTAGGAGAAGCCATTTCCCCGGGTTCCTCCAACACTCTCGGAACTTGGTTATTAAGCTTACACCACACCCGAGAGGCAGCTTCCCTGATCCCTGCCCTTGGAGCATGGCTTCTGGGGTGTCCTCCAGGGAGCCAGCTGTAGTGACCTTCAATCCTGAGTCTACCCATGAGCCAGTCCTGTTTCCCATTACTTCCTGGGGAATGAGACCAGAGAGTATGAATGACTCTCAGGGCCCCTGTTATATGCACTGCAGGGAAGCAATAGGAAGAAGACCAGGACAGGGGTTCAGGCTATAGGGGGGCCTCGACCTGGCTTGTTGAGAGAAGGTGACAGAAGCACCCTGGTCTCTGCAACTTTAGATATAAAGAATAGAGTCATAGGCAGACTGTAGCTCAGGTTAAGGAAAAGCTTCCGCAAGGTCACTGTCCGATTGCTTTTCAGAAAGTGAGTTCCCATTTTTGGGGTAAGCATGCAGGAGCTGAGATACTGCAGAAGTATTCAAACACCAGACAGGACCATCCAAGACCTTCCTCCCTTAGCCTGGTTCTTGCCCCCACTCTCTACCTCGGCCAGACAACAGTTAGAGCATCGTTGGGGGGAAGGGGCACAGAAAAGAAACATTGTGGGGCCTGACCTCAACCAGGAAGGAGCTTGGCCACAGACCAGGAGGTTAGTACAGTGTTCTCAAGGACCTTGTAGGAAGGTTGAAAGCCAGTTCTGTTCCCACCCGCTGTGTAATCTTGGTCGATGACTGAGGACCACCTGAACCATAGGTGTCCTCTTCTGTAGATGCTGGGCGCATGAACAAGCTTGATGGCAAACTTGAATCCTGGATACCTCAAGATCTGAGATGAGCCAGAGAGAAAGCCTGGTCAGTCCTGGACGTTTTGAGCAAAGGATTCAGACACAACTTAGAAGGGGGACATTGGCTGTTCTCTCTGGGCTGTGGCCCAGATCGTTGGTGGCTAAGTCCTGCCTCCACGATGTGCATACAAGCCAGCATGTTGGGGTGGTGGCCTGCTGACCATGGCCAGCCAGGGTAGGGACATCATCCCAACCCCACTTAAGAGGGCCAAAGGGCATGTCCAGAAACCTCATACCCTGCCTGAGTTGGGCAGGACCAACTAGTTATTTTCCCCCTTAGCACTCTACTGACCTTAGTTGCCATGACAACTCTGAGGGCCTTTCAAAACTACATCCAAGTGCCTTTAGCATCATCATCAAGAAGAGTGGGGCACGTTCTCAGCAGTGTTAGGATTTACAGAATGTCACACATAGTGAGACCTTTCCGCTCCCTCTACCCCCACCCCTGTCCCAACAAGACCCTCCCAGCCTTCCACCCCCACTCTGCTGTATTTGATTGAAATTCAATAAAAATGAAACCAATTTAATAACTTCAAATTTTAGAATAATTTATGGGTGAAGTTGGGACAACAAGTAGAGACAAGGGATGAAGGGGCTGCTGGGGTCCTCAGGGGAGCTGCCTGGCTCCAGCACCAAAGCTAGAGTCACAGCGTGCTGGTGGAGAGAGAATGTATGTTGAAAAGTTAGATGTTGCCTAAGCTGTGCTGGCGCAGTGGATCAAGCGTCGACCTGGAAATCCTGAGGTCGCCAGTTCAAAACCCTGGGCTGCCTGATCAAGGCACATATGGGAGTTGATGCTTCCTGCTCCTCCCCCCTTCTCTCTTTGTCTCTCTCTCTCTCTCTCTAAAATGAATAAATAAAATTTTTTTTAAAAAGTTAGACGTCACATTTCAGGAGCACCTTTGCTGTTTCCAGAGGTGTTCCCCTGTATTAACTCCTTTCACACTGATGATGATCCCTGTGGCCTGGATCCTGCAATGATCCCACTTAACAGTTGGGAAAAGGGAGATTCAGAGGCTGGAGGGCATTTGCCCAGAATCTGCAGCTAGTGAGAGGCAGGTGCTGAGAGGGGCTGGTGGAACAGGGCTGTCAGGGAACCCTCTGCCCCAAACTTTGTCTGGGGGCAGAGCCAGCACTGGGGAAGAAAGGAAAAGTGAGATGCAGCCCACCCCCTCCCCACTGTGCCCTGGAGTTGGTAGTTTCCTACCTTGGGGCTTGGGGGAAGGGCTCTCTTTTTCTGATAGGGGACCCATCATCTTTCCTGTCTCTGGGGTTCTGGTAAAAGGCAGGCAGCCCTGAGTTCTGGGAATAATACAAATAAGCATGTCATTCTTACTCCAGCCTCCCCCAATAGATGAGGGAACTGAGGCACAAAGTCTGGTACCAGGGCTCAAACCCCACTGGTCTGTGAAAGCCTTCACTTTTTCTAGAAAGAGAACCAATTCAGAGCAGTTGGCAGAAGCCATGATCAAGGGCAGCCTCTCACTTGACACCCCAGTGTTGCTCTCTGGGCCTCAGTTTCCACACACTTGAACATGGAAAAAAGGTTTCTTTTCTGTCCTGCAGGAGACAGAAGCAGAACAGAACAGGGACATGTCAGGGGCTGTGGGGTGACTCCTCCGTGCCTGATTTCAAAGAAGCCAGAAAGTGGGGGTGTGGGTCATGGGACCCTCCCTCAGGGCCTCATTTTCCCTATTTCTTCTTCACCAGAAGCAGGAGAAACAATTGTCTCAGTGCCTCAGTTTCCCTATCAATGGAGTTTGCTGAGTCCCTGGTTCAAACCAGGTACAAGATTCAGGATTTTCAGAATCTTACCTTATTCTTGGTGTGGGGGATTGAGGAAAAGGGAAGTCAGATGGTTCAATTTTTTTTTTTTTTTTTTTTTTTACAGAGAGGCAGGAGAGAGAGACAGGAACACTGAGCAGTTCCTGTATGTGCCCTGACAGGGGATCAAACCAGCAACTTTTGTGCTTTGGGATGATGCTCCAACCAACCAAGCCATTCAGACAGGGCTTACTCTTTTAAAATTAATTGTTTGATTTTTAGAGGGACAGAAAAAGGAAAGGAGACAGAGGGGAGGGGGAAGGAAAGCATTCATTTGTTGTTCCACTTAGTTGTGCCTTCATTGGTTGCTTCCTGTGTGTGCCCTGACTGGGGATTGAACCCACAACCTTGTTGTTTGGATGATACTCTAACCATCTGGGCCAGGGGTCCCCAAATTACGAGGGCCGCATGCAGCCCCCTGAGGCCATTTATCCAGCCCCCACCGCACTTCCGGAAGGGGCACCTCTTTCATTGGTGGTCAGTGAGAGGAGCACAGGATGCAGATGCTCCTGTGCTCCTGGAGTGCTGTATGTGATGGTACAGTACTACTTCCGGTGACGCGGGACGCATGCGTCACAGCTCTGGAAGCGCATCATGTGATGCGTGTGCCACCACTGTAAAATAAGCCATACCATCAAGCATGTTGGGGAAACCTCATGATCTGGCAAATGTATTATTATGGGCCCATTTTGCAGACTGGAGTATGGAGGGAGTAAGTTGTTGCTGGCTGAGTTCTTGAGTGGGTAGTTCAATCCTGGGTCTACCCTGAGGCCTCTGGGGACTTTATTTTTTAAATATAGACCCTCTTCAGAGGCCCACCCACACACCTGTAATTTTTAACTACCTCCCCAGGTGATTCTAATGTAATCCCAGACCTGATGCTCTCTTGACCTTCTCGAAAAAGTTTTGCTGTCCAGTACTGCAGCAGCTGCACACATCAAGTGTTGGTCCGGGCTGAGATATACTGAGTGTCAAATATACACCTGATCTTGAAGATTTAGTGTCAAAAAATGATAATAATGTAAAATTTCTCAATATTTTTTATTGATGACCTCTTCAATGATACCATTTTGGATATATTGGGTTGAATAAAGTATATATTAATAATTACTTTCACCTTTTTTTTTTACAGTGACAGAGAGAGTCAGAGAGAGGGATAGATAGGGACAGACAGACAGGAATGGAGAGAGGTGAGAAGCATCAATCATCAGTTTTTCGTTGCTGTTGCGACAGCTTAGTTGTTCATTGATTGCTTTCTCACATGTATGTGCCTTGACCACGGGCCTTCAGCAGACTGAGCAACCCCTTGTTGGAGCCAGCGACCTTGGGTCCAAGCTGGCGAGCTTTCGCTCAAGTCAGATGGGCCCGCGCTCAAGCTGGCGAGCTTGGGGTCTCGAACCTGGGTCTTCCGCATCCCAGTCTGACGCTCTATCCACTGTGCCACCGCGTGGTCAGGCTCATTTTTATTTTATTTTTTAATGTGGCTACTGGAAAAATTTAAATGACACCATGCCTGTGTTGTATTTCTACTGGACAGCCCAGCTCTGACATCTTGGCTCTTACCTCCCACTTTGCCAAATGGTAAGGACCTGTGCATTTAGTAGGCTGGAGAGTTGAATCTCTACACACCATCCTCTCTGGTGTAGTTTTCCTTCAAATCATCTTAGTGACTAACATCCAAAGTAACATTTAACCCCCACTTCTGGAGACATGTGGGCTGCCCTTCCACAAAGCCAGAGTGGGAGCAGATTGGGAGAGGTAGGAAGGCTTCAGGGCAGGCAGTGCTAGTTTTTTTTGGGGGGGGGGCTCCCCAAAGAGGCAGGCCCTGATGGTTCACTCTTCCCTGTATGTGTCCAAACCCAGAGCCAAGGAGCCCCACGTGCTCTGTGGAGCTGCAGGCTTCGAAGCTGAGCAATTCAACCTCCAGGGGCTGTGTGGTCTGGTGCCTGAGGGTGCACTGGCCATGAGGCGCGCTGGAGCAGCCTAGTGGCGTTGGCGGTAGAGATACCCGAGTGTGTGCTGGCTCAGTGGCTAGCGGAGGCGGCGCCCAGAGGCCCCCGGACTTTGCCTGGGCCCTGGTCCTGCTGCTGCTGCAGCTGAGTGCGGCCGCAGAGCACCTGCAGGCCGGTGGAGCAGCCCTGGCAGAGTTACAGCAGAACCTGTTGCTGGCAGTACCGTGGGACTGTTCAGATTCCACAGCCCTGTACCTGCTGCTCTCAAACTTTGGTCATGTTCGCCCATGGCCCCCAGAACCCCTGACTGCCCGTACACAGCAGATAGGCTGCCTGCTCTGAGCGCTGCTAGACCCTATGCCCTTGGCCACACCCTTCACCGTGGGCCTGGAGTGCCTGGCTGCCCAGCTGGCCCGTGTTCGATCCTCTATTGCCCTGACTTGCTGTGCGCTACAAGCGTTTCTCTGGGAATCCAGGTTAGAGCTGCGCGACCACGGAGCTCCGTTGGGCCCTGGCTGCGGGTACACCACGTGCTTAATGAGCTGTAAATACCTGGCAGACGCCACAGAGACCTCGCTGGGCCGCGCCCTGGCACTGCTGTGGGACTGACCCTGCCAGAGCACCAACCTGCTCCAGGGTCTCTACAAGAGGCAGGCAAGGCACTTCTTCCAGGGCTGGGGCTGGTGGCAGTGTTTCCATAATAGGGTGGACACCTCTTCCTTAAGGGACCAGAAGGCTGTGGAGAGAGTTCAGGGTTGTGGTCTCCTTTTTTTTTTTTTTTTTTAAGAGAGGCAGGGAGAGACAGGAACATCAGCGAGCTGCTCCTGTATGTGCCCCAATGGAGGAACTGAATTGGCAATCTCCACACTCCAGGACTCTCCAACCAACCAACTGTCCAGCCAGGGACACCTCTCCTCCAATGCCTACCCCTTTCCTTTGTTGGGGACTTAGGCCCAAGGCCTCCCAGGAAGAGAACTGTCCTCCTTCCACAGCTGGGGGCCATCTGAGGCTTTCTGGTGCCAGGGCCACTCACCCCTCTCCCAAGTGTGGATGCCCCCTGCTAATCAATATGTGTGTGGAACCCCTCCCCCTACCTTCCAACAGAATCCCAGGCACCTTTCTGGTGCTGGGGTCTGATGTACACTGTCTCTATGAGAGTCAAGAGCACCAACACTCCTTCCAGTCCCAGCATGAAAGGCATGCCTGGCTCTTGAGCACATAGTGGTGCTCAGCATGACCAGTGATGCCTCCAGTGTGAATGTCCTTGTCAAGAGTTGTTTGCCCTGGCTGGTTTGCCCAGTGGATAGAGCATTGGCCCCCCGTCAGGGCACACAAGAGAAACAACCACCTGCTTCTCATTCACTCTGTCCCCATCCTTCCCTGCCCCCCAGCCAGTGGCTTGATTGGTACCAGCATCAGCCCCAGGTGCTAGCTCAGTTGGTCTGAGGGTGTCAGCCTCAGCCTCAGGCACTAAAAACAGGTCAGTTGATTCAAGCATTGGCCTCAGACAGGGTTGCCAGGTGGATCCTGTCAGGGTGCATGCAGGAGTCTATTTCCCTGCCTCTCAGCCAAAAAGAAAGTTGCTTGGAATCTCCAGGAGGGGAGGTCTGCCCAGCCCAGCTTAGCCCAGGGAAGTCTGAATTCACCTCCCCAACATCCACAAGCTCTACCACCTCTCCTAAGCTCTCTCCACTTACTGTGGCCTCCTTGCTGTCTCTGTGACATTAAATTCTGTCTACCCAGCCTTTGCATGGGCTTCTTCTGACTGTTCCAGTCTTACCTCCTCAAAGTCAAGTTGCCCCACCTGCGCCCTCTCTAGCTCTTCATCCTGCATCCTTCTCCCTCTAACCCGAGAGCACTTATCACCACCGGAAGTAGTTATTCATCTTTTGCCTGTCCTTTGTCCACCTTGCCCACCAGGCTCAGTTTCCTGAGGAAATGGGCCAGGCTTAATACACAGTAGTGCTTACTTAGCAGCACAGGGTAACAAACTGGTGTGCAAGGCTTATCAGGAGACCTGAGGGAGTGAATGAGGTGTTTGTCTTTGAAAAATGGACACAGGAGGCTTGAGGGGTCCCACTGCTCTTGCCTCCAGCCTTCCCTCCTCACTCCCACTCTCCTACCATATTGATCTTGGGGGGTGGGGGGGTCTAACCTGATATGACCTGGACCCTTTGCTGCTCAAGTATCTCTCCTGACTCCGTTACACACTCAGAATACAGAGGGGGCTTCTACAAACTCTCTGGCCAACCCTTCCTACATTTGCCCACCCTTGGATGTCTTTTCTGGCCTCCAAGCCTTGCAAATAATTTCTTCCACTGAAAAGACCCTCTCCTCTATTTCTCTGCTTCAGACTCCGGACCTTCAATGCCCCAATCCAACGCCTTTTTTCTGCTCTTTACCTGCCCAGATTGGGAATGTCTAGCTGTCCCTCCGACCCTTTGAAAACTGGCTCTATCATCACTCAGGTAGGTGAAAATAATCATCTTACTCCCAAAACTACTCGAATCCCCCCAGGATCATACCTCCTCTGAAAAAGATAGTCCTCTTTGCAACCTATTTTCCAGTCAAGGACTAGATATAAATCTCAGGGCGATGCCTACAGATGCAGCCAGCAGGTGGCGCTGCAATCTAGCCAATCTTGTGACTTGAGCCCCACTCTGCCCAGCCCCCAACTGCAGGACCAGTCTCCTCCAAGAGTGCTCCAATCCCAGCATGGCATTACAAAATCCTCCAGGAGCAACAGGGGTGCACAGGGTCCACACAGTTGCTTAAGGAGGCCCACATTCAGACACAAACCCACACTGCCCTGGGTAAGTCCTAGCAGGTCCCGAATAGCTTCAGGTAAAAGCGAAGCTATTCAGCCTGACCTGTGGTGGCACAGTGGATAAAGCGTCGACCTGGGAACACTGAGGTCGCCAGTTCTAAACCCTGCACTGGCACATATGGGAGTTGATGCTTCCAGCTCCTCCCCCCCCCCCTTTCTCTCTCTCTGTGTCTCCTCTCTAAAATGAATAAATAAAAAATTATATATTAAAAAAAAAAAAAAAGGCGAGGCTATTCAGGGTGAACAGGAAGCCCTCCAGCCTTTTCACCCCAGGTAAAAGCATAGGGCAGGGGGCTGGAAGATCCAAAGCGTGGGTGGGGTGGGGTGGGGCAGGTTGCAAACCAGAGCAGCCTTGGCAGTGGCAAGGTGGGACCCCAGGATCCTGAAACCTCACAGCCTAGGGACTGAACCACCCAGCATCTCCCACAAAACCTGGTTATAGCCAGATGGAAGACTAAGGTCCCCTCCCTCAGCTCAGGTTGTATGACATACTTGCAAACCAAGCCAACTCACCCCAGTTAACAGTGGACCCTCCTCCTGGGCCCAAGGTACAGTTGCCAGCCTCCAGGCCAAGTGAACACCACTAAGCCCAGACACATCTAGATTTAAACACTTTTATTCAGATTTTTGAAAGCAATAGAAGGGTAGATTAATACCTATCTCTCCAAGACCTAAAACTGTTTCCAAAACTTCAAATAAGAAACTCCTGCAGTACACAAGGATAATCTGTATCACCTTAAACCAGCGATAAAAAAGTAAAATATAAATTTTTATTTAGAATTAAAGCAAATACTTCAGTATCACAAACACAATATTAAACTTCAAGAAATATACTGCTAATTTGGAGTGAGCATTTATTTGCACAATTACAACATGCGGACAAACCCAGAAGAGGGGAGCAGGCCTGGCATTTGCACCCCAGTGCAGAAATTGGTCACACCACCCCCACAAAGCGAGACACAAAAAGGGGTACTGTCTGTGATGATCTGTCAGTGGTGGCAAAGGTGAGGAGCGTAGGCGGCGCAGCTGCTATTCGTCCTCATCAGAAGATTCTCTCTCAAACGTGTAGGCCATGAAGCAAGCGTCGGGTCTCTTGGGGACAAGGGGATGCCCCGGTCTCACAATCTCAAAGCCCATAAAGCTGAAGGTACGGAGCAAAGCGGCTGTGGGGAAAACTGCATCTGAGCCACCAGCACCGTGGCCTCTGTGCTCAGCTGCAGACAGCCCCTAACAGGAGCCTCCAGGGGGCTGCAGCAATGGGGAGGGGGCACAACAGATTTGAGCACCAACGTGACAACAGGGGCCTGGGCCACAGGGCTCTACCCCAGGGCCAGAGGAAGGGGTGCTCTCTCCTTTAATACCTGCAAGAGCATCTGGCAATGAGTGGTCACCTACCTCTGTCATCCCGGTTCTTGTGGAAGCAAATGAAGACATGGTCAGCGTGCAGCTGCTCCTCAGCAAACTCGAGGAGAACTGCAAAGCTGAAGTGCAGCAGTCAGGATCTGCCCGCTCCTCAGAAGGGCCCAGTCCCACCTCCCAACCCACTTCTCCCAGGGCCCGATTTGTAGGGAGTGCTACTCTTCCAGATCTAGTCCTGAAGGCACTGCGCCTGGGTCATTCTCGGTGAGGGGCTGTCCTGGGCACTGTGGGAGGCTGAGCTACATCTTTGGCCCCATCCACTCAATGTCAGGAGCACCCCCAATTGTGACAACCACAGATGTCCCAAAACATGCCCCAGTGTCTCCTGGGGAAAAATCTCCTAAGAACTGCTAGAGCACTACTCAAAAAGGGTACCCTCACCTCAAAATGATAATGGCTGGCCTGACTCTTGATTGTGGCTTCCCTCCTCCCCCAGGAGTAAGGACACAACCTGCCAGCCCTCACCTGTCTTTGCTCCCCTCCGGCAGAGCGCCACCCGGGATCTCAATGTAGAGGCAGCTGCTGCTCAGCACCGCTCTCCAGTTAACATGTTTGGCATCTGTGAGCCTGGTCTGGACGTTGAGAATTCTCGTCTTGTTATTAGACGTTAGTTCCTCTGTTACATTCAGCCTATTATCCTGTGCAAGGAGAACACCATAACTGCACCTTAGACACCAAAGCCTCACAGGCTGGAGATCATATTCTTCAATGTCACAATATGGAAAACCCAGAAAAGCACCAAATCAACCAGCCACCCAGCCCCCTGAAGTGATATCATCTGCATGCAGGGCCTCCCAAACCTTTCAGAGGTGGCTTAGCCCAGGGACAGGACAGGTGCCCCACACTGGGGCACGAACAAGGAGTTTGCCAAGGGCTATTTGTGGCTTAGTAAGGACACAGGCTAAAGATTATGAGAATTCAGTAAAATCATGTAGGAAGAATTCCTGGCGCACAGCAAGTGTACAGATATCTCTACTGCTGAGAAGCAGGGGCTGCAGGGCTGACCAGCAAGTTGATACAGCCCATCCCCACTTCCACAAAGTTGGGGGAGAAGACGTACCCAGATACTTACAGAGTAAAATAAATTAGCTGAAAGATTGTGATCCCTCTGACTATTCCCTCGCCCACCTGGGATCTTCAGGGGTGGGTGAGGGACATCAGGAGCACCACTGAGGCCCTGGACCCAGGTTACTACAGCAGTTGAAAGAGACCCTGGAACTAGAGAAAAACGGGTTCATTAGCAACACTGACCTTTACTGATAGGGCCCTGAGCTTCAGCCAGACCAAATAAAAACCACAGAATTCGAGAGTCCCAGTGATGTTCACCTGGAACACTGCCCTCCCCCTTCCCAAATCCTATTTACAATGGTCAGGGAATCAAAATCAACAGAGGAGTCCTGGGCAGTTCAAAAGCCCCCCGCCCCGCAATCAGAAAAACAATAGGTTACTTAGATGGACCCTTTTTGAGTGATGCTTGGTTACCACCAGCTCATAATTCCACTTAGTCTTTTGCCCTTGAATTACCTTAAAACAAACAGTCACACCAAACCGATCCTACCTACGCGTCAAGTTTTACTTCCCACTTCTAACTCAGACCATTTCAGCTTCCCCCTTTCCATTTAATAGTCTGTAGCAAAGATCGGAAACTATAATGCGTTTTCAAGAAGTCAGCAACCTTCTGTTGTAGGTCCACCACCGGCCAGGACGTGCTGCGGAGAGGCCCATGGAAGCGCCCCTCCCGCACCCGCCAGCCCGCAGGACTCCGAGTTGCGTCATCTCAGCAGAGCCGCCCTACGCCCCGGGGGAGATTTTCACAATCGCGCAGTCGGGAGCGCCAGCAGCCATTTGCTGCGCAGTGTAAACAAGTCCCAAAGTCGCCTCCATTTTGCTCGGCTCCCATCTGCCCCCACCGCCCCCAAAACAAGGCCCATGTGCATCGTGGCTCAGAATCCCATCCCCCGGGCCGATGGACACCCCGCAGGTAGTGGTGCGGACTAAGATCTTGCCAACTACAACTAGCACACTTCATATCGGACCCCAGCCCCCCGGAAATAGAATCACGATCAACCAAAATGTCCCCAACACGAAAAGGCGACAAGAAGGGCCTAGGTCGTACGCGCGCAGGGGACGGTCTGGCAGTCACCCCTCAAAAAGACCCCTGCACCGTCTACGTGGCGCAGCCACTCTCCGTCTATTCTCCGGGGCCTGGAATACCCGGACTGACGCGCTTTGGGGCCAAAAATGAGGGTCACAGGAGGGCCACAACGGGGCGCCGGGTAGAGGACCCAGCTTGGTTTAGCTTTCCACCCTCGGAGCGCTCACGGTCCCCGCGGTCTACGATAATCAGCCGCGCCCGCAAAGTGCAGATTCATGGGACTCGCGGGCCCGACTAAACCAGGTCAATCCGCCTACCAAATCCGCCCTCTGATCCCGCGGACCTCCCTCAAACCCAATGCGGGTCCCCTCAGGTTTTCACATCCATTCGGGTGTCCCCACGCCCCCCAGGCCCGAGACCCCAGACTGGTCCTGCTGCCCGCCCCGCCCCCACCGCTCCGAGAACCCGCCCCCGCACGATTATGGCCACGACAAAGGGGCAGATCTCTCGCTCCTAGGACTACCGTGGCACCCCCGGCCTCCTCCCGCGGACCGACGCGGCAGCGCTTCTGGAAGCTTCGGGCAGGGGCGGGGCACAAACCTCTCGCTGCTGTGGCCGCTGTGGCTGTGCAGGCTGAGGAGCGGCATGGTGCGGCTGGTATAGATGGTGGCGCTGGATTTATTCCCCTCCTTCTCTCTGGCGAAGCAGTGGCTGTTGAGGATCCGCTGCAGGGAGGATTTCACCATCCGGCCGCTGGGGTCCGAAACCAGCAAAACCTCCACTGCACCTCTCCCTGCCGCTGCTCGCCGTTCGCAAAATGGCGTCCTCGCCACCTCCGACTTTTATAAGCGGTGCGGCAATGCCACGCCCCCTAAGCCGGCGAGAACGCGACTGCGCGGGGGGCGGGGCCTCCGGGAAACAAGGTACGCACGCCTCTCTCAGCGTCTGATTGGTGAATGGCGAGAGGAAAGTAGGCGAGGTCACACCGAGGATTGGGTTAAAAGCTTAGGATCCCAACCTCTCGCTGGCGTCTCTCGGAGGGCGCGCAAGGGGGCGGGGCCACCTTACCGCCTAGAACGCGGCGCGGCGCGGCGCGGGCGGGCCCCGCTGTGGTGGGGCACCCCGGGGCGGGTTGATGACTTCGCGCTAGTTCCGTTTTCGGGGTAATCTCGCGGTGGCCCAGTGTCTGCCGTGATCACCATAGACGTTGCTAGGGTCTCCTCCCCAATAGGGCCCCTCCCCGACATCTCGAGGCGATAAGGCCCTGGGTATAGCGGGAAAGGGGTGCCAAGCGCCGCCACCCCCCAATAGGACAAAATCATTTTCAGTAATAACCTCCTAATGATCGATCATAATGATGGCTTTCTGGATTCGGTATTTCTGTTTTAAAACAATTTATAATTGAAAAGAGGATTTTCAATGTTAAGTTCAAATTTAGTAAAAAGTTTTGTCTAAAATTTGGACTTAACAAAGATATTACTCTGCAAATAAACTCAGATATTTTGTATGTGAACGAAAATTTTCCCCAAGCAAAGGTATTAATCCTGGCAATTAAATTCAGAAATACATTTCACTTTAGAACTAAATTTTGCATTTACCATGCAAAAATAACATTCCTTGTATGTAGGTCCCACTGTTTTTCATGGTTTTGTATTGTAGGCACAAATTGAAACTCAAAAAGTTGCATGAAATTTAAGGACCTCCTATTTGTTTATTTGTTTTTACAATCCCTGCCAGCATTTTTATCTCATTTTTATTCCCAACCTGTGTCCATTTGGGTAAGAAGCACAAACTTTCCCCAGAGGAACCTTGAATGATAGAAATTTACTTTGCAAAGCATGTGTCTAGTCCCTGAATATTTCCAAATTCCTTTCTATGTGGAATGCAGTATTACTTATACAATATTTATTTATTTATTTATTCATTTATTTATTTAGACAGAGACAGAGAGATGGAGAGAGGGACAGATAGGGACAGACAGGAAGGGAGAGAGATGAGAAGCATCAATTCCTTGCGGCACCTTAGTTGTTCATTGATTGCTTTTTCATATGTGCCTTGGAGGGGATGGGGTGGGGCTACAGCAGAGTGAGTGACCCCTTGTTCAAGCCAGCAACCTTGGGCTCAAGCCAGCGACCATGGGGCCATGTCTATGATCCCATGCTCAAGTCATCCAGCGGTCAAGCTGGTGAGCCTGTGCTCAAGCTGGATGAGCCGGTGCTCAAGCCAGTGACCTCAGAGTTTCAAGCCTGGGTCCTCTGTGTCTCAGTCCGAGGCTCTATCCACTGTACCACCGCTTGGTCTGGCAACTTATACAATATTTATAAGTAATAAAAGTGTCTACTTTACAATAATACACATTATTAAAACTAAGAAAATTGTAATAATTGCAAAGTTTGGGCCAAACAATTTTTCCAGGGAAAGAATATTTAATTGATGACATTGCTTAGTATTGCAGCTCATGGGGAAAACAAAAAGCAAATGGATTTTCAGTTAACTTTATAATAGTTTTCAATTTTTCTACAGAGGTGCACACTTTTTTGGGAATGTTCACTCCCACCATCCTGGGATGCTTCCTAAGTATTCTCATTATTTGTAGGATTAGTATCATAATTATTTGGCCTTGTTTTCTGGAGACTAGAAGGACCTCTGGGTTTAGAAATCTGTTTTGTTTTTTTTTTCCTCTTGGTAGCTCTCCAGTCAAGAGTCCAGAATCTGGACCTGCTAATGGCCAGTCACTGGTCACTGGGTACCCCCATGACTGATGTCAGAATATGATCGAGATCACACTGACCCCCAGCACAGTGGGCTTGAGACAATTCTTGCAGCGTCCTCAGGACTAGTCCAGTGAGGTGCCTTCTAAGATCTCACCTGCTAGGCAAGAATCTGGGAAATGAAATGCAGGCCTCTTCAGGTCGCTGGAAACCATCAGAAGCCTCAGGCCTGACTGGTGGTGGTGCAGTGGATAGAGCATCGACTTGGGACACTGAAGACCCAGTTAGAAACCTCAAGGTTGGCCCTGGCTGGTGGTTCAGTGGATAGAGCATCAGCCTGGCGTATGCTTGTCCCAGGTTTGATTCCCGGTCAGGGCACACAGGAGAAACAATGAACAAAGTTCCGCAACTATGAATTGATACTTCTCATCTCTCTCTCCCTTTCTCTCTCTCTCTTGCCAAAGGAAAAAAAAAAGCCTCAGGACTGGAAACTGGAGACTTCGGGTGGGGAGTGTCCTTTCTTCATTGGCAGGCCACGTGTTGTTTGTGTTGTTTCTGGCCAAAGTACCTTTAATTTGCAACCATTATAGATGGGAAGGGAGGGAAATGTAGCCTGCTGGTAAAGTAACAAATGGGAGCAGGTTGCAAAAAAGCAAGGGTGGAGAAGAAAGGTTGTGTGTGTGGGGTCAGGGTAGGGCAGGTTGGGGAAAGTCACTGCAGTGGCTTGGATTTCTGACGACTCCTAGACTGGGCAGGGAAATGGGGAACAGTGTCACATTAAGCCTTGTGGGGGTTGTTGGGCTCTGGTTCCAGGACAGCTCCCTCTGCCTGCTCTTGCGGAGGTGGGAGTGACCAGGATGCAGAGTTGGGTACATTGTCTGCTTTGCTCCCTATGGTGATGGTGAGGGGAGTGAACTGAGGTACCTGCCACCCCTAAGATGGTGAACACTGAAGCCAGAGAAGAATCTCCTTTCAGGTTTCATTCAGCACTGAAAGATGCTGGATCTAGGCTATTAAACATGCAGGATAGTACTTGGTTGTTGAGGCAGAAACCACTTCCAAATCTGGCACGGTAACTCCACGGTAACTCCCTGTGAAGCTGTCTTGTGTACTATGGGGAGTTAACAGCATTTCTGGACCCATTCACTCAATGGCAGCAGTAACCCCAGTTATGACAACCATTGATGTCATCAGACATTGCCCAAAGTCCCCCCACGGGTGTCACTTTTTCTTTTCTCTGTCTCATCTGAGGGTGCCTACAAATGCTGATCCTGTGAGAGGGGAAACCATGTGCAGGAGATTAGAGTGGATAAAGACTCGGGATTAGTACAGGTGTCTGGCCCTGGCTGGCCTTGCTGGGGCCTGAAAGAAATCAGACCAGTGGGAGGTGTCCTGCTAGGAGACAGGAGTCTGCAAGAGGTAAGGGGGCCCCAGGACTGCAGTTGGGGAAAGAGGGAGTCAGGGGTGGCTTCTTGGAAGTGATGAGAGTTAAGTTGTTGGGAAGAGACAGCAGAAGTTGTGAAAAGAGCAGTCAAGGATGGAGGGTCTATACCTGGGGTCCTACTGAAATCAGTGTGGCAAGTTTAGGCATCTGGATGTGATGGTGGGTGGAGGAGATTGGGGATATCACTATGATTTTTAAAAATTATTTGAAGAACTGACCTGTGGTGGCGCAGTGGATAAATCATGGACCTGAAATGCTAAGGTCCCCAGTTGGAAACCCCAGGCTTGCCTGGTCAAAGCACATCTAAGAAACAACTATGAATTGACGCTTTCCGTTCCCCCTTCTTTCTTTCTATCTCTCTCCTCTCTCTAACTTGGATAAATAAAATCTTTCCCTGACCAGGCAGTGGTGCAGTAGATAGAGCATCGACCTGCGATGTTGAAGACCCAGGTTTGAAACCCTGAAGTTGCTGGCTTCAGAACAGGCTCATCCGGCTCGAGTGTGGGATCATCAACATGACCTCATGGTCACTGGCTTAAAGCCCAAGGTTACTGGCTTGAGCAAGGGGTCACTGGCTCAGCTGGAGTACATCTTCCCCAACCCCCATCAAAGACATATGAGAAGCAATCAATGAACAACTAAAATGCTGCAACTACAAGTTGATACTTCTCATCTCTCTCTTCCTGTCTGCTGATCCCTGTCTGTCCCTACCTTGTGAAAGAAAGAAAAAGGAAGAAAAAGAAAGAAGAAAGGAAGAAAGGGAGGAAGGAAGGAAGGAAGGAAGGAAGGGGAGAAGGAAGGAAGGGAGGGAGGGAGGGAGGGAGGGAGGAAGGAAGGAAGGAAGGAAGGAAGGAAGGAAGGAGAAGAAAAGAAAAATAAAATCTTTTTAAAAAGTGATTTTTCAGAGTGTAGTTAACAATAATAGCACCCCAAAATGTCTACCCCTAATTCACAGAACCTGTGGATGTGTCACCTCATGTATCAGAGGGACATTGTAGGTGGGATTAACTCAAGGACCCTAAAATGGAGATGGGATGATCCTGGATTGCCCAAAGGGCCCAAATGTCATCCAGGGTCCTCATAAGAGGGAGGAAAGAGGGCCTGAGTCAGAAATGAAAGAGGCTGCATTGCTGGCTCTGAAGATGGAGAAAGTGCCCACAAGCCAGGGATATAGCGCCTGGAGAAGCTGGAAAAAGGTGGAAATGATTCTCCCTGGAGCCTTCAGAAGGACCAGCCCTGCTCAATCCTGGGTTTAGCCCTGTGAGGACTTGTATGGGACTCCTGACCTCAGGATTGTGAGATAATACAGTTATTGTTTTAAGTCACTAAGTTCATAGTGATTTCTCTTTTTTTTTCCATTCAGCAAGAAGAAGGGAGGTAGACTCCTGCATGCACCTGGATGGGGATATATCTGGAAAGCCTACTAGGGGGCGATGCTCTGCTCATTGGGGTGCTGCCCAGCTGTTCATCAACAGAGCTCTTCCTAGCACCTGAGGTGGAAGCCATGGAACCATCCTCAGTGCCCAGGGCCAACTTGCACCAATTGAGCCATGGTTGTGAGAGGGGAAGAGAGAGAGAGAGAGAGAGAGAGAGAGAGAGAGAGAGAGAGAGAGAAGCAAGAGGGGGAGGGGTGGAGAAGCAGATGGGCACTTCTCCTGTGTGCCCTGATGGGGAATTGAACCCGAGACATCCACACGCTGGACGGATGCTCTACCACTGAGCCCATCCATACAGGACCCATAGTGATTTCTTACAACAGCCACAGAAGAGTCACATATAGCATGATGGAAATATGTTACTGGATGGGTAACATTTGATATGTGTATTTGATAAAGCCCATCTGACAGTGCACTTAAGACTTTACATTTTGTCCTGGCCAGATGGCTCAATTAGTTAGAGAGTTGTCCCTCACAGAGGCTGTGGGTTCAAACCCAGTCAGGGCACATACAGGAACAGATCAGTGTTTCTGTCTCTCTCTCTCCCTTCCTCACTCTCTAAAAATTAACTAATAAAAATTTAAAAAATATATATGTAAATTTCACATAAATATGAAAGCCACAAACACGTTCTGACTGATCTCTAGCACATGGTATACATGCTAAGGTAGTTCTATGCCTACAACTGACTTTGAAATGAAAAGTGAGATGGGTTGATGAAGCCATGGACAGATGGAGATGGAACAGAGCAAGCACAGCAGAATATTACCTGTAGCGTCTGAGTGGAAGGTATGTGAGCCTTCGCTATAAAGCTCCCTCAATCTTTCTGTACTTTTGAGAATTTTTATAGTAAAATGTTAAAAAGTAAAAATAAAAAAAGATTGATTGGATCGCCTTTCACCATGCATAGTGTTATTTTCAAACCTCGCCTCTTCTCCTAACATTATTCTCAGGAATAAAAACTCTTGAGCAAGCAGCAAGAAAAAGTAAACAGAACCAACTAGTTTTATTTATTTCATTTTAAGTGAGAGGAAGGGAGACAGACTCCTGCATGCACCCCAACCAAGATCCACCCGGTAACCCCCGTCTGGTTCCGGTGCTCTGCCCATCTGGGGCCATGCTCACCATCCACAGTGCCCGGGGCCTTTGCCCTCGATATAATCAAGCAATGGCTGTGGAAGGGGAAGAGAGAGAGAGAAAAGAAGGGGAGGGGCAGGGGAAGGGGAGGAGAAGTAGATGGTCACTTTTCCTGTGTGCCCTGACTGGAAATTGAACCCGGGACATCCACACTCCAGGTTGACGCTCTACCACTGAGTCAGCCAGCCAGGGAAAAACAGACTAGTTTTAATAGGCATCAAACAGACTGGGGAGAGAAGCAGGGCCAGGGAAGGTTTTAGACTGCCACAATTTGTCCACAAATCCATATACACATCTGCGGCAGGTGATCAGGTGTCCATGGTATTGTGACAGCTCTGTAAAAACACTCACATGCCAAGGACTAGAAGGCATGTGCCAGAATTAGCAGGATGTATCTCAAACTGGCCCGCTGTTATTTTTTATTATTATTGAGAGGAGAGGAAGCTGAGATAGACTCCCACTAGTGTCTCAACCGGGATCCACCCCACAAGCACCCTACCAGGTGATGCTCTGCCCACCTGGGGTGTTGCTCCATTGATCAGCAACCGAGCTATTCTTAGCACCTGAAGCAGAGGTTACAGAGAGATTGTCAGCACCCGCGCAGGGCCAATTCATTCTAATCAAGCCATGGCTGTGGAAGGGAAGGGGTGGGGAGAAGCAGATAGATGGTCGTTTCTCCTGACCGGAAATTGAACTTAGGACATCCACATGCCGGGCTAATGTTCTACCACTGAACCAACTGGCCATGTCCTGTTTTTTCTTTTTTGGATTCAATTTATATTATTTATGCTCCTCCATACACTTCTCAAATTTTTACATTGCTATATTTCAAAAGTTTTCCCCATAGGTTCATTATAGAAAAAAGAGGTTTGAGATTTGTAGGCTGAGCCTGAACATAACTTCTCTGCCATGTATTTCCTGCCCCACATTGCTCATATTTTTCTTTTCACCAAGTTTTATCTTCATTTCTATAGCATATTTTTTGTGTGTGGCACTTTAGTTGTTCATTGATTGCTTTCTCATATGTGCCTTGACCATGGGGCTACAGCAGACCAAGAAACCCCTTGCTCAAACCAGCAACCTTGGGTCCAAGCTGGTGAGCTTTGCTCAAACCAGATGAGCCTGCACTCAAGCTGGCGACCTTGGGGTCTCTAACCTGGGTCCTCCGCATCCCAGTCCGATGCTCTATCCACTGCGCCACCGCCTGGTCAGGCAGCACCAGGTGGTAAAGCATCAGACAGGTGTGTGGAAGTCATGGGTTCAATTCCCAGTCAGGGCACACAGGAGAAGCAAACATCTGCTTCTGCAACCCCCCATCTTTCTCTCTTCCGCTCCTGCAGCCATGGCTCAAATGTGTTGAGGTTGGTCCAGAGCGCTGATGATGGCTCCATGGCCTTGCCTCAGGTGCTGGAATGGCTAGGTTGCTGAGCAATGGAGCAGCTGTCTAGAAGGGCAGAACATTGCCTAGCAGGGGGTTTGCCGGGTGGATCCCTGTTGGGCATATGCTAGAGTCTGTCTCTGCCTCCCCTCCTCTCACTTAAAAATAATAATAAAAGAGTGGCCCAGACCCTGATCAGATGGCTCCGTGAATATAGTGTCATTATGGCGCACTGAGGTTGCTAGTTGGAACCCCAGTTAAGGCACATTTGAAAGGCAATCAATGAGTACACAACTAAATGGAATAACTAAGTGAAACAATGAGTTGATGCTTTTCTCTCTTTTTCTCTCCCTTCCCCTCTCCTTCCCCCTCTCCCTCTCTCTCTAAATCAATGGAAGAATTGAAGAGCGGTCCAGGCCCTGGCCACTTACCTCAGTTGGTTAGAGCATGGTCTCAACATGCCAAGGTTGTTTGACACCCTGTCAGGGCACATATAACAATCAACTGGTGATGTTCTATCCACTGCACCACCGCCTGGTCAGGCAAGCTTGTATATTCTTAATATGAACACATTGTCACTGAGTTTTTACACTCAGTGTAAAATATTTCATATACTAAATACTGCATTGGTCTCTGCATGTATAAATGCCAGTTATAAAATTTTTTGTTCCACTTGATTAAAAGTAGGTCTTAAGCTAATTTTAACAGCACTAAAAACAACAGTTCAAGAACCTATGGTTTTTGGGCTGGGGGGAGGGGCGGCGGCCTGTGTGGCCTCTCTGCCTCTATACGCTGCTGGGACACAGCGGAGACTGCCCGCACCATGAAGATCTGGACCTCGGAGCACGTCTTTGACCACCCATGGGAAACTGTTACAACAGCTGCAATGCAGAAATACCCAAACCCTATGAACCCAAGCGTGGTTGGAGTTGATGTATTGGACAGACACATAGATCCTTCTGGAAAGTTGCACAGACATATAGACTTCTTAGCACAGAGTGGGGACTGCCATCCATTGTGAAATCTCTTATTGGCGAGGCAAGAACCAAAACATATGTGCAAGAACATTCTGTAGTTGATCCTCTAGTGAAAACAATGGAACTTAAATCCAGTAATATTTCATTTACAAATATGGTTTCAGTAGATGAGAGACATATATAAACCACATCCTCAGGACCGAGAAAAAACTGTTTTGACTCAAGAGGCCATAATCACTGTGAAAGGAGTCAGTCTCAGTGGTTATCTTGAAGGGCTGATGGCAAGTACGATATCTTCAAATGCTAATAAAGGCCGAGAAGCAATGGAATGGGTCATACATAAATTAAATGCTGAGACTGAAGAACTGACAGCTTCCGCACGAGGGAGCATAAGGACACCGATGGTGGCGGCAGCATTTGTAGAGAAATGACGATGAAAGTTGGTATACAACACCAGTCCCCCAGATCTCTTCTAGCTTGCATTATATTTATTTGTTATTTAAAAAACACAACTATATTTTAGGTAAAACTTTTTTTTTAATAAGCTGAAGAAAGGCTATGTGACTTGATCAAAACAAAAGTACAGGGTTGCTAAATAAAAGAGAACATCTGAAATTTTTAGTGTTTGAAATGATGTCTGGTTTTGAAGATTCCAGTATTTATGTGAAAATGTAACAATTTTTGAAGGGTACTTGGAAATAAGGGTTAGCATATGAAATCTCCCTCAGGTGGACTTGTTAAGCTTTCCGTGCATCGGGACTCTCCCTGGCTTTGGACCAACCCCGGAACAAAGCAGAGCCACCCCTGAATATGCACAATTGCCTTGCCACAGTAAACTTCATGAGGGGACTCACTGTCAAAGGAGAAATTGTATTGTCTTAAAAGATACAGTAATTTGTATAAAATAACTTGCTGTGCTATAAACCACCATTAAAAACTATAGTGTTATAATTTAGTACTTAAATGACATTTTTGGAGCGAAGATTATCACTGAAGTAATATGTAACTCCATGAAAAATACGATTTGATTCTATTAAATAGTACTGTATTGATTTGCCAAAGTTTTGTAACTTCGTGAAGGTTATTACCATCCTTGGATTTGTACTTTCTGAGTTAGTATGCTGTAACGTGGGCTGGTTATATTAACTGAAAAAATAAAAGTCATTACCAGAATTTTGCAGCATTCTAAACTTAAACAGAAGAACAGCTGTTCACATCTTTTAGAAATCCACATTTGCCTAACTTATAAATTGCCATGTGTCAAAATCATAGTTCTGTAATTGCTAAAGCATGATATGTCAGATTATTTGAATATAATTACTTTTTGAAGTAATTGTGACCACAAAACATCTTTTTTACCTGAGGAGCTGTACATCATTTGAAATTACTCAAATGATGTCTTGATCTGAGGCATAAATCCCAGGTACTTAATGTTTTTAATAATATGGTGCCACTGCTCATGGTGGGGGTGGCAGAGAAGAACAAAAGAACAATAGGAAGGGAAAATATTGACCTAAACTAACCACTACATAAATTGCTTTGTGGCTTTTATTTATGGGAAATCCTCATTTGGGGAGCCAAAGGGTAGCTGCACTCTGAAAAACAATCCAGGAAATGTATTTTTGTCTCATATTTTGTAGCAGTTAATTACCAGCCAGTAAAAAATACCTCTGATATATGAAAAAAAAAAAAAAAAGAACCTATGGCTTTATATAAAGAAATCCAAAATGTACAAAATACAACTATATTTTTTCAGGAACAGAGAGAGAGTCAGAGAGAGGGATAGATAGGGACAGACAGACAGGAACGGAGAGAGGTGAGAAGCATCAATCATTAGTTTCTCATTGCCATTGAGACACCATAGTTGTTCATTGATTGCTTTCTCACATGTGCCTTGACCGCGGGCCTTCAGCAGACCGAGCAACCCCTTGCTGGAGCCAGCAACCTTGGGTCCAAGCTGGTGAGCTTTTGCTCAAGCCAGGTGAACCCGCGCTCAAGCTGGCGAGCTCAGGGTCTTGAACCTGGGTCTTCCGCATCCCAGTCCGATGCTCTATCCACTGCGCCACCACCTGGTCAGTTTTATACAACTATAAAAGCAGGGAACAAGCCTGACCTGTGGTGGCGCAGTGGATAAAGCGTGGACCTGGGAACACTGAGGTCACCAGTTCAAAACCCTGCACTGGTCTGGTTAAGGCACATATGGGAGTTGATACTTCCAGCTCCTCCCCCCTTTCTCTCTCTCTCTCTCTCTCTCTCTCTCTCTCTCTCTCTCTCTCTCTGTCTCCTCTCTAAAATAGATTAAAAAAAAAAGCAGGGAACAATTACAGTCATGCAAAATTTTAAACTAAAAATTACATAGAAATGCAATTTGCCTGACCTGTGGTGGTGCAGTGGATAAAGCGTCGACCTGGGAACACTGAGGTCGCCGGTTCAAAACCCTGCACTGGTCTGGTCAAGGCACATATGGGAGTTGATGCTTCCAGCTCCTCCCTCCTTTCTCTCTCTCTCTCTCTCTCTCTCTAAAAATGAATAAAATAAAAAGAAATTAAAAAAAAAAGAAATGCAATTTAAAATGACAAACTCAAATTTATGTAACTCTCAAAATCAGAAAGTCAGCAGTTAACTCTACCAACACAATGCTTGCAAGGATTTAGAAAAGGAAATACATTCTCTGATGGTATAATGTAAATGAGATCTTTAAATTCATAGAACAAGTCATCTGTCTCTGTCCTCTAGCTCAAGAAATTATCTCTTTAACAGTTTTTTTAAAATTGATTGGTGAGACAGAGAGAGAAAAGGAGAGATACAGGGGGAGAGAGAGAGAGAGAGAGAGAGAGAAGCATTCATGTGTCATTCCACTTATTTATGCATTCATTGTTTGCTTCCCATGTGTACCCTGACAGGGATCAAATTCACAATGTTGGCATTTTGGAACAATGCTCTGACTGAGCTAACAGGCCAGGGCCAGCACTTTAACAGTTTTATGAAACCTTTTCTTTCAGTTAAATCATAAGCAAGATAATTTTTATAAACCATTTTTTGCAAATCTGCCTCATTGTAACTTCTTCCAAGTTAGCACTAGCCAGTAATTTATTTACTATTTCCTTAAATCTGTGTATGTATGTATGTATATATATATATTTTTAATATCTGTGCTTATACTTTATACATGTGTTTAGGCAGACACAAAAGGCCACACAGTAAAAAAAAAAAAAAAAAGGCCACACAGTATGTGATCCTGTTTATGTGAAATGTCCAAAACAGGTAAATCCACAGAGACACGAACTGGCTTAGTGCTTGGCAGGGGCTAGGGGAGATGGAGGGGTTATAGAACTACTGCTAATAGGGATGGGGTTTCTTTCTGGGGTGACAAAATGTTCTGGAATTAGATAGAGGCAATGGTAGAAGAACTGTACAAATGTACTAAACACCATTGAATTGTACACTTTCAAAGAATATTCTGTATGATATGTGAATTGTATCTCAATAAAGCTGTTACTTTTTTTAAAAATGACAAAATAATTTCCCATCTGGCTGGGTGGTGGATGCTTGATGATTGATTAAACAAAACTGTGCATGTGTGACTGGGTCACGTGATACAGCCTACAGTTATCCAGTGGTTAATACAGAATAACTCATTTTGGCCTGGCCTGTGGTGGTGCAGTGGAAGAGGTGTTGACATGGAACACTGAGGTCGCTGGTTCGAGACCCTGGGCTTGCCTGGTCAGGGTACATGTGGAAGTTGATGCTTCCTGCTCCTTCCTCCTTCTGTCTCTCTCTCTCCTCTCTAAAATGAATAAATAAAATCTTAAAAAAAAAAAAAGAATAACTCATTTTGACCTCACTGCTCCCATGGGAGGAAGTGACCCCACTTTCCAGAGGAGGAAACTAAGGCTTCTGGGTTGGTGCCTTACCCAGGCCAGCCAGCAGAGCTCAGATTTCCCACAGTGTTCGTGTCCTTTGGGAAGCTCTCCCTGTTGACCCTGGGCTCCTCAGGACATGCCAGTTTTGGGGTGACACACAATTGGTTCTTGTAAATTATTTATTTATTTTACAGAGACAGAGAGAGAGTCAGAAAGAGGGATAGATAGGGACAGACAGACAGGAATGGAGAGAGGTAAGAAGCATCAATCATTAGTTTTTCGTTGCCGTTGCGACACCGTAGTTGTTCATTGATTGCTCTCTCACATGTGCCTTGACCGCGGGCCTTCAGCAGACCAAGCAAACCCTTGCTGGAGCCAGCGACCTTGGGTCCAAGCTGGTGAGCTTTTGCTCAAACCAGATGGGCCCACGCTCAAGCTGGCAATCTCGGGATCTCAAACCTGGGTCCTTCTGCATCCCAGTCAGACGCTCCATCCACTGCGCCACCGCCTGGTCAGGCACAACTGGTTCTTCATAAAGGCTTACTGACAGAATCCATGAGAGAAGATAAGGGGACCACCTTTTGTAGTGCTCTCACCCCAGAGCCCCTTTTTCTGATGCTCAGCAACAGGAAGTAACATTTCCAGGGTCACCATGGCCAGACTGATAGTGATTCTATGTTGAAGCAGGGTGGGTCACCCCTTGGCCAATGCCTGGCCCTCCTGCAAGTGAGGGAGCACACCAGCTGTGCCTGGCCCTCCTCCTCCTCCTCTAGCTCCAGCCGCAGAGCTGATTGGCCCACCCTGCTGCCTTTGGACACCTGTTGCTGTCTCTCAGCTGGCCACCCTCCATCCTGTCCAGCAGGCCCAGCGTGGCGGCTGTGGAGTAAGTGGGGCCAGGGGGAGGCCTGGGCAGAGGTAGGGCTTCCCAGGGGGCTGGAGAGGGTGTTTCTGAGGTCCATGGCAGTTCCTAACTCTTTTGGCTGCCCCCCTACTCACCTAGCGGTACACATCTCCTCCCCAGAGACGGTCACCTTTCTGCCTAGGGATGGAACACACACTAACACAGGCAGCCAGAGGCACTGGAGACCTCAAAAGTAGGGTTTTGAGAAGCTGACAGACTTGGGTTTGACCTCGAGCTCTGCACGACCCCTAGCCAATGCCTCCGTCCCAGCCTCATTTTCCTTCTCTACCCTGTGGGAGCAGAGGCAGTGAGAGGAGACAGGAACCCCAATGTTGGGATAGAGAGGTCCCTGGGACTCCCCTCATCCTTCCCCTTCCTGTTGTGGCTAGAGTGAGGCTGGTCATAGCTGCTGGAACTTGTGCTCCTAGATTTATGGTGCCAGGGAGGAAATGGTTGCCAGGTTTGGCAGAAGAGAATGGTCCAGAGGGGAAACCTGTGGAGGCAAAGGCCTGGAAGGGGATAGGCCCCATGCTGGCCTGTCCCATGGGCCTTGGGCACTGGATAAAAATAGTCCCTAGTCTCAGAGAACATGAGCTGACCCTGGGGCCTAGATTCTGCTTTGGGATCTTTGCTTACCTCTTTGTGACTTTGGGTGGGTCGCAGCCCTTTCAGGGCCACAGCAGCCTCTGTGTGCTCAGGAATGCTGGGGTCCCAAGGAGGCGGGGTGTGATTGGGAGGAGTCCTAAGGCAGGCACGTGGGGGTCCGGGAGGGTGCCTAGGCCATGCCCTGTGTGAGTCTGAATTTACCAAGTGAATTTACCACTTCATGGGTAATACATGTACTCAGAGCCCTTTTCTTGCCAGGTCAGGCCCAGTCCCACAGTCTGGCTTAGTAAACGCAAGATGCCTCTTTCTCATCCCTTCCCTACTTCCAGCTCAAGTCTGGACGGGTTGCTTCTCAGACATCTCCTTGACAACTATGGCCTTGGAGGAGCCAGATGGAGGCCTAGGTAGCTGCCAGGCAGGTGAGGACCTCTTTGCACTGGCTGATCCCTGCCCAGACAGGCCCTGGGGGAACAGGGCTTGAGATACCCTCCCCAGGGTGCTGACAGGATGAAGCCCACACCCCCATTCTATGGATGAGCAAGGTGGCTCACCTTCTGAGACCAGGACTTGGACTCTTACATTGGCTTAAACTGCTTCTGTTTCCCACCTCTGGCCCATTGTTGCCTTACGGGTCTATTAGGAGCACCCTCCCCCAAAAAAGGAGGGGCTTGGCCACACAGGTCAGGGTTCCAATCCCAGCCTGCCAAGGAAGTGCTATGTGCCTTTGGGCAAGGTTGCCTCTCAGACTGTCTCCTTTCCAATCTGTAAAGTGGAAGCAACCACCTGCCCCTCACCTAGCAGAGCCCAGGGAAGGGTGGGATTGACCTGGTGACCCCACAACCTTGAGTCTTCCCCTTTTCCCACTAACAGTGACACCCAGACTGGCTGACTCCAGCACTTGGCCCCACGTGAGTAACCGGGGCCCATGGGTTTCAGCCCAGGACTCCCCTGGAGTCTGGGACACGATGGCCATGGAGGGTGGGTTTCTATAGCCCACGAGAACGTCTTGGACTCCCTCGGAAAAAAGGGAAGAAGGAAATATCCAAGATGACTGGTGACTCTCCACAGGATTCTCAGGAGCAAGAGGCTGAGTGTAGCCCTGCAGGAGGAGTGGATAACAGGCCCAAGAAGACAGAAAAGGAGTATGTGGCCAAAGTGGCCCCAGGACCCGGCAAGGAGAGGCTGAAAGCAGGAGCAAGTCGGTTTGCAGGAGGCAGGGGTGAAGTGAGGGGTGGGCAGAAGCAGTTTAATGGTGAGCGCACTGGGCGCGAACACCCTGGACCCAGACTTCTAAAGGGCCCCACAAAACCCCAAGTTTACACTATTTTTCTAATGACACAAACTTTGGTTTCATATGTGCAATTTTAACATTAATAGTACATAATATTTTTTATTTATTTAAAAATATGGTTAGCATGTATTTTTATTTTCCCTCTCTCTCTTTCTTTTTTAAGAGGCCCAATATTTTCTTCTGTGCCGGGGCTTCAACTGACCTTAATCAGCCTCTGGGGGTGGGGGTGGGCTGATAAGGGAAACAGGTCCTGGGGTGGGTCTGTGCACCTGTGTGGAAAGGATGCTGAGACACACGCTCCTGGCTGAGTGGTGTCCAGGTGTCATAGTCAGTAACTAAAAGGTATGGGAGCCTCTGCGAATTCATGATAACACTAGCTAGCTAAGGTGCTACTAAGCTTCAGCTAATTATCTAGAATATTCTTGGCATTATAGTGAAGCTGCCAAACTTAGTTCCCCTGCACAAGGCCGCACAGCAACGCAGGGCTAAGCCTAGTTTAAGGTGCAAGTCGGCCTCTTAGAGCTGCGCCCAGCCCCACATTTGCTTCTGAAGCCCCGCGGAGTCCGGCGCGCAAGAAGGTGCAGGCTGCACCGCCCCCGCTGCCACCGCCACCGCCACCGCCTCCGGCCCTGAGCGAGGAGCTGCCTTGGGGAGACATGTCGCTCAACAAGTGCCTGGTGCTCGCTTCCCTGGTGGCGCTGCTAGGCTCGGCTTTCCAGTTGTGTCGCGGTGAGCCTCTGCCCCCAGTGTCAGGGTCTTGTACACTTTACCTCCCACCCCATCCCCTACCCTCTCCACCCCCCACCCCCGCCACAGACAGCGCCACATCACTCCCCTCTCCCGCTTTGCGCGCCCTCTTATCCCTAGCATTGACCTTCGGCGGGGTCTTCCTCTCCCTGCCTGCTTGCGCATCCTGTTTCGGCACCGAAGGTGCACCTCCAAAGTCGGGCCTGTGTCCCTCTCGTCAGGATGGGTTTTTGTGCCTCTTTCCTGTCCCCGCACTATGGACCTTGCAGCGGAGTGGGTGGGGGGGAGATCCTTCCCTTACCAGTATGGATCTTAGTGTATCTCCCTCCACCGTGCACATTTCCCGCCATGGGTCTTGCACGCCCAGGCTGGACCGCGTAGGTGCTCTCCCCATTAGATGGCGTAAGCCTTCCTTGCGCTCCAGGGCGCTCATGTAGCCCGCGGAGAAACATGACCTGACCTTTTGCAACCCGAAGAAGAAAGATTTGGAGGAAATGGGGAGCCCGCAGAAGCGGGGACCCGGAACTTCTTCCAAGGGCTCGAAGGGATCCAGCCCAGCCTCCCAGTACGGGATGCAATCGCCTGGTCCCCTTCGCCTGTCACCAGGGAGAGAGAGCTTTAGCTGAGAGGGCTGGGTGGATGGTGTGGTCAAGCTCTAAGGCGCAGGCTGATTCTCACCCTCTCCCATCTACTCGTAGATGTCATGGTTGGGGAGGCGGACGCTCCTGCATCTGTCCCTGAGCCATGGGTCCCATCAAGCTCAGCGCCAAAAAAGCCAGCGTCGGCCCCGGTAAGCATTTCCTTCAATGACTGCGGGCGACTGAACCCTCATTTGGAGGAAAGGGCCTGGGCCTGTGGAGTGGGTTTGCGCTGATCCCATCACCACGCACGGTCTGCGTTGCAGCTGAAGCCCGTGGCCTGGGCACCCACATCAGAACCCTCTGCGCCCCAAGTGCAGACAGAGAACACCGCGGTTTCAAGGAGGGAGGAGGCTGCAGAAAAGGAGGAAGGGGAGCCTGAGGAGGCCGCTGGAGTGGAGAGCGCGCCCCTAGACCACGTAGCGCCCAAGGAGAGGCTACAGAAAGAGAAGCCGCGGAAGGAGGAGAGGCCGCGAAAGGAGGAGAGGCCGCGAAAGGAGAGATCGCGGAAGGAGGAGAGGCCGCGGAAGGAGGAGAGACAGCGGAAGCTGGAGAAGCCACAGACCTTCAGGAAGCCCCAGGAAGCCCTACCCAGGCGCTTGAAGGAACGCAAAGCGAGCTACAGGCCGTGGGCGCGGGACTCCAGAGATCCTGAGCACCGAAAGAGGCAGTCTTGGGCCTCCCTTCAGCGGCCCAACGCGGAGGACTGGCCTCTGGGCCGTCAGAAGTACCGCGCCAGCAAGGGGCGGGACTGAGCCGGGCCTGGATCCTGAGCCGAAATCCCAGAACCTTTTCTCGGTAGTCCCGGGTTCTAGCAAAATAAAACGAGTGCAGCGATCCCCGTATAGCCTACTCCTTTGCACCTCGATCCTGGAACCCACCGGGGTCTAAATGACCGTGACAAGACTTCAGATGGGGGGGGGGTGGCATAGGAGGTAAGCAGTGCCAACCCGAATGACCCAGCCCTGCGCTCTAGAGAGCTGGCGAACAGAGGGCCCCACCTGCCCCCAAACACGCACAGACACCTCAGCCACGTGCTTGTGGTCTTTATTGGCGTGATGATTGAAGTCCGAATAAATATGCACAGGGTCGCCAATTGGGGCGCGGTCCGGGGTTACCGGCAGCCGCACTCAGTGGCCACCATGTTGGGCATGTGGTGCGCACTGATGCGCTCCTCTGAAAGCGTGATAAGCAGCTTGCCAGTGTAGGCCGTGGGCACGCAGCAGGGCGGGCGCGTCAGGGAAGCCCCTCGCGCCTGCATCTTGAGCAGCAGCACCACGTGGTTGCCATAGCGCGGGTTGCGGTCGGACTGCGGCCAGCCGCATGAACCCTGGCAGTTATTAGCCTGGTACATTTCGGGAATGAGCACAGAGCGCTCAGCACGCAGGTCCACGCTCAGCTCGCGCAGCGCGCACGGCCCGTCCGCGGCCCCGGCCTCCGCGCTGCGCTGTGCCCGCGTGAACCCGCTCCACTCCCGCCGTCGCCACTCGGCGCGCAGACCCTGAAGCGCCTTTAGCAGCAGCAGTGGGCGCAGCGGGCCGCCCCGGCCTCCTGAGTCCCCCTTTTCCCCGGGGCACAGAGCGAGCAGGCGTGCCAGCAGCGGTGGGGCGGCGGGTGGCAACCCTGGGAGGCTGCCCAGCTCAGCGGCAGCCGCCTGCAGCTCTGCGGCCACACGGCGCTCCAAGTCCGCCGCCCAGGGCGAGGATACAGGGCCCTGCAGCGACGTGGAGTCCCCGGCGGTGGCAGCAGCAGACGACAGCAGCAGCAATAGGGGTTCTTCCCTGTCAAGCAGGCGCTCCAGCGCCTTGGGGTCCGACAGATTGACCAGGCCCTGCCCGAAGCCGGCCAGTGCGGCAGGGTCCAAGGCCAAGCGCAGCGTGGAAGCCCGGGCCGGGCCCCCCCGCAGCGTGCGCACCAGGCGCGTGAGCGTCTCCAGGAAGGGGTCGGCACTGGGTGGTTGCTCCTCAGGTTCCAAGGACGTACTAGCAGGCGAAGGGGACAGGGTGTGGGCGCGAGGCTCAGCCCTCCCCACATCCCCGCGCCCGTGGGCTCAGTTTGCACGTACTTGAGCGATGGGAAGGTCATTGTGTTCAGCTGACCGTGTGCGGACATGGGTGTGGGCCCTGGCCGCGGCAGCAGGAGCAGGGCTGGGGTCATCCGTGTGAAGCAGCGGGAGTCAGAGCCGAACAGCAGAGTCTGCAGCTGGGCGGTGGTCAGGGGGGCACCTGAAGGGAAGGTACTTGGCTGAGTCAGGGTCTGGGGCCTAGGGTAGCCGCACCCTCCCACTCCCTCTCGGCCCAGCCTACCGTCTCCCTCTCCGCGGTGCTGCAGGTTTAGGGCGAGACCCAGGCCGTGCCAGGCCCCCGCAGGCTGGTCCACAGCCAGTGCCACGTAATTGGTATCCCGGGATAAGCAGACACTCTGAGGAGATGGGGGATCAGCCTAGTTGGGCTGGGGTGCAGAATGCCACCAGCCCTCTCTCCCTGCCCTTACCACCCCTTCCAGGTTCTACCCTGGACACCTGGAGCCTTTCCCTGGAGTGCAGACTGTTAAACAAAAAACCTCTTTTGCTATGGGTGAGGGCTGCTGGGGGTGGGGAAATGCCCAACTCAACCTTGGTACCTGGGTGCCCAGCAGACCAGCGCCTGTTACAGTGACCTCCGGGCCAGGTCCGGGGTACAGCACTAGCAGTGCCAGTTCCTCAGGGCTGATTTCTCCAGATGGAGGCTCCTGGAACCTCAGTGAGGGTGTTGGCTCCCAGGTCACTAGGCCAGGATAATGGGGAAGGGGAACAGTTGAGCCACTGAAGCCTGAGACTCTAACCCAAGCCTGTTCTTCAGGTAAGGAGAGCTGTACCCCAACTGGGAGCCTTGGGACACTAGTGGGAGAGGTGTGACACTCCTAAACACCAGGGACAGGACCTTGCCAGGACACAGGTAATACTGATAGGGTGGGTGATGGGGCTGCTGCCCGTTATCCCTGAACCTTTGAAGTGTCTGAGCTTGGGGATCTCCTGGGCGGAGACCCACATGTCACCTGGGCAGCCCCTTCCCTGCATCTGAGGTCAGTGGCCCCTGGGGGAAGGGCACCCCTTACTCCAGGCTGCCTACTATGTAGGAGGAGCACTCTTCTACTGGACATTTAGGATGGCTAACCACCCTCACTGGCTCCTTCCTGGAGTGGGAACCTTCCCAGGCACTATAGGAGGGGTGGTGTGGGAGCCGGAATTCATTGAAGACTTCCATCCCCAGACAAGGCAAAGGGCACACACCTTCCAGGCTGCAGACTCATAGCCCAACCCAAAGGAGCAGGGCCCTAGTCCTTAACATCTCCAAGCAAGGGAGGGACCTAGGGTTTTACTTGAGAATAATGATCATATAATGGGAAAGGGGCCCACAGTGGGGTATCCTGCCCAGCCTTGGCCATGGGCCTTCACATACCTTCCTCCAGGTGCAGGACAACCAGCTGCCGCCCCTGGGGCTCCCCCAGCCACACTTGAAGCCACTGCAGAGAGGGCAGGGCAGAGTGCTCATGGCTAGGAGTGCAGATCCCAAAGGTGGCCAGGTCACGGGGCTCCCAGTGGGCCTGATGCACGACCTCCAGGAAGACCTGCTCGTAGCCCCTCAGTGTTCCCACCACCCGCAGGGGGGTGATGCTGCCATTGCTGCCCCCACCCAGTGTCACCAGGCACAGGGGGTCTTGCTGGCTGCTTGGAGGCCAGGCCCCAGGGGCCGGCCAGTCCCAGTCTTGGAAGATAAGACCCCTGGTGTCTGTAGGCTTCACAGGCAAGGCTTCTTCTCTGGGGATCCCACCTCCCAGCAGGGTTCCCATCACCCACAGCACCAGGACCAGCCTAGGGACAGGTGTGGCCCACATCCTGGGAACTGCAAGGGGCTGGGCGACCCTGCTTTTATGGGTGAGCTGAGTGTTTGTACTGGAGGACAGCCCCCACTGCCTCCCAGGATGTGACCTTGGGGGCCAGTGCCTGAGCCCTCCTACAAGCCTGGACCTTCTCAAAGCCCCTTCTGTTCTGCCCCAGCTGCCTATCTCCTTCCCACCAGTGATAGAAAGTATGGCCTGGGACCGACTGTCCAGCTGTCCTTGAGGCTTCCCTCTGGAGACGGGAGTGGGAATGTGAGCAGGGAGTGACTAGCCCAGATGGGCCAAACATCAACAACTGTGGTGTTGGGCCGAGAGGACGGCCAAGGGGCAGAGCCTCCTCCCTGAGGAAAGCCAGGCCCTGAAAGACGTTAGTTATTGGAGTGTATTCAGACCACCAGGTGGGTGGGCCTGGCCTCCAAACTCAGGTGGGGCTCCCCAAGTCTCCTGCCCATTCACCCTACCCCTGGAGAACCAAGGGGTAACAGGAACAGAGGCATCTTGGCCTGGAGACTCCAAGGACAAAAAGCATCCTCTGCTTTGCTATCCCTCCACAGGATGGATCCCAGTGCTGCTCAGCTGGCAGTCTGTCCTCCATCCTGCAGTCTCCAGGACACAGGAGACACAGTGGGCCACCCACCAGTGCCCTACCACCCATTGACACAACAGTGCACTCAGGTGCTGGGGAGGCTGTTTAATTAGATCTGAGGACATGGCACAGCCCTGTACAAAAACACCAAACTCATCAGGGAGAAAAATCAGGAAAACAGGAAAGTAGACTTGCAGAAAAAGGGGGCAGCTTTTCAATTAGCCGGGGGAGGGGGTGGAATGTTCCCAGGGCCCTCGGAGGGCAGTGGGGGCCTCAGCATTGGGGGCATGGGAGCTGGAGGGTGGACCCCAGGATTGGAGGGGTGAACTCCAGGAGGTTGGGGGTGGACCCCAGGAGCTGGAGGATGAACCCCGGGAGGAGGGGGGTGGACCCCAGGAGGCTGAGGGTGAATCCCAGGAGCTGGAGGATGGACCCCTGGGGCCTGGGGGTGGACTGAAGAAGCTGGTGGGTGGACCCCTGGGGCCTGGGGGTGGACTACAGCAGATGGGGGAGGGTGGACTCCTGGGGCGGGAGGGTGAACACCAGGAGCAGGGGGATGGACCCCAGATGTTGGAGGGTGGACCACTGGTGCTGGGGGATGAACCCCAGGAGCTGGAGGGTGGACCCCAGATGTTGGTGGGTGAACCACTGGTGCCGGTGGGTGAACCCCCGGAGCTGGTGGGGGTAACTGAGGAGGGCCCGGAGGCCCTGAAGGTGCAGGCCCACTGGGTGGCATGGGGGGCAGAGGCAGGCCTCCTGGTGGGGGCGGAGGCAAAGACTCAGGCAGTGGTGGCCTCGGAGGCAAACCATTCATCAGTGGGGGTGGTGGTCGCTTCACCCCAGGAGGTCCAGCAGGGAGGCTTGGTGGGGCAGGTGGCTTTTCCATCTTAAAGTGGAACTGAAGGAAGAACTGGAAAAAACAGAAAAGTTAAATGGAACTATAAGCAGCCTTGGGTGGGGTAACAAGATGACCAGGGCAGCCTCCAGGGGGATCCTGGAATTGCCTGACCTAGAGCAACTTACCTGCTTGGTTTCCCTGTTCCAGTGAGTCCAAAATTTGCCCTCAGCCTTGTCAATCTCCCTGCTTGGCACCTGCCAAGGGGGTTGAGATGGGTCTCAGAGTTAGAGCAGACCCAGACAGGGGAGGCCCTTTGAGGGGATAGGGCTTGATTTGGGGGTATCAGACTTGGTTGGCTTCCATTCAAGCTCTGCTGCTTAGTAAACCCATCACTCTAGGAAGGCCATGGGTTATGCTATTTTGTTCATCAGTACCTGCCTGGGCACGAGACATCATCAGGAATCCTGACCAGCCAGCAGAGGCACGTCACTGCTGGACACACAGGAGATCCACTCTTGGTGGGCACTACCCCAGGATGGCCTTTTCCACCCCAGAAGCAAGGCCCTTTTGGGAAAGGCACTCCTGGAGTGGGGAGCACAAGCTACCTTGAAGGCAATGGTCTCGTAGGGCTCGGCAGCCATCAGCAGATACTGCCAGCGACGGTCTGGAGGCTCGATCCTCTGCTCGTATGCAGACATGAAACGGTGGCGTGGCATGATGCCATCAGCAATCTCGGGATAGTCAATCTGCAAAAACACATCCAAGTAGCAGCACTGCCTTCCAGGAATCCCTCCTCTCACGACTGGGCGTTGGGTCTTATCTCACCTGGAAGAGGAGGCTCTGTTGGCCCATCTCTGTATCCCTCTGCTTGGTCACTGCAACACATGAGTGTCTCAGGTCTAGGCCAGCTCAATGTCCTCCCAGAACTCAGAACCCCACAGGGCAGGACACCAAGGGAGGTCACCTGGCTGTAGGGCATCACCCAGGCCTAGGAGGGTTCTGTCTGTAGGTGCCACCTGCCCAAGACCACACAGGTAGTGGCAGGAGAACGGCTCTGTGTTACCTTGAACCAAGGTCTGGGAAAGGACTGAACAGGAACTGAATACAGAAGGCTCCAGAATGTGTGGGGCAAGTGAGGCCCGCACACACCTGCAGCCAGGAGAGGGCGCCCTTTGCATTAGAGCCCTGTGACTTCCAGGCTATTTACACAGCTCTGGGGCATGTCAAACTCCATTAATCCTCCAGCTTCTCCCTGCTACATTCATGACTGCCTATAATAGGCAAAAAAATCTTTGGTAGAACCACATGGATCCTGCCACTGTGACCCTGGTTCGTAAGTAGGCCTGTCCCAAGGTCTTTGCATGCTGTGTCCTATCTGTAATGCCAGTCACACACAAGATACTCCCACCTTCTATTAGAATACAGTCCCCTAAGTTCCAACTGGGTAACCCAGAACCCTCTTTCCTGCTAATGGCCCTACTGAACAGGCTGCCACCAATAGAGACCTTTATTCTCCCATTCCACTTTTTCTTCAGGTTAAGAGGAGCCATGACCCAGTCCCAAGCTCACAGGAAAGGGACACAACAGGCTTGCTGCCCCTCCCATACACCACTCAACTTCACTAGGAGTGCAAAGAAGTACAAGCTCCCACAACACCCTGACGATGCGGTGTTGTGCACAGGCAACACGGCACCCTCATGGTCGTGTTTGAGAAGTTCATGTTGGGAAGGTGGGGCCCAGATGAGTTGGGTGGTCCTTATGGTCAAGTGAAGGCCAGTGAACAACAGTGTGTATATGGCTTAGGGATGGGTCTGGGGTCCTGGCCAAAAGACTCATGCTTTCTCATGCCAGCTGTGGGCCAGCATACCCCCAGACAGACTCACCTTTATAACCTGGGCGGCCGATCTTCACAAACTTCTTCACTTCCACCTTGACCTTCTCTGGCGCCGGCTGGGCGGGGGCCTCCTTGGCCTCCTTGGCTGCTCGCCGGGCCCTGCAGACAGGATGGAGACAGCGATGCAGCCCCTTCACACAAACACATGCCGCCAAGGCCACAGGGCCAGGTGCTAGGAGCCATCCTGCCCCCGCACTGACCTTGGAGAGCCTCTGCTTAGTGAGAGGGTTGGGGTTATCAGATGGGGGTCCTAGGCTTTGAATGAAAATGGACTGGACTGGCACAGGCACCTTTCTCTTTTCATCACAGTTCCCACCAACCCTTATTAAGGAGCTTTCTGACAACCCCAAACCTCTCTCCGTTTACAGTACCCTCACAATTGCTAGGTAAAGAGCATGGCCTGTTTCTCCCCTCACACCTAGGCAGCCACACCCACCTACTCACGCTGGGTAGGGCTCAATGCTCTGATCACAGCTTGGGCTGGACCCAGACCCCCTTTGCACCATCATCTGAAATGGCTCACAGATGTCAGAGAAGTGCCAGCTCCTGACCCTGGGGCCCAAGGCTTCAAGCTGGGCATAGGGATAGGGTGGAGACACATACTTACAAGTTGGTCTGGTGCTTTTTCCCCTGGGTGTGTGCGAGGTAGCTCCCCTAGAGTGGGACAAAGTGAGCAGGGATGAGGCCTGGATGCCCCTTGGCCAGGCTTATTCCCCCTTCTGTCTGCTGGGAGCAGGGTCCCAATGTCCACAGTGCAGGAACGAGACCAAAACACACAAGGCTGTTCAACGGGGCACTGTCCATAGTTGTGAACAATGTGACAACAAAGTGAATGTTCTAAAACACAGGGAAAGGACAAATAGGACCTGTTCACTGCTGCATGGGGACCCCAACGTGTGTACTCCTCAGACTACTGTATAGATGATCTCACAGTACTTAAAGGAAACAAACTAAAGCTATACCACTAGACCTCAAAATCCAATGCTGAATGTTCCTGGGTATGCCCTGTGCTCACAGGTGCCCACCTGTGTAACAATGGCAATATCAGTTAAGGGAAAATGGACAAGCAACAAATCCATAGCAATGATGGCCCCCAGGTTCCAGGAGCGATGGATGAAGGCTGGGGACAGAGGGGGCTCGGCCTTCACGAGTACCCACTATCTTTCCTAGAAAAGACACATTTGAAGCTGCACTCAGTGAGTGAGGGGATCAAGTGTGATTGGGGGGCCTCAGTCACAGCTTCTTCGCCCTTGGCTGCATTATGAACATGTCAGGTTAATAAGGCAAGAGCAGGTTGTCCTGTCTAAGAGCTGTCTGCAGGGACAGGGGAAGGCACTTGCAGGGAGCTGGTACTGAGAACTCACCTCATTGTTGTGGAGTGTCAGGCATAGCTTACACTCATACGAGCCCAGGTGGTTCTTCATGAAATAAGGGTCCTAGAAAGGAGACACAGTCCATTAGATTAAGGAAAAAGGTACCATGATCCCCGTCTGCCACATGGAGTGCCCAAAAAGTAGGGCTGTCCCTGACTGGTGAGGGAGGAGTAGCTGTTGTTCCCTGGGGCAGATGTTCTGGGATGTACTAGAAGCCTAGGACTGGCTCAGCAGGAGTCTGGTAGGGCAGTGCTGTGGGACCACCGGAGTCATTAGCATGACTAAGAGCTGATTCTGCAGCAAGTGCCTAGGGTCAACATTGCTGGTCTCTGATCCCTACTGAGCAGAAGGGGTCCCCTGGGTGTCCTTGGTCCCACACTGGTCACAGTTTGGGGTCTGGAAAAAGGCAGAGCCCAAAGAGTACTGCTGGTTGTCCATCTCCTTGGCCAGGGCAGAGATCTGGCCAAAAATCCTGCCAACCTCCCATGAGCTGCAGCACAAGGCAGATGTAAGCAGAGGAGGACAAGTAAACAGGTTAAGGGATGTACTAGAACGGAGATCCATGTTTACAGGTCCTGTGCACCAGACAGGTGACTTTCCATAAATCAGGGCAGCAGGGCAGTGCTGCTAAACCCAAGTGCAGAGCAAACTTGTGGGGTTCAAATCCTAACTCCACTGCTTACGGAGTTAGTCTTTGAGAATGACTCCCCCCACATGACTGTTTTTTCATTTAGAAAATGGCAACTGTAACAGAACCAACTGCACAAGTGTAGCCTTTGAGTTTTGGGGGTGCCTGGCACACACAAAGACCCCACACGTCCACATATCTCAGGATTTCAAAGTCTAAGGTGAACCACACTGACAGCCAGCCTCTCACCTGGGCCACTCTGCCCCAGGGGACACTGGGCAACATCTGGGGTCAGCTGTGGTCATCATGACTGGGGGTGCTCCTGACACTGATTGGATGGGACATGCAGGGATGCTGCTTGACAACCCACAGCACCCAGAACGGCCCTCACAGAATGAGGGTACTGGTCTACCAACCGCTCTGTGTGGCTAAACTAAAATGTTGCCTTTCACTCCCTACGGCTGGAATGATGTCAATTCATGTAATGCCATTGGGGCCCTCCACATTGCAGATTTTCCACGCCGCTGGCTAATTAAACAAACAAAACCAAAATGGCTTGCACAGTAAAAAACCCTTCCAATGTGGGGTCACCAACAGCTGACAATATTGGGTACAGAGTGGAGACCTGCTGCTCTAGGTCAAGTTCCCTTGTTTGCAGATAAGAAGCCCAAGGCCAGAAAGCCCAGCACCTGCTCAAGGGCACTGGCATAGGCATCTGGAATGTGGCTCCATGGTAGAAGGGACTCTTGTCTGTCCCTGCTTTACCTTGTTGATGTCAATGGTCTCCAGGGCCAGCTGCCTGAGGCGCTCCCTGCGGTCACGGTTGCTTTCAGAAGAGGAGGCCACACCCCCACTCCCAGTCTTGCCCCCAGGGCGATGCTGGAAGTCCATGGTGAGGGACTTGGAGCTTTATCGTTTGGAGAGAAACCTGGAGGGATCAAGTGAAGAGGTGGTGAGCTTTGTAGAATGTGGCACTGTCACCGGGGCCTCCCTGGGCCTGGGGTCTCAAGCCTGGCAGAGGGAACAGGAAAGAAGACCATGCCTCCCACCAACCTTTTTTCCCCCTTAACTCCATGTCTAAAGACCCCATGCAGCCAGTCTTCAGTTTCTGTAGGACTAGAATAAGCCCCATTTCTTCCTAAATGGTTCCTAAATTGATACTATCTGGCGGTGCTGAGAAAAGTACCTGCTGAGAGAATCTGACTGGCTCAGGGAAATCCAAACCAAAGCAAATACTAAATTGCTCACCAAATTAGAGTAAAAACAAGTAACTGTTGGTTACTTGTCCCCCATGGCACGTGTCATCCCTCCCCTGGTAGCACTCCCATTCTAAATCAAATGAGAGTTCACATCCTGAAGAAGGTCCCTGCCCAGGTACCCTTAGCCCCCCAGGGAAATCAGTTTTATATTCAGAAGAACTGGAATGAGTTCCAGAAGAGCTGGAACTCAGCTGAGAGACACAGGAATGAGAGGCTGGGGGTGAGAGACAGGTTGAAAAGAGGGGAGTTCATCAAAATCTGCCTACTGACCAGTAGGCAGACTGCCCCTCCCCATACCCAAAAGACAGCCCAACCTGTAGGCCCCCCCAAGCCCCAAGGGGACTTCAGGAGACTTTTCTGGGGAAAGAGTGTGAGGGAAAATATTATCAGACACTGACGGCTTGGGGGTCCCTCATGCTCTAAAGAAAATACCAGATTCCTGCCAGGCCCACCGAGCAGGGACATCCACAACATAAGAAGCACAGGTCTCACATACAGAGCTGGTAACTTCACATAATAAAGAATCACAACACACCCAAGAAAAAAGAAACTTGATGGGAACCTCAAGAAAAGATAACATCCAACTTAATTATCAGAGAAGTTACTATACTATTAAACTAGAACAGGATACCACAGGTCAGCCTAGCAAATGAACCCTTGAAAAGTACAAACGGGATCATTCAAACAATTAAATATGAGCACTTACAGATAAGAGTCATATCTTATAAAGAAGAGCAAGGAAATGAAAAAGAGAAAAGCAAAAACCTAGATGAAATTCCAGAGTGAGAACAGAAAGGAACAGAGTATTATCAAAGATATAAATGTTATCCAAAAAGTAAAAGAAAATGCTCCAGGACTGAAAGGATCTAATTCTTCCCATAGAAACAAAAAGACCCTTAATAAATAGCTCATGAAACACCACTGAGGAAAACCCTGTTTTTTTTGTTTGTTTTTTACAGGGACAGAGAGATAGATAGATAGGGAAAGACAGACAGGAATGAAGAGAGATGAAAAGCATCAATCATCAGTTTTTCGTTGTGACACCTTAGTTGTTCATTGATTGCTTTCTCACATGTGCCTTGACCGCGGGCCTTCAGCAGGCTGAGCCACCCCTTGCTCAAGGCAGCGACCTCAGGTCCAAGCTGGTGAGCTTTTGCTCAAGCCAGATGGGCCCGTGCTTAAGCTGGCAACCTCGGGGTCTAGAACCTGGGTGGGTCCTCGGCGTCCCAGTCCGATGCTCTATCCACTGCGCAACCACCTGGTCAGGCGAAAACACTGTGTTTTTTTTTCTTTTACACAGGGACAGAGAGTCAGACAGAGGGATAGATAGGGACAGACAGACAGGAACGGAGAGAGGTGAGAAGCATCAATCATTAGTTTTTCATTATCATTAGGACACCTTAGTTGTTCATCGATTGCTTTCTCACATGTGCCTTGACTGCGGGCCTTCAGCAGACCGAGCAACGCCTTGCTGGAGCCAGCGACCTTCGGTCTAAGCTGGTGAGCTTTTTGCTCAAGCCAGATGGGCCCGCGCTCAAGCTGGTGGGCTTGGGGTCCTGAACCTGGGTCTTCTGTATCCCAGTCCGATGCTCTATTCACTGCACCACCGCCTAGACCGAAAACCCTGTTTTTAATAGATAAATAAAAGGTCTTCAAATAAAAGTCAGAAGATGGAACGAGGCCAGACCTTTCAGAACTAGTACTCAACTAGTAAGAGGAGCAACGTTCTCACAGGTCTCAATGGAGATTTTCAACCCAAAAATTCAATTTTATACCCAAACTTTGAGGGTTAATAAAGCCATTTTCAAATAACCAAAGACTCAAAATCAATCAGTTCATCAATAGATTTCTTCAAAAATCACCAGGAGATGAGTTTACAGAAGGAAGAGGAGAAAGTGGTCAAATTGTAAAGAGAGAGCCCTAACAGAAAAATTTTAAGAAAACAGCTTCATTGGAAGGTGAGCAAGCAGAACAAAGTGGAGCCGGAGAATGCCAGCGTCTGAGATAAACATTTCCATTTGGAAAAGAAAGAAAAAGAATCAATTCATTTAAAACCCGTGGGAAAATGCAACCTATTGCTGCGTAAGATGATGGAACAGTTAAGAAAATCAGGCCAACAGGAAAAATGTAAAAATTAATTAGCTTTTGGGGGGAAAATGAACAGTACAGGAAAGGCAGCACAGATGAACATGCTCCTTGCCTTAACGGTGAACAATATTTTCAGTCTCAGAAAACAGAACTAACGATGTGACTAATAACGTTCATGAAATAAACATATCCAGGTATGAAGGATGAAGTTGGAGTGAGTGGGTGGGAGGCTGAAATAAGACCTCATCAATCACAGCAGGAAGTCAGCAGGCCAAGACTAAAAGCAACACATCCAGAAATAATTGTTATTTACAAAGGGAAAAGGACAGACTTTAAGTATTGAGCAGGGACGTCTCTGAGGCCAAGGAGGGAGCAGGGATGAATGATAGCTTTATATAAATAGGCTATTATCTCCTTAAATATAGCAAACAGATTATTATCCGAAGCTTCTCTTCCTCCTCCGCTGCCAAAGAGTATACGAAAAGTGCGGTCCAGGTATCGCAGTCTGACTGGTGGTAAAGTCATTTAACCTCCCGGCTTCGCTGGAGAAATGCGGCCGGCCAACGGGTGCTGGACACTCGCTCTTTAGGACCTTATTTATTATTTAGTTGGCTTGGAACAGGTAACTGCCGTTACCCCCTGAGGCTCAACCCTGACTGGGTAGGTTAGTTTTTCAGGGCATCACCCAAAACGCCAAGGTTAGGGGTTCCATAACCCGTCAGGGCGCATGTAATAACCAACCAGCAAATACATAAATAAGTGGAACAAACCAATGTTTTTCTTTCTCTAAAATCAAGAGGAAAAAAAGAAAGAACCTGAACCAGTCAACTAACGGCCTCAAATTAGTGTTCGGAGAGGTCCTTAGTTACAAAGAAGGAGCTATGGGAGCTGAGACCCTCGACCCTATCTCAGCGAGTCTTTGGAGAGTCTCAAGCGAGTGGAGGGGTGCACGCGGGACAGAGGCCCAACATTCCAGAGGAGTGGGCGACGCAGCCGCCCACGTCAGCCCGGCTGCAGGAGCCCGTGGTCCACGTTCCCTGCCTTCTAGAGAATTCGGGATACGGAGATGTCGTTGTTCCCTCGCTCCTCACCTGCACCCAAGGCCGCAATCCCGCTGCCTTTTCAGTCGCCACCACCACTACGACTCAGCTCTGAGCAGAACCGGCATTAGCTACGGAAGCACTTCCGGAGGCAAACTGGGCGGAACCTCCTAGGTGCGCATGTCCAGTCGTCAAGAGGCGCGAGGGAAGGGGCGGAGCAAAGAATAAGGCAGAAAGCCGAAGTGCGCATGCCCACCAGTTTTAGAAAAACCCTCTAGGTTAGGGATGCGCAAGCTTTTTACACAGGGGGTGCCAGTTCACTGTCCCTCAGACCGTTGGAGGGCCCGACTATAAAAAAAACTATAAACAGCCTGACCTGTGGTGGCGCAGTGGATAGAGCGTCAACCTGGAATGCTGAGGTCGCCGGTTCAAAACCCTGGGCTTGCCTGGTCAAGGCACACATGGGAGTTGATGCTTCCTGCTCCTCCCCCCTTCTCTCTCTCTCTCTCTCTCCCCTCTCTAAAATGAATAAATTAATTAATTTAAAAAACTATGAACAAATCCCTATGCACACTGCACATATCTTATTTTAAAGTAAAAAAACAAAACAGGAACAAATATAATATTTAAAATAAAGAATAAGTATTTTTTTTTTTCTTTTATAGGGACAGAGAGAGAGTGGGATAGATAGAGTCAGACAGACAGTAAAGGAGAGAGATGAGAAGCATCAATCAGTTGTTCGTTGCCGTTGCAACACCTAAGTTGTTCATTGATTGCTTTCTCACATGTGCCTTGACGGCGGGCTTTCAGCTGACCAAGCAACCCCTTGCTGGAGCCAGCAACCTTGGGTCCAAGCTGACAAGCTTTTGCTCAAGCCAGATGAGCTCGTGCTCAAGCTGGAGAGCTCGGGGTCTTGAACCTGGGTCTTCCGCATCCCAGTCCGATGCTCTATCCACTGCGCCACTGCTGCATCCCAGTCCAATACTCTATCCACTGCCTGGTCAGGCAAGAGTAAGTATATTTAAATCAACAAACTGACCAGTATTTCAATGGGAACTATGCAAACGGATGCATTCTGTGCTCCTCTCACTGACCATCAATGAAAGAGGTGCCCCTTCCAGAAGTGCGGCGGGCTGGCGGGGGCACATGCGCCCGCAGGCCATAGTTTGGGACCCTCTGCTCTAGGTTGGTGTAACTGGCTCGAGGCAAGTTCTTGCAGGGAGGGGTGTGGCTTGTATTTCTCTTCTTTCTGTCCTTTTTATTTATTTTAATTTTAAATTATTAAGTGAGAGACAGCAAGGCAGACAGACTCCTACATGCACCCGCGACCAGGACCCACCCATCAAGCCCCCTACAGGGTGATGCTCCATTGCTTGGCAACCAAGGTATTTTTAGCGCCTGAGACAAGGACTTGGAGCCATCGCCTGGGATCAACTTACTCTAACCTTTCGAGTCATGTCTGTGGGAGGGGACCAGAAAGAGAGAGAGAGAGAGAGAGAAGTGAGAGGAGGAGGGGTGGACAAGCAGATGGTCGCTTCTTCTGTCTTTTTTATTAAAAGGCGCCATCAGTCGTAGGGATGCTTTTTTTCACCCAGGTCCAACTTATCGCTTGGTAACATGTGAGGCGTATATCTCCTGCTATCCCAAAGCTTGACGACGCCTCCTCTTAGTCCCTGCGGCCCTTGGGGCCAGCGCCTCGCAGGTGATTGACAGCATAAGCGATCCGTAGTCGCGCAGGCGCAATAGCTTCGGGAACACTTCCGGGACGGTACTGTAGAACTATTTTGAAGCGGGGACTGCAGCCGGTAGGTCGCGGCCCTCACTCTTTGTTTTGAGTCGTGGGGCGGCATGCGCTACAACGTGAAGGAACTGCAGGCACTGTCCCGGCAGCCAGCCGAGATGGCGGCTGAGCTGGGCATGCGGGGCCCCAAGAAGGGCAGCGGTGAGTTGGGCGGGGGCTGTGGGACGCGCCGGGGTAGGGGGCGGGGGGAGGGAGGGCACGGGGCGGGGCGGATTGGAAGATCGCCGAGCCCCGCGAGAGCCCGCCCTATCTCCACAGTGGTGAAGCGGAGGCTGGTAAAGCTGGTGGTCAATTTCCTCTTCTACTTTCGGACCGACGAGGCCGAGGTAGGGCGGCTGGGAGGCGGGCGCCGGGCTGGGGTCGGGGGCCTGGGGTCCCCGGATGACCTGCCCATCCGGCCTGTCTGCCCCCAGCCCGTCGGAGCCCTGTTGCTGGAGCACTGCAGAGTCATCCAGGAAGAGCCCAGCGGCTTCTCCATTAGTGAGTGCGAGTGCGGGGACCAGGCAGGCGGTGATCCCAGATCCTTCCTGCTCCCCCTGCTGTCCTGGGCAGAGATGGGCTCCTCCTCTGTATAATAGGCTATGCACACTTGTCCCAGCTACTTCTAGCTGCCACCGCCAAAGCCATCAGGATTTTCATTCCGTTTGGCGAGCACTGCTCTCTCGATGTGTCTCCACTGAGAACCTTGATCCTTGAGAGGATCGAATCTGTAGGAAAAGGCGAAGCTTCTAGTAGTTTCCTGTAGTGGCCTTAACGGGCTACCACAGACTTTGGGGTTTTAACAGAAATTTACTTCTACCAGTTCTGTAATGCAAAAGTTCAAGGTTGGGTTGTTGCCAGGACTGGTGCTTTCTGAGAGAGAATCTGTGCCATGCCTCCTAAATTTCTGGAGACCTTTGGCTGACTAATGGAAGCATCATTTTGATCTCTGCTTCCATTGTCCCTTGGCCTTTTCCCTGCGTGTCTGTGTCCAGATTTCCCTTTTTTTTTTTATAAGGAAACTAATCTTATTGTATTAGTTCACCTCCAGTGTGAACTTATCTTAACTAATTACACCTGCAGTGACTTTGTGTCAATGGGCCCTGTTCCCAGGTTTCAACACACTCTTTTGGGAGGTACAATTCAATCCAAAGCTGGTAGGAAGCTATCAGCCCAAGCTAGAGCTGGAGGGGGGACAGTTGTGGACAGTGGTACCAGGAAGTTGAGGCCTGAGGCCAGCATGGGTGGTGGTGGGAGTGAGCAGGGACAGACGGGACACCTTCCTTTGCAGGCTTCATTGAGGACCCAGAGAGGAAGTATCACTTTGAGTGCTGCAGCCAGGAGCAGTGTCAGGAGTGGATGGGTGCTCTGCGTCGAGCCAGGTGGGGTATGGGCTGGCCTGGGGGCTTGGGAGGCCTTGGGCAGGGGCAGAGCCAGGCCCTTTGAGCACAGGCTGCTTCCTTCTGCAGCTACGAGTTCATGCGCAGGAGCCTCATCTTCTACAGGAACGAGATCCAGAAGATGACTGGCAAGGTGTGCATGGGGCACGAGAAGTGGGTGGGGGAGCTACTGGGCCAGGGCTCATTCTACCCATTCACCACACAGGACCCCTTGGAACAATTCGGCATATCGGAGGAGGCCCGGTTCCAGCTGAGTGGCTTGAAGGCATGAGTCTCTGGTTGGGCTTGGGCTCCTCAACCTGAGTCACTGGGGCCTGAAGGAAAGATCTCCTCACTCTTGCTGGGCCTTGGGTTTCCTGGCCAAGCCTGGATTTTCCAGAGTGAGGTGGTGTTGGCTTAAAGACTTAAGTAGCCCAAGGCTGATGGGGGGCAGAGTTAAGACGTTGTGCCTTGGGATAGTCTGGCACATTCTCAGTGCCACATGCTGCTGCTAGGGGACAAGTGTCCACTCCCAGGAGCTGTGTCTGGCCCCTCAGTCTTGTCCATCTAGGGCCTGGCAGGTGCTTGAGGCCAGTGCAGTTTTGCCCTGTGTAGGCTGAACATATAAAGCTAGATAATGCTGTGAAGGGTGTGAGGGCTGCACCTCTGGACTACTGTGAATTCTGAGTGCTAGGGCCAGGCCAACACCTCTGGATAGAGTTGGCAGCATTTGCTCTTGGGCTGGTGTGCTTGTTCTGTCCAAATAAAGGTACCTCTTTTCTACACGGGATGGTGGTGCAGTGAATGCAGACGTGTGTCCTCCACAGGTTGGTAGAGCTGATTCCCAAGTGAGGTTCCTGAGGCAGAGGTGATCTCCAGGCCCCAGGTTTAAGTGTCTGAGAGGGAGGGGTGGGCTGTTCACCTAGAGCCCAAGGAGGTAGAAAGCCCAGCTCACAGCCCTCTAGCCCTCACTGGCCCTGAAGGGGGTGATGGGATCCTCAAATGGCCTGTGATCCCACCTCTGGTCACAGGCCTTCCCCTAGAGTACATGTGGGACCTTAGGAAGAGTTTGTTTTTAGTTCATCAAGAATTGTCTTGGGGGATGGAGGAATGCCTAACCTAGTCAGATGTAAGCCCTGGAGGGGCCAGGCCTCGCTAATCACTGTCTGTCCCTAATCACTGTCTGTCGGAGTCACAGCAGCTGCTTTCAGGGTGACTCAGGGCTTCTCCTGGTATCTGTCCTCTCCATGTGGGGCCCTTCACACCTTAAGGCAGTGATGGGCAATCTTTTGAGCTTGGTGTGTCAAAATTTGCCAAAAAACCAAGCATAACTCGAGTGGTGTGTCACTTCGAGAAAAAGAGCCTAACTGGAAGTCCCAGTGCTGGAGTTCTGTTTTGGCCTACAGACCTCCAGTACAGAGTGTCTACACTACAGCAAATGTTTTATCCTTGGCTACTACACCTGGCTGTGCAGGAGCCGAGGATGAAACATCTTTCTTGGCATGCGGCCCCATACTTCTCTGGTATGCGGCCGCATGTCATCGAAAATGGCTATGTGTGTCAGTGCTGACACATGTGTCATAGGTTCACCATCAAGGCCTTAAGATCTCACCATGTAGTAACCGGGGAGAAATGTCAGCAGACCACGTTCAAGTGAAAACAAACATTTTATTATACTCTAGAGATGGAAATCAGAGTGCAGTGGGGTTCACTTAGGGAAAAAGGGTCAAGCCAGCAACCCAAAGGGGATGGGCCTTGCCAACACCCCCAAATGAAACACGGTCTACCAAAATGACAAAGCAGGGCTGGTCTGAAGGTCAAGACAAGCCAGTGTGGATTGACCATGTGAATGGGAATGACGGGTGCATGGAGGGAAGGGGAATGAATGGTCTCCTGTGGACGGCACAGATAAATAAAGGGGTGAGTGGGTCTTAAATAAATCACAAGTCATAACTAGAAGGGAAGGCTGGCTCCTCCTGGCAGGGAGGGTCTTCAGAGTTAGGTTTTCCTGAGCAAAGCACCCTCACAGCCCTGGACTTCCCTGAAGTTGCCCACAGAGCAGCACCAGGTCTCTGCCCAGAAGGGGCTAGAGCCTGTTCCTCATGGGAAAGGGGTTAAGGTTCACGCAGCCTGCCTTCCCACGACAGCCCTCACTGCCAACAGTGGCTGATATCAGAGTCAAGAGGGCTGGAGAGGATAGGTGCAGAGAAAAGGAGACCCCAGCACTAACTGGCAGAACCTAGCTCTGCCCACTGTTGGGCAGACATGGTTATGTGGGGAGCACAGATATGGCACATCAGTAGGAAGTCCTACATGGTGGCACACAGTCACCATGAAGTGATGCAGTGTTGATAGGGTTGCTTGATTTCCAGACCAGGAACTTGCTGTGTGCTGCAACTTGGCTACTATTAGCCTTGCAACTTTTTAGGGAGCCCTGTGCTCCCAACATGGGGAAGGGATGCTGCCCTGTGCTAGAGGATGGGGTTGCGGAATGCGAGGTGGGCACAGCACCTTCATGTGCCAAGAGCACAGACCTGGAGGTAAGGGAGCCAGGGCAGCAGTTACAGGACAGCTAGTTATGAGAACCTGTCCAAGCACCATCTTCAACCTTGACGATTGCTCTAGGCCAGGCATCACCCCAGGGTAAGCAGGAGGCAGGGCTCTACCAGGACCCACCTAAGGAAATGAGGGAGTCAACAGCCAGGCCTGCTCTGCACTCTTGGGCCAGTGTTATACAAGACCACTGCCCATTCCCCCAAAAGGCCAGCTCCAGCCCTGCCCCCAAGGATCAGGAGGAAGCAGGGCCAGGCCAGGCCTGCCACAGTGACCCTCCCATGTAGATGGAGGGCCTCTGGCAACCACACCTGGAAGGACAGGCTGTGCTGGCCAGACTGGGAAAGGCAGGAAGGAGCTCAAGGTTTGAGTTCCCATGTTCCTTGATAGTGCCACCTTGTGGCAAAAAGTGCGAGAGCAGCCCCGGCTCAGACTGAACCCACACAGGCCTGGTAAGGCCCCCATAGAGATCAAGGCCCCCCTATGAGCCAGGCCCTTTGGCTGATTGCCCTTCCAAAGAACAGAGAGCATCTGGACATGCCCTCTCAGGGTCAATGTATAAACGTTGTTCAACTGAAAAACCCAGAACTGGAAGAGGCTGCTGGGCTGGATGGACCCGGGAACCCTGCTGGCAACATCTGGAAGCATCCAAACAGCTCTCCTGCCTTCCTGTGAATCTGGCTTTGCCCTCATTGCTCACCCACAGTGCACTCATTCCCAAGCACCATGGTGGCTGCTCCAGCATGAGCGGTAGGTGTCACTCCAGCTGTGGGATTGGAGGGCCATAAAGCAGTGGCATGGACTGGCCAGGAGAACATGGGGCACTCCAGCCCTGGGCTATAACGCCATTGTATGTACTTGAATAAATAAAAAGTTTTCTCCCCTCACTTTTCTTCCTTTTTTTTTTTAAGTTTACTGTGCAATATACAATCTAAAAATAAATGAAGTCTATGAAATTTATAAATTTTCATCACATCTCTATAAAATACTGTCACTCATCAGTGTGACTCTTTTTCTATACAGACACACCAGGCACCCACGGCTAACCTGCCCCACGCCCCGGCCAGCGCCTCGCTGGACTGCGTGAACCCAAGACAGTACAGACATACAAAGTAAAGCACTTGCTTCCCAGCAGCCCCACATTGGAGTCAAGTACCAGACCTGCCCCACGAGCACCATTCACAGCAGCCCTCCTCCGTGCAGCATCTAGAGGCCACCTGCTGGCCCTTCCTACACCAAAGGTGCCATCCCAGGGACCAGGGCTGACAGTCGGTTAGAGCATTCACAGTGATGGGGTGGGGGAGAGGGCCTTTTCTGAGGGGCATTGAAAACCAAGCAAACCACCCTTAACCAGGAGACTGGTGCCTTTGGTATGGGAGAGCGTGGGATGACAGGGCAGGTGCAACAAAGACTAGTTTTGGCGTTGGTCAACCTCGAGTCAGCACCAAGAGAACGTGGAGATGGTGAGGCCTGGCGACGAGATAGCACCGGGCCCGGCTGTTGGCGTCTCTGCTGGCGGGCCAGTCCGTCGGGTCGATGTCTTTATATAGATCCTCTCATATATAATATTTACATTTCTTAATAGGTTGTCTTTATGACTTCAGTGGAGTAAGTCAAAACTGTTTATGCTTTTTAAAAAACGATAAATACTTTATCTAAAACTATCGACAGTATAAGCTGGAGCCAGGCCCAGCATCTCCTGCAGGTCTGCGCAGTGTCAACTCAGTAGAGCCTCATCCTCGGTCCGTCCTGCCATCTGGCCGGCCACCAGCCCTGCGGCCCAGCTGTCCTTGCACAGGTCTCGAGGTTGAGGTAGAAATCCTAGTTACCTGCAGAGACCAGTGCAGGAGGAAAGGCATCATAGCATTAGCATCTCACTTGGAGAAGCCCACACACATCCCCAGGCCAGGAACCAAAACCTATAGACAGACAGAAGGAACTTGGTCGTTGCAGACACCATTGTGCCATGCCCTTAGACCAGGCAGAGGCAGGAGGTCACCATCCCAAAACCCTTCATGGGACGCTGGATCCCAGCTTCCCTCCCTCTCTGGGAGCCTTGGAACTGAGACACTCCCCGGTCACATGCCAGCTCATGGAGTATGGGGGAGTGTGCCTGCGGGCAGTCCCACTGACAGGTCTACATGCATTGGAAGTGAAGTCATTACTGTCTAGGCTGGCCCTGGATCAGATGAAGACAGGTCTCCACTGTGGGTCAGAACTTGGAACCTGACACCCAGATGCTTCCACATACACACCTCGGACCTCTTCAAGCCAGTCCCAGCCACAGTGACTTTCTGACAGTGTGAGGCCACTGTGAGCTGGAGCCACCCTACCTTCCAGGCTTTTCCACCAGGACTGAGGCATAGCCCATCTCCAGAACTGAGCCCCTACTGGAAGGCTGTCAGACTCCTGCACCCTTATGTCTGTTTCCACGTAAACACATGTAGATGGCCAAGTACAGCAGGCAGACCTCACACCTGGCACCCAACGCCCAGATTGGTACCACCCAGCTTGTTTCTTGAGTACTCACCCCACAGGCTCACCCAGGAAGGCCCTTTGCCCCACCAGCAGTGGCTAGGTCAGCTCCTCCAGGGGCCCAGCTGTGTAATGCCCACAGGCAGCAAAGGAGCAGACAGCCTCCCTGAAGGCCTCACAAACCACCTTTCTCATCCCGTTCCCAAAGCCAGACCCTTCCTACACTGCTTTCCTGACTCCACATTGACATCCAAAATATGTGGGCCCAATTCTTTGGAAGCCAGATGAGCACCAACCACCTGCCCAGGCTTTTCCTGTGGCTGCACCACGCTCACCCCATTATACACTGACCTCTCATGCATGTGGGTTAGGGCCTGCTGTCAGGGACCTCTAGCTAAGTAGATCAACTACCACCATCTTCTGAAGACTTGCTAAGTACCAGAGGACTCAAATGCATGGAATTTTCCTAAAGCCACGAGGTATATTCAATGCAACAGGTTGAGGCCCTAGAGCAAGCAAATAGCAATGCTGAGATTCAGAGCTGCCCCCACGGCCCAACACCTGGGCTGCTTGTAACCCTGACTACTGCAGACAGAGGGTGGCAGCAAGATGGAGCTGGGCTGCACAGGCCAGGCTGCTGGCCTCTCCCACTTCTTCCTGGTCCCCTCCCCAACAGGACTTAATGAAAGTTTCCTGTTTGTCCAGTCTGCATGGCCTCCCTGATCTGCTGCCTCCTTGGGCTGGAGCACCATGGGACCTGGTGGGAAGGTCTGGTGGGCACTGAGGGCAGACTACTACCCTCCCAAGCTCTGTACTAGTGCTCAGGCCATACTCAGAGGCAGATAAGCACAGCTTCCACAGTCTCCCTCCCCTCCGTGTGCTTATTTTTCTTTGGCACCTTTCAGAACCGATGGTCCCAGGCCCCTCTGCAGAGCCCTGTGGTCCCATCCACTCTCTGTGGAAGAAAGGACAGGTGAGCTTCTTGTACAGGCCACCTGGTTGGGCTCTAGCCTTACCTTACAGAATAGAAGGGCTAGCTAACCAAGGTCTTTATCGTGGCTTAACCCCCGCAAGGCGCTCGGCATAAGGAGGCGGCATGCCAAGGGAAACCCATACGGCGGACGGCCCCGTGGAGCTGGCCTGCGGGATCATGGGTGAGGCCTGGGCCAGGGTCAGCCCAGGCAGGGGCTGGTGGTGCACCATAAAGGAGGGGCGGGAGACCTTGTGTGGGAGGGAGGTGAGCTTGATGGACAGAGAGGCGTTAGAAGGAGGCAGAGAGGCGGCAGAGGAAGCAGGTAAGAAAGCTTGGTTAGCAGGGAGGGGCGCAAGGTTCTGTAGGAGCACAGGCTCAGAGTTAGCAGGGAGCAGCGCAGGAGTAGGAGGCAAGGCGGCGTTAGGAGGGGGTGGTGCGTGGAGTGCTGGTGGCTCCGCAGGGGGCCGACCCAAGGGCAGAGGAGGCTGGGGTAGGGGCTGCCTCGTCTCCACAGAGGACAGGGCCTGAAAGGAAGAGACGGGGGTACTGGCCACCGCCTGCATCGGGGTTAAGCTCAGCGTGGTGCTGCGACAAGCAGCCCCGCTGCCGAAACTGGCTCCAAACGGATGAGTGGAGGCGGAAGGCACCGTGTGGTTAAAGACACCTGCAAACAGGAGAGAAAAACTCAGCTTCAACAGGCGGGCATTCTCCAGGCAAGCGAAGAGACACACGCAATAAAGGGGAAGCAGACAGCAGCCGCAGCTCTGCGTGCACGCAGGTGCAGGGACAAAGCAGTAGGCAGCAGGAGTGCAGGTGGCCAGGTGAGACTTACCTGCAGGATGGCCCAAGGCCACACCCCCCTCAGCACACCCTCCTGGGCTCCCAGCTGTAAACATTTTGCCCACTTGTGCCCAGCAAGTAGCCAACTGTAGAGGTCTGGGACCACAGAGGGCCCAGTCCTATGGCTCCACTCCACCCTACATGGAGCCACCGTGTAGTAGGCGCTATGGACACTCTCTTCCCAGTCCAGTCCCTTGGCTTCCCAGAGCCCATGGGGTGTCAGGTCTGACTATGACCTCCACAGGGAGGCAGGAAAGACCTAGTCACAGCACCTAAAGGTATAAGAGACACTGTCACAACAGGAGAGCCTGACAGGCCAACTCACGTGTGAGTGCTCTGCCCATGTGACAGTCACATCTATGTTTCATGAAAAGGAACGTGATGGCGGGTGCAAAGTGGACACAAAGGGACACGCGGGCACAGCCTCTCATCCCTTAAGGAGATCTGGAAAGGAACCTGTAAAGCAGTTGTGATTAAACCCAGTGGTCCAGGAGGCCTCGGCGATGGCTTGGTGTCTAAGACCCCTAAGCAGGTCCTGTGGGACCTGAGAGTCAGACAGGAGAGACGTGCTTCTGCCTACCTCCAACTGCGCCGCCTGCCACACCGGAGGAAAAGCTGCCCATGGCGTGCGAGTTGGTCAGTCTGGTTGCGGCGGATGAGACATGCACTAGGCCAGCAGCAGCTGGCACAGAGCTGAACAAGGACTGTAGCACAGATGAGCCTAGGTTGGCCTGCAGGGACATGGGGCCCAAGGCAAACTGCGGGCCAGGCGTGAAAGTGCCCAGGAAGGACCGATGTGTCTGAGAGGAGGGGGCCGTGCCACCTGCCGAGGACACTGTTGTGGTGAGGCCTGGACCACTGAGGAGGCCCCCAGGAGGCACAGCAGCAGCGGAAATGAAAAGATTGTGGCCATTCTTGAAGTCAGGTTCGCGGTCCCGGCCCTTGCCCGCCTTGCCATGCGATGAGGCCTTGTCTGAAGGCATACACACTGGCAGGCCCACCTCTGCCTCCTTGCCTTTGACCCCCTCAACCTTTGAGCCACCCAGTCCATCCAGCTGCCTCTTGTTCACAAAAGGACCAGGTTCTACACTGCCCTCCTTGCCCCTCGGGGCAGAAAAGCTCAGGGAAGCGCCCAGGCTGGCCACCTCAGGGGCCTTGTGGGAGAGAGAAGCACCATCACTGAAGCTGTGTAAACTAAGGTCGGTGGCCAGGCCTCCGCTGAAGGTGAAGCCATTGGGAGGGTTGCTAATGGGGCTCAGCCCGCCAGTTCCCGACAGTGCACCTGGGAAGCTCTTCCTGGGGTGAGTGGCCAGCTTGGCATCAACTGAGCCGAGCTCCTCTAGGGTGGGCCGGAAAGTGAACAGAGAGTTCTGGCTCAGAGTGGAGCTGGCCTGTAGCGGGCTGTCTGCAGCCTTGGCCAGGCTGAGGTCGGCGATTGGCGAGAAGGTGGACTTCCACTTGCTGCTGTTGATGGGCTCGCTGGAGGGCATTGGCTTCCTTCCTACCAGGCTGCCACCTAAGGAAGAGAGGCAGAGACTGAGGCCTGGTGCGTCCAAAGGGCCAAGTGGGGTGGGAGCTGTGGTACAAGGTGTCCATGGGGTCTGGAAGAAAGGTGCATAGCTCAGAATGATGCCCTTCCACCCAAAAAAGGTTGGCCCAACGTGTGGTTAGGGTGGGGCTACAGGGGAAGATAAAAGACGAAAGGAAGGCTTCTGCAGGAGGGAGGACAGGTGGTTGGGTTAGTCAACATAAGTCAGACTTTGGCTCCTTTAAAAATAAAGGAAACAGGTCCGCTGCACAAGTAAGTGAGGACACAGTACAATATTGAGGCTGGCTTGTGGTGGAGATGGCCTTCCTATCACCACTCTGGTCAGAAACGCCTGTGCAGGTAAGACAGCGTTTGTTACCCAGCACTGGGGACTCACGTAATGAACTGTTACTCACCATTTTCCAAGGTTTTTGGAGGAGATTTGCTCTCTAAGGAGATAGTTGCAATTTTTCTCTCAATTCTATCGACAAGAAAAAAAAGAAGACTGTTTGAAATCCATGTGCATACTAAGAAAACTGTACGTGTTAACTGAATTGTCCAGGGAGGTTGGGCAGCAGTAGATGCACAGCCTGCCTGGCCTCAGACCTCCTTGGAGGAGGACCCATGGCTGCTGGGGAGACTCTAGTACCCCGTATGCCCGTGCTGTGGCCCCATCGCTTGCACAATGCTGTCCCTGGTGGGGGGACAGGGCTGAGGGCTCAGCCGCTACAGAGAAATAGGGACTCTATTTCCCCACATAGAGAGACAAACACAAGCCCCAGATGGAACCATCCCTCAAGTAGTTTAAAACCCCGGTGCTAGCTGTGATATACCTTGGCATCTATAATAGTGTTTTTCAATAGCTGGTCCATGGACTGCTGCCAGTCTGCCAGAAATTTTGTGCTGGTCCACAGACTGGTGGCTGAAAAACACTGATCTATAACATATAATGTGTCGTGCCCGTGAAACATAAGATGTAGTACACTGCAGCAAGCTGGACTTCGTAGCAGCACCAAATTATAAATGGGGTACATTCTACGTCAGTGTATTAGGGTCTATTCCCAAGAACACTATGACCTCCAGAGACACAGACCTTCTGAAAGAATCTGGAAACTGCTAAGTTGGACAAAAGAAGAACACCCAAGTGCAACTTTTGAAAACATAACATCTGTGGAAAAGGAACAAAATAAAGTAACTTTCATGAGACACCAAAAGCACAGGCAACAAAAGAAAACATAGATAAATGAGACTTGGTCAAAATTTAATACTTTTATGCTTCAAAAGACACCAGCAAGAAAGTAAAGAAACTATGAGGGAGAGAGAGGATACATTATCACACCATGTATCTGGTAAGGGATCATGTACCCAGAAAAATAACTCTTATAACTCATCAACAAAGGAAACTCAATTAAAGGTGAGGCCAAGGGCTCCAGACAGACACACACAACCAGCCGACCAGCATGTGAAAGATACTCAACATCACTAGTTATTAAGGAGATAAAAGTTGGGACCATAATGAGACACCAGTTCATACCCATAAGAATGACTATTATATTAACAAGTGCTGATGAGTATGTGGGGGAATTGGAACCTGAGTGCAGAGCTGGTGGAAACGTACAATGTAGTGGCCACTGTGGAAAACAGGATGGCAGTTCTTAAAAAAATTAAACATAGAATGATCATGTGACCTAGCAAATCCACATGATATAAGGTAAATTGCAATAAAAAGCATGTATATGACTCTTCACAGCAGCACTGTTCATAATAGCTAAAAAACTAGAAGCAACCACAGTGTCTGTGGACAGATAAACAGAAAAACAAAATATGGGCCATCCACACTGAAATACTATGCAGCGTTAGAGAGGAAGGATATTCTGACACCTGCTACGACATGGATGAACCTTGAGGACATTATGCTCAGTGACACAAGATTCCCAGAGAAGTCAGATTCATAGAGACAAAAAAGTAGATGGTGGGTGCCAGAGACAGGAAGGAGGAGTAGACGGGGAGTGATTGTTAAAGACCCCAGCACCCACCTCTGCCAACTAATGCAAGTAGAAGCTGCCTGTCCCCAGGAGGTTACACATGACCACAAGGGCCTATCCTTCAGAGCCCTGCCAGTGAACGCCCCTCTCCCAAGGATGGAGTAACTGCCCAGTCCAGCCCTGTATCTCACCTGGCACTGCCTTGCTCATCCTCAGAGCCTGGCTCCTCATCTGAGGTCAGCGGGGAGTAGTGTGCCCCATTGGTCTGGCTGAGGGGCTTCTCTTTCTTGAGTATGGGTGGCTGGTCGTTGTCCTGGTAAGGGACAGGGGAGCTCTTCAGGGAGCTCTCGGGGGACGAGATGGCTGTGATTTCCAAAGGTTGGTTAATGTTGTTAACCTGAGGGACCAGGACAGAACACAGCACAACTCTTGTCACTCGGCTCCCACAGTACCAACCCCAAGAGCTTTGACCCAATCCCCTCCACCCAAGTTACCCCAGGGTGCGGAGTCCTGGAGAATTACAAAGCCTGTCAGCTGGCCCCTTCCAGCATGTGGCTGGGTTCCTGATTGTGCTCCTGACCTAGCCCATCTTGGCCAGCCCTGGGAACAAGAGACCCAACGTCCAGATAGATGTCTGCCTGTCTGCACTGGGTGGCACCCCTACTACCTGCCCCAGCCACTTGTTCCTGGCCTCACCATGGAGTTCAGGTTGAGGGGAGACCCTGAAGACTGTGTGAAGAGGCCAGCGATGGACGACAAGGCCCGGCGCTTGGGGGACACGCCTGAGCTCAGGCTGGAGGTTCCTGTTGATGCCCGCTTCCTCCTGCCCCGCTTTCGGCTGTCCTGTCCATGGCTCTGGTTGCTGTCTCCACGGGTGCCCCCAGGGAGAGGGCTGTGCTTGTTGGAAGGTGACTGCTTGGCACTGCTGGCACCAGCTGAAATGGTGAAGATGATCCTCCTCTTGGCCTCGCTCTCCGGATCTGAGAAGCCAGCTTCAGAGGGAAGGTCCCCTTTGCTGACATCAGAGAGTGGGCCTTGGGCAGCGCTGAGCCGGGGGCTGACACAGAGCTGGTGAGCAGGTGAGGCTGAACCAGAGTTCCGTGGCTGCACCAGCAGTTGAGGGTGCTGCGGTGTGGAACTGCGAGAGCCCATGGTGTTGAAAAGGCTCCCCGAGCTAGAGGACTCATCAAAGGTGGGGGGCTCAGCTCCAGGAGCAAGAGGGGCTGGGCTGCCTGCGAGGGCCCCGCTGATGGCCACCGAGCCAGCATAGGAGAAGCCTGCAGGGAAGGGACATGGTTTCTCAGGGAAGCCCATCCCAGGAGAGGACACTGCCCAGGTGGAACTGGTGGAGACACTCAGCCCTCGAGATGCACCCTCCATTTCGTGGATGCCCCCAGAGACAGCACCAAGGAACCAGGCAGGTACCCTTAGGCTGGCGCAAGCACAGGTGAGTAGTGGCCTCTGCCTTTTATTATTTATGCCTGGAAAAACAATTATCAAACAGGCTATATGTTGATACAAGTTGGCAAACTACAGCCTGGCCCGTAGGTCTGGCGGTTTGGCTACCAATTGTGACTATAGCAGTTTTATTGATACATGCCCACCACCTTTCCATGAACTGTCACACTAGAGTTGAACAGCTACAACAGAGACCCTCTGGGCTACAGAGCCACCATTTTCCCCCAGGCCCTGTGTCAACACAGAGACACATCAAGAATCGAAGCTCTCTGAAGGAGACCATAACCCAGATAAGAACTGGGCAGCCCAGGTGCTCAGAGTGGTTTGACAAAGACAATGCCACCATGCTACTCAGGCTCTAATACAGCCAGACTAAGCATGTCCATAGCAGGATGCAAGCCAGAGGTTCAGGCAATACTGAGGGCCCAGCCTAGAGCCCCCAATGCCCAGGGCTTGTTGTGCTGCTGCTGCTAAGGGGAATGACAACTCTGACTCAGCGCTGACCCCATGGCTGGGAGGAGTTAGGCTCTCGGCATGGCATCTCTGGGGGCCTCACTATGAGACACTCCGTACACACCTCATGCCCCTGCCCCAGCCCCTGGGGAGGGGGTACAGGTGGAAGATGACCTCTGGAAATGGGGCAGGGACAGGAGGAAGCACCCTCACCTGTGGGGGCCAGGGCAAGGCCTTTGCTCCCAGCAGTGTTGCTCCCAGCACCATGGACATTAGCACCCATCTGCTTTTCAAGTGTGGACGAGGACTCTCGGATCTGAGGCACAGGACTGGGGGTGCTTCTCTGTGGAAAGAGAATACCCACTGTCAGTTGAGCTGAGCCTGGCATGTGACTGTTGGGGGGGTGGTCATAGGCCATGGGATGCGCCGAGAGCCTGAAACCGGAAGAATAGCAGGTGTGTGAAAAGCAGCTCAAAGGACAAGTGTCCTTTCAGGGTGTGATCACAGTGGGTAGCCACTGGAAGGGTCTGACCAGGGGAGAAAGAGATGTCTGACTTGGGTCCTAAAGGATCGCTTTGGCTAATGGGTTCAGGTGGAATGAAGGGTACAGGGAAGAGCAATTAGGGCTGCAATTATGATCTAAACCAGCAATTCCCCTCCTCTGTGAAACAAAATGAAACACTGTCGACACCAAACCTGTACATATATGTTCACAGTGGCCAAAAAGTGGGGAAAAGTGTCCAATGAGGCCCTGGCCAGTTGGCTCAGTGGTAGAGCATCAGCCTGGCGTGTAGATGTCCTGGCTTTGATTCCCGGTCAGGGCACACAGGAGAAGCGACTATCTGCTTCTCCACTCCTCCTCCTCCTTTCTCTCTCTCTCTTCCTCTACCGCAGCCATGCTCGACTGGTTCTATTGCATTGGCCCTGGGCACTGAGAATGGCTCCTCAGGCGCTAAAAATAGCTCAATTGCGAGCATGCCCCAGACGAGAAGAGCATCAGCCCCAGATGAGGGTTGCCAGGTGGATCCCAGTGGGGTGCACACAGGAGTCTGTCTTCCCTCCTCTCACTTGGAAAAAGAAAACATGTCCCATGACAGATGAAACCGTTCACAAATGTTTCCACCACACACTGGAACATTAGCCATAAAAGGGAGTTGAAGGGCTAACACATGCTACAACATGGATGAACTCTGTAAAAGTGATGCTCAATGAAGGAAGTCAGACACAAAAGGCCACTCAGTGTATGATTTCATTTATGTGACATGTCCAGAGCAGGCAAATCCAGAGACAGGAAGTGAGTCCATGGTTATCAGGGGCGAGGGAAATAGGGGTCACTATGGATGGGGATATCTTTTTGGGGTGATGGAACATTCTGGAACTAGATAGAGGTGATGGTTGCATAACCCTGTGAACAAACTAAATGTCACTGAAATGCACATTTAAAAATTTTTATTTGATTTTAGAAAAAGATGACGAGAGGGAGGGAGGGAAGAAGGGAAAGAGAAAGAGAGAGAAACATCGATTTGTTATTCCACTTATTTATGCATTCACTGGTTGATTCTTGTATGTGCCCTGACCAGAGATCAAACCCACAACCTTGGTGTATCAGGTTAGCACTCTAACCAACTGAGCTACCCTGCCAAGGCTGAAAAGCACATTTTAGCTGGTGAATTGTATGTGGATTATATATCAATAATTTTTTAAGTCTGCATTATTTAAGTGTGTATACTAAGGATCCACAAGAGTGAGGCAGGGAACACAGGTGTGAACTGAAGGAAGGGGGCAGGCTTCTACCGCCTCGGGCAGTTCTATTCCCTCTCCACCCACTCACACCACTTAACAAAAAGAATCCAAGATAAGAAAGGCAAGATGCTAATGTAATTAAACCTGGATTTTGGATGCTCTATTTGTCTCAAAATTCAACAGCATGCAATTTAACAAAAAGGGACCAGGTTTCGTGGGGCAAAAACCAGACAAAAGTCCCCTTGGCCTGTGCTGATGCTCTTGGAGCAGCACAGAATTGGATGCCCCCCCAATACACACATGGCGCCCACTCATCACCTTCTCGGCACGGCTGGGCAACACCACGCTGGCCAGGGGGATGCTGACAGGAAGCTTGCTGGGCTGCACAGTGCTGAGCGGGATGCTGACAGGCAGGCTGGTGATGGCCTCTCCGCTGCTGGCATAGGCACGCTCCTTCAGACCCTACAGACACAGCAGACCATTTGCTGATGATGATCAGTAAACCCCACAAGTACCACCCAAAGGACACAGTGACACTCCACCCATGGATGAGGGACTTCTGTAGCAGAGGGTTCCCTCATCACAGTAACACCTACCCTCTAACTCCAACTGTTTCTCCTGACTTTTCAGGCCCCTACCCATCACCACAATTGCCACCAACCACCAGGTCCTTACACTATGACCTTCCAATATTTCTCAAACTTGCCACCTGAACAAAGGTAGAATTGTCCTCTTCTTCCTGTCCCCATAGGCAATGCCTTCCTAAGGGGTTCTACTGTCTGTCACTCTCCTAGTCTCGTCCCTGAGGATGGTGAAGCAAATGAGAGTGGAGACCTAACTGACAAAAACCTAGCCCTTCAAAATAAATAAATAAATAAATAAAAACCTAGCCCTTCAACCTGCCCCACCCTCTTCTGGCTCCATTGCCCTCACCTGGATATTCTCTCCTAACAGACCCACTCAGGATGACCACTGAGCACCTCCCCACAGCCCTGGCTCAGGCACAGGTGAGAAGATCCACCCACCCCCACTCCAAGGGCCCTTCCTCCTGGTGGCTGTCCACACCTTCTCGCTGCCTTTTTCTCCTGTCATCTGTAAGGCCACAGGGGATGAGGGCCGTGGGTCCTGAGGGCTCAGCTTGATGCCATTGGTGAGGCCTGGGCACTGGTATGGAAGGCCATTCTCCTTGATGTGCTCAGCTCTGAAATGAAACACACAGCTCAGTCACTCTCTGGGGAGACTGGCTGTGGCTCTGCATTCAGAGTTGACAACCTGGGCCTACCAAACCCCTCCAAACTGATGAACACCACCTCTAAGACCCTTTAACAGCCCAAGGTTGCCAGGAACTGACCCGCTGGCCCACACACTCACCGTGGATGCAACTCGCCAGTGGATGCCTTGCCAGCGGGCATGTGGTCCTGGCTCAGGTGGCGTCTCAGCACAAGCTTGGCTGGGGAGAGCCTGGTGTAGTCTGGCAAGGCCAAGCCAGACAGCTTTTCAAGCCGGGGCCGGCCACTGTGGCTGGGGGTGCAGGGCACAACCTCCTGGTCCAGTGGGGAGGCCAGGTACTGGGGGGTGTTTTGCTTGGACAAGGGCCGGCTCAGTGTGTTGCAGAGCTCATAGCTGGCTGTGTGGCCATTCATGGAGAGCTCTGGGCTCATGCTACTGAAGTGGGGCAGAGAGAACTTAGAGCAGTCGAGCTCGAGGTGCAGCCGGCTGGGCTCCACCTCTAGTTCCCGGCTCAAACTGCCTTTTCCTCGCAGGTGCAGGGACACGTTGTCATCAGGTGGCACACAGGACTTGAGCTGCAGGAGCTCCTGCTGCCGCTGGCTCTTTTCTAGCTCCACGATACTGATCTGGAAGATCGAGGGTGTCAGGTCTGCAGCTTGCTTGGGGTGAGGCTCCTGCACACCTGCTGAAGGCCCCAGCATAGAGGTCGGCCCAGCTATACCCAGCAGCCCACTGGAGGGGACTATCCTGGGAGAGTGAGAAGGATGCCCACCCCGAGTATCTGTAAAGAGGCAGACTGGCTTTGTGTGTGACGGGGAGCCCAAAGCCGCCAACCACCCAAATCTGGTCAGGTGCTCTGGGTGGACGGACAAGACAGCACTTGAGTTTTCAAGAGCAGTTCTGCAGATGTGCATCTGCTGACACAGAAAGACACCCCCAGAAAGGTAAGGAACAGAGAATATGTTGCTCCCGTGAATATACAACATTGGGAAAACCCTGAAATAGCGTTTCCTTCCAGGGGTCAGGACACAAGTCATTTTTTCCCTTACACTTTGATTTTTTTTTCCTATAAGAACATATATCATTTATTTATTACATAGAACGGCCAGAAACCAAGTATATTCTCTGTGGAGACTTCTCTTACAGGTACATCCATGGAAACAAGTCCTGGCTTTGGTAACAGCCAGCAAACCTCTTTCTGTGACATGCACTGCTGGCTTGGTGGGCATGAGACACCAGCGTCATGTATCACAGGGCCTTAAACTGCTCACAGATCTACCTTGGGGACTATGTCTTTAAAGAAATATCTTTAAAATGAACAATGATGCAAAGAAATTCACTGCAATTTCATTTTATAATAATAAACCACTTGAAAGAGCCCCAAGGATGTGACAACCAGCAATGCCCCACGTTGCAAAGCTAGGTTGAGGAGATGCAGCAGCAGAGGCTGCAGTCAATACACACAAGCACAAAACCAAACTCATGCTGCCTACTCTCCTTATAGTTGCTTAAAAGTTCTGTACTTGGGAACTCAGCCATGGCCTCTACGTTATGCTTTCTCCTTCCCCGCACTTTTTTCTAGCTGACCTCAATGAATGAGCTACCCCATCAAGCAAAGTACAAGCTGTTCTATTTTAACGTGCAAACACAAGACTGTTCAGTGACTATGTCAGAAGTGTTTCACCAGGAGCCATTCAGACACCCTTTAGGTCTGGAATCAGGTGCTGCCCATCTGCCCTGCTCCGTGTTCCCCTCCAGGTTGACAATGGAACGTTAGGCTATTGTTAATGTGACACCCAAACTAGTACCCTGTCCCTGGGAGAAGGACGGCTTTGGTGGCTCTGCCAATGGCACTGACCATGTTCCTAACACCATGGCTGAAACCCAGAGAGGCCAATGCCTACCCGTTCCTGGCCCCCCTACCTGCAGCTCCAGGCAGTGCCTCTGTTTCTCAGAGATCTGGCTCTTTAGGGCCTGCTTCTCCTTCAGCAGGTTCTCCAGGGACAGTGTGGACCAGTCCAGCTTTAGCTCCTCGCACCGAGCCTTCAACTGTGGGAAAGGGCAGTTGTGGCCGTGAGCATATACAGTTGTGTGAAGGCCAGGATGGACTCCCCAGACCTGCTTCCCGCCCTGACACTGGGCTCTGGGGGGAACACAAAGCAAGTGCCTCGGAACCAGTTCCTCTCTCTCTCCCACTTCTGGAAGGCCAAGCTGCATAGGAGGCCCAAGGAGACCAGAGTCCCCATAGAAAAACGCCCACAGGAGCATGGTAAAGGATCTCATAGAATGAAGCAGGGGCCCATTAGAAGGAAGGCCTGCACGTCCAACCCTGGGTGCCCATGAGTCCCCAGGAGTATGGACTGGGAAAATCTAGTCCCCCTTAAAAGGCCAGTCTAGCCTGACAAGGTAGTGGCGCAGTGGATAGAGGATCGGACCAGGATGTGGAGGACCCAGGTTCGAAACCCTGAGGTCGCTGGCTTGAAGCCCAAGGTTGCTGGCTTGAATAAGGAGTCACTCACTCTGCTGTAGCCCCCCAGTCAAGGCACATATGAGAAAACTATCAATGAACAATTAAGGTGCCACAACAAAGAATTAATGCTTCTCATCTCTCTCCCTTCCTGTCTGTCTGTTTCTAGCTGTCCCCCTCTCTCTCTGTCAAAAAAATATAATGGAGCGGGGGAGGGAAGGGGCGGGGAAAAAATATATATAATAAAATAAAATAAAAGGACTGTCTAGTGAAATCATGAACCTTTGGGGCACTCTTGAAAGGAATTTAAGAAACCACATTCCAGCTCCAGCCCCAGACTTTGCTTGAGCTCATGTACTCTGAGAGGTAAGAAAAGCAGCACTCCTAAACTGAACTAGAAACAAGAGAAGGGAAGGCCCTTGGTCTTCCTGCTGCAGACCAAGGGGGACATAGAAATGTCCTCAGGAGGACATGCTGGGTTCCGCAAGCATTCCTGGATCATTTCACTGTGTCAGGACACACATGAGAACGGTGGCCTCCAGGTCCATCAACCAAGGGACACCCAGCCCTTTGCCTGGCATGGGATCTAAGGCTTTTGCTCACTCTGGAATATGCTGGGCACATACCAGCTGTAGGCTCTGGCTCCTCAGCTCTCTGTTGTCCTTCTCCAGCTGCTCTGTCTGCTCTCGCAGCTGCTGGTTGTGAGCTGAGATCTCTTTCTGTGCTTGGATCAGGTCACTGTAGGTCAGTGCCTTCACTCCCAACTGTGGACACACAACAGCAAGGCTGGGCTGGCAGGGAAGTGCAGCAATGGTGGGAAAGGGAGGGGACTGGCTTATTCATGCCCAGAGAAGAGCAGGGTGGCACCCTGCTAGCCAAAGATAAGTTAAAGGAGGTATAGTCCCTCAAAGAGGGGAGTAAAGGGGTGAATCTAGGACATAACCTTGTGCAGGCCCCACAAGGGGCTAGAGCAGCCCTCTGGCCACAGCCAAGGTCCCAGACTACCAGAAAGAACCAGAAAGGAAATAGGCCTTCCATATCTCAGCTGTCCCAGGCTGTGGGCCCCGGTGAGCCCACCCCTCAGTTCTGTGTTTGGGTCATCCTGGCCTCAGGCAGCTTTACCTCATCCAGTTTCTGCTGGAAGAGCCTCTTTATTTCTTCTTTTTGGGCCTGACAGTGGCTGAACAGCTGCTGTGCAGCACCCAGCAACCGGGCATTCTTCTCCTGTGAGAGACAGAGGACCAGTGACCATAAGCCCCACCCTCACCATCCCTTCAGTCAAACAGGCTCAAAGGAGGAGCACTGATGTGACACATATCAGCCCATCATAATAATCAAGAGCACTGTTGTTCTGGGAAGTGCAAGAGCTACCCCCTCCCTATGCCCAGATGCAGCAATGCATGCATACACGGGACTCCTGCCGGTTCTCCATCAGGGATATTATCGGAAGGTGGCACCACTCAGTGGCTATTTGAGTTATTAACTGGTATCTGTAGACACCTCTCAGCACAGGCAGTAGCAGGCCACCTAAGCTGGGACATGGGGATGTGACAGGAAGCAAGGCATGTTTTGGGAGGTCCTGGGCTATGAGAGGGCCAGCAGGGGGAAGACTTGCCTGGCTTACCCCTCTGCAAAATGCTGGGACCACAGAAGCAGGCACCCCTTACCTTCTCCTGGTCCAGCAGCTGCTGTAGGCTGGCCTTATACTGAGGGGTCTTTGTGTACGCCAAGAACTGCAGGTACTGAATCTTGAAGGACTCTAGGACAGTTGGGGACAAGGTCTCAGTGCAGAAGTGAACAGGTTAAGGTTGAAGGCTGTGGTGGTGGTGATGGGGAGGGATAGGCACTCAAATTTCTCTGGAAGATCCCCCTGCCCTGTTGTTAGATGTTGCTAAAAAGTGCCTGTCACTGTGCCAGCATCTTTGGTCCCCACACTGACTTTATATCACACACACACACACACACAACACTATGGCTAGTCCCCCCCACCCCCGCTGGGCCCTTTGCAGCTCCTGCCATCCCCACCCAAATTTTCCTTCCCCCAAGACTGTGGGTTCCAGTGACCAAATCTGCCAATTTCCCCTGCAAACACAAACTATTGATATTGAAATGGGGAGACTGGTGGATCCCATGATTTGAGGGAACTTTCTTCACTGCATTTTTAGAGATGAGAGGCTTTGTGGCCGAGTCCAAGGCAAGCAGATGCTCAGATCACAAGGCCTGCTCTCTAGCAGCCCCAGTTCATCCCTGATGGGCCCTACCCCCAACCTAAGAACAAAGGGGCTGGGTCAGCCTCTGTGAGGCCATCCTAAGCACTATGAGGGACTGAGCAGCATCCCTTTTCTACACTTTATACAAAAGCCCCCCACAGTGTAACAACTACAGACATCCCTAGACATGGCCCAGTGTCCCTGGGGGGGCAGAACCTTAACCTAAAACAACCACACAGACCCTGCTGGCCTGAAAGCCTGAGTGGCACCTGTCAGGACTGACCTGAGCCCTCGGGACTCTAGTGTGCTCAGCCTGTGGCAGATATCACAGAAGGCTAACCAGAGAGGCAGAACCTCAAACCTTCCCCTCTCCTCACAGAGCTGTTAAGTTGGAATTCACATGTTCACGGTGCTGGCTTACCTAGCAGCTTCTGCAGTGCTGGCGGGGTGGGTGTCAGCAGCAGCTGGTCGGCGGGGTGCCGCTGCACGCTGGGAGGTAGCTGATAGAATGGGCTGTGAGGTGACTTGTATGCATCTGCAGGAGACAGCAGAATTCACGTGTCAACAACTGACCAGTATGACCTCCTGGGGAATTCCAGGTTGTTCTATAGAACTTTTCTGATTTTTCATTTATTGTGACAGAGACAGGGAGAGACAGAGAGAGGGACAGATAGGAAAAAACAGGATGGGGGAGAGATGAGAAGCATCAATTCTTCATTGTGGCACCTTAGTTGTTCATTGACTGCTTCCTCATATGTGCCTTGACCGGGGGCTACAGCAGAGCGAGTGACCCCTTGCTCAAGCCAGCAACCTTGGGCTCAAGCTGGCGACCTCAGGGTTTCGAACCTGGGTCCTCCGTGTCCCAGTTCGATGCTCTATCCACTACGCTACAGCCTGGTCAGGCTCTGCTTTTTTATTTTATTTTATTTTTATAGGGACAGAGAGTCAGAGAGAGGGATAGATGGGGACAGAAAGACAGGAATAGAGAGAGGTGAGAAGCATCAATCGTTAGTTTTTCGCTGCTATTGCGACACCATAGTTGTTTATTGATTACTTTCTCATATGTGCCTTGACTGTGGGCCTTCAGCAGACTGAGCCACCCCTTACTGGAGCCAGCGATCGTGGGTTCAAGCTGGCGAGCTTTTGCTCAAGCAAGGTGGGCCTGCACTCAAGCTGGTGAGCTCGGGGTCTCGAACCTGAGTCTTCTGCATCCCAGTCTGACACTCTATCCACTACGCCACTGCCTGGTCAGGCTCTGCTTTTTTAAATATAAGACTCAAGACAGCTCCTACAGTCAAAAGGTATGACCAGACACTGCACCTCAGCAGTTCTAGAAGCCGAGATGAATGCCCTCAAAATCTAAGAAATGTCTACAAGCAGTGTCATTTCTGCCATAGCTGCTGACCTTATCAAAGCCGTGGCTAGCAGGATGCGACAGGAAAGCCTCCACCAGGGCTCACTCTTGGAAGACTATTGGGGTGAAGCGAGGCCCAGGTGAACCCCAAGGACATCCGAGGTGCCCTTAGAAGCATGAACCATACAGCCTGAGCAGCAAGCAAGAGGACCCTGGGGCGGGCTCTGAGGACCGGCTCACCCTGCGGTGAGGGCGCCGCCGTCTGGGACACAGTCTGGGCGTGCAGCAGGTCCAGTGCAGTAGGGTTCTTCTTGGGCTTACGCTCGGGGTTTGCAGTGCTCATCTTCTTGGGGCGTCCACGCTTCCGGCCGGCCAGCTTCCGCCCCTTCTTGTTCAGCTTCTTCTTCCGCGCCTTGGAGGGGGACGACTTCTTGATAGTGGTCGTTGCTGTTTTCTCTTCCTCAGCACCAGAATCCTAGTGGACAAGGACCATTGAGAGAGCAACTCCCACACTACTATTAATGCGCCCACGACACAAGATCAAGGAGAGCGATTGAAAACTGAACAGCAACAGCCAACATCCCAGCAACCCTCTCCCTCTTCCAGCCCAATGATCAGTGCTGACAAACACGTGCATGAACCAGCACCACCTTCCTGGCTGGAAGAGCCCCTCACTCTACGGTGAGGGCAGGGCGACCAGGGACTGGACTCATCAACAGCCATGCGCAGCCCCAAGCCCAGGGTACAGGGTGCTTACCACGGAGGTGTCTGCAGGCACAGCTGCCTTGCTCTCAGGCACCTTTGTGGGGGTGGTTGTATTACTCTTGTTGTCTCGCTGTTGCCGGCGCCGAGCTGCCTCTTGTTCCTCCTTGAAAGCAAGAGTTGGTCATGTCCCCAAAGTGCCAACATGATCCCCAAAATGTGAACATGACCCAAAAGTGCCAGCATCATCTCAGCCACTGAGGTAGGTCAACTGGCCTACCTCATGCTCTGTTCATGTCAACTCCTCTGGCCACAGTAGAGGAGGGAACTGAAGCAGAAAAGCTCGTGAGCTGTCCTGGAGCCGTGTGTGTGTGTGCCTACTTCATGGGTGTAGACACCCTCAGATCTCTTGGGTCAGAAACCCACAGCTTTCTGTACTATGTGTGGTATGTGCAAGAAAAGGAAATCAAAGACAAAAAGGCTTTCAGTGTGGGGCAAAGAAGCTGCCAGACAGGCTTCTCCCCTCTCGGGGAGTACATGTGCCCACACTGAGGTACATCTGTGCTAAGCGAGGGTTACTGGGTAGGCCACAGGAAAATGAAAGACGATGGTGCTGTGCTGGCCAGCTTAGCGTGCTAGGGGATTAAGACCTAGACACCCCAAGTATGGCTGGAATGACATGGGACTCCAGGGGGCGGGGACTTCCTGCTCAGATGCTTATTGGCATCTCCAGAAACACAGCCATTTGGGCAGATGTCCTGAGGTCTAGAGGAGGCAGGTTCGAGCATTAGGCATTGCAGGGACACTGGCAGCAAAACCACCATGTCAGAATCTAGGCCATTCCCCTCTAATAAGCATGGCGCACTGCTTAGAAGCAGCTGCTTGTGTACAGAGAGGAACATCTTGAGTTCTGAACATGGTGGTCCGTGAGTGACTCCCAGTTCTACACTCTGCAACACTTCACCAAGTTACCACAACATTGTTCAAAGGTTGAAACTCACTCAACCTAGTTCCCAAAAGACTGGTAACAGGAAGTATAGTCCCACAGGATCCACAACCCCCATCCCCAAACCAGCATTCCCATCTTCCACTTAAAATTCCATTAAGCTCATCAAGAGCATACCGGTGATGTTCCAGCATACCCATGACGTTCAATAAGGAAAACACATACTTACCCTGAGTTTGGGGTTTTTCAGACTAGAAAAATAGTTTTCAAGCTAAAGATGAAAAAAGAAAAAACTCTTATTAGACATCAGTCCCAAAACCTGTCAAGACAAGAGCAACTCCCGACACACCCCAACATGAGATGTCCTTGGAGCTGTCATGGAGATGCGCCACTGCCCAGAGGGCCACCCTGAATGCAGGTTCCCACACTTGGGCTGTGCAGAGCTGCAGGGCTGCCTCACATGAAGTGATCTGGGTAGGAACCAGGCTGGCTTGCTCATGGGTTCCTCAAACACCAGAGGCCTCTGACACTGAGGTCAAGTCCATTATCATCATGACATTCAGGACAATGTCTGCCTTACACAAGGACTGGGAGCAAAGAGGGAAGACAAAGAGCCCTTGGCTCCCACTCGTGCAGTGGGTCAACAGTGTGACAGATCCTCCAGGGAAAGTGCTGCGTCTCACCCACAAGAACACTTACTATGGTGCGGTCGATGGTGTGCAGGTAGTAGGAGACGGGCTTCCCCGTCCACGACACTGAGCCCTTCAGGGGTGAGAGCTCCACGACGCGCATGATGGTGCCGATGTCTGCAACGACGGGCACAGGTTAGGGCCTTGCACACCTGGGGCAATGACTCGGGCGAGGCAGGAAGGGAGCAGAACCATGCGCCCTCATCACGTGGGGCCGTCCCACTCGCCACGCTGGCGAGGTGCCTGGATATCAGCACGCTGGCAGGTCAGGGAGGCACACGGCATGCGCAATAGTCCCTGCTAACCCAGGTGCTTGTCCAAGGAAAACGGCAACGAGCCTGACTGGGTGGGATGGAAAAGCACTTGAGGACCTTTTGGAAAGAACATGGCTACTATGATGCCTAGCATCTCAGAAATTGTGGCCCCAAGGCTGGGCACCACAGAGTGACATGACTCTTCCCCAGGAGGCCAGAGGTCCAGCTCCTCTTGCTGAAGGAATCTGCACCCAGAGCCAGCCCATTGCACACACCAGCCATTTTCCCCTGAGGCACACAAAGCAGCTTATAAACCACTAAGTCTTCATAACCTCCTGTCAAATGTACCGGTCTCAACCTGGGTGTTTCTGTCCCTAAGGGACACTGTGCAATGTCTGGGGACTTCTGTGGTGGTCATGATGGGGCTGTTCCTGGCATCAAGTGGATTCTCAGGAAGCCCACACAGAGATGACCCGACCCAGAAGTCAGCAGTACCAAGGAGGAACCCAGTACCAACACATCTCAGATGCTTAAGACCATATATATTAAGAATTTAGCACAATGAGAGTTTCTTACCACTCAAGTTTCTACTGTTTATTCTGAAGTTCAGAGGTGCAAAGGGCTTCGAGGACACAATTCTGCCACCTGAAACACAAAAGCTCATTACTGCCACTCATGGGGAAAACAGTCGTATACACCAACAAAAGGATGATGGAAGTGAGAGCAGGGGATGCTACAAGGAACAAATGAGCACACTGAGCACACAAACAGCCAGGAACCATGAGTCCTAAACATTTCCTATAAGTAAAAGCAAAACTAAGATATTCTTAGGCCTGACTTACAAAAATTTTCCTGTATAAACTTGCCCAGGACCTCCTGAAATCATACAAGTGCCGACCTCTGGCCCAACAAGCCCACATACATAGATGTATCCCATGTACCACACTGACTCTGGAGGCACCAGCAGCCCATACACCCACCCTGACAGAAAGAGCCTGTGTCAGGTCAGGAATCGCTGCACAGAAAACAGTTATTACACTAACACCCTATGTTAGTGTAGTCATTCTACAGAGAAAACAAACTGTCACACCTGCCATAGTAAGCATACATGAGTGGTGATGCTCATGTTATAATTATGACAATGCTCCACATGGACTAAAGAAAACACCAAAGTAAACATGTTAATGTCAAACTTTGCAGTGTCAGAAAAAAGAACCAAATAAAAAAATAATAATAATACTGTTTCATTGAAGTAGGAAGTCAGGAAGAATCCATTTGAGGCTCATTCCATATACATATGCGTGCATACACATACTCATACACACCACAGCCCCACGACACCCCAGTCAGAGGAGTTCCCCAAAGCCTAGACTGTTCCTGAGAGCCACTCCCATTAGCAGGGGATGATGGGTCCTAGGGCTGACCAGGTGCAGGATGAGGCAGAAGCCTTGTTGTGTCAGGCAATGAGTGAGAGCTGGAGACCATGTACAGTATTCAAAGTCATGGGAGAATCTAAGCGCGTGGGATATGATGAAATAAAACCCAGGGGTCCATAGATCGCTCTTATTAGGAGTCTGCCATCCTGCAACACCCACACAACAGGTGCATGAGCGAACTTTTGAGGGCATGTCACTGCAGGAAAACAGATTGGTGACCAGAGGGCTTCACAGGCAGTTTTGCCCCTGAGCTAGCCCATGTGTGACAACCAGATACTGAGACCTACAGAAAACAGGGCTCAGAGGGGCAAAGTCAAGTTCACCACAAGGGGTGAGTCCAGCACAGATGACATCCCACAGGAAAATGAGCTCAGATACCCCATGGGCATCATCAAAAAAGATGGAGGGGGGGCCTGGCAGGTTTGCTCAGTGGATAGTGTCGGCCCAGTGTGCAGAAGTCCTGTTCAATCCCTAGTCAGGGCACACATGAGACACAACCATCTGCTTCTCTTCTCCCTCTCTTCCCTACTCACAGCCACTGGCTCAACTGGTTTGAGCACTGGCCCCAGGCACTGAGGATAGCTCCGTAGGTCCAGGTGCCGGCTTTCAGGTGCTAAGAATAGCTCGGTTGATTCGTTGGCCCCAAACAGGAGTTGCCGGTTGGATCCCTGTCAGGACCATGAGGAATTCTATCTCTCCTCCTCTCACTTAAAAAAAAAAAAAAGAGGGGCCATTTTCTTAAAAAACCCTCTAACAGCCCAAGACCTGAAGGGTACTCATGCCTATTGGCTAGAGTTAGGAAACAAAAGAGGCACTCTGCACCGCCAGGAAAGTTCAAAGCAGGGTGGGACCCAGAGGCCACAGGAATCACAGTCCTCTTCTGGGGGGATGTAGGTGGCGGAGGAGGGGTCTGAAGGCTCAGGGGATGGGGTATGTGCAGGGTGCAGTGCATAGCGCCTTTACAAATGATTAACAACCATACACACTCACTCACACACACACACGCTCACACACGAACACGAAACCAGCGATGCTAAAGGCAGATAAAAGCTATCTAGGTCTATGACCTTCCCCTATTTGACCTGGGATGGAGGAAAGGGAGACAGAGAGAAGCAGTAGGGTGGCTCTTGCTAGGAAGGGGTGGTTCCAAACAAGGAAGTCCCAGAAAATGCAGAAGGACCAAGGCTGGATGCCTCAGCGCCCTATATGCCCCAGGTTAAGGTTGCCAGAAAAATAGGGATGCTGGTTCTAGTCTAAATTTCAGATACACATGATATTCCTTTGTAAAAGCTGGGACATCCTTGTACTAAAAAGCTATTTATTGTCCACAGGAGATTCACATTTAAACGAACAGTCTGTATATTACTTGCTAATCTGGCCACCCACCCAAGTCCCTCAGGCTGGCTGAGCAGTGCAGGGAAGTTAGGTCTATTCCACTGCAGACACCAAGATGGGAGGCGCCTGACCAGGCGTCTCAGATGACAATGAGAACCAGTCAAGGCATCTCTGCTGCCTGAGGCCTTTCAATTGGGCCCGAAATGGATGGATATGAAGATTTAGAAGAACTTTCACACCTGTGATCTGTTTCAAATCTAGCCAGACTGAGGGGTGGTAGCTTGAGAAGCACGGTAAGCACACGAGAGCCACAACAGGATGAGGTTAAAGGGGAGTACGTTACCTTCCTTCATATTTGCAAATCGCTCCTTCAGCTGGTGATCCACCTCAGGACCAAAGGCAAAGTTATTCACAAATATAACACTGCAAAATAATATTCCAGTTGAGTAAAATGAAGGTTCCATCTTCACACGTGTACAGAGCGCCAGTGCAAATGATGCCTACTGCCTCCACTGCTAGTTCCGCTGTGAGGCATCCCCAGGCTCTGCCCACACCACCTCTACAGGACCTAGGGAATGGGCTCTGGGGCCCACAGGGTATAACAGGTGCCCCAGTTTGTTGCTAACATACAACAACTCACAAATTTCCATGACCACTACATTCCTGGCTTCTCTAGAAAAAAACAAGATAGACGAGTGCAGGCAAAGGTGCCCCAGGTCAACCTGAACTGAATGGTTGGTGGTCCCCGCCTGCCCCTTGGATATTTCTGGGCTGGAATGCAGGCAGCACTACTGTCAACTGGGGACAAGAGTGGGGATAACCAAATACCAAGGCAGGAAGTTAGCATGACTGAGTCAGGCTGCACCTATCTAAATGTGACCCTGCCAAGGACTCTCAGGACCAGAAGCAAAACTCTTCCAAAGGAGGGTGTGGCTCAGCCTGTCTTGCTTTTTCAAATGTTCTCTGGTACCAAATGACCAAAGGAACCTCGGTCTGCAGATGACAGCTGAGACAGTCAAGGAGTATGCTGTCCCCACTGGGACAGGTGTTCCCCCAACTGCTCCCTCACTTACACAACCTGACTCATGCCCACTTAGAGAAACTCTTTAAGTGAGAGGAGGGGAGACAGAGAGACAGACTTCCACATGTGCTCCAATGGGGATCCACCTGGCAAGCCCACTAGGGGCAATGTTCTGCCCACCTGGGCTGTTGTTGCTCAGCAACTAAGCTATTTTTAGCACCCAAGGCAGAGGCTCCACAGAGCAATCCTCAGTACCCAGGGCCAACTTGCTCTAACCGGTTGAGTCATGGTTGCAGGAGGGAAAGAGAGAGAGAGAGAAAGAGAAAAGGGGAAGGGGAGGGGTGGAAAAGCAGATGGTTGCTTCTCTTGTGTGCCCTGACCAGAAACTGAACCTGGAATATCCACACACGGGGCTGACGCTCTACCACCGAGCCAACTGGACAGGGCCTAGAGAAACTCTTTGAATGGCTAAACTCTAGAAACATTTGTGCAGCTGGTTCACGTGAAGACCCAAAAGTAAGAGACAGTTTCATGCTTAGAGTCTTGTGGCTTTGCTGTCTGCTATAAGTGCTCCCAGATTAAAACTGTGCCACGAACAGTAGAACTACAAACAGGGGCTTACTTCCCCTTTTGAACGTAAAAGAAAATGGAGTGAGCTGTCATCCTCACAGTATTTGCTTTAAGTCTTGATAGCTTTAAAATCAAATCTTGCCTGACTGGTGGTGGCACAGTGGATAGAGTGTTGGCCTGGGATGCTGAGTACCCAAGTGCGAAACCAGGAGGTCATTGGCTTGAGCACAGGCTTATCTGGCTTGGGTGCAGGCTCACCAGCTTGAGCATAGGGTTGCTGGCTTGAGCATGGGATCATAGACATTATCTCATGTTCACTGGCTTAAACCCAAGGTTGCTGGCTTGAGCCTAAGGGGTCAGCTGGACTCCCCCCCTCTCATCAAGACACACATGAGAAGCAATCAATAAACAATTAAAGAGACACGACTACGAGTTGATGCTTCTCATCTCTCTTACTAAGAAACAAAACAAACCCTTCACAACAAGCAGGTAAAGGAACAGTAACAGAGGGCCTGACAAGCAAGGACAAGTACTGACAGCCAGGACAGAGTGGCAGGGAAAGACACTGAAGTTGTAAATAAAAGCCAGCAGCTCACTCCCTGTTTGATCAAAGAGAAACAGAGAAGACAGTGAGGTTTGAAGTGAGATGGGGGCACCCCAGCTGCCGATGGGAAGAGCATGACGACAGGCAAGCTGAGCTGGGCCGTGCTCCGCTTTGGACTGAGCCTGGGAAGGCTGGAGGCCAGAGTCTCAAGGTGACCAAGGCAGTGAGAGGGCAGAGCCAGAAAGGCCCCTGAGTACTGCTGACTGGAGAAGGAGGCTTTAGAGACGTCTGCCTTCTAACATTCAAACCTGAGAAAACCAGGAAGCTAACTGAGGCAGAGGTCATCCCTGAAAACAAAAGCACTGGTGAGGAAGGAACACCCTTGAGAGGAAGCAGAGGCCTGGGAAGACACCCAGGGGAGATGAGCAGAGCCCAGCCTTGGGGTCTTGCCTCACTCATAGGAAGAGCCCACGGGACCATCCCAGGCCAGGGGGACAACGAGCAGAAGAGGACCAGGGTGCAGTGTGCTCTTGGAAGCTCTGACATCCCCAGGACATCCAGGAGACAGAACACTGCAGCACAGATACTACTGGGCAGTGCTTTGTGAGGGTGGGGTTCTCCTACTGGAGAGGTCCCTCATTGCGCTCAGACTCCACGCAGACTACAACAGCAGCATAGCCCCAGACTCTGTTCGATGAGGACACCCATGGAGTCAGCATGATTTTCTCAAGATGGGGAGGACCTCACCATTGGGGGACAGTAGGCTTACAAGCAACAAAGGGGGACACCTCTATGAAAGTAATGCCTAGTTGCTACTTGCCGCCTCAAGAATCACACAGTGGGGGACATGGAGCAACCTGCAGTCAGTGCATCCAGAAGGATGGTGAGGGAAGGACAAGACAGCAGGTTAGAATGAAAGCCTGTGAATGTCCCCAGCAAGGCCAGCATGTCACTCTCCAGGAAGAGTGCTCCAGAGCATGCAATGTGGCCTCATGGAGTAACCAAGGTCCTGGCCACCTCCAGCTGATCCACATAAGACCCTCACATTGTGACCTTGCCTCTTACAAATCCAGCAAGGTCCATCAAATCTGCAGCTCCACTAGACCCTAGGGGCAGAGGCCAGCGATCCAGACTATATAAATACCTGAGGCCAGCCTGACCAGGCTGTGGCGCAGTGGATAGAGCGTCGGTCTGGGATGCGGAGGACCCAGGTTCAAGACCCTGAGCTCACCAGCTTGAGCGCAGGACCATCTGGCTTGAGCAAAGGCTCGCCAGCTTGAACCCAAGGTCACTGGCTCCAGCAAGGGGTTGCTTTGGTCCGCTGAAGGCCCGCGGTCAAGGCACATGTGAGAAAGCAATCAATGAACAACTAAGGTGTCACAACGGCAACGAAAAACTAATGATTGATGCTTCTCATCTCTCTCCATTCCTGTCTGTCTGTCCCTCTCTCTGACTCTCTCTCTGTCCCTGTTATAAATAAATAAATAAAAATTTAAAAAAAAAAAAAAAACCTGAGGCCAGCAGAAGGACAAAGGACAATAACAAGACAGAAGACAGGAAAGGACCACACACAGCTTCTGGAGCTGGTGGACATGGAGGCCACACGTCAAAGCCTTGAGCTGGGAGACCTGCTAGAGCTGGGAGGGCTCTGGGCCTCTCATCCAAGGACCATGTAGGCAGACCTGCCATTAAGCTCAGGATGGGCGTGGTTTTGCAGTCAAGAAAGCCTGCTCACGCCCAAACTACAGACCCCACAGAGGGCAGGAAAACAGCCTTCCCCCACCACGTCAGGGAGGAGGAATGGGCACAGTGTCCAAGTGCAGACACAGCGAGAGCTGAGCCCAGGCAGAGATTTCTGGGTAGCTTTCCCTCCCTAGCGGCAAAAGTAGGAAAGGACTCTTCTTGACAGATTGTGAGGGGCCGGCCACACTAGTTTTGGGCTGGTCACTAACCACCTGCCCTGCTGACAGTGCTGAGAGTTACCCCTGGCAGCCCAAACCAGAAGGGAAGGGAAGAGAAGGGAAGCTCCAACTGCTTCTGCCATCCAGCTCCCTTGGGAATGGCAGCCACACCTGGAAGCTGTGACCACCACACAGGGACTTGTGCAAGCGGAACCCTCCCCAGGGTGCCCTGCTCAGCCAGGACCCAAAACTGTCCTTGAGGTACCGTGAATGGTGACTCTCACACCTGCCATACCTTGTGTTGGCTATCCGCTCTCTCCACTCCTCTGAGAGGAAATCGCCTCTTTCCAGCTGAAAAGAAGAAAACAGGAACAAGTGCTTATCACTGGTCTTGTTTGGCCCAAACGCCCCCCCACCTGGCGAGGAACAGATGAAATGAGCACAAAGTCGCCAAAGTGGGCAGGACACAAGGTTGAGGTAAGACTGAGGCATGGCTGCCGGCAGCTCCACAGAAAGAAGATAGTCAGGATAAGCCGAGACCATGCACCGCATTGTGGGTCATCATGGGCCACTAGGATGTGTACCTGGACTAGTGCTCTAGCACCCATTGCAGGGGTCAATGTACGGAGCAGTGAAGACACTAGAAAATGTGTCCAAAGTCATAATGTTGTATCCACTCACTGTCAGCAGGGGGCAACCTAACACAGCCTGCAGAGCCGAGGAAGATCATTGCGCTACCAGGTAGGTTGTTCTAAACCTGTGATGGCAAACCTATAACATGTGTGTTAGCACTGACACACCAGAGAAGTATGGGGCCGCATACTGAGAAGGACGTTTCATCCTTGGTCCTAAAACATTTGCTGTAGTGTAGACACTCTGTGCCGGAGGTCTGTAGGCCAAAACAACAGAACTCCGACACAGAGTGTCTAGTTCTGGGACTTCCGGTTAGGCCATTTTTCTTGAAGTGACACACCACCCAAGTTATGGTTGGCTTTTTGACGAATTCTGACATACCAAGCTCAAAAGGTTGCCCATCACTGTTCTAGACAGAGGGTGGGTTAGCAAGGGCTACAATAAACCTATATCTGGCATTCCCTTGAGTGCCCTGGACACAGACCACTAACTGCAAGAGAGGCCTGCATGCCAAGTCAGCGAGGCTTCCTTCTGGGACACAGGACACACCTGTACTGTGACTCTCTGACCTGTTTTACCTGAGAATAGTACTGTCTGTACCTTTAAAACCTGCTTTCAGTACTACTTTTATTAGCAGACTGATGTTATTCTGCCTCAAGGACAAAGTCTGCCTAAGAGGACACAGTTCTTAATAACTGAACTGTCCTGAGCTGTAACATTTACTAAACCAAGAAAACTGGTTTTGTAATTCTTAAAAAAGATTATCACCACCAGTCTTTAGTGTCTATCCAAGGCAATGGAAAAACACGTCCCCACAAAAACCTGTACTGGACAGCCAGGACAGCAGGATTAACAGCAGTCCAAAGGTGGGAACCCCAATGCTCATCCACGGACGGACAGAAAAACACAAGTGACCCACACTGGAAAACACTGCCTAAACATGAAAAGGAGTGAAGCATTGATACTCGTTACAATGTGGATGAACCTTGAACACATGCCTGCTCAGTAAAAAGCCAGACACAAAAGGCCACACAGTATGTGATTCCATTTATGTGAAACGTCCAGAACAAACAAATCCAGAGACAGGAACTGGGTTAGTGGTTGTCAGGAGCTGAGGGCGAATGCTGATCGGTCTTCATCCACACTCCCACAAATACCATCATGTGACCAGGAACCCCGCGTCTCGAGAACAAAGCATGACCCCGATGGGCACTGTATCACTCTCAGGACAGGGCAGAAGGAAGACCCTGAGCAGAGTATCCTATGGGTGCTGCTGCGGCATGCAGTGAGATCATGTATGTGCCTGGGGCAGAAGCGGCTGCAAATCCTGTCCTCCAGTGCACACAGAGAAACCACCCAGGACAGCTCGAAATGTGACAGCACAGAGCATGGGGAAGTGGCCAGTTCTAAACCGTTCAGGTGCAGCAGGAGGGCCCACCTACACCGTGGTTGTATTGTATCTCTGAATCCTTTCCCCAGCTGAGAAACTTCTGAATCTGTTATTAGTGCCCACAAACAGTTCAACCAGGACATGGGTAAGTGACTCAAGTCCAAAATCTTCACTGGTACTGTGCAAGACAAAGCTCCTAGAGCAAACTTAGTATCTATCTGCTGTCCTCTGTATAAATCACAGCCACGTGGACAACTATCTGCTTTGCCTTGGGGCCTTCCCTTCAAGTCCCTGCAGCTGGGAGTGGTCCTGACACAGTGACTTTAGGCTCCTCCTGATGTGGCCCCTCTCCCTGGAGGTTCTCCCATACAAGCCACACTGTTTTAAGCCACAGCACCACTGCTTATTTGGGCCTCATATTTGAGACAAAAAAAACAGCCATAGTCCTGACCCATGCCTGCTGGGCTCCACCACTCTTGGGCTGTGACCATCTGAATGATTGGCTGAGTGGGCTCTGTGTCACTGGGAACAATATGCCTGAATTAACTCTGGCCAGAAAGATGTGCATGTCCCCCCACCCGCCCCACGATCCCATGACTGACCTCAACATCACTGAGATCTGTTTCTCCTATCTATAGAGACATACATGAAGGAAAAGAGATGGGAGGAACACCCAGCACGCACATCATCTTTTCCACGGCCAAACCTGATTTGCTCATGTTCCAGATCACCAGACACGTCCAGGATCTGACTCAGGCAGGGCGATTGCACCCCTGTCCCAGTCAGCTCTACCTCCCACCACAGGCATCTTCCCAGGAGTCACCACACATACCTGCACAATATTTAGGAAATAGAGCTTGGCTTGTGTGAAGCATTCACTCCAATGGGGAGATTGAGGCAGGCCCCACCCAAAGCCAGGTGAATGAGATCCACGGACTGGAGGCCCTAGGCTTTGTTGCTCTTCCAGCCCGCCTAGGAGCAGTCACAGATCCATAGATGATGCCCGGCTAAACTGCCAAGGGTTCAACACAGAGAAGGACCAGAGTAAAGGTACGTCTACGCCTCCAGAATGCATGCAGCTCCAGGTGACTTTTCTAAGGAGGAAGCAGCCAGCATTCCAGTGCCCAGCTCTGTACTTTCTGGGTCTGCTTGTCAGCAGCACCAAGCCATCCTAATGTGGACAAACCTGAGGAGAACCACTCTTACCCAGGTGGAGGTCCTGAGACTCTTCCTGGAGAGTCACTTATCCTCAGGGGCACAGGCAGGTCCACAGGTGCTGCGTACCTTTCCCACGCAGCACTTCCATGATGCTGTTGCTGCACAAGGTACCATACACTGGACGAGTGAAATCTATATGCCAGGCCCATCACTAGGAGCCAAGAGCACAGGATCAGGCTGTGAGCAGACAACTGAGGTGCCATGGGGGCACCAGACATCAGCCTGGGCAGAGAGCTGAATGAAGCGTCTCCATGTGGAAGGGGTGCCGAGGTATGACAGATAAGCAGACAAAAGCCATATGGAAGAAGGAGACAGGCTCCAAGGGAAGGAGGAATATGAGCGGGCTGGAAGGGCCTGGCCACCTGGAAAGTGCTGGGCTACAGGACAGGAAGGGGAAAGGGCAGAGGATGGCCTTGCCTGGCTGGGTGGTGCCTCTGTGAGTAGAGAGGGAAACCGAGGAGGAGGCGGGCCATGGGAGATCCTTGAGAAGCAGGCTTTGGAGCCTAGAAAAGCACACTGGGCTATTTTTAGGCTCCTGCTGGCTTTGTTTCCTTTCCAGTTCTTAAGTAACATGAGGCAGGACTCCATGTGCCAACCCGACGTCTGGTCAAAGCCACAGAAAGCTGTTTGGAGGTCTCTCAAGACCCAGGACACATGTTCCTGCCAAATCCAAACATTCAGTAATCAGGCAGACTCCCACTACAACCTCTTGGAGCAGGGCTGTGCCCAATAGGACAAGCTACAGAAGCACGAGAGAAGACACCAGAAGCACAGACAGCTGCTCAGCCTGTAGCCAGCTTGTTCCACACACTGCTAGAGCTAGGACCAAGTGTCCTTTTAGCCGAATTCTGGTCCCTGCTACTTTGCAGGGGCCACATGGGACTAATAAGCACCTTGAGCTCCATGAGAACCAAAAAATAAGATGGTTTCCAATAATACAGTACAACGTTCAGATGTGTCACTGACTCCTGAACATCCATAGGGCTAGGCGCTGCCACTTAATGGTGACAGGGGGAGGAAGAAGGAAGGAGAAGTGATGTGACTAGGACACCCCCACCAGACTCCTCCAAACTGCACTTCCAACAGAATGTTGATGGCCACTCATGGATCGATCAGGGCTGTTCCGGGAACCAGGTCAATAAAAACTCTTACACGGTGTGCTTAGAATTCTTGGGCTCACTCTCCAGAAATATGAAGTACTTTTTTTAATGTAAAAACCTGTGTTTTGCCTGAGCATGCAGGGGTGCAGTGGATAGAGCATTGGCCTGGGATGCTAAGGACCCAGGTGTGAAACCCCGAGATTGCCAGCTTGAGCATGGGCTCACCAGCTTGAGCACAGGGATCACCAGCTTAAGCATGGTATCAAAGACATGAGCCCATGGTTACTGGCTTGAGCCTAAAAGTCGCTGGCTTGAGCCCAAGGTTGCTGCCTTAAACAAGGGATCACTGGCTCGGCTGGAGCCCCCGTCAAGGCACATATGAGAAAGCAATCAATGAACAACTAAGGTGTTGCAACTATGAGTTGATGCTTCTCATTCCTCTCCCTTCCTGTCTGTCTGTCCTTGTCTATCCCTCTCTCTCTCTCTCTCTCTCTGACAAAAAAAAACACAAAACAAAACTATGTGATTATATCAACAGATACAGATTTTGTTGGATTTAACAAAATCCAACACCCTTTCATGATAATGATTCTCAACAGAACAGGAATAGAGAAAAACTGTCAACTTGAGAAAGAACATCCACAAGATACCTACAGCAAGTGTCATACTCCACGAGAAATTTGAAGCTTTCCCACTAAAATCAGGAACCAGGCAGGATGTACCCTCACCCTCATTTTTCAACACCATACTGAAAATCTTAACTAATGCAATGAGACAAGAAAAGTAAATGCAAGGTGTAACAGATCAGGAAGAGATAAAACTGTCTATTCGCAGATAACAAGTTCACTTATTCAGAAAAACTGGAACTAATACACAACTACAGCAAGGTTATAGAATAAGGACAGTAATACATATCAATATGCAATATATAATATGCAAAAATCAGTTACTTTTCTATAAGCCAGCAATGAACAAGTTGAACTTAAAATTAAAATAACAAAGCCATTTATTATCAACATCACAAAAGGAAAGAAATACATATAAATCTAAAAAATATATACAAGATCTGTATGAAAAAACTGTAAAACTCTGATGAAAGAACTCAAAGAACTAGATAAAAAGAGAGGCAGTTGTTAATGTTCATGAATGGGAAGAATCAATATTGTCAAGAGGTCAGTTCTTTTCAACTTGACCTACAGATTCAACACAATCCCAATCAGGATCCTAGAAAGTTATTGTGTGGATACTGACGCTGATTCTAAAGTTTATATGGAGGCAAAAGGCCCAGAATAGGCAAATCAATACTGAAGGAAAAGAATAAAGTTGGAGGACTTCGACTCTATTGGACTTCACAGCTGCAGTAATCCAGACAGCATATATTGATGACAGAACAAACACACATATCAATGGAATAGAACAGAGCCCCAAAACAGACCCCCACAAACACAGCCAACTAATCTTTGACAAAGAAGATTATCTTTGCAACAAATGGTGCTAGAACTTGACCTCCTCATACAAAGAAATTAATCAAAACACAGATCTTACATCTTTCACAAAGATTAACCTAAGGGATCATAAACTTACAAAAAACTATAAAACTCCTATACGATATTGTGAGATTAAATCTAGGTGACCTTAGGTTTGGCAAGGACTCTTAAATACACCAAAAACATGATCCATGCAAGAAGAAACGATTACATTGTTTCTAAGGAACAGGAAACATCCTCTTTCCTGCTCTCCCACACCTCAAAATCAATCCCCAAACTATGTTATATGATTTATTCTATTTCCCCAATGCACTAAGAAACACTGATTCCAGCTCAACAGCCAACACCCCATGAACAGCCAGCTCTAGGCTGGTGACAATGGGGAGGGAGATAACTGAACAGTCACAAAAGCTCTTCAGGAGGAAACAGCCACAGGACCAGCTGATGGAACCAAGTGGAATCTAGGTGGTTTTGGCATCAACAACTGGGTATGTGGCAAGTAATGAACTGGAATGGGAAGAGAAGAACCTGTTAAAGATCTGGTTTTGGACCCACACCAAATGGATAGAGACTGCATGGCACCTGTGTGTCCATGGGCAAAAGAAACCCCAGTAGAAAGGTGAACAGGCCTGACCAGGCGGTGGTGCAGTGGATAGAGCGTTGGACTGGGATGCGGAGGACCCAGGTTCAAGACCCCGAGGTCGCCACCTTGAGCGCGGGCTCATCTGGTTTGAGCAAGGGGTTACTTGGTCTGCTGTAGCCCCACAGTCAAGGCAAATATAAGAAAGCAATCAATGAACAACTAAGGTGTCGCAACGAAAAACTGATGATTGATGCTTTCATCTCTCTCCGTTCCTGTCTGTCTGTCCCTATCTATCCCTCTCTCTGACTCTTTCTGTCCCTGTAAAAAAAAAAAAAGAAAAAGATGAACAAGAAGTCATGAGCACAGAAACACATTTCAAGATGTAGACGTAGATGCACTGAGCAGGAGGAGCAGGGAGACCAGAGGATCCAGGCCAGGGCCTAAAAACCTTGGCATCAAAAGGCCGGGCTGAGCCTTACCAGGTAGTGGTGCAGTAGATAGAGCGTCGATCTGGGATGCTGAGGACCCAGGTTTGAAACTCCAAGGTCACTGGCTTGAGCATGGGCTCACCAGCTTGAGTGCAGGGTTTCCAGCTTGAGTGTGGGATCATCAACATGATCCCATGGTCGCTGGTTGAGCCCATGGTTGATGGCTTAAGCAAGAAGTCATTGGCTGCCTGACCTGTGGTGGTGCAATGGATAAAGCGTCGACCTGGGAACACTGAGCTTGCCAGTTCAAGGCCCTGCACTGGTCTGGTCAAGGCACATATGGGAGTTGATGCTTCCAGCTCCTCCCTCCTTTCTCTCTCTCTCGCTCACTCTGTATCTCCTCTCAAAAATGAATAAAAAGAAATGGAAAAAATATATATGATGAAAAAAAAAAAAAAAAAGTCACTGGCACAGCTAGAGTCCTTGGTCAAGGCACATATAAGCAATCAACGAACAACTAAAGTGATGCAACTACGAGTTGATGCTTCTCATTTCTCTCCCTTCCTGTCTGTTTCTCTCTCTCATATAAATGAATGAATGAATGAATGAATATAGCTAGGCTGGTGATGGAGATGAGGGGCAGCCGAGGGGCAGCCCAGAAAGCTGTGGAGAGTGTTGCCCCTAATCCCACCCTTGCTAAAAAAACGGGGCTTACGAGCTGGGTCGCATGCTGCTGGGAAGGCAATAAGAGAAAGATGCTACTTGCAGGACAGTGAATGGGAGAAAAGGCCGTTTCTTCTACACCCTACTGTCCATCCTGCACCGGCTCTAATACATACACATGTGCATGACACGGAAGGAGGGGCTGCCTCAGAAGGAGCCCCAAGTGCTACCTGAGAGTTTATCAGGTACCCAGAGACACATGGAGGGTAGGCAATTACCTTTATAGAGCCAAGGGTTGAGCAAGGGCTGAGAAAGAAAGACGCCATGACATGCCACCTCTGTTTTCTGAGAGCATGGAGCAGGACTTAGAACCATGCTCCTAAGGTGGCCACTTCCTGAAAGGAGGATGAGCATTACCAAGAAAGGATGGAAAAGGGACAGGAGAAGAGAGGAGGGAGAACTTCTGGGTAATGCCAGTTGCCCTAACCGAGGGGCTCCTGAAGGAAGCTAAGAGGACCTTCTTCCAGCAACACTACACGCCCAGCTTGGGCCAGGCTGGGGCAATGATGGGTATAAAGGGATAGCTCCAGTGGAGATGAGCTGGATCAGGAGGAGACAAACAGCGGCGGGTCCAGAGGAGGAAGAAGCATAGGGGACTCGTCAGCCGCAGGGGCATGGAGCGATGGCACTCACTGTGTATTCTGCATGCTTTTTTCCATACCATTTCATCCACTTCCTGAACTCTCGGTCCATGGTCTGCAAGGGAAAAAAATCAGATAGCCCATCAAAAAACCCAGGACAGCCTGACTGGTGGTGGCACTATGAATAGAGTGTTGACTTGGGACGCTGAGGTTCCAGGTTTAAAACCCCAAGGTCACTGGCTTGAACGTGGGTTCATCCTGCTCGAGTGTGAGCTCATTCGGCTTGAATGCAGGCTTGACAGCTTAAGTGCAGGGACACTGGCTTGAGCACAGGATCAACATGATCCCAAGATCACTGGATTGAGCCCAAAGGTCACTGGTTTGAAGCCCAAGGTCGCTAGCTTGAGCAAGGGGTCACTGGCTTGGCTGGGACCCCCTGTTCAAGGCATGTATGAAAAGCAATCAATAAACAACTGAAATAATGCAACTACCAGTTGATGCTTCTCATCTCTCTCAAATAAAAACAAGACAAAACAAAGAACAGGACAGCCAGGAATAGGAAGCCTCCTCCATACTCAGGCAGGTTCCTCAAGGCCCATCTTCCCCCTTGTCCCCCTCCTGTCTGAGAGATTGATCTAAGACTGCCAGTCTGCTCCCACTCCATCCACACAACCCAAGAGCAACAGCCCTATGAGGAATCTGGGGGTCCCATGGATGGTAGACTGTGGGGCTATGACCCATCCACTTCCCAGACATTGTCACCAGCTGACCCCACCCTGGGGCTAGGAGGCTGGAGCAACCAGAGGAAAGGAAATACACTGATGGGGGCCTAAGCTCGCACTGGAAACCAAGGAACCCCAGGAGCCGCTGCCTGGATACCCCACCTTCCTCATGTCCCAGGACACACCTCCCCTGCCAGCCATGGGTGGAGGTAAACAAACGTGAGAAAGAAATAAGTCATAAACACATGGCCAAGTCCCCAGAACAGCTCACCTCCGCGTACTTGGCTGGGATATCAGCTTTCTCAACTCCGTAGTGATGTTTGCAGTTGGTGGCAGCGGCAACCTGAAGCACAACCTGGCCCACTCCTTCAGAGAGGGGGGAGGCGCAGTCACAGATGCAGCACCATGACAGGATGGGGGAACTGGGGTGTCATGAGGGTAACAGGCAGAGCCCCCAGACTCTTCACTAAGTCATGAGCACTGTCCACGGTGCTGAGGCCACTCAACAACCCAGACTGAGCTGAGCCCCTACTAGAGGATGGTTGTCACACTTTGGCTCCCACAACTGGAATAGTTCTTAGTACATGCCTAGATGTGGCATGAACTATCCGGACACAGACACTGTCCCGTGACACTGATGCCACAGTAGGGCTCCCATCCACCTTGAATCCATACCACATTGCCACCACAGTGCAGCAGGACTCACCAGATGGTGACATCACCTTGAGAAGACCATCAATACTTGTCATTGACTGGGTTTAAAGCAGGATTGGCAGTGGCAGGAGAGTCCCCCACAGAATAGAAATGGGGTCTCCAAAGCACTGTCACTGGTGGCATTGCTGCACAGCCAGACAGGCACGTTGAGCAGCTGAGAGGACAGGCTGTCCGAATTCAGACAAGGGGCACTATCTGCCAGTGTGCTGCCCCATGGGCCTTAGCCAGCAACCTATTCTCCCATGAGAGGTCAGCTTTGTATTTCAAATTGTGTGTCAGGAGCCCTTCAATTTTTCTTTTTGAATAGAACGTATTCAAATAATAAAAATAAGCATACTGTTTCAAAAACAGGTAAACAAAGGCCACAGGTAGAAGTCGTGAGGGTCCCTAACAGGAGCAGGGGAGGTACAAGAAGACTGGTAGTTTTCAAAAATTATCACACTTTCAATAACAGAGATAATTAAACAGCCTTCTAGATAACTGGCTTTTGAACCACATGCAATCCAATTAAAATATAAATTGTGTGTTTGAAAAGGGCTTAAACTAAGGATGATGCCACCAAAGAAGTCAGCTTGTCCCAGAGCACTGAGGACACACATGCCTGTTTGAGAAAGGGCTTTCAAGTCTGTAAGTGCTAGGTTGTCATGCAGAAACAAGGTCACATGAGGACAGCAAAAACACCCAAGAGGAAGGCTGTGCACAAGGTTCCTAGTAGTGCAGTATGTTTGATAGTCACACAATCAGCCCTGTCATACCAATCAGAACATCCTACCAGGAATCAGCCTGAGGTTTATTCATTCTATAAAGTTCATCTCATGCCCACCTGCCAGGCCCCTATGAATGTCCTGCTGAGATGGCCCTGCTCCCAGGAGCCTAAACTGGTGCTGAGAATGACCCATAACAAAGAAGTAGGGACCTGTTAGGGCTGGAAAGTGCTGGACCTGCCCTTCCCCTGGCCTTGAGAAGGAGAGAAGAGGCTTGGTTGGACCCTGTTGAAATGTAGCCATTCCTTCCATCTCTGGGGAAGCTATGGGCTCTTCAGGAAGGTAGGCTAAAGCAATGGGTCTGACGGAGGACCTGCCCTTTCCAGCAACCCCACATTCTGGACTTTGCATGGAGGAAGCATGGGGACTTGGAAAGCATGGCCCTGGGGCTATCTGCCCCACACTCACCACTTCCCAGGTCCACAAACAAGTCATCCTCGGTCATCTTGATCTCATCAATCATCTGTGCGACTAGGTCGAAGGAGGTTTCCCCATATACCTCTGGGGAGAAGGGCTCATAGTTATTGAGCTTCTCAGGGTCTGTCACCGAGTGGTTGTAAACCTGCTGCAGGATGTGCCGCAGAAGCCCATTGGATGGCCGCGTGTTTAGCTTCATGGGCTGCGTGGTTCCCTTCCACTGTGGACATCAAGGAAAGTACCAGAACACATCACACAGGGGACAATGTACCCTATTTCCTTCATACCCCAACACATTACTGCTCCCTATTGAAAAAGGGTGCGTGTATATGCAAATGTGTGTATACATGAGTGTGTCTGTGTACATGTGCATGTATGAGCCTGTGTATAACAGTATGCATATGTGTCTAGGCATGCATATGTGTGTGTGTGTGTGTGTACTGGTGAGAAGTGAGGCCCATAGTGCACACACACACAACACCCACTGGCTGAACCCTGGTGCTACCACATCGCTTCACCGGATGGACTATTAGACCATCAACTCCAGAACCCTGCCTCAGAATGGCCATCTTCTGGTCCAGGCCAATGGCTCAGTAGATAGAGCGTCAACCCACTATATGAACGTCCGGGGTTCAATTCCTGGTCACGGCACACAGGAGAAGCGACCATCTGGTTCTCCTCCCTCATCTCTTCCTCCTTCCCTCCCACAGCTAGTGGATCGACTGGTTTGAGTGTGGCATTGGGCACTGAGGTGCATCAGCTTCAGGTGCTAAAAAGAGCTCAGTATTCAAGCACTGGCCCCAGATGGGATTTCCGGGTGGATTCCAGAGGGGGCGCATGTGGGAGTCTGTCTCATTACCTCCCCTCCTCTCAATTAAAAAAAATAAAAAAAGAATGGCCATCTTCATGAAAATCTGCCTGGGAGAAGAAATGAGCCCAGAGCTGTAGGAGACAGGGCCACCTCCTCACCTTGGGATCAAGTAACATGAAGGGCAATGGGGTCTAGAACCACAGATGGGGCCTAGATGAGGAGGCAGGCCTGAAGGCAGGGTGAGGCCACCTACCAGCTGGTGGATGCTGTCGATAGCCCGGTTGTACTTGTCACAGAGCCTCTGCATGCTTTCAAAGCTGAAAAAGGCAAAAGGCAGGCGCTGGTCAATGCTAAGCTCAGAACAGGCCACCAGAAGGAAATGGTATATAGACAGATGATACAAGGTCAGGTAGATCCTGGCTCCCATCCAGAGGTCACAGGACAAAAAGGAGTATTCCACACGGGCAACAAAACTGGTCTAAGATTTTCGGGCTGAGGTGGTCATGGCTATGAGGACATACCATGTGCTTGCGGCAAAACCTGAGATCAATGGTGTGGCAGCAGGCCTTAGGTCAGAAAAGGGGTTCATACAACCATTCCTATAGCCCCACAGGGAGTGGGACCCAGATCAGGCACACACACATACACACACACACACCCCCCAGCAAGGCAGACTCCTCGCCCTGGGCCCTGACTTGGATGAGCACTGAGAACACCCACAGGCAGAAAGGGCAACTGGCTCTGATAGACCACGTCTGATACCCTGATTCTGCAAAAAGGAGGGCAGCACCTCCCCCCTTCACACTGGTGTATCACTTGTTTACTGAAACTTTAAAAGTTTCAACACTTTCAAAGATATAAGCAACATGTGCTAGATACCTAATGAGACAGTTTTTGTGGGTTTTTTAAAGTGTTTATTGTTTTTCTGCCCCACTGATTTGAGAGAGAGGAAGGAAGAAACATTACTTGGTGTTCCACTTAGCTGTGCACCCACTGACTGCTTTTCATACACGCCCTGAGCAGGGCTTGAAATGGTGACCTGGTGCTCAGGGAGGACTCTCCAGTCACTGCACTGTCGGCCAGGGCTTGGAGGGGTTTTTTACTCTTTTTTTTTTTTTTACAGGGACAGAGAGAGAGTCAGAGAGAGGGATAGATAGAAACAGACAGTCAGAAACGGAGAGAGGTGAGAAGCATCAATCATTAGTTTTTCATTGCCATTGCGACACCTTAGTTGTTCATTGATTGCTTTCTCACATATGCCTTGACCACGGGCCTTCAGCAGACCGAGCAACCCCTTGCTGGAGCCAGCGACCTTGGGTCCAAGCTGGCAAGCTTTTGCTCAAGCCAGATGGCCCCACACTCAAGCTGGCGAGCTCGGGGTCTCGAACCTGGGTCTTCCGCATCCCTGTCCGACGCTCTATCCACTGCGCCACCACCTGGTCAGGCTGGAGGGGTTTTTAATGAAACTAAATTCTCCCAAACATAATTAATTTTATTTCAGGTTCCCTACCCCAGAGCTTCTCACCTGGGGTGGTCATGCCCCCAGGGAACACTGGGCGATGTTTGGGGACATCTGTGGTTGTCACAACTGAGATGTTCCTGGCATTAAGTGGGGGCTAGGATACCGTTCAGCATCCCACAGTACCCAGGGCGGCCCCACAGAGAGTGACCCAGCCCTGATGTCCACAGTGCCAGATCAGGGAGACATGCACCAAGTTTCTGTGCTGTACGAGGGGAGTGTCCCTGGGCCCTCTCTATGCCTGGGAGATACTCAGGGGCATGGCCAAGTAAAGGCACCTGCACACCTAGAACATGGCACTGTGCATCTTCAATACCTACCTACCCCTCATCCTCAGCCCTAGACTTAATGAGTTTGCAGACACTTTCCCTCCTAACAGAAGTAACAGATTCAACTAAGACCAGTGCCCACATAACAGGTTTACAGCTTCCTTGGATGGCAACTGCCACTGAGAAAGCTAGAGAGATCAATGGCAGGACAGAACAGCCACGACCAAAACCTAGAGTTCTCACAAAGGACAATGACAGTGACCAGAAACATCAGAGAGGGTTGATGCGATGAGTCAGTAAACCAGGAGAAGCAAGCTCTTGCACATTCCAGAGGAATAATTGCACACACAGGATGGAGGAGGTGATGAGAGGTATGGGGGCCAGCAGGCTGACAGGCGACTAAGGTCCTCCCGGTCCTCTGGCCCTGAGTCTCCCTTTCAGATGAGAAGAGGACTTAGCCAGAGGTCCAGGGCTCCAGAGCCTACAGGGAGAAGCCATTGCACTATCCACTACTCTGCGTTTTAGTTCCCGTGCTTCAACTTTCATATCATCCCTTCAACCCAATCACAGTGACCACTCACAGCCTTCAACCACCTCTGGGAGACATTCTCCTGCAAGAATGAGCGGACAGATGCAGGAGCTCAGAGCACCTGGGCTATCCTTACACTCTAGCTCCAAACAGGAATCCACCCAAACAGACCAAGCTCGGCCCATGGGCTGGCACTGCCATCCCCTTGCTTAAGAGAGAATGGTTGCATGGCTCACTTGACCTCGAGGTTGCCCTGCTCCCTTCTAGGGACACCATCAGACTAGACCCACTGCTCTCTGCCAGACTCTGACATCCTTTTGGTCTTTTCTAAGCCAACTGAACATTAAGGCAAGAAATCCAAGACCCACCACAGTGTCTTGAAGCAAAAGCACCTCTAAAACCACTGCTGCTATAGGTCCCCCACACAGTGGTCACCCCCTTACTAAAGACATGCTTCCCCAACTACACGACTGACATACAAGGGCCAGCACCCCTACATACCCTTACCCCAGGAGCAAGACAACTTTGTCACATGGTTCTCAGCATGGTCAGTGCCCTGGGCAAGGACAGTGTGGTTTCTTTCTTTTCACAACACTAACAATTATTAGGCAGGAAGGAGAGTAAAAGGTGAGAGGACAGAATCAAGGGATGACTGAGGCGGGAAATGCTAACTTGCGGATGAAGGAGGCCTCCAAACACAAAAGTGAAATCGAGTAAGGAATGCCTGGGTGCCAGGCCCTGTGTGGGGCCTGCTAAGCTCCTCTGGGCTATGTTCTTTGTCAAGAGCCAGCTAACCATAGATAGCACCACCCTTGAGACTGCCAAGAGCTAAAGTGGGCATGGGCTTGGAATGTCATCTTTCTTTCTCAAAGAAAAACAAAAAAATTCCAAGTGGGCATTCCAAAGCTGGCCTCGCCCTTCTCCACCCACAGGACTCTTCTCTGAGATCAGGATGTGCCTACAGGAAACTGTTGGACAAGGACAAAGGGCTGGGCACAGTTACTGAGAGTTGGACAGGGGCTGGCCAGGGCCCAGGGCTCAGGGCTCCAGAAGCCAGGCCAGCAGTGGCTTCTGGGTAGTAAGGTTGGCTGTTGGAGTCAACTGCTATGAAAACAGAGACGACTAACTCAGGATGATTTCACACTGACCAAATCCCATTGGTACAAGGTGGCATTCTCAGTTATGTCCTCACTCTGACAGCCTCTGCCAATATCTGATAAAAATTTCTTACCAAAATAGCACCACAGAGACTACAGCCAACTCTGAAAGGAAATTTCAGATCAGCTTGCACCATCAAAGAACTAATTATAGGTTGTGTCCCCACCATGAGCTCAGTCAGTGGAGAAGCAGCTCAGACACAACCCTGCTTACCTTTTGGTGTCGTAGTCGATTAGGACGTAATTCTCCATAGCAAGCTTGAGGTCTGGGATTTCCTCACAGACCCATCTGAAAATCAAAAGCAGAAACAACAATGAAGAAGATTATTCAAGCTCATGTTCCACTCTCAACCTTCTTCAATACTGTTTATTCCCAAATATATAAAAAAAAAACTTCCTCATTACTCAATTCACAATGTGATAGAAAAAGAAGGCCTGCTTCAAAATAAATGTCATTTTTACAATTAGGTGTGAATTATGCAAATTTTATGTAGGTTCAAGTTCAAACAAGTTGGCTTGGGAGCTACATGGATTTACACGTTACAGGATGGAGGAAACCATTCAGCTCAAACCAGATAGCTTGAAAAGCAATGTATCAACTAGAAACTAAAGAGAACTATTATTGAGGAACTAACTCATGACATGGGGCTTCTTCAACAAATACACTGTAAGAAAGAAAGGAGACGGAGGGGGGAATCCACAGTTTAAAAGAGAAAAATATATCAGCCCATCTCAAGGCATAACCCTTACTAGATCCTGATACAATCTTAAAGATCATAAAAGCAGAGTCACCACTACAAAGATACAGAGAATGAAAGGCAAATCAGGAATATGAAAAAAGGCATGTCAATAAATTCAACAGTTTAGATCAAGGGTGCTCAATACGTCGATTGCGATCTACTGGTCGATCCTGAAGGAAGTGTGGGTAGATCGCATGACATTAAAAAGACATTTGTCTTTTGATTGGCATACAGGGTAGCCAATCTGACGTCTGGACTTTTGACACCCTACGCACGCATGTTAAACCGCGCTAACTTGTTCAGTTACATTGCTGCGTAGTTAGCCTTCAATTTATTTAAACTAAATACAACAAAAGGTATAAAAATGAGTGCCATAGCTGGTCCGAGTAAGAAGCCTAAAACCTACCACTTTCATACAGAATGGGAGGGGATTTTTCTCACTATGTCATATTCTAAGTGCATTTGCCTCATCTGTCTGTGTGCCACTGCTATTCCAAAGAAGGGAGATGTGCAGTGGCTTTTTCAGACTGTTCATAAAAACTATGACATTGACTTTCCTCCGAAAAGAGAGCTAAGAAGGAGAAAGGTGAAAGAATACACAATATTAAGTAGTAATGATAGTAACTTAATGATAATATAGAAGAACTAAATTTATGTTTTGCATTTTATTGTAGGTAGATCATTTTGACTTGGTCATCTTATAAGTAGCTCGCAAGCTGAAAAAGTGTGGGCACCCCTGGTTAAGATGAAATGAATAAATTCCTCAAAAGACACTATTACCAAAACTGACAGAAATAGAATATCTGAACCTGACCAGGCGGTGGCACAGTGAATAGAGCGTCAGACTGGGACACAGAGGACCCAGGTTCAAAACCCCAAGGTTGCCGGCTTGAGCACGGGCTCACCAGCTTGAGCGCAGTGTTGCTGGTTTGAGCATGGGATCATAGACATGACCCCATGGTGACTGGCTTGAGTCCAAGGTTGTTGGCTTGAGCAAGGGGTCACTTGCTCTGGAGTAGCCCCCACAGTCAAGGCACATGTGAGAAAGCAATCAATGAATAACTAAGAAGCAGCAATGAAGAACGGATGCTTCTCATCTCTAACTCTCCCTTCCTGTCTGTCTGTCCCTATCTGTCCCTCTTTACTTCTGTCACAATAAAAAAAAAAAAAAAATCTGAATAGCCCTATCCAATTAACCCGATTTCTTACTTAAATATCTTCCCATGGAGAGAACTCCAGGCCAGATGGCTTCACTGGTGAATCTTATCAGACATTTGAGAAGAAATAGCATAAATTCTACCAAAATGTTTACAGTTTCATAAGGCTAAGATTACTCTGATACCAAAACCAGAGGAAGACAAAGCCTTGTAAAGACATAAAAAGAAAATACACAAACCAGTATCCCTCATGTACAGACACAAAAACCCTTCAAAATTATTAGTCTAATTAATTCAGCAACACACCTCCTTGATCAAGTGGGGTTTACCCCAAGAATGAAGAATTGTTTAACATTAAAATTAGTCACTGCAATTCACCTCTAACAGAATAAAGAAGAAAAAATAGTATGTTCATCTCAACTGATACAGAAAGTATACAACAAAATTGAATCCCTACTCATGAAACTCTCAGGAAACTAGAAATGGGGAGAGCCATCTTCAACCTGATAAAGGGCACGAGGTCAGGGGTGAAGCTATAGTGTCACTGGGCAAGAAACCCACCCTCAGCTGTAGTTTGCCTGCTGGCTCCTTTCAGAGCTCTGCAGGAGGAGGGGGTGGATAATAGGGAGCACAAGGAGACTGGAGAAGGAAGAAGGAACAATTCCCTCTGTCCATGGGTCCCTGTGTCATTTAGCAAGACTTCCTTACCCTAAATGAAGAATTACTTCTCGTAACAGCTGCTGAATGCAGCTATCAGTTTTCTTTATCATGTCCCCCATTTCAGTCCCCCCAAACACACACACAGACCACACTCCACCCCTCAAGACCCATTCCAAACTCACAATCACCAGAGCTGGGTAGTCTACATGTCACCTTTCAAGAGCTCATCAGACCCAAGGGTCCCTGAGTCACTGTCCCTGGGCTGCATTAGTGCTATCTTCTCCTTCACTTACAGAGCAAGCCTATTTACTCCCAGTGAGCACCTCCAGATGGAGAATCCTCTCAGCAGCAGCACACATGGTTTGAGCAGGAGACCATGAGTCCGGTAGCTAACAATGAAATGGGTATAAGACTCACACTCCCAGGAGGGTGGGGACAGGTAAGGATGCCTGTGGGCCACACTTCCCTTCAACACTGCACTAGATTGATAGAGGTCCTGGGTGGCACCACATGTCAAGAGAAACAAATGGACAGTCTTTACTGGAAAGGAAGAAGCAAAACTGTCCCTATTCACAGATACATGATTCAGTGTGTAGTCTAGCCTAGGAATTCACAGAGAAGCTTCTAGAACTCAATATGTGAATTCAGTAAGGTTGCAGGACACAAAATCAACACGCAAAGTAATATATATACCAAAAAACTAAAAAGAAAAACTTAAGAGTAATTTTAATGAAAGATTTACAAAAGCTCTATTGAAAACTATAAATCTTTGCTGAAAAAGGGTAAAAACAACATAAACAATATTCATGGGATCCAAGACTCAATATTATTGTGGTTTTTTTTTAAAATTGATTTGAGAGAGAGAGAAAGAAACATCAATTTATTGTTCCACTCATCCATGCAGTCACTGATTGATTCTTGTAAATGCCCTGACCAAGAATCAAACCCACAACCTTGGCATATCAGGTCGATGTTCTAACCACCTACCTGAGTTAACTGGCCAGGGTTCAGACTCAATATTGTTAAACTTCCTCCTCAAACTAAACTCTACCTCAAAGTAATCCCTATAAAAAGCCCAGCCAGCATTTTTCGAGAAACAGACAAGCTGATTCTAACACTGACATACAAAGACAGAGAACCAGGAACAGCCAAAATAATCTTTAAAAATAAGAGCGCTGTTGCAAGACTTACACTACCTTCTTTTGGGACTTACTATATATAGTTCTGCAGGAACCAGGAGTGTGTGGTAGTGGACAGAGGTAAACAAATAGAGCAGTGACACTGAATAAAGAATCCAGAGAGACAAACATAAAAACAACAAAATTTTGACAAAAGCACCAAAGCAATTTGACGGGGAAAAGAGTCTTTTCAACAAATGAGGTTGGAATAGCTAGGCATCAGATAGTAAAAAAAAGAATCTTCACCCCCATAATCATAAATCCCATTTGACATGAACCAAGATTCATTTACAACTGACTTTAAACCTGTATGTAAAGGCTAAAACCACAAAGCTTCTTGAAGAAAACAAGAGGTAAAGATTTCCTGGATGCGACCCAGACAACTAACCATCAAAGAATGAACTTAGTTTAAAGCTTCCACTCATTGAGGAGCCATTAAAACTGCAGTCAGCCACACTACACATCATGCAGCACTTCACCAGGCGCTGCTGCCAGAATATGTCAAGAACTCTTACAATTTAGTCAAAGGAAGACAAACAACTCAGTCTCAAGAAAGAGCAAAACCTGTTCTCCAAGAAAGCAGAGCTCCCTGCAGAAGTGGCCAATCCTAAGGGTGTTACCTGGGAAACTCAGGACGACTCTGGAGAATCCTGTGGTTCCAGAAAGTGAGGCTGTGCTCAGAATGGGCAGGGGCAAGTCAGAGGGACACTATATACTTGAAGCCAGTTGAAAACAATCCAAACACACCCATCATATGGTGGAGAGGTGAACAGGATGAAGGAACTGTGGTCCCTCTACAATGACACACTCCTCAATAATAACAAGAAAAAGTTATTGGTATGCACAATGTAGCATCTCAAAACCGTGTGCTCAATACATACTGTACCATTCCATGAGGGTAAAATTTTAGGAAATGCAAAGTAACCCTCAGTGCCAGAAAGCAGATCAGGGCTGCTGGGGAGAGAGGACTGAAGGGAGCAATGGGTTATGGGAAACACAGAAAATGTGAAGGACAGAGAGAGACGTCTGCTCTGCACGGACATGAGCACAGCCACACTGCTCAGACTGCACACTTCACATGTGTACAGTCTCTGTGCTTCAACTGCATCTCAGTTGCAATTTTAATTTTTTATTTATTCATTTTAGAGAGGAGATAGAGAGAGAGAAAGAGAGAGAAGGGGGGAGCAAAAAGCATCAACTCCACATGTGCCTTGACCAGGCAACCCCAGGGTTTTGAACTGGTGACCTCAGCATTCCAGGTCAATGCTTTATCCAGTGTACCACCACAGGTCGGGCACTCTCAGTTGCATTTTTAAAGTAGTGATATGAGAAAGAACACTCTTGAATACCTCTGTGTATGTTGAAAATTCTTCATTAAAAAAGTAAAAGGAGCCCTAGCTGGATAGGTCTGCTGGTTAGAACATCGTCCCAAAGCACAGAGAGGTAGCCGGTTCGATCTCAGGTTAGGGCACATACAGGAACAGATTGATGTTCCTGACTCTCTCTCACTCCCTCTTTTCCTCTCTCTAAAATCAATAAACATTTAAAAAAAAAAACACAGCAAAAGAAAAGTAAAAGGAGAAAGAACAAAATGAGGTAACCACCCCGTCTCTGCCAATGAATGGAACTCATCTATGAAGACAAACTGGGATAAAAGTGAAGTTGTTCTGAGACCTGGGACATGACGTCCAGATTTGGAGGTCAGCAGCCACTGCCAGCACGGGAGAGGGCCAGGCCACTAGAGATTCTAAACAAAAGGCTGGGTTGACAGCTTCAAAATGGTCTGACACCTTGTACTGCAGGACAAGGAGACACCATACTTCGCAGAGGAAAACCCATTGGAAAGGCTGACCACCATGGAGCACCCTTAGGAAGTGGACAAGAACCACGCTGCCTGCTCAGAGCCCTCCCTCTCTCAACCACAATACTCCTACCTCCTAACCAGCAGCCTCTTTAAAAATAAACAAATCAGACCAGGCCGTGGCGCAGTGGATAGAGCGTCGGACTGGGATGCGGAGGACCCAGGTTCGAGACCCCGAACTCGCCAGCTCGAGCGCGGCCCATCTGGCTTGAGCAAAAGCTCGCCAGCTTGGACCCAAGGTCGCTGGCTCCAGCAAGGGGTTGCTCGGTCTGCTGAAGGCCCACGGTCAAGGCACACGTGAGAAAGTAATCAATGAACAACTAAGGTGTTGCGGTGGCAACGAAAAAAAACTAATGATTGATGCTTCTCACCTCTCTCCATTCCTGTCTGTCTGTCCCTAGCTATCCCTCTCTCTGACTCTCTCTCTGTCCCTGTAAAAAAAACAACAAATCAGGCCCTGGCCAGTTGGCTCAGTGGTAGAGTGTTGGCCCAGCATATGGAAGTCCTGGATTCGATTTCCAGTCAGGGCACACAGGAGAAGTGACCATCTGCTTCTCCACCTCTCCCCCTTCTCTCTCCTGCAGCCATGGTTTGATTGGCTTGAGCAAGTTGGTCTTGGATGCTGATGATGGCTCCAAGGCCTCACCAGGCGCTAAAAAATGGCTCCAGTTTCAATGGACCAACGACCCCAGATGGGCAGAGCATCACCACCTAGTGGGCTTGCCAGGTGGATAGCGATCAGGGCACATGCAGGAGTCTGTCTCTTTGCATTCCCTCCTCTCACTAAAATAAAATAATAATAATAATATATAGCCTGACCAGGCGGTGGCGCAGTGGATAGAGCATCGGACTGGGATGCAAAAGGACCCAGGTTCGAGACCCAAAGTCGCCAGCTTGAGCGTGGGCTCATCTGGTTTGAGTGAAAGCTCACCAGCTTGGACCCAAGGTCGCTGTTTCCGATAGGTTGTTGCTTGGTCTGATCAAGGCCCGCAGTCAAGGCACATGTGAGAAAGCAATCAATGAACAACTATGGTGTTGCAATGGCAACAAAAAACTGATGATTGATGCTTCTCACCTGTCTCTGTTCCTGTCTGTCTGTCCCTATCTATCCCTCTCTCTGACTCTCTCTCTCTGTCCCTGTAAAAAATAATAATAATAATAATGTTCTTCCTTTTCAAAAAAAAGAAAAAAATATATATAAACAAATCACCTGACCTATGGTGGCATAGTGGATGGAGCATTGACCTGGAATGCTGAGGTCACTGGTTCAAGGCTCCGGGCTTGCCCGGTCAAAGCACATACGAGAAGCAACTACTACGAGTTGATACTTCTGCTCCTCCCCCTTCATCCTTTCTCTCTTTCCTCTCTCTGAAATCAATAAATAAAATAATCTTCAATAAATTAATAAATAAAAATGGAATGACCAGTAACACTGTTCCATCAACTGAGTGGTTTATGAATTATACCAGAATAAAGTAGATCCCAAATCTCAATAATGGCTCCAGGTCAGGCCAAACCAGGCCTACCCTGCTGGATTCACACAAATCATTTTATTCAGTCCTTGAAACAATCTTGCAAGGATGCTCTGCTCAGCCCCAAGAACAACCTGACTTAGCTGGGGGAGCTGCAGGTCTGTTAGATCACCAGTTCCCAGGTGGTAGGGTGGGGACACCCATCCTGACTCTTCCACAGACACCACGGCCTGACCCTGCCGTGCACCTCTGCATGCACACATGGATGTCATGGTGTGTGGCCCAGGTGGTGGCTACATGGCTCAAGATATTAAGAAACAACACAAGCGAAGATCTGGAAACAGCCCAAGTGTCCATCAGAGGACGAGTGGATTAAAAAGCTATGGTACATATATACTATGGAATACTACTCAGCCATAAGAAATGATGACATCGGATCATTTACAACAAAATGGATGGACCTTGATAACATTATATGGAGTGAAATAAGTAAATCAGAAAAAAACTGAGAACAGCATGATTTCATACATAGGTGGGACATAAAAGTGAGACTATGAGACATGGACAAGAGAGTGGTGGTTATGGGGTGGGGGGGGGGGAGGAGAGGGTGGGATAGGGAGGAGGGGAGGGGCACAGGGAAAACCAGATAGAAGGTGACAGAGGACAATTTGACTTTGGGTGATGGGTATGCAACATAATTGAATGATAAGATAACCTGGAGATGTTTTCGTTGTACATATGTACCCTGATTTATTGGTATCACGCCATTAAAATTAAAAAAAAAAAAAAAAAAAAAGAAACAACACAGCAAGATGCCAATAAAGACACATGTGGGTTTACTGAGGGAACTGACAAAGTAAAGATTTTCCAAGCACGGAATATGCAAAGCCTGAAGCAGATGTTGTTGTCATTGTGTTTGTTCCAGATCCTCAATCCAGCATGGAAAAAGGCCCACTAGAGACGGAGTGGAGGCCCTGGCCACGTAGTTCAGTTGGTTAGAACATCATCCTGATATACCAAGGCTGTGATATACCAAGGTTACAGGTTCCATCTCAGTTAGGGCACATGTGATAATCAATTAATGAATTCATAAATACAGTAAGTGGGACAACAAATCGATCTCTCTCTCTAAAACAGTGGTTCTTAACCTGGGTTCTATCGAACCCTAGGGGTTCGATGAGTCGGTCTTAGGGGATCAGAGAAGCCTCCGCCACGGAGGCCAGAATAAAGTAATATCGTAATTTGTTGTGAGTTCATGCACTTTGTTGGTTTTGTTCTTTGAGCAAGGTGATGTTCATGCACGGCTCATTTTGTGCACCAGTAAAAAAACATATACCTATGCCTTGAATTTGGAAAAAAAAATCATATTTTATTTATCACTAAAGAAGGGTTCAGTGAATGTGCATATGAAACTGGTGGGTTTGGTACCTCAAAAAAGGTTAAGAACCACTGCTCTAAAATCCATCAATCAACAGACTAATTAAAAAAAAAAAAGAATTTAGAGACAGAGCAGAGGGTACCTTCCTCCTGGTTCTGTCAAGGTTATCACTGACATACCCTGTGCTCTTCTCTACACTCTCATGGACTGAGCTCTTGGAGGGCTGCCAAGGATATGGAGGGAAGATTAGTCCACCAAGAAGCCATGGCTGAAACAGCACCAAATCCAACAGGAAGAAAACAGAGATAGATGGAAGAAGGAATAAAACAAGGAGAAGAGAGGGAGGGGAATTTCCTGGTCTATCACCTTCCACAGGAAACTGAAGTTCACAGAGGCATCAGGATCTGTCCAGGCCAAACCCAGATGACCTGGACTCCTCTGACCACGCTCTGACACCCACTCCTCAAGTCTTCTCAAGATGCTGATGTCGCCTGGCCTGTGGTGGCGCAGTGAGTAAAACATTCACCCAAGGTCACCGTTTGAAACCCTGGGCTTGCCTAGTCAAGGCACATATAAGAATCAACTACTATTGAGTTGATGCTTCCTGCTCTCCCTCACCCTGCTGCTCCCCCCTCTCTCTCTCTCTCTTCTCCTTTTAAAATCAATACATTTTTTTTCTATTTTTCCTAAGTGAGAAGCAGGGAGGCAGAGACAGACTCCTGCATGTTCCCCAACTGGGATCCACCCAGCAAGCCTCCTACCAGGTGATGCTTTGCCCATTTGGGGCGCTGCTGTTGCTTGGCAACTGAGCCATTTTAGTGCCTGAGGCGAGGCCATGGAGCCATCCTCAGTACCCAGGGCCAACTTGTTCCAACCAAGCCATGGCTGTGGGAGGGGAAGAGAGAGAGAGAGAGAGAAAAGGGAGGGGGGAAGGCTGGAGAAACAGATGGCCACTTCTCCTGTGTGCCCTGACCAGGAATTGAAGTAGGACATCCACATTCCAGGCTAAAGCTCTACTATTGAGCCAACCAGTCAGGGCCAATAAATTTTTTTTAAAAAGATGCTGATGAGCCTGACCTGTGGTGGCGCAGTGGATAAAGCCGTCGACCTGGGAACACTGAGGTCGCCAGTTCAAAACCCTGCACTGGTTCGGTCGGGGCACATATGGGGGTTGATGCTTCCAGCTCCTCCCCCCCACCCCTCTCTCTCTCACTCTGTGTCTCCTCTCTAAAATGAATAAAAAAAAAAAAAAAACATTAAAAAAAAAAAAAAAAAAAGATGCTGATGACCAGACCAGGTGATAGCACAGTGTATAAGAATGTCAGCCTGGGCCTGACCTGTGGTGGCGCAGTGGATAAAGCGTCGACCTGGGAACACTGAGGTCGCCAGTTCAAAACCCTGCACTGGTCTGGTCAAGGCACATATGGGAGTTGATGCTTCCAGCTCCTCCCCCCTTTCTCTCTTTCTCTTTCTCTCTCTCTCTTTCTCTCACTCTGTGTCTCCTCTCTAAAATGAATAAATAAATAAATAATTTTTAAAAAAAAAAGAATGTCAGCCTGGGATGCAGAGTACCCAGGTTTGAAACCCCAAGGTCGCTGGCTTGAGCGCAGGCTCATCCAGCTTGAGTGCAGGGTCACTAGCTTGAGTGTGAGATCATAGACACGACCCCATGGATGCTGGATTGAGCCCAAAGGTCACTTGCTTGAAGCCTGGGGTCACTGGCTTGGCTGAAGCCCCCTGGTCAAGGCACGTATGAGAAACTAAGGTGCCACAACAAAGAACTGATGCGTCTCATCTCTCTCCCTTCCTGTTTGTCCCTTTCACTCACTTAAAAAAAAAAAAAAAAGGCTAGGGGAAGGGTGGGTGGTACTAGAAAGACAGGGAAAGACCAGAATGGGGCCTGGTCCCAAGTAAGACACACCACCACAGGTGCCATACTCACCGGATGGTCTCGATGATTTCATGAGCAGCATCATGGTGTTTGTCCTGAAAGATAAAATGACAGGGGTTACAGCTGACCAAGCAGTCCCTCTACCCTCCACTGATGGTGGGTTGGCTATCTCAGAACCCAGGGATGACAAGAGTGGGGCACTGTAAACCCCAGGCATTCCCATCTCTGCATTTCCAGATCCACGGAGTTCTCAAGTTCTTCACCCAGGGAGGACATCCCAGAGAGCCCCATCATGGCACCGGGGTGCTATCCTGGGAACCCTGCCTACTTGGGATATGCTGGCCTAGGGTAGGGCCTGTTCCTGCAGTGCTCTCTCTCCAGTAGACAGCAGGGAAGAGGAAAGGATGGAGTCTATGCCCCCAGCCCTCCTGCCCCCCACCAGCCAGTGTCCACTGGTACTTCAGGGCACTCCCACAGACTGGATTTTACAGGCTTAGCTTTGAGTTACTCAACTGCCCAGGCCTCCGTTTTCCCATCTGTGAAATGGGAAATGCCAATAACCACCAGTGTGAGAACGTGTGTAGCTATCCTCCCACTTAGACAAAGACAACTCCCACTTCCACTGCTGTCCCCACCATGTGGGGGTTCACTAAGGCTTCTTCCACAAAAGGAAGTTCAAGGGTCACTCTGGGCCTTTCACCTGGGTGTGGCAGCAAGCTAACTCAAAACCTCACAGAAACCAGGATCAGGACACACAGAGTGGTAGGTACCCTCTGACTCCGTCCTTCTCTCATTAAACACTATGCCTTCCACATCACAGTGAAGGTTAGTGAGTGCAGGAGGTCAGCAAAGAGGATGGGCTCAGAGGGAGAGGCCTGCCAACATCTGCTCCATAACAGTAATGACACCTATTAGCCCAGGCCACCATTTCCACCAATTCACGACAGGAGGACAGCAACCACAGGCAGAGTGCCTTGAGTGTTTCAGCATTCAATAACAGAATCAAAATAGCTCTTTAGATAACCTTGAGTCTTAAGCCATTATTTAAAACAATAACAAAACAGCTCTTTTGATATATAATTCAGATACAACAGAGCTCACCTGTTTCAAGTACACAATTCAGTGGTTTTTAGTACATTCAGTGTTGTGCAACCATTGCACTAATTCCAGAATATTCCATCAACCCAAAAGGAATCCCCATCCCCATCCCCATCAGCAGTCATTCCCCAGCCCCCTCCCAGTCAGTCCCTGACAACCACTAAGCCACTTCTTGTCTCCATGGATGTGTCCGTTCTAGACATTTCACATAAATGGGATCACATACTATGTGGCATCTACACAGAAACTCATACATGAGTGTTCACAGCAGCATGATTTACAATTGCCAAGAGTGCATGCAACACAGCTGGCAGCCATCACCAGACCACGGTCCTCTCGCATTCACTGTCTTGGCCCAAACACATATGCAGACCTGCAAAGACACAGGGGACCTAGAATTTGGTCTCTGTAATGGGATGAACTCGTGCTCTCTCAGCTTTAAAACCAAAACAAAGGGAAAGAAAAGTTGATGACCGCACCCTGAGTCGAAAGCTCAGACTAATCCTCTCAGGGCTGGGCCAGTTTCCACCCACAGTCCTGAGAGGTGTAACTTTAGAAGCCTTGGTCTTTATCAATGATTCAGAAGCTTTCATGACCTATTGGTCGTGGCCTCCTCTTATTTCTCTAGAAACCTTGTGGAGGAGAAAGCTGTCAAACCCTGACCAGGAAAGATCAGACAGCCCCAAGGAACCCTGGATTTATAGCCCAGCCCTCATCTCGTTATGCAGGTAGTTATGCATACTCTCCCCTGTATCACAGGAGCTCTGGACCCTGGATTAATGGCCCAGGCCTCCCCCCATTACATAGGAATACCTCCATGCTGCCTCCTCCAATGCCCACCCAGCATGGTCATGGAAGGAAATCCTGTTTGCTGCATCAGACTGACCCACGCTTTTCTCACTACTTGTACCGGAGCACCCAAAAGAAGCAGCTGAGAGAGGTTATTCCCATAAATATTTGGTGGAATGTTGGCAGCTTAACAGTTGACTGATGGGTACTTGGGGTACCTGGTCCCCCACTTTGTGGATCACGTGAAAAGGTCCACAACAAGCGTTAACTGTTCCATCTTAAACTGTACACTGCATGGGAGGCAGTCATCACACCCTGAGATAAAACGAAATTGTCCCTTATGGTACCACTCACCTCCCCAACTCAGGTATGAGGCCTGTGGCTTATTCTTCCAGGCACTGACATTCGACACTAACATACTCAGGGACTACATGGAGGGGGCGCACACAGAGGGAGGGAGGATGGGTGTGGGAAACGCAGCTGTCACTTTAAGCAGGTTCCTGGCTTCCTCCTTTACCAGGACAAACTTGAGAACAGCACCCAGACGCAGGTGGGAATGTGGCTCCAGCTCTGTCACCAGCTTGTCCCCCCATCTCCTGCTGAGGAGTCTGGACGAGAAGGGCTCTCAGATCCCTCTGCAAGGGCAATAAGTTCACCATTCTAAGCATTTATACCCTGTTCATTCCAAGTCCACACAACTTCTGGAGTCTCTGTGCCCAGAGTATACAAGAAAAGAGGCAAAGCCTGACTAGGCGGTGGCGCAGTGGATAAAGCGTCGGACTGGGATGTGGAGGAACCAGGTTCGAGACCCCAAGCTCACCAGCTTGAGCGCGGGCCCATCTGGCTTGAGCAAAAGATCGCCAGCTTGGACCCAAGGTCGCTGGCTCCAGCAAGGGGTTGCTTGGTCTGCTGAAGGTCCGCGGTCAAGGCACATGTGAGAAAGCAATCAATGAACAACTATGGTGTCTCAACGGCAATGAAAAACTAATGATTGATGCTTCTCACCTCTCTCCGTTCCTGTCTGTCTGTCCCTATCTATCCCTCTCTTTGACTCTCTCTCTGTCCCTGTAAAAAAAAAAAAAAAAAAAAGAGGCAAAGACGAGATCAATGAAGGGGCACATATACTAGGGGTCTGCATGGGCACCATAGAGGCACTGCTGTATTGGATTCATCGCCAACTCCACTCTCCTCGCTCTCTTTGGCAACAGGAAAATGATATGTGGGGAGTACCCTCGGCCCCGCAGGATTACTTAGAGCTTGGACCCAGGGTCCTCCAAGGCAGGGTCCTCACATGGTAACCAGCATCAAAATCCTTAGCAGGTCCATGAAAGAGATGCCTGTAGCCCATCCCCCTAAGTGTCAGAATCAGTAGGTCTGCTTACACTGGCAGGTGGGAAAAGCATTCTCCTTTCTCTCCTTGAGGAAATGAGGATAACTGATGGAAAATACCACAGACAGGCTACTCTGGCAGATGGCAGGGACTGTTCTGCAATGAGAGCACCTGCTTTCCAGTGGCTCCACACAACCCTGGAGCCCTGAGTGGGGTTGTTAGGCTGCTTCCATCACATGGTCCCCAAAGCCAAACCAAGTCAAACAAAATAATAGTTTCTGGCACACATCACGTGGACTCAGGACAGGCTATTGCTGGCTGGCTCACAAGCAGCTGCTGCAGAGGAGGCCTACTCATGGGCTACTGCCTGGACACAATGGGACCAGCTGGGGTGGGCACAGGGGCAGACGGACACTATAGATGGACATGGAGATCACAGCGGACGGGAAATATAATGTATGAACAGAGGGTTTTTTTTATAGGGACAGAGAGAGTCAGAGAGAGGGATAGATAGGGTCAGACAAACAAGAGCGGAGAGAGGTGAGAAGCATCAATCATTAGTTTTTCGTTGCTGTCACAACACCTTAATTGTTCATTGATTGCTTTCTCACATGTGCCTTGACCGCGGACCTTCAGCAGACCAAGTAATGCCTTGCTTGAGCCAGAGACCTTGGGTCCAAGCTGGCGATCTTTTGCTCAAGCCAGATGGGCCTGTGCTCAAGCTGGTGAGCTCGGGGTCTCGAATCTGGGTCCTCCACATCCCAGTCCGACGCTCTATCCACTGCGCCACCGCCTGGTCAGGCTGTATGAACAGAGTTTTAAAAGGTGAAGGAGAGCCTGACCTGTGGTGGTGCAGTGGATAAAGTGTCGACCTGGGAACACTGAGGTCACCAGTTCAAAACCCTGCACTGGTCTGGTCAAGGCACATATGGGAGTTGATGCTTCCAGCTCCTCCCCCCTTTCTCTCTCTCTCTCTCTCTCTTTCTCACTCTGTGTCTCCTCTCTAAAATGAATAAATAAAAAGAAATTAAAAAGAAAAAAGTAAATAAAATGTGAAGGAGAAAGGAAAGAGATGATGAGATGTGAAAGCAAGGTGATGGCACATTCAGGAGGCCTCTCTGGCTAAGGTGATGGAAGGGTTTGGATGAGCAGAGAGCAGGGCTGGAGGAGAGCAATGGGATTTGGTGCACTTATACACTGTCAACAGACATCCAGAAAACTCTCAGTCCCAGAGGAAAACCAGAGAGTGTGGCAAAAGGGGTGCCTCTCCGACACCGGCCCTTGTCTTCACCACCCCACTCCCAGCTTCTAGATGTGCAGGTGCCTCCATGAGCAGGGCAGCAGACTCACAGATTAGGATAAGCATATTAGCTGGGACAGAGGCCCTCTGCTGCTCAGGTGGGAGCAAAAGTGATTAGTAGACAGCTTATTCTTTATATGGCCAATTCAAATACTGATCATGATAGCACCTTCACTAGTTCAAGACCCCTAAATCAGAGGCCACATGTCCAAACAAATTAAGAGCAGAAAATAACTGGCGAATGGCCAAGGCAGAGGAGAGGCAGGCAGAGAACAGGTGCTGATGAGACATAGGGTGGGCAGTTAGAAGTCAGGTCTGTGGGACAAGAAACCTGGCTGCTGTGGCACCCAGGGTAAAGATGGTGGGTCAGACGGGCCGAGAGTGGCGAACTTTGTGGGTGCTAGACAAGAGAAAAATGCAGTCACCCCATTCAAAAATAGCAATTTCAAGGCGGCAACCACAGAGCATTAGTAACAAAGCAAAGTCCTTTTGGAGGGAGGTTTGCAAGCAGGACAGACGAGAATGTGAGTCAAATAGTGCTGCTTCTAGAAATAGGATCTCAGACAGGTCACACAGGCCCTGTACATGGCTCTCTCATCTGTGCACTGGACCCTGTGAGGATGTGTCTATGCTAGAAAGCCCTCCTGTTTGTCTTGGTCCTGCTGCCAGACCTCTGCTCTCACATACCTACCGTGGAGACAGTCCCCCCAGCTCACTGTGCTCATGTCCACACAGCAATAAAAACAGGGCTCTGGGCTGGCTGGCTGGCTGAGATGGGGCAGCACAAGGAGAGAAGGGGCAGCAAGGCAAGATATCTCAATCAACTGCACTGAATGCATTCCCAGGAGTTGCAGAAAAAGTCAAGTTCATGCACTCACTGCTTTTGAGCTCACTCTTTTTAAAAACTATGTTTACATGGCCCCCAAAATAATGTCATATTACAAAAGGGGCCAAAAAGGGGTAACTGATGCTGCCCTGCAGGGAGAAGGGTGCTGAGTCAGCACTGTCACTGGGATGGTCCAACCCTGACCAGCACTTCCTCTTGCTGTCAGGGAGTATCTTTTGCTCAGACAGAAGACAGGCCCACGAAAAGAGCCAGCAGTGCAACAGAAGGCTCATCTCCTGCCACCAGCCCCATGGTACCTCTCCTTGCCAGGTCATACTGCCCCCGGCCACTGATGCTCAGTGCCAACTGTGGTCTGCATAAGCCAGGCCACAAACAAGACTGACCAGAAGACAGAGCTTCATCTATACACATCCTGCCCACCAGACCTGCAGCCCCCACATCCCCCAACTCCACATGACAAGAAGGCCCCACTCAACACCATCCTAGCACCAGTGGTTTTCATGAACACCCACTGAGTAAGTGAGCAACTAGACCCCTGAACCTCATTCGGGTAGTGGCATCCACCATGCAAACACAGTCCTACTGTACTGCATGCTAAGTTCTGTCGTTAGGAGGTAGAAGTCCCTATGAGGAAAAGGGATCCAGAGGCATGCCACCCCCATGGCAGCCACAGTCCACCTCCGGTTATGAGGCACTCCATATGGGCTGCCTGGACCAAGCTGGGCTCTAAGTACAATACCCACACTAATTTCAAAGACTTAGAATGCACACCAAAAAGTTGTTTATAACTTTTTAAATTACTGTTGAAATGACAGGATTTTGGTCATAAGCAGTTATAATAAAATATATTATGAAAACCTACCTCACCTGCTTCTTTTGACTTTTTTTTTTAAGAGAGAGAGAGGAACAGACAGGAAGGGAGAGAGATGAGAAGCATCAACTTGTAGTTGCAGCACTTTTAGTTCATTGGTTGCTTTCTCATACGTGCCTTGACGAGGAGAGGGGGGCCTACAGCTGAGCCAGTGACCCTTTGCTCAAGCCAGAGACCTTGGGCTCAAGCCAGGGACCTTTGGGCTCAAGCCAGGAACCATGGGGTCATGTTCATGATCCCACGCTTAAGCTGGCAACCCTGCACTCAAGCCAAATGAGACTGTGCTCAGGCTGAATCTGGGTCCCCAGCATCCCAGGTCGACCCTCTATACACTGCACCACCTCCTGGTCAGGCTCTTTTGACTTTTTTAAAGTGGCTACTAGAAATGCTGAAACCACACGTATGGCTTATGTGCTAGTCCCACCAGCGGTCACCTCATGTAACTCATTCCACCCCTATAACTGATGGAGTATTTTTAGGTTTGACCCTGAACATGAGGTCCATGGAGGGCCTGGGTCCTGGCATAGCCGGGACCCAATATGGGATGACCTGTGCTCTGGGCAGCATCTTTCACAGGTTGAGTGAGGTATGGAAAGAGTTAGATATCCACGAGAGGACAAGTGCTACCTATAGCCCCAGGGGGCAGAGCTAAGACCAAAGGTGGTTTGACAAGAATATTTCAGGTGCTTTAATAAAAACTAGCACATTGCCTGACCAGGCAGTGGCGCAGTGTATAGAGCGTTGGACTGGGATGCGGAGGACCTAGGTTTGAGACCTTGAGGTCGCCAGCTTGAGCGCGGGCTCATCTGGCTTGAGCAAAGCTCACCAGCTTGGACCCAAGGTCGCTGGCTCGAGCAAGGGGTTTCTCGGTCTGCTGTAGCTCCACAGTCAAGGAACATATGAGAAAGTAATCAATGAACAACTATGGTGTCGCAACGAAAAACTGATGATTGATGCTTCTCATCTCTCTCTGTCCCTGTCTGTCCCTATCTATCCTTCTCTCTGACTATGTCTCTGTAAAAAAAAAACAAAAAACAAAAAAACCAGCTCATTGATAACAGTCTGAGGTACCCAACCTCCAAAGGAGCCCCTGTACAAATGCCCAAAGACTGGATGATGGAGGTCTTCACAAAGTGTTTGCCATGAAATGACACTGGTGGCACAGTGGGACACAATGACCAAAATTTCATCCACAGAACTTTCCATGCCCTCATCATTAAAAATGCTTTGTTGCCACAACCACTCCAGCCTGAGGCCATGTGTATGATGGGAAGGGAAATAGCACAGGAATTGATGAGGCCTCTCTAACCAATAGAACTTACCCAGAAGGCCCTGCTACCAAGTAGAGGGGAGAGATTCAACTCCAGGATCTGGAAAGCCAAAATACACTATGCCCCTGAAACTTTCAATTGTTTCTACCTTTAGCAAATGGTCATTATTATTATTAGCACCATACCAGTTCATTTGGGGTCATCCCCACCCCCAGGATGAGGGCCAAATGAATGCCTCACCAGGGCCGTAAGATCCCACAACTTGGCCTGTCATTGTAGGGGAATATTACTCAATCATTAAAAGGCGTCTGACCAGGCGGTGGTGCAGTGGATAGAGTGTCAGACTGGGATGTAGAAGACCCAGGTTCGAGACCCTGAGCTCGCCAGCTTGAGCGTGGATCCATCTGGCTTGAGCAAAAGCTCACCAGCTTGGACCCAAGGTCGCTGACCCCAGCAAGGGGTTGCTCGGTCTGCTGAAGGCTCGTGGTCAAGGCACATGTGAGAAAGCAATCAATAAGCAACTATGGTGTCACAACGGCAACAAAAAACTATGCCTGACCAGGCGGCGGCGCAGTGGATAGAGCATCGGACTGGGATGCAGAAGACCCAGGTTTGAGACCCCAAGCTTGCCAGCTTGAGCGCGGGCCCATCTGGCTTGAGCAAAAGCTCATCAGCTTGGATCCAAGGTCGCTGGCTCCAGCAAGGGGTTGCTCGGTTTGCTGAAGGCCCGCGGTCAGGGCACATGTGGGAGAGCAATCAATGAACAACTAGTGACAACGAAAAACTAATGATCGATGCTTCTCACCTCTCTCCGTTCCTGTCTGTCTGTCCCTATCTATCCCTCACTCTGACTTTCTCTCTGTCCCTGTAAAAAAAAAAAAAGAAAAAAGGAGTATAGCACAGGCACTCACTACATGGGTAAAACTTGAACATGATGCTCATTGAGAGAAACCAGATTCAATTTATATGAAATGTCCAGAATAGGCAAGTCCAGAGATGAGAATGAGATAAGTAGTTGTTGGGGGCTAGTGAGGTAGATGGGAGTAACTGCTGATAGGAACGGGGTTCTAGATGAATACAATTACCTATTATTCTGTAGTTGTATAAGATGTCACCATTAGGGGAAAATGGGTGGAGAGAACATGGGAGTGTCTCTGTGTTATTCTTCTGACTACACAGAAATTCAGTTATTTCAAAATAAAAGTTTAATTAAGAAAAAGAAAAGATGGGCCCTGGCCAGTGGATAGAGCATTGGCCTGAAGTATGAACATTCTGGGTTCAATTCCCAGTCAGGACACAAAGGAGAAGCGAACAGCTGCTTCTCTCCCTCTCCCTCTCCCCCTGCCCCTCTCACAGCCAGTGGCTAGATTATTTGGTTCAAGCATAGGCCCTGGGCACTAAGGATAGCTCAGTTGGTCCAAGCACATCAGCCTCAGGTGCTAAAAATAGCTCGGTTGATTCAAGCATTGGCCCTAGTTGGGGTTGCTGTTGCTGGGTGGATCCCAGTAGGGGCACATGTGGGAGTCTGTCTCATTATCTCCCCTTCTCTCACTTAAAAAGAAAAAAGAAATAAAAAAGAAAAAAAGGGTGGAGCCTAACCAGGTGATGGCACCATGGATAAAGTGTTGATCTGGGATGCTGAGGACCCAGGTTCAAAACTCCAAGGTTGCTGGCTTGAGCAAAGACTCACCAGCTTGAGCACGAGGTTGCTGGCTTGAGTATGGGATCAACATAACCCCAAGGTCATTAGCTTGAGCAAGGGGTCACTGGCTCAGCTGTAGCCTCCCTCCCCTCCCCGTTAAGGCACATAGGAGAAAGCAATCAATGAACAACTGAAGTGTCGCAACTACGAGCTAATGCTTCTCATCTCTCTCCCTTCCTGTCTGTCTCCCTTTCTCCGTCTCACTAAAAAGAGGAAGAGGAAGAGGAAGAGAGGGAGGGAGGGAGGGAGGGAGGGAAAATAAAATAAAGAAAAGAAAGGAAAGAAAAAAGAAAGAGAAAAAAATAGGATGGAAGCTCTGCCAGGGTGGCACAATGGATAAAACAACATCCTGGTGTGCTGAGGTCACAGGTTCGATCCCCAGTCAGGACACGTATGAGAAGTAATCAATAAATACACAACTAAATGGAACTAAGTGACCAGCAAGTTGATGTTTCCCTCCCTTTCTCCCTCCATCCCTCTCTCAAATCAATGAAAAATTTAAAAAAAAAAAGAAAAAGAAATAAAGGATGGAGCTCCCAGAGGGAGACTGGGTGGGTGGGTCCCCTGTAGCTCTGCCTAGTTTCTGGGCCCCCTCTGGGTCCCTCAAGTTCCCATCAATCAGGACCAGAGTGCTAAGTAGGCATTTGGATCTTAGGGGCCAGAACACAAAAACTAAATCATTCCTTCCCCTTTTAAAGTGACTGCTTCACCCACACAAAGCTGTGGAAGGGTTAATCTGCTTTCCACCTGAACTCAGATTAGGCAGGACTCACGCAGGGAGAGGTCAGATCAGAAAATATCTTCTGAGTCACAGGATGGCTGGCTCACTTGGCCTGCCCACTCAACTACTACTCACTGCCAGTGTTAGGGGAATGATTACTCAGAAGGCACTCGTCAGAGAACTGTGGACTCCCAGTAGGAAGCCGAGGGTGGAGATAGTCACGATGAGGCTGCTCCCCCGCCCACAGGTTTACTAAGTCATCCAGGTAAAGGAGTACTGCGTGCGTTCCTCAAAAAAATTCTTGCCCTGTCACCCAGAAACCCAAGATGCCATTTACTCCCTTGAGTTGAGACCTAGTTTCCCATCCAAGAAGGACCATCCTGCTTTAGAAATGATGCTAATGTAAACTGCAAGTGGGTATCAGAAACTCAGTCAATAAAAAAAAGAATGTGCCTGGTCTCCCCTCAGCACAAAAGCCAGTTTCAGAGGCTGGACACTTCTGTGTGGCCCAATTGTGTTGTTTTGTACTTCCTCCTACAGATGTCTGCCCTCAGAGAAGCCACCCACACCTCCCCCAGGACAAAACTAGCAGCTCCCCCCTCTGGAAAATCAGCTGACGCTATATACAAGCACTATAACTCGACTAACTTCTTTTTTTTTCGACTAACTTTTGTGTTTACACATCACCCACCTTTCATCTGTAAGATTCTTAAGAATAAGAACATTGTCTACTGTCCTCTGTACCCCCCCAGGAATGCTGCACATTATCAGGAGGTGCTAAGAAGAAATGAATCAGTGAATAAGTAAACTCAGTCATTTAAAATGTGTGGTCACATGAGTAATCTGACCTTCCAAAAAGAAGCTTCTGAAGTAGTACATGTTCTTCATGTATTCATCATTTAGCCAACACAAAATATGAACTTTGTAAGTACTGCCGCTTCACTTCCCATGAAAAGCAAAATTCCTCTGTGAGGAAACAGAAGGTTGACAGATGTCACACTGTATGCTGTAAGGTTGGGCCCTGGCTGATTGGCGCAATCAGTTACAGTGTTGTCCCAAAACATGAACATTGTGGGTTCAATCCGGGTGAGGCCACGTACAGAAAGCAACCAGTGAATGCACAACTAAGTGGAACAACAGATGAATGCTTCCTGCTCTTCTCCTTTCCTGTCTCTCTAAAAATCAATCAATTAAAAAAAAAAAAAAAGCTGTAAGGTTGTTGTGAGCACTGGCAGCTAGCTGAGAATTTCACTGGGCTGGCCTGGCTGTGGAACAACCATACCAAGAAGGGGCCTGCTGACATCAGGCGGCACACCCCAGTCTCCTGCCAAGCGAGGCCAGGACCAGCAAGGGAAAGCTGCTCTGTAGTTTAGAACCATGTGCCTCTAGAAAGCCAGGTCCAACCCAAGAGGCCTTATTTATAAGGGTTACATATCCCTGTGGTTCGTTGCTCCGCTCTGTATAAAAGCAGGTGATAGAAACGTGAGTGTCTCTGGATAAATTTTCACCTTAGTATAAAATGCCTGGATGCTGGGTCACAGTGGTTTTAACTCTTCCCATGCTCAAAAATACCAATTTGTAATGTGCACAAATGTTGTTAAACATATACTCAGCATAACTATCCCTTATCCCAGTCCTGGTCCTGAGTTTCCCAAGAGAGGTTAAATTCAAATTCACATAAAAATCTGCCTGCAGCGGGCCTGACCTGTGGTGGCGCAGTGGATAAAGCATCGACCTGGGAACACTGAGGTCGCCAGTTCAAAACCCTGCACTGGTCTGGTCAAGGCACATATGGGAGTTGATGCTTCCAGCTCCTCCCCCCTTTCTCTCTTTCTCTCTCTCTCTCTCACTCTGTGTCTCCTCTCTAAAATGAATAAAAAAAAAAAAAATCTGCCTGCAAATGTTTAGAGAGGTTTTATTCATAACCCCCCCCCCCCCCGCCAAACTTGCAATATCCCAAGTGTCCCACCACCAGCAACTTAATGGATCAATGGAAAACTGGGATACCACCACAAGAAAAAGGAGTTGTTTTATACCCACTACAACATGGATGATCATCTGGTATATTTTGCTGAGCAAAAGTAGCCAGAATGAAAACAGTATGGCCTGACCAGGTGGTGACGCAGCGGATAAAGCATCAGCCTGGAACGTAGAAGACCCAGGCTCAAAAGCACGAGGTCACTGGCTTGCACATGAAATCATAGACATGACCCTATTGTGTCTGGCTTAAGCCCGAAAGTCACTCACTGGCTTGAAGCCCAAGGTTTCTGGCTTGAGCAAGGGGTCACTGGCTTGGCTGAAGCCCCACCCACCCAATCATATATGACAAACCAATCAATAAACAACTAACGTGCTGCAACGAAGATTTGATGCTTCTCATTTCTCTCCTTTCCTGTCTGTCCCTCTATCTCTTTCGCTAAAAAAAAAAAAAAAAAAAAGGGCAATGCCTGACCAGGCCGTGGCGCAGTGGATAGAGCGTCAGACTGGGATGTGGAAGACCCAGGTTCGAGACCCTGAGGTCGCCAGCTTGAGTGCAGGCCCATCTGGCTTGAGCAAAAGCTCGCCAGCTTGGACCCAAGGTTGCTGGCTCCAGCAAGGGGTGGCTCGGTCTGCTGAAGGCCCGCAGTCAAGGCACGTGTGAGAAAGCAATCACTGAACAACTATGGTGTCGCAATGGCAACGAAAACTAATGATTGATGCTTCTCATATCTCTCCGTTCCTGTCTGTCTGTCCCTATCTCTTACTCTCTGTCCCTGTAAAATAAAAAAAAAAAGGGCAAAAGGTCGCTGGCTTGAAAATGCTGTGAAAATGCTAATGAGTCCATTGATCTAATTTTCTGGAAAGGCAAACTGTATTGATAGAGAGAGGTCCGTGACTACCAGGAGGTAAGGGGACATAGGCGCCAAAAGGCAGCAGAAGAGACACTGAGGAATGACATGACTGTTCTGCAGCCTGACTGGTATGTCAAAACCCCTAGAAGTGTACTATTAAAAAAGTGAATTATACTGCATGTCACTAAACATAAAGAAATAGTTAGGCCCTGGCCAGTGGCTCAGTGGATAAGAATGTGGGCCCAGGTATGTATGCCCTAGGTTCGATTCCTGGTCAGGGCACACAGGACAAGCGATCATCTGCTTCTCTCCCTCTTCTCCACCCGCAGCCAGTGGTTCAGTTGGTTCAAGTGTTGGCCCTGAGCGCTAAGTATAGATCAAGAATAGAACGGTAGGTCCCATTAGTCCCAGAGCGTCAGCCTCAGGTGCTAAACTAAAAATAGCTCAGTTGATTCCAGCATCTACTACAGATGGGGTTGCCCCGGTGGATCCCCGTTGGGGCACATGCGGAAATCTGTCTCACTATCTCTCCCCTCCTCTCACTTAAAAGTAAATAAACAAACAAACAAACAAATTTTAAACAGTGCACTGGGCAGCCACAGGGGTTGTGGACCGGTTAGAATTTTGAAGTTCTCCCACTGTTTCCTGTAGCTTTAGACGTTTCCCGGCCCTGCCCATTACTCAAGCCTCCCGCAGGACACTCAGCAGGGCTGCCCAACCGGAAAAGCCAGAGCCAGGCTCGACCTCGCCTCCGGGTGCGGGATGAGCAAAGCTCCAGAGCCAAGGCGCGCAGCAAGCTGGAAACCACGAAATCTTCCTACGACACCAGCTCCCGGCGGTCCCAGCGTCTGGACCCCGCCCCGGGCGCGACATTTCCAAAAATTGACACTCTTAGGGTACGCGACAGGCAGGACGCGCGGGCTTCCCCGCCGGGTCCCCTGGAGGCCCCGCCTCCGCCCCTCCCACCCTATACCGCAGGACTAGCGCGCGAAAGGGCGCCCCAAAGACGCCCGCCTAGTGCGCCTGCTGCGCTTTTCCTCCCAACGACACACTGCCCCGCGGAGCGTGGACGCAAGGACACCGACAGATACCACGCCGCACTCAGGGACGAGAGACCGAGGCGCCCACCCCGCGCCCTGCATTTCTAGAATCACCCAGGGGACACCTTTGTAAATTTCCGCTCGGCCTGACATTTTCCAGGGATCACTTGAGATTAGGGGACAGAATACCTCATTTTCAAGGGTCCGGCCAGCTCACCCACTCCAGATTACTAGACAGAATGGCTCATTTCCAAGGGTCCAGCCAGCCCACCCACTTAAGATTGCTGGATAGAATGCCTCATTCTGGCAGAGCCAGTCCTGCCACTCAAGATCGAGGGCAAACTGCCTAAGAAGAAAAAAATAAATAAAAAAAGAAACTAAGAGGAGGGAAAAAGAAAAAATGCCCTCAAAAATAAAAATAAAACTGAGCCCATTGACAGCTCAAAAAATACACTACCAAAAAAAAAGAAAACCTGAATGTCAGAACGAGAAACACGGGAAGGCAAGTTAACCCGTCGCCCGGGCCCGGAGGACCGGGGTCCCAGCCGCGCACAGGCAACGGCAGCCCCGGCTCGGGCGCCCCTCGAAGGCGCGGGATCCCCCCTGCCCAATCTCCGCGCAAGGTCTGGAAACTGCCACGGAGACCCCCAGCAGGCAAGGAGGGGGGGATCCCCAGAAGTGTTTTTGGAATCGAGTCTTTCCGTTGCTCGGTGGGCACCCAGCGCGCGCCGCGGAGGGTGGGGGTCTGGAGAAGAGGGGCAGAGGGAGGCAGGAGAGGGCGGTACTCACGTAGACCGGCAGCGGCCACGGGTAGACGGCGGGCTCGGCCCCCACGGGCGACTTGAGCCTCAGCTCCAGCTTCTCCCCCATGTCGGCGCGCGCGGCCGTCGCACCATACTAATCGGACAGTTGGGGGAGGGGCGGGGCGCCGCCGGCGGGGGCGGGGCGGGAGAGTGAAGGAGGGCGGGCGGGAGGCTGAGAGGAGGGGGCCCACGCTGGGCCTTGGCCGCCGCCGCCGCCTCCGCTGCCGCCGCGCTCCCGTCCGGCCCCCGGCTCCCTCTTTGTGGTCACAGGACCGGGACCTCCAGCGCCGCCGCCATCTTGGGCCGGCGTGAGGCGAGCACAATGAGCCGGGGACTGGGCTGAACCACTTGCCACGCGCGTGCGGGGAGGGCCCGGCGAGAGACGACGGCACACGTCCGCTGCCCCGCCCGCCGCGCCGCGCGCGCCTCCCCTGCCATCTTGCCCCATGGACTCTACCGCAGGAACGCACGCACGCGCGTCCTCGGCTGCCCTCCGCGCCTCAGCCGGCCGAAGTGGGGACCCGGGGAGACCCTGCGAGGTCTAGGGTGGCGGGTTCGAGCCCCGCCCTTTAAAAAAGAGAATTTCCCCACACACACATGATAAAGCCATAATTTCTTGTTACGTATGGCGGCCGGAGTCCAGGCCTTCTCTCCAATTCGAAGTACAGAACTTACCCAACAGGAATACTGCTTATTGAACATCTGCTAGGCCCAGACCCTTGGGCAATCATTGCCGTCAAGGAGGGAGTCACCTACCCAAACAGCTGCCTGTTTAACGGACAATGGTCTTAAGGGAAGGGAAGGAAAGTGTCATAAATTCCACAAGGTGGTTAATCTTAGTGTTCGCTGGGCTAGCACAAACTTTATCCCAGATGTAGCCCCTAGGTATTTTTCAGAAGAAATTAACACTGAAACCAGCCGATTTTGTGTAAAGGAGATTGTGACAGCCACATTGTGGGTGGACCTCATCCCAAGGGTTGAAGGTTTTAAGATAAGAAAATTAAGTTTCCTGAAAAGAGGGAACTCTACCTCCAAGGACCTGAGACTCCAGCCACAACATCTGCCCTTCCCTGAGTTTCCAGCTGTGCCCCTGTGCTGGAGATTTCTGACCTGATGGCAGCACCATCGGATGAGCCAACGCATTGACGTAAAATTTTGTATGTATGTGTGTTATAGTGTATGTACATGTGTATGCATAGCGAATATATGCATATGCTAGAGATGTGCAGCTAAGTGCCCAAGTTCACACAGGCTTGTGGTTGGAAGGCTGAAGGTGGAGCACCGTGGAATTTTGACAGCAGCTCATACACTCCTGTGGGGATTCTCACAAGAAATGCTGAGGGACCAGATCTGAAGGAGGATTTGCAGTCGCTTCCATTTGTGCAAAGCCCCAACCAAGGCCCAGTGCCTGAGGGGTTAGAAGTCAGGATAGTGGTTACTGTGGAATAGGGATGTTCACAGCTGGGAGTGGTTCAGCAGCCTGAGTCAGGGACAGCCTGGGAAGTCCTAAAGAGGGGTCTTTGGTCTGTCCCTTCTCAGTACTTGCTTCCCGGCCTGAGAAACCCAGAATTCGGAGCCATCCCTCCTCCTACCAGAGAGCAGATCCAGTCACTTGGGCTCCCGGATCCCCAGGTTCCCTGTACTAGAAGATATTTTAAGATTTCATCCCATGAGCCACAGTAGCAGCTGGAGCCAGAGGCTCAGTAAACTCCCTCTCTCTCCTCCTTCACCTTTCCTCCTCCCTCCTTCTCTCTTCTCTTCTCTCTCTCTTTCTCTCTCTCTCCCTCCATCTTCCCTCTCCCTCTCTTCCTCTCTCCCTTTCCCTCTTTCTCCCTCCTCTTCCCCCTTCTTCCCCATCCTCCTTGATCTCTCTTTCCCCATCCACATCTCTTTCTCCACCTTCCCTCCTTCATCTCTCCTCCTACCCTTCCTCCCCCTCAATTTCTTCCATCCCCTCCCCACTTTCTGCACAGAAACCCCAGGGTCCTCACAGACCTTGACTGGGGCAGCCAACCACAGTGGCTCAGAGCAGCTCCTCCTATCTGACTCCTGGCCATGTCTACCGCCAGCCCTCATTTTAAGGATGTCAGAGCAAGACCTGGTCTAGTGTAACCTTTGGCCCAGGACCATCACATGTACACTTACATGCATAGAACATTCTTCCTTAGACGCCTCCTTCTGATGTCACTCTTGCTTTCCCCTCACTTTTTCCAGAACCTTCCTATACTTCCCCACCCAACAAGATCAGATCCCAAGATATGCTCTGTGCTGCCAAGTTCCAGTCCTGGCCCACCCTCCTTGGCTGGGTTCTTAGGACTTAACATCTTACAAACAGCCACTGCTAATGGTCAGGATGTTTGTGAGGGTTGAGTGAGTTAATATAGAAATGCTACAATAATGCCTGGTCAATAAAAGTTATTTGGTGTCACTCTTGCTGTTGCAACTGTTATTACAATTAGGTAGGATGACCAACCATCCCAGTTTGCCTAATACTGACCCAGTCTTAGGACAGGAAATTCAGGGAATCCCTTGGTCCCAGGCAAACCAGATGGTCACTCACTCCATTTAGAATTAACCCTTTTCTTACTCTTCCATCCCCCACACAGCCGGAAAGGAAATCTCCCCTCCCTCCCTGCCTCCCTGCCTCCCTCCCTCCCTCCCTTCCTTCCTTACTTCTTCCCTCCCTCCCTTCCTTCCAACACTTTATTCATTCATCCACTCATGCTTTTCTTCATCTCTCTCTTTTTTTTTTACAGGGACAGAGAGAGAGTCACAGAGAGGGATAGATAGGGACAGACAGACAGGAGCAGAGAGAGGTGAGAAGCATCAATCATCAGTTTTTCATTGCCGTCGCAACACCTTAGTTGTTCATTGATTGCTTTCTCACATGTGCCTTGACCGCGAGCCTTCAGCAAACCGAGCCACCCCTTGCTGGAGCCAGCGACCTTAGGTCCAAGCTGATGAGCTTTTGCTCAAGCCAGATGGGCCCACACTCAAACTGGTGAGCTTGGGGTCTCGAACCTGGGTCTTCCGCATCCCAGTCGGACGCTCTATCCACTGCATCATCGCCTGGTAAGGCTTTTATTCATCTCTCTCTCTTTTTTTTTTTTTTTTTTACAGGGACAGAGAGAGAGTCAGAGAGAGGGACAGACAGACAGGAATGGAAAGAGATGAGAAGCATCAATCATTAGTTTTTCAATGCCATTGCGACACCATAGTTGTTCATTGATTGCTTTCTCATATGTACCTTGATCGCGGACCTTCAGCAGACCGAGCCACCCGTTGCTGGAGCCAGCGACCTTGGGTCCAAGCTGGAGAGCTTTTGCTCAAGCCAGATGGGCCTGTGCTTAAGCTGCCAACCTCGGGGTCTTGAACCTGGGTCTTCCGCATCCCAGTCCGATGCTCTTTCCACTGCGCCACCGCCTGGTCAAGCTTTTATTCATCTCTTAATCACCTAGTATTTATTAAGCACCTATTACCTACTACTCATCAGGTACTGGGGACATAACAGCCAAGAGGGCAGTTGAGGATCCCTGTCCTCACAGAGCTCCCTTTCTAGAGAGGACAGTGAGTAATAAACTGGAAAGGTGTAATTTATTATATGGGGGTGATGTCACAGGGAGCATTAAAGCATGGGAAGGGGTAGAGGGAGGAACAGCTCTCAGTGCAGGCACTGACCCTATTAGGACTGAGATCGCCAAGGACCATATTGGCCGCTTCAACACAGTTTTTACCAGGGTGACTATATCACCAGGAGATACCATGTGATGACTGGGGACATCTGTGGTTGTCACAACTAAGGGTACTTTGTCATCTAGTAGGTGGGGGCCAGGGATGCTGTTCAACACCCCCACAGAGAATGACCTGGCCCCAGTGTCAGCAGTGTTGAGAGGGAGACCCTATCTAACATTATTCTGATTGGGAGGTTCCTGCAGAATCCAGTGAGGAGAGGGACTCAATCCTGGTCACCTCTGCATCCTGAGATGACCTGTTATGGGGCAGCCGGGTGAGGCTCAGCAAGCTTTGTGGATAAAATGACAAATGCTATGCCCATCCCACCTGCCACTTAAGAGTTGGAGTGGTGGGACTGGATCCCAGCTGTGATGGTCTCTGTCTCCCTGCGTATCTCTTTCCCAAGTGTTCCCTCATCACTGTTATGGTCTCATTGCAGGTTGAACTCCCCAGAGATACTGAGAATGAGGCTTGAGTGTAGGTTGTTGATTTGAGAGGTGTAGACAACAGCACAGTGTGGCAGGCAGTAACACAAAGAAAGAGAAGGCAGCAGAAAAGGGTGGTTGTCAGGCCAGCTGCCACAGGGGCAATTGGAGCTTCACCATCAGAGGAACTGAATGTACACACCTTGGAATTATGTCACCCAAGAGGTGAGGGAACTGGGGTACTTCTACACTGATTCCTATCAGTTTTGGGGGGTGGGTTGGGTAAATTCCCAGGCACTTCTAGCCTGCATAGTCCTGGACATGTCCTCAGGTACAAGACACAGATGCTGGCTGTTGGACTCTCAAAACAGTCGTGTCCAGCCTGACTAGGCGGTGGCGCAGTGGATAGAGCGTTGGACTGGGATGTGGAAGACCCAGGTTCGAGACCCCAAGCTCACCAGCTTGAGCGCGGGCCCATCTGGCTTGAGCAAAAAGCTTACCAGCTTGGACTCAGTCCCTGGCTCCAGCAAGGGGTTGCTCGGTCTGCTGAAGGCCCACGGTCAAGGCACATGTGAGAAAGCAACCAATGAACAACTAAGGTGTCGCAACGGCAACGAAAAACTAATGAATGATACTTCTCATCTCTCTCTGTTTCTGTCTGTCTGTCCCTATCTATCCCTCTCTCTGTCCCTGTAAAAAAATAAAAAACAAAAACTGATGATTGATGCTTCTCATCTCTCTTCTCTCTTCATTCCTATCTGTCTGTCCCTATCTATCTATCCCTCTCTCTGACTTTCCTCTGTCCCTGTAAAAAAAAAAAAAAGACTTGGAGGGCTGGAATGAAAGAACAATACAATATACACATGATGTATTATAGAATTGTACACCTGAAACCTATATAATTTAATTTAAAAAAACCCCACAGTGATAGCACATCTGAATCACTGACCTGACCTGACCAGCTTTGCAGACAAGGGTAGATTTATGTCATAGAAATCTAGAATCCTGTGAGAGTCCCCTTGCTGTATTCCTGCTGCCTCATTTGCTTTGTCCTGGGGTCAATGAGATCATTCTTGGCAGGACTGGAGGCACGGATTCCTCTGTGTCAGCAGGGAAGACGTATTATATAGATTTATGAATCTTTATGCCAAATTTAAGGTCATCCAGAAGACATAAGTTTGGAAAGATGTCCACATAGAGAAAGATGTATGTGACATGATGACATGTTAGGTGAAAAAGCAAGGTACAGAACAAGCTGGTATTTGTATTTAAGAATATGTGTACACATATTTAAAATATGTTTGCATGTAAGTAGACTCTTCCTGACTCATAGGAAATGCATTACAGTGGTCAGCACTGGAAGGGAGGAAGAAGTCACTGCTCCCGACTCTTCAAGTCTCCCTGCAAGAGGACTGTGTATATCCATACCCTTTGCCATTTGAGCTTGCAAGGGCTTCCCAGTAGAGCTGTCAGAGCATAGATCCCTGACTAGGATGAAAACAACCATCATTAAATTCACTCCTTGTCTGTGGGTCAGCAATTTGGACTGGGCCCAGCTGGGCTTTTCTGCTGGTCTTGCCACTCACATATGTGGGGTCCTTTAGTGGATTGGTTGCAGGCCAACTGATCTAGAGGGTGCAGCCCTGCTGTCTGTCTCTCATCCCGCAATAGGTGAACCAGGCTTCCAGACCTTGAGGCCCTTTTAGGAGGTGTTAAGGGCCCACTCCTTCTCCCCTGAGGAGGGTTAGTTTAGATACAGTCTAATCCAGCCCACCCCTGGTTTTTATAAATAAAATTTTATTGGAACACAACCACACATTTGTTTACACATCATCTGTGGCTGCTTTCCTCCTACAACTGCACAGTTGACCATGTGGCGGAGACCACGTGGGCTGCAAGCCAGAAATATTTCCTCTGTGGTCCTTTGCAGAGAGTGTGCTAGCCCCGATGCAGTGCAGCAGAACACTTGCCTCTCGGAATTGACTGCCTAGCCCTGCCTGGCAAGCTTGCAGGGGGCCCCACTCTATCCCCAAACATAGCACAAACCTTACCAACATCTTCCTGCTGGACTTGGCCCTGGGGGCTGTGGTTTGCTGAGTCCCCTAGAAACAGTGAATTATTTATCTGCTCTCTTGCACACCACATACTCCTAGACGCCAGCTCCCCATCACAGCATTTTCCACTGGAAATTTAGCTTGTGACAACTTCTACTATGCTGATGGCCATTATGATATCGGAGAACCCCCAGGACCACAGGCAGAAATTTTTTTCATGGCAAAGACAGGCATCCAGAGGATGAAATCTCATTGCCAGCTCCTCTGGGAATTCTCAATGATTTCACCAAATTTCCCTTGGAAGGGAAATGGCAGAGCTGACAGCTCTTCACAGACCACATTAAAGTCTCAGAAGTGCACAGAACAGAAGAATTGCTGCCGGTCCTTCTACTCCAAGGTCCAGCTCACTGATCCCTCCAGAGTCCAGATTTTCCTGCATTGGGGGACTTGGGCATTAAACCACTTCCAATTATTAAGCTCTGACTGCATGCCTGGGCTGGGCCACACACTTTGCACATAATCTTACTTGATTCTACCAGGACCCTGTGAAGGACATTCTTTTTGTATGCATTTTCCTATTGCTGCTGTAAAAAAGAACTGCAATTTTATGGCCTAAAATAAAATAATACAAATTTATTATCACATATTGTTTTCTCTTTGTTGTTTTTTACTGAGCCAAAGACAGGAAGAGAGAGAGAGAAGAAGCATCAACTCATAGTTGTGGTACTTTGGTTGTTCATTGATTGCTTCTCATACATGCCTTGACCGGGGGGCACCAGCTGAGCCCGTGCCCCCTTATTCAAGCCAGCGACCTTGGGATCAAGCCATGGGGTCATGTCTATGATCCCACACTTAAGCCAGTGACCCGCACTAAAGCTGGTGAGCCCGTGCACAAGCCGGTGATGTTGGGGTTTCGAACCTGGATCCTCAGCATCCAAGGTCAATGCTCTTTCCACTGTACCACACCACTCAGGCAATTATTGCACATATTATTCTTCTGGAGTACCCTGACCACTGCATTCCTTTTTGGAGGGCCTAGCATAGGGTTCATCCCCTTGTCTTTTCCAGCCTCTATTATCTGCCTGTCTACCTTGGCTTGTGACCCCTCCTCCGTCTTTTAAGTCCAGCAGCATCAGGCTGAATCGTTTTCAATCTGCCATTCTCTGACCTTTCACTTAAAAAAAAATTTTTTTTATTTGTTTTTTCTGAAGTGAGAAGTGGAGAGGCAGATAGACAGACTCCCACATGTGCCCAACTGGGATCCACCTGGCAAGCCCACTAGGGGGCGATGCTCTGCCCATCTGGGGTGTTGCTCCATTGCAACCAGAGCCATTCTAGCACTTGAGGAGGAAGCCATGGAGCCATCCTCAGCACCTGGGCCAACTTTGCTCCAATGGAGCTTTGGCTGCAGGAGGGGAAGAGAGAGACAGAGAGAAAGGAGAGGGGGAAGGGTGGAGAAGCAGATGGGTGCTTCTCCTGTGTGTCCTGGCTGGGAATCGAACCTGGGACTTACACACACCAGGCCGATGCTCTACCACTGAGCGAACCAGCCAGGGCCTCTGACCTTCCACTTTTTTTTTTTTTTAAGTTTTTATTTATTTATTTTAGAGAAGAGAGAGAAAGAAAGAGAGAGGGACAAGCAGAGAGATAGAAGGGGGTAGGAACAGGAAGCATCAACTCCCATATGTGCTATGACCAGGGAAGCTAGGGTTTAGAACTGGTGACCTCAGCTTTCCAGGTCAATGTTTTATCCACTGCGCCACCACAGGTCAGGCTGACCTTCCACTTTTAAGGAGCCTTGTGATTAACTTGGGTCCACCCAGATTATTCAAGATAAACTCCCCAATTTAAGGTCAACTAATTCACAACTTTAATTCCATCTATAACTTTAGTTTGCTTTCCCACATAACTTGACAGATTCAGGTTCCACATTAGGATGTAGAGATCTTGGGTGGGGTATATTTGTCTGCCTACCATACTTTATAAATATGCCATTTTGCAGATAAAAAAACAGGTTTAGGTGGATTCAGTGACTTGCCTGAGTCACAAGCAGTTAGTGATTGAGCTGGGATGGTCTGGCTTCACAGCTCAAGCTATTAGTCAGTGCTCTTACAGGCAGGGCCCCTATTGTCTGTGGGCAGGAAGAAGGCAATAGAAGGATTAATATAGGGTTTAGAAAAGTGAGGACCTGCTTTCTTACTAAGTAAAGTAGGCTGAGCTATTTTTGAGTATTTTATAAAGACCCTGGGATCTGAGATTGCACCTTCCCACCCCCTGCTCACTCCAGGCCACTGTGTCCTCCCCTTTCTGGGCATCTCAGAACTCTCCACGTACTGAAATGGCCCCTAACCTGCCTCTGTTGGCCAGAGGTTTGAGTCTGTGGGGTTCTAGCTCCAGCTTTGTCTTGCTAACTACACCTCAGGGCTCCTTATATTCAAGTACAGTGTGTCCGGTAAAGTCATGGTGCACTTTTGACCGGTCACACGGTCAAAAGTGCACCATGACTTTACGGACACACTGTACTTACTCGTCTTCAAGCTGATGATCAGCCTTGAGTTCTAGGGCAGCCCAGGACCTTGAAGCTTTCCTATTTAGAGATTCCCAATGGGTGTGCATTAGGGAGATCTGTTATTGAAGGAAGCCATTCTTATTCTGACACATCTCTTAGGGTCTAGTCAAAGTCACTCCTGGACAAACTTGAGTGTCCAAGTTTTGACTTTAAATTATCCCAGTTGGTTGCCTGACCTGTGGTGGTGCAATGATAGAGCATTGACCTGGAACACTGAAGTTGCTGGTTTGAAACCCTGGGCTTGCTCAGTCAAGGCATGTATGACAAGTCAACAATGAACAACTAAAGTGAAACAACAATGAGTTTATACTTCTCTCTCCCTCCACTCTTCTCTCTGTAAAATCAATAAATAAAATCTTTCAATTATTCCAGTGGGTTTCAGCATGCTAATTAAAAAAAACAAAGGAGCCTGACCAGGTGGTGGCGCAGTGGATGGAGCATCAGACTGGGATGCAGAAGACCCAGGTTCGAGACCCTGAGATTGCCAGCTTGAGCACAGGCCCATCTGGCTTGAGCAAAAGCTCACCAGCTTGGACTCAAGGTTGCTGGCTCCAGCAAGAGGTGGCTTGGTCTGCTGAAGACCTGCGGTCAAGGCACATGTGAGAAAGCAATCAGTGAACAACTATGGTGTCGCAACGGCAATGAAAAACGGATGATTGATGCTTCTCATTTCTGTTCCTGTCTGTCTATCCCTATCTATCCCTCTTGCTGACTCTCTGTCCCTGTAAAAAATAAAAATAAATATAAATATAAATATAAAAAAAAAACAAAGGAGAAATAAATAAACAAGACAATCTCTTCTGCTATTTGACCTCATGACAGTCTCCAGAAGTCACCTGGTCAAACACATTGCATTCTTTTTTTTTTATTTATTTATTTTTTTACATGGACTGAGAGAGAGTCAGAGAGAAGGATACAGACAGGAAAGGAGAGAGGTGAGAAGCATCAGTCATTAGGTTTTTGCTGCCATTGCGACACATTAGTTGTTCATTGATTGCTTTCTCACATGTGCCTTGACCACGTGCTTTCAGCAGACCGAGCCACTCCTTGCTGGAGCCAGCGACCTTGGGTCCAAGCTGGCGAGCTTTTGCTCAAGCCAGATGGGCCTGCACTCAAGCTGGCGACCTCGGGGTCTGGAACCTGGGTCTTCCGCATCCCAGTCCAACGCTCTATCCACTGTGCCACCGCCTGGTCAGGCAGACACATAGGATTCTTAAGAGTCTCTTATTTTTGTTTCTAAAATTGTGTTGAAATATACATGACAAAACATCATTTTAACCCTTTGAGTAGTGAGTTTTTTTCTTGTTTGCTGACCTCCGGGAGTGGAGTTTTTTTGTTTTGTTTTGTTTTGTTTAATTTTTTATTTTATTTATTCATTTTAGAGAGGAGAGAGAGAGAGATAGAGAGAGAAGGCGGGGACGAGCAGGAAGCATCAACTACCACATGTGCCTTGACCAGGCAGCCCTGGGTTTCGAACTGGTGACCTCAGCATTTCCAGGTCGACGCTTGATCCACTGTGCCACCATGGGTCAGGCTGGGAGTGGAGTTTTTTTATAAAAAAGTGAAATTAGTTCCAGTTTTATTAACTTAAAATCATGTTTGATAACCAATTTATGGAAACAAGAAGAATATACATTTGCCTTTTTTTAATGTTGCCTTACACATTTTTAAAATAAAAATTTTTGTACGATTGTATTCTGTATGGTCAGGAGGCATGAGGACGTACATGAATGTTTGTCCTACTCAAAGGGTTAAGTGTACATTTTTGTGACATTAAGTACATTGATAATGTTGCACAATCATCCCCACCATCCATCTCCAGAACTTTCTCATCTTCCCAAATGGAAACTCTGTCCCCATTAAACACTTAACTTCCCATTCATTCCTCTCCCCCAGCTCCTAGAACCTGCTGTCTACTTTTTATCTCTTTGAATTTGCCAATTCTGTCTTCTTTCTTTTCCAGGATCCCATCCAGGGTACTGCATGACATTTAATGGTCATGTCATCGTCTTCTTCTCCCTTTCATCCTCCTCCTCCTCCTTCTTTTTTTATTTTCTTTTAATTCTTTTTTTACTTATTCATTTTAGAGAGGAGACACAGAGTGAGAGAGAGAGAGAGAGAGAGAGAGAGAGAAAGAGAGAAAGGGGGAAGGAGCTAGAAGCATCAACTCCCATATGTGCCTTGACCAGACCAGTGCAGGGTTTTGAACTGGCGACCTCAGTGTTCTCAGGTCGACGCTTTATCCACTGCGCCACAACAGGTCAGGCCTCCTTCTTTTTTAAAAAATGTTCACTGTTGCCTTATTTTTTTTGTCTTTATTTTTTTCTCTTTTCTTATTCTTTTATTTTTATTTACTCCAGAGAGTGGAAGGGGACTAGGGGGAGACAGAAGCATCCATTTGTTTCTGTATGTGCCCCAGTCAAGGACCAAACCAGCCACCTCTGCATTGCAGGACAATGCTCCAGCCAAACAAGCCATCCAGCCAGGGCTCTCCGCCTTCTTCCTTCCTTCTTCATGTACAAACAGCTAGTGTTTCTGCAGAAAAGTAGCTGTCTTGAATAATCCATTCATGGAGGAAGCTCACTTAGTCCAACTTAATGAAACCTATACCCTTCGCATACTGACAGAAACACTAGCAGCACATATGGAGGCCATATTTCCAATTCAGACCATGCTGGTTTGAGCAGACATGTCAAGAACGAGAACCTGGATGAATTTTCTCAGATGACTCCCATAGAGCTGCTGGTGACCCACTTGCTTTCTTGGATGCCAAGAGACAACAGGAAAAAAGTGCTATGTCTTCTTAAACTCCTCTTGGCTGAGACAGTCTCAGATTTTCTTATTTTTGATGATCTCGACAGTTTTGAGGAATGCTGTTTGGGGATTTTATAGAAGGTTTCTCAATTGGTTTTTTCTGGTGTTTTCTCATGGTTAGACTGGGGTGATAGGTTCTGGAAGGAAGACCCCAGAGGTGAAGAACTTTTCTCATTTCATCATATTAAGGGTCATGTGTCACCATTTATTAATCATTTGTTTATATCAATATGAAGTCATGGATATTTATGTTATATTTTGGGTTATTAATCCGATACTGCTTTATCCTGTTACAAAAATTGTTCCACCAGCCTGACCATTAGTGGCACAGTGAATAGAGTGTCGGCCTAGGACATAGGTTCCAGGTTCAAAACCCCGAAATCATGGGCTTGACTGCAGGTTCATCTGACTTGAGCACAAGCTTGCCAGCTTGAATATGGGGTCACCAGCTTGAGTGTGGGATCATTGAAATGATAACATGGCTGCTGGCTTGAGCCCAAAGGTCACTGGTTTGAAGCCCAAGGTCACTGGCTTGAGCCTACAGTTGCTGGCTTGAGCAAGGGATCACTGGCTCAGCTAGAGCCCCCCAGTTAAGGCACATATGAGAGGCAATCAATTAACAACTAAAGGGATGCAACTGTGAGTTGATGCTTCTCATCTCTCTCTCAAAAAAATAAACTGTTTTAGCTTTGGACATTGGGAGCTCTTTTAGTTGGTTTCTGTGCCCCTTTGATGTACCCCTATCATTGTGGTGGATTTTTAAATACTTTTTGGTATTACAGACTGCTCCAGGCTCATCTTATATATTTCCTGCCACAGTCTAGAATCAGCCATTTCTCCACAGAGCTCTGGTTCCTTTTATTGGAGAACAATTAGAAACCAAGATCCAGGTTCTGGATGTTGTAGACTTTTTTTTTTTTTTACATGGACAGAGAGAGAGTCAGAGAGAGGGATAGATAGGGACAGACAGACAGGAACGGAGAGAGGTGAGAAGCATCAACCATTAGTTTTTCGTTGCCGTCGCAACACCTTAGTTGTTCATTGATTGCTTTCTCACATGTGCCTTGACCACAGGCCTTCAGCAGATCGAGCCACCCCTTGCTGGAGCCAGTGACCTTGGGTCCAAGTTGATGAGCTTTTGCTCAAGCCAGATGGGCCCGTGCTCACGCTGGCGAGCTTGGGGACTCGAACCTGGGTCTTCTGCATCCCAGTCTGATGCTTTATCCACTGCGCCACCGCCTAGTCAGGCTGTTGTAGACTTTTATATGTTCTATGTGACAGGTCAGGGATATGTCATAATGAGTCTGTACAAATGGCTTTTGTTAATCACATTAAGGGTACAATGTATTAAAGATACATTGTTCTCTAAAGTCAGACTATCAGAATCTTTGCTGTTTACAGACCCCTTTGTGAGAAGGCAACATCTTACTCTTGCCTGGAGAGTCTGAACCCTGTAGATCACTTTGACCCAGGGAAGCAGCCTGGATTTCCAACCCAACTGCAGAATTTCAAAAGAAAAGGGTGTCTAGACACAACACTCCACAGGGCAGTTTCCAAGGAAATAGGACCCTATGTCTGCTTCTCAGCCCAAGCTTAGCACCAACCTCTTTACTCATAGCTCTGCCTAGCTTTGAGCCTATCAAACTATGTTTCATGTAAAGATTACCCAAATTCTACCTTCCCCCCAAATCCTATCATCTCAATCTCTCTCTCACTCTTTTGGTGAGATGCCCCATACTTCCTCTACACGTGGTCTCTCTTACTGCAGCAAGTTAATAAACCCATCTTATTGGGACCATAATTGTGTCCTGGAGGCCTTTATCAGATATGCTTTACAAGTGAAGGTGACAGTGGTGGGGAAAGGACTGTTTCTCAAACATAGACAAAGAAGCTGGAAGTAGCTGCTTCTAATCCTGGGTCTTCAGGCTGAGTTTTTCTATGTCATGTTGGAAAAGCCAGAGTTTATACATTAGTATAATGAGGGTCAGTAACTTTGTTCCCATGATGTTCCAGTGGATGTTGTAAAAATCAGGAGAAAAATAAGACATCTTTCAACCGTCCTCTTTATGGGAGGAAAGAAGGGAAGGGTCTTGGGAGAAGGTGGGGCTGAGATCTGGGTGGGAGCAGGTAGGGCCAGAATCAACAACCCACAGATTTAGTCCCCATGCAGGGACAAATTTCTTCATTAGCTTCGTCCTTCTGTCCTTTTTCCCATTCCCCTCTGTGGACTGTCACAGCGGAGAGTCCCTGGAATTAGGATTGACAGATTTAGCCAATGAATATACAGGTTTCCCAATTAGAGTTGATTTCAGATAAACAATGAACTTTTTTTAGTAATATAACTATATTTTTATGTATGTATTTTATAGTAATACAAATAATGGGACATGCTTACACTAAACAGTATTCACTGTGTGACATCAAATTTAAGTGGGCAGTCCTGTATTTTAGGTGGCATTACTACCCAGAAATGCAAGCACCTGCCAAGCCCATAGCAGTCTTTTGGAAAATTGAACCTAGGTACTTACAGGAACCTAGGTAGCCATATTTGTTATCATGTGACACTGTCATGCAACCACAGTTCCTTGACAGGGAGTGGCTGCTTGATGCAGCCAGCCATAAGTTAGGGAAGCAGTCTGAGGGGGATGGGGTGCTGAGCTCTAGCCTGCTGGTTACTTAGTGGCCCAATCAGAGCCTCCCTCTGGGGGAATACTGAAGGTAGGATTCCCCGGTAGAAATACAAGTGGGTTCAAATTCTTGTTCTGCCTTTTTACTGGTTATGTTTTGGACAAGGATCCTGAGCCTCTGATTTTCATCTGAACCACATATGGGCATTAAATTAGGCACCATAGACAAAACTTATATTAAATGCTCAATAGGTATGCTCATTATTATTATCAATGTCAACATAATTAACACATTTGCCCTTCCTTCCTTGAGATTAGGCCAACAGGGAATAACATAACCCCACTTTACAACCAAGAAAAGTGGGGCCCAGGATCATGCTGTCAGGCTGAGATCCTGGTGGAGCATTGGTTAGGACAAGACCCTTCCAGGCTCCTTAGTCACTTCCCTGGTGTCCTGACTTGCACTGCTGTCTTAATAGAAGTTGCCATCTTCTCCACATCCTCCCTGCAGACCCAGTCTCTGTGGTTACCAGGACCATAGGTGATGCAAGATGATGGATTCATTGCTGGGACCCCGTCCCTAGCCACCTGGGACCTAAGGCTGCCTAACTGGTGTCTCTGGAGCTGGAGGTGCCCAATCACTCACCCAGTGACCAAGTATAGCCCTAGAGACTCTGCCCTTCAGAGGCAGAAGCAGAAGGTGTTCTGAGTTTGAGCCAGATGATGAACAGGGCAAGCCACCTCCCTCTCGAAGACCCAGCTTTTTCATCTGCTAGATGTGTACCTTAAAATCACCTTATGTGTGTCTGTTCATTGAACAAATATTGTTGACAAGCCTGACCTGTGGTGGCCCAATGGATAAAGTGTCGACCTGGGAACACTGAGGTCGCCAGTTCAAAACCCTGCACTGGTCTGGTCAAGGCACATATGGGAGTTGATGCTTCCAGCTCCTCCCCTGTTTCTCTCTTTCTCTCTCTCTCTCTCTCTCTCTCTCTCTCACTCTGTGTCTCCTCTCTAAAATGAATTAAAAAATATATTGTTGATAAAACAAGGTGTTAGAACAGATAGCACCGGAACACCCATGCACTGCTACTGGAATTGTAAATTCTTACATTTGAAAAACTGACTTGCCCTGGCCAGGTAGCTCAGTTGGTTAAAGTATTATCCTGATACACCAAGGTTATGGATTCTATCGCTGGTCACGGCACATACAAGAATCAACCAATGAATGTATAAATAAGAGAAACAACAAATCTATGTTTCTCTCTCTTCCTTACTCTCTCTATAAAATCAATAAATTAAGCCTGACTTGTGGTGGCGCAGTGGATAGAGCGTCAGACTGGGATGCGGAAGACCCAGGTTCGAGACTCCGAGATCGCCAGCTTGAGGGTGGGCCCATTTGGCTTGAGCAGAAGCTCATCAGCTTGGACCCAAGGTCGCTGGATCCAGCAAGGGGTTGCTCGGTCTGCTGAAGGCCCGCAGTCAAGGCACATGTGAGAAAGCAATCAATGAACAACTAAGGTGTTGCGACTGCAATGAAAAACTAATGATTGATGCTTCTCACCTCTCTCCGTTCCTGTCTGTCTGTCCCCATCTATCCCTCTCTCTGACTCTCTCTCTGTCCCTGGGGGAAAAAAAAAAGAAAAGAAAAGAGGTAAAAAATCTGAATAGGCATTGCACCAAAGAAGATGCATAAATGGTCAATGAGCTCATGAAAAGACGCTCAATGTCATTAGCCATCAGGGAAATGCAAGTCAAACCACAATGAGATATCACTTCATACTTACTAGTATGGCTAGAATTAAAAAGATAACATGTGTCAGAGAGGATGTGAAGAAATTGGAACACTTACATGTTGCTGATGGAAATGTCAATGAGTCAGCTGCTGTGGAAAAACAGAAAGTTCCTCAAAAGGCTAAACATAGAGTCATCATGTGACCCAGCAATTCCTCTTCCAGGTATCTGCTTAAGAGAAATGAAAATATATGTCCACAGAAACACTTGTACCAAATGTTTACACCAGCATCATTCATAATTGCCAAAAAGTGGAAATAACTCAAATGTCTATCAGCAGATGATGGATAAGCATAATGTGGTCCAACTGCACACTGGAATATTACTCAGCCATAAAAAGGAGTGAAGCACTGACACTCGCTACAAAGTGGGTAAACCTTGAAAACTGACTGTCAGGGAAGCTAGACACAAAAAAACACATGGTGTGTGATTCCATTTATGTGAAATGTCCAGAACAGGCACAGCCACAGTGATAGGAAGTGGTTGTCATGGGCTGGGGAAGGGGATGAGAAATGATTGCTAATGGGGACGTATAGGGTTTCTTTGTTTTTATTACTTTTTTTTTTTTTGGTGCTGAAACTGTTCTAGAATTAGATAGTAGTGATGGTTACACAACTTTGTGGATATACTAAAAACCACTGAGTTGGACATTAAAAAGGCTGAATTTTATGGCATGTCAATTATATATTTTTTTTAATTTTTTTTTATTTATTCATTTTAGAGAGGAGACACAGAGTGAGAGAGAGAGAGAGAGAGAGAGAGAGAGAGAAAGAGAGAAAGGGGGGGAGGAGCTGGAAGCATCAACCCCCATATGTGCCTTGACCAGGCCAGTGTAGGGTTTTGAACTGGTGACGTCAGTGTTCCCAGGTCAACGCTTTATCCACTGCGCCACCACAGGTCAGGCAGCATGTCAATTATATTTTGTGAAATTATAATGTATATAATTTGTCCCCTGGCTCCTGGCGAGAGCTCCTAATACCCTTACGTTTTCTAAGTGATAATAGCACTTAGGGGAATCTCTTTTTTATGTTTTATTTATTGATTTTAGTGAGAAAGGGAGAGCGAGAGAGACAGGAACATCCATCAAGTTGTTCCTGCATGTTCCTGCATGTGCCCTAACCTGGGATCAAATCAGCAACCTCTGCACTTTGGGACAATGCTCCAACCCCTGCGCTATCAGGCGAGGGCGAGGCATCTTTCTTTTCTTTTTCTTTTTTTTTTTTTTAATTTATTTTATTTTTATTTTATTCATGTTAGAGAGGAGACACAGAGTGAGAGAGAGAGAGAGAGAAAGAGAAAGGGGGGAGGAGCTGAAAGCATCAACTCCCATATATGCCTTGACCGAGCCAGTACAGGGTTTTGAACCGGCGACCTCAGTGTTCCCAGGTCGACGCTTTATCCACTGCGCTACCACAGTCAGGCGCATCTTTCTTTTATAGTTAAAAAAATTTATTGATTGATTTGAGAGAGAGGAGGAACATTGATTTGTTGTTTTTCTTATTTATGCATTCATTGGTTGATTCTTTTTAGAGAGAGACAGGGAGAAAGAGATGAGAAGAATCAACTTGTAGTTGCAGCACTTTAGTTGTTCATTGATTGCTTTCTCATACATTCCCTGACGGGGGCTGAGGGAGGTTTCATCTGAGCCAGTGACCCCTTGCTCAGGCCAGCAACCTTGGGCTCAAGCCAGTAACCTTGGGATTCAAGCCAGCAACCTTTAAGCTCAAGCCAGCGACCATGGGTTCATGTCTATGATCCCATGCTCAAGCCAGCAACCTCAAGCTCAAGCTGGATGAGCTTGTGCTCAAGCTGGAGACCTTGGGGTTTTGAACCTGGGACCTCAGCGTTTATTCACTGTGCCAGCACCAGTTAGGTCATTGGTTGCTTCTTGTATGTGACCTAACTGGGGATCAAACCAACAACCTTGGTGTATCAAGTTGGTGCTCTAACCGACTGACCTACTCAGCCAAGATGCATCTTTTGTTCTAATATTTGTGTCTGCTCCTTGTTGCTGACACTGAGCTCCTAAATCCCTGGAAATTTTCAGGGTGATAGGAGTGTCTTTTGTTCTAATGAAATGACTTGGTAGCTTCTGGATGGGGCCAGTCATCCTAAAAAACAAGCCATGATTAGAAGTTTAGAACTTTCAACCCCACTCCCATTCCCCAGGAACAGGACAGGAGGGGGAGATTGAGTTAATAATTGATCATGCCTAGCCTGAGCAGGCGGTGGCGCAGTGGATAGAGCATGGGACTGGGATGCGGAAGACCCAGGTTCGAGACCCCGAGGTTGCCAGCTTGAGCGCGGGCCCATCTGGCTTGAGCAAAAGCTCGTCAGCTTGGACCCAAGGTCGCTGGCTCCAGCAAGGGGTTGCTCGGTCTGCTGAAGGCCCGCGGTCAAGGCACATGTGAGAAAGCAATCACTGGACTACTATGGTGTCACAACGGCAACAAAAAACTAATGATTGATGCTTCTCATCTCTCTCCGTTCCTGTCTGTCTGTCCCTATCTATCCCTCTCTCTGACTCTCTATCTCTGTCCCTGTAAAAAAAAAAATTGATCATGCCTACATGATGAAGCTTCCATACAAATCCCAAAGGTATTGGGCTTTGGGAGCTTCCAGGTTAGTGAACGTGTGTGTGGAGGTTCAGAGAAAGCTCTGGCCTTGAACAGGGCATGGAAGCTTTTCGTCCCTTCCTACATACCTTGCCCCATTCATCTCTTCTATTTGGCTGTTAATCTGTATCATTTATCTTATCCTTTTATAATAAACCAATCAACAGTAAGTAAACTGTTTTCCTGAGTTCTGTGAGCCGCTCTAGCTAATTAATTGAACCTAAGGAGGGAGTCATGGTAACTTCTGATCTATAGCCTGTTAGAAGCATAAGTGACAACCTAGACTTGTGATTGGCATCTGAAGTGGGGGTAGTCTAATGGGACTGAACTTTTTTTTTTTAAGTGAGAGGAGGGGATATAGAGAGACAGACTCCTGCATGTGTCCTCACTGGGATCCACCCAGCAACCTCCATCTGGGGCCAATGCTTGGACCAACTGAACTATCCTCAGTGCCCAGGGACTGGTGCTCGAACCAATCAAGTCACTGACTGCAGGAGGGGTAGAGGCAGGGATGGGAGAGAAGGAGGGAAAGAAAGCAGATGGTTGCTTCCCTTGTGTGCCCTGAATGGGGATTGAACCCAGGACGTCCAAACACTGGGCCGACACTCAAACCACTGAGCCAACTGGCCAGGGCCTAGGAACTGAACACTTAACCCCTGGGGTCTGATGCCATTTTCAGGTAGATGGCGTCAGAATTGAGTTGAATTGTAGGACTCCCAGCTGATGTCACAGAGAATTGCTTTGTTTAAGGGAAAAACCCACATATTTGGTGTCAGAGTGTTGTAAGCATGGCAAATGTGTGAGAAAAGGAAACACACACAGGAGGAGAAGTGAGTATTTCCTAAACATAGCTCAATAATTGTTGGTTTTTTTAAAAATAGAAAGCCACAATAGCACATGTAGTTCCTTGTTTTATTCTTTCATATTCTTTGTCCCTCTCTGTGTCAACACACTTTATCAGGTGAGGGTGAATTCTTCCAGCCTTAGGAAGAGCGTCTATCCCTGACCCATGGGTGTGTGTGCATGTGTGTGTGTTTGTATGTGTATGTGTGTGTGGCCCTGACTTGTTCTAGCCAGTCAAATGATGGCAAGTGCTCAAAAGTTGCACCTGGTACCAGGCTGGCCCAGGAAGATGAGCACAGACACGAACCACTGGTATGCCAAAGCTGGCTCACGCTGGCTCATTGTTAAATATTCAGGAATTTTGTGACCTGGTTTTTAAACACAGTATTAAAAATAAAATTATGCAGGCCCTGGCTAGTTGGCTCAGTGGTAGAGAATTGGCCTGGTGTGTGGAAGTCCCAGGCTCAATTCCTGGCCAGGGAACACAGGAGAAGCCCCATCTGTTTCTTCCCCCTTCCCCCTCTCTTTTCTCTTTATCTCTCTTCCCCTCCCGCAGCCAAGGCTCCATTCGAGCAAAGTTGGCCCAGGTGCTGAGGATGGCTCCGTGACCTCCACCTCAGGCGCTAGACTGGCTCCAGTTGCAACAGAGCAATGCCCCAGATGGGCAGAGCCTCGCCCCTAGTGGGCATGCTGGGTGGATCCCGGTCGGGTGCATGTGGGAGACTGTCTGTCTGCCTCCCTGCTTCTCACTTCAGAAAAATACAAAAAAGAGAGAAAAAAAAAAGAAAAAAACCAAAATATGCAAACATACAATAAATTATAATTAAAGCAAAAATAATACTCAAAACTCACGATTCCTATTATTTTACTATTATACCATTCTTTTGATGTTATTTATATATTTGTCAGTAGGATGGAAATAGTATATACAATGGATTGAATATGTCCCCTCAAATTCATATCTTGAAGCCTACCCTCGAATGTGATGATGTTAGGAGGTTAGGCCTTTGGGAGGTGATTAGGTAATGATGGCAGAGCGTTTGTGATTGGGATTAGTGCCCTTAGAGACCCCAGAGAGATCCCTCCCCTTCTACCATACGAGGACACAGAGAGAAGGTACCTAACTTCTATGAAACAGGAAGCAGCCCTCACCACACACTGAATCTACTGGCACCTTGCACTTGGACGGACTGCCAGCCTCCAGAACTGTGAAAAATCAATGCCTGTGTATATAAGCCATCCAGTCTGTGGTATTTTTGGTATAGCAAGCTGAACAGACCCACTACTGCACATCTCTTCCCAACCCTGCATTCAATGATATTACTGTGTTAGCTTGAAATCAGCCACAGTGGGAGTATTTACACCATAGAGACTGATAAAGATGACAAATGAATGTCCCCCTCCCACTATCCAGTTTTTAAACATTTTCCAGTGCACCCTGCATGGAACACACATAGGCCAACCCAAAGCTTGGAACTATACTGCTCACAAAAATTAGGGGATATTTTAAAATGAATATGAAGCAATAAAATATCACTAATTTTTTTTTAATTTTTTTATTTTTACAGGGACAGAGAGAGTCAGAGAGAGGGATAGATAGGGACAGACAGACAGGAACGGAGAGAGGTGAGAAGCATCAATCATTAGTTTCTTGTTGCCATTGCGACACCATAGTTGTTCATTGATTGCTTTCTCACATGTGCCTTGACCGCGGGCCTTCAGCAGGTTGCTGGAGCCAGCGACCTTGGGTCCAAGCTGGTGAGCTTTTGCTCAAGCCAGATGGGCCCGCGCTCAAGCTGGCGACTTCGGGGTCTCGAACCTGGGTCTTCCGCATCCCAGTCCGACGCTCTATCCACTGTGCCACCACCTGGCTAGGCAATATCCCTAAGTTTTGTGAGCAGTGTATTACCAGCTAAAACAAGATTAAATCTGCAGATGCCCAGCTGACGTACAGCTGAGAATAAATGATGATAGCCTAAGCCCCTGAGCTTTGGTGTAGTTTGTTACACAGCATTATCATAACATTTACATTTGATGGTTAAAACATTAAGTGCCCACCATCACTGGACTGAGCTTCAGAGCTGTGAACCTAAGTTCAGATGAGAGAACTTATTAATAGTGTCTGAATTTTATCCAAGGTTAGCTAAGAGTAGGAGAAAAACTTGAGAACTAGATTTGAACATAGCAACTTACCAGCTACGGGGTTTAGGTTAATTAACCTCACTTCTCAGAGTCTCTTTGTTAAGAACAAAAAGAGATGACCCTCATCCATTGTCTGAAATATCAAAATAGACTACATGTGGGCTACATCATAAGCATTCAATGACTGCTCCTGTAAGGTGGTGCCTGATCTGGCCTTGTCAAACTCACCAATCTCACCACCATTCATTCCCCTCCTTGCTCACTGTACTTCACCCATACTAGTCTCCTCTCTGTTCTTCCATCATGCTGTTTATTCTGATCTTTTTTAAAAAATTTGATTGACTTTAGAAGGAGAAAAGGAGAGAGAAATATCTATTTGTTGTTCCACTTATTTATGCACTCATTGGTTGAATCTTTAAAATTTTTTTTCTTTATTTATTTTTACAGGGACAGAGAGAGTCAGAGAGAGGGATAGACAGACAGGAACGGAGAGAGGTGAGAATCAATCATTAGTTTTTTGTTGCCGTTGTGACACCTTAGTTGTTCATTGATTGCTTTCTCACATGTGCCTTGACCGCGGGCCTTCAGTCGACTGAGCAACCCCTTGCTGGAGCCAGCGACCATGGGTCCAAGTTGGCGAGCTTTTTGCTCAAGCCAGATGGGCCCCACGCTCAAGGTGGCGAGCTCGGGGTCTCGAACCTGGGTCTTCCGCATCCCAGTCAGACGCTTTATCTCCTGCGCCACCGCCTGGTCAGGCCATTGGTTGAATCTTGTATGTGCTCTGACTGGAGATCAAACTTGCAACCTTGGTATATCAGTACAATGCTTTAACTAGCTGAGCTACCCAGCCAGGGCTTATTCTAACCTTTTACTTTGTCCAGATGTCTGCCTGGATCCTTTCCCAAAACCTCCTGGCTAAAATTTAGTCCTCCATCTCTGCTTATTGCCAAAATTGACACACAGTGGACATTCAGTATCTTATTATTGAGTGAATGGATGGACAGATGGATATATGGATGATGGCTGGATAGACAAGTAGGTGGATGGGTTGATAGATGGGAAGATGAATGGATGGATGGATGGATGATTGGGAGGATGGATGGATGAATAAGTGGGTGGGTGGATGGGTCACTTGTAGATGAGGGAACTGATTCAGGGTGGAGCTGGAACTGATCTCAGATATCTGAGCCTCAGGACAGGTCTCCAGGCTAAGATTATTTCAAAGATCCTCCCCTCTTTGAGCCTAGCTAGTACTGTCCTCTGCTGGTTGTCCTGGGGGTTGCAGGCAGCCCACTAGCTCTCAAATAGTGGAAAAATCCACTCTTGTAAAAACTGTTTTTTAGTCTTCATCTACCTAATATATATTTTAACAGGGACAGAGAGAGAGTCAGAGAGAGGGATAGATAGGGACAGACAGACAGGAATGGAGAGAGGTGAGAAGCATCAATCATTAGTTTTTCGTTGCCTTTGCGACACCTTAGTTGTTCATTGATTGCTTTCTCACATGTGCCTTGACCGTGAGCCTTCAGCAGACCGAGCAACCCCTTGCTGGAGCCAGCGACCTTGGGTCCAAGCTGGCGAGCTTTTTGCTCAAGCCAGATGGGCCTGCGCTCAAGCTGGCGAGTTGGGGGTCTCGAACCGGGGTCTTCAGCATCCCAGTCCGACGCTCTATCCACTGCACCACCGCCTGGTCAGGCTACCTAATATTTATTAAGCACCTACAGCAAACAAAATGACAGAAATCCCTAAATGATATCATTTGTGTTTAGTATGGAAGAGGTGGTAGAGACTAATAATAAACAAAATAACGGTAAAAAATATGATTTGCTAGAAGATGATACATTTTAGAGAAAAAATAAGCAGGAAAAGGAATAGAGTATCATGTGGGCTTCACTATTTATTTATTTATTTATTTATTTATTTATTTATTTATTTTGAGAGAGAGGGAAATGGGGAGAAAGAGAGAAGTATCAACTCGTTGTTCAACTTAATTGTGCACTCATTGATTGTTTATCATACATGCCCTGACCGGGGCTCCAACTGGCAACTTTGGGGTAAAGCTGGCACCCTCAGGATCGAGCCATCACACCAAGACAACACTCTATCCACTGTGCCACCGGCCAGGGCAGGACCTTCACATTTTTCTTTTTAAGCAAAAGAGAGAAAGATAGATAGACAGACAGGAAAGGAGAGAGATGAGATGTTATCAACTTGTAGTTGCGTCGCTTTAGTTGTTCATTGATTGCTTCTCATATGTGTTTTGATCAGGGGGCACAAGCTGAGCAAGTGACTCCTTGCTCAAGCCAGCGACCCCATGCTCAAACTGGCAAGTCTGCACTTAAGCCAGATGAGCCCACGCTCAAGCCAGCAACCTCGGGGGTTTTGAACCTGAGACCTCAGTGTCCCCGGTCAATGCTTTATCCACTGTGCCACCACTGGTCAGGCAGGGGCTTCATTTTTTTTTTTTTTTTAATTCATTTTAGAGAGGAGAGACAGAGAGAAAAAGGAGGAAGGAGCAGGAAGTATCAACTCTCATATATGCCTTAGACCAGACAAGTGCAGGGTTTTGAACCGGCAACCTCAGCATTCCAGGTCTACACTTTATCCACTGCGCCACCACAGGTCAGGCAGAGGGCTTCTCTTCTCTTTCTTTCTTTCTTTTTTTTTAAAATTCATTTATTTACTATTTATTCATTTTAGAGAGGAGAGAAAGAGTGAGAGAGAAAGGGGGAGGAGCATGAAGAATCAACTCCCATATGCGCCTTGACCAGACAAGTCCTGGGTCTTGAACCAGCGACCTCAGTGTTCCCAGGTCGACGTTTTATTCACTGCGCCACCACTGGTCAGACTCTTTCTTTCTTTTAACAGGGACAGAGAGAGAGTCAGAAAGAGGGACAGATAGGGAAAGACAGACAGGAATGGAGAGAGGTGAGAAGCATCAATCATTAGTTTTTCGTTGCCATTGCGACACCTTAGTTGTTCATTGATTGCCCTCTCACACGTGCCTTGACCGCGGGCCCTCATCAGACCGAGCCACCCCCTGCTGGAGCCAGCGACCCTGGGTCCAAGCTGGCGAGCTTTTGCTTAAGCAAGATGGGCCCCCGCGCTCAAGCTGGCAACTTCTGGGTCTCGAACCTGGGTCCTCCTCATCCCAGTCCAATGCTCTATCCACTGCGCCACTGCCTGGTAAGGCTAGAATTTGATAAGTTTTGACATATGCGTACCCTGTGAAACTCTTAGAACAATCAGGATAGGGAAGGTCTCCATTACCTTCAAAGTTTTGTTGTGCCCAGCTGTGACCCTCCCCCCACCACCTCCCCAAGCAATCACTGATGTGTTTTCTGTCACTGTAGGTTGCATTTTCCAGAGCAAGTCTCCTACCGACTGAGGCATTGTTAACATTGGGGTCAGGTTATTCCCGGTGGAGAGACATCCTGGCTGCTATGGAGGAGTTAAGCAGCATCCCTTCATCCAACAACTATATGCCAGGAATACCACTGGTCATGACACAGATGTCCCCAGACATGGCCCATTGTCCCCTGGGAGAAAGATTCTCACCCACAATTGAGAAATTCTGGATTAATCCTAGTTCTGCACCATGAATTGAGACTTGTTTAATGTTGATCCCAATATAGATAATAAAACTGAGAATCCAAAAATGACTTGCTTGAGTTCCCAACAGAATTGGGAGCATAACCAGGATCTTTCTGACTTTAGACCCTGTCACTGCACCTCGTCCCTCCCCATTTGACCATCTTTTAAATCTGTGCTCTCCAATATTAACAACTCTTGTTAATTTCTGGTTTGTTGATATATTCAATTTTAAGTAAGATTTTAGTAAAATAAGTATACCATTAAATTTACCATTTTACATGCACAGTTCAGTGGCATTCAGTGTATTCACATTGTTGTGCAACCATCCATCTCCAGAACTTTCATCTTCCCAAACTGAAACTCTGTCCCCATTAGACATTAATACCCAACACTCCTCTCTGGCCCCAGACACCCACCATCTACTTTCTGTCTCTATGAATCTGACTCCTCTAGGGACCTCATAAAGTAGAATCACACAGAATCTGTCCTTTGTTGTCTGACTTATTTCACGGTCCTCAAGGTTCATCCATGGACATTTAGGTTGTTTCCACCTTTCAGCCATGTGAATCATGCTGTTGTGAACACATGAGTGTGCAAGGATCTGTTTGTACATTCTTTTTTTTTTCTTTGCGAGAAAGAAAGAGAAAGGAACAGACAATGGCAGACAGGCAGGAAGAGAGAGAGATGAGAAGCATTAATCCTTCGTTGTGGCACCTTAGTTGTTCATTGATTGCTTTCTCATATGTGCCTTGACTGGGAGCTACAGCAGAGCGAGGAATCCCTTGCTCAAGCCAGCGACCTTGGGCTTCAAGCCAGTGACCTTTGGATTCAAGCCAGCAACCATGGGGTCATGTCTATGATCCCACGCTCAAGCCAGCAACCCTGTGCTCAAGCTGGTGAGCCCACACTCAAACCAGTGACCTTGGGGTTTCAAACCTGGGTCCTGTGCTTCCCAGGCCAACGCTCTATCCACTGTGCTACCACCTGGTCAGGCCTTGCTTTCAATTCTTTTGGGTATATACCCAGCAGTGGAATTGTTAGACCATATGGTTATTCTGTGTTTAATTATTTCAAGTACTTCCAGACTGTTTTCCACAGTGGCTGCACCATTTTCTGTTCCCACCAGTAGTGCATGAGGCTTCCATTTTCTTCACAACCTTGTCAACTCTTGTTGTTTCTGGTTTGCTTATAAATTCAATTTTAAGTAAGATTTTAAATAGTTTCTGCGTCCCACTGGTCACATTCAAGTGCTCACTAGCCATGCGTGGCTGGTGGCTGCCAGGTTAGAGAGCACAGGTGGAGGGCGTGTCCCTCATGGCCAAAAGTTCCATGGGGCCATGCTGCTTTACACTGCTGAGCTAGCAATTAAAGTTTCAGTCACTCATTTGGCACCCACCCCCCTGTCATAAACATTATTATTCACTAAATCCTGAGGGTCAGAGATGAAGGAGGAAGGGATCTAGTTCTCCCTTGTCGGTCTTCAGGGGAGAGGGAACAGGGAGCTCTGTCCCCAACATACTCTTCTTTGCAGGACCCCTAGGGAGGGCACCCTGGGAAGCTGCCCTCTCAGGCCCTGCCTCTTGCCTCTGTCCACACACACAGAGTAGGCCCCAAATTTGCCATGATGCTGGTTACCTCCCTGCTTTTATTTTCCTTGCTCTTTTCCCCAGAGAGACCCTCACCTCTGTATCACGGGTCATCTGTATGAGATTCCAACGGCTGCTGCAATGAATTACCACAAATGTAGTAGTTTAAAACAGAATGTAATAATATACTTACACAGTGCTTCAGATCAGGAGTCCGACATAGGCCTCATAGGCCTAAACGCAGGGCTGGTCCTTCTGGAGGCTACAGGGAGAATGGTTTCCAGCCATTTTCAGCTTCTAGAGGCATGGCATCTCTGGCTCATGGCCCCTTTCTATATCTTCACAGCCAGCAGCACAGCCTATTCAGTCTCTGCTCAGGATGCTCAGACTCTGACCATCCCATTTCCCTGTTCTGATGACCTGTGATAACGCTGGGCACCAGGGGAATCCAGGGTCATCCCCATCTCAGGGTCCTTAATCCTACCTACAAAGTTCCTCTGTCACATGAGGTGAAACATTCACAGTCCTGAGACCAAAATGGAAATGTCTTTTGGGGCTGTTATTCTGCCAAGTATAGCATCCAAGACATACACATTAAGTAACAGCAAGAAACAGAACAGTGTGATCTCACTTACATGAAAATGCATTCATTCATTAATGGAACAGGTAGAGAACAAAGTGTATAAATGCAGAGGGAAGCGTCTGGAAAGAGATATCCCAAACTACAAATGGTGGTTTCCTCTGGAGAGGGGATCTTAGGGCATGAGGTGAAGGGTTTATGGAGAAGGCCCTGAGACAGAAAAGTCAGAAGCTGTCCAGTGTCCCAGCAAGTCTTAAATCAATAGACACAGTAGACATTAAAATCTCAGGGGGAAATAAGATGAGAAGCAAGATAATACATAATCTCAAAGTATCTCCCCTACGATATTTATTAATCACAAAGAAATATTTTATATTTTTAAAATTATCTTGCTGTTATTTATTTCTAATTTCACTGTGGTCAGGGAATATATTCTGTATGATTTCAATTCTTGTACACATATCAAGACCGATTTCATGGTTACCCATCCATCTTTTTTTTTTTTTTTTTTTTTACAGGGACAGAGAGATAATCAGAAAGAGGGATAGATAGGGACAGACAGACAGGAACGGAGAGAGATGAGAAGCATCAACCATCAGTTTTTCGTTGCGACACCTTAGTTGTTCATTGATTGCTTTCTCTTATGTGCCTTGACCGCGGGCCATCAGCAGACTGAGTAACCCCTTGCTCGAGGCAGCAACCTTGGACTCAAACTGGTAAGCTTTTGCTCAAACCAGATGAGCCCGTGCTCAAGCTGGCGAACTCGGGGTCTCGAACCTGGGTCCTCCGCATCCCAGTCTGACGCTCTATCCATTGCACCACCACCTGGTCAGGCACCCATTCATTTTAATGAATATTCCAGGTGTGTTTGAAGCAAATAGATACATTGCTGGGTTTTTTTGGTGGTGTGTTCTATAAATATCAAATTGGTTACAGTGTTGTTGAAATCTTCTATAGGCCCTGGCTGGTTGGCTCAGCAGTAGAGCATGGACCCCACATGTGTAAGTCTCAGGTTTGATTCCTGGTCAGCAAACACAGGAGAAGTAATCATCTGTTTCTCCACCCCTCCCCCTTTTTTCTCTATTTCTCTTCTGCTCCCACAGCCATGGCTTGAATGATTGGAGCAAGCTGGCCCCAGCAGATCATTGCCCTGTAGGGGGCATGCCAGTGGATCCGGGGTCAGGGGCAGTACTGGTGCCTGCGGGAGTCTGTCTCTTTGCCTCCCTGCCTCTCACTTAATAAAAAAGACAAAAGAAAAAAAAAAGAGATCTTCTATAGCCTTACTGATTTTCTTGTATTACTAATTATTGAGAGAAGGCTATTGAAATCTCTAGCCACAATTATGGATTTGACTTTGTTTCCCAATTCTGTCAATTTTTGCTTTGTGTGTTTTGAACCTAATTTTTAGAGGCATACATGTTTAGGATTGTTATGTCCTAACTCCTCTGACATTAGGTCAATTATTTGCTCTTATAATTTCAATGCCCTTCTTTATCCTGGTAATATTGTTTTGAATTCTATTTTTTTCTGATAGAAACAGAACTACATCAGCTTTCTTTCTTTCCTTTTTTTTCAAGATTTTATTTATTGATTTTACAGAGAGAGCAGGCAGGGAGCAAGAAGTACTTTATTTCCCCATGTATAAGATGCTCCCATGTATAAGACGCACCTTGATTTTTGGGGCAAAAAATTTGAAAAAATTAATGTATTATATAAAGTTATGGAACTCAGGTTTTATTCATCATAAAATTCATACAACTGCTCATCTGCACAACAAAGCGGGAAATGCAAGTAAAAAAAATCTACAACCACTGTATAAAACGCACCCAGTTTTTAGATCCCAAATTTTTTGAAAAAGGGTGTGTCTTATACATGGGGAAATACAATATCAGCTCATAGTTGCTTCACTTTAGTTGTTCATTGATTACTTGTTGTATGTGCCTTGAACCCCAGGGAGCCCAGAGTTTTGAATAGGCAACCTTAGCATTCCAGGTCTTGGCTTTATCCAGTGCTCCACCACAGGTCAGGCTGTTTTGCTATACAGTATTTTTTTTTTAAACTTTTTTTTTTTAAGATTTTTATTTATTCATTTTAGAGAGGAGAGAGAGAGGGAGAGAGAGAAAGAGAGAGAGAAGGGGGAGGAGCAGGAAGCATCAACTCCCATATGTGCCCTGACCAGGCAAGCCCAGGGTTTCGAACTGGCAACCTCTGCGTTCCAGGTTGATGCTTTATCCACTGCGCCACCACAGGTCAGGCTATACAGTATTTTTAACTGGGTGTCTTTTTCTTGTGATTTGTTAAGAATTTTTATATTATTCTACTTGGTTTTCTGTTTATTGAATCATGTTGTGGCTGTAAGTCCATTGTCATATATATATATATATATATATATATATATATATATATATATATATGAGAGCCAGAGGCAGGGAGACAGACTCCTGTATGCATCTGGACTGGGGATCCACCCCGCAAGCCCCTTACAAGGCTATGCTCTGCCTATCTGGGGTTGCTGCTCTGCAACTGAGCCATTTCAGCGCCTGAGGCAAGGCCATGGAACCATCCTCAGTGCTGGGGCCAAATTGCTGGAATCATTGGAGCCATGGCTGTGGGAGGTGAGGAGGGGGAGGAAGGGAGGGGAGGAGAGGGGAGGGAAAGGGAGAGGAAGAGAGGGGGGAGGGGGAGAAATTCAGAGGGTTGCTTCTCCTGTGTGCCCTGACCGGGAATCGAACCAGGTCTTCCATACACCAGGCGCTGCTCCACCACTGAGCCAACCAGTCAGGCTCGTGGCTTGCTTTTTCACACTAAATGGTGTGAAAGTTGGGCTGGCACTGAATGTATCTCATTCACTGCTGTGTGCCCAGTGCTCCTACCATTCCTGTAGTATAGAAGGCCCTCAATAAATGTCTGTTGAATGAATAACCCACTTTAGGGGGTCCTAGGTCTGTGCCATGGTTATGCCTGTCCTGCCCATATCACAGGATTTTGTGAGCTGTGCAGGAGACACAGGATCTGTTCACCGCACTGTCAAGTGTGCAGGTTCTCGGGTAGCTTCAGCTTTTAGAATCAGAAAGAAAAGGCAGAGTTGGATTCTTCTCCAGAAACTTGCTAGAGAATCTCCACGTGGGACCCCCGCCCGCGGTTGTCATTTAGCAGAGGAGAGTCACAAAGTCTCCACTTCTCTGGCGAAGAGAGAGAGTATCTTCCCTAGGGACGTGGATATAACCCGCGAGGAAGAGGGTGGAGCTCCAGGGGACACTGGCCAATGAGAGGGAAGGAAACTAAGCGAGAGTAGGCGGGGCCAAGCCGGGTCAGAGGGCGTTGTCCGCATTTCCATTGGGCAACCTCTTGTCGTCAGGGAAACGTGGTATATTCCGGAGGTGGGAGGTTATACTTCCAGGGGTGGGCCGTCCGCCGTGAAGCCTGTCGTCAGCTGACGGGTCACCATCTTGTTCGCCATTTGCAAGTGCCGCGGAGCGTGAGGGGAGGGGAGCACGGCCAGGCCAGCGGATCCCGTCGCCGTCGCCGCCCCCCCGCGGAGCGCCGCCCGCCAGGCCTGGGAGCCCGCCCTGCAGCGGTGGCCGGCAGCGCAGCGCTCCGCGGAGGGCAAACGCGACTCCCGGGCCCCCGAACAGCGCCCGGACTCAGGCCTCCCGGGGCTCCAACTCGCCGGCGGCCGCCGTGATGGCCCTCAAGATGGTCAAGGGCAGTATCGACCGCATGTTCGACAAGAATCTGCAAGACCTGGTGCGCGGCATCCGCAACCACAAGGAGGACGAGGTGAGCCGAAAGCTCGGTGCCGGACTGGCCCGGCCTTGCCTGCGACCCCGACCTGCAGCCCACCCCGGAGGCCCGCTCCTGACTCGGGCCCCGCCAGCCCGCGGCCTGAGCGCCGCACACTCACTTCCCCCTCGAGCGTCAGTTTACCTCCGAGGGCCTAAGGACCCCACGTCACGGTTCTAGGATACCAGCTCCCTTCTGTTCATTGGTTCGCCTGGGGAAACTTGCCTCTGGGTAGCTTCCCTCTTGGAGCCTCAGTTTACTGTCTTGGTGATGGGGCACTCTTCTGCGGTGATCCCGGAAGGGACTTCTTAGGTCGCCCCCAGCGGCGGCGCTCTCCAACCTTGATTGTGTGTGTCTTGATCACCTGTTTAAAATACAGGGTCCCTAGGCCCGCCCCAGGCCTTTGGACACCTGGTTGGGGGGCCGTCTTGTCCGCGGGCCGCCCGAGAGGAACCCCTTATGGGATTAGTGTGTGTACAGGTCGCTTGATGGGGTCTGATCTGAAACCCAGTGGCATATGTCTTTGGGTAGATGGTTCCTCCCAAAGGAGGGTGGGGCGGAGACAGAGGGTGTCCCAGGCCAAAATAAGGAAGCTGCTGAGGGGTCCTGGAAAGGCAAAGCCGACTTCAACTAGAAAACCAAAACCAAGAAAAGGAGAGATTTTCCAGAAGCAAAATTGTACTCGTGGGCACCATTGCCTTTCTCCCCTCCCCCAACTTGTGACCTAAATGTAGAGGGGGGGGATGGGGACTGTCGCCACCAGGCCTCTGGCTTCATGGAAGAGGCACTGGTAAGTCCTTATTAAAACAGTGAGGCATTAAAGAAAATCTCCACTTTTCTGGCGAGAGAGAGGCTATCCTGAGGAAAGCAGCTGTTTGATATTGTGCAGGTCCCACTAGCAGATGCTTTAACTGGCCTTCCCAGCATGCTGGGGAAGTCGGGCATTATGCAAGGAAGTTGAATTTGCTGGGACATGTAGTTTATGTGTTTGTGGCACTTTTTCATAATAGATGTGACCTTACTGAAATGTGATTAGGTTATTTTCGCTCATTTCCATAACTCTTCCCTGGATTTTGCATCATTGGAAGCTCTCTGTAATGGCAGCCGTTAAAAATGTGTAGGTAACTATCCTACTCTTTCATTTTGAGTTGAAAGAGTAGCTTGATTGTCCGTTTTTAAGTGTCTAAGCAAATTTGATTGGCACCTCTAGATTTCTTTTTTTGTATTAGTTTCCCCCTCTGTTCAGTGGACATCACTGAGCAACCTGTTCAAGATTCTGAGGGCAGACCATGGTGTCTTTCTGGCAGAGAAACACACACTCTAGTTAAGGTATGTTTTTTTTAGGAGGGTGTGTCCATCATCACTGGGCACTACCCTGACCCTTGGTTTCTTCATTTGGAATAGGTGGGAATTAATGGTGCCTTCCCCACCGGTTCAGGACTCATTGAACATGGGTTTTGATGACAGAAGGATCTTTTTTTTTTAAAAAAAAAGTTTATTTTATTTTTATTTTATTCATTTTAGAGAGGAGACACAGAGTGAGAGAGAGAAAGAGAGAAAGGAGGGAGGAGCTGGAAGCATCAACTCCCATATGTGCCTTGACCGAACCAGTGCAGGGTTTTGAACCGGCGACCTCAGTGTTCCCAGGTCGATGCTTTATCCTCTGCGCCACCACAGGTCAGGCGACAGAAGGATCTTTTAAATGACGCAGGGACAGGCTGGTGCGGGAAGCCCTCAAAAGTCACAGATTTCTGAGTGGGCTCTACCCTTGGCCTATTGGTGATTTCTGGCAAGACATGATATCCAGGTGCTGTGGTTTTTGTCATTGGAAGATCGCCTTGATCTCAAGATATCAATTCTTTTGTGTGTGTGACAGAGACAGAGAGAGGAACAACAAGTAGGGACAGACATACAGGAAGGGAGAGAGATGAGAAGCATCAATTCTTTGTTGCAGCACCTCAGTTGTTCATTGATTTCTTTCTCATATGTGTCTTGATGGGGGAGGGGCTACCGCAGAGCAAGTGACCCCTTGCTCAAGCCAGCGACCATGAGGTCATGTCTATGATTCCATGTTCAAGCCAGTGACTCCGTGCTCAAGCCAGCAACCTCAGGGTTTCGAACCTGGCTCCTCTGTGTCCGAGTCCAATGCTCTATCCACTGTGCCACCGCCTGGTCAGGCTCAAGGTGTCAATTCTGACTCCAGATGTTTATCTCTGTCCCTGTAGAAGCACAGTTTCTGACTGCTGAGTTACTTTCCTAGTTCCCCTACTCCCTAAAAGAGGTTCTTCCTACCTCCCCCACTGCATTCCAACTGAGACTTCTGGCAGTGTGTTTTCTGCCCCAGTATAGTTTCCCCCCAAATGTACTTATTTATTTACTTATTTATTTAAAGTGAGAGGAGGGGAGATAGTGAGACTCCTGCATGTACCTGGACTGAGGTAGTCAGTTCGAAACTCTGGGCTTGCCTGGTCAGGGCACACATAGGAGTTGATGCTTCCTGCTCCTCTCCCCTTCTCTCTCTCTTTCCTCACTAAATTGAATACGTTAATAACAACAATAATAAAAGAAGCAAGGACAGTTGGACTGGGATTCACCCAACAACCCCAATCTGGGGCCAATGCTCTAATCAACTGAGCTATCCTTAGTACCAGGGGCTGACTCTTGAACCAATCAAGCCACTGGCTGCAAGTGGGGAAAAGGGAGGGAAGAGAAGTAGATGGTCGCTTCTCATACGTGCCCTGACCAGGGATTGAACCCAGGATGTTTGTACACTGGGATGATACTATCCACTGAGCCAACTGGCCAGGGCCAAAGTTTACTTTTTGTAATTGATTTCATCTTAAAACTTTTGTGTAGTATCATAGAAATGAGGCTTTGCAGTGACTTTCAAAGTTGTGTGGAAAGGCAGGGTGACTTAGTGGAGTTTGTATGACGTTTTGGAGGTCTGAGTCCAAGTTTTTGGGCCTGTTTTTTTTTTTTCCCCTTGGGCTTGTTTTATTGGGTGGCCTGTGGAGAGCCCCTGACTTATTTCTTATCTGTAAATTGAGGGTATCTACAGCCTCACCTTCTTGCTGGTGCTTATGAGTAACATAATGCAGTCTTCTGTGAACGCCAGAGCACCCCATGAAGTTGTCTACCTGGCTATTTTAGCTCTTGTAACCCCTTAATGAGTTATGTATTCAGTTAAATGGGTTATGTTTAAAAAGAAAAACTAGAGCCTGACCAGGCAGTGGCGCAGTGGATAGAGCGTCAGACTGGGATGCCAAGACCCAGGTTCAAGACCCCAAGCTCGCCACCTTGAGCGCGGGCCCATCTGGCTTGAGCAAAAGCTCACCAGCTTGGACCCAAGGTGGCTGGCTCCAGCAAGGGGTGGCTCCGTCTGCTGAAGGTCCACGGTTAAGGCACATGTGAGAAAGCAATCAATGAACAACTATGGTGTCGCAACGGCAACGAGAAACTAATGATTGATGCTTCTCACCTCTCTCCGTTCCTGTCTGTCTGTCCCTATCTATCCCTCTGTCTGACTCTCTCTCTGTCCCTGTAAAAAAATATATATATACGTATATACATACATATACGTATATACATGTATATACGTATATATACGTATATACATGTATATACGTATATATATTTAAAAAAATAAAAAGAAAAACTAGAAAATCTCAGACTGCAAGCACGTAGAATAACGGTTGTTTTTTGAAACTTAGTTTGGTTTGTGATACTGTGTATATGTGTATATGTATTGGGTTACATGGAAAACACATTTCCTAAAAAATGAGCCCCAGAAGTTAGAAAAATAGTCTAATTTACATATTTCCTGACTGTTTGAACTTATTATCCTTGAGATACAGCAAAGATAATATTGGCAGGTAGGGGAAAATCCACTTAAATGTCATTGCTTCTTTTTTTCTCCACACAACTGTCCTTGCTTCTTTTATTATTGTTGTTATTTATTTATTCAATTTAGTGAGAAAAGAGAGAGAGAAAGAAGGGGGGAGGAGCAGGAAGCATCAACTCCTGTACGTGCCTTGACCAGGCAAGCCCAGAGTTTCGAACTGAGTTACCTCAGTATTGCAATCAATGCTTTATCCACTGTGCAACCACAGGTCAGTTTGTCCTTGCTTCTAAAAGTTGGATATGACTAGGAAAAAACCAGTTAATATTTTATTCTCATGGGTACTTTTTATATTTTGGGGAGAACTTTTTCTTTTAATCTTTATATAACTATATCCATAACATTTTGTAGTAAGCTCAGTGTTTATTAAAAAGGGACAGCATCTGCCTGATAGGTGGTGGAGCAGTGGATAGAGTGTCGGACTGGCATGCGGAAGACCCAGGTTCGAGACCCCGAGGTCGCCAGCTTGAGCACGAGCCCATCCGGGTTGAGCAAAAAGCTCGCCAGCTTGGACCCAAGGTCGCTGGCTCCAGCAAGGGGTTGCTCGGTCTGCTGAAGGCCCACCGTCATGGCACATGTGAGAAAGCAATCAATGAACAACTAAGGTGTCACAACGGCAATGAAAAACTAGTGATTGATGCTTCTCACCTCTCTCTGTTTCTGTCTGTCTGTCCCTGTCTATCCCTCTCTGACTCTCTCTCTGTCCCTGTAAAAAGAAAAAAAAAAAAAAGGACAGCATCTTTTCCTGTAAATCAGTTTGGTGTTTGTACTTAGAGGTTTTTCTCTGCATAGAAACTGGGTGATTCTAAGTGTAGGTTAAGGTTGTGTTGTGATTTGCCTGTGAGCATAGCAGTCTTATTTACAGCTTCTCTTTTTAATGTATTTTTTTAGATTTTATTTATTTTTTAGAGAGAGATAGAGAGGGGGGCGGAGGAGCATGAAGGCTCACCTCCCATGTGTGCCTTGACCAGGCAAGCCCAGGGTTTTAAACCGGCAACCTCAGCATTCCAGGTCGATAATTTATCCACTGCGCCCCCGCAGGCCAGGCCTCACTGACAGCTTTCTATGTAAGTGTAGGAAGACTGCTCTCAGTTTATTTGGCCAGTCTCCCTGAGATGGGCACTTAGGTGTTTTCAGTCATTTGATGTTTGGGGCCTCAGGCTTCAGTTCACTCGTTGGGCACAGGCACTTCATATGCCTTTCAGTATTTGGGTAGAGTAGGTTCTGGGAAGCTTTGTGTTGGCATCAGCTGCTTCGCTGCCTGGTGCTGAGTACCCAGTGACTGGCTGTTCTTCTTTTTTTTTTTTTAATTTTAATTTTTTTTAATTTTTTTTTTAATTTTATTCATTTTAGAGAGGGGAGAGAGAGAGAGAGAGAGAGAAAGGGGGGAGGAGCTGGAAGCATCAACTCCCATATGTGCCTTGACCAGACCAGTGCAGGGTTTTGAACTGGCGACCTCAGTGTTCCCAGGTCGACGCTTTATCCACTGCACCACCACAGGTCAGGCTGGCCGTTCTTTTTTTGCCTTTGCTTTTTAGTGTGGGACAGAGACAGACAGGAAGGGAGATAGATGAGAAGCATCAATTCTTTGTTGTAGTTCCTTAGTTGTTCATTGATTGCTTTCTCATATGTGCCTTGACTGGGGGGCTACAGCAGAGTGAATGAACCCTTGCTCAAGACAGTGACCTTGGCTCAAGCCAGCGACCATGGGGTCATGTCTATGATCCCATGCCCAAGCTGGATGAGCCCATGCTTAAGTCGGCGACCTTGGGTTTTCAAACCTGGGTCCTCTGTGTCCCAGTCTGACGCTCTACCCACTGCGCCACCACTTGGTCAGGCTTGCCTTTGCTATTGCATTTAACTTAGACCTCTCTCCTGGAAGCTCCCTACATTTACCAAGGTTATCAAGGCTTCCCTCTGTGCTCCTTGGTAGCCCCAGAGCTGGCTTCTTTAAGACCTCAGCTACTGAGCTTAATTGACTAAGGGTCCAGCTGCTGGCTTTGAAGCCCATCACCTTGTGTATCTAGGCAGGTGATTGGCCCTGCTGACCTTTCCTTGACTGCTTCCATCTAGCCTTTCTTCCCTGGCCCTTCACTTAAGGCCAGATTCACACAGCCTTCTCCCAGCTCCCTCTCGTTTCCTCTCAAAGGAGTTGACCCTAACAATATACAGGTACATTTAAGCTCACATTGGGGTCAGCTGCTACTGGGGACCCTGGATTTCTGTCCATGTTTACCAACTTGGCTCCTTGTCACCAACCTCCGAAGCCCACGCTGACACTGGAACCTCTCCTAAGCAGTGCCTCTCCTTTTGCCCCCTGGAGCGAATGTTGCCTATTTTTCAGGACCCCAAGGTTGGTACTGGCACTCTGATAAGCTTGATCCTCTAGGTGGACTGCCTGTGACCATGAGGACAAGGATGGACCTCCTTCCTCTGAGACCCGGGCATCTGTGCAGCTGCCGCTCGGTCCCTGTATGGGGCTGGCCTATCCATCCTCCACTCTCTCTGCTGTGATTACAAGAGTCTGTGGCCTACTGTCTTCTGGTCTTGGTCTCCCCCCAGGCCCTGGGTAATGTGACTGCTCAGCTAAATAATGGCCCTAGGGATGTCCCCATCATAGTCCTAGGACGTGTGGACATATTGCCTAATGTAGCAGAGGGACTTTGCAGGTAGAATTAAGGCAAGGCTCCTGAGATGGGGGAGGACCCTGGATTCCCCACAGGGCCCAGTGTGATTACTTGTTCCCTATAAGGTGTAGGTTGGAGGGTCAGAGTCAGAGAGAGATGGACAAGGCTGTGCTGCTGGCTGTGAAGATGGAGGAAAGGGCCATGAGTCAAGTATGCAGCTCCTTTAGAAGCTGAAAAGGCCAGAAATGGTTCTCCCTGGAGCCTCTGGAAGGATCAGCCATGTTCACACCTAGGTTTAGTTCTGGAAGACCAGTGTCAAACTCCTGACCTTGGAACTGTCAGAGAATAAATGTATGTGATTATTTATTTTATTTTTCTGAAATGAGAAGCGGAAAGGCAGACAGACTCTCGCATGCTCCCAACCGGGACCCACCTGGCATGCCTACCAGGGGATGATGCTCTGCCCTTCTGGGCTATTGCTCCGTTGCAACTGGAGCCATTCTAGCGCCTGAGGTAGAGGCCGCAGAGCCATCTTCAGTGCCCGGGCCAACTTTGCTCCAGTGGAGCCTTGGCTACGGAAGGGGAAGAGAGAGATAGAGAGAAAGGAGACGGGAAGGGTAAAGCAGATGGGTGCCTCTCCTATGTGCCCTGGCTGGGAATCGAATCTGGGACTTCCACACGCTGGACAAGGCTCTACTGCTGAGCCAACCGGCCAGGGCTAAACATATGTGATTTTAATCTACAAAGTGTGTAGTGGCTTATTACAGCAGCTTCATGAGACACACTGATGTAGCCTGCTGGCCTTTGAGTCTTGCTTCCTGCCCCTGGTCAGCTTCCCACAGCCACTGCTCCCTTGGCCTAAGCCCCTGAAGTATTGCAGTCACATATGCACTACCCCACGCCACATTGCCTTGTCCCTCCGAACCACATCACCCTCCAACTGCTCTTTTGCCACCATCTCTCTATCCACTTCAAACAATACCAGCCCTGGTTTGGCACATAGTATGTCCTGTTCTAAGTTGTACTGGAAAAGTTCATCCAGCCAGTTATGTAATAAGTCATGGATATGTAATTACAACATAGGGAATAGAGTCAGTAACATTGTAATAACCAGGTGTGGTGACAAATGGTTAGTAAACTTTGTAAGGTATATAAATGTTGAATCACTATTCGTACATTTGAAACTAATGTAATGCTGTATTTCAATTATAATTAAAAATAAATTTGGACTAATAACCAAAAAAATAAAAGATAATTCTAATCTGAAAAAAAATAGTCCATTGCACAGATGGGACTGCTCTGCAGAGATACACTCTAGAACCGGGCCCTGGGCACCACTGGGGACCCTTCTGGTGGAGTCTTCCTGTTTCACACAAGGGTCCCGGTCCCTCAGCCTTCTACACACTACCCATCCCCTTTTATGGATTAAGTTTCCCAGTTTTTCTGAGAGCACAGAAGCCATTTGGGCTTTTTATATTGCTGCTACTCCCCCCAAACCTATGGGTCCTCATTCCCTCCCTCCTGTGCATCCTAGCTCTAGGGCAGTGGTTCTCATGGGTGCTTCTGCCCCTGTGTACACTGGATAAGGTTGGGAATGTGGCTTAAAATTTTTTTTAATAGAGAAAGTAGGAGGGAGAGAGATCATTTTTTTTGTCCCCTTTATTTGTATATTCATCTGTTCTCTGACAAGGTATTGAACCCACAACCTTGGCATATTGGGATGATGTTGTAACCAATTGAGCTACTTGGCCTGGCTGTGGCTGGGAATGTGACTTGAGCTTGCCAACACCTTGGAATCCACTGCGGGACTTTGTTTTTACAGAGTCAGAGAGAGGGCTAGATAGGGATAGACAGAAACGGAGAGAGATGAGAAGCTTTCTCGTTTTGTGGAGCTTTAGTTGTTCATTGATTGCACTGTAGGGCTACAGCAGACCAAGTAACCCCTTGCTCAAGCCAACGACCATGGGTCCAAGCTGGTGAGCCTTGATCAAACCAAATGAGCCCACACTCAAGCTGGCTACCTTGGGGTCTCGAACCTGCGTCCTCCACATCCCAGTCCGACGCTCTATCCACTGCCCCACCACCTGGTGAGGTCCACTGCGGGGCTTTGTAAAAACAAACTCTGGGCCTCACCTGGAGAGATCTTAAAAATGCCCTGGAGAACTCAGCTCAGCAGCCAGGGTTGAAATGTCTATTTTATTAGAGCCCTGAGGGGTTCAACCATGAAGGATGTTTGTATTCTCTCTTCCAAATTAAATTTTGTCACAATGAAAATGAAGCTGAAACAGGCATCAGTATTTCACGGTTCCATTTGCCCTGTGGCAAAGTGTGAATTGGCATTGGACAGGCTGAGGTGTTAGAGAACTGTAACCATGCTTCCACATCTGGTTTCTTCTAAAAAATATGTCAACGATAAATAGCCATTTAACGTTATACTTTTTTTTTTTTTTTTTACAGGGACAGAGAGAGAGTCAGAGAGAGGGATAGATAGGGACAGACAGACAGGAACGGAGAGAGGTGAGAAGCATCAATCATTAGTTTTTCATTGCCGTTGTGACACCATAGTTGTTCATTATGGATTGCTTTCTCACATGTGCCCTGACCACGGGCCTTCAGCAGACCGAGCAACCCTTTGCTGGAGCCAGCGACCTTGGGTCCAAGCTGGCGAGCTTTTGTTCAAGCCAGATGGGCCTGCGCTTAAACTGGCGAGCTCGGGGACCTGGGTCTTCGACATTCCAGTCCGATGCTCTATCCACTGCGCCACCTCATGGTCAGGCTATACATTATACTTTAAAATATTTCTATTTATGTTTTTAACAAAATTTTATGGATCTAGATCATGTCTGCATACCCTGACCAATATTTTTCCTCTTGTAAAAGGGTAAATACTCTTTCTGTTAGCAATGCTGTATGGAAAGAAAAGGTTAATCTAATTACTCTTCCCACATTCTTCACTTTAGCTTCACATAACTGTTTTAGATCATTCTTCAGTGACTATAAAACAGATTATTTTACATATATTTTTTTCTTTTGCAAGTGAAAGGAAAGGGATAGAGAGACAGACTCCCACATGCGCCCCACCGGGATCCACCCAGCAACCCCCATCTGAGGCTGATACAGGTTAGGAGTTGTTTTTAGCACCTGGAGGCTCTGTGAAGCCATCCTCAGTTCCTGGGGCTGATGTGCTCAAATCAATGGAGCCTTGACTGTGGGAGGAGAAGGGAAAGGAAGGAGAAGAGTGGAGAAGCAGATAGGACATTCACGTGCTGGGCTGTTGCTCTACTACTGAGCCAGCCAGCCAGGGTATTTTCCATATTTTTAACCTTTTCCTCCCTTTTCCTGTGTGGAGGAACCATGATTCCACGTACCTCTTTTATACTTAAAAGTAAGATTTAGGAAGATTCTTCCTGAAGGTCAGTCACTTTTTGTGGGTCTCATTTGTCTTCCCTGTGAGTGCCCTGAGGTGTAGGAACAGATGTCATCAGACTGTTTTGCCTTCACTCCTGAGGAATATAATCTTAGATAGGAATTCTTGGTCAGTGGTGTTTCCTAGCACCTGTAGCTTCCACTGTTTCTGGTAATAAGTTGGCAGTTGTTCACATCCCTGCTCTTCTGTATGTACCATGTCGCTTTTAAGATTTTGTCTTCAGTTTTGGGCAGTTTGATATATCTGGATGTTGGGGTGCTGAGCTTCCTGAACCTGTACATTTATGTCTTTTACCAAGTTTCAGAAAGTTTCAGCCATTATTTTTCAAATATTTTCTCTGTCTTGTTCTTTCCATTCCTGGGACCTCAGTTATCCGTATTGCACCTTTTGGTATTGTTTCACAGTCCCTGAAGCTCTGTTCATCTTTTTCTTTTCTCAAACTTTTCTTCAGACTGCGTGATTTCTATGGTTTCACCTTTAAATTTTTTTTTTCACCTTTAAATTTGTTGACTCCTTTCATCTCCAATTTGCCGCCCAGTATCTCTCCACAAATAAGTTACCGTATTTCCCCATGTATAAGATGCTCCCATGTATAAGGCACACCTTAATTTTGGGACTCGAAATTTGAAAAAAAAATGTATTACATAAAGTTATTGAATTCGTTTTTTCTTTTTTTGTATTTTGCTCAAGTGAGAAGCAGGGAGGCAGAGAGACTCCTGCATGTGCCCGACTGGGATCCACCCGGCATGCCCACTAGGGGGCAATGCTCTGCCCATCTGGGGTGTTGTGCCATTGCAGCTGGAGCCATTCCAACACCTAAGGAGGAGGCCATGGAGCCATTCTCAGTGCCCTGGCCAACTTTGCTTCAATTGGAGCCTTGGCTGCAGGAGGGAAAGAGAGAGATAGAAAGGAGAGGGGGAAGGGTGGGGGAGCAGATGGGAATCGAACCCAGGACTTCCACATGCCAGGCCGACACTCTACAGCTGAGCCAACCCGTCAGGGCCTGAACTAAAGTTTTATTCATCGTAAAATTCATACAACTCCTCATCACTGTCAAAATTTCCATCCATTAGCTTGTCCTCATCTGTGTCTGATGACGAATCACTGTCCTCATGTATTGCCTCCTCTGGTAACAAGTGCGAAACAATGAGCACAAAGACAACGAAGTGTGAAAAAGTGGGAAATACAAGTAAAAAAACCTACGACGCTATATAAGACGCACCTACACCAAGTTTTTTCGAAAAAGAGTGCATCTTATACATGGGGAAATATGGTATAACAGTCCTGTCCCTACATTGAAAAGACATTTTAAAACCCTGGAATGAAAAATTCTTATGTATAAACTATTGTACATCTGTGATTTATAAATAATAAAATTCTAGAAATTAGAATTTCTGAATGATTTTGATAGAAATTTACTAAGAAGAACCAGAATATTCAATCCTAAAAAAGATTTTTTTCACCCTAGTTGAGTTTTTGAGAAGCTATAATTTGTTGACTGGCACAGTCCACATTAGACACTGCTGCTGCTACTAATGAAGTTAATCTGAAGGACAGATTTGTATGCTAGACATGCCAGGCTCTTGCATGTAACTGGCTGAAGTGCTCTTCTCTAATTTTTTCCCCTTATGTGTTAAACAGAAATAAATATACATATGGTAAAAACATTAAATGGTACAGAAAGATCTAAAATATGCAAATATCAACAAATCTGATGTCTTCAAAATCACTAAGCCGTCAAATGAATAATTCACAAACAGCTAAAATCAACTTTGGAGTCCCTTTATCTGAAAATAAGTTTCCTCTTCTTTTTCTTCTTCTTTCTCCTTCTTCTCCCTTTTTCTTCTTCCTTCTCTCTTCTTTTCCTTCTCTCTTCTCCTCCTTCCTCCTCCTCCCTCCTCCTCCCTTCTTCTTTCTTTTTCTTCTTTCTTCTTGCATGAGGAGGGGAGATAGACACCCACATGCACCCTGACTGGGATCCATCTGGCAACCCCCATTTGGAGTTGATGCTCTGCCTGTATGGGGCCATGCTCGCAACCAAGCTATTTGTTTCTCCTGTGTTCCCTGAATGGGAATCAAACCTAGTACATCTGACACTTTACAATGGAGCCAACTATCCAGGTCTGCACTCTGCTCCTTCTTTAATTTACTTTATTTTTATTTTATTCATTTTAGAGAGAAGACACAGAGTGAGAGAAAGAGAGAGAGAGAGAGAAAGAGAGAAAGGGGGGAGGAGCTAGAAGCATCAACTCCCATATGTGCCTTGACCGAACCAGTGCAGGGTTTTGAACTGGCGACCTCAGTGTTCCCAGGTCGACGCTTTATCCACTGCGCCACCACAGGTCAGGCTTCTCTTTTTTTTTTTAAACACATAATTCTCTTGCTGGGTGGCTGTAGGAGTTCTTCCTTAACATCAGGTGTGTGCTCTTCTAAAGATTTTGGATCTCTTTGAGAACCTGACCAGTTTCAATGGAAGGAAGTGCCTGAGGAGGTTCCCTACCAATGGGTAGTAGGTAAGAGGGGCTGGACTTGCAGTGTACCTCCTTTCGGTATTGGGCTGTGGCTCCAGTGTTACGGGTCCATGGCTGATGTGGAATGTCTCAGCCCTGTGGTTCTTTCTATGTCTCCTGCATTCTGGGGTAAAGGCTGGCGTGTAGGATGGTCTAGGAGTGCCCAGGCCACATGTGCCCACGGGATAGGCCCTACACCAACAGCACCGCCTCTGATTCACATGGCCAGCCCATTTGGCTATTTTTTATCACTTTTTTTTTTTGCTGAGATTTCCTCTTTTTATCTATTGTAAGTACATTTGCCTTGTGTTCCCTGAGAGCGTGGTTGCAGTTGCTGAATTGAAATCTTTGTGTGTTAATTTTGACATCTGAGTTCTCTCACGGCAGGTCTTCATTGGTTCTTTCTTGAGTTTTCCTTTTTCTCATTTTGAGTAATTTTGGATTATATCCTTGGCATTGCGAATGGGATGTTGTAGAGATTCTGGATTCTGTTGTGTCTCTGAGGAGTATTGATTCTGTGGGGAGGGAGGTTTGTTTAGTGTCACTTAATTCATTTGCGCTGAAACTTCAGCTCTGCCTCTCTTACAGGGAAATAAGGTCTGTGAAATGTTTATTTTTTTGAGCTTTGGCTGGGTTGTGTGGAATGTGCGTGTATGTGCATAGGTCCAGGGTCAGCCAGAGATTTGGGTGGAATTTATATGCAGAATATGGGAATCACCCCCAGCTCTCTCTTCAGTGGAATTTCCCTCCTCACTTTCCAGTGGCTGTGTTCACCCCAAACTCTGCTCTGGTCTTGAAGCCAGTTCGACACAGTTCTCCTCTCTCCATTTTAGCTTTTCTGCATTGCACTCAGATAAAAGCTAGAGCCTAACCAGTGGTGGCACAGTGAATAGAGTGTTGGCCTGGGATGCTGAGGTCCCAGGTTTGAAACCCTGAGGTCACTGACTTGAGTGTGGGCTCATCTGGCCTGAGCACAGGTTCACTGGCTTGAGCAAGGGGTCACAGGCTTGTCTAGAGCCTCCCCCCGAAGGCACATATGAGAGGCAATCAGTGAACAACTAACTAGGGATTCAACGAGTTGATGCTTCTCATCTCTCATTCTTCCTGTCTCTCTCTCTCACTTAAAAAAAGTTACAAAGAACAGGACATTTCTCCGTGCTTTTGGTTGTTCTTCAGTGTGCCTGGATAGTTGTTGTTAAACTGTATTTGTACGGGGCTTGGTCGGATGGAATTCTCAGACATTATCAGAAGTGGACCCTGCCTACCCCTCGTGGAAGCTGACATGAGTAGGTGGACCATCTTGTGAGTCATCAGCCAGTAAATATGTGGGTTGTTTCTGCTTTGGGGCTTGACTAGTTGTACATTTGGGTGCCAGTACATGTTTGAGCACTTGTCTCTTCACAGAGTCTACTTGGGAGTAGGTACTGTGTTCACCCTTTTGAGGAGCTGCACTGTTTTCTGTAGCAGCTACACTGTTCCCTCCCACCCCCATCCTCTGTATGGCCAATCTCTCCAACACTTGTGATTGTCTTCTTGTTTTTTCCCTTTTAAATCATTAATAGTTGCAATAAGGGGTCATTCATGCATGGGATCAGGAGCTGAGGTCCCCTGAGCGGGATTTAGTAATCTGAAGCCCATTGAAAGGATATAGTGGCACTTGTTCCATTGTACCAACTCTTGATCATAAAATATTCATAAAACATTCTATGGCTGAGGGCACTTGAGCAGTTCTTTTACCTGTGAGACTGCTGGGTGACCCTTGAAGAGCTGAGCCTGGATGAGCCTGGAGTATGTGAGGTAGCATGTGGGGCACTTGGAGCAGGAGTCCTCCATCTGCTATTGCTTTGCTTGCTTGCCGTCCTGGTCTCTGGGAGGCAAGTTCTCTGGGTGGTACAGCAGGGAGGGGAACATGGAATCCTGCTGCCAGCTGGATGGCTGCTATTGTTACTGGTTCAGTAACTGAGAGGACTCCTCATGCTTCATTGAGTGCCACCGGACAGACTCATTCTGAGGCCTGTAGTTACCATTCCATACCTCACAGCAGGTTTCAGTTCTCTTAGGGGCTGCTATGGTGTGTCTTCTGGGGTGTAATAAGAGCCTTGCACCCTGCTGCTCCTATTAGGCATATCAGTAGTTCTGGACTTTTTGGATCAGTACTGCTTCAGGTTGAACCTTTTTGAATGTTTTTTTTAGGAAACCCATAGGGACCACATAAGTGCAAACAAACACCTGTACACAAATGACCATAGCAGCACTATTCACAAGAACCAAAAAGTGGAAAAGATACAAGTGTCCACAGGGGAATACCTACACACAATGTGCTCTTTATGCATATGGTGTTTATCTACTAGGGAGTGAACAAATACAGTGGCATCTGTATGCACACAGTGGAACCAAAACAGAACACTGATGCTTGCTGCAGCTTGGAGGACATGCTCCAAGACATGCTCAGAGACAGGCAAGGAAGCCACAAATGGAAATGCTTTGTCAATCTTGCTGTCGCCCCAGGAGAGGTTGCCTGGGTGACAATCTCAGAGAAAGGGGACCAGGGAGCTCAGGAGAGAAGCAGGCTGAATGTGCAGCCAGCTGGGTGTGGTTGGTGTCCTGGGAGCAACTGGATGCCTGGGGCCCCAAGGGCCTGATCTGTGGTGGCACAGTGGGCAAAACATAGACCTGGAATGTTGAGGTCGCCCAGTTTTAAACCTCGGGCTTTCTTGGTCAAGGCACGTACAAGAAGCAGTTAATACTAGGAGTTGATGCTTTCCATTCTTCTTTCCTTCTTTATTTAATTAATTGATTTGAGAGAGAGAGTAAGAGAGAGAAAGAGACAAGAATATTGACCTGTTCCTGTATGTACCCTAATCGGGGATCAAACTTACAACCTTTACATATCAGGACAATGCTCCAACCAACTGAGCTATCCAGCCAGGGCAATAAATAAAATCTAAAAAAAAAAAAGAAGAAGAAACAAAGAAAGAGAGAGAGAAAAAAAAAAATAGTGCTTTTCACAGTTCATCTTCCCCGGCCCTCCACCAGCCTGGCTCCTTATCTGTACCTCCACATCTGATCATAGCCCTCAGCGCCAACACAGTCTGGCCTGCCTATGCTTTGTGCACTGTTCTTTTTTTTTAATTTTTTAAATTTTATTCATTTTAGAGAGGAGACACAGAGTGAGAGAGAGAGAGAGAGAGAGAAAGGGGGGAGGAGCTGGAAGCATCAACTCCCATACATGCCTTGACCAGACCAGTGCAGGGTTTTGAACTGGCGACCTCAGTGTTCCCAGGTCGACGCTTTATCCACTGCGCCACTACAGGTCAGGCTGTTTTTTTTTTTTTTAAGTGAGAGCGAGAGGGACAGAAAGCATCAATTCTTTGTTGTAGCACCTTAGATGTTCATTGATTACTTTCTCATATGTGCCTTGACCAGGGAGCTCCAGCAGGGAGGGTGACTCCTTGACCAAGCCAGCAACCTCGGGGTTTTGAACCTGGGTCCTCAGCATCCGAGGCCAACACTCTATCCACTGAGCCACTGCCTGGTCAAGCTGCTTTGTGCCCCTTAACACTGTTTCTAAGCAGCCTCAGGGCCTTGCTGTTCTCCCCTTCACCAACCATTCTTGTTCCATCCCTACTCCACTGGTCCTTCCTGACTTCAGGAGTAGGATGGTAAAGAAATCACAGGCATCTTACCTCATTGAAATGGCTTTTATTTTGAGAGAGAGAAAGAGAGACAGGAAGGGAGAGAAATGAGAAGCATCAACTCGTAGTGCATCACTTTAGTTGTTCATTGATTGCCTCTCATATGTGCTTTGATGGAGGGGGCTCAAGCCAACCCACTGACCCTCCTTGCTCAAGCCAGCAACCTTTGGATCATGTTGATGATCCCATGATCAAGTTGCCAAAGTGCTCAAGCCGATGACCTTGGGATTTCGAACCTGTGATCTCAGTGTCCCAGGTCAACTCTCAATCCACTGTGCCACCACTGTTCAGTTGCATTGAAATGTTTTTTTAAATAACAGCTTTCCCTGGTCAGGTAGCTTGGTTGGTTAGAGTGTTGTCCCAACACACAAAGGTTGCTGCTGGTTCGATTCCTGGTCAGGGCACATACAGAAACAGATTGATGTTTTTCTCTCATTTTCTCTCTCTCTCTCTCTCTCTCTTTCTCTCCCCCTCTCTCCTTCTTCACCTCTCCCCCCACCATGTTCTCTCTAAAATCAATAAATAAATTAGGAAAAAAGTAATAACAGCCTTGTTAGATTTGGAATACAGTGGTTTATAGTATATTCACAGATGTGTCACTATCACACAGTTTTAGAAAAAACACTCCCCATTAGCAGTCACCCCCACCCTACTCCTCAGACCTTGACCGCCCCTCATCTGTTTCCTTTCTTTTTTGCTTTGCCTGTTCTGAACTTTTTATATAAATGAAATCAGGCCTGACCTGTAGTGGTGCAGTGGATAAAGCATCGACCTGGGAACACTGAGGTCACCAGTTCAAAACCCTGCACTGGTCTGGTCAAGGCACATATGGGAGTTGATGCTTCCAGCTCCTCCCCCCCTTTCTCTTTCTCTCTCTCTCTCCCTCCTCTCTAAAATGAATAAAATAAAAAGAAATTAAAAAAAGAAAAAAACATGAAAAAATAAATAAATGAAATCAAACATTTATTTTTGTGACTTTTTGCTTTGGGTATGGCTTCTTTCTGAAATAATTGTTCTTAACTATTTTAGCCAGGTACTCATAATTTCTCAATTTTATTTTTTTTTTTAGGCAAAGTATATCTCTCAGTGCATTGATGAAATCAAGCAAGAGCTGAAGCAGGATAACATCGCAGTCAAAGCAAACGCCGTCTGCAAGCTGACGTATGTGAGTGTTCAGACGGCGCTTCCACACAGTGCCTTTGTCTTGCATCCCTTGTGCTGTTATCAACTTCAGCATCAATCTATTTATCCCTCCATCTGGCCACCATCCATTTACCTGTTTGCCCGTCATGTCTGTCTGTCTGTTTATTGGTCCATTGTTTGTCTACCTGCCAAACATTGATCAGTGCTATCAGCTCTAGGTGCTGGCCTCAGGCACACAGGGCTAATTCTTGTGAGTCAAGGGAAAGGAGAGCAATGATTATCAGGTGGCACAGGGCATGGTGAAGCCCCTGATACATTTCCTACCCCCTGGCCTCTTTCCTGGTTAGAGAAAGGAGACTTGAAGTTTGTGGGGATGGGAGTTCTAATCTCATTGTAGGTTTCATGAATATTGTTGTAGGGAGTTTTTTTTTTTTTTTTACAACTTTTTTGTTGTAGGGAATTTTAACTAGTACAAAGGATGCTAGAATTTTACCTGCATATGTTCATCCTCCTACAGTATGTTACTAACCTGTTCCTATAGTCTTCATTCTGAAGACTGGTTGGTCAGAAGAAATTAATGTCCAGAGTTGTCTGTTGGGTGAAACCTACTTGTTCAGAGTGAATGTCATGTGTCCTTCTCTGAGCTGGGATGCTCGATGTTAGAGGTTTGGTTTTGGCTTATGAGTAAATCACTGTATCTCCCTCCCAACAGTTGCAAATGTTGGGATATGACATCAGCTGGGCTGCTTTCAACATCATAGAAGTGATGAGCGCCTCCAAGTTCACATTCAAGGTGAGCTTGCTTTGGAGACTGAACCCTGTGGTGATGGGGACTGCGGCAAGGCATTTCCCTGATGGAGGAGGGGGAGTTCCCTGGGCATCCCTGTGGTCCTTCCTACAGTTAGAATCCACACTGTAAAAAAAATAATAAGTACTAGTGACCTATTTTAGTCAAACTAGCTACTCAAACATTATACCTCCAGTTTTTGTCAAATTATTTATTAATGCTATTTACATAATTTTCTTTCAATTTTAAGTAGTATCAGTGAAATTATGGGTTTATAGGATTGGTTATATGATTCTTAAATAAATTTGAAGTGAATTCATATCTCTTTAAAAAAAAATAAAGGCAAACACTGATTATTTCACCCAGAGGCCATCCACTCATCATCTTGTTCTGTGGCCTCTTGGCCATCTTCTGAAGGATTCTACTCATGAGCAATTTGGGACATTGCTTCTCCTCACTTGATATTATAACATAGTATGTCTCCCATTTTAGTACATATTCTGCAAAAAGATTTTCCATGCCCTGGACTATTTGTGGGTGTTCTGAAATATTTCTGGGTTGGCTTGGTTTTCAATGAGAATGCACACTGCCCAGGTAGCTGAGGCTGTTTCCAGCCCTGAGACCCTGCCCATGGATCTGCTGTGGTCAAGTCCAGGCTCCCTCTGAAAGACAGTTGTCCCGCCTCCTGTTTACTCTTGAAGAAATGAAATGGCACATTTGCCAAAATTGGGGCGGTGCTCAGCATGTATATCAAAGCATCATCTGCTTGTGTGAATGTGACTAGATAGCCACATCAGCCTGGCTGAGAGATTTAAGTTCTAAAAACAAGCACTTAAGATGACTTACTGCATTGAATCATTAAAGCAGTTCCTGGCTGACAAGTGAAAAGGCAACATTAGTAACAGGACTCCAGGATATGACAAACCTTCAAGAAACATTGTGTTTCAAAGACCATACACTCTTCCTGGAGTTTTAAAGACCCTGGCTTGGTTTTTGAAAGACTTTCCATTCCTCTTCCCACCTGTGGCCCCAGGCGTTGGGCTACTTGGTGCCAAACTCGGGAGAAGGGTTGTGAGCTTTTGAGAAGGCTACGTGGTCCCCTTGTCTCACCTCTGATACCTTCATATGTTCATCTCGACAGCGTATTGGCTACCTCGCTGCTTCCCAGTGCTTTCATGAAGGGACTGATGTCATCATGCTGACAACAAATCAGATTCGCAAGGTAGGCTGCCCTTCCTGTAGGCCCCGTGGTCTCCTCAGCTCTGTGGCTGAGCTCTTGGGATGCCACATAAATGTCTATTCTCTACACTGGTTTTTCTGTCATTCATGTGTGAATAGAAAGCACTAAGGTCAGCAAGATGACACTGTCACTATTTCCTTATCGAGCAGACAGTGTTTTGCCCTCAGTAACGTCATTCCCAAGATACACCCACACATGGCAGAGCAGGTCTGCCCTTTTGCTTGGGCAGGTGAGGGACGTGGGGCTCACTTGACTACCCTCTTCTCCTTTTCACTTCTTGGTGTTGGAGGGTTGCCTCCATGGTCACTTTCCTCTGTCTCACAGCAGGAGTGCCTGTTGAGGTTGCATCCCTTTCCAATATGCGGGTGTGCTGCCCACTAGGTCTTTTGAGTCAAGACCACATATATATTTCAGTTGCATGTAAGTTTAAGTTTTTGTTGTTGTTTTTGTGTGACAGAGACAGAGAGAGGGACAGATAGGAACAGACAGGAAGGGAAAGAAACGAGAAGCATCGATTCTTTGCTGCGGCTCCTTAGTTATTCATTGATTGCTTTCTCATACGTGCCTTGACCAGGGGGCTGTAGCAGAGCAAGTGACCCCTTGCTCAAGCCAGCAACCTTGGGCTCAAGAAGGTGAGCCTTGCTCAAACCAGATGAGCCTGTGCTCAAGCTGAGGACCTCAGGGTTTTGAGCCTGGGTCCTCCACATCCCAGTCTTATGCTCTATCCACTGCGCCACCACCTGGTCAGGTGTAAGTTTAAGTTTTGAAACAGGCTTTGAAGAGCACTATGTAATAAATTTTCTCCTTGGCCTCAGTACTTGGAGCATTTTTTGCTTCCTGTGGTCAGGGGGTGTCAATGAAAGTCGGAGACTCACCCTTTCCTAGCCCCAGATCACTGTTAGAAGCAGTATCCCCAGGCTCTGTGGCTGGGTGCCGGGGCCAGATCCCCATGAACTCTAGTCACCCCGTGTGTGACCTGGGAATGGGCTCTTGGGTAGAAACGATGGGCAGGCAGGCTGACTGTGCCAGCACTAGCCAGGTACTGGTGCTGAGATGGGAGAGATGCGGGTCTGAGATATTAACTCTGCCGTACTGAACAGTTCTCAGAGGCCAGGGGGTTGTGGCTGTGGGCCAGATTGTGCAGCACTGCTGGGTGTCATAGATGCCATGGAGTGGTGAGGGGCAAGCCTAGCTGGAGTGGCCTTGGAAAGGAGGAGCGGTGGGAGGGGGGACTGGGCAAGCATCCTGGGTGTGAGGTGTCGGGACAGTAAACAGGATGGTGGCAGAAGGGAGGAGGGTGGACACCGGCTTTGGGTGCCTGGGTACCCGACACCAGCCTGCTTGCTGAAGCTCAATTTTGGTTTTCCTCCTGGCCATCTCTGTACAGCCTTTCCATCTTGGTTTGCACAGAGGTTTGTTACCAATTCACATTGAGATGTGTTAGAGGTGGGTCACTTAGATCCACTCCGCTGGGGAGATGGCCAGAGCCTGAGAATATCTTCATAATAAAGCAGATGATATACCCTGTTATAGTAAGACCTGAGTAGATGACTGACTGCCACCATGATCCCCTCTGTCTGTTGCAATCTCAGCCTTGCTCACAGGGTCCTTTTTTTTTTTTTTCTAAAAATTTTTTAGAGTAATTATTTTAAATTTCTTTTTATTTTATTCATTTTAGAGAGGAGACAGAGAGAGAGAGAAAGGGGGGAGGAGCTGGAAGCATCAACTCCCATATGTGCCTTGACCAGACCAGTGCAGGGTTTTGAACTGGCGACCTCAGTGTTCCCAGGTCGACGCTTTATCCACTGCGCCACCACAGGTCAGGCATCACAGGGTCCTATCTTTATGCAGCCATATCCTTGTCTCTCACTGCAATGTTTTTTTTTTGTTTGTTTATTGACTAATTTGAGAGAGAAGAGAAAGAGGAAGGGGGAGAGAGAGAGAGAGAGAGAGAGAGGAAGCATTCATTGTTGTTCCACTTAGTATGTGTATTTATTGGTGCTTCGCATGTGTGCCTTGACTAGGGATCAAACCCACAACCATGGTGTTTCAGGACGACGCTCTAACTGACTAAACTAACTAGCCAGGACCTGTCACTACTATTCTCCATTGATGTCCCTGTGCATACCATTTTAAATGAACCTGAGACTTTTTTTTTTTTTTTTTTAATCAAGTGAAAGGCAGGGCGGCAGAGAGACTCCCACATACACCCTGACCGAGATCCACCCGGCATGCCCCTGTCTGGGGTTGATGCTCTCTGCCTTTCTGGGGCATTGCTTCTTTGCTTGGCAGCTGAACTATTATAGTGCCTAAGGTGAGGCCATGGAACCATTCTTAGCACCCATGCCAACTTGCTTATTTGGGCCATGGTACAGGTGGGGATGAGAGAGAGAGAAAGAGAGAGAAGAGGGGATGGGGAGTGGAGAAGCAGATGGTCGCTTTTCCTTTGTGCCCTGACCAGAAATTGAATCTGGGACTTCCACATGCCAGGCCAATGCTCTACCACTGAGCCAGCCAGCCAGGGCCATGAACCTCAGACTTCTAAACACAACTATTACAGACCTGCCCACCAAGGCTGGGATGCCTCCCACTTAGCGATGACTGAGTGTCCTTTCTACAAACCCCCATTTCATTTCTTTCTTTCTTTTTTTTGTGGGAGAGACAGAGTCAGAGAGAGGAACAGACAGGAAGGGAGAGAGATGAGAAACATCAGTTCTTTGTTGCAGTTCCTTAGTTGTTCACTGATTGATTTCTCATATGTGCCTTGACTGGGGGGGGCTACAGCAGACCAAGTGACTCCTTTCTTGAGCCAGCGACCTTGGGCTCAAGCTGGTGAGCCTTGCTCAAACCAGATGAGCTCATGCTCAAGCTGGCGACCTCAGGGTCTCGAACCTGGGGCCTCCACATCCCAGTCCGATGCTCTATCCCAGGGGTCCCCAAACTTTTTACACAGGGGGCCAGTTCACTGTCTCTCAGACCGTTGGAGGGCCAGACTATAAAATTATGAACAAAAATCCTTCTGCACACTGCACATATCTTTTTTTTCTTTTTCTCACATATCTTATTTTAAAGTGTAAAAACAAAACGGGAACAAACACGATACTTAAAATAAAGAACTAGTAAATTTAAATCAACAAACTGACCGGTATTTTGGGAACTATGGGTGCGGATGCATCCTGTGCTCCTCTCACTGACCACCAATGAAAGAGGTGCCCCTTCCGGAGTGCGGCGGGGGCGGATAAATGGCCTCAGGGGACCGCATGCGGCCAGCGGGCCATGGTTTGGGGACCCCTGCTTTATCCACTGTGCCACCGCCTGGTCAGGCTCTTTTCTTTTTTGAGAGAGAGGCAGGGAGAGAGAGACTGGCACATCGAGTTGTTCCTGTATGTGCCCTGACCAGGGAATTGAACTGGCAACCTCTGTGCTCTGGGACGACACTGCAACCAACTGAGCTATCTGGCCAGGGTTTTTTGTTGTTGTTGTTGTTGTTTTTAATAGAGGGACAGAGGAAGGGAAGCATTTGTTCCACTCAGTCATACATTCATTGTTTGCTTCCCATGTGTGCCCTGACTGGGGATAGGAACGTGCAACCTTGTCGTTTCATGACAATGCTCTTAACTGACTGAGCTAACCCGCCAGGGCCACACAGCCCCATTTCTGAGAAGCCCCTTGGCATTTCCCCTTAGTGTTTACCCTCTACTCAGCCCTTGGTGAATCACTTGGAGATGGAAAGTCTGCTGGCCACGGATCAAGTTTTGTGCTGTGGATTCAGATGTGTTTTTATCTCTGCCTTTTTTGGAGTGAATTTTAAAATCCATTATTTCAATATTTTCTTTTGTTTTTACTGAATATATACATATAAAACGTTTTGGGAGATCCCTTTGGAAATACCTCCACAAAAACAAGTTTGTGATATAAAAATAAATTTTTCCTAATGTTGAAATGAGGTATTTCTGTGGTCTGTTAGAAATAGAGATTGAGGGCCACAGATGATTGTGACTTTGGGGGTTGTAGGCTCTTGTAGAGGAGACACCCCAATGAAGGTAGAGGTGCCAGGGCTCCTGATGGGCCGATGGGGCTGGCTGATCATGCCGTCTCCTCAGCCCTGGGTTCACAGGCAGGGAGCGCAGCCCTGGTCACACCCCTGTGACACAGGCTGTTCCAGGAGTGAGGTGCAGCCTCCCTCTTACAGCCATCTTGGCTCTTCTCACAGCAATAGCGAGGAACTGGCTGCTCTGTGTTATTCCTTGGGCTGATGAGGGCACAGTAGGGACCCGGGTGATGCACAGTCAGTGCCCACCTCTAACCCTTCCCCCTCTTTTTCCAGGACCTGAGCAGCCCCAGCCAGTATGACACTGGTGTTGCACTGACTGGACTGTCCTGTTTTGTTACCCCAGATCTTGCCAGAGACTTGGCCAATGACATTATGACACTGGTGAGTGTGCTGCCGCCTCTGAGCGATTTGGAACACGTGGGTGCCTAGAAAACCGAGGCTAAAACATCACACCAGGAATACTCAGGCATATGGAAATGGGACGGGATCCAGTGGTGGGATTCAGCTGGGTCGCACTGGTTCGGCAGAACTGATACCTAATTTTTTGTTGAGTTCAGCGAACCAGTTGTTAAAACAGCACTTGTAATCAGAGTTCTCTCTAAGGTGGATGCCTGGGCAGCCGCCCACTGTGGAAATCACAATTTACACTCCACTCTTTTTTAATGTTCATCTGTGCAACAGTGTATTTTAAGTGCCCGTAGTAGTGTTCATTCTGTCCATAGGTGAAAAAAATTTGACGGAACTGTGTTTGTAATATTTATTTATTCGTTTCATAAAACTCTTATACCTTTGATGAAATACTACATTTTAATTCCCTTGTGTTTGTTGCTTCAGTAAACAAACATACAACGTAAAGAGGAAAAGTGCCAATCAGGAGATGATAAGCTGTCATTGGAAATACCTTAAATGAAGTTTTATTGTGTTTTGTCAGGTTTTAATTAGTATTTTTTAATTAATATTTTAAAACTCTTTCTTAAACAATCTGGTGTTGTACGCCTCTTGTATTGTTCTTATTTAAGTTTTAAATGCATGAAATAATAAACTACCTTTCAGTATACCGTCTTTTTATATTTAAAACAGTCATTAAGGCAGAGAACTGGTGGTTAAATTATTTGAATCCTACCACTGCCATGATCACTGGGATAAGCAGAGGAACCTGAATCACTGTCTTCATTTCCAACACCTGGTGGGGCCCAGCCTCAGGCTCCTGTATTCTCAAATTCTTACTTCATCTCCTTCAAAATAATCTTGCTTGGGGAAGGGGTGGGTGTTGCTGGCAGGTGAGGTCTGGCTGAGGGCATTCATCCTCAGGGTCAGGTGTGTGACTGGTCAGTTAACTCTTCTTGAGGTTTAAGTGATGGTATCAGTTATCTCAACAGGCAGCATGGTCAGGGTAATCCTCTTCTTCCTCTGCCTTTCCTGATGTCATTTATTTCTGTCTGGTCACAATTTGACTTCTCACAGTTCATTTGATCCAAAAGGCATAACCCCAGCCAGCCCTGATCTCTAGGGTGTCTGGAATGTCATTCTAAATATGAACATTCTCCTAGAAATCATGGCCTTTAGAGTTACTGTGCGCTAGGTTTCCAAATCTTTACAGGGAGAGGGGACTTCATTTCTCTTTAGTCACGTTAAAGCTGCGTAGTGGGTGGTTCTGTTTTTCCACACTCAGCCTGTTTGTTATGTCAGTGGGTAGGTCTTAGTTCATGTCGTCAAGGACTATCAGTTCAATCAGCTTCTAGATCAGGGCCAGCACGCCACAGTCTCCTGTTATAAATCCTTTTATCTGTACATGGCCTTGAGTTCAGAGCTCAAAGGCAGAGCCATGTAATTGGACAGAGACCTTATGGTGTGCTGACTTGGATTAGGCGATAACAGTATGGGCCCACAAGGGGGTATTGAAAAGTTGCTTACAGTGCATGTTGGTACCAGATCATGGGGTCTGGAACAGTGTTCTTAGGGGGAGCTCCCTAGGGCTTTAACAGGTGAAGAGTGTGCCCATCTGGAGGCAAGAGGCCTTCACAGCCTGAGCAATTTCTGGAGGACAGAGCTCCAGGCCCACGTAGTGTGGAGGTGCAGAGTGAACTGAATGAAGCCTAGGTGAGGTAGTCTGGGATGCCCCTCAACTTCCTGGAAAGCCTAAGGCCAACGATGACAAGCAAGACTCTTTCCAGTATAAACTTTTTTTCACTACCAACCCCACCCACCACCCCCGCCCCTCTGTTGACCCTAGTGACTCCAGGAGGAAGGTCTTCGGCCTCTGGAGGGCAAGCCTAGGGTCATGGACATAGGGAGAGAAGTTTTGATCCCACACAGGACGACACTGTTGTGTGATCCCTGGCTTGGTAGGGCTTGAAGGCTAGAAGCTGGAGAGAGGTTTTTCCTCTAGGAAATGGAGGTGAGACACGGGCATGTGTTGGAGGTGAGCAGGGCAGTGTGGGAGGTGTGCATAGCAGGTAAGCAGGGCAGTTGTGGGGAGGTAAGGCCTGGCTTGATGTTGTGGAAAGTAAACAGTTCAGTGTGGGAGGTGAGCATACAGATGTGCAATGTGCAGCACCAAGGAAAGCCTGATGGCCCTCTGCTCCCACAGATGTCACATACCAAGCCATACATCCGAAAGAAGGCCGTGCTGATCATGTATAAGGTGTTTCTGAAGTACCCTGAGTCACTGCGTCCCGCCTTCCCCCGCCTGAAAGAAAAGCTGGAGGACCCTGACCCTGGTTTGTTAATCGGGACCCCTTATTAAAATGGGGATCATGCCCTGGCTGAGTAGCTGTTAGTTAGAGCATCATCCCCATACGCCAAGGTTGTGGGTTTGATCCCTGGTCAGGGTACTTACAAGAATTAACCAATGAATGTATAAATAAGTGGAACAACAAATTGATCTCTCTTTCCCCCTCCCTCCCTCTCTGTCTCTCTCTCTTTTCCCCCCTCCCTCTCTGTCTCTCTGCCATCCTTCTTTTATCTCTAAAATCAATCAATAAATACTTTAAAAAATAAATGACTAGGATTGTGCTGGGCTACAGCATTCCACCAGCATCTAGAACCTTGTGGAAAGTGTTGTGAGGAAGGCATTGAGGTCACTAGCTCCCAGGGTCCCTGTTCTATAATACTCCCTACCCTGTACCTCTTCACTTTTTGATACCACAAGAGGCAGGTTTAGCCCTGGAATCAATCCATTTCTTTAAGCAGCCCTGGTCCCATTTTATTGGTGTAAAATTTAGAGTCCAAGATTGAGGTGCTGAGTGTATTTATGCTGCTGGAGTATCATATCCCCTGGGGAGGGCCCTATCTGACTATTAGCAGTCATGAATTTATTCCACTGTCTTGACTCTCGTCCCACACCACGGGCTCATTCCAGCTTTCCTAATGCCCATCATTTTCTGTCACTCCATTCTCCTGTGTGAAAACCTGGGCTTAGCAGGTGTAAACTAGCTTCTCCAAATCCACTGCAGGCTCCGGTGTGTCTTGGGGGACTGCTATGCATCACGGAGAATTACAGGGTATAGAAAGTTCTGGCTGGAGAAGTGGCAGCCAAGGCAGCAGACATGGTGGGCTAGGAGTGGGAGTAGTTGCTTCCCTGAGTGGAGGAGAGTGCAGTTGTTTCATGTGGTAGACATCTTGCTCCCGGGGTTACTTTGACCCTACAAAGTCATGCCTCATAGCCTTGGGCCCTCTTCTCTACGGAACAATGGTGGTCAGGGCCCCAAAGGGTTGGGGGTTTGAGCTGTACTCACAGGTGATGGGAGCAGCTCCGTGCACAAACAGGAACCCTGTGTACAGAATGGCCAGCTTCCTGAGGATCCCCCAATTGATTAGGACCCCTCTGACCTCACAGGGGTCCAGTCGGCAGCAGTCAACGTCATTTGCGAGCTAGCCAGGCGCAACCCTAAAAACTACCTTTCCCTGGCCCCATTGTTCTTCAAGCTGATGACCTCCTCAACCAACAACTGGGTCCTCATTAAAATCATAAAATTGGCAAGTGTTTCTAACCTTTTTTCTCCTCCTGGTATATGGAAAGGCCATGGGGGTGTCCTGGGAGCTCTCAGTGCTGGGAGGGGATGGGGGGTGGAGTTGATCAGTGTGGTTGTGTGGAATCTCAGATGTGACATTCTGCTCCTGCTGCCTATGACCCGGGCCTCTCGTATCCTAGTTTGGTGCTCTGACCCCCTTGGAGCCAAGGTTGGGCAAGAAGCTGATCGAGCCTCTCACCAACCTGATCCACAGGTGAGCCTCTGGGGACAGTGTCCCTGTTTCCCATCCCCTTCCCTCACACGTACACACCCATCCTTGTTGCACCCACTATGGGCCAGCTTGTGCTCCTTGGCAGGCTGCTGGTGTGTGGGAGGCATGGGCCTAAGGAAAGTCTTGAGATAGAGAAGTAAACACAGCATGTGGCTTTGCTGCAGGTGAGAAGCTGTGTCTCGGCACCTGCTGGCCCTCCTGGGACATAGGCTGGGCTAGCTTTCTCTCGTTCCATTTTGAAACAGCACAAACAAAACAAAAGGAAGAAAGTACTCACTCAGTCCCCTGGTCATGACCAGTGGATCTTGGTGGTCCTGGTGAAGGCCTCAGACGACCTAATGTGCTTAATTCTGGAATGTTCTAACAGCTGCCATGCCACTTACCATGCCTGCAGTTGAGTCATGGGGGCCAAGTGGCAGTTGGCTTAGTAAATCTTCCAGGGTCCCATGATGAGGCAGACATGGGCAGCAGGAGGAACTGGAGCTAAGAAGCCATCTTTTTGGGGGCACAATGGTGGTCAGGGTCTGCAATGCCTATAGCCAAGGCCAGGCAGGTTCACACTGGATTCGGGCAGACAGTAGAGAAACTGCGGAGCCAGAAAGCATTGGGCCCTTCCCGTTTAATAGAGTCTCGCAACAGCAGACGAACAAACTGTCAGGGAAAAACCTCTTTTTATGGCATCAGGCTAACAAACAGCAAAAAACAACCCCTCAGTGCAGGCAGGCAGGCAGGCAGGCAGGCAGGCAGGCAGGCAGGCAATCCGCAATTCGCCCTCGGGGCAAGCACCCATACCCTTACATAGACGATACACGTGTTACTACCTCCTGCCCATGCACTAATCAGGCAAAGTACCAGCGAGCAAGCCTAACACACCTGTTTTCCCAACAGGGCCTGAGAGGTTAGGGTTGAACTGTGCCTGCAGTGATGGCACAGCGCCAGGCACAAGCAGGGACCCTGTGCATGTAATGGTCAGCCTGCTGAGGACTGCTGCTTATTGATTAGGGTCCCCCCCTTATTGATGAGTGCCCCTCTGATCTTACAGGAGTCCATTTAGTGGTAGCCAAGGTCCTCATGCTTCTCCACGTGAGGTCCAGGCCTTGAACAGGTTTCTGGCCCCTAGGCTTCAGGTTCCTGGCTTATAAACTGATCAGGTATTACAAAATAATTAGGTATAACAGGTGTCTGGGCTTGGGATATTTTCCGTTTTATATAAATAACCAGTCTTAAAGCTTACGTTGTAGCTGTGGTTTTCAGAGAAAGTTAATAAGAGGCCGTTGGTTATATGTCCAGGAGCATGGACTGGCTCTTATGGCCTCTACTCTCTGGGACATGTGGCCTATATACTTTGGGGTTTGGGTGATTGGGCTTGAGGGCATCACCTGTGAGAATATCAATTAAGTAGCTGCCCTTGGTCCCCACCTTAGTTGTCAGCCTGGGCTGTGCTCCTCATGTTCCCGGGGTAGTGGTGTTAGGACCACAGATTTCTGTGATCCGCCTGCCTGTTTATCACCATGTGTGACTGCCCCTTGGGTTCCATCATTGGAGTAGAACCAGGCAATGGTGCTCTGGGCTGGTAGAATTATCTTCATGCTGCTAGAGCGGGGGGGGGGGGGGGCGGGAGGCGGGAGGGTTGGCTTTTTCTTATGGGTGTCGCACAGTTCGAAGGTTAAGAGAAATGGAAGGAGTGTTACAGGTCATCTCTGGTGAATAGACAGGATGCTCTTGTTTTTTAGACTTCGATGAGAGAATAGCCTCTGGGCCTCACTGACTGAGCAGAGATAACAAATGCCAGGAACACAGACAGGAGCTAGGACTCCCATGCTTGTTCCACCTTGGAGCAGATGGAGTGAGGTGGTCTGGGCCAAAGGTCAAAGGTTAGGGCTAGCCCTCATGTATCACAGACCCATTGCTGACATGACCACATGTTTTCAGATGTAGTGCTCCTGGGTCTTCTTGCATCTCCCAGAGCAGCACATCACAGTCCTCATGTCTCTTTGTTTTCCTTCTTCAGCACATCTGCCATGTCCCTTCTCTATGAATGTGTGAACACCGTTATTGCAGGTGAGAACTAGTTACCTGGTTCTGAAATAGGTGGCTGCTGTTAGTGGGAGGCCCTCCCCAATTCCACCCCAGAGGAAGGTCTCTGGTAGGGACAGGCGGATAAGAGGGTACCTATCCTATCCTGGTGGTGGGACCTGTAGCAAGCTGGTCCCTGATGGCCATCCCCAGGCATGGACAGTGTGGTGCAAGGTCACCTGGAGTTGTAGGTTCCCAGCATTCTCCACCTGATTCCCACCTGCTGTCAATGCTCGGTGTTTACTTCTGTCTCTGAGCCGTTCCCAGCTCTGTGGGAGGTCTCACAGCCAGAGCCCACTGCCCTCACCAGCCTCCAGTGTCAAATCCCACTTCTCTTGTCCCATCCATCATACCCGCCAATAGGCCCGTTTTCCCTGAGTATGTTAAAGCAAACCATGTCCTAAGTGTAGGCCTTAGGAGTGGGAATCCATAACAGATTGTGAGACACAATCATGGGCACTCAGAAGGTCTTTTAAGATGCTGCTTTTTGGGATCAGGACTTGGCCCGGGGCCACGCAAAATGTTGCTGATGCATATCCACACTATTGAGGAGCTATAATCTCTTTCCTTCCTGTATCTGTTGGAGCTTGATTTGTTGCTCCCAGGTCCAGGTGGCCATGTCCTGGTTTGCCATCTGGACCATGTGTCCCTGCGGCTGGACATCTTACAGACTGGCATTGAGGAATGGAGACTACAGGGGCTAAGCTTCTTGCTGCCTGCCTTGTCCCTACCCATCCCTGCCCAAAGCTGTTTGGAAGTAGTCTCATAGTCCCTCATTATAGACCTGTAATAGCCTTAAATTCCATGATTCACAAGAAGCTGGCTCAGGGTCTATGCTTCATGCCTGTAGCTGTGTGGCCTGAGCCATGAGAGCCCTTGAGTAAAGGAGAGAGGGGTGGGCTTGCAAGGCAAGATAGTGGTACCCATAGACCCCAGAGTAGACTTCTACGTTTAGATAGTTGATGGGAAGGATGGGGCATGGCAGGATCAGAGGGGGCAGTAGAGATGGAGCAGTTGGGGATGCAGGGAAGGCAGTGGGCCTAGGTGAGGCTGTCCAGGGGCTGACACATTGCAGGGGCAGCAGGTCTCAGGTGATTTTGCAGACCACTGGGCAGGACAGTGTCGCCTGAGCTTTATGGAACTGCCCTGAACAGATATGCTTGGTACCCTTGGGGTGTTTATTCTTTTGGCCACAGAGATGTAGCACCCAGAGTTCTCAGTGGAAGCAGATCATGCAAGTGCCTATGTCTAGCACATACAAGATCCCAGACTCTAGGAGAAGAGCAAGTGCTCAGTGTAAACCACGTGTTTACACAGTTTAGGGACAGGGCCCCCCACCATCAGTTGGTTCCTGGACTCTTTCTGAGGGCCAACCTTGACAGCCTTGGAAGCTTGCCTTCCCAGGGAACAGCCAGGCTACTGTGTTAGCCCTTTTCTGCACAAAAGTCAAATGGACCAAGCACTTATCAATGTGATAGTATTTCCATCTTGGGGTCCCTCCCACTGGGCACATACTGGACCTGTTAAGTGAACCTCTGTCTGCTGGGCTCCTAACCCAAGGTTTTCTGTTTCAGTTCTCATCTCTCTGTCATCCGGCATGCCTAACCACAGTGCCAGCATCCAGGTACATCCCAGGCCAGACACATGGCAAGGATCATAAGGTTCTGTCACTGGCTAGGCCTCTCCCCTCAGTGTCCCTGCACTGAAAGCCTCCTGTCCCTGTGATCTGACGGATGCCAGCCCAGCCCTCACATGCCCCCATCATTCATGCTTGGTGGCCTGCACCATGCATTACACCCAGAAGGGAGCAAGCCAGTGGCCATACTGCATCTGTTTGAGTGCCCTGGTTCAGCTCTGAGTTCGTTAGCAGCTCCTGGCTCCCCCTGCAACCACCTGAGCATATGCCTATGTCTTGTCCCCTGTCCTGAGATCCCCCACCATCCTAGATCTCCAGCCTCTTTGTGACCCTCATAAATGCAGTGCCCACCCTAGAGCACAGAGCCCCATGGCCTGCCTGAGGCCTGGGATCATTGGAATGGTCACTCCATTGTTTTAAGGGTTCAAGTTAGTTTATTTATTTAATTTTTTAATTTAATTTACTTTTTTAAATGAGAGAGGGACAGCAGACAGGAAGGAAGAGAGATGAGAAGCATCAACTTCTTGTTGCGGCGCTTTAGTTTTTCACTGATTGCTTTCTCATAAGTGCCTTGACCAGCGGGCTTCAGCTGAGCCAGTGACCCCTTGGTCAAGCCTGCAACCTTGGGCTTCAAGCCAGCGTGACCTTTGGGCGCAATCCAGCGACCATGGGGTCGTCGTGTCTATGATCCCATGCTCAAGCTGGTGAGCCTAAGCTCAAGCAAGCAACCTTGGGGTTTCAAACCTAGATCCTCAGCATCCTAGGCCGATGCTCTATCCACTGCGTCTCAGCCTGGTGAGGCTAAAGTTTATTTTTACTACATATGTAGGTAACATATAAGTAGGTTCCCAAATTTCAGTCTTTCCCCTGAGGCACCGCTATACTGTCTTCCTGTGTCCTAACTAATCCATGTGGGCACTTGTGGAAAGCACCAGGGTGTCCTGTATGTTTTTGTGGGTGCTTCCCATGCATCAGTTATCACCTGTCTGTCCTCAGTGTCACTTGCAGACAGTCTTCCTGAGCACTGGGTTCTCTGCAGCATGAATGCCTTGGTATGCACAGGCCCTCATTCATGGGGTTGCAAACTGGAGCACTGCATTCACCATTGCTTCAGGAAATTGTAACCAGTGTCATCTCCCCGTTTGCAGCTCTGTGTTCAGAAGTTAAGGATATTAATAGAAGACTCCGACCAAAACTGTAAGTCACTCTCTTCCATAGAGCTGTGTGCATTCCTGCCAGGATACATGAGATTTTATCGTCATTAATTATATGGAGTAACTCACAACTCCTTGGTGTCTTTCCCAACAGGCAGAGTGACCCTGCTGGTCTTGTGTGTCTGCACACCCTCTTCTGTTATAAATGTGTTCTGTTGAGAAGTTCCAGCCAGTGACACGACCTGGTCCCTGATTGAGGTGGCCAGGGCTTCTAAGGCTCGAGTGTGTTGACTACTCATTTATGAGTCCAGATCTTTTTTTTAGAGCAGGGCCAACCAGTTAAGTCTTCAGCTGTGCAGTCACATAATCTCTGCTGTTGTAGCTTGAAAATAGACTTCAGTTGATGTATAATAACTGTTGTCATGTGTCAGTTCAGCCTCATTTATAGAACAGGCTTTGGGCTGGATATGGCCTGGGGGCTGCTTGGGAATGGACAGTGGCCCCTGGTATGCATGAGGTCCTTACCAGGCCTATCGGGCCTAAGACTTCTCTGTCAGCTCTCCTGGTGTGGGCCAGGCCGGAAGGTTGGTATCATGTTCATTGCCACATTTAGAAAGTGTTGGTAACCATTTTGGATGACAGCAGTGGTAACAGATTATTGAGTTGGCAGGGAGGTATTCCTGTGTTCTCACTGCTTGATCTTGAGTCCTGGCCCTTCCACTGGACTCTCCAGAATACCCTTGCAGTCTACCATGCTGTCCAGGTGGTTAGGCCCAAGCAGCAAGCTGTCTGCAAACTCTGCCTCTCTCTGTATCAGCCGTAAAGCTTTTTGTGGCGTGTCTGGGTTTAACCATGTCTGCTGTCTCCTCAGTGAAGTACCTGGGGCTGTTGGCCATGTCCAAGATCCTGAGAACGCACCCCAAGTCCGTGCAGGCCCATAAGGATCTTGTTCTGCAGTGCCTGGATGACAAGGATGAGTCCATTCGGCTGCGGGCCCTCGATCTCCTGTATGGAATGGTGGGTGCCCCTTCTGGGTCGGGCCTGTCTCTGTTCAGTTTTCCCTTGCCCGGCCCCTCTCTCATCAGGCCCCCTGACAGGTGTCCAAGAAGAACCTGATGGAGATTGTCAAGAAGCTGATGACCCATGTGGACAAGGCTGAGGGCACAACCTACCGGGACGAGCTTCTCACAAAGATTATCGATATCTGTAGCCAATCCAACTACCAACACATCACAAACTTTGAGTGGTGCGTCCCCATACATAGCCCAGGGGACACATGGATCAGCCACATGGTGGGTGGGTCTCAACAGTTCCCTCCTGCAGGTACATCAGCATCCTAGTGGAGCTGACCCGGCTGGAAGGCACCCGCCATGGCCACCTCATTGCTGCACAGATGCTGGATGTGGCCATCCGAGTGAAGGCCATCCGCAGGTTCGCCGTGTCGCAGATGTCTGTGCTGCTTGACAGCACTCACCTGGTGGCCAGTAGCACCCAGCGCAATGGGATTTGTGAGGTTCTCTATGCTGCTGCCTGGATCTGCGGGGAGTTCTCTGAGTGAGTAGGCTCAAAGAGGCTCCCAGGGCCTGTGTTTCCAGGAGGAAAGGATGGAACTTGCTCGGCAGACCCATCCCCTCCTTGGCACCTGCCATACCAAGGCCTATTCTGCAAACTTGGTTTCCCCATCAGAGAGCACTTGGACTCTGGACTGGTACCACCTCTGCTGCTTTCTGATTGGGGGTAGGGAAATCTCTGTAAGCCCTGGGCCCCGTGACCCACCTGTTCTCACAGGCATGGGGTCTTTTCCCAGGTTACCTTCCTGTCCTTGTTTGGTACAGGTTGTCCATTGCCAAATTCTTGCTGTTGAATGGTGTTATTCTCTTTTTTGTCATAACTCTTTTATTCAGCTACTGTGATTATCATGTCATTGCCATGGTTTTTCCCTTTAACCTTCTCCCTCAATCTCTGATGCTGGGTGGGGTTGGGAGTAGCCCACCCCTTTAGCAGAGTATGTGGCCCCTCTTCTTGGCTCACTCAGCTCCCTACTTTCAGGCACCTGCAGGAGCCTCACCAGACCCTGGAGGCCATGCTGCGTCCCAAGGTCACTACCCTGCCTGGCCACATCCAGGCTGTGTATGTGCAGAATGTGGTGAAGCTGTACGCATCCATCCTGCAGCAAAAGGAGCGGGACTCAGATGCTGAGGCAGCCCAGGAACTCACCCGGCTCATGGTGGAGCGGCTGCCCCAGTTTGTACAGAGTGCGGACCTTGAGGTCCAGGAGCGGGTATGCATCAGCCTGTGGGGCCACAGGTGGAGCTCAGCAAGAATGATGGGGAATGTGTAGACAAATAGGAGCCTATTTAAGGGCGTGTGATCAACAGGCTCGGGGTCAGTGGCTGCATGCACTCCTGAACCCTCAGTCAGAGCCACACAGTGCTGCTGGCCATCTGGGCATGGGCCTGTCCTGCACTTCTCTCTGCTGAAGGAGCTGTGAGTCAGAGCTGGTTTCTTTCTAGTTGGGTACCTCCATTGCCAAAGGCTTCTTGTGGAGCCTTGCAGGTCTCCTCATCAGGGCTCCAGCCAAAAGCAGCTGCATGTCCTTTCCCTAGGCTGGACTCCCACATAGTCTGAGTAATTCCTGGCAGTTGCCAGGTGGCCTTCAGAGCCCCATGCTTCTTGACTCATCTATGGCTCCTCTGTGGCCCCCACAGGCATCCTGCATCTTGCAGCTGGTCAAGCATATCCAGAAGCTTCAGGCCAAGGATGTGCCAGTGGCGGAAGAAGTGAGCGCACTCTTTGCTGGGGAGCTGAACCCAGTGGCTCCCAAGGCCCAGAAGAAGGTTCCAATTCCTGAAGGGTGAGCCATGCAGCCCATCAGAGGACACGGAGCCAGGGGCCCCAAGAGGGGCAGTGGGAGCAACACTGGACCTGAGTCTAGACAGGAGAGAGGGCCTCATGTACCTGAGCCCCATATGGGCTGAACAGACCTCCATTTCATAGAATGTACTGGGTGCTCACCTGTTGTTGTGGGGCCCAGCTTTCACCCTTGGTGCCACTCCCAGGAAGTGGGTCTGCTGGCAGCCCTCACCCATAAACCTTAGGGGCCAGTTTGAGCCTGCATAGGGACCCCAGAATATAAGGAGAACCATAAGGAGTAGTCCAGACTCCAGTGTTCCCTGGACTCTACCTCATCCTCTGTGACCCGTGCCATAAGTGTTCCAGGGTCTGGCACTCAGGCTGGAGCCATTGTGTATATACTATTCCTTGCAGCCTGGACCTAGATGCCTGGATCAACGAGCCACCCTCAGACAGTGAGTCTGAGGATGAGATGCCTAAGGCCATCTTCCATGATGAGGAGCAGCGGCATGCCAAGCAGCAGCCGCCCAAGGCTGATGAGGAGGAGCTGGCCCGGGTGAGTGCCACAGTTCCAGGGCACTTGGCCCGCTCAGAGCCCTGAGCTTGTGGCAGTCATGCATGGTCCTACTGGATCTAGGCTGTTTCCCACTGTCCTCTGGAACATTGAGCCAATTCTTGACACCAGAATAGAACTTTGTTGGAATGAGGAGAAGCTTCTCTTGACCCCAGACACCCTAGAGAGACCCATGGGGCCTGACCTGGTGCCCAGGGCCCTATAGGTACACTAGGCACGCTTCTGTCAACTCCACAGCCTCCTGGGGGCAGGACTTTATAACAACTTATAAGGTTTATACAGCCCAAAAAATGTACAAAGATACTATGTTTCCCCAGCTCTCCAACCTACCGTGGCTGGCTCCTCTCTTTCTGAAGTTAGGGATACCACCCCTCACCCTGATATCCCCTCTTCCACCCCACTATGGACTGTCCTGGACCCCCCTAGGCTGAGTATTCAGGCAGTGTGACTGGCTCCTGTCTTGGCTATGCCCTGTAGTTGAGGGGCCTCCTCACCCATTCTTGAACTGGAGATGTAGTACCCCTCCTGGGGTTATTGCCACCTGCTGCCTGTCTCACACCTGCTACTTTCCATTGCTGACCATAGTATTTCTCAGTTAAAGGCCTATAGTAAAGTACTGAGAAATGGTGGCCCCCACCCAGGACCTGGAACATGAAGTGGTGCACACCTGGAAAGGAATGAGGGCTTATGTCCACTGATATTGAATCTTATCTCCACAGCGTCGAGAAGCCCGAAAGCAGGAACAGGCCAACAACCCTTTCTATATCAAAAGTTCCCCGTCCCCACAAAAGGTGAGGCCAGCCTGAAATATCCTCCAGGGATATCCCCGTGGCCCTGTGGGGGAGAAGGAGGGGTCCTTATCCATTCTCAGGTTAACCAGGGTCTACAGTCTGTGTAGAAGCAGTGGGCTATCTTCATGGCACATGGCAGGACTGAGGGCGCGTTTCCAGACCCTGGGACCTGAGAGAAAGCCAGTCCCGCACATGGTGCTAAAGTTGAGGCTACTCTGACCAACAGGCAGAGAGGCTGCAGAGGTGATGCCTCTCTGCAGTTGGGGACTGCACATGAAAAGATGTTCCCCCGGCACGAATGTTCTGTATCTTGGTTTGCGATGGCACCTGCTGCCTTCACTGGTACCCTTTACCCAGTGTACCCACAATGGAGGGCATGTTGGTCTCCCCGCAGATGTGGCTCCGTGTGGCAGGTGCTTGGGTGCTTCCCTTTTTGGGATTGCTGGGTTCCCTAGTGGCTCTGCTTGGCCTCCTGAGGAGCCCAGAGTCCCATCCTCACCCATGGTACAAGAAAGCACCTGTGTCTACATTTTTTATCCTGCCATCAGGAGCGTGTCTGTTATTTCACTGAGGTTTCAAGCCTGCTTAACTTTTCTAACTTGGAAAAAAAGGATTCAGGGGGGAAAGTTAATGGAAGTTTTTTGTCTTGACCTGTACTTGTTCCATCTGTAGAGCATCTCCTAGAAGGACCCCTTTGCTTTACCCTGTGTGGTTGGAGTGCCTTTTGCTGGGCAGTGACCTCCTCCTAAGGTGTCACTATCCATCCTGCCCAGTAATGTTTTGCTGTTTGCCTCTGCAGCGGTACCAGGATGCGCCGGGAGTGGAGCACATACCTGTGGTGCAGATAGATCTCTCAGTGCCCTTGAAGGTGCCAGGCAAGTGTCTGTACACTTTAGGGACAGCAGATGGCATACGGACAGGGAGTTTCCTATTGGCAAGGGTAGTAGGAGACCCAGAACCCAGTTTCTGATCACCATTCATAAACTCCCCACCCACATCTTAGGTGGCTTAAGGGGCAGAGCCCACATGTCCCTTTACTAATGCAGGCAAGGTGCAGGGTGCTCTGCCCCTGGACCCTGGGGGGCCCACACATGGCTCTGGAGCCAGAGTTGGGTGGGTCTGAGTGCATTGCCTGTGCCTGCAGGGCTGCCCACATCAGAGCAGTACGTGAAGCTGGAGGAGGAGCGGCGGCACCGGCAGAGGCTTGAGAAGGACAGGCGGAAGAAGAAGAGGAAGGAGAAGAAGGGCAAGCCACGGCGCCATAGCTCACTGCACACAGAGAGCGATGAGGACATTGCCCCAGCTCAGCAGGTGGACATCATCACTGAGGAGATGCCTGAGGTTAGCCTCTTTGCTTGACATGGACTCCCTCCTGCTTCCATATGACCCAACTGGTCAGAGGGCCACACTCAGGCGGGCTTCCTTATTGCCACTCTGTGTGGCCTGGGAAAGCTGAACACCAGTGCTGTCCTAGTCCAAGCCTGAGGGCCAGGGAGTATTGAGCTGTGAGTGGACATGTGTGTGTTGTCTCTTCCCCTCCCTCACCCTGCACATCCAGTCTGTTCTCTGCAGCCTGGAGGTGCTAGTGCATCCTGACTTTTGGGCCAATTAGACATGCTTGTGGATGTGGACCTGGGTGTTTGTTTATGAGAGAGGGGGTTGCGGGGGTTCCTGTTAGGCTCAAGCTTAGGGTCTGATGAGCTAGGTGAACTAGATGCCAAGTTCCTTTCTTTTGTCAGAATGCTCTGCCCAGTGATGAGGACGACAAAGACCCAAATGACCCCTACAGAGCCCTGGACATTGACTTGGATAAGTGAGTGGTGTTAGATTGGGGCCGGATAGCTGCCCTGCAGGGCGATTCAGGCCTAGGCTTCCCTAGTGTTTCTGTGTTTTCGCCATCCCTCTCCATCCTTCTCCATCCTTTGCATTGCTTATTGATTGATTTTTAGAGAGGCTGGGGGTGGGGCTGGGGTGGAGAGGAAGAAGCATTTGTTTGTTGTTCAACTTAGTTGTACATTCATTGGTTGCATCCCATATGTGCCCTGACCAGGGATTGAACCCACAACTTTGATGTTTCAGGACGACATTCTAACCAACTGAGCTAACCGGCCATGGTCCATCCTGTGTGATTTTTACATAACATGTTTGGACAGAAGGGGCAGCAAAAGGGTTTATGTTCCTCCAGGCCTCATCACAAGCCATGTGTATGCCTGGTGAGAGGGGTCGAGTGTAGAAAGGCAGACCCAGCTCCTCCTTTGACCTATCTGCCCCCCATCCTCTGCCCCCAGGCCCTTAGCTGACAGTGAGAAGCTGCCCATTCAGAAACATAGAAATGCTGACACCCTCAAGTCCCCTGGGAAAGAGGACGTGCCTGTCATAGAAAAGAAAAGCAAGAAACCCAGGAAAAAAGAGAAAAAACACAAAGAGAGAGACCGGGAGAGAAGGAAGGAGAAGGAGCAAAAGGTGAGGCCTACCCATAGATTTTAGCCTCCTTCCCCCCTCCCTCAGGTGCAGGCACGCCAGCCTTTGGCAACACTGAGACTTCTCATAGCCTGTCGTGATCAAGGGGAAAGTGAACTCTTGCCAGCCTCCCTAGGCAGAACACCCAGCGTTTTTTGTGGTTGCACTTATCTATATGGCCCTGTGCCTGGTGCGAGCCACTCTGCAGGCTCTGCCTGGGGTTTCTTGGGGCGAATCCTGCTGCTTTGGCCAAAGGCCTGTCTTTCTGTGGTTTCAGAGTGAGGACTTAGATTTCTGGCTGTCCACCACACCACCACCTGCTACTGCTCCAGCTCCAACTCCAACTCCAGCTCCATCCACGGTAAGACCCTGATGGATACATCATGCTGACCCCATGATGTCCTCAGTTGGATGGGTGCATTTCATGGCCTTGGCAGAGCTGCCTCACCAGGAGTGCAGGGACACCCCCTCTGGGTACTTCTCACACCAGCCCTTCCTCTATATCACTCATTGGATCTTCCTGGCCACTCGGGTTCCAGTGCTGGACCCTCATACAGGTGAACCAGATTGGGCCAACTCCCATGCCCCATGTCTTGCCCAGGTAGTGGCTGTAACATATGTAGGGATGATTGGGCGGCTGACCCTCAGCACAACCTGGTGCTCCCCCCCGCCCCCAGCCAGGCAGCAGCCTTTATGAAAGTAGACGTGGCCCTGAGGCTCTTGGGCCTTATGCAGGGACCCCAGTCTGTGCCAGTTGGTCTCAGACCAGGCCTCCTCTCCCATCCGTCAGCCACTTGCACTTCCTGGTAGCCACATACCTGTGTGATGATAAAATATCTGGCATTCAAGAAGAGGCCCAGGATCACTCACTGGGTGTCCCAACACAAGGGCAGGATGGCACAAGGGTGGAAGACACCCTGTTTAGGGTTCTGGCTACCCCCTTCCCCCTACCCCACCCATCCCTTGTCTCCTCTACCGATATCCCTGCAGGAAGAGCCAGGGGTGGGCGTGATCAGTAGTGCTCCTGAGGAACAGCACGAGGAAGCCAAGAGACAGAAGCAAGATGATAATGAGGAGGAGGAGGAAGAGGAAAGAGACTCTGAGACGGTAAGGGTTCCCACCTGGTTATCCTCACAGGTATGGGCTATGCACCTACATTGAGGGTTGTGCAGGGAGAGCCCAGTTCCAGGGGAAGAGGATGGTTACCGGTTACCCAAATACATCCCATGTGATGGTGGTCGCCTGGTTCTGGTTTTCTTCACAGCTTTATTAAGTTGTAATTTGCACCACAGAGCTCACCCTTTTTAAGTGAATAGTTCATGGGTTGATAGTACGTTCCCAGAGTTGTGCAACCATCTCTGGATTTGCTTATTCTGGACATAAATGAAATCACACACTATTTGGCCTTTTGTTTCTGGCTTCTGTTACTAAGCATTGTGTGTTCAAGATCCATCCGTGTTGTGATTATCAGTGCTTCACTCCTTTTCATTGTGTGGGTGGACCACATTGAGTTTATTCTTTCATCTGCTGAAGTACTTTTGGGTTGTTCCCACTTCTTGGCTGTTGTGACTCTTGTTTCTGTGAACACGTGTGCATTCTTTTGTGAGGGCTTAGGTTTTCCTCTCTCGGGTGTGTTCTAAGTAGTTTCTTAGTTCCTGGGCTATCACGTGTGAATTCTTGCTCTATTCCCCTGTATGTTCTTACTCAAGTTGGCGGTAACTGTCTATCATTGAGTTCCCAACTTCCTGCCTCAGCCTGACTGGGCCTCATTCATTCCCTCAGGACCCTTGGGGATTGCTGGCACCTCTACCCTGACATGTGACCCTTACCTGGGCATACTTAGTCCCTGTGTCTTGAGCCACAGGACATGAGAGGAGGGCATTGCCAGAGAAGTTTGGGTTGTCTCTGACCTCTTCTCTGGCTTCAGAAACCTTCCAAGCATAAGAAGAAGAAGCATAAGAAGGAGAAGGAGGAGAAACCCAAAGACAAGAAGAAATCCAAAAAGAAGCTTCCTTCAAATGATGGAATGGCACAGCCCTTAGAGAATGGCACGCTCAACGAGCCTCTCCCGGTGAGGGGTACTTCACTTCCTTCCCACTGGTCGTGGTCTTGTGGGGAGACTGAGCCCAGTCTAGGAGCCAGCTATGGCAGGCAGTGGGCTAGTGGCCCCTGGGGCCTGACTGTGGGAATCTGGGGGTAGTCTCTCTAGCCGTGCTGGTGTCAGAAGGGCCAGGGAGTAAACTTGTATTTTCTGGAGGAGCTCCTTGCCCCCCAAATTTCACACTTGTAATATTTCAACTCAGAGCACTTGGCAGCTCCCAGCAGGCCTCATTTTGTGAGGAGGTGCTCTGGGGCTCTGAGGACCCAAATCTAAAATCATTTTTTTCTGTGTTCCCAGCCCATGTCCAGCTATTCCCTCCTGGCAGAGAACTCCTATGTTAAAATGGTGAGCAACGCAGGCATTTCAGAGGTGCTGGCGGGCAGTTTGGGGCCCTTTGTATGGGAGGGGGCCTAGCCATAGTGCGTGAGTGGCTCTGACTGTATGTCTTCCATTGGTGGCCTCTCTGGGGAAAAAACCACACACCACTTGTGTTGACAGCATGTATGACAGACAGCAAGGTGTGCTGTCTGGGCCAGACCAGGAGCAGATGGATTGGCAAACTATGTTCTTGAAAAAAGGACAAGAATAACTAAATACTAGCAGGCACATAACAGAGACAAGATTTTCAGTAAGGACTGGGAAGCATTCCTTTCTTTGTACTTTTTACACTTACAGAATGGGTGTTGAGTTCTTTTAGGCCCCTATGCCAGCCCAGAATGGGTCCCGTGGACTCCCACCACAACCACTGACCCCAGCCTTGCTCTACAGACGTACGACATCCAGGGCAGCCTGCAGAAGGACAGCCAGGTCACCGTGTTCATTGTACTGGAGAACCAGAGCAATAGCTTCCTGAAGAGCATGGAGCTCAATGTGCTAGACTCACTTAACACCAAACTGTCCCGACCAGAGGGCTCCTCTGTCCACGATGGCGTCCCTGTGCCTTTCCAGCTGCCCCCAGGTGAGCGGCAGCAGATGTCCAAGCTAATGGAGGCCAGGCATTTCCTTAGTCTTGAGCTTCTTTGTCTCACCTTCCTTCAGTCCTATGACTTTGGGGGTCACCCAGGACTTTTGCGGGGCTGGTTAGGGCCCTCCTGGGCTTGCTTTGTGCTACTTTTAGGCCAGCCTGCCCCTCTCTTCCTTTCTCTCACCCTTCCTCTCCCTCCCTTTCTCTCCCTCTCTCTTTCAAACCACCCCTCCACCTTCTCTTCTGCTCCCCAGGCATCTCCAATGAGGCTCAGTTTGTGTTCACCATTCAGAGCATCGTCATGGCCCAGAAACTCAAGGGGACCCTGTCCTTTATCGCTAAGGTATGAGAGGCCTGCAGTAATGTCTCAACCCAGCCCATACCACTCTGAGTGCACCCAGATCACCTGGATGGACCTGAGTTAGAAGGCCCTGCCCTATTCCCAGTCATCCTGCTTCCAAGCTCAAGGCCCAGTTCCCACTCCCCACTCACGCTGCACCCCTACTCCCATAGAACGACGAGGGCTCCACCCATGAGAAGCTGGACTTCAAGTTGCACTTCAGCTGCACCTCATACTTGATCACAACTCCGTGCTACAGGTACACAAACAAGCCTGTCTGCCTTCCGTTCCCATCTCCATCCCTTGGGTCCAATGAGGCAACCACAGTGGGCCCACCTGCTTAACTTCTCTGTGGGACACTGTGCAGTTCATCTCAGAAAGTCGTCTGATCAAAGGTGTTGAAAGACATAAGTGTTGGGCGACCAACTTGTAGATAGTGCAGGAAGTTCTCCCCTGCTATGTTGGCAGCTCAGGTCACATAACAGATGCCACAGGCCAAGCAGCTCAGACAGCAGACATTGGTTCTCACAGCCTTGGGGGCTAGAATCCGAGGTCAAGATGTTGGCAAGACTAGTTCCTCCTGAGCCCTCTGTCCTTGGCATGTAGACGCTGTCTTCTCTATGTCCTCACATGGTCGTCCCTCTGTCCTGGTCTCCTTTTATATGACCCCAGTTATGTTGGATCAGGGCCCACCCCAGTGACCTCATTTACCTTAATCACCCCTTTAAAGATGCCGATCTCCCAATACAGTCACCTTCTGAGGTCCTGGAGTTCAGGGCTTCAACATAGAAATTTGAAGGGGCACAGTCCAGCCTGTGATATAAGACTCCTTGAGACCTCCTAAGTGGCAGGCACACAGGAGAGGTCCAATCCCCGGGGCTGGGGCTTTGTCTGCCATGATGCTGGGGAGCTGCCTATTGTCAGTTTCCCTGTCCTGTGTTTCCCACAGCGATGCCTTTGCCAAGTTGCTGGAGTCTGGGGACCTGAGCATGAGCTCCATCAAGGTTGATGGTATTAATATGTCCTTCCAGAACCTTTTGGCAAAGATCTGTTTTCAGCACCATTTTTCTGGTAAGGGATTTGATGGGACTGGTAGGTGGCACAGCCTTTGTTCACATGTGACTCTACCTCTGCTACTCTCGGAGCCACATGGGCCTCACCCGCGCCTGCTCTGTTGCAGTTGTGGAGCGAGTGGACTCTTGCGCCTCCCTGTACAGCCGGTCCATCCAGGGCCACCATGTCTGCCTCCTGGTGAAGAAGGTGAGCGTGCATGAAGGCAGCCTGCTCGCCCCTTGCCACTGTGCCCCTTGTGCCATGTCTCTTGCTTCTAGTCCCTGCAGGTTTTCCTACATAACACATGACTGGAGTTTAGTCTGTGACTGCTCTGCTGAGGTCTGTGGAACCTTGTTAGTGAGGACGATCACCTTGTGTTTTCTGTATGGTTTGGGCACCAGGGCACCCATTGCCTCATCAGATGAGGTGGGGAGCTAGTCCCCCCTCCTGTATTTCTTGAAAGAGGCTAAGTGTAATTCCTGTATTTCTTACACATTTTGCAGAATTTACCAGGGAACCCATCCAGGCCTGTAGGTTTCTTTTTTGAGATGTTTTTACCTATAAGTTCACTTTTTTCTATAGGATCTTGATTTCTCTATTTCCCCTCTGGTTAGTATTGTTAGTTTGTGGTTTTCACAGAATTATTAGTTCATTTCATCTAACTTAGTCAATGAATTGATGTGGGCAGTGTCTTTGTGGTTCTCTTATTGTTCTTGGATGGTCTGAGTGATCAGTAGTGATTACTTTCCTTAATTCCTGATATTATCATTTTGTGTCTTTTCTCATTTTTCTTGGTTATGCTAGTGTTTATCGATTTTACGCATCTTTTCGAAGATAGTATAACAACTTCAGTGGGCACCTCAACACCCTGTCAGTTCCTTGACCCTCCATGGGAATAGCTGTGGTAATGCACTTGCAGACATCAGAGATGCCATCACATCACGTTACACGTTCTGTTTTCAATCCTCAAAAAATTTCAGAGGACTGACGAGCCAAGTCTGTTGTGTTCATCCCGAAAGAGCATCTGTTGCTCTTTTATTCCTAAAGTTCACATCCTTTTTTTTTTTTTTTTTACTGGGACAGAGAGAGAGTCAGAGAGGGATAGATAGGGACAGACAGACAGGAACAGAGAGAGGCGAGAAGCATCAATCATTAGTTTTTCGTTGCCGTCGCAACACCTTAGTTCATTGATTGCTCTCTCACATGTGCCTTGACCGCGGGCCTTCAGCAGGCCGAGCAATCCCTTGCTGGAGCCAGCAACCTTGGGTCCAAGCTGACGAGCTTATTACTCAAGCCAGATGGGCCCGCGCTAAAGCTGGCGAGCTCAGGGTCTCGAACCTGGGTCTTCCGCATCCCAGTCCGACGTTCTATCCACTGCGCCACCGCCTGGTCAGGCTGTTTTGCAATTTTTTTAGGACAGGTATGTTGGATACAGATTCTCTCAGTTGTCCATCTGGGTATTATTTATTTCATCATTCTTTGGGGCTACTTTTCTGCATATACAATTCTGGCTTTGATAGTCTTTTCTCTTAGTACAGTGCTCCACAATTTACAATGGGTTATGTTCTGAAAAACCCATCATATGTTGAAAATGCATTTGATACACCTAACCCACTGAACATCAGAATTTTACCCAGCCTTATGCAGAACACAAGATCCAGAAAATGCTGCAACCAACAAAGCACACTAGCATATGGAGTTGGGTTTCTACTGAATGTGAGTCACTTTTACACCATCTTAAAGTCCAAAAATTGTAATTTAGTGACGGCCTATACTTGAAAAATAGGCAAATTTTACTTGGAATCTGTGGTTTCTGATGAGTAGTCTGTACTACTACATCTTTATTTATTTATTCTTTTAGAGAGAGAGGGAGGAAGGGAGAAAACTTACACATTCATTGGATGATTCTTGTATGTGCCCTAACCAGAGATTGAACCCACAACTGTTCCATGTTGGAACAATGTTCTAACCCACCGAGCTACCTGGCCAGGGCCTTATTTATTCTTTATATAGGGAATGAAATTTTTTTTCAGACTGTTCTCTAGAATTTTGTCTCCAGTTTTTAGCAGTTTGTGCTTCTGGGCATAGAAATCTTTGGGTTTATCTGTTTGGAGTCTGCTGAACTTGGTGAATCTTTGCATTTATTTCTTTTGCAAAATTTGGGGACTTTCAGCTGTTATTAATTACTCTTTCAGCTCTGCCTTTATTCCCTCTCCTGGGAGCCAAAAAACCTGAACCCAGACCTTCTTTTGCTGTCCTTCAAGTCTCTGAAGCTCTGCCCACCCCACCCTGCCCCAACCCCTTGTGCTATCTTCTCAGACTGGAGTATTTCTAATTACCCATTGTCAAGTTGACTAACTTTTTCCTCTGTTGTGTCTGTTCTGCTGTTGAACCCATTCAGTAAGTTTTTTATTTTGGTCATCATTTTTGGTCTAAAGTTTCCATTAAGTTTGTCTTTCATTGTCCATTTCTTTGCTGAGATTCTCTCTTTTTCTCTTGGTTTCAAGAGTGTTGTGATTGCTTCTGGGAAATGCTCATAACAGTTGCTTCACCGCCTTTTTCAAATCATTCTAACATCTGCCTTATCTCAGTACGGGTGTTTATTGATTATCTTTTCCAGGAAGCTGAGATTCCCTGTCTTTGTATGCTGAGTATGCTAGGATTGTATCCTGGACAGTTTGAATATGCTAAGACTCTGGGCCTTTCTTAAGTCCTGAAGAGAATGGTGATACATAGGTTCTGGCTATTGGACTTCTGGTTCTAATGGCCATCAGTTTTTTGTGTTTGTCTTTTAACTGTCTAGACAGAAAAGGAGAGAGGGAGTAGGTATGGGAAACATTCTTTTTTTTCTTCTCTTTTTCCCTAAATGAGAGTAGGGGAGATACAGAGACAGACTCCTGCATGCGCCCCAACTAGGATCTACCCGGCAGCTTCCATCTGGGGCCAGTGTTCTGCCTGTCTGGGGGTCCACTTATATCCAAGCTCTTTTTAGCACCCAAGGTGGAGGCTTGACGGAATCATTTTCAGCACCAGAGGCCGATGTGCTCGCATTAGACAAGCCATGGCTGCAGGAGTGGGAGAGAGAGAAGGAGGAGAGGCACAGGGGGAGAAACAGATGGTCACCTCTCCTGTATGCCCTGACCGGGAATCGAACCTGGGATTTCCACACGTCAGGTTGACACTCTACTGCTGAGCCAGCTGACCAGGGCCAAGCATTTATTTCTTATTCCACTTTGTTGTGCATTAATTGGTTGCTTCCTGTATGTACCCTAACCAGAGATGGAGCCTACAACCTTAAGTGTTTCAGGACAACACTCTAACCGACTGAGTTGATCATCTCAGGCCCAAGGTTCATCAGTTTTCATAGCCTTGGTTGCCTCACATGCCCCATTTGTGGGGTAGGACTAGGCAGTGCTCTGTGTCCTGAGAGTCTGGTATGCTGGCTTGTGAGGGTGAGAGCCACATGTGCTCAGCTCTAGGCAGACCCTTGGCTCATGAACAGTTTTGTAGGTCACTTTCCCCAAGCTCCTCTCTGGAACTGTCAAGACTCTGGGTGCTTCTCCTGAGGTTCCCAGCCATAAAGTGGTCACCTACTCTGTCAAGTTCTTCCCAGTGACTTTTGGGTTCTTCTGTTTCCATTGTGGGCTCCCGGCTGCCACTGCAGGCTTCAGTCCAGGTTCCATAGCTTTTTGTTGGAGATGGTGGTTGCACATGCTTTCATCATCTACCTGGAATGCTTCTGTTCTGATTTTGAAAGCACTCACACGCAGAACAGTATTTAGAAAAATAAAAGTACAACACGTGTAGTTGTAAATCAGGATTTTCATGTACTTTTCAACACACTGGGCAGCGTTTTCCTTTTTTTAGGGTGAGAAGTCCGTATCGATAGATGGGAAGTGCAGTGATGCCACACTGCTCAGCAATCTGCTGGAGGAGATGAAGGGGACGCTGGCCAAATGCTGAGTATCATCACTGAGGCCACCACTGAGAGGACACAAAGGAGAGACGGATTCCAAGTGCTAGTTTCTCCTCTGTCGCATGTACTTAACCAGCCTGGCATTAAGTTCACTGTTGTCATCAGTTAGACATTGAGGTGGTGAGGACATGTTCATTGATTTCTCCTGTCATGTTTTTTACTTTGAAACTTTCCACTTTCTTTGAGGAGAAACCTTATTCCAGTTCTTAAACCATCAGTGACCCCTGTAGCTGGGGCCAACTGCACATGGCCGCAGGAGCTGCCCAAGGAGTGAGCATGACTGTCATCCAGGCCAGGATCATGTGGGCTCAGGTGATGAGCAGACAGGGCAGGTGTCACGTCCTACTTCTATGAAGTCATGTAGTCCTACAAGTCCCCAAGTTCACTGCCCAGTGGTAACGGGTATGAAAAACCAGCTGCCAGCCTCACCACAGTGACATTCCCCTTTACCCCTCACAGCCATGGTCAGTTCTCTTTACCCAGGATACATGGTGGGTAAAGGTCATGTAGGCCACTCATTGTCTATTGCATTGTGTCCCACTGTCATGTTTGTGTGCCGAATGAACAGCAGCAGGCACCGAGATGCAGGGGTGAAGAGCTGTAGTGAGGGTAGGGATTCAGTCAGGACCCTTAACAGAGCAGGGTGGAGCTTGTTAGTTCTAATTGTTTCCTTTCAGTAGAATATGTCTTGGTTGATGTTGTTTGGGGTGAGTGGTGGAGTGCTACAATTCCAGATTCCTCCTCATTGCTGAAAACTTGGCAGAGTTTGTCCTCTCTTCATGCCTGAAGCTGCCGAGAGGGCCAGTCCTGGTTTCCATGGCCCTGATGGTAAAGCACATGTGTCCTGGGGAGGCTGGGTCTCCTAATGCGCCTATGGGCAGGGTGAGAGGACTCTAACCCAACCCAGTGAGACTTTCCTCAGAGATGATGGTCCTTGATGACGTTTTAACTTCCCTTTTGATGAAAACTGTCACTTTAGCATGTAATCTATTTCAGAATCCTGTGCAGTGATTCTAGAATATCGAAATTGTATGATGTGTTATATAAGAATTTGCTATCAACATTCCTGTGTAAAGGAGAGACATATCACGCTGCTGTCATGATTTTGTGTCAAGATGATCCAATAAACTTGGAAAATAGACGGTTATCTGTTGGGTACCTGTCTCCTGCCAATGGTAGGATGCATCCTGGCCAGGGAGTCGTCATACCACAGCCCGGCGGGGAGAGAAGTCACACAGACAATGCCTCTGGGTTAGATGGGGGCCATGGGCACTCTCATGGAGGTCACAGCATGCTGGAAAGCCTTGTCCTTACCTGCCCATGTACTCCCCATCCTTGAAATGTGACTTGATCCCCACATGCGGTCTAGTTACCTGGGCTTGGAGTAATGGGGCCCAACAACAACACACAATGGCCCTCACCCTCCCTTTCCCGGAGATCGTACTGGTAAAGGGGTATGTGGGATGAGTGGGGGTGAGTGCCAGAAGCAGGTACTGGAAGGCCCTACTGGTATTAGTTCACATTTCCACTGGCTTTCCTGACACTGCGTGGATAGGGAAAATTCAAATCTGGTCAGGCTGGGTCAGTGGACAGAAAGCCCAAATCAACCCCAACTTGAATCCCCAAGTGTAGGTGGGTGAGGAGTGGAGGCACAGACCAGGCCCACACTTGGCACCAATAGGAAAAAAGACCTTGATAGCCTTGCCTGCTAACACTGTCAGCCAGGGGGCTCTCTCCACTTCTCAGTGGGAAACAAGTGCATCGTGTAGCATGCCAACCCCATGATGAACTGTGAGGATTTGGGGCATAGAGGTGGTGTGGCCTCAAATTCAGAAAGCCAGTCATGTCTATTATCCTACCCAGGTGAAGAAAGGCAGGGAGGAGGCAAAGGAGGGGCCTCTTGGGGAGACCCTTGGACCCCATCGACAGTGGGGGCCACGGCACACCAGCGCACCTGAGCCTTACTCGTAGTTGTAGCCAAAACACACAAAATGTTCAATTGAAAGATGCCTGCAACACAGGAGAGGTAGCGTCTCAGCCTCAGAGCACCCAAGCTGTTACCCTTGTGCCCCATGGCCTGGAAAGAGGTTAACCCACCAGTGATGCTGACGATATAAATGAGGCCTGTGTGGGAACAAGAGTATGAAGGGCACCTTCTTAGCAAGCCCAGCCTATCCCGCCACTCCAGCCCTCCCTCCCTCCCTCCCTCTCAGGGCTGCCCAAGGCTCAGGGTCTGCCCATCAGTCACTTGGGGTGGTCCCTAGCCTGGAATGGAGTGACTACAGGGCAGGGTAGCAGCTGGTCCTAACTGGTTGGGGAAGATGGCAAGAAGGGAGAGATGGGATTTTTATCTTTAAAGGATCCCTGCTGGTGCCCACAGTATGAAAGGGGTCACTCCCCCCAGGGAGATGCCCTGTCCCCAGATTTCTGTCCAGTCCTATGTAGGCTACAGGCTCTGAGTTTTTTGTTTTTCCCAGGGAGAGAATGATAGGGAATAGATAAGGACAGACAGACAGGAACAGAAAGAGGTGAGAAGCATCAATCATTAGTTTTTCGTTGCTGTTGCAACACCACAGTTGTTCATTGATTGCTCTCTCACATGTGCCTTGACCGCTGGCCTTCAGCAGGCCAGCAACCCCTTGGGGTCTGGAACCTGGGTCTTCCGCATCCCAGTCCGACGCTCTATCCACTGCGCCACCGCCTGGTCAGGCTATAGGCTCTGAGTTCTAATGCCCTGATGCCCTATCCACATCACTCCAGCTCCAGTCACACCCTGGCGGGATCCCCCAGCCTATAAAAAGATTCTGAAATACTCCTGTAACCATGGATCCCCCAAGGCATGCTCCTCCCTCAGCCCTCACTAGCTCACTTTCAATGATGGCATTCTTTCTTGACCTGCACCCACTCCTAGAAGATGGCCTGGAGCTCTTTGGGGAATTACCCTGATGGGGTGAAGCAGGAGAAGGTAAGTCAGGTTCCAGCAGTGGGCGAACGGGAGTGTTTTGGGGCGGATGGACCTCCTCCTTGCCCGGGAAATACATCTTTCCCTGATACAGCTGATCTGTCTTTTGGTACACAGCATTTGCCACTTGGTCCAGCTTTTCCTGGGAAGGGGTCGGGAGGAGGAGGCGGGTGAGAGGCCAGGGCGGGGTCCCCGAACCCCCTGATCTCCACGGGGATGGCCAGGTGCAGCTTCTTCATCGTGTCCTGGCTCCAGTCGGTGAGCAGCAAGCCCGACAGGGGTATCCCGCCTACCCGTTAGGATTTGATGGCGGTAGAACTTCGAGAAGTTGCCGTGGCAGTGCAAGCAGCCGCGGGCCAGCGCAGCCATCAGACCGAGAAACAGCAGAAACACGTACCGGCCCAGCCCGCGGCCGGCCGACCACCTACACCACCCGCGCCACTCCTCTCTGCTGATCACCAACCGAATGCGCACTTTGAAGCCCAGGCTGCGCCTCTGCACGGTCCCCGGCGCAAACCCAGTCCCACTACGGACAACTTGAGAACACTAGCTCGGCCTGTAGGTCCCACCCAGAAGCCGCCACTCCCAAAAACTTTCCACTCCCCAGAGTGGCCCCGCCCTCAGATCGCACCCCATCCTTGCGCCCACAGCGGGTGCAATCTCCTCCTTCCAGGCCGTCCCCAGCTCGAGGCTCCGTCTCAATCCCAGCACAGCAGAAACTCCGATCACATCCTTCGAACCGCGGACACTAACCAATGGCATTACGGCCCTTCCCCGGTTGACAAACAGCATAGAGCGCGGCTGCTAAATTCGACCTCTCTCGGTTTATATGTCTGCCCACCAGCCCCGCTTCCGGGGAGGCCTCGGCCTGTAGCGGAAGTAGGTCCGGCCGGGCGGGGTCAGCGCGGTTCCTCCGCAGTGTTCCTCCGCGGCGGGAGGCGACACCTTCGCTAGCGGGCGGCGGGTGATTCCGGGCGGTGGGTCGGAGGCGAAGACAGAGGACGGAGGCGAGCGCTGACCGGCCAGGCGGTGTGAGGAGGTAAGTGGGTTCTCGGAGGGATGAACGCATGCGGCGTACCGCTGAAGACCTCGGGGGGCTGGGGACGAAAGCGGGAGTTCAGCGTTCAGGTCCCTCAGGATGATCGAACGCGGACCGCGGGAAGGGAGTTGTGAGCCCTCGTTCGAGTTCGTGGCTACAAATGTCATTTTGGAGCCAAACCCGGGCCGTGTTACTAACAGTCGCTAGACTCCTGCCACTGGTTTGAATCAAGTCTGCAGGATTTCAGGGCTTCCAAACCTCGGGGAGTCGGCTTTTTAGAAGCACGCTTCTTGCTTTCTGATTCCCAGAGTCATTGAGCACTGGGTAAAGGCTGAGTGGGAGGTGTTGGCAGTGGCCGCACTGCCCGTTGGAGGGACTTAGCGACCCCGTCTGTGCACTGGCTGGTGGGCTTGGGCTGGCATTTGGTTTTAAGCGACCATGTATTTTATAAAATGTTACTGAAAGAGAACGAGGGGGAGGGTGGTTTGAAAATACAGAAAGTCACAAAGCAGAAAATAAATCATGGGTGATCTACCACCCAGGGAACTAGTGTTAATTTGGGGGGGTAATATTCTTCTGGACTTTTTTATTATTATTGATTTTAACGGAGAGGAAAGGGGAGAGAGAGGGACAGGAGAATCAATCCATTCCTGTAGATGCCCTGACCCCGGATCGAACCTGGAACCTCAGCTTCTGGCCAATGCTCACCAAAGGAGCTGTCCAGCCAGGGCTGGACTGCACATTTTCAAAGCACATAGTCGGGTAAAGTTTGAATATGTTGTACATGCACTTCTGCATATTTCACAACCCAGGGCCTGTCTGTACTCTACGATTTTGTACTTGCTGGTGTGACACTGGCCTCTAGGCAGCCGCTTTTTCATCTCTCCCTTCACCCAACACCCTCCCTTCACCCAACATAAAGGGGCTCATCACAGCTCATTTTACAGACTCAGTGCTGAGCTCTGAACCCCATACTCCTCCACCTTGGAATGAGTGACTTTTTCTCCATGTGTTTGCGGTAACCTGTTGCATCTGTTATCAGAACTCATTAAAGGAGTGTACTGAGTATTGAGAGAGAACACAACAATTGAAAGTCCTGGCTGCCATGTCCCCCATCTGCGCCCAGGGCATCCTGCTTCTCTCCTCCCCCAGGGAAGGCATCTTTTGTTTTTTTTTACCCAGATCCTGCTCTGATGACTGTCTTTCTTTTTCTTGGGGTCTGAATAGACACCCACTTCAACACCAGTCCCACTGCTTCTGTCTTCTGACAAGTGCGTTTTCCCCTCTTAAAATAAAACACTCTGGAGCTGAGCTGTCCAGGGCAACAGCCACTGGCCCTATGTAGTTAGTGAGCCCTTGAAACATGGCTGGATTAAATTAGGATCTCTATACATGTGAAATGCACACCAGATCACAGAGACTTGTTCGTTTTTAAAAAGCAGAATATCTCAATATTTTCTATATTTCTTAGGTATTAAAATGATATTTTGTTGCCATTGGGTTAAGTAGGAAATATTATGAATATTTTCATGTTCTTTTCAAAGTAGCTACTGGAAAATTTGAAATTAAGCATGGCGCACATTATATTTCTAGTGCCTTCCATGGTGTTTATTTCTGCAAATGTATATTCAACTCTTGCTCCCCTAAACTTCGTGGTTTTCCGCTTCCTGTTTGTGGCTTGAGTAATTTCTTCAAAGGGGTGAGCTGCTGAAATAATTTAGCCAAATGCTTGATGTGTTGTAATTGGTGAATTAATGTTAGCTACAAAATATTTTTATTATTATTAAGTGAGAGGCAGGGAGGCAGGTACAGACTCCAGCATGCTCCCCAACCAGGATCCACCCGGCAAGCCCCCTACCAGGTGATGCTCTGCCATTTGAGGTCTCTGCTCAGTTGCTCCGCAACCAAGCTATTTGGTGTCTGAGGTGAGACCATGGAGCCATCCTCAGCACCCAGGGCCAACTTTGCTCAAACCATTCGAGCCATGGCTGCAGGAGGAGAAGAGAAAGAGAAAGAGATTGGGGGGGGGGTGTACATGGAGAAGCAGATGATCGCTTCTCCTGTGTGCCCTGACCGGAAATCAAACCCAGGACTTCCACACGCAGGGCCGACACTCTACCGCTGAGCCAACCAGCCAGGGCCTACAAATTTTTTAATAGATTATTTTTTAGAGTAGTTTTGGTCTCATGGCATAACTGAGCAGAAAGCACAGAGATTTCCCATTACCTTCTACCCTCACATATGCACAGCCTCTTCCACTGTCAGCCTTCCATACCAGAGCAGGACATTTGTTGCTAGGATGAACCGTCACTAACACATCACTATTACTACAAATCCATGGTTGACATAAGGGTTCATTATTTATGTTGTACGTTCTGTGGGTTGGGACAAATGTATAGTGACATGTGTCTACTATGACAGTGTCATACACAATAGTGCCACCGTCCTAAAAATTCTATGTGTTTCACCTCTTTATTCCTCCCTTTCCCAACCCTGGCACCCACCAAACCTTTTAATGTCTGTGTAGTTCTGCCCTTTTGCAGAATGTCCTAGAGTAGAGTCAGTGTCGCCTTCACAGACAAGTACTCTTTCTTAGTCATGCGCATTTACAGTTCCTCATGTCTTTTCATGGCTGATAGCTTATTTTTTTTATCAGTACCTCCCTAAAAGAGAGAGTGTCTTCATCATCTTGTAATTCCTACAAAGCTGAGCCCAGTGTTCTCCATGTACCATGTGCCCCAACTGTGACCACCTAAACTCTAAGCTTCCTTTGTCTCTCTCTTTCTCGGGGGATTTGAGGAAGTGCTAGTTCAGTTCCTGAACTTTATAGACGATTCATCTTCTCATAAGTTTAGGGCTGGCTGTTTTTTATGTGGAAATGCTCTGAGGCTGAGCTCTTAAGTTCACGGAAAAGTCAGTCATTAATCATCTTCTGGGAGTTGTTCTCACATCTCCAAAGCTTCATAAAATGGAGGTTTAACTAAATCCCCCAGCAGGGGCTGGGAAGTTGGGTTCTTATTCTGGGAAGTTCCAGACATACCCCAGTTGGTGATCTCTGTTTCTGATTTCCTGGAATTTCACAGTTCAGATAGCTTAAGTGAAAAGGGGAAGATGACTTAAGAAACTGAATTCTGGGAGGGGCAGGGTCACTCCTGTGGCCTGAGTGCCAAGTAAGACATTTGGGACCGGTTACTTTGTAGGAGGCCATCCTGGGCACTGTGAGGTGTTGAGCAGCATTCCTGGCTCCCATCCACTCAGTGCTAGGAACACCCACAGTGTGACAAACACAGATGTCCCCAGACTGCCTAGTGTCCCCTGGGGGCAGGACCACCCCATGTGAGAGCCACAGCTGTAGCTGACTTGCTGGGAGCTCTTCACAGCACCCTGGAGAGAGTATGTGCCTTGAGTGGACGGCTCAGAGCTGTGACTTATTTCATCTATTGCCCCCTGCCTGTGAGGTCTGTGCACAGTCAAGTTCATATCCGAGGACCCTGATGTTAAAAGGAAGCATGGACAGCCGACAGGGGTCATTGGTGTGGATGGGAGTTCAGGGGGTGCTGTTTCATGTGTCCTGCCCTTCCTGACATGCCTCTGGTCTGTGAAGGTGCAGTAGCATCTCCTGAAACCTTTGGCTGCATTGTCAGAAGAAGAAGGCATAGCTCCTAAGTGGACATGTTAATGACCCGTGGCCTTTCTCATGTTCCTCTCTGTCTCCCACGTGACATGGTTTTGTCAAACAAAACTGTATTTGTTCCTGTGGGAAACTGAAGCAGAGAGAGGAGTTTGTTTTATTCTTTCTTTCTTTTAAGATTTTATTTATTGATCTTAGAGGAGAGAGAGAAAGGGAGATAGGAGCAGGAAGCATCAACTCGTAGTAGTTACTTTTCATATATGCCTTGACTGGTTCAAAACCTGGGGCTTCGAACCAGCAAGCTCAGCATTCCAGGTCAGTGCTTTGTCCACTGTGCCACCACAGGTCAGGCAGAAGGGTTTTTTTTGTGTTGTTTTTTGATTGAGTTTAGACGGGGAATAATTGGCAGGCAGGGGGGAGGGGTTGGGGAGGAGAAACATTCATTTGTTGTTCCACTTATTTGTGTACTCATTGATCACTTCCTGTATGTACACTGAATGGGGATTCAACCTGCACCCTTGGTGTTTGGGGATTACACTCTAATCAACTGAGCTAACTTGGCCAGGGCCTGAGAGAGGAGCTCTTTTTTATTTAATTATTTAAAAAAAATTTTAAGACTTTATTCATTTTAGAGAGGAGAGAGAGAGCTTGAGACAGAGAGGGAGAAGGAGGGAGGAGCAGGAAGCATCAACTCCCATATGTGCCTTGACCAGGCAAGCCCAGGGTTTCGAACTGGCGACCTCAGTATTCCAGGTCAGTGCTTTATCCACTGTACCATCACAGGTCAAGACGAAAGGCGTTCTTTATTAGGTGCAGGATACTGGTCCATGCACACCCTATGCCCCTCTCTGTCTTGGAGCAGAGCAGAGGCGGGGATGTAGGAATGCCCCATTCAGATCCCAGCCCATTGCTGTGCGCTCTTCGCTCTTAGCCCTGCGGAGGCTCTTGTCTTTTCTGCCTCTCCCAGCTGCTGGGGGCTTACTGGCAGTCCTTGTTATCTCTGGGCTTATAGATGCATGACTCATGTCTGCCTCTATCATCACATGACCATCTTTTTTGTGTGTCGGTGTCCAAATCTTCTTTTAAGAACATGTGTCCTTGTATTAGGGCCACCCTACTCCAGTGTGACCTTACCTTAATTAACAACACCTGCAGAGATCCCATTTCCAAAGTTTCATTCATAGTTACCAGGGGTCAGGATTTAAACATATCTTTTTGGGGGACACGATTCAACCTTTAACAGGGGGTGGGGAGTGACTACTGATAGACACAGTGTCTTTTGGGGTGATTGGAATGTTGTGGAATTGGGGATGGTTGCATACTCGCTGAGTTTACTAAAATCATACATTGATTTGTGTACTTTAAAGGGGTAGAATTTACGGATGTAAATTATATCTCGATAGGACTGGAATCTATGGGACCCCTCAACAGCACCTGGCCTAGAAGCAGCCCCTACGAAACTTACTTCATGCTTTCGTAAAATACATGTTGGAGAACACCCACAAAACCAAGACATGAGCTTAAAAGGCCAACAAAATGCAAATCCCCACCCCATGCAGGGGAAAGCCCAAAGCCAGTCTTGCAAGTACCCTGTAGGATAGCATGGGCCTTCCCACACAGGGAGCTGTAATGATATTTAAAAATGAACATTAGGCCTGACCAGGCAGTGGTGCAGTGGATAGAGCCTTGGACTGGGATGCGGAAGACCCCGGTTCGAGACCCCAAGGTCGCCAGCTTGAGCGCGGGCTCATCTGGCTTGAGCAGAAGCTCGCCAGCTTGGACCCAAGGTCGCTGGCTCCAGCAAGGGGGTTACTTGGTCTGCTGAAGGCCCGCGGTCAGGGCACATGTGAGAAAGCAATCAATGAGCAACTAAGGTGTTGCGACGAAAAACTAATGATTGATGCTTCTCATCTCTCTCTGTTCCTGTCTGTCTGTCCCTGTCTCTCTCTCTGACTCTCTCTCTGTCCCTATAAAAAAAAAAATGAACATTATGATGGTGGAAGACTATGCTGGGGCAGACTTCGGGCCGCAAGCAGCTTCCAGCCAAACACTTGGACTGCTGGCCTGAACCTAGGGACTGATCTCCCAGATTGGGGCCTGTCTCTCCAGCCCCACCACCACCACCACCAGGTTAGGGCAATGTCCCCAAGGTGATGGCAATGTCAGTAGCTGAGGCAGGATATGAAGGCACCGGAAGGAAGTGGCAATGGGCCGGGCTTTGCTGCACTGCACAACGCCTCCGTGGCTTAGAGGAACTATGTTTTGTTTTGTTTTCAGGAAAAAATGGGGGAGAGGAGTGGGCATATATTGGGTCAGAAATGTCCTCTAGTGTCACTCTAGAAGCTTCTAGGTGCCACACACATGTCATCTGTGAAAAGAACTAGGGAGTCAGGAGAACCCTTAGCATTGAATTCTGAGAGGGTTATCCAAACCCTTCCCCATGGCAGCACCCTTGGGGAGGTTCTAAAAATAGCCAGGAGAAAGGCCCCTGGCAACTAATTGGGCCAGCAATGTGGATTGGTCCTTGGCCAGCGACCTCTCTGCCATGAGATGTGTGTTTGTGATTTAACGTTTGCCTTTTTTTTTTAGAAGATTTTTATTTATTTATTTATTTTTTACAGGGGCAGAGAGAGTCAGAGAGAGGGACAGATAGGGACAGACAGACAGGAACGGGGAGAGGTGAGAAGCATCAATTATCAGTTTTTCATTGTGACACCTTAGTTGTTCATTGACTGCTTTCTCACATATGCCTTGACCGCGGGCCTTCAGCAGACCGAGCAGCCCTTGCTGGAGCCAGCGACCTTGGGTCCAAGCTGGTGAGCTTTTGCTCAAGCCAGATGGGCCCGTGCTCAAGCTGGCGACCTCGGGGTCTCAAACCTAGGTCCTTCTGCATCCCAGTCCAACGCTCTATCCACTGCGCCACCGCCTGGTCAGGCCGTTGTTTGCCTTTTGACGGGAACTCTGATAGGAAGTTTTTCAGAAAATAATTGCTTCCACTTAAAAAAAACTTCTACCTTCAGAAGAGTCAGAAAGGCAAACAGGAGCCTTGCAAGCCCCTTCTGCTGCCCTGCCCCATTTTCCAGAACCATCTGGGCAGTGGCATGAGAGGATGTGGACAACGACAAGGTGGCCTGCCTGGTGGGGGGCAGTGGGGCTGCCACCTCCCTGAGGCTTGGCTGGGCAGGGGTTCCTCCCAAGAGCTGTCACTGCGCCTGAGGTTCCTGTTTTCCCAGGTCTCGTAACCAGGTGACCAGGTGATGCTGACAAAGGTTAAATTCCCAAAGCCATCTCTAAAGAGGCCCCAAAATAAATAGAAGGCAACAACTGAGCACTGGGGGTCCAGATTTCGTTGTATTGGGACTTCTGTCAACGTGGAAGGAATGCTGCAAGATCAGTAGGAACATGTGATAGAGGCCTCTTGGGGGCTCTGTGGCCTGGCGTGGCCAGCACCACTCTGCTGGATGAGGGGTATAGCACCCCACTTCGTCTTCTCATTGCTAAGTGGGGCTGCCCTCACACCACGTGGAGGAGCATTGGGAGGCTGAAATAAGACAACGGTTGTGAAATTGTCCCCGTGGTGCCAGCAGGCAGTGGGCACGGGGAAGATGGCTGGCTGTTTTGTGTGACCGGCAGGGGTTTCTTTCCCTTGACCTGCCTTCAGAGTGTCCCGGTAGTTCCTTGGTTTGCAGATTCATCACTTGGGCAGGAGTGTAGGCCACTTGGGCAGTTAGCAGTCACAGGTAGTGCTGTGAGACCCCTATTCAGTGTGTCCAGTGCACACACCCATGGCATAGGATGGGTCCTAGGCTACCCAACCATAGGAGACACAGCTAGTCTCTGAGACAAGGGTGGGGGAGGTGGCCTCTTAATCAGAGCCTCCTGGTGGGGAGGATCTGAGGCTGGGCCCCATCCTGTCCTTCCATGCGGGAGAGAAGCAGGCAAGTGGAACATTTATGGCTGCCTCCCTTCTTGGAAGCACCACTTTCCCACCCTCCAGAGCCTGGGTGCCCAGGGCCCTGCCCACTCACCAACACCAGGGAAAGGCAATGGTCCAGACTCTGTGCTGGAATTGCAGAGGTCTTTGGTGAGGGAGAGACCAGCCTGGAGGGCACCTGGCACTGGATTTGAGATAAAACAGGTAGAAGCTGGAATAATGGACAGGTGGTGAGCAGAGGTGGATTTAAGGCCGGGGCACCAGGCACATGCCCGGGACCCCGACTTCTGAAGGGCCCCACAAAACCCCACCCAACTTGACACTTTTTTCTAATGACACCAAGTTTGGTTTCATATGTGCAATTTTAACATTAATAGTACATAATATTTTTTATTTATTTAAAAATATGGTTAACATGTATTTTTATTTTCCCTGTCTCTTTTTTATTTTAGGGGCTCAATATTTTTTTCTTTTGCGCCCAGGGCCTCAATCAACCTTAATCTGCCTTTGGGGGTGAGTTATGGAGGCACATGAGAGAGAACCCCAGCAGAGAGAACCATGGCACAGTCCATGGTTCAAACTCTATCTCCTCCTCCTACCAGCTGCATGGCCTGAAACACTGACTTAGTAATCATTAACTAGTTAGTACTGAGTCATTATTTTCTTTTTTTTTTTTTTTACAGAGACAGAGAGAGAATCAGAGAGAGGGATAGATAGGGACAGACAGGAACGGAGAGAGGTGAGAAGCATCAATCATTAGTTTTTAATTGCCGTTGTGACACCTTAGTTGTTCATTGATTGCTTTCTCACATGTGCCTTGGCGGGCCTTCAGCAGAACGAGCAACCCCTTGCTGGAGCCAGCGACCTTGAGTCCAAGCTGAGGAGAGTTTGCTCAAGCCATATGGGCTCGCGCTCAAGCTGGTGAGCTCAGGGTCTCGAACGTGGGTCCTTCCACATCCCAGTCCGACACTCTATTCACTGAGCCACCGCCTGGTCAGGCCTGAGTCATTATCTTCTAATACAGTGGTTCTCACCTGGGTTGGCCATGCCCCCAGGGGATGGTACTGGGCAATGTCTGGAGACATCTGTGGTTGTCACAAATAGGGGGCGTCTGCCATCAAGTGGGTAGGGCCACCCCACAGTACCCAAGATGGCCCCCCACAGTGAGTGACCCAGACCCAATTATAATGTGAGGAGAGGGGTAAGTAATAACCAGGCTGGGCCTAATCTTTCTCATCTAAGAAGTGGTGGAAAAAAAAAAAAAAGAAGAAGAAGTGGTGGATGCCAGTTTCCTCCCAGGGTTACCGGTGTCTAGCTGGGTGTTAACCAAGGTGTCAGGAAGTGACAGTGGTGGCCAGGGCCCCAGGGGCGGATCTGGGGAAGGAAGTGAAAACACTTCTGGTCTGGCAGGAGGCACTGGGTCCTTTTTATTCCAGAGCACAGGTTACCTAAAGCAGCATCACCAAGTGGTCAGTCCTGACACAGGCGTCATTCACTCTGGGGCCAATCCTTCACTGCACTGTGTAGTTTGTGTCATTTTCTGTAGTTGTTACATTTTACAGCAAACAGCGATTTTACAGGTGGTGCCTTCCTCAGTTTGAAGCAAGAAGTAGCATTTTGAGTTCTTCATGGTTTCTGGGGCAGAGGCTCAGCCAGCTCTTGGCTCTGCTTGTCCCTCACCCACCTTTAAAAAGTAATGCCTTTTAAATTATGTATTTATTCCTGACTGGGTAGCTTAGTTGGTTGGAGCATCATCCCGACATGCCAAGGCTGTGGGCTTGATCCCCAGTCAGGGCACATACAAGACTCTCCCTTCCTATCTCTCTGAAATCAATCAATAAATAAAAATTTTGAAAACTGTAAAGCCCTTCATATTTTAAAAATAAATAAGTAATGTATTTATGAATGTAAGAAAACTTTTTTTAAAATAAGTTTTGTTAGCTGTCATTTTCTTTCACATACCGTCTACCCATTTAAAGAGCACATGCACTAGCATCTGGTATATTCAGAGTCATGCAGCCACAACCTCTATCTAGTTCCAAAATGTTTCCACCTTCCTCCAAAAAAGTCCCATTCCCTTCAACAGTTATCCCCTCTGCCTCCTCAGCCCCTGACAACTACAAAAGGACTTGCCTGTTCTGGACACTTCATATAAATTTCATATAAATGGAATCACACACTGTGTGACCATTTTATGTCTGGCTTCTAACACTGAGTGTCATGGTTTCTTTTTTTTTTTTTTTTTTTTTTGGTGAGAGAGAGAGGGGAATAGACAGGAAGGAAGAGAGATGAGAAGCATTAGTGTTTCATTGCGGCACCTTAGTTGTTCATTGATTGCTTTCTCATATGTGCCTTGACCAGGGGGCTCCAGCTGAGCCAGTGACTCCTTGCTCAAGCCAGTGTCTTTGGGCTCAAGCCAGCAACATTTGAATTCAAGCCAGCGACAATGGGGTCATGTCTGTGATCCCACCCACGCTCAAGCTGGCGACCCCACTCTCAAGCGGATGAGCCCGTGCTCAAGCCAGTGACCTCGAGGTTTCGAACCTGGTTCCTCTCTGTCCCAGGCTGATGCTCTGTCCATTGCACCACGACATGGTCAGCATGTTTTCGAGGTCCATTCATGTTGTAGCAAGTGTCAGTGCTTCACTCCTTTTCATGGTTGAGTAAAATTCTATTGTGTGGATAGACCATGTTGTGTTTGTCCATCACCTGTGGATGGACCCTTGGGTTATTCCCACCTTTTGGTCTTTGGGTGAGTCTTATGAATTGTGCTGCTGTGGACATTCGTGTACAGGTTTTGTGTGGATGTGTGTTGTCACTTCTCTCTAGTATGTACCTACGAGTGCGCTGCTGGGTCAGATGGTAATAATACTGCTTGCTTAACTGCCAGATCATTTTTCCACAGCACTGCTATCTTCCCTGCTTTCACCAGCTGGATGCAGCATCTGATTTCTCTTGGTCGTTGTCAGCACCTCTGGTTGATTTTATTTATTTATTTTTTAATTTATTTACTGATCTGAGAAAGAGAGGAAGGGGGAAAGAGAGGGGCAGAGACAAAGACAGACATCGATTTATTTCTGTGTGTGTCCTGACCAGAGGTTGAACTGACAACCTCTGCATATCAGGACAGTGCTCACCAACTAAGCTGTTCAGCCAGGGCCCAATTGTCCTTTTTGATCCCAGCCATCCTTGTGGCAGGGCGGGGATAGTTCGCTTTCCTTTGCACTGGGGTTTCTCCCATCCTCTGGCCCTGTTGTATTTGGTTGGCTCCTCTATCCCCATGCTCAGCTTGTGTTTTCACATGGGTCAGACCACATGGAAGGGTAGCTCTGGCCAATTTCACTAATTGTGTGAAATGACCTGAAACAGGATCTCTTCCCCCCTCCTGCTTCCAACCCCTCCCTTCAGCACTGCTGACACTGGGGCCACTCTCTGGGGGGCTACCTGGGCACTGATGTGCTGAGCAGCATCCCTGACTCCCACCCACTTGGTGTCAGGAGCACTCCCAGTTGTGTCAACCACAGGTGTCCCCAGACATCACCCAGGGCCCTCTAGGGGAAGGATCACCCAGGTAAGAGCACTGGTTTAGGCATTTTTTATTATATACGTAGTCTCTGGAACTAAAATGAATGCTTCTGGAAGACAGACCCTGGCCTTCTGTCATGAAGTCTTCATTGAGTACAGAGAGTATATAAGAATGGTGCTGAGGCCCTGGCCAGTTGGCTTAGTGGTAGAGCGTTGGCCTGGGGTATGGATGTCCCAGGTTCAGTTCTTGGTCAGAGCACACAGGAAAAGCCACCATCTGCTTCTACACCCCTCTCCCTCCCCTCTCACTCTCTTTCCCTCCAGCAGCCGTGGCTTGATAGGTTTGAGCTCATTGGCCCCAGGCGCTGAGGATGGCTCTGTGGGGCCTCTAACAGTAGCTGGGTTGGGCATAGTCCCAGATGGGGGTTGCTGGGTGGACCAAGGTCAGGGCTGCCCTCCTGGATCCTTTTTTTTTTTTTTTGGAAAAAGAAAGATGTACAGATTAAATAAGTACAAAGAGGAAGAACAAAACAACAAACAAAAAGAATGGCGCTGGCAGGCTCTGCCACATTCCCTCCGACCCCAGCAATGGGAGAGACTCAAGTTGGCCATGGTTCAGAAGAAATACCTGGAATGCCTGGGCCCACCCTTGGAACTCTCCACCCATGTAGACTCTTCCTTTGCCCCGAAATGGGCAGGGCCAAGCTTGAAGTAGGCTCTGGACTCCAGGATAGAGCTCAAGTTATGACTCCGATCTTTCTAGACTGGCTGAAATCCTTAGCACACTTAGGATATCTTGTCACTCTACTCACTTCACCTTGGCCCCAAGGACACAAAGTGTATGTGTCAGCTCACTCTCTGGGCCTGGGAAGGACTAAACTTGACCCTGGCCTGTGACCCACTGTGCTGAGCGGGTGCTGTGTTCAAAGCAGACGTGTGCTTCCCTTTGGCTGAGCCTGGCGTTGGCAGTGCCAGCCTCAGTGTATCCTACTCTGTTGAAGTTGTCCTGGGCCCTGGAGATTGAGTGGCATCATACAGAAGATCCAAGGCCCAGTCCTCTTAGTTGTGATCATTTGCTACATAGTGTGCTGAGTCTGGAGGTTGGGCCATCAAGGCATTGAGAAAATGCTCTGGAGAATGGCGGTTTACAGTTCTTCTTATGCATTTGGAATCAAAGGAGGGGCGTTAAGGAAGGTTACATGAAATCATTCGTTAGTGAGATATTAAGGAGAAAGCAAAGTGAAAAATCCTAGGATTGGGTTAAAAGTAAAATGGAGAAGCATGTACTTCTTTTACATTGGAGAGTGCAGGATAGTTAACATCTAGCATTTACAGTAAATAGAGGTGCTATGCAAGCAACAAGAGAGCACTGAGGAGTGCGCTAGCTGGTGGTAGTTACCTTCTAAGGAGTCTGGGAGAAAAGATCACTCAGACATTTCAAAGGTATTAACCTGGATGCACAAGAACAGTAGGCTGGGCCCACTGAAGGTTAAGACTGACCCCCTGGCTGGGTAGGGAGCTCAGTTGGTTAGAACATTGTCCTAATACACCAAAGCTACATGTTCAATCTCCAGTCCTGGCACATATAAGAATCAACCAGCCTGACCAGGCGGTGGCGCAGTGGATAGAGCTTCAGACTGGGATGCGGGAGACCCAGGTTCGAGACCCCGAGCTTGCCAGCTTGAGCATGGGCCCATCTGGTTTGAGCAAAAGCTCGCCAGCTTGGACCCAAGGTCGCTGGCTCCAGCAAGAGGTTGCTCGGTCTGCTGAGGGCCTGCAGTCAAGGCACATGTGAGAAAGCAGTCAATGAACAACTCAGGTGTTGCAACGGCAATGAAAAACTAATGATTGATGCTTCTCATCTCTCTCCGTTCCTGTCTGGCTGTCCCTGTCTATCCCACTCTGACTCTCTCTGTCCCTGTAAAAAAAAAATTAAAAAATCAACCAATGAATGTGTGAATAGGTAGAACAACAAATTGATGTTTCTCTCTCCTTCCTCTCTCTAAAATATATCACTAAATAAAATAAAAAGATAAAGACTGACCTTTGCTAAGGAAGCCTTAGACCTGGGATATGACTGCCCTGGGAGGTGATCAAATCTTGTGTTGTGACTCTTGGTCACTGAGCTTGCCAGGCCTGCCATATGGCTCCCAGGCTTGTCAGTTCTACTTCAAATAAAAAGAGTGGGAGACTACTACAATATTGTAAATGGTGACTTACTGCCCATAGGTGCGTGTTCTGGAGCTGGGCCTGAGGTGGTTCTGTGGCACTGCTTCCACTTTCTCTCTGATGAACTCCTAAGAGACCCCCACCCACCAGCCCCACAGGCGCCTCCCTTCCTGTTTCCCCCACCTGCACACTCCCGGGAGGGTGGGCATGTATCCACCTGGGCCTGCAGATGGAGAACAGGGAGGGTGTGGGTCAGCTGGCATCCCCTGCTCTGAGGCAGTTGGAACATACCTCGGGGTAGTTCTGTTTACTGAGGAGCTGGCACCTTTGTGGAAAACTTGAAACCACATGTTCTAAGAAAACTCCCCAGTATGGTTTCTTGCTTCCAGAACAGGGTTTCCAGGAGCAGGTGACAATTCTTCCTCTTTCTGTATTTCAGATCTCAGGGAAGACCTGGGGACCAGTGAATTTTTGGTCCCTTTTGGGTTGGCCAACACCCACATCTGCCCACCCTCCTTCTTGGAGGCCTCACCCAGGAGTGTGCGGTGAGGACACAATGTCCAACCCCTTCCTGAAGCAGGTCTTCAACAAAGACAAGACCTTCCGCCCCAAGCGCAAGTTTGAGCCAGGCACACAGCGTTTCGAGCTACACAAGAAGGCACAGGCATCACTGAACGCGGGGCTGGACCTTAAGCTGGCTGTGCAGCTGCCTCCTGGAGAGGAGCTCAATGACTGGGTTGCTGTGCACGTGGTGGACTTCTTTAATCGTGTCAACCTCATCTACGGCACCATCAGCGATGGCTGCACCGAGCAGTCCTGCCCCATCATGTCAGGTGGCCCCAAGTATGAGTACCGCTGGCAGGATGAGCACAAGTTCCGCAAGCCCACAGCACTGTCGGCCCCACGGTACATGGACCTGCTCATGGACTGGATTGAGGTACAGATCAACAACGAGGACGTCTTCCCCACCAATGTTGGTGAGTTGAGGGCCTGGGGCAGGGGTGTGTGTTTTCATTTTATTATTTTGTGACGGAGACGGAGAGAAGAACAGATAGGGACAGACAGATGGGAAGGGGGAGAGATAAGAAGCATCAATTCTTTGTTGCAGCTCCTTAGTTGTTCATTGATTGCTTTTTCATATGTTCCCTGACCAGGGGGTTACAGCAGAGTGAGTGACCCCTTGCTCAAGCCAGTGACCTTTGGGCTCAAGCCAGTGACCATGGGGTCATGTCTATGATCCCATGCTCAAGCCACCGACCCCACATTCAAGCCGGATGAGCCCGTGCTCAAGCCAGTGACCTCAGGGTTTCAAACCTGGGTCCCATGCATCCCAGTCTGACGCTCTGCACCACTGCCTGGTCAGGCAGGAGGTGTGTGTTTTTAGTAACAGCTTTACTGAGATAATTCACAGACCTTGGAATCTACTCATTTAAAGTAAGTTCAGTGGCATTTAGTACATTCACAGAGTTATGTACCCACCCTCTCTAATTCCAGAACATTTCAGTACCCCAAAATGATCCCCTATCACTATTATCAGTCAACCCCAGCCCCCGACAACCACTCACTAACTTTTCTGTCCCTTGTGGTTTTGCCTATTCTGAATATTTCACATAAATGGAATCACACACTATGGCCTTTAGTTTCTGGCTTCTCTCTCTGAGTGTCATGTGTTCAAGATTGATCCATGTTGTAGCTTGTATCCAAGCTTCACTTCTTTTCATGGCTGAGTAGTATTTTAGTATGTGAATGGGCCATGCTTTGCTCTTGAGATGGGGAGATTATTCTGGATTATCCAGGTGGGCTGTGAATTTTATCAGAAGGGTTCTTGTAAAAGGGAGGCAAAGGAACATTTGATACACAGAAGAGAAAGGGATGTGACAACAGGAGAAGGAAGAATGGATTATAAGCTCAGGAATACTGGCAGCTTCCAGAAAAGGCAGGAAATGGATCTTCCTTGGAGCCTACAGAAGGAAGCAGACCTGCCCACACCTTGACCTCAGCCCCGTGAAACTGACATAGGACTTCTGGCCTGCAGGACTGTGAGGGAACACATGCCAGTTGTTTTGAACAGAGTCGGTGGTAGTTTGTTACAGCAGCCCTAGGAGACCACACAGAGGCCCTTCTCACTTCATCTTTGGCATCAACACGGCATCATGAAAAACAGGGTGAACAGGTCTTGGGCCCCAGCTCTTGGTCACTCATGGGCTCTATCCCTGGTCAAGTTTCTCACCCCTCTGGACCTGACTTACCCTCTGTACAGGAAATGGGCCTGCAACTGGCAGAGGGCTTTCAGAGGCCCATCTGAGAGAAGGACGGCTAAGAAGAGACACTTTCCCAAATAGGGATTCACAGGTACACCTAGCCACGCAATCGTCAGGTCACTGAGTCTGTGCTGTGGCCCTGCAGTCCACGTCTGCACATGCTCCCTGTTCTGACTCACAGCATGCTGGGTCCCCCTAAAGTCCTAAAAGCTCCTGAAGGAGTTTTCTCTAGAACTTAGACCCTGAGTTTCTCTAGTCAGCTCTTCACCTGTGGAATGAGAATTCTAGCAGTTTTACCAAAGAGGAAACTGACGAGCAGTCAAAAAAAATGAACTTGGCAGATGCCCCACAGCTGCCCAGACGAGGGTCTGAGGCCATACCACCAAAGTCCAGGCTCTCTCTGGGCCCCAGCTATGCCATATGGCAACATCATGGGGTCTGAGGTTACCACTGCTTCCTTGGGTGCCTGTCTGGCCCAGGCCATACCTTCCTGCCCTATTTGCAAATCCCAGGGCCCCTTGGCCTATTTTAACCCCCAGCCAGGTAGAGGGAATGAAATGCTTTGCATGGACAGCAGTGTCTCTACTTCCTGTCTATGTTGCTTTCAAGACCAAAGGCTTCCTGGCGCTTCTTAGGGTTAGATTTGTGGCTGAGCAAAGAAATGACAGGGTTCACATTTTATCTCAACCTTCCATACCTGTGCCATTGATACCTGACCTGTACACACCCACTGAGGCCTCAAGCCACCATATCATGCTCTTTAATGTTATCTTTTCCATAAAAGACCACACATTAGTAGCTCTTCCTTGTTGCTACCTACATAGGTGGCAGCCCTTTCCTACTCAGCATCATGGCTGCCCTCAGACTCCTCGTGAAACCCAAGATTGTCAAAAAGAGGACCAAAAAGTTCATCAGCACCAGTCAGACTGATATATCAAAATTAAGTGGAACTAGCCTGACCTGTGGTGGCGCAGTGGATAAAGCGTCGACCTGGGAACACTGAGGTCGCCAGTTCAAAACCCTGTACTGGTTCGGTCAAGGCACATATGGGAGTTGATGCTTCCAGCTCCTCCCCCCTTTCTCTCTCTCTCTCCTTCTCTCTCTCATTCTGTGTCTCCTCTCTAGAATGAATAAAATAAAAAGAAATTAAAAAAAAAAATTAAGTGGAATTGGTCTGACCAGTGGTGGCACAGTGGATAGAGTGTTGACCTAAGATACTGAAGACCAAGATTTGAGACTCTGAGATCACTGGCTTGAATGTGGTCTCACCACCTTGAGCATGGAGTTGCTGGTTTGAGCATGGGATCACCAACATGATCTCTTGGTTGCTAGCTTGAGCCCAGTGGTTCCTGGCTTGAAGTTCAAGGTTGCTGGCTTGAGCAAGGGGTCACTGGCTCAGCTTCAGCCCCCAGTTAAGGCACATAGGAGAAGCAATCAATGAACAACGAAAGTGATGCAACTACAAGTTGATGCTTCTCATCATCTCTCTCCCTCCCTGTTTCTCTTCCCTCTCTCTTGCAAAAAACAAATACAATAAAACCATAAGATGGAAAAAGGAAAATATCAAAGGTCAAAAGTATATTTTTAAGGGTCCCATTCTACTAAGAAAAATAAACTATACTAGAAGTACACACACAAGGCTGGACCCCGAGGTGAAGAATGGTCTGGGTTCTGGGAGGAGAACTGGGTAAGACAGAAGGAATGTTGACCCAGAGTGGCTGATGTTGAGTGCCCATCGGCTTTACCTGCAGACCTATCCTCATCCCTTCTTCCGGTGTAGTTAAGCAGCAGAGCAGTGGGTTTCTTACATTTCATTGTGCTCCCTGGAGCTGGAGGTGAGAAGACCAGGGTAGGGGTCCGGAAACCACAGATTCTGGAGAAATGGGGTCCTTTCTGGAAACAGACACCTTCTGCCCAGTCAACACTTGACTTCAGGAGGAAACCGGGACTTGAACAGGTGTCTCAGCCTCTCTGAGTCTTACTAGTTCACGGGTAGTTCACACCCACAGTCCAGGGTGCCATGGTTTTAGGGCCAAGCTGAACCCCTGAGACTGCATCCTGAATGTCCTGGTCCTCTCGCTGTCCACAGGCACGCCGTTCCCCAAGAACTTCTTGCAAGTGGTGAAGAAGATCTTGTCCCGACTGTTCCGTGTGTTCGTGCACGTCTATATCCACCATTTTGACCGCATTGCGCAGATGGGCTCCGAGGCGCATGTCAACACCTGCTACAAGCACTTCTACTACTTTGTCAAGGAGTTTGGCCTCATAGACACCAAGGAGCTGGAACCACTGGTGAGGGGCCTGGGACTTGAGGGGAGGGTCAGGGAGGGGGATGCTGGGGCGCCTGAAGGCAGGGACCAGTAACTGGGTTTTGTGAATAGTTTTGTTGGCACACTCAGTCATTCACTTACTGCTGCCACTGCGGACAGAGGTGAGTAGCCAGACAGACACCATCTGGCTTCCAGAGCTGACAAAGGGGCCTCTCAGGCCCTTCACATAGCTTGCCCCTCCCCAGCCCTAGGCATGCCGCTGTCTCCTTTTCTGTAAGGTTTGGCCTTAAGTGAAGCCTATGAGCCTCTTGAGACTTCATCTCCTGCTTTTCTGTATGTGTGTGTGACTTTTGTCACCTCTTATGTCAGTACAGATGTTCTGCTTGTTCTTAACAGAAAGAAATGACTGCACGGATGTGCCACTGAGAGCCCTGTGGCCCTGCTGTCAACAAGGCAATACCATAGGACACTTTGACTTGAGGGTCACCTTCCTGGAACATGGACTGTGCTTTTTGCCCCAGCTGCTCAGTGACCTCCACAGCTGTCAGATGGTGACTTCTGTGCCCTCAATGCTCTACGGACACTGGCGTTGAGTCCTCTTCCTGATTCTGAGGTAGCAGCCGCCATGAGTCCATCCTTAGCGGGCCCAGCCTCCCAGAGCCCCACAGGGGAAAGATTGAATTTGAACTCTGATTCTGTGAGCAACTGGGAAAATCCACTTTATCTATAAAGCACTTGGATCTACTCAGAGCTTGGAGCTCTGCCTGCCCTTCACAGGCCTGTGCCCTAATGTCCCCAGTGTGCTTGGCCTGGGAGAGGACAGGCTGCATAGGTTCTGGGTCAGCAAGAGAGGAAGCTGCCTCCGCCAGGCCTTCACGCCTCAGTTCCCTCACAGCACGCTCTCTGCAGCCCCATTTCTGTGTCATGAGAGGTACAACGTGGCCCTGGCTCCCTTTTCCTTCCTCCTTTCTTCCTCAGGCCCCTCTGTTCCTTCAATTCCTCTAGAACATGTGGCTCATCAGTCAGGTTTTCTATAGCCCACATCTGCACCCCAGGTTTCCTGGGGTCCCTTCACATATCATAAAAGATTGAGTGCTTCTTTATCTCACTAACAACCACCTTGAGATGTTAGGGAAAACAGCTTTCTGTCTATAAAGAGTGAACTCAACTCCCCTCTAGATAAATACCCTTCCATTATGAATAACTCAGAATGAACTTGGCCTTTCTTCAGGTGCCTGCCCACTTATATGAAACCCCTGGTGAGGCCCTCATGGCCAAGGGACCAGAGTCCCAGCCCTGTCTCCCCACAGAATAGGCACCCATGTGGGGCTGCAGAGAAGTGACCTCAAGAAACCACATACTGCCCCTAGCTCCCTGTACCTCAGCCCTGCCCTCAGAGCACCATAGTGGCCTTTCCCCTGGCAGCCCTTTCCTCCCAACCACTCCCACCTCTGAGGACCTCTGGGTACCCCGGACACCTGCAGGAGAGAGGAGCAGAGCGCCAAAACCTGACACCAAGCAAGTGCAATTAACATGACCTCAGCCTAGTCCTCTGGACACCACTGGGTCCAGCTTTCAGATCCCTGGCAACACGGACCCCACAGGACCATAGGAAACCATCCAGTCGAATGTAGCTCCTTTTACGAAACCCTAACCAAAGGCCAAAACCACTATGTCCCCTCCCAGCTTGCCACCTGCTCTTCCTCTCAGCCAAGCCAGGTTGGGAAAGGTGGCAGGGACTGTGGGGACTCTCCCCACCCTCTCATGCCCATGGGTGTTCCCACACAAACATCAGAATAAATTGTGCCATTTTCTTACCTGCTGTTGCTAGCTGTCATTAATGTATTCCGGGCAGGAAAGCCTGGTGACAGGACACATCACTGTCATTGTCATGGGGTGCTCTCATTCTCAAGCAGTGAGGGAATAGATGTCACAACAGCTTGTGGTCTGCCAGAGCACCCCAAATACATGCACAAAATGTGAGTGGGTTAGAATTTTTGGGGGTGTAGTGTGGGGAGTAGTTAGGATAAAAGTGTCAAAAACAGGTTGAGAAATTCCATAGCGAAGGTGGGCATTGCTCTCCCATTGTCTGAGTTACTTCACCCTCTTAGCCAACATGATTCTGTTTTTTTGCCATGTAAAAAAAGTTTCCAGAAAACGCTGGACTGAGTGCAGAAGAATTGGTGGAGAGGGAACAGACAGAGGGCTATTCTCATTCCTGCTGTTACTAACGATCCATGTAACCTTGGACACACGACAAAGTGACCCGGAAACTTTTTTCTCACATGTGAAAAATGGGAGCAGACATCTTATTCTCAGGGGCCCCTATCAAGTGTAAAACGTCATGGTTCCGGGGCCAATAGAATTTGGTCTTTCACAAGGGGAGTTGCGGGCCATGTCCCTGGCATAGGAGCAGCTGGGGAAGAGGTGCCTGGTGGACGCCAAAGGACACACAGCCATCGGGTGGACTTGCATCCTGGAACCTGGGAGCCCAGTATGGCTTCTGGCCCCCAGAGGGCGTGCTGACTCCATGGAAAGGGAGAGGTTTCAAAGTAAATTAATTCCATGTTACTGAGAAATAACCTGAAGAAGCCATTGCCTCCTTACCCTTTGACTTGCAAAGCTACCACAAAGATTTCCAGAACCAGTTTAAGAATTTGGGAAGTGTTACTGTTATTTGGAATAACAGCCCCCAAAGACATCCCCATCCTAGTCCAGGGACCTTTGGACATGGCACCCCACATGGTAAGGGACTGCAGATATAGGATTAAGGCCTCTGATATGGGTAGAACTCTGGATTTCCCAGAGGGGAGGGGAGGGCAATGCCCTCACAGGGTCCTCATAAGAGGAGGCAGGAGGGTCAGAGTCAGATGCGAGAGGCTGTGGTGCTGGTTGTGACTATGGAGGAAGCGGACACAGGCCAGGGATGCGGCGCCTCTGGAAGCTGGAAGAGGCAGGAAACCCTTCTCCCTGGAGCCTCTGGAAGAACCAGCCCTGCCCACACCTGGGTTTAGCTTTGTGAGACCCATGTCAGACTCCTGACACCAGCACTTAAAGGGAATAAATGTCTTATTTAAGTCACTGAACTTGTGGTCATTAGTTACAGCAGCCATAGGAAAGTCATACAACCTTTAGAAAGAAATGCTTTACACGCAAAACACCCTGGGAACCATTAACTTGGGCTTCTGCAACACAAGAATTAGAGGTGATATGGAGAAGCCCAGATATATATACTTGCCTTTCTGTTGGACCATGCATTTTATGGGTGTCCCATAGCTTAACGAATCCCCGCCTTTTCTAAATCTAATTTCTTATTTATTGATTTTTTAGAGAGAAAGGAAGGGAGAAGGGAAAAAAAATCCACTTACTGTTCCAATTACAGTATTTATGCATTCATTGGTTGACTCTTTTGTGTGCCCTGACCAGGAATCAAACCCACAACATTGGCATGTTGGGAGGACACTCTAACCAGCTGAGCTATCCAGCCAAAACCACAAATCCCCTCTTAATTGTAGCCATTATGTTATAACTAAAATAAATATTCCTCTAGTCCAGTGGTTCTCAAACTTTTTGAAGTCGGGCGCATTTAAAATCCTATAAATAGGCCTGACCTGTGGTGGTGCAGTGGATAAAGCATCAGCCTGAAACACTGAGGTCGCCGGTTCAAAACCCTAGGCTTGCCAGAGGAGTTGCACATATGGGAGTTGACTCTTCCTGCTCCTACCCCCTTCTCTCTCTCTCTCCTTTCTCTTCTCTAAAATGAATAAATAAATAAAAATGATTTTTAAAAAATCCTACAAATAGCCTGACCAGGCGGTGGCGTAGTGGATAGAGCTTCGGACTGGGATGCAGAGGACCCAGGTTCGAGACCCCGAGGTCGCCAACTTGAGTGCGGGGCCCATCTGGCTTGAGCAAAAAGCTCACCAGCTTGGACCCAAGGTTGCTGGCTTGAACAAGGGGTTACTCAGTCTGCTGAAGGCCCGCGGTCAAGGCACATATGAGGAAGCAATCAATGAACAACTAAGGCGTTGCAACAAAAAACTGATGATTGATGCTTCTCATCTCTCTCTCCGTTCCTGTCTGTCTGTCCCTATCTGTTCCTCTCTCTGATTCTTTCTCTGTCCTTGTAAAAAAAAAAAAAAATCCTACAAATAATTGTAGGCGTGCTATATACAAATTTCTGAGAAATATGTCATAATAAGTCAAATAGTAAAGAAAAAAATATAAAGTCCAAGCGTACTTTTATGGTAATTAAATGAAATAAATACAACAAAATTAAATTTATTCTGACATTAAAAAACATTTTTATGTTACAGTTTTTGAGTTATGCTTTTTAGAATTCATAAAAAAGCCTGACCAGGCGGTGGCACAGTGGATAGAGCGTCGGACTGGGATGCGGAAGACCCAGGTTCGAGACCCCGAGCTCGCCAGCTTGAGCGCGGGCCCATCTGGCTTGAGCAAAAGCTCGCCAGCTTGGACCCAAGGTCGCTGGCTCCAGCAAGGGGTTGCTTGTTCTGCTGAAGGCCCGTGGTCAAGGCACATGTGAGAAAGCAATCAATGCAACTATGGTGACACAACGGCAATGAAAAACTAATGATTGATGCTTCTCACTCTCTCCGTTCTTATCTGTCTGTCCCTATCTAACCCTCTCTCTGACTCTCTCTCTGTCCCTGTAAAAAATAAAAAATAATAATTTAGAATTCATAAAAAAGAGGGGTTAAAAATTTAACGACAAAAAGTGTTATCGCCTGTGGTGGCGCAGTGGATAAAGCGTCGACCTGGAAACACTGAGGTCGCCAGTTCAAAACCCTGCACTGGTCTGGTCAAGGCACATATGGGAGTTGATGCTTCCAGCTCCTCCCCCCTTTCTCTCTCTCTCTCTCTCTCTCTCTCACTCTGTGTCTCCTCTATAAAATAAATAAAATAAAAAGAAATTTTAAAAAATGTTATCTTTTTATATATATATAGATACATTCTTAGTAAGATTTAGTAAACTCGGCAGGTCCCAGCACTAATGTGTTAAGTTTTTTCATTCTTGTGTTTATGAGAAACATGAGGCTGATGTGTCCCAGTGATTTCTTCAATGTTTGGGCATATATTTGAAAGGCAAACTCATTTCCTCGTCAATACATTGAAGAATTCCTCTCTTTTTACTCTTAATTGTTTTGAGTGCAGAAAACCCCACCATACATATCATCTTAACTTTACACCAAACAAAGGATAGAAGAAACTTGCCTCCAGTCTTTCCAGGGAACATGGGGGATAGTGTAAACAATCCAGCACCACAGTTTAACAGCCTTTTGCAACTTAATCAGGCAAGTGAGGTGGGGGGTTGGGCAGACTGTCAGCCAACAGCCAATTCCCCACATCTCTGTCCCCCAAAAATCTAAACTCCAAAAATCCTGTTGGTTTTTTGGTCCCCAACAGGCACATATTTCTCTGGAATACCATAGGGCACACCTGGAAATCTTCTAGGGTGCACAGTTTGAAAACCACTGTCAAATCTTTATATATTGTGTTGGTGCCAGAGGAAATTACCTTGGAAAATGTTTTTGATGTTTTGTACAGGACCCTGCAGCTACGCAATGCCAATTTACACCTCCATGTTTCATGGTTTCTATTTCCCCACATTCTCCTCCCAACACTGGATAATAGGCCTTGTGTAATTTATCATTTTGATAAAACAAATCCTCTCTGTAGTAATGCATTGTTGACTGTTTATATTGCCAATTCACATCCTTTGTATTCTTTCATTGGGAAATGTTTCTTTTTCTTATTGATCAATTTTTTTTTTTTTTTTTTTTTTTACACAGGGACAGAGAGAGAGAGTCAGACAGAGCAGACAGAGGGATAGATAGGGACAGACAGACAGGAACGGAGAGAGGAGAGAAGCATCAATCATCAGTTTCTCATTGCGACACCTTAGTTGTTCATCGATTGCTTTCTCACATGTGCCTTGACCGCGGGCCTTCAGCAGACCGAGCAACCCCTTGCTGGAGCCAGCGACCTTGGGTCCAAGCTGACGAGCTTTCTGCTCAAGCCAGATGGGCCCACGCTCAAGCTGGTGAGCTCAAGGTCTCGAACCTGGGTCTTCTGCATCCCAGTCCCATGCTCCATCCACTACACCACCGCCTGGTCAAGCTCAAATTCGTTGTTTTTTTTTTTTTAATTTTTGCATTTATTTATTGATTTTAGAAAGAGAGAAAGGGAGAGAGAGAGAATGAGAGAAACATCAATTTATTGTCCCATCTATTTGCGCATTCACTGGTTGATTCTCGCATGTGCCTTGACTGGGGATCAAACCCAGAACCTTGGTGCACTGGGACGACGCTCTAACTAACTGAGCTATCTAGACAGGGAAGTTTATCAAAATTCTTTACATATGGGCTTATATATGTTTTTATATACTTGTTTATTAAAGCTTTTCTATATATAAATTATCATACATGTTATACAAATTTCTTCTGGTTTCTTGTCTTTAACTTGTTTACAATCACTTTGACATACATTTTCCCTTGTTTATTATTTTAAGATTTTATTTATTGATTTTATAGAGAGGAGTGGGGAGAGGAGCAGGAAGCATCAACTCATAGTACAGTGGTTCTTAACCTGGGTTCTATTGAACCCTAGGAGTTCGATGAGTCGGTTTCAGGGGTTCGGAGAAGCCTCTGCCGCGGAGGCCAGAATAAAGTAATACCGTAATTTGTTGTGAGTTCGTGAACTTTGTTGGTTTTGTTCTTTGAGCAAGGTGATGTTCAGGAACGGCTCATTTTGTGCACCAGTAAAAAAACATATACCTATGCCTGACCTGTGGTGGCGCAGGGGATAAAGCGTCCACCTGGGAACACTGAGGTCGCCAGTTCAAAACCTTGCACTGGTCTGGTCAAGGCACATATGGGAGTTGATGCTTCTAGCTCCTCCCCCCTTTCTTTCTCTCTCTCTCTCTCTCTCTGTCTGTCTCCTCTCTAAAATAAATAAATAAATAAATAAATAAATAAATAATAAACACGTTCATATTAAAAAAAAACATATACCTATGTCTTGAATTTGGGGAAAAAATCATATTTTATTTATCACTAAAGAATTGTTCGGTGAATGCGCATATGGAACTGGTGGGTTCAGCAGTACCTCAAAAAAGGTTAAGAACTACTGTCATAGTAGTTTCTTCTCAGATGTGCAAGCCTGGGATTTTGAACCAGCGACCTCAGCATTCCAGGTTGACACTTTAACCACTGTGCCACCACAGGTCAGGCCCTTTTTATTTCAACTTTCACATTTTTGGTCAATCTTTTCCTTGATGGTTTCTACCCTTGGTGATAAATTTAGACTTGGGCTGGGGAAGACCTTTATGTAAATATTCATCTCCATTTTCTTTTGGTTCTCCATGGTTTTCTTTCTATTTACATCAAACACTGGGTAAATTAAAGAGTTTAATTTCCATGTATGGTGTGAGGTAAGGCTCTATGGAAATCTTTATTTGTTCAATAACAAGTGAACCTTCATTTCAGCACCATAGGATGCTTCTTCACAGATCAGAAGATTTCTTATGCAGGGGTCTGTTTCTGGGTTTTGTAGGAGTTTGCCTATCCCACCTCCAGTTTTAATGTACCTTACAGAGTTAGAGTAATTTTAGTATCTAGTAATATAAGTTCATCATTATTATTGTTTTTATATTTTCTCAACTATTCTAAATACTCAGCATAGCAATATTATATGTAGAATAGTAATACTATTATTATACTTAGAGTAGTATTCAGTTCATAGTCCAAGTGAACTTCAGAATTACTTTTTTTTTTAAAGATAATTTTGTCATTTTTCAAATTTTTTTATTTATTTTACAGGGACAGAGAGAGAGAGTCAGAGAGAGGGATAGATAGGGACAGACAGACAGAAATGGAGAGAGGTGAGAAGCATCAATCATTAGTTTTTCGTTGCCATTGCAACACCTTAGTTGTTCATTGATTGCTTTCTCACATGTGCCTTGACTGCGGGCCTTCAGCAGGCCAAGCAATCCCTTGCTGGAGCCAGCGACCTTGGGTCCAAGCTGACAAGCTTTTGCTCAAGCCAGGTGGGCCCCCGCACTCAAGCTGGCGAGCTGGGGGTCTTGAATCTGGGTCTTTTTTTTTTTTTTTTTATTCATTTTAGAGAGGAAACACAGAGTGAGAGAGAGAGAGAGAGAGAAAGGGGAGAGGAGCTGGAAGCATCAACTCCCATATGTGCCTTGACCAGACCAGTGCAGGGTTTTGAACTGGCGACCTCAGTGTTCCCAGGTCGACGCTTTATCCACTGCGCCACCACAGGTCAGGCAAATCTGGGTCTTTTGCATCCCAGTCTGACGCTCTATCCACTGCACCACCGCCTTGTCGGTTTTTTTTTTTTGTTTGTTTTTTTTTTAAGGTAAAAGGAGGGGAGATAGTGAGGCAGATTCCTACATGGGCCCTGACTGGAATCAACCCAGCACCTGAGGCTGATGCCCTCAGACCAACTGAGCCATTCCCACAGCCCGAGGTCGATGCAATGGAATCAATCAAGCCACTGGCTTTGAGAAAAGAGGAAGAGAAGGGGGAGAGGGAGGGGAGAAGGAGCAAATGGTCACTTCTCCTGTGTGCCCTGACCAGGAATCAAACTTGGGGCATCTGTACACCAGGTCAATGCACTGAGCCACTGACCAGGGCCTAGAATCACATTTAAGTTTTAAAAAAATTACCTCTGAGAGTTTGGTAAAAATAGTAAATTTGGAAAATAATATGGGGCCAGGCTGTCTGTCATTCTGGGATTTAGATTGGTTCCCAGGAGCCTCATGTATCTCCATTTATTTCAGCCATGCATGTTTCTTTATCATTTCCCTCCTGCAGGGTTCTTCACATTTTGTTTTTCTTTATTTTTCTTGCTTGTATAATTTTTTAGATTGAGCTATTCAAGTCACGTTCCATAAAATTTACCATTTAAAGTTCACAATTAAGTGATTTTTAGTACATTCCCAGAGTTGTGCAACCATCACCATCAAATTCTAGAACATTCTCATTACCCCAAAAGAAGCCACAGCAGCAGCAATAGCAATCACTTCTCACCCCCTCCTCCAGCCCCTGGCAACCGAAACCCACTTCCTGTTTCTGAGGACTTGCTTGTTCTGAACATTTCACATCTTCGCATTTCTTTTGAAGTTAATTCTTAATTATTTTTGGTTGTGACTATGCAACCATGACACTTTTTTTATTGTATTTCTGGATAGTTATATCTGGAACATATAAGAAATCTCTTTATTTTGCCATGGGTTTTGTAATTGGTTTCTTTTATTAAAAAATTATTTATTGATTTATTTTTAGAGAAACAGAAAAAGGAAGGAGAGAGAGACAGAGAGAAGCATTCATATGTTGTTCCATGTAGTTGTGTATTCATTGGCTGCTTCCCGTATGTGCCATGACCAGGTATCGAACCTGCAACCTTGGCATTTCGGGACAACGCTCTGACTGAGCTAACTGGTCAGGACCTGGCTTTTTTCCTCTGAATTTTAAGTTGATCCTGCTGCATTTTCTGGGCTGAGGCTCATATCTGTAGATGGTATTAATTGAATATGTTCATCTTTTATTGCCAGAATCAGTATACTATTTCATGGATGATAATAATTGGCAAAATTAAGTTCAATATGTTATACACACACACACATTTAACCATTAGTAAAATGTCAAACAGTATATCTTTTTGGATTAATTCGAGGAACAAAGACAGGAAAACAGAAAATAGGAAGCCCAGAAAATCACAAGGATAATTTTTTAAAATAAATTTTAAATTATTTATTGATTTTTAGAAAGAGAAGAAAGAAAAGAAAAGAAAGAAGGAAGAGAGAGTGAGAGAGAAACATTAATTTGTTGCATTCACTGGTTGAATTTTGTATGTGCCCTGACCAGAGATCAAACCCACAACCTTGGTGAATCAGGGCAATGCTCTAACCAACTGAACTGCCCAGCCAGGGCAAGGATGAATATTTTAACTTTTTTTTTTAATTCATTTTAAAGAGGAAAGAGAGAGAGAGAGAGAGAGAGAGAGAGAGAGAGAGAAAGGGAAGCAGGAAGCATCAACTCCCATATGTGCCTTGACCAGACAAGTGCAGGGTTTTGAACCGGCAACCTCAGCATTCTAGGTCGACGCTTTATCCACTGCGCCACCACAGGTCAGGCGCAAGGATGAATATTTTATTTTAATTTCTTTTTATTTTATTTATTTTAGAGAGGAGACACAGAGTGAGAGAGAGAGAGAGAAAGAGAGAAAGGGGGGAGGAGCTGGAAGCATCAACTCCCATATGTGCCTTGACAAGACCAGTGCAGGGTTTTGAACTGGCGACCTCAGTGTTCCCAGGTCGACGCTTTATCCACTGCGCCACCACAGGTCAGGCCAAGGATGAATATTTTAAAGCATGACACAAAACTGGCTCAGAGAAAACCAAACGCAGGAGTCTGGATCAGGGTTTGCTAAAGGCAGCCTACTGCCTGCTTTTGTCAATAAAGTTTTGTTAGCACATGGTGCTGCTCAGTCATTTGTATATTATCTCTGGCTCTTGCTCTCTACAAGACAGAGCAAAACAACTGGGAGAAGTCCCAGTCCCAACACTCAAAGCTTAAAAGAGCAGCTATTTGGCCTTTACAGAAAAACAATTAGCAAAACCTGATACAGAGATACTGGTTGATTCTCTTCTTAAAATGTCAGGACATCAAGCCTGACCTGTGGTGGCGCAGTGTATAAAGCGTCAACTTGGGAACGCTGAGGTCGCCAGTTCAAAACCCTGCACTGGTCTGGTCAAGGCACATATGAGAGTTGATGCTTCTAGCTCCTCTCCCCTTTCTCTCTCTCTCTCTCTCTCTCTCTCTCTCTCTCTCTCTCTCTCTGTCTCCTCTCTAAAATAAATAAATAAAAAGAAATTAAAAAAAAAATGTCAGGACATCAGGAAATCTTAATATCTTATTCTTTGCCTGACCAGGCAGTGGTGCAGTGGATAGAGCGTCGAACTGGGATGCAGAAGACCCAGGTTTGAGACCTCGAGCTCACCAGCTCGAGCGTGGGCCCATTTGGCTTGAGCAAAAGCTTGCCAGCTTGGACCCAAGGTCGCTGGCTCCAGCAAGGGGTTGCTCGGTCTGCTGAAGGCCCGCGGTCAAGGCACATGTGAGAAAGCAATCAATGAACAACTACGGTGTCGCAACGGCAACGAAAAACTAATGATTGATGCTTCTTACCTCTCTCCGTTCCTGTCTGTCCCTATCTATCCCTCTGTCTGACTCTCTTTCTGTCCCTGTGTAAAAATATATATATATATATATATATATCTTATTACTTTCCAACAGACAGGGGCAGTGGCAATTGTTGCGTGCCTCTGCTAAAACCCCTGAACTGTGCACTTCCAACGAAGATCTTCCATATGCATAATATCCTGACAAAGCTGTTATGAAAAAATTCATAGGGTTCAAAGTTGATCAGGCAAAGTTATGTCAATGATGAGTAAACCACAAGAGAGCAGGAATTGAAACATATTAGTCAGAAAACCATATTACGGCGTGACCTGTGGTGGCGCAGTGGCTAAAGCGTTTACCTGGAATGCTGAGGTTACCGTTTGAAACCTCAGGTCTGCCCTGTTAAGGAACATATGAGAAGATGCTCCCGTTCCTCACCCTATGCCCGCTGTTCTCTCTCTCTCTCTCCTCTCTCTAAAATCAATAAACAAAATTTAAAAAAAAAAAAGCCTGACCAGGTGGTGGTGCAGTGGATAGAGTGTCAACCTGGGATGCTAAAGACCCAGGTTCAAATCCCCTAGGTCTCTGGCTTGAGCACGGACTCATCCGGCTTGGGCCCAGGCTCACCAGCTTGAGTGTAGGGTCATCAGCTTGCATATGGATCACAGACATGATCCCATGGTCACTGGCTTGAGCTAGGGGTTACTACTCAGCTGGAGCGCGCCCCGCCCCCCGTCAAAGCACATATGAGAAAGCAATCAATGAACAGCTAAAGTGACACAAATATGAGTTGATGCTTCTCATCTCTCTCCCTTACTGTCTGTCTCTCTGCCTCTCTCAGAAGGAAGGAAGGAAGGAAGGAAGGAAGGAAGGAAGGAAGGAAGGAAGGAAGGAAGGAAGGAAGGAAGGAAGGAAGGAAGGAAGGAAGGAAAGAAGGAAGGAAGGAAGATCTATCTGTTTCTGTATGTGCCCTGACACTAGGGATGAAACCTACAACCTTTGCATGTTGGGACGATGCTCTAACCAACTAAGCTATCCAGCCAGGGCTGATTTTCTTTTTTAATTAAATGGGTTTTCAACTCTATGAAATGACTCTATGAAAAATGTCAAATTCAAAAGAAAAATAAACAAAAAACATAAAACCAAACATTGTACAAGCTGTTGCCTCTAAGCAGAACGCAAGAAAACTAGAAATTAGTGGCCAGGATTAAATGACTTTCAGTTGTGGAAAGGTTCAAAGCCTTCTCCTTAAACTCTCTGGAGAGAACAGCCCAGAGTTCAAGGGAATAACACTGGCTACTGTAGGGTCAGAAAACCTAACAAGAAATGTAAGTCTAAACATCAGCTTCCTTTGTGTAATATGGAGATTGCACATCTACCTTTAAGAGATGCTATATTAACTATTAGTTATTAATTAGGAAGTAATTAGCTGTATCCATAGGCTACTGCTGTGTAACAAATGACCACAGACAAAGCCACTTAAAACATTGGCCACTGCCACCAAGATGAGCGAAGCTGCTTTCTACCTGCTGGCCGCCCTTGGAGGCAATGCCTCCCCAGATCCTGGATAGCATGGCGATCAAGGCAGACAACGACCAGCTCAATGAGGTCATTGGCTCAGTGAGTTAAATAGAAAAAAAGTCAAAGATGACATCACCCACGGTATTGGCAAGCTGGCCAGAGATCCTGCTAGCAGAGCTGTGGGGTCCCGGGGTCTGCAGCTGCTGCTGCTGGTTCTGCCCAGTTGCAACAGAAGAAAAACGAGAAGTCGGAGGAGGCAGATGATGACATGGGGTTTGGCTTGTTCAATTAGAGTCCTGCTCCCCTAAAAATAAAACCCTTTTTTAATGTAAAAATTAAAAAGGCAGCACAAGTACCGTCTTACAGTTTCTGTGGGTCAGGAATCCCCTGCTCAGGCTGCAGTAAAAGTGTTAGCAGGGCTGAGGTCTTACCCAGAGGCTCAACTGGGGACGGATCCACTTCTAAGCCCTCACAGTTGTTGGCAGAATTCAGCTCCCTACAGGTGCAGGACTGAAGTCTTCAGTATCTTGATGGCTACCACATGGACCACCCCATCAGGGCCGCGTGCTTCATTAGAACCAGCAAGAGACAGGTCAGACGCACATCACAAGCTGATGTGACCACTGCCCTGCTCAACTGGTCAGAAGTGAGTCAGGGGAAGGGCCATACAAGGACGTGACCACCAGGAGATGGGTCACCATAGCTATCTGAGAGCTGTTCAGCTTTTTCTCACTAAGTGGAAGTGGCACTCCCTGAGTCACACATCTAGCTCCATTATATTGCAGGAACACAAGTCAAGTGGCTATTTGAAGACATGAAGGCAGTTGGACTTGTTCACATCTAGGGACAGTGTTGCTAGTATTCTTGATAATTCCTCCTGCTCCCCCTCAGGAAAGTCTCTGTAGACCAGTTCCCCTACCTCAGCACTGCTGTCACTAAGGCCAGATTATTCTCTTTAGGGCTTTCCTGGGCACTGTGGGGTGCTGAGCAGCATCCCTAGACCAACCCACTCAATGCCAGGAGCTCCCCAGTGTGATAAACACAGATGTCACCGGATGTGGCACCAGGTGCAAAGGCTCTGGATACATTCCTGGCACAGAGTGTTGGTGCCTTCCCAGACAGCCACTGGGCAGAGATTGGGCTGCCTTTGAGCACACGTTCTCACTCACATACAGTCCATTCTCCTGAAACTTCCTGTGAGTGAGAAGCAGGTGTTTCCTTAAAAGCCTTGTTTCCCAGTGTCAATCCTTCTTGAAAATGCAGTCTCAGAGCATGCAGTCTTGGCATGCAGCTCTTGGTCTGCATGTTGCAGACTCCCAGGGATCCCTGGTGGTTTCCTTCTCTTGTTCACACACATATTCTCTCCTTATAATCCATCCAGGCTGGGAAATGTGCCAGGTGCTGTAGTGTGTGGCTATTTGCTGTGTCCAGTCTTGGTGAACAGGACAGCAAGCTCCCCTTGTGTCCCCATGGCACTACCGAGCAGCCCCAGTACCATGCATAATCACAAGCCTCCACCATACTGGGCTTTGTCATTTAATATCTTTATTAAGATATCATTCACAATTTACACAATTCACCCATTTATAGTGTACAATGCAGTGGCATCTGGTGCATTCAGTGTTATGCAACCACCACCACCATCTAATTCCAGAACATTCTCACCACCCTAAAAGAAGCGATGTTCCCATCAGTAATCATTCCACCCCTTGAAACCCATGATCCCACTTCCTATCTCTATGGATTTGCATGCTCTGGATATTTCATATAAATAGAATCACACAGTGTTGCCTTTCATGTCTGGCTTCTCTCACTGAGCACCATGTTTTCAAGGTCCATTCATGTTGTAGCAAGTATCAGTGCTTCCCTCCTTTTCATGGCTGAGTAATATTCCAGTGTGTTGATGGACATGTTGTGTTTGTCTGTTCACCCGTTTGATAAGCCCTTGCCACCTCTGGCTGTCCCCAATCACGTACCAAGTTTTGTGCCTTTGTGCTGGGAGCTGCATTTTGCAGCCCCTGTTTACACAGCACTTCTGCTGACCTTTTGATGCTACGAGCAGTCACCACTGGGGAAAGAGGGAGGGGCATGTTCCTAGATATTTCTGGAACCATTTGCCCTTCTTTCCAAACCAAAAACAGAGTTTGAAAAAACAGAATCAGCCGCAGGGCTCTGCCCCTCCCTACTGGGTGGGAATTCTGCCCCCAGAAAGGCCGCCTGCTCTGGAAAACAGCCAGAAACAGTTATGTTCACCCCAAGTAAACAAGGCAGAGGCTGGTCCGCACACCCAGGCCAGCAGAGTCATCATTGCTCTGTTGTTGGGCCTTGGGGGTCTGAGTTTCTATCAGATGCTAGGGTTGACCTGAGTTTCACATTGGTGACACTGGGTCCCCTGCAGTGCTTGGTTGGAAAGGGGAGATAGAGTCAGGCGTACTCACCCCTGAGTCCCAAGCCAAGGCCCCAGTGCTGATTGAGAAAGTTGCTGGAATCTTCTCCCTCTCTGGACCCTGATCTTGACTTCAGCAATAGAAGGGCTCCAAGACTGGCAGGGGTCCCTGGTCACTCATGATGCAGGGAAGTGGCCCCCAGCCCAGGGTTCCTGCAGACACTCTGTTTCTGTTGGACCCTCTGTCATATGTGTGAGCAGATATTTCTGCCTATTCCTTTGGCTTAGCTCTGGGGGCCATCATAAATTCTGACCACACAGCCAGGCCAAGAAATAACAAGCATTCAGCTAGGAGTCCTGCAGGAAAGGCCCAGAGAAGGTGAACCCATTTTGCCTTCTGTCATATGACCATCCTCGTCCATCAGTCCAGTCCCCAAAAGCCACTGAGGGGCCAGGCCTATATGCCATTAGCAGCAACAGAAGACCTATGAACCCTCATCTCTTAGGATCAACCTGGGAAAATGGCACAGTGGTTTCCTGGGGCTGCTGTGACAAATCACCAAAACTTGGTGGCTTAAAACTACATACATTTATCATATCACATCTGGAAGCCAGATGTCTTCATAGGACTAAAATCCAGGTACAGGCAGCACTGGTCCTTTCTGGAAGTTCCAGGGGAGAATCTGTTTCCTGCCTTTTCCAGCTTCTAGAGATGCCACATCCTTAGTAGGTGGCCCCTTCCTCCATCTTCACAGCCCACTGCAGTGGTATCTCCAAAGAATACTGGACATGTGTGTAAGCTTCCCACTGGCCCTGTGCTCCAAAGGAGTGTGGAGACCCTTGAAAGACCACCCAGACCAAAGCCAGCATGTTTTGCAGGGCTGTGATGAAGGTCTTATTTATTTTATTGTTATTTCTTTGTGTGACAGAGACAGAAAGACAGAAAGAGGGACAGATAGGGAGGCAGGCAGAAAGGGAGAGATGGGCAGGCAGGAAGGGAGAGATGAGGAACATCAATTCTTCCTTGCGGCACCTTAGTTGTTCATCGATTGCTAACTCATATGTGCCTTGACGGGGGGGAGGGAGCTCCATCAGAGCTAGTGACCCCTTGCTCAAGCGAGTGACCTTAGGCTCAATCCGGGGACCCTGCACTCAAACTGGTGAGCCCGTGCTCAAGCCGGCGACCTCAGGGTTTCGAACCGGGGTCCTCCATGTCCCAGTTCGAAGCTCTATCCACTATGCCACCACCTGGTTAGGCTGTATTTTTTTAAATTGATTGATTTTAGAGAGACAGAGGGAGAGAGGGAAGCATTCATTTGTTATTTCACTTAGTTGTGCATTCACTGGTTGCTTACCGTATGTGCCCTGACCAGGGATCAAACCCACAACCTTGGCATTTCAGGATGCTGTTCTAACCCACTGAGCAACCTGGTCAGGGCTGAAGGTTATCTTTTATGTGTCTGCGGGGATGGAGACACACAACAATGTTTAGAAACTAACACTAGTGGTGTATTTTTCTTTAATTTACTTTATTGTGAACCAGTTTTAGACTTACAGAAAAGTTTTAAAATTATATAGGGAGTTCCCGGATGCCCCCCACCCAGTTCCCTTAAAGCTAACTTCTTACATCATGGATGTAAGGAACAAGGGAACAAGGATCAAAGCAGGACACCCAAAGTTTGTGCGGAGTTCAAGGGTGCTGAGGTGGGGGTTGATGAAGGGGCAGGAAGGAGGGCCACTGGGGGAAACTGGGTTATATCCCAAAGCCTGCTATGAACCAGGAACTCTACTGGGCTAATTAATTACCTGCCTCCTCCTCAAATCTCAGCCCTGTCACTCCTTCAGATGCCAGCCCTATTCCTTGAGACCAGCCTTGTCAGGGTTCTCCATCTCAGGCAATGTCCATTCCCTACAGGTCAACCCTGGGAGATAGTCCAGGTTTGGGACACAGAGGATTCAGGAGAGTGGAGAGGAGGGCCTGTTCATAGTGTGTGTGTGTGTGGGGGGGCACTGTAGTTATGGTCACTGCCCCTTGAAATCGAAATCCACTGGGTCATCCAGGTCCTCATTACCATCCCCACTGTGCTTCCTACTGTCAGGAAAGAGAGCCCGGGGATATAGCGCCGGGCACTGAGACCTGAGACACCGTGAAACCTACCTCTCCTCCCCTCCTGGTAGGTAACGGTGTTTGTACGGGATATTTCCTAGGGCAGGGGTAGGCGTAGGGGCCCAGGCCTAGGGAATAAATGCAGTACCTCACCTGCCGTGTGGCTTTCTGAGGTGCGTGCTCGCCCTGAAGCCGCAAGACAGGGTGACCCTCCGGGGTAGGGGTAAGCGCTGCATGGGATACAGTTGCACACCATGGCGCTGCATAAATGCAGGGGCGCCCCTCGGGAAAGACGCGGGCTCTGAATGAGCCGTCCCTATGCCCTTGGAATGCGCACCTGGGGAGACGGAGGCTCACGGAGAGCGGAGGATCGGCTGGCGTACCCCAACTGCGCCTACCGCCTTTAACCGGGAGGCAAACAGAGCGCAAAGAGGTGTTTGCGGTTCCCTTAAAAAGTGCCGGGTCCTACGCTCGCTGCTCATACAATAATAATTCCATTGGCTGGAGCTTATGCCAAGGCTGCGCCGCATACGCTCGGTCTCTGGGATCCTATTGGCCCAGCGCCAGGGCCCCGCCTCTCCCTCCCTGGTTAGCCTGGGCACTGCTCCCTGTTCGTTGACGCAAACGCATTGCCCCGGTAACCGCTCTCGCCGCTGGGTAGAGTTGGCCCAGAGCTAGAGTCCGAGCTCAGTCTTGGCAGCAGGGGGTCCTTAGGGCTAGTAACTAGGACCCCGGAGTCCATGGCACTCCACGCTGGCGCTCCTCACCGCCCGCTTCCCCATTGTAGCCGGAAAAGAAGACGTGCAACGCGGATGAAGAGGGGGGAGGAGCCTCGGCGATGGCACGCCTGGCGGGGGTCACAGCTGGGAAACCGCGGGGCGCTGCGGCTGTCAGGCTGCCGAGGGTGGGGAGGGTTCAGAGGCGCCTGGTCACACTCCCGGCAGCCAATCGGCTCGAGCATTTAGCACGACAAGCAAATTCAACCCTTGGAGAGGACGTTCCTGGAGCCTGGTTCCTGCACTGTCCTGTGGTCAATAGGAACCCTCTTCCTCTGGCCACAGCGGCCTTCGTGGCTCGTGGTGGGTACAGCAGTCCAGGCTACAAGGCCTCTCCTGTATCCCTGGACATGTCGCCCCTGTTCTCTGCCCATCAAGGGACCCTGGCCAGGAAGCCAGGTTTGCTCTTCCAGTCATGACTGGGCTCGCCTCGTTTTGCTCATCTGCAAAATGACAACTCTGGGATGTACCCTGGTTAGTGCCTGTATGAACCTCCCTAGAGCAGCTATAACAAATTGCCAGATTTAGGGACTCTCTTAGACATTTATTCTGTGGTCGTTCTGGAGGCCAGTAATCCAAAGTGGGCCTAACAGGGCTAAACCCAGGTGTGAGCGGACTGGTCCTTCCCAAGGCTCCAAGGAGAACCGTTTTTTAGCCTTTTCAGCTTCTAGGGGTGCTGCTTTTCTGACTCATAACCCCTTCCTCTGACTTCATAGCCAGTAGCGCCACTCCTCCATTTCTGACCCTGAGCCTCCTGCCTCCCTCTTTTGAGGACCTTGTGATGACACTGGGTCCCCTGGGAATCTAGGGTCATCCATATCTCAGACTCTTTGACTTAATGCCACCTGCAAAGTCCCTTCATCTTGTGAGGTGACACATCCACCAGTAAAGGGACTGAAAAAGAGATGTCTTTGGGGGCTGTTATGCTGACCCAAGGGCATGACTGAGCTTTCTGAAGCTTGGAACCACCTCTGCCCTCTGCCTGGCCCTAGGAGGAGTGTCATTTGCACATGTAGAATTCAGTGCCACTCAGGCCTGAGACCTATCCTGGCAGGGAGCTTCCCCAAAGAAGTGGCCTCAAACCACTCTTAAAAGTCAGCAGGGAAAGGCCCGTGGCTGCAAGACAAGATGATTGGGCCTGACCAGGTGGTGGTGCAGTGGATAGAGCCTTGGCCTGGGATGCAAAGGACCCAGGTTTGAAACCCCGAGATCTCTGGCTTGAGTGCGGACTCATCTGGCTTGAGCATGGGCTCACCAGCTTGAGTGTGGGGTCGCTGGCTTGAGAATGGGATCATAGACATGAACCCATGGTCGCTGGTTTTCGTGACTTAGGCAGCAAGGGGTCACTGGTTCGGCTGGAGCCCCCCTCCCCTGGTCAAAGCACATATGAGAAAGCAATCAGTGAACAACTAAGGTGACACAATGAAGAATTGATGCTTCTCATCTCTCTCCCTGCCTGCCTTTCTGTCCCTATCTGTCCTCTCTCTTTCTCTTTCTCGCTAAAAAGAAAAAAAAAAAGAAAAAGATGATTTGGGAGTAGGTGACCTGAGTAGTGTGGCCTGGCCAGTCACAGGGCTTCCCCTACATCTGCCTTCCTTTTCCTCTTGGCCCCTAACATTCATCCAGCCACCCCTCCTTCTATTAGTCCGCTCTGGCTATGCCCCTCCTAGGACAGGTACCATGAAAGTGCCCCAAACTCTCCAAACTAGGGCACTTGTACATGATGCCCTAGGTCACTGTTAGGAAACAGGTCAGCTGGAAATGTGAGCCACCTGGGTGTCCAATGCTTTGAACATGGTAGAGAAGTAATAACAAGCCAAGTACCCAATCTTCAGTCACTGGGCAGTCTGGTGGTCTTTGGCCAACTACTGAGCCAACCCTGGCCCTTGGGACTTTTAGTGACTGACCTCCGAGGGGCAGGACTTAGGCAGTGCTGCCCCTTTCACAATGGGGTGGGCCCCAAGGCTGCAGAGACCTACAGCCAGGCTGGCTGAGCAGCCTCGGGCTCCTAGCCACATCTACTCCTGCTTTCCTTCCCCCCTGCCCTACCCCTCCACCCTCAAGGAAGACTGGGGCCCTGGCTCTGTCCCCAGGACTGCTGAGCCACTGGAATGCAGTGAGCTGTGAGTCAGCCAGCAGGAAGGGACACTTACAGCAACTTGCATCAGATGTTCCTGCCTCATGGCCCCACTGCCAGAGGCTCTAGCCCATGACCCTCACTTATATAGGGGGATCCTGGGGCTTGTGGTTCCTGGGGGGCCAGACGGGTAGGAACATGCAGAGGGGGTACAGGCCAAGCTGGGTGCCAGCCCTGGACTCTGTCTCTGCATAGCCCCCATATCTATAGCCATTGCAGCCTCTAGTACTGACCCTTAATCGAATACTCTGATTGTAGCTTAGAAGCTGGGCTTGGACCTGGGCTCCTCCTAAGGCAGCTCAGTGCTTGAGGACCCGTCCTGTGACCCTCCGAGCCTCAGGTGCTGTGATCCAAGCAGAATGAATAACCCTCCCTTCAAAAGCACAGGCTTGTGAGGGGTACAGCAATGGTCCCAGTCCCACAGCCCCTGGCCCCATGCATGGGCACCCCTGCTCTCATGTGTACACACACCAAGCAGGTGTGTGCACAGCCATCATGCCTCCGTTCTGCTCCCACAAATGCACAGGGTTTGTTCCACACAGACCCACATTTAGTGCCTCTCTGAACATGAACAGACACACGTACACACCCCAGGCTGCTCACACTTGCACACACACCAAACTATTGCCCTTTTTTTAAGTTAAGGGACAAAGGTCTTGACTGTCACTCCCTGGTAAAGTTGCCAGAAAAAATACAAGGTGCCTGTTAAATATGAATTGCAGATAAATAATGAATAATTGCTTGGGATATATTTCTGCATGGGACTTATACTAAAAAGTTATTCATTGGTTATCTGAACTTAAAAACAGGCATGCTCTATTTTTATTTTTATTGATTTGAGAGAGAGGAAGGGGGGAGAAAGAAAGGGAGAAAGTTGAATTTGTTCCACCTATTTATGCATTCATGGGTTGATTTCTTTTTTTTTTTAAGCTAGCTAGACAGAGACAGAGAAAAGGAACATATAGGGACAGACAGAGAGGAAGGGAGAGATGAGAAGCATCAGTGCTTCGTTGCAGCACCTTAATTGTTCATTGATTGCTTTCTCATATGTGCCTTGACAGGGGGGCTCTAGCCGAGCCAGTGACCCATTTTTAAAGCCAGCGACCATTGGGCTCAAGGCAGCGACCATGGGGTCATGTCTATGATCCCATGCTCAAGCCAGCAATCCCATGCTCAAGCTGGATGAGCTGGTGTTAAAGCTCAGGGTTTCAAACCTGGATCATCTGCATCCCAGGCTGATGCTCTATCTGTTGCGCCAATGATTTTTTTTAATGTTTATTTTTATTATTATTGAGAGGAGGGGAGGCAGAGAAGACAGACTCCCACATGCGCCCTGACCAGGATCCACCTGGCAAGCCCCGTATGGGGCGATGCTCTGCCCATCTGGAGCTGTTGCTCCTTTCCTTGGCAACTGAGCTGTTTTGGCACCTGAGGCGAGGCCATGGTGCCATCCTCAGTGTCCAGGGCCAACTTGCTTGAATGAGCCATGGCTGCAGGAGGAGAGAAAGAGAGAGGGAGAAGGGAGAGTGGTGGAGAAGCAGATGGTCACTTCTCCTGTGTGCCCTCACTGGGAATCGACCTTGGGACTTCCACATACCAGTCCAACACTCTACCGCTGAGCCATCTGGCCAGGGCTTTAATGTTTCTTTTTATTGATTTTAGTGAGAGAGGAAGGGAGAGAGAAAAAGAGAGAGAAAGACAGGAACATTGATCTGTTCCTGTAATTGCCCTGACCAGGTTTGAGCCGGCAACCTCTGCACTTCAGGATGATGCTCCAACCAACTAAGCTATCTGGCCAGGGCCATTGGTTGATTCTTCTATGTGCCCTGACCAGGGATGGAACGCACAACCTTGCGTGTATCAGGATGAGTCTAACCAACTGAGCTACCCAGCCAGTGCCTCTATTTTTATATGCTAACTCTGGGAGCCCTTCATGCTGGTTGTAGAGGCCCTAAAATGCTCTGGGGTTACCTGGACACTGCCCAGGAGGTAAACTCTGCACCCTTTGAGCCCCCAGGATGCTGGGGCTCCAGCTGCCTGACCAGCTGAAAAAGTAGATATACCCACCTCCAGCCAGCCTCCCTCCTCCTGGCTCAGATGAGGCAGGGGAAAGCAGATGTCCCAGGGGTGGCAGTCAAGACCTGCCTGGTGTCTCCTCTGGGGTTTTGGGGTGACCCTAGGTACGACAGAGGCTGAGAGTTAGCCTGAAGAAGTGAGGGGCTTGTTGGCACTGGCTGGAGACAGACAGGGCACCTCCTAAAGTGCCAGCTCCCTATACCTCCAGCCCAAGTCTTACCAAGCACCCTCCATGACTGGGGCAAAAAAGACATTTACCGCCAGCTTCTCCTTTTTTTCTGGCCAGTACTTCCCAGGACCTTCTTGCTCTGGTAGCCTCAGGCTGGCTCCAGGGATTCCAGGGAAATCTTAAATTCTCTTCCTAGGCTGGCCATTTTTCCTGGCATCCTTTGATGAGAAGTATCCATGTCCTGGGCCCTGCCTGTCCTGCCCACCAGCCCTGGCTGGACTTGGCCCTGGCTGTCACTGCCCCAGCCTGGCGGGGGAAACCTGCTGCCCATGAATCAGTAAGGCTTTAAATGTAGAGGCTAGGCTTCCTGCCTCACCTGCCTGGCAGGTCCTTTCCACCCAGGGGAAGGTCACATCTACTTCCCAGAGGCAACAGAGACCACTGGGAGCCCCTGGAAATGTGGACAGTGTAGGAAGGCCCAGCTGTGCCCCCAGGTACCTTCCTCCCCAGCCCCTAGGTGCCCAGCACCTCTGGGAGCTGGGCCTGTAAAGAGGGCCATCCTCCAGGAAGTTGGCAGGTATTGGCTGTCTAAGGCTGGTGGATGGCCTGCCCAAGTCTTACCAAGCACCCTCCATGACTGGGGCAAAAAAGACATTTACTGCCAGTTTCTCCTTTTTTTCTGGCTAGTACTTACCAGGACCTTCTTCTTGCTCTGGGAGCCTCAGGCTGGCCCCAGGCCTGCAGCAGGACTGGGCTGAGGCTGAGAGCCAGCAGGCAGGGGCAGGGAGGGCACAGAGGTCCTTCCCCTTGCCTTATAACCACTTAGCAGCCCCCACCTCACCCCCAGTGCAGACTGGCCTGGTGCTGGGTCTGACTGCCTCATTCAGACCAGCACAGCCAAGGCACCAACAGATGCTAGCACTCAGGCCAGTCCCAGTGCTCAGCCCTCATGTGTTTATAAGGTAAGGGACACCAACAATAGCTGGCACCACCAGAAGCTAGAAGAAAGCTGAAAGGATCCTCCCTTGGAGCTTCCAGAGAGGGTATGGCCCTGCTGACACCTTGATTTTAGATTTCTTGCCTCCAGATTGTGAGAGTATAAATTTATGTTGTTTTAGGCCATGCTATGTGTGACATTTTGTTACAGCAGCCTCAGGAAGCTATTATACAACCTCTGTATACAGGTGTGCACACACGTACACTTGAGCATGCACAACACATGTACAAATGTTCAAACACATCCCTTCTTTTCAGCAATATTCAGTGAGTACTTACTGCCTATGTGCCAGGCCCTGTGCTGGGCAGTGGACAGATATATGATCTCGTGGAGCTGACCTTCTGGAAAGGGGCAGTGACCCATCTGTACTCACCTCACCATCCAGAAGACCTGCAAGTTACTACATATACACAGGGGACAGTCAAGTAAGGAGAGAGGTGAGGAAGATGAGCAGAGACCCATGGCTTCCCCTTGGCAGCAGGTCTGTCAGCCTCATCCCAGGCACCTGGAGCTATCGTCTGTGTCTGCACACACATGCATGCACACACACATATATGCACATGCAGGGAGCTGGCTGGGGAAGGCAGGGGGCTGGCTGGAGAGGTTCTTCCAAATGGCCCAGGGGTTGACTGAGATCCGGCTTTACAACTCATGTGGCCTGAGTTGTGGTCTTGGGGGACAGCATATAAATAAAAGTGGCTGGCAGGGAAAAGGGCAGTCTAGCTTCAGGTCAGCTGGGCCCGGTAGGGGAAGTTAGGTTGGGTGGCTCTAAGCCTCTGGAAGAACAAGCTGTGGCCTGGAGAATAGGACTCCAACTCACAGGCCTACGCCCCCATGTACCCAGAGCACAGGGTCTGAGGCCTTTGCTCCACGGTGCTGGAGGGACAGGGAGCTGAGGCCAGGTTGATTCTATCTTAGCCTGGGTCGAGAGCCCCAGCCAAAATGGGATTGTTTTACCTCCTGTTCTGGTCCTCCCAACCCCATCAGTCCAGAAGAAACACTCCCAAAGGGAGGGTCCTTCATAGATCTTAGTACCCACCTCCTACTATGGTCTCTTTGCCCTGCCAACAGCGGGATGAACTTTTTGGGAGTTCAAAACATGTTCAGGCGTGCCTGTGGGGCAGCTGGGGCCAGGACCAGGGAGATCCAAGGCAGGTTCTAGAACAGGAGCGTAGCTAAAAGGAACCAGTGTATTCTAGGCCCCAGCCGGCACAGAGAGAGCTGCCAGAGGGGAGGGCGGGCTTCAGCTCGGTATCAAGGACTCGCAGACCTCCCCGAGTCTTAGACAACGCCTCCCGCAGGCGCCCAAACCCTTCCTAGATCACATGCCCGAACCCACGCGCGCAGGCGCAGAGACACGCGCTACTGCCGAAGCGCACAGCCGCACTGGATCCCAGAGCGTCCTTCCAACTCCGCCCTCGCCGCGCGCGTGTGAGCTGCGACTGAGGGACGGGCGCTACGTCGGGGGCGGGGCCTGGCTTGTCCTATAAAGGCGGCGGCGGGGGGCGCGCGCGACTCTACTCGCAGGCGGCTGGGCAAGTGCGGGGGTCTACGGCGGCGGCGGCAGCGGCGGCGGCGCTGCTGCTGTTCCCCGCGCGGTCCGCTCGGCCGGGTCCGGACTACGCGTCTCGGACGACGGCTGCGGCGGCGGCGGCGAAGAAACTGCGGCCCCGGCCACAGCCCCACCCCGGTGAGTGTGGCTTGACATAGCCACAGCCCTGGCGCGGGGATCGGGCCCCAGAGAACCTCGCCGCCCGGGCCTGGGCTCCCGGTGCGACAGCCGCGGCCACTCACGTCCTTCTTTGTCTGCTCCCGCCTGTAGGGTCCCCTCCTTGCTCGCCCCCAGCCCACGGGCCGCCAGCCGGGCCCTGCGTTCCCTCCCCCTGCTGGCGGGACCCGGACAGAAGATGGTGCAGAAGAAAACAGCCGAACTTCAGGTCTTTCATCATTCGTTCAAGGTTAGGGTCGGGTTGATTTGGTGGGGCTCTCGGGGCTGGACCTCCTGAGTGGCCGGTAGGAAGGGTGCGGAGCTCGCACTCAGGATCCCCCAGGGCTCGTGCCCCCCCACCCCGCGCTCCCCGCCTTCGCCTTGGGGCTGCCCTACCCATGTAGGCGTCGGTGGAGAAGTCTGCCGTCGACACTCCCGGGACCTCATGCACTCTGGGGCCTCTGGTCTTTCCTCTAGGATCCCTAGACGGGCTAGGGGCCCCTTGCCGTGGAGGTCCTTGGTTGTGTGTTCCCTGCAATCCCCCAGCGGGGTGAACAGTGCTGGGTGGGGTTTAGCAGGCCATAGACCTCCAGAACCCTGAGGTCTCTGAGGTCCTTCCTCCAGAAGCCCCAGGCAGGTCTACAGACCCACACTTCCACATACGCCCTCCTAGGTGGTCTGTGGAACAGGGGAATGGACTGGATACCCCTTCAGCCCTGCACCGCCTAGACACCCCAAGTCCAAGCAGTATTTCCTGTCAGAGCAGCAAGTTTTTGCGTTGGCCCCCAGGCTGCAAAGTCCTGGTCTCAGATGAACAAGTCTAGGGGGATCGAGCAGGTGCTGGGGAGGGGCCCCATAGGGCCTGGCCCACGGGACGCAGTGATGTCAGCAGCCGCCCTATTCTCCTTGCCAAGTTATGTAATGGCTTTCCTGGGCCTCCTTGGGCAGGGACCTGTTGCCCTGTAAAGTAGGCAGGACCTGGAGATGTGTGTGTGTGTGTACAGGCAAGCCTGACACCAGGGTGGGAGGAGCTAGCCTACAGTGTATGGGTTAGAATTCCCAGGCCTGTCCAGCCAGCGTTGCCTGTCACCACCCTACCCTGTGCACACGCCTGTCATCTTTGCCTGTCCCCTCCTCCCCCCCATGCCCCGGGTAGTGACAGACTTGACATGTCCAAGTAACTGGGGCTGGGTTGGGGAGAGGGGGATGCAAGATGTCACTGATGGTCTGTTAACTCCTGGGGCTGTGTCTGAGCTGAAACAGGGTCAGTGGGCAGGGCCAGCTCTGCGGTCAAAACATACTCAAACTTTCTAGATGGTTCCAGCCACCTCCTGCCAAGGCCTCCTGACTAGAGGCCTGCAGCCAGCCCTGGGCCTGACCCGCCTACACTACTTAGGCCTGACAGCGGGCCTTTGCATGCCACCCAAGAGCTCTACCCTTTGCTGAGGTGGGACTGTGAGTGGAAGTAGGGACACTGAACAGGGAATTTTGGCTCTGAGGTGGCTCTCCAGGATCCAGCTGAGTTGGGGGCTGAGACAGATGTGTGAGTGGTGAGGGGACCCACAGTTTCCTCAGGTCCTAGTGCCCTTACTTGGTTGTTGGGGACAGCTTCTTCACATCTACTCTTCATTCTAATACCCCCCTTTAGTGGCCACTCTGGGTCCCCTCCTCCCAGGTGGAAGGATGGAGACTTATCAGAGTGTTGATTATAGTCCCCATAGGGGACAGACTCAGTGGGCAGGGGTGGGGGCTGGTGGATTCGTATCAGCAGGCTGGCTATAGTGCTCCCTTCTTCCCTCCTCCCCTGCACTTCCTAGCAACTATTTGCAGGGTGGGTAGGGAGTTTGGGAGGGCCTGGATGTTTTTCAGTTGCTCTCTCTGACCTCTGCCTGCCCCCTTTGCAGCTGGCCTGGCTTCCGGGCCTCCTGCTGCAGGAATCTGGCCTGGCATAGTAGGCCCCTCGGGGTCTCCCTGGGGCTCTCCTGTAGTTCTTCCTCTGTTGAGTGACCCTCCTGCCACAGCCCCAGCTCCAGCTGTCACAAGACCCAGAGAGGAGCAGTAACTTGGCCCAGGTCACTTAGCATCAGCCTTAGCAACACAATTGTGTATATAGCCCTCTTCCCCAATACCCACCAGGGCCTGGCCTCCTGGTCCACCAGGATGTTCGGAGCTAAATAAGAACTAACTGCTAAAGGAACCTGGCCAGCCTGACCAGGCGGTGGCATAGTGGATAGAGCGTCGGACTGGGATGTGGAGGACCCAGGTTCAAGACCCCGAGGTCGACTGCTTGAGCGCGGGCACATCTGGCTTGAGTAAAAGCTCACCAGCTTGGACCCAAGGTCGCTGGCTCGAACAAGGGGTTACTCGGTCTGCTGAAGGCCCGCAGTCAAGGCACATATGAGAACGCAATCAATGAACAACTAAGGTGTCGCAACGAAAAACTGATGATTGATGCTTCTCATCTCTCTTCATTCCTGTCTGTCTGCCCCTATCTATTCCTCTCTCTGACTCACTCTCTGTCCCTGTAAAAAAAAACAAAAAAGGAACCTAGCCAGGCCTCAAGTGTCCCAGCCTTGAATACCTCAGCCTTTATGCATGGGGCTCTCAGTCTTCGTACAGATCATCTATCTACTCTGCAGAAATGACATTTATCCCAGCAGCTTTCTGTTTGCTGGATAGGAGATTTCTCCAGTCCCTGTCTTTCTTGGGCAGGGTCTGGTATCCCTCTCTACAGTCCTGGGGGCCATCTGATGACCTTGAGCAGGCCCCTTCCTGACAGTGGGCACTAAGCTGGTGAAGGACTCCCTCCTTGGGGGTATCTGGGAGTGAACAGGACAGTACAGGCTGTAGCCCAGGCAGAGAGCAGCCCAATGTTTATGCGGGAGCCTGTGGGTGCCTCTCCTGTGAGCTGCTGGGGTGGCGGTAGGGCAGGAGAGAGGGCAGCGTAAGACAGGGAGGGTGATAGCACCCCAACACAGGAAGGACTGAGCACATGAGGCCGTGGGAAAGCATATAGGGAAGCTAGCTGGGAGCCCCGCCCTAGAACTGGTGACTCACCCCCCACTGACTGCTCTTCTCCTTTGATCCCCAGCCAACTGTCCCCATTCTGCAGGTGAGCAAAATCAAGGTGTCCACAGTAATTTGTACCCCTTCCTCCCTGCATGGCTGCAACCTCTTCCTGGCAGTCACAAGGGCCCTGGGCTAGGGGTAAAAGGTGTATTTCATCATGGTCAGGCAAAACCAGGCTGTCTCCTCCTTGGCATATGTACACAGGTCTGGGGCTGAGAGCTCTTTCCTCTTCTCCGCTGCAGGGGCAGAATCCTTTCGAGCTGGCTTTCTCCCTAGAACAGGCCCACCCCGGGGAGACTGACTTCAGCCTGGAGTGCCCAGCCCGCCCTGGTAAGAGGTCCAGGGGGAAGGGAGCTATGGGTGGGTGCCAGATGAGGCCTGAGAGCCACAGGGGCTAAGTGGAAATCATGCCCGGGTCTTCTGGTGCAGATATGCCCACAAGCCAGCCCATTGACATCCCAGATGCCAAGAAGAGGGGCAAGAAGAAGAAGCGGTGCAGGGCAACTGACAGTTTCTCAGGCAAATTTGAAGGCGAGTTGGGTGGGCGGGGCTAGGGACAGGGGGGAGATGACTAGGCTGCTCAGGGCACGTCTCACCACCATTTCTGCTCCCTAGATGTCTACCAGCTGCAGGAGGATGTGCTTGGGGAGGGCGCCCATGCCCGGGTGCAAACCTGCATCAACCTTATCACTAACCAGGAGTATGCCGTCAAGGTGAGCACAGAGCCCTCACTTGTCACCTTACCTCTTCCCAGCAGCACCTAGGATTTGGCATTAACCTGGGTGGTGGGAGGAAGAGACCTGCCATTTGAGCTCCCAGACTCACAACTGGGGAAAACCAGTCTCTAAAAATGGCACCAGGGTCAGTGACTCAGGCCACCTCTAGGAATTCAGGTCAGCCTGGGCTGAGCCCCCAAATCCAGGCAGAGATGGGAAGTAACTATGAATGGTGGCCTCTTATGCATGTGGCTGAGGATGTGGTACCAGGGTGGCCACTGAGAGTGGAATAGGGATTGGGTGGCTGGGTGTCAGCCAAAGCTGGTGTTCGCCTGCTGGGTTACCTGATGCTTGTCCCTAGAGATAGCAGTGCTTCCCCATATTGGTTACTAGGATTAAAAGGCAATGTTATACTTAGAGCCCAGGGGGACTCAGCATTCGGGGAGACCAGGGCAGAGCCTCCTTCATGCCCCATGTGGCTTCTGACCCAGGGTGCAACCTGGGAGCTGTGGCCCTGTGATCTTTGTTGTCTGACCAGACTGTCAGAACCTGCATTTCAAGAAACTGCCTGACTCCCCTCATGACCCTGCATCTGGGGCTGGGTGGGATCACAGCCAGTTGACTGCCCATGCAGAGAGGCCAGGTGCTCCCTGGTGAGCCAGGCTGACCAGAGAAGCTTCTGACCCTGGCGGAACTCCAGTGACTAAGGTAGCTGTGGTTCCTGCCCCCTGTAAGCTGGCTCCCAGGCGGTGTGGGGCAGTGGTGTGGAGACTTGGACACTTAGAATGGAGTACTCTCTGCATACTGGGTGTATCTCTGACCACCTCTCTTCTAAGGATCCTACTGGGCAGTCTGACTTACTGTCACCATTTAACAGATAGGGAAATTGAGGCTTGGAGGAGTTACGTAGTCCAAGTCATTGTGTGTGATCTCCCAGAAGGTCGTTTCTCCTCTCTAAGGGACTGTAGTCTTCTCCATGAAGTGGGGTCCTACCAGGTTCCTAGGGACAGGATGAGGTTCAGTTTACTGCAGAAAGGTTAGACTGGTGTCTTTGTCTCAAGAGACCCTGGAATCTGGTCACTAGATAGGTGGGACAGTACATAGACCAGGGCCATGGAGGCCAGTGGACATTTCTTCCTCTAGGCTGCTATGGTTATAGGGAGCCCCAGGCTTGGGTGGTGACCTAGCCTGCCTATCTGCCCAACAAGAGGTGACTGGAAGCACCTTCTTTTTTTGATTGATTTTAGAGAGAGAGGGAGAGAAGCATTCATATGTTGTTCCTCTTAGTTGTGAGTTCAGTGGTTGCTTTCCATGTGTGCCCTGACCAGGGATGAGCCCACAACCTTGGTGTTTCCGGATGATGCTCTAACTCAGTTAACCAGTCAGGGCCCAGAGGTACCTTCCAACCTGCCCTCCTCATGAGTAAAGATGGTGGGGTAGGTGAGCATATGGAGGATGGCCCCAGAATCCTCTGATTCTTAGAGCTCCTGGGTGCCAGTGTGGGTTGGCTTTCTGAGGCTCTGAGGTCTGGGAGGCTACGTCTGTTGGTGGGTAGGGGTGCCAGTCTGGGCTAGCCTGAAACACCGGGCACGTGGGCTATAGACATCTACCCAGACTGGTGTGAAAATGGGTAGGCAGCACTTGGTGCAGAAGCAAGTGGGGATGGCTTGTCTGATAGCCAGATGTTCTGAGTCCCCTCTAGTCCTCTGGGTGGTATGGGAGCCAGCACGGTGGCCACCAGTCTCCTGGTTGTTGAGAAAGGAAGGCCATCCAATCCAAGGGACCCTGATGTTGCAAGGGTGTATTTTGTAGGGGCTTTAGGCTACAGATATATCCCTGAGGCTTGTTGGGGTTAGGAGTGGAGAGGACCTGGCTCCTTCTCTCTGCCTGTCTTGTCCTACTCATTCTTCCTTTGGTGCTGCTTGGGAAACACATTGCCTACTATTTGTGCTGACACTGCAGTTCTGATTTCTGGCAAATTCCGAGTCCCCATAGGAGAGCTCTGCTTTCTGAAGTTGAACAGTCTAAAGCTCTAACAGTTTCAGGCATGGCACAGGGAAAGTTTCTGGTGGGGGCCCTTCAAGCTGTGGAAAGTCTGGCTGACCCAGCTGCTGTGTCCCCCTACCCCCACACGTTTCAGATCATTGAGAAGCAGCCCGGCCACATTCGGAGTAGAGTTTTCCGTGAGGTGGAGATGCTGTATCAGTGCCAGGGACACAGGTAATGTGACCCACCCTTGGCCCTGAGCCATCATTCAGTGGAGGAATGGACCTGAGTCCTATTTACCCCCAGCAAGCGTGTGTGTGTGTGTGTGTGTGTGTGTGTGTGTGTGAGACTGAGACAGAGATGAGAAGCATCAGTTCTTTGTTATGACACCTTAGTTGTTCATTGATTGCTTTCTCATATGTGCCTTGACGGGGGGCTACAGTAGACCGAGTAACCCCTTGCTCAAGCCAGCAACCTGGGGCTCAAAAGCTGATGAGCCTTGCTCAAACCAGATGAGCCCACGCTCAAGCTGGCGACCTCGGGTTTTGAACCTGGTTCCTCTGCATCCCAGTTTGATGCTCTATCCACTGTACCACCGCCTGGTCAGGCCCAGTAAGCATTTAGAATTCCCACTGTGTTCTAGGCCATTGTGGGTAAACTCAGTGTTGGGCAGGCAGTGTTAGGGGCAAGGTGGAATTAGCTTTTGGACCCAGTCCTAGCCTTCCTATGGACAGGTAGGGGTGGGGAGGGTGGGACCCTCCTGGGCTGATCATGCCCAAGGGCCTCAGGAAGTCTTATTTCTATCCTGCCCCCCATCTCAGGAACGTTCTAGAGCTAATCGAGTTCTTTGAAGAGGAGGACCGCTTCTACCTGGTGTTTGAGAAGATGCGGGGTGGTATGTAGGGCCTGGGAGACATGTCCAGCTAGGTCCTAATGGGCTGTGCACTCAGGGCTACCATGGAAAACTTTGTAGAGGGTCCTGCACATCAGAGGGGGCCTGTGGGGTCTGAACTTCCTGCCCTTGCACCAGCTGGGGTTAGGATCTTTGGGCCCAAGGAAGTCAAAGTGGTGGCTTCCCTGCCAAGTGGGAGTGGGTGCTGGGCGGTGGCCTGGGGACACAGGTGATCCTGACATGTTTTCTTCCCTCCATCATGGCCTGGCCCCAGGCTCCATCCTGAGCCACATTCACAAGCGACGACACTTTAACGAGTTGGAGGCCAGCGTGGTTGTGCAGGATGTGGCCAGCGCCCTGGATTTTCTGCACAACAAAGGTGGTTGGTGGGGCTGGCTGCTAAGGGTGCCACCTACTTGCCATCCTGCCTAGAGATTCCCGGGTCTCATGGGTGTTCAACCTTACCCCCAGTACACCTGCCCAGAACTCCCAAAAGATGCACCCACCACACCCACTGACTCTCCTGATTCTACTCACAGGCATTGCCCACAGGGACCTAAAGCCAGAAAACATTCTCTGTGAGCACCCCAACCAGGTGAGGGCACTGAGGGGTCGCCTTCCCTGCAGAACCCTGTGCAAGTTAGACAGGGCTGCCACATCACTGTCCCTTTCCAACCCCTCCCAGGTCTCCCCCGTGAAGATCTGTGACTTTGACCTGGGCAGTGGCATCAAACTCAATGGGGACTGCTCCCCCATTTCCACCCCGGAGCTGCTAACCCCGGTGAGGGCCTGCGGGATCAGGGGTGGGCTGTGATGGTAGAGAGGTGAGGGAATGGGACAGCATCTTGTTCCAAGCTGGGGTTTGGGACCTCACGGGGTGCAGCTTACACACCTGGGTTCTAGGGCCTTGGAACTCGGGCTTTCCCTTAGCAACAGCCACTGATTGGTCCTTCGGTTGTGATAAGGTGGGGCTGCGGTCAGTCAGGGAGGGGCAGGTTTCCAGCACCTGTTGATTGGGCAGGGGCTGGGGTTGGGGCGGGGCTATGGTCGGATGTGGGTGGTGTTGGCACCAGTCATCAGACTGATTGCCCCAGTGAGGCCGTCCCTCACAGTCGTCAGACTCAATTGACTCACATATAGCTGGGAAGCCCTTGTTAGTGGTGCTCCCTCTCTCAGCATCCTGTCATCACCCTTCCTCTCCCTAGTTCCCCAGACCTGACACCCTGTCGCCAGCATTCTCTTTTCTCTTTCCCCTGTCCCCCTGCAGTGTGGCTCTGCAGAGTATATGGCTCCTGAGGTGGTGGAGGCCTTTAGTGAGGAGGCCAGCATCTATGACAAGCGCTGTGACCTCTGGAGCCTGGGTGTCATCCTCTACATCCTGCTCAGTGGCTACCCACCCTTTGTGGGCCATTGCGGCAGCGATTGTGGCTGGGACCGCGGTGAGGCCTGCCCAGCCTGCCAGGTTTGTGAGGGACCTGCTGGGCACCTGTACTCCCTTCCCCGTGCAACCCTTAGGGCCTGGCCTCTGAACACTGACCATATATCCACAGAGTAATACTGGCTGGCCTTCCCCTGCCTTATAACAGAGAGCAGTTCTGTCAGGGAGCTGAGGTGAGGTCAGACGTATGGTTTGGGTTGAGCAGGCTCTTGTTTCCTGTGCATGGCTTGAGGCTCAAGATTGAGGTCCTGGAGCCCTCAGGAGGCCAGCTTTCCTGACCAGCTACACCCAATCCTTAATCTCATCTTTCTTGGTCCCTCAGGGTCCTATGTCCTGCCAGTTGATCTCAGGACTATGGGCCCGAGTTTCGCCTTGCTGTCTGGGTAGCCAGTCTGGAGTCCTAGCACCTGGTGCCTGGGCCGTAGGTCAGGCCTGGAGCCCAGACAGAGCCTGTCAGTCAGCAGTGTCACCTCCTTCTTGGTGTCTAGGTTTGCCCATCAGATGATGTCAGGGCCTTGGTCGTTTGGTCTGCCACTGATCCCTCCCTTATGTGGTCTCCCAGAACATGCTATTTGAAAGCATTCAAGAGGGCAAGTACGAGTTTCCTGAAAAGGACTGGGCCCACATCTCCTTCGCTGCCAAAGACCTCATCTCAAAGCTGTTGGTCCGTGACGCCAAGCAGAGGCTGAGCGCTGCACAGGTCCTGCAGCACCCCTGGGTGCAGGGGGTGAGTGCTAATCCTGCTGGGGCCAGCTGGGCATGGCAGCCTGGTCTCTGCCCTGCCTCCAGTGGACTGGTGTTGTGACTTGAAACAAGTGTAGGAGAACCCCTCGGCCTTGTGTCAGTATCCTTTGCTGTGGCATGGGTCTGAGGATCAGTCACTGTCATCCTCTGGGGGCCAAGGCACAGTTATGAAATCTCCCCCATCTCCTGACCAGATTGGGGTGGGAGGTCCAGGAGGTACTTAGAAAATCCCTGGCCTGTGCCCTAGAGGTGCTGGTGCCTCTTGCTGCCTGGCACAGAACAAGCTAAGGTCATCCAGGGGACAGACGGGTGGGCGGGTCTAGGACAGAGCTCTGTCCTGTCCTCTGGTCCCAGAAGAGCCTGGCATTTTTCCTGGGCACTGGTCATCCAAGCTGGGTTAGCACGGTTGGGTGCTCCCTGGGGAGCAAGGACCACATACTCAAGGCAAACCAGTGCAGGGGGCTCTGAATTTCTGCTGGAAGTATCAGGAGGCCTGTGGATTGGGAAGGGAGCAGGCTGCCCTGGGAATGGATAGGCAGGGTTGCTGGGGAGCCGCTGGTTCCCCACCACAGGCGCCTGGAACATCCCCTTTGCCCCGCTTGCCTCAGCTACCAGGCAGGTGTATCCTTTAATCCCTAGTGGCATCATCGCCAGCTGGGGACCAAAGAGGGTTGACCTGGGAGGATAGGGCTGGCTCTGTTCTCTAGCCTTGCCTCTTCGGTCTCCTTGCAGTGCGCTCCGGAGAATACCCTGCCCACACCCATGGTCCTGCAGAGGTGAGTCCTGTGTGGGATGTGGGGCTTGGAAATCGGCAACCCTTGTGCTGGGTGGGGGGCAGTTAAAAGTTACGGCGTTTAAAAAAAAAAACAAAATAAGCCCTCTTTAAGTTGCAGGGAAGCCATTCAGGTACTGGGTGTCTTTGTATGGGGTGATGGATTAGATCCCCAGCTGGGAGGCTTAGTGCCCATAATCCCTCCTCCAGGACACTCCAAAAACCCTAGGGTCCCAAGAAAAGCAGGGGGTACACCTGGCAGCCACCACCACCTCCTTGGTGACTGCTACACCCTGTCCCCAGGAACAGCTGTGCCAAAGATCTCACGTCCTTCGCAGCCGAGGCCATCGCCATGAACCGGCAGCTGGCCCAGCGGGAGGAGGACGCATTGGAGGAGGTGGGGCAGGGCCAGCCTGTGGTCATCCGAGCTACCTCACGCTGCCTGCATCTGTCTCCACCATCCCAATCTAAGCTGGCCCAGCGGCGGCAGCGAGCCAGCCTGTCTGCAGCTCCCGTGGTCTTGGTGGGGGACCATGCGTGACCCCTCCCTTTCTCTGTACATAGCTTGCCTGCCCCCATCAAATCTCAAGATTTTTTTTAAGCTATTGCCAGCCAGTGACCAGTAGGCTGTGCTTACCCACCTTGCCCCTCCACCCCACCATGGGTTCTCAGGCACCCAGCTCAGCTGGAGGGGGGGGCTCTTTTTTATATAAAGTTTTGCTGTTGGGTTTTTCCTTTTTTTCTGTTCCCTACCCCAGTTATTTTTTCCCTTTGAATGGTGTTAAACGCAAACAGGCGCCCTGGGAGAAGAGCAGAGGGCACATGTGCTGCGTGTGCCTCTGTCCTGCTACCCCGGCCCCACATGCTCACCTGTACTGTGAAAGGCCCTATGCTGATGGCCTCTGCCCGATGCGACTCAGGAGAGGACTTTGCTGTCTTCCAGAGCTGGGGGACCCCGGAACACACCTTATATTCTCCTATCCCCCTCGCCCAGCCCTCACAGTGTTCTCAAGGCCGGACTGACCCTGCACCTTAGGTCACTTGAAAGGTGCCCGGGTCGTCAGTGGAATCCTGGGTGTGGGCAGACAGGGTGAACAGCTGCCCACTGGACACCCTTACCCCCACCCCCATGCTGGCTGACAACCTCGACTTAAAGCTGCAGCTAACGGAGTGGCTGTCCACATGGCCACAACACCCCTTTCCACTGGGGGCACTGTCTAGGGGGGCCACTGAAGGAATGGGAGGGGCTGGACCAGCACCCGTCAGCCAACATGGGGGTCCTGTAGACCTCCCACCCCGGGCACCCTAGTTAGTGCCCCTTCTCAGGGCTCAGTCTGACCAAGGCCATGTCCTCCCCAGACCCCACTCCCACCCCTACTCTGGTCACCTGTAAAGCTGGCATGGAAGCTCTGCCAGCCCTGCCTCCTCCCCTCCTTGAACCCAGGGCTGACTGGGGATCCCGCTGAATCCCCCCACTCCCAAAGGCAGCATTCCTGCTCTGCCCACCTTCAGGAAAATGGCCTCCCTCAGGCACCCAGGAACTGCCCCGCCCCTCCCTCCCCACCCCAGGGCCCAGATCAGATGTCCTGTGACCCATTGGGCTTGGGGAGGCTCTGACACCCCTCTTTGTCCTTGGGTGGGAAACACTATGCAATACGAGCTTCCTTCCTGCACACATGCTTCTTTGCCCACGGGGTGGCCCCCAACCCTCAGCAGGGCAGCTTGGCCCTGGTTCTGGCTAGGTCTTTCAGGCAGGCCAGCTGGACACCCCTTCAGCATCTAGTTTTTCATCCTGTTTTCTTCGTTTTTCAAGAGCATCAGCTGATTTCCCTTTCCTGTTGAAGAATACTTGAATGTTGGGGCCTTGTGGGTTAGGGGCTCAGACACTGTCCCCCAAGTCTTGTATGATTACTGAAGTTTGGGGGCCAGTGCCCATCTCTGCCTACCTGAATCTGTGGACTGGCCTTTCCAAAGACCCTGGGGTGGGGGGCCACCCCCACCTCCATCATTTCTTGCCCATCAGTGATTCCATGTATCACAACCGGGGGTTCTGCCTTTTTGTAAAAGAAACGGACTTGCCCGCTACTGGCGCTGTGACCACATCAGTCTGGAAAGCTGAGCTGTGAGCAGCCTTTTTGTTTTTTAAAGATGGGACAGCCACTTCCTCTCCCCCTCATCACATCCACAGTGCAACCTGGAGGACTAGCCAGAACCATTACTGTGAATGAGCACCTGGGGCCCAGGGGCCCAGGCTGCTAGGCTGCTCTGGCGCTGGGGGAAGGGGTCAGTGTTTCAACGTTAAGATGTATAAAAAAAGACAAAACAACTTTTAGAAGTGGGGAAAAACATCCAAGCACTTTAACTCCACTGTACCAGGTCAACTGATACAGCTCAAAAGTTTTCCTTGAATCCAACTGTCAATGCCAGAATTTTGTATTCTGTTTTATAAGGATTTAATAAAACTCATAAAAACTTGTCCTTGTTCTCTATTGCCATATGACAAGCTGCCCCAAGCCTAGTGGCCCTAACCTGTTTATTGATAGTGATGCTAAGCCAGGAGTTTGGACGGTGCATGTGGGGTTGGCTTGTCTCTGCAGGGGTGTGGGTCAGGCAGTCTTGGGTGGTCCATCCAGTGTTGGCCCCTGGAGTCTTCTGTGCCTGGCTTCTTTTACTGAGCATCGTGTTTTCATGGTTCATGTTAGTACCAGTGATTTACTGATGGACCACATTGTGTTTATTCATCTGTCTACGTTACCACTTTTGGCTGCTGTGAATCTTGTTGCTGAAGACGTGCATAGGTTTTGTGTGGATGTTTGTTTTTGTTTCTCCTTGGTGAACACAGAAAGGACATCAGCAGGACAGAGACCCGATCAGATGTCATTTTTGGAAGGACTGTTCTTGCCACCACGTAAAATGTGGACTTGAGGCCAGAAGAACCCAATGAGCCATTGTCACCCTTGAAGCGAGCCCAGTGAGGGCTAACAGGCCTATTGGTGTACTCAGTAGCTTGCAAAATTACAAATGCCAGACTTAGGAGGTGGCCTGCCAGCTCCTGGGGACAGCCTGGATGATGGGTGGGCGTGAGAGGGAGCTCTGGGCTGTTGGGAGGAAAGGCACACCGGGTAAGGCACAGGTACTAGGACCCGCTGGGACGGTGGGGTGCAGCAGGTTATTCCTCCCCTCCCTAGAAACCTGAGGTCAGCAGGTAGCACATCCTCCCACCTGACCCTTCAGGAGGAAACCTAGGCACCCTTGATCCTGTCCCCTGCCCCCTGCCTTTGTTCAGCCACCTCCTAGGCCTTTCCTCTCAGACCGCACTACCCTCCCCTTGGGCCAGGCCACCACCAACCCCCCTCCAGGACGACGGTCCCAGCCTAGTCTCCTGCCCATCCCCACCCCCACACCCGACTACATCTAAGTTCCCCAAGGCCCCTCAATTGTCCCTTGCCCGGCCTGGCATTTGTGTGTGGCAGGGAGGGGTGGATGCAAGCCACCACCCTCCCAGGTGGCACAGAGCCCTACCCAGCCCTGCCAGGCCATGTTAATGACCGCTCCCTGCCCCCTGCTGCCTGCCAAGAACTGAAGCTGGGCACAGCTTGTTCTCGGAACCTCTGCTGTAGATTTTATGTTGGTGGTTTCCTCTTGGCGGATCCCGCCCTTCCACGTCTCTCTCCTCCAGGAGCAGCAGGAAAATCCTGGAGCTGGAGCATCTGAGAGCCTTTCCCAGGCTGGTGACTGTGGCTGTCTTGGCCACACTGGACTCAGTCTCCACCTGCATAAATGGAGATGCCAGCTTGGGCTTCCCAGCTGCCATAGACACTGGGCTCACATGTCCCAGTGTGGGGCTGTCAAAACCACGTCTTTAACTTGGGGTCCTGCTCTCTGCTCCCCTTGACAAGACAGTGGCGATGCTGATGTTTGATGTTAATCATAGAAGGAATAGGCAGGGCTATGGAAACTCTTGTGCTAATTAATGGTACAGTTTTCCTATAAACCAAAAACTTTTTTAATATATATTTCTTATGAGGTTTTTAAAAAATATTTTATTTCTTTTTCTTTCTTCTTCTTTTTTTTTTTTAAAGGGACAGAGAGAGAGACAAAGAGAGAGACAGAGAGAGAGAGAGATAGGGACAGACAAACAGGAACGGAGAGAGGTGAGAAGCATCAATCATTAGTTTTTCGTTGCCGTCGCAACACCTTAGTTGTTCATTGATTGCTTTCTCACATGTGCCTTGACCGTGGGCCTTCAGCAGACCGAGCAACCTCTTGCTGGAGCCAGCGACCTTGGGTCCAAGCTGATGAGCTTTTGCTCAAGCCAGATGGGCCCGCGCTCAAGCTGGCAATCTCGGGGTCTCGAACCTGGGACCTTCTGCATTCCAGTCCGATGCTCTAACCACTGCGCCACCGCCTGGTCAGGCAAAAATATTTTATTTCTTGATTTTGTGTGTGAGGGGTGGAGTGAGAAGTAATAACTCATAGTTGCTTCTCTTTAGTTGTTCATTGGTTGCTTGTCATATGTGCCTTGACTGGGCAAGCCCAGTCTTTCAAGCTGGCGACCTCAGCATTCTAGGTCAATGCTCTATTCATTGCACCACCACAGATCAAGCAACCTAGAAAAATTTTTTTAAATAGATTTACTTTTTTACTTTTTATTTTTTCTTCTTTTCCAAGTGAGAGGAGAGGAGATAGAGAAACAGACTCCTGCATGTGCCCCGACTGGGATCCACCTGCTAACCTCCATCTGGGGTCGATGCTGTGCCCATCTGGGGCCATGCTCGCAACCAAGCTATTTTTATTTAGCACCTGAGGTGGAGGTTCCACGGAGCCATCCTCATTGCGGGGGGCTGATGTACTCGAACCAATCGAGCCACAGCTGTGGGAGGAGAGGAAAGATAGAGAAAGGGGAAAGGGAGGGGTAGAGAAGCAGATGGGCGCTGCTTCTGCGTGCCCTGACTGGAAATTGAACCCGGGACATCCACATGCCGGGCCGACACTCTACCACTGAGACAACCAGCCAGGGCTGAAGTCCTTCTTAATAAAAATTAAAAGGATGATGGAACCAAGTTTGTATATGGTCTGGTATACAGTAAATGCTCAATAAATGCACCAAGGAGTGATTTATCACCCTGAGGGTTGGTGAGGAGGCCAGCACAGGTGTCTCATCCCAGAACCAGGGACTTGTGCAAATTTTCATTCCTATCATTGTCACTAATCCCTTTGACAAGCCCTGCCTATGAATCACCCCATTTCATTGTCCTCCTTAATTTTCCCATTTCCAGAGGAAACTGGTAGCTGTCTTGGTCTTAGACTCACTCAAAAGGAGGAGAAACAGGTTTGAAGCAAAGCATGATGGAATCAAGTCAGATGTAAAGAAAAACATACCACATGGGTCAAAGCTTCATCATTAAGCTGGGGTGAAGGAAGGGAAGGACCAGATTCTTAGACTGGGGACACCTGGGTGAGCACAGGGACCTTCCCAACCCTCTTCATTAGTTTCTGAGGTATGGATGGGCGGCTGGAGCCTGGTGGCTCTGGTCCACACTTTGGGCTGCAATCATTCCCTCCTTCAAACCTGCATAGCATTCCTGCCCAAATAGGGTTTGGGGTTTGTGGACAACTCTAGGAAGATGCCATGAGATTTCCATCATGTCCATAATGTCTCTCATGATGACTTAGTTTTCCCACATGGAATGTGAGGGCAACAGCTTCATCTCCCCCTGCCTCAGTTTCCTTTTGTGATCTGTAAGTCAGAAGGAGGCTTGTCCTGTGATGCACACTTGGTTCAGGGACCAGCGAGGCCTCCAGGGTCTGGGGTCCCTATATGCCCATTCCAAAGGTCCTTGGGAAAGCTTCTGGTGAGAGGTTAGTAAGTCCCCAGAAACAGATTCACAAAATAACAAATGGGGATATGCAGGCATTGCCAGAATTTTATCTGTATATTCAAGGTGGCACCCACCCCCACGTGGAGGGGCCCTATAAGAGTTGTGAGTTCGAGCCCTGGTCACTCCTGGCCTGAGGTCATCATCCCAATGACTCTATCCTGTCCAATTTGTAGACCTTCATCATAGATTGCAATCTCCGTCTCCCAGGAGGGTTTTACCCCTCACTGTGCCCTGGTACCAGGCACATAATGGCAAGAAACCAGTTTGAAACCTCTCCAAATTGGGGCCAGAACCAAGGGGGTGAGCAAGACCCTGGCCTAGACAGGAAATTTAAAAGGGCACTAAAAAATACAGTCAAGATAACATTTTGTGCCATGAGTTTTTGCAGTAACTATTGTAGATTCACAAGCATTTGAAAGAAATAACCTTTGTCCAGTTTTTCCCCAGTGGTAACACTTTGCAAAACTCTATTACAATGTCACAACCACAATACCGATATTGCTAAAATACATCTCATTGGGAAGTGACCACTTTCACTCGTAGCCACCGTGTGTGTGCAGTTCCTCCCTTGTCCACCCTCAGGTCTAAAAGCAAACAGTGCAGGTACTCAACTTAAAGAAACTCAGATCACCCTCTGTTCTCACCTGCAAATGGAAGTGCATCTAACTGGACTGCTGAACCGGTGGCTTCTAGTAGAAATTTCTGGCAAGTTGGACATGTTCTCCATCATCACTAACACTGCAGGGCACTAGCCACAGGTGGCTATTAAGCACATGACATGTGGCCAATGAAGATGAGAAGCAGAATGCTTTGGTTACTTCATTTTTATTGATTTAACCTCATGTAGCCCAGCAGGTGGGGAATGCAGGTCCATTCTTTCCTTCTCAGAAGAGGCCCCGCCTCTAAACTGTCTTGAGTTTTACTCCAAGCCCTTGCTTAGTTTGTCCCCAGCTCTCATGTCCTCTGTCCATTGTCCTGAGCCCTGGGCACATAGTTGGTACTCAATAAATGCTCATGCAGGATGAGGCCCAGGCCTCATTTTGCCCATCTGTAAAATAAGGTGGGGTCATCCTCCTGCATTCCACACCTCTTGCTGGTGCAGTCCCTCTGAATGTCATGCTCTGTGATGGCCACCGGCTGTAATACACTATGCAGCAGGGGGTGGCAAATGGGGGTTAGCGCCAGGACCCCTAACTAGAGCGAGGGTTTGAGGCAGGAGACAAGGAATCAGTGGGAATGGAGCAGCACAAACCCCCATGTTGGGGGCCCAGGGTAGAAAGGGCCACTCCAGGCATGCCCATCAGGGAGGAAGAGGCAGTTTCAGATGGGGAAGCAGGCGTGGAGCTGTCAAGTCACTTGCTCACAGGCAAATAGCTAATGTGTCTATAATTAAAGGGGGCTGTCCAGAAGTTTTGTTGTTTTTGTTTTTCATTTTAATCAGTTCCTTACTGCCTGTATGCCTCTCTTTTTCAGCTTGATCCCTGACTTCCTCTCTCCTCTTGCCCCCTCTTCCTCCTTCTTCTTTCAGAGGAAAAGAGAGTGAGAAGACAGGAAGAGAAACAGGAAGGGAGAAGCATCAACTCGTAGTTGCAGCACTTTAGTTGCTCACTGATTCCTTCTCCTATGTGCCTTGACCAGGGGGCTTCAGCCAAGCCAGTGACCCGTTGGCCAACCTTGGGCTTCAAGCTAATGACCTTGGGATTATGTTGATGATCCTGCACTCAAGCCAGTGACCTAGGGGTTTTAAACCTGGAACCTCAGCATCCCAGGTTGACACTTTATCCACTGCACCACCACCCGTTAAGCCTCCCTTTCTTTTCATCTTTAAAGCAATATATATTTGCTACATAATCAGGACTATTTTATTTCCTAGAGTGATAATATATAAAATATATTTGCTCTGTGACTTTTAACAAATTTGTGAATCATTTAAGGTGTCCACACTGAAGGGAGGCAGTGATTATGGTTTCCTCCCCGTCACATGATCTCTGCCTACAGAGGGGCTCTCCCACTGCATCATGGTATGTCAGGTGATGTTACTGTCACCACCAGGGTTGTGTCTGTAGTTTACTGATCTGATTTGTTTTGCCTTCTCTGTTGGACAGGTCCTGGTACCTGGTCCTTCCTTTGGTGGCCAGGTTGAGGGTAGAAACTGGGGAGGGCTGATTTCTCCATGGGAGAATTTGGGAGTTAGCGTTTAATGGGGACAGAGTTTCAATTTGCGAAGAAGAGCAGTTCTGGAGCTGGAGGGTGGGTATGATTGCCCAACAATATAACTATACTTAATGCCCCTGAGCTGTGCGCTTAAAATTGGTTAACCCTAAGAGAGAGAAAGAAAGAAAGAAAGAAAGAAAGAAAGAAAGAAAGAAAGAAAGAAAGAAAGAAAGAAAGAAAGAGGTGGTTAAGTCTGGCCGAATAGCTCAGTTGATTAGAGCATTAGCCTAATATGCCAAGTTTGTGGGTTTGATCCTCAGTCAAGGTACACACAAGAAGCAACCAAGAATGCATTCATAAATGTGGCCCTGGCTGGTTTGCTTAGTGGATAGAGTGTTGACCCAGCTTGTGGATATCCTGGGTTCGATCTCAAGTCAGGACACACATGAGAAGCAAACATCTGCTTCTGTCTCTGTTCTTCTCCCCTTCTCTCTTTCTCTCTCTCTCTCTCTCTCTTCCCCTCTAGCAGCTAGTAAATAGCTCAGTTGGTCCGAATGTTGGCCCTGGGCACTGAGGATAGCTCGGTTGGTCTGAGCATTAACCCCAGACGGGGTTGCTGGGTGGATCCTAGTCTGGGTGCATGTGAGAGTCTGTCTCTCTATCTCCACTTCTCTCACTTAGAAATAAAATAAAATAGTTATTTTTTCCTTCTTTGTTTCCAGTGACAGAGAGAGAGTTAGAGAGAGGGATAAACAGGAACAGGCAGACAGGAACGGAGAGAGGTGAGAAGCATCAATCATCAGGTTCTCGTTGCCATTGCAACACCATAGTTGTTCATTGATTGCTCTCTCACATGTGCCTTGACTGCGGGCCTTCAGCAGACCGAGCCACCCCTTGCTGGAGCCAGCGACTTTTGGTTGAAGCTGGTGAGCTTTTTGCTCAAGCCAGATGGGCCGGTGCTCAAGCTGGCGACCTCGGGGTCTCGAACCTGGGTCCTCCGCATACCAGTCCGATGCTCTATCCACTGCGCCACCGCCTCGTCAGGCAAAATAAAATAGTTTTTTAAAAAAATAATGCATGAATGGTAAACAACAAATTGTTAGCTCTCTCTCTTTTTCTCTCTCTCTAAAGTCAATAAATAAAAATGTTAAGCCTGGCTCTGGCCAGTTGGCTCAGTGTTAGAGCATTGCCCTGGCATGTGGAAGTTCCGGGTTTGATTCCTGGCCAGAGCACACAGGAGAAGCACCCATCTGCTTCTCCACCCTTCCGTCTTTCCTTTCTCTCTATCTCTCTCTTCCCCTCCTGCAGCCAAGGCTCCACTGGAGCAAAGTTGGCCCTGGCACTGAGGATGACTACACGGCCTCCGCCTCAGGTGCTTGAATGGATCTGGTTGCAGCAGAGAAATGCCCCTGATCGGCTGAGCATCGCCCCCTGGTGGGCATACCGGGTGGATCCCGGTCAGACGCATGCGGGAGTTTGTCTGTCTGCTGCTGCCCACCCCACTTTTCACATCGGAAAAATACAAAAAAAAAAAAAAGAAAAAATTAAGCCTGACCTGTAGTGGTGCAATGGATACGGTGCTGACCCAGAGTGCTGAGGTCACCGGTTCAGAACCCCAAGCTTGTCTGGTCAAGGCACATACAAGAAGCAACTACAATATGATGAAGCTTCTTGCTCTCCCACCCCTTTCCTTTCTCTCTCTCTGCTCTCTCTAAATTTAATAAATAACATATTTTTTTAAAAAGGTTAAGTGTAGCCTGACCTGTGGTGGCGCAGTGGATAAAGCGTCGACCTGGAACGCTGAGGTGGCCAGTTCAAAACCCTGGGCTTGCCTAGCCAAGGCACATATGGGAGTTGATGCTTTCTGCTCCTCCCCCTTTCTCTCTCTCTGTCTCTCTCTCTCTCTCTCTCTCTCTCTGTCTTCTCTCTCTAAAATAAATAAATATCTAAAAACAAAATTGATAATAAATAATACATAAATAAATAAAAGGTTAAGTACATTTTACTACAATAAAAAAATAAAGTAGTCTGACCAGGCGGTGGTGCAGTGGATAGAGTGTCAAACTGGTACGCAGAGGACCTAAGTTCGAATCCCCAAGGTCTCTGGCTTGAGCGCGGGGTCACTGGCTTGAGCGCAGGATCTCTGTCTCTCTCTGTCCCTGTCTCTCTCACTTAAAAAAAAAAAGTAAAGTAAACCAAACAATCCCCACATAGGCTTATTTCTGGCCCCAATCCTAGATGGCTGGGGCCCATCCATCTCACATCTCCCCAGTTCCAGGCACACAGTCTCCAGTGGGAGAGAACAACCAGACTTCTGGAGGTCAGTCACATGTCCCTTCTGTTCATACCTTAATGGCCAGACTGTTCACAAGAGCCCAGCCACCCACAAGGAGTTAGGGGTGCAGCCTTACAATGCTGTCAAGAGCACCTGGAACATGTGGGGAACAGCAGCTCAGGAACCCCATCTGGGGCTGCTCTGCTGCCCCAGGCCATGGCCATGTGTCTGTGCCACCAGAACTGGCTCTGTACCTGGGTGGGGACAGGGCAGGCTGAAGTGAAATTCTTGAATCAAGAATTCATGGCCTGACCAGGTGGTGGTGCAGTGGATAGAGCATAGGACTGGGACACAGAGGGCACAGGTTTGAGGCCCCAAGGTTGCTGGTTTGAGCGCCAGCTCATCCAGCTGTAGCACGGGCTCACCAGCTTGAGTATGGGGCCACTGGCTTGAGTGTAGAATCCTAGACATGACCCCATGGTTGCTGGCTTGAGCCCAAAGGTCACTGGCTTGAAGCCCAAGGTTGCTGGCTTGAACCCAAGGTTGCTGGCTTGAGCAAGGGGTCACTTGCTCTGTTGTAGCTTCCAGTCAAGGTACATAGGAGAAAGCAACCAATGAACAACTAAGGTGCCACAACGAAGAATCGATGTTTCTCATTTCTCTCCCTTCCTATCTGTCCCTATCTGTTCCTCTCTGTCTCTCTGTCACACACACACACACACACACACACACACACACACACACACACACACACACTGAGAGAGAGAGAGAGAGAGAGAGAGAGAGAGAATTTAATGGAGCCCTGGTCAGGTAGCTCAGTTGGTTAGAGCATCCTCCTGACACACCAAGGTTGCAGGATTAATCCCAGTCAGGGCCCGTACAAGAATCAACCAATGAACGCATAAATAAGTGGAACAACAAATCAATGTTTTTCTCTCTCTTCCTTAAAAGAAAAAAAAAATAGAAGAATTTCATGGAGAATTGCAAACTCCTGACTGATCTCAGTTGAAGGTGACTCCTTCCTTTCCCCAAACTCAGTTGCATATTCAATTCATGACCTGACAGGGGCCATACTGTCCCTGTGGCTGAATATTCCATTCTGTGCACAGGCAAATCCCACAGTTGGACTCAGTTGAGATTATAAATGGCCCAAAGATTAAGTCCAGGCAGAGTGCACTGGCACCAGACACCTGGCCTGGGCCCTACCTATTTAGGGTCACTGAGCCACTTGTAGCAAGTCCCATCCTGGTCCAGGATGTCAAGGAGAAGACTGGGCTGGCTTGTCAGAAGCATTTTTTACATTTGACCCCAGCTATGTAGGCCAAGTAGAATCAAGCAGAATCAACCCACAGCTGATCTCATTGTGTGGAGGAAGAAAACCTTTTCCTCTACCCCCTTATATTCCGTACCTGGGAATCTGCAAATTAAACTAATGAAGTACATTGTAACAGTAGGCATTAATTTTTATCTTTATTAATTAAACATTAATTTATCATGCTTGGGGCATTGCATAAATAAGTGAATGCCCAAAGGAACAGTGAGGTTTGAGAGCTTACATGCATAGTAATAAGGGAAGGGAAGGAGACAATAGCCACTATGGCAGAGCAAATGCATTTTAGGAAAGATAAATGTGCCCTCAGGAGAATAGACAGGAGGTAAAATAGTTTGTGACAAAGTCTGTCTGGGAGTGGTGCTGACTTCTCTTTTCCAAGAAGAGAAAATTAAAGTTGATACCAGGAAAGGATTTTATGACAATTTTCTTTTGAGAGGCTATGCTTTTCCAGTGGTTCTTAACCTTTCTTGAGGTACCGAACCCACCAGTTTCATATGCGCATTCACCAAACCCTTCTTTTTTTAAAATTTTATTTTTTATTTTATTCATTTTAGAGAGAAGACACGGAGTGGGAGAGAGAGAGAGAGAAAGAGAGAAAGGGGGGAGGAGCTGGAAGCATCAACTCCCATATGTGCCTTGACCAGACCAGTGCAGGGTTTTGAACTTGCGACCTCAGTGTTCCCAGGTCGACGCTTTATCCACTGCGCCACCACAGGTCAGGCAAACCCTTCTTTAGTGATAAATAAAATATAATCTTTTTCCCAAATTCAAGACATAGGTATATGTCTTTTTACTGGTGCACAAAATGAACCGTGCATGAACATCACCTTGCTCAAAGAACAAAACCAACAAAGTGCAAGAACTCACAACAAATTACGGTATTACTTTATTCTGGCCTCTGCGGCAGAGGCTTCTCTGAACCCCTGAGACCGACTCATCGAACCCCTAGGGTTCGATAGAACCCAGGTTAAGAACCACTGTTTTAGGCAGATAAGAGATTTCAGGAACTTCATTGTCTTCAGTTCAAAACAATTCTTTTTTTTTTCTTTTTACAGGGACAGAGAGAGAGTCAGAGAGAGGGAGAGATAGGGACAGACAGACAGGAATGAAGAGAGATGAGAAGCATCAATCATCAGTTTTTCATTGCGACACCTTAGTTGTTCATTGATTGCTTGCTCATATGTGCCTTGACCGCAGGCCTTCAGTAGACCGAGTAACCCCTTGCTCGAGCCAGCGACTTTGGGTCCAAGCTGAAGAGCTTTTGCTCAAGCCAGATGAGCCCGCGCTCAAGCTGGTGACCTCAGGGTCTCAAACCTGGGTCCTCCGCATCCCAGTCCAACGCTCTATCCACTGCGCCACCGCCTGGTCAGGCTCAAAACAATTCTTATGCCAAAGTGGCATATTTTGGGGTGGTTCACTCCTAATGTTTAATATTTTTTCTTCAATATCAGACATTTTTGTTGTGACAGCCCCATTGTCTTAGAGTCAGGATGGTGGGGTGGGAAATGACATCATCCCACTTTGCTGGCCATTGAGGGTTTTATAAAAATTGTAGAAGCTCCAGAAGTGAATTTAAATTTCTAGGATTGGGCACCATATCTGAGACTCCATCAAGACATGACTGTTGCGCCTGACCAGGCGGTGGCGTAGTGGATAGAGCATTGGACTGGGATGTGGAGCACCCAGGTTCGAGAACCCAAGGTCGCCAGCTTGAGCGCGGCGGGCTCATCTGGTTCGAGCAAAAGCTCGCCAGCTTGAGTCCAAGGTCGCTGGCTCGAGCAAGGGGTCACTTGGTCTGCTGAAGGCCCGTGGTCAAGGCACATATGAGAAAGCAATCAATGAACAACTAAGGTGTTGCAACGAAAAACTGATGATTGATGCTTCTCATCTCTCTTCATTCCTGTCTGTCCCTATCTATCCCTCTCTCTGTCCCTGTAAAAAAAAAAAAGAAAAAAAGACATGACTGTTGCCCCATGTTGGTGGCTCTCTGAGGCCCTGCCCCAGCCAATTTGTGGGCCCACCCAAGCTGTTTCGAACAGCTTTTCCATATTACCAGCCTGTCCTGGTTCATGTTTCAGACTTTGCCAAAATCTCTCAAACAAGCAGCGTGTCCTGTACCTCTCACTTGGTGGCCCTAGGTCTGGCACCAGAGGCAGCCAACCTTGGTTGACAGGTTGGCCTCTCCTGGCACCTCTAAGCCCAGCACAAGTAGGAACCATCACTTTGTACCTCATGCTGGGTGGCCCCATGCAGAACACAGGTGGTAGTTGACCTTGGCCTGCACTTCCCAGGAAGCCCCAGAGCCAGTGTGCACCTGGTGGACAGCTTCAGACCACATTAAAGCACCACTAAACCACCCCCACAAGCAGCGCACTCAAGGGAAAGACTCAACAAGCACCAGAGCCCTGCCAAAGTAAGTTCTTCTCCTTGAGGTGGGCCCCTGTACAGTTAATCCTCCACCACAGTGCATGCAGCCAGTCCTTGTAGCCAACTGTCCTGAAGTTAAATTCCTCCCATTGTCATGCCAACAGCAACCACAACTCAACTACAACAAGAGCGTGCATACAGCCTACTTGGAGGGGCACATCTGGAGTGCCCAGCTCAGGTGAACAAGGAGGCTGTGCCACTGGACCTTACAAAACACCTACTACATTAGGCCACTCCACAAGTCCAGGAGATGTAGCAGCTTTACCTAACACATAGAAACCCATACAGGAAGGCTGCCAAAAGGAAGAGATGAAACATGTCCCAAATGAAAGAACAGAACAAAACTCTTGAAAAAGGACTAAACAAAGTGGAGACAAGCAATTACTAAATGCAGAGTTTAAAACACTGGTTATAAGGATGCTCAATGACGCAGGTCCATCTGGCTTGAGCAAAAGCTCACCAGCTTGGACCCAAGGTCGCTGGCTCCAGCAAGGGGTTGCTCCGTCTGCTAAAGGCCCACGGTCAAGGCACATGTGAGAAAGCAATCAATGAACAACCAAGGTGTCTCAACAGCAACGAAAAATGAATGATTGGATTGATGCTTCTCACCTCTCTTTGTTCCTGTCTGTCTGTTCCTATCTATCTCTCTCTCTGACTCCCTCTCTGTCCCTTTAAAAAAAAAAAAAAAAAAATGAAAGACATGGAAACTATAATAAAGAACCAGTCAGAAATGAAGAATACTCTGACTAAAATAAATAATTACAGGGAATCAACTGTAGGGTAGATGAAACTGAGAATCAAATTAACAATTTTTGAATATAAGGAAGCAAAAATACCAATCAGAACAGCAAAAAAAAAAAAAAAAAAGAAAAGAAAAAAAAAAAGAAAAATTAGGATAGTGTAAAAAGCCTCTGAGACAACTTCAAGTGTACCACATTCACTGGGAGTCCTGGAAGGAGAAAAGAGATAGCAAAAAATTGAAAACCTATTTGAAAAAATAATGACAGAAAACTTACCTAACCTGGCGAAGAAAATAGACATACAAGTCCAGGAAGCACAGAGCCCCAAACAAGATGAACCCAAGCCCACACCAAGGCACATCATTTGTTTTGTTTTATTTATTTATTTTTTTTACAGGAACAGAGAGAGAGTCAGAGAGAGGGATAGGTAGGGACAGACAGACAGGAACGGAGAGAGGTAAGAAGCATCAATCATTCATTTTTTGTTGCTGTTGCGACACCTTAGTTGTTCATTGATTGCTTTCTCACATGTGCCTTGACTGCGGGCCTTCAGCTGACCGAGCCACCCCTTGCTGGAGCCAGCGACCTTGGGTCCAAGCTGGTGAGCTTTTGCTCAAACCAGATGAGCCCACGCTCAAGCTGGCGAGCTCGGGGTCTCGAACCTGGGTCCTCCGCATCCCAGTCCGACGCTCTATCCACTGCGCCACCGCCTGGTCAGGCTTGTTTTAATTTTTATTTATTTATTTTACTGAGGAGAGAAAGAGAGAGAGAGAGAGAGAGAGAGAGAGAGAGAGAGAAAGGGGAGGAGCAGGAAGCATCAACTCCCATATGTGCCTTGACCAGGCAAGCCCAGGGTTTTGAACCAGTGACCTCAGCATTTCCAAGTTGATGCTTTATCCACTGTGCCACCACAGATCAGGCCCAAAGAGAGAATCTTAAAAGTAGCCAGAGAAAAGCATTTAGTTATCTACAAGGGAGTTTCCATGAGGCTATAAGCTGATTTCTCAACAGAAACTTTTCAGGTCAGAAGGATTTGGCAGGAAACATTTAAAGTGATGAAAATCAAGGACCTACAACCAAAATTATTCTACCCAGCAAAGCTATCATTTAGAATTGAAGGACAAAGAGCTTCCCAGACGAGAAAAAGCTAAAGAAGTTTATCAACACCAAACAAATATTACATGGAATGTTAAAGGGTCTTCTTTAAGAAGAAGGAGAATACAAAAGATAAAAATGTTAACAATAGCCCTGACCCGATAGCTCTGTTGGTTAGAGCACTGTCCCAAAGAACAGAGGTTGTCAGTTCAACCCCCGGCCAGGACACATACAGGAACAGATTGATGTTCTTGTCTCTCTCTCTCTCCCTGTCTCTCTCTCTAAAATTAATAAAATAAGCATGAAAAATATTAACAATAAAATGGCAATTAATATATATCTATCAACAATTGAATCTAAAAAACAAAATGAACAAGCAGAACAAAAATAAAGAAATAAATTCCTAGGATTAGTTGTGTAAACAGCACCCCCTAGAGGCCACTGTGGGCTTAGAGAGGGTTTTAAGGAGAGGTGCATGGCAGTCCCCTTCTCTAACTACAGACTTTTTTTTAATTTATTGATTTTTAGTAAGATGAGAGGAATGAGGGGAGAGAAAGAGAGAGAGAGAGAGAGAGAGAGAGAGAGAGAGAGACGTATCAATTTGTTGTTCCACTTATTTATGCATTCATTGACCAGGGAATGAACCTGCACACTTGGTGTATTGAGAGATGCTTTAATCAACTGAGCTACTGGCCAGGGCCGTAACCGCAGATGAGTTTTAAAAATGTATACTTAGGCTCTGGCCAGTAGGCTCAGCAGTAGAGCCTGGTGTGTAGAAGTCCCAGGTTTTGATTCCCAGTCCGGGCACACAGAAGTAGCAACCATCTGCTTCTCCACCCCTCATCTCTCTCTATCTCTTTCTCTCTCTTTCCCTCCTGCAGCCATGGCTCGAATGGTTCAAGCAAGTTGGCCCTGGGAGCTGAGGATGGCTCCATGGCCTTGTCTCAGGTGCTAAAATAGCTTGGTTGCCAAGCAATGGAGGAGTGGCCCCATATGGTCAGAGCATTGCCTGGTAGGGGCTTGCCGGGTGGATCCCTGTCAGGCTCATGTGGGAGTCTGTCTCTCTGCCTCCCTGCCTCTCACTTAATAAAAAATAAAATAAAATTAAAAATGTATACTTACAAATGCCTGACCTGCAGTATTGCAGTGGGTAGAGCATTGAACTGAAAAACTGAGGCCACCAGTTTGAAACCCTGGGCTTATCTGGTGAAGGCACATACAAAAAACAGTTAATGAACAACTAAAGTGAAGCAACTACAACTACTGAATTAATGCTTCTCAGTCTCTCTCTCTCTCTCTAAAAATCAATAAAGAAATCCTGACTTGTAGTGGCATAGTGCATAGAGCATTGACCTAGGACCCTGAGGATCCAGGTTTGAAACTCCAAGGTCACCAGCTTGAGCATGGGCTCATCCAACTTGAGTGCAGGCTCACAAGCTTGACAGCAAGGTAGTGACATGAGTGTAGAATCATAGACATGATTCCATGATCGCTGGCTTGAAGCCCAAGGTCGCTGGCTTGAAGCCCAAAATTGCTGACTTGAGCAAGTCACTTGGTCTGTTGTAGCCCCCTGATCAAGGCACATATGAGAAAGCAATCAATGAACAACTAAGGAGCCGCAACAAAGAACTGATGCTTCTTATCTCTCTCCCTTCCTGTCTGTCTCTATCTGTCCCTCTCTCTGTCTCTCTCTGTCTGTCACACACACAAAAAAAATTAAAAATGGTTTAGCCCTGGCTGGTTAGTTCAGTCAGTTGGAGTGTCATCAAGAAACACCAAGGTTATGAGTTGATCCTCGGTCAGGGTACATACAGGAAACGAAAAATGAATGCACAACTAAGAGGAACAACAAATAAACGCTTATCTCTCTCTCTTCCTTTCTCTATCTCTCTAAAATATCAATCAGTCTGACCAGGTGGTGGCGCAGTGGATAGAGTTTCAACCTGGGATGCTGAGGACCCAGATTCAAATCCCTGATGTCTCAGGCTTGAGTGTTGCCTCATTTGGCTTGGGCACGGGCTCACCAGCTTGAGTGTGGGGTCTCTAGCTTGAGTGTGGGGTTGCTGGCTTGAGCGTTGGATCATAGACATGACCCCATTGTCACTGGCTTGAGCCCAAAGGTCATTGGCTTGAGCCCAAGGTCTATGGTTTGAGCCCAAGGTCAATGGCTTGAGCCCAAGGTCAATGGCTTGAACAAGGGGTTACTGGCTCAGCTGGAGCTCTTCGGTCAAGACACATATGAGAAAACAATCAATGAGCGACCAAGGTGCTGCAAAGAGTTGATGCTTCTCATATCTTTCCCTTCCTATCTGTCTCTCCTCGTCAGTCCCTGTCCTCTGAGCTCAAGCTGGTGACCCATCACACTCAAGCTGGTGAGCCTGTGCTCAAGCATGGATGAGCCCACACTCAAGCCGGCTGACCTCAGGGTTCCGAACCTGGGTGCTCTGCATCCTAGGCCAATGCTCTATTCGCTGCTTCACTGCCTGGTCAGGATAGAAGTTCTTATGAAAAGTTTTTAGTTCAAAATATAATCAAGAATAGGGCCTAATCCCTGGTCAGGTAGCTCAGTTGGCTAAAGCCTTGTACAAATTTGCCAAGGTTCCTGGTTCAATCCCTGGTCAGGGCATATACAAGACTCAACCATATGATCTGTGGTGGTGCAGTGGATAAAGCATCAACCTGAAATGCTGAGGTCACCATTTTGAAACCCGGGCTTGCCCGTTCAAGGCACATACAGGAAGCAACTACTATGAGTTGATGCTTCCTACTTTCCCACCCCTTCCCTTTCTCTTTAAAATCAATAAAAAAGAAAAAGAATCAACCAATGAATGCATAAATAAGTGGGACAACAAATCAATGTTTCTCTCTCTCCCTTTCTTTTTAAAATCAATCAATTTTAAAAAAGAGTAAGGCATATTAAAATTGAACATTTTTCTCATTGCAGAACATTTCCTCATATATTACTAAAAGAAATGTCACAGATTTAAAAAAAATTTTTCATTCATTTCTGTAGCAATAGGACAGATATTATAAGACACCACATTGGGGATCATGGATCATTGCCTGTTTCAATCCCAGCAAATATTTGCATTTGTGCATCAAAGTCTAAATGGCTGAAGTTTTCTGAATTTTCAATATTTTCTTTAGTTAAAACTCTACATGGCTGACCTGCAGTGGTGCAGTAGATAGAGCTTTGACCTGGAATGCTGAGGTCACTGGTTTGAAACCCTGGGATTGCGCGGTCAAGGCACCTATGAGAAGCAAATACTATGAGTTGATGCTTCCTGTTCTTGCCCCCTCCCTTTCTCTCTCTCTCTTCTCTCTAAAACTAATAAATAAAATCTTAAAAACAAAACAAAAACAACTCTACAGCTCTGGCCAGATAATTCAGTTGGTTAGAGCATTATCCCCAAACACAGAGGTTGCCGATTCAATCCCCAGTCAGGTTACATACAGGAACAGGTTGATGTTTCTGTCTCTCTCTCCTCCTCTCTCTAAAGTCAATAAAATAAACATTATGAAAAACAAAAAAACTCTACAATTACGTGAACTGCTAATAACCTGACTGATTTCTTTTGCGAAAATTTTTTTGTCAAACTTAATACATTTTTTTTTTTTTTTACAGGGACAGAGAGAGAGTCAGAGAGAGGGATAGATAGGGACAGACAGACAGGAACGGAGAGAGATGAGAAGCATCAATCATCAGTTTTTTGTTGTCGTTGAGGCACCTTAGTTGTTCATTGATTGCTTTCTCACATGTGCCTTGACCATGGGCCCTCAGCAGACCGAGCCACCCCTTGCTGGAGCCAGCGACCTTGGGTCCAAACTGGCGAGCTTTTGCTCAAGCCAGATCGGCCCACGCTCAAGCTGGCGACCTCGGGGTCTTGAACCTGGGTCTTCTGCATCCTAGTCCGACGCTCTATCCACTGTGCCACCTCCTGGTCAGGCTCCTTACTTTTTTTTAATATTCATCTGTGCAACAGCATATTCTAAGCACGCATAGTAATGTTCATTCCATCCATAGGTGAAAAAAATTTGACAGAACTATGCTTGTAATATTTATTTATTCATTTCACAAAACTCATTATACCTTTGATGAAATACTACACTTTAATTCTCTTGCATTTGGTACTTCAGTAAACAAACATATAACATAAAGAGAAAAAGTGCCAAACAACCAGGGGGTGACAAGCTGTCATTGGAAATACCTTAGATAACAGTTTTATTGTTTTTTGTCAGGTATTACTTAATATTTTTCATTAATATTTAAAAATTTTTTCTTATAATAATCTAGTTTTTTTTTTTAATTTATTTTATTTTTATTTTATTCATTTTAGAGAGGAGACACAGAGTGAGAGAGAGAGAGAGAGAAAGAGAGAAAGGGGGGAGGAGCTGGAAGCATCAACTCCCATATGTGCCTTGACCAGACCAGTGCAGGGTTTTGAACTGGCGACCTCAGTGTTCCCAGGTCGACGCTTTATCCACTGCGCCACCACAGGTCAGGCTTGTTTTTTTTTTTAATTTATTTTATTTTTATTTTATTCATTTTAGAGAGGAGACACAGAGTGAGAGAGAGAGAGAGAGAAAGAGAGAAAGGGGAATAATCTAGTTTTGTGTACTTCTTTTATTGCTCTTATTTAAGGATTAAATGCATGAAATAATAAACTACCTTTCAGTATATCTTTATTTTTGTTTGTTTTTTAAAGATTGCTTTCTTAAATTAAAATATATATTTTTAATTTTTAAATTTATTCATTTTAGAGAGGAGAGCAAGAGTGAGAGTGAGAGAGAGAGAGAGGAGGGAGGAACAGGAAACATCAACTCCCATATGTGCCTTCACCAGACAAGTGCAGGGCCTCGAACAAGCGACCTCAGGGTTCCAGGTCGACACTCCATGCTCTGCACCACCACAGGTCAGGCCAGTCAGGCCAGTATATATATATATATTTTATGTGTACTTAAAATGGTCATTAGGGCAGAGAACTGGTTGTTAAATTATTTGAATCCATTACTGTCTCCATGTATGAATTTCATCATGGGTGGGTGTTTGCTAGGTCTTATCATGAAACCTTCAGACATTGAATGTCTTCCGATGTTTTCCCTGTCTCCAGCAGTCTTCTTGGAGCTGACCTCATATAGAACTGCTTAGAGCTAACTTCCCCAAGACTCCATTATCAGGTAAGAACTCATGGCTGAAACTTACAAAGTGAAAACTGTCAGAAGTCAGAACACCAGCAAAGAACATGAACTTAAAACACTGGACCAAAGGAGGTCTGGCCAGATAGCTCAGCTGGTTAGAACATTGTGTCAAAATGCAGAAGTTACTGGTTTGATTCACAGCCAGGGCACATACAGAAACAGATAGATGTTTCTTTCTCTCTCTCCTTTCAATAAAATAAACAATAAAAAAAAAACTGGACCAAAGGACTAGGGTGGGCTGTGCAGTGACCACCTCCCATTCCCCTCTGTAATGGGACTTTGAGGCTCCTCTCACCCAGAAGGGGAGTCTGTCTCTCCACCTCTCTGCATCTAGGCAGCATGGCCATGTGACTTGCATTGATCTATACAATGTGGCAGAAGTGAGATGTGGGAATTAGACCACGATGATGTAAGGAAGCCACTGTAGCTTCTTGAAGGGTGGGCTGCTGTGTGGAGAACTAGCCAACAGCCAGCACCTTGCCCAATATGTCAGCGAAGGCATCTTGTACCTTCCAGCCCAACCCACCCAATCCTCCAGGTGTCTGTTGTTTCATAAGTTATCCCAGGTGAAATCTACATAGGAAATGACCAGCCAACGCAAAAAATAATAAAAATAATAGTTCATTCACTCTGTGGTCAGCAGAATAATGCCCCCCCACCCCATGTCTACAACCTAATCCCCAGAAGCTGTGAAAATATGACCTTCCATGACAAAAGGGACTTTGTATATAGGATGAAATTATCTTATTTATTCATTTATTTATTATTTTAAAATTTATTGATTGATTTTAGAAAGAGAGGAAGAGAGACAGAAACAGAAACATCAATCTGTTCCTGTATGTGCTCTTAATGGAGATTGAACCCACAACTTTTTTATGCTGGGACAATGTTCTAACCAACTGAGCCATCTGGCCAGGGCAAATGTGTTGTTTGAAGCCACTACATTTGTGAAAATTTGTTACAACAGCTCTAGCATACTAACAAATATCCCCAGAAATTTCCCTCATGTCCTTTTCCAGCCAATTACTGCCTGCTCATGGAGTGAAAGTTCTAAATTTTTTTATTTTCTTTCTTTCTTTTTTTTTGGCTCAGACAGAGAGAGTCAGAGAAAGGGACAGATAGAGACAGAGAGGAAGGGAGAGAGATGAGAAACATCAATTCTTCGCTGCAGCTCCTTTGTTGTTCATTGATTGATTTCTCACATGTGCCTTGACAGGGGTGGGGGGGAATACAGCAGACCGAGTGAGCCCTTGCTCGAACCAGTGACCTTGGGCTCAAGCTGGTGAGTTGTGCTCAAACCAGATGAGCCTGTGCTCATGCTGGCAACCTCAGGGTCTCGAACCTGGGTCCTCCACATCCCAGTATGACGCTCTATCCACTGCGCCACCGCCTGGTCAGGCGAAAGTTCTAAATCTTTATATGTGCTCAGATAACCAAAACTACTGATGAGGTAACTGTTTATACACATAACCTCATAGTAGCGATTTATTATAAGGGGGGCAAATCTCTTCCCTGTCTGTCATTAGCAAGAAGTGTTCAAAGTTGCCAGCAGGACCGGTTGCATCAGTTACATGCTTTTAGCCACAAGTAACAGAATACCTGACTCTACTTGCTTGACTTCATAAAGACGTTTATTGGCTTAAAGAACAAACTGTCCCAAGCTAGGGCAGCCTCCAGGCTCAGGATGGTCAGGACAGTTCAACAGTGTCATTTTAGACCCAGATTCTTTCCATTTCTCTATTCTGCTGTGCTGGGCGTTAGTCTGCATAAACTTTTCCTAGAATCCCCCACCATGCAGGCTTGTCCTCTCATCTCATTGGCCAGCACCCAGTCCATGCCATGATAGCTGCTATGACCTTAGATCTTAATTTTCAATCAGAAGTTATTTTATTAATTTATTTTTAATTTTTTTCATTGATTTGAGAGAGAGAGAGGAAGGGAGAGAGAAAGAGAGAGAAGCATCAACTTTTTCTACTTAGCTGTTCCATTTAGTTTTATACTCATTGGTTACTTTTCATATATGTCCCACTAGGTATCGAACCTGTGACCTCAGCTTACTGGGACATCTCTATCCACTGAGCACCAGGCCAGGGCCCAGAAGTTATTTTAGATACTGTTGATATTATTATTATGATCTGAACTTATTTACTTATTTATTTTAGTGAGGGAGAGAGACAGACAGACAGACAGGAAGGGAGAGAGATGAGAAGCATCAGCTCCTAGTTGTGGCACCTTAGTTACTGATTGCTTCTCCTATGTGCCTTGACTCGGGTTCCAGCTGAGCCAGTGACTGCTTGCTTAAGCCAGTGACCATGGGGTCATATCTATGATCAGTGGTGGGATTCAAATAATTTAACAACCGGTTCTCTGTCCTAATGACTGCTTTAAGTATGAAAAAAGATATACCGATAGGTAGTTTATTATTTCATGCATTTAATACCTTAATAAGAACAATAAAAGAGGTACACAAAACTCGATTATAAGAAAGAGTTTAAAAATATTAATGAAAAGATATTAAAAATACCTGACAAAAAAACCAATAAAACTGTTATTTAAGATATTTTTATATTGCTTCTCAATTGACGTCCTCACTTGCAATTATTTTCACCTATGGACAGAATGAATATTACTGTGGGTGCTTAGAATACGCTGCTGCGCAGATGAACATTTAAAAAGAGTAAGGGCCTGACCTGTGGTGGCGCAGTGGATAAAGCGTTGACCTGGAATACTGAGGTCGCTGTTTTCAAAAACCTGGGCTAGTCAGGTGTCTATGGCCATACCACCCTGAACTCACCTGATCTCAAAACCCTGGGCTTGCGCCTGACCTGTGGTGGCGCAGTGGATAAAGCATCGACCTGGGAACACTGAGGTTGCCAGTTCAAAACCCTGCACTGGTCTGGTCAAGGCACATATGGGAGTTGATGCTTCCAGCTCCTCCCCCCTTTCTCTCTTTCTCTCTCTCTCTCTCTCTCTCTCTCTCTCACTCTGTGTCTCCTCTCTAAAATGAATAAAAATAAATTTAAATTTAAAAAAAAAAAAAAAAAAAAAAACCCTGGGCTTGCCTGGTTAAGGCACATATGGGAGTTGATGCTTCCTGCTCCTTCCCTGCCCTTCTCTCTCTCTCTCTCTCCCTCCCTCCCTCCTCTCTAAAATGAATAATTTAAAAAATTAAAAAAAAAGAGGAATATAAATTTGTGATTTCCAAATTAGGCGGCTGCCCAGGCGCCCACCTTAAAGAGAACCCTGATTACAAGTGCCATTTTAACAACAGGTTCACTGAACTCAACAAAAAATTAGATATTGGTTCTGCCAAACTGGGGCGAACCGGCTAAATCTCACCACTGTCTGTGATTTCATGCTCAAGCCAGCAACCCCACTCTTAAGCCGGTGAGCTACCCAGCCAGGGCTAAACTTATACCTTATTTTGATAAATAAAATGAATAAGAAATTACACAAATTATAATCAGGGTCTTAAATTGTAGCCCTGGCCAAGTAGTTAAGTTAGTTAGAGCATCATGCCAATACCTAAGGTTGTGGGTTCCATCATTTATGAATCAACCAATAAATTCATAAATAAGTGAAACAACAAATTGATGTTTCTCTCTCCCCCTTTGTCTCTCTCTAAAATCAATAAATAAAAATTAAAATAAAAACAAAAAATAAAACTTATCAATTCTACCTGAACCCTGAAGTAATCTTTAATCTGTTTTCCACCAAAAATTTGTGTGAAATAATTGGAAAGAACTTCCCAATACTGAAAATGCAGTCATCAATACTCTTTCCCATCCCAAGGACGAGGGCTTTTTGAAAAATAGCTGCTTTTATGTTTCTGGGCAGAGAAGGTATAATATGGGCTGGAATATCTCATTGTCAGCAAGTACGGATGCTTCTCCAAGTACTGGGGAGTGTTGAAGGCACACAGGAGTCCAGCTGAAGGTATCCCGCATCAATAATGAGTATAGGTAATTAAAATGAGTCAAATCTGAATGCCATGAATTCATAATTCTCCTCAAAAAGCCAGATCAGGATTTTCATTCTTTTTTTTTTTTTTTTTTTAACAGAGACAGAGAAAGAGTCAGACAGAGGGATAGATAGGGATAGACACAGACAGGAAAGAAGAGAGGTGAGAAACATTAATCATCAGGTTTTTGTTGCGACACCTTAGTTGTTCATTGATTGCTTTCTCACATGTGCCTTGACAGTAGGCCTTCAGCAGACTGAGTAACCCCTTGCTCTAGCCAGAGACCTTGGGTCCAAGCTGGTGAGCTTTTGCTCAAACCAGATGAGCCCGTGCTCAGGGTCTCAAACCTGGGTCCTTTCACATCCCAGTCTGACGCTCTATCCACTGTGCTACCGCCTGGTCAGGCAGGATTTTTATTCTTTAACAAGACACTAGTACTATATGCATGCCTGATTCCATATTGATGAACCATTTTTCAGCATCCCCACTTAAAAAGACTGATATCCCCTTACTAAATGATATATATTCAGGGTGACCCCAACTCTATAAAAATATTCTACTCTTTGTAGAACACAAAACAAAAACAAAAAACCAAACATAATAAAACCAAATACAGTAGTAGTTTATGCATAAATATGTTGACCAGTGATATTAATCTTTTCCCTATGTTTTTCTGACATTTGCAAGTTTTCACCTTTATTTATCTTATTGATTTTAGAGAGAAAGAGGGAGTGGTGTGTGCCCTGACCCAGGGATCAAACTTGCAACCTAAGAATATAAGGATGATATTCTAACCAACTGAGTTTCATGGCCAGAATCTACCTTTATTTTTCATACATGTATTGTATGAGGTGAGGCTGCAAGGTCTTGAAACAGGAGGGCTGTAGGATCCACAGGGGTCTGGCCCTGTATATTTGATGAGTCTTGGATGCACAGAGTATCCCCCACCCAATACAGCAGCAATTCTCCTCCCATCCCCACGCCTGGCCTCAGTCAGTTGATCCTTATGTACAGCAGGGATCCCCTCCACTGGGCAGGCAGACCAACCAGGGCTGAGGGCTGAAGTCCAGGATCACAGGTCTGGGATATGGACTCTGGGGTCCAAGTTCTGGGGTGGGGACTGGATTTGGGATTTGAGGACCTGGGTCAGAGATCTGGATCTGGGGTCTAGCGGTTGGGTTCAGTGTTTGGGACTGTGGTCTGATGTTAGCAGTCTTGAGTCTGGTATCTGGAGCAAGTGGGCTGAGGTTTGAGGTCTGGGATGTAGGATCTGGGATATGAGGGCTGGGGTTCAGGCTAGGACCAGAAATCTGAGGCCTGGGTCCAGGATTCAGGATTCAAAATCCAGGGTCTGGAGTCTGAGGTTGGGGGTCTGAGGAATGGGATCTAGAGTTTGGGGCCGGGTTCTGAGGTGAAATTGTTACCGGACATGGGGTCTGGCCATTGAAGTATTCCTAAGGCCAGTCAGTAATGTGTGGGTTCTTGACTTTGTTTTTCATATTATTTTTTTCCAAACGAGAGGAGGAGAGATAGTGAGACAAACTCCTTGCATGTGCCCTGACCGGGATTTACCTGGCAACCCCCGTCTGGAGCCGATGCTCAGACCAACCGAGCTATCCTCAGTGCCCAGAGCTGACGCTCAAACCAATTGAGCCACTTGCTGCGAGAGAGGAGGAGAGAGAGAGAGAAGGGAAAGAGGGAGGGGAAGAGAAGCAGATGTCGCTTCCCATGTCTTCCCTGACTGGGGATTGAACCCAGGACATACACACACTGGGCCAATGCTCTACCATTGAGCAAACAGGCCAGGGCTGGGTTCTTGACTTTGTGCAGGAAAAATTTCACAACACGAGTCCAGGTGGTTTTAAGAATAAGTTTAATAAAGCTGGGGCAGTGAAACTTTCAAAAGGGCCTAGAATAGAAGAAGTAACAGGAGAGCCTAGGTGGGGCTGCTTTGGCTCCCTGGGAAGTCAGAGAAAAGAGGGCCTTGGACAGAGGCAGATTTAACAGCAGGCGCACCAGGCACACACCCTAAGCCCCAACTTCTGAAGGGCCCCCCCAAACCCCAACTTTACACTTTTTTCCAATGACACCAAGTTTGGTTTCATATGTGCAGTTTTTTTTTTTTTAATTATTGATTCTTCTTTTTTTTTAATTTTTATTTTATTCATTTTAGAGAGGAGACACAGAGTGAGAGAAAGAGAGAAAGAGAGAAAGGGGGGAGGAGCTGGAAGCATCAACTCCCATATGTGCCTTGACCAGACCAGTGCAGGGTTTTGAACTGGCGACCTCAGTGTTCCCAGGTCGACGCTTTATCCACTGCGCCACCACAGGTCAGGCTCATATGTGCAGTTTTAACATTAATAGTATAGTACATAATATTTTTTATTTAAAAATATGGTTAATATGTATTTTTATTTTCCCTGTCTCTCTCTTTTTTTAAGGGGCCCAATATTTTATTCTGCACAATTCCCCCCCCCCGGGGGGCCTCAACCAACTTTAGTCTGTCTCTGGCCTTGGAGACAGGTTCAGGGGGTTAGCCCGGGATGAGGGGATGAGATGCTACTGCTGACTGCTCCCCTGATTGCAAGTCTCTTGAGGACCCTTAGAGTTTAGGAGATACAACCCTGTAGGGGGGAGGGAAGAGGGGAAAGGGGAAGGGAAAGGTGCCGGAGTACTCTCTGGAGGAAGAATGTACCAGGTCCTCAGTCCTAAGGATTTTAATAAGGGTATGGATTTTAGGGAAGGATTTCAATTGAACAGTCATCAGTTCTCCAGATGTGTCCTTTCAGGGTCCTGGTCTCCACTGGTTGGTCAGCACCAGAGCAGGGGATCATTAGTCACTGCAGCTGGTCCTGGGGTCAGCTGTGGCATCCCTCGTTTTGGTTTTGTTACTTTTCTGGGCCTAGAACTGAAACACAACTGAAGCCTAGATGTTATTCCTAGGAGTTAATGCTTAAAGGGCTATTATTGGCCCCCTTATTTGCTCCCCTGCTAAAGGGGTCTAAACCTGAATGACTAGCAACCTGCCAAAGGAGTAAAGGTCAGGGGAGGGTGGGAACCGCATGACTGGAGATATGAAATCAGGGGGGAGGGGGGTCTAAACTGCATGACCAGCAATATGCTAGTGGAGATCCTTATCCTCCCAGTTTGCCCCTTATTAGGCACCTGGGGCTTTTTGCCCTGGTGATCTGTGTCTGGCTTATAGTCTTTGCTTTGTTCTAACTGCCTACCATAAAAGTTATTAGAATCCAAGGTGCGGGTCTAAATAGAGGTGTAGCATGTGTGGCCCCAGGTCTGAGGTCTGGGATCTGGGGTTCTCCGGTCAGGGTTTGAGGTACCGGGCCTGGACCAGCACGCCCCCCAACCCCCCACCAATGCTCCCCTTGTTCCTCCCTCTCTCCCTCCCCTTCTTCTTCTCTTCACCCCATTCCCCTCCCTCCCCTCGCCCCCTCCTCTCCTCCCCCTCCCCTCGCCCCTCCCCGCCCCCTCCCTGCGCCTGCACCACCAGACAGGCCAGCCCCGCCCGCCCCGCGGCGCCGCACCGACAAGATGGCGGCGGGTGGGAGCGGCGGCCGCGCGTCTTGCCCGCCGGGTGTCGGTGCGGGCGCGGGGGGCGGCCCGGGTCCCAGTGCCAACGCCGCCCCCGCCCTCGGCAACGCGGCCGCCGCTGCCGCCGCCTCGGCCCCCGCTGCCCCCGGGGCGTCCTCTCCGGGCTCCGGACCGGGCGCGCAGGCCGCGGCGGGCGGGGAGCGGGTGGCCGAGGAGCCGGGGGCGGCGGCGCTGCTGCGCGAGCCCGTGTACAACTGGCAGGCCACCAAGCCCACGGTGCAGGAGCGCTTCGCCTTCCTCTTCAACAACGAGGTGCTGTGCGACGTGCACTTCCTGGTGGGCAAGGGGCTCGGCGCGCAGCGCATCCCGGCGCACAGGTGGGCCGCGCCGCTCCGGGACCCGGACCCCGGGACCCGCCATCCCCGTACCCGGGACCCCGGAGCCCTCATCCCCGGACCCCGGGACCTACCATCTGCGGGACCCGTCATCCCTGGGACCCCACCATCCCCGTACCCGCCACCTACAGGACCCTCGGACGACCCAGACCCAACCATCCCAGGACCCGCCACCTCCGGGACCCTCCAAGAACCCCCCAGGACTCCTAAGTCCCAACACGTGGATCATAGGACCCTGCTAGGTCCCTGTTATATCCCAGGACTTCTCCACGACCTCCTTCCTGTCCAACCACCTTCCCCAGGCTCCACCAACCTTGGGCCTTGTGATTCTACCAGGCCCCCATCTACCCGGCATCCTCCAAATACTAGCCATTCCTTGGACGCAGGATCCCCATCCCTCCACCCCATCAGAGATTCCTGGCCCCATGACCTGCTACCCTGCCACCAGGGCCAGGATTTCTAGACCCCGAAACCCCCACCAGCTCTGCCATCCTGTCCCCGCAACCTCCCAATGCCCCATTCTCTCCCAGCTGTGACCCCCAGAATTCCACCAGAGTTTCCCCTCATAAACCCAAGACCCCCCCAGACTTTTGAACCACATAGCTGCTCCCAGCCTTCCAGTGACCCCCAATCTGCTGACTCCCCCAGACTCCTGAACCTTTCCTAGTCCCCTGATCCCCAACTATTCCCTGACCCCTTCCAGCCCCTCATCCCAGTCCCTGAACCTCCCCAGTGCCTTCACCCCCAATCCCTAGGCCTCTGGAAAAGGGGGCATTGTTGATCTAGGCCCCATCCCTCTACCAGTTTCCAGAGTGGAGCCCCCAGATTCCTGGGAGGGGCGGGCTGATGTCAGACACCGACCTGCCTACTCCTGATCCCTCTGACCCTGCTCTCTATTGCACCCTGGGGACCTCGGTAGGGAAGGCTCACTGGGCGGGTGGGGGGCACTCCACTAGGGGAGGGGTTGGGGGCTTCCTTGCCTCTCCTCTGGTAGTCTTTATCCTCCAACATGCTGTGAAGGACCTCCCACCTCTCTGACGTGTGTTCTGTAATCTGTGCCTTCGAGAGTCTTTCTGACTTCTTGGTTACTTATGTACAATTGGGTCTGGATTCCTGTCCTCAGAAGTTCCAAGCCTGTGATTTGAAACTTTCCCAGGACCTCCCCTGGCTCGTCCCTCCCTTGTGTCTGTGCAGCCCTCTCCCCTGTCATCCATGTGGGCTACCTCTCTTAAGCTCAGAGTGTGGGGGCAGGAAGGCTGGTTGGTTTGCCACCTGTGAGTCCCTCCCTGACCCCTGGCTCCTCAATACTGCTCAGTCTTGTCTGGGCTCTCCCACCTGACTCTTAAGCTAGTGCCCTCTGGGAATGGGCAAGTCAATGCAGCTGGACGCCTTCCTCCATGAGGGGACCTCAGGGTTTTTGCTTTAGGGGAGCAAGGGGACTGGTGGGGGTCCCTACCCCGGGTTGCTGGCTGACCTTGGGGTATGCACTCAGTTGTGCTTGAAGGTTCACTGACCGGTGGAAAAATAGGGACAAGAAAGGTGACCATGAGGAACCCCTGGAGAGAAGCAGGAGAGGGGCCTGGCCCTGCCAGGTGGCTGGTGGCCCTGGAGCCTAGGATCTGGTAGGCGATGGAAGTTAAGTGAGAAAGGACAGGCATGACATTTACTGAGAATTTCTAAAAGCAGGAAGGAGACACAGGGCCCTGGGGGTGATGACAGGGCTGACATGTTTCAGGACAGACACCCAAGCAAGTGGTGCTGCGCAAGGCAATGGGAAGGGTGGGGAGTACAGGGCTCCTGGCCCAGGGATATGAGGCATGGAGACCAGAGCAGCTGGGCCAGTGAGACAGAAACCAAGGCCTAAGCAGAGGGAGTGAGAGGTACTGTGGGCCACAGTGACTGCCTCAGCTTTGAAGGCTAGAATGGGCCATGGACGCCATGGGAGATGATGGCCTTGGTGGGAACAGCAGAAGTGGGACACAAAGTGTTCATCTTCTCTTTGGCTGAAGCACATTCTTGTGATGTTCTAAGGAGATGGCTTGGCAGTTAAAGGAGAGTAGGGGACTGTGGTGGGGTTTCTTGGACTTGTGAATCCCAGGGGAGAACAGACATGGAGGGATGGACACATTGTGTTGGAGGGACTGAGACACTCAGGAGAGGGTTGTGCCTTTGCGGTCTGCAGTTTGCAGGGCTCCATAATGATGGAAGTGGATAGGCCAGCCTGTGGGCAGCATATGGATGGAGCAGGAGGGATTCTTAGGAGTGGCAGCAGGGAGCCACCCTAAAAGTAGGGTCTGGCATGTAGGCTTTTCTGGGTGGCGGGGTGGGGCCAGTCTGACGTTCACTATCAGACTGGCCTACCCCCTGGACATGTCACTTTCTCATGTCAGTAGCTTCACAAGTCCCATGTCACCCAGTGGCTCTCTGCCCGGTTTTTCTGGCACACATTGTTGCTCCTGTAGGCATTGGTTGGCCCTCTGGGACCTGAGAACTTCCTGACCCTGTGCCCTTGATGTCCAGAGGGTGTCTGGGCCAGGCTGATGGCACTTTCCTTGTTCCATTGCCCTAGTATTGATGCCTCACTCTTAGATCCCCCAGTAGAAGGTTCCAGTTCTTTTTAGCCTTTGGGTTGTTATTTCATACAAATTGTTAAATTTTTACCTGTAATGATCAGGTGGATAACTGCCCAGTGAGTGACCCTGGGTAGTACCACAATTCCCCCACCTGTGAACTGGGACTGACCACTCAGACATCTCTGTCCTGGGGCCACTGGCAGGATTGATGCCATGATCTAACCATGTGCTTATCCAAGTGGCCCAGGGCTCCTCTAAAGGATCGGGGAGCTTAGATGAAGGCAGGGACATAATCCGGCACAGAGTTAACATCCTGGTGGCCATATTGATGAAGAGCGACCATTGAACACATGCGAGTGAGTGGGGGAGAAGAGTGGTCTGGAGAGTTCCTGGTTATATGTGGGACACCCCCCAGCTGGCCCTTGTTCCCACTCCTCCTCACCCAGGTGGTTAAGTGTCAACATGAGGGTGATGTTATGTGTGTATATGTGTGTGTGTGTCAGGGACCCCGGTGGAACGTGATGAGAAGAATACCTCACTTGGTTGTACATTTCCCCCAAAACTCTGACCCTGGTGTAGTGGGCTCAGTGGTGGACCTCCAGAAGATATGTTCTTCACATTCTAATTCCCAGAACCTGTGATTGGGACCTTATTTGGAAAAAGGGACTTTATAGATGTGATTCAGTTAAGTATCCCAAGATAAGCTCATTATCCAGGTGGACCCTAAGCCCTACAACAAGGTCCTTATAAGAGACTCATAGAGTAGAGACAGCAGACAGCCATATGATGATAGAGACTAAGGTGAAGTGGCCACAGCCCCAGAGACACTGGAGCCCCCAGAGCTAGGAGAGGCAGCAAGGGACCCTCCCCTGGGCCTCTGGAGGGAACACAGCCGTGTGACACTTTGAATTTAGAAGTCTGGCCTCCAGTACTGTGAGTAGTTTGCAGCACTTTGGATAGCAGCCCCAGGAAACCAGTCTATCCAGTCTAATCAGGAGAAAACACACGACAAACCCAGCCTGGGAGAGCTTGTGCAGGACACAGCCAGTGCTCCAGACTGCCCAGGGCATGAATACCAGGGAAAGGTGGAGAAAGTGTCACAGCCTGGGCAGCCTAAGGGGACAACTACATGCCACATGGGATACTGGATAGGGTCCTGGGGCAGAAAGAGGATGTTAATGCCAGAGCTGGTTTTTGGGAGCATGGCCTAAGGAGGACTTTAAAAAACAGGGAGGGAGAGATTTAGGCTACGTCATTTTAAGTTGTTGTCTGGACCCATTGGCTCCCAGGGCCCAGCTTGGGGTGGTCATGGCTAGGCCTCCGAGTTGCCTCTGAACTCTGGGTACAGGGTGAAGTGGGCCCTGGAACAGAGGGCATTTGTGACAGTGGGAGAGGCTGGCCCAGGCCCTGGATAAGTTCATGTCCTGTCTCCTGCTCGGCTGAGCTCTGCAGCCCCCACTGCATCACCCCATGTGCTTTTTTCCTTCTAACTTTCCTAAGCCTGAAGTCTGTATCACGTTATCCTTGGCTTGCTATGAACAAAGCTTTGCATGTCTCCCTTCATCCTGTATCCCAAGTGCCCAGGAGAATGCTTGGCATACAGTACGTGCTCAATAAATACACATTGACCCTCCTTTCTGGAATCAAATGTGTACATTCTCTCTTAGGGCTTGCTCTGAGGAAACAGCGAATGTCTTCAGGGTAGCACATTCATGGACATACTAATCTGGTGATTCCACAAAACCTCCCAGATAACTCCCTTTCTTTCTCTCTCTCTCCCTTCCTCCCTTCACCCCACCCTCCCGTCCTTCCGCATCCCTTTTCTTTCTTTGGGAGAGAGACAGACAGACAGGAAGGGATAGAGATGAGAAGCATCAACTCATAGTTGCGGCACTTTAGTTGTTCACTGATTGCTTCTTATACGGGCCTTGACTGGGGGGCTCCAGTCAAACCAATGACCCCTTGCACAAGCCAGAGACCTTGGGCTCAAGCCAGTGACTTTGGGTTTCAAGCCAGTAACCTTTGGGCTCAAACCAGCCACCATGGTATTATGTCTGTGATCTCATGGTCAAGCAGGTGACCCTGCACTCAAGTTGGTAAGCCTGTGCTCAAGCCTGATGAGCCCATCAATCTCAGATATCTTTCTTCACTCTCATGGAAAATGTAGCTACCCCAATGAGTTTAGAGTATGGAACAGTATTATGTCTCGGGGTTTTTTTTGTGGCATGGGTCTGTTCTGTGTTCTTAGTCCATTGACACCTTTTTATGATGACAGTGGCTGTATGGTGTGTTTTTAAGAATTGCTGAGGAAGCCCTGGCTGCGTAGATAAGCTGGTTGGAGTGTTGTTCCAATATGTTCAGTTGTGGGTTTAATCTCTGGTCAGGGCACATACAAGAATTGACAAATGAATGCATGGATAAGTGGGACAACAAATTGATGTTACTCTTGCCCTCTCCCTCCCTCTCCTTCTCCCTCCCTCTCTCCCTCTCTCTCCTTCTCTCTTCCTAACTCTCTAAAATCAGTCAATAAAGAAAAGAAAAATATTGCTGAGGAAGTTCTTCCCAATTTTATTGTGTCAAGACTTTTTCAGCTGGTCTAATACATGGACTCTTCTGAAATCTATAGTCCATTTGTCCATCCCTCCAGCCACCAGCCATTGAAACATGGTCCATGCTAACAGAAAAACGTCTACTTCCCTGTGGAATGTACATTCTAAGATAGCAGCAGCAAATGTATGTAAAGAGCCAGATAATAAATATTTTTGGTGGGTTGCACAGTCTCTATCCCAACTGTTTAAGTCTGCCTTCGCAACACGAAAACAGTAACACTTAAGTGAATAAGCGTGGCAGTGTTGCATTAAAACTTTATTTACAAAAGCAAGTAGTGGGCCAGATTGGATTTGAAGGTCGAGAGCACTGGCCCCTGTTCTAGTTGTTCCTTAATGATTTTAACAACCAGTTGCCCAGCCTGTCCCTGTGGTGGCACAGTGGATAGAGTGTCAACCTGGAACGCTGAGGTCGCTGGTTTAAAACCCTGGGCTTGCCCGGTCAAGGCACATTTGACAAGCAATCAGTGAACAACTAAAGTGAAGCAGCTATAAGTTGATTCTTCTCATTCTCCCACCCTCTATAAAGTCAATTTTTTTAAAAATATATATTTTTTTAATTTATTAATTTTAGAGAGGAGACACAGAGAGAGAGAAAGAGAGAAAGGGGGGAGGAGCTGGAAGCATCAACTCCCATATGTGCCTTGACCAGACCAGTGCAGGGTTTTGAACTGGCGACCTCAGTGTTCCCAGGTCGACGCTTTATCCACTGCGCCACCACAGGTCAGGCTAAAGTCAATTTAAAAAAAATCAGTTGGTCAAGTGCTAAAAAAATTTAGTGAGGAATTGGTCTTCCCGGAGATGCTGGGTTGGAGAGAACTAACAAAGTACGAAGTATGTATGGGGACATGGTTTCTTTCTCCATTTAGTCAGGGCATTGTTTGGTGTTCTTATGAAAGTTTTATTGTTTTCATCATTGTATAACTCTTGCATGTTTTTTTGCTGAGTTTTTGTGTAGTTGGTTTGTTTTTATTTCTCTGTTTTAAAACTCCATATTTTTCTCGCTGATTACTGCTGGGAAACTATAGATTTGGGGGCATATTTTTATGTGATTTGAACAGTTTTCTTTTGGACATTCTTAGTGTTCATAATTGTTCAGCAGACTCTGGCCTGGCTCTGTGCAGTATATAGGCTTTTCTTTTTTTTTTTTTTTTTTTACAGGGACAGAGAGAGGGATAGATAGGGACAGACAGACAGGAACGGAGGGAGATGAGAAGCATCAATCATCAGTTTTTTTGTTGCTGTTGCAACATCCTAGTTTTCTCATATGTGCCTTGACCGCGGGCCTTCAGCAGACGGAGTAACTCCTTGCTGGAGCCAGCGACCTGGAACGCTGCCTCGAGCCTGCTTTTGCTCAAACCAGATGAGCCTGCACTCAAGCTGGCTACCTCGGGGTCTCGAACCTGGGTCCTTCCGCATACTGATGCGACGCTCTATCCACTGTGCCACCGCCTGGTCAGGCAATATAGGTATTTTTATATATTTATTATTTTAATTATTTATAAAGTGTTTAAGACCATAGGAAGTGCTTATAAGAGTGTGCAAAAGGTTAATTAATAACAGTGTGGGAAAGGTTGTTTTTTTTTTTTTTTTTTTTTACAGGGACAGAGAGAGGGATAGATAGGAACAGACAGACAGGAACGGAGAGAGATGAGAAGCATCAATCATTAGTTTTTCGTTGCCGTTGCAACATCATAGTTGTTCATTGATTGCTTTCTCATATGTGCCTTGACCGCGGGCCTTCAGCAGACCTAGCCACACCTTGCTGGAGCCAGCGACCTTGCGTCCAAGCTGACGAGCTTTTGCTCAAGCCAGATGGGTCCTTGCTCAAGCTGGTGACCTCGGGGTCTCGAACCTGGGTCTTCCGCATTCCAGTCCGATGCTCTATCCACTGCGCAACCATCTGGTCAGGCGTGGGAAAGGTTTATAAATAATAAAATAAATACAAGGTCACTGCTTCGTGGATTTTCGTCTATTGCAGAGAGTTCTGGAACCTAGCCCCCGTGATAGATGAGGGACCACTGTATTCTAGATCTGTATTCAAGTTACATGTGGCTCCTGAGCACTTGAAATGTGGCTGTTGCGGTCAAGAAATCAAACTATTACAGACTTTAATTTTAATTTAGACAGCATTGTGTAGCTAGTAGCAACCATACTGGCAGTGAAGACTTAGATTTTTATTTATTTATTTTTAGAGAGAAAGGAAGGGAGAAAGAGGCAGAGAGAGAGAGAAACAAACATTAATTTGTTGTTCCACTTACTCATGCTGTCATTGGTTGGTTCTTATATATGCCCTGACTGAGGATGAACCTGCAACCTCGGCGTGCTGGGACAATGCACTAGCCAACCAAACTAGAATTTTGTATTAGAGAATAATTTTTGTGGGCAAATTGTTTCTTTCCCTGTCTTGTATTTCTGCCTCTTGGATTTATTGGTTCTTTTTTTATTATTATTAAGTGAGAGGCGGGGAGACAGAGACAGACTCCCGCATGTACCCTGACTGGGATCCACCTGGCAAACCCCCTACCAGGCGATGCTCTGCCCATCTGGGCTGCTGCTCCATTGCTTGGCACCTGAGCTATTTTAGTGCCTGAGGCGAGGCCATAGAGCCATCCTCTGCAGCCAGGGCCAACTTTGCTGGAACCATTTGAGCCATGGCTGCAGGAGGGGAAGAGAAAGAGAGATGGGGGGTGGGGGGAAGAAGCAGATGGTCACTTCTCTCGTGTGCCCTGACCTGGAACTGAACCTAGGACTTCTACACACTGGGCTGACACTCTATTGCTGAGCCAACGGGCCTGGACTGATTTTTTTGTTCTTTAATTTTTTTTTCCCACAAAGACAGAGAGAATCAGAAAGGGATAGATCGAGACAGACAGACAGAAACAGAGAGATGAGAAGCATCAATCATCAGTTTTTTTGTTTTGACACCTTAGTTGTTCATTGATTGCTTTCTCGTATGTGCTTGGGCCTTCAGCAGACTGAGCAACCCCTTGCTGGAGCCAGCGAGCTTGGGTCCAAGCTGATGAGCTTTTTGCTCAAGCCAGATGGGCCCGCGCTCAAGCTGGCGACCTCGGGGTCTCGAACCTGGGTCCTCCGCATCCCAGTCCAACGATCTATCCACTGTGCCACCACCTGGTCAGGCTAAAATTTTATTTTTAAAATGATTTTATTTATTGACTTTAGAAAGAGAAAAGGGGTGGTGAGGAGTGGGAAACATTAACTCGCAGCAGTTGCTTCTCATTTTTGCCTTGACCGGGCAAGCCTGGGGCTTTGAACTGGCAACCTCAGCATTTCAGGTAGACACTTCATCCACTGCACCACCACAGGTTCGGTCGGTTTTTGGTTCTTTTTAAAAATGTTTTATTTATTTATTTTAAAGAGAGGAAGTGGTAGGGAAAGAGAGAAAGAGAAACATCAATTTGTTGTTCCACCCATCCATGCATTGGTTGATTTTTTAAAAAACTTTTACTTATTCATTTTAGAGAGGGGGTAGGGAGAGAGAGAGAAGGGGGGAGGATCAGAAAGCATCAACTCCTATATGTCCTTGACCAGGCAAGCCCAGGGTTTCGAACTGGTGATTTGGGAACTCAGCATTCCAAGTCGATGCTTTATCCACTGCGCCACCACAGGTCAGCCCTGCATTGGTTGATTCTTATATGTGACCTGACCAGATTGAACCCACAACCTTGGCGTATCAGGACGATGTTCTACCAATTCAGCAACCTGACAAGGGCTGTTTTTTGGTTCTTACTGCATTTCTTACCCCCAGGGTGTTGCTCTGCCACAGGGGTGACAGCAACATCCTCCCTTGGTGCTTTTCATAATTACATGTGAGCCTTGAGATTGGTTTCCCACAAATTCTTATTAACAAGGTATGGAACCTTCTTTTTATACCTTGTTTACTCAGTGTTCAGGAAATGTGGCTGTCGAGTGCTATCAAGCACTGCTAGATTTATGCTTGTTTGATCTGATGACAAAATTTTATATGGTTGTGAACTGTCACGGGCTAGTTTTAGGGTACCCATCATCCCAAAAGTTCCACGCCTCCGATTCTGATCCCCAGGCAAGTGCTGATCTATCTGTTTTTCTAGTTTTCTCTTTTAATATTATATTTTTGAAACTCATCCACACTGTTGTGTGTCGCAGTAATTAATTTTTCTTGCTAAAGTAGAATTACTTTTTACCGCTGAATGTCAGTGTGGATGGATCACAGTGTGTGTGTGTTCCCCAATGATGGGTCTAGAAGCTATTTTCAGTGTTTCACTGTTGGGAAAAACTCTGCATTGACACGCATGCACAGATCTGTGTGGCGATATGGTTCTTGTTCTCATGGGCAAATGCCTCGGGGTGGAAGGATACACCGTGGGCTCTAACCTTTGACATTGTAGGAAACTACCTTCCCAAGTAGTCACACCATCTCCCACTCCTCACAGTGCTAAGGGCTCTGTGATGCCTGGGGCTTCATGGATGAGTTGGAAATGTTCTCTTGTCTAGTTTCCTAACAGCGTGCATGGGGTAGTGGTATTTCTTCCAAAATCCTTGCTAGCACTCCCGTGGGGTAATCTGGGCTAGGCTTCTCTTTGCTGGAAGATTTTCTCTTACTTCATGAATCAATTTGATGGGTTGTGTTCATTTACTTTAAGTTATCTTAATTTGTTGCCATGAAATTGTTTAAAATTTTTTTCTTTTGGGTCTGCAGTGATGGTCCCTCTGTTCTCGATTCTGGTTACTTGCGTCACACTTTTCGTTCTTGGTCAGTTTATTTTTTTATTTTTATTTTTTTACAGGGACAGAGAGAGAGTCAGAGAGAAGATAGGGATAGACAGACAGGAACGGAGAGAGATGAGAAGCATCAATCATTAGTTTTTCGTTGCCGTCGCAACACCATAGTTGTTCATTGATTGCTTTCTCACATGTGCCTTGACCGCGGGCCTTCAGCAGACCGAGCAACCCCTTGCTGGAGCCAGCGACCTTGGGTCGAAGCTGGCGAGCTTTTGCTCAAGCCAGATGAGCCTGCATTCAAGCTGGCAACCTCGGGGTCTCGAACCGGGGTCTTCCACATCCCAGTTTGACGCTCTATCACTGCGCCACAGCCTGGTCAGACCATTCTTGGTCAGTTTAACTAAAGGTTTAGCAATTGATTCCTTTGCAAAGAACAACGATTTTGGTTTCATTGGTTTTCTCTTATTTTTCCATTCCTAATTTCCCTAATTCCTGCTCCCACTTTTATTATTCCCTTTTTATCTTTGGTTTTGGTTTGCTCTTCATTTTCTAGATTATTTTTTTAATCTTTTTAAAATTTATTCTCTTTTTTAGAGAAGAGAGAGAGAGAGAGAAAGAGAAAGAGAAAGGGGGAATGAGCAAGAAGCATCAACTCCCATATGTGCCTTGACCAGACCAGTGCAGGGTTTTGAACCAGCGATCTCAGTGTTGCCAGGTTGATGCTTTATCCACTGCGCCACCACAGATCAGGCCATTTTCTAGATTCTTAAAGTGGAAGCTTACCTTGTTGAATGAAGTCTTTATTTAGTAAATACGTGATATTTACCCATGAGCACCCCTCACATTTGGATGTGTCATGGCTTCATTTTCCCATGTCCCTTGTGTTCCTTCTGTGACCACTGGGTTACTTGGAAGTGTGTCATTCCATTTCCAAGCATTTGGGGATATATCATATTTCTCTTTGTTGTTGATACATAATCTAATCCCTCTTTGTTTGGAGAAAATGCTTTGCCTGGTTGCAGTACTTATTTATTCATTTATTTTAGAAAGGGAGAGAGAATCATTGATCTATTGTTCCACTTAGGCATTTTTTTCATTCATTAGTTGCTTCTTGTATGTGCCCTGACTGGGGATTGAACCTGAAACCTTGGTGTACTGGGTCGATGCTCTAACCAACTGAGCTACCTGGTCAGGGCCTGATTGCAGTACCTTTAAGTGTATTTGTGTGGTCTCATTTGTATTCTGTCCCGCACAGTGTCCCGTGTGCCTAAAAGAACATGATTGAGGGTTCCATAAAGGTCACTTTGGTCAAGTTGGTAGATGCTGTATTTCAGTTCTGTGTCTTTGCTGATTTTCTGGCTGTTCTGTCAGTTAGTGAGAGTGGGGTGTGTAAACCTTCAACTGTAATTGAATTCTCTCTCCTTAGAACACTTTCTGCTTTGTGTATTTCAGGACTCTGTTGCTAGGTGTGCATATTTATAATTGTTACTTGTTCCTGGTGGGCTGCCCTTCTGTTCACGTGAAATGCTCTTCGTCTTCACGTCTTCACACCATTATGTCTGCTGTAAAGCAGGCCCTCCTGCTCTCACGGTTCCGGTTTGCAGCGCATGTCTTTTCCATCTTTCTATTTTCATCTGCCTTGTGTCTTTGGACGTTAACCAGTGATGTGTGTCCTCAGTGCATCATATCGGGAAGACTGTGAAGTCTGTCTGTTCCATTGGTGATATGAGCTTGAGAAAGAGACGAAGAGAGAGAGCAGCCTTTGATCCAGCATGCAGTTGAGTCTAAGGCAGGGTCAGACCAGATGTTATGGGTAGGCACCCAGGCACCACACAGAGGCCAGGACATGCAGTGTGGGACTGGCTCTGGCCCACCCAGTGATGGCTGCTGACTTTAGAGGCTTCTGAGTAGGTTGGCTGCCCAGGGCCCAGCATTTGTCACAGTGGAGACCCCAAGAAGGGGTGTGATATAGGAGCCTTGCAGACCTTGGGACAGGCACTCTGTAGTGAGCGGGCTGCCGGGATATGGCTCCCACGCCATCTCTGCTTCCCTGGGAAAAGACTGTTGTGGGATGGGCCCTGGGAACCGAGGATAGACAGCACTGCGAGTGGGTGGCATTGTCTGCATTGTGGTCACTGTGGAGTCCTCCCGCAACTACCTTCTGGCCTCCACGGATTAGGTCAGTAGGAGGCTTCCCAGCAGGCTGGAGGGAAGGCTGGGGGCTCCTCACAGCTTGTTCTCACCCACCGGGCCTCCCTGCCCTCTGAGGTGAAGAGGACAGAGGCAGGTATCCAGGTGGGGGAGTCACTCCTGGCAGAATTTACGGGTCCCCCCACAGCTACTGCCTTCTAGTGCCCCTGCCCCAACACACAGCCCAGCTCAGATGTCCCTGCCAGGCCTTTCCTGACTCACTCCTGTCAGCCTGTGTTCACCTGCTTTCTACTCCACTGTCAGGCTGTCTGCACCCTTGACCTCTGTCTGCCTCCTTCCAAGAAAGTGGGGACCCCAGGACCCAAAGCTCGAGCACGGGGGATATGTGTGTAGAGCAAGCGAACAAGTGACTGAGTAAATGAGCCGAGTGAGTGGGTGACCGGGTGGCAGAGGGAAGGACAGAGGGAGCCAGCAGAGGCCATTTACCCCTGCCGTGGGAAACACGATCTCACTTCTGGCCTTGTGTTGTTATTGGTCCATCAAATGGCCCTCCTACTTTGCAATGCCTTCCTTCTGGAAGCATCTGCCACCAGGATGCTCTGAGCATGGTGGCTGTGTGGGGGGCACCTGGCGGAGGGGTAGCTGCTACAGTACCTCCCTCCAGTGGGGAAGCCTGTGCTGGGGACACTGGACTTACACATCCCCACCCCTCCTTCCCACAGTCCCAGGCTTGGATGACGGGGTTAGGCAGAGCCACACGGAGGGTAACCAGGTCCTTTCTTCACTCCAGGTTCGTGCTGGCTGTGGGCAGCGCCGTCTTTGACGCCATGTTTAATGGGGGCATGGCTACCACGTCCACTGAGATTGAGCTGCCCGACGTGGAGCCGGCTGCCTTCCTGGCGCTGCTCAAGTAAGACTTTCTGGGGCCTCTCAGCTGAGGGGAGGGAGTACATGGCCTGATGTTTTAAATGTTGGGAAATAGGCAGGGCTCAGGGAGAAAACAAAGGCCCTGCTGCCACTGCCCCCCAAGCCCTGGCTCCCTGGCACTTTTTAGAATTTGCCTCCATAGTGAGGGGTGGCTCTGGAGGCCCCCACTCTGATTTAATTTTTGTATTTTTTAAATTGGTATTTAATTCATATATCACATAGTTCACATTTTTTTTTAAGTGAGAGGAGGGAGATAGATTCCTGCATGCACGCCGACCAGGATCCACCCAGCAACCCCTGTCTGGGGTCGATGCTGGAATCAGCTGAGCTATCTTCTACTCCCGGGGCTGACACTCGGACCAACAGGGCCACTGGTTGCGAGAGGGAAAGAGAGAGAGAAGGGGGAAAGGGAGGGAAAGAGAAGCAGATGGTTGCTTCTCCTTTGTACCCTGACTGGGGATTGAACCTGGAATGTATGCACACCAGGCTGACACTCTATCCATTGATCGGCCGGCCAGGGCCTAGTTCACTCATTTAAAGTGTGCAGTTCAGTAGTGTTTTTAGTAATGTACAGATATGTGCAACCACCATCTGTATTTACTTCTAGAACATCCTGTCACCCCCGAAAGAAGCCCCATCCCCATAAGCAGTTACTTCCCAGCCCCCTCCCTAGTCTCCGGCAACCATGAGCCCCTTTCTCTCTGGATGTGCCTGTTCTGGACATTTCACATAAATGGAATCTCGCTATTTGACCTTTTTTTCTGGTTTCTCTCATTGATTGTCACGTTTTTGAGGTCCATCCACATTTTATACAATATGTATATGAGGCTTTTGGTCCTTTGTAGTTGACAGAGTTAAAAAATAGCATAAGGTAAGGATTTTAAATGCCCCTTGTATTTTCCCTTTTTAAGTTTCAGAATTTTTCCTCAAGTACAATGACTGCTTGGGGTTAGAGGGTGCTGTCACACAATTGCAGGAAATGGAGCGAACTCGGACAAGAAGGGAAGAGAGGAGGAGCTTAGGTGCCCACACCGGCAGTATGGGCTTCTGTGTGGAGGCCCTGACTGTCCGGGAGCGAGCTCCAGAGCGTCCACCATTCTCCTGGCCCAGCTAGCTTCCAGGAACACTGGATATAAATTGTCATGTGTAACTTTAAAAATGATCCCAGGCAGTGAAACCATTTCTTTGAATGCAGAATTTATTTATTCCATCCTGATTATAAAAATGTCATAGGCTCAAACACAGAAACACAGAAAAATTAATACCAGAAAGCACAATGAACGAGGTACAGCTAACCCTGCCTCCCCTCTCAGACAGCCAGGACGCCACCTCTGCTGGTCCCGCCTGGGTCGTGTCCCGTGAGTGTGATGTGCTCACAGCCCCATTGTGTCCTCATCCCCTTTTCTCACTGGTGTCCACAGTTCATTGCTGGGTATAATTTTGTTCTAGTCCTGTCTGTGGATGCCCCATAACCTCTGACTCCTCTAATATTGATGGGTCCTATGGGCTATTCTCAGCATCTTCCCAGTCTTAACAGCACTCTGAGGAACAAATTTGTGTATCCATCTCTCTGCACCGTCTCAGATGGCTCCCCAGGCAGGGCCGGATGGGAGATGCTAGGAGACAGAGCCTGGTGGCCGATGGGCTCTGTCTCCACCAGTCAGCTCATTCATCTGAGCCTCGGTTCTTGCAGAAGCAGCTGGGACATTTGATAAACTATAGGTGGGGCTGTGTACCAATAAAATTTTATTTACAAAAACAGGTGACAAAACCACAAGTGGACATCATTTCACACTCACTAGATGGCTGTTATTTTTTTTTAATGACAATATTTGGCAAGGGTGTGGAAAAGTTAGGCCCCTTGTGACTGGCTGGGGAGGGGATGTGAAATGAGGCAGCCCCCATGGAAGACAGTCCAGAGGTTCCTTAAATAATCAAACACAGAGTTGGCATATGACCCAGCAATTTCACTTCTGGATATTTACCCAAGAGAATTGAAAGCAGGGATTCAAACGTATTTGCACACCAGTGTTCACAGCAATTCACACAAGGGACCCCAAGAACCCCAGCTGCTGGGCTGTGTTTGGGCTCCATTCTGCACTTCCACCTGCCATGGACAAGATGCTGGTGTCTCCATGGCTTCACCATTGTTTTTGTCGACCCCAACTTACTTTCTTTTCTTTTTTCTTTCTTTTCTTTTCTCTTCTTTTCTTTTCCTCCCTCCCTCCCTCCCTCCCTCCCTCCCTCCCTCCCTCTCTTCTTTCCTTTCTTTCTTCTTTCTTTTCTTTCTTTATTCAGTGAGAGGAGGGGAAGGCAGAGAGACAGATTCTTACATGTGACCCACCCAGGATCCCTCTGGCAAGGCCACTCGGGAGTGATGCTCTGCCCATCTGGGTCGCTGCTCAGCAATTGAGCTCTTCTTAACACCTGGGGCAGAGGCCACGGAGCCATCCACAGCACTCAGGGCCAACTCACTCCAATTGAGGAATGCCTGCAGGAGGGGAAGGGGAGGGAAAAGCGAGAGGGGGAAGGGTGGAGAAGCAGATGGGTGCTTCTCCTGTGTGCCCTGACTGGGAATCGAACCTAGGACATCCACACACTGGGCCTATGCTCTACCTTTGAGTCAATTGGGCAGAGCCAACCCCCAACTTCTGACCCACATTTAGAGTTGGGCCAATGGCGGTTGCTCATACTGCCCAGGAGTGTCTGTGATTTGCCCAGACCTCATTGAGCTTTGCCGTCAAGTCAGGAGGTGTGGAAATATCCCATGTCCCTGGCAAACCAGTAGTGGTCTTCAGCCCTGGTACCCCTTCATGAGAAAGGAGCAGACCTGTGATGGAGATGTGTTCCCCATGTTGGAGCATGGGTGGTTTAGCTTGTTACTATTTTCACTGGTAATGGCCTTTGATGGGTCATGGCTGCAGGCCAGAGGGCAACAGCTGCTAGCTCTGGGAGGTCTCTCAGGGCCGGGTCAGCGGGGGTGGGGGCTGGTGTAGGGTCTTGCTAGGGGTCTAATGGCACCAGAGTCCCTAGGGTCCTGCCTCATGGCCACCCACATCTCATCCCAGGTTTCTGTACTCGGATGAGGTTCAGATCGGGCCTGAGACAGTTATGACCACACTGTACACTGCCAAGAAGTACGCGGTGCCTGCGCTAGAGGCCCACTGCGTGGAGTTCCTTAAGAAGAACCTGCGGGCGGACAATGCCTTCATGCTGCTGACGCAGGTGCGGGGCCTGGCTGCGGGGAGGATTTCTGAGTTTTTGACACCCTGGGAGTGTGCCCTCATCCCTCCACCGTCGTGGCCCCGTGAGTCTCTAGGTGGCCTTGGCAGCTGGTCATCAGGCAGGGCTCCCACATTCATTCAGCTGCAGGTTTCCCACTGACTGCCCTTTTTCAGGAGGTCAGGTGTGGGGAGCACAGTGTCCATGTTTCTTTGAGAAGGTCCCTTTCAGACTCTGGTCAGCTGGCTGTTGTGAGGCTGAGGGGACCAGGAGGCCTGGACACAGGTGGGACTTGGGTTGTCCTCTCCCTGGTGGGCCACAGACAAGTTAGATCTGCAAACTGCTTGCTGAGGTGGCACCTGGGCCTCAGCCTGTGACTGGCTACTCACTGAGTCACTTGGAACTGCCAGAGCCAGAACTGTTGGGGGAGCACTGTCAGCCATCTCCTGAGATACGTGACCATGTGGATGTCTTCTCCAGGCCCTGGGCAAAGAACAGTGTCAAGGAGTTAGGGGTCTCACTGCTGCCTAGCTTCCTGGGCAGGAGTCAGGATCTTCTTCCCTTCCTGGCCCCCTGCCCTGTGTGTCCTTTCCTGACAGGGCAATCCCGATGGTCAGCGGCACAGTGCTTTTGTGTCCTGACATCTTTTGTGGCCCTCTCCACAAGGACTCCCAGCTTACCTGAGAGGGGATGGGGCGTACGTCCCTGGGGGTGAGTCCTATCTGCTGCAACCCCGAACCACTAGGGACTCAGCTTTAAGTGTGCTGGCCCGGAGCAGAGTTCTTCATTCACTGAGAGTCAGTGAACTTGGAGAAAACCTCCCAGTCCCTGGGGCTGATACTGTGCAGGCACACAGGCCCCAAGACTTAAAACTTGTGACAGTGTTTGAATCAGGGAGTCCGTTTTGAGCCTGTCTCGGGCTGGATGTTGACACACTACCCCTCGCAGGCCCGGCTCTTCGACGAACCACAGCTTGCCAGCCTGTGCCTGGAGAACATTGACAAGAACACGGCTGATGCCATCGCTGCAGAGGGCTTCACGGATATTGACCTGGGTAAATCCTGTGGGGCACCTCGGGGAGGTCACCCATCCTAAGGTAGGGTGGCCACACTGCTTCTGCAGAGGTTTAGGTCGTCCTTGTTTTCGGCCTTGCCGACTAGAGGGCTTCTACCTGGTCCCCCGCACTCTCCTGCCATCAGTGACAGATGGATGAGCATGGCCATAAGCCAGCAAGACCTCATTCTCCAGCAGAGGCAGAGGCAGTGCGTGGTGTGCCCACAACCCCAGGCTGAGACCACGGCATCCACACTGACTTGGCTCCCCTGTCTCCCACAGACACGCTGGTGGCCGTCCTGGAGCGAGACACACTGGGCATCCGTGAAGTGCGCCTGTTCAGTGCCGTTGTCCGCTGGTCCGAGGCTGAATGTCAGCGTCAGCAGCTGCAGGTGACACCTGAAAACAAGCGGAAGGTCCTGGGCAAGGCACTGGCCCTCATCCGCTTCCCACTGATGACCATCGAGGAGTTCGCTGCAGGTAATGCTCAGGGGGCCTGGGGGCCGCTCAGGAGGAGTGTGACCCCTGGGAACCCTGTGTGTGACTCAGTTGCACGTCCTACCGGGTCCTGCACCAGCCTTGTGTTGGCCCAGGAGCCCCTCCAGGAACACTAGTGTGCGCCTCTGTGCTGATGACTCTTCATGTTGATGGGAAGCTCGGACTGTACACAAACGTGAGGCACAGGTGACCCACAGATGCCATCTGGCCATCCCTCATCTAAATGTTTTCTCCCCTCTGTGTCTCCCGTGTCCACACACATGTGTATGAGTGTACTGGCCACTGAGGGTCCCCATCTTGTGCTCACGTCCTATGGGCTGGGCTCCAGCTTCAGTATCCTTGACAAGCCTGTGAAGGGCTGGGAAATAGCCAGGGTCATAGTGACCCTGCTGCCAGCCTGGGGTCTGGGCCAGTGTGGGAATGGCCCTGACTGTGCGTCCTGCCCATGTGGATGCCCACATCTTGGGGCCAAACAGACTTGGAAGGTTCTGGATGGGGCTCTGTAATGCAGCCCTGTGGCCAGTGCATATTTGCTACCCTGTCTCTCTTGGCTCCATCCACGATGTCTCTGGCCCTGCCCAGGCTCAGGATCACCTGATTTAGCAAGAGCAACAAATGAATAATTGTGTATGTCCCATGCACTGGCTGGAACATACTTACAGATGTGTTCTCTTTGATCCAAGTCAGATTTCCTGGCTGTCCTGTGTTTTTTCTGGAGGTCCACAGTGTTATATCAGTGCTGGGGTGATGCCCCAGAGAAAGTCTGTGTTCTGAGGACACCAGGGCAGGGTTATTCTCTTTGGGGCCTTTCTGGGAACTGTGGGGTGTTGAGCAGCAGCCCTGGCCCCACTTGAAGCCAGGAACACCCTCAGTCATAATAACCATGGATGTCTTCACACCTTGCCTGGTGTCCCCTGAGGGAGACCTCTGGGTATACCCATTGGACTGTCTTATCCTAAGACACCTACAGGAGCCTTGCTGGACCTCCCTCCCCAGACCTCCTTTCCCCTCCAAAGCCACTCTCCTCAAGATCCCCCAGCCTACCTGGCTGGCAGAAGACACCCCTTCCCCCTCTGTCTTAGGTACCTGTGACATGGCCTACCTTCTGGAAGTGCTACCTCCTCAAACCCACACCCCCCAGCTTGAAAGCACAGGGAAGGACTGTGTGTCCTCTTGTTTGCGTTGGGCTTTCTGGCCTTGTCTCTCTGTGGTGCTTCCTGTGGGGCTTCAGCCCTTTGTCACTGTATTTTAGAGAATTCCTGGCTTATGTTCCACTGGAATATATAAGAAAGTAGGTTTGAATCCTTCTAGCTCCATGTGTCATGGTTGAGGTCAGATGTATTTTTCTTTCTGCATTTTCTATGCAGATATTAAAAAAACAATTGTCAACATTCTGCATTCAATTTTGTATCTTCCTTATTCACTGAATCCATAGATGTGCCTTGTCCCCTGTTGTGAAGGTCTCTGTTGATATGTGGGGCTATGGGAACTGTGAGCGATGCTGTGGCCATCTGCAGAAATGGGGTCCAAGTTGGTAAATGAGTGATTTATTTTATTGATAGATTTTTAGGAGAGAGGAGGGAAGAGAGGGAGAAAGAGAAAGAGAAGCATTCATTTGTTGTTCCACTTAGCTGTGCAGCATTGGTTGCTTCCCATGTGCGCCCTGACTGCGGATCAAACCCGCAACCTTGGTGTTTCAGGATGATGCTCTAACCCAGGGGTCCCCAAACTTTTTACAGAGGGGGCCAGTTCACTGTCCCTCAGACCGTTGGAGGGTCGGACTATAAAAAAAAACTATGAACAAATTCCTATGCACACTGCAAATATCTTACTTTAAAGTAAAAAAACAAAACAGGAACAAATACAATATTTAAAATAAAGAACAAGTAAATTTAAATCAACAAACTGACCAGTATTTCAATGGTAACTGTGGGTGCGGATGCATCCTGTGCTCCTCTCACTGACCACCAATGAAAGAGGTGCCCCTTCCGGAAGTGCAGTGGGGCTGGATAAATGGCCTCAGGGGGCTGCATGCAGCCCAGGGGCCGTAGTTTGGGGACCCCTGCTCTAACCGACTGAGCTAACCAGCCAGGATCAATGATTGATTCTTGTAGAGTCTTTTGTCCTGGAGGCTGAACAGCGATGGGCAGGGCATGTGTAAGGCACCCAGGCCCAGGTTTCTACCCCACTCCCACCTGTCCTGGTTTGCATGTGTCTTCCACTGTCGCCATCTGGGCTCTCCCCTCCCTGGCTCCCGCCTGTCCTAGGCAGGTCCCTGGGCTCTCCCCTCCCTGGCTCCCACCTGTCCTAGGCAGGTCCCTGGGTTCTCCCCTCCCTGGCTCCCGCCTGTCCTAGGCAGGTGCCTGGGCTCTCCCCTCCCTGGCTCCCGGCCTGTCCTAGGCAGGTCCCTGGGTTCTCCCCTCCCTGGCTCCCGGGCTGTCCTAGGCAGGTCCCTGGGCTCTCCCCTCCCTGGCTCCCGGCCTGTCCTAGGCAGGTCCTGTCAGCTCCCTGTCTGTGCCAGTGTTGCCTGGCCTGAATTCCCCAGGCTCCTTCTAGTTGGGAATCACCCCTCAGCCATTAATAGCACTGAGTGACAACAGGCAGGGTGCCACCTGCTCTGTCAAGTAGGGGTGGACCTGAGGGGTGGTCCAGGTGCAGGAATGGAGACCTGGGGACGTGAGGGGACATTTTGCCCAATGAGCCAGCTAATCAGTGTCAGGCCCATGTCTGTGTTGGACCCCTCCCCAAACACCAGTATAGAACGGTCCCATTTGGGGGATGCCTGGACCCCTAACATTTTGCAGAAAATCCAACGTCACTTCTGAGAGATGCTGTGCACTTGAGATGCCCCTGCATTCTGGTGTCTTCTATGCGCTGGGGTTCACCCCTGCCTTCCCTTCCTTGCCCTTCCCCAACTTGAGGCCAGACCCCACCCCAGCCCAACTCACTGCCCCCTGTGCCCGCAGGGCCTGCACAGTCGGGCATCCTTGTGGACCGCGAGGTTGTCAGCCTCTTCTTGCACTTCACCGTCAACCCCAAGCCCCGTGTGGACTTCATAGACCGGCCACGCTGCTGCCTCCGTGGGAAGGAATGCAGCATCAACCGCTTCCAGCAGGTGGAAAGCCGCTGGGGCTACAGCGGCACAAGTGACCGCATCCGGTGAGGGAGGGGATGAGTGGGGCGCTGGGAACGTCATGCTGAGTGGGGTGCTGTGTGAGGGTGCTGCGTGAGGGTGCTGGGGACGGGGTGCTGCGTGAGGGTGCTGGGGACGGGGTGCTGCGTGAGGGTGCTGGGGACGGGGTGCTGCGTGAGGGTGCTGGGGACGGGGTGCTGAGTGAGGGTGCTGGGGACGGGGTGCTGGGGATGGGGTGCTGCGTGAGGGTGCTGGGGACGGGGCGCTGAGTGAGGGTGCTGGGGATGGGGTGCTGCGTGAGGGTGCTTGGGACGGGGAGCTGGTTTGCCAGAGTGAGGTGCAGGCAGTAACTGCAGCTGCTAGGGTACCCTGGGAAGGGATTTCCTGGAGAGGAGTCATCCCCACCAGGGAGGTCTTCAGACCCCACCATGGCAGGTGGAAGCCCCATAGGGCCCCCGTGTCTGTATACTCTCGCATGGTTGTAGGGTCATCCTGAGGTTAGCACCTGTTCTTCTGTCCACCAGGTTCTCGGTCAACAAGCGGATCTTCGTGGTTGGCTTTGGACTTTATGGCTCCATCCATGGGCCCACAGATTATCAAGTGAACATTCAGGTACCCACCCAGCCTGACCTCACTTCCAGATCCAGGTCCCATCCCAGGTCAGGTCCCCCCTGGATCACGCCCTGCTCCCTTGTCCCATCTCAGGCCCAACACCCAGACACCACCCCACGTCCTATCCGGCTCGGCCCCTCTAGTGTCCCAGACTCTTTCCCTTGCCCTGCCCCTCTCTGCAACCCATCCCCAGTACCCCCTTCAAGTACCCCCATCTCTCCTCTGCTAGGGACTGTGCCATGTCACACCCTGTATGGAGGGAATGTTTTGCAGTCTGAGAAGACTTATGCCTCCAACCCCATGGCCCCCTTATGGGTCATAGCGGGACTCGGTGCTGTAGGGCCCGGGGTGGAGTTCAGCCCCTTCTCCTGTCTCTGTGGGGTCCCATGGGTGGAGGCAGGGGGATGGAGGCCCCAGGTGAGCAGTGCCTGGCTCCTGCCCTCGCAGATCATCCACACTGACAGCAATACGGTGCTGGGCCAGAATGACACAGGCTTTAGCTGTGACGGCTCTGCCAGCACTTTCCGAGTTATGTTCAAGGAGCCGGTGGAGGTGCTGCCCAACGTCAACTACACAGCCTGCGCCACACTCAAGGTGTGCCTGACCCTGACCCTACCCCACACAGAACCTCAATCCTGATCCCAACCCTGACCCTGAAGTAAACTCTGATCCCTGAACACTATACAGAAACCCAAATCTGACCTCTGAACTCTACCCTGGACCCCACCTGACATCTGACCCCTGAACTCTACCCCGGACCCCACCTGACATCTGACCCCGACTGATTCCTGAACTCTATTCATTTTATTTTAACTCTGTCTTTTGTGTTTAATTTTTGAAAGGCATAGAATTCTAGTTTGGTAGTGCCCCCTTATCTGTGGTTTCAGTTACCCATGGTCCAAAAATATTAAATGGAAAATTCCAGAAATAATTCATCAACTTTAAATTGTGTGCCCTCCTGAATAGCATGATAAAATCTTGCTCCCCAGTTCCATCCTATCCAGGACCCAGATACTGACATCTGACCCCAAATCTGATCCTTGAACCCCATCCAGAACCCCAACCCCAATATCTGACCCTTACTCTGATCCCTACACTCTATCTAGGACTGCAACCCTGCCCCCACATTGACCTTAATTTTGACCCCTAAACCCTACCCTGGATCCTACCAGTATAGAATGCCTGGTAGAATCTCCCATATTGACCTCAACCTTAAAACCTGAACCTTATCCAGGACCTAAACCCCAACTCTGATCCCTGACTCTTCTCCAGGACCCCGACTTGAACCCTGACCCAGTCTACCATTTACCTCCAGTGGTGTGGGGCTCAGAGGACTGGTCATCAGTTGTAGGGTAGAGGGTCTGCTACCCTGGGGTCCCACAGCAGACACCTCTTTGTGGGGCGCTGCTGCCCTCTGCCCAGTTGGCATCCCAGTGCTGGGGGTGGGAGTTCTGATTGCACTATGGCCCCAACCCCACAGGGCCCAGACTCCCACTACGGCACCAAAGGCCTTCGCAAGGTGACCCACGAGTCACCCACAACGGGGGCCAAGACATGCTTCACCTTTTGCTACGCGGCTGGGAACAACAATGGCACGTCCGTGGAGGACGGCCAGATCCCGGAGGTGATCTTCTACACCTAGGCACCCAGGATGGTACACAGCCACGAGGACGGCAGCACTAGGCCACCTGAGACAAGTGCACCGCCCCATGTTCCATGCCAGCCCTGGGAAGCTCCCCACGCCATGTCCACCTGTGGCCACGTTTCTGGGTTTCTCCATGGCGGCGAGTATGGCTGCCTATTCAGGAGCCGAGAGGTGGCTGGGCAGACAGGACCGTGAGACAATCCCTCAGGACTGGGGGTGAGAGGCCCTTGGGTGCGGGTGTCCCACTCACCATCCCTGCAGCTCAGGGCTGCCTGACCAGCTGCCTGACGGTAGGATCATGTAAGCTGTCGTCTTGTTTGTGTAACTGCACATGGCAATGCATCTTGGATTTCCATTTATCTAGGAGACAGTGTGTGGGGGCACCTCTAGTGCATTTGATTGGGGTCCTCTGTTCTTTTCATTCTGGTCTGTTCAGGCCACCTTGACCTTGGCCCCCAGGATGTAGGCCCGAGTCCCAGGGGATAGGATCCATGGGAGATCCTGCAGGCTGCCTTTACCGCCAGACCCCGCCCCAACCTCTCTGAACAGACCCCTCCTGGCCCTGCAGATGAGGGCACAGGGCTCAGCCCATCTGCCAGGGAGGGGCATTGCTATGGGCTGGCCATGGTGGTCACATCCCTGTTGGCCCATGGGGGCCAGAGGGCACTGCCCGCCTACCTGCCTGTACATACTGTCTCAACCCCACCCTACCCAGCCTGAGTGCGCACTCTGTCCAGAGGTGCTGGAGGGCACAGCCCCTTCCTTGACCCCCAGACCCTCCCTGTGTATTTCTGCCCCTGTGATTCCTTCTGGAAACGTTTCTCCCCAAAGCCATGAAAGGTGTGCCCTCCTCACACCACACCCTAAATGATTTTTTTTAATAAAGGAAAAGAAATGCCTGCCCTTACCTGTGTTTCTTCCTGTCGGAGCCAGCAGGACCCCATAGCTCTGAACCCTGACGCTGTCCTCTGTGGTTCTTTTCCCCACTCTAAGAGGGGGACCTGGAACCTCCACCTACATCTGGAAACATCCACAGTACACAGGGGTTCTGGGGTAATTGGGGACCCTCCCTGTGACTTCTGTCATTTGCATGAAACCTCTGGGGCCTTGCCTTGCCCCTGCTGTACAGTATTAGGGGACCCTGAGGTGGGTGGGCAACATGGTCATGGGCACCAGCATGGGAGGCCATACTGTGGGGCTGAGCCCAGGTGGGGCCCCTTGGGAAGCTGCTGCAATGAGCTGTGCAGAGATCTAATGGCCTCTGCTCCCTCGACCTGGGGGCTGCACCTGGCATGAGGCAGGCAACCAGAAATGCTTAGCTTTGTTCGGAGCCACACCTGTGCAGGTGTGGATAACCTGACCTGGGCAGCCTCTGCCTGTCACTGCTAGCTATCATGACAATGTTTGGCATCCATTTAAAAATTACAGAGCATGCTGAGAACTAAAGTGAGAGAAAAAATAGAAAACAGAAATAGACACATGTCATAGGCCGCTTGGGGCCGTCTGGCACATGTACTTCAGAAATTGGGATAATCAGAAAATTTATACATTTAAAACAGTAGAGGAAATGAACAAAATAGATGAAATAATGGAGAATTTTATTTATTTATTTTTAGATAGAGGAGAGAGAGGGAGGGAGGAGAAGTGGGAAGCATTAACTCAGTGGTTGCTTTCCGTATGCACCTTGACCGTGCAAGCCCAGGGTTTCAAACCAGTGACCTCAGCGTTCCAGGTCGACGCTTTATCCACTGCGCCATCACACGTCAGGCCAAATAATGGAGAATTTCAACAGAATATCTTTTGACATCCTGGAACTAAAAAATGCAGTTTCTATGATGAAAAACTAGATGGCTAGGAGCAACAGAAGACAGAATTAGTGAATTAGAACACAACATTGAAAAATGTGCAAGGTGAAACACAAAAACAAGAATGAAAACAGCAAAGCACAGAAGATACGGGACATGAGGACATGGTACCTGTCAGTGGAGTCCCAAAGGTAGGGTGGGAGAACACCACACGGGATGTACATGAAGAGATAACAGCTGGCCCTGGCTGGCTGGCTCAGTGGTAGGACACATGAGAAGTGACCATCTGCTTCTCCCCCTCTCCCTTTCTCCCACCCCCAGGGCCCTTCTTTCGCTTTCCCCCTCTCATAGCCAGTGGCTCAACTGGTTTAAGCATTGGCCCTGGACACTGAGGATAGCTCGGTTGGTCCAAGTGTCGGCCCCAGATGGGTTGCCAGGTGGATCCCAGTTGGGGTGCATGCGGGAATCTGTTTCTCTCCCCTCTCCCTTAAAAAAAAAAAGAATGCACAGTGACCACTCCAACATGGTAGAAGTATGAAGGAGTGAAATTTGAGAGAAATTGTGGGGTCTGCATATTTAGAAGCAGCACTGGGAATAATGTAATTGAAGCTGTAAAGGTTCTTATAGAACATGGAGTTCAACCCAGTGTTACCCTCCTACTCAGTCTGTTCTCCATTCCTCATGCTGCCAACTTAATCATTCGCGTTTCCAGAGATCACACTTGTAACTACTGAAGTTAATCCTGTTGCAACTATACATTTTGAACAGAAAAACTGCAACAAAGTTGTTGAAGGAAAATTATGTATAATATTACCGTTAAAATTTGAGTTTCTGCCTGTGGTTGCACCTACCTAGAATGATGAGGTTGCCAGTTTGAAACCCTGGGCTTGCCTGTGCAAGGCACCTACAACAAGCAATCAATGAACAACTAAAGTGAAGCAACTATTAGTTGATACCTCTCGCTCTCCCTACCCCCACCCCATAAAATCAATAAATAAAATTTAAAACATTTTGAGTTATTACTTGTTTTACTGATTCACTTGAATGGCAGAAAAAATTGTGTTAAAGATGCTGTGTAATATTTGGAACTGGGTATAGTAAAAAAATGTTTGAGGGTTTTTATTTTATTTTTTTTTTAACAGAGAGAGGGACAGATAGGGACAGACAGGAAGGGAGAGAGATGAGAAGCTTCAATTCTTCGTTGCGACACCTTAATTGTTCATTGATTGCTTTCTCCTATGTGCCATGACTGGGGGGCTACAGCAGAGCAAGTGACCCCATACTCAAGCCAGAGAACCTGCGCTCAAGCAGGTGACCTCGGGGTTTCAAACCTGGGTTCTCTACGTCCCAGTCTGATGCTCTATTTACTGCGCGACTGCCTAGTCAGGCTCTTTTTTGTTTTTAATTGATTGATTGACTTTATAGAGAGAGCGAGGAAAGGAGAGAGTGGGGGAGAGAGACAGAAATATCAATCGGTTTCTGTAGGTCCGTGATGGTGAATATATGACATGCATGTCAGCACTGACACGCGTAGCCATTTTCGACGACATGCGGCCGCATGCGGCATCATACCAGAGAAGTATGGGGCCACATGCTGAGAAGGACGTTTCATCCTCAGTTCCTGCACGGCCAGGTGCAGTAGCCGAGGATAAAACATTTGCTGTAGTGTAGACACTCTGTGCCGGAGGTCTGTAGGCCAAAACAACAGAACTCTGGCACAGAGCGTCTAGTTCTGGGACTTCCGGTTAGGACGTTTTTCTCGAAGTGACACACCACCCGGGTTATGCTCGTTTTTTTTGGCGAATTTTGACACACCAAGCTCAAAAGATTGCCCATCACTGCTGTAGGTGCCCTGAATGGGGATCAAGCCAGCAACCTCTGCACATCCGGATGATACACTAACAAACTGAGCTATCTGGCCAGGGATATTTGGTTATTTCTTGACTTTTGTTGGCACTAATTCAACAATGAAGCACACACAACTCTTAGAAAATATTTAAATAGTATTCTTATGCAAAGTTCTGACCCCTCAGTACATTGAAACTAATTTATGAACCTCTCAGTTCAGAGACTGCTTACAGCCACAAATAAAACCCAAATGGAAGTTCTTTGGCCCATTATAGTTTGCATTTTGTTTAGTTTGGTTTTTTTTTTTCTTCCCCAGGGACAGAGAGAGGGATAGATAGGGATAGACAGACAGGAACGGAGGGAGGTGAGAAGCATCAATCATTAGTTTTTCTTTGGCGTTGTGACAGCATATTTGTTCATTGATTGCTTTCTCACATGTGCCTTGACCGCGGGCCTTCAGCAGACTGAGCAACCCCTTGCTGGAGCCAGCAACCTTGGGTCCAAGCTGACGAACTTTTGTTCAAGCCAGATGGGCCCGCGATCAAGCTGGTGAGCTCGGGGTCTCGAACCTGGGTCTTCCGCATCCCGGTCTGAGGCTCTATCCACTGCGCCACCGCCTGGTCAGGTTAGTTTGGTTTTAATTCTACGGAGTTTTCATCTATGTGGCTGTTTTCATCTTCCTCTATTTACTTTCCAGTACTATTCATGCTGGTACCTTGGACAGGATGAAAAAATAATTTTCTTGAATTATACATTTCCTTAATATCCTCACTCAACTGGCAGACCCATGATTGGTCAGCTTTTCAGTCAAGTCATTATGTTCTTCCTGACTCATTTCCTACCCTGTGTAGTACTGGTAGGTAGGTGCCTTGCCAAGTATAACGCAGTGAAGAAAATGTGCCATGGCTGGTTGGCTCAGCGGTAGAGCATCAGCCTGGTGTGTGGAAATCCCAGGTTTGATTCCTGGTCAGGGCACACAAAAATGACCATCTGCTTCTCCCCCTCTTCCCCCTTCTTTCTCTCTCCTCCTCATACAGCCAGAACCTCCGGTCAAGGCAATCAGTGAACAACTAAAGTGATATAACTACAAGTTGATGTTTCTCATCTCTCTCTCTTCCTGTCTCACTAAAAGAAAACAAACATTTTTGCATAAACAGGGTAAAAAGCCATATGAAAAATAGAAAATACTTGGAACTAAATAATGGTAAGATTATGTATTTTTAATATTTTTAATGTTTATTTTGATTTTAGAGAGGGGAAGAGAAATAGGAACATCAATCTGTTCCTCTATGTGCCCTGACTGGGGATCAAACCAGCAACTTATGCACTTTGGGCTGATGCTCTAACCAAGCAGCTATCCAGCCAGCGCTATATTGATATTATAATATGCAAAAATTTTAGGATCCTGCTCGAGCAGATTGAGGGGAAATTTTATAGTCTATGTATAGACTGAAAAAGAAAGTTTAAAATCAATGGTTTAAACTTTCATCTCAAGATACTAGAAAATAAACAGCATATTCAACCCAGTAGAGAACTAAAATAACAAGACCAAGCCCTGACCAGGTAGCTCAGTTGGTTAGAGTGTTGTCCCGATATGCCAAAATTGCAGGTTTGGTCCCAGGTCAGGGCACATATGAGCATCAACCAATGAATGCATAAATAAGCGAAACAACAAATCAATGTTTTTTTCTCTCCCTTCCTCTCTCTATAAAAATCAAATTTTAAAAATGAGACCAAAAATCAGAAAACAAATGAAATATAAAATTAGTTGGGTTCTTTGATGAAACCAAGAAACACTTTTTTTTTTTTTTTTTACCGGGACAGAGAGAGAGAGAGTCAGAGAGAGGGATAGATAGGGACAGAGAGAGAGAGTCAGAGAGAGGGATAGATAGGGACAGACAGACAGGAACAGAGAGAGGTGAGAAGCATCAATCATTAGTTTTCTGTTACCGTCACAACAACTTAGTTGTTCATTGATTGCTTTCTCACATGTGCCTTGACCGCGGATCTTCAGCAGACTGCACAACCCCTTGCTGAAGCCAGCGACGTTGGGTCCAAGCTGGCGAGCTTTTGCTCAAACCTGATGGGCCTGCGCTCAAGCTGGCGAGCTCGGGGTCTCGAACCTGGGTCTTCCGCATCCCAGTACAATGCTCTATCCACTGCGCCACCGCCTGGTCAGGTGCAACACTTTTTTTTTTTAAAGAGACAACCCAAGACCAGTATCAGGTATGAATAGGTCCTACAGACATTCAAGAGATAGTAAAAGAGGTCTGAATTCTGGATAGGAATAGACTGTTGTGGAATACCGTAACTTTAGTTGGTTAAAAATAAGCACTAGAGGCTCTGGCCGGGTAGCTCAGTTGGATAGAGCATTGTTCCGACATGTCAAGGCTGCAGATTTGATTACCGGTCAGGCCATATACAAGAATCAATCAATGAATGCATAAGTAAGTAAAATGTAAAACAGAACCATCGTGACCCAGCAATTCCACTTCTGGGTGCATATCCTAAGGAAATGAAATCAGGATTTCAAGTATCTGCACCCCTATGTTCACTGGAGCATTATTAAGAATAACCAGGATATGGAGACAATTTAAGCATCACAGACGGAGGAACAGATAAAGAAAATGTGGTATATATCTTACATATGTTCATATATAGTGATATATTTATATGTATAAGAAGAAAACGAGTCTGAGCTGTGGTAGTACAGTGAGTGGATGGGGTGTCAACCTGGAACACTGAAGTCGCTGGTTCAAAACCCTGGGCTTGCCTGGTCAAGGCACATAGGAGAAGCAACTACAAGTTGATGCTTCCTGCTCTTCCCCTGTCAACTCCACCTTTCTTTCCAAAAATCAATAAATAAAATCTTTAAAATGAATGAGTGATGCTTCTCTCTCTCTCCCTTTTTTCTCTCTCAAATCAATGAAAATATTAAAATTAAAATTTTTTTAGATAAAAAGGAAATTCTGCCATTTGCAACAACCTGGGTGAACCTGAAGGACAGTATGCTAAGAAAGGTAAGCCAGACACAAAAAGACAAATACTTCATGACCTCACTTATGGTGGAATCTAAAACTAAAGCTGAACTCATAAAACCAGAAAGTAAGTACAATGGTGGTCTCTGGGGGTGGGGGAAACAGGAAGATGTTGATCACAGGGGACAACTTCCAGTATTATAGGATAAGGCATGAGGATCAAAGTACAACATGGTGACCATAGTTAACAGCACTGTGTTGTGTCCTGATAGTTGCTAAGTGGGCAGATCTTGAGTTCTCACCACACACACAAAAGGTAACTGAAGTGATGGATGTGTGAATTACCTTGACTGTGGTGATCGTTTCACAATGTATACATATATCATCACTTCATATACCCTAAATTTTAAAAATCATGTATATTTGTAAATATATCAGAGATGTGGATGCTAAGGAGTCTAGAGGGACTGACCTGGAGGGAGGAGCTCCTCGCAGGTGAGCAGAGGCTGGCAAATACCCGCCCAGCAGCACTGAGCTGAGTGGCTGGGCTTGCTGGGGGAAGGTCATTAGGAGAGTGGCCATCTCAGAGGCTGACACCAGCGTGGGCTGGAAGAGTGCACTGGAACCTGGAGGGGCTCAAAAAGCTCGACGGATTTCCCCCCATCGGACTCTACTTGGTACTTGGGTGGTGGGTGGTGGGTGGTGGGCGGTGAGGTGAGGGTGGGAGGGAAAGGTGGAGGGAAATCTCCTGCAGCCTTTCCATGCATGGAAACCAGAGTCCTTCTAGAATGTTGGGCTGGTGAGAAAAACAAGACAGGTCAAGGCATAAACTTCAAGTCATCTGAACTAGGGGTGAACGATGCTAACTCAAGTGGAAACCCAGCCAAGTCCTGATGAGACACCAGCCCCCTCGCCCAAGCTGCCTGGGGAAATATATCTGGCTTAAAACCATTCTTCAACACACAATGTTTGGAGTGCAGTAAAAATGATAAGACAACCTGACCAGGTGGTAGCGCAGTGGATAGAGCGCCGGACTGGGATGCGGAAGACCCAGGTTTGAGACCCCGAGCTCACCAGCTTGAGCGCAGGCCCATCTGGCTTGAGCAAAAGCTCGTCAGCTTGGACCCAAGGTTGCTGGCTCCAGCAAGGGGTTGCTCGGTCTGCTGAAGGCCCGCGGTCAAGGCACATGTGAGAAAGCAATCAATGAACAACTAAGGTGTTGCAATGACAACGAAAAACTAATGACCGATGCTTCTCATTTCTCTCTGTTCCTGTCTGTCTGTCCCTATCTATACCTCTCTCTGTCCCTGTAAAAAATAAATAAAACATTAAAAAAAAACCCTGATGATTGATACTTCTCATCCCTCTTCATTCCTGTCTGTCTGTTCCTGTCTATCCCTCTCTCTGACTCTCTCTCTGTCCCTGTTAAAAAAAAAAATGATAAGACATTGAGGGAGAAAATGTTACCTATAAACAAGAGAGGGGAAATGCCAAAAGAAATGGACATACAGAGAAGACCCAGGTATTGAAATTACATGGCAAGGACAAGAAAGTTACTGCTATAAATCTGTTAGAGATTACGGAGGAAAATGGGGCAAATGGGTGAAAAGATGGAGGATTTTAACCCAGAAATAGAAACTACAAAGGGAGAAATGGAAATTATAAAACTAAAAATATCTGAATTTACTGGACAGATTAAGAGCAGACAAGAGGATTAGTACAGGTGCTCCTTGATTTAGGATGAGTACACATCTCAATAACCTCATCCTAAGTTGAAAATATCATGATCTGAAAATGCATTCAATACACCGGACCTTCCAAACATCACAGCTTAGCCCAGCCACCATAAACATGCTCAGAACATGGACATTAACCCACACCTGCCGCCCTGCCAGCACCACAGGACAGGATCACACCGCGTATCACAGGCCCAAAGGGAAAAGATCAAAATTCAAAGTACTGAATGAGTATTGCTTTTGCACCATCGTAAAGTTGAAAAATCACTAAGTTGAACCATCAAGTTGGGGATTCTCTGTATAGCCAAAGACAATCAAAAGAAAAAAACAAGTATAAAGAACAAATTCTTAAAAGCAGCCAGACCCCCTGCCCAAATAAGCAGCCAGACAAAAGCGTACTTTACTTTGAAGGAAACAATGCTGCCAACTCACCTCTCATCAAGAATGTTTTGAAAATCCAGTCACCTAGCTTCATGTGTCAGTTCTGAAGTCTGATAACAAATTCTCTTGCCTTGGTAAATAAACTGTTTTGTCTTCTCACCTGTTTTATGAGGCTCAATCATGTACATGTCAATTCTCTGGTGACTGTCCCCAAGTGTACCTTCACTATGGAGATTCAGGCCCTTTTCTCTATCTCCATGGGACGTTTCCTTGAACAAGTTCAATAGCACCTTCCTGATGTCTCACTCTTCATCCCCTTGTTTTCCAGCTTCCAAAGCCCTTCCTCAAACCTGAGTCTTGGCACCTTGCACTTTAGTCATTTCTAAAATAATTTTTCTTTACGTTTCCCTCCTGAGTTCAAGCTAGTTTCCAGTTATTTCTTCCCCATTTCTGTCCTTAGTTTATGAATTTCTGACCCAAGATATTTTTCACAACTTCAAGTGCTATTAGGGGCAAGTGCGGCCATCCTCCTAGGCTTTGTGGTTTCTACCTGAGGTGAGCTTCCCATCTGCAGGTGGGAGGACATGTCTGAATTTCCTATAAATTCCCCCTTTGCCTATGGCCACCTGGCTAGCCAGACCTCTTGCCTATGTCCCCACAGGGCCTGGCAGAAGGGCAGGAGTGGGCAGGAGACCAAGATAACACAAGGGGAAGCATAAACAGGGTGTTGTGCACACTTGGTCTATCTTCTGGTGGTTCTGTTGTTTGGAAAGAAAATGCTGAAAGGGTCAGTTAGGAGGCTGCCATTGTCTTCAAAGACCTGGAAATCCCATTAAGCTTTTTTCAGAATGCTAACTTTTATCATCCTGTTAGCTACTATCTGAGTCTGCTTGGGCAGCCCTAACAGATGGTAGAAGCTGGGCAGTTCAATCCGCAGACATTTTTCACAATGGAAGAGGCTAAAAGTCTGAGATAGGTGCCAGCAAGGCTGTTCCTGGTGAGAGTTCTCTTCCTTGCCGCCTTCTCACTGTGTCTTCACATGGTGGAGAGCGCGAGCCTGGTCTCTTCCTCTACTGACAAGAACACCAATCCTATCATGGAGGTCTCACCTGTGGACCACCTCTAACTCTGATCACCTTTCAAAGGCCACACCTCCTAACGTTATTCCCCGGGGGGAGTTGAGTGTCAATGTCTGAGTGTAGGAAGAAACATTTAGTCCATAGGCACCAAGGAGGCCAGCTGTGCTGTCTATACTCACAGCCACTTTCCACGTAGTGCTGTTAGGTGCTTCATTCTATGTATTTCGAATCAGCAAGGTCACCTGAGGTGCTGCAGTTTGAGTATTTGTGACCTCTCCCATTCTTGTCATTTGGTTAACATTTTCTTTGCTCATCTCCCAAGAACACAACCAAACCCAGATTTTACACTCACTTTAGTTCTGTTACTTTGCTTCTGACCATCTGTTCCTTCCAGGCTACACTCCCTCCAAGGCCTGATTTGTCACAACTTCCTCCTAGCCTGCCCCTTCCTAAGGACACTGGCATCTGAGCTGTTGCCCATCTCAGCTAAGACTCTAAGAAAGACCAGACACTAAATTCAAAACTAGTTTCATTTTCCTTTATTTTTTAAAAAAAGCCCCTAAGTTCTATGGCTTCCAGGAAGCATCAGAGAAACGGAAGTGCCATTTCTGTACACTTTGTAAAGCAACACCTAGACGCACAAGCTGCCGCAAACGCCCCAGCAGCTCTGCCCGCCCAACCCTGACTACCTGGCTTCTGCCGCACCTGTGGGCTGAGACGGGGCTTTAAGGCGCTTGTCTCCTGTGGCTCAGCAGCCTGAGCGTGGACACAAGAAGCCCCCACACCAGGCACAGCCCTGTGGCCACATGGGTGGCCACGCCAGACTTCAGGAGCAGGTACAGCAGAGCACCTGCGGGCCACGCTGTCCAAGCTTTGGTGCAGCATTTTGGTTGGGGTGCCACCCCACCCCACCTTCCCCTTTGGTTTGGGGAGGCCCACGGCAGGCTCAACCACTGCCCCAGGCAATAATGTCCGACAGCACCCCCTCGAGAAAATGGCCTTTGGATAGAGGGAGACAAACTAGACTTTATGACACTAACAGGGTGGGCTAGAGGGCATGGGTGGCCCAGGCCTCCAGGTCACACTACTCACTTCAGCAGACACGGCGGGAGGGGCGCAGGACAGGTGGCCACTGTTTTCTTTTCCTTGTTTTAAATAGTTAATGCTCTTGGTGGAAGGGAGGACTAGACACAGGTGTAGAAATTTCGGCCAAAGTCTTATGTGAAGGAAGTAACCCATGTGGGGGCGGGCAGCTGGGGCCACCGTCTATGTCCTGGCTGTGGCCACCAAGACAAGCTCCCCCAGGGACTGCAGCAGGAGGGTGTAGGGCACCACCGCCAGGGTCACTTGTGTCTCTGCAATGATTTCCTCTTTCTTCTCTTGAAGAAACAGCAGCACCTGGAGGGGGCAAGAGCATGAGAGGTGGGCATGGGTTGGGGAGGGTAAACCAGCTGGGCCCGCGGCATCTCTGCCCCCAGATGCTTCCTAAGGTCTTACTTGGTATCATCAGCCACCTCTACTTCTGCAGGGGCTGTAATGGGGGCATTGGAGTGACCAGCGGTGGGATCGTCAGCATTCAGCTCCCCATTGGTGGAATTCAGCGCCTGGATGGGAGGATGGCAGGGGAGTCATGTGGGCCATGATCTCTATCCCACAAGGTTGTTGGGGTCCTTGGCCTGGCACCTCACCTGGTTTTTGCTGTACAGCTGGGTTTTTTCCCTAGGCTGAGTTTGCGCTGGCAGGTCTGTGTGCACTGTGCCGATGGGTGTCGGCTGCAGGGAAGGCAGGACGGGCTGCTGAGGCCCAGCACCATTACACCCACATGAACCACGATCACTCCTAAACCTGCACCAAGGCTCTGGGTATTTGGGTCCTCCTCCACACTCAGGCAGAACCCTCAGATACAGGGTCCCACCCCTGCATCCCCGGGTCCGCATCACATGCAGGGTAAAGCCTCTCATACCCAGGCCCATGCCCCACCCTGACATCCAGGGTCCCACCTTCCTCACATCCAGGGACTCCCCATATCCAAGGTAAAACCATCCATGTTCAGAGTCCTTCACATCCAGAGTAAAGCTCCCAGGGTCCAGGGCCCTGTCCCAGACCTAGGCCCCGCCCCAGACCTAGGCTCCGCCCCCACATACCAGGGGCTTCCCTGCCCAGTCGTACTCATAGTCGAACACAAAGCCACTGCGGTCAAAGAGGTCAGTGAAGAGCTTGCGCAGGTAATCGTAGTCCGGCTTCTCAAAGAAGTCCAGGCGCCGCACATAGCGCAGGTACGTGGCCATCTCCTCTAAGAAGAGCCAGCAGAGCTGGGGGTGGACGCGGGCGAGGGACCCGTGGGGGGAGGGGGCGGGGGCAAGGCATTGAGGGCAGAGAGCACCAGCTAGGGGCAGCCCTTACCTGGATGGCTCTCGCAGAGCACCTCAATGGGCGTGGCCCGCTTGGTGTCCCCGATCTTCTGGTAGCGCTCCTTGAGCGTATCCGCCTGTGAGGAGAGTGGTCAGTGCCATCATTGGAAGACATGAACACCCTCCACCCCCACCTTGCACACCCTGGCCCACCTTGAGCCCCTGCCAGGGCAGGCTGCCGCGCAGGAAGTACATGAACATGTGGCCCAGTGCCTCTAGATCATCACGGCGGCTCTGCTCTGCGGGGGGAGAGCAGGTCAGTACGCTCCCCCCAACCCTCCCAACCCCTACCCGTGTGCTGCTTACCTTTGCCCAGGTGCGTGTTGATGCTCATGTAGCGCGCTGTGCCCGTCAAGCTTTTGTGCTCACGGTAGGGGATGTGCTTCTTGGTCTCAGGGTCAATGTACTCCTTGGCTAGACCGAAGTCGATGATGTGGATGGCATGCTGCCGCTTGCTGCCCGGTCGCCCTACCAGGAAGTTCTCGGGCTTCACGTCACGGTAGATGAGGCTCTTGGTGTGTACATACTCCATGCGTGTGATCTGGGAGTGGGTGAACCAGTGTCCCTATTTGCCTAGGCCCTGCACGGCCCCTCCCCCAGGCTCCACCCCCCACATCAATCCCTGCCAAGGGTCCAACCCCGCCGCCAGGGGTCTCACAGCCCGCACCAGCTGGATGGCGATCATGAGCACAGTCTTGAGCGTGAACGTGCGGTCGCACAGGTCGAACAGGTCCTCCAGGCTGGGCCCGAGCAGCTCCAGCACCATGGCATTGTACTTCCCGCACGGGCCGAAGTAGTAGACCTGAGGGACACCCTCTGCGGCCAAAGCATGCACAGATGCTTACCCAGGCCTGCAGCAGGCCCCCAATACTGCCCACTCACTGATTCTGTGCCCGACCCACACTGTCCCACTACACCCAGCAGAGTACCTGCGGTGCTGAGCTGCTTGTAGAAGCGGTACTCCAGGTGTAGCTGTGGTGCCCGGGACTTGATGGGCTCCTGGAGGGACAAAGCAAACAAGGTTGAGGGTTACCTGGGGTATAGCACGCCCCCTCCTCCTGCCCCACACCACACCTAAATGGGGTCCATATGGGGATAGTATCTGCTGTTGTGGGAAACAACCTGACTTACCAATTTGATAGCTACGTATTCATTTGTATAGAGATTCTTTCCTGTGGAGGAGAGAGGAATCAGCATAGCAGGGCCACTCAGCCCCCATTCCCACCTCTCCCCACAGCAGGTAGGAGACCTCGCGTAACCTACACCTCTAAGAGGCACCTCCAGTTCCCTGGCAGTCCCCCTTGAGCTTGGCCCTGTCCTCCAGGTCCTGGGAGCAAAGAGGATGCCCACAAGATATTCATACTCCTTTAGATATCCCCATCTCCCAGCATGTTCACATCCTGGGCTCCCACCTCTTACTGGTGCCCTCTCCTCCACAGCCCCTACCCACTACCCTCTATGTACTCTAGATCCCAGCCCCCTACCAGCCCTCCAAGCTCACCCAGGCATTCCCCGCCACTCTGCCTCCACCTATTAAAGCAGCTATCCTAACTTAGTGGGATCCTCTACACAAGCACACTGTGTTTCAGTTCTCCCACCAAGGAACAAAGACCCCATGGCCATTCTCAGCACCCACTACAGAGAAGGGAACTGAAGACATCCGTATCCCCTAAGCATTTCCTCCTCCCCACTGCTCAATCCCCAGGACCCCATTGGGTGTAGTCTGCTCAATGCCTCCACATGGGACCTGAAGACTGGAAATAGCCCGGACCAGCCCATGTCCCTCTTCTGGTGACCAAGTAGTGGGTCCCTCCCACCAGTGGGGAGATCTGCACCCTGCCTCCCTCCCATGGTTTATCCCAGTACCTTTTTTCCCCATTTCAACCATGACTGTGGAATAAAGATCCCTGGCCAAGACTCCACTTCTACCCTGGGAGGATTGTCATGACATACAGAGGACTCACCCCAGGTGCCCTGCGTCCTCCTCTAGCACCCCAACCCTAGTGCTGGGACCCCCATGCTGGCTAGGTCAGGTGAGACCCTGACCACAGTGCTGACAGGAGAGCCCAAGCTGGCTTCCCCAGGCAACAAAGCCCAGCAGGCCAGGGTAGGGGACTTGCACTCTGAGTTAGAAAGACCACCAGGGCCAGGAGTTGCTAAGCCCACCCATCAGGAGGAACTCTAGGTGCCCACAGAGAAGGAGCCAACATGCCCAATCTCACAGAACTGCAAGTATGAGTTCTAGAACCTGGAAGTCCAGTTTTTCACCTGTTATGGTCTCTAAGGCTAGCAGATCCCCAGATGGTCCAGCCACCACTGGTAGACGACCTGCATTTGCAAGTTACTGTGTGCACAGTGCTGTGTACACCCACACAATCATTGCTGTTCCAACAGCCCCTCCCACTGTCGTCCTGTTCTTTGTCCTGGGACCACCATTACCAGGTCCTGTACACTGCAAACATGGCCCCACACCATGTGTCCACACCTCTAGTCCTCAACTTACTTTCTGCCTGCTACAGCTGAGCAGTCTCGGTGACATCAGTACTCTAGCTATTCCTGTCCCACTCATGTGGCAGCAGACACCACAGTGTTCAACCTCAGGGGTGGAGGAAAGAGTTCCCTACCACGTGAGTCCCCCATAGTCACGGACACCCCATCCTGGTGTGCACCGAGGTGTCCAACAATCGGGCCCTCAGCAGCAGGTGTGTGTCTTCCACTCTGCCGTGGCTATTCTAGGGTCTTGGTTTTCATTGTGGTTCCGAGTCAGCTTACTGACTTTCTCAGTACCCTGCAGGCTGTCCTGGAGTCTGCAGCAGAACTGGAGATGACATCTCATACTGAACTGTTCCATTTACCCCTGCGAATGCACTCCCAATGATGCTTTGTGGCTCTCAGAGAGCTTGTCCAGCCTTTGTTAGATTTATTCTGGAAACACTTGATGAGTTTTGGCCTCTTACATTTGGCACTGTTTTTAAATCTTTATTATCCAATTGTTGCTCAAGTAGAGAAATACAGCTGCTCTGTGTGCTGGTACAGGCCGCAAACTTCCTAAACTCACTCCCCTCTACTTGCTCACTGAGATGACTACGGCCGCTGCACAGGTGTGACCAGGAACTGGTCACAGTTGTGTTTCTCCTTTCCCAATCTCTTTGCCTTTTATTTCTATTCCTTGCCACTACTGAGAAGGGGTGAGAAGAGGTGCCCATTTGTTATATAACACAAGGCTTTTCACAGATACCTTTTAGCAGGGAAAGAAAGCCTCCTCCTGGTCCTGGTTCCTGGGCTTTGATAAAAAAAATCGTGTGCCTCTTGTGCTTTCCCCTCATCATTTAATTACGGAAGTTTCCAACCCAGAAAACCAGAAAGAACTGCAGTGAATAGCCACATCCTCACCTCCAAGATTAGACAATGAACAAACTATCTGTTCTGCAGTATATCTATCAATCAGTCACGAGTCTGTCTGATCTGTAGATACATCTCCAAGTTGCAGACATCAGTACCCAGCCCCTAAACACTCCAGCCTGCAGATCAAGTGCAATGTGTATTTATAGTTCCTGTTTATCCTGCGGGAGGTGACTTTTACCTGTGAAATGCACACATCTGAAGTGTGCCATCTATGAGCTTTGGCCAATGTGTGGCTCTGTGCAACCCTCCCCCACCCCTATCAAGACACAGAATATCCCTGCCGCTCACACCCCTCCTTGGTCAAACCCCACCTGCACTGAGGTGGCATCATCTGGCGTCGTCTCTCCTCCCTGGCTCCTTTCACATGGCGTGATGTGCTCAAGATAAGATTCCTGTTACGACATGTCTGTGGTTCCAGCTGACAGCTGAGTGGCACTCTACCCCATCAAGGGGACATACCCAATCAGCATGGGGGGTACCTGGCTGGTTTCCTGCCTTCGGTCATAAGCAGAGCTGTATTAAACATTGCCTATGGGCCTTTCTGTGGGTAGGCTAGTCACTTCTCTAGTAGGTTTGCTGGCTTATACTGCAAATGTGGAGCTTAACTCAGCTGGGTGTCTTCTGTGCTCCCGGCCATTCATCTGTCTGCTTATATAAACTGTTCATAACTCTTACTCATTTTTAAAATAATGTTTATTTTATTGATTTTAGAGAGAGGAAAGGAAAGAGCGAGAGATAGGAACATCGATCTGTCCCTGAATGTACCGACTGGGGATCACACCGGCAGCCTCTACACTTCCGATAATGTGCTAAGCAACAGGGTTATCTGGCCAGGGCTCTTACCCATTTTTAATTGGAGTGTTTATCTTTTTATTATCAAGTTGTCCTTTTATGTATCTTGGATACCAGCACTTTGTTAAACGGTGCTCTGAAAATATTTCTTCCCAGTCTGTGGGTTGCCTTTTCAACTCTCAACAGGCATTTTAAACATTCATGAAGTCTAATTGATCCTTTATGGTAAATGGTCCTTTTATTCTCTGTCTTACTGAAGAAACCTCACATTTTGATTGCACATAAGTTCTAGGAGAGCCAAAGTCCTTGGAGTTCAGCCTCAGTTTAAAGTGAACACGTGCACATGTGTATTTATGCACACACAGGCATCTGAAATCTGTGGGTTTACAGACTTCTGGGAGAGTTCAGGTGCTCTGGGCTCTGATAGCTTCACCAATGCTCACATTATCAGTTTTATTTAAGCATACAAAAGGCAAAGTGTGCAAGGCCTAAAATACAGCAACTCCCATGGGGCTATGAGCAGAAGGAAGATTTTGGAGTCCACACAAGATGGGAAGATGCTAGAGGTGCAGTCATCCAGAAAAGGGAGGCTTCTGTGAACACCCCCAACCTTAGGCTGAGAACCCAGATAGCCCACATGTGAGGAGAGGGGCAACTCCAGCCCTTGAGTAACATGGGCTCTCAGCCTGCCCTAAAAAAGCCAAAATCAGTCCCTGATGGAGTCAAGACAAGTTGTAAGGACACATCTCATCTCAGACTTAAAAATCTGTGACATGTGGTACCCACACTGCCCAACATACAATAAAACATCACTAGACACATGAACAAGGAGGAATAAAGACTATATACAAGGATAAATGAAGGCAAAGGCACCACATACATGGGGATTTATAAAACTACAAGTATGTTCAAGGATTTAAAGTAGGGCAAAATGAACAAGCAGATGGGAAATCTCAAGAGAGAAACAGGGAGTCAAACAGAAGTGAAAAATACTGTGTATGAAATGGAAAATTCATTTGATGGCTCCAACAATACCTTGAACAAAGGGGACTCCCGGACTGGAAGTTCAACCTGGACTGGAGGGACCATGCCTTGCCTTGCACTGTTCTATCCCCCAGGGGTGGAAGACAGGGACTATCTGTTTCCCGGCTTGACCTCTTGGAGAACCAATAAAGCTTTCTTTTCTTTTTTTAAGAGAAAGAAAGGGAAAGAGAGACAGAGAGGAAGGGTGAGAGATGGTGGAGAGAAAGACAAGAAGCACCAACTTGTAGCTGTGTCTCCTTAGCTATTCACTGACTGCTTCTCATACATGTCTTGACATAGGAGGGGAGCTCAACCTGAACCAGTTTTGAACCTGGGACTTCAGTGCCCCAAGCTGACGCAACCACTGGTCAGGCAATAAAGCTTTTTAAAACTCTTTGTTTTTTCAAAATAAAAGAGAAAAAGAAAGCCCTGGCCAGTTGGCTCAGCAGTAAAGTGTAGGCGTGTGGAAGTCCCAGGTTCGATTCCTGGTCAGGGAACACAGGAGAAGAGCCCATCTGTTTCTCTACCCTTCCCCCTCTCCTTTCTCTCTATCTCTCCATTCCCCTCCCGCAGCCAAGGCTCCATTGGAGCAAAGTTGGCCCCGGTGCTGAGGATGGTTCCATGGCCTCCGTCTCAGGCCCTAGAATGGCTCCTGTTACAGTGGAGCAATACCCCAGATGGGCTGAGCATCGTCCCCTGGTGGGCATGCTGGGTGGACCCCGGTCAGGTGCATGCAGGAGTCTGTCTACCCCTCCCCTCTTCACTTCAGAAAAATACCAAAAAATAAATAAAAAAGAGAGAGAAAAAGAAGGGCGAATTTATAGCAGGGCAATAAAAACTGTCTAGACTGAAGCAAAGAGATAAAAAAACTGGTACAGAAAAAAGCTTGGTAACTGTGGGGGCATCAAACATGTGTAGTTGGAGTTTAAGAATGAAAAGACATAAACTGAGGCAGAAAATATATCTGAAGAAATAATGACTGAAATATTTCCAAATTTAATGAAAAAGTGTCAACATACATATCCAAGTCCAACGAATCCCGAGCAGGATAAACACAAAGAAACCACACTTAAACGATGGCAGAATAAAAATCTGAAACCAAAGAAAATCTTAAAAACGGAGAAATGACACATTATATATAGGGGAACAATGCTCAACATTAGTTATCAATTAAATGCAAATAAAATCCAGAGATACCACTTCATACTAACAAAGAAAAACCTGACAACCCCAAGTGTTGTTGGTGAGGATTTAGGATACCCAGAACTCCCACATGCTGCCTGCAGGAGGTTAAAGTGTACAACTGACATGATCTCAACCCATGACCTGGAGCTCTCTCACCCCAAGGCAGAAATGGGACCCTGGAAATGACAATACGGAACAAGAGTGGGGGGCCTCTAAGAACCAGGCCAACGACACTGCCTGCTGTCAGCCCTTGGCTCTGGTTCTAGAAATCGGTTTGGCAGTTTTTCTTAAAACATACCTCCCCCGTGACCCAGTGCTTTAACAAAAACACTCATACACAAGAACTGGAGAAGGATGCTCAGGGCAGCTTTATTTGCAATAGCCAAAATCTGGGCACAGCCAAATATCCCTGAGCAGAACAGATGAATGAATTGGGATGCAGTCATACAAATGAATAGAGTAACAAAGAGCAACTAGCTACTGACACACATGACAACACAGATACTCTCAAAGACGTGCTGAGCAAAGAAGCCAAGCAGGAAAGAATACAAACCTCAATTTTCAAAAAATGTTTCAACTCAAAAGCCACCACACCCCATGATCCCCTAGACATGACCTCTCATCTGTTTGTGCAGACCTGAACTGTTTAGGCTGCTGCTCCTAACCCCAAGAACAGGACCCAAGACATTTTCTAAGTCCCTAAAGGCTGCAAATCATGACTGGGCCCAGGGACATGTGGATGCATTCTCATGCTTGTGTGTGCACACAGACACATGCACACCCTAATGGGGCAGCAGGGTAGCTCTCTGTCCAGAGGAACCTGAAATTTGGCTGCCATGCTACTCAGGCCCCTCTGTGCAGGTTGGGCTGGGCTGGGCACAAGGGGCCTTATGCTCTAGGAAAGTCTCTCTCCCTTGCCCACCAGTCTTAGCCACTGATGTGACAGCCCAGTGTTCAACCTATATGCCCCTCCCAACAGCAGACAGAGTTGGGCCCCATCCCCTGATACTGCATGGACTCAGGAACGCCAAACATGGGGTCACCTACAGCTCCTGATGGCCAAATGCTAAGCAGGAGCTGAGCTTATAAGTGCATCAGCTTACACTAACAGCTTCTATGTCAGCCCTCCTGTGTGTGGGCTTGGATCCCACAACAGAGGAGTTCCTAGGACAAACAGCGAAGCCAGGAATCGATCCCTCTTGCCCAACCTCCTCCTTGGGGAAGAGAAACTCACACACACTTACCTGCATCCTGGCTGCAATAATCAGGGAGGCCATCCATCTGAGTGGACACAACCCCACTGGGCAACCTTCCCCGCACCATGTCCCCTCAATGCAAATGAGTGGAGCTCACCTAGCCGGAGCTCCCCGAAGTTGCCACAGCCTATCTTCTTCCCAACCCGGAAGTTGGGGCCCACCATCAGGACCCCCGAACTGGTCCCTGTGCTCCGAACGCTGTGGCTGGTCCGGCCGCCGGCCTTGGACATTCTCCGGCCCTCCTCCGACTCCCCTTTCCCTCCTTTCTTGTCAAAATCCATAAGTTTGTGGTACCCCGGCCTCTCCACGGTGACTTTGCTGCTGTACCAATCCCGGGTCTGTGGAGACCTGAGGTCACAGGCAGCTCTTAGGGGCTAGAACACCATGGCGCCTGGTGGACTCCTGGCTAGTGAGACGTGGGTGCTCGTGAGAGCCAGGCTGCAGCAGTCATCTCGGTGGCCTCGGGGTTGCACGCAGGGGGAGGACACATTCTGCTAATAGGTCCTGCCACCTCCAATCTCGTGGCTCCCAGCTGGGGGGAAAACAGAGACACAGTTTAGAAGACTGAGACCCACCCACCCTCCTGCCCACAAAACAGCCCAGCAGGGTGGCATTAACTGACAATCGTGGCATACCTAGAAGGCATTCTGGAAAGATCTCTGAATGTACAAGTCTGACCTGTGGTTTTGGGCGGGGGGTATAGAGACCTCCAAGAATTCCACCTGTCAAGGTGGTATAAGATATGTATTATTGTGGGCCAGCCCACAACACATCTTGAGGACAACTGCACTGGTAAGGGAGAATGACCATCAAGTGACAGAGGCCCCAGAACTTGGCAGGGAGCCCCAACCCGGGAGCAGAAAGGAGTGGGAGCCCCCCTACCCACAGCCCCTTCCCCCAAGCCAAAGGGTTGTTCCTCTGAAAAGGGAAGAGGACAGACCGCAGAGAGCCACCTCCACTAATCATGGGTGGGAGTAGTAATGATTTAGAAACAGTGACAGCATCAGACCTTGGGGGCAAGAATCCCAGGGGATCTCAACCCATGACCTGGAGCTCTCTCACCCCAAGGCAGAAATGGGACCCTGGAAATGACAATAAGGAACAAGAGTGGGGGGTCTCTAAGAACCAGGCCAACGACACTGCCTGCTGTCAGCCCTTGGCTCTGGTTCTAGAGCCTCAGAGCTGGCCTAAGCCTCAGAGCCAGGAAAAGGTACCCCACAGATGGAAATCCCAGCCACATACTAAGGAAGAGGTGAGACCACAAGACAGCAGGGATACAGAGGCACAGTGCATGCACACACCTTCCTGTGCTCTCACACATGTATATGCATACCCCCTCCTGTGCTTATATACCCACATTCATGCACACCTCTCCCTGTGCACACCTTACGTGTCCATTCCCTCTCATGCTAGGCAGTCCTCTCCAGAAGGGCCGAATGCATAACCAGGCATGAGGAGGTGCCTGATCTGCATGTGACCCTTAGGCCTGGGCACAGCCAACGTGGAGAAGGGGCATGGCCCCATGAGAATGGAAGCTCTGTGTACATGTCAGATGTGAGTGACTTGCCCCAGTGGGACACAGGGAGACAGAAGCCAGCCCGGACTGAAAACTCCAGCACACATGCTGCCCCATCTAGGCACCCAACATGACCCCAGTGACCCCTACTGCACTGTGTCTGGGAATCACGCAGACCCCTTACACAGGGCAGGTATGCAATCACTGCCCACCGGGGACAGTGGACAGTGGGAGGCAGGCGAGGGGCCTTGGTGGGCCAAACCAAGGGTATCAGGGTCTGCTCACCCTACAAACAACAGCTACCACCCCAGACCCAGTGGCAGCACAGACTTGTAAAAACTCTGGAAAGTTCTGTCCCACCACCCACCAGCCACACGGGCATTCTGGGTCCTCTCCCGGACACTTGGAGCCAGATGGGACCCGCAGGGGAACAGCAAGAGTGAGTCATGCACCAGCCTAAAGGAAGAAAGCCCAAGGCAGGGCTGGGACCAGAGCTGAACACCCACCCCAGCACACTGGGTAGAAGCGGGTGACCTAAGGCCTCAGAGAATGGAGTGTCTGACCATAGTCCAGGCCCAGGAGCTAAAAGTAATTATCCTGTAAGAAGGGACCTCCCCATTTCTCCTTTGCCCTACACCACACCAGCATGGCCCCCAATTCCACCCACAGCCTCCCCCACAGAGGGCAGGCCCTCCAGTGGTGTGGGCTCCGCACAGACCCTCCTGGACAAATTCAATTCTGCACTGACATGATCCATAGGCGGCCACTGGAAGCTGCTGTTCCACCTATGTCCACCTTGAGTGGGTGTCGCAGAGAATACTCTATGTCAGGGTCATGCCGCTCCACCAATGCACACCTCAGGTGAGTTACCTGTCCTGTTCTTTTTTGGGTCCACCATCTTGCCAGGGCCAGGGGCTAGCTCCCCTGTGAGGGCCTCAGGAACCCCATTCTCTGACCATCTCCAGTCAGTGATGTCACAGTCCCTGGCTGACATCACCAGCACAGCTCCAGCCCAGAGTTGGGTCAAGTATGAGGAAGATGCGGGAAACTTTCCCCCTGGGGGACGGCCCCTCACAGGTCAGCTGGCCTCATAGCACATGGTGGACCCTGTTGTTAGTATAGCCTTGGAGGCACCTGGACCCAGGTGATCCTGGCTAAAGCCCCTTCTAGGCAACCCAAGACACATGCATCTCCCCACATCAGGAGCCCACCTCTGCCCAGGAACTCGGTGACACGCAGAGGCAAGGCTTCCTCCCCAGGATCCATCCAGGCCTAGCAACACGGCATACCAGGAGCCATGAACACACAATGTGCCACGTCCTGGAGTCTAAGCACTACTCCCCGAGGGACCCAGACCAGCGAGGTGTGCCCAACCTGGAGCCACAGCTGAGAAATACTAGGGCACCTGCAATATTATGCTATGACAAAGAGGAAGGAAGTGCCCCACAATGACTGCACAGGAACCAGCTGCCCAGTCCCCGAGGACGAGATCAGTGTTGAAAAGGATTTAGCAGAATCAGGTCTTAATGAACCAAGCCACAGATAAAGGGAGAGGAGATGGCCAGACCTGTAGGAAGCACTATCAGCAGGCAGCACAGACATGGGACTGAGTGTGCCAAGCAGGTGACCCGAGGTCACATGTCAGTGATCTGGGGTGTGAACATCAGTCAGCGTCACTCCAGAGGGCGTGCAGAGTTCTGCCTGATGTCCTGACTAGGACTAGGTGGAGGAAGGAGGCAGGCCTGTGAAAAGGGACAGTTACCACTGCTCCTGTCACAGAAAGATGGACTAGATGCATTTGTGCTTTTTTGGAGAGGGCTAGAGATTCCCTGGGGATGGGGAAGGTGGCAGGATGTTCACAATTCAGGAAAAGCAAAAATAGGCACAGGTGGCAGTGAACCCATGCAGAACAGAGGGGATCAGGTACTTTTCTTGCACGCTTTCAACAGACTTGCCATGTTTTCAAAATTAAGATTACAAAAAGATAAGGTTGCTGCTACAAACTCTGCAACCTCAGACCACGGCAATCAAAAGCCAAGTCAGTGTGGCTCATACAAGTTCACCTTCTAGACAGCTAGGGACACAGGAATGGCTTTGGCTTATAGCAGCTCTGAAACTGGCACTGACTGCAGGCACCAGCCAAGACTAGCGACGTGGAGTTCCAGAGAGACCTGCTGCAGTGCTGCAGGGAACATGTGAGGGAACTGAGTTTGTTGGCAAATGTTGGTAATCTGAGCCAGGTCACAGGCTACCAGGGGTTTCTATACTTTCCACACCGGCCGCCTAAAGAGCTGAAGAAAACCAAGGAGGGCTGGGGGAGAGCGGGGAACCCAGGCTGCTGCCCTGGGATATGAGACAGTTACTGCCTGGGGCTGGTGCACATGGTCCTCCTGGATAGAGCATCTCTGGCACATCCCATCTCAGAGTGCACTCCTGACAGCACCGGCCACTCCCCACAGGCCCTACAGACACCTCAAACTCTCATTCATACCTCAAGCAAGCTAACTGTCCTTCAAGGAACAGGCGTGTCCCAACCCCATGTAACCAACAGTCCCTGCAGGCCCCTCATCTTGGTCAAACCAGGCGTGTCCCGGGCACTTCCGCTATCTGATGTAACTATGCTTATAGCACTGTATCGGTTTAGTGTGGGTTGAGATGTGTCCCCAATAAGATGTCTTTTTTCTTTTGCTTTTATTTGTTTATTGATTTGAGAAAGAGAGAAAGGAAGGAAGAGAGAGAAACATCAATCTTTTCCTGTATGTGCCCTGACTGGGGACTGAACTGGCAACTTCTGCGTATCTAGACAATGCTCTAACCAACCACCAACTGAAATACCCACTCATGGCTCCAAGATAAGTCTTAACCCCTGGTGTCTGGGGATGTGACCTTATTTACAAATTAGGGTGGATTTCAATCTGTGACTAGTATCCTTATGAGACAAGGAGACAGAGAAACAAAAGCAAATAAGGTCATATGACCATGGAGGCAGAGACAAAAGATGCGGCCACAAGCCGAGGAACTCTGGCAACGGCTGGAAGAGCCAGAAGGAATCCTTCCCCCTCGCCAGAGCCTCAGAAGGAGCACGGCCCTTCAACATCTTTATCTCAGGTGGCTGACCTAAAAGGATTTCTCAGTGGAGACATCTGACCAGCACCCCTGCACGGAGGTATAGAGTCAGTGTCAGCAGTGAGGAGCTGTGGGGAAGCAGGGACCAAGGTGACAGATGAGCAGGGCCATGTCCTTCAGTGTGATGGAAAAAGAATACCAGAACAGGCCCTGGCCAGTTGCTCAGTGGTAGAGTGTCAACCCAGCGTGTGGATGTCCCAGGATCGATTCCTGGTCAGGGTACACAGGAGAAGCGACCATCTGCTTCTCCACCTTTCCCCCTCCTTTCCCTCCCCTCCTCTTCTATCTCTCTCTCTCACCCCCTCTCGCAGCCATGGCTCAATTTGTTCAAGGGAGTAGGCCTCTAGTGCTAAGGATGGTTCTGTGGCTTCCACCACAGGTGCTAAAAAAAAGACTCAGTTGCTGAGCAACAGAGCAACAGCCCCATATTGGCAGATCATCACCCCCTAACGGGTGTGCTGGTTGCATGCTGATCAGGGTGTATGTGGGAGTCTGTCTCCCCTCCTGTCACTAAAATAAAATAAATAAACAAATAAATAAAAGAATACTAGAACACCCAGACTGGGGACACTCTGCAATATTCCAGGGTATCCACACATGAAACAGGAAACATCTCGGTCAGAGGGGCCTAAGGGATGTGACAAGTGTTATGTGAGATCCTGATGGGATCCTGGGGTCGAGGCCATCAGGCAACTGAGGAAATTTGAGTAAATACAGAATTTAGTTATTAATAACATCTTAGTCCTGGCTCATCAGCTGTGACAAAGGTACCACACTGACTGCTAGTATGAACAGGAGGACCAGGAGTGGAGACACAGCAATCTGCATCATCAGCTTCACAGTAATTCTATAACTCTGAAACGGCTCTAAAATAAAAGTTTATTTTTAAAACCCCAAAATTTGCCATTAAATTTATTTTCTAGCCTGACCAAGCAGTGGCACAGTGGATAGAGCGTTGGACTGGGACACAGAGGACCCAGGTTCAAAACCCTGAGTTCACCAGCTTGAGCTCAGGTTCCTCTGGTTTGAGCAAGGCTCATCAGCCTGAGCCCAAAGTCACTGGCTTGAGCAAGGGGTCACTCTGCTGTAGCCCCCTGGTCAAGGCACATACGGGAAAGCAAATCAATGAACAACTAAGTCACAACAAAGAACTGATGCTTCTCACCTTTCTCCCTTTCTGTTTGTCCCTATCTGTCTCTCTCAATCTCTGTCACAAACACAAAAAAAGTGGTGGCTACCTTCCTGTTCCTCCCTCAAGCTCATGTGTATGGTACTCATGCCTGGTCCCTATTCAATGTCACCAGTGAGGTTGCCCCTCCAGCCTACCACACATCCCACCCACTCTAAATCCCTCCATCATGGGGCAGCACGTATACAGTCACCATATGACTTCCCCCTAACCATGATTTCCTCAAGAACACCCAAGGCCTTTTGTGTGGGCACCATGCAGGAACTCAAGAGACTGTTGAACAGATGATATGGAACAAAGAAGACCAACAGATCCAAGAGAAAGTGGGCAAAGCTGCAGAGGAGGTATATACATAGATGGCCTCATAGATGCAAAGTTCTGGCTCTCTAGTACAGGGGGCAGGAACCTATGGCTCGCAAGCCAGATGTGGCTCTTTTGATAGCTGCAACTGGCTCGCAGACAAATCTTTAATAAAAACAAACGTTAAAAATATAAAACATTCTTGCCTGACCTGTGGTGGCGCAGTAGATAAAGCGTCGACCTGGGAACACTGAGGTCGCCAGTTCAAAACCCTGCACTGGTCTGGTCAAGGCACATATGGGAGTTGATGCTTCCAGCCCCTCCCCCCTTTCTCTCTTTCTCTCTCTCTCACTCTATGTCTACTCTCTAAAATAAATAAATAAAAATAAATTTTAAAAATATATATAAAACATTCTCATCTATTACAATCCATTCATTTCCTATCGCTCATGTTCAGGGTTGCGGGTGGCTGGAACCAATCACAGCTGTCCTTCCGGACAACACCAAATTTTTATTGGATAATGCGTAAGGTATACAAGTCGTTGTGAGGTCAGAAAGTAAACTTCCCTCCTTTGCATCAAGTAGTCAGCTAGCTAATTGCAGAAACCCTTTTGATGAAGAATATGGCTAAAAGAAAAAAAGATGAGGAGTATCGTACTTTTCAGCAGGAATGGACAGAGGAATTCGCCTTTGTGGAGAGAGCAGGTTCTGCAGTGTGTCTAATATGCTATGATAAAATTGCATCGATGAAACGGTCAAATAGAAAGCGGCACTTTGACACATGCCATACTATATTTGCATAGAAATATCCAGAGGGGGACAGCAGGAAGAAAGCATGTCAAGAGTTACTGTCCAGAGTGCAAGTTAGTCAGCAGCAACTCCGTGTTTGGACCTAACAAGGTGACTAGAATTCGGATAGCTTTGCTGGTGCTTTAGCAATTGTGAGAAACGGAAAGCCATTCACAAATGTGGAGCATGCCAAAACATTCATGCTTAATGTTGCCAATGAACTTTTTGACTTTCCGGATAAAGACAAGATAATCAAACGAATAAAAGACATGCCTCTGTCGACAAGAACTGTTCACGATCGTACCATCATGATGGCAAATCAAATTGAGGCAACACAAGTGAAGGACAGAAATGCAGCACCATCCTTTTCTCTCGCTTTGGATGAGTCAACAGACGTAAGCCATTTATCCCAGTTCAGCATGATTGCAAGGTATGCTGTCGGTGACACACTACGTGAGGAAAGTCTTGCTGTTTTGCCTATGAAAGAGACAACAAAAGGGGAGGATTTATTCCAGTCTTTCACTGAGTTCGCTAAAGAAAAAAATCTACTGATGGATAAACTTATTTCGGTGTGTGCTGATGGACCTCTGTGCATGGTGGGGAAAAACAGAGGATTTGTGGTGCTTCTTAGTGAACATGAAAAGAGACCCATCCTAAGTTTTCACTGCATCCTACATCAGGAGGCGCTTTGTGCTCAGAACTGTGGTGAGCAGCTTGGTGAGGTGATGTCACCGGTCATTAGGGTGGTCAACTTTATTGTTGCCCGAGCTTTAAATGATCGCCAGTTTAAAACACTGCTGGATGAAGTTGGGAATAATTATCCTGGTCTGCTTCTGTGCAGCAATGTGCCTTGGTTGTCAAGAGGGAAGATGCGGCCTGACCTGTGATGGCGCAGTGGATAAAGCGTCGACCTGGGAACACTGAGGTCGCCAGTTCAAAACCCTGCACTGGTCTGGTCAAGGCACATATGGGAGTTGATGCTTCCAGCTCCTCCCCCCTTTCTCTCTCTCTGTCTCCTCTCTAAAATGAATAAAATAAAAATAAAATTTAAAAAAAAAAGAGAGGGAAGGTGCTCAGCCATTTCGCGGCTTGTCTGAGCAAAATCCAGACTTTTCTTGAAATGAAAAATGTTGAGCATCCTGAATTAGCTAACACTGAGTGGCTCCTGAAGTTCTACTATCTCATGGACATGGCTGAACATCTGAACCAGCTCAATGTGAAAATATAAGGCGTTGGAAATACAGTCTTATCCCTTCAACAAGCAGTGTTTGCATTTGAAAACAAGCTGGAACTCTTCATCACCAACATTGAAACAGGTCATTTACTACACTTTGACAAACTGGTAGAGTTTAAAGATGCATGCACAGCAAGTGACCCTGCTCAACATCTTGATCTCCAGCAGCTAGTGGGCTTCATATCTAATCTCCTGCAGTCATTCAAAGCGTGCTTTGGAGAATTTCGTGAGCGCACTCGTCTTTTTAAGTTCATCACCCATCCACACGAGTGTGCAGTGGACAGTGCTGAACTGAGTTACATCCCCGGTGTCTCCGTCAGATTCTGAGCTACAAGCTGCTGACCTGAAGGCCTCAGACATGTGGGTGAATAAGTTCAAGCCACTGAATGAAGATTTGGAAAGATCTGCATGACAGCAAGCAGAATTGGCAAGCAAACACAAGTGGGGAGAAATGAAAAAACTTCAACCTGCGGACCAACTGATTGTCAAAAGTTGGAACACGCTTCCTGTCACATACGACACACTGCAGCGTGTGGTTAATGCTGTACTGACCATGTTAGGCTCTACGTATGCATGTGAGCAGTATTTCTCACATCTAAAGAACGTTAAGACCAACCTACGATCACGTTTAACAGATGGAAGTCTCAACGCCTGCATGAAGCTTAACCTCACCACGTATCAACCAGACTACAAAACCATCAGCAAAACCATGCAGCACCAGAAGTCGTATTAATGCTAAGAAGTACTTTATTCATCATTGGTTAACAAGAGCATAACAATGTCATTAAAAAGAATTCAGAGACTTATTGTACTTTAAAAGTGCTAGTCTTACATAAAATGCACACATTTACCTGTATTTAGTGTCAAACATATTGTACGGCTCTCACAGAATTACATTTTAAAATATGTGGCGTTCATGGCTCTCTCAGCCAAAATGGTTCCCGACCCCTGCTCTAGCATAATGCACAGATTAAAGTAACAGACTTGCCTGGCCTGTGGTGGCTCAATGGATAAAGCATTGATCTGGAATGCTGAGATTGCTGGTTCAAAACCCCAGGCTTACCTGGTCAAAGCACATATAAGAAACAACTACTATGAGCTGATGCCTCCCGCTCCTCCCCACATCCCTTTTTTTCTCTTTCTCTTAAAATAAAATAAAGCAAAATAAAATAACAGAGACGTTCTTACTTCCCAGCCTGCTGGGGTTAGAAAAGTAACATTCAGTAGTGGTGAGAGTATGGGGAATGGGAATTTTGATTTAAACGAAACACTGGCTCTCTATCCAGGCCACACAACCCAGAGGAATGAATGGCCAAAGCAGGACCAGTGACACCCATCCTCTGCAGAGTTACAAAACCCCAAACAACCCATGCAACAGAAAGGAAGTGGCAGATGGTGCAGCCCTACAAAGTTGTCCCTGCAGGTGGGCAAGAGCTCATGAAAAAGTCCCTCGGGCTAGGGCTCCAGGGCAGGACCCCCTTCCCAGCCTTTCCTAGGCCTGAATCTACTTTCTTCTCTAGGTAAGCAAAATGAAAACAATGCTTCTGTGTTTCCTAAACTCAGTCAAGGTGGGGAAAGGTGGGTGAGGAGGTGTTCTCTGGCTCCCACCTCCCCTTGCAGAGCTGTCAGGGAGGAGTAAATACAAGCAGATGCAAAGCTCAGGAGCATGCTGGGTTGGAGACCTCATGACCAGAAGTTCTGGTGGAACCTATGCTGAGGAAATGAAAGGAACCCCAAAGCACCTGCACGGCAAGTAACACTACCCAGTTCCCCGATTTTACTGGGGTAGACCCAGCATCATCCCTAAGGGTCAGCCCTGCTCAAGGGAAATGATCACATGCAGGAGGGAGAAAGGGCCAGCTAGCTTCCTTGGGGTAACAAGATATCCTTCAAATCACACAGGTCCCCCAGAACTGGACACCTTCGTGGACTAAGGTCCAAGCCAGAAGGATGGCCACTGAGTCAACACAGGGCATGTTAGGCATGGACTTCCGGATGGGCAGCTCAGCCCAGGCCCAGCACCCTCCTGCTGGGCCTCCCTCCCAGACTCTCACAGAACCCTCACCCAGAGCTCTCAGAAGCACCACTTCAGGACTGAACTTCAACTTGGTTGGAAGTTGATAGGCAGGAGTGAGCACAGCCTGGGAGGGAGGGGCCCATGGCCACTCCCCAGGGGACACAGGTGTGCAGTGTGCCAGATCCCATTTATAAACTTACTTTTGTTTTCAGGTGTCTAAAGATATCTCAAGTATGAATGATGCGCACCTCTTAGGTGTTGTGTGATTTTTCAAAAGCAGTCATTATGCTTTGCTGTAAGGTTCATTTTCTTCAACATGCACACTTTGTTTTTGCTACTTAAAAACACCAAGAACAGGATGTTGGTTTTGTGGTTTTACTTGCAGGAACACCAGGTCCTGGTCCTTTTGGTCACTTGCACCAGCTGCTCCTTGGGAGAGTGGTCAAGGATGCCTGGCTGCAAAACTCGCCATCACCAAAGGCCACAGGCTGGCACACTGTCTTCTGTCCATGAAAGTCTCAAAGTGCAGGACCCAGCCCAATGCCACCAAAGAGATGGGTGCATTGGCACCCACTTAGAACTGGCTTTCTAGAAGGGCAGCGAATAAACAAGGTTCTGGAAACTGGTCAGTGTTTGCAGACTCTGAGCAGAGAGAGATGCCACAATAAAGGGTCAGAGCCCAGGACAGGACAGGACAGGAAAACTGGCCTGAAGAGAAGCCAGAACATAGACACTAAAACGTGAACAGGGAGAAGGGGGGGAAAACGTTGAAGGGTATGGAGAAGCAGACCCTCATCAATGGCAGGTAGGATATAAAGTGGTGCAGCCACTGTGGGAAATCATCAATAGTTCCACAAAAAGTTAAAGACACCAGTGACCCAGCTACTCAGTACACAGGCAAGAGAACTGAAGACACCTGTGTACACAAACCTGTGCACATTGTTCACATGGCAAGATTCACAAAGGCCAAAGGTGGACAGGTGGACACAGCCTGAAGGTCCATCACCTGGTGAACAGATAAACACAATGTACTCCCATCCACACACTGGAATATTATTCAACCATGAAAAGGAGCAAAGCACTGACACTTGCTATAATGTAAATGGACCCTGAACATACAATGCTCAAAGAGAAAAGCCAGACACAAAGACCACACAATGTGTGATTTTATTTATGAAATGTCCAGAACAGGCAAATTCAGAGAGACAGGAAGTGGACCCACAGTTGCTGACGGAGGTGATGGGGAGTGAGTTAAGGGGAACAGAGTATCTTCTGGGTTTATGGAACATTCTGGAATTAGAGGTGATGGTTACACAACACTGTGAATGTACTAAAAAATCACTGAGGTGTCCATGTCAGGGAACTTTAGGGTCTGTGAACTATATCTCAAATAAGAAAGGGGAGTGCAGTCGTCCCTTGCCATATTGTGGTTCACTTTTTGCAGTCTCACTGTTATCACAGATTTTTAAATTGTATACACCTAATTTTGTATCGCGGATTTTTCATTATATCGCAGGATTTTGCGGTAGATAGGTATTTTTATATATTTATTATTTTAATTGTTTTTGTGGTAAAATAAGCATTTTCTAACCTTAAAAAATAAAAACAATATAAAAAATAATAATTAAAACATATTAAAAGAACATTAAATTAAAATAAAACTGGCAAAACTACAGGGAGGAGATGGCTTCAATACGACTCCTGATGACGTTAATGACCTAATCAATGCCCACTCATAACCCTTGAGAGACGAAGACCTGATGGAGATGATGAAGTCAGCAAGTGAAGAAGAGGAAGAGGAACAAGAGGAACTAGGGGTTGAAGAAGAAGAGGTTGGCCTAGCACTCGATCACCTCGCAACCGTGGTCAGAATGGCCAAAGAACTTCAGCGAGTGGCTCAAGTACGGGACCCCCTGATGCTTCGTTCACTGCAGTCCTCAAATACAATTGAGGGTGGCATGTTGGTTTATAAAAACCTTCTCGCAAAAAAAACAACAACAAAAAAACCTTCTCGCCCAGAAGAAAAAGCAGTGCCAGGAACTCGCCATAACTATGTTCCTCAGTCGGAAGAAGACACCAGTTACGCCTATGCTTTTGGTGAAAACAGAAGTTAGGGACGAGGGCGAAGATACTGCACCACCTGATGAAGTGGCGCCTTCAGAAGAGCTGTAATGCTCTTCTTGGCTGCGCAGTACATTCAGCTCATTGTCCCCACCTTCATCGTCATCAGTACTGCACAGCTAATTCATTATCTTCATCATTCAGGCTGTAGTATATTCATTGGTGAGAAAGGTTAATAACAGTGTGGGAAAGGTTTATAAGAGTGTGGGGCCTGACCAGGTGTTGCAATGGCAATGAAAAACTAATAATTGATGCTTCTCACCTCTCTCCGTTCCTGTCTGTCCCTATGTATCCCTCTCTCTGACTCTCTCTCTGTCCCTGTAAAAAAAAAAAAAAGAGTGTGGGGAGGGTTTATAAAGCCTTAAAATATATATAAATAATAAATACAAGGTCACTACTTTGCGCATTTTCGCCTATCACAGGGGTGGGGGAGGGTTCTGGAACCTAACCCCCCGCGATAGACGAGTATGTGGTATCTCAATAAGGCTGTTTAAAAGTCAGCGAGGCTGCCTGGCCAGGTGGTGGCACAGTGGATAGTGTCAGCCTGGGATGCAAAGGACCCAGGTTTGAAACCCTGAGGTCGCCGGCTTGAGTGCAGACTCTTCCGGCTAGAGTGGGGCTCACCAGCTTGAGTGCAGGATCGCCAGCTTGAGCATGGGATCATAGACATGACCCCATGGTTGCTGGCTTGGGCCCAAAGGTCGTTGTATTGAACCCAAGGTTGCTGGCTTGAGCAAGAGGTCACTAGCTCAGCTGTAGCCCCGTTAAGACAAATATGGGAAAGCAATCAATGAACAACGAAGGTGCCACAACAAAGAATTGATGCTTCTCATCTCTCTCCCTGTCTGTCTGTCCACCCCCATCTCTTGATAAAAAAAAAAGCAAAAAAAAAAAACCAGCCAAAGAGCCCTAGCCAGGTAGCTGAGTTGGTCAGTGTTGTCCCGATATGCCACAGTTGTGGGTGGGTCCAATCCCATCAGGGCACATAAAAGAATCAACCAATGATCCTGACTGTGGTGGCGCAGTTGCTAGAGCATCGACCTGGGATGCAGAGGACCCAGGTTCGAAACCCCTTAGTCACAGGCTTGAACACAGGATCATAGACATGACCCCATGGTGGCAGGCTTGAGCCCAAGGTCACTGGCTTGAGCAAGGGGTCACTGGCTCAGCTGGAGCCAACGGTCAAGGCACATGTGAGAAAGCAATCAACGAACAACTGAAATGCTGCAACTATGAGTTGATGCTTCTCACATCTCTCTCTTCCTGTCTCTCTCTTGCTAAAAATTAAAAAAAAACACCCAATAAATGCATAAATAAGTGCAACAACAAATTGATGTTTCTCTCTCTCTAAAATCAATCAATAAAAAAAATCTTTTGGGCCTGACCTGTGGTGGCGCAGTGGATAAAGCGTCGACTTGGGAACACTGAGGTCGCCAGTTCAAAACACTGCACTGGTTTGGTCAAGGCACATATGGGAGTTGATGCTTCCAGCTCCTCCCCCCTTTCTCTCTCTCTCTCTCTCTCTCACTGTGTCTCCTCTCTAAAAAAAAAAAAAATGAATAAAGTAAAAATTAAAAAAAAAAAAAATCTTTTGAAAAAGTCACACTGAGCCCTGCCTGGGCGGGATGGCTCAGTTGGTTAGAGCATCATCCCGAAGCACAATGGTTGCTAGTTCAATCTCTGGTTAGGGCACATCCTGTCTGCCCCCACCCCTCTCTCTCTCCCCCTTCCTCTCCTGCTGAAATCAATAAATTTAAAAAAAAGGAAGTCACACTCAGTGTGACTGGCTGGCAGTCTAGAGAACATGATTTATCCCTGTAAAGATCAAAGTTCAGACCGCAAGCAGGGTGACTGCCAGAACCACACCTCCGGTCCTCAGGCCTATGCTGAAAAGGATTCAGTCACAAAGAAATCAGAGGTGTGTACCCACAGAAAGTTAACAGGTGCAGAAACTGGCCAGGTAGTGGGGAGTTGAGGAGGGGCCCCTTGGCTGCATGAGAACTCAACACCAACCAGCCAGCCTCAGCCCTTTCCAAAGGCTCTGGGCGAGGCCTGAGGGTTTGGAGAGGGACCCCACAACTACCCAGGACTGGTATGGTCCCCAGGTACAGAGGCAACAAGCTCACATAGCATACCCAAGTACTTTAAACCTGGTCAAGGTAACTATACAGCTCCCACTCACCTGTGTACACATGGGACTCACATATATCTGTAAAAATACAGGGCTCCTACATCACGAGGCTCAGGGAGCCAGCCTCCCAGGGCACACTCTGGGGCCACTCTCCTCACACCAGTGGCCCAACCAGCACTGGTGACCAGTTAAAGACCTGGAGACCCCAGAGCAATCCAGCCCTATCTCTGGACACAAGTGCAGCAATGTAGCTGTCGTTTACTGGTTAACAGGCAGCACACTGACTTTGGTACCCCAAGATTAGTCCTGGGGCAGGCCAGTCCCCATTGCCCAGAAGGCTGCGTCAGAGTCACCTAAGGCGCTGCTAAAAACCTAGATTTCCAGCCCACCCCCAAAATGCTGGTGCATGTGGCTGGGTGGGTTCTGGAGACCAACACCCAGCAAACGCCAAGCAGCTGGTCTAGGAGCCACACTTGGTCATGAGGGTTCCACCTCCCACCTGAACGACCAGCCAACCACTCCAAACCAAAACCCGAGTCCAACACACCCACCACACTCACCCAGGTATAAACATGCAGGTGCCCCATTACCACTAAAACCTAATAAGCAATAAACAGCTTTTAGTGTAAGTGCATCCCATGAAATATTTGGGACATACTTATGTCAAACAATTTTGGGTTGCGTGTCTGCAGTGAAACTAAATTTGGCTGGGCATCTACACTGCTGCATCTGGCCACCCCTCTATGAAGCCGCTCTGCTCCTGGCATCCAGCACGAGGGGAATGAAAAACTCACAGCAGTGTTGACAAACCTCCCAGCAGGACTGGCTGGTCTCAAGGGCACATTTTTCTACTCAAATTTGTGTATGTCTTAAAACCAAGCATTTGCAATGAATATTTACTGTCCAAACAGTGATGAACTCTCAGGTTAAAATACACACTTAAAGAAGATCAACCTTGCCTGACCAGTGGTGGCGCAGTGGATAAAGCGTCGACCTGGGAACACTGAGGTCGCCGGTTCAAGACCCAGGACTTGTCTGGTCAGGGCACATATGGCAGTTGATACTTCCTGCTCCTCCACCCTTTCTCTCTCACTCTCTCTCTCCTCTCTAAAATGAATAAATAGTAAATAAATAAATTTTTTTTTTTTTAAAAAAAAGAAGATCAACCTTGGCCTGGTAGCTGAGTTGGTTGGAATATTGTCCTGATGCACCAATTGCAGGTTCGACCCCCGGTCAGGGCACATACAAGAACCAACCAATGGCCTGTCCTGGCGGTGGCTCAGTGGACAGAGCATTGACCTGGGGTTATGAGGACCCAGGTTAAAAACCAAGTCGCCAACCTGAGTGCGAGCTCATCTGGCTTGAGCGTGGGTTCACCAGCTTGAGTGTGGAGTCGCCGGCTTGAGTGTGACATGACCCCATGGTCATTGGCTTGAGCAAGGAAGGGGTCACTGGCTCAGCTGGAGCTCCCCAGTCAAGGCACATATGAGAAAGCAATCAATTAACAACTAAGGTGCCACAACTATGGGATGATGCTTCTCATCTCTCTCCCTTCCTATCTACCCCCCGCCCCCAGCCCCTGCTTTCTGGCTTAAAAAAAAAGCAATCATTAAGTCATAAAAAAGCAATTTCAAGAATATTTTAAATGTTTATATCAAGTTAAACAAAATGTATTAAAATTACTTTTATTTGTTACTTTTTAAAAACGTATTGATTTTAAAGTGTGCAGCAAGAGAAAATCTGTTCCTGTATGTGCCCTGACTAGGGGCTGAACCCACAACCTTTGCATATTGGGATGACACTCTAACTAACAGAGCTATTTGGTCAGGGTTGTTGCTTTTTGCTTTTTAACGAGGCTACTGGCATACTGTCAACTACCCATGTCGCTCATGTCGTGGGCTACCATTGCCAGGGGTCTTGAGGATCTGTTCCTTCCAAGCAATTGTCACTGCTCACGAACCAGGTACCATTGTGACCATATCACACATGGAAGCCGAGGCCCAGGGTTAAGGTATTTGGCATCTCTCTGTAGCCTGCAAGGTGAGGGGCACAAGTCACAAAGTGCACTGGGGTCAGAAGGGCTTGACTCCTACCTTTAGAGGACAGCAGAGCAGCTGTCCTGTCCACTGTGCCCTTTGCTATCCTAAAACAAGCAGGGAAGTCCCCTAATCAGCTCCCCAGCTGACTCCCATCTAGCAGGTGTCCCATGGGATGGAGTGCCCAGCCTGTATAGAAAGCCAGAGAAAGCAGGGACATATATGTAACTCTGCCCTGACAGCCTGGAGGCAGGAACAAGACCAGGAGGGCACAGAGGAGCCCAGGGGCCTCATTCCCAGGAACAGAGCAGCAAGCCTGGGAGAAACAGCCCCCCCCCCTCATCCCCTCCCCACCTCCTTTCTTAGACTTCTAGTTGCTGGGGGCAAGAATGAGATGTCCTCTCTAGACCCAGGCCTGAGACCTTGGGGTATCTGTGAGTGTCAAGGCTGGGGCTGCTGTGAGTAAAGCCCCAGCCCTGGGAGGTTCTTCAGACCCAAGATGGCTTCGTGCACCACGTGGGAAAGGCTCTTTAAAGACGAGTATAGGGAGCCGGACCAGGCGGTGGCTCAGTGGATAGAGCGTCGGACTGGAATGCAGAGGACTCAAGTTCGAGACCCTGAGGTCACCAGCTTGGGCCCAAGGTCTCGGGCTTGAGCAAGGGGTCACTCAGTCTGTGTACCCCCCTGGTCAAGGCACAAATGAGAAAGCAATCAACGAACAACTAAGGTGTTGCAACAAAGAATTGATGCTTCTCATCTCTCTCCCTTCCTGTCTGTCCCTCTCTCTGTCACAAAATAAAAAATAAAAATATAAATATGACAAGTATAGGGACCTTTCTAAAAGCAATGAGCCCCCGGGGTCTGTGTTGGTCTCTCCATGAACCCCCAGGCGCCCAGGTGAACTTGAGAAAACCTGAGAGGCACCAGCTAACCTGAGGAATGAGGTCTAGGACCCCACTCCTAGGCCTCTGAGCTGCTCGGCTCTCAGCCTGGCAGTCAAGGCCTGCTCCCAGGGGTGGCCACCATATAGCACTTTATCATGTGCCCATCAGCCTGGCCCTATCAGGACCACAATGAGCAGAGGTCCTCATGATGGACAAGTTACATTCACCATCTCAGGATTACCTGAAACAAGGTCCCTGTGAAGGCTGGGGGCCCAATAGCAGAGCTGCCCTGAAACCCCACATCCTCTGAGGAAGGTTTCTGGATAAAAGCTTACATTTAAGCACAACTTTTTTAAGGCTCTAAGATGAGTCAATAACCAACATAAAATCATTACACAGCCTGGCCTATGGTGGCGCAGTGGATAGAAACAGAACGCTCAGGTCGCAGGTTCGAAAACCTGGGCTGGACGAATCAAAGCACATATGACAAGCAACCAATAAACAACTAAAGTGAAGCAATTCTGAGTTGATACTTCTTTCTCCCAACTCCCCTCTCTCTAAAATCAATAAGTAAAATCCTAAAAAATTAATTGCACATAATGACATTTTATACATATTTCTACCTTCTAAACAGCAACTGCCTGCCCCAGGGCTGCCCAGGCCCCCTCCATGACCTACGACAACTCAAGATGACCCAGGACTATTTGGGACACCCAGCCAGCACTTGGAGCACCTGCCTGTTGCTGGTGGGAGAGGTTCTGAGTGAGACAGGTACAAGGACCACAGGCAGCTCTTCCAGTCTGCTGAGAACTTTCTACCAGAACTCCTGCTTCTGGAGGGGGAGCTGCTGAAAGGACAAAAGTCCTGCCCTGCTCTGCCCAGCAGGGGGCAAACACAGTGAGCCCTGTGTCCTCTGGCCTTCATCTACTGGGGTGGCTGTACCCCAAGTGAGCAGTGCTTGTCCTGCCCTCAGTGGGGAACCTTCTCTAGCCTAGCACGCACTCTGCCAGCCTCAGTCCTCCCTCCTCCATGTCAATATGCTTCTGTGGAGTTTGAGGACATAACCTAGGAGCAGGCTGCAGCCTGTGTCTGGTACACTACTTCATTTGACTTTGGACACAAGCCAACAAGAACTCACAGCAATAAGACTGCTTTTTACCATGACGTGGCTTCTAACTGGATGCTGCTGAGCTCCTTGATGAGAAAGGATCCATCCTGAGGGGGCTGGCTCCAATGGGGGAAGACTCTGAAGAGGGGGCCTCACGCTGCCCTAAGTAGTTCTAAGACCCCAGAGAGAATCTGGAGAGGGCTAGGTGACAGCAGAGCCAGGTGGAGGCACACCTTGGGCTGGGCCCCAGAACCATGGCACCCTGTTTACCAAGGAGCCTCATCAGGGCCAAATCCTCCTCACTCCAGCAGGCCACTCAGGCGTCAATTTCCTCTTTGTGCAATAAGGATGCAGGAGGGTGTCCAGCAAGGCCCCACAAAGCTCCCAAAATGGGGAGGTGGGTGGGGACAGATGCAGAGCTGCTCAAGGCCAGGGCCTTCCAGACCAATTAGGTCTTGGCTCAAGAACCCAGAGCTTGCCAAAATGGGGACACAGCCTTCAGGGATAGTCCCCACCAGGTGGCTGGAGTTCACAACAGCAAGGACTTCACTGGGCATGACAGAGGCCTCTCACAGAAGAGGAAACCCGTTACTGCTGCACCAAAGGGCCAGACCCCAACCTATGCAGAGCTCCTTTACAAAGACCTGACTTCCCCCTCAGGGTTAAAACAAAGGTAGCTGACCCACCCAACACCACGGAGAACTGAAGGCTGGTGATCCCTGGCCACATTGCACCGTGCACCCAGCTCCAAAGGTGCCCCACCTCTCCTATCCCTAGCCCAGCTTCCTGTCCCGCCTACTCACCGCTGGGTTTCAGGGTCCAGATAGGATATACCAAAATAGAGACCCAACCCTCCCACAACCACTGCAACGAGGAACCCTGTAACTCTTGTAGTGGCCTGGGGAAGCTCATGGCGGCCCAGAAGGGGTGGCAGAATTAACCATGGGACAAGCTGTATTCCAGGGAAGATGTTACTGTTCTTAAGTTCAGCCTCGCAGGAACCTTGCTCAGACATAACAGTAAATCCCCACAGACACAAGTGGTTCCACAGCTGTCCAAGATGCCTCTCGGCTGGCTTGCTTCCCAAATTACTGGCTGGTGTGCTGGCATCCCCTCAAAGCTAAGATGAGCACATAGGAACATTTTCAGTTTTAAAAAACCTCACCTGGCCCCAGCTGGTTAGCTCAGTAGGTTAAGAGCATCGTCCCTAAACAAGGTTGCATGTTCAGTCCCCAGTCAGGGCACACACAGGGAAGCAACCAATGACTGACTGAGTGGAACAAATGAGTGCTTCCCTTTCCCCTCCCCTCTCTCTCCTTTCCTATTTCTTTCTCTAAAAAATATATATGCATATATATATATATATATATATATATATATATATATATGATAAAAATTGAGCCCTGGCCAGATAACTTGGTTGGGTGGAGCATTGTTCCAGAGCCCATTGCCAGTTCAATTCCCTGGTCAGGACACATACAGGAGCAGCTCAATGTTCCTGAACACTCTCTCTACACCGCGTCTCTCAACACACACACACACAAACACACACACACACACCTGCTTCCTCTTACCACCCAGAAGTAATTACTATAAAATCAAGAGAATCAGACGGAACCCAAACCAGCAGTTCAAAAGAGTCAGTGTGCACAGGGTTGTTATCACAGTGCATGGACACCCAGAGACAGGTAATGAGACGCTCATCACTATCTGCTTCAGAGAAAATAGAGGGATTGGCACCAGACATGAAGCCACTTTACAAGAGAAGGGCTGACTGCCAGCGGTGCACGGAACAACCAGACCTGTGCCATTGCTTACTGACGGGGTGGGCCTCCCCACACTTGCTACAGACACAACTGACACCCTAACGTGGGTTCAGGCCCACCCCAGCACTCGAAGCAGTCCTCCCATTCTGTTCCTGAGAGGCAAGGACATAGAACCCATGGCGGGGGGTTGAGGGAGGCAAACACCTAGGGACTCCAGAGGCCCGAGCACAGAATTTGGGGACACCTCACCAAGCCTTAGCCTATCAGTCTGCAGAACCCAGAGTGGTTCCTTTCTCAGAGCACAATTTGTTGGAGAAATGATGAAAAACAGAAACTAACTACTGGCAACCACTGCAAACTTCCCCCTTTCAAACCTGTGGGCCCAGCTCACAGTCTGTTCCTCACAGAGGTGACTCCATCCCCTGCAGCAGCCACCCATTCCCTGATCAGAGCTGCTCCTATCAGGTGGCTCTCCCCTGGACAGGAGCCTTAGTACTTCCCCAATCATCTCACTCCCACAAGCCTGGGGACCTGTTCATGCCCCACCCATCCGAGCAGGGTCAGAGGACCCAGGGAACAAGAGAAGCACCAGATGGAGTACCACCGAATGGACATGCAGCCACCCCTCTGGAGTACCAGACACTGGCCAGGTCTGGGTGCCCTCGTGGAAGAAAATGAAGAGAAAATGCCAGACTCCACCTACGAGCAAAAAACCCTCCAGGGCCATTTTCTGCAAACAAGGTCTGCCCAGGACATCACCTCAGGTTTTCTCTTACATTCCCATCCCTTAACCCCCAGAAGGGAGTTGGGGCAGAGGGAATGGGGTAAGCGCTGTCTCAGGCAGGGTAGAAATCAGCGGATCACTGTGAGGTGGCGCACAGACCTCCTACCACCCCCAAGGGTGGGGGGATCTGAAGTGTTTCCAGAAAACAAAGCCAGTGGTGAAAGCGAAGCCAGGCTGAGATCAGGAGTTCTGAGCAACCCTTTAACAGGTCACTCCAGATGAGGACCCTCCTTGCTGCACATACCTTCCCCACCCATAGCCCCCCTTCCCAGCTCTCCTCCCAAAATCTTCGGGACCATAAAGGGAGGAAAAATGTGTGCCGCTTTGGAGAGCGACAATGAGACCAGTGAGCAGAGACGGGGTCCAAGGGAAAGAGTTGGAGAGGTGTGTATCAGGGAATGGGCAGGGAGCTTGATCACTGGGGAGAGGTAGAATGGGACTAAATCGACAGTGGGGGCAGCAGGGTCTAGTGAGGAGTTATGGAGGAGCGCAAAGTGTGGAGCGAAGGGATCAGTGGGGGTAGCTGGGTCTGGAATGTGGGATCAGTGAATTTGAAGTGTGGCAAAGGCTAAGTTTAGGGGTCACTGGAGGAGCAAGGTCTAAGGTGCAAGAAGAAATGAGCAGCAGTCTAGGAGTACAGTGCAGTGGAGTCGAAATGTGGGGGCTCAGGAAAGCGCTGGAGCAAGGGAGTCTGGACTGCGGGGTTAGTGGGGGTGAGGGTTAGTAGGGTGCAGAGTGCGGGGTCCGCGGGTTATACGGGCACAGAAATCTAGGGTACAAAGTACGGGTTAAAAGGGTAGCAAGATCTGAGGTACGAGAGTGGGCGGGGTGCGTGGGTCGGGTGGGTGTAGGCGCGACCGGTCCCGGGTCTGCGGGGTTGGGGCCGAGGGCCCAGCGCGTGGCCGCAGCACCCGACGAGGGTGCGCGCGTCGTTACCTCTCGGCCTCCGCCGTGGCCGTGGCCCCGCGGCCAGCCGGCCGAGCTGGGTGGCCCGGTCTCTCTCAGAAGCGCAGTGTGGGCCCCCGCTCCGGGCCCCGCTTTCGCTCCGGCGCCCGCTTGAGCCCCCGATCCCGCACTGCTGGCCTTTGCATGTTGGGCGCGGGCCGTCCCCGCCGCGCGGGCGCCCGGCTCGCCCCTCTCGCAGCGTCGGCGCGGCCCTCGCTTACGCCACCAGCGTCGCGAGGAGGGCGCGGCACCTACTGCGCAGCCGCCGCCGCCGCAGGGCGCGCGTCAACGTCACAGCGTGGGGTGGGAACTAGCTTTGCGGCAGCCAGCAGCGCCAAACGACGGCAGCCGCGCTTTGCGGCCAGTCCTGGGTGGTCAGGTCGCTATCCGCGGAGCCATAGAAGGCGTATTGTTGCGGGGGCGCGTGCAGGAGGGGCGGGAACGGGTCTACGTCTACCCTTTGGGGGGGCGGTACTCCCGTCGGCCGCTCAGGCTTATTCCGCTGTTGCCATGGTAAGGCGTGGTGGCCTCCCCGCCGCGCTTCATTGACGTTCGGTCTCGCCACCTGACGTCACGACAGGGCGTTGTCGGGGGGCGTGGTCAGCTCCGGTATTGGCTGGCTTCCGGAGCTGGCGGCGGGAGACGAGCTGGGTGGAACCCGGAAGGATAAAAGGACTGTAGGACGCCCTGTGGCCGGACTTTGCAATGTTCTAATAAGTGTTGACGTTAACGAGGAGCAAAGGAAGGCTCAGCTCGGTCTTTGTCCGCCGTGGGTCACCCAAGGCAGCCGGCCCTGCGCGCAGCTGGCGTTCAGTGATGCCCACCGCCCAGAGGAGAGGAGGCCTGGGGAGGGGGTGACTAAGTACTAGCGGGAGGCCCTGCTCCACCCAGGACAGAGCCTGGAGAAAGGATGCCTGCTCCTCCGCATGGTCCGCGTGCCTCCTGGGGCGGGGGGCATTTTAACGTTGAAGACGCATCCATTCAAGTATTTAATAAGTGCCTGCCATCGACTCTGAGAATAAAATGGTGAGCTGAACTCTTGGCGTCGCTTGCTAGTAAGACCTCAGTACTGGAGGGAAGTGGGGACAGGACAGTAAATAAATGGACACGGTGGTTTTAGAGGATGTTATAAGGTAGCGCGACGCAGTGACTTAGGGTCGTTCCCTAAAGGCTAACGCTAGATGTGATCAAATGGGAGGAAAATTCCATAGTCTCTTGACTATTGTCCCACTGACCAGTAGCCAGATGGGGTACAAAGAAAAAGTAGAGAAGAAGAATTAAACGGGAATGGGACGGTGGAATGGCAAGGGTTTGCAGCCAAGCCAGGCCCTTGTAGAGAGGCGGGCTTTAAGGCCTGTTACGCCCCAATCCTCCTACAGTTCCACCTCCAAGCCATGTTATGTTCCCCGTTGTCGACCCTCTCTAACCTGAACCTTACCATAAAGGAGTGTGTTTATTTAAAATCAACCTCCTCCTCCAGCCATGCTGGGTCAAAGACTGCAACTGCTTTACCTGTACGTACACTAGGAGCTCAGTCTGTGTATGGCAAATGAAGGAAGGAAGAAATGAACTCCATGGCCCTCCCAGATTTGGAGAACTTGGGGTTTTTATTTCGTCAGACTTCCCTGTTCCATCTCTGCTCTCCCACTCTTGACATTCAGGAAAATCTGCTTTCAGGTGCTCAGCTCCCCCAGGGTGGGCAGGGAGCATCATGGCCTCACTTCTAGAGGTATTTCAGCCTTAAATCCGAGCTCTAGTCTTGCCCTTCTAACTGGCAGGGTGCTTTGTACAGCAAAAAGAATACAGAGAGAGACCAAGTTAGGGATTGTGCCAGCCAGGGGCTGTGTGACTGTGAGTACCATTTAATGCACCTCTCTGGTCTTCCACATTTTCATCTGTACATTAGGACTAATGAAAATTCCCTGGGGTATATCATAAGAACCCATGAATTAATGAATAAAGAACTGCCAGCATAGGACCTTCGGCTTCGAACATGTTTCTCTCTAATCACTTGGGATCTTTGAAAAAGCAAACCGTTTTTCCAAATTTCTCATTTTTAACCATTTCACATGTGGTCCACATGTTCCTATGTCTTTTGTCTTTCATCATGACACTATTTGGGAAAGCTGGGGTGAGAAACAGCTGCTTTGGGGTTCTTTGTAATATAATAACGTTGTACAGAGGAAGAGCTGTTCTCCCTGCCACCCCCAGAAAGCCAAACAATATCCTGGCCAGTAAGTACCAGATTGCTGTGGATTTAGTGGAGGAGCTGGCAGTAAGCGTCCCGTTCTGTTTTTTACCCTTATGTGAGGCAAGTCCATCCTCACAGTCTCCTTAGACTACAGGATGAGCTCAGGGCTGCGTCCTGGGTTCCAGTGCCAGCCCAATACAGGAACCTTGGTTCACTTTTTTTTTTATTAAGTGAGAGGCAGGGAGGCAGAGAGACAGACTCCTGCATGTACCTTGACCAGGATCCACCTGACAAGCTGCCTACAGGGTGGTGATCTGCCCATCTGAGGCTGCTGCACTGTTGCTCAGCAACAGAGCTATTTCAGTGCCTAAGGTGAAGCCATGGAGCCATCCTCAGTGCCTGAAGTCAACTTGCTTGAACATTTCGAGCCATGGCTGTGGGAGAGGAAGAGAGGGGGCGGGGGGAAGGGGAGGGGTGGAGAACCAGATGGTCGCTTCTCCTGTGTGCCCTAACCAGGAATCAAATCTAGGACTTTCACACACTGGGCCAACGCTCTACCACTGAGCCAACTGACCAGGGCCAACCCTGGTTCACTTTTGTTGAATTAATGTACCATGCAGCCAGATCTCTCCCCACATGGTGCGGAGACTCACTTGCATGTGCACATCCCATTTTCAAAATGAGACAGGTTTAGAGAGGTAAAGGGATTACCCACTGACCCCCAGCTTTGAAACTCCAATGCTGCTGTCTTCCACCAGTGGGTAGTGCTGGCTTCCACTGTTCTGAGGGAGTGCTTGGGGTGTGGCACCATATTGCACACACTGATTGGGGAAAATCAAAGTTTTCTCTCTGGAAGTTGTGAGCAACAGAGAAAACGGGGGCCAGAAGACACATGGGAGAGGTGATGTGGGGCAGCCTTGAAGAAACAGGTCCAGAGGTTGCAGAAGCTCCTGGGGTGAAATGTTCACCTCCAGGATATTTCTTTCCTGTGAGAATAGCCCCTAGCAACCAAGTATGTACCATATAACTGCTCAGCCATCTCTGATTTGCCCAGAGTAAGCCAATCAGATCCTCCTCTGGGATTGCTGAGCAAGAGAAAGCAACTGACTTGTGAAGTGTAACTAGATAATATCCTGCCACAGGTGGCTTCTTAGGCACCTGCCTACCCCATTGTCATATAGTGCAGGGTCACCAGGCACCCTAATTTGCCTGGGTCTCCTGGGACTGTCAGTGCTAAAACCCAAAAGTGCCAATAAACTGGGATGGGATGGCTTAGTCACCTGAGTGTGGGATATGCAGTGTCCTACCTATAACAGAGTCACAAGGAGGAGCTCCTTCACCCCACTCCCAGAGGCTAAGGTCTGAGGAAAGTAGAGGGTTAAATAGCTTCCCCCAAAAAAATTCATGTCCACCTAGTACCTTAAAATAGGACTATAATAGAAATGAGGTCTTTGCAGATGTAATTAAGATGACATAGTGCTGGATTAGGGTGAGCTCTGAATTCAATGATTGATATCTTTGTAAAAAGGAAAGAGAGGAGACAGCCATGTAAAGACAGAGGCAGAAGTGGGTGATGCAGCCACAACCCCAGGGACCGAAGAGGCGGAAAAGATCCTCCCCTGGGGCTGCAGAGGGGATGGGGCCCCGCAACATCTTGGTCTCAGACATCTGGGCTCCAGAATATGAGGGGATAAATGGTTTTGAGTACCCAGTTTGTGGTGCTGTTACAGTGGCCCCAGGAAAACCATACAGGTGTAGATCCAGATTTGGCCATTTATGGATTGCATTGTGTTCCCCCAAAAGACATGTTGAAATCATGACCTCCTGCCCAGTTGTTGTGAAAGGAAACTTATCTGGAAATAGGGCCTTTATTGATGTAATTAAGTTAAAATGAAGTTACACCTGACCTGTGGTGGCACAGTGGATAAAGCTTTGCCTGGAATGCTGAGGTCACCAGTTCGAAACCCCACACTTGCCTGGTCAAGGAACATGAGAAGCAATGAGTTGATGTTTCCCATTCCCCCACCCTACTAAATCAATATATAATTCCCTGGCCAGATAGCACAATTGGTTAGAGCGTGCTCTGAGGCACAGAGGTTGCCGGTTCGATTCCCAGTCAGGGCGCATAAAGGAGCAGATCGATGTTCCTGTCTTTCCTTCTCCCTTTTCTCTCTCTAAAATCAGTACAACAAACATTTAAAAATAAATACATAAATAAAATATTTAAATAAATAAGCCCTAGCCCAATAGCTTGGTTGGTTACCATGTCATTCTGAAGTGCCGAGGTTGCTGGTTCGATCGCTGGTCAGGGCACATACAGGAACAGATCTGTTTTTGTCTGTCTGCCTGTCTCCCTCCTCCTCTCATTAAAATTAATAAATAGAAATTTAAAATTTAAAATTTAAAAAAATAATAGCCTGACCAGGCGGTGGCGCAGTGGATAGAGCATCGGACTGGGATGCGGAAGGGCCCAGGTTCGAGACCCCAAGGTCGCCAGCTTGAGCGTGGGCTCATCTGGTTTGAGCAAAAGCTCACCAGCTTGAGTTCAAGGTTGCTGGCTCAAGCAAGGGGTTGCTCGGTCTGCTGAGGGCCCGCGGTCAAGGCACATGTGAGAGGGCAATCAATGAACAACTAAGGTGTCAGAACAAAAAACTGATGATTGATGCTTCTCAACTCTCTCCATTCCTGTTTGTCCCTATCTATCCCTCTCTGACTCTCTCTCTGTCTCTGCATAAAAAATAAATAATAATAATAAAGTTGCACTGGAGGAGGGGTGGCACTAAATTAATGATTGGTGTCTACATTATTTTAAAGATTTTATTGATTTTTTAAAGATTTTTTTATTTGTTTATAAATTTTAGACAGGAGAGAATATGGGGAGGAATAAGTATCAACTCATAGTTGTATCACTTTAGTCATTCATTATTTGCTTGCATTCCAGGATGCTTTATCCACTGCCACCACAGGTCAGGCATAATTGATGTCTTTATATGAACAGGGAAATTGGACACAGACTCTCAGGGAGGCAGCCATATGATGGCACAAAGATTGAAGTGATGTATCTACAGGCCAAGAATGACAAGGATTGCTGGGGCCACTAGAAACTGGGAAAGAGGCTTAAAACATTTTCACTCCTGGCTTCTGGACTCAGCCCTGCCAGCACATTGATCTTGGTCTTCAGCCTCCAGATCTAGGAGAGAGTAAATTTCTGCTGTTTTAAGCCACCTTGTTTGTTGTGGTTGTTACAACAGCCCCATAAGACTACGCACCCCAGTAGTCCTGTTTGAGGTATGGAAAGTGCAGCATGTGATATAAAGAGCCGGCTCAGAGCAGCTCTACCAGTTGTGGCCGTGGATCCTCCCCACTGGCCACATAGCATGCTCTAGATGCTCCAAAGACTGGGGGGCTGGAACGACAGAAATTTATTCTTTCATGATTCTGGGGGCTGGAAGCCGAAGATCAGGGTGTCGGTAGGCCACGCTCCCTCTGAAGGCGCTTGGGGAAGATCTGTTCCAGGCCTTTCTCTGAGCTTCTGGTGCTCCCTTGGCTGTGGCAGCATTATTTCAGTCTTCCCATGGTGTTCTCGTGTGCATATCGGTGTGCACAGCTCCCCTTTTATAAGGACATCAGTCCTACTGCATCAGGCCTACCCTATTCCAGTATCATTTCATTTTAACTAATCCCACATGCAATGACCCTGTTTCCAAAGACAGTTCTATTCTGAGGTCCTGGGGATTAGGACTTCCAACATATGGATATTTGGGGGGATGGAAAACACAATTCAACTTTTAAATATTTTTTAAAGACTATTCAATTTAGAAAGAAGAGAGAGCCGGGCCTGTGGTGGCACAGTGGATAAAGTGTTGACCTGGAACGGTGAGTTCACTGATTGGAAACCCTGGGCTTGTCTGGTCAAGGCACATAACATCAATGATCAACTAAAGTGAAGTAACTATGAGTTGACACTTATCACTACTCTAGTCTTTCTCCTTGCTCTTTAAAATCAATAAATAAAATCTAAAAAACCCCAAAAATACCTGAAGGAAACCACACCACAGGGGTGTGGGAACATCACGAGGGTGAAGATGCCTGGGGTGTGTGGGGCCAAGCTGGGCTCCAGCCTTGATGCACGGGTTCGGTGCCTGTGGGGCAGGGTCAGCCCATCAATGAAACCCAGGTATATATATGTACAGGATGGGCCTGGTCTACAACCTGAGGTACTTGTTAGGAGGAAGGCCCAGGTTGGGAAAAAAACAAATACACACCCACTCATGCATAAGTGCCACAAACAGCCTCTAGGAGGCTTAGTCTGCTGCAGAAAAGATTTATTTCCAGAACATTTTCAAGTAACAAAAGCTACTACAATGTAACAAAGATGACAAGTACAGAGGGGTGAGTGGGGGCAGGGGCAGGTACTCATCCTGCACCTGGTTAACTCCTGGTTAACAAGCTGTTACTATTGGCATCACAGTCATGAGATTCAGACCACCATTAGCACAGTGTGGACCTATCAGTCGCAGGAGGCTGGCTGGGGATGTTACTGAGAACCCCGGGAACCCAAGGCTTGCATTTTGCGTCCAGGAGGTCTTGGCCTTCAGAGACCCGGCCCCAGGTGCTTTCTCAGAGACCTTGGCCATCTGTGGACACCACATGACATTTAGCACAAGAAACCAAAGCAAGCAAGCGCAGGTGTGAAAACACGTTCCAGTCATGCTGGAGATTCTGGAGATGGCAGCCCAGCGGAGCATTGCATGAAGGGTGCATTCCTGTCCTGCCTCAAGGGACCATGAGTCAGCAGCTAAGTGGCACCATTACTGGAAACCTTCCTCTGCCCATCCGTTCATAAAAGTGCAGTGGCAATGCCCACACGACATCTGGTTTCTCCATTTCAGGAGCTAAAAGAATCCCAGGGGAAAGAAGTGACAGTATTTAGATTCCTCAGTAAGGCACAGAAAGTTGTCACATCTTATTTTCCTCCAAAAAGGCTGTTCTGATACGTGATCTGCTTCTGTACATCCAGAAAACAGTGTGGATCACAGCCAGAGTGGCTGGCCCAGCACTTGGGCCTCCAGATGGTTGACCTCAGGCCATACATACTCTGATGAGATGAATCTGTTTTCCCGTTTGCATGGTGGGGGAAGAGAAGCTGATGCCCCCCGCCAACAAAGGATTCCATCCTAAGTTTTGGATCTAGACACATCCTGCTGGTATTCCCAGCACGGGGGCAACCAGCCAGGCACTGGGGTTCTAACTCTTATTATGGGGGAAGAAAGCATCTCCAGGTAGAGTGACCATGTGCAACTGGGACAGATGGATAGGGAGCTGAGATCATGGCACCGAGGTGGTGAACTGGCCTCTGTCCATCCCTGTGAGCCCCCAGCTGCAGAGACTCAAGACAAAAATGTTGAGGACTCTGCTGTGCATCAAGTGCCTGGACCACCAGCGGGGAAAGACCTGGTGCTGAGAAGGCTTTTCCCTCTTCCTGAGCACTGGTGAGACTGGTGGCCCTGATGGGGATGGGATAGATTCAAAGAACACTTCTTAGCATCACCAGCTCTAGGAGGGAGGGCAGCCAGCCTGCTTCAGCTTCCTGAGGGGGCCCAAAGTCAGCCCTCTTGGGAACCCAAGGAGAAAGCTGTGACTGCCACAGTGGATACTACTTGACCAAACATTTTCAGGAGCAAGAGGGACATCCTTCTGGCAGTTGGTGGGGCTGGTCAACTTCTGGGCAGTGCTTGCAAGACCTGCTTTTGAATGTGAGATGGGCATGGGTCTCCAAGAGCTCCTGGGGTCTGCCATCCCAGCTGGGGAAGCTCCCCGTGGCCACGAAACTTGCTACCATCCTGGCTGGGTACGGGGCAAGGGAGACGCTTAAGGCCTCACTACCCAAAATAACTTCAGGAGTGAATGAGGAGGAGGCGGAGGCCTGGAGGTGGCAGGCAGATGGCAAGGCCAGTCAACTCCTCTAGGGCCACTGGCTACCACCAGCTGGATAGGTGGGAACAGTGGGGTACTCAGGCAGGCTGTTCCCTGAGAAGTTGTTGAACTGGGCCTCCCGGGACAGCGGGTTCCGCCAAGTGCCGGCGCTCCACTCTGTCTGTGCCTTCTGGAAGCTTCCACCGGTTCCTCGGTAGATCCTGTGCACCTGCAGGGTAAAGATTGGCAGCAGAGAACAGAGATCAATACTTGTCTGAGTGCCCGACCAGGTGGTGGCGCAGTGGATAGAGCGTCGGACTGGGATGTGGAGGACCCAGGTTCAAGACCCCAAGCTCGCCAGCTTGAGCGTGGGCCCATCTGGCTTGAGCAAAAGCTCGCCAGCTTGGACCCAAGGGCGCTGGCTCCAGCAAGGGGTGGCTCAGTCCGCAGTCAAGGTACATGTGAGAAAGCAATCAATGAACAACTATGGTGTTGCGACGGCAATAAATAACTAATGATTTATGCTTCTCACCTCTCTCCGTTCCTGTCTGTCCCTATCTATCCCTCTCTCTGACTCTCTCTCTGTCCCTGTAAAATAAATAAATACTTGTCTGAGTGATGAGGAAGCCACTCATGTTTAAGGTCATGTTTAAAGGAATTACAAAAGCCACAGAATGGTCTTTGTGGAAATGTTAGAAAATGCACAGAATTCAAGATGTAAACTTGGAAGACCCAGCCCTGAGCCACAGCCCCTGGTGCCTCTTGGTGCCAACCTCTGTTGCCCTGTGAAGCCCACAACACATCTATCATAAAGAAAAGCTCTTCCTGTCATGGATTTGGGGCTTATTCTCCCTGTGGACTGCCTCCACCCGACACCTGTGCCTTGAAAGTGACTCTGTGTACTTGCAGGCAATGCTTGGCATAGAGAAACCTGTAAGAAACTAGTATGACAATCACCTGAGGGCCTCCAGACATGGGAGCTTTGGGCCCGAGACCCTGCATGCCACAAATAACCATCCCTGAATGCTAGTGGTGATCATCTCAGCAGACCTCTGGGAATGGACCACTAACGCCCCACCATCGAGAAAGCCTGTGCCAACCTAGTACTGGTTGCACCTCTGTAACACCCAGCTGTACTATTTCTAGAAATCCCGGCAACTTCAATAACCAAGAAAATGGCACACTTTTTTCTTTTTTATTTAATTTATTGGGGTGACACTGGTTAACAATTATACAGGCTTCAGGTGCACAATTGTTCATCTGTATACTGTGTGTTCCGCACCCCAAGTCATCTCCACCCATCACCATTCATCCCCACTATACCTTCCTCCACCTCCCCCCACTCCCTGGCAATCACCATACTGTTTTCCATGTCTATGAGTCTTTTCTTTTTTTCTCAATCCCTCCAACTCCCCCAACCAGCCCTATCCCTGAAAGCTGTGAACCTGCTCTCTAATGAATCTGGCTCTATTTTGCTAGTTAGTTAATTTTGTTCATTAGATTTCACAAGTAAAATCCTATGGTACTTGTCTTTTTCTGACTGGCTTATTTCACTTAGGATAATGCTCTCCAGATCCATTCATGCTGTTGCAAAAGGTAAGACTTCTTCTTTTTAAATTATTTATTCATTTTTAGAAAAGAGAGAAATGGGGGAGGAGCAGGAAGCAACAACTCCCATATGTGCTTTGACCGGGCAAGCCCAAGGTTTCGAACTTGCAACCTCAGTGTTCCAAGTCGACACTTTATCCACTGTGCCACCACAGATCAGGCTTTTTGAAATTTATTTACTTATTTTTTAGATTTATTGATTTTTAGAGAGAGGAGAGAGAGGGAGGGAGGGAGAGAGAGAGAAAGAGGGGGGAGAAGCAGGAAGCATCAATTCATAGTTGCTTTCTGTACATGCCTTGACTGGTCAAGCCCAGGTATTTGAACCAGCGGGTTCCAAGTCAACGCTTTATCCACTGTGCCACCACAGGTCTAGACTTCCTTCTTTTTTATGACTTAGTAGTATTCTATTGTGTAACTGTACCACAGTTTAAAAAAAAAAATTTTTAATTTGTTGATTTTAGACAGAGAGGAAGGGAAAGAGAAACATCAATTTGTTGTTCTATCCAATTATGTATTCATTGGTTGAATCTTGCATGTGCCCTGATGGGACTGAACTTGCAACCTTAGCATATTGGAATAACGCTCCAACCGAGCTACCTGGCCAGTGCCTATACCACAGCTTTTTTATCCACTCATCTACTGATGGACAACTGGGCTGCTTCCAAATCTTGGCTATTGTATATAATGCTGGAATGAACATAAGGGTGCATATATTCTTTCACATTGGTGTTTTTTGGGTTTCTATGGATAAACTCCCAGAAGTGAAATCGCTGACTCATAAGGCAGTTACATTTTTAATTTTTTGAGGTAACTCCATACTGCTTCCCACAGTGGCTGCAATATGCATTCCCACTAACAGTGCACGAGTGGTTGCCTTTTCTCCACATCCTTGCCTCACTTTGTGACACTTTTAAAACATTTTTACTGGCTGATTTTTAGAGAGAAGAAGAGGGGGGAGACAGACATTGATTTGTTGTTCTACCCATTTATACATTCATTGGCTGACTTTTTTTTTTTAATTTTCTAACTTGTTTTTTAATTTTTATTTTTTATTTTATTCATTTCAGAGAGAGAGAGAGAGAGAAAGGGGGGAGGAGCTGGAAGCATCAACTCCCATATGTGCCTTGACCAGACCAGTACAGGGTTTTGAACTGGCGACCTCAGTGTTCCCAGGTTGACGCTTTATCCACTGCACCACCACAGGTCAGGCCTCACTGGCTGACTCTTGTATGTGCCTTGACTGAGGATCAAACCCACATCTTGGTGTATCAAAACAATGTTCTAACCAACTGAGCTACCTAGCCGGGGCTGTGGCATTTCGTTTTAACACAAAGCTCTTGATTACCGTGACAGAGAATGGTCTTATTGTTTTCACAGGAATGTATCTTTCATATTCTATGCAACTATCTTCCTGGTAAATCCCCAAACCCAGTGTGGCTCTGGGAACCCTGACAGAGGGAGTCATCTTTTTTATATCTTCTTTGGGGGAACTCACTCTTTTAATTTCTTTTATTTATTTATTTATTTTAGAGAGGAGACACAGAGTGAGAGAAAGAGAGAGAGAAAGGGGGGAGGAGCTGGAAGCATCAACTCCCATATGTGCCTTGACCAGGCCAGTGCAGGGTTTTGAACTGGCGACCTCAGTGTTCCCAGGTCGACGCTTTATCCACTGTGCCACCACAGGTCAGGCTGGGGGAACTCACTCTTTGAGCCCATTAACCTTTTCTTTCTCGTACTTTGCAGGTGTTTTCCCCAGCTTATATTTCTTGTTTTATGTTTGCTGCTGAGCAAAAGTTCCTGGTGGACATGTCCTCAGTTTCCCTGTGGATTTTCCTTTGGAACCTTGCCAAAATTCACTTGTAGTATCTCTAAGGACAGTCATGGTTTGTGTTGATTTTTCCCTTCAGAGCATCCATATAAACTGAAAGGATGGTGGAATGCAAAGTAGGAGAGCCAAGCATTCCTTTGTCTTCGCTGACAGCCCAGTGCATGGATTAAACAGACCAGCCTCAAAGCATACTAGAACAATTAGAACCACATGGCAAGAAAGCTGGGAGGGACTCCAAACCCAGTTCTAAAAATTGTGGCAATCTTGCTGCCCAGCAAGAGGCCATCTTCCCTAAGCACTGTCTCTGTGCATGCAGTGGAGATGGCCATCTTCAGGAAGGCTGGAGCAGAAACACCATCAACTTTGTCATTACCCACTGGCCTTCACATGGTTCCGGAATGACCCTCTTGGACCAATGCCTCCAATACTACAGCCCAAATGTTTCTCACCGGAAGCCCCCATATATTGGGAACGGTGCAATCCAGGGGAGTTTGCTGTGACACTGCAGACAGTTGATGTGAAGACACTAGCTCCATGTGGCCACTGAGCACATGAGATAAGCTGGGCACAATGGATGCACTGAATATTTAGTGTTACTTAATTTAACTACAAATGGCAACATGTAGATAGCGTGGACAGATTAGGCAAGTATAGACGATACTTTGGGACCTGTGTGTGCTGAGGAAACCACCAAAGGCAAGTGTAGTCATCCTTAGCCCACAGTCCCCAAGTCCATCCACCTTGGAAGGCTGTCATTGGTGGGAGAGGTGGGGACCCTTTAGCCTGAGCAGGCAAGGATTCAGACCCTGAGAGAGACTTCCCTGCTGATAGAGATCATGTTACTTCCCACTCAGTCTCTTGCTCCTGAAACTGGGATGATATAAGTCCCTGGGGCCAGGAGGGTGAGGTGACAGGATACATGGGAAGAAGTTGGATGTCTTAGGACTCAAAGGACTGCCTGACCAGGCGGTGGCGCAGTGGATAGAGCATCAGACTGGGATGCGGAGGACCCCGGTTTGAGACCCCGAGCTCGCCAGCTTGAGCGCGGGTCCATCTGGCTTGAGCAAAGGCTCGCCAGCTTGGACCCAAGGTCGCTGGCTCCAGCAAGGGGTTGCTCGGTCTGCTGAAGGCCCGCGGTCAAGGCACATGTGAGAAAGCAATCAATGAACAACTAAAGTGTCGCAATGGCAATGAAAAGCTAATGATTGATGCTTCTCACCTCTTTCCATTCCTGTCTGTCTGTCCCTATGTGTCCCTCTCTCTGTTCCTTTCAAAAAAATGAAAATAAATAAATAATAACAACAAGGACTCAAAGGACTTACCTTCATGATCACAATGGCCATCATGGCAGCTGACATTGTGAACATGATGGCTGGAAACAGCATGACCACTGCAGCCCCGGTGCTGGTCTGGAAGAACGTAATCGCTGCCAGCCAACCACTGCAAGGAGCAAGAGAGAATGTAGGTGCCAGCACATCTGATAGACAAGAGACCATTATCCTCCATATGTAAATTATTCTGACAAACCAATATGAGAAAGGTGAATGACCCGCAGAACAATGGTAGATTCTTACTAGGACTTCTGTGGGGCCAATAAACATAAAATTATGCTCAAACACACCAATAAAGACTTGCAAGGTATAACAAGTCTCACTCTCCTACCATTATATGAACAAATGTCATGTGATGATGGAACAGACACACAAACACCATTCTGTTAGTGGTAGTGTACACTGTTTTTGGAGGGCAATGGGGCATTATCAATAAAAAAGACTTAGCTACCCCAACTATTCTGAGTTTATGCTACAGCAATTGTTTAGAATAAGAAAAGCTAGGAGTACCCAACATGTCCACTGGCTGGGAACAACAAGAATATAAATTTTGCTACAGCCACACAGAATACTAAGATGATAAAAAACAAGAGTGAGGATAGGAAGTTGAAGTTCAGTCAACACAGCAAGGTACTATAAAACAAGCACATCATTGACCCACATAAAGAACATCCAGCTGTGCCTGGCCAGGCAGTGGCGCAGTGGATAGAGCGTTGGACTGTGACACGGAGGACCCAGGTTCGAAACCCTGAGGTTGCCAGCTTGAGCGTGGGCTCATCTGGTGTGAGCAAGGCTCGCCAGCTTGAGCAAGGTCACTGGCTCGAGCAAGGGGTCACTCGGTCTGCTGTAGCCCCCCCTGATCAAGGCACATATGAAAAAGCAATCAATGAGCAACTAAGGTGCCGCAACGAAGAACTGGTGCTTCTCATCTCTCTCCCTGTCTGTCTGTCCCTATCTGTCCGTGTCTCTGACTCTGTCACCAAAAAAAAAAAAGAATATCCAGCTGTTTATCCATGCTTGCCTCTGGGAGGCAGAGGCAAGAAACAAGGTATTTTTGAGAATATTTTTCCTTAAGTAGTAAAACCCCATGGTTCAAGGTTCAGAAAACTTAAAAAAATATGCAACAGACAATCTCTCTCTTGCCAATCACCCTCCCCGGCCCAGAGGGAACCAATATGATCTATGTGCTATGTCTTCTTCCACAGGTTGCTTAGAAACGTGCACATAGGTATACTAAAGGCACATGTGCACACAGTACCTACTCCCACTCTGTGAGTAAAGGGGGAACAATATACACATACTGCTTTGCACTTTGAAGGGTATGAGCAAACTGGGCAGTGGAGGGCTCAGGTGGACACTAGACAAAATAGACAGGAAGCTGAGGCTTGCTAGGTGGGACAGCTAGATGCTGTCCTATAGGGAGGTGGCAACATCCTCAGGCTCCTGTAAGGGGAGGAAGCACTGTGTTTGCTGGGGATCTCTCACCAGAATTGGGACCCTGGAACAAGGGGCTGAGCAGGTGAGGGGCCACAGCCCAAGGATTGTAGTCTCTCAGGAGAGTAAATATATCCACAAGTGGAAATGTAGAACAAGATGTCTGCTTGCTCTAAGGCATTGCCCCCCAGTGTCACCTAGAAATGAACTGGCAACCACCAGCTTCCCAAAGAACAAGTTCATTTACAACCCAGAATGACATCACTCAGAACAATGGATGATAAACTGGCCTCAATCAGCTACAAACGGATGAGGGTGTTAGCCTGCTGCACCTCAACCAAATCTAGAGCCCAAGACACACAAAAAACAGACGGTTGGAGAAAGGTCTGGGGACAGAGGGCAGGGACAGGGTGGGGACCAAGGGGACCAGGGAATGCCCGGTGCTCCCCCAGAGCACGACCAGAACGAGGGGGGGGGACAGAATATGAGAAAGAACAGCAGGGAATGCAGCCTGCAAAATCTGGGGGAGCCTGACCTGTGGTGGCACAGTGGATAAAGCATCGACCTGGGAACACTGAGGTCACCAGTTCAAAGCCCTGCACTGGTCTGGTCAAGGCACATATAGGAGTTGATGCTTCCAGCTCCTCCCCCCTTTTTCTTTATCTCTCTCTCTCTCACCCTGTGTCTCCTCTCTAAAATGAATAAATAAAGAATTAAAAAAAAAACCTTAAAAAACAAAATCTGGGGGAGAATCTGGCAGCTCCTCAGAGGATTAATATTAAAAGTGTTGGCCCTGGCCAGTTGGCTCAGTGGTAGAGCGTCGGCCCGGCATGTGGAAGTCCCAGGTTCGATTCCTGGCCAGGGCACACAGGAGAAGCGCCCATCTGCTTCTCCACCCTTCCCCCTCTCTTTTCTCTCTCTTCCCCTCCCACAGCCAAGGCTCCAGTGGGGCAAAGTTGGCTCAGGTGCTAAGGTTGGCTCCATGGCCTCCGCCTCAGACACTAGAATGGCTCTGGTTGCAATGGAGCAATGGCGCCCCCCTAGTGTGCATGCTGGGTGGATCCCGGTTGAGGGCATGTGGAAGTCTCCCTGCCTCCCCGCTTCTCACTTCAGAAAAATACAAAACAACAAAAAATAATAAAATAAAATAGTGTTAACATTAAAATGGCAATGCCATTCCTGAGTGTACAAAGATACAAAAACATGTCCACACACAAACTGGTAGAAATTTCACAGTAGCACTACTAACAATAGCAAAAAAGTATATAAAAACCACCCAAGTGTCCATCAGCTGATGAATGAATAAACAAAGTATGGTTCATCTACACACTAGAATGTTACTTGGCCATGAAATGAAAGGAAGCATGGATGAACCTTGAAACATGATGCTCAGTGAGAGAAGCCAGACACAGAAGGCCACACAATATGTGATTCCATTTATGTAAGAGGTCCAGAACAGGCAAATCCTCAGGGAAAGAAAGTACATTAATGATAGGACCTGGGAGAAAAAATGGGGGTGACTGCTGATAACAACAGGTCCTTTTAGGGGGGGTGATGGAATGTTTTTTTGTGTGTGTTGTTTTTTTTTTTTTACAGGGACAGAGAGAGAGTCAGAGAGAGGGATAGACAGGGACAGACAGACTGGAACAGAGAGAGGTGAGAAACATCAATTATCAGTTTTTCGTTGTGACACCTTAGTTGTTCATTGATTGCTTTCTCACATGTGCCTTGACCTTGGGCCTTCAGCAAACCGAGCAACCCCTTGCTGGAACCAGCGACCTTGGGTCCAAGCTGGCAAGCTTTTGCTCAAGCCAGATGAGCCTGCGCTCAAGCTGGCGAGCTCGGGGTCTTGAACCTGGGTCTTCCGCATCCCAGTCCGATGCTCTATCCACTGCGCCACCACCTGGTCAGGCAAGTGATGGAATGTTTTGAAATTAGAGGTTGCACAATTCTGTGGATGTACTAAAAACACTGATTTGTACACCTAAAGAGTGACTATTTGTTATGTGGAAAGCATCTCAATAAAGCTGTTACTCTAAAAACCCCACTGTGGGACACTCACTGCACAGGACAGAAAAGACCACAGATCAGGGAGAGCCACAGAGAGACACCAACCCACAAAGAATGTAAAACTCACCTGGGTTTGATGTGAACACATTGCTAAATGACACAAGGAATTCTGAATAGAAAAAGGGCTTTCAGCCTGACCAGGCGGTGGCACAGTGGATAGAGCGTCGGACTGGGATGTGGAAGACCCAGGTTCGAGACCCTGAGGTGGCCAGCTTGAGCGCGGGCCCATCTGGCTTGAGCAAAAGCTCGCAAGCTTGGACCCAAGGTCGCTCGCAGGCTCCAGCAAGTGGTGGCCCGGTCTGCTGAAGGCCTGCGGTCAAGGCACGTGTGAGAAGGCAATCAATGAAAAACCTAGGTGTCGCAATGGCAACAAAAAACTAATGACTGATGCTTCTCATTTCTCTCTGTTCCTGTTTGTCCCTATCTATCCCTCTTTCTGACTCCCTGTCCCTGTAAATAAATAAATAAATAATTTTAAAAAGGGGACTTTCACTGAAATGTTGCAGAAATGCAAATGGAGCCTAAAGTCTGTGTGGGGGTAAAGGTGTCAGGGTGACAGGTGAATGGCAGGACTCTGTCCTGTTTCTGTACCTTCTGTAAACTGTAAGTAGCCAAGGTTAAAAGGCTATTTAAAAAGGAACAGCCTGACCAGTGGTGGCGCAGTGGATAAAGCGTTGACCTAAGAACACTGAGGTCGCCGGTTCAAGACCCAAGACTTGTCTGGTCAAGGTGCATATGGGAGATGATGCTTCCTGCTCCTCCCCCCTTTCTCTCTCACTCTCTTTCTCCTCTCTAAAATGAATAAGTAGTAAATAAATAAAATAAAATAAAAATTTTTTTAAAAAAGGAACAGGAAGGCCTGGTCTGTGGTGGCGCAGTGAATAAAGCGTCAACCTGGAATGCTGAGGTCACTGGGTTAAAAATCCTGGGCTTGCCTGGTCAAGGCACATATGGGAGTTGATGCTTCCTGCTCCTCACCCCCTTTCATTCTCTCTCTCTCTGCTCTAAAATGAACAAAAAAATAAAAAGGAACAAGAAGGCCCTGGTCAAGTTATCAGTTGGTTAGAGTCTTGTCCCAATACACCAAAGTTGCAGGTTCAATCTAGTTAGGGCACATACAAGAATTAATCAATGAATGCATAAATAAGTAGAATAACAAATTGATATTTTTCTCTCTCTCCTCCCATTCCTCTCTTAAAAACAAAAACAAAAAACATAACAGTACAAACACTTTTGAGCACCTGCCAGTGTTAAGGAACACAGGTGGGAATCTTAGGTGTGAAATATCATGGTCGTATTTACATATAATATGTTCATATATTCTAAGCATCCTTCTCTTTTATAGATTTAAAGAAACATGTATGCAGAGCAGACCAAGGAGTGTGCAGGGAGTGACAGATCCATGTGACACAGTATTGGCTGAAATGGGTGACTGTGACAGGGGCACTTCTGATGAGCTGAACGTCTCCCTAGCAAACTGTCCCTACTGGTCCTTTCTCCCACTCCACCAGAAGTCCCCATGGCAGGCTGAGGTCTACACGCCCCCAAGTGGTAAGCTATGGGACTGCCAGGATGGTGGGGAGGGTAGATGTGGAAGCGAGCAAGTACAAGTTTCCAGAGCTGCAGCACCCTGGAGTCCCAGATTCCTGCCTGCCACTCTCAGTACTGCGCCCAAAGGAGGCCGAGGAGCTGAGCACAGTGTCTTCCATGCCCCTTCCACAGAGCCCAGAGGTCTCAGTGCAAAAACACTGGGAGCTAGGAGGGGTTGCTGGCTATCCACTTGAAGGAAGTGACAGGGCCCCCGGTACCACCCCTGTCCCTCCTGGGCCTCAGTCTCCTCTTCTGTAGAATGAGGGGTAACAACACTCCTTTAGGAGGACCAGAAGAGTCAATGTATGGAGGTGCTCAGACGCTGCCTGCACAAGCACCGCCACCATCATTACTATCTTCCTCCTTTTAATCTCACAGAAGAGGAAAGCACTTTGACAGTACCTCCCCCAAGGTCCCCAGCTGCTTGGCACCTATCCCCCTCTTTCCTTCACTGTTCAACTCTGTAGAAAAAAGATGCCTGCACCTTCTCTTAGTGGAAACCAAAATGGTGAGGAAATATCTGGGAACTTGACTCTGGGGGCTCTCACCACCCTCCCTGACATGGGGCTCCCTGGCCCTAAAAGATCAGTGCAAACACACGGTTCACACCGAGCACCTGCTCTCATCCTGGAATCTAGGATCTTGTACCTGGAAGGCAGAGAGGAGTCGATATGACCAACCCAATGAGAATCTTCTGTACACTGTCACATCTCATTTTAGAGGGATTAAGTGCATCCTGTGGGACCCCACTGGGAAAGGATTTGGGAAGCTTAAGCCAGATCACCTCTGACCTGCTCCATTCACCTTTTCCCCCAGCTCATTTTGTTGTCCTGTTTCTTTATAAACCACGGCCAAGAGGACAACCATCTGCTGAGTCCTGAGGTACTTCCTGTGAGTCCCTGCAATTGGCGTGGTCCTGGGGATCTCAAGACAGCATGTCACTGGCCCTCCAGACCCAAGTATGGGAGGGTGTCAGCCAAGAAGAAATCTAATATTCAGGACCCATTTAGGGAAGGAGCAACAACAGGAAGATGTAGGGACATGCATTTTGGAAATGGTCTCAGGTGAAAAGCAGATGACTTTGAGACTCCAGATAGAAGAGCACAGAAGACAGCAGGAAATGGACAGTGAGGAAGAAGCTAAGAGGAGGGGGCTGAAGAGGCTGCAGAAACCCACATGAGCCTCAAAAAACAAGGCTGTATGACTTCTCACTGTTGAGGAGGATGGATCACAGTGGCTCTCCCAGTGGACATAAGGAAGTGACAGGAAGGAAAACCATGGAAATGATGGCAACAAGGAAGGCATCCGAAACAAGACCCAGAAAACACCAGAAAAAATGGAGCAAGAGGACTCAAGGACATGATACAAGAAAATGTCCCTGAATTGTGAGCTATAACTACAGACAGAATGAGCTCCTAACACTCAGAGAAAAATCAATCAAGAGGCCAACCACATCAGGACATTCCCAGGAGGGACATGGGTGATAAGAGCCACCCCAGATGCCTCCTACCCAACACTGGACACTAACGACATCACCTGTGACCTGTGGGTAACAGCCCTGATAATTACATCCTATTCCTGGGAACTGTGGACATGTTACCTCACGTGGTAAAGGGACTTTGCAGGTGGAATTAAGTTAAGGCCCTGAAATGGGGATGACCCTGGATTACTGGGGGACCTCAATGTCATCATAGGGTCCTCCTAAGAGGGAACCGGAAAGAACAATCAGAGAGATGGGAAAGGCTGTACTGCTGGCTGTGAAGATGCAGAAGCAGTCATGAATCAGGGATGCAGCGCCTCTAGAAACCAGAAAAGACAGGAAACTATTTTTCCCTGGAGCCTTGGGAAGGATCAGCCCTGCCCAAATCTGAGCTAATTTGGCACCATGAGACTCATGTTGAACTCCCCAGAACTGGAAATTAGAAATTTGTTTCATTTGAAGTAGCTAATATGTAAGTAATTGGCTACAGCAGCCATGGAAATATCATATGATACCCTAAAATCAAGCAAACAGAGGATCGGATCTTAAGATGGTGCGGTCACATGTGGCTGTTCTCTGAACACTTACTCCCAGGATGCACTGCTGACCTATGCCTCCCAGTCGCTTCCCTGTGGCCAGTGTGGCCAGTTATCAAGCACTCACAGCACAGCATGGACAGAGCCTCCACACACAGGCTCGGTACTGGTATGAAATAGACACCTCACCTGCGCATCTGCTTGGAGCATTTATGAGAGCAGGAAGCAAAAGATCTGTTCTCCAATAACCATAAAAAGTCAGGGTCTATGTTAAAGTACTCAGCCTGCACTGACTGACACATGCATTCACTCACGTGTCTACAGTTAACACATGACACAGTGACCACATTCACTGACTTACCAGGCACCCCATCCTGAGAAACCAACAGCTTGGATGACAGTCAGGACAAACTGGGCTCCGAAGATGAAGAAAAATGCCATGAAATTGAAGGAACTATCAGCCCTGGGAAGGGAAAGGAACAACCATTATGGCTGCCCTGGCCTATCAGTGACAATGACCCAGAGGAGGACATGAGGCAGGGATACCAACAGAAATGTTCTCCTGACCCTGGCCAGTTGGCTAAGTGGTAGAGTGCCAACCCACCATGTTGAAGTCCGGGGTTCAATTCTCTGATCAGGGCACACAGGAGATGCGACTATTTACTTTTCCTTCCCTCCCCCTCTCTATCTTCCCCTTGCGCAGCCATAGCTTAATTGATTTAAGTGTGTTGGCCCTGAACACTGAGGATGGCTCTGTGACATCTCCACCTCGGGCACTGAAAATAGCTCAGTTGTGAGTGATGGGCCTAGATGAGCAGAGCATCAGCCCCAGATGGGGATCACAGAGTAGATCCCTGTCGGGGTACATGCAGGAGTATTATCTCCCGTCCTGCCTTTTAAATAAAAAAAAAGAAAGAAATGCATTTGTCAGTCCCCTCTTGAGGTACTGACAAATGCATTTACACGTACAAATTACTTCACACATGCTCACACTAGGCTCTTGAGGGGCTGAAACACTGTCCCTTTGAGAAGATACTGCACTAACAAGTTCATTACTGGGAAAGAGTCTAAGACCTTTTCCTGCCTCCTAAGGATGAGATTGAGGGAGCACCTAGGGGCAAACATGGCACACCTGAGGAGCAGGGTGGCAGCTGGGGACAAAATGTTCACAGCAGCAGGACTCGTAACCGTCAAAGGTGGACACAACCCAGTGTTCATCAGCTGGTGAATGGATAAATACTGTGTGGTCCATGTACACACTGGAATATCAGTCATGAAAAGAAATGACGCACTAACATTATTATAGCATGGAAAGACCTTGAACACATGATGCTCAGAAAAGCCAGACACTAAAGGCCATAGAGTATGTAATTCTATTTATATGAAATGTCCAGAACATGCAAATCCACAGAGACAGGAAGTAGATTCATATCGTGGGTACCAGGGGCTGTGGAAGGGACACAGGTGACTGCTAAGGGGGATGAGGCTTCTTCTTGAATAGTAAGAATGTTCTGTAATTGGCAGTGATGGTTGTACAATCTTGTGAAAACTCCAGAAACACTCAAATGTTAGGTTGGTGAGTTGTGTTAAGTGTTAAGTATAATTCAATAGTTATTAACAGACACAACACAACAGGTATCTATGGGTAGTAGTGCGCAGACCCTGATACAAGCTATAATCCAAATTGGACAAGAGAGTGGGAGAATTACTAGCACCTGGGCTAGGGTGATAGGTGCAGAACAGGCTCAGGTCCCGAGTACAGGAATAAGCATGGAGATGTGCACACATGGTTGGAAAGCATCCTAGCTACTCAATTTTGAGCCCACTGCCAGCAGATACCCTGAAGCCCCACAGGGGCATGGCCAGGTCCCCACTTACCGGAAGGCCTTGTAGGCGGGCTGGAACCAGCACACGTAGCCACAGGGAGAAAAGAGCAGCAGCCAAACCAGAGCCAGGCCGAAGTTGGTTCCTGAGCCACCACCAATCCACCAGGCCAGGCAGGCGATGAGGTTGACCCCCAGTGTGGCACAGTAGACTGGGGAGGGGAGGCAAGGAGGCTGAGCCAGGGTTTGGAGTTTAGGGCATGGACACTAGGACACCTTTCCCCACTGTGCAGGGACCACGAGCCAGAGAAGGCTCAGGGGGACAGAGGTCCTCACCCAGATGGCCTGTATACCATACCCTGCTGCCTCTGGGGCAGAATTTTATCAGAAAGATTTACTACAAAAACCTCAGATTCTCCCAGCCCAAAGAAAAGGTAGCTTCATGGCCTGGGTCTCTACAGTGGTATAGAAAGGCCTTCATCCACCCAGCCCAGCCCAGCCCAGTCTACTGCTCACACAGCCAAAGATGGTAGATCCTCTTCACCAGGACCTGATGCTCAATGGGGATCTCATCAGAGAAGTTCTGGTAGAAACAAGGCTTCAGAGGGATGAACTTGGGCAGCGGCGGGAAGTTGTTTTCCTTTCCTATGGGGACACAGAGCAACATGGGACTAAGCCAGGCTGGGGGCAGCACAGTAAAAGCCCCAAAGATGACCCATCCTGGTCCTGGGACTTGTAGACACATTACCTCACATAGCAGAGAGACTTTGCTGCTGGATTAAGTCAAAACCCATAGAATGGGCCTGACCTGTGGGGGCGCAGTGGATAAAGCGTCGACCTGGAATGATGAGGTTGCCAGTTCAAAACCCCAGGCTTGCCTGGTCAAAGCACATATGGAAGTTGATGCTTCCTGCTCCTCCCCCGTTCTCCCTATCTCTTTCCTCTCTCTCTCTCTCCAATAAAAATTAATAAATAAAATCTAAAAAAACCCCAAAACCCATAGAATGGCCCTGGCCAGTTGGCTCAGGGGTAGAGCACTGGACCGGTGTTTGGAAGTCCCGGGTTTGATTCCCAGCCAGGGTACACAGGAGAAGCTCCCATCTGCTTCTCTACCCTTCCCCCTCCCACAGTCAAGGCTCCACTGGAGCAAAGTTGGCCTGAGTGCTGAGAAAGACTCCATAGCCTCCACCTCAGGCGCAAGAATGGCTCCAGCTGCAAGGGAGCATCACCCCCCAGTGGGCACGCCAGGTGGATCCTGGTCGGGCGCGGGAGTCTGACTGCCTCCCGCTTCTAACTTCAGAGAAAAATACAAAAAACTAAACTAACAAAAAAAAACACACCATAGAATGGGATGACCCTGGATTCGCCAGGGGGGCCCTGTGTCCCTACATGGTCTTCTTAAAGAGGAGAGAAGTCAGAGTCAGAGATAGAAGAGGCTGCACTGCTGGGTGTAACAATGAAAAAAGAGGCCATGAACCAAGGATACAGCATCTCTAGAAGTGGGAAAAGGTTAGAAACAGTTCTGCTTAGAGCCTTGGGAAGGACCAGCCCTGCCTACACCAGGGTTTGGTCCCTTGAGGCCTGTGTCACACTCCTGATAAACCCTGTTTAAGTCACTACATTTGTGGTGCTTTCTTGGAGCTGTCACAAGAAACTGAGACTCACAGGCAGAACCCAGATGCTGTAAACACCTGTGTCTCCAGGGAAGGTTTTGGCAATTGGTGTTTGTGAGCATCCTGTAACAAATAGCCACATACTGAGAATGGAAGGGCATTCGAAGCTAACTCAGTCAATTTAAAAAGTAACAAAGCACAGCCATGAAGCTCTTCTATCGGCTTCCTGAAGCAACTTGCAACACAAACAAGAAAAATGGGATTTGTGAATAGTCAAGGATAAACAGTCCAAACCTCCCTTTCACACCCTCTCCCCTCCCAGAGACACAAGGTTCAGGTAGGTCTGCAGACAAAGGGATAGGGTGCCTTTCATGTGAGAGCTGTAAAAGGTATATAAGACTCAAGAAAGCCAATTTGGGGGAGCTCGTGTCTTGGTGCCTATTAGGCCACACTGCTCCGCCAGTTAATACATCCTCTTCCTCTAGGATATTGTCTGAGCATCTTTGTCCTCCAGGAGTCACTTCCTCTGTTCCTGCAACAATACTGAGGGGTTTAAAACAAAAGATTCATCCTCTTATAATATAGATACCAGAGGTCTTAGATAAAGGTGACTCAGGGTTATGCTCCCAAGGCTCCAGGGAAGGGTCATTCCTGCCTCTTCCAGCTCCTGAGGGCTCCAGGAGTCCTTGGCTTGTGTCCACATAGCCATAGTATCTGCCTCTATGGTCACATGGCCTCTTCTTGTGCACTGGTGTCCAAATTTCCCTTTTATTATTAGGGCCACCCTATCTCCAAGTGAGGTCCCATTCCCAGGTGCCGGGGGTCAGGACTGAACATGTTTTTTTGGGGACATAACTCAACCAACAACAAGATAACATCAGTAGTGCCCTGGGGTCTCTCAATGTGCTTTCACTTATCCCCACCATGGCAGGGCACTCTCTCTGAGCACCTGCCAGGGTGAGAAAGGACAACACAACATGAGCCCTGTCCTCAGACCCCACCCCAACAGGTGGGACCAATGACCACCATGACAGATGGGTAACTGTGTGGTGTGCTGAGACATGCTGAGTGCTATAAAGAGGAACCACTGGATGCCCTGGCCGGATAGTTTGGTTGGTTACAGCATCATCCAGATATGCAGAGGTTGCCAGTTCAATACTCAGTCAGGGCACATACAGGAACAGACTGATGTTTCAGTCTCTCTCTCCTTCTCCCCCTTCTTCTCACTCTAAAAATCAATTAAAGAATAAAAAAGAGAAGCCACAGGAGAAGATGGGGGCCACTAGGGACTGTACTAGGAATGTCATTAGCTGCGACTTAATAGCACAGTCAGGGTGGACCTCACTAAAGGGTGGCATTTGAACAAAGACTCAAAAGATGAAAAACGTAGCCCAACAAATTCTGGGGGAGGATGCTACCAGTGAAAAGGCCCCAAAGTAAAATCCTACCTGTATTATAGGAGCAGCGAGAACAGGGGCTGGAGGAAGGAGGTAGGGGCAGCCATACCTTGTTGACCACTGAAAAATCTCAGGTATTTGCCAAATAACACAGGAAGCCCATAGTGCCCTGAGCTTCCCCGCTTGACTGCTGCACGAGACCATGATTAGGGCTTCCAGCCTCCTGCCCTCCTTGTGAGCTGGCCTGGAGGTATTTCCCAGCACGGACACAGCCAGCTATGCACTGGCCAAAAACCCCACTCATAGCCCCCGACCAAGCCCTGCAACCAGGCACCCCAGACCCCACCCAGTCACCTATCCCTAAGTCTTACTGCTCCCTCGGCTCTCAGCATCCCTCTCCTTATCTGACTGATGTCTAACCCCCACAGCAAGAACAGGGTGATGTTTCTAGCAATCAGTCCCACCAGCAAGCACTGTGACAGGAAGGAGGTAGAAAACCATCGGCAAGGCCCTGACCAGTTAGCTCAGAGGACAGAGCATTGGCCTGATGTGTGGATGTCCTGGATTCAATCCCTGGTCAGGGCACACATGAGAAGTGACCATCTGCTTCTCTTCCCTTCTGTTTCCCCTTTTTTCTCTCTTCCCCTCTCACAACCAGTGGCTCGATTGGTTCAAACATCGACACTGAGTACTGAGGCTAGCTTGGTTGATTTGAGCATCAGCAACAGACGGGGTTGCCGGGTAGATCCCAGTCCAGGCACATGCAGGAGTCTATCTCCCCTCCTCTCACTTTAAAGAAAAAAAAAAAAGGACAAAAAAAGAAAAATGAAAACCATTAGTAAAATCTCAAGGCCCCTTGAAACCTTGTTTTCTTGGTGAAATGTTCTGTGCTGACTTAGAACCTATGAGCCTGGGTTCAAATCCCAGTTCTGCCACCAGTGGGCTGACCATGAGCCACTTAATTTCACTTGTACACTCTGCCTGTTACCAAGCAAGACAAGGCAGGCTACCCTGGTTGCTTGCTTTAGCCTCCATGAAGAAATGAGGGTGCCATCTTATGTGAACAGGCAGGAATGAACCCAAGTGATCAAACCTCAGTGTCCACCTTTGGTGTCAACAACAAAATGAGCCCCAGGCAGAAGGCCTGGTCCAGTGGAACACTGGCTAACAATTCATGAAAACTGGGTGCTTCCTCGTCATGCGCTCACTGCCAGGAGGTGACTCCCAGCAGCCATTGTTGGAGGAAGATCATGAGGTGGTCATGAGTCTGACCATCTGGGGACACTTCCCAGAGAAACAAAGACATAGAAATCCCTGAAGCCCCCAGAAAAGACTCACCTGACATTTCCGCTGTGGTGACACTGTGAGGCTGAATCCTGCAGCTACCTGAAAGGGAAACAGCAACAATCAGGGAGTCCCATGGCTCCCAGGGGACCCCAACACCAGCTGCACACCTATGTGGCTGCTATGAATAGAGCCCTAACTTCCAGGTTATCCACAGGGCTGTCTGGGGTCTTGCCTTAAAGGCCACCCCAAACATGTGATCCCAGTCATCACCTCACCTCAGATACCCCTGGGCAGCATCTGCAATGGCAGGAGCGGAAGGATTAGGCTGCAGGCCCCTGCCATCCACAAGTCAGCCTGGAGCCAGATCACTCCTGAGATCCTGGTGACACCCCCACTGCCCTCCAACCACCTCACCCTCGCCCACCCTTTATCCATAGATACCTCCGAGTATCTCATTATGGTTGCAGTACCCAACTTTCAAATCATCAAGAGTGGGTACACACAATCTCTCTGGTCTGTAGTTTCCTCTCCTATGAGCCTTGTAGGGCCAAGGACCCCACTGCTACCTAAGTGAAACACCAGGGGATGCCTGGTACCAAAGGTGGTCAGAAGCCACACTTGGGGCCAGACACTGGGAATGTGTTTCGCACCCACTGTCCAGGAAAAAAGGTTCCAGTGATGCCAAGTTCCCCAGAGCCCACCCCACTGAAACCCTCTGTCCTGACCTGGCTGATTCTCCCTACAGGCCTGGCAGACTATGCCTCACCCATGTCTGTTCACTTTACCAGCTCCCAGGTAAAGCACCCCTGCCCTGTTCCCTCAGGATGGGAGTATCCCCAGGGGCTTGACGGCTGGCTTGGAACAAGATGTCCTGGAGTCCCTGCAGTGCATTTGTGGTCAAATGGTGCATAGTTGCTGGATGGACAAATGAATTGCTTTGAGTCTACGCAAACAAGCTGGTTCTAGTGCTGACTGCTCTGTGGCAATTAGCCTTTCAGGACCCCTCTGGCCACCAGAGAAGGATGGAAAATGAGACAGCCCAAAAGGAACCTTTTTTTTTTTTTTTTTTACAGGGACAGAGAGAGAGTCAGAGAGAGGGTTAGATAGGGACAGACAGACAGGAACAGAGAGAGGTGAGAAGCATCAATCATTAGTTTTTCACTGCCGTTGCGACACCTTAGTTGTTCATTGCTTTCTCACATGTGCCTTGACCGCGGGCCCTCAGCAGACTGAGCAACCCCTTGTTGGAGCGAGCGACATTGGGTCCAAGCTGGCGAGCTTTTTGCTCAAGCCAGATGGGCCCGCACTCAAGCTGGCAAGCTCGGGATCTCGAACCTGGGTCTTCCGCATCCCAGTCTGACGCTCTATCCACTGCACCACCGCCTGGTCAGGCCAAAAGGAACTTTTTGATCAGCTGAGTCCAGCCATACCCTAGCCAGCTACTTGTGTAGGGCTTTGCTCACGTGTGATTCAGAAGCTCCCCTCCCCCTGTGCACACCCAGGCCCTTGGCAGAAGCAGCCCCACAATTGCCAACAGACATCAACCTGGTTTGGGGGTTGTGTTTATTTTCACAGGCCAAGACAAAGGGAATACAACCCCAGTGGACCTGTGAGCTCAGGATGAAGGTAACCAAAGGAGGGAGGTCTGAATGCCCAGTGGTGAGGACTGCCTGGACCTCCACTAAGCTCCAGCCCAGGAAAAAGTGTGGTTTAGCAGAAACACAGCCCCACACACCAGTGGGAATGATGTAGAAATGGGCCCTCGAGCTTGGAGGCATGTCCCTGAAATCCAGACAGGACTGCAGTCCCTGGACGACAATGAGGGAGCCAGGGCCCATGGGGATCAGAGAGGAGGCTGAGGCTGGCATAAGAGAGGGCAGTCTGAGCCAGCAAGCATGGCATCTATGTGTCAGGATCCAGCTGGAGGCACTGGGCCTCAAGTACTCCATGGAACACTTGGAAACGGTGGTTGAGGTCAGGCCGCGCGTGTATGCGGAAGCGGGTGCCCAGGGCACCATCAGGTGAGGGTGCCCCATAGAAGACACGCTGCACACGGGAGTGTACCAGAGCCATGGCACACATGGCACAGGGCTCACGGGTAATATAGAGGTCGTAGCCAGTGCACACATAGGGGAGGCCATCCTCATTCATGTCCTCACCAAGCTTGTGTACAGAGATGGTCTGGAAGGCCTGGGGGGTTATGGCTGGGGCAAAGGAGCAAGCAGGATGGGAACTGAGGTCATAGGTGCCTTGACCCTGGCCCTGGGCCACCAAGTCAATGCATACCATAGTGGCATGCAGCAGGGGGCTGGCTGTGTTGCTGCAGTCATGGCCAGTAGCCAGTACCCGGCCTGAGGCCGGGTCCACCACCACAGCTCCCACAGCCCTCAGGCCCCTGGCAGCTGCCTGTTGCGCCACCTGCACAGCCCGCTCCATATGGTCCTGCATCTTGGCCCGCTCTTGTGCTGAGAAAAGCTGCCCTGCCAAGGCACGGGTCACATGCTTGTCCTCATGGAAAGATGTGGGCCAGTGGGCCTGTGCCTCTTCGAACTGGCCCCTGGTCAAGGGTGGCCAGGCAGGCACAGGCACCACGAAGGGCTGCCCCAAGCCATGGGGATCCACTGCTGGCCGTGGGAGGAGCTCAGCCAGCGATGGCGTGCCTGCAGCCGGCCCAGCCAGGCATAGCAGTAACTCCAGCACATGTGGGCAGCTGGCATCACGGCTTGGCCGAACCCTTTTGAGGTGAGGCTGGGCAGGCAGTGGGTGGACGGCAGATACCTCCTTGAGGAGGCGTGAAGTCTGGCGCTTGTCAAGAATGGGTGCGGCATAGGCCAGCACCAGTTCCACATCTTTGGATTGCTGCTCCGACAGGACAGGAAGGGCTTGCCACAGCACAGGCTCTCGATTTGGGCTCGCAGCCTTCTCATCCTCACACTGCTCCATGCCACCCAGGGGGTCCATCCTTATCAGGGCTCCGACTGTGGGAGACAGAGATCGGAGCAGAGCATCATCTGTCAGCTGCAGGAGGCCTGGGTGAGCCGAGGAGTCCATCCTAGGAGTGTGTCGAATCTGAGGGCTCATCAGAGAGCTCTAGGCCAAGTAAAATGCATCACTGGCCATGCTCTCACTCGGTCCTACCAATTCTTGGTTTGTAGAATTTAAACCCCCACTGACCTCCCCCCCTTTTCCTTTGAAGTGTGCTGTGAGCAAAATGTACATTGGATCACAGAGAATACAAAAAAGACGAACATCAACTATCTCATTAATTTTTGTTATACTGACTATGTGCTGAAGTGATGACACTGCATGTTTTAGGTTAACACAATATTAAAGTTAACTGTACTTGTTACTTGATACTTTCTAAAAATGTGGCTTCCAAAAAACTTAACATCACATACATGCCTCATATTAATTGGTCAGGGCTACCTTGGAGAACATTAGAGGTCAACCACAGAAAATCTCAACTGTATTCCAGAGGAACTCAGGTGCCACTGACCACCTAGAATACACTGCCCAACTGGGAACTTGGAGTGGACCAGCCCCTCCTGTCTCTTCCCTGTGGAAGAAAGTGTTGAAATCATTTTACAACTGTGGGCTTTTACTGCTCATCATGTGTCCCGTGACTTACTCCTCAGCCCCATGGGCCTCCAGTTTCTTTATCGACCAGACCCTTCAGAACACATGTGAGGTCCTCACCCACCACAATGTGTTGTAAGCTCACAAGTTTGACAAACATACTGACCCAGGCTGCCAGTGGCAGCCATGAGAAGATGATCGCATGAAGGGTGTCCCTCTCCCTCATGTGCCCACAATGCCAATGCTGGGCAAGACCCACAGGTGGGTCCACAGTGTCAACTCTAAATCTGCTCCCAGCATACACCATGCCCAGGACCTTACACCCTACAAGGCCTCCCCAGGCCACAAAAGCTCTCACTGTATGCAAGGCAAAAGACAGACACAGTCTTATTTGTCCCTTTAAGAGTACAACTTCTGGCCTGACCAGGCGGTGGCGCAGTGGATAAAGAGCGTTGGAATGGGATGCGGAAGACCCAGGTTCGAGACCCCGAGGTCGCCAGCTTGAGCGCCGGCCCATCTGGCTTGAGCAAAAGCTCGTCAGCTTGGACCCAAGGGCGCTGGTTCCAGCAAGGGGTGGCTCGGTCTGCTGAAGGTCCGCAGTCAAGGCACATGTGAGAAAGCAATCAATGAACAACTATGGTGTTGCAACGGCAACGAAAAACTAATGATTGATGCTTCTCACCTCTCACCGTTCTTGTCTGTCCCTGTCTATCCCTCTCTCTGACTCTCTCTCTGTCTCTGTAAAAAAAAAAAAAAAAAAAAGAGTACAACTTCTGGCCTGACCAGGTGGTGGCACAGTGGATAGAGCGTCGGACTGGGATGTGGAAGACCCAGGTCCGAGACCCCGAAGTCGCCAGCTTCAGCGCGGGCCTATCTGGCTTGAGCAAAAGCTCACCAGCGTGGACCCAAGGTCACTGGCTCCAGCAAGGGTTTGGTTGCTCGGTCTGCTGAAGGCTCGCAGTCAAGGCACATGTGAGAAAGCAATCAATGAACAACTAAGGTTTCGAAAAACTAATGATTGATGCTTCTCATCTCTCTCCATTCCTGTCTGTCCCTATGTATCCCTCTCTCTGTCTCTCTCTGTCCCTGTAAAAATAAATAAATAAATAAATAAAATGAGTATCACTTAAAGAAAAAAAAGAGTACAAGCCACAAATAAAGAAGGCTGCCTTTGGAATAATACATCTGGCTGGGCCACCAACTTCTAGAAGAGACAGATAAATATCACAGAAACCCTGGCTGGGTGGCTGGGTTGTTAAAGCATAGTCCTGAAGCACAGAAGTTAAGAGTTCAAAATTCCTGGTCAGGGCACATACAGGAAGAGATCGATGTTCCTGTCTCTCTCACTCCCCCTCCCTCCCTCTCTAAAGTCAATAAAATAAACATTAAAAAAAAAAAACCGCCTGACCAGGCAGTGGCGCAGTGGATAGAGTGTCAGACTGGGATACGGAGGACCCAGGTCCGAGACCCGGAGGTCGCCAGCTTGAGCGCGGGCCCATCTGGCTTGAGCAGAAAGCTCACCAGCTTGGATCCAAGGTCACTGGCTCGAGCAAGGGGTCACTCGGTCTGCTGGAGGCCCGTGGTCAAGGCACATGTGAGAAAGCAATCAATGAACAACTAAGGTGTTGCAACAAAAAACTGATGATTGATGCTTCTCATCTCTCTCCGTTCCTGTCTGTCTGTCCCTATCTATCCCTCTCTCTGACTCTCTCTGTCCCTGTAAAAAAAAAAAAATCACAGGAGGGTCACCACTTTACCTAGTAACTCCCCTCTACTCCCAGGTATGTGCCCAGAAACATGAAAACCCACATCTACACAGAAACCTGTCCACACATGTTCACAGCAGCAAAAAAGGTAGAAACAACCCTTGTCCATCAATGGACGATGGATAAAAACGTGGTCCATGCATACACTGGATTATTACTCAGCCATGAAAAGGAATGAGGCATTGACACTCACCCACAGTGTAGAAGGACCTTAAATATATGAGGCTCAGTGGGAGAAGCCAGAGACAAAAGGCCATAATCTGTGATTCCATTTATGTGAAATGTCCAAAACAAGCAAATCCAGAGACAGAAAGTAAGTTGGTAACTGCCAAGGACTGAGGGAAGGGTGTGGGGGTGACTGCTAATGGGGACAGGTTTCTTTTTTTTTTTTTAGAGAGAGAGGGACAGACAGACAGGAAGGGAGAAAGATGAGAAGCATCAATTCTTTGTTGCAGCACCTTAGTTATTCATTGATTGCTTTCCCATATGTACCTTGATGGGGGTGTGTGGCTAATGGTGGGCTCCAGTCTAGCCAGTGACCCCTTGCTCAAGCCAGCAGCCTTGGGCTCAAGCTAGCAACCTCAAGGTTTTGAACCTGGGCCTCTACGTCCCAGGCCAACACTTTATCCACTGCGCCACCACTGGTCGGGACAACCTTGTCACATTTGTGCTGGCAGCGCCTCTGCCCTACACGCCAACTGGGGTTCAACTGCATTGGCAGTCCCTGCAGGGTCTGGTAGACCAGGGAGATGGACGGCTCAACAGCTTAAGACCACCTGCCCCCAACGTACCCAAATGGAAAACAGCCGTGTGTGCTGAAAATTCCCAGGGACACTGGGAAGAAGCATGTGGAGAGAGGGGAGACAGTAGGCCTGGGGTCTCAGCAGAAATGGACTCTGGCTCTAAGAGGAACACAGGAAATGGTGCTTATTCAATGAGCTGGGTCAGGCTCTGCAGGCCAAAATTTGGACATTTGGACCTGGCTGTGTCCTGGCCTGACTGCCTGACTAACCACACTGCAGCTTCCCCCTTGTGAAGCAGGAATTGATGAGGACCTTGCAGGGTGACAGGGGCAGAAAGTGAGATAATTCACAGTCCTGGGTTGTATGAAACCCCACAGCTCCCAGTGCCCTGTCTGTGGCAGCCGAACTGTTTACAGTTGACCCACAGCAAGGCCTGAAAGGCAGGCAAAGCAGAGTAGGGAGACCTAAGCAGAAGGAACAGCCAGTGCGGGAGCCTCTGAGGCACCCACAGCTTCAAATGCACTTTCACAAACAGGATGGAGCTGCAATCTGCATTTCTAACAAGCTCCCATATGGAATGCATTTGACAGATAACACAGAACACCCTCATTAAATTCAAATTCCAAATGAGTGGAGAATTTTTTATTGTGTGTCCCATGCAATATTTGGGAATTTGTACAAAAAAATAAATTATTCATTGTTTGTGATATTTGAATTTAACGGTGCATCCTGAGTATTTATCTGCTTAACTTGACAACCTACAAGTGGGCCTTCTGTGCACGAAAAAGTTCAACAATTTTGGGCTTGTGGAGTGTAGGAGACACACCCCTCATCCCGAGATCGGGATATGAAAAAGCCTTAAAAACTCACTTTCCATAGTATCAGAAAGGATCATCAAAGTTGAGAACGTATAGAAAGATTACCGATCCTTAGCCTAAATTGCAAAGGAACCTGGTCAACCAGTAGCCTGGAGGCATGGGCTTGCAGTCTTGATCCGAAGGTAGGGCGCGCCGGAAACAGCTGGACGCATGGGGTCCCCCTGCCGCGTCTCAGGGGCGCACGCACGCGCAGAAGGGCGATGGGCGCTGAGATCTGTGTCCCAAGGCCCGGCCATCCCATGCGCGCGTGCTTACGTGAACACGCGACGCTCCCGACCTGGCTGCCCCCTTGCTCCCACGCGGCCGGTGCCCCCAAAAGCCGAGACCCCCGTGGCGGTCCTCGCCTGCAGTCTACGGGCGTCTAGAAGAGAAGAGCCAGAGACCCTGAGGCAGCGGGCTTACCTGAGGAGACAGGCGTGAGGATATGCGCGTCACCAAGGCTTAGCAACCACAGCTCACTCGCTAGCTCCGGCTGCGCCTGGCGCCGCGGTGTCCGATGGGAGCGTAGTTCCGGGGACTGAGCCGGCGCCAAAGGGAGGCGGGGCCGGCGCCAGGGGGAGGCGGGGCCGGCGCCAGCGGGAGGCGGGGCCGGCGCGCCAGGTCTACAATCCCCACAGTGTGGCACTTGGCAGCTTCGCCTCACCCCTTATCTGGGGCGCTTGTCCAGTGAACCGAGGAAGCGCTAGGCATGCGCTGAGTTGTGGATTTAATACCCTACTGGAGAACGGCGCTTTGGGAAATCGGCAGACTGAGAAGACTGAGTCCGAGGGGCACACGACTGCGCTGACTTAGTGCAGCCACTCACTGAGCCCAATTTAGTGTTTCGACGTAGTAACGACGGGACTGTCCCACGGGATGGAGTCAGCTTTCAATTCTGGACTGGGGCCCTGGCTGACTCCTAGCATCAGTTTTCCCATCTGTACAGTAGGCGAAGAGGACCTCTTGACTCTCCTGGACAAAACATGCTCATTTTAAGAGCAAATCCAGTTGTTCATTGTAGTAAAGAGATTTAAGCCAGTGATTTAAAACCAGGGGCAGTTGTCCCACCCCACGCCAAAGGGGTACTGGGTGATATCTGGGGATATTTGTGGCTGTCGTGACTAGGAGGTACACCTGGCATCAAATGGCGTCGAACCCTGGAGGCCAGGGATACCGCTGGACACCTTACAGTGCACACACAGGACGCTCCCCTCATTCAGAACTGGCCCCAAATATCCACAGTGCAGAGATTGGAAAACCCTGGTTTAATCCCACTACTACATAAAGAGAAAAATCCAGGTCTAAAAGGACCCCTGTTGAGTGACCAGTTAAAAAAATTGATGATAATCTTTGATCGGCATGTTTTTGTTTTTACAGGGACAGAGAGAGACATAGATAGAGTCAGACAGAAAGGAACGGAGAGAGATGAGAAGTATTAATCATCAGTTTTTCATTGCGACACCTTAGTTGTTCATTGATTACTTTCTCCTATGTGCCTTGACCGCGGGCCTTCAGCAGACGGAGTAACCCCTTGCTCGAGCCAGCAACCTTGGGTCCAAGCTGGTGAGCTTTTGCTCAAGCCAGATGAGCCCGTGCTCAAGCTGGCAACCTCTGGGTCTCGAACCTAGGTCTTCCAGAATCCCAGTCCAACGTTCTGTCCACTGCTCCACCGCCTGGTCAAGCTAATCATCATGTTTAAAACCATGCCTAAATTTTCTGCATATTAAAAAAGAAATGATTCCTCAAAAAAGAGTAAATCTCTAATGTAATTTTTTGCCTGTTTTTAATTTATCAAAATGCAAAAAGACATACACATAGAATGTAAAATAGTGCAGCAGACTTTTAATACAGTTTGTTGGTTCTATAAAAAGTTAAAAATGCCTGATCAGGCGGTGGCGCAGTGTATAGAGTGTCAGACTGGGATTCAGAGGACCCAGGTTCAAGACCTCGAGGTCACAAGGTTGAGCTTGGGCCCATCTGGCTTGAGCAAAAGCTCGCCAGCTTGGACCCAAGGTTGCTGGCTCCAGCAAGGGGTTACTCAGGCTGCTGAAGGCCCGCGGTCAAGACACATATGAGAAAGAAAGCAATGAACAATTAAGGTGTCGCAACGAAAAACTGATGATTGATGCTTCTCATCTTTCTCCGTTCCTGTCTGTCTGTCCCTATCTATCCCTCTCTCTGACTCTCTCTTTGTTCCTGAAAAAAAAAAAGAAAAAGAAAGAAAGAAAAAGAAATGTGGTACGTTGATCTCCCTCTGGGAGCAAACCTGTGCCTTCCCATTTCCCCTCCCTCTCCTTCCCCCACAGGCATGTATCTCCTAAACTCTAAGGGTCCTTAAGAGACTTGCAACCAGGGGAGCAGTGAGCAGTAGCATCTCATCCTGGGTTAACCCCCTTAACCTGTCTCCAAGGTCCACTCTTCTCTGACTTCATAGGGAGCCAAAGCAACACTGCCTAGGCTCTGCTGTTGCTTCTTCTGTTCCCAGCCACTTCTTGTTTCACAGTCCCCAGCTTTAATAAACTTATTCCCTCCCCCAAAAAAGGGAATAAAGAAAGAAAAAGAAAATACAATGGTATACTATGCAGCAATAAAGAGGTGAATGACTGCCTGACCAGCTGGTGGCATGGTGGATAGAGCATCAGACTGGGACATGGAGAACCCAGGTTTGAAACCCCAAGGCTTGAGTGCAGGCTCATCCAGCTTGAGCACTGAGTCGCTGGCTTGAGCATGGGATCATAGACCTGACCCCATGGTTGCTGGCTTAAGCCCAAAGGTCACTGGCTTGAGCCCAAGGTTGCTGGCTTGAGCAAGGGATCCCTTACTCTGATGTAGTCCCCGGTCAAGGCACATATGAGAAAGCAATCAATGAACAACTAAGGTGCCTCAATGAAGAATTGATGCTTCTCATCTCTCTCCTTTCCTTTCTGTCTGTCCCAATCTTTCCTCTCTGACACTCTGTCTCTGTCACATAGACACACACACACACACAAAAAAAAAAGAGGTGAATGACTACTACACACAACCTCATGACTCAATTTTATGGACCTGATGTGGACTAAAAGTATGCACTACAAAAGAGAATATACTGTATGACTTTATTTACAGAAAGTAAAACTCTGGGCAAAATGAATCAACAGTGATAGAAGTAAACTAGTAATAAGTGACTTTTGGAGGGAAGGGACTGAGACAGGATAAGAGGGAACCTCTGGGGTGTGATTGGGGGTTGGAAGTGATTACAATCCACAGGCTTGTATAAATATGTGTATGATTCTTTTAAAATGATTTTTTGTAGTTTTCAGTTCACAGCAAAATTGAGAGAAAGGTACAGAGATTTCCCATATACTCCCTGCCCCAATACATGCACAGACTCCGCCATTATCTATGTCCTCCCACCAGTGTGACATTTGTTACAAGGACGCACCTACACTGACATATCCATCATTGCCATCTAACATCGATAGTTTACATTGGAGTTCACTCTTGGTGTTGTATGGTCTGTGGTTTTGAACAAATGTATAATGACATGTGTCCATCATTATAATGTCATAACAGAGCATTTCACTGCCCTAAAAATTCTCTGTACTCTGCGTATTCATCCCTGTCCCTTAACTCCCAACATCCATTGGTCTTTTTACTGTATCCATGGTTTTACCTATATGTGTGCAGTTTAATTAAGCTGTGCAAATAGGATTTGTGCACATTAATGTCTGCAAGTTGTATCTTAATTTTTTAAACATTATTTCTGGGCCCTGGCCAGTTAGCTCAGTTGGTTAAGAGCATCGTCCAGCCTGACCTGTGCTGGCGCAGTGGATAATGCGTCAACCTGGGAACACTGAGGTGGCCAGTTCAAAACCCTGTACTGGTCTGGTCAAGGCACATATGGGCGTTGATGCTTCCAGCTCCTCCCCCCTTTCTCTCTCTCTCTCTCTCTCTCTCTCTCACTCTGTGTCTCCTTTCTAAAATGAATAAATAAAAAGAAATTAAAAGAGCATCGTCCAGAAACAACAAGGTTGTAGGTTCTGTCCTGGGTCAGGGCACACATGGGAAGCAACCAAAGAATGCACGATTGAGTGGAACAACAACAAATGCTTCCCTTCCCCCTCTCCTCTCTCTCTATTCCTCTCTCTGTCTTTCAAAAAATAAAAAAAAAAATTAAGCCGTGGCCGGATGCTCAGTTGGTTGAAGCGTCATCCCAGAGTATGGAGGTTGCCAGTTTGATTCCCCAGTCAGGGCACATACAGGAGCAGCAGCTTCATGTTTCCCTCTCTCTCTCCTCTCTCTCTCTCTCTCTCTCTCTCTCTCTCTCTCTCTCTCTCTCTCTCGCCCTGCCTCTCTCAAAACAAAACAGAACAAAAAGATGATATTTCTAGCTATGTGCATGGAAGAAGAGGGTCTGGGTTGAGGAGCAGGATTCCTCAGGAAAGCCTCATGCCTCCTGGGGCTGGCTTACTGCTGTCCAGCCTCCCCTACCCACCCCAACTCAACCAGCTAGCAAATGCTATTTTAGGAGCCCTCCACCCCCACTTCCTTCCTGGCTGTCTCAGGAGCCCACTTCCTGACTGGGTCTCACTCTCTCCCCTTGGGGTGAGGCAGACAACTTGCACTTTGGGATGGTTCTCCAACAGCCCCAGAGGCCCAGATCCTGACCTTGGGCCTCCCTGTCCTCTTTCCAAACTAGGACTGGCCACATAATTTGCAGATCCCCATTTGAAGTGAAAATACAGGACCCCTTGTTAAAAAATCATTAGGAATTTCAACACTGCAGCCAAAGGACAGTCATGGGTGGGGCCCTTCTGAGCTCAGGGTCCTGGGTGACTGCACAGGTCACAGCCGATGAAGCTGGCACTTCCCCAAGCACGGTGGCTCTTGCCTCACTTCATGGTTTTATAAACTTTTGTTTATTTATTTTATTATGGTGAAATATACATAATATAAAATTTACCATTTTAAGTGTACAACTTGGTGGTATTAAGTATACTCACATTGTTGTGCAACTAACCTCACCATCTGTTTCCAGAACTTTCTCAGACCTAAAACTTTTTCATCTCCAGAATTTTCCCAAATTGAAACTCTGTCCCATCCCTTTCTCCCAGCCCCTGGCTTCCACCATCCAGTTTCTGTCTCTATGAATCTGACTCTTCTAGGAATCTCCTATGAGTGGAATCACACAGTATTTGTCCTTCTGTTTCTGACTTATGTCATTCCACCTAATGTCCTCAAGGTTCATCCACATTGTAGCAGGTGTCAGAATGACCATCATTTTCATTTTTATTTTCTTGAGAGAGAGAAACAGACAACATGGGAGAGAGATGAGAAGCATTGAGTCATAGTTGCATCACTTTAGTTGTTCATTGATTGGTTCTCAAATGTGCCTTGACTGGAGGGTTCAAGCTGAGCAAGTGACCCCTTGCTCAATCAGTGACCTTTGGACTCAAGCCAGCAACCCCACACTCAACCTGGCAAGTCTGCACTCAACCTGGGGAACCCGCAATCAAGCCAGTGACCTTGGGGTTTTAAGCCTGGGACCTCAGCGTCCCAGGTCAACGCTCTGTCCACTGTGCCACCACTGCATCCTTTTCATTTTTTTAAATAAAATATTTTTTATTTATTGTTTGTTTTTTCCCCAGGGACAGAGAGTCAGAGAGAGGGATAGATAGGGACAGACAGACAGGAACGAAGAGAGGTGAGAAGCATCAATCATTAGTTTTTCGTTGTCGTTGCGACACCTTAGTTGTTCATTGATTGCTTTCTCACATGTGCCTTGACCGCGGACCCTCAGCAGACTGAGTCAAGCCTTGCTGGAGCCAGCGACCTTGCGTCCAAGCTGGCGAGCTTTTGGCTCAAGCCAGATGGGCCCACGCTCAAGCTTGAGACCTTGGGGTCTTGAACCTGGGTCCTCCGCATCCCAGTCTGACACTCTATCCACTGCGCCACCGCCTGGTCAGGCTATTGGTGATTCTTGTATGTGCCCCTAGTGGGGATCAGAATCCCAAACCTTGGTCTATTGGTCTATGGGGACAATGCTCTAACCAACTGATCTACCTGGCCAAAGCTGTCCATCCTTTTTTTTTTTTTTTTTTTTTTGAGAGAGAGAGAGACAGAGAGAAACATCAATTTGTTGTTCCACTTATTCATGCTGTCATTGGTTGAATCTTGTAAGATTGTTTGTGCCCTGACAGTGGATCAAACCCACATCTTGGCATGTCCAGATGATGCTCTAACCAACTGAGCTATCTGGCCAGGGCCTAGCCATCCTTTTAAGGTTCAATAACACTAGGGAACAAAAATTTTTGTTGCATCCACGAAAACACTTGTTCTTATCTAATTTGAGTGTGCTGATCTCAAATTTGTCATAGTTTTTCTCTGTAAGCTACATTTTTATTGCAATTCAAGATTTTAGGTTTTCATCTTATTGTAAAATTTTCAACATTTAGTTTAACATAATGCAGTAGAATGTCTTATTGGGCATCATCTTTGTGAAAATATAATAATTTATATAATGCAGTAATACACTAAAAGATATGATTGCATCAGAATTTGTCTACAATTTCAAAATAGAACATATTAAGACACTTATTTTAATCATAAAATTGGTGCAAAACTTATTTAAATTCTATTCAGGCAAAAATTTGCATTTGTAGCTCTTGCATTTGTGTACTTGTTGAGGACAATCTTGTTTGATGCTCCAGCAGTAGTCTGCTCATCACTAACAGCTCCAAGATTTTCAAGAAACTTATCAAAGTAACAGTTCAAGCAGTGAATCTTAAGCTCACGTTACATCCAAAGTCGCGGAAAGCCAACAACATCCTTTGAACCAGAAGTTTATAGTTTTCTGCTTTTTTTGTTGCCAAGGAAGTTCTTTGTAACTGCCACAAAAGACTGCCATGCTGCTTTCTCCTCCTTATTCATCTTCCTGGCAAATTCTTCATCACGTATGAAGGTTCGAATTTGAAGTCCATTGAATACACCTGCTTTTATCTTCTTGAAAAACAAGGCAGGAAAAGCAAAAATAATGTGTTGAAAGCATTCACTTTCTCTATTCAAAGCCTGAACAAACTGCTTCATTAAGCCAAGTTTGATGTAAAGTGGGGGAAAAATGATCTTGTCTCGATTAACTACAGGTTCATTCACAATATTTTGCATCCCTACTTCCAGAGCTTCACGTTTCGGCCACTCCTTCTGTGTCCAGTGTTTCTCCTGAGTTCGGCTGTCCCACAAACACAGAAAGCAAGGATACTTCATGAAACCTCTCTGTTGTCCTAGCAGGAAATTTACCATTTTAAGATCCACACAAATAATCCAGTTATGCTCCTCATACTTCAGAAAGTAGAGGACAATTTTTATGTCATGATAATCTTCTCGCAGATGAGTTGAATAACCAATTGGAACCACTGCATAAACATTATCGTTGTGTAGGAGAACACATTTCAGACTCCATTTAGAGCTGTCAAGAAATAGCCACCATTCTGTTGGACTGTAAGTAGTAACACCTAGCTGGCTGAGAAGACTACTGATATCATGACAGTAAACAAAGTGTTTGTCTTTGGAAAAAAAGTCCACAAAACTTTGTTCACGCTTCCTGAAATGGGATACTTTAGCTGACCGGTAAAGTACATTATTTTCTTGAAGCCTGGAGGCTAATAACTCAGCTGCTTTCTTTGATAGGCCCAAATCTCTTACTAAATCATTCAATTCCTGTCGGCTAAACTGCTGGGGGGTTAATGATTGCTTCGCATCAGAAGAAGACCCTTCAGATTCTACAACCATTTCCTCATGCATCTTATCAAAATACATTTGATCACCATGTTCACTTTCTTCATCCTGAGAAGAAATAAAGCCATTGAAAACTGGAACCGGGAGTGTCTCAGAGTGTGGGAGAGGTTGTATTGCTGAAGGAATATTAGGATATGTTATCATATGCCATTTTTTTATGCCGATGCCCTTTGTATGGATCAGACAGAAATAACAGTCACTGCTGTGGTCCTTAGGTTCATGCCAAACCATGGGAATACCAAAAGGCATTCCTTTGCATTTTCCTTTTGTCTAGTCACGAAGCATTTTCTCACAATTATGACACACAATATGAGGAGCCCAATTCTTGTCTTGATCGCCAAGGGGAACTTGAAAATAGGCAATATATGCACGTGTCACAAATGATGAAATATTGCGCCTTTGACGTTGAAGTGTGTAACAGTCACATATATAACAGAAGGTGTCAGGACTATTCTTACATTTATGCCTACTCAAAGAAGCCATGATTCAATCTTAAAACAAAATAAGAGGGTGTTTTATCAGATAATAATGTTTTACATTTAAAAACAACTACAGCCTGACCAGGCGGTGGCGTAGTGGATAGAGTGCCGGACTGGGATGCAAAAGACCCAGGTTCGAGGCCCCGAGCAAGGGCCCATATGGCTTGAGCAAAAGTTCGCCAGTTTGGACCCAAGATCACTGGCTCCAGCAAGTAGTGACTCTGAAGGCCCGCGGTCAAGGCACATGTGAGAAAGCAATCAATGAACAACTATGGTGTCGCAACTGCAATGAAAAACTAATGATTGATGCTTCTCATTTCTCTCTGTTCCTGTCTGTCTGTCCCTATCTATACCTCTCTCTGACTCTCTCTCTCTGTCCCAGTAAAAAATAAATAAATAAATAAAACATTAAAAACAACTACAGCCTGACCAGGCAGTGGCGCAGTGGATAGAGCATCGGACTGAGATGTGGAAGACCCAGGTTCAAGACCCGGAGCTCGCCAGCTGAGCGCGGGCCCATCTGGCTTGAACAAAAGCTAGCCAGCTTGAACCCAAGGTCACTGGCTCCAGCAAGGGGTTGCTTGGTCTGCTGAAGGCCCGCGGTCAAGGCACATGTGAGAAAGCAATCAATGAACAACTAAGGTGTTGCAATGGGAACGGAAAACTAATGATTGATGCTTCTCACCTCTCTTCGTTCCTGTCTGTCTGTCCCTATCTATCCCTCTCTCTGACTCTCTCTCTGTCCCTGTAAAAAAAAAAAAGATGTTTGTAAAACATTAATTGCCGTGTGCTTATGTTCAGTCCAAGAGTCATTGCCCTTTAACTTCAATTTAAAAACCAATGCATGCCATTAACTGTAACAAAGAGAAATTAAAATTGCATAAAAAGTAGAGCATGCACCAAAAAACAGATTTCATATTTGGAATCAGCGATGCAGAAATATATAGAAAAAGTTCTAAAACCTCATGCACCAGAAAATGAAAAAGAAAATTGTTTCCCAGTGTAATATTGCACTGTGTGGGTTGGCCAGATTTTGTTTATCCATTCATCTATCCGTGGTTATCTCGAATCATGCTGCTATGAATATTCATGTACAAGTCCCTCTTTTCAATTTTTTTGGAACCAACGGAGAAGCATAAGCACAATTTTTTTTTTTTTTTTTTTTTTTTTTACAGGGACAGAGAGAAAGTCAGAGAGAGGGATAGATAGGGACAGACAGACAGGAACGGAGAGTGGTGAGAAGCATCAATCATTAGTTTTTCATTGTCATTGCGACACCTTAGTTGTTCATTGATTGCTTTCTCACATGTGCCTTGACCGTGGGCCTTCAGCAGACTGAGCAACCCCTTGCTGGAGCCAGCAATCTTGGGTCCAAGCCGGCCAGCTTTTTTTTGCTCAAGCCAGATGGGCCCGTGCTCAAGCTGGCGAGCTCGGGGTCTCGAACCTGGGTCTTCCCCATCCCAGTCCGACGCTCTATCCACTGTGCCATTGCCTGGTCAGGCATAAGCACAATTTTTAATAGCCAGCCTTCTTTTAGCCATGTAGTTTTATTTCAGCCTCTGCCTGATCATAGCAGTGCAACTCATTCTATGCCAAACAAAGCCAGAATAAACTCAGATGTTAAACTGTGAAAAAGAGAAAACTTCACCCGACTTCTCATCCCCCCCCATGTTACCCATTCCCACTGTGGTGTGATTTTTCTCAGAGAGGGGACCTATGGCTTTTGTTTCCTGAGTGCAACTGGGTAGACCTTTTCATTAGAAGCCTCTGGTTCCAGAAACCACAGGTCCTCTCCCTCAAGGGTGAAATGCCTCACATGCCATTTCTGTTCTGGTCACAGTCAGAATCAATCTCCGTGTCCACTAAGAGGGGACTGAGTAGCCCTGACCAGGTATCTCAGTTGGTTAGAGAATCATCCCTATATACTAGGGGTCGGGAACCTTTATGGCTGAGAGAGCCATAAATGCCACATATTTTAAAATGTAATTCCGTGAGAGCCATACAATATGTTTAACACTAAATACAAGTAAATGTGTGCATTTTATGTAAGACCAACACTTTTAAAGTACAATAAGTCTCTGAATTCTTTTTAATGATGTTGTTATGCTGTTGCTAACCAATGATGAATAAAGTACTTCTTACTATTAATGCGACTTCTGGTGCTGCATGGTTTTGCTGATGGCTTTGTAGTCTGGTTGATACATGGTAAGGTTAAGCTTCACGCAGGCGTTGAGACTTCCATCCATTAAACGTGATTGCACGTTGGTCTTAACGTTCTTTAGAGTGAGAAAGACTGCTCACATGCATACGTAGAGCCAAACATTGTCAGTACAGCAATACTCACACGCTGCAGTGTGTGGTATGTGACAGGAAGTGCGTTCCAAGTTTTGACAATCAGCTGGTCCGCGGGTTGAAGTTTTTTCATTTCTCCCCACCTGTGTTTGCTCGCCAACTCTGCTTGCTGTCATGCAAGTCTTTCCAAATCATCATTCAGTGACTTGAACTTATTCACCCACATGTCTGAGGCCTTCAGGTCAGCAGCTTGTAGCTCAGAATCTGACGGAGACACCGGGGATGTAACTCAGGTCGGCACTGTCTACTGCACACTTGTGTGGATGGGGTGATGAATTTAAAAAGACGAGTGTGCTCATGAAATTCTCCAAAGTGCGCTTTGAATGACTGCAGGAGATTAGATGTGAAGCCTGCTAGCTTCTGGAGATCAAGATGTTGAACAGGATCACTTGCTGTGCATGCATCTTTAAACTCTACCAGTTTTTCAAAGTGTAGTAAATGACCTGTTTCAATGTTGGTGATGAAGAGTTCCAGCTTGTTTTCAAATGCAAACACTGCTTGTTGAAGGAATAAGACTGTATTTACAATGCCTTGCATTTTCACATTGAGCTGGTTCAGATGTTCAGTCATGTCCATGAGATAGTAGAACTTCAGGAGCCACTCAGTGTTAGCTAACTCAGGATGCTCGACGTTTTTCATTTCAAGACAAGTTCAGGTTTCGCTCTGACAAGCCGTGAAACGGCCGACCACCTTCCTTCTTGATAACCAATGCACATTGCTGCGCAGAAGCAGACCAGGATAATTATTCCCAACTTCATCCAGCAGTGTTTTAAACTGGCGACCATTTAAAGCTTGGGCAACAATGAAGTTGACCAACCGAATGAATGACCAGTGACATCACCTCACCAAGCTGCTCGCCACACATCCGAGCACAAAGCACCTTCTGACGTAGGATGCAGTGAAAACTTCGGATGGGTCTCTTCATGTTCACGAAGAAGCACTATGAATCCTCTGTTTTTCCTCACCATGCACAGAGCACCATCAGCACACACTGAAATAAGTTTATCCATTGGTAGATTTTTTTCTTTAGCGAACTCAGTGAAAGACTGGAATAAATCCTCCCCTCTTGTTGTCTCTTTCATAGGCAAAAGAGCAAGACTTTCCTCACGTAGTGTGTCACCGACAGCATAACTTGCAGTCATGCTGAACTGGGATAAATGGCTTATGTCTGTTGACTCATCCAAAGCGAGAGAAAAGAATGGTGCTGCATTTATGTCCTTCACTTGTGTTGCCTCAATTTGATTTGCCATCATGATGGTACGATCGTGAACAGTTCTTGCCGACAGAGGCATGTCTTTTATTCGTTTGATTATCTTGTCTTTATCCGAAAAGTCATCAAAAAGTTCATTGGCAACATCAAGCATGAATGTTTTGGCATACTCCCCATCTGTGAATGGCTTTCCATTTCTCACAATTGCTAAAGCACCAGCAAAGCTATCCGAATTCCAGTCACCTTGTTGGGTCCAAACACGGAGTTGCTGCTGACTAACTTGCACTCTGCACAGTAGCTCTTTTTTTTTTTTTTCCACAGGGACAGAGAGTCAGAGAGAGAGATAGATAGGGACAGACAGACAGACAGGAACGGAGAGAGATAAGAAGCATCAATCATTAGTTTTTCGTTGCCGTCGCAACACCTTAGTTGTTCATTGATTGCTTTCTCACATGTGCCTTGACTGCGGGCCTTCAGCAGACCGAGCAACTCCTTGCTGGAGCCAGTGACCTTGGGTCCAAGCTGATGAACTTTTGCTCAAGCCAGATGGGCCCGTGCTCAAGCTGGCCACCTCAGGGTCTCGAACCTGGGTCTTCCACATCCCAGTCCGACGCCCTATCCACTGCGCCACCACCTGGTCAGGCTACACAGTGGCTCTTGACATGCTTTCTCTCTGCTGTCCCCTGCTGGATATTTCCATGCAAATGTAGTATGGTGTGTTTCAAAGTGCTCCTTTATATTTGACCATTTCATCGATGCAATTTTATCATAGCATATTAGACACACTGCAGAACCTGCTCTTTCCACAAAGGCGAATTCCTCTGTCTATTCCTGCTGAAACGTATGATACTCATCTTTTTTTCTTTTAGCCATCTTCTTCATCAAAAGGGTTTCTGCAATTAGCAAGCTGACTACTTGATTAAAAGGAGGGAAGTTTACTTTCTGACTTAACAATGACCTGTGTACATTATGCATTATTGAATAAAAATTTGGTGTTGTCCCGGAGGACAGCTGTGATTGGCTCCAGCCACCCACAACCATGAACATGAGCGGTAGGAAATGAATGGATTGTAATACATGAGAATGTTTTATATTTTTAACATTATTATTATTTTTTAATTTTTTAAATTAATTTTAATGGGGTGACACCAATAAATCAGGGTACATATGTACAATGAAAACATCTCCAGATTATCTTATCATTCAATTGTGTTGCATACCCATCACCCAAAGTCAAATTGTCCTCTGTCACCTTCTATCTGGTTTTCCCTGTGCCCCTACCCTTCTCCCTTTCCCACCCTCCCCGCCCTCCCCCCACCCCGTAACCACCACACTCTTGTCCATGTCTCATAGTCTCACTTTTTTGTCCCACCTATGTATGAAATCATGCTGTTCTCAGTTTTTTTTTTCTGATTTACTTATTTCACTCTGTATAATGTTATCAAGGTACAACCATTTTGTTGTAAATGATCTGATGTCATCATTTCTTATGGCCGAGTAGTATTCCATAGTATATATGTACCAAAGCTTTTTTTTTCTTTTTATTTTATTCATTTTAGAGAGGAGACAGAGAGAGAGAGAGAGAGAGAGAGAGAAAGAGAGAAAGGGGGAAGAGCTGGAAGCATCAACTCCCATATGTGCCTTGACCAGACCAGTGCAGGGTTTTGAACTGGCAACCTCAGTGTTCCCAGGTCGACGCTTTATCCACTGCGCCACCACAGGTCAGGCTGTACCAAAGCTTTTTAATCCACTCGTCTTCTGACGGACATTTGGGCTTGTTTCCAGATCTTCGCTATTGTGAACAATGCTGCCATAAACATGGGGGTACATTTCTTCTTTTCGAACAGTGTTATGGTGTTCTTAGGGTATATTCCTAAAAGTGGGCTAGCCAGGTCAAAAGGCAGTTTGACTTTTAATTTTTTGAGGAATCTCCAAATTGTTTCCCACAATGGCTGCATTATTATTTTTTTTATTAAAGATTTGCCTGCGAGCCAGATGCAGCCATCAAAAGAGCCACATCTGGCTCTCGAGTCATAGGTTCTCGACCCCTGCTATATACGAAGGTTGTGGGTTTGATCCTGTTCAGGGCACATGCAAGAATCAACCAATAAATGCATAAGTAAGTGGAACAAGTTGATGTTTCCCTCTCTGTTCCTAAAACCAATATATTAAAAAAAAAAAAAAGGAAAAAAGAGGGGACTGAGGATGCAAACAGTGAATCAGCAATAGGAGTTTCATGAGAGCATCACAGAGGACCCAAGGCAGAAGAAGTGATCATCTCCATGGAATTTGTTGAAAGGGTTTCTGGCTATACAGATGCTGGGTTTCAAAGCACTGAATCAGGAGCTACTGGGGGCTATTGGCATCCTGAGATGGGGTCGTCTACTTCCTGATGAACAGCCTTTTAGATGCTTTGGATTTTAAACCATGTAAACATATTTACAATTAAAACATAAATAAAAGTAAAACTCTTTTGAAAACAGAACCAGCCCTGGCCAGTTGGCTCAGTGGTAGAGCATCAGCCTGGCATGTGGATTTCCTGGGTTCGAATCCTGGTCAGGGCACACAAGAGAAGCACCCATCTGCTTCTCCACCCCTACCCCTCTCACTTGTTTCTCTCTCTATCTTTCTCACTCTCCTCCTCCTGCAGCCATGGCTCGATTGGAGCTAGTTGGCCCTGAGCGCTGAAGATGGCTCCATGGCTTCAGCCTCAGGCGATAAGAAGAGCTTGGTTGCTGAGTAACGAAGCAATGCTTCTGATGGGCAGAGCATTGCCCCCTAGTGGGCTTTCTGGGAGTATCCCAAGTGGGGCATATGCGGGAGTCTGTGTCTATCTTCTCTCCTCTCACTGAATTAAAAAAAAAAAAAAATGAAAAAGAAAATAACAGAACCAAAAGCTTGTATTGTCTCCATACCTCAGGGCTGCATTTTTTTTCTATCAAGGGTTAACCATAATCTTTTTTTTTCAAACTTTAAGACAAAGTTTATTTAGAAATTTACTGAGATAATAGAAGTGAGCTAGCTGGGCTGAGGTGGCTCAGGAAACTATTTACAGAAGCAAAAGAAGGGCCCTTGGGGCTTAGGAGAGGGAAAAATGAGCTTGGGGGAAAAAAAGAGGGGAATGGGAAAGGCATTGGTGTGCTCCTGAGGGGAGACCGCATTAGGTTGATCATAATCTTTATATGTAGTCTCTTCAAACTGCACTTTGAGGCTATTTTTCTGTTTTTAACTGCTTTATGATAAATATATTTTAAAAATGTTTTTCTTAAGTGAGAAGCGGGGAGGCAGAGAGACAGACTTGCACATGCGCCCCGACCAACAGGGATCTACCCAGCAAGCCCCCTATGGGTGGTGCTCTGCTCATCTGGGGCCATTGCTCTGTTACTCAGCAACTGAGCTATTTTAGCTCTGGGGACCAACTTGGTACAACCGAGCCATGGCTGTAGGAAAGGAAGACAGAAATAGAGGGAGAGAAGGAGGAGGGGGAGGAGTGGAGAAGTAGATGGTCACTTCTCCCATGTGCCCTGACCAGGAATCGAATGAGAGACATCCACACGCTGGGCCAATGCTCTACCACTGAGCCAACTGACCAGGGTTATGATTAAATATTTTTATTTATTAATTTTACAGAGAAAGGAGATAGGGGTGAGGGGGTGGAATGAGAAGTATTAACTCATAGTTGCTTTTCTTTAGTTATTGCTTGCTTCTCTTATGTGCCTTGACTGGGCAAACCCAGGATTTTGAACCAGTGACCTCAGCATTACAGGTTTATTCACTGTACCACCACAGGTCAGGCCTCTGCATTAAAATTACCAGTAATGTAGGGATGAAAATCTATGGACAGATCTTGCTGTCTTTCATGTTGTTAACTTAGATCCTTAGAAGGAGAATTCCACCCTGGTCAGATAGGTTGGTTGGTTAGAGCATTGTCCAGAAGCACAGAGGTTGCCAGTTCGATCCCAGGTCAGGGCAAACATCAATGTATAGAAGCACATCAATGTACCTGTCTCTCTCCCTCAAGTCAATAAATAAATTTAAAAAAGAAGAATAAGCTTGACCAGGCAGTGGCACAGCGGATAGAGCGTCAGACTGGGACATGGAGAAACCAGGTTTGAAACCCCAAGGTTGCTGGCTAGATTGCAGGCTCATCTGGTTTGAACACAGCTCACTAGCTTGAGCCTAAGGTTGCTGGCTTGAGCAAGAGGTCACTCAGCCTGCTGTAGCCCCCTGGTCAAGGCACATATGAGAAAGCAATCAATGAACGGCTAAGATACTGCAACAAAGAATTGATGCTTTTCATTTCTCTCCCTTCCTGTCCCTCTGTCTCTCTTTTTTTTTTAAATTTTTTATTTTTTTACAGGGACAGAGAGAGAGTCAGACAGAGGGATACATAGGAACAGACAGACAGGAAAGGAGAGAGGTGAGAAGCATCAATCATTAGTTTCTTGTTGCCATTGCCACACCATAGTTGTTCATTGATTGCTTTCTCACGCCTTGACGGCGGGCCTTCAGCAGACCAAGCAACGCCTTGCTGGAGCCAGCGACCTTGGGTTGAGCTCAAGCTGGCAAGCTCGGGGTCTCGAACCTGGGTCTTCCGCATCCCAGTCTGACGCTCTATCCACTGCGCCACGGCCTGGTCAGGCTCTCTGTCTCTCTTTCTCCATCTCTGTCACACACACGAAGAAGAAGGAGGAGGAGGATAAGGAAGAGGAGGAGGAGGAGGAGGAGGAAGAGGAGGAGGAGAAGGGAGTTGAAGAAGAAGTGAGAACACCTCCCTTCCTTCCTTTCTTCTCTCCTTTCATCAACATTTATTGAGCACTTACTGAATACTAAGCCATGAGCTGGGCACTGGGGACACAACTGGGGAAAAAAGACACAGATGGTTGGTGGAACTCACCATCTAGCCTGGTGCTTCTATATTAAAAAAACAAAACTTTTTTTTTTTTTTAGAGAGAGAGAAGAAGAGAGAGAGTGAGACAGAAATATCAATCTGTTTCTGTATTTGCCCTAATCAGGAATCAAGCCAGCAACCTCTGTACTTCAGGACAATGCTCTAACCAACTGAACTGCCTAGCCAGGTCTGGTGCCTCTAGAATTTTGTAGGTGCTATCCAATGTGGGAACTAGCAGTCCCACATGGCTATCCAATGTGGGAACTAGCAGTCCCACATGGCTCTTAAGCACTTAAATTGAGGCCATTGCAACTGAAGAACTAAATTTAGATGTTACTGACTTTTAATCAATTCATTTAAATTTAATAAGTAGCCGCGTGGGGCTAATGGTTCCATATTGGACAGCTAGGGGCTTGAATTCATGGCTCCTGGATGGGAGCATTTTTAATACTATTTTTTTTTTTTTTACAGAGGCAGAGAGAGAGTCAGAGAGAGGGATAGATAGGGACAGACAGACAGGAACGGAGAGAGGTGAGAAGCATCAATTATTAGTTTTTCATTGCCTTAGTTGTTCATTGATTGCTTTCTCACATGTGCCTTGACTGCAGGCCTTTAGCAGATCGAGCAACCTTGGGTCCAAGCTGGCAAGCTTTTTTTGCTCAAGCCAGATGGGCCCGCGCTCAAGCTGGCAAGCTCGGGTCCCGAACCTGGGTCTGACACTCCATCCACTGTGCCACCCACTGCCTGGTCATGCAATACTATTGATTTTTTTAAAAATGTTTTTTAATTAATTTTTTTTAAAAAAGAGGGGGAGAGAGAGCGGGAACGAGATCATTAGCTGCTTCACTTTAGTTGTTCATTGATTGCTTGCTTCTCATATGTGCCTTGACTGGGTAAGCTTGGGGTTTATGAACTGGTGACCTCAGTGTTTCAGGCTGATGCTCTATCCATTGAGTCACCACAGGTCAGTCTAAGACCATTGATTTTGGTGGAGACCAGAATTGGGGTGATGAACACACAATGCAATGTACAGATGATGTGTTGTAGAATTGTGCACCTGAAACCTGTATAATTTTAACCAGTGCCACTCCAATAAATTTTAAAAAAATAGCTGATTCCTGTGGCCAAGTTATTTTCCAGACAGGTTGAGTGTCTCAGGTCAGGAGAAAGTGAAGGAAGTCTTGAGTGAGGAAGGGCTGGAAGGACAGACTGAGTTAGTTTGAACAAGTAACAAACCACAGCTGTGCAGTAACTTTATCAGCTCCCTGAAATAACTTGCAACACAAGCAAGGAAAACAGGATATGTGAATAGTCAAGGACAAACAGTTTGAACCTCCTCTCACACCCCCCTCCCCTCCTGGAGACAGAAAAGTCATGTAGGTCTGCAGACAAAGTGAAAGAAATCAGGCGCTTTTCATGTGCAAGCTAAAGCTGTAAAGGTATATAAGACTCAGAAAAGCTAACTTCAGAGAGTATTGTGATGCCGAGTAGCTATGCTGCTCTGCTGGCTTATAAATTCTCTTCCTCTAGCACTGTTTTCTGAGTGTCTTTGTCCTCCATGAGTCACTTTCTTTGTTCCTGCAACAGTCCGAGTTCTGGGTGGCATTCAAAGGCTGGGTGAAGCTCTCTCCATTCTCACAGAAGCCATTCCCGGCCCTGGCCAGTTAGCTCAGTTGGTTAAGAGTGTCATCACCAAACTAAAAGGTTGTAGCGGGTTCAATTTCTGGTCAGGGCACACACAGGAAGCAACCAAAGAATGCACAACTGAGTAGAACAACAAATGAATGTTTCCCTTCCCCCTCCCCTCTCTCTTTTTTTCCTCTCTCTGTCTCTCTAAAAATCAATAAAAATTAAGCCCTGACTGGATAGGTCAGAGCATCAAACCAGAGCGTGAAGGTAGCTGGTTCAATTCCCTGGTCAGGGCACATACAGAAGCAACTCCGTGTTCCTGTCTCTCTCTCAAAAACAACAACAACAACACACACACACACACAAAAACAACAACAACAACAACAACAACAACAAAACCCCACCATTCTTTGGGTCAGGGATTATCTCTATCCCGTTTGTTATGCATCAGTCAATTCATCAAACAGCATGGGGAATAGCTGGGAACATGGTGGAGGAGAGCCTGGGTCCCTGCCCTGGGAAGCAGATGAAATATGGAAAAGACATGGTAAACAAGGAAACAGCTCCATAAAATGATGTAAGTTGGCAAGTTCATTTCTTTTTTGTAAAATTTTATTTGTTCATTTTAGAGAGGAGAGGAGAGAGAGAAAAAAAGGAAGGAGGAGCAGAAAGCATCAACTCCCATATGTGCCTTGACCAGGCAAGCCTAGGGTTTTGAACTGATGATCTCAGCATTCCAGGTTGCGGCTTTACCCACTGTGCAACCACAGGTCAGGCAGATGGCAAATTCTTTTTTTTTTTTTTTTTACAGGGACAGAGAGAGGGATAGATAGGGATAGACAGACAGAGAGAGGTGAGAAGAATCAATCATTAGTTTTTTGTTGCCGTCGCAACACCTTAGTTGTTCATTGATTGCTTTCTCACATGTGCCTTGACCGCGGGCCTTCAGCAGACCGAGCAACCCCTTGCTGGAGCCAGCGAGCTTGGGTACAAGCTGATGAGCTTTTTGCTCAGCCAGATGGGCCCGCGCTCAAGTTGACAATCTCGGGGTCTCAAACCTGGGTCTTCCACATCCCAGTCCAACTCTATCCACTGCACCACCGCCTGGTCAGGCGAGATGGCAAGTTCTGATGGAAATAAATAGGGTGATGGGACAGGGGTGGGTTTAGTAGAGATTTTGGCTGGGGTGGTCCAGGATGGTTCTCTGAAGAGATGACATTTGAGAGGATGCTTTAAGATGAGGGGCCAGCCATGTAGCTATTTGGGGACAGTATACTCCAGGCAGTAGACACAGGTTATGCAAAAGCCTTGAGGTAGGAATAAACCTGGCAATGCAGTATGGCTGAGGCAGAAAAAGCAAGGGGAAAAGACGTGGGAGGTGAGTGTGCAAAGATGAACCGGTGGCTGGAGGGATGGGTGACTGTTCTGAGGTGGTGGGAAGCTTATAGCAGTGCCTTTATATTTGCAGAGTCCCCTTTGGTCAGTGGGGAAACTGGGTGAGGGCAAGAGCAGGCCATATTCGGATGGTAATTGAGCCCCCTCCGCACTTCCTGGACCCTGCCTCTTCACAGTGTCTGCCAATGTTCCCTTTCTTGCAGGTGGAGTTGGAATTTTTGATGCAGCTGCAGCTCTGGCCCTTCCCAGCCCAGGGAAAGACGGGCTGGATGGGAAGATAGAGCTGTGGGAGGAGGCTGTGGAAGGCATCTTTCTGTTTCAGTGCTGGAAGAAGTCACAAGAAAACCAAAAGGAACCTGACCAGGTTGTGACCTTTGGACCTTAGGAGAACTTCAGCTGATGCTGGGAGCCTTGAGGGGGTCAGCAGAGGCAGGGGGACTCTGGGGCACCCCTTGACAGCCCTCAAGCACATGGTGGGGAAAGTGGTGGCTGGGCCCAGGTCAGGGGGGCCAGAGAAAACTAGCTGAAAACCAGTTATGGGCTGTGACTACTCCTGACCTTGGGTCTTCTCCAGGCAGTTGACTGGAGGAATGGGGCCTTGGGAGAGGGGAGAAGGGAGAGGGCCAGCCAGGGAGCCCAGAGCCTTAGGCTTATCTCTGTAAATGAAGCTAAAGATTAGCATCCCTGAGAAGCCAGAGTGGGGGTGGGTATGGGTACTGCCTGCTGGGGGTAGGGTACTTTGAGCTGGAAAAGGCACACAGGCAGGGGGAAAGGCATATGCAAAGACAGGAGGCCTGGAAGGACAAGAATATCCAACTAATTCAGTCCTTCCTTCAGCTGGGCTGTTAGCCTCTGCAGCCTTTCTGTCTCTATCACTGTCACTTCCCCAGAAAAGCCTACCTTGACCACCCCAGTCACCTTTTAGCCATACCCCATTTTGTTCCCAACCCTTATCGTCTCCCTGCAGTGTAAGCAGAGCAGGAAGGGACTAAGGTAAGGAGTACAAGGCACTTGCCTCAGGCACAAAATTTAAGAGATGCCAAAAAATTCAGCTACCAAAATTCAAAGTATTTTCAAGCAATATTTTAAAAGATGAAACATGTGAATGCGTGACTGGTGGTGGTGCAATGGTTAGAGCATCGACCAGGGACGCTGACTAGGTTTGAAACCACGAGGTTGCCGGCTTGAACAAGGGGTCACTAGTTCAGCTGGAGTCAAGCCCTCTCTCCCCTCAAGGCACTTATTAGAAAGTAACCAATGAACAACTAAAGTGCCACAACTACAAGTTAATGCTATGTCTCATCTCTCTCCCTTCCTGTCTATCTTCCTCCATTGCTAAAAAAAGAAATAAAAAGAGACATGTGCTAAAGAACCTAGGAGGGCCTGACCAGGTGGTGGCACAGTGGATAGAGCAACGGACTGGGATGCAGAAGACCCAGGTTCAAGACCCTGCGCTCGCCAGCTTGAGCGCGGGCCCATCTGGCTTGAGCAAAAGCTCACCAGCCCGGACCCAAGGTCGCTGGCTCCAGCAAGGGGTTGCTCGGTCTGCTGAAGGCCCGCGGTCAAGGCACATATGAGAAAGCAATCAATGAACAACTAAGATGTCCCAATGAAAAACTGATGATTGATGCTTCTCATCTCTCTCCGTTCCTATCTGTCTGTCCCTATCCCTCTCTCTGACTCTCTCTCTCTGTCTCTGTAAAAAAATAAAAATAAATAAATAAAAAGAACCTAGGAGGAAAAAAATATCGTGATTTTAATTAAAGGTAGGAGCCGACCCTGCACTTGCACAACGTCGTCTCAGCTTAATCCTCAAACTGTTATGAGTAAAAGAAAGAAAGATACCTGACCAGTGGTGGCCCAGTGCATAAAGCATCCACTGGGAATGCTGAGGTTGCCAGTTTGAAACCTCAAGGTTGCTGGTTCTGGGGGCTCATCATCTCCCGGTCACTGGCCTGAGCGGGGGAATTGCCCAAACGATCCCAAAGTTGGCCAGCTTGAACCCAAAGGTCGCTGGCATGAAAAGCCCAAGGTCACTGGCTTAAGCAAGGGGATCCTGGCATGCCCTGGTCAAGGCATGTAGAAGAAACTCAATGTACAGCTAAAAGTGAAATAAACTATAAGTCGATGTTTTTCATGGTCTCTTCCTGCCTGTCTCTCTCTCTCTCTCAGAACAACAAAAACACAGAAAATACCCCCAGACTGACCAGGCGGTGGTGCAGTGGATAGAGCGTGGTACTGGGACCCAGGTTCGAAACCCGAGGTCGCGGCTTGAGTACGTGCTCATCTGGTTTGAGCTCCCGGGCTCAACGGCCTGAGCGCGGGCTCGCTAGTTTGAGCGTGGAATTAAAGACAGGACCCCATGGTCGCTGGCTTGAGGCCAAAGGTCGCTGACTTAAAGCCCAAGGTCATTGGCTTGAGCAAGGGGTCACTCCTTGCAGTAGCGTCCCCCCGCCCCCCACCACCAAGGCACATTATGGGAAAGCAATCAATGAACAACTAAGGTGCCCCAACGAATTGATGCTTCTCATCTCCCTCCCTGTCTGTCTGTCCCTACCTGTTCCTCTGTCTCTCTCTCTCTGTGTCACAAAAACAGAAACAAAAAATACCCCCAAAGACTGAATGATGAGGAGGCTTCTTGACGAGAGACTCCACTCTTGAAAACCAAAGGTGTAACCTGGGCCATGCTCACTCCCTGCGGATCCTGCACATCACAATCTCGCCCCTCCAGTCAGCGAGCCAGCCCCACCTCCAATCAAGACCCACCCGACCAACGACAACTCGGTTCCGCGTACTCTACGATTAGCCCCGCTCCCAAGCCCGATCCTACCCTATCAACAAGCCAGCCCGCCCCCAGGAGCCCAGTCCTTTTCCGGTAGGCGCGCCACCGCCACGCGCGCGCGGGGAGGGAGGGGCCCCGGGTCCCTCTGGTCTCCGCGCGCGCCTGCGCGTCACTTCCGGGGCGGTGGCGGGATCGAGGTAGACTTCCGCCCGCGGGGGAGCGGCGGAGGTGGCGGAGGCGGTGCAGGAGGCTGGGCTGGGGCGCTGAGGGCCCGACGGACTCACGGACCGGCAGCCGGAAGCCATGGAGTGTGGCCCCGGGGCTGGGGTGCGCGGGCTGCGGCGGTAAGTGCCGAACAAGGGCGAGCGCGCGGCTTCTGTGCCAACCCCGGCTGTTTGGGGAGCCAGACCTGACCGCGAGGCCGGGATATCCCGGTATGACGCCCCTGAGGCCCGGCATTCCCAGGGCGGCAGCAGTGCCTTCTTGAGGGACTCCGGACCGGGGGCGAGGACCGCGGGGCCAGCGTCCCCGACTCGAACAGAACCCTGTCTGCTCTCCAGTCAGCCTTACGACGTGGGTTGCGCGCCCACCCTCCTGTGACGCGGACCCCGCTTCTTTTCCCCTCTCTATTCAGCCCTCCGATTGCGGTGAACACCCATCCTCCTGGGATGCGGCCCCTGTTTTGTGGGAGTGCGCAGTCCGAGCCATGGACTCTGCTCCTGCCCCGGAACCGGCCCCCTAGCCCAACACCCGGGCCCGTTTGCCGCTGCAGCCCGCAGCCATCCCGGCTTTCTAAACGTCTCCCAGACGCTTCTGTCTGTCCCTTCGCAGGCCTCGCGGCCTCTGCTCCAGTTCAAGGAACATCCACAGCCCCTAACCTGGCCCAAAGCTCCTCCGGGGTTCCTTGTTTTCCCCAGGACGGAGTTCAATCTGCTGCAAGGCTTAGTCAGGAGCGCAGCTCGATCCTAGCCTTCTGCGGGGCCCTTCTGCTCTCTTTTCTTCCAGTGCCTGGAACGTGCTCTCACCTTTTTTCCCCCGTGCTCTTCTTTCTGCCCTGTTCCCAGTTACTCGGCCACTGCTGCTTCTTCCAGGAAGCTTTCCCACCCTGACTGCCTCGATAAGGTGTCGTCACAGTCGTCTGTATTTAGGTCGTCCTAGACTCAGTATTCCAATTGAGTTGGCTCCTCATTGGTCCTTTTTTTTTTTTTTTCTAAGTTGATTTTAGAGAGGCAGGAGGGTTGGGAGAGAGACAGTGATTTGATGTCCCACTTATTTATGCATTCATTGGTTGATTCTTGTATGTGTGCTGACTGAGGATTGAACCTACAACCTGTGTATCTGGACAGTGCTCTAAAGAGCTGAGCTACCTGGCCAGAACTAGTTGGTCCTCTTAACACCTGCAGCCCACATGGGGCCTGGCAGTAGGGTGCTTATCAAGTGCTTGTGGGTGGAATCCCTGGGGCTTTTGATGCAGTGGTGGGGGTGGGGTGCCGAGTGAGTGAGGCACCTGTATGTGGACTGCCCAGTCTGAGGCCTGGCTCTTGAGACACACTCAGTGATGCCCATAAATAAATAAATAACATGCAGGAGGTCCCAGCTGTGTGTGGCCTGAGAAGACTGTCCTCTTTCCCTGTTAAACCTGGCAAACTGTAGCTTCCTGGTTTCCATTTCCTCTTTTCCCTTTGTCATTTGCCTGTTTGTTCAGCCATTGTTTATTGAGCAAAAACAAATAGTGGTACTGCCTTCTTGGAGTTTTTGGTTGGTACCAGGTACCATGAGAGCATAGTGGGTGCAGGGGTAGGGGGGACCTGACCAGGTTTGTAAGGCCTCTCTGAGGGCAATGAAGTAAGATCTGAATGGTGGAAAGGACAAGAGCAAGGACCATCAAATGTGATTGGAGAGGGTTTCCTCAGGAAGGGAACTGGGTGGGCTCTGGCTCTGAGTCATGAGTGGGCAGAGTGGCTTACCTGGGGAGAGATGAGTGGGTTACCAGATGAAAGGCTGGAGAGGTGGCCCCAGCCAGCTGCTGACTTTGCTGGATGTAGGGAGGGATTTGATCTACCTCCTGAAAATAGTGGAAGGCCATTGGGGCATCCCAAAAAGGAGGTGGTGTCATCAGATTTGTGTTGTGAAAAGTTCCTTCAGTTGCTGGTGGGGGGAATGGCCTGGAGTGGGGTGATGGTGGCCAATGGGAAACCACCAAGGAAGGAGACTGCTGAAGTCCAGGTGATGACAGAAGAGAGGACCAAGTGGCAGTTAAAGAGAGGGAGAGCCAACAGGGAAGAGTCAAGGACCACATCCAGGTTTCTGAATTGGTCAGTGAGGCTTGGCCACCTTTATGTACACCTTTATCCTCAAGGTTGCTAGGGGCTTCCTAACTGCTCAGTAGCGCTCAGCCAGCTTTCACAGTGCTGCTCTGATTTCAAACCCTTCAGTTCCCACTTGTACCAGCAGACCTGTTGGAACTTGGACCTCTTTGAGAATATGTTGGTTGACATTTTGGGACAGAAAATTCTTTCTTGGAGGGTGCATTGTGGGGTGTTAAGTAGCATCACTGGCCTCCCCATTCTTTTTTATTTTTTAAATTTTTAATTTTTTTATTTTATTCATTTTAGAGAGGAGATACAGAGAGAGAGAGAGAGAGAAAGAGAGAAAGGGGGGAGGAGCTGGAAGCATCAACTCCCATATGTGCCTTGACCAGACCAGTGCAGGGTATTGAACTGGCGACCTCAGTGTTCCCAGGTCGACGCTTTATCCACTGCGCCACCACAGGTCAGGCTGGCCTCCCCATTCTTGATTCCAGGAGCTCCCTTCCCCAGTTCTCATAACTGAAAATGTCTCCAAATATTGGCAAGTGTTCCCAACGGAGGCAAACATTCCTGCATCTGAAAACCAGAGTGATAGATCCTCTTCTCTGAAAAATACTTGCACATAAATTACCCATCCTACCTGGGAATTCAGGAACTCCTGGAGGCCATCTGTGTCCCTAGCTTGGCTTTTGCAGCTCTCCCTCTCCCCTGTGTGCCTCGAATCCAGTAGCTTGGCGGGATATTGCTTTCTCTAGCCCTTAGTCTCAGGTCACAGGTCTGGAGGGAACAAGTGTGTCCTGGGCCTCAGACTGTTCTGACCTACTCTGAATTCACACGTCCCTGGCCTAGTGGTTTTTGAGTGCTGTGACCTCAAAACTGAATGTGCCAAGGTGCTCTCTGCTAAAGTTGAGTGGTGTGTGTCTCCGTCTGTCTGTCCAGTCTGTAGGGAAGGCATAGTAAGAGGTCAGGTTTCTTCCAACCTCTGGGTTTTTGTTTTTTGTTTTTCTCTCCATTGGCAGCTCTGTATACAATTATAGTTGCTTTGGCAATTTAGCTGCCAATAGGAAGAACATTTGAGCTTCTACTCTGAGCCATGCCCTCTGCCCACTACTAATCCCCTCATCTCATTTACTCCCCCTGTGAGGTGAGTGGTGTCTTTATTGATGGATGAAGAGACTGAGGCCCTGGGAGGGGAAGCAACTTGTCCAAGGTTCCAGACTCTGAAGTTGGCAGAGCTAGGGGAGGAGCCTCAGTCACAGTGACCCCCACCCCATCAGCAACCTGGCCCCAGCACCGGGAAGAGCCATTGTTCAGTTCAGTAGTCTGAGATGTATCCTGCTTTTGTTCCCAGAGCCTTTGTTTATTGTGTTTTGTCTGCCTGGGTTCCTCTGTCTTCCAACATCACAGTCTTGCGTCCTGAGGCGGGCCCAGCCCCTATCAATACTTAGGTCCCTCTGGTCCATAGTCTGCCCTTGCCTGGGCTGCACTCTGTCACTTGAGGGTGGCAGTTGAATCCTTGAAGGATAGCAGGGATAGGCATGGAGGACAGTCTGGGTTAGCCCTGTGGACAGAGGCATTGGGTGGAGTGGGGGGTGGGAGGGGGTGACAGGGTTTTACCGGACCCAGAGCAGGAGGGGAAGAGCTAGGGAAGACCAGCATTTGCTTGTCCAGCATAGCCTCAGGCTGTGGCCAGGCTGACAAAAGGGCTTAAATGACAAGAGTCGGTGACTGGAAGGTGAGGAAGGTGGTAGCAGATGGGGACAGGTCAGTTTTGGGTCCCACAGATATCACTTGGGAGGTGTGGGGTCCCCTCAGGGCAAGCTGGGTTTGTAGGTCCATGGTGTGGAGGATGGAACAGTCTGAGCAGGAGAGGGTTTGGGTGAGATTCCGTCCCTGTCTCTGGTGGTGCCCTGGGGGAACTCACGTGTCACTATTCTTTGCAGGGCTTCCCTGTGCACAACATGGAGACATGAGGCTGCGAGGCTCCCGAGGGCTCGGCTTGGACCGAGATGGGGCTGGGCTGCTGCCTCCTAACAGGGCTCTTGTCTGGGGCAGTGGCTGGGGGTTGCCCTCCTCTTGCCTGCATCTTGGAGCACCCCCATCCCTCCCTTGCTGAGCGAGGCCTGCCCTGGGGCCTGGTGCCCGCCATGAACGGCCTGTCGGTGACTGAGCTCTGCTGCCTCTTCTGTTGCCCGCCCTGCCCTGGCCGCATTGCCGCCAAGCTCGCCTTTCTACCACCAGAGCCCACCTACTCACTGGTGCCTGAACCTGAACCCAGGCCTGGTGGGGTCGGGGCTGCCTCCTTGGGGTCCCTGCGGGCTTCCACAGGCACCCCTGGGCGCTGGAAGCTCCACCTGATGGAGCGCTCCGATTTCCAGTACAGCCAGCGTGAGCTGGACACTGTTGAGGTCTTCCTGACCAAGAGCAGCCGGGGCAATCGCATTGCCTGCATGTACGTGCGCTGTGTGCCAGGAGCCAGGTGAGCCTTGAGGACTCGACCTGGACCGACCTGGAGCTGGGAAGGATGGGAGGTGGGCAGGACCGAGGAGTGCCCCATGCTATTCCTGAGGGTCCCTGAAGTGCTAGAATGGGATGAAAGGCCACCAGGTGTTGTAGGAGCCTGGGGGTGCTTCTTGCCAATGTCTGGCAGACCAGAGCCACTAAGAGTGGGCCTCCCTCTGCTCATGGCTGCTGCCCAACTGTCCTGGGTCCTTTTCTTTTTTTAAAAAGATTTTATTTATTTACTTTTAGAGAGAGGGGGAGGAGCAGGAAGCATCAACTCCCATATGTGCCTTGACCAGGCAAGCCCAGGGTTTCAAACCAATGGCCTCAGCGTTCCAGGTCGATGCTTTATCCACTGTGCCACCACAGGTCAGGCGGCCCTGGGTCCTTAATGCCAGGTGCTTTTCCATGTGCAGCTCTGAGGAGCCTTTGCAGTCCCCCATCTTGCAGATGAGGAGAGCCAGCGAGGCTCAGGGAAGTGACTTTAAGTGGCTATGTCACAGCACCTGCTCAATAAGGAGCAGGGTCTCTCAGGCACTTGGCGTTCAGTGAAGTCTTGGTACCCGAGGCTAGCTGGTCACTCAGGCTGTCTGGCTTCCCATTAACAGGGTCCCTCAGGACCTGCTAGTATAGCTTTACCCTGAATCTGAGTGGTGGGGCAGAGGCAGACCTGCCAGGTGCTTCTGCCTCAGACCATGCAGATTTTGACTTCTGGTCTAAGTCCAAAGGACAAGCTCTTGCTTTTTCTCTGGGCCAGGTTGGGCTGGCAGAGTGGGGAGCTGAGACCCAGTGGTGCTAGAAGAAGACTTCGTGAGTCCATTGCCCAGGAACTACCAGGTTGCCTGTTCTTGGCAGGACCTTAGCAGGCCCTGTTACAATTGGCTACCTAGAGTACACAAGGGCTGAAATAAGGGCTCTGGTCATTTCCTGTGGAAGAGAGACCCACACCATTGTAAACAGGGGTTGGCTTTATTCACTTGTGGGGTGGAGGTGGGGGCTAGCTGTCAGGAAAGGGGGCAGCCCTGCCAATAGAGAAGCTGTCTCATTCTTCAGGTAGGCTCTGAGCAGCAGACCGATGTACCTGACATTCTCAAGCTGTTGGGAATCCCTCTGAAAGGAACAGACCTAATGAGAGGCCACTGGGCCCATCCGGTGCTCAGAGTGGGCAAAGGTCTCAGTGTCCCCTATCACAGAGGGGGAGCCTGAGGCTTCACCGGCTATCCCCTGATCAAGACCACATAGGTGGGAGGAGCTTTGCCACTTTGTGTCACAGGTGATTTGTCCCCCTCATCAGCATTCCTGTCTCCTCCTGGGTTAGGCAAGAGTAGCCCCATCCCTCCCTTGCCCTCTGACTTGTCTCTTCCCCCATCCTCCTAGGTACACAGTCCTCTTCTCACACGGCAACGCAGTGGACCTGGGCCAAATGAGCAGCTTCTATATTGGCCTGGGCACACGCATCAACTGTAACATCTTCTCCTACGACTACTCGGGCTATGGTGTCAGCTCGGGCAGGCCCTCTGAGAAGAACCTCTATGCCGACATCGACGCTGCCTGGCAGGCCCTGCGCACCCGGTGAGCTGTGTGCTGGGGACTTAGCCAACCTGGAGTGTCCTCTTGGAGGGGTCCAGATCCTGTGAAACTGGGTGGGTTGGAAAGCACCCACCAGAGACTTGGGCTGGCCTCCCTGAGGAGGGAGGCAGCCTGGGCCAGGTCCTGGTGGGTGGCCCTGCTGGAGAGGGAGCCGTCAATGGCCACAGTGGTCCAGAAGGTGAGTCCTGACCCATGTCCTCTCAGTATAGTAACAGGCATGCTTGGTGTACAGGCAGGCGTGCAGGCAGTCCTCAAACCTCCCTGGACAGGGGTGGGGACAGGCTGGGGCTGTCCCCAGGGGAATGGAGATTCCCTCAGGCAGGAGTAGTAGGCAGAGGACTTGGGCCCAAGAGGTAGCTTGTGAGGGCTGTGTGAATGAACTATGAGCCCCAATGCCAAGGGGGCACATGGAGTACGGGGCTGGGCTGTGGGCCTATGAGACGCTTGTGGCCATGAAGCTTGGCTTCATTTTGGGGTCAGTGGGTGGGGTGGGGCTCCTCTAGGCCTAGAAGGTTCTGTTGGGCAGCTTGGTGTCCAGCACAGCTCTGGTCGCTGGTGGGAGGTCAGCAAGCAGAGGATATACCCGTATGCTCTGGGCCACTCCTTTTCTGGTCTGCTATTGTTCTGGTCATCCAGATCCTGAGCAGACCCCTCCTGCCCTAGTTCTCATTGAAGTACATTCCCTCTGCCTCTGACCCAGCATTTGCAGCAGGCCACCCTGTTCCTAGCACTGCTCTAGAAGGAGGCCAGCCCTGGCCCGCCTGGAGCTGGTGCTCTGCCCACTGCCTGTTGGGGAATGCTGTACCTCAGCCCTGCTTGGTTGACCTGCAGAACCCTCTCCTTCAGGGCCAAAAGTCATTCTGTTCTGGGAAGACGGAGCCAATAGTGATGCACCAGGCAGTCCCTGTGTCAGGCCCTGGGAGCAGGGTCTCTAGCACTGCGGACCTGTCGGGTGGTGTGATACAGTTACATGCCTGCCTTTTGCTGCCTCAGTCCTTCCTGCTGTCCCTGTTCCTGCCAGGGGTTGCTGACAGAAGCATACCCACTGTAGTGTGAGGGCTCTGAACTCTGTCCACCTGTCCTGCCACCGGCATTGATTTCCAAAAACCTGGTCCCTTGCTCCAACAGCTTAGAGACAGCAGGAGGCTTGGGCCCAAGCAGTGCCTGCGGCTGGGGAGTCCTGGGGAAGAAGAGCTGATTTGTCTGGCACCTGTTTATACAGGTGGAGATGTCCAGGGGTTGCTGGAGGTCCTTGCTTGGAGCTCGGTGAATAGGGCTGTGTTGGTGCCCAGAACAGTGATGGCCATGGCAGCCTGGTACCAGGCTTGGGAGGAGTGGCCAGGGTGGTAGGCACATGGCCAGGTGGCATCCCTGAGGCCTGCAGGTAGGCAGGGGTTAACTTGGAGTGCTACCAGAACAGGGACAGATGGGGATGCCCCTGTAGACGAGGTAGAGTCTGGTTTCCCAGGTGTGTTCCCCAGGTGAGATGTAGAACTGCCTTGGTCCCTGTCCACCAGGAAGAGGGGTATCCCTTTGGGATTGGGGTTGGATGTGCTAGAGGACAGCCTTGTGGCTACCTGCATGAGGAGAGTGGCGAGTGGGTCTTTGTGTGGTTGGGAACAGGCATGTTGCAGCTGTGGGACTGGCTTGTAATTGGGTCAGCTGTACTGGGGGGTACCCTTAGGGGAGGTGTGTGGTGAGGTAGCAGGGCAGGGGAAGGGGCTGAAGAAGGAAGTCCAGGACCTGGCCACTATGTAGGGAAAGTACAAGGAGGAGTTAGCACCCACCCACCTCCCCACAGCGGCGGGATATTCTACTCACCAGTGTTGTACTAAGCACCTAACTGACATGGGGAACACCAAAGGGTGAGGCATTGAGAAAGTTGCCTTGATTTCCCACAGCAAAGGGGGTAGGTGAAGGGTGCAGGGAGGAAGACACCCTCCCCCCTCTCCTGGAGTGCTGCCAGGAAGGGCTATGTCAACTGGAACTCTAACTGTAGGGACAGGAAAACCCCAAGCAGAATCTGGGTGTGGCTTTGGTCAAATATATTTAGGGTTGGGGGTTGAGAGGGTGACCAGGAGGAGCAGGAGAGGCCCCAAGTCTACCCGCCGCCAATAGCTTTTCTGAGGTCCTCACCAAGTGTACTGCCTACACTTGACTAAGTAGGTCCTGTTGAGAGAAACTGAGAGTAGAGCCAGGTGACCTGGGGCTACAGCTATGGGGTGAGGATTGCAGCAATCGTCACACCCGTCAGAGACCCTGCATCTCTATGAAGTGTACTACCTCTGTTGAGGGGCAGGGGAGGGTCTGAGAGTCTGTCCAAGGAGAATGGGGGCTGCCCAAGGAGGGCGGGCTATGGGCGTGTTGCAGTTGCTACTGACCCTGCCCCGCTGCCAGGTACGGCATCAGCCCGGACAGCATTGTCCTGTACGGGCAGAGCATTGGAACAGTGCCCACCGTGGACCTGGCCTCGCGGTATGAGTGCGCAGCAGTGGTGCTGCACTCTCCCCTCACTTCGGGCATGCGCGTCGCCTTCCCAGACACCAAGAAGACCTACTGCTTCGATGCATTCCCCAAGTGAGCTCTGGGTGCCTTGGCAACCTGGGTGGGGGCGGGGCCTAGAAGGGGCAGGGTGTGGAGGCCTGATGTGTCCAACCCTGCAGCATCGAAAAGGTATCCAAGATCACATCGCCGGTGCTTATCATCCACGGCACGGAGGACGAGGTGATCGACTTCTCCCATGGGCTGGCGCTCTATGAGCGCTGCCCTAAGGCGGTGGAGCCACTGTGGGTAGAGGGCGCTGGGCACAACGATATTGAGCTCTATAGCCAGTACCTGGAGCGACTGCGCCGCTTCATCTCCCAGGAGCTGCCCAACCAGCGTGCCTAGTGGAGCTGCTGTGCCCCGAACCAAGCCGGGACAGACTTCAGCAATAAGGCAATGGTAGCCCCGGCCCTGGGGGCTGCATGTGAACCCCGGGTGCCCCAGGCCCCAGAGGCAGCTGGTGGGTAACGGGCAGAAGTGCCCCGGCCCAGGGACTGTGGACGATGTATGAGCGACAAAGCCACGCTCTCCTTTCCTTTTGGAAGCAAAACGAAGGAAAAAAAATGAAAAATTAAAGATTTAAAATTTTAGCATTCCTCGCTTTTATGGTTCACGTGTGTTCTCCCTGAAGCTCAGAAGTTCTCAGAGGGTGCATGGCTTGCCCCAAACCTCCAGGAAAGTTAGGCACAAATGCAGATACCTCTATGACTCTCCTGCGGAAGAAGGGTAGGGTTCACGTCTCAACTATGGCGCCCCTTGAAGCTTCTGTTTCCTGGATAGTGATGGCAGGGTGGGCAGCATTCGAACCCAGGACCCTCCCTGTCTAGTCTGGGCACTCTTCCTGGGAGGGTGGTGGAATCCTTATCGTTTTATGACAGTTGCGGGTGGGGGCGGTGAGTGGCCTGCAGGGTTTCTGGTCTAAGCCTGTACTGGGGTCCCAGTGAGGCACCCTTATTCTGCTCCCGTGTTGAGTAAGGATACTGCGCAATTCTTCCCATGGTAGATAAGGACGCTGTAATCAAAACGCTGCTCTTTCTGTCCCACGTGTTCTGTGGGACGGGCTGCTGGGTGGGACAGTACAGCTCACAAAGGTCCTGGGGGACCAGGCCATGTTATTTCCTTCGCAAATGGGGCAGCTGAACCCCGGGGGGCGGGGCGCTGGCAGGAGAGTTCTATGGGGCCTCCCCCAGGAAAAGGGACCGCCTAAGGCTGGGTTTCCACAACATGCCCTGGGGCCTTTGAGCTGTGTTCACCTAGGGTGCCCTTGAGGTCCCTGGTCTTTTTGGACCCCAGCTGGAGGAGGCAGGGCTCACTACCAGAACCAGAATGTCTTCTGCGATCTCCAGGGAAAAAGTCCTAGCGCCGGGAATGCCTCGGAAACGAGTGACCTATAGCCCACCCCGAGGTCGAGTGGCGGAACCGGGCGGTGTGGGGGTCAGAACCCCGGGCTTCTTGTTTTCACCTGGCCACAGTCCGAGGCCGCCTGTTGCGCGGCCCCTTTAAGAGGGCGGTGCTTCAGCCTAGGGGTGGGGATGACGCAGATGGAGAGCGGCGATCGGGGAGCTCTCATCACGGGCGCGCGGTCGGGGAGGGAATGGAAGTGGTGTGACGCTCACCCGGAAGAGGCGGTAGACGGTGAAAGAGGTCGTGGCCTCGCCGGTAAGTGGCGATATCTCGGACCTCGCCTGTCCGGGCCTTGCCCTTTCTGCCGCTCCCGACGGCTACCCCAGTCCCTGCGCGCCTCAAACCTCCCCATATACAGAACGAGCTGCCGCGGGGTCCTGCGGCACGCATTTTCCCCGTCTCCCGGTGCCGCCTCCGGTCTCACTGTTGACATCGAGCGGGATCAGGTGGCGGTGGATCGCTCCCCATCCGTCTGGCCGGGTTTGACCTCATAGTACTTCGCTTCACAGAGCTTTTTGTTTCTTGTAATTGGGAACGAGGGACTTGGGTGCTCATTAGAATGGCCTGTCGGGCACATAAAGAGTGCTGCAGTTGTCACTGTCAGACGAAGGTAACTTGCTGCGGGTCACGCGGGATATGTCCCTCCTACCTACCCCACCAACTTCTGTCCGTCCAGGCTTGCCCGCGTATTCTGGCCACTCTGGGCAACCCAGCCCTTGAGCCTATGGAGTCCCGTCACTGGAAAGTGCTCTGGTCTGGGAGAGGGTGGTGGAGCTGCTGGTGTCATCGCCCCTCCCGAGCCACGCGGGCGCCTCTGGTTAGGAGTCTGGGGCCATTTGTGATAATACAGGACGTTTAGAAGCCAAACTGAACGTGAGAGGTGTACTCACTGGAGTAGAGAACGTCTGTGGCCCTAGTTCTCAGTTGCCTTTCTCACTCTCAGGACACATGCACAGACTGGTCTTTGAGTCTGACATACCCTCACTAAACCCTGGTCTTCTGTTGAGGCCACCAGCATAGCTAACTTTTCTTAACAAGTCTGACTTCCTTTCAGTCTCTTGCTTCAATTGCTTTCTTCCCCAAATCAATTCTAGTCCTTGACCTCTCAGCCCCATGCTCCTCCCACTGACTCTGGCCCTGCACTTGTCACAGAGCATGTCTTTTCACTCTGTATCAAAATATAAGTATACTGAGAGTCAGGGTTCCACAATACAGCAACTTCAAAGCAACTGAGCATGAAAGGGTGTCATTCCTACCCCTAGCCTCCAAGGTTGGGTTCCCCCTCCCCTGGAGCAGAGATAAACCAATTTGTCATGTATGAACAGAGAAAGTCTATTCGTGTATATCTAGAGCGCTTGTACAAAACGTCATTCACTGTTCGTGTGATCCCTCTTGGAAAGTGTTTTCTATGGATTTATTCATTTTTATGGCTATACCATATTTTATTAGTACTGTGTATTTATCCTGTTTCCTGCTGCTTGAAATTTAGGTTCTTTCCAGTCTTGTAACAAACAATGCCAGGTTGACTATACTTGGTAGCCAAGTAGGAATATTTTTGTCAGCTGAATTCCTTGTGCAGAAGTGCTAAGTCAAAATGCTTTCTGCAGATCTCTAACTGGGTTACATAATCTCTCAACTGTCATACCAAATTGTCCCCCTCCCAACAAAGGAAGCGGATGGTGTCCCCCATTGTTTGGTAAGCATAAAATAGTGTTTCATTGTAACTTTTATTTGTATTTCCTGGAGGTACAGTGGATCTCAATGGATTTGTCAGATTTTTGTTTTTTATTTATTGCTTGATTTTAGAGACAGAGAAATGAAGGTAAAGAGAGAGAGAGAAAAGCATTCATCTAACTGGATGATGTTCTAACTATCTGAGCTAACAGGCTAGGACAAGATTTATATTTTTATGTTGATCATTTCTCCCATTTTGAAACTGGAAAAATCTATATAGATTATAAACATCCCTATATTTAATAGCTATTTGTATTTCATATTCTTTGCCCATTTTTCTATTGGGTTGTTGTTATTCTTTTATAGGCTCACTTTCAATATTAAGGCATTTAGGCCTGACCAGGTGGTGACACAGTGGATGGAGCATTGGACTGGGGCGCAGAGGACCCAGGTCTGAAACCCCGAGGTCACCAGCTTGAGTGCAGGGTCTCCGACTTGAGTGTGGGGATATAGACATGACTCCCATGGTCGCTGACTTGAGCCTGAGGTTGCTGGCTTGAGCAAGCGGTCACTTGATCTGCATACAGTAGCCCCCTGGTCAAGGCACATATGAGAGAGAAAGCAATGAACAACTAAGGAGCCATAATGAAGAATTGATGCTTCTTATCTCTCTCCCTTCCTGTCTGTCTTTTCCTCATTCTGTCTTTCTGTTTGTCTCTGTCACAAAAAAAAGGCAACCCATTGTCTGTTAAAAGTGTTTTGTTTTGTTTTTTTCCAGGGACAGAGAGAGAGTAAGAGAGAAGGATAGATAGGGACAGAGAGACAGGAACGGAGAGAGGTGAGAAGCATCAATCATTAGTTTTTCGTTGCCATTGCGACACCTTAGTTGTTCATTGATTGCTTTCTCACATGTGCCTTGACCGCGGGCCTTCAGCAGACCGAGCAACCCCCTGCTAGAGCCAGCGACCTTGGGTCCAAGCTGACGGGCTTTTGCTCAAGCCAGATGGACTGCTCAAGCTGGCAACCTCGGGATCTCGAACTAGGGTCTTCCGCATCCCAGTTCGACGCTCTATCCACTGCGCCACCGCCTGGTCAGACAAAAAGTGTTTTGTTTTGTTTTGTTTTTCCAATCTCTCATTTGTTTTTTACTTGGATAATGTTTTTTTTTATTTGTTTTTCAAGTTTATTTTTGCCAGGCATTTAAAGTTATTAGTTGTTATTCGTTTTTTAATGTGTGGCTTCTGTATTTTGTGTCATGCTCAGAAATATTTTCTGTATTCCAAGATTATATTTGATACTTTCTTCTGGAAATGTAATGGTTTCTTTAAATATATATAATACATATACATATCTATATATACATACATATATGTATATATGTATGTATATATATTTAAAATTTGTTCTAATTTTAGAAGGTACTCCACAGAATGAGTGAGGTAGGAACCCAAACTGCTTTTTTCCAAATCGTTTGCCCCAACTACATGTGCTGAAAAAGACGTCTTTTCTCACTGAAGTACTGTCTTTATGGCATGCCAAACCCTTGCCTGCATGTGGCTTGCTCTAGGTTATCATCCCAGTTAGCAGTGTCTTCATCACTGAGGTCTTGAGGGCCGTCTTCTCTCCTCATTCCTGCAGGTTGTTTCTCCTTGTCAACCTTTGGCAGGCTTACTTATTTCCCCCACTTTGACTTTTTTTTGGCAGAAAGTGGGATTGCTTAGAGTTATAGATTAGTTGAGATGAAACTGTCATCTTATAATAAATATAGTAGTTGATGCCTTGTACATAGTCAATGCAATGCTAGATAGAAAGGATTCTGAAAATTTAAGTATGAGCAACCCCCTCACCCTACTCTCCCATTATTTACAGTGTATGATGTTGACCTTGGTGAGGCAGTGTGCTGAGACTGCTTTCTCCATGGGGCTTGCCCTGGGCATTTCTCTGGATATGGGGTTACCACGCAGGGGCAGTGATGGGGGAAGTCAGTGGTACATTCCAGAATATGCCCTTCCCCTTTCATTTGGTATGGTTCATGGGCAAGGACTCTTGGGAGAGGGGCCAACTTTCAGTTCTCCGTTTTGTAAGTTTTCCCGGATAGGTATTCACACCGGCAGTGGTAGTGGCATTTTCCTGGTGCCCAGTGGCCCCCTGAGCATGAACCCCTTATCCAGGAGGGTGGCCCATGACTCCGTGGAACCTTTTGTCCTGGTTTGGCTTACCTCAGAGATAGGTCCCTGCAGGGCCCAGATCTGAGATGAGGCCTCCAGTCTAAGTCGTGGGCACCCCTTCCTCTCTGGGGCAATACTTAATTTGTCTGATTCACGATTGGGGTGCAAGACCAACCTATTGGCCGTGGGATTCATCAGATAGGGTGTTGGTCCAGCATCAGAGTTCCCCTTACATTTCACAGCTCCTGCCATATGCTAGGATGATAATGAAAACCGTGGGTTGCTGGGTTCACCATCACCCCTCTCCCCACTTACAGGGGAGACAGCTCAGGCAAAGCTACCCCCAGAGACAATCCCTGGGACTCTGCCTGGGCTCTGGCCTCGGGCTCTCGTAGTGCTTACAATCTTGGGCTACAGGCATACCTCTGCTGGACAGTGAGAATGAAGCCACCAGACCCCAGCACCTGGCACTGGCAGGACACAGGCTACAGCCATGTGTGTGTCCATAGCACATGCAGGTGACACTCAGAGGGGACTGGGCCTGGCCAAGGCCATTCTCTGAACCCAGAGTGCCTAGTAGAGCTCTCCCTGACTTGTGTTGGATGAGGGCATCCTGAAGATGGCTTTCCTCCTTCAGCAGATCAGGTGGGGACCAGAGGGACACGGACCTGCGAGAGGTAGCTTCAGAGGCAAGGTTCACAGGTGTCTTTGAGAGCTAGACAGATGGAATCCCTTTGTGCCTCTGTGAGCTTCTACTTTCAAGGTCCCTGGGCCAGTCAGGGAGCTCTGGGGAGGGAATCCCCACTTGAAAGGAAGTAAGGGGACACCCGGTTAGAGCCAGACATTGCTCTTCTTGCTTCCTGAGAAGGACTGGGGGTGCTGGGTCTGTCCCAGCAGCTCCGAGCAGGGAGCTGGTACATCCTGTGTGGTATGCCAGCAGTCAGTCAGAAGCCCACCATCTGGCTAGGCCTGGCCTGAGGTTGGCTGCTTCCTGGTCCCACCCCGAGCTCTCAGCTTCTCCTGTGTGTGAGGGATCCCCTGACCATGGTAAGCAGCCTCACACATGTTGGAAACAAACATGCTGCCTTAAGAGAGTGGGAAATGTGCATTAATCTCTAAAATGTTCTAGCACCAATATCCATTGCTGGAATGTCGGCTCAATGAGGGGTAGTGACTTTGTATTTGTACTAGAGCAGCTAGCAGGACCATCACAGAGTGGTCAGGGTCACATCTGCAAATGCCTGATGCCAGGCAGTTGGAAGAATAGGGCATATGCTACCCAGTATGCTCCCCTGAGGAGTTGGTCCACTGCCTCCTAAACCCTCATGTCCCCTCTTGCTCCTCCCTTGTCCCTGTCAGGGTCTTGCCGTAGTAGCCCCTCCAGAGGTAACTACCGTGGACAGGTTGCAGATACAGGTGAAAACACAGAGATCACATGAACAGGCCTCCTTGGGAATTGGAGCTGGCTTTTCCCTCCTGACTCTGTCCTGTTTCTCCGAAGGCACTTTCTCCATAACTTAGAAACTAATGTTGAGTTTCTATTTTTTTTCCCCAATTACAAATAGTGCAACTATACACATTTGCTTCTTTCTTAAAAAAGAAAAAATTTTATTGATTTTAGAGGAAGGGAGAGAGCTACAGAGAAAGAGAAACATCAATCTGTTTCTGTATGTGCGATGACCATGGATCAAACTGGCAACCTCTTGTTATATTTCTTCTTTCTTCTCTTCTTCTTCCTCCTCCTTCTCTTTCTTCTCTTCTCTTCCTCCTTCTTCTTCCAGTTGTGGACAGTGAAACAAGGAAGGGCTTAGGACAGAAGAAGCAACAGGAGAGAGCCTTGGCAATGCTCTGCTTTGGCTCTCCAGAAATGTTATAGAAAAGTGAGTCAAGGTAGAGCTGCTTTTAGCTCACTGGAAAGCCAGAGAAAAGTGGGCCTTGGAGATAAGTTCAGGGGGTTAGTCCGGGATGAGTTTCTGCTGTTCATTTCTCCCTTAGTTGCAAGCCTTGTGGGGTCCCTTAAGAGTTTAGGATATGCTTGCCTGTGGAGAAAAGAGAGGAAGGGAAAAACATGGGTGTGTTCCCAGAAGGAAGAATGCACCATACTTGCTTCTTTTTTTTTTTGGCAGAGACAGAGTCAGAGAGAGGGACAGACAGACAGGAAGGGAGAGAGATGAGAAACATCAATTCTTCCTTGCGGTTCCTTAGTTGTTCGTTGATTGATTTCTCATATGTGCCTTGACTGGGGGCTACAGCAGACCGAGTGACTCCTTGCTCGAGCCAATGACCTTGGGCTCAAGCTGGTAATCCTTGTTCAAACCAGATGAGACTGCGCTCAAGCTGGCGACCTCGGGGTCTCCCAGTTCGACACTCTATCCACTGCGCCACTGCCTGGTCAGGCCATACTTGCTTCTTTATGAATGTTTTTTGTGTACCTTCATTTGGAATGGAGTTGCTGGGTCAAAAAACACAACGTTGACAGTTTTGGTAAGCTGCAGACAAGAGCAATGTGACTGTGCAATGCCTCTGATGTAAACTGCTACTATCATGTGGTCATTATTAAATGACTCCCATGTTCACTGTCCACGTTTAAAATTTTCATCTTGGGGTCCTGGCCAGTTTGCACAGTGGGTAGTGTTGGCCCAGTGTATGGATGTCCCAGGTTTGATTCCCGGTCACAGCACACAAGAGAAGCAACCATCTGCTTCTTTCCTCCTCCCTCTTCCCCTCTTGCAGCCAGTGCTCTATTGGTTCAAGTGTCAACCTGGACGCTGAGGACAGCTCCTTTGGTCTGAGTGCTTCAGCCTCAGGCGCTAAAAATAGCTCAGTTGTTCAAGCATTGGCTCCATATGGGCATTGCCGGGTGATCCTAGTTGGGTCGCATGCGGGAGTCTATCTCCCCTCTTCTCACTTAAAAAAATTTTTTTTTCATTTTGGAATCATTTAGGGTTTACAGAAAAGTTGCAAGGACAGTATACAGTTCCCATCTACCCTTCACCCAGCATCCCTCATTTTCACATTGTATTAAAGCCAAGAAATGGACTTGTGTGCATTCCCACCAACTACATGCCAGACTGTATGCCAGTCTCATCAGATTTTCCACTGACATCCTTATCTGTGTCAAGATCCAACTCAAGTCCCCACATGGCATTTAGTCATTTGTCTTCTTAGTCTCTTACAATCTAGGACACTTTAAGTCTTTCCTTATTTTTCATGACCTTGACAGTTTGGGGGGCATTTTGTGAAATGTCCCCTAATCTAGCCTGTCTCTGTTTTTTTTTATGCTATAAATTCTTTATTTCTGTCTCTGTTCTTATGAATAAATCGAGATCATGGGTTTTGAGGTGCCCTTCTGGTCATATCCCAGCAGGATTCCCCAAAACACACAAGACATCTCCCTGAGGTTGACCTTGATCACCTCGCTGAAGTGGGGTCCAGCAGTGTCCCTATGGCAGAATGTTGTTGTCTTTTCTTGCCGTCCTTTGGAAGTGAGTCCAAGTCCAGTCCATACTAAAGGAGAGATTTATTTAGAAAGCCATTTTTTCGGGGGCTCTAGTGGCGCAGTAGGTTAGTGCGCGGTATTTATATGACAAAATCATTTTTCATACAGAAAAGTATAAGAAACAAAGGACACATGGCCCGTAATTACACTGCCTAGATACCTGTTCACATTTAAAGAAAAGTAAAAAATACACATGGGTAAAAAAGTTGAATTGTACAGAAAGTACTATTAAAATAAAAAATTAAGCCCAGTCTGGCTGGCTTAGTTGGATAGAGCATTGTCCCAAAATGCAGAGTTTGCTGATTCGATCCCCAGTCAGGCCATATACAGGAACAGATGGAGGTTCCTCTTTCTCTCTTTCTCCCTCCCTCTTTCCTCTCTTGCTATAATCAGTAAGTAAAAAAATAAAACAACAAAAAATTACAGCTTCACTGTCTTAAAAGATATGGCCATTCCAGTGTATTTGTACATCTATACACATACATATCCTAAAGCCTTGATTTTAACCTGTCTGCACCTTCCTTCTGGGTACACCTCACTTTATGTAGCCTTCCCTTCACAGGCACCTGCGTGACCTCTACCTCCATACCTGGCTGCATCTCTCCCTCCCACCCCCACCCCCGAGCCCCTCAGTGCTATCAGTGAAGGGCAAAGATGGTCCCCTATTTATAGGTGAGAAAACTGAGGTCTGGAAAAAGAAGGGACTGATACCAGGTGGGTGCCCAGCCCGGACTAAGCTCAAGCCATCTTCCTTTGTGTTTTCCCCAAACCCTCACTGCTGCTTAACTGTGCATGGGCAGACCGCTGCTCAGCCCTCTTGCAATCTTGATTTCTGCATCTGTAAGATGGAGGTTACCACTCCTGAAGGGGTGTAGTGAGGACAGAGTGACCAGGCACAAGGCCAAGCTGAGCATGGGGTCAGAGGGGTTGGGGGCCGTCACTGGGGTTTGAGGGTTATATATGTCATGGTTGCTGCAGGTCGCCCTGGGTGTAAAGAGAATCCCCACAGGAAGAGCAGGGACCTCTGCATGGGGGCTCCTGCCTGCAGAGCAGCCAATGTGGCCTGTAGATGAAGCCGCAGGCCCAAGACCCTGATCATCTCCAGGAGTGGTACACACCCGAGGCCCTGAGAGAATGGCTTCAAGGCCACTGGGCCTGCTGGGCATAGTCAGTATGGCAACCCCAATCCCTTCCTTGCCATGGCTTACTTCCTTCCACCTGTGGAAGAGGGCACCTCTTCAGCCACAGCCCTTGTATTTCTGCCAGACCAGCTGGAGGATCACACTTCAGGCCCCAGGTGGAGCTGCCTCTGGGACCATATCCCCACTTCCTCCACTTGTCAGGTTCATGCCTGCCCACCCATGCCATTATCAGACTTCCAGCTGTCTTGTCCTAGACTGAGCCCCTGGAGGTCAGCCCTTGAGGGGTTCATTCTGGCCCAATAAACATGAGTGGAAGGAATGACAGGTCCCAGCCTCTTTCTTCTCCTGCTGTTTGCCTGTGTGCCTGGTGGGGAGAAGTTCAAGGTGCTGCCTGCCTCTATCTAGACTTTGAGAGGCTGGGCCACTGGGGTGGTAGTGGGGGAGGGCTGAGGCCCCTAAGGGCTGTTGAGGTGGGGGGGGTGGTGGTGGCGGAGGCCTGCCCAGGTGATTCACCTCCTAGATTTTCAAAGGTATGGGGGCCCTGATCAGTAGGAATGCTGACCGCCAGCGCCCACTACTTAGTGCTCACCTAGAGTAGCTGTCCAGAGTGGGCCTTAAGAGTCCCAGACGTGGAAGAGTGGGCTTGTATATCAAAAGGAGCCTAGCAGACTGCAATACGTCTCTGCAGCCTGAAATCAATTCGCCATGCTTCGCCCCTTGGGATTGCCAGAGGGCGCTGGAACAAGCTGGCATCACCAAGGACGGTAGGGCAGTGAGGGTCGGGGGACGCCAGGGAACAGTGGCTAGCTAGCTAGCATCAGGGCAGAGGGACTAAGCCGGATCAACAGTTCAGTTAGCAGGAGTTGCAGGTGGAGAGTGAAGATAAGAGTTCCAGAATGGGGTTGGGACCAGGGTCATGGCCCCTGTCCACACGCAGGTCAGGGTGGGTCACGGAGCCGGCGTTAGCGATTGGAACCCGGTCAGGGAGGCCGCTTAGACCACTGCATGGCCCTTACTGTCGGCATAGGAAAGAGTGGGGGCGTGGTCGCCCATTTACTCGCATCGCCACTTTGGGCCTGCAGATCCCGGCCATTTCTGTCCCCACTTTCATCGTCCCAAGCCCCAAGGATCTCTGCTCATCGCCAGGGAGCTACGTCCCTGACCCGCGTGTCTCGAAAGGGCCGGATGTTATGCCTCGTCAACGAGCCCGGAGCCCAGACCTTTACAACTCTGGTGGGCTTCTTTTCCCTACCCCACTACTCTCGCCCTACCCGAATGCACACCGGTCCTTCCTAATGCTAGTGAGGCGCAAAAAGAGAAACGCAGGCTCCTTTCACCTGGAGGGGTGAAGTGAGCGCCGTCCCACCCTTCCCGGTACCTAGGCCAAGGAGGCTATAGAGTCCTCGGGAACGGCGAGGGGACGCAGATGCGCCAGCCAAGCAGGGCACTAAGCCCGGCAGGAGACGGGGAAAGGGTCGCGCACGTGGCTGGGGGGCGGGGTTGGCCGCCTCTGAATCCCCACCAAGCCACGTGGGGCGTGGAGTCCTTCCCCATCGCAAACGGGGGCACGCCGGGACCCACGTTGAAGCGTCCGGGAGGGGGCGGCCTACTGTCGGCCGCGCGCAGCACCGTAGGATGGGCACGCGGTTGAGTGGCGGGGAGCGCGCTGAGAAAAGGCGGGGGCCGTCCGGGGGAGGAGGGGCGTGCCGGGAGGGGCGGGGCGCGCTCTCAGGGGAGGGCTGTATGGGGGGAGGGGGCGGAGACCCTGGCATGCGGAGGGAGCGCTCTGAAGAGGGCACTGAGAGCCGCGCCACAGGGGAAGGGACGAACCGGGAGGGTCGAGCTCCGGAACTGGCGCCCCGCGTGCGGGAGAGCTCAGGGCATGAGGCTGAAGCGCGCTCTGGGGCAGGAGGGGGCGCGCCGAGCAGACGACTTCTTTCGCCCAGACCGCGCACCCGGCGGCAACGAGCGGTTCGTGAGGCGGTGGAGGGCGCGCCGTGCCGGGGGCGTGGCCACTGCGCCCCGAGGGGGCGTCCTCCGGGCGGGGCGGGACGTGGCCGCCCCCGCGGGCTCCGGTGCGTCAGGGCGCGTCAGGCGGGGCGGGGCGGGTCGAGCGCGGGCGGCGGCGGCGGCGGCGACGCGCGCCGGCCTCCTCCTCCTCTTCCCGCACTCAAGCAGCCGCCGCTGGCCGGACGGGCGCCGCTCCCGCCGCCTCCGCTCGGTCCGCGTCGCGCGCCCTTTTCCGGCATGTCGGCAGCGGTAGCGTGCGTGGATTACTTCGCAGCCGACGTGCTCATGGCTATCTCCTCCGGCGCCGTGGTGCACCGCGGGCGGCCGGGCCCCGAGGGCGCGGGCCCCGCCGCCGGCCTGGATGTGCGCGCGCCGCGCTGCGAGGCCGCCCTGCCTGGGCCCCCGGGGCCTCCAACGCCGCCCCCAGGGGCCGTCCCGGGCCCGGGCCCCGGAGCCGCCGCCGCTCCCCACCTGCTGGCTGCCAGCATTCTGGCCGACCTGCGTGGCGGGCCCGCTGCGGCCCCGGGGAGCGCCTCGCCTGCCTCCTCCTCCTCGGCTGCCTCGTCTCCGTCCTCTGGCCGCGCCCCCGGCGCCGCGCCCTCTGCCGCCAAGAGCCACCGCTGTCCCTTCCCGGGCTGCGCCAAGGCGTACTATAAGTCCTCGCACCTCAAATCGCACCTGCGAACGCACACAGGTGAGTCCGGTCCCCCAGAGGGCGGCCTCTCAGGCCCCCTCCCCCGCCGGGACCCCGAAACTGCGTGGCGCGTCGGGGGCGGGGAGGGGGGCGCGCCCGGGCCGCCGCCGCGCCTGCCGGGAGGGCGGGGCCTCGGTGGGTGGGGCGCGCGCAGGGGGCGTGGCGGCCACGCGGTCGGGTGGCGCGCGGTTGGCGGGTGCGGCGGCAGCGCCAGGGGCTTGCTACGCTCGCGATGCCGCCCAGTCGGGGAGTGGGGTCAGGGCTCCAATGGAGCCCCCTTTTGCGGTGGCTTCTTTCTCTTTTATTTCCTGTTGTGTTAGGATCTGGGTGGTGCGCAGCATCGTTGAGCACCTAGTTCTGAGGTTCTTTCTCCTTTTCCGGGGCCTCAGTTTCCTTAATGGTAGAGAGGGAGGAGCCGCGTCGCCGATTCCGGGACAGTCGTGTGGGTTCTCTCCAGGGGGCGGTGCAGCGCCTGGCTCGGGGCCAGGGTGTGTGTTAGGGGAGTTTTAATAGGGCGGAGAGCTGGACTGAGAGTGAAGGTAGGGGCCTGAGTCTGGAAAGGAGAGAGAGCTGAGGGGGAATCTCCTGAGGAAAACAGATCCTCGCCGTGTTTCTAGCGTGTTAGTTATTCCCACTTGCTGCGGAACCCGGAATGTGCACAGGGCTGAGGGGTAATGTTTTGGAACAGAATCTAACAGCCCGGGAGGATTGGGGTGGGGCAGCTAGGGAGCCTGGAGGCATGGGGCTGCTGGCCACCCTTTCACTCTTATTTTATTCTGTCACTCTCTCCTTGTGTATCTTGAGCTCCCTCTCTTCCTCACAGGTTCCCACCCTCAATCCTAAGAATGTTCTCCAAGCTGCAAGCTTGGGCTGGGGGCAGGATGGTGGGCCTTGGTGGACACGCTCTCATTGTCTGGGTGCCGGAAAGCAGGTTGGTCTCTGTGGCCTGGCAGAGACAGGTAGCGGCCAGGCCTCAAATGCCACACAGGTGCTGGCAGCCCCTCTTCCCGACTCTGCCCCATTCTCACCTCTCCTTGTCCTCTGGGGATGGAGGCTCTGCCCACCTGTGTGCACAGCCAGAACAGGACTTGGGGCAGAGTCTACATTTCCTAACAAGAAGCCACCATTTTTCTCTCTCTGGTCACTGGATATTTTTTCTTCTCTAATATAGTGGAGTCCTTGTGTCTGTGGGAGAGACATTTGGGGGCCCATGAAGATGGAGAGGTAACTATGGGCAGCAGATAGGAGTTCAGTGGCTCATTGGGGTGAGTTTGCCCATCTCAACAGCATGGGGTGGGGCTGAAGTGGGAGACTTAACAGAGGGCACAGGCGGGCCCAGTTCCTCACTTAGCACTTTGGCCTTATGCTTGTCCCATCTCTCGCCTGAGGTATTATTCTCTGAGAGCCTTTTGGGTCCCCGGTTCTCTGGTTTGATTTTTCCTTTTCCAAATTCTGTCAGATTTCCTGGATGGGGTAGCCATGTCACTTCCTACCATGGCTTCCAAGGGACACTTCTCTAGAGTGTCCTGGGATCCTTCAGGGTCTCTGTAGGTGCCTGGGCAGTGGTGGCCACCTCCTTAAGCCTATGGGGGAGGAAGGACTCTTTGCTGAGGCCAGTACACCAGCATTGCCACCCCCATTTTTAATGACAAATTGAGGCCTGAGAGGCTGAGTTGCAGGGATGGGTGAAGATGGTGGCAAGGGCAGGGTGCTATCTGTGCTGGGTGCTGGGTCCTGTGTCTCTGGATGTCTTGTTTGGACCTTCCTTTATAACAATAGTGTGATGACCTAGTGAGGCACAATTCTTGGGCACACTTGGCAGGCACCCTCTTTTCCATTTCCTAAGGGTTTTGGATACTTGTGTGCTTAATGATTGTTGTTCAGTGTCTCCCTGATTCCTGGTACCTGCCCAGATTCTGTATGAAGGCCTTTTGGTTTTTCTAACCCCTGGGGGATGGGCAGTTGCTGTTAAAGCTTGTTTTGGAGGTGAGGAATCCATACTTATCATGCATATCCCATGGCTAAGGACAGAACATGGTTAGAGCTACTTGTCTGCTGAGCCGTTCCCTCAAGGGCTTTTGGGAGAGAGTACTGCTACCCACCCCTGTCTGAGGATTGTTCTCTCTGTAAAGGCAATGCCAATCTTGGTCTATCCCTGCTGTGCAGATGAGCAGACTGAGGCACTGGAGTGAGCGTGGTGCTACCACCATCCCTGCTTTTTGGCGCAGGGTGGGAGTGAGGACGCCTGGAGAGGCTATGGGTCTTTTCACAGGGCCACCCAGTTGCATAGGGTGTGGGGAGGGCAGTCCTGTGGTTTGTGTCCATCCTGCAGCCCAGCACGGAGCTCTTCTCTGTGGGGCGGGCAAGGCTTGAAAAGCTGCCGATGTTGACGCTGTTGCCATGGATATGAGAGCGCGCGAGCAGGGAGATGGGGCGGGGGCGGGAGAGGCTGGCTGTCTACTTGCTCTCCCCAGCCTCCCTCAGCTTGGGAGGGCTTCCCTGCCAGCGCCCCCAGTGCCCAGCACGCAGTCAGCCATGTGCGCCTTGAGGCAGCCTCAGTTCCCTGGCCCCCACCCACCCAGTGTAAGGAGCTCTTGCAGTTATGACAACTGTAGATATACCTGGACATCGCCTAGTGTTCCATGGCAGGTTGCAGATCACCTCTAGTTGAGACCCCCTGTTCTGCTCTAAAATCCTGTCTACTTAAGACTGAGAAATAATAGCTGAGCATCTAGGCACTATCGGGGTCCCAGTCCTTTTCCCTGGGACCCAGGAACCTTGGGGGTTTGATGGAGAAAAAGGTTTCCTGGAAAAAGAGACCTGAAGCCTTGTAGTTGGGTGGGCTAGGGAGGGGTATGTCCCTGACTGCAAGGGGTGGGGGGCGAGGCCCTGGGATGTGGATTTTGAGAAGGTGATAGTGTAAACTGGGGAGGGGGCAGAGTAGTCTAAGGGCTACATTTAATCCCAAGGGCAGGGTGGGGGACAGGCAGAGAGCATCTGGGCTTTGTAGAGGAAAATCCGTTTATGGAGAAGGGATTAGGGCTTTAGGATGCAGGCCACTGTGGGAGGGGAAGGGTGGGCTGATTTATGAATTGAGTGTGGGGGGGAGCCTTAGGATGTTGGGGGGCAGGAGGAGGTTAGAGTGATTTACTTGAAATGGCGCAGGGTGGTAGTGATGATTATAGTTTTCTGAAGAGGGCACCAGGAGGAGAGGGCAGATGAGGAAACAAGCCTGGAGGAACAATTTCACTCCCCTCAGGCAGAGTTGGGAGTTCCCTTAAGGTCAGGTGGGGTTTGGGAGATTGGTGTTGGGGCAGGAGGACATTGCTAGTCCCGAGGGGGGCATGGGTGCCCAGGAGCTGCCTCCCCACTTGGCCTCTTTCTTCGGTGGGCACGGGTATAGAGAGCAGCTGGAACTGGCTGCAGGTGACTATGCCCCAGCTAGGGGTGTGTGGAGGAGGGCCCTCCAACATTGCAGGGGGCGATAACCACCTACCACCCAGGCTCCCTGATAAGGGTGGCCCAGATGGCCTGGCAATGGGCAAATGATATGGGGATGAGTAGCCTGTCTCCCAGGGAGAGAGGCAGGTTCTGTGGACCACCTTCACCCAGTGATGTTTTCAGAACATTAGGTCTCTGAAACACATGTGCTGGGGGGTCATGTGGGAGTTGTGCCCCCTATCTCAGGCACCAAGAGCTCCCCTCCATGCCAAAGATGCCAGTCTATGTAGGAAGTGAGATGGGGCAGCCTGGGTCCTCCAGAAAGGAGGAAGGACAGGGAGGGACTGTAAATGGACATCTTAAATAAATGGGGATAGTCATAGCTCCTCTCTGGGGGTAAATGAGATGATGGGCAAACACGTTAGATGCCATCTGAGCTGAGCCAGAAGCCTGAGCTTGAGTTTCTAGGTCTGTAGACTCTTTCCAGAGATTTATTCTGTGTGCCAGGTTGGGGGTGGGAGGCAGTCTCACACCCAGGAGATGCTGAGCACAAATACAGAAAAGTGGGGAAAGGGGACATTGGGGTCAGGGAGCACCAGCAGTTCGGAAAAAAGAGACCGCTCTGAGGGGTGATGCTGGGCCTGCTGGCACCATGTTGTCTCCTGGCTGTTCCTAGTTCACCCTGGCCTAGCCTGTCACAGGATCAAGTCTATCACATGCTCCCCAGTACCCATTACAGCCAAGTTGCCTGGGGCAACAGGTGGCCACATTTGGGGGTCCTCATTGCCCCTGAATCTCCAAACGTTCCACCTTTCCTGGCTAGTAGACTGTGAGAGGGTGGCAGGGCCTGGCATCTTGCAGGCATTTGTCCTATGTTGTGGTTGGCATCTTGCAGGCATTTGCCCTGTGTTGTGGGGGCTGGAAACTGGGCCGGCCCCTGTGGGGGTGGGACCACGTGAGCAGTGCGGGCTGGGGCTGCGGATGTCCCCACACCAATGAGCTATGTGCGGCTGCTGTGTTCCCAGCGGCTGCGGCTGTGTGTGTCCTGCCCTGGCTGACGCTGTCGCCACTCCTGCAACCTGCTTTGTGCAAAGTGGAACTGTGGGGTTAAGGGGGAAGGTGGGGACCAGTCCCACTGCCCTAAATGGGGAAGTGAGGCAACTGCTGGCCGCCAAAGCAGCGGGATGCTTCCACTCCCCACTTCTGCTCTCCTGACCTGTGCCCTGCAAATGGCGACATGACTGCATGTCCCTCAGAGGGGCATCACTGCCCTGGCCCTGGGTCTAGTCCAAAGCTGGCAGCCCTGCCACGGTAACTGGACTCCCCCAGATAACTCTTCTGAGTGGCTGCAGTTGAGGTGAGTTTGGGATCCATGATTCTGAAGAGGACTTCCCTGCTGTGACCCTTCCCCAGCTGCTGCTGTTCCTCCTTTCTGAATTGTTTGGGGAAGGCATGGACATAAAGGAGACAGCCCCAGGGATTTGGGGCTGCCTACAGTCTTGGGGACAGTTGCTCTCCCCCCAGCAGCACAGTGTGGTCTGAGACTTCTGGGGGAAGGTAGCTCTAGTAATCTTTCCCATACACTTGGGCCCACATCTTCTAAGGACTGTCTTCCTCAGCTGTGAGCATAACCGACAGGTAGCCCACAAGAAGCTTTCTGGTGGGGGGACCTGTTGGGCTTCTGACCCCCTCTGTTCTGTTGTGCTGGGGGTGTCCACGTGTGGCCTGGATGAAGGGATGGGGTACGGGAGGCTTTAGTCTTTCCTAGGCCCAGGTGATGGCTGATTCCCTGTGTCTACTGGTGGCCTCTACACCAACCCCTCTTCCGAGGGCAGGCCTTGAGCTTTCAAAGCAGAAATGTCACCAAGTTACCCTGAGAATCCTGGCCGTGCTCTTCCATGGCTGTGGTGTCTCCTGTTGTCTCTGTATATTCCCCCTATGGGTCCTGTTCTGTGGGTCTTATCTGACTCTTGGCTGAGGACCCCCTTCTGTCTATCTCCCCAACCATTTGCCCTTTTGGTGGAGGTGTTCCTGGAAAAAGGGTCAGCGCAAGTCACCAAAGTGTTCCAGAGTGGGCCTTTTATTTATTTATTTTATGTTTTTTACAGGGACAGAGAGAGGGATAGAGACAGACAGACAGAAACAGAGAGAGATGAGAAGCATCAATCATTAGCTTCTCGCTGCCATCGCAACACCTTACTTGTTCTTTGATTGCTTTCTCACACGTGCCCTGACCGCGGGCCTTCAGCAGACCGAGCAACCCCTTGCTGGAGCCAGCGACCTTGGGTCCAAGCTGGCAAGCTTTTGCTCAAGCCAGATGGGCCTGCCCTCAAGCTGGCGACCTTGGGGTCTCGAACCTGGGTCTTCCGCATCCCAGTCCAACGCTCTATCTGCTGCGCCACCACCTGGTCAGGCCAGAGTGGGCCTTTTATTATATAACCCATGAGGTGACACCCTGCCCAGGCTGTGGCTCCCCTCCAACCCGGTCTAGCTGGCTCCTTTCCTACATGGGATTGCATCCAGTGCCACAGGGGGCGTCGTACAGGTGCATGAGCGCCCCGGCTCACGTGTCCATATTCTATCTACACCTGCGCACGCACACTTCAGAACCCTTAGGCATTGGGCAGAGCACTGGGAGGATCCAGAATCCCAGATACCTGGTGCAGAGCCCTGCAGAGCGCAAGCTCTGGATGCTTGGCCCCTTGGCCTGGAGTGTGGCTAGGCTCAGGGATGGATGGAGTTCAAGGGTGGAGCCCTTGGTGCCCCTGGCCGGCTGGGGAGACACTGGGGGCCGGCTGGTCACGGTTGTAGGGCAGAGACCTCAGATGGGGCAGGATGGGTGAGGCTAGCCTGGGTGGTAGGTGTGGTCTGTGGAGGAAGTTGCAGGGTGACAACCTGGTCTCTGTTCCCTGCCTCTTCCCAGTGTCCCAATGCTGGGGACCTGCCTATAGGGCCACTGTGCCTGAATATGCGGGGATGCAGGTAGCTGGGGCGGCCCTTCACCTGTCTGTCTGCTCATACAGGGGCCACGAGGGTCAGCAGGGGGGTTGGGCATGGGAAACTGCGCACACTGTATCCCCACTTTGCACCCCATTGGTCATTTCCAAAAGAAGGGTTCTTTGAGTGGGGTCAGTAACACCTGGGAGGCCTTGGAATGCCTCAAAGAAGGGGTGGGAAGGAGTAGTTGGGAATGGAGATGGCAGGACCAGTTTGCTTGAGAAATCCCTCTAACAACCCAGCATGCATCTGGAGCCTTCACATGTGTGCAAATACACAAGGAGACCTTCATCAGTGTGGAGGTGTCATTTTAGGGGGGCACCCAGGAGGGGGTGTGTTGGTAGAACCCAGCCTCTGTAGGTTCTACTTTTAACTAACGGAAAGTGCTCACAGCTGTGTAATTACTACTAGTTCCTAGGAAATCAAGGGCTAGGCTATTCATTAGGGGTTTGTGAAATGAGTGGGGATCCTTTTTTTATTTTTCACATTTACATGGTTTAAATTCACACCCAGAATTCAGCTGCTAAAACTAGGGGTGGGTGTGAGACAAATGACCGGAATGCTTTGGGATCTGATGGAACATTCATTCCCCTCTCCCTGTCTCCTGGCACCCACCACACTGACCACTGTCTTTGTCCTCTGCCTCCTCCATCCAGGTGAGCGCCCCTTTGCCTGCGACTGGCCAGGCTGCGACAAGAAGTTTGCGCGCTCCGATGAGCTGGCCCGCCACCACCGGACGCACACAGGGGAGAAGCGTTTCCCCTGTCCTCTCTGCTCCAAGCGTTTCACCCGCAGCGACCACCTGACCAAGCACGCACGCCGTCACCCTGGCTTCCGTCCAGAACTACTCCGGCGCCCTGGTGCTCGCAGCACCTCGCCCAGCGACTCCCTGCCCTGCAGCCTGGCTGGCAGCCCTGCACCCAGCCCAGCCCCAAGCCCAGCCCCTGCCGGCCTGTAGGGCCCATCTAGCCTGCCCAGAGCTCCCCCTGCCCAGAGCACCAGCAACACGCCTATTGTCCAGGCTCCCTTCCAGCGTTCCTCTGAGGGCCCTAAAATGCCTCTGATTCCCTCAAGAAAGCAAGGAGGGGGCCTGAGACTGGACTGGGGTGAGCTGGACCTTGGAGATACCCCATCCTCCACCCCACCTCTTGGGATGGGTGCCTGGGGCCTGTGTCTGTAAATAGCCATGACCTATAACTCTTTCCATCTGCTAAACTGGGACCCCAGGTGGGTGGCCGGCAGGTGTTCTCCTTTCCCCTTAGCCACTTCCTTGCTTTTGGGGATATTGGGGAGCAGAAAGGCATCCCCTGCCCAGTGCTTGGAATTGGCCCAGGCCCCTCTCTCCAGGTTGGGAAGAAGTGTGCAACGAGCCATAGAGGAACCAGGGGTCACTGAGGGCCCACCTGTCCCCACCCACCCTTCTGGGGCCCCTCACACCACAGAAAGCCATTGGAGATGTTCAGGGAAATGGGGTGCGGCCCGGCCGTCCCTCACTCGGGTATTCGATCTCAGGTGTCCACAAGTTCTGCCCCAGTGCCCATAGGAGGGGCCCCTATCTCCCTGGCCCTGAGAGGTAGGGGGAAGGGGAGGGTAACCATAGGGTCTGGATTTTGCTTCTGAGATGGGGGAGGGTGGGGGAGGAACAGGGTTCTTCCAAAGAGCATTGCCTCACTTAGGGGCTGGGGCGGATATGGGGATAGAGTGAACGCTGGCTTATTTATTTTCTTGTTTCTGCTGGCTGGGGTGGGTGTGTGAGTGAGTGAGAAAGACAGTTCAGACAATTCTGGGAAGCTAGTGCCACAGCTGCTCCCTGCCCCTGACTTTGGCCTTTTGCAGCATTATGTGACAATCATTCCCTCCCCTTAGGAACCAGTGCCACTGGGCTTGAATGCACCCCTCCCCACTCTGCAGGTGGAGGCAGGAGCCCTGGCTCTATCCTACCCTTGCTGCATGTCTCCCTGGACTACAGGGTTGGACCAATGATTGAGGTCCTGGACAGATGAACAGGAGGCAGGAGGACTGGCCCCACCCCCCTGGGGATAGCTCGTTTTTTGGACCGGGTAGAATATTTTTTCAGGCACCAATCCCTTTTTTGATCTGGGCCGCTGTGGGTGGTCCATCATCCTCAGGGGGTGGGGAGTGTAAGGGGATGATCCTCAGTTACCTAAACTTAGGGTAAAGAACGATGGATACTATGTCCTTTGGTAGGTTGGTTGGATTTCATTGTGGATTGAGGACCCTGCACACCTCAGAGTGGGAAGGGACCCAGGCTCCCTGCCCCCCCCCCCAGATCCTTAGAGGGCCTGTACCCACACCAATCGCAAGAGGTTTGTGGCAGCTGCATTTGTTACAGAGCCTTCCTTGTATCCTGATTGGGGGCTGGGGGTTTGGATGGCACTGTTGTGGACCCAGACCTGGCCTGGCAGGATCCAGGGATGGGTGCCTGGGGTCCTGGGTGGGTAGGGACTGGTAAATCCTTTTTGGAGCTGGGCTAGGGAGGATCTGTCTTCAGGGGCTTCCTACGGGCAGATCATTGCATGGCTGGTCCATCTGCCCTCAATCCTTCCTTTCCCAGAGGTGGTGAAATGCCTTTGTCCATGAGGGTGGGGGTGTGTGCTCCATTCACCTTTGTGTTTATGTGGTTGTCCTAGGCCTGGTAGGTACCTATCTACAGATAGACTGTGGGTCCCAGGGCCCAGGAAGCTGAGAACTCTGGCCTCTCTCCAAGAGGGGCCTGGAGAGACCCATGCCCCCTCCCTCAGTGGGCTGGTGGTAGCTGTGGCCTTTCAGAGGGGGAAGTGGAGGGGGGCAAAATTGGTTGCATCCCTAGGGACTTGTGCTTTCTTGGGTAGCACCCCTCTCCTCTCCTCTCCCCTGCCCTTGCCTGACCTCATCCTTGTATTTAATTAAACACGCCCTTTTTTAGACCCAATTCAGTGCTCCTGTGGTTTTTCCCACCTCCAGTTACCATTTAGTGGCTCTATCCCACTTATCAATGTAGGCCCAAGATCACCAACCTTTTGGGGAAACCGAGGCAGAAGGGATAGTGAATTCAGAGATTCCTGGTGGGGATCTTCGCAAGTCCACAGTGGCTGGGACATAAAATAATGTGATGCAGCCCCTAACTCCCAAAAGGGGGCTACCCGCAGCAGCGAATGCTGCTGCCCAGTGTCACCCACGCCTCTCACAGCTGTGACCATTGCCCACCTTCCCGCCTTGTTACCCGGCTACCAAGGCAAGCAATAGGGATCCTCCCCACCCCTTCTTCCAGTGCCCAGACTTGTGGTAGCTCTTGTATTGTACACCTAATGTGTGCTCACAATTGGGAGGAGGACTGGTGAGGGTGAGGACCCCCTTAGGGAGGATTAGCCTCCTTGGGAGCATCGCGAAGCTGGTGCAAGCTTTCAACTCCCTAGGAAAAGGAAGGGCACCCCTAGATTCCAGCGGTCTCCAAGTCCCCGAAGGCTGGTGGATCTGCGGTTGTAGGAGTGCATACCCTCTAGGGTGGCTTCCCTTCTTCCCGCTCTGGGGAAGCACAGAACCCCACCATCTGGTGGTCGCTTATTCCTTGGGCACCCGCCCAACTTTGCTCAGGGCCTTGCCCTTGTGGCCGTCAAAGTCGCCACCATCCTGAGCGTGGGCTCTCACATAAGAGGACGGCCTCCTTCGCATCCCCTCGCTCCTGCTCCACCCATTTTCTCTCTATACTGGATTTTGCCCCGCAAGACCGCAGACATCGCCCCCTCTGGCAGGCTTCCCTATTGCTTTGCAGCGCAGTTCCTGGAATGCGGAGTCCACGCGTGCAGCCCCGCCCTCAGTCTCTCATTTGACACACTCCCACACGCATTCGAAACAGATAGAAGATGCCCCCTCTGCCTCTTGGATGCTCCGTTGGCGTGCGGACCCCTAGCCTTTCCCCCCAGCTTAGGTCCCCCTGTGTGCAGACAACACGCCCTGCTCCATCTCTAGTCAGACCTTGCCTTCAACCCCAGACCCGATGTCTCCAGCTCATCCCCTGGCTGCCCTTCTGCATCACCCATTCAGTCACTGGCAGCTCTATCTTTCCACGTGTGCAAGCCAGAATCCTTGGGGTCACCCTTGACTTCAACTCTTTTTTTTAAATTAATTAATTACAGGGACGGAGAGTCAGACAGAGGGATAGATAGGGACAGACAGGAACGGAGAGAAGCATCAATCATTAGTTTCTCGCCGCTGGGACACCATAGTTGTTCTTTGATTGTTTTCTCACTTGTGCCTTGACCGCGGGCCTTCAGCAGACCCAGCAACCCCCCGCTGGAGCCAGTGACCTTGGGAGAGCCTTTGCTCAAGCCAGATGGGCCCGCGATCAAGCTGGCAAGCTCGGGGTCTCAAACCCGGGTCTTCTGCATCCCAGCCCGACGCTCCATCCACTGCGCCACCGCCTAGCCAGGCTACTCACCACCCACATCCATCCAGTTCATTAGGAAATCTCCCTTAAATTGTACCTTCAAAACATATCCACAATCTGCCCACCTCTCCCTTTTCCTCTCCCTCACCCCAATAGTTTCTCCTCCCCATGGCATCCACTAGAGGGCGCATGCAAGCTCCTGAGTCAGATCCCACAGCTCTCCAGGGTTCTCACCTCCCTCCGGATAAAAACCCAACATCCACAAGGCTCTGTACCACCTGCTTCCCTATTCCCGTTTCCATGCTGCCCTCACCTCCTCCTTCTCTCTCCCTTGCTCACTGTGCCTCCATACTGTTCCTCCAACATGCCAAGTACAGACCTTTGGATGTATTGTTCCCTCCTCCTGGAACGCTCTTTCTCTAGATGTCTCCTTGGCTCCTCTTTGCCTTCTGCAGATCTGCTGAAATCCCACTTTCTCCATAGGACTATGGATCACTCCCTTTCCCTGTTCTACTCCCCCCACTTTCTGCCCTGTGTCATTCTATCTCATTTATTTACTTATTTCCTAAATTTGCTATTGTCTCTGCTCTATCTAGAATGTCACCTCTATCAGGGTGGGGTCTTTGCTTTGTTCACTGATGTTTTTAACACCGTGTCTGGCATGGGGTACATATTTGGTAAACATTTGTGGAATGAACAGCTAAGGCCAGTGAGTATGAATGGAGCACTTACTAGTGTGAGTTCAAGGATGAACTCATTTCACTTCACTTAACATTGTCACTAGCTACACTCAACCCTTTTGTTGGTGGTGGAGAGGTGTGGTGAAATCCCTGGGCAAGGGGTCTTAATCTCAAATGCCCTGGGATTGGGTGGCTGAGGTAAGGAGAGAGGTGGGCTGGGAGAAGGGGTACCTGAACAGACACCCCTCATCCCCTTCACATGGGGGTTCATGGCAATTGCCAGCTGGTGGGCCCAGTGTCACCAACAACTCATAGAGTGGCTGGGGATTACAATTTTTATGTGACATCACCCCAAGTTCTAAACATGGGCAGCAAATTTATATAATTTTAAAAATAAGCCTGACTGGTGGTGGCACAGTGGATAGACTGTACACCTGAGATGCTGAGGTCCTAGGTTCGAAACCCCAAGGTCACTGGCTTGAGCATGGGATTATTGACATGATCCCATGGTCACTGGCTTGAGCAAGGGGTCACTGGCTTGGCTGGAGCCCCCTGGTCAAAGCATGTATGAGAAGCAATCAAGGAACAACTGAAAGTACTGCAACTATGACTTGATATTTCTCTTCTCTCTCCCTTCCTGCCTGTCTCTCTCCCTCTAAAAAATAAACAAAAACGAGTACTGAAAGAAAAGGTGCTCAATCAACTATACCTACATGCGTGTTCACAGTAACACAATTCACAATAGACAAACGTAAAGCAACCCAAATGTCCCTTATCTGATGTATGGATAAACAAAATAAGGTTCAGCATAGCATGTAGGGCAGCTGGCATAGAGCAGGCGCTCAGTATTTGATAGACAAATGAGAATAGGACTTCTGTGGACCTGGGGATTATTAGACTGCTGACAAGAGTCCAGGTAGGAGAAATCAATCACTGAATTCTAGAGTGTGAAGTAACTCAGGCATTGGGATTGCTGGGTACGGGTACAGGACTCAATTGTCCAGCAGAGGGCGCGTTAGAGAAAAATGCTAATACAACTTAAATGCAAATAAGCCATAGCCCGGCCTTGAGGAGCTTTTTTTGGTCAGGCGCACCGTGGACAACCCAGGCGCCACAGGGGCTTTGGGCTCAAGATGGTGCTACTGTCGCCGCGGAAGGCCGGGCGGCGGCACCAGCGAGACCAGCGGAGACCTCAGGTAGTACGGTCTGCTTCTCCCACTTCATCGCTCGCGGTCCACGGGCTCGCGACCCGCCTCGATCCCGTGAGATTAGGCGTTTCTGATCGGGCGCACTGTGGACAGCCACTCCCCGGGGCCTTACGGCGTCGTCCCGGGGGCCTCTGGGGTCCTCTGAACAAGATGGCGGCGTCGGGGTTTGTGAGGCGCGGGCGGAAGCGACCGCGGCGCCAGTGAGGGGCCGGGTCCGGGACCTGGGCGGCTCCGGGTCGGGGCCTCGCCACGGGCTGACCATGCTACGCTCCACCGGCTTCTTCCGGGCCATCGACTGCCCCTATTGGTCTGGGGCGCCCGGGGGTCCATGCCGGCGGCCCTACTGTCACTTTCGGCACCGCGGGGCCCGGGGCCCGGGCGCGCTCGGCGGCGGCGGAGCGGCGCCCCCCGCAGCAGGTAATGCCAGCCCGCTCGCTCTCCCCGGGCTAGGCTCCTCGCCCCGGGCCTGGACTCCACCGCCGGCGCTTCTCCGGTCCCCGTTCCTGTCCCAGCCCTCTCCCCACACATACTCGTGGGCAACGTCCCTCCAGTCAGGACCGGGACCACCCACCTCGGGGCCCGGTTAAAGTCGCGGGACCTCTGTGAGCCTCCGTTTCCACGAGTGTAAAACGTAAACAACGGTAAAACATGTCCTTCGAGAGGTGTCACACGAGGGTGGAGTGAGATAATACAGTCCGAGCGCGGGACTCGGGAAGCGAGCCCGGCTGACACTGGTTAGCAGGCCCCAGAATTTCTCCTACTCTAATTCGCATCTGAACTTCTGGGGAGAGAGGACTGTGCCCGCCGCTTACCCGTACCTTTTAATTGCCTCTGACAATCCTTGTTTACTTCCGCGCTACTTCCCCGGCTGTGTCTTACTTAGGAGCACCTACTGTGTGTCTAGCTGAGTGTCAGACGCACTGCATAGGGAAGGAGTCAAACCCACCCGACAGGGACTGGAGGGGGAATAGGCTCCCAGCCCTGCTTTGCGTTGAGCAGAGAACGTTATTGGACTTGCTTCTCTTTTTCTCTTTTTTATTTTTAATTTTTAAATTTATTATTGATTTTAGAGATACAGAAACATCATTCTGTTCCTGTGTGTGCTCTGACGGGGAATCGAATCGGCAACTTCTGAATATTGGGACAATGCTTTAACCAACTGAGCAATCCGGCAAGGGCTTTATATTTTATTTTTATTTATTGATTTTCAGAGAGAGAGTAAGGGAGAGAGAGGAAAACATCGCTTTTGTTCCACTTATTCATTCCGTCATAGGTTGTTTCTTGTGTATGCCGTTACCGGGATGGAATTTGCAACCTTGGCAAGTTGGGACTACCCCGTAACCAACCGAACCACCCTGCCAGGGCCTGAGTTGCTTCTTTAGGTATCATAGTGGTGATTGTCACTGTCATAGCAGGGTTTGGTGACAGCTGGGAGGGATCTGGTGAGGTTTCTTGTAGGAGGTGTGAGATTTGAGCTGAGATGTTAATAACCTCTGGTCATAGATTATTCTTTTCTTTCTGAGGCTGCCTTACTTTTTAAGCATCACCTCTATGTCCCTTAATGGGAGCTGTGTGTACAGGTGTGGCTCCAGCCTCCAGGGACCCCCTCAGGGAACTGGGGCTACCAGCCTCCTGAGATTGAAGCCTGAGGCCTCCCAGAGGAGGGGCCTTCACTGCTGCACAGGGTGGGTGATTGTTTTGTTGTTTTTGTTTTTTCTGTAAAGGTGGGATTAGAATAAAGGTGCTGTGGGTTGTCAAAGCAGTTCTCTCTTTGTAAATGTCACCAACACTGAGTTCTCTTCTCGCACTAGCTATTTCACGGATGAAACAAACCTGGGTTTGTTTGTGCTTCTGCCTCACACAGATCCCTCTATTAAAATAAGTGTTTTTTTCAAAACTCAGAGTGGTGCTCATTTAAAAATCATTGAAGAGTACCAAAAAGCCAAAAGAAAAATGTTTTGTATGTTGTCCCGTCTTCATCTGTCAGCTTGCTTTCCTTCCTCTCAGCCTTAAAGACAAAGACTTTGTGTCTTTTCACCAAAGTTGTGATCCTGCCACACTGATTAAGTTGGATTCTGTTTTGTGAGGCCATTCCTGGTCTGTGGTTTCCACACCAGGCAGCCCCTCCAGATGGTCTGGGAGCTGTAAAAACTTGTTTCTCACTGAGATCCAGGCTCGGGTATTTTAGGATTCTTTGCTTAGTGCCGATCAGTAGAGCAGCGAGTTTCTGGGCTCAGGCTTTGACAAATGATCCACAGCCTGGGCTCAGGCTGTCTGAAAGTGGGTGGTGAGTGTCTGGGATACATGGAGGGGCCAGGAAAGGGGGCTGTACTAGGAGGGATATGAAGGTGTTATGCAGGTGGTGCATGTTATCTGTGCGGCAGCTTCTCACTTGAAGAAGTCTGCACTCCTCCCCAACCCAGGGAACCTGGGGCAATGTCTGGGCACATCTGTGGTAGTCACAACAAGGGGTGCTGCTGGCATTGAGTGGGTGGGGGCTAGGGATGCTGCCTAATACCCCACTGTGTCCAGGATGGCTCCTTCCCCTACACACAGATTTATCAGCCCTAAATGTCAGTGGTGCTAGCGCTGGCCTGTTGTGTATTTTGGAGTGGGATGGGTGAGCTGCCAAGGTCTGGGGATGACAGACCCTGAAAACACTGCCTCTCTTAGTTCCTCAGGTCTGGAGGCTAGAGGCACAGGAGTCTAAGAACCTTGGTTAGGGTTGGGGGACCACTACATGGGGTTTGGGTGTGGCCCCCCAAGTTCTTCAGGGGCTCTAGAGGGGAGGTGGAGTACCCAACAGATTTTTAGCCCGTGCCATGGAGTGGAGGCCCTAGTGAAGGCATTTTGGCTTCGTTTTGTATTGTGCAAAGAGCCGGCCCAGGAGGGGGCAGCCTGGCCTCTCAGTTATCTCTTCTGCAAACTAGGTCTCAACAAATAGCAGCGTGCCTCCTCTCCATCTGATGCTGCTGAGCTGCAGAAGCCCTTCTTCCTGCTTTTGCTTCTTTCCCCCTCCCCCCAGAACCCCCTTTACAAATATTTTCCAGCAGATGGTTTGTAAGCTGAGCAATAGGAGCTGAGCGGTAGGTGCTCAGGAGTTGGGTTTGTTATTCTTTGAGCTGCACATGTGCAGCAGTCTGACTGTTGTGATCTGATTCACAACAGAGAGTGGAACAGAAGGAAATTAAGTGTTGAGGGAGAGGCTGGTTCAGGCCAGTGTGGGAAGATTTGGACTGAGATTCATGGAGGCATCTCTTGGCCACTATTTTTCTCCTTCGTGGTGTCCAGGAACTCAGCAGTACCTGCAGTGGTTAGCCTGCACTGTTTGAGGAAGCAGGCATGTGTGCCAGAAGTTTTGGGGAGATTGGTCCTGTGCCTACCTCTAGGCACTGGGTTTTCTGGAGATGGCTCTGTGGATTGCCTGTCAGTGGAGCTGCATGGGTGGCAGGCAGCATTGAAGGAAGGCCAAGGAGCATTCATGGGGGAACTGCCTTACCAATTGCTGTTTTAGTTTGCTGGAGGAGAACAGGACAGGAGGATGATGGGGGGCCCAGACCCTGAGTGCTCTGAGGAGTGGGACTTGGCCATTTCACAAGCTGTGACCTTAGCCTGTACCTATGCATGTGGGTACATCCAGACCTTCATGTCACCTGTAAAAGCAGGAGCTGCCTTGGAACCCTCCATAAGAGCTCTTTTGGGTCTGTGTGAACTTAGTACATATCTGGAAGCAAAGGAGATGTGTCCAGCATCACAGATATGAGCCAGAGTCTAGAGAGAGAGCAGTTGGCACGTGGAGTGGTAGGGAAGTGTTCCCATGCATGTGGTTACTGAGCTGGGCTTTGAATGATGAGTAGGAGTTCTACCTGTATTTAAAGGTTGGAAGGCTGGCAGTAGTCTAGGATTCTGGGCAGGAAGATAGCGCACTGAAAGGCCTGGGATATTCTCGTGCTCTGTGGTTTGGAGGGGCATAGGAGGGGAAGAAGAAGCTGTCCCCCAGCATCACTTCCATCCCTGGAAGTTTTGGTAGGGGTTCCCATTGTCACACTGACTTATAACTTGTCCTTTTCTAGCACAGGCCTTGAGCGTGCCACTGCGGTCCAGCTGGTCTGCCCCAAAGATGGGGAGATGGGGGGACTCAGAGCCGGTTAACCTTGCTGTGAGGCTACTTGGAGTTGTCTGTCCTGAAGGGACTGTCTCTACTGATCATGACAGAGGCCTGTGTCCTTGGGAGTGGACGTGCTCCAGTCATTGAGAGACCCATGGTTCTTGGTCGGTATTTCATTCATTCATCCATTCATTCATCCTATAGACCAGGGGTCCCCAAACTTTTTACACAGGGGGCCAGTTCACTGTTCCTCAGACCGTTGGAGGGCCAGACTATAAAAAAAACTATGAACAAATTCCTATGCACACTGCACATATTTTATTTTAAAGTAAAAAAGCCAAACGGGAACAAATACAATATTTAAAATAAAGAACAAGTAAATTTAAATCAACAAACTGACCAGTATTTCAATGGGAACTATGGGTGCGGATACATCCTGTGCTCTTCTCACTGACCACCAATGAAAGAGGTGCCCCTTCCAGAAGTTTGGCAGGGTCCTGATAAATGGCCTCAGGGGGCTACATGCGGCCCGCGTGCTGTAGCTTGGGGACCCCTGCTATATACCTTTGCAGACATTTGTACTGGTTAGCTAAGGCGTGCAGAGAGAGACGGAGGAGGCAGGGCCTGGAAGGTGATGGGGAGGGTATGTCCAGAGGTCACTGGACCACAGTCACTCCAGGCACATTCTGGTGATGCTTATCCCTCTGTGTCCTAGAGGCCAGATCCATCCCTGCCTATTTGACAGTCATACATCACAGTCTCTTGTCTGGAGAGACTGGTGTCCCCTCTAGGAGTGTGGTCCAGAGGGCCCTCATAGAGCAAGGGTATGAGCACTGCTTCAAGAGCCAGCCCTCTGTCACCCCCCTCCCCAGAACCTGCCTGCAGAGTCAAGTAATAAAAGCCACTGTGCTCATGTGTAACCCCTGTGTGTGGACTCTTTCTTAGGGGTTGCAGCTGGCTCCCCCCTCGCCTTGGTCCTACATCCTGCCTGTAGGAGCACAGCCCTCTGTCTTTCCTGGATGGGGTGCACCTTCACCTGACTTCACTTGGAACATCTGAAAGGTGCTCTGAGTTGCTGGGTTTCTGTCAGGGGTTGGGGGGCGGGCAAAAACACCCCTGAGAACCTGTGTGATGAAGGAGGTGACACCAGAATCACTCATTGTAGAAAAACCCCGTGTGTTTGGGAAGTCGGTGATGCACCAGGGCCAGAAAGAGTGGCAACACTATTTTGAGGCTTTCTTGGTTGGGCCCATTAAAATATTCATGCTGTCATGGCCTGTGAGCACAGACAGGTGCAAAGGAAAAAAGTCCGCTTTTTACCCCACACCCACGGTGCCCATCTTTGCCTTTGCATTCTGCCACTCTAGATTTTTCCCTGAGTTTTTATACTGTCCTGTATATTTCAAAGCATAGTCTGTGGGTGTTTAGAGGGCAGGATGGCCCCGGGATCTAGATTTGGGGAGCAGGGCTGTCCAGCAGCTGGTGTAATGATGAATGTCAGGGTGCAGAGAGAGTGGACTTGGTGGTGGTCCCAGGAGGTCTGCTCGGGGTTGTCTTTTTCTTCCCCTAGACATGGCTGTGTGGTGCCACCTGTACCGAGGCCCTGGCCTTGCACTGTTTCCCACGTGGGACTAGAACTGAGGGGCACTAGGGGAGGCTGTCGGGGGTCTGAGCCTCAGACCATCATCCCAGGTCCTCCCATGTTGTCACCAGCTACAGAGGCAGGTGTGGGCTCTGCCAAGTGGGGAAGAGGACCTACTCCTCTAGGTGTAGCTAGCCTAAGCAGGGGCATATTCCAGATGTCCCCATGTATATCTGGCAGCACATTACTGGTGACCTACGTGTTCTCTCCCCAGGTGTCTGGGGTGCCCTGGGCAGTGTGGGGCTCTCTCCTCTGGTTCAGAATGAGTGGCCAGGTACCTTCATCCCTAGGCTCCTGGCCTGACCGGTGGGGTGTCCTAATGTCTAGGAGTGGGGATGAGAGGAGGCCCCCAGTAGCAGAGAGACGGCCTGGGAAGAAGTAGCCAATCCCTCTTAGAACCTGGGGAGTTTTTCTGCCCTCCATTGGGGTAGCCTTCAGGGGTACTGTTTGCCAGATCCCATTACCCAGAAAAACTCCAAGCGTGAAGCACTCCAGCCCTGAGCTCTTGGCCTTCCCCAATACCTGTTCCACCACTGCAGCCTTAGGTCATGTCCTTAGTCTCCTGGCTCCATCTCAAGGCCTCTGCCATCCTGGCTGAGTCTAGTTACTCCATCATGAGTAGTCCTTGTGTCTCCGCTTATCTCCTGTGCAGCAGGACTGTGTCTCCTGGTGTCCCTAGCACCCCTGCTGGGGGTGGGGGGTTGATCAGTAGGCTATGACTGCCACCAGGGTTGGAGGAGTCCATGTTGATGTCTTAACAGGTGCAAAGCCGTGGGACTCCTGTTGCAGTCCTGCATTTATCTCAGTCCTTGGGTGGATTGGGGAGAGAATAGGGTGGGTGATGGCTGGGCCTTCAGAAGCCAGAGGTGGTGGTATCATGTGGGGTCTTTACACTATGTCTTGTCATTGATTCCATGTTTAGTGGTTAGGGAAGGGCACCTGTGGTCTCTGGAATGGAGGGAGTTGTCGGAGCACAGAGGAGAAGCAGCTAGGTCAGGGCCAGAGGGGAAAGTTGTTTTGGGAGAGAAAAGATCTGGAGGGGTTGGAGGTGGCTGCGGGACCAGGGAAGGCCTGTGCCTGTCTTGTTTGTGAGTCAGCCTGTTGGGAGTTAGGCGGTGTTCTTCCCCTAGCTCGTGCCCTGGCCCATACAGGTTTTTCATCCATTGTCCACAGCCCCAGAAACTGGGGAAGAAGCCTGGTCTCTGCTGTGCTGGACATCTGTCCCAGACGCTGATGATCAGAGAGTCCAAGGGGGGATGCGGTCCCTGGGGGAGCCGCCAGTGGTGCTGGAACCAGGAGAGGAGCTGCTTTCTCCTTCAGCCAGGCCAGGTTCCTGTGGGGGTGTGGTGCTGGGTACACAAAGTCAACATGAGTGACCAGGGGAAGGTGAGCTGTCAGGGCTGGAAGATGTTTTTCCCCCTCCCCAACCTGGCAAGGGGCCTTCCCAAGGGACACCCCTCAAGTGACCACCTGATGTGCATTTTACCTCATGGGTGTCTCATGAACTGAGCAGAAGCTGGCCCCTCCCTCGCCCTGGAGTAGGGGGCAGGAACCAGGCCTGGGGTTTTCTCAGGGTGTAACTCCCTGGGCCGGGCCTTTGGGGGGCTTTCCCAGGCATCCCCAGATGACTCTCTTTTCTGAAAAACAGCCCAAATAATCTTTTTTAACAAAGGTATGCTTTCTAGTGCAAACCTGCAAATGAGCGTTGTTCTCTTCTATCCAAATTAATCCCCAGTAATTGGAGGACTCCTTCCAAGGTGCCTGTGGCCCTTCTTGACCTCAAGGGTCACCTGTTGAGTTGCCTTCTGACTACTCCCATCAGTGGGTGGGCAGGGTACCGGGCAGCTTACAAAACATTTTCTTGGAACCTTTCTGATTCTGATAGATCCCATGAAGCACCTGGCCCTCCGAGGCAGGTGGGGCAGGAAGCTAGATGACATGAACAAGTACCTTCTGTACTTGTGCTCCCCAAACCTCAGATAATCTTGGGTTCAGGGGATGCCTACCTCGGGAGCTGAGCTCTATTTCTGTGTGCTTATTTCTAAGCCTCAGGACTACAGCAAAACCCCTGGGAGCTCCCAGATCTGTCTAGAGTACCTCAGGTTAGTGATATAGCCTTATGATACCAGTGCGGAAACTGAGGCCCAGAAGGGCAGGATCAGGACCTTGACACAGGCCCACCTTGGGCAGTTTCTTTTGCTCTTTGGTGTAGTGGGTGGGGCAGGGATACAGCCTCCACTTGGGATTGAAAATGTCCCATCTTGGCAGAGCTCATGGGTGCTCAGATCCAGGACTGGGTAGAGCCAGGAGCCGCATCCTTTCAGAGTGAGTGGCTCAGATCCCCCAGTGCACTGTCCTTTCCATCTGACAATTGAGTTTGTGGGCTGCCTGGAAAATGGAAGGGGTAGAGCATGTGTAATAGCCCTTAGAAAACATGCCAATACAGTCTCTCATTGACAAAGCCAGAGCTCTGCCTCTGGTCCACTAGAGCCAGTGAGATCGGGTGATCTCAGGAACATTGCAGGGCTGCCACCCTCCTACCTCTCTCCCAGGGCACAGTGCCTCCTCTGTCTTCCAAAGCACTGGCTCCTTGGAGAAAACCCTTCAAATCCAAAGTGGCTGAAAATCCCTTGGCTCCGTACTTTGACCTCCTGACCTTGGAGAAGGGCTGAGGCCTCTGTGGATTTGCCTGTGGCCATTTGTGGGCTTTGCATGGGTCCTGACCCCCATCCATTGGTCCTGCTGAGCTGTCCAGAGGGAGAGCCTTCCTTGGTGGGCCCTTGTTCCAATACCCCACAGGGAAGGCAGGGTGGGGCAGGAGCCATCTTAACCAAAGGAGGAAGGTTAGGGAGTGAGGTGGGCTCGGCTCGAGTCCCCCATCCACTCCCCCCCACCCCCTTACGCACACCTCTGCTAGAGACCAGTGCAACCTGACAGAACCCTCTGTAGACAGGCCCAGTAAGTGATCCTAGTTAATGGCTGGTGGCCTTGGCCTGGGTTCTTTCACTCTGTTGGCAGCCAGCCAGGACTTGGGGGATAGGCGGGGGCATTAGCTTATATCTATTCATACAAGTGGGTGTGGGGCTGGAGTGGGTCTTCCTTTGGTGTGAAGGAGTCCATCCTGGGTCCGGGTGGGGCTGGGAGGGTGCCCTCGATCCTGCTGCTGGGCTCTCTAACCTTTCCTCAGGATGGTCCTTTTACCTTGTCCCTCAATGAGGGCAGAGAGCCTGTGAGTCTTGACCCTGGGTCCATACACCCAAGTGTCTTCAGCTGTGATATGGGAGACATGGAGTGGCTTCTTCCAGCTTGAATGCCCCTATAATTTCAAAAATTGCATCCAAGTTAAAAGCCAGACTACACATTTACAGTGAACCCTTCCCTCTCTCATCCCCTCCCAGAAGGCAGCCCAGGCCCAGTCACTGTCCCCTGCAAAGATTGTCACTGGTAGGCAGCCAGCCAAATGGACATCTCCCTAAATAAGGTGACATGAGTTTCCTGGGGCTGCTATGGCAAGTCACCCCACCCTGGGGACCTTCCAACAGCACAGATGGATTCTCTGACAGTTCTGAGGGCCGGAGGTCCACACTTGCCCTCATGGGCTAAGTCCACATATGGGCAGGGCTGGCTCCTGGGGGCTCTGGGAGAATCAGTTGTCATTCTCCAACCAAAAGGCATCAACTTTATTGGCCTTTTCTTTGGAGATGCTGCAGGGTTATATCTGATAGACTATCTAGTGATGAACATATAAACTCTAGAATAATTATGGTAAATTGGTATGTGTGAATATGTATACTACTCCTTTCTCAAAATGTCATGCGTTATTTGCTCACATTTAATTGAAGATATCTGCATCTCTGTCCATAAGAGAGTCCTGAGGTTCATGCCAACACGGGTGGCACTGGGCTGTGCTGACCTCTGGCATGTACTTTTTCCTTTTTTATACCCATGGGATCACCCCATAGATTGCCTTTTGCCTCTTATTTTCCATTAAAAGTGTGGGGCTGTCCTTTGTCTACAGTGCTACTTAATGATTTCTATTTTCTCATTTGTATAGAGACAGCCCAGCAGACTTTTCTGCAGACAGGTGTGTGGAACAGAGGTCTGCACGCCTTAGACCTGCTGTGTGGGCTATGTCTGCTCCACTCTGACCCTGAACCCTGAACCAGGGAGCTCTGAATAGGTTCCCATCTTATCCTGTAAAATATCTCTGTGCCCTTTGACCTGCCTGGATGTCAGACCCCTCCTTCATCCTCCTAGTTCCCCATTGCTGGAAGCAGTGTGGGGTGGCTTTGGTGTAGGTGTGTCCAGTGGGAATCTCACTGCCATCTCACCCCGGCTTCTGGATCTTATGGTCTTATCTGTCAAGTATCCACCTCTTTCAGTTGTTGTTCCAGGGGCCATGCCAGTCTCTTGACCCAGGAGACTGTTTCTCCACCCAAGGTTCTTCTACACCCCTCACCCCACCTATCAGCCTCTGTAGTCTAGGGCCTGCATGAAGGGGTGCTCTGGAATCCTTGACCTCAGTGGGGGTCTGCTGGAGGTTTGGTTCCTGCTAGGTTCCCCAAAGCCAGTTCTCTGGATCAAGGCAGTGGCTGGTTGCTGGCTCGCATTGGCCACTACTTCACAGGCCTGCTCACCGCTGTTTCCTCCCTCTTACCATTCCAGGGCTTGGTTATGACCCGTACAACCCCGAGCTGCCCAAACTCCCGGCACAGAGGGAGAATGGCGTCCTGGGCAGAGGGGATGAGCCCCGCTCAGACATCCTGGAGCTGGAGCTGGTCAACCAAGCTATTGAGGCTGTGCGCTCTGAGGTGGAGATAGAGCAGCGACGGTACCAGGAGCTCCTGGAAACAGCCCGCGACCCCATCCTGCCACCCCATGGCCCTGCTACCAGCCTGGATGAGGATGCCTTCCCACTGTCCTTTGATTATAACCCAGGTGGCCGAGGCCTGTTGAACCCTAATACTAGCTACCAGCCCACCCCACTAGCTGGCCCTGCTGAGCTGGACAGCAAGTACTTGCTCTCCTCCCTGGACCCAGCCCAGGGCCATGGTGGAGGAGGCAGCGGTTCCCTGGAGTACATTCCCAAGGCTGTGAGCCAGCCCCGGCGGTACAGCCGCCCAGTCTCTAGCAGCAAGTATGTAGTAGATGATTCCAAGCCGTCCACTGACCTGGAGTATGACCCACTGTCTAACTTCTCTGCTCGGCTGCTCAGCAGGGCAAGCTCCAGGGATGACCGGGCCCCCAAGCGGACCCGGGGCTCCTGTGGCAGCAGTGAGCCCTACACACCTGCACTCAAGAAGCCCTGTGACCCCTTTGGTGGCTGCGATGCCAGGTTCTCTGACTCAGATGATGACGTTTCCACACCTCTTGGAGACAGGCCTGCCACTGCCAGCCCCCAGGAGGCCCAGGCAGGGTCCAAGTGCAAGGGCCTCTGCAAGCCGGGCTTTAGGGAGGCCCAGGAGCCTGAGGAGGGCACCCTTCGGGAGACCAAGGAGATGGCCGTGCAGTACGATGTGGAGGACCTTGGGCAACCTCCCAAGGGCCCTAGTGGGACGTGCCCAGCCAAGCCTGGCTCTACCCCAGCCAAAACCTCACAAGAATGCAGTGGCCCCAAGAAGGGAAGATCCAAGAAGAAAAGAAGTGGGGTTTCACCGACCCCTGGCCCCAGGAATGGTGTCCAGACAACAGACAGGGGTAAGAACAGAGAACACAGGAGGCCAGCTGTGAAACCCTGTGTGGACAAGAGGGGCTCGCAGGCCAGCAGCCCCCAGCACAGGGCAGAGCGGCCCCAAGGGACCAAGAAAAAGCCATCTCTGGCCACATTAGTGGCCAGCTCAGGGAAAGGTCAGATTGACCAGCTAAGTCCCAGTTCTACTCTTGGGGATGCCCCCCAGCTCTCGGGCAGGATGGGTGGGAAGACCCCACCTGGGAAGCTGGTGGAGCGGAAGACCCACTCTCTGGATGACGGTATCTCCCAGGCTGGCCCCAAGCTGCAGAAGCGGACCCTGAGCCATGCAGACCTCTTTGGGGACGAGAGTGAGGACGAGGACCCAGGACGAATGGCACCTGGACTGTGTCCTCCTGCCCTCCCTGACCTCAGTTCCAGCTCAGATTCTGACTCGGACTCTAGCTTGGGCCTCTCAGCCACACGGGGGCCACACAAGCGCCTCAAAGCCTCCCCACACCCCACGCCTTGCCCAGCCTCCCCCTCGTCCTCTGGAGCAGGCACAGATGTGGACTACTCTGCCCTGGAGAAGGAGATTGACTTTGATTCTGACCCCATGGAGGAATGCCTGCGCATTTTTAATGAATCCACCTGTGTAAAGACAGAGGACAGGGGCCGATTGGCCCAGCAGGTGAGAGTCTGGGCTGGGCTCAGGAAGACGGCTGGTTCTCTGTCCTTGGAATATCCCTGTGACTAGAATCTCAGCACCCAGATGGAGACAGCCTCTTGTTCAAAATTCAGGAACCCTTGATGATTGCTTACTGCCCCTTTGCATCCTGTCCAGAAAGAGAATGCTGGCTTATGGCCCACTGGTGGGGTTCTGGCCTATCCTGTGGGGCTTCTGTGGCAGAATCCAAAAGTGTCAGACAGTGCTGTATCCGGCACCTCCAGCCTCCTCCCCTCTTTCCTGTTCCTTTCCTTCTCCCTAGTCCCTCTCATTTCAGCTCCTCTTCCTCCAGTCCCGCCTCCTCCCACTACCCTTCTCTCTTCTCCTCTATCCATTGTCTCCCTCTTCCCTTGTCCCTTCTTACCCCTCACTCCTCACTTCCCTTTTCCCTCTTCCCTACCTCCTCCCTGTTCTATCCCTTTTCCCCTTCCTCCTTGAACGTCCCTCCCAAAATTTGCTGGCTCCAATCTGTTTGGGTCTTCTTGACCCCTGTTCCCATGTCAGCCACCAGAGGGAGCTTGCTTTAAACAACAGGACATACCAGTCCCTGCACAGAAACCTGCTTTTTTGTTTCTTTTTTTAATTGATGTTAAAGAGAAAGAAACATCTATATTTTTTTGAACCACTTATTTATGCATTTGTTGGTTGACTCTTGTATGTGTCTTGTATGTACCTGCAACCTCGGCTTATTAGGATGACGCTCTAACCAACTGAGCTACCTGGCCAGGTCACAAAACTACAGATTCTCTGTGGTGTCTCAGGGTCTGACCCTGGGCTACTTGTTCCTTTAGCACCACCCTGTTTACATTCCTTTGAGACATTGCCAGCTAATACTGATTTCTTACCCTTGGTTCCCACTTTTTTTTTTTGGATTGATTTTAGACAGAGGAAGGGAGAGAGACGAAGAGTGAGGGGAAATCCATTTGTTGTCTCAATTGTGTCTTCATTGGTCACTTCATGTATGTGCCCTGACTGGGGATCAAACTCACAAACTTGTTTTGGGGTGACACTAACCGACTGAGCTACCTGGCCAGGTCTGATTCCTACATTTCTGAACTCTGCCCTGGCCAGGGTGGCAGGTATAGGTGAGTAGATGAGGGAGGGAGAGGAGGAGGCAGTTGGTTCATGAAGGGCTGGGCACATCTGCAGAACTCATCCCCAGTGAGGCAAGGGAAGTAGACTCAAGACTGGGCCAGTACCCAGGGTCCTTGGCTGGGGGCATAGTCTGTTTCCTCACCTGTAAGGTGGGGCTGGGAGTGCCTCTTTGGGTGGAGTTGAGTACCTGCATCTCATATGGAGCCGCCCTTCCCACCCTACTGCTTGTCATGGTCTGGGAATCCCATCTCTAACTCCTAGGCTGACTGTTGGTGTGGGTGATGAGGCCAGGGGAGGGAGCCTTGTTGAGGGACGAATGTGTGTTCTAGCCCCCCAAAGAAGAGAAAGTAGAGGACAAAGAGCAGTTGGGTCTGACCACTCTGTTCCCTGGGCAAAAGAGGAGGATCTCTCATCTCTCCAAGCAAGGCAAAGAGGTAAGGATCCTGTTTGGGGTCCTGGTTGGAGGGTGGCAGGGGGAAAAGTATCTCCTGTCTATGGAACAAGGTTGATGGGTTCCTTTGGCAGACACAGTCCAGCTCTCCCTGTGTCCTGGCAGAGAAGTACCTGGGGCCCACATCTAGCCTGTGTTGTGCTGCATGCTGGGGGCAGTAGGGTCCAGAACAGTGAGAGTGAGATACAGTTGAGTTCTCCCACAGGATCACACTGCGCGATCCGTTTCACTCTGAATTGCACTGTGCGATCTTGGGCAAGTGGCCAGACCTTTCAGTCTTAGCTTCCTCCCACAGCCCAGAGATAGGAGCAGTTGTCGGATCACTGTGGGGCAGTCAGTGAGCTGGCACAGGGAGGGCTGGACAGAGGATGGGGCTTATGCTCTACACTTGGAGCTCCCTCCTGTTGATTCAGTCTTGAGGGAGGCTTGTGATTCTGGAATTCACTCCAGAGAAGGTTAGATCAAGTGAGATTGGATCAGCATGACAATCTGATCAGGAGCAGGGATTTCCACCTACCCCGTGCCTATATCAGGGCTGAGGGCATGGCCTGGGTACTTAGACGTTAGAGGCCAGGAGAGCAGGGCCACATCGGCACCTGGGGCAAGTGGGACGACATGAGCTTGAGGGCCTCAGTGCTGAGCTGGTTTCCACCAGGGCATCATCAAGTCCTGAAGGCAGAGGGGGGCGCATCCTGCCCAGCCCCAACCCTGGAGCCCCTGCCTCCCTGCCAGTGGCCTTACCATCAGCCTGTTGCTCTGGGCAACCTGCTTTGGGTGCGTCCTGCATATAGTCGGGCCCTTGAATTTCTTTTCACCCAGCCAGAGCCCATGAGGAGAGGCCTGGCCCCCCTGACCCGGCTCCCCACCGCCCAAGAGGTATGCTACCGGCGGGCTCAGCAGGCTCAGAGGGAGTCAGCCAGCTGGCTCCAGGCTGCCCAGCAGACGGCCGAGAAGCCATCCTCCATCCACATCTCAGTTCCTGGTGAGAAGAGGAGGATTGCTCACGTCCCGAACCCCTCCCTGACTACAGGTGAGTTCTAGGGCAGGGGTCTCGGGAGGGGTCTCTGGAGGTGAAGTTCCCAGTGTATTTGCAGTCGTGGCCTTGAGCAGAGGCCAGATTGGCCTCAGGTATTTGTCTGTAAAATGGGAGAAAGTAGCCTGACCAGGCGGTTGCTCAGTGGATAGAGCGTCAGACTGGGATGTGGAAGACCTAGGTTCGAGACCCTGAGCTCGCCAGCTTGAGCACAGGCCCATCTGGCTTGAGCAAAAGCTCGTCAGTTTGGACCCAAGGTCACTGGCTCCAGTAAGGGGTGGCTCAGTCTGCTGAAGGCCCGCGGTCAAGGCACATGTGAGAAAGCAATCAATGAACAACTAAGGTGTCCCAACGAAAAACTGATGATTGATGCTTCTCATCTCTCTCCGTTCCTGTCTGTTCCTGTTTATCCCTCTCTGACTCTCTCTGTTCCTGTAAATAAAATTTAAAAAAAAGAAAAAAGAAAGGGAGAAAGTATTCCCAACTGTTAAAGGCTAGAGTAGATTGCATGATGCCTGGCGGCCTTGGGCCTCTCCTGGCTTTGGTGTTAGGAGTGGGGGGCTGGCTGTGGAGTCTAAAGAATGTCTGTCTGCCAGACCTAAGCCTCGTTAGCATTGGCTTCCTGTCTTCTTCCAAGGCCCTGACCTGGAGGTTTCCCTGTGGCCCACTTGCTTTGTTCCTGCCTGATCTTTGTGTCCTTGCCTCCCCCGGATTCCTGGGGTATTGGAGGCCAGTGACCTGGTGGGAACTGGTCTGAGTGTAGGCACTGGGCCTCAGACAGTAGTGCTAGAAGGAGGAGCCAACCTGGGGGTGTAACCGAGGGTGCCAGGCCCTAATTGAACTGTGCATTTGATCTGAGAGAGGAGCTGAAGACTGTCTTTGCCTCTCGTCCTGCTCTAAGGAGCACTTTTCCCCATGGAGCCTTGTCTGAAAGTGGGGCTGCACACACAGTGGAAGTGTCTCTGTGGTGGTGGCTGGAGCTGAGAAAATGTGGTAGGCCAGGCTTTTGGAGCCACTTGGAAGCCTCTTCAGATACAGGCTCAGTCTCCCCGGGGTCTGTTCCACTCTGGGATATCCTTGCTGCTGGGTTTTTTGCTTTGTTTTGTTTTTTTGTGACAGACAGAGAGAGGGATAGATAGGGACAGACAGACAGGAGGGGAGAGATGAGAAGCATTAATTCTTTGTTGTGGTTCCTTACTTGTTCAGTGATTGCTTTCTCATATGTGCCTTGACTGGGGGGCTACAGCAGAATGAGTGACCCCTTGCTCAAGCCAGCGACCTTGGGCTCAAATCTTGGGCTTCAAGTCAGTGACCTTTTGGGCTCAAGCCAGCGACTATGGGGTTATGTCTATGATCCCATGCTCAAGCCAGCAACCCCATGCTCAAGTTAGTGAGCCCGTACTCAAGCCGGCAACCTCAGGGTTTTGAACCTGGATTCTCTGTTTCCCGGTCCGACGCTCTATCCACTGCACCACCACCATCTAGTCAGACCCTTGCTGCTGGGTTAAAGACTCGAACAGCCAACTGAGTGGGCAGTCAGGTTCCACATAGGGGTCCTGCATGTACAGGCATCCACAGCCTTTCCTTGGTTTTCCCTGGTGTGTCCAGAATCTGATTTCTCCCTCCCCAGAGAGGCTGAGTTAGAACCTGACAGTGACAGACATGGTTGTAGGTTTATAGCAGTGATTTAGCCCAGAGTAAGGAGATTGCATCCTGAGACGGGTGCAGTTTCATTAATCTGCACCTTCTATATTCAGCCATCTATAGCCACCTCTGTGGTAGCCAGCATTCCTAAATACTGCCTGGCTCTCCCTTGCCTCAACAGCTCTCTTGAATCTTTGGGAGACCCACCTGGTGCTGCTGCATACCTTGCAGGAAATTCTGCAAACATATGAACCTAAAAGCTGAAAAGTTTATGTTCCTCCCTTCCCGCATGGCCTGCAAGGCCAACCCTAGCATAGGACTCCGAGGAGCCAGAGACCTGGACCCTCCACTCTGCCTTGGTCTCTTCATCTGCTTTTATCCTGTCATCAGAGCCAAACCCAGGCTCAGAGCTAGTCAGAGGTTCCCTTACACACACACTCAGGGACACACCTTCCCCAACCCCACTGCCTGGAGCCCTCGGAAACAGACCCAGAGGAGGTACCCTCCCTGGGGGCAGGAGACTGTCTGGTTTGTGACTTCATCAAAGGGAGAAGAGAACACAAAGACAGTGGTGGGCAGGCTGGCCAAGTCACAATGACCAGGCTGGAGCGTCCCAGACCCTCTGGTCCTCAGTCCAGGAACCAAGACTTTCCTCTCTCAGACGTCAATGCTTCAGAGTCAGGGGCCGGAACATGTGGCAGAGGCTCCCCAAGCCCCCAGCCACTTGCCGGACCAACCTGCCGGCCTTCACAGCCCCATTTTTTTGTCCGCCCTCTCAATGGACTTGCCCAAAAGCAGATAGAGCCTAATGTCCTTCCACAGCCCATGTTCCCACCCGTTGCCCTACCCCCTGTGCTCCGATATGTACATTCTGCTGATGCTGAATGACCGCAGCTGCCTAGTGCTCTGCAGCTCAGTGATGGGTGTGCTGTCGTCCTGCACTCATGTCCCCTGTTCGCCACCAACCCCTACAGGTGCCAAGAGGACCCTCGCAGCCAGCAGCAGCCAGCCTCCCAACGGCCTCGAGCTAGGCAGCCAGCCCCTGAAGACTCGCACACTGTCAGGAATGGCGTCCAAGACCACCAGCACCATCACCCCCAAGCGTGTGGCACATAGCCCATCTTTGCAGGTAACTGTCCCTCCCTGCGTGAGCCAGGGCACCTCCCTTACAATGCACCCAGCATTACAGGCTGGCTCTCCCTTTTTCCCGTTCTCTTGTTTTCTCTTTAATTCACACCTTTCACGTTTTCGAGTAGTTTTATAGTTTTGATTTACAGAAACATTGAGTGGAGAGAGGACAAGGTTACCATGAGCCCTTACACTGTTGTCAACACTGGTGTGGTTATTTCTTGGCACCAGCCAGCCCATGATGACCCTGTGGTCATTAAGGCCCAGTTTTCAGTAAGCTCCACCCTGTATGGAGAGGGTTCTAAAAAGTGTGTCAGACAACTTGGTAGGAGCATGCCACCCTCCACTGTTCCTGTGTCTCCTCCAGAGTTTAAAGAAGCCTGTTATCCCAAAAGAGTTTGGGGGCAAAGTCCCCACCGTCATCCGCCAACGATATCTCAACCTGTTTATTGAAGAGTGTCTCAAGTTCTGCTCCTCCAACCAAGAAGCCATAGAGAAGGTGGGTGACCCAGGGAGGTAGGGCCAGCTGGTTGAGGGTACAGGGCCAGGTCCTAGGCAGAGGAGCTGGGACCATTTGTTGGAATACCCAGGGCTGAATGGAGTGTTGTCCCTAGGCGCTGAATGAGGAGAAGGTGGCCTACGACCGCAGCCCCAGCAAGAACATCTACTTGAACGTGGCTGTGAACACCCTAAAAAAGCTGCGGGGCCTGGTCCCCAGCACTGTGCCTGGTCTCAGCAGTAAGTCCGACAGGACCGGGAAGCCTGGGTGTTTTAGCAATAGGATTCAAGCCACACCTCCTGCAGAGGATGGCTGGGACCCTCCCTTAGCCTTTCTACTGCTCTGCGCTGTAAGATTCTCAGACAAAAGGCCCTCGGCTGTCACTCTAAGCTGGCATTGGCACCATGCCCTCAGAATAACCTCTTCTCACTCTTAACCACCCTCCTTCTCTGAGAGCTGGGTTTCTCCAGTGAGGGGCCACTCTCCTGCTAATGGGGCTGCCTCTTCAAAGCTCATCTGCCTGTGCATTAACCTGGGAAGACATTCATGGTGCCTCTCGAGGGTACATTAAGCCATCAACGGCTGCCCCGCCCCAATCTATTCTTCCTAGGTGAAATGGCCATTATAGCTCATGTTAAATTCTTTCCCTATGAGTGTGAAAACCCCTAGGCAGGGAGTTGGAGATGGAGGGAAGACAGAGGGGCTTCCAGGCAGTCCAAGATCTGATGGTGCTGAATTAATGTTGGGGGTAGGGTAACTTGCCCAGGGTCACATGAGGCCAGGTCTCCCCTGACTCTGGGTGGTGGGAGGCTATCCTGAAAACGGCACTGAGGAAGTGGGGGAGCATTTGGAATGAGTGAGGGAGTTTGAGCCTAGTTTACTCTTCCCCTCCCGCTTCCAGAAACCAGTGGCCGGAAGGTTGTGTCCCATGAGGTAGTACTGGGGGGCAAGTTGGCCGCCAAGACCAGCTTCTCATTCAGCCGCCCCAGCAGCCCCCGTGTGGAAGATCTGAAAGGTGAGCCCAGCTCCACCAGAGTCTGGAGCGCAATGCCTGCCCCCCACCCTTGACTCAGTCTTCCACCCATTTCCTACCCCTTGGCCATCCCTAATCTCACTATTAGCTGATCACCTCTCCTGGTCATCTTTAGGGGCTGCCCTGTACAACCGCCTCAAAGAGTACCTGCTCACTGAGGACCAGCTCAAGGAGAATGGCTACCCCTTCCCTCACCCCAAGCGGCCCGGGGGTGCTGTCATATTCACCACTGAGGAGAAGACTCAGCCCAAAGACTGTGAGTTGCCTCATCATTGTGCTTCTCTGAAGGTGCACAGAGGGAAGGTCATCTGGGTAGAGGGAATGGTGCAGACACAGGTTCAGGCCATGGGGGCTGGCCTGACTTCTCACCCTTCCTCCTATATGCCTGTCTGCACCCGACAGCCTCCTGCAGGGTCTGCTGCCGCTGTGGCACTGAGTACCTTGTGTCCCCCTCGGGCCGCTGTGTGCGTGAGGAAGAGTGCTACTACCACTGGGGACGGCTCCGCCGGAACCGAGGTGAGATCCTGGCCTTCTGCCCTCTGACCCCTACCAACCCCTTTTTAATTTTCTTTTCCTTTGTTGTACTTAAGACAAATATAACGTAAAGAACTTTCTGTCACAACATTTAGACACAGGTAAAGAAAGGCTTCCCACAACCTCGTCATCCCCACTTGCTCTTCTTCAGTACATAAGTGCTTGTAGAAATACATGGCATTTGGGGACAAAGGGTTTATTTTGTCCTGTGGCTGTTTCCACTTAGTCAGGTTCTCACCTCTGGGGACACACAGGTCTCCTGGAGCGCCTCTGGGGAGCATGTGGAGGTTTCCTTGGGATGCAGCATTCTTTTGGGCAGACCCCAAGGGGACCCACGCCTGCCCATGTCCTTGTTGCCAGTCTGGGGATGGGCCTGTGCAGGGTCAGTGGGCTGCACCTATCCCAATTCCTCTCTCCCATGTAGGGCCTGGTGCCCCCCAGAAATAGGGCTGGAATTCCTGGCCTCTCAGGGGCTGCCCTTTGACCTAGGGCTAGGGTCCCCTTTCCTGGGAAACCCTTGCCAGCCCAGACAAAGTGAGTGTCAGCAACTCCCTACAGGAGGGATGGTCATCCTGCCTCTGACCTCTGCCCCTGTCTCCCTTTCAGCGGCTGGTGGCTGGGAGACTCAGTATATGTGCTGCTCGGCCGCCATTGGCTCCACTGGCTGCCAGGTTGCCAAGGTAGGTGCCTGTCCTAGGCCCTGCTTGATGCTTCCTTGTCCTGGGAATCTTCCATCCTGCTTAGAGAGGGTTATCCTCAGCTATCTTCTTCCTATCCTTTGGTTTCTCTGCAATGGAAAGGGGAGCTCAGTCCATGAAAATGTCTCGCACCAGCCCGGCCCCATGAGCTCGGCCTCACTGACTCTTCCTGAGGTTCCTTTTCCACCTTCCAAGCCTGCCACCCTCCCCTTTCTTCCCCACCCCACCTTCAGCAACATGTGCAGGATGGCCGCAAAGAAAACCTTGATGGGTTCATGAAGACATTTGATAAAGAGCTTCCAGAAGATGCTCACCCGGGAATCTACGCCCTTGACTGTGAAATGGTGAGTCATCTGGATGACCACAGGCACTTGCTGAGGACTCATAACCCTGGTAGGCTGCAGGGGTCTTGCTGCTCTGTGGAGCTGTCCCATCTCCTCTTGAAGCTTTGGGCCAGTGCAGGTTTTAGGATAAAGAAAGAAGAGCTGTGAACAACAGTTGGGTCTGCCTCCCTGTGGGTCGCGCTATGTCTGTAGCTCTAAGGCTCATTCACAGCTTTGCCAGCATCTGCTTAGAATGGACTTTTCTCTTGTTACCAAGTAGATGATCTCACCCAACCCCCGGCAGACACTACATGCTGTAGACACGTCTGGCTTTACTCAGGGTCACTCTGCACTCAGATGCTGTGTGAATTTCTTGCATATAATGCATGCTTTGAGGGAGGGGTGCCTGGTTCATGGCCACTTTGACCCCTAGAGAGGCCTTGGAAGGTCTCTGGCCTGGGGCCAGCACCTCTGCTGCAGGGCTCAGGAACCAGGGACATCCCTATCATGAGCACTGGACTGGAGGTATCTGGTCAGTGGTGCCTGGGGAGGGATGCAGGCCGTGGGGCATGTCTGAGTCGTGTCCTCCTGGTCTGCAGTCCTACACCACATATGGCCTGGAGCTGACACGTGTCACGGTGGTGGACACCAACATGCAGGTTGTTTATGACACCTTCGTCAAGCCGGACAACGAGATTGTTGACTACAACACTAGGTGCGGCCTGATTCTCAAGGACCTGGGATCCCAGGGTGGGAACCGCATGCTCCATCCAGCTTCAGGGTTTGGAACCCCTGGTACCATCTCAGCCACTCTAAGGCCCCTGCCCTTCCTTCCCCAGGTTTTCGGGGGTGACTGAGGCTGACCTTGCCGACACAAGCATCTCGCTCCGGGATGTCCAGGCCGTCTTGCTGAGCATGTTCAGTGCCGATACCATCCTCATCGGACACAGCCTGGAGAGTGACCTACTGGCCTTGAAGGTGTCCTGGCCCCCCAGGTTCTATCCTCATAGGGTGGGTGGGCTGTAGGACAGTGACCAGTCATGCTGCTCTGGAACCCTCCCAGGCTCTGGGTGCCTTTGTGGCCCAGCTCTCCTGGGGCCCTCGACCCTGAGGTCCCTGACAGGCTGGCTGTTCCCACAGGTCATCCACAACACCGTGGTAGACACGTCTGTGCTCTTCCCGCACCGCCTGGGCCTCCCCTACAAACGCTCCCTTCGGAATCTCATGGCTGACTACCTCAGACAGATCATCCAGGACAATGGTGAATGGTGGGGGTGGGGTGGGTGGGGATAGCATTGGGGCTTGGTGGGGGTGGGGTCGGACCCAGGACTGGCTCACCCTGAGCCTCTTCCCATTCCACAGTGGATGGGCACAGCTCCAGTGAGGATGCCAGCGCCTGCATGCACCTGGTTATCTGGAAGATTCGAGAAGATGCCAAGACCAAGCGGTGACTGCCGCCCACCCACCTGCCCTCCTGACTCCTGCCTCCCGCCTCCCGCTGCCCTGGCCTGTCCTCTAGCCCCAGGCCTCTTCCAAAACAGTGCAATAAATCTCGAGAGCTAACCCTGTTCACATCACCAAGACACGGAATCAGCACAGGAGGAGTTAGTTGCGTGGCACTCAGGACCCAACTTGAGACCTACCTGGAGCCCCAGCCCCTGTGTGGCCCTTTGTGCTCTCCCTGTCTCTGCCCCAGACCACTGTCTTCTGGAGACTGCTGCTGCTGACAGCGGAGGCTGGGACTACCTACCTGGCACATCAGCCAGGCCTGCTTGTGTCGTCAGCAGTGACCCTTATAGGCTGACCACCTGCTCTTCACCCCTCACCTGTCAGAGTGTCCAGTGGGTTGGGTGGGCTTGTCATAGGTTTATTTGGACAGGGGTTGTCTTTTTTTATTTTGTATTGTTATTTTTATTATTTTTAATTTAAACCTGATGACTTGCATGGTTGTCTTCCCCAACCTGGAGGAATAAGACCCTGGTGCTGCCTTCCCTCCTAGGGTAATGGGGGCTGGGGGTGGGATCAGTCAGCTGGTGCCTCCACAATCACCAGGATTCAAGACCCCAGCCTGGCCTGGGTCTGGTTGGGTGGGAACTGGTCTCCCCCAACCCACCCAGACTCCTTGACCTCCAGGAACTGAGCCGGCTCCTGCCCCAGCCCCAAGGGTCCTTGTCCTGGCATCTGGACACATCCCATTGGAACCCTGCCCTTACCTGGGAGCTGTCAGTCAAGGCCTATAGTCCTTCCCACTCCCCACTCCAGTGCCCAAACCTCCTCTCTCCCACCCCCAGGCAGGGACAAAATAAATGTTTGTATGAATTTTAGATGTTGGGTCTACTGGTGTTCTTGATGCTAGGTATGGCTCTGCATACCCTGTGAGGTTATCATCCCTGTGGCCAGGACATGCCCCAAAGGCAAAAGCCAGCTCTGGTTCTAAGGCTGCCCCAGGGGTCTGTCTCCTATCCTGGAAACAAAATGTTCCCAAGAATGCCTGACCAGGTGGTGGCGCAGTGGATAGAGCGTCAGACTGGGATGCAGAAGACCCAGGTTCGAGACCCTGAGGTCACCAGCTTGAGCACGGGCCCATCTTGCTTGAGTAAAAAGCTCATCAGCTTGGACCAAAGGTCGCTGGCTCAAGCAAGGGGTTACTTGGTCTGCTGAAGGCCCGCAGTCAAGGTGTCGCAACAAAAAACTGATGATTAATGCTTCTCATCTCTCCGTTTCTGTCTGTTCCTATCTATCCCTCTCTATCTCTCTCTCTCTCTCTCTCTCTCTCTCTCTCCCCCTGTAAAAAAAAATGTTCCCAAGTAGACTAAGAGCCCCAGGCAGTCTCAATGATTGGGGCCTGTCATGCTTCCAGTCTCTTGGTGGGAACCAGTAGCGAAGTCCTATGAGGTTAAATACCTGAGAAGCTACAATGGGAAGGGCAGGATGTATGGTTTGCCCATCCCGAGAAATGTACCTAGCACCCTGAAGCCACCCCATTTTGTGTGCTCTGGCTCTTGGGGAGTTAGGAGGGCTAGGGTTGTTCAAAATGCCACTTGAAATTTATTTGAATTGGAAAGTGAAGCAGAAATAGCTTTGTGGGACAGGAGATGCTGGGGGTCCTAGGTCCTGATGTGGGAGCACAAAGGTTCTATGAAGAAGGCTGCCAGGAGGAGGCCCTGCCACCCTGTCACTCTGGCTTTTGCTAAAGGTCAAGAGAGCAGGATCTGTGGCTGAGGACATGACAGTGCATTTCCTGGGGCGGTGGGTCCCTGGGCCAGAGCTGCATTGGGTTTCTTTTCTAGGTCCTAGGAGCCATAGAGTGGGACAGAGCTTGGGCCAGTCATGCCCCTGCCACTGTCACATCCCTCTGGCTATTCTTATAACCAGTTGACTTGACCCCTCCTCTTCTGTAAACAGGAGTTTTCTAAATAGGTGGTTCTGGTGGCTTTAGAGAAACCAATTTCTGTGTGGTGTCTGAACCCCTCCTCAGCACGAATGAGGGGAAGATGGTAGAGAAACTCCCCAGCTTCTGAGGTATGCAAGCTTTCAGCTTGCCAAACCTGTTGGCTCTTGTAGACCAAAACCCCTTTCATTGCTCTGGAACATCCTTTCCCTGCTGTTACTATCCTGGGTTGGAAATCAGCTCCCCTGAACCCTGGTCACAGCTGCACCCAGGAAGTTCTCTCCTAAAGCTCCTTCCCCATGGTCTTTCTCATTAACCACTGGATAGGGCTATATAAACATTTATTGAGTGAATGAATGAATGAATTGAGAGGTTTACTTGGCGCTTCCAAACCATAAGCTGGACATGCAGAATCTGGCTTCCAAAGAAATATGATTGAGAGATTGTTGCTCTAATGTTGAAGGTGGGATCCCACTCATTCATTCATTCATTCATTCACTCACTCACCCAACATCTGCTCATAGGTGATACTGGTGTCTCAAGTGGGGAGAAGACACTAGGGCAGAGTCAGACATGGCACCCCCATCTGTTGGGTAAGTACTGGGCCAGAGTGAGGGACCCCACGGCTGGAGGGAAAGTGCCCAGAGTCCACTCCCTTCTTAATTTCTGTACTTTAGGTGGCTCCTAAAAGTGAAAATGTGAAACACGGAGCTTAATCATCTCCCCTGTGCTCCGGAATTTGCCCCTCCCCCTGAGCACCAACTCAAGGGGACCCTAACTTTAGTAGCCTCACGTCCTCCCACCCTGGCTTTAGTTCCCCATCTCCTACCAGAGGCTGCCCTAGCCCCCAGCCTCACCATTGTCTCCCACCCCCATCACCTCCTCAGGACCCCCCCACCTCCAGCTCCAGCCCTGTCCACCCGCTGAGTGGGAACACACCCGGACGGAGCCCTGTGGGTTTCCTCCTGGCATTAGGATGGTCTTGGTCTCGGTGACTCTAACGGCCTCCCCCTGCCCCCCATTTTGGCGCCCAACACTGCGCCTGCGCATAGAAGGTGTGACAATCCAGGCAGATCAGACTCATGCCTGGGTACTTAAAATTAACTACCCAGGTGTCCCTCTTTCCTCCCTAGTCCCATACTAGCCTGGTCCAGCCTCAGCCAGCTCCAATCCACCTTACTCAGGCCGTTTTACAAAGTTCCGCCCGTAAATGACAGGCCCCTTAATTTCCTGGTGCTTATTAAGAGCCCCCTCATCCCACCCCGCTGTTCAAGACCCCGCTCACTGACTCACCGCAGCCATCTACCCATTGTAGCACCCCAACCCTGTATCTTGGCTCGCCCCTACTCTGGCATCACTCCAGAGACCCTCCGAGGCTCTGCCTCTGTTCTAGCCGGCCTAGAGGACCTGTTCTGCCTTGTCCCTACCTCCGCCCCCTACGCAACGCCCCGCCCCGACTTGTCTTGGCCCCACCTTTTGTCATGGTCCCACCTTCCCGACGGGATGTCTACTATCCCTCAGTGTCTGTTTACCTGGATCTCCCTGCCCAAGGAGGCCCCAGGGTGGTAGGTTGGGCCTTCCTTGAACCCCTGGCGCCTGAGGCTTGCAGGGGAGTGCTTGGGTGTACTGATTGGGAGTGAGGAGGGGACAAGCATTGGGGGGAGGGCTTCCTACCCTAGATAAACTTTGGGTGAAATTTTGGGTTCTCCCTGGGCTCCAGGTCCTATTGGCCGAGCTTCACTTCTCATTTGGGGAATGGGCATACAGGCTCAGGCTCCCAGGAGCAGCAGAGCTGTCCCTGAGCCAAGTCCTTCCCCTTAGCTCCAGGGAACCTGTAACTCAAAACAGGCCGTCCTGCTCCATGAGGTTTCCTATTCAACCCGTGCTCAGAAAGGGAAGAAAGCAGAGTAGAGAGGGTGATGAGACCTGGGATGGAGAACACCCCAGGCAGAGGGGGAACCCAGAGAAGATGCCTGGACAAGCCTGGTCCATCTGAGAACTATGAGCTGAGACCAGAAGGGTGAGACAGTGACCAAGCTTGTGGGAAAGGTGCTCCCCTGGCAAAGGGAACAGCCCTGGCACTGGCTTGGAGATCTGCTGAGGGTCCGCTCATGAAACAAATTCCTGGCATTGAAGGAGTGACCAAAAACTAGACGGTGGGAAGGTTCTGGGCTCTGTGTAAGGTCTGGTGTCTGCCTTGGTCCCGAGACCATGCTCAGGCCTCTCAGAGCAGCTTGGCTTTCCTATATAGGCTTAGCGATATAACATATAACTCTGGGACCCATGTTGTCAGTCAATAAACAATATGGGATTCCTCACTGGGGTGGGTATTGTGTCCCATGTGGGAATAGGGGCAGGACAGGGAAACAGGGAGACTAGGGAGAAGGTGGGTATGACCATCCCAAAGAGGTGATGGCGACCTGGACGGAGAGCAGTCCTGGAGGGCGTAGAACTGTGGCTGGAGGTAGAATCTATCCTGGGGGACCGGCTATAATGGATGTCGAGGCAACCTCAGCTTGGTAGCTGGAGAACTAACTGGTGGACATGGGACTGTTGCCGGATTGGGGATCAGTGGAGGCCCCGGATACTTAGGGAAGGACACATAGTGGCTGGTCCTTCAGAGCCTGGGGAGGGGGCAGGTGATGGAAGTGGGAGGTGACATTTTAGAGAGGGCAGAGTAATGGACAGTGTCTGGGGATCAGTGTTCAGCTCCTCATACACTGGGAGCACCCTCATGGCCATATCCTCACTACTTGGCCCAGGGCTTGGCACACAGGAGGTGCTCACTGTATGTTCTATGATGAAGGTGCAGGAGTAGCTTTGCCTTGGCCACATGACCCCCTTGGCCCCAGCACACAGAGCTGACCCCAAAGGGTGAGGAGAAAAGATGGATTGAGAGCAGATTCTCAGGACATGCTGGGCCACTTCCTAGCACCTGGGTGGCCCTGCCATAGGGACAGATATCCAGCATGGACAGCTCCCTCTCTCAGTGGGTGGGCAGTTTACAGAGCACCTTGACCCCCACCCAACATTTTATTCTGTTCTGACCTTCTGCTTTTATCCATTGATTTAATAAACATACTATGTACAGGTCCTATGCTGGACCCAACAGTGGCCTTGATACCCACTGTCACAAAACCAAATGGCAGAGACCAGTGATAGGAAAGGGACCCCCCCAAGGCAGGCTGGTCTGAGGTTCACTTGGAGCTCAAGCCTGAAGGGTGGCTGGGAGGAACAGAATTATAGGGAGGGGAACAATAGAGCCAAGGCTCTGAGGGGGGAACAAGCTTGAGGTTGGTAGGGCTTCCTGGAGTATGTGCCATGGGAGCCGGGCATGGAGGGAGATGAGTTTGCTAGGGAGAAGTTCTGGGCAGGGAGAGGAAATAGAAGGGCAATTGTTCCAAGGTTTGTTGAGGGGGATGGCTGGCCCTGGGCCTAGGTGGTTGGCAGGTGGGACACAGGATACCAAGTTGAGGGGCCGAGTGGGAGGACAGGGGAAGCAGTTTGGGGAAGTGTCTGAGATGGTGGTTCAGTATTGCCTGCCTGGCATGACCCACTTTTCATGTCAGGGCATCCCTGAGCTCTCTACACTGCCCTGGCTTACCCTCTTTGCTCCTGAAAAGTGAGACATTTTTCTGTGGGTACAACTACTATTTGCCAGGTCCCAGCAAGGGGATACATTATTTTTATTTTTCCTGTCTTGTTGCAAATACTAGTTACTCTAACTGGTTCTGGGATGACAGAATCTTTCTCTTAAACCACAGCCATTTTGCTCTTGACATTGAAGCACTGGTTGCATTTGTTTTCATGATATCTGAGGCAAAGCCTTGCTTACATGAAGGGCCAGGCACTATATGCCAGGTGCTGAGCTGGGTCCCAGGGTCCCCAGCTTGACAGCGATGAGGCTGACGCCTCCCCTCATGGAAGTCACAGGTATTCGTGACACCGCTGGCGGGAATAAATGTCTAGTGACCTCCCAGGGTTGTAACCAGCAGGAACAGGGCTCAGTAGGGGAGATCTGATCTGGCTGGAGGACCAGACAGGATATCCTTGAGGAGTTGTGAGTCCTGGCAAAGGAAAGAGCACACACAAAGGCCATTAGGCTTAATAGAGCCAGCTTTGGAGCATCCAGGAGGAGGCTGCAGAACAGGGGGTAGAGGTGCCAGTGGGGCAAGTTTGGGGCAGTGCAAGTCCCTTGAAGGTAGTCAAAGCCAAAGGGTGATGGAATGTTCCCCACACCCTAAACCACCCTGCACTGAAGAGGGTTGGTCCAACTCCAGCCAAGCCCTCAGCTTCCTGATTGCCTGTCACCCATAGGCAAGGTGGTGTGTGAGGAACCCAACAGTCAGGTGCACCACTTTATGGAGCACCTGAAGTGGGAGGGCAGGAAATACTCCCTGGACAATGGCAATATCCTCCCACGTGGCTGCAAGATCCGAAACACTGACATGCTACGGAATGGTCATCTATGCGGTTATGGCCACTGTGAAGCCTCTGCAGCATGAGCTGTCCTGATAGAAGTGGGTGAGAACCCTGAAGTTGTTAGCAAGAAGTCACAGGCCAGGTCTGGCTGCCATGTGTCTGCTGCCATAAGATGTGGGGCTCCTGCCATGGCATCTATGGGGTCTGGGTTCTAAAACGGTGGAAACAGACATATTGAGCCAGCACCTTTGTTATTTGGCTGGAAAAGTGAGATGCTTGTATATAGATGAATGGGTGGGTAGGCAGGTGGATGGATGGGTAGAGTAGTGGGGTAACAGAGGGATATAGAATGGAATGGATGGATGGATGGATGGATGGATGGATGAGTGGATGGATGAGTGGATGGATGAACTGGTGGGTGGGTGGGGGTGGATGAATGGATAGATAGATGGACAGACAGATACATGCAAACCCTGTAGGTTTTGACACTAAGATCATGAGGAACTGTGGCAAGGTACATCTGAAGAGAACCAAAATAGACCATCTGATGAACAAGCTGGTGATCTTGGTGAGCTGCCTAGAGCCCCTGCGCTAGGGTAGGTGGGGCACAGAAGAGGGAAGAGGACCCCTTCCCATAGATAGAAGCCCCAGCTGGCATTTTTCAGGCCTTGGATTCTCTCTTCTGCAAAATGTGCAGCCTGATCCTACAGACAGGTCTGTGGGTCACAGAATCTTCTTATAATCATGATATTTTAAAAATGCCTTTATAGCCTGACCTGTGGTGGCGCAGTGGATAAAGGGTCGACCTGGGAACACTGAGGTTGCCAGTTCAAAACCCTGCACTGGTCTGGTCAAGGCACATATGGGAGTTGATGCTTCTAGCTCCTCCCCCTTTCTCTCTTTTTCTCTCTCTCTCTCTCTCACTCTGTGTCTCCTCTCTAAAATGAATAAAATAAAAAAAATGCCTTTATAAAATAATTTCTTTATTGTGACAGAGACAAAGAGAGACAGAGAGAAGGACATATAGGGACAGACAGGAAGGGAGAGAGATGAGAAGCATCAATTCTTTGTTGCGGCACCTTAGTTGTTCATTGATTGATTTCTCATATGTGCCTTGATTGAGGGGCTACAGCAGACTGAGTGACCCCTTGGCTCAAGCCAGCGACCTTGGGCTCAAGCTAGTGAGCCTTGCTCAAACCAGATGAGCCTGCACTCAAGCTGGCGACCTCGGGGTCTCTAACCTGGGTCCTCCATATCCCAATCTGATGCTCTATCCACTGTGCTATAAAATAAATTTTTATCCTGACATTTTCCCAAGCCCATTGGAGATAATAAAATGTTCACCTACCCTCCATGAACATTTCTTTTAAAATTCTTAATGTTTTGCCTAATCAACTTTATCTTTTTAAAAGTTATTGTAATAATTTTTAAAATAGCAGCCACAAAATCCAGCAAAACATCTGCAAGTTTCTCTCTTCCTGAGACTGTCAGTCACTTCCACCCAGCCCCTCTCCCCCATCCTGATGGCGGAGCTTAGGTTCAGGGGCTTTCTATCTCCGGTTTGTCTTTTACACTGAGTTTGTCCCTGTAGTCAAGTCCCTGAGATGTCTCGGTGTTGCCCTGGGTCCCTCCATATGCTCCACCATCTCTGTTTTCTGAGCAGAACTTCGTGTCCCTGGTGCTGCTCTCTATGGCCTTGACCTTGGGCTTCTGGGACAAGGTGACGGAATTCAAAGCGAAGCACTGCTATGTGTCTGGGAAACACATGTGCATTGTGACCACCGAGTCTTTCCTCACCTTTTTGGGCTTCCTAATCCTGCTCAGCGTCATGGTGCCCATGACTATGTTCATCATGTGAGTCCCAGAGGCCCTTCCTCACGCACGACTCAGCTGGAAAGAAACAGAGCTAGGGTGGCCTATGGGCCAGGGCATAACCTGTGTGTTAGCAGGGCCAAGTTTATCTACCTGGGGAACAGCATCTTCATCAACTGGGAAATGCAGATGTACTATGAGCCCCAGGACATGCCTGCCAAAGCCCTCAGCACTAACCTCAACAACCAACTCTGTCAAGTGGAATACATTTTCTCGGACAAGACCGGCACGCTCACACGGAACATCATGACCTTCAAGAAGTGCTGCATCGCCTGACCTGTGGTGGCGCAGTGGATAAAGTGTCGACAAGGGAACACTGAGGTCGCCAGTTCAAAACCCTGCACTGATCTGGTCAAGGCACATATGGGAGTTGATGCTTCCAGCTCCTCCCCCCTTTCTCTCTTTCTCTGTCTCTCTCTCTCTCTCACTCTGTGTCTCCTCTCTAAAATGAATAAAATAAAAAGAAATTAAAAAAATAGAAGTGCTGCATCAATGGCACTGTCTATGGTGGGGACTGGCCCTGGTGTGTCCCTTCCCCATGGGGCCTCCCAGCAAGGAATGGCCTTTGGGTGTGAGAGGGCCCCCAGGGGGCCAGGAGACCTGAGTGGGTCTTAGGGCCGATGGACCTACCCTACCCTCAGTCCCATCCCCAGCATGCCCACCCAGATCTGAGCCACCGAACTGCATCCAGCGGCATCTTCTCTTTGGGGGGTCAGCAAGCTATTCCTGTAACAAGCCAAGTCAATATTCTGAGCTTTCTCTGCTGCCCTGACTCTGTGGGCACCTGGCTCAGTCCCTGTCCCCAGAAATCAGCTATTGTGTATGGAAGTTGAGCATCGAATTTCAGTGTTTCATGCTTCACCAAGTAGTATTATTTTGGTTTTCACAAACTTCTAATGTAGATTCTGACACCTGAAATTCATAGCATCTTCACGTGTCATGAAATAACAGAATTCTGCTACTGTCACAAACCTTTACTGAGGACACTGATTTTGAATTTCATAGCAATTTTATGTGTCATGACACAATATTCTTCTTTCAGTTGTCTCCCAACCATTTAGAAATGTGAAAACTGGCCCTGGCCAGTTAGCTCAGTCAATTAGAGTGTCTTCCTGAAAAGACAAGGTTGCAGGTTAGATCCCCGGTCAGGGCACATACGAGAAACAACCAGTGAATACACAACTAAGTAGAACAACAAATGAATGTGTTCCTTCCCCCTCCCCTCTCTCTCCTTTCCCCTCTCTCTAAAAAAATGGATCGATAAATAAAAAAAAATTAAGCCCTGACCTGATAGCTCGGTTGGTTAGAGCATCATCCCAAACTGCAGAGGTTGCTGGTTCGATCCCTGGTCAGGGCATTTACAGGAACAGATTGATGTGCCTGTCTCTCTCTCCCTGCCTGTCTCAAAAAAAGAAGAAATGTGAAAGCCCTTCTTAGTTTGCAGGCCATTCTAAAGCTGGTAGTGGTGCAAGGTGTAGTTCGCCAACCCCTGGTCTAGTTTGTAACTTGAGGACAGGGTTTAGAGCAGGAACTGACAGAGTACCCAGCTGGTAATAATTAGGTAGGGCAGGCAGTCACCAGTATGAGAAATGGAAATGCAACCTAACCCTTGGCCAGGATTGGGGTGAGTGATAGGAAGCAGAGGGGTCTGTGGCGGGAGTGGCATCAGCTGGGGCTGGTTTCCTCCATGTGTCTTTTTTTTTTTTTTTTTTTTTTTTTGTGCAAGAGACAGAGAGCGGGACAGATAGGGACAGACAGACAGGAAGGGAGAGAGATGAGAAACATAAATTCTTTGTTGCGCCTCCTTAGTTGTTCATTGATTTCTTATATGTGCTTTGATCAGGGGACTACAGCAGACCGAGTGACCCCTTACTCGAGCCAGTGACCTTGGGCTCAAGCTGGTGACCTTGCTCAAACCAGATGAGCCCAAGCTCAAGCTGGCGACCTCGGGGTCTCGAACCTGTGTCCTCCGTGTCCCAGTCCGATGCTCTATCCACTGTGCCACCGCCTGGTCAGGCTCCTTCATGTTTCTATATGCACTCTGCCCAGGCTCTTTTTGAAATCACCCAATTTTTCAAAGTAGGCGGCCAAGTTTTTGTTTGTTTGTTTGTTAATGTTTATTGATTTTAGAGCAAGAGAAAGGGGAAGAGAGAGATAGGAACATCAGTCTGTCCCTGTATGTGCCCTGACCAGAGATCGAACCAGCAACCTCTGCACTACAGGATGATGCTTTAAACCAAGGGTCCCCAAACTTTTTACACAGGGGGCCAGTTCACTGTCCCTCAGACCGTTGGAGGGCCGCACTATAAAAAAAACTATGAACAAATCCCTATGCACACTGTATATATCTTATTTTAAAGTAAAGAAACAAAATGGGAACAAATACAATGTTTAAAATAAAGAACAAGTAAATTTAAATCAACAAACTGACCACTATTTCAATGGGAACTATGGGTGCGGATGCATCCTGTGCTCCTCTCACTGACCACCAATGAAAGAGGTGCCCCTTCCGGAAGTGCAGCCTGGGACCAGATAAATGGCCTCAGGGGGCCGCATGCAGCCCACGGGGCCATAGTTTGGGGACCCCTGCTCTAAACCAAATGAGCCATCTGGCCAGGGCAGTAGGCAGCCAAATTTTAAAAATCACCATGAATAGTTCAAAAAGATGCATTCAATGGGGCCACATCCTACTCTGGTGACCCTTCTAAGATCTCCCGGGAGGTGACACCTATCATTCCCTCCTTCGTGAAGAAGGCAAAGCTGAGGCTGGGGGTCCTTTGTTGTTTGTGGTTCAGAATCCAGTCCCTGGGAAGCCTGGCATTGGAGGTGGGGACTGCGAGACCCTGAGTGCCGGGAAGGGGGGGGGGTGCGGGGGGTAGGGGGGGGTAGGCTGAGGCCTGAAGCAGGGTCTCTCCTCAGGTGAGGAGGAGACCTTACATAAGGTGAGCACTGGTCCTGCAGCACTGAATGGTGGAGTGGCCAGGCAGTGGCCCACTGTAAAGCCTGTGGCTGAGGCCAGCATTACAGCCGCCTGACCCATGCAGGTTCGCATTGGATTCGGACAGATGGCAATGAAACACCGGAACCAAAAACTGGTGAGCCATCAGCTTTAATTCTAGCTTGCACCCGGCGGGCAAGCAAAAACACACACTGGGCTCCAAAACCCACACATTCAGTGCTCACAAAGCTACTGACTTATCCGAGTTTCCTAGAATCAAAGGTTTCTAGCTCACCAGACTAATTCACCTCTGTTTCCCATCTCCTCCTGCACAAACTCTTAACAAACTGGCTTCTTCCTCAGCACTCTGCCATCTCGGCTGCTTCTCCTGGCCTTCACGTGGCCTTACTCTGTTCTCCTCTCTAATACTAATCTCAGGAACCAGGGAACCGAGAGAGCGAGCTCCCGGACTGCCCCAGTTTATAGCATAGAAAATCCAAACCTTTAATCCAATTATACATAAAGAAAGTCTCTGATACAAAGTCACCCATCTGAGGCATAATGGGATTCCTCCCTACATCACCACCCTACATCATCCAATCAGTCAAGGGTGTGGGGAAGAGCTTACTCTTAAACTAAGCCTTAGGCTATAACGACCCGGCCTGCCCACAGCCTGTTTCAGAACACACATTAATATCAACAAACTTCCATGTGGGCAGCGCCATCTTTAACAAAGTGAGCATAATATATTTTATCTGCCCAACACCCACCCAGAACCGGCTTGTCCCCCACCCCAGGAGAACCCCTACCTTTGGAACAAATTTGCTGATGGGAAGCTGCTCTTCCAAAATGCGACGCTCCTGAGTGCTTTGTGCAGCAACAAGGACAGGATGGTGCAGGAGTTCTGGTACCTACTGGCCATCTGCCACATGGTGATGGTGCAGGAGAAAGACAGTGAGTGCTTCACGGGCTGCCCTGCCTGTGAGGGTGCTCAGGCCCTGGGGCTCCTGAAGCTGTTTTCTGGCCTTGAGGTTGTCCAGCCCAATGCCAGGATTCCTGTAATTCAGCTTAGAGGGTGTTCAGGCCTGTGTCCCAAGCCCCGCCTCTTCTGGACCTAGAGAGTATCCAGGCCTGGGGCTTTATATTTGTTGCTGAGCTGGGAGGGGAAGGTTACCTAGACTGGGACCCAGAGGTTGTACTGGCCCAAGAGACCATTGTCTGTCAATATCTAGTGAGCACCTACTGTGTCCATTTCCTTCCTTGGGCTACAGAGATTTGGGACCTGCGGCAGGTTGGTGGTGAGTCCCTAAGGGACAGCAGGCTCTGTGAATGCACTCCTTCCCCCATCTCACTCCCATGGTCTCCTCTCCCACAAGACCAGCTGTTGTACCAGACCAGCTGTTGTACCAGGCAGCTTCCCCTGACAAGGAGGCGCTGGTCACAGCAGCCCGGAATTTTGGCTACGTGTTCCTGGCACGCACACGGGACAGCATCACAGTGATGGAGCTGGGGGAAAAGCGGGTGTACCAGGTTGTTCGGCAGTTAAAATATAATATGCTCACTTTGTTAAAGATGGTGCTGCCCACATGGAAGCCTGTCACCCAGGTGATATTATTTGCCCTTATGCTTGTGATGGCTGTGGGGGAAAAAGTTGTAATGTAAGCAGGCCAGGTGGTTATAGCCTAAGGCTTAGTTTAAGAGTAAGCTCTTCCCCACACCCTTGACTGATTGGATGATGTAGGGTGGTGCACTCTCCTGAGGAATCCCATTAAGCCTCAGATGGGTGGCTTTGTATCAGAGACTTTTTTGTGTGTATAGTTGGATTAAAGGTTTGGATTATCTATGCTATAAAGTGGGCAGACCGGTAGCTAGCTCTCTCTCCCTTGGTTCCGGAGTTCCTGAGACTAGTATCAGAGAGGAGAGCAGATTAAGGCCATGTGGAGGAGAAGTAGCCAAGATGGCAGAGTGAGTGCTGAGGAAGAAGCCAGTTTGTTAAGAGTTTGTACAGGAGGAGATGGGAAACAGGTGAATAAGTCTGGTGAGCTAGAAACCTTTGATTCTAGGAAACTCGGATAAGTCAGTAGCTTTGTGAGCACTGAATGTATGGGTTTTGGAGCCCAGTGTGTGTTTTTGCTTGCCCGCTGGGTGCAAGCTAGAATTAAAGCTGATGGCTCACCAGTTCTTGGCTCCTGTGTTTCATTACCGACTGTTCGAATCTAATGGGAACCTGCATGGTCAGGCTGCTGTGATAGTGGCCCTGACTACTGACTTTACACAAAGTCTCAACACTTAATTGTGATTTTTCTGATGTCCACACTTTATTTACCATATTAAAAATGCGTTCAGTCTCAGCATTAGTTCCTGGTAAAGACAGCGCGTATTCCACAATTTTTAGTGCATTATTGTATGGAACATGGTTTGTTTCAAAATGATGAAATATTTCTAACCATTTGTTCTCTATTGTGATTTTTGCTGATGCCCAAGATTTAACCTTTCCCTTATCAATATATATATTTAATAATGATACCTCATTAAAAAGATCATTTTTGGAAATACTACTATATGGGAAATTTTGAGTGAGTCAGAGGGATCGGGTTACACGGTCATGAAAGCGATGCCGGAGCTGCAGGATTGGGCGGGAGCAGGCAGAGCAGCGCCGCTGGCAGCTGGCATGCTTGCTGGATGGCCCTGCTCCCGACGTCCAGCCCTGCCGCCTGCTGGAGACCGAGCAGCTTGCGCCTCGCTGAGTGGGGAGCCGCACACCAGCATCCAGGACACGGGCCTGTGGGTAGTTAGGAGACTTGACAGCTGCCACCCCAGCAGGTACATCCCGCCCAAAGTTCTTTGTTTTGGTGCCCCGCACGCGGCAGCCAGCTCTTGCAGCAGTGCAGGTGCTTCCAGGTCGAGGCAGGGTCTCCCGCCGAAAACCGTATATTCCCTTTCTGTTCTCCCACCGTTCCCTAGCTTTTTGTGCATTCTTTCCAAAAATCGGGACTTTTTAAAAACGCCGCGGGACACAGAACAAATTGTTAAAAAAATAGGGACTGGCCTGACCTGTGGTGGTGCAGTGGATAAAGCGACGACCTGGGAACACTGAGGTCGCCAGTTCAAAACCCTGCACTGGTCTGGTCAAGGCACATATGGGAGTTGATGCTTCCAGCTCCTCCCCCTTCTCTCTTTCTCTCTCTCTCTCACTCTCTGTCTCCTCTCTAAAATGAATAAAATAAAGAGAAATTAAAAAAAAAATAGGGACTGGACTGACCAGGCGGTGGTGCAGTGGATAGAGTGTCGGACTGGGATGCAGAAGACCCAGGTTCGAGACCCCGAGCTCGCCAGCTTGAGCGCGGGCCCATCTGGCTTGAGCAAAAGCTCTTCAGCTTGGACCCAAGGTCGCTGGCTCCAGCAAGGGGTTTCTCGGTCTGCTGAAGGCCCACGGTCAAGGCACATGTGAGAAAGCAATCAATGAACAACTATGGTGTCGCAACGGCAACGAAAACCTAATGATTGATGCTTCTCACCTCTCTCTGTTCCTGTCTTTCTGTCCCTATCTATCCCTCTGTCTGACTCTCTCTCTGTCCCTGTAAAATAAATAAATAAAACATAAATAAATAAAACATTTTAAAAAATAGGGACTGTTCCGCCAAAAGCGGGATGTCTGGTCACCTTACTCTAGGGAGAGCAGACTGAGGGGGATGGCTTAAGGTTGAGGGAGCCAAGGCAGAAGGAGAGGAGCTGAGAGAGGTGGTGGCTGAAGTGCCTGGGGTGGCAGGTGTGGTAACAAGGTGCCACCTGCCCTACCGGCTGGTTCCCAGTCCTTTGCTGAGCAGACCCTGCGCACATTGTGCCTGGCCTACAAAAAAGTAGATGAGGGCACGCATAAGGAGTGGCACCAGTGGCACCACAAGGCCAGCATCCTACTTCAGAATCGGGCCCAAACCCTTCACCAGGTATATGAAGAGATGGAGCAGAACCTCCAGGTGGCTGTGGCACAGGAGGTGAGGGGGCTCTGAGATAATGGCTCCAGCCCTGTAGGACCCCAGATCTCCCACCCCTGTCAGGGTGGCTGGGACCCTACTCTGTTTGTTCTCTGTCTCCTGCTCCCCGCCTCCATTCCCCGCCAACACAAACACCAGCTACTGGGAGCCACAGCCATTGAAGACAGGCTCCAGGATGGCATCCTGGAAACCATCCAGTGTCTCAAGCAAGGGAACATCAAAGTGTGGGTACTCACAAGGGACAAGCAAGGTAGGTCCCAGGGCAGCCATCCCCAGCAGGAAGAGAGGGAAATGGGTGGGAGAAAACTTATATGTGCCCCAAGTGTCACCATCAGCCTGCCCCACTTGGCTGGGTTCAGCCCTGCTTCCCATCTTGTCTTGGGGAAGGAAGAAATGGGACGATTAGAACTGTTGGGGTCCCCCAGGCACCTCCTTCAGGCAGTTGACACCATGCCGAGCACTTCCGGAGTGTTTGACCCTCATGGCAACACCATGAATTGGGACCCTTGTTACTCTTGTGTGTTAGATGTGCCCAGCTGAGTTCAGATACCTCAGGGCACCTGCTGAGGGTTGCCCAGCCATTTAGAAATAAAGCTGGCATGGAACCTCAGGTCCTGTGGCCCTGGAGTCCTGGCTCTTTCCGCCACACCACAGGTTCTCTGGGACTGGGCATGGGTGCCAACAGAGTCACATTAGCACTTCTGTGGGCAGGAGGCACATACACACAAAATATATATTTTTAAAACTATTTTTATTTATTTATTTATTTTAGAGAAGAGAGAGAGAGAGAGAGAGAGAAGGGGGGGGGGAGCAGGAAGCATCAACTCCCATATGTGCCTTGACCAGGCAAGCCCAGGGTTTTGAACTGGCGACATCAGCATTCCAGGTCAACGCTTGATCCACTGCGCCACCACAGGTCAGGCACACAGATATTTAAAACAATAGTTTACAGATGTGTTAGTATAAAGACAAATGTCTAGGCTGGGACATATTCATTTTTTCCCCCTCTTCTGATTTAAAAAAAAAATTAAGTCATTTTTGTGGGCTGTTTAAAGTACCTGTGGGCTCTAGGCCTGATTTATCTAATGATCCCTTGGCCCTGGCGCTTGACTCACCTCCCTCCAACAGCCTGAAACCAGCCAGCCAGAGTGCAGACCCTTTCGCTCAGAGGTGCTGCTCAAGTTTCAGGGCTGGCTCTCATTGTCTGGCCTGGGTCACATTCTTTCCTCTGAACCAAATGCCATAGTCAGGGGGGAGGGTGGGTGGGTGGGTATGGCCCTTGAGCAGGGGGCTGCTCAGGGGCTGAGCTGGGCTGATTTGCAGAGACAGCGGTGAATATTGACTTTGCCTGCCAGATACTATCTGAGGACATGCTCATTCTGGAGGAAAAGGAGATATTGTAAGGAGTGGGTTGGGGGCAGACGAGTTGGTGGGGGCAGGGTGAGGGTGGACATTGGGGGCAGCCATGGCTCAGGTGTGGCCCTGGGGGTCTGCAGAATGTCTTTAGCTTCTACCTGGCTGGATTCCCAGAGGGGAAGCTGAGGCACAGCTGGGGAGGGGATAGAAGGAAGCTTGTGACAGAGCGCGGCTGAACCCCAGCTGGGTCCCTTCAGCCGGATCGTGGAGGCCTACTGGGAGAGCAACAACCTGCTGAATGGCAGGGGCTCTCTGAAGAACCGCTTCCTGCCACAGGACAAGATGGTCATGGTTATTAACGGAGATTTCCTGGTCAGTGTCAGCTCAGGGCTGACTGGGGGCCTCAGGCACATGGGAGGAGGCTAGGAAGAGCAGAAGACCAGGAGTGGGGATGGACTGTTGAAAAAGCCAAAGCAAATTCTACATCAAGAGATGGTTCTTTTTTATTATTATTTTATTATTTTTTTTTTATTTTTCCAAGGACAGAGAGAGAGTCAGAGAGAGGGATAGATAGGGACAGACAGACAGGAAGGGAGAGAGGTGAGAAGCATCAATCATTAGTTTCTCATTGCCCTGAGATAGTATAGTTGTTCATTGATTGCTTTCTCACATGTGCCTTGACGGCAGGCCTTCAGCAGACCGAGCAAATCCTTGCTGGAGCCAGCGACCTTGAGTCCAAGCTGGCGAGCTTTTTGCTCAAGTCAGATGGGCCCGCGCTCAAGCTGGCGAGCTCGGGGCCTCGAACCCGGGTCTTCCGCATCCCAGTCCAATGCTCTATGCACTGTGCCACCGCCTGGTCATGCAAGAGATCATTCTTAGACTAGAGCAGTGGTTCTTAACCTTTTTTGAAGTACCTAACCCACCAGTTTCATATGCGCATTTACCGAACCCTTCTTTAGTGATAAATAAAATATGATTTTTTTTCCAAATTCAAGACATAGGTATATGGTTTTTTACTGATGCACAAAATGAGCGTGCATGAACATCACCTTGCTCAAAGAATAAAACCAACAAAGTGCATGAACTCACAACAAATTACGGTATTACTTTATTCTGACCTCTGTGGCAGCGTCTTCTCCGAATCCCTGAGACCAACTCATCGAAACCCTAGGGTTCGATAGAACCCAGGTTAAGAACCACTGGACTAGAGCCATGAGGTCAAGTCCAGCATGGAGCTGGGGCAGGAGCAGCCAGTTGGGGGTGTTCACAAAGGGGAGGGGTACAGGCAGAATGATGTGCCCCCTTACCCCTGCTCCCTTGCTGGTCAGGACCGGCTACTGCTGTCCCTGAGCAAGGAGTCCCAGGAGCTGGTTGAAAATGTGAATGTGGACGTGAAAGAGTCCAGGCAGAAGACAGGTGAGCAGACGACAGACTTCCTGCAAGCCAGGCGCCTCTCTCTGATGTGCAGACCCTCAGGACCCAGCTAAGGAGCCCAGGGTCGGGGTCACAGAATAAGAATTCCAACTCCCATGAGAGCCCTGAGGTGTGGTGGAAGAAGGCCTTTGTGGAACTGGCTTCGAGGTGCCAAGCAGTCATCTGCTGCTGGGTGACGCCCAAGCAGAAGGCCTTGATTGTGGCACTGGTCAAGAAATAACAGAACGGGGTGACCCTGGCTATTGGGGATGATCAAGAGTGAGTGGTGGGCACCAGGCTTGGGGGAGGCCTGTGGTGAGCTGAGGGTTGCCCAGGGCCAACAGCTATGTGTGCCCCTGCAGCTGCAGACATTGGCGTAGGACTGACGGGCCAGGAGGGCATGCAGGCAGTACAGAACAGCGACCACGTGCTGGCCCAGTTCTGCTTCCTGAGGCGGCTGCTGCTGGTACACGGGCGTTGGTCCTACATGTGAGTCTGCAAGTTTCTACGCTACTTTATCTACAAGACACTGGCCAGCATGATGGTTCATATCTGGTTTGCTTTCTACAGTGGCTTCACTGCCCAGGTGTACTGGGGGAACAGGCCTTTGGGGATTGTGGGTGCTGTGCCCTTTTGTGACCTCCAGAAAGGCAGCAGACATGCTCACACTCTGGGGTCCTTCAGGGATGGGGCTTGCCTGAGGTTCTAGGACAATGCAACCTTTTCTATGGCTGCATTCATAGAAGTATAAAGTCCAGATAAAGGGAGGGATGGCTCCTGCCCAGGTCTGTGCCCAACATTTTCAGGGATATTTGGCAGATTTGAGCTTTGCACCCAGAGCAAGGCAGATGCTACAGAGGTAGATCTTTTTAGGGGAGAGAGGAAAAGCTTGAATCTTAGACAAGATAAGACTGTAGGGGTTGGGTCTCTGATTTCAAGACTCTTGGCCCTGACCAGTTTGCTCAGTGGTAGAGCATTGGCCTGGCATGTGGAAGTCTCGGATTTGATTCCTTGTCAAGGCACACAGGAGAAGCGACCATCTGCTTCTCTACGCCTTCCCCTTTCCCTTCTCTCTTTCTCTCTTCTCCTCCCGTAGCCATGGCTCGAATGATTCGGTAAGTTGGCCCCAGGAACTGAGGATGGCTCCATGGCCTCATCTCAGGTGCTGGAATGGCTCGGTTGCTAAACAACAGAGCAACAGATGGGCAGATCATTGCCAAGTAGAGGGCGTGCTGGTTGGATCCTGGTCAGGGTACATGCAGGAGTCTGTCTCTCTGACTCCCGCCTCTCACTTAATTAAAAAAAAAAAAAAAGACTCTTGACAGTATCATGGTGAAAATAGATATGCCTTCTAGAGCAGTGGTTCTTAACCAGGGTTCTACTGAACCCTAGGGTTTCGATGAGTCAGTCTCAGGGGTTTGGAGAAGCCTTTGCCATGGAGGCCAGAATAAAGTAATATCATAATTTGTTGTGAGTTCATGCACTTTGTTGGTTTTGTTTTTTGAGCAAGATGATGTTCATGCACGGCTCATTTTGTGCACCAGTAAAAAAAACATATACCTATGTCTTGAATTTGGAAAGAAAAAATCATATTTTATTTATCACTAAAGAAGGGTTCGGTGAATGCGCATATGAAACTGGTGGGTTTGGTACCTCAAAAAAGGTTATGAACCACTGTTCTAGAGCCTTAGAAGAGTCATAGGGTGATAATTTCCTGTGCATGTAAGGAAATTGTCTGAAAATAGATGGCCGTGATAGGGAATAAGCTTCCTGTCACTGATACCAAGGCATTTGAAAGGGAGCTTTACAGAGACATCCTTGATAAGTACATATTGTGTTTGTTTTACTCATTTTTTTGTTTCTAGATATATTTTTTAAACAAGCAAGAAAGACAGACAGAGACAGAGAGACAGGGAGAGAGATGAGAAATACCAACTTGTAGTTGCATCACTTTAGTTGTTCATTGATTGCTTCTCATACATGCCTTGGCCGGGGGTGATCCAGCCAAGCCAGTGTGACCCCTTACTCAAGCCAGCAACCTTGGGGTCATATCTATGATTCCACGCTCAAGTTGGCTGCCCTGTGCTCAAGCTGATGAGCCCACACTCAAGCCAGAGGAACCTGTACTCAAGCTGGTGACCTCAGGGTTTCGAACCTGGGTCCTCAGCATCTTGGGCCGATGCTCTATCCACTGTGCTACCACCTGGTCAGGCGATTCTTGTAAAACTCTTGATCATCACTTTTTTGCTTACTCACAAAATGTGGATAAAATGGTTTTTGGAACTGAAACTCATATCCTTTAATTGGACTAGATCCATGATGGCGAACCTATGACACGTGTAGCCATTTTCGATGACACATGGCTACATACCAAAGAAGTATGGGGCTGTATGCCGAGAAGGATGTTTCATCCTCGGCTTCTGCACAGCTAGGTGCAGTAGCTGAGGATAAAACATTTGCTGTAGTGTAGACACTCTGTGCCGGAGGTCTGTAGGCCAAAACAACAGAACTCCGGCACAGAGCGTCTAGTTCTGGGACTTCCGGTTAGGCCATTTTTCTCAAAGTGACACACCACCCGAGTTATGCTCGGTTTTTTGGCAGATTTTGACACACCAAGCTCAAAAGATTGTGTAAGGTATTTTTCCCCGCCGAGAAAGAAGGTAGGGCCGAAAGCCACAAAGTGTGGAATAACAAACAGCTTTATTAAGTACTGCGCATCCCGCCCGACAATGTCCTCTGGTCCCGGGGTACAGAGGCCATAGGAGTCACAAGAACTAAACTGCGTGAGATGTATTTAAAGGGGTCCTCTAGGGTGGGCGAGCAATTATGACGTGGTGAAATCTCACTGGCTGACGGAGAGTCGCTCCTTTCCCAAAGATCTCTGGGAACTTTAGTTTTGGCGCAGTTGGTTGTGTGGGCGGCCCTAGTCAAAGTTCCTGGGCCTGGGTTCCCCATGTGACCTTCCCCATTAGCCAACCCACAGATTGCCCATCACTGGACTATATTCATGCATTGGGAAGGAAGTTGAGCTCATTGTCTGTAGGGTCTCTTCCAACTTTTTTGCTCATCAGTAACTCCCTAAACCTAAAATGACAAAGCCCAACATTCTTTAGACCAGAGGTTCTTAACCTGGGTTCTATCGAACCCTAGGGGTTTGATGAGTCGGTCTCAGGGGTTCAGAGAAGCCTCTGCCGCAGAGGCCAGAATAATGTAATACCATAATTTGTTGTGAGTTCATGCACTTTGTTGGTTTTGTTCTTTGAGCAAGGTGATGTACATGTACGGCTCATTTTGTGCACCAGTAAAAAAACAGATACCTATGTCTTGAATTTGGAAAAAAAATCATATATTATTTATCACTAAAGAAGGGGTTGGTAAATGCGCATATGAAAACTTGTGGGTTCAGTACCTCAAAAAAGGTTAAGAACCACTGCTTTAGACTTATTTCATCCTATAGCTGTGTACTGAAGCCTTCCAATTAAATACTCAAAAGTGTTGTTTTAAAAGAATTAGATTCTGGTTCCACTCTCTGCCTTTGTATCTTCCAGCCTCACTTAACCCAACCCTTGATTATAACAAAATTTTCTTTAAAAAAAATTTTTTTTTTATTTTTAGTGAGAGAGGAGAAAAGAGAGAAAGAGAGAGAAACATCAACTTGTTGTTGCACTTATTTATGCATTCATTGGTTGATTTACTATATGCCCTGACCGGGAACTGAACACACAATCTTGGTATAGTGGGATGACTCTCTAACTGACTGAGGTACTCGGCTAGGGTTATAATGCAATTTTCTAACTCACCTGGAATCCTCCTCAGGTGCCAAGCTAGCTTGGGTGGGTCTCCTCAGATAAAGAGCATTTTCGTTTCTGACCCTTCAGCATCTGAAGGCTGACTACTAACCATATCCTCCCATTCCTCTCCCTTCCTAGCCTCTCTATGAAGGCTGGTTTCTGACACTTTTCAACCTGCTCTACACTGCCCTTCCAGTTCTGTACATCAGGCTCTTTGAGCAGGTGAGCAGGCCAAGGACTTGCCTCATCCTTCCTTGTAGATGTTCCTGTCTCCACCTCACTTTCTCCCCTTGGGGAGCTGAGGCTAGATAGGGGAAGGATGGGAGACCACTACCATGTAACTGTTACCACCAGAGTCCAACCTGGTAGTGGGTGAAGCCTTCTTGTCCAGTTGAATTTTTGATGATGGAAGTGTCTCATACCTATGCTTTTCAGATAGGGGCCACCAGCCATAGGTGGCTAATAATGAACATTTGAGGCATGCCTGGTATGACCCGAGGAATGGGACTTTGCATTTCATTTTTAAAATGTTTTTGTACTTGTTACCTGACCAGGCGGTAGGAGAGTGGATGGAGCATTGGACTGGGATGCGGAAGACCCAGGTTCGAGACCTCGAGGTCGCCAGCTTAAGCACGGGCCCATCTGACTCGCCAGCTTGGACCCAAGGTCGCTGGCTCCAGCAAGGGTTTGCTCGGTCTGCTGAAGGCCCGCGGTCAAGGCACATGTGAGAAAGCAATCAATGAACAACTATGGTGTCGCAACGGCAACGAAAAACTAATGATTGATGCTTCTCATCTTTCTTTGTTCCTGTCTGTCTGTCCCTATCTATCCCTCTCTCTCTAACTCTCTCTCTGTCCCTGTAAAAAAAAAAATGTTTTTGTACTTGTCCAGCTACCACCACCCTTTGTAGGACTACCCCCAAATCTCAGTCCCACTGTCTGCCCATCTATCTGTACAACAGTGGGGAGGGAATCAGAAAGGATGCTTCTCCTATTTACCCTGTCTCCTTCCCCGAGAGGGTGTGGCTAAGTGATCCATACTAGGGAGTCCAGTTGAATTTTTGATGATGGAAGTGTCTCATACCTATGCTTTTCAGATGGGGGCTCCAGCCATAGGTGGCTAATGATGTACATTTGAGGCATGCCTAGTATGACCCGAGGAATGGGACTTTGCATTTCATTTTTTTAAATGTTTTTGTACTGTGGTAAAACACCAGTAACAAAATTCACCATCGCACCATTCTCACGTACATGGTTCAGGCATGTTTAGAACAGCCCAGCACATGCATGTTGATGTGCGGCCAACCTCCAGAATCCCCTGCCCCTCCCCAGGACATGAGCGCTGAGCAGAGGCTGGAGCAGCCCGAGCTGTACATCGCTGGCCAGAAGGATGAGCTCTTCAACTACTGGGTCTTCTTCCAAGCCATTGCCCATGGCATGGCCACTTCCCTGGTAAACTTCTTCATGACCACGTGGATCAGCCATGACACAGCTGGGCCCCTCAGTGACTATCAGTCTTTTGCTGTGGTCATGGCCCTGTCGGGCCTGCTGCCCATCACCATGGAGGTAGGCAGGGCTGCTGCCCCAACCCCCGGTGGGACCTTAAGCACAGGTCATGAAGGTCTCGTCACCTGGTGACCCTGCCTGAGAGGCCTTAGCAGATGTCTTTCGACCCTTGGGGCTTAGCCCCTACCCGCCTCTAGGTAGCTTTGCCTGGGGTTCCAGCCCCCATGGCTTAATCCTTTCCTGTTCAGTTTATTCTCAGCATCAAGTATTGGACTATCCTGTCTGTGATGGTCATTTTCTTTAGCCTCTGCTTCTACGTGGTTGTGACTTGGTCCAGCCAGGGCTTCTGGCTCTTCACTGTCTCCCCCAAGACCTTCCCATTTCCGTGTGAGCCCCGAGCAAGGGATGGGGTAGCCAGCCCTGGAGATGGGTGAGATCTGTGTCTTCAGGAAATTTGCACGAAGATACCCTGGGAAGGTAAAGGGTGAGGGGGAAGGTGGGGTGTCAGGAAGAGGGGGCACCAAGCAGATTCTGGATAGGCTCCGTCCTTGGGCTATGCCATGATCCTGCCCTGCCACCAGATGCTGACCGAAATGTGCTGCCCCACACCTCCATACTCCTGGTGGTCCTGCTGAATGTGTCATTAAATACTCTGCTCATCCTGGTGTTCTGTCTCATTTACCAAGCCCTCAAGAAACCCCATGCCAAGGTGAGATTGGCTGGAGTCCCCACTACATATTCTTGGGACTCATCAACCAGAGCCTGTACTGGGAGCAGGGACTCCAAGGAAATGTGGAACTGGGGGTAGGGATTTGGGACCCAGATGCACACCCAGTGCCCTCAGTTGGGGGCAAATAACAGGCCCCAGGACCCCAGGAAGGAGCCTGTACTTCTTGGGGTGGAGATAGCCAGCCTGGTTCCAGTGCTGACATTGTCACGCTTCCACCATGAATTATCTAGGACTTGGGGGTTGAGATGACAGAAATAACCTGGAAAAGGTTTAGGCAAATGGGGGAACTTAGAAACACCCTTAGTGTCCATTAATAGATGAATGGATAAACCCAGAGTGGTTTATCCACAGATTTAAATATTATGCAGCCCTAAAAAAAGAAGGAAATTCTGACCCCTGTTACAGTGTGGATGAACCTTGAGGACATTATGCTCAGTGACATAAACCAGTCACAAAAAGACAAATACTGTGTTATTTTACTTATGGGAGGTCCCTAGAGATGTCAGATTCATAGAAACAGAAAGTAGAGCCTGACCTGTGGTAGCGCAGTGGATAAAGCATCGACCTGGGAACCCTGAGGTCGCCAGTTCAAAACCCTGCACTGGTCTGGTCAAGGCACATATGGGAGTTGATGCTTCCAGCTCCTCCCCCCTTTCTCTCTTTCTCTCTCTCTCTCTCTCACTCACTCTGTCTCCTCTCTAAAATAAATAAATAAAATTAAAAAAAAAAAAAAAAAGAAAGAAACAGAAAGTAGATGGTGGGAGCCAAGGGCTGGGGAAGCAGTGTTTAATGGGGACAGATTGTCAGTTTGGAAGATGAAGTTCTAGAGATGGATGAAATGGTTGCATAATAATGTGAATGTGCTTAATGTCATTGAGACGTGCACTTAAAAATGGTTAAATTGGCTCTGGCCGGTTAGCTAAGTGGATAGAGTGTCATCCCAGCACGCGGACATTTCAGATTCAATCTCTGGTTGGGGCACACATAAGAAGTGACCATCTGCTTCTCTTCCCCTCCCTCTCTTCCTTCTCTCTTCCCCTCTTTCAGCTGGTGGCTTGATTGGTTTGAGCGTCAGCCCCAGGCGCTGAGAATAGCTTGGTTTGCCCGAGCATCAGTCTCAGGCTTTTAAGCTAGCTCGGTTGATTCAAGCATTACCTCTAGAAGGGGGTTGCTGGGTGGATCCGGTTAGGGCACATGTGGGAGCCTGTCTCTATATCTCCCCTCTCACTTAAAAAAAAAAAGAAAGAAAAGGTTAAATTTGTACATTTTATGTCTATTTTACCACAAATGAAAAATGGTGGGGGATATACTTACTCGCTTTGGTAACAAAAACTTAAAAGGAGCAGTTGCAGCTGGGATAGGCTGCAGGATCGACTGGAATAGTGGATCAAGAAATAACCACAAACCTTCCATGTTGTGCCACACAGGCTGGAGACATGGCTACGCTCTGGTTAACCTCTCCTGTTTTTCCATAAGAGGGTACCAAAGGCACCTGGTAGCTGATACAGTCAACCCAGGGAAGTACTGGGAAGTACTGAGACTGGCTGGTCAAAGTCAGGTTCATGGGAGGACTCTAGTAGGGTCAGCTTGGGTAGGGGAGAGACTGGCTGATGAGTAGTGGCTAAGCGTTATGAATGGCCCTCACTGGATGCAGAAGCTGAGAGCAAGCAACATGGTGTAGGAGCCTAATGACTTGCTCACTTCCTTGTTCTGCAGGAAGAGGAGGAGGCCCGAACTGAGGAGATCACTGTGGAACCTCTGCCCTACCTAGACCGGGAGTCAGATGTGTGACGCTCTAGCTATGCCTTCTCCCACCAGGAAGGCTACGCAGACCTCATTCCCACTCAGGGCACAATTCTGCAGAGGTCACCAGGGTTCAACAGCGATACACTGGTTAATCACACAATCCCATATGAAGAAGAATTAGCCCCGAGCATCAAGGAGTCAGCCTTGTACCAGAGGAAGATGTTGTTTCTGAGGAAGAAGAGGCACCAGCACTGCGGGAAGGTGTCCTCCGAGAACACCCAGCCCTCCTCTGTGATGAGCTCCTCCTTGACTGTGGAGGGGCAGTTCTCTTTCACCAATAATGTGGCTCCTTCCACGAACTGGCAATCTGGGTCTTTCCATGAGAAATTGCCAATGAAGCAAGCAAGGCCATTATATTTTCCTAAGAATCTGCCACCAACCAGAGAGGCCACTGTCACCCAGAGAAAGCCAGATGCCACTTTCTGAGAGCCAATCACTGCCTTCAGGCCACTCATCTTTACAGAACCAGACAACATTCCTGGAAGAGAAGATGTCTTTTTGGAAGATTTCAATGCTGTCCTAGAAGAGCGGGCCATACATCTGGCAAAAGGAGTTCCAGCCCCACAAGGAGGTGAAGGAACCACTTCCTGAGTCCCACCCTACTCTGGTGGAAACTCTGCCACCACATAGAGGAAAATGGTCCACAAATGAAGAACTGGTGGAGGTAGAACCCTTGCCCTCAGAGAGGCAGCTGTCACCCATGGAATGGCTGCCAGTGCCCACTGGGAACCCAGTTCCACCTGTTCCGGAGGGGCAGTCACCCCTGCTTCAAGAAGAACAATGATTGCCTGAGCTCAGGAAATGTCAACCAGCAACAGGAGGCATTCCCCCAATGGCAAGGGCTTCACATCCTTTTCTTTTTCTAATTAACCAAAGTCCCTCTGACCCAGGGCTCCTTGGGATCACTCTTTTCCAATGCTTCTTTCTCTGATACATCCTGGAATAGTCTTTCCTGGTTTTAAAAATCAAAACACTCAACTCTAGGGGCCAGATGGGGGATTTGTAGGGAAAACTTATTTTTTTGTTGTTGTTTTTTGTTTTTTGGGTTGTTTTTTTTTTTGGTATTTTTCCAAAGTTAAAAGTGGGGAGGCAGTCAGACAGACTCCCGCATGCGCCCAACAAGGATCTACCTGGCATGTCCACCAGGGGGCAATGCTTGGCCCATCTGGGGTGTTGCTCTTTAGCAGCAGGAGCCATTCCAGCACCTGAAGCAGAGGCCATGAAGCCATCCTCAGCGCCCTAGCCAACTTTGCTCCAATGGATCCTTGGCTGTGGGAGGGGAAGAGAGAGATAGAGAGAAAGTAGAGGTGGAAGGATGGAGAAGCAGATGGACCCTTCTTCTGTGTGCCCGGGCCAGGAATCAAACCCGGGACTTCCACATGCCAGGCTGATGCTCTACCACTGAGCCAGTTGACCAGGGCCAGAAAACTTATTTATTTTTCTTCTTCTCCCTGGGGTTGATAATGTGGGTAAAACTTTATTGCTCTCAGAAGGGAGAAATGTGCTGAACAGATTCTGCTTACCAGTCCTGGCTCCCTGATGCCGCCCACTGGCCCTTCCCAGGACAGTTGTAAAAGTCTAATTATGTTGCCACCCCAGCCTATACCCCCCACCAGGCTGCCCTGGTTTCTTCCCCTCAAATAAACCACCTTATACTTCATGCTTTAGAAAGCAAAGGGGAGTGATCCCTCACATGCAAGTCCCAACAAGATCTTTGTTCTGAACCTTGATTGGTTCAAAGGCCTTGAGCTTTTCTTTGATTCTTCATGGTTCCCAAGGAAGGTGCAGCCTTGTGAGGGTGGTGACTCAGGGACGGCTATGGCTGTGACTGTGGAAGAGGGCAAGGTTTGGAGAAAGAGGACTGGACTGGGAGAGGCCAACTTTCTTTTCCCTTTTCTCCTCTGTCTCCATTTTCGTGGTGGGTGAGCTCGATTCCTTCCCCTCCTGTACCCCATCCCCCCACTGTCGGCCAACACATACGCCTAGGTGAGTGACTAGAAAATAATTTATTGGAGAAAAACAAAACAACAAATCCAGCACAGCAATGGTTAACAATGATGATGATTCTTTTTTTTTTTTTTTTTTTTTTTTAACTTTTAAGCCTGTCGCCTGAGGGTGGGGTGAAGAGGGCTTCAGTTTCCTCTAGCCTTAGGAGGTACTTTGGATGACCCCAGTAGGGTCTTTCCTGAAAACAGCCTTAGTGTCCAGTCTTGATTAAATACTCAGGACTCTTCCTTTCCCCTGGCTAAGGGAATCCACACAAAGACTAGCCCTTGGGATGGGGTGGGGGGTCTGTTGGGGCCACAAGGAGGAGCCCAAGGATCTAATGGGTTGGTATGGCTCATGCTGCTTTGGGCAGAGAATGTGAAATGTCCCAAGTTCTAGTTGATGCAAGGGCTGGGTGGCAGGGGCCCTGAGGCATGCACTACTCCCTCATTTTGGGTGTGTTGATCTTCCAAACTGAGGCTTTCTGTCCTTCAGGGTGTAAGGGCCCCCTTCATGGAGCATGTTCTGAAAGGTGGGCTTTCCTGGTAGAAGCATGGGGCTTCATGCCAGAAGTGGAGTAATAGGCATGGAGACTCTCCCAGAGACCCTTTCATGATTTTGGGGACCCCTCTGTTGTGTAGGGTCCCAACATGGGCTGAAAAGAGGGCTCCACAGAAATGTATCCCCCTCCACCTCCCAGGCCAGACAGAAAGGTGAACTCAGGCTCAGCCCAGAGCCGAGAAGGCTGGAGGTGTCTGGGTAGATCCTGGCCAGTATGTGTCCTGGGTCCATGTGAGGGAGTGTCTCAGGAAGGTTCTTAGGATCTCAGGAAGTTAGGGTACACCCCAGCCTCACACCACCCTGGGCAACAAGACTCGAATTGATTGTCTCTCTCCTCTGAACAAGACACTTGGGAATTCATGCTAATGTGAAACCAACGGGGGTCCGAGATGGCAGTGAGAGCCACCTGTGCCCAGGAACTAGGAACAGGATACTCAGCAGGCACAGGCAGGTGGCATGTGGGTGCCAGGAGGTGGGAACCTGGTCTGGGTGCTTAAGCCCTGCTGTCTGCCTTCTTTACTCCCCAACTCCCGCTGGCTGGACACAGAACCTTGGAAAGGGGGAAATTAACAGAGAGCAGCGCAAAGGGGCCCGAACAGCATGGATCGGGCACAAAACACAAGGATGCACATGGACTGCAGGGGCTCTGGCCCCACGCCCCACCCCCACCCCCCACCCCATCCACTTAGTACATTATCAAGAAAGAGTACATTAGTCATGCATCAAATCAAATTCCATTGCGTCTTTTTTTCCATTTTCTTCTTTTTTTTAAATTACATTTGAACACAGACCACATAGAATAATAAATACTCTTATAAGACATGACTCCAAAAACAAGAAACAGAACACACCAGAGAACACAAAAGTATCCTTCTCTCTCTCTCTCTTCCTCTCTTTCCTAAAGGACTCGTTTAAATAAATCTGTAAACGCCTGGTCCTTTGGTCCTTCGAGCTCAGTCTCTCGCTCGCACTCCTTCCGTCTTTCGCCTCTGACCACCCAGCTTTCGCTGCCCCAACATTCAATATGTCTCCCATGGAACTCGTCAAAGAAATGACATACCATTGTCTGCAAAATTATAATTTAACGGTATAAAGCTTCAAGTCACGTATTCCAAAAACTAGCTAAGGATTTTTTAAATCACATAAACTATACATTAAATATTTTGAGGTATTTCAGAGAAAATTGTCAAAGGCTCGAAGGAGCTGTGCTGGAAGTGTTGTTCCCTGTGTGGAGAACGGTCTTCGGTTTGTGATGACCAGCTGGGTGTTGGCAACAGGCAGGATAGGACCCAAGGGGGCATAGGAAAAGGATGGGGTACAGGTCTGCTGGAGGGGGAATGGCCAACCAGGGTAGGAGGTATAGGAGCTGGTGTGTGTGTTTGTGCATATGTGCACATGTGTGATATGAGGGTGTTATAAAAGGACCAAGGGATGGGGGGGCACTCTGTGACCTGCATCAATTGGGCTTGACCTGATTTGACCACAGTTTTCATTAACTAGAATGTTCTACAACCAGAAGGATCCCAAGACAATTTCTAAATTTCCAGACAAAACAAGAGGCTTTTTGCTTCCGACCCTTAGGCCTCAAATGCAGGGAAGAGCAAGTGATTTGCTTGGTAGAAGGTGTCCAAGAAGCCATATCACCTCAAAGCAGGTGCTCTGGCCAGTGGGGCCCAGGTGTTACTGGGTTTGGGGGGTGTGCAGATGGGTGCAGGTAAAAGGGGCTATGTCCACCTCTGTTTGGGGAAGGGGTTGGTGAACCAGAATGGGGACTCTTAGGATAATGCCCCAACACCCAAAGGTTTTAGAAGCATCACTCAGATCCAGTTGCTTAAAAAGCCTGAACAATAGCGAGTCGATAAGGACAAGAGAACATTTCACACACATCTTTGGTTCAAGAACAAGGCACTCATCGACCTCACTATCCTCTCTTTCTCTCTCTGGTGGGGGTGGGGGCATGTAGAGGGCAGAACCCAGGGCAGGCCCTTAAGCACACAGTAGGAGATAAACTCGAGGGAATTCTAGCAACCAGCACAAGTCCTTGGTGGTGGGGGGAGGGGAATCTTTGGTATCAGACGTGATTATTCCAATCACAGACATGAATGTTTGAGTGAGGTAGCCTTTACCTGGAGAAGGGGGAGGGGCATTTCACTAGAAATGTCTCTTGCATTCTCAAGGGGGTGTGTGGCTACCTCCCTAGGAGGCAGCCGAGAGGATGGGGTTTTGGGGAGGTTCCTTCTAGCCTCTAGATCGTGAACCCCCAAGGAGGTGGGCTCTTGGGATCCAGTTGTGGGCCAGTGTTGGAGGTCACCTGTACCAGATGATCAGGGGAGGTGGGGGCGTGCTCACCGTCATTTCTGACCCTTTCTACCCCCTTGTTAAATATTTTTTGGCAAAAAACAGAGTAAGCAGATTCCACCTTTTCTGTGGAGAGAGACGTGGCAAGCATAGGTCCACTCCTGTTACCCCTTCAGGTCCAGTGCAGCACCCCAAGCACTGGGAGGTGGTGAGTAATTTCTTAGGGTTCCAGGCAGATAGCAACATCATGACCCCAGTTCCGGTGCTCTCTGTGTCTGTGGAATTCTCTGTGGAACCTGGATGTCTTCTTCTATTTCCTGGGGTCTGTCTCTCCCTGTGTGTCATTTTCAAGGTGCCTAAAGCTAAAGTGAACTGACAGAATGGCGCAGGGGGAGGGGAAGTGTCTGGAGTTTAGGGGCATGGTTGAGTGTGCCATACCCCCAGTCCAGGATGGGGTGAGAGAGGGTGCTTGCCTGTGGGTGCTGGGCGGTTGCCACTGCAGGTCTCCTCCCCAGACGTTAAGGCAGGCAATTCTTGGCACAAGGAATCCTGGCTGCTACCAGGAGGGGTAGCTGGGTTCTTGGCTTTGGGGCAGTTCTGCCGGCCGATGGTGTTGGTCATGGTGTGCACTTTAGAAGGGACTGAGTTCTAGGGAACAGGTCCACGGGAAGACTGCTGGGGAGGAAGGCTCCTCCTGCCTCCCTCTATGGGGGTGGGGAGGGCTGGCAAAGGAGGGCTTATTCTTAAAATTCCTTTCTTTTTTTTAAAATACCCGGTTTATATTTCTAGTATGTGCTTCTTGACCCGCTTTCGGGGAGGACACGGTAAGCCCTGGTTTTCCCAAGGCCCCTGAACATCCTAAATTGAGAGGGAGCTGGAGAGTCCCCTTCTGTCACCCCCACCCTCTGGGTGGGGATGCTGGAGGGCTTCCTTTGGCTTGGAGGGGTGGGAGGAAGGGAAGAGGGGGGGCCCTTTTGTGCACTTGGGCTGAGGGGTGTGCTGCGTCCCCTCCCTGGGTATAGGGGGCCCGGAATGCACCCCCTCCAGGTGCCCCCTGAGGCGGGTCTCCCGGCCGGCGGGGTTGGGTGGGAGATGTGGGGCGGGGGGTGGGTCAGCGCCCAGGCTGTGGAGGCAGAGAGGGCGCGTAGCCAGGGGCCTTCAGGCCTTGGAGAAGGTGGCAGCGCCTGCGGGGCCTCCAGGGGCCGCGCCGGGCTCCTCGGCCCAGCGATTCATGCAGCGGCGCCGCGCGTTCATGAAGAAATTGCTGACGGTGTTGAGCTCCAGGCCGAGCTGCTGCGAGATGGTGACCTGCATTTCCTTGGACGGCCGCTTGTTCTCTTTGAAGATGGCGATCAGCGTGCGCCGCTGCAGGTCGGTGAACACCAGGCGCTGCTTCTTTGGCTGCAATGCGCGCTCCTTCTGCTGCTCCTGCTCCTTCCGTTTGCAGGCTGCGGGCCAGGGGCGCGCCGACGGGCGAGCGAGTGGAGACAGCGCCACCGCGCGGCCGGGTAGGAGGAGAGAGGCAGCACCGGAAGGAACCGAGTGCAGACACCAGGAAAGCAGAAATATGGGAAGCACAGAGACAGCAAGAGACAGGGCCAAAAGAGATAGAGGACAGAAATGTCAATAGGGAGACACGGAAGAGACCAGGGAGCAGCAAAAAGGTGGGCAAGACAGCCAGAAATGAAAAAGGGGGCAGACAGTCATGGAGTGAGGAGACGGACATGGGACAGGTAGATAGGGTGGGGTCGGGGGGACAAAGAAGGGAACACGGTGTGAGCACACCTCTACAGGTTTATGTCACCACCCTCCAGTACCTCTTCTGCAGGCTATCCGCCTCCCCAGCTCATATTCCAAACCTCATGCTCCACCCCCACCAAAGGCTCCCAAACCCAAAGAGTACAACAATACAACAACTGGTACCCACACCTGGGGGGTGTTGGGGAAAATGACTTGGAAACTGAATTATTTGGTTCACTGTAGATGGGCAAAAAAATTTGTGACATACCTTGGGATATGTCACAAATCCCAGTAACTTCCCCTTGAGGTGTTAGGCAACCCTACTCTCAGAAGGACCGTGATGGTCCATGCCTCCTTCCCTGGGCTTTCCTTTGAGTCCTGACCACCACAGGGACCCTGTATCGGGCCAACATTGGCATCTACCATCTGATTCCAATAGCTGAGCCGCCACCATGGCCTGTCCTCCTCCCTCATCAGCTGGCTGAGACTCAAGTGCCCAAGGGAGTTGGGAGGATCGAAGGATGAGTGTATGTGGGGGCTGCAGGGACACCCCTTTCTTTCCTAGGGCCACCTGGCACAGAGCAGGGAGAGGCTGCCCCTGGCCAGCAGATGCTTGCAATGGGGAAACAGCAGCAGCTCAGAGTATGGAGCAAGGCTAGCATCTGTGGTCTTGCTTCTCCTTCCCCCAGCTCCAAAATTGGCTCCCTCCTCAAATGCAGTAGGGGCCAGAGGGTGGAAAAAATGGGCTCTATCAGCCAGGGTGGGCTACCTCCACTTAGGGTCTGGGGGATGCTTGTGGCTTCAGCACAAACTCTATCCGGGTCATAATTTCTCTGTCACATATCAGTCTGGGGTTGTGGGTGGTGGCGAGCCTGCCTCATCATGCCTCCCTGTGAACTCCATGTCCCCAGCTACTTCTCCAGCAGTTACCAATGATGCAGGCTGTCGCAGCAGATCCCCACTGCCAGCCACACATTGAGCTCCCCCCACCTTTTTTGGGCTCCAGAACAGTCTGAACCACATAGCACACCCGATCAATGTCCATACACATCCACAAAAAGAGATGAATGTTCCCTGTGCTGTGTATCACATTTCTCAGGGACAGGTTCTCCCATGTGACCTGACAACCATTGCACTCCTTGTCTCCCTCTGACCTGGAGCTCATGGCACTTCTTACTGACTCTGTGGGCTTTATATTAAATAAAAGTGATGGCTGGAGGTTACTGGACATTATATAAAAGCCTCTAATGTGCAAGAAGGAGGGAGAGAGAAAACAAACAAAAATGGTAGGAGGCAAGGGGGACGATGATCTTAGAAGAAACAGACAAATCTGTCAAAGTTATAATTAATATTCTTGGATGGGTATGAGAAAAATACTGTATCCATGAAATAGGAACAGGATACTGTTCAATAAAAAGGACAATGGAAGAGTCAATGTGTTACAATTTAAATACATAATGTAATAGCTGGAATAAAATCAATGTAAGGATTAAAACATACAGTTAAGCAAAAATGCCTGGGAACAGAATAAAGCAGATGCGGAAATAAAAAATGAGAGAAAAATAATAAAGTTAGAGGATGAATTGGGCAGGTTTGTCATCTGGTCAAGAGGTACTCCAACAGTAGAGGAGACTGTCAAATAAATAATGGGAAAAAAAAGAATGCAGGATTGAGGGACATGAGAGTCCAGTTCAAAAGAGCCAATGAAGCCTGACCAGGTGCTGGCTCAATGGATAGAGTGTTGGACTGGGATGTGGAGGACCCAGGTTCAAAACCCCGAGGTCGCTGGTTTGAGCACGGGCTCACCAGCTTTAGTGCAGGGTTGCTGGCTGGAGCGTGGGATCATAGAAATGACCCTGTCCATGGTTGCTGGCTTGAAGCCCAAGGTGTGAGCACAAGGTTGCTGGCTTGCGCAAAGGATCACTCGCTTTGCTGGAGCACCCACCCTTCCCCCCCACCCCCACCCCACCCCCGGTGTCAAGGTATATGCATATAAAGGCACATATAAGAAAGCAATCAATGAACAACTAAGGAGACTAAGAAGCCATAATAAAGAATTGATGCTTCCCATTTCTCTCCCTTCCTGTCTCTATTAGTATCTGTCCCACTCTCTGTCTCTCTCTGTCTCTGTCACAAACAAAACAAAACAAAAAGAGCCCATGAAGTGCTCAACTTAACAAATGAAAGAAGACATTCCTAAGATCCATCCTTGTGAAATTTTAGAGACTCAGAAAAAAAGAAACTGTAAAAATCCTCAGAGAGGAAAGGCAGATGTCACATAAAGGACTAAGAATAAGAATGGCTTTGGGCCTGACCAGGTGGTGGTGCAGTGGATAGAGCGTCGGACTGGGATGTGGAAGACTCAGGTTCGAGACCCCGAGCTTGCCAGCTTGAGCACAGGCCCATCTGGGTTGAGCAAAAAGCTCACCAGCTTGGATCCAAGGTCACTGGCTCTAGCAAGGGGGTGCTCAGTCTGCTGAAGGTCCGCGGTCAAGGCACATGTGAGAAAGCAATCAATGAACAACTAAGGTGTTGCGACAGCAACAAAAAACTAATGATTGATGCTTCTCACCTCTCTCTGTTTCTGTCTGTCTGTCCCTGTCTATCCCTCTTTCTGACTCTCTCTCTGTCTCTGTAAAAAAAAAAGAAAAAACAGGAAAATAAATTTATATATAAAAAAAAAGAATGGCTTTGGGCTTCACAAAAAACTAGGCGACCATGGTGTTATGTCTTTAAAATTCTGAGGGACAATTATGTTCAGCTAAAATTATATGCCCCACCAAACATCAAGCATGAAGGTGTACTAAAGATATAGTCAGACAGCAACATCTTTCTGAGAAAGCTACTGCAGGATATGTTCCATCAAAATGAGGAAGTAAGTAAAAAAAGGAAGGAGTGGCAGTAGATTAGTGAATAAAAAAGCTTGGTGCATTTACATAATGGAATGCTACTAAGCCATAAAAAAGAAGAAAATCTTACCTTTTGTGAACAGCATGGATGGACCTAGAGATTACTATGCTTATTTAGGTAAAATAAGCCAGTCAGAGAAAGACAAGTACTATATAATTTCATTTATATGTAAATCTAATGAACAGAATAAGCTAACAAACAACATAGAAACAGACTCACAGATATGGAGAATAGACTGAGTTGTTAGAGGGGATGGGTTGGGTGAAAAAAGTGAAGAGATTAAACAAAATAACCCCTTATAGACACAGACTACAGTGTGGGGATTGCAGGGTAGAAAGGGTGTTGAGGGGAAGTGGAGGAGAGTAAAGGGGGGAATAAATGGTGATGGAAGGTCCGATACTTGACTTGGGGTGGTGAACACACAATGCAATATACAGATGATGCATTGTGGAACTATGTACCTGAAACTTGTATAATTTTCTTAGTCAATGTCACCCCTAATAAATTTAATAAATTTTTTTAAAACTGAGAAATTAAGAAAAGAAAAGGAAGGTGTGAGACTCAGGAAATGTGGTTTAACTTAGGAGAAAGAGAAAAGAGGTCTCTCAAATGAGGAGGGGAGAGGCTGGAGACAGGAGGACAAAGGCACCAAGGGCAAGAGGGAACTCTCACCCAGATCAGAGCAGGAGCACCAAGGGAAGTACAAAGGGGGGATGACCTCATATGTGTGGAAAATCCTATTGAGTTGGTTTTGCATGTTGTTGGGGAGTGTGGGAAGAATTTGTGATTGGTAACTATTAACTTCTGGAAAAACAAATAGTCGTACAAGAAAGAAAATCCAATCCCAGTAGTCTGTGTGACTCAGCTGTTGATATTCACTGAAATCATAATAATGTTAATACTGAATATTGATTTAGGAAAAATAATGTATTTGTAACTATATTGAGAAGCTGACAGAAGGAGAGGGTGTGGTATGGTTACAGAAAAATGGTGAGACAAACCTACAGGGTGAATAGAGTACTAGATAGCCTTTTAAAATACAAAACAAAGGAGAAAGAACTTACGTTCACTTTTTATCTGCATAAAAAAACACTGGAAGGAGGCCCTGGCCGGTTGGCTCCGTGGTAGTGTCAGTCCAGCGTGTGGTTGTCCCAGGTTCCATTCCCAGTCAGGGTACACAGGAGAAGCGCCCATCTGCTTCTCCACTCTTCCCCTCTCCCTTCTCTCTCTCTCTTCCTCTTCTGCAGCCATGGCTCAGTTGGAATGAGTTGGCCCTGGTCACTAAGGATGGCTCCATGGCCTCTGCCTCAGGCTCTAAGAATAGCCCGGTTGCTGAGCAACGGAGCAATGCCCCAGATGGGCAGAGCATTGCCCCCTAGTGGGCTTGCTGAGTGGGTCCTGGTCAGGGTGCATGTGGGAGTCTGTCTCTCTGCCTCTCCTCCTCTCACTGAATTTTAAAAAAAACGTAGGGAGGAAATGTATGGAATTGCTTGACCTCTCACCTCCTTGGACCTTGGGTCATGGGAGGAGTCCAGGTCCCCCATTCTTTCAATGAGAAAGCTGGGTTTCAGGCAATGAAGCCAGGGATGAGGGGAGACTCAAAAGTCAGCCCCAGGCATTTAAATTCCCTTTCTTGATCACCTGTTGTAATCAATTTATTAATTCTTTCACTCATTCACTTAGCCATTCACTCACAGATTCATCATACATTTGCAGTAGGGACAGAGATACAAATTCTCCCTAGAAAGCTGACAGGAGCATTACATGTATTTTATATTTTAATCCTGTAGTAATTCTATAAGGCAGGGATTTTTCTCCTTAGGTATTCAGAGAAGGTGAGCCACTTGCCCAAGGTTGCCCAGTGAGCCTGGCAGGGCAGAACAAAAAAAGGAATCAGGGTTGGCTAGCCCAGACAGGGGTGGGGGGGGAGTTTATATGTGGGTCACCCCTTTCCCACCCATCCCCTCTTCTCCAATCAAGTGCCTCCCAAATGCCCCAAATGCAGAGGCTGGGGGGAGGGGCTGGGTGAAGCAGAGTTGTAAAAAAACTTCTTGTTTTGTCCATCACAGCAAAAAGAGGCTCCGTTCACTACTCCCCCGCCTCCTTTCCTGCGTTCAATCTAATTACAGCTCCTCACAGCCCCAATCGATCCAGGCTCCAGTTGGAGCTGTTTACCCCGAGCAGCTTTGTCATTCTTTCCATCTCCCACAACCCCGCAGAGCCAGCCTGGCAGCCCTGCCTATGGCCCCAAACACCCCCCCATCAGTATCCCTCCGGGCACCAGCAATCACTCCCACCAGCCCTGAAGGCCATTGCATTTCCTGTGTGGCCCAAGGCAGCCCGGGAATGGGAGAAGCCATGCATATAAACCCCTTTTATGGAAGTGAAAACTGAGGCTGGGAGAGAAGGACTGACCAGAAAGCAGGACAGGGGACTGGCATCAGAAGTCTTGGACTTACCCAAGGCACCAACCACCAGCCTCAGACTATGCTGCCCTTGATATGGCCACCCCTTCTATAATGATCTCTACTAAGGACTGCCACCTGCATTGCATTCTTTACCATCACCTCCTTGATCTATATCCCTTCTACATCCATCACCTCCTCCACCATCACCTCCTTCACCATCACCTCCTCCCACCTACATCTCTTCTATCTCCATTGCACCCTCCATCAGCACCTCCTCCACTGTCAGTGTTACTTCTACCCCATCATACCTCCTACCATTACCTCCGTCACTTCCACCTCTATCGCCTGCATCAATTCTACCACCATCACCTCCTCTACCATGCATACCCTTTCCATCAGCTCCTGAACCTCCATCACCTCTGCCTTTACCACCATAACCTCTACCAACAAACAGCATCTCTTCCACAGCTATCACCTCCCTTATATCACTCCATCACTTTTCTTTTTATTACCACCATCAACCTACTGTGTTTTCTTCATCTTTGCCACTATCAACCGTACCAGCACCTCCACCATCATCTTCTCCATTATCCTCATCTACATTGCCAAACATCACCACAGGGTCCATTTCATATGTGCTCAGCACAGGGAAACTCTGGGCGCTCCCAACCTGTGGTGGGGGGACAGGGCGTGGTCCGGGACACAGAGGCTCACCACTAACTACAGCTGCCATGACACCTGATGGAGGAGCCAGCACGGCTGGCTTGTGCGTTTGGTGCAGTGTGGAGGAGAGCATCTGACACACTCTGGTTCCCTAGGCAAGTCAATCCCTTGCAAGTCCTCAGTCTCCTCATTTGCAAAGTTGGGACACTGCCTCCTTAAAACATTTTTCAGTGCACATCAGCTGCTCCAAGCCCTCTCCCCCTGCCTCCCACCTAGTCACCTCTCTGTCTTGATTTCCTATTGCTGCCCCTCACTCCACTGTCACACTGCTCTTATCCCAGCCATGGTCCAACTTCAGAGCCTTTTCACTGGCTGTCACCTCAGCCTGCTTCTCTCTCGCCTGCATTTCTTTATGGTTCCCTTGCTTCCTTCTAGTTCTTGCTCAGACATCTCTGTGAGGTCTACCCTGATCCTTAGTTTAATACTGCGACCTCCTACCGTTTTTCTTTATCTTTTTGTCCATAGCATTTACAATGATTTACCCACTCTATCCAAAGTTCCCATTAAGTGAGGGTTTGGGTCCAACTTTCTCTCCTATCTGCCCTCCATGACCCCAGGGACTGAGAGACTGATGCTAAGAACCACTAATAACAAGACTTGTATCTCAAGACATCCAGTGCTTCACCTCAACCTGCCTCCTCCACTGCTCCCAGTCTTTTTATTGTCTAGGCAGGAGGAAGGCCTGAGGCTGGCTCTTAGGAAGTCCGAGAAACCCTGGGAGGATATCAAAGGCCACCCAGAAGAGACAGAAATCCCATTCCCAAACCAGCCCCAAGAGTACTAACAGGGTCTTTTCTTCAGCACCTGGTCCGAGGTTCCCTACATGACCAGCAGAGGGCAGCCGTCCCACAGAAGCCCACGTCCAGGTGTAGGGCAAAGGAATTGAATCCCGGGACTCAAAAGTTCCAGATGAGAGCCCTTTTCATTCAGATCCCCTGGAACTTGCTCCACAGCACTCCTTTCTTCCTGCTTCTCGCCTTTCTAGAAAGTTGTTGGGCTCAGCAGACCCACCCACCCACCCACCGGGACCCTTCCAGGGGCCTATAAAGGAGCCAGCACCCCCACGCCCTCACCCCCATGAATTATTGCAAGGTGTCAGCTCTGAGTGTCAGTTTTCTCAACTGAAAATTGTTGTGATCATGCATGGCCTTTGTCTTGCTGAGCTATGGAAAGGCGTTTAGTCAGAAAAGTTGTGAATATAATGGTGGGGCTGGGATGAGGTGCTAAGTTCCCATCTGGGAGGATCCTGACTCTGGAACCCACTTACAGGGAGATTATGAAGTTTCTCCCCATCTCAGGAAAGGCACCTCTCCTGGGCTCTTCCTGGAGAGGGAAGAAACTGAAGTCAGGAGCAGGGACTTGGGCTGCCCCAGCCAGAGAACTCTCACACATCCCTCAATGCCCTGCAGCAGTGGCTTTTCCTCCAGGAAAGCTCTCTTCTCTACAGGAGGCAGCTGTCAGTGAATTTGTCCAATGACTGATGGCCCTGGTGACCCTTCCCATGTGGGTAGTGTGGCAGTAAGGGGACTCAGCACAGACTCAGTTACCCTGCCAGGGGTGACCCAGCTGGCCATTGCCCTAGAGAGCCAGAGGGACCCCTGGGAGCATTCTCAGCCCGGAGCACCCTATCCCCAGTCAGTGAGGGAGCCACTGAGTCTGACAGGCAGGTGGGGTGGGGAAGCATGAGTTCAGTCACTCCTTAGTGGGTTGAACACAATCAGGTCTGCACCACAGGGAGCGGAGACCAGACCTGTTCACCCTCATGGATGCCTTCTGATAGACACCCATCCATTGTGGTCTTCTTCTCCCTCCTCCCCTCCTCCTCCCTGCTCCTCTTCCTTTACTTCTCCCTTCTTCCCCTTCCTTCTCCTGTCCCCTCTTCCCTCCTTTCTGTCTCCCTTTCCCTTGTCCTGTTCCTCTTCATCTTCTCCTGATTATCCTTTATACACTTGGCCTTGAGCGATTGAACATGCAGGTGCCCATCTGTTCCCCATCCTCTGAGTGTGACCATGTGGGGCTGCACTAGGACCTGCCTGGGTGGAGGACGGTGTGTGGGTGTGGGTATGTGGTGCACTTAGCTACAGTGGGGAAGGGGAGAGGTGTCTACACACAATCAAATCACATGTGTGTGAGCCTGTGAGTAACTGAGCAACCTGTAGCAGGGGCCATGCAGGAAATCTGGGCAGCAGCATAGAGGAGAGGGGTGGAGAGAAGAGGCCCAGAGTTGGTGGGGAAGGTCCTAGGGGCCTGCAGAACTCGGCAGAACATCTGGTTGTAGCTGGCCTTACGGACACACAGTATGAATATAAGAGAGGAGGATGCAGTGTGAAGGATGCAGTGTGAAGAACTGATACATCTGGGTGTGACATTGGGTGAGTGGTGACCCAGTGGAAACCCTCTGCTTCTGAGTGCATGGATACAGGCTATGTCCATCTAGACACCCCCTGCCCCAGGACAGCTCCTGTCTGCCTGACCCGGCTAGTTGCTCCCTCCCTCCCTTCCTTGCCATTCCTAGTCAGCAGGGATGCCAGACCTGGGCTCCATGGGCAAAGTGTCCTCGACACACACACTATGGATATCAGTTTCCTGGTTTATCAAGTGGACACAGTGACCCATGACCCTGATGTCTTTGTTTGTAAGTGAGGATGACGATGGTCTCACCATGCAGGGGTCATGAGATCTGTGCACCAAGTGCTAAATGAATGAGAACCTGCACTCTCTTCTTACCTTCCTCACACATTTATCAAGCACCCACTGTGTGCACTGTGCATGAGGCAATGCTGGAGACAGCTGTGAGCAAGACAAACACAGGCCCTGCTTCATGGAGCCACAATCTGGTGTGGAAGCCACGTTGCTCCAATAATCACAGAAATAAATGAAAAGGGATGATCCACTTGGTCCCAGAACAGGGTTGCTGCTGCTTTGTTCAGAGTGACAGGGATGGAAGCAGAGTCTGGGTGGGCAATTTAGGGCTGGAGAGACCCGAGCAAGGCTGGGTTCCAAGAGGCCTCCAAGTGGGACAGTCCTAGGCAAGGAGGATGGAACTGGAGACAGAGTTCAGGCATCTGGAACAGTGGGGGAGAGGAGCTAGTAAAGCCCAGGGGAGGATAGAAGGAATGAGCTAGAGCAGCAGCAGGAGGACAAGCCCCCTCCCCACCCCGCTAGGTTTGACAAGGAAGGGCAACAGGATGGTGGCCCCTGAATCCATTTATAGGGGCACTTGAGTGACTGTCATTGTCCCACTGTATTGTACTGTCTGTACAGCACCCAAAGCAGTAAGTGAGCATTCTTGTCTGCCCCATCCCCAACCTTCCTGCCTCAGTATCTGTCAACCAGGGCACATGAAGTGTGGGGTGGGAGCAAGAGCTGGAGCCGGTTGTTCCCTCCCCTCTGGCCACCTCCAGTGCTCAGCTCTGGCTTCACGAAGCAGACAATTCAATACAGAGCCCAGTCTCCGGCTGGGATGATGACTGGTTTCCTTGGCAACAAGTCCCGCCCCTGGCCACCAGAGGCCAGCCCCAGATGTGGTGAACATTGATGCCTTTACCCTGGTGGCTTGTCCCCACTGGACTGAGCTGCCTTGTGGACCTCCCCAGGCCAAAAAGAAGGTAGGTGACTAGCCCAAGGTGATATCATTCTGAGGGGCCCTGGAGAATACATGTGTCCACCGCTTTTACCCACATCCTATACATCTGAGGGAGCAGGGGAAGGGGTTCCCATGGGTGGAAGGTGCAGGCCCTTGTTCTCAGATGAGGACCCCTGGAGGCCTCAGCAGCCCTTCATCTGTTTCCACTCTGTCCCAGCTGCCACCTTTCCACTCTCCCCTGCCCCCCCCTCTCCTCTTGGTCCTTGCAAGTACCTTGGCAGGTGCCCAGCCCTTGGGAGAGGCCCTGCCTCCCTCCCTCTCTCTCTCCATCCTCTCCCCTTGATTGGATTTTAATGGCCGCATTTTCAAATTAGTTCTGAGCCTTTCAAAGACTTATCAGGGAAATAAGTGTTTCCACTGGACTCTGGGCTACTTTTCCTGGGGCTTCATCTGGAGGTTGCACCGCATGAGGGGGCACAGAGCCCCCCCACCATTCAGGTACATTCACACAGGGGCAAATCACACACACACACAGTTTTTATGTTTTTAAAAAAATGTTGAGAAGTCACGGCAGCTGACAGTTGGAAATAGATTTGAAAAAGATGACAGGAAAGAACCTGGTGATAAGAAAAAGAGCTGAGAGGCCAATGCAGTAACAGGGGTGTGGGGAAGACCTAGCATTTCAATAACCGAGAAACAAACGCACAGATCAACTCACACACGAAATGGTCCGCCCCAGATGCCCCAGGCTCCAGGGTGATAAGGAATCACTGGGCAGGAAGTTGACTGAAGGAAAAAGGAAATGGAAATGACCAGAGAGAAGAATACTACACAGCCAGCAAAAACGAGGCACTCCCTTTCCTAATGGGGACAGAGTGGATGCTCTCGTGTGTGTGTGTGTGTGTGTGTGTGTGTGTGTGTGTGTGTGTGTGTTTTCTCCAAGAAAAGGAGAAGGAAAAGAATGTACCGTTGTAGCAGCGGGATTCCGTGTAAGCTCTCTCTAGAAGGAGAAGTAGAAATGGTTTGCAGAAAGGAGGTGAAGGGAATAAGATGCTTTCTTGTTCCGTTCAGATCTGGAACCTGGTGAATGTGTGCACTGTTTTAAAATACTACAGCATTTTTAAAGAAGTGGGGACAAAAGGGAGGTGGAGGGAGAGAGCAGAGGCTTTGCGGTTGCTCCTACAACCCCTGTGGGAGCTTTTTATTTATCCACTTCCTGCTCCTCCTAGGCTGGGGATTCCAGTCTTCTTTTAGGGAAACGGAAGTGCACAGGGCGGGGCTGGGGGGGTGGAAAGCGATTTATCCACGGTCATCGCGTGCGACTCCTCCCTGCTATCCTTCCCGGAGCACCCCTCCCCTGTGCCCCCTCAGCCTTCCCTGGGGTGTAGGCGCAGCGCCCCTGATGCTGCTTGGAGCGCATAGCCCAGCGCACTGAGACCGCTGCCGCCTTGGGAAGTTCAGGCCGGAGGGAGGGAAGCCCAAAGACGGCTCCCACCCGGCAAGCTGAGGTTTCCCTGGGACGGGATGCAGGCCCGGGTTGCGGGTTGCGCTATCCCGCAACGATAACCCTGAGGCCCCAGGCCGCCGATATACAGGGCAAGGGACCAAGTGTCTTTAGCCCGGTTGTGTGCACCTTGGTCCTGCCAGGCTGCAGAGGGCCCGTGCCCGCTATATTTTAGGTGGGTGTGGGGAGAGCCCTTCCTGACTCCACGATTGGTTTCCCGGCAATCAGGGGTAGCACTGGCCTGGTGGGGGAAACAGGCACAGACATCCGCCCAATGCCTGCGAATGAGCAAGGGCACTTGGGGACGCCTGGACCCTGCTGTCCCCAAATAAGATTTCCAACTCACCGCCCCCACCCCCGTCACTGTGGGCAGATGCAGCCCCCTCCCAAGCCCCCAGCGCTCGAAGTAGGGTCAGACAGCATCTGCGTGGATGCAGGGAAGATGTGGTCCTGTGGGACCGCCGGGGGGAGCATGGATGACTCCAAATCGTTTGCACAGGTCTTGGGGAATTCTTCCCTGATGCCCCCTCCTCCGTGTAGCCTGAAATATGCCAAACCCAGCTAGAGGGCAGATGGGGGTCCTAAACTGGAGTCTGAGAACACTAGTTCTAATGAGAATGTGGGCATCTACATTTGTAAACCTGCACCTCTCTTCTTGGCCACCTGTGCCACTCATGGAGCCCTCTCCTTGTCCCTGCTTTCAACTGAGTCTGTGGTCTTCTGTGTGTGTGACTCGGTAGGTCTGAGGGGCCCTCCACCTCTCTTACAACTGCTTACAGGACAAGAATCCAGAGGCAGGATTGTCCTGCTTCCTAGCCCCACCTACATCTACACCTACTAAGCAAAAGGGAAACTGAGGCTGCAGATATCGTGGGACTGGCTGAGGTCACTGGGTCTCCCAGGCCAGTCTCACCCCTCCCCCACTAGCAGTGCCTTCCTTATTGACCAAGGGCCATATTTAATTAAAAACTTGAATCAAACATTCCCAGCTCACCGGGTTCATGGCTACATACAAAGACACTAGCTTCAGGGGCCCAGGTTTAATTCTTACCGTTGCTCTGGGCTTCCCACCTCCCAGTCCATCTTCCCGGTTCCACTAGCCAGCAGTGCCTTTCCACATTCACACAGGGCAGAAAATTAGGGGTTCAAAAGCTGCCAGAGGAGCTTCCTCCACATCTTAAGGGCTTTGGGAACCATTGTCAGGACACTAAACAGAGAAGGAAAGAGCTTCAAAATGATCATAAAAAGTTCCCTGCTTTGGGGTGGTGAATACAATATAGTGTGCAGATGGATGATGTTTTGTAGTATTGTGCATCTGAAACCTGTGAATTTGTTAATCAGCGTCACCCCAATAAATTCGATAAAAAGGGAAAAAAGCCCCCTGACACTGCAGCTCTAGGGGAGAGGACACCAGGGTTGAGAGCAAAGCCTAGAGACCAGGGAGGAGGAGGCAGTGTCAGGAGATGAGTCATTCAGACTAGAGTGGTGATGGCTGATAGAGAAGAAGCACAGGAGTGGAAGAGATTAAAAAGAATAGTTAGGTCTTTATTCCTTCAGAATAAAGGAGCCAAATGCCAGCTTCAGCCCCTTGCCCTGCAAAGGACTTATCTGTGTGCTTATCTGTGAACTGGGGAGACCATCCATTCTTCTCAGGTAGGAAGGAATTATCACTGGACCTGGGGTCAGAGAGTGCTGGACTTCCAATGCTAGACCCAGGCTCACCCTAAGGGTCAGGCATTGAGGAGGGAGTGACATCGAAGAGCGAAGAGCGGGTAGTTCACTAGGAAAGGCATGAGGGTGGGCGGAATCCTGGTGGCTTGGAGTTGGCTAGGGGACAGAGTGGGAGTTGGAACCTTGTTTCTACACATGCTCCCTGAGGGCCTCTGATGCTCCCTAGGGGTGGGGGCTCACAGGAGCCCATAACCCTGCCACCCTTGAGAGAACTGAGAGGAGAAGCACAGCCCTCCCCAGCCCCCACTGTCCACTTGCCCAAGGGTCACCCAAACTGTGACTTTAAGAGCTAGGCTACTGTCCTCACCTGAATTCATTGAGCATCCCCCTCCCAGCCTTTGTCTCTGCTGGGCCACCTGCCTGGAATGTTCCTATCTTTGTAGAAGGTGGAAGCCTGAGCATCTCCAGCTGGACTTGCAGCTCTACCAGATTCAGAGGTCAGGGGGGATGCAGCCCCCAACCCCCTTTACTGCCAGGAGCTGGGTCTGTTCCCCCTCCTACTGGAACTAGCACCACTTTTCACTGGGTGTGTGGCTTGGGCAAGTGCCTTTTTTCCTCTCAGCCTTGGCTTGCTGGTAAGTAAAGTGGGCGCAATAACTCCATTTGATTTAAAAGGTCATTCTGGATAATTCCATATCTCATTCCTTGTGGGCTGGCTGAGAGGCAGGGGGAGGGTTTCAGCATCCCAGCTAGCTCCACTCCCTCGGCATGAGGGGAGTGGGGCAAAATTACTGAATCTGGGCAGTGTCCTGGAGCTGGCCCAATCCGGGTCTTTGGTCTGGAAAATTGAGACTGGTTTTGGGGGAACCCAGAGACATGTGAGCAGTCCCATATGGCTCTGGCACACACAGCTCCAGACCCAGATTCGTCTACTCTGTGCATCCCTGTGAAGACCTACAGGGTCCTCTCCAGACCCCAGATCCTTTCCAGAAGCCCCTGCCCAATCTCCAAGGGTCCCACAGCACCCAGGCTGCCACAGGTGACCAGGACCCCCCAAGATGAGACATGGGTGTGAAGGGGTGGCTTAGCAACAGGACCTCAGGGTGCAAGGTTTGTGAGGGCGCCCTGAAGGTCTCCATAGGAGGAGGGGAGTTGGTTGATTAGATTAATTTCAGCAAGCACCTTGCTAGCTGGTGTCTCTGTCCATTCCTCAGATGAGGAAACTGAGGATCAGACCCTTGCCCAAGATCAGTCAGTGTTACAGCTCAGGTGAGTCCCTTGTTTCCAAGCTTTCTGCTGGGATGTCTTTTTTAGACTTTGTGAGAAGTGTGACTCCCTTGCAGTTCAAGCTGGGTTTTTTACCACCCGCTCCAGACCTTCAGGACCCTGACCACTGCTTTGCCCACCCAACACCAGCCCTGGTGTCCACCATCACTGCATCTGCCCCCATCAGCAACGTGGTTCCAGAAATGGCTCCCTTCCTATATTAGTTCCTCCCACTCTGGCCTCCCTCATGTCTCAGGGATTCTGGGCTCTGAATTCACCAGTAGGCCTAAAAGGAGGAGAGGGCCCTTATTTCAATCGCCTCCATCTGATATTTTATTTTACACATTTTTTCCTCTTAGTTACAAAAAATATTTTTTCTCTGGAGTTGCAATTTAAACAATATTTGAAGCCCGCCGAAGCTATCGATCTGGCAACGGTGATGAATTAGAGACGGTAATTCGAATTCATCGACCGCCCCGCCCCTGCCCAGGAGCCTGCTGCCCCTCCCCCAGCCCCTCTCCCATAATTACTGTTTGAGACAGAGCAGGGAGGGCTTCGAAGAGGAGGCGGCTGGGAATTTGACAGAAATCGGAGGACCCTGGGATGGGATAGGGTAAGGCCCCCATGGCAGCAGGGTTGAGGCTGTAGAATCCAAGACCAGCGGGCCCCTGAATCTAAGAATGTCAGACCTAGAACCTGGCTCCTCCAATGCACAGACGTTACAGATGAGTAAACTGAAAAGGCAGGCGAGGTGGAGAGCGGTGGTGGTGGTGGGGCGACCCTGAGGTCTACCTGGTCAGATTTCTCCTGTACGTTGCAGAAACAAAGAAACCACCCCTTCCCGCCTCGTCCAAGATCCAGGAAAGAGAGGAGGGGAAGCTGGTAGGGTGGGTGGGGGGAGAGACCCAGGCCCTGTGAAAGCAACACAGACAACACAGAGGGGCTTCAGCCGCCGGAACTCTCCTCTCTCGGTGTCTCTCTCTCTCTCTTTTCTTCTCTCCTTCTCCCTCTCCCTCTGTTCTTCTGTTTCTCTTTTGGTCTTCCAATTCTATTTTTTTTCTTTGTTTTTGTCACTGTTTCTCCTACTTATCTCTGTGTGTGTCTCTCTCTGCATGTGTCTCCCTTCCTCCTGGTCGCAGTCGGGACCGGACACCCGAACGGGACCGCCCAGAGGCGAGCAGGCGCGCGTGCCACACTGGGGCACAAAGCTTGCGATTCTCCCGGGCGAAGAGGCCATAGGGAAGACAGGTGGCTTTCGCTGGGCCCGGGATGGGGAGGAGGAAGGGCGTTTAGTTCGCTCTGCCAGGGTTTGAAATATGCTGAGGGGGAGCAGGTGGGGCACCTGAAGGCGCTTCGGCCTGCCCCCCTGAGGGGTGGCAGATTTAGGAGCGGGTTGCGCCCTGTCTCCTCCCTTCTCTAACTGCGGAGATTTGCCGCCACTTAACCGCTTTTCATTTGCTCGGCGACCGGAACTAAAAGCCTCTCCGCGGGCCCGTGCTAATTACCCTGAAGCTCTCCGCCACCTCTAACATCCTAGCCAGCGCCCGGGTGTAGACGTGGTCCCAAGTGCGCCAGAGGTGCCGGAGGTGCCGCAGGTGCCCAGGGTCCTGCGCGCGGACCAGGTGGGGTCACTGCTGGGCCGCGGCGGGAGGAGCGAGGGTGGTGCCGGCCTGAATGGTTCGTTATCCCCAACATCCCAGCGCTTCTAGACCCTGCACTCACCCTCTCCACTTCCCTCCGGCGCCCCTATTCTGATTCCTATTTCCCAATAGGGAAAGCCCAGACTCAAAGAGGTGAGACTGCTGTTAAGGCTGTGTTAAGTCAGGGAGGCCCGCCCACAGGCCTCGGTTCCCCATCTATAATTATACGGGCTGTGGGAAGGGGAGCTTAGACTTCGGAGTCAGGGCACCCGCCAAGGCTGGCACTATCCCTCCACACCCAGCAATGGTACCCTCCACAGGGCTTCCCACCTGCGCTTTGTCCTTTTGAGGCCCTGGCTTATCTTTTGGTTGGCCCGAAATATGAAACAGAGATACTACTAATGGATCATGTTAGTTTCATAACACGACCTTGAGAAAACTGTAAAGTGGCATGCGTTCTTTGGGATATGCCCAGGTTGAACACAATGTCTTCAACATTTAAGCGCTGGGAAGGAGGTGGAAAGTGGCCAGTATGGCAATACATCAAATGCCACGTGTTGCCCATTTGACCAGTACCTTTTAGTACCTAATGCACTCCAGAGATACCTTTGGCCAGAGCATAGGGGTTGTGCTGTCTGCTGCCTGAGGTCATCTACACTACAAACAGCAGGCTGTGGATGTGTGTTGATATATCCCCTTCAAGCACACCTTGTCATTGAATGTGTCGTGGGGAGTAAGATAGAGCCAGTGCTACCTTTACGCAAAACTGTCCAGGTTTTTTACACTATTTCTAACACGTCACAATGACCTCCCCACACACTTGGTCACTTGCTATATACGAAGGAGAGGTTATGTCCCCATTCCCCAAAGTGGAGAATCAAAGGAGCCCATAGCCATCTCAGTCACCTCCTCTGCAGAGGAGGAAACTGAGGCTGTATGTAGGTGCAGACTCTTCCAGCTGTCCAGTATGACTGGGGGGAGGGAACAAGTGAATATAGGATTCCCTCTCAGTCCCCAATTGCCCCCCCCTTTCCCAGGTCTCCTGTCTGAAAAGAGCATAACCAAACCCTCTCTGCCTGCCTGCTTGAGGGGTGCCTAGTGTGAGCCCCAGCCCACTCACCCCTGTGCGCAGAGAAGCCATCGATCCAGCACCGGCAGCAGCTATTGTCCCTGTGGCAGGGGCTCTGCAGCCCCGTCCCCAGCGGGGCCAGGGGAAGACCACCCTTTACAAGCCAGGCTCATTGAGGTGACAGTTGGAGGGGCTTTCTTTCACCCATATATGCACCCAGGAAAAGGAGGCTTGGTCAGGCCACCTCTCTAGGGGCAATTGTGGACCCAGTTGTTGTCAGCTGGCAGGAAAGAGAGAGTGGGGTTTCTAGGGGGACTGGGGGCTGAGTGAGACAGAGAAGCTGAGAGACAAAAAGAGTGACAAAGGAGAAAGAATAAGGAAAAACAAGAGAAAAACGCGAGCAAGCGAAAAATAGATACAAGGTTGCTTCGACAGAGAGGAGGCAGAATTGAGAAACACAAAACAAAAACAAGAATGCAAGGCGGGCAGGGGTGTGTGTTTCTGGGCCAAGAGCAAACGCGCAGCAGGCGACAGGCAGCGGTGTGAAGGCCTCCGGACGGCACCAGCAAGGGTTCCCTGGGCCGCCCCTCCCCCGCCCATTCTCCAGTGACCTTTGCCAGCGGCCGGAGATGGGGAGGGGGCTATCGATCGCAGAGGCTGAGCCACAAAGATGCGCGCGCTGGGGCCAGGGGCTGAGCACCAGCCTGGCCCTGGCCACCAGAGCGCCCTCGGCCTGTGTGCGGTCCCAGTTTTCTGGGCTGGAGGCACAGTGAGGGACTGTTCAGGAAAAGGAGAGTGGCACCTCGAGATGACAACAGCGGCATGTCTGGGGCACAGCACCCTCACCCCCACTCACACACCAAACACACAATCGACCCTGCAGGCTGCTTCGGGGATCCTCGGTTTCCAGACGGGCTGGGCTGCTGGCTATGGGGGTAGAGGGAGGCGGCACAACCCCTTTCTCCCTTTTGGCGACGGTACAGACGGGCAGAGGCGCAGATCACACTCTAATCTCCTACAGGGGAACCCCGAGCTGGCTGGCGGGGCGCACGGCCGGGGCTTGGGGAGGCGGCCGTGACTGCTTGGTGTTAGGGAGCCCCGAGCCAGCGTCCCAGGGTCGGGCAGTGGGCTCCGCGCTCCTACCTGCGAGGCGCAGTGCCGACATGCGCTGGAACTCGGGCTCCTGCAGCCACTTCCACATCCTGCGGAAGGTCTCGCGGCCCGACTTGAGCTTGCTCCACGGCTTAGGGTTGCGCAGCAGGTCAGAGAGCGTGCCCTGTGAGCGGCACAGGATGCGCTGCGCGAAGATGGCCTGCGGGATGCTGTAGCGCTTCAGCTCCGCCGTGATGCGCTGCGCCACCTCCTTGGTGTTGATCTCCTCGGCCGCCGCGCCAGCCCCAGGGCCGCCGCCGCCGCCTGGGCCGCCGCCACCCGCGTGCGGCCCGTGCGCCCCGGCCACCGCCAGCCCGCCCAGCGGCGCCAGCAGCCCAGCTGAGCCCCCGCCACCTACGCTGCCGCCGCCGCCGCCTCCTGGTAGCCCCCGGGCCAGCGCATCCTCGGCGCGCCCCAGTAGCGCTGCGTGAGGTTCGAAGGCAGCGGGCGGCAGGAGCTTATCCCCAGCCAGGTGGCTCGGAGCGCCGTAAGCTGCCAGCGGCGGCGGCGGCGGAGGGGGTTGGGGCTGCGGGGCGCCGTGCAGCGTGGGTGGCAGGGCGTTGGGCAGCGGCGACAGCGGCGACCCCATGGCGGGCAGTTCTTTGCCGTAGGGCCCGTAAAGGTGGCCCACGGAGGCGAGCGCAGCGCGCTCGTCTCGCATGAGAGTGAAGCTTCCGCTCACGCTGGCAGCCAGGCGCTGCGGCGGGGGCGGCGGGGGCGGCGCGGCCGCGGGGTGTGGGTGCGCGTGGGGGTGGCCGCCGTGAGCACCGGCCACAGCAGCCGCTGCTGCGTGCTGGTGGAACTTGTCCGCCACGGCCGCAAGTGGCGGCAGGTGCTGCAGGGGCGTGAGCGTCGTGTAGGTGCCGCCCAGGCCGGGAGCCTCGCAGGCCATGCCCATGGCCGGGTGCAACGGGCCAGCTAGCTCCCCGCGGAAGTCGGTGCCGCCGCTCGCAGCGCCCGCGCCACCCGCGCCCCCGGCGCCGCCGCCGCCGTCCAGCAGGCTCGCCATGCCGGCTACCAGACCCGGGCGCCCCGGTGCCACCAGGCCGCGGTGCTGCGTCGCTGCCGAGCGCGCGTGGCCCTGGCTCAGCAGCTCGCCCGCTTGCGCGTGGGCCACACCGTGCAGGCCCCCGAGGCTCTCCAGGCTCAGCTCCATGCTGGGCCGCCCGCCCGCCGCGCGCGCTCCTAGGCGCGGGTTCGGCGCGCTCAAGGCCGCTGCATGGCCCCCGCCTGCTCCCCGGTGGCTGCGCGCGAGGCTTACTGGCTGCGCGGCGCAGGGCCCGGCCTGGCTGCGAGCGCGGCCACCAGGATGTGGCGGGGTAGCAGCGGCCGGCAGCCCGGCCTGGGTCTGACGTCAGCGCCCCCGCCCACCCGCTCCCCTCACCGCCGCCTCCCACCACCATGCTCTCCGCCCTCCCGGGTCCCCTCGAGCATCAGGCAGGTTGGAGTGAGCCTACTGGCGACCCCTTACTCTGCGCGGGCCGCCTGGGGGCCGGACTTACCGGGGACAACAGGAGGGGGTCTGGGAACAGACTATGGTGAAGTGGGGCCGGGGCCTCTTCTCTGTGTCTCTGATTCTGTGTTCCTCCCCAGAGGGTCAGGAAGAGTACTTTCCTGACAAGCGTCCCCGAGTCTATCTCGAGAGTGTGGTGGAGTTATGGCTGACTAGGGACCTACGATCTACATCTTCTCCCACAGCGCACACACAGACCCTAGGAGGTGGATCCCTCAGCAAGTTCAGCCACACACACACGGGGGGGGGGTTTCGGGGGGGGGGCGGTCACAGACCTCTCAAACGACTTTTCTTGGGGCCATTGGTGAAGAAAGGAGGGTCCTCAAGTTGGTGCAGGGCCTGTTTGGGGGCATGTCTGGGTGGGCCCCCTATTGTAGGCACCTGGTCCTCAGTTTTCTTAGCTGTACAATAAAGTACGTGGCCTCAGGGGTGCGAAAAGCCCCTCCTAATTCTAGGTCCTTTGACTTTCTTTCAACCTCAGGGTGGGAGTGGCTTGGGCTAATCCTTAAAGAGGCCCTGTCCTCCTCCAGCGGGGGGCCAGCGAGGACGCATCTCCTCTCTGCTTCCCAAGGAGCTCCTACTTCAACCATCCCCTTCCCCAGGGTTTCTCTTTGGGGGGGGGTGCGAAGGCCCTCTCTTTCATCACCACTTGGAGACAGGTGAAGCTCAGAGGCCCTGGGAACTGGGATAAATCAGGGATCTCCACACTCAGAGACCCTCCAGTGATCTCCAATAGGGCTAAATGTAGGCCAAGAGGGGGATCTGGAGCAGCCAGACCAGACCCCAAAAGGTGCTCCCATTTCATGGTTGGTCTTGGGTGGGAAGGAGATTCCCAAATCAGCACCCTCCCCCTTCCCCACCCACACATGCACCTTGGAAACCTGTGCCAGTTTTCCAGAAGAGGAAAGGAAGGTAAAGCTATTAAGACCTCTGCTCCAGTCGCCCAGGCAAACCATTTGGGCACCCCTAACCTCACCTTTAATGGGATCCCCACCCTTGTAGTTGTGGTTACACCTTGGGGACTAGATTGTGTCCACTGAAAGTCTGTGCAGGGCCCTTTCTGTGTCTCAGTTTCCTCTTCCTGCTTGCCCAGCTGAGATCAGATGGAGTCTATGCAGAGCACCAGAAGGGAAGAGGACCATCTCTGAGTGCTAGGCAGTTCGTGGGCCTGGAGGAGCTGGCCCCCTGCTGGGGGGGCAGAAATCAGACGGTAGAGTGGTATGATCCAAGTCTTGGGGTGGGATAGCGCTAAAGGGGATCCCTGCTCTTGCTTCATGCTGAGGATTCAGCATTTAGTAGCTGCCTACTCTTTCGGAGGCACACACTCTCTCCTCATCCAGCCTGGAGGAGGAGCCAAGTCAAGTTCTCCATCTGTCTCAGGACCCCAGTATAGAGGGCTGGGGGTAGGGCTCCCCCTTGGTTCTCATGTTCTGTCCAAGTGTGACACTGCCCTCAGGTCCGTGGGCATTTCAAGTCCATGGTTTTTATACAATTTCAGGTTATATGTCATTACACTCACTTTCCAGGTGGGAAAACAGAGCTGGGAGACGGGAGTGGGTTCAATAACTGAATACCCTGATCCCTATGTAGATTCTGAGTCTGAGAGGGGGTGGGTTCTGGCTGTTCTGAGCCCCAGCCTGGGTCCCCATTCCACCCTCCAACAATCACAGATAATTAAAAATAATCATGGGATTTAAAAATCAATCAGCCTCATAAAATAATCACATCCCAGACCCAGAAACAGTTGATCAGGGTCTCTGGGTGGAAAAGCAAAGGTGGAAGAATGAACCTCCAAATGGCAACTGAGGGGTGTTCCATGGGGGTCATGGCCATGCAGTCTTTTGTGTTCTTTTTATATTCCTCCAGTTCAATGATCATTTTCATTTTTATAACAAGCATTGAGGGTTTTCTATTGTAGTAAGTAAATCATCCATTTTGAAAGAAAAGACGTGGACTCATGGCTTTGAGAAGAGCCCCCTCCCTTCTGCTGTCTCAGGACCCCCTAAAATCCCAAATCTTGGACAGACTGCCTGGACCCTGAGAACTAGCTTCAGCCAGGACAGAGTCTTGCTCTCAGAGCGGGCTGCACTCCCAGTGGGAGACTGAGAAAAAATTTCCAACCTTTGGAGAGGGAAGGAGAGGTGGCTCCTTGGAGCCTCAGAACAAGCTTCCTCCACCAACGGCCTTTTAGTAATTAGTAAAATAGGACTGAGCTTGCCACGGGACGGGCTGGTGGCTGGAGCCTGATCGATTTTGAATCATTAGGCAAATTGCAGGCATAGGAAGGGTGGGCTAGATGGGGCAAGGTGCCCCCATATTTGCCTCTGTGGGGACCTTAGTCACGTGGGGAAAGCTCGCCCACCTCAGTGTCCCCTCCAGGAAAGTTGGAATTTGACCTCTGGAGCCCGCTTCTGTGCTGTGTTAGCCTCTGCAGGAGCAGGGCTGCCCCTGGCCAATGCCCACCCTCTCTGTGTCCAGCTAGGCCTGGGAGAACCGAGAAGCACAGACTCTGGTACGTCGACCAGGAGGCTCCAAGTGTCCAGAAGGCTCCAAGTATCCAGCGAGCAGTGAAAGGACCCGCTGGGGTTAAGGTCTCCTCCGCGTGGGGGACCAGTCATCTCCACAGCTTCAATAGCCATAACCCAACCTTCCCCGAGCTGGAATCTTTAATCAGTATCCTCCACCTCCTTTCTTGTTGGACAGGCCTTGTCCCTAGTTGTTCTGGTTCCTGCATCCCAACTAAAGATATTGGGGTGAGGGTGGGAATATACCTAAATTTTTCCTTTCTGGGCCTCCCCAAGGTCCCTCCACATCTCGCGGCTGATTTCTATTATTCCATTTGTCTCACACGGAAATGAAAGCCGCCAGTCGCTGTGCACCCTTTCTTTTATTAGAACGAGGTTTTAATAAATAGTGATAATTAACTCTCCCCAGTCTCACCGGAACCCGAGACCCGCGCCGGCCCCAGCTCCCGCCCCCCTAAACCTGCAGACGCTCCAAATCTTCGCCGGTGCGCACCTGGCGGGACCGCGCCCTGACGCCCAACTCCTGCTTCTTCGTTCGGGCGGGGTTAGAAGACTTATTTATATTTCTGGGGAAGGGTGAAAGGATTTTCTGGCCTGGCGAGGGTCCCGGCTAGGCTGAGAGCACTACACCCCAAGGTTTCATTATCTGGACATCGGGTCGCGGGACAATCACAGAACCTAACCTGAGGCGCAGCGACTTTGGGGTTTCGCCCCTAGCGGACCAGACGTCTCAAGCTTTCTGCCCACGGTCGGGGGGCGCCGGGTCGCATGGGGCCGCGGGTTGAATTCTCTGGCGGTGTGTTGGCAACAGCTGCCCCGGATCGATCCCCGCGCCCGGGCTCCGTTGCCTCTGCTGCGCAGCGCGGCTCCATCGAATCCTCATCGCTCCGGGGCCGCGTCGCCCGCCGCGCTCTCGGCAAACACCGCTCTTGTTTGTGCTGGGGCACCAGGGCTCGGCGTCCGCAGCGGGCAGGGTGTGTGTGTCCGGGGGCCCCGCGCCTTGCTCCTCTCCCTCGGCAACTGGACCGTCGCGAGTTCGGAGTTCGCCCTCCACACGGGCTCGGTGGGAATTTCACCCCCCTTCCACCTCCCTACACGGGAGTGGGTGGTCTAGCCAGGCGGGGCAGGCGCGGGGGGTCTGGACCACGGGATCTGGCCCGCACTACTCTGTCTGAGCCTCAGTTTCTCCATCTGAGGAGTGACACTCAGGGGGCTGGAGGATCGCAGAGTCTGTGAGGTTTGCTCGCTCTCATCCCGCTCCCTCTGCGCGCCGCGGGTCCAGGACAGATCCTGGAGCTGGGCTGGAGGCTGGAGCTTCGGACGCCAAGGTTGAAAATACAGCGAGGCCCAGTTGCAGGAGCTGCCAGAGGGGCTGGGGACACGAATGCAAACCCGTTCCATAGGCCCAGACCCCTCCCCTCTAGGTTTTTGCCATGATTACCGTCCACCATGAGATAGTGAGGAAACTAGGAGTGTTCCCGAAGTTTGCAGTCGGGGAAACTGAGGCCAGTTCAGGCAGGGCATGGCTGTCGCCTCCTGGAAGATGGGGGAGGAGGACAGGACGCTCTGCAGAGCTCGAGGAGGCCCCCTCATCCAACTCCGCTGACCGCGCCGGCCGGGGCACTGCAGGACTTGGACTTCCCGGGCGCAACGAAACCCGCGTCTGGCGCTCCAGAGGGGCCCAAGCGCCACCCCCACCATGAAACTCCTGACCCGGCAGCTGAGTGAGACCCCTGTCCCCTCGCGGCCCAAGTGCCCTCTGGCCCTTCTTGGAAAGGAAGCTCTGATAATTAAAAATGTAAATATGTATGTATTTAATCCACAACGTTTTTCCTTGCAGACAGGCGGCCTGAGGACCCTGGAGTCTGGGGTTGGTTTGCTGAGGTCCCAAGCTGGGGATCCCGCGAGGCCGCAGCTGGGCTGCCGTGGGGGCCCCTCCAGGAACCGCCTTGGCCGTATTCCCAGCCTCCTCTGGCTCTGCGGCCCCGGAGCACGCCGGCTTCCATATCCCGAGTGTCGGGCCCTGGGTCGGGGAACCCAGGACGCGACGACAGAGGAGGGGAGGATAGGCTAGGGCTTGCGCCCACTTTCCAGACGCAGAGACCAAGGCTCCAGTAGGGAGTGAGGATCCTATCCTCCGGCTCCGAGTGTACGACTCCCCTGCCCCCGGTGACTTCCGGCTGGGAGCAAGGCCCAAGCCTGGCGCCCCATTAACGCGCCATTTATCTGAACACACCCGCGCCCTTTCCGCTCAGTCAGGGAGGCGGAAGGGGAGGAAGAGAAGGCTCGTGCACCACGTGACGGTAAGACTGACCTCCCATCTCCTGCCGCCCTCCAGGTTTGTCTCTTTTGTCCGTACCTCTTGGGGGTGAGGGTGTCCAAGAGACCTCTCTGAAGGACAGTGAGGATTTGAGGCTGGGGTAAAGGGGTGTAGGAATCTACAAGTAAAGAATGGAGAAAAGGAGCTGGGCCATTCACTTGATTTTAACAAACGTGCCTGTGTGGTTCCCATCTTAGAGCTGAGGCCTCAGCTCCTGCATTACAAGTGCAGCTTCTAGGCTTGGGGAGGGCAGGCAAAAACTGTGCACTCATCCCTCCCTCTGGGGTCAGGACTGGGGCAGGGAGAGAAGACGTCCTAGGAAAGACACCTTGAGGCTGGGTTTTGTAGGATGTGTAGGTGTTCAGGTCAGGTAGGTGAGTCAAGGGATGAAAAAATCCCTTATAATTTGGGAAGTGAAGAAGTGAAGCAAGGGCAGATGGCTGGCACTAGCTTGACACCTTGCAGGCCTTCATTAAGGATATATTTATTGAATGAGTCAATGAGATAAAGCTGGGGAAGGACGGGAGCAGGAAGGTGACAAAGCCCAGCTTTGAATGCCAGGCTAAGAGATGGTTGCCCTGCTTTTTCTTGTTTGGGAGGCCAGCAGAAGAGGGTCCCAGGTGGTCTTCAGAACAACTTCCTCCAGCCTGAGGCCGCACAAAGGGGGTCATCAAAGACATGATGAGTGTAGAAAGACTGAGCCCCACCACCTGTGCTGTGTGAAGGGGTAAGGAGAGCTGTTTGTTTCTGAACCCTGTAGGTGAGTCACTGTGTGCAGAAAGGAAAGGCTTTCTCCTTCCTTCCTTCAGTCATCAGCCACCTTCTTCCTCCCTCTCCAGAGGGTGGGGATGAGGGTCCTGGTAACTTGGGGACATGATGCTCCCATCAGAACCCCATTCTGTTTGCTTCCTCCACTCTGCCTGCTTTGAGTGAAGACTTGGGGAGTGACTAATTATTCCCATGTTTCAGATGAAGCACGGGGGTATCCTGGGACTTGCTTGAACCCCTCAGCCATGAGCTGACCTCTGCTCTGCAAAATTGGGTGTCCTTGGGGGGTTAAGTCCCAACATGTGTCCAGTTTGCATGAGTTCTGTGGACACATTGGAGTGTCCTGCCAGTGACAGAGTTGGACTTGGAGGCAACACTGAATGAAGTCCCAGCTGAATTTTGGGGGCATGGATTCCAGCTACACTGAATGTCCCCAACTAGTATTCTACCCTCCAGTCCAGCCCTTCAGACAATCCCAGGGAACCCAAGATGCCCCAGACTCTGACATTGAGGATCAATAATGAGGAGACCAGAAGGATAGTCCAGCCTGAACTAGAGGAGGGTCCCCTGTTTGGGGGCCTGTGATCAGCAACCAGGCAGTGAGAACAAAGGTGTAGTATCTGCAGTGCTCAGCCCTGACCAGTTAATTATTAAAGGAGGGGAAGAGTCAACTGGGCTCCTCCTAAAAAAGATCACTGCTATCCCACCTCCAACTCTTTTGAATTTAACCCCTTGGGGAGCCCTTGGGCTAGGGATGAGGGGTCCAGAGAGCAAAGCCTGGTACAAAGACCTCCACACTGTAGGGTCTGTAGGGACTGAGGGTGACCTCAGTTTCTCCTGTTGGGTAGAAAAGGGGTTTTTGATGTTCCCTTCCCTCCAATGCTAAAAGCTGTTATACTGGTTAACCCACCTAATGAGCACCCAGGCAGCCCCTATGCTCCTCCACCCCTCTAAGCAGTTCCCCCTGGCTTCCCTCTGTAATTGCCTCACACTGAGTGCCCAAACTTTGGCTGTGTAAGAACAGATGGGGCTCCCTCTCTTCCTCCTCCTCGCTTAAAAAGCCAAGCACAGCATCACATTTCTATAATCATTGAACTTCTGTGCACCTGGAGGTAAGAAGTCAGGCCCCCAAAGGCAGTGTCTCCAGGGAATTGATGGGGAGAACATCCTCCAGTCTTCTCTTCACTCTGCCAACCCTCCACTAGGAGGAAAGAAACAGGAGGCTGGGGGCCCAGGCTGAGTAGGAAACCAGGGACACCTCCTTCCTTGCAATCCCCACCAGGAAAATTTTCTGGTGGGCTGCCAGGCCTGGCACCCAGGGATTCATAGCCCCAACAGGAGAGGAAGCAGTTGGGGAGATTCGAGGGTCATCTGGTGACTCCTTGCTTGTTTTCCAGGGGAGGAAGCCCAGAGCGGACACCTCTCAGCTGTCTGGGACAATGGAAGCCCTTTAGTGCCTAGAAGCAGAATAAAAGGTGAGATGTGGGTAGATGTGTGTCAGAGGATTGACTCAAGGCTACTGTGGCTGATTCATTTGCCCATTTCATGTGTGGAGAGTTGAGCCTGTACTGGCTGCTCAGTGGGGAACTTATCTATCCTCTGGGCCGACATCCCCCTAGGGTGCCCAGGGTCTAAGGGAACCATTCCCGAACTGCCTCCTAGGTGCCATCAGCTTCACTCCCACCAGATTAAGAGTGACTTCTGGATTTGAACCCAAGTGCCCCCTATCTACTTCTCTTACTCTTTTGGAATCTCAGTTTGCTCATCTGTGAAATGAGCATAAAACACCCACTCACTGCAAACTCCATGGTGCCAATAGATGCTCAGAAAGTGCTCTGACCAGTAAGTACACCCACCAAGCACTATCCTCGCCCCAGACTGAGTGAGAGCTAGTGAGTAGGGCAGGGTGGGCAGAGGGATCCTAAGCCAGGGCTGAGAGGACTGGAGCCTGGGATTGATGCTCACATTGATCCTGGGGAAACTGGAGCTGCCTGGCTTGGAAAAGGCAGGAGAGGACTGTGAGGTGCAGGCAAAGACAGAGGGAGGCTCCTCCCCCCACCCCAACTCCACTACCTTCCAGGCTCTACAGGTGCATGCAACTGCCTGCGGGACCCTTTGAGCTGGACAGTGTGGATCCCACTTCACAGGAGGTTCTGGGAGGAAGCAGCACAGGTACGTGGCTGGGGATTTAGGTGGTCTTGGGTTAGTTTCTTCACACCAAGCCCATGATTTTCTGTTCCTTGGACCTTCTCAGGACCGGGACTATTTCTGGTTTCTTTAGGGGTCTAGGGTGGGAGAGCCTGGATTCAGCATCCTTAGGTATCATCAAAGTGACAGTCTCAGTTCACCTTCCCCTATCCCAGCAGGTGGGCAAGGTCAGGTTGATCACCCATTTTATAAGTGAACAAACTGAGGCTTCAGCTCCCTAGTTCTCCTGACAATTACATACTTGAGTTGTGGACTCAAGCCCCCACTGATGGTATCTGGGTAATGCATCCAATTTGTTGTGACTCAGTTTCCCCATATACAAAATGAGGATCATGTCGAATTTTTGTGAATTGATGCAAGTTGTTTAGACTTGGCCTGGAGTGTGGTAGGTGCCATTGTTCTAATGTGGGTGGCTGGGTGAAAACTGAGGCCTGTGTTTGGAACCAGGACCGAGCAAACCTGCCAAGAGGTAGTTTAGGAAGGAGAGTGGCTTGGATGGTGGGTGGGGAGTCTAAGGACAGTACCCCAAGAAGACCCTGCTAGGATTCCACCTCATCCTGTAAGATCTCTGTTTCTAGCACTGTGGATTGGCTTCCCGTTGCCTGTTGTCTCTCTCCCAGCCTGGGAGTCCCTGGAAGGTGAAGGTTTGGGGTGTCCCAGTGTTCTCATCAACAAGCTCAGGCCAGGAGCACATAGTAAGGACTACTGATCAAAAGGTCTGTTCAGTTGCATCTGAAGATTAGATTGAGGCCTGTCTAGTTCATGATGACAGCTAAATATGTATGCAAGGAAGTGTATGACTTGACCCTGTACCTCTCTCTTGTCTTCCTTTTAGGGAGCTCTGGAAGAGGTGTGGGGGCAAGCTGGGCTCTAATCTGGTGACTGGAGAGGGGGTGTTCCCCTGCAGACATGGTGTGTGGACTTCAAACCTCAGCACTTTCTGTTCTGCCCACAGATGGATGTGTGGGTGGAGGTGAGTTAGTAGCAGGTTATTTATGCCAGGGTTCCAACTTTGGGCCCTGGCTAGGTAGCTCAGTTAGTTAGAGCATCATCCTGATACACCAAGGTTGACGGTTTGATTCCCCATTAAATAACATACAAGAATCAAACAATGAATGCATAAATAAGTGTAACAACAAATTGATGTTCTCTTTCCCTAAAATCAATAAATAAAAAAATCGAAAAGAATTCCAACATTGGGGTAAAAATTATGGAGGAGGTTGGCACTGTGTGGACATCCTGCTGGTTGATTCAGTCTGCTCAGGGGGGTTTTGCGAATTAGTTTCTGTATATGTTTTAATTTAAAGTGTATGATGCATTTAGCCCAAGCTCTCAAACCTAATCACCTGGAATGGAGCCCAGCTTCTAGTTCAGATTCTCAAATCCACTTCTTAGTCAACATCTCTGGGCACATTTCCATTGTCCCTATGACATCATGAAAGGATGAAATAAGAGAATTTATGACAGTTTTTAAAGGCTGATCAGATGGAAGCTGCTGTCCTTATCAGCTTGTTTAAGGTCCAGGAAGTCAAGGTGGAGGGGGTTGTAGAGGCAAAGCAGCCAGGGAAAAGAAATTAGAAGTGAATTTGAGAGAAGCGGTAGCTGGAAGAGAACTGAGTCCACAAAACCCACACCAGGTGCTTCTAAAACCTTGCCACAGGTGGGCTACCATTTTGACTCTGAGCTCCTCAGCAGGCAATGCAAAAAGACAAATACTTGCAAAAATGTGTATATCTGTGGCCACACACACATTTGTGGCCATCCGAAGGCATGGTCCTGGGCCCGTGTATATAAACGTGTGTAGGCAGAACTCTACAATGGCCCTCATGGCCCTGACTGGTTGACTTAGTGGTAGAGCGTTGCCAGCATGTGGATGTTCCAGGTTCAATTCCCAGTCAGGGCACACAGGAGAAGCAACCATCTGCTTCTCCAAACCTCCTTCTCCCCTTCTCTCTCTCTCTCTCTCTCTCTCTCTCTCTCGCCCTCTTGCAGCCATGCCTCAATTGGTTCCAGCGAGTTGACCCAGGCACTGAGGATGGTTTCATGGCCTCCAACTCAGGCGCTGAAAAAAATGACTCCATTGCTGAGCAATGGAGCAACGACCACAGATGGGCAGGGCATCACCCCTTAGTGGGCTTGCTGGGTGGATCCTAGCCAGGGTGCATGTTGGATTCTGTCTCTCTGCCTCCCCTACTCTCTCTAAAATAAATAAATAATAGATAGATAGATAGATAGATAGATAGATAGATAGATAGATAAAATGGCCCTGATCTTTGCCTGCCAGTGTTGCATTCTGAGTGTGGCTTGCTTATAAACAATGAAACATGGCAAAGGTGATGGATGTAACCTCCATGATTATAATGTGTTTGTAATGTAAGACCCTGTCCTAGTAGAAATTCTGCTGGCTTTGAAGAAATGAGCTGCTGTGTTTTTAGGGGTCTCTGGAAGGGTCACATTGTTGGGGAACATTTGGTATGTTTTAGTTCCTGAGAGCAGCTGACAGTCAGAAAGTAAAACAGGATTTCAGTCCAATAACCACAAGGACTTGAATTCTGCCAACAACCATCAGAGCTTGGAAAGAACCTTGAAAACTAGACAGGAACTCAGCAGGTAGACACCTTCTCTGAGTCCTTGTGAGGCCCGAGCAGAGGAACTGGCAATGTGTGTTGTCTGACGATGGTAAATTTGTGATGAATCAACACAACTAATTAGCTAACTGATACATGAGGTGAACCATGCTCTTGCTTTCTGCATTTCCATCTGCCAGCAGCTTAGTACAGGCCTCCTGCTCCTTAATTAATTGCACACATGATCATAATTGGTATTTGCATTTATCAAGCACCTACTGCATGTCAGGTTGTACACTAAGCATTTGATTTGGATTTATCTTTTCTCCAGTCACAGGAAATTGTGCTCCTTTTCCAGATGGGAAAACTGAGGTTTGGAAGTTTAAGTGAGCAATCCTAGAGCACACAGGGGTTGGTGGGGGAATCAAGGGTGTCTGGCCTCCCTGAACCGTTTGAATTCCCTGGAGGTTTGTCCCATGTCTTCATCTCACCAATCTGGTTCTTCCTCTGACACAGTGGCTCTCAGAGGGCCCCACTTGCTGAATCAGTGTCCCAGATGTTGGGGGCTTCAGATATGGAGAACCAGCTATCAGGGTTTCCATGAGCCTTCCAGGCAATCCTGATGCACACCTACATTTGGGAAAAACCGAGAGTGAATTCTGCTGTCTTGTGCCTCTGGGCCTTTGTGCAGGTTGCTCCCTCCTGAGGAAGGTGAAGCTCCTTGCTGTCCCTCTTTGCAGAGCACTTCTCTTGGCCCTTCAGGTCTTAGCTGGTTTCTCCACATCAGGGAAGCCTTCCTGCCCCCAGACTCATCAGACCCATCCTGTTTTACTGTCTCACACTTCTGTATCTGTTACAGGGATCTTATCACAATTCATACTGATATTTTTATCCCTGGAATTTTTTGCTTAGTACCCTTTTCTCTGAACAGATGGAATTTCATGGAAGCAGGGGCCTGGTGCACAATAGGTACATAATAACTGACTGATACATGAGTGAGTGAGTGAATGAATGGGTAGATGAATGAGTGAATCGATGAATGAATGGAGGCCCCTACCTTTCTGTTTCCCCACAGCCAAAAAAAAGGAAGGCAATTTTTTTTTTTTTTTTAGAAGGAAGGCAAATTTTAAACAGCTCAAAGCTATATCTCAGCCTGGAGCCACTAGAAACACCATCTCTTGGCAGAACATATTGACCCACCTTAGGGCAGATGAATGTCTTACTTTGTGGAGCAGAGGTGGGGGGCTCCAGGCAGAGAAGGGGCAGCCCCAACCTACTGGCGGCAATCAAGTCACCCTTCACCCCACTTGCAGCTGTGTCTCTGCAGACAATTGTGATCTACTGCTGAGGGGCTGTGATGTGTGTGTGTGTGCACATGCATGTGTGTGTGTGCAACATGCAGCCTCTGCAGCAAGCAAGACGGAAAAGCCCTCTCAACACACAAAAGCTGGAAAGGCACGTTAAGCCCATTATCAATATTTTGTCTGAAAAAAATACAAAAAGCATTTTTTTCTCTGAAAAATAGGTAACCTGGAAGAGGGGGAGTCTGGGTTTGATGTCTAGTGAGTGCGAAGACGGGGAGGCTTCGCTCTGCTCCCAGTGGGTGCCTGGGTCCCTCTGAGCAGCTCCCCCCATCTTACCTCTGATTCACCCCCACCTGTTCCTTACCCCGATAGAGTCCCAGCAGGCCTCTAGCTACAAGCTTGGCCCCCCAATCCACCTCCATCCTCCCCTGGAAGTGGACATTCTCCTGAGCTGAGCCCCTTCTAATTCTCCTCAAATGGGCCACGTCCACCAATCTTCCTACTGTGTTTCTGCTGTTCCCTTGACCCTCTGCTCTCTCTAGGAAACTCCTACTTTACTTGAAAAGCCCAGCTCCAGTACCTCCTCCTGTATACAATTTCCCTTCCCTTCCCAGATAAAACCTTAGCTGTCCTTCCCCAACCCCCAACCACAGAGTCTTCCCTCCCCTCAGGGACTCCCCAGCCCTAGGTGTCTCACTTTCTGGCCCACCTAGTGTCCTATGTCTCACCCACAGCCTGAGGGCTTCTGAGAACTGAGCCAAAGCTTGTCCCTCCAAGACCTCAGCATCAATCCTCAGGATGGATCAGGATTTGGACAATAAACAGGGCTCACACCCACCTTCCCTTAGGCCTAGAGAGAAAATTCTGGATTTTGGTCAGGCAGGAGGAGCAAAGCCACCTTCTTCTCAGGTCTCAGTTTCCCTTATAATAAGGAGGAGTTTGGGTCAGATTTCAAATTTTGGAATCATTTATTTACTCACTCATTCCCCAACACTTTCTGAGCTCCTTCTGTGTGAAGAGTTCGTGGTGTTCTAGACACTGAGAAAAATGGCCAGTGGCACTAGACTCAGTTTGTAAACAGCCTTGCTGTCTGTAGCTCTCTGTCCTCCCCGACCACTGAGGAGGGCGCTGAGGCCCCTATTAGGAGGCACCTGGGTTTAGCTGGGCGGGGGCAACTCTCATGAGATACCAGGTTCTGGGTGCCCTGACTAGTGGGACCCCTTTCCAGTTCTAGAGGGGCTGTCCTTGGTGCTGAAGGTCAAAATGGAGAATTTGACTCTGGGCTGGGGCTTCCCTCCGAGCCCAGGCATCTGAGTCCCCTCCCTGGCCCCAGGGGTCAGACCCCACGTTCCTCCTCTCCAGCAGGCTGAACGAGCTTGGTCCAGTCATTTTGGGATTGTCTGCCCCCCAGTTTGCCATTATTGCTTCGTGAGGGACCTCCCTTCAGCCTTGCACAATGTTGCCCCACCCCCGCCCCCTGCCCTTCATCTCCTGTGCCCCCTTTCCTTCCTACCCAGCCACTCATGTTGGCACCATGGGGCTGGGAGTTTAAGAACCCAGCTCTGCCTCCCTCTGTGTGGAACAAATGAACAGGCAAGAATCTTGGCATCTGTACACTGCAGAGTGACTCCACAGGGGCCCCTCTGTGTACTCCACGTCCACCCCACCCCAAAACATGAGATTGTCAGGAATGCAAGAATCTGGAGTCTGGGTTTGAGTGATCTAGGAGGACTTCCTGGGGGAACCCAGACAGGTGGAAGGTGGGATGTTTCTCCTTCCAAACCCCCCTCCACTCCAAACCTTGAGCTGAGCTTGAAAGACTGAAGGGGGTGCGCCGTACCTCATCCACTTGGAGGGTAGAGAATTGACCTCACTAGGGGAGGGGATCAGACACTCAGCCTCTGCAGGGTTGGGGAGGCATGGGCGAGAGGGAATATTTTATCCAGGCGGCTGCAATCTCTCTTCCAAGGCTAACGGCCCTTCACATATTGAGCATCCCTGTCAATGCCGCTAGCTGTAAGTGGAGGGGGAAAAATCGCTTAATGGGCAGCTTGAGCCTCACTCAGGTGGGTGAGTCCCAGGCTGCTGAGAAAAGAAGGTGATGCTGGACCCTTAAAGGAGACTCTGTATTCTCCCCTGCCCCCATCCATCTTGGGGGCTCACAGGGGGGCTCCAGGCACCTGCTAATAACTCTTCAATGGGTGATCCCATTTGCTGAGTTCCTGCTGCATGTATTTTCATCTGTGCAGTTGCCCAAAAGATATTTTACATGTCTACTGTGTGCCAAGCCTAGAGATGGATGCAGGAAGAAGGGCATTGCAAGTCCTAAAGCATGACCCAGACAAAAGGGTCTAAAAGGGGGACTGGTGACTTCTGTGAGAAGGGGACATTTGCCCTGATAACCATAGGTGAAGCAGGTGTTAATTGAGAAGTGGGAACAGCATTCCAAGCAATAAATACAGCATGTGCAAAGGCTTGGTGGTCAGAGGAATGTGGGCTTATGGATAGTTGGGTAAGGCAGGGCCTGTGGGGAAGGGCTGAAGTAGGGGAGAACATGGTTGGGTTATTATTATTATTATTATTATTTTTGGTTGGGTTATTATTATTACTTTCAAAATAAGCTGGTGATAATATTTTCACTATAGAAGGGAAGCTGAGTTATGTAGGTGTGAGCCACCGCCACCTCCTTCCTGCTCAGAGCTGGGAGGACTGGAGGCCATAAGCTTGGGTCATGGGGGACAGACCCCAGGTCCCATAGGAGAGAGAACATCAGACAGAGTCATCTGAAAAGGAGACGGCAGGAGGGCCAGGGTTCCCCTGTCACAGTTAACTTCAGAAAAGCTGAGTTATAAATAGGAATTTCTGTACTTTTTTTATATCTTCTAAATGTTTTTGAGCAAGGAATATATGCATGAGGGACAATTTTTTTAAAGCAATGACAGCCTGGCCTGTAGTGGTGCAATGGCCAGAGCGTTAACTTGGAATGCTGAGGTCACTGGTTCGGAACACTGGGCTTGCTTGGTCAGGGCACATATAACAAGAAGCAAAGAACTAAAGTGAAGCAACTATGAGCTGATACTTCTTGCTGCCCCCCCTCCTCTCTCTGTAATATCAATAAATGAAATCTTTAAAATAAAATAAAAAAGAACAACAACCATACAAGGAACCATAAGCCTCCATCTCCATTTCACCTGTCTTGCTTCACCAGTTTCTGTCTGCACAGCAGGCTCTGTTCCTGGGTCTCCTTAAATATGTAAAGAATGTGAGTGTCACATATAGATTATATGCCCACTTCTTTATGCAGATCTGAGCATCTTCTACTTACTGTTTGGCACCTAGCTATGTTTTTTATAAATGATAGACTGATTTTTAGAATGGTTTTAGATTTACAGAAAAATTGAACAGTGTATAGGGAATTCCTATATATATCCTCATCACACACACACACACACACACACACACACACACACACATAATTTCCTCTATATTGTATAAGTGTGGTGCGTTTGTTACAATTAATGTACCAATATTAATACATTGTTATTAAGTGTTATGAGTTGAATTATTTCCCATCCCCTCCAAAAAGATGAAGTCCTTACCCTGGTACCTGTGAATGGGACTTTATTTGGAAGTAAGATCTTTACAGATGATTAAGTTAAGATGAAGCCATTAGGGTGGTTCTAATCCAATGTGACTGGTGTCCTTATAAAAAGATGACATTAGTAGACAGATATGCACACTGGGAGGAGAAGTTCATGTGACAACAGAGGCAGAGATGAGGTGATGTGTCTATAAGCCAAGGAATGCCAAGGATGGTTGTAGCCACAAAAAGCCAGGAGAGAGAAGATAAAACATATCCTTCATCGTGGACTCAGAAGGAACCCACTCTGCTGACACCTTGACTTTAGACTTCTGGCCTTCAAAACTGGGAGAGAATACATTTCTGCATTTCAGCCACTCATTTTGAGATTCTTTGTTGCAGCAGCCCCAGGAAACTGGTCTATCATTTACTTTAAGGTTCACTCTCTGTGTTGTATGTTTAATGGGTTTTAATTGCATATATGATGCAACCACCATTACAGCATCATAAAGAGTAGTGTCACTGCCCTAAAAATCCTCTGTGCTCCACCTGTGCATTCCTCCCTCTCCCTACCCCCAGGACCCATGGATCTTTTTCTTGTCTCCACAATTTTGCCTTTTTCAGACTGCCTTTGAGTTGCAATCATATAGCATGTAACCTTTCAGGCTGGCTTCTTCCACTCAGTAATATGCATTTATTTCCTCCTTGCCTTTTTGTGGTTCAATAGCTTATTTTTTTTAGTGCTGAATAATATTCTATTGTCTGGGTTGATTTATCCACTCACCTTTCGAAGGGCAGGTGGCTTCCAGGTTTGGCCAGTTATGTTTAAAGCTGCTCTAAACACCTATGTAGACATAGCTGCTGACTCCTTTGGGGTAGCTAGCCTTTCACCAAATATATATTAGGAATATTTAGTGCTGCTACCAGGTGGAGCTGCACAGTGTTCAGTGGTGTGGACGGTCAGCATCCTCTTGTTGCCTATTTAGGTTGTTTTCAGAATTAATGCTTTTGGGAACATGCTCCTATGTAAATATTGTCACACTTCTGCATGCATACTCATGGGATAAATTTCCAGCAGTGGGAACAACACAGGGACCTGGGAAATTTGTTTACCATTTATTGAGCAACTACTATGTGCTGAGCATGGTTTTAAGGGGCTCAGGACTGAGTGGGGAAGGTGACAGATAAAAGTCCTTGTCCTAACAAAGCTCTCATTTTAAATTTGGATTTTAAATCTCGTCAGATGCCAGCACATCGCCTTCTGGAAAGTGGGGAAGGTGACAGATAAAAGTCCTTGTCCTAACAAAGCTCTCATTTTAAATTTGGATTTTAAATCTCGTCATATGCCAGCACATCGCCTTCTGGAAAGATCCATTCAAATTGACCTGATCACCAAAAGTGTGTAATTGTGTGTGTGTGAGATGGGGTTGTGAGTGCTTCTGGTGCTCCTCTCCTCCTGGGCTGATGGAGATGGAGGTGGGGAGTACCTGACACAGGTCCCTGGAGGGGCGGGAATAGCTGATAAGCAAACATGTCAATCACTCAATCAGTTGAATTGGGTTAATAAAGCTGCCAGATGGAGAGACGGCTTCGGAAATCCATGCGCCAGACCATGTCCACCTGGGGCAGCGTTCCAGGGCAGCTGACACACACCAGGGCAAGCATTTGTTTAGGTGAGGACACAGCCTGGGGTGGGGGGAACCTGTTGTCTTAACCTCAGCTTCTACATCTATCAAGGGAGAATCCACCCTGGCAATGGAGCATTGTGCCAGGCACAGACCAGGCCAGTTGTCTCACAGCCCACCTAGCATTGTCATTGTCTCAGTCATCCTGTCCTGACTCTGGGGACCAAGCAGCTCTCAGGACAGCAGGCCCCAGCCCTCAGTAGGTACCTGAGCATGGCTAACATTTATAAAATGAATGCTTATGTAGAATCACCAGTGTTGGCCCTGGCTGGTTGGCTCAGCAGTAGAGCGTCACCCAGCATGTGGATGTCCTGGGTTCAATTACCAGTCAGGGCATACAGGAGAAGCAAGCATCTGTTTCTTCACCCCTCCCTCTTCCCCTTTTCTCTCTCTCCCCCCACCCCCTCTTACAGCCATGGCTCAAATTGTTCGAGCAAGTTGGCTGGGGTGCTGAGGATGGCTCCATGGTCTCATCTCAGATGCTAAAATAGCTCAGTTGCTGAGCAGCAGCCCCAGATTGGTAGAGCATTGCCCTGTAGGGGGCTTGCCGGTGGATCCTGATCAGGGCGTATGTGGGAGTCTGTCTGTCTGCCTCCCTGCTTCTCAATTAAATAAAAATAAAAAAGAATCACCAGTGTTCTTCCAACTGAGGCATCTGAACCTGGTGTATCTGGGATGTTTCCTAAGAAGGTGGCACTTGAAGGGGACCTGAGATGAGCAGGGTCAGCAGGGGAGAGGGATAACCATGTCCCTGTGGCACGAACAGTAGGAGGCCAGGCAGGGACAGAGTGGCCACAGAAAGTTGGGAACTTGGGCAAGAGGGGAAGGCTGTAGGGATTGAAGTGCAGAAACACTTGTACAAACCTTCACACATACACATGCACAAAACACACAAACCCATGTATACTCACACACACCTTCACATGTGCAAAAACACAGACATATGCTCACATGCACACATATTCATATGTGACTAGTAATCATGGACACACTTCACATGCTCATATATATACATGCATATTCACAAATATGCACCCACATGTATACACACACATTCATGCACATTCATACACTCACATGCCCATACACACATATGCACTCACACACATGCATGTGCACTCTTACGTACACAAGCACACACATGCTAAAAATACACACTGGCCAACCTCGGCCTCCCTCCCTCTCCTTACTTTCACACACACATACCCATGTACATGTCACAAATGTGCACACACACATGCATAGTCACTCACATACTCACATGCAAGCACATACTCGTACACATGTACACACCCACACACTCTTGTACATTTGTTCACTAAAATACACACACTCATGGGGACCATTCATATATTACAAACAGCCATGTTCAAAATAGCTCTTTTGATAAAATCCAGCTTTTATCTTGCACGTGAATTGCCCACCTCCACCTCCTTCCTGCTCCCCACTCAATAACCAGGTTAAAATGAAAATTGAATTCCAGTATCTGCTTTCAAAAATACCACCCCCACCATCCTCCAGTCAGTGCTGCCTTCCTCATCTGTTAAGAACTGGAAATGCAAAAGTCACAGAGGAAGACTGGAGACTTATCAGGTGCAGCATTATGTGAAAAATAAAGTAAATAAATGCAAACACCTCTGGCTGGTTGGCTCAGCAGTAGAGCATTGGCCCAGCGTGTGGAAGTTCCAGGTTCAATTTCCAGTCAGGGCACATAGGAGAAATGACCATCTGCTTCTCCACTGCTTCCCCTCCCTTTTCTGTCTCTCTTCCCCTCTTTCAGTATGGCTTGAATGGTGGAACAAGTTAGCCCTGGGTGCTGAGGGATGAGGTTGGTTCGATGGCTTCCTCTCAGGTGCTTAAAATAGCTTAGTTGCTGAGCAATGGAGCAGCAGCCCCCAGATGGGCAGAGAATCATCCCAGTAGGGGGTTTGCTCATTAGATCCCATGGGAGTCTGTCTCTCTGCCTCCCCATCTCTCACTTAATAAAATAAATAAAATAAATGCAAACATTTGGAGAGGGATGACATAAAGATTGTGGCTCTGAAAAGCTTGTCTGTGCATAGAACAGAGTCCAGGGATCTCTGAACAAAATGACCACAGCTAATTTAGGCTAGGGTTTTGCCTTTTTTTTTTTTTTTTTTTACAGGGACAGAGAGAGATTCAGAGAGAAAGATAGATAGGGACAGACAGACAGGAACGGAGAGAGGTGAGAAGCATCAATCATTAGTTTTTCATTACTGTTGCAACACCTCAGTTGTTCATTGATTGCTTTCTCACATGTGCCTTGACCGCGGACCTTCAGCAGACCGAGCAACCCCTTGCTGGAGCCAGCGACCTTGGGTCCAAGCTGACGAGCTTTTGCTCAAGCCAGATGGACCTGCGCTCAAGCTGGCGAGCTCGGGGTCTCGAACCTGGGTCTTCCGCATCCCAGTCCGACACTCTATCCATTGCGCCACTGCCTGGTCAGGCGGTTTTCCCTTTTTAAATTTCATTTAAAATGGTTATAGAATTGCACTGAAAGTTTTTCTAAAACCGTGCTGATTTTGGGGTGTGTTTGTGAGGGATTGAGATCATTTAAATAAATCTCCTAGCATTGGACTTGGCACAACACATATTAAAACTGTCATGTGCACTAAAATTTTAAAACAATCAGCCATTTGCATCAAGTGATTCAATTTTGCTTTTCACTCCAATGAAGGAAATATGTTTGACCCCATAGAGAGAACCCTACCTTTCTATTATAAATGGGATTTTTATTTTTATAATAAACCTTTCTTTGACAATGTTCAGTTATTCCTTTTAATAAACCCAAGTGGTTGTTGGGGCCTTTGGAATTTTGTGTTTTTACTAAACTGGAAAGTTTAGGGCACCACAACTTGTCACTTCAAAATAACCAGTGTCTTTTTTTAAGTCAATTGCCTTGCATCAGGGCCTGCCCCACCCTGGACTTCAGTGGGAGGGAGTGCTGTTTAGACAAGAAGATCCCTCAGCATTCCCAAGCCCTTTAATGTCAACCTTACATTTTAATTTAAATCATCCTTCCTCAGAAAGTTGTGGGCCATAGGCAGCAAGTGTGTTAGACCCAGTGACCCTTGAATAAATGTTTTGGCGTCTTTTGGGGGTCTAGTGGTCAGCCTGGTGTGGCAGAGAAATTTTGAAGGCCCTGAGCCATACCTCTGGGTATCAAGCCCGCCAGCATCCTATAAATCCTACGACTCAGACAAGCCCAGGGAAGTGGCCAGGTAGAACTTGCACATGCAGTCCCATGTGTGCTGGGGACCAGGAAAGCTGAGAAGGGGTCCTCGCCGCCTCCACCCCCACCCCAGCTATTTAGTCGCCCCACCGCAAGAAGCCTTGCGTCCCCGAGATAAGAAACGGGTCAATAAACTTTTTTCCAAGACCCACTGGGTTGCTTCATCCTCCCGGGCCCCCTTCCCGCCCGCAGCTCCCTCCCCGCGTCGGGAAAGGTCAGATGGGAGGCTGCATCGACCCGCGCCCGGAGCCAGGCCTGTGGCCACACTGAGGCCGCGCTGACCAACTGACCACGCGCTGCCCTGGAGCCCGGCATGCCGCGGGCCAATAGGAGTGCGCCGAGCAGCGGTTGCCGGGCAACGCGGGTCGGGAGAAGGGGCGGGGCTGGCACGATGATGGAGCGGAGATTGCAGCGATCAATCCGGCTACGGTACGCATGCGTGGCCCAAGGCCGGGAGGGATGCTGCAGCCGGCGCCCAGTGGCCATCGATCGCCGCGGCCAGAGGCGCTTAATAAGCTCGGAGAAGGGCTTAAGGGAGGGGCTCGAGTGCCTCCGCCACCCACTACCTCCTCCCATCCTGCTCCCTTCCATAATAATAACAATGACAGCAGCTCACATTCTCGCAGCGCTTACTGCTTGTTGGACCATTGTACTTAAAATCTCCCAATATACCAGCCAAGGGGGTTAGTGAATGTCCGGCTTCAGCCCGGAGGTGGACGCAGGGGCCAGATTCCCTGAGTTAGCATCCTGACCCTACCACCCACCAGCTCGGTGGCCTTGGGCACCTGAGCTCTCACTGAGCCTCAGGAGTCTCACCTGTAAAGTGGGGTAAAAATAGTACCTGCCCGAAGGTCTCTCTGAGGTGTCCTGTAAAGTGTTATGTTTCTCAGCAGGCATCAACCATGATTTTATTCTCAGGTGGGGATGCTGAGACCTCAGAGGGGAAGTCACTGTCTCAAAGACTGCAGTTGTTCAGAACAGGGAGGTCCCCATTCTTCCTGTTTCCTCTCACTTTACTACTTCTCTTTGTAATATTCATGGAGCATTTACAGTGAGCCAGACACTGTACTAAATACTTTGCATATACAGTGTGTCCGTAAAGTCATGGTGTACTTTTGACTGGTCAAAAGTGCACCATGACTTTACGGACACACTGTATTTAATGCATTGGTTCTTCAAAACCCAATGCATTGGTTGCCCTCATTTGACAGATGAGGAAGCAAGGGAAGTGAAGAGGCCCTTCTCTATTTTGTACCTTCTATTCCACCTTCTTCTCGGTTTTCTTCTCCTTATTCTTCCTCCTACTTTGTCCCTTTTCCCTTCATCTCCTCTTTCTCCTCCTATTCCTCTGAGTTTTTTGGCTTTAAAGCCACAAGGTTTTCCATAATAACACTTACCCCTGTGCTTTCCTTCACTTTTCTTCCTTTTTCCAAGATTGGTGGTGTACATAGGATTTTCATAGAGCTGCTGTAACAAAGTACCATGCACCAGAAGGCTTAAACAGATTTACTCTTGCATGGTTCTGGAGGCCAGAGTCTGAGATCAAGGTGTGAGCATGGTAGTGTCCTTCCTGCCTGTCCTTTCCTGGTTGTTGGCAACCCTGGCATTCCTTGGCTTGTGACTGCATCATTTCAATTTTTGCTGTCATATAGTCGTATATCCCTGGCCTTCTCTCTGAGTCTTTGGGTGTCTTTCTTCTTCTTATAAGGACACAAGTCATTGGATTTAGGGGTCACCCTAATTCAGTACAACATCATCTTAACTAATAATCTCTGAAAAGACTGTATTTCCAAATCTATCCACATTCTGAGGTTCTGGGTTGTAGGGGGCACCATTTGAATTGCTGTAGGTGGGCATAGAGGGAGAGGTATATGAGGATGGTCTTCTTCAGGGTCCCAGGAATTGCTGGGTATAACAGGTTCTGGCTAAGACCCCAGAAAAACGCTGACAGAGCCCCTGGACTTTCTAACGTGGGCTCATGTAATCTCTGGCTGCCATGTGATCTGTGTCTTTCACTTTATCACATAGGCATCCTTCCATGTCATTACAATTTCTCCACCTCCATCACCTTTACTAGCCACCCAGAATTCCCCCCATAGGAGAGACATCCACCATTTATTAATTCCTCTTGCTTGGGCAGCAAGGCTAGTCCCAGCACACTATGTTCTGGCGAATGGCATAAGGTAAGCTTAACAGGTGGAAATTCATTGGGGATGAGAATGTAGATAACAAAGACCCCACACCTGTATGTCTACATTGGGTAAAAAGCATTTAAAGTGTGTTAGCCCACCCATGGGGAGCCAGCATCACAAAAACACAGGCAGATGCCCAGTGATGGGGATGGTCTGCTTCACTCTCATTGTACAGTTTTCTTTTTTATTGAGGTGAAATTCATATAACATAAAATTCACTTTGTTTTTTTAGGTGAGAAGAACAGAGACAGTGAAGTAACTCTCGCATGAGCCCCAACTGGGATTCACTCAGCAACCCCATCTGGGGCTGATGCTCACATACCAAGCTATTTTTAGCACCCGAGGCTGATGCCTTCCAACGGAGCTACCCTCAGTGCCCAGGGCCATGCTTGAACAAATTGAGCCACTGGCTGTGGAGGGAAAGAGGGAGAAAAAAGGGAGAGGGAGGAGGGGAAAAGCAGATGGTTACTTCTCCGGTGTGCCTTGACCAGGAATCAAACCCGGGACTCGAACCCAGATGGATACCCATACACCGGGCTGATGCTCTATCCACTGAATCACTGGCCAGGGCCAAAATTTGTTATTTTAAAGGGTACAGTTCAGTGGTATTTAGTTCATTCACAATGTTGTACAATCATTACTATTATTTAGTTTCTAAACATTTTTACCACCCACCAAATAAAACCCTGTCTTCATTAGGACTCATCCTCATCTTCTTCCCCTAAGTCCCAGGAATCCACTTTGCATCCCTGTGGACTTGCCTGTCCTGGACATTTCACATAGGTGGAATCACACACTGTTTGATCTTTTGTGTCTGACTTTTCTCACTGAGCATCATGTTTTCAAGTTTCATCCATGTTGTAGCACATGTCAACCCTTCACTCCTTTTTAAATTATTTTTTTAGCCTGACTTGTGGCGGGCAGTGGATAGAGTGTTGACCTGGAATGTTGGGGTCTCAGTCCAAAACCCCAGGGTTGCTGAGTGTGGGCTCAACAGCTTGAGTATGGGATCATAGACGTGAACCTAGGGTCGCTGGCTTGAGCAAGGAATCACTGGTTCAGCTTGAGCCCCCTTGTATGACCAAGGCACATATGAGAAGCAATCAGTGAACAACTAAAGTGAAGCAACTACGAGTTGATGCTTCTCATCTCTCTCCTCTCTCTCTCCCTTTTGTTCTCCCTTCCTCTCTCTAAAGATCAATAAAAACAAACATAAAAAATATCCAAGGCCATCATCAAATATATATATATACACACACACACACACACATACACAGAATGTGTTGTTCCTACATAAAAATTATTTTAAAATATATATATTTTCACATTGTGGTAAAATATACGTAACATAATATTGACCATCGTAACCACTTTTAAGTGTACAGTTCTGTGGCATTAAGTACATTCATATCATTGTGCACTCGTTCCTACCATCCATCTCTGGAACTTTCTCATCTTCCCAAACTGACACTCTGTCCTTGTTAAGCACTTACTCCCTATCCCGCCCCCTACCCCTCCCAGCTCCTGGCAACCACCATCTACTTTCTGTCTCTATACTCTGACTCCTCTAGGGTTTACATATGAGTGAATTCACACAGTATTTGTCCTTTTGTGTCTGACTTCTCTCATTGCACATCATGTGTTCAAGGTCCACCCACATTATAGTGAGTGTCAGCGCTTTGCTCTTTTTCATGGCTGAGTAGTATTCCAGTGTGTGGATGGACCACACTCTTTATCCATTCATCTTTTTATGGGAACTTGGATTACATCTACCTTTTGGCCATTGTGAATCCTGTTGCTGTGAACATGGGTGTACCTCAGTGACTCTGACCTCATCAGTTTCCATGAAGCAACTATGGGGCAGTGAACAGACTTCACATGGAATCAAACATCTCCCATCCTACCCCATGGGGAACTGTGCCTGAAGACCCAAATTGAAGAGTCCTAGATAGAGTCCCACGTGTGGGTTAGGACCCCCTAAGTCTGAATCCCAGCTGTGTGAACTTGGGCAAGTCACTTACCCTGATTTAGGCATCAGTTTCCTCATCTGTAAATTGGGGGCAATGAGATCCTTTACTCCACAAGCACGGTGCCCCCATGAAACAGAGCAAGTGCCCAATAAAGATTCTCATTGTTTCTGCCACTATTATAATTTTGAAATAATTTTTTAGTATTGTGATGCTGCTGAACCCTCAGATCCACATTCCCCCTCATGGCTCTCCCTTTCTCACTGCATCCTTGCTCTACGGTGGCATAGGTATGCTGCAGTTATTTCTGATTTACCCTGGACCCCCGAAGAAATACATCTTTCTTCAATTATTAATCATTGAGGTGTGAGAGATACAGAGGAATGAAATTAGCTCCCTGACCTTTGGGGAGAAGGCTGCAGGGGTGGGAAGGGGCAGCCCCTGCTCGCAGAGGGCAGGTGGGGATAGTAGGGTTGGGACATGCAAGGAGAGGGTTCCCTCAGAAGAGTCCAGAAAGGGGGGTCTGGTGAAAAGAATGTGCAGGAGGGAAGCCACTGGTCTCATTCCCTCCCCCCTATTTTTCTTTTCTCTCTTCCTTCAGCATGTAATGAGGGGTGGGGAGTCGTGCTGGGTGTGGGTTAGGGGATGGGTTTAAAGGCAAAAGGAAGCTGAGGAAGGTAGGAACCCCCCAGATTGCCTCAGTTTCCCAGGCTGTTGGAGGAAGGTTCTGTGTCTGCAAAGTTCCGTCCCAGTCTTTGCTACAAAGATCTCATCCTTCTATCTCTCCTTGTTTAAACTTCAAAACTCATAGCTGACCCCCAACATGCCTAATATCAGGGAGGGTGATGTCAAGCCCCTCAGGGAGGCCCCCAGTTCAGGACTGGAGGAAACAAAACCAGACATAGACCAAAGAAACCTCAGGGCTGGGAGTGTAGGGGAGACGCTGCCAGGGGCTGGAGTTGTTGGGCAGAGGCTTGGAGGGTGAGAAGGGGTTTACCAGGCCTATTAGGCAGGTACAGAATTCAGTCTGGAGGACAAATCCAGGTGGGGTGATGGCACATGTGATAGCAGTTGGGCTGTGCTAGAGTGTGAGGCAGAGCAGGGAAGGCTGATTGGTTTGTGGCTAGACTCTCAATGGGACAGTCTTCATGGACCATCATGCCAAGCCTCCTGGACTGGCAATGGGAACTATGGGATGGCTTAGAGCAAGAGAGGGGCAAATTTAAATTGGGACTTGAAAGGTACCTGGTAGCCAGAGTAGGGTCAGCCAGGAAGGGACTCCTGAGGGAGAAGGGCAGGAAGTATTGGCCAATGGGCCCTGGGGGGCGGGGCAGATGAGGCATAGGTTTTGGAGGAAAGATGCTAATCTAGTCCTGTCACTGCAGATCCTCCCTGTTACCACTGGGATTAAACACCAAAGCTGCTCCAAACATTGCACACAGATCTCACTCCTCCCCACTCAACCTCCTGTGAAAGACAGGTCACAGCCACTTTTCTTTATGTACCTCCTTGAATGCCCCATTTGGTGTCCAGCCTGCAAGGTTTTGCACATGCTGTTCCCTTCTGCCTGAAACCCTTCCCCCAACTGAAAAAGAAAGGAAGGCACCAGGAATTGTTATAATGCTCACTTTACAGAGAAAACAACTGAGGCCCAGAGAGGTTAAGAGATGCATTCAAGGTCACACAGCTCAGTGGCGGATGAACTAGTTTTGTCTTAATTCCATTGTCACCCAAAACAGTTGGGAAAAATTTTGAAGTCTGAATGTGCACAGAGGGGATGCTGTTCCCAAGCCCAGGGGGCTGGAGTCTGGTAGGGTGGGGTGAGGCATGAATCTCTGGTCCTGCCTGGGGCCCTTGGTGGGGGGAACTGCTTGCCCTTGCTCTCAGCCTGCTGCAGCAGAACCGATCAGCAGAGAGCGATCGATGGTGTATTGAGCACTTTTCAAGCCTCGGTGATTTTCGTGGATTCAGTGTAAACCGCAGCCTCGACCCCCGCTCCCATCGACCTCAGGCGGAGGTGCCCCTCCCTGCAATTGGCGCTGACAGCTCCTGCTGCTGGCTCTGCACCCCAGCACCCAGCACAGAGCCACCCCCTCTCTTCCAGCAACGCTCAGAGAGAGGGATTGTGGGGCGAGGCACAGACAGAGCAGAGAAGAGAGATGTTCAGAGTGAATAAAATGGGGGCAGGCAAAAGCCACTGAAGCCCTGGAAGATGAGGGACCAGTTACAGTTGTTAGGAATCCCTCAGGAAGGAGGCCAGGTCTTTCAGCTTACTACCCCCCAACAGGAATCCCTCCTTGTTCAGAGTCCTGCTGTTGATCCCCTAGGCCTGGGGCTGTGCCAGTTTTGAGTCTAGGGGCTACTTCTGTTACTTGTGACACTCTCCTATATGTCTTCTGTTCTTCCCTGGCTCTATGTGCCATTCTCTGCAAAGGACACTGGCTGAGTTTCTCTTCCATAGCACCTGCACAGGTACAATAAATACTTGGAAAGGGAGTTCTGGAAAGCTAAGGGGCTATTTAGGTTAAGCCCCTTTGTTCAACCACCAAGATGCCTACTCACCCACTCACTCACCAACACGCTCATCCATGTATTCATACAGATATGTATGAATTGATTCACTCGTCAACCCATTCACCAAAACACTTGTTCATTTAGCCATCCAGCCATTCACTTACACAGTCAACGAGCTGTATATTCACTAACATACTCAGCTACTCATCCACCCATCCATCCATCCATTCATTCAATCACTTATCTATTCACTGATTCACTTATTCATTGTCCTAGCCATCATCCATCCATCCATCCACCCATCCAACCATCCATGCATTTGTCTCTCTATTCTCCCACACATTACTTACTTATTCATTTATCTGCCTATGCACTCACTCATCTACCTATTCATCTATACATACCTCCATTCATGAAACCATTAAACCATCTACCCATGCATTCACCAACTCATGCACCTGTCCATGCACACATTCATTTATCCTTCTAGCAATCATGCAGTCAACAACCCATTTACTAAGATACCAATGATTCATCCATCCATCACCCACTTATCTATTCATTCTGCCACACGTTACACACCTATTCACTCATCTGCCTATCCACTCACACATACATACATACATACATACATACATACATACATACATACATACATTCACCAAACCATTCAACCACCTACCCATATACATTTAACAACTCACCCATTCCCTTATGCATTCATTTATCTGTCTTTTTAGCCATCCACTCATCCTTTCTCTTATCCATTTACTTTTCCACCCACCCACCCATTTATGTACCAACCTATCTACCTGTCCATTACGCACCCATTTGTTCCTCAACCCTTCCACTCATCTGCCCATCCAACCACCCTCCTATCCATTCCCTGATTCATTCACTCTCCATCCACCCTCCACCCACCCACCTATCTATTTATCAATTCACCCATGCATTCACATTCAACACAAGCATTTTCTGGCAACTTCTAGGCCATCCCAATGCTGTGCTCTGAGGATAAAATGAGTCTGCCCCACGAGTTCCCATTTCAAAGACATGTCACCCTCATATGTATAACCAGGTTCAGCACAGACAAGGGCTGACATGAGGGACTGCCTCATCTGAACAAAGCAACCTTTTACAGATAAACAAACAGAAGCCTGCATAGTTAGGGAGGATGATGCCAGGACTGCCTGGAGCCAAAGCCAGCTCTCACTTACGTGGTGGCCTTGGCAAGAGTTCCGTGGGTCAACTCACAAGAATTTACTGTGATTAGAACTCTCATTCTAACTTTTCTCCCCCCAGTTGCAATTCAGGCTGCTTCCTCTCTCTGTCTCCACCTGCCCCATCACTCAGCAAATCTTTATTGAGCACGTGTGCCCGGCTGTGAAAACACAGCAGGAAGAAAGCAGCCAGGGTCCCACACAGAGCTTTGTGCTAGTAGAGAAGAAAGAAAGGGGGTTGGGGAAAAAGCAAAGGAGCAAAGAAATAGATTAATTTGCTGCAAGGTCGATTCCAAAACTCTGTGCTCCTGGCTGGAAGGGGGCAGGTGTCTTGCTTCCTTTCTCCCAGGCCCTGGGTGTTGAGGACAGGATACCTTCGCCCCAGACCTGGGGGTAGCAGAGGGGGAAGGGATGGGGGGAAGCCACCACGTTACAGCAAAAGAAAGGTGCTGGGCTCTGAAACCCCCTTCATAATTAATAAATGAAGAATATGGTTGTTAATCGATGGAGCTGTGAAGAGAATATTGATTCCCACCTCACGCTATATATTTTTTTGTGCCGCTTAGATTTTTACACCTCATTTAGAACAAGGCTTCTCTGGGGAACTCTTAAAACCAAAAGATATTTGCAAGACTCTAGTGGGGAGGGCCATGTTGGGGCTGCACAAAGGGGGCGCTGGAGAAGCTGTCAAGGGCAAGGCAAAGAAATATTTATAATCAAAGTTGCCAAATCACTGTGTCTTTCTTCAAAGTCCCCATTTGAATATTTGATTAAGGATCAATTATTGTGAGTATCAGGAAAGGTCATTGGGAAAATTCACAGGAGGCCATGGGGGACAGTTCGGGGCAGAAAAAACAAATTCTGTTATTATTTTATTTACACAAATGCTGCATGTCTATGGTGGTGAATTGTAGTAAAATGAAGTTCATCCACCATCACAACTAAAAATATCCATCGTATCATTCCAGAGAGAAAGCTTGTGTGCTTTCTTGCATGCCCACGTGCATACTCTTGTAAAATAATTGTGCATACGCATTAGAGGAGTTTACAAAAATGGCCTCATATCTTCTCTGCCACCTGCACTGAAAGGTTAGCAGTTCTTTTTATTGTTATAGATATATTTTAGGGTTAGCAGTTCTTTCCAGTGAAAAAAGAAATGTTGCCAGGGCCAGAAATAATTAGAGAACACTGGAAAGTATAATGGGAAAAAATGTAATTATTGATTATTTCATTTCTTAAAACAGAAAGAACAGTTCTGTCCCTTTAAAAAAAAATTCACTTCTTACTTTGCTATCATTTTAGATGCACAAAAAAATTGCACAGATAAGACAGACATCCCTCTTTCCACACTACTTCCCTTCATAGGGTGTTTGTTACTGCTGAGAAATTGGGATTGGTCCAACAGGTGTTGACGGTATAGACTTGAGCTGGATTTCCCCAGGTTCTTAACATCCTCTTGCTGTTTCAGAATCCCACAAAGGGGTTTAGATCTCTCTTATTTTGACCTGTGATAGTTCAGGCTTTATTCATGCAGATATTCTTGGGGATACGAATACACTCATTTTATAAATAGGAGAGTAAAATGCTGTTTTTGATATTGTGAACATTTTTAAGCCAGTAGCTATGCATCTTTTCCCCAATTTTTGATAGCTGTATTGTGTTTGCCAATATAACTTAAAGTTTATTTATTTTTTTAAGGTTGAGATGAATTCACATGGTATAAAATATAAAATTAAATATTTTAAAATGTACAATTCAATGGTTTTTAAAGCAAATTCACAGAGCCATGCACCCATTTTCACTATCAAATGCCAGAACAGACACCCTGTCCATCATTAGCAATCATTTCCATACCTCTCCCCTGTCCCTGACAACCACTTTCTGTCTCTGTGGATTTGCTTGTTCTGGATATGTCACATAAATGGAATCACACACTGTGTGGCCTTTTGTGTCTGAGTTTTCTCACTGAGCACTATGTCTTCACGGTTCATTCACATTGTAGCAAGTGTCAATGCTTTCCTCCTTTTTATGGCTGAGTAATATTCCAGTGTCTGGGATCAGTTCTGTTTATGCAGTCATCCAGACATTTCCCCCTTTGGCTGTCGTGAATATGCTGCTATGAACATGGGAGTAGCTTATTTGTTCAAACATCTGTTTTCAATTCTTTGTTGTATACACTTAGGAATGGAGTTTCTTTGAGAGAAAAAGAGAGACAGACAGACAGATGAGAAGAATTAACTCATAATTGTGACACTTAGCTGTTAATTGATTGCTTTCTGATACCTGCCATGATGGGAGGGTGGACAGGGGGAGCTTCCAGCCGAACCAGTGACCCCTTGCTCAAGCCAGCGACCCCATGCTCAAGCTAGTGAGCCCGCATTCAAGCCATATGAACCTGCATTCAAGCCAGTGACCTCGGGATTTTGAACCTGGGTCCTCAGAGTCTGGGGCCCACACTCCATCCACCGCGCCACCGCTTGGCTGGGAGTAGAATTTCTGCGTCATATAGTACTCTATGGTTAAGTTTTTGAATACCAAGTTTATTTACCCAGCAATCTACCTTTTATTTTTATTTTTTAAAATCAAGTGAGAGGCAGACTCCTGCAGACCTCCCTACCGGATCCATCCGGCAAGACCCCTCCCCGCCCCGCATCTGGGGCTGATGCTCTGCCCATCTGGGGCCACTGCTCCATTGCTCGTGAGGCTATGGAGCCATCCTCAGCCCCCAGGGCAACTTGCTTATTTGAGCTATGGCTGCAGGAGGGAATGAGAGAGCGAGAGAGAGGGAGAAAAAGAAAGAGAGAGAAGGGTGGGGAGAGAGGTGGAGAAGCACATGGTCATTTCTCCTGTGTGCCCTGACCTGGAATCAAACCAGGGATACCACATACCAGGCCGACACTCTACGGCTGAGCTAACCAGCCAGGGTCAGCAACCTATCATTTAAGTGTTTACAATTTTGTTTTTGAGAGCAAAACTGGGATGAACATCCTTGTACTAAATCTTCTCTGATGGTTTTCTAAGTTAAAGGATAGTAACTGGAAAAGAAGTTCTGAGACTTACCACCAAAGGACAGAAAATACCTACGTCCATTCCAGCAATTGGCATTGTTATTTCTTTTAGTCTTGCTAGTCTAATATGTAGAACATAGTATCATTGTATCTCATTTGATATATTATTGTATCTTATTTTTGCTGTTTGCCATTGCTTTTCTGAACTGACTATTTTGTGGTTTTGACCATCTTTCATTGGTGGTACCTATGTTTTTCCTCAACAACTTACAAGATCTCTTTTATAAATTGAAGATATTAAGTTTGCCATTCATAGTTTACTTTTTTTTTTTTAGTGAGCGAGAGAGAGAGGAAGGGAGAGAGATGAAAAGCATCGATGCGTAGCTGTAGCACTTTAGTTGCCCACTGATTGCTTTCTCGTTTGTGCCTTGACTCAGAGGGCTCCAGCCAAGCCAGGGACCCCCCGACTCAAGCAAGCAACCTTGAGCTAAAGCCAGTGACCTTTGCAACCATGGGTTTGTGTCTATGATCCCATGCTCAATCAGGCAACCTCATACTCAAGCTGGTGAGCCTGTGCCCAAGCTGGATGAGCCCGCACTCAAGCCGGAGATTTTGGGGTTTCGAACCTGGGTCCTCAGCGTTCCAGGTCTACACTCTATCCACTGCTCCACCACCTGGTCAGGCATATTTTACTCTTTTTTTTCTAGGTTTCTCATTTGATTTCTATTTTTGATTATGATGTTTTAATACTCATGTGGCCGAGCCCTGGCCAGTTAGCTCAGTTGGTTATATGTGTTGTCTGGATATGCCAAGGTTATGGGTTCAATCCCTGGTCAAGGAACATACAAGTATCAACCAATGAGTACATAAATAAGTGGAACAACAAATCAATGTTTCTCTCTTTTTCTTTGTCTCCTTTCCTCTCTAAAATCAATAAATAAATTAAAAATATATTTATGCAGTCACATTTATCCATCTTCCCTTTATACTTTCTGCCTTCAGTTTCTCACTAAGAAAGTCCCTCTCACTTCAAATTATATACATTGGAACAACCTCAAATTATTGCTCATCCTTTCACCATGTCTGTACTTTCATTACTTATGTTTAAAACTTTATTCCCCTTGGGCTTTATCTAGCTCCATTTTATTGTTTTTTGCTTGCTTGTCATGAAATAATGCAAACTATACAGAAATGTGTTCAGGAAGCATTAAATTCATACTTATTGAGTGCCTACTGGATGCCAGGTGCTGTTCTAAGTGTTTTTCTCATAGTATCTTATTTAGTCCTGTGGTGGGGACTCACTCTTTTACAGATGTTGAAACTGAGGCACAGAGAGATCAAGCCATGGCTCAAGATCACACAACTGGTTCAGGTTGCAGGTCTGTATCCTGCAACCTGTCTGCTTATGTTTACTCCACTCCTCAGGTAACAAGAAGAGGAGGACATATGTGACTTTATACAAATGGGAACCTAGTGCACATACTGCTTCACATCTTGCCTTGTTCCCATAGTAAAGGATACTGGGAAGCTTTCTGTGTCTGTACATATGTAAGACAGCCCTGTTCTTTTTAGTGGCTCTATAATATTCCGTGTGTGAGAGTGTATTTTGATCAGAATGTAACCATTCTTGTATTGATAGGCACCGTGCTGAATAAATTTTGTCTCCCCCACCCCACACCCTCTTTCCACCCTTTGTTACCCTGCTCCGTGCCTGGGAGGTTGATCCACATGACTTCTTGCTCCCTAGTTTCCATTTGGGTTGGGCAATGAGAGTTCTTGCAGGAGATTACAGAGGGCAGGAGGAAAAGGTCAAGGAGATGCCTATCCTTGGGGTACTGTGATATCCCTTGTGTTTTTCAGGTTCCTCAAACCTTTGTAAAAGAAAAATAAACAAAAGTCTTTACTAAACTTGCCTCAACTTTTCAATGCTCATGCACTAGCTCTTTCCTGCAGAGACTCTGATTGGTGCAGGATGTATCAGTCATCAAGTGCCATATGATGCATAATAAGCACCTTCAGTAACTCAGTGTCATATAGCAGGATGTATATTACACTGCAATATATAACAGTATATATATTATATATGTAAATAATGTACACATACATATATATACACACATATACATTATATACATATATACAGGATATGTACATATACATACACATTATATACATATATAAAACATGTATATATTATTACATACATATATATAAGACAGTATACTGCAATATATAACAGTGTATATATAATGGTATACTACAATATATACAGTATATGTATATAATATATATGTTATATATACATAACAGTATATTGCTCACATGTTTGGGATTGTCGACTGGCCAGTCTCATCTGGGGTTGGCCAGCTGTCCACTGATCTAGTTGGGATGGTCTGAATAACCTTCTGAAAGCAGAGGTAGCCTAGTGTGGCAGACACACCCTAGATTGGCCCCAAATGAATCCCCTTGTATAATTGCCCCCCCCCTTGAATGCAGTCATTACCTGTGATTTGCTTTATCATACAGATTATGGCAAAGCCTGAGAGATTTTGCAGATGTAATAAAGGTCCCTACTCAGTTGACTTTGAGTATATTAAAAGGAAGGTTTCCCTGGGTGGGCCTGTCCTAATCAGATGAATCCTGATGAAAAGAGGGCCTGGATCTTCCTCAAATCAAAGACTTTCAGAAGCTGAAAGCCACTCTTGGTTGCTGGCTTTACACTGAGGCAAGGTGCCCTGGATCCTGTAGTGGCAAGAAACTGAGCTGTACCAACAACCACATGGGCTTAGAAGAGGTCCCCAAGCTGTTGAAAGGAATGCAGCCATCTGACACACTCAACTGCAGCTCTGTGAGACCCTAAGCAGCGAGCATGGTTACACTGTTCCCAAGTCTAGCCTACAGAAATTGCAAGCTAGTAAATAGGTGTTGTTTTAAGCTGCTAAATGTGTGGTCATTTGTTAAGCTGCAATGGGTAACTCATACATCTGAGCATGATGAGGACATGGTATCCTGCATCATTAAGATTGATTCAGATCTCTGCTGTGGTCACAACTACTAATACTGTGTGGGACACAGCAAGTCACATGGTTGAGCCCAAGGACATTACTCCTCCTCATCACTGCAGATTGAAGACTTGAGGCCCATTTTACAGTCAGTTTACCACAGTGGAGATCCTGAATGATACAGACACTTAGATTCTTTCCAACAAAAAAGTCAAAGAATTCTGTTATGAATATCTTACAACAATCTCTGTATAGTCGTGAGAGATTGTACACCCAGTGAGACTTTTCTTTGTTATAATAAAATAAATAGACAATCCACTTCATTATACTTGTATGGTAACTAGCCATGCCAACAGAAAAGGAGAAGACACTCCAATTATACTTGAAGCTAGCATGTGCTTTGGTTAGCTTTTAGGATAACAATAGTGTAATAAGACATTGAAAAGTAATGATACGTTTCAATTCCTTGCAAAAACAAGTGCCCCACCACCACCACTCTGCTCTTAAAATCCTGGCACGTGAACTTGAGAATAATTTTATTTAGTTCTCTTCACCCTGTGGGAAAAAAATCCGATTGTAATACTGATTGGCATTGAAATAAGAATGTATGGATTTGTCTAGAGAAAATTTACATTTTTACATTATTGGGTCTTTTCACACAGCAATTATGACATCTCTCCACTTTTCTTTCTCTCTCTCTATCTCTCTCTTTCTTTCTCTCTCTCCTTCCTTCCCTCCTTTCTTCCTTCCTCTCTCTTTCTCTTTCTTTTTTATTAAGTGAGAGGAGGGAAGACAGAGAGACAGACTCCCACATGTGTGCTGATGGGGACCCATCTGGCAACCCCTGTCTGGGGCTGGTGTTCAAATCAACCAAGCTGTCCTCAGCTCCCAGGGCCAATGCTCAAACTAATCAAGACACTAGCTGCAAGGAGGAAAAGAGGGAGAGAGGGGACTAGTGAGAGGAAGAGAAGCAGATGGTCACTTCTCATATGTGCCCAGATCAGGGATGGAACTCAGGATGTCTGTGCGCTGGGCTGATGCTCTATCCCCTGAGCAACTGGCCAGGGCCTCTCCATTTATTTCATGTCATTTTTTGTCCTTTTTAAAGTCCTGCATGTGTCTTATATTTTTTTATTATCTTCTGAAGACTTTTTTGTTCTTATTGTTATTCTGAATGAAATTTTTAAAATGTATGCCCTCACTGATATTGTAAATCTGTGGAAAGCTATTGTTGGTGTTGTATATTTACATGGTAACCATCTTGAATACCTTGATATTTCTTCATGCCTTGTCATGAGATTTACATGATACAATGACACCATCCAAAAGGAACGCTGAATAAATTTGTTTCCTCATTGGGGCTATAACAAATTATACTGATTTGACAGCCCCTAGAGGATACTGATTCTAAGGTTTCTCCTCTTCCATTATTAACCCAAGGCTATTTAGTTATCTTACCTTATTGAGTTGGCTAGCACTTCCAAGGTGGGGTTAAATGCTGATGATTTTGATGAAGTTCTTATCGGCAAAAGGCATTGATGGGGAGGCTTCATGGACGAGAGAGAAGAGGGCAAACTCTATTAGCAGGACTGTGGTGTCCCAACCCAACCGTCACCCTCAATATGCCATGGGATTTAGAGATTTCAGAAAACTTACTTGTTGCAGCTTTCGTTGTTCAGTACATACCTCATGCCCAGCTCTCTGCTCCCATGTGGACACCTGTCCCTCATTAAGGTATATGCCGGTCACCAATGAAAAAGCAAAAATCACTTAGGGGGCCTCTTTCTTCAAAACTTCTGTGAAGCCTGACCAGGCAGTGGTGCAGTGGATAGAGCATCGGACTGGGATGCGGAAGACCCAGGTTCAAGACCCTGAGCTCGCCAGCTTGAGCACAGGCCCATCTGGCTTGAGCCAAAGCTCGCCAGGTCTCTGGCTCCAGGAAGGGGTTGCTCGGTCTGCTGAAGGCCCGTGGTCAAGGCACATGTGAGAAAGCAGTCAATGAACAACTAAGGTGTCGCAATGGCAACGAAAAACTAATGATTGATGCTTCTCACCTTTCTCCGTTCCTATCTGTCTGTCCCTATCTATCCCTCTCTCTGACTCTCTCTCTCTGTCCCTGTTAAAAAAAACAAAAAACTTCTGTGAAGATTTCATGTGGTGGGTAGTAATGCCAGTTGATGTGCCCACTTCTTTCTCCTCCCAACCTATCTACAATTTCTGTGAAATGTTTTTGGCATTTAACTGGTGGAGCCTTTGGGTCATTTCCTTCAATTCATTTAGATGATGGAATAGATCTTCTAATGCTAGCTAACTTCTGCCGTTCTGGGACCAGCCTGAATTGATGATAGTTTTCCCTTTCAAACATCTCTGAATTCACTTGGATGAGGGTTTACTTGGTACATTTGCATCCTTTAATGAGTGGCCTGCAGATTTATTTGTTATTTTGTTCTTGGCAAGTTTGGTATTGGGGTCTGTTGGTATGTAAAATCATACATTGGAGGTGACCATAACAAAGTACCACAGATCAGGGGGCTTATAACAACAGACGTTTATACCTTCAGGACTCTGGGGCCAGAGAAGTCTGAGATTCTGAGATCAAGGTGTTGACAGGGCTGGTTCCTTTTGGAAGCTCTGAAGAAGAATCTTGTCCATGTTCTTCTCCCAGCCTCTGGTGATTCCAGCAATACTTTGTGTTCCTCTGGTTGTGGCAGCATAACTCAGATCTCTGCCTTGTCATCAAATGGCCATCTATCTTCCCGTGTGTCTCTCTGGGTCTTCACATGGCCTTCTAATTGGAACATCTGTCACTGGATTTGGGGCTCACCCTACTCCAATTTGATCTCATTTTAACTAATTACATCAACAAAGACCCTATTTACAAATAAAGTCCCATTCTGAAGGTCTGAGTGGACACAAATTGGGGGGACAGGACACTAGACACCCTAATATGGGGATATTCCTCATTATTCCATGCTTTGGGATGGCTGAAAGGAATCAAGTTCATGTCCCCTTTCTTTAACCTTGAAGTAATTTATCTGTTAAACCATCTGGGTCTGGCATTATCTCCCTCCCACCCCGCCCCATTTCCAAGCAATTGAGGTGAAATTCACCTAACACAATTAGCTATTTTTAAATGTACAGTTCAGAGACATTTGGTACATTCATGCAACAATTACCTCTCTCTAGTTTCAAAACTTTTTTTCATTGCCACTTTAAAGGTAAAGTACTGCTGTATTTCTTTTTAATACCGTGACACTTACAAAAATGTACTCCACTTCTCATCACCAAATGTGTGGAGCTTTTTCCACAGTATCTACTGCATGTCCTAAATTTAACTCAAGTTTTGAAACCACCTCCCTGGCTATTAAGTCAGATCTCACAGCTTTAGGGCTAGTCCCACAGGACTGTCTCCACTTCAGACTCCAATCGAGAGTCTAGGTTGTCACCTGAGCCATATTGGAGGTTCCTATGACCCACTCCTCAGATTCAATTAATTTGCTAGGACAACTCCAAATCACCTTATTAACATAAATTCTACTGTGAGTGAAAGGGCTTGTTATGAATAACAAAAGATCCCTTCATCATTCTTATCACTGAGGAGAAGCCAGGGTTTCTTTCCCCCCTCATTGGTGTGTGTGTGTGTGTGTGTGTGTGTGTGTGTGTGTGTGTGTATGTGTGTGTGTGTGTGTGACAGAGAGAGAGAGAGAGAGAGAGAACGAGAAAGAGAGAGAGAGAAGGGGGGAGGAGCAGAAAGCATCAACTCTTATATGTGCCTTGACCAGGCAAGTCCAGGGTTTCAAATGGGAAACCTCAGCATTCCGGGTCGACGCTTTATCCACTGCGCCACCACAGGTCAAGCCCATTCTTTCCTTTTTTAAAAAAAATGTTTATTTTATTGATTTTACAGAGAGGAAGGGAGAGAGAGGGAGAGACAAGAACATCAATCCGTTCCTGTATGTGCCCTGACCAGGGATCAAACCACCAACCTCTGCTCTTTGGGATGACGTTCCAACCAACTGAGCTATCCGGCCAGGGCCATCATTATTTCTAAAATACCCTGGAATTGTTTTGATTTGAGACTTAGGTTTTTTTACTACTTTTTATTTATATCACTTTATTTATTGTGGTTGACAAACACAGCTAATTCTCTTTCCACTCTTAGAAATGTACTGGGACCCTGGCCAGACAGCTGGGTTGGTGTAAAGCCAATAGTCGCGGCCACAATCACAGCCGCCTGACCCGTGCAGGTTCTCATTAGATTCGAACAGTCGGTAATGAAACAATGGAGCCAAGAACTGGTGAGCCATCAGCTTAATTCTAGCTTGCACCCGGCGGGCAAGCAAAAACACACACTGGGCTCCAAAACCCACACATTCAGTGCTCACAAAGCTACTGACTTATCCGAGTTTCCTAGAATCAAAGGTTTCTAGCTCACCAGACTTATTCACCTCTGTTCCCCATCTCCTCCAGCACAAACTCTTAACAAACTGGCTTCTTCATCAGCACTCTACCATCTTGGCTGCTTCTCCTGGCCTCCCTCTGGCCTTACTCTGCTCTCCTCTCTTCTACTAACCTCAGGAACTCAGGAACCAAGAGAGAGATCAAGCTACTGGTCTCTCCCACTTTATAGCATAGACTCAAAACCTTTAATCCAATTATACAAACAAGGAAGTCTCGTATAATGGGATTCCTCAGGAGAGTGCACCACTCTACATCATCCAATCAGTCAAGGGTGTGGAGAAGAGTTTACTCTTAAAACTAAGCCTTAGGCTACAAAGACCTGGCCTGCCCACAGCCTGTTCCAGAACACACGTTAATATCAACGAACTTCCATGTGGGCAGCGCCATCTTTAACAAAGTGAGCATAATATATTTTATCTGCCCAACAGTTGGTTAGAGCATTGTCCTGCACAGAGGTTGTCAGTTCGATTCTCAGTCAGGGCATATATGGGAACAGATTGATGTTCCTGTCTCTCTCTCACTCTCTCCCTTCCTTTGTCTAAAATCAATAAAAAGTAAACATTAAAAAAGAAAGAGAAGTGCATTGCGGATTTCTTTGTGGCCCAGTAGGTGGCTAGCTTTTAAAATGTTTCACTGGTCTCTAAAATAAATTCTATCCTCTGTTTCAGCAAAGTTTGATGTGCCTGTTAGTTGAATCTCATTATTGAAACTACAATGATCCCGGTCAGTCTTCTTTTTCTGTTTACTCCTTTGACATGTACTAGGAAGGGTGGATCAAAACCTCTCATGAGGCGTCTGACCACTTTTCTCTGTATTTCTAAAGCTGTCCTCTTTGTGTGACAGCTTTGTGTCATCGAGTATTCTTTGGCACATTTAGGTTCCTGACAGGTTATGTTTCCATTTGCATTATATTCTTAACAATAACAAATGGGCTTTCTTATGCATTCCATTCTTTTTTACCCTGAATTCACTTTTGTCTGAGAATTATGACCCTTGCCGCCTTTGGGACCTTCATTTACCTGGTGTAGCTTTATCCATTATTTTGCTTTTTAAATATATTGTATTTTTAAGAATAGTTTTAAGTTCATAGAAAAAAGTGTGGAAAATAAGGTATTTTCCATTTACCCCCCGAACCCTCTCCACACACACACACTCAGCCTCCCCCATTATCAATGTCCCCAGCAAGACCAGTGCATTTGTTATAATTGATGAACCTACATTGATACCTTATCACAGTGGTTCTTAACCTGGGTTCTATTGAACCCTAGGGGTTCGATGAGTCGGTCTCAGGGGTTCGGAGAAGCCTCTGCCGCGGAGGCCAGAATAAAGTAATACCGTAATTTGTTGTGAGTTCATGCACTTTGTTGGTTTTGTTCTTTGAGCAAGGTGATGTTCATGCACGGCTCATTTTGTGCACCAGTAAAAAAACATACACCTATGTCTTGAATTTGGAAAAAGATCATATTTTATTTATCACTAAAGAAGGGTTCGGTAAATGCGCATATGAAACTGGTGGGTTCGGTACCTCAAAAAAGGTTAAGAACCACTGCCTTATCACCCCAAGTCCATAGTTTATAGTGGGGTTTGCTCTTGTGGACAGTGTATGAGTTTGGACAAATGTATCGTCAGGTATCCACCATTATAGCATCATACAGAGCATTCTCACTGCCCTAAATATCTTCTGTGCTCCACCTATTCATACCTTATACGTCCCCCGCCCCCTTTCATCAACCCCTGGAAATCATGGATCTTTTTACTGTCTCTATAGTTTTGCCTTGTCCAGAATGTTATAAAGTTGGAATCATAGCCCTTTCAGATTGTAATATAAACTTAGTAATTTATGTATATTCACATAGCAATGCACATTTAAGTTTCTTTCATGTCTTTTCATTTATTAAGTAGCTCATTTATTTTCAGTGTTGAGTAATATTCCATTGCCTGCATATATCACAGTTATTTATTCATTTACCTACCTAAGGACAGTTCTGTTGCTTCTAAGTTTTGACAATTATGAATAAAAGTACTATAAACATTTGTGTGCAAGTTTTTTGTGTAAACACAAATTGTCAGTGCTTTTGAGTAGATATGAGGAGCATAATTGGTGGAACATATGCTAAAAGTATGTGTAGTTTTGTAAGAAACTAACTTCCTCAAACTCAATTTTTGTTAATACAATCAAGAATGTTTTGTCCTGCCTGACCAGGCGGTGGCGCAGTGGATAGAGCGTCGGACTGGGATGCGGAGAACCCAGGTTCTGGGCCCCGTGGTCGTCAGCTTGAGCGTGGGCACATCTGGCTTGAGCGCGGGCCCATCTGGCTTGAGCAAAAGCTCGTCGTCAGCTTGGACCCAAGGTCGCTGGCTCCAGCAAGGGGTTGCTCGGTCTGCTGTAACACCACGGTCAAGGCACATGTGAGAAAGCAATCAATGAACAACTAAGGTGTCTTAACGTCATTGAAAAACTAATGACTGCCTGACCTGTGGTGGCGCAGTGGATAAAGCGTCGACCTGGGAACACTGAGGTCGCCAGTTCAAAACCCTGCACTGGTCTGGTCAAGGCACATATGGGAGTTGATGCTTCCAGCTCCTACCCCTTTCTCTCTTTCTCTATCTCTCTCTCACACTCTGTGTCTCCTCTCTAAAATGAATAAATAAATTAAAAAAAAAAAGAATTAAAAAAACAACAAAAAAAAACTAATGACTGATGCTTCTCACCTCTCTCCATTCCTCTCTGTCTGTCCCTATCTATCCCTCTCTCTGAATCTCCCTCTGTCCCTGTAAAAATAAAAATAAAAAAGAATTTTTTGTCCTAGTTTTTTGCTACTAAATTATAATGTTTGTTAATTATTTTTCTTTTGAAATTAATGGGGTGACATTGATCAGTAAGAGTACATAAGTTTCAGGTGAACATCTCTACAGCATTTGAACTGTTGATTGCATTGTGTGCCCATCACCCAAAGTCAAATCATTTATTGTCACCATATATTTGTTCCTCTTTACTCCCCTCCCCCTAACCTCTCCCCCAAGTTACCTCAAAATATATATTTTTTATCTGTCTCATAATCACATTTCAATCATACATAGCTAGAGCAATGTTTAATTCAGTGATTCTTAACCTTTTTTGAGGTACCGAATCCACCAGTTTCATATGCGCATTCACCAAACCCTTCTTTAGTGATAAATAAAATATGATTTTTTTTTCCAAATTCAAGACATAGATATATGTTTTTTTACTGGTGCACAAAATGAGCCGTGCATGAACATCACCTTGCTCAAAGAACAAAACCAACAAAGTGCATGAACTCACAACAAATTACGGTATTACTTTATTCTGGCCTCCGCGGCAGAGGCTTCTCCGAACCCCTGAGACCGACTCATCGAACCCCTAGGGTTTGATAGAACCCAGGTTAAGAACCACTGGTTTAATTGTTACTTCTTGGGTATTTATTTTGCTTTCATTTTTCTGTCCACAACATGCCATCCTTCCACGTGTTTAGGAAAGACAAAGAGGTGATATGTTTCCTGACTTCCACCTGAACACGTGCAGCTATTGTCTTCAAAAGTGAATGGTGCCTGACCAGGCAGTGGAGCTGTGGATAGAGCGTCGGACTGGGATGAGGTAGATCCAGGTTCGAGACCCTGAGATCGCCAGCTTGAGTGTGGGCCCATCTGGCTTGAGCAAAAGCTCGCCAGCTTGGACCCAAGGTCGCTGGCTCCAGCAAGGGGTTGCTCAGTCTCCTGAAGGTCCGCGGTCAAGGCACATATGAAAAAGCAATCAATTAACAACTAAGGTGTCGCAACAGCAATGAAAAACTGATGACTGATGCTTCTCACCTCTCTCCATTCTTCTCTGTCTGTCCCTATCTATCCCTTTTTCTGACTCTGTCTTTGTCCCTGTTAAAAAAAAAAAAAAAAAAAGTGAATGGTAACTTTGCCAGAATAGAACTCAGGACACAGTGCTTTCCCATCCAAACATTTTGATTTATTGACTTTTTTCTGTCCCACCCCAGCTTTATTGACAAATAAAACTGTAGGATAGTTAATGTGTACATCGTGGTAACTTCATATACATGTACATTGTGGTAAAGTATTCTCACTACCTGCCTGACCTGAATTAAAAAAAACATTTTAAATAAATAAACTATAAACTCTCCTTAAAAAAAAAAAAGAATTCCCACTATCTGGTTAGTTAATCACCCATCACCTCACATTATTTATATACATATATGTATTTGTGTGTGCATGAAAATGCTTTTATTGTATTTAAAACGAGAAGTTATAAAGGAGAAATCTGAACCCAGCCTGCCTGATTTTTTCTTCTGTAGGTTGTTTAAATAAACTTAATTTTTTATTTTTTCACTCTTTTTTTTCTTCAATTCCAACTGAGAGGAGAGGAAGTAGAGAGACAGACTCCCACATGCACCCCAACCAGAATTCACCCAGCAATCTTCATCTTGGGCTGATCTGCTCATCTGGAGTCATGCTAGCAACCCAGCTATTTTTAGCACCTGAGGTGGAGGCTACATGGAGACATCCTCTGTGCCCAGGGCAATGTGCTCAAACCAATCGAGGCTGTGGGAGGAGAAGAGAGAGAGAGAAGGGGAATAGGGAGGGGTGGAGAAGCACATGGTCACTTCTCCTGTGTGCCCTGACCAGGAGTCAAATCTAAGACATCCACATGTAGGGCTGATGCTCTACCACTGAGCCAACTGACTAGGATGACTAGGACCTAAACTTGATTTTTTAGAACAGCTTTTGATTTAAGAACAACAATTTTTAAGACAAGACAAAGAGTTCTTATAAACCACACTGTTTCCCCAATTACTTAAATTAGTATAGTACATTTGTTACAATTATTGAACCAATATTGATATGTAAGTCATGAATAAAGTTTATACTATATTCCTATATCCTTAGTTTCCCCTAAATGTCCTTTCTTCTGCCCCAGAATCTCACACCACCTTTAGCCCCCACTTCTTTTTAGGCTCCTCTTGGCTATGATGGTGCTCAGATTTCATTTGCATTCTTCTCGTATGTTTTCCCTTCGTCTCGAAATGCACAAATTTCCCAGCTGGAAATGTAGATATTGTTTGTTTTACTACCATTTTGCCTCAGAAAATGATAGCCCTTTATGGAGTAAGGATTCAGTTTCTGTTTTCATCTGAGGAAAGTTTTCTTTGCTGGACTTCAGAATTCAGCTCTATTTGGGAGCACACTGCTGTTTTTGTCGGGTTTTAATTTTTCCCCCCTGCTTTCTAGAATAATCTATAAATCTAGTGATCCACATCTCTTTGATTTTTGGTAATGTGGATTCTGGTCTAACATTTAATGATTTTTACATTTTTGTTCTGTTGTTATTTATTCCTTCCCATCATTTCTTAACCCTGCCAGCTGGTGTTCATCTTAATCTCTTACTTAGCATTTAATCCTTCATATTTTTTTTCTGTATAACTCATGTTTTCCTACATTTTCTTCAGAGAGCATGAAACATTTGTCATCTGTTTCCTGGAGCAGTTCTCTTGTGCTCCTATCTGCAGCTCTAATTTTCTTGAAGGTTTGGGTTCTTCTCTTAGTTTTCATATTTTTGTTTTTGTTTTAAATTTATTGTGTTGACATGGTTTCAAGTGTCTCACTCAATATAACACCTTCTACACACGGTATCATGTTCTTTATTCTTATTTTTAGTTACACTTAAGTGAAGGCAGATCTGAGATGACTACAATTTGCTAGTATAATGGTATAAATGTATTCTTTTCTATTGACTGCTAGCTAGTCCTCCAATAGTGGAAGAGCAAGAACTCTCATCCATGGCCAGTGAGGGTGTAATTTGGTTCAACTATATTGGAAGATTGGTCATATATGCTTATCTTGGGTCCCAGAAATTCCACTCCTGAGAAAATGCCCCAAAGAATAAGAACCAACATACACAAAAAAACTTTTGCAAGACAGTTCACTATAGATTTGCTCATGGGTACCCTCACTAGGCATGACCCAAATGTCCATCCAACCCAAATACAGTGAAATGATTATATAAATGGCGATTTATTCATATAATAGAATATTACAGTTTGACCGGGTAATGGCGCAGTGGATAGAATGTCAGACTGGGATGCAAGGACCTAGGTTCAAAGCCCTGAGGTCGGTGGATTAAGCATGGGCTTATACAGTTTGAGTGTGAGCTCACCAGCTTGAGCGTGCGGTCACTGGCTTGAGCAAGGGATTACTCACTCTGCTGTAGCCCCTGGGTCATAGCACATATGAGAAAGCAATCACTGAACAACTAAGGAGACTAAGGAGCCACAACAAAGAACTGATGCTTATCTCTCTCCCTTCCTGCCTGCCTGTACCTATCTGTCTCTCTCTCTGTCTCTGTCACACACAAAAAAATGAATAAAATAAAAATAAAATAATATTACATAACATTAAGAAAACATAAGTTAGCATTATATCCACTTTCATGGTGCATCTCCCAGACATGATGTTAAGCAAAAGAAGCCAAACACAAAGATCACACATACATTCCAGTTATATGAATTTCAAGAACACATGAGCCTGACCAGGCGGTGGCACAGTGGATAGGGCGTGGGACTGAGATGTAGAGGAACCAGGTTTGAGACCCCGAGGTCGCCAGCTTCAGCGGGGGCTCATCTGGTTTGAGCAAGGCTCACCAGCTTGAGCCCAAGGTTACTGGCTTGAGCAAGGGGTCACTCGCTCTGCTATATCCCCCGGTCAAGGCACATATGAGAAATCAATCAATGAACAACTAAGAAACTGCAACAAAAATTAATGTTTCTCATCTGTCTTCCTTTCTGTCTGTCTGTCCCTATCTGTCCTTCTCTCTGACTCTTTCTGTCTCTGCCACAAAAAAACAAAACAAAACATGAAACAAATTTTCAGTGATGAGGTCTGGGTAGTGATTACCTCCATCCAGGGGGGACAGACTGTTGGGGGCAGGAGGAAACCTTCTGGGATGAAGGAAACACTAGATTTTCACTGGGATGGAAGTTAGTAGGTGTATCTATATGTAAATATTGATCTAGCTGTAAACAAAATTCAGTCATTATAAACTGAACACTGGAGGTCACTCCACTCAGCCCTCTGATGGGGAAACAGGAGGAGACAGTGGGCAGGTATTGGTCCCATGTCATTTTCTGTGGATGTGTTGGTTAACCCCTATCTTTGGTTTTCTGTTCACCTGATCCAGTTAAATGGTCCATTCAGACAAGGCTGTATCCAGCTTCTGACAGAACTGGGATGGGGGATTGCTTTGTCTCAGTATAGGGATGCCCCTCTGGTCAGCAGGTTAACAGGCCCCCAGAAATGTCCCTGTTCTGGTCCTGGGACCTGCAGACATGTCACCTCATGTAGTAAAGGGACTTTGCATTTGAAATTAAGTCAAGGACCCTGAGATGGGGATGACCCTGGATTACCCCAGGGGACCGAGGGGCATCCCAGAATACTCATAAGAAGGAGGCAGGAGCGTCAGAGTCAGAGACAGAAGAGGCTGCGCTGCTGACTGTGAAGGTGGAGGAGGGGCCCCAAGCCAGGGATGTGGCGCCTCTAGAAGCTGGAAAAGGTTGGAAACAATTCTCCCCTGGAGCCTTTGGAAGGACCAGCTCTGTCCACACCTTGAGTTTAAGACTTTTAATCTCCAGGACTGTTAGAGAACAAATCTGTGTTGTCTTACACCATTGAGTTTGTGACAATTAGTTACAATAGAAATAAGAAACTAATCCCCCCCCCCGCCTGACCAGGCGGTGGCGCAGTGGATAGAGCGTTGGACTGTGATGCGGAAGACCCAGGTTCGAGACCCCGAGGTCGCCAGCTTGAGCGCGGGCCCATCTGGCTTGAACAAAAGCTCGCCAGCTTGGACCCAAGGTCGCTGGCTGCAGCAAGCGGTTGCTCTGTCTGCTGGAGGCCCGCAGTCAAGGCACATGTGAAAAAGCAATCAATGAACAACTAAGGTGTTTGGACGGCAACAAAAAACTGATTGATGCTTCTTACCTCTCTCCGTTCCTGTCTATCTATTCCTATCTCTCTCTCTCTCTCTGTCCCTGTAAAATAAATAAATATTTTAAAAAAATAAAAAAGAAACTAATACCCCCTTTGATATAGGGAAGTCACCTGCACGTGGTGGAAGGTGAGCCTGCTTGTCACCAGAAGCCACCGCAGGAAAAACTTCATTGGCTGCATTTAACTCATGGTGCACCCCACCGACATTCTCTCTCATGGGGCAGCCTCCAGTGACCACAAATGGTGTCAAGTCCAGCTAAGGGATTTTCTCTGCCCGAGGAGATACCGCTGCTCCTTCCCAACACTGTTACAAGAAAATGAGGCTAAAGAGTGCAGGTTCCCCGCTTTGCTCCTCCCTACTCTGCAAAGATGCAAGTGAGGCAGGTGTAAGTGTGTGTCCTGGGTAGTTGGCTGGACTCAGGAGAGGAAGGGCTGCCCCTTTTCCAAGATCCTGAACACCAGGTGGGAAGGAGTTTGATCTAGTGAACTGGGCAATAAGGGTGGGGCTAAGTGGCTGGGTTGGGGGAGGCCAGACCTTGGGGGCTGTGAGCAGGCTGGCAGCATCTGTCTCCCAGGCTGATCAGCGCTCTCCCAGCAGATCCATGCGGGTCGATGTAAAATTAATTAGAGTAATCAACTTGGCCACACCACGAAGAGCACCCACACAGGTTTAGGCCACTAATTGGTAGGAGCTGACAGTGTGTCCCCAGTGTCTTCAAGATATTTACATTGCTTCCCTCTCCATAGGTTGATTTCCCATTTTCATTTTCCACCTCATTCCTTGCTCCTGGACTTGCCTTTCGTGAGGAGAAGGAGTACAAAATGGTGAGGAGGACTCTGGGCCCCTGCGTGTCCCCTCCCCCAAAATGAGGCTATAGGGATAGACTGAAACCCAGAGGGAAGCAGATGGTTGCATCTAGTACTGGAAGTGTAGCACCTGTGAGCCAACATCCTTGGGAGTGATGGCATGCAGCCCTATTGAATGTGGGATGCATAAGAACAATTGTCCATCCAGCTCTCTGTCTATGCATCTGTTCTTTCATCTCTGTGTATGGTCATCTATCTGTCCAGTCATCATCCATACATGCATTCATCCTCCATTCATTCATCTATCCATCTGGCCTTCTATACATCTGTCATCCATAATTCATCCCACTCTCTATACATTCATTCATTTATTCATCATTTATCTATCCATCCATATTTCCATACACCCATCATCCATCCATAGACCCATACATTTATCTATCATTCATCCATTCATTCACCTACTCATCTACCATCTGTCCACTCACCCATCCACCCAAACATTTGTTTACCTATTGATGTAGGCACTTATTTACATATCTAGTCTGCCTACGTATTCACTTGCCCATCATGGCTTCATTTTTTCATTCATCCACCCTCTACAACTTAGCCACTCATTCATTCCATCTCTCCCCCTACCCACAACAAGCTAACACTTAATTAATGGTTTACTATGTGCCAGGTCCTGCTCTAAACCTTTCACATGTTTCCTTTTGTCCACCCTGCACCCATCCATCCATTCTTTGGCCTATTCATTCACTCGTGTCCCTGTCTGTATGTCTATCTCCCCATCTTTCAGTCAACACTTATTTGGTCTCCTCTATGTAGGGGTGAGTCATGGTTTGGGGAGGAACACTCAGTCCTCTGCAAGGGGGAGGGATAAATCTCAAAGGCCTGGAGATGGGACCTGAAGGAGAGGAATGGGGTAGTTGAGAAAAGGTCAAAATTTCAACTAGAAAAGGGTTTTCAAACCTGGGCTGGAGAGGGGCCTCTGCTTTCTGAGGATGATGGCACCAACAGTAAATTTTCAATTTCAAGCATATTTTTTTATTATATGAAGTGGTTTAAAAAAAGTATTTTCAGCCCTACCAAATAGAACACAACAAAAAGACTCCTGTCTCAGTCCTTCTCCCCAGTGACACATGTCACTAAGGTCTTGGGTCTCCTTCCAGATACAGGCTGGCTTTGTTTAAGCATGTGCATCTGCTCATTTCTCTCTCTTTCTCTCTCTTTTAAGTGAGAAGAGGGGAGATAGAGAGACAGACTCCCACATGCTCCCCAGTGGGGATTCACCTGGCAACCCTCGTCTGGGACCAATGCTCAAATCAACTGAGCTAATCTCAGTGCCTGGGGCTGACACTCAAACCAATCGAGCCACTGACTACAAGAGGGGAAGAGAGAGAGGAAGAGGAAAAGGTGGGGGTGAGAAGCAGATGGTCACTTCTCCTGTGTGCCCTGACCTGGAATCAAACCCAGGACATCAATACGCCAGGCTGATGCTCTATCCATTGAGCCAACCAGCTGGGGCCTCATGTGTCTTTCTTTTGACGCTCTCTGACCTTGTGATTGTCATTGGGTAACATACCTCTGCACTCAGTTCAGGTACGTACTTTCTGATCCCCAATGTCCTACCAGGAACCATACCTACTGTACCAGCCTCCTTTTGAGGGACATTGAGGTGCCTTCTGGCTCCTCACAACCACAGACTTTGTTGCATAAAACCACAATGAGGAAATTCCCACAAGAGGAAGCACACATAACATGAAAAACTAAACTTCATGAGTTAGAACCACAGCATGCCTATGTACCAAAATTCCTTTCTTTTTTTATTAGCAAGAGACAGACAGACAGACAGGAAGGGAGAGAGATCAGAAGCATCAACTTGTAGTTGCATCCCTTTAGTTGTTCACTGATTGCTTCTCATTTGTGCCTTGATGAGAAGGGGGCTCCAGCCAAGCCAGTGACCCCTCACTCAAGCCAGCGGCCATGGGCTCATGCCAGTAACCTTTGGTCTCAAGCCAGCGACCATGGGATTATGTCTATGATACCACAATCAAGCTGGCAACCCCACACTCAAGCTAAATGAACCCATGCTCAAGCTGGCAACCTTGGGGTTTTGAACCTGGGCCCTCAGCTTCCCAAGTTGATGCTCTCTCCACTGCACCACCACCTGGTCAGGCTGGAGCAAAATTTTTGTTACATAATAAGTCATATTTGTTATAACACATCAAACTCTAGGCTAAGATTTGTGCCTTTCACTGTGTATAAATTTTATCTCATCTTTTTTTATTTGTTAAAAAGTTTTGTATTGTGCTAAAATCTACATAGCACAAAATTTACCACCCTAACCATTATATTTTACATTTGACATTATTTTGTATTAGTTTCAGGTATACAGCATAGTGATTACACAATTATATACTTTACAAAATGTTCCTCTGATGTTTCTAGTACCCACCTGGCACCGTACATAGTTATTACAATAGTGTTGCCTATAGTCATTGTGATGTACTTTACATCCTCAGGACTATTTTGTAGTTACCAATTTGTACTTCTCAATCCCTTCACTTTTTTCCCCAATGGCATCCATCAGTCTGTTCTTTGTATATATGAGTCTGTTGCTGTTTTGTTTGTTTATATTATTCTTTAGATTCCACATATAAGTGAAATCATGTGGTATTTGTCTTCCTCCAGGTCCATTCATGTTGTGAATAGTAAGATTTCATTCTATTTTAGAGCCGAGTAATATTCTATTACATATATGTACCACAGCTTTTCTTATCCACTTGTCTATTGTTGCTTCCATGTCTTGGCTATTATAAATAATGCTCCAATGAACATAGGGATGCATATATCCTTTGAGATTAGTGTTTTGGGTTTCTTTAGATATATACCCAAAGGTGAATCACTGGGTCATAAGGCAGTTCCATTTTTAATATTTTGAGGACCCTTCATACTGTTTTCCATAGTGGTTGTACCAATCTACATTCCCACTAACAGTGGGAACAGTATGCGGGTTCCCTTTTCTTCACATCTTCAACAGCACTTTTTGTTTGTTAATTTCTTGATGACAGCCATTCTGAGATGTAAGATGATATCTCATTGTGGTTTTAATTTGCATTTCTCTGATTATTATGACATTGAGCATTTTTTCATTTATCTATTGGCCATCTGTATGTCTTCCTTGGATAAGCATCTATTCAGGTTCTTTTCTTTTTAATTTTTTAAAAATTGATTTTAGAGAGAGGAAGGGAGAGAGAGAAAAAGGAACAAAGATCTGTTCCTGTATGTGCCCTGACCAGGGATCAAACCAGCAACCTCAGTGCTTTGGGACAATGCTCTAACCAAGCTATCCAACCATGCTGTTCAGCCAGGGCCAAGTTGTATGAGTTCTTTATAAATTTTGGATATTAACCTCTTATCAGAAGTTTCATTGGTGAATATCTTCGACATTCTAAATTTTAGTTTGATTTAGTCCCATTTATTTTTTTTTTCTTTTGTGTCCCTTGCCTGAGGAGATAGATCAGAAAAAATACTGCTAAGAGAAATGGCAGAAATTTTACTGCTAAAGTTTTTGTCTAGGAGTTTTAATTCTTTTTTTTTTTCAGTGAGGGGAGAAGATAGTGAGACAGACTCCCGCATGCTCGCTGGCTGAGATTCACTGGGCAAACCCCATCTGGGGCTGATACTCAAATCAACCGAGCTATCCTTAATGCCCAGGGTTGACATTCAAACCGATTGAGCCACTAGCTGCAGGAGGGGAAGAGAGAGAGAAGGAAGAGAGGGAGAGGGATAGAAGCAGATGGTTGCTTCCCTTGTATGCCCTGACTGGGAATCAAACTCAGGACATCCATATGCAAGGGCAGATTATCTATCCACTCAGACAACTGGCTAGGGCCCCAATAGCATATTTTACAGAACTAGAACAAATAATCCAAAAATTTGTATGGAAGCACAAAAGACCCTGAATAGCCACAGCAATCCTGAGAAAAAAGAACAAAGTTGGAGGTATCATGTGACCTGATATCAAACTATACTACAAGGTTACAGCAATCAAAAACAGCATGGTACTGGCATAAAAACAGACCCGTAAATTAGTGGAACAGAATTGAGGGCCCAGAAATCAATCCACACCTATATGGTAAACTAAGAGAAATGGCATACAATGGGGTAGAGAACATACAATGGGGTAGAGACAGTCCATTCAATAAATGATGTTGGGAAAATTGAACAGATACATGCAACAAAGTGAAACTAGATGACCTTATTGCACCATAACCAAGAATAAACCCAAAATGGGCTAAAGACTTAGATGTAATATATGCTATTGGTATTTTGATAATTGTGTTGAATCTATAGATTGCTTTGGGTTGTATGAACATTTTAATGATGTTAATTTTTCTTATCCATAAGTACATTATATACTTTCATATATTTGTATCAATATATTCTTCAATAACATAATTTTTTTGCATACAGGTCTTTTACCTCCTTGGTTAAATTTTTTCCTAGGTATTTTTTTATGCAATTTTAAATAAGATTATTTTCTTAGCTTCCTTTTTTTGATAGTTTATTTTATTATTGGTGCATTAAAAATACAAACAATTCTTGAATATTTATTTTGTATTTTGCTACTTTACTGAATTCATTGATCAGTCCTAGTAATTTGTTGGTGGAATCTTTTAAGATTCTCTGTATACAGTATTATGTCATCTGCAAATAATGAGTTTTACTTTTTTTCCAATTTGGATACTTTCTATTTCTTCTTCTTGTCTGATTGGTGTGGCTAAGACTTCCAGTACTATACTGAATAAGAGTGGTGAAAGTGGACATCCCTGTCTTGTTCCTGATCTCAAGGAAAAGACTTTTGGTTTTTCTACTTCTACATTGAGTATAATATTAACTGTGGGTTTTCATATATGTTGTTTTTCTTTCTTTCTTTTTTTTTTTTGTATTTTTCTGAAGTGAGAAGCAGGGAGGCAGAGAGACACACTCCCGCATGTGCCCGACCAGGATCCACCCAGCAAGCCCACTAGAGGGTGATGCTCTGCTCATCTGGGTGATGCTCCATTGCAACCGGAGTCATTCTAGTGCCTGAGGCGGAGGCCATGTAGCCATCCTCAGTGCCCGGGCCAACTTTGCTCCAATGGAGCCCTTGGCTGCAGGAAGGGAAGAGAGAGAGAGAAAGGAGAAGGGAAGGGTCGAGAAGCAGATGGGCGCCTCTCCTGTGTTCCCTGGCCGGGAATCTAACCCAGGACATCCACATGCCGAGCCGACACTCTGTACCCCTATGACTTTTGATTAGAGCATTTAAACCATTTTTGTATAAGTGATTATTGATAGATACATATTTATTGCCACTTTATTTTTTTATTTAGAAATTAAATTTAGTGAGGTGACATTGGTCAGTAAGAATACACAAGTTTCAGATAAACATCACTATAGCATTTGAACTCTTGATTGCGAGTGTGCCTGCCATTTTATTCTTTATAACTATGTTACCCTTTTTCTTTCTTCCTTCTTCTTAAAGAAGTTCCTTTAACTTTTTTGTAATACTGATTTGGTGGTAATGAATTCCTTTAGCTTTTTCTTGTCTTGATTCCTTTATTTATTTTTCAATTTTAAATGATAGCCTTGCTGGGCATTGTAGTCTTGGTTGTAGGTCTCTGCTTTTCTTAAAATGTTTATTTTATTGATTTTAGAGAGAGAAAAGGAGAGAGCAGGAGAGAAACAGAAGCATCTGTTTCTGTATGTGCCCTGACCAGGGATCAAACCAGCAACCTCTGTGCTTCAGGATGGTACTCTAACCAACCAAACCATCTGGTAAGGGCTGCTTTTCATCACTTTGAATATTTTGGCTTGAAATGTTTCTGGTCTTTCTCTTGCTGCTTTTAAGATTTAACCTTTGCTATTTTACCTTTGCTGTTTTAATTATGATGTGTCATAGTATGGGACTCTTTATCTTGTTTGGGGCTCTCTGAGCTTCCTGAACTTGTGGTGTTTTTCTTCACCAGATTAGGAAAGTTTTCAGTCATCATTCTTAAAATATGTTCTCAATCCCTTGGTCTCTCTCTTCTCCTTATGGTACCCCTATATGTGTATGTTGTTATGCTTCATATTGTCCCAGATGTCCCTTAGACCAGTGTTTTTCAACCCTCAGTCAGTGGACTGGTGCCAGTCCACCAGAAATTTCATGCTGGTCCATGAAAGAGTTAACCACCTTGATGTTGTGTGAAGACTATAAACCCAATGATTACAGACTCTATAATCTTCATACACTATCCATTGTGTCACTGCCTGGTCAGGTAATACAATGCTTATTTTTAAAATTCTTTTTTTCTTTTTGCTGCTCTAATTGGGTGTTTTCTGCTGCCTTGTCTTCTAAATTGTTGGTTCAATCCTCTGTTTCATCTAATCTGCTTTTGATTTCTTTTAGTGTATTCTTCATTTTAGATATTGTATTCTTCATTTCTGACTTTTTAAAATGGCTTATATTGTTTTTTATGTTTGCTATCGTTTTGTTCTCATCAAGTTCCTTGAGTATCCTTATATCCATTGTTTTGAACTCTGTATCTAGTAGATTGCTTGCTTCCATTTCATTTAGCTCTTTTTCCGGGGATTTCTTCTTTCACTTGGGACAAGTTTCTTTGTCTCCCCATTTTAGCTGTCTCTCTGCATTTGTTTTTGTGTATTAGATAGATCTGCTATGTCTCTCAGTCTTGATAGGTGGCCTTTATATAGTAGGTATCATGTGGGGCTCAGGGATTTTCCTGAGCAAGGTGCTCCAGGAATGTCCCTTGTGTGGTTCATGTGACCCCTCCTGTTGTACTTGAGTCTTGATTGCTGTTGGCCTATTTGTGGGTGGGGTTAACCCATAAACTGGCTAACTGTGGGTAAAGATCAACCCTTACTACAGTGCATGTGCTGCTCTGTGAGGGCTGACCCCCAAAAGTGGAATTTGTCCCAGCCGGTTCTGGTGTGTGCTGAGATCTCCCTTTGGATGTGTCACTTGTAGAACTAATTGGGTTGTGCTCTGATGTGGTCTGAAGCCTGCCACCAGGTGTGTTGACCCTAGAGCCTCTTGGGAGGGACTCAGTGCAGGTCAATGTCAAGCACTGCCTGTGACCTGCTCTGAGATAGAGCTACAAAGTGCTCTGCCTGTGACCTGCTCTGTTTAGAGCAACAATGTGACCCATAGTTTGTGGCTGCCTCTGTTGGGCTTGGGTATGAGTGGGAAGGACCAAGTTGTATACCATAGCCAGATTCCTACAGCACCAAGACCAGGGGCAGGTCAGCAAAAAACCCAAGGCACCCTGAGATCTGTCTTCACATGCCAGTTGTCTGTTAGTGTTTTTAATTATTATTATTATTATTTAATTTTTAGAAAGAGAGAAAATGGGAGAGGGAGAGAGTGAAGCATCAATTTGTTGTTCCACTTATTTATGCATTCATTGGTTGATTCTTATATGTACCACAACCTTGGCATGCTGGGACAACACTCTAACCACCTGAGCTATCAGACTTGGGTGCTGCCTATTAGTCTTAGTCACTGACCGAGCCTCTGGCAGTATGCAAATTCTGTACAGTTAGTTCTCAGTGAGTCACCCGGTAGGGGTGAGTGGTGTTCTCCAGACTAATAGATTCAAACTCGGTACCAGTGCTTTGTCTAAGGTCACTCAGCAAATGTCCCAGGGTACACCAAGGTCATCCATGACCTACTGGGTACCCATGGTATGACGGGATCTCAGAGAGTCATCAGGGTGAGGCCAGCAGAGTTCAACAGGCTCAAACAGACGAAGATTTGACTGTATGAAGGGAGGGCTCTCTGCACAGAAATGGTGGTGCCAGTCAGGAGTTCAAGGAAAAAATAGCCCCGTATCAGAGCCACACAACTCAGTCTCTCCCCAATTCTGTCCAGACCTCCTTGAGAGTCTTCCCAGAAACTCTGTATTGCAGGCCCAGGCTGGCCATAGCCAGCTGACAATTCTGCAGGACTTGAGCTTGACAGAGCAGTGCCACAGGGAGTTGAGAGGATAGGGCTAGTAGATTTCCCATGTGGGGGGAGGGGCACCGGTCAAACTAGGAGTAGAAATGGCCCCTGCCCCAGAGTCACACAACCCAGTCTTGGACACCCACTGTGTCCACCTGGATCTCCACACCACAGAGCCAGGTAAGTGACTCCTCCACATAGTGTGACACAGGGCTGACAGGGAGTAAGAAGGTGGAGCTATTGCATTCACCCAGGTGGATGCTATATGGAGAAGAATGCTCGACCCAGACAAGATGGTGTCTGTAGGCAATATGGGAGAGGGACTCAGCATAGGGATCCTGGTAGCTGTCTCTTCAGCTCTCTCCCGGTGCCACACATCCCAAGTATCTCCTTGCATGACTCCAGTCCTCTCCCAGTTGCTCTCCTTCCACTGGAGCCCAGGATGAATGGTTGCAAGTGAGAATTTGTGTGTTGGCTTTGTAAGAGGGTGCCTGGCAGATTCCCATCTCTCTCTGGAAGACACCACCACTGCTGATTTTCATATGTGTGCTCCTCTTCCTAGGTCTGATGCTCTGGGCTGGGGAGCATAATGCGGGGTTGAGACCCTATGCTCCTCAGGGGAGACCTATGCAGCAGAGATAGCCCTCCGGACTTTCAACAGCTGCATTTGAGGGTGGAGCCCACCCATATCATATTTTCGCTCTTTCTACCCTTCTCAATGTAGCTTCTTCTGTAAATCCTTGGTTATAGGACTTCTATTCAGCTAGTCTTTAATTGGTTATTCAGGTTGGTTGTTCCATATTTTAGTTGTAATTCCAGTTCAGTCCTGAATTGAACTGAGTGTAACTTCCATTTACTCTGATGTCCTCTTGGATCCCCATCCTAATCATTTTTAAGTACACTACTCAGTGGCATTAAGCACATTCACAATGTTGTGTAACCATTACTCCCATCCATCTCTAGAACTATCTCATCTTCCCAAACTGAAACTCTGTCCATGTTAGCACTAACTTTCCATCTCCTGGTACCCACCATCTACTCTCTGTCTATAAGGATCTGAATCCTCTAAAGATCTTCTATGAAGTGCAACCACACGCCATTTGTCTTTCTGGGTCTGATTTATTTCAACAAACATGTTTTCAAGATCCATCCACACTGTAGGTTGTGTCAGTTGACTCCCATTTGTGGCAGAGTAATATTTCAGTGTTTGGTTTGACCACATTGTGTGTATCCATTCCTCTGTTCGTGGATACTGAATTGCGTCTACCTTTTGGCTGTTGTGAATCATGCTGTGCTGCTATGTACATGCATTTACCTGTACCTGCTTCACCATCTCCTTTCAATTCTTCTGGGGAGATATTTAGAAGTGGAATTCCTGAGTGGTAGACCTTCTTTATTTATTCCTGTTTCTATGTACAGATCTATAATCTAACTGGCCTGGTAGAGTCAAAGCTGACAGAGACAGAGAGATAGAGACAGAGTTGCTGCTATATGTATCTCTGGGTGCCTTTCTACCCTCTAACTTTGTCCTCTGTGTGTCTTTCTCTGCTCCTCCCTGTCTCTGTTTGTGGGTCCCTTATTCCCTCCCACATTAGGCCTTTATTAAATGGCTTTGGAGGATAGTGGCCAGGTGCTTCCCAGAAGCCTGGCTGGGCCTACCCCATCTGTCCAGTTGGAAAGTGGGGGTTGGATGCTCTGGGACCGCCAGCCTTGTGTCCACATGTGGGCAGTGGAGAGGCTTGGGAGACCCAGCTGTCCTGCAATCTGAACCCCTGATTCTGGTTTTCCAATGGTTCTTACTGTCTTAGAGCCCACTGCCCGTGGCCCAGGTTGACTTCTCCATTACAGACTGAGGCCCAGGCCATGGTCAGGCTACTCGTTCTGAAAGAAAGTCACGGGGCCCAGAGGGTGAATAGCAGGGACATCTGCCCAGCGAGGCAGATACCCTGGCACACACACAGATGTCTACACATAGACCACACAGACACCTACATTGGGCACACACTGGCCAGGTGTCTAAACAGATGACCCATGCAGATAGAGGCATAAAACACACTGTATCACTCACACACATACACGTACAGAAAGTGTTCACAAGTGCACACATGGATTCTCACATGTCTGCGTAGGTACACATACGTGCACACATGTGTCCACATGGGAACACACACACAACACACTCATGCAGTTTTGCACATGGGCATGCCCACACATGATGCTCACATCCCATCCCCCTGCCCTGCCCTACTGGATCCCGCAGAGCCTCCTGAGGCCCTGGCCACACCCTCTCCAGAATACCCTCTTTGTGGCTAGTGGCCAGATCTGTTTTGTGATGCCAGGTGGGTTCCTGGTCTCTCTTGCTGCCCTGCCACTGTATTTTTCTCTCTCTGGCAGAGGTGCTGGCTGAGGGTACTCCTATTCTACTCCTTCTCCTGATCAGTGAGGGCCTCAAGATAATCTTACAGAGGGAAAACTAAGGCTGTAGGGGCAGCGGGAGGCAGGACTTACTTGAACAGCATGTGGACGACATGGAGGGCCCTAGCCTGGAGATGCAGGAACAGAGCTGGACATGCCCATCCCCATGTGATCAGAGCCAGGCTAGAGGGAGGATTTTAATATGGGGAAATTCGGGGAGTAAGAGTCAAGGAAGGCTGACTGGAGGAGGGGGCACAGGAACTAGTGTTGGAATAACATTCGGGCTGACCAGGGTTAGGTCGGGGTCTTCAGGCTTGATCAGCCAGAGCTGTATAGAATTTCTGCCCTTCTCTCCACTTCCGAGCCCACTCCCACAAGAAGAAGGAACCCCAGGGCACAAGTATAGGCTGCTGACATCCATAACTCCCTTCTCCCTTCCCAGTGGCAAGGGTTTCCATCCCCAGGGAAATCACATGCCTGAGTCAGAGCCAATCAGAGCCATCCATCCCGGGACAGCAAGGGTAGTTATGTGACCTAAGCTGATCCAATCAGAGCAAACCTCAAGCCTTCAGCTGCTTAGGGGGAAATAAAGGATGTCTTCCTCCCTCTACCTCTCTTCTGTCTGCCTTAGTCTCTTTCCTGCTGGGCCTGAAGGATGGAAGAGGCCACTGGCTGCCATCTTGGGGTCCTGGTGACTATACCGTGCTGCTGAATCAAGCCTTATCTGCAGCGGCCTGTCTTTGGAATTTGGCACATACGTTCACTCCATGGTCTCATTGTTAGTACCATTTGAGTCCAATTTCCTGTTTCTCATACTCACAAGCATTTTGTCTGCTAAGGGAGTCCTGATCATCTCAGGGAAATGAAGTCATTTCCTGAAAATCACCTCCACTTTGCAGATGAGAACTCTGAGGCTCCAAAGAGTTGAGAACTCTGCCAGGATCCCACTTGGAAAAAGATTTGAACCTGGGGTGGGGAATAAATGGAAGGTTGCTGTGTTTGCTCATCTGTAGTACAGAGCCCACTTCACACATGGTGAGGGTCTAAACAGACCATGCACAGAAAGCCAGGCCCGTGACTGGCAGGGCCAGGGAGTTGGAACCCCTTCATGAAGGAATGTCTGACCAGGGTGGCTGCAGCAGCCCAGTGGCCAAAGTCATATATTCCCATGGAAATATTGCAGCTTTTTTAGGTTGGGAACTTGTTAAAACTTGAACAAACATTTTATAGACAGAGATTATCCAATCTGAGCCAGAGTAAGAGTCTGGGGGCCACCAGGAGGTGACAACCCTAATTTAGCCCTGTCCTGGACTGGAGGCCTCCCTTTTGTAGGAACATTTTTGAGGGGAAATATCAGATCTTAATTTGGATTTTGAGAGAGACAGACAGAGAAGAACAGAGACAGAGGGAGCAACAGAGGCAGAGGAGATAGATAAACAGAAACTAATAAGAAAGAAGAGATACAAAGACACAAAAACAAATATATAGAGAGAGACATAGAGAGATACGGATAGAGAGAAGGACAACAAATGGGAGACTGGCAGAGTGAGGCTGGAGCCCTGACCACTGGCCAGCAGATGTGCCTGGCCAGCAATCTGGTCCAGTTCTGCATACCTGGTCCAGTCCTGGCTTCCAGCACACCCAGCCTGGCATCTCCCCATAACAGTGTTCAGCTTTTGCTTCCCAGTTAGAAGAAAGAAATCCCCCATCTGGCTGCTTCACCAGCTGTTGTTTTGCCTTCATGGCTGCAGGTGGGAACAGGCAGGGTCCGAGCAGCGGCCTCAATGCTGGCCGCTGTCATGTATTTTCATTGTATGATTCGTAAGGACCACCCACACCCTGAGGGGCCAGTCCAGAGACCCCCCCAACATTAGTCAGAGACACACCTCTGTTTTTTAGGTAGTGGCAGTGGGAGGTCAATATTTGGGATCCCCCAGCCCTAACCAGCTGGGCTGCCTCCGGCTATCTCAGCTTCACTGGTTACCAGAAAGGTGTCCATTGAGGCTCTTCCTGTCAAGATTCCAGAGACTTGATCCCCACCATAGGTGGCCTCTTTATTCTGAAAACTGAGGGTCTTCTCCTTCTGGAACCTCCACCCTGGACACTCCTAGAAGTCCCCAGCTGGCTCAGTGGTTCCAAGACCAGGCCTTGGAGCCAGACACCACTGAATTTGACACCAGGGATACCACGGAGACTGGGCAAGCCCAGGTATCCACACCTGCTCAGTGGGGCAGCAGGCTGATCATGTGGGATGCAGTGACAATAACAGCAGAATTCATGCAGCTCCTAGAGTACAAGGACCATGGTCCAGGCCAGCTCTTGTCCCCTGTCTCCATTGGAGTAGAACTGGGTGTACTCAAGGGGGTCCCAGAGATGGAGGTGGAGAAGACCATCAGCCCCTTCCATCTGAGAGTCTTGGAAGCTAGAAGTAGGATCCTCGCCACCAGCCAACTGCTTTTAGAACATACCTCAGTATTTTTGTTTTCAGAAAGATGCCATGGGATTTGGGGAGGGATAAAGAATAAACAGACCCCTTTACAGATGTGGGAACTGAGGCTGGGTCAGAACCATTGCTCCACATACCGTCTGGCTTGTGCCTAGACCCCAGGACCTGTAGCCCCTGAGTTCCAGTCTGCATGGAAACAGTGCCATCAACTGCTCTGCTCTTGGTAACTTTTCTCTTGCTTCTTAAACTAGTGACACTTGGAAGAGCCACACCCTGGGACACTGTGAGTGGTCAGGCCCAATCTGGGGCCTCCTTGACCTTGTGAAGGTGATGGTTGACAGTCCCACCAGCCCTTCCCCAGTGGCCAGGTTTAGCTGATCTTACCTCAGACCAAGACTTCCAGTACCACTGTGGACACTGCCTTGTCCCTGGGGAAAGGCAGGTACTGCCTAAATTGAGTGGGAAGTTTAAGCCCTTGACTATGAGGGAGGGAGGGCATTGACACACACAGGGAACAGATATGATGGGTCAGGAAGTGTTTCAGTGACCACCAAGCCTCCCTCCACTGATACCTTGTGTGTGTGTATGTGGCCCACACCAAGAGGGTGCCTGGTCAACCATCCCAGAGAGATGGGGGGCAGCATTAGGGCCACCCTGGCCCAAGCTGGGGTTTTCACCACCCTGCCCGCCCTGGGGTCACATGACTCAGCTCCAAGCCACCCATAAAGGCTTCTTAAATAGTGTGTCTTGGTCAACTCTCATCTCCATTAATGCGTAAAAATCATTAGGCACTAGTCCCAAGACCCTGATCGTAAACCAGCAGGTCCCTAGGGGCCCCTGCCCTGGCAAGCGAACAACCTCCATCAGAAGGCCCCCTCCGGGCCCCCCGCCCCGCCCAGCCCTTCCACTCAGAGCCTCTTCCGATCGATCGATTTTATGAAAGCAGCTCTAGGGGTTCGCCGATGCTTCCGCTTGAGCTTTATGCCCCTGTTTTTAAATTCTTAATTAAGCAGGTTTTTTCTGTTTACACTTGAACTAATTACACTTCTAAAACCAACAATAAAACATTAGGCCCCGCTATTAAAGGCTTCGGTGGAGGCCTGCGGCGCGGCCCATCGGAGCAATTCAGGAACTGGGTCCTTCCATGGCAGATAGGGGCGCTGGGCGGCAGCCGGGTGCCGGGCTTCGCTCAAGAGGGTCCCCGAGTCTTATCCGTCTTCCTGGAGGGTGAGATGGGGGACAGCAAGCGGCTGCCCAGGCCTGGCTTCCGTCTGCCCTAGTGACTGGCAGAGCTATTGATCGCGGGGCCCTTCCCATAACCCATCCTTCCGGGCATCCTTGGACACCACAGTTTGTGCCAGGTGGGGCCCAGTGCTAGGGAGGGAGGCTGCAGGGGCCCACGCAGGGTGTTGGGGTGTGGGTCAGCAGAGGCCATCAAGACAAGTCCAGCAGCCCTGCCCTGGGGCATTTACTGGGCACAATCAGGGCTGGATGAGGCATTTCATGCAGGCTCAAGGGTCCCCATTGTGAGAGGATGAAGCCCTGTGCCTCTGGTGGTCATCTGAACCTCTGCCCAAGCTGATCCCAAGCCCCATGCCAGCCTTGCCCCCATGGCACAGGCACCTCAGACTGGCCACTTGCAGTGACCTCACATACTCCAAATGCCTTGCAGATCATGGCTTGTGGGATTCTTGGCACAGAACGTCCTCCATGAACTCAGGCCCTTTCTGACTCTGCAGCTCCCCCTGGATCAGCCTTGCAGCCACCCTGGAGAGCTTCCACACCTGGTGTCTGCCTTTGGGGCAATGCGGGACCCTCAGAATTTTCAGGCTGTGGGGCCTTCTAGGCTGAACCCAAAAGTTTCCAGGTGAGCTCTGGCAATGCATGGCCATTCTGTAGGTAGCCAGCAGGAGCCCCTAGGCCCATTGAAGGCCTTGACCCCTGGCCAACTGGGGTCCACAGAAGATTCCAGGCCTGTGCATCTCTCTCTCCCCAAAGAGCACCTCCCCACTGTCCCAGGTCCCAAACTCAGCCAGCTTAAGTGGCCTCAGGGTCTTCCCATTTCCTCATCAGTGACAACCACACTGTCTACCCATTCACCAGCTAGAAATGCTGTGTCCTTTCCTTCCCCTGACCCCACATTTAGGCCTTCCAGCATCCTCCATTTTCATTCCTGAGTATCCCTGGAATAGGCTCCCTTTGGAACAGGCCCCTTCTGATCATGCAGATGGCCGTGTCTCCTCTTGAGTCTCCTAACCTCCTCTGTTCTCATTCCTCTAGACTAGGCTGCAAAAGATCAGAGCATAAGTAGTTTCAGCTTTGTGGGTCAGATGGTCTCAGGACTACCTAGCTCTGCCCTTATAGTGAAAGCACTGTAGATAATACAGAGATGAGTGTGTGCCAATAAAACTTTATTTATAAAAATAGGCCAAGGGCCACATTTGGCCTTTACATCATAGTTTGCTGACTCTTCATCTAAACCATCCCCAACACTAACCTCAGTAGGCTCTTTCTCACTTGCAGACCTGTTGTCATACCTCCCCTACTCTAAACCTTTTCTATGCCTCTTCTTGGCTTGGGGACAGAGGTCACGCTCTACTGGCTTGGCATGGAAGGGTCTTCAGGATTTGGCCTCCATCACTACCTTCTTTGAGAGTCATCTTCTCTCAGTGATGCTGTGTCCTCTGACCTCCATGTTCATCACCAGGCAAACTTCTAATCATCCCTCAAAGTACCAGCTCCAGTGCACCCTCCTCTGTGAATGCTCATCTGAGTCCAAAGCATAGCCTTTGGCCCTAACTTCACCCCATTCCCAAACACTGGGGTCTAGAAATATGTGTCCAACCCTGTCTCCTTTTAATTTGGGGAGTAAACCGTGTGTTGTCCATGAGAGTAGGTACCTTACCCAAGCCTTCCAATCATATAGTATCTCCTCCCCATGGCTGTGATGATTGGTCTAGAAATGGGTACATGACCCACATTGGCGAATCAAAATGCTTCCCTGAGATATTTTCAGTCCCGTTTTATTCAAACAACTTGAAATTGGGTTACTATCACCTCCAGCACATAGTAGGCATTTGGATGTGAAATAAATAACCACAACTCCCTCAGCCTCTGCAGTTTCTCTACCACTTAATTTTTCTCCATAGCTCATATCTCCTTACATGTATAATATTCACTTATTTCTTGTCTGTCTGCCCACTAGAATGTCTGGTCCATGAAAGTAAAGATTTCTGTCTGTCTATTCACACTGTTTCCAGCACTCTACATACAGGACCAGCTATGTATTTTGCAAGGCTCACTGCAAAATAACAATGCAAGGCTGCTAGTTCCAAATGCAAGAAACAAGGTGTCATTCAAGGCGCTAAGATGTAAAGCATGCGGCCCCCTGAGGCCATTTATCCGCCCCGCCGCACTTCTGGAAGGGGTACCTCTTTCATTGGTGGTCAGTGAGAGGAGCACAGGATGCAGATGCATCCTGTGCTCCTGGAGTACTGTATGTGGCAGCACCGCAAAGCGTGGCATCACTCAAGTACAGTACTACTTCCGGTGACGCGGGACACACTTTTTTACTTTAAAATAAGATATGTGCAGTGTGCATAGGGATTTGTTCATAGTTGTTTTTTTTTTATAGTCCGGCCCTCCAACGGTCTGAGGGACAGTGAACTGGCCCCCTGTGTAAAATGTTTGGGGACCCCTGATGTAAAGCTTTCTTCTTCCTTTCAAAATGTCTCTATTCACTTGTCATGTTTTTATTCATTTGCTATTCTCTATCATTCTACAAAAAGAAAAATTAAAAATTTAAACAAGCATCAGGAATGTGATGGTTTCTATTTGCAATGTCAGTCTTAAATGCAAATAAATACATATTAGGGGATGAAATGCATAGAGGCAAAATCACTGAAATTGCACCGTTTATATTTTGTAGATTGTACATGTGTGTGTATCTTGTTCTCACCAGGCCCGCTAAAACACAGCCCCAAACCAAGCTGTTTTCTACTCAGTCCCTAAGAACAACTTTTTTTTTTTTTTTTTTTTACAGGGATAGAGAGAGAGTCAGAGAGAGGGATAGACAGGGACAGACAGACAGGAACAGAGAAAGATGAGAAGCATCAATTATCAGCTTTTCGTTACCGTTGCGACACCATAGTTGTTCGTTGATTGCTCTCCCACATGTGCCCCGACTGCGGGCCTTCAGCAGACTGAGCCACCCCCCGCTGGAGCCAGGGACCCTGGGTCCAAGCCTGTAAGCCTCTGCTCAAGCCAGATGGGCCTGCGCTCAAGCTGGCCACCTCGGGGTCTCGAACCTGGGTCCTCTGCATCCCAGTCTGATGCTCCATCCACTGCGCCACCGCCTGGTCAGGCCCAAACCAAGCTGTTTTCATTTCACTTCTGGTCATTCAAATGTTCTGCTAACACTGTGGAAGCCAGTGGGTGCAAATGGAGCCTCTAGGGACAGAGGGGGACACGTATGTTGTGCATGTGGCCTGTTCTTCTCCACTGTCTCATCAGACTCCACTTACAAAACACAAGTTCAGAGATTAAATTAGCAAGAATTTCAAGACAGGGACAGAAGAGCACTGAACCACGTGTATAGCCATGTACAACACTCGCAAAGCCAGCCCTGCTACAGAGGCCTGGTACACAGCAAGGGTTCAATAAATGCTTATTGAGTTAGTGTGTGATTAGATGTCATCTAATCCCAGAGGCTCAAAGTTTTCCCTGTGAATGGTGTTATGGCTCCATTCGGAATGGAGTGGGGTTGACGGCGGTTGAGAGTTAATGAACTTTCATATAATAAATGTTTGTAGTTTAAACCCTGATTTGTAGTGAATTGTTATAGCCTCAACAGAAAATTCGTAAGCCCCCCAACTTGCACTCCAACTTGGAGCAGTGGACCCTTATTTCACCCATCTGAACCACTGGCCTTCTCCAAACTGATCCTTTAATTAAAGGGTTCCGCCTCTACACACAAAGATTTGAAACCCTGGTCTTACCCGATCTGCCCATTTGTCAGATGGGGAAACTGAGGCAAAGACTGATCAGGGCTTGGTGAAGGTCTAAGTGATGGTCTGACTGAGCTGAGACAACAGCCCCCTTCACCAAGCCTTTTGGTTTCACACTCCATTTTTTCCAATGAATATTTTCCCCCAGAGGATAAAGATGAACTAAGAGCTGTAATGGGGCAGCTGCTGGAAAGGAGTCTGGAGTCTGCTCAACAAGCTAAACATTGATTCACCCTATGATCCAGCAATTCCACTCCCGGGTATAGACCACAAAGAATTGAAAACAGGAGCTTAAACAAGCATTTATACACCAATTTCCACAACAGCCAAAGATGAAAACAATCCGCCTGTTCATCATCAGGTGAACAGATAAACACAATGTGCCCCTCCATGCACGGGAGAATTATTCAGCCAAGAAAATGAGTGAAGCACTGATGCTACAATGTAGATCAACCTTGAACACATTATGCTCACTGTGAGAAGACAGACACAAAAGGCCGCACAGTGTGTGATTCCATTTATGTGAAATGTCCAGGACAGGCACATCCCCAGAGACAAGAAGTGGGTTTGTGGTTTTCAGGGGCTCAGGGATGGGTATGACTGCTGATGAGAATGAGCTTTATTTTGGGGTGATGGAATGTTCTGGAACTAGATAGAGGTGCTGTTGCACAGCATTGTGAATGTACTAAAAGCCAGTAAACTGTTCACCCCAAAATGGTTAGCTTTATGTTGTGTCAATTTAAAAAATTTATTTTTGGCCCTGGCCGGTTGGCTCAGTGGTAGAGCGTTGGTCCAGCATGTGGAAGTCCCGGGTTTGATTCCCCGTTAGGGCACACAGGAGAAGCATCCATCTGCTTCTCTCCACCGCCCGCCCACTTCCCTCTCTCTTCTTCTTCCCTCCTGCAGCCATGGCTCGATTAGAGCGAGTTGACCCAGGGCACTGAACTTGACTCCATGGTCTCTGCCTTAGGAGCTAAAATAATGGCTCTGGTTGCAATGGAGCAAGGGCCCCAGCTGGGCAGAGCATCATCCCGTAGTGGGCTTGCCGAGTGGATCTTGGTCAGGTTGCATGTGGGAGTCTGTCTCTGCCTCCCCTACTCTCACTAAAATATTTTTTAAATCCAGGGTTGCAGCTGGAGGCTATAGCTGCCCACACTGCTGGTTGTGTGGTGACTCCATCTAACTTTTCAGGGAAATGCCAGGCTGTCCTAACTGGTGGCTGGCTGCTCCATCTTGCATCCCACTAACAATGCACAAGGGTTCCAGCTTCTCGATCTCCTCACCAACACTTGTTATTTCCTGTTTTTTAAACTGACCATTTTTAAAAGCCATTCTAATGGGTGGAAAACCTGACGTTTATTTAAAAAATTGGAGGCTGGGAGGTTTCAAGCTATGAGGGACAACCTATTAGTGATTTCTGAGGGAGGGCTGGCATGCCTAGAAACTAGAGACAAACAGCGTCTGGGGTGGTGGGGCCACCTTGATGTCCAGGCTGGGAATGGCCACACCATGCTCCAGGCTGACCAGCTGCTTCTTTCTTACGCTTGGGGTCTCACCCACGGTCCCTTAGGAAGTGAGCCCTTACTTATCTGAGGTCATCCCAGGTGTCCACAGAAAGAAAGTAGGTCTGGTGACACCAGGTGGGCAACAATGGGAGACTGAGACACAGAGGGAGCCACTAAATGAGATAGATGGGGGAAGGTCCCCCAGGCTCAGTCCATTTCCTAGAAGAGGGGACCCAGACACATTCCACTTTGAAGGAGCTGCTTGTACCAGCATGATCCTTGGTCCCAAGCAGCCGGGAAGCCACTAGGAAAGAGAGGTTCAGGTCCTGGTGTCACCCCCTCCCCAGCATGGGGAGGGGACCATGCCTAGACAGTGGATGAGGACAGCCGAAGTGGTCCCTTTTGTGCTGAGTGGGTATAAATCTTGGACTTACGGGTTGTCAGCCAAAAGTGGGGTGGGTTACACAGGGGCGGATTTGATGAAGAGTGTCAGGGGATAGGAAAGCCTTTAGCTCAGAACCATAAGAGTCACTGGGAAAGAGATGGGGTGTGTCACGGGCATTGGGAATAAGGATAGGTAGGGGCCCTGGGGTTTGGCAGAAGGTGAGAGACATGGGCCTAGGGATGGGGGGTGCATGCAGGAGAGGGGAAAATTCAGGGCAGCCTGGGGCTGGGCATCATGGCCAGTCCAAGCCCTTTGCCTGCAGCTGCCCACATTTCTTGCTCAGGTGCCTTTCCGAGTCAGTGGGGGAGCATTTCTGAGAAGGGAAAGACATCCCTCAGGGTCTCGGGGTTTCTGAGAACTGTCTCCACCTCTTCTCAGAACTGCCTCCCCCAGACCCATCCCTGGGCCCAGGCCTGACACACATCCAACCTCTACCCGCAGGCCCTGTGGAGGGGTTGAGTGCCTCAGCTCTTGGGGGATGTAAGTCAACACAGAAGAGGGGGGCCCAGCTGGGGAGTATGGCTCCTTAGAAGAAGTAAGGGTCAGTTCCTGGCTCAGCTAGGGGCGTACCAGTCAGTTGTGGTCATTTCAGAGTTGGGGAAACTAAGGTATAAGACATGGAGACCTATTGCAGGCCATTCACATGAATTTAGAGAGGCGCCTGGTCCTTCTCTCCCTTTCTTCCTTCCACATTCAGGCTCTGGAGACACACCCAGAAAACCAGGGCGGTGGGGGAGGGAGTGGCGGGGGAGGGGGGATGAGTGGTGAGGTGGGGGGCAGCCTTTCCTTTAGGCGGTGAGGTTCTAATGGGGGGCAACAGGCAATAACTCACTTTTCCCACAGAAATCTCATTCCTGGAATCCAGTTCGGGGCTTGATGCTGCGCAACTGTGTCTCCTGTTACAAATCAGCCCTACTTCACAGGAACCTAAGCTCCAAAGAAGCCCAGGGGCATGGCATGGTGCCTTCAGGTATGTGGAGACAGGATGCAGGGCTGGCACGTTTGCAAGGGATCCTGCTTGGCTGTGCCCTAACCATCATTTTTCAAACAAAGACAACATTTTTCTCAAAGGACCATCCTCCTGCCTGTCAGGTCCAAGGGGAAAGGTCAGTTGGCCCAAGTAATGGGGGTACCTGGGAGGCCTGTCTTGGCCACCCTGGAAAGGTGTCATCATCATTATTATTGTTATTGTTTGCCTGGCAGTCAAGCAGACCCACAGGGGGAAACTGAGGTCCTAAGAGGGAGATCCCTGTGCTCACCCTCAGCAAGGCCTCCCCTGATCTCTGGGACTGTGGGTCTGTGTGCAGTTACCTTGCCCCAGCCTGGGTGTCCCCAAAGGCAGATTCACACCCAACTGCCTGCAGAGTGCAGAGCCCCCCACTAGCAATCCCTCTTCTGGAATGGTCTGCATGAAGCCCACTGCACAGATGGGTAAACTGAGGCTTGTTGGGTGAGCTTCCCAGCCTGGGTTAGTTATTTGATGCTGGGCCAAGACCAGTTTGCTTCTAGGTCTGGCCAAGCTCCCTGAAGCCACCAGAAAGGGTGGGTAGAGTGCAGGGCTGGGATTCCAGCTCAGTGGCTGGGCTTGAAATATGTTTATAAATAAGAATTCCAGGAGACCTGAGCTGCTATGATTGAAGAGGCCTGGCAGGTTCAGGACATCACAGGATGGGGTGGCGTGGAGGAAGAGACAGACTACCATCTATGCCTCCCCCACACCCAGCAGAGGGTCCCCTGGTTCTTCTAACCCCTCTTTAAAATCATCTCTAAACTGGCCACTTCTCCCTACCTCTGCACTCCCACAGTTCAGGGCACCCTTGTATTCTGCCTGGACCTTTGTCCCCCACTTCCTCTGCCTTCTTTCCCCACTGACTTGGACAGCCTGTCCACCAAGTGGCAATAGAATAGCAAATTGCTTTGTTGTCCCCAACCATGTGCTGGAAGGCCCTCATTTTTTTACCTGTTTTTTTTTTAAATTTCTTTTTATTTATTCATTTTTTTTTTAGAGAGGAGACACACACAGAGAGAGAGAGAAAGGGGGGGAGGAGCTGGAAGCATCAACTCCCATATGTGCCTTGACCAGACCAGTGCAGGGTTTTGAACTGGCGACCTCAGTGTTCCCAGGTCGACGCTTTATCCACTGTGCCACCACAGGTCAGGCTTTTTTTTTTTTTTAAGTGAGAGGAGGGGAGATAGAGAGACAGACTCCTGCATGCGCCCTGACTGGGATCCAGTCTGCAACCTCTGTCTGGGGCTGATGCTCAAATCAACCCAGCCATCCTCAGTGCCTGAGGCTGATGCTCAAACCAATTAAGCCACTGGCTGCAGGAAAGGGAGAGGGAGAGAAGGGGGAGAGGAAGGGGGAGAGAAGCAGATGGTTGCTTCTCCTGAGTGCCCTGACTGGAAATTGAACCCAGGATGTCCACATGCTGGACTGATGCTCAGCCCAAGGCCTCATCTTTTTTTTTTAATTGATTGATTTTTAGGGAAACAGAGAGAGGAAACAAAAAGAAAAACAGAGAGACAGAGAGAGGAAGGGAGAGAGAGAAAGAGAGGGAAGCATTCACTTGTTGTTCCACTTAGTTGTATATTCATTGGTTACTTCCTGTTTGTGCCCTGACCAATGTTCAAACTCACAACCTTGGTATTTTGAAGGATGCTCTAACTGGACAAGCTAATAGGCTAGGATCCCACCTGGTCTTTGAGGCTCTCCCACCCTGACTCTGCCTGTAGCAAACAAACCTCATATGGTTCCTGCCTCAGGACCTTGACACATGCAGTTCCTGCTGTTTTCTCTCACCCAGCCAGCTTATTCACCTTCTTCAAAGCCCCCTCTTTGGGGATGCCTCCCTGTCCTCCAAGTAGACCCTCCAATGCCCTTACAGGCTCCTCCCTTAGCCCTGGGTGCTCCCCTGGAATCCTACTCTGACCTCTCCAGGCCTGGAGGCAGTCATGTCAAGATTTATGTGCTACCAGCCTCCAGGACCTCAAGACAGAGGTTTCATAGGTCTCAATCTCATCCAAAAATTTTGCTACCTATGCCCTGATCCTCAAACAGGGGTCTCCAATCTTGGCCCAAGTCATAGCCCTGTGAGAAAACCAGGCCCCTTGTGAATCCAAGACCTCACGGGATTTCTGCGTGTTGGCCATGCCCCCACAAAAGCCACGCCCCTTCGTGCCCATACTCATGCTGGGTTCTGCCCTTTTCCAGAGGTTTCTTCACTACCTTTCCCCACAAAACCATACTAGTTCTCGATTTGGGGGTCTTTCTGGAGCCACTTCATACCTTCCCCGCTCTCTACCACTTTGTCATGGCATCAATTTGCCCTCAGCCATCCCTCCCCATCAGCCCTTCCTCTTCCAGTTCTCAACCCAGCACCTCTGTTGGGTTGAGTCTTCCCTGAATCCTCCACAGTTTTCTAATTAAACATTCATTTGTTTCTCTCTACCATGGGAAGATGTCACTTTTATGTGGTCACTACTTAGCCCCTAGGGTCCAACCCAGGAGTTGGTACTCAGAAAGTATTCACAGGACTTTTGTGTGGACATGTGGAAATATGGGGCACCTGGAAACCCCTGCCTGTCCCCTGACCTTCAGAGAGCAAGTGTGCCAGGCTGGGCTTCTCCAGATGGGTGGCCTGGAGCTGCCTGCACAGTTTGCCTCCTGGGGTCCCCCAACCCTATTCAAGCCCTCTGACTCTTGAAGACTTATGGTGCCCTATTCCCTCAGCAGAGTTTAGGGTTCAGGACCTTCTGGGGGAAGATCGGCTCCTCCTGGCCCCTCCCTTGAGTAAGAGCATAATCCAATCACAGGTGACGTCCACAAAATCCCAGCCCTTGAAGCCAGAGACATATAAGAACATGGTTAGACTAAATTCTGTATGCTCTGGCTGGATAGCTCCATTGGTTAGAGCATCGTCCCAAAGTACAGAGGTTTCTGTTCGATCCCTGATCGGGGAACATGTAGGAGCAGATTGATGGTCCTGTTTCTCTTTCCCTTCCTCGCTCTTTAAAATCAATACAATAAACACTAAAAAAAATTCTGTGGCTTGATGCCCAGGCTTCCTCAACCTCTCCCATCCTCAGCTGACACATCTGGAGACTGAGAAACACATGGATGCCTTGCAGGCCCCTTTTCAGGATTAAATGAGATAGTACTTAGCCCCAGTTTGGTCATTCTTCCTTTCCAGGCTCATGGCCACCTCACCTCATCTGAGCATCCTCCCATTTCACAGATGCGGGGCTGCTGTTGCCTGCCCAGACCCCCTCTGGCCACCAGGGCTTGATTGGAGAAGATAAAGCCATGAGCCTTTATCAGCCAGAGCGATGTGATGGATGAGCCAGAGAATTCCTCGCAGTCGTCCAGCTGCCCATCGATCGGGCATCCCAGCCTCCGTGGCCAGCCACGATTAATTTATGTGGGACTGGAGAACACTAATTAAGTCTGTTTAAGAGGAAGTTAACTTTAATGCCCTCGCTGCCTGACTCCCACATTGTCAGCGTGGCTAGAAGGTTGCAAGGGAGGCAGGGAGACCCCAGATGTGGGGGTGCTTCCCCTGTGGACTAGCCAGTGTGGGGTCAGGCCAGCCACACACCATCTGGCCACCAAATCCAACTCCTGTGAGCTTCTGCAGCTTCCAGCTGTGCAGAAAGGCACAGGAAAAGCCTGGGCTGGCCTGTGAGGCCACTTTGTTTAGTGCAGACATGACACAAGTGGGAAGACAACTACCTGTACTGAGTGCCAGTTCAGTTGTCAGCATGTCACCTCTGAGGGAGAGGACAATGGCTGGTACACAGTAGGTGCTCAGTTAATTCTTGCCATGTCACAGATTCCCAGTGCAGCTCTTATAACCCAGAGTGGAGTTGTAAATCCTAAGGAGAAATTGGGCATATCCCTCCTCTGCCTGAAACACTCTATGGCTCCCCAGTGCCTTCTCACAAGAGAGCAGAGTCCTTAACAGGTTCTGAGTCTCTCTCGCTCTCTTCACAGTTGGATGGAACTTCTAAGGGTCTTCCATTCCTCCATGCCTTTGCATGTGCCTTTTCCTCTGCCTGGAATTTCCAGGGATCCTGAGGGATGCCCCAGAGTGGTCCCCGCCACAGGTAAAGGATGGGCATTTATCCATCAGGTCTTGGAAAGACACTGGCCCCTCCCATCTGGGACCTCCAGAAGCAGAGACTCTGAGGAGGCCCCTGGGCTCACTGGGATGGGCAGCTGCAGCTGTGCTGAAACAAGGTGCCAATGGGCTGCTACCCAGGCCTCAAAGTGTCTGCTGCAGGAGGGGGTGGCGTTTGCAGAGCGCACCTGTGCTCTGGGACAGGCAGGGTCCCTTTCCTTACCCAGGTGAGGCTGGTAGGGAAATAACAGGGTAACAGATGATAGAAATATGATGGGGGTCCCTTGAATTGGGGGGATCAGGGAGGTCAGTGGAGACAGATGAGTTTGGATTTTTTCCGCAGGGCACTGGGGAACCATAAATGGCTCTTGAACAGAGGAGTGATGTAATCTGATTTTTGTTCTTAAATGTCATCCTGGACAAATCCACCAGGGAGGCAGGGAGAATAATAAAGATGCACCAATCAGAGAGCACAACACTGGAAAGAGAAAGCCAACCTTTAAGCATTTTAGCCAGTGGCCTTTTTGGCTGATGCCTGGCCTCCAGGAACAGGGCAGCAGAAAGGGGGTTCTGTGAGCAGTGGTAGAGTGTCCAGAGTGGTCAGCCTGAGTTCTCCCTAACCTGCCGCCCTAATTGATATGAGGCCTTCAGGTAGGTCACCTCTGGCTCTGGCCTCAATGTCCCCTTCAGCCTAACAAGGTGTTGACTTAACCCTGACCTATGGGGACCTTTTACCCAAACCCTGGAGACCCCCAGACCCGGGTCTGAGCCCCCTCCCTGATTCCCAGTCCTGCCACCTGCTGGCCTCCACTCTCAGGCAACATCTTCATTACGGAGCTGAGTTGTTTAAATAAATGAATTAATATTGACGAACCATCAGTGCCCTAATAAATGATTGGTTAAGGCGTACATACATCACGCCGCGGGGATGCCGCCGCCCTTAATTACTGCTTCAGAGGGGCCAGCAGGGCCGCGGCTCCTGCCCTAAACCCCTTCCTGGGCACGGACCCCTTCTTGGCCCCCCAGGTCCCTCCTGTGGATCAGGAGATGGGCAGGAAAGCAAACCTGGCCCATCTCTCCCATCTTTTCATCTCTGACCTAGCTCAGGCCCACAGAGAGAGAGAGAGAGAGAGAGAGGAGAGGTAGATAGATAGTGTGTGTGTGTGTGTGTGTGTGTATGTGTGTGTATGTGTGTGTTCTTGGCTTAGTCTCATCCCAGACTCCCTGCTTCCCAGCCTGCCCCCAACATCCTACCCTCCCAGGAACCTGAGGGTCTGATTAAGACACAATTCCTTCCTCAACCCTCCCTTACTCTAAAGCCTTCGGTGGCTCCCCAGTTAACTCCAGAAAAAGCGCAGTCTTCTCATGGCCCATAAGGCCTCCCACAAAGCCTGGCCAGATTCAGAGCCTCCTCCTTCTTCGCTCCACTTCCTGACTCCTGCCTCAGGGCCTTTGCAGTTTCTGTTTCCTCTGCCAGGAAGGACTTCTCTCCTCTGGACCCAGGCGTTTCTGCTCACCTCTCAGCCTGCAGCAGCTCTAGGGAGACCTGGGGGTGACCTGCGGGAGAACTTAGGAGAGGACTTGGGGTGGTTCCTGGGGGGAACCTGGAGAGGACTTATTGGGGGAACCTGAGAGAAATTGGTGGGGAAACTAGTGGAACCTGATGGGGAACTTGGGAGGGAAATGGGGGGACCTGAGGGGAAACCTAGGGAGGGCTTGGGGGGAAACTAGGGAGGACTTGGAGAAACTAAGGGGCAACTGGAGGAGACCTGGGGGGGAACCTACCAGGTGGGGATGGTCCAGACCCAAGCCCCTGGACTGAGGCATGTCCACCACCCTCAGGAGCAGCGAGGCAGACCCCCAGGCCCGGGAAGCTCTTGCCCTCCTCTGGCACCCCTGCCCTGTCTGTGTCTCAGTTTCCAGCAGGATGTGAGAGGAGACTCCACATGAGGGCTCCAGCCCAAGTGTGGGGGTTTGGCAGCAGGCAGGTGAGACCTGAGGAATGGGCAGTTGGGTCATTTATTCTCCTCTTCCCCTACCCTTGGTGTTCACCTGCCATAAGCATCTGGCCTTTAGGGAAAACAGCCTGGGGAGACAGAGCTGGACACAGACCCACCAGCCTCTGTGCAGGTCAGGACTGGGCCAGAGGGAAGGATAGGGTACTACATGGCCCCTTGCAGCTGCCCAATGACTTATCCCTTTGGGGGTCCCATCCCCATCCAGCCTGATCATCTACAAGGGGGTAACATTTGTCCAGAGAGGGCAGGCCAAGCCCACATAACCTGGCAGCTCTGCATCCTTCTCTGGAAAGGGCAGTGGTGTCCATGGAGCTTCTCCAGTGTTTGTGGCCCTGAGCGTGAGCCAGCCTCTGTGTCAGGGAGATAGCAGTGACACCCCTACCCCTGCCAGGAGGCTCCTCACAGCTGTTGGGCACCTGGAGAGGACACAGCTAATGGATGCTGAGAGGGACTGTGGAACATTCTGCAGATCTGAGAAGTGGGGAGAGATGTGGCTAAGGACACAGGGAAGGGGATTGGAAGGGAAGGGGGAGACTGACAGAGAAAGAAACAGAGATGGAGAGAGAGACAAAGAGAGGTAAAGATGGACAGAGAAGAGCAGAGAAAGGCAAAGAAAGGAAAGAGTTATGAGAGGGCCAGGCAGGTGGAGCCCTCCGGGAGCCCCAAACTGAGGGGGTGGAGAAAAGACTATGACAGGACATGGTGGAGGTAGGGTCTCCCCAGCCTCCCTCTGGGCTTTGTCCCCACCATTGGGCCAGCTCCCAAGCAGTCCCTCCCACTGTCATTGTGAAGCCTTCAACTCTGCATCTATTAAGCTCCTGCTGTATGTAGGGCCCTTCTCTCTGACTGGTCTGGAATTCCCTGTGGGAGGCCAGGGGCATGCTCCCCTCCCTGGACCTCCCTCTACTGAGACCCCCCTCTTGCACACAACACCCCACCATGGGCAGCTCCCTTCCCTATAGGTGGTCCCTGGTAAAGTACTTGATTGAGGTCATATAGTGTGGCTGTGGCCCTATCCTGGCTAATCTCCAGCTTTTGCCTGAAACTGCCTCCTGGCTCCTCCTGGAAGCTCTGGGAGACGCCCAGGCCACTCCCTGGGACTGTGCCTCAGAAATATATGAGCAAGCCCCTTTCTTCAAAGGCAACTCCAGGGTCAGACACACAGGAATCTAGGTTTAGATTCTCATCTTCTGGGCTCTGAACAAGTCCCCCCAACCTCCCTGAACCTTGGTTTCCCCCTCCGTAGGCTAGGCCAGTTATGTTTCCTGTCTCTCAGAGCTGTTGAGAGGATAAAGGGGCTAGCTGAGGCATATAGTCAGCATTCCATAAAAGTTGAGAATGATTGAATGATAAAGGTTTGCAGAGGTGGTGAGACTGGGAGAGTTAACAAGAGCAGAAGTCCTGTCTGAGCAGTTATGATTTACAATTATTTAGTCAATCGACAAACACTAGCTGTGAGAGCATTTGGAATTGAGTCTCTGAGGGCATATCTGGGGTGAGAGTGGGTGACCCCCTGAATCAGCTCCTACTGCACTTCTACTCAACATGTCCTCAGCCCACAATGGAGCTAAATCTGCCTTCAGCCCTGCCCCCCAAGGTCAAGCACCTCCCAGAGGCCTTTGTGGGTACAAAAGGGGATTGGGCAAGTGTAAGGGCTGGGTCCCCCAAAGCCAGTTCCTTCCCTCTCTAAGTGACCCTGCCAGGGAGGTTCCGCAGGAATGAGCCAAGAGGCCTAAGTGTTCTGGCTCAGCTCTCTGGTTTGTGGGAGTTCGGGGCCTCAGTTCCCTCACCTGTGTGATAGGATTATAGACTTCCCCACCCCACGTGTTGCAGTGACCAGACACAGACACCTAAAAGGCTTTGCAGGACAACAGGGCCATTCATGAGGAACAGTTAGTATTTACAATAACAACAACAACAATAATAGTGACTATTGGATTAGTACACCCACACACATCTTCACAAATGAGGCGCTTCACAAATGCTGCTGGATAAATGGGTCTTCTTGGCTATGACACCCCTCTTTGATCCCTCCATTCCCAAACCCACAGAATGGGAGCCCTAATGATGCACCCCCTTGTCCTGGGAGCACTGGACCAGTGGCACCTGGGGAGACTCCAGGCACGATCCCCTTCACCTGAGGGCCCCCAAGCCCTTGGGGAGCCATTTACAAGAAGTCTTGCACTTCTGCGGCCCCTGCCTGGCGGCAGTACCAAGCCTGGGTAATCTAATCGTGTTTTCAAGACTGCGATCAATAACCCCCAGGCGGCGCCAAACCGAGGCTCTTAAAGGGCCGGCAGCCCAGCTCAGGCCTGCAAGGAAAGGGGAACTCCATAGTCAGTCAGGTCTGAACCCTAGCTCAATACTGGGTAAAGATGGCCTACTTGCATCAGCACAGCCCATGGCAGCCCCCACCCCCAGGCTGTATAGCCCTGGGCCAGCAGCCTGACCTTTCTGAGCTACCTCCTCTTTAAAAGCGCCCCCCACCCGCCCCCACCCTGAGGCCGACTGCAAACTCCTCCACATCTGCATCTGCCCCCATTGCCTGGATTGGGGAACTGAGATTCAGACAGGGTCTATCTTTAGTACTCTGCTCTTCCCCAAACCCTACCACCACCCCATTAGAGACTCCACTCAGCCTCCCCAAGGTCTCTCTGCCTCCCCTTCCCACGGGTCCAGGCTACCTGTCCCAGTATCTATACAAATGCACTTAATCAATGTCCATGCTGGTCCTTGCTCATCTACCTATAGAAGGGCTCCCTGTGGTCCCCACCCTTCTCTGCTGCCCTGCTGCATTTGTCCTCATCATGCTGTCAACAAGGGAGAAAGCTTATTAGTCCTGGGGTGTTTAGGAACCTTCCCCTGCCCAACCCTATAAGGGAAAAAACTTAAGTTCCCTCTGACTGCTTTCCTGGGAAGCTGGAATAGTGAGCTCCTCAGAGTCGGAACCATGGACTCTTCCAGAAGCAATGATGGAGGAATAGTCTAGAACAGTGGTTCTTAACCTTTTTTGAGGTACCGAATCCACCAGTTTCATATGCGCATTCACCGAACTCTTCTTTAGTGATAAATAAAATATGATATTTTTTCAAGACATAGGTATATGTTTTTTTACTGGTGCACAGAATGAGCCGTGCATGAACATCACCTTGCTCAAAGAACAAAACCAACAAAGTGCATGAACTCACAACAAATTACGGTATTACTTTATTCTGGCCTCCGCGGCAGAGGCTTCTTCGAACCCCTGAGACCGACTCATCAAACCCCTAGGATTCGATAGAACCCAGGTTTAGAACCACTGGTCTAGAAGCAGTATTAGTGGACTCTCCTAGAAGCAGTGATAGCAGCCAGCTCAGGAACTAACATATGAACTCAGTGTCTGGTGTGCTTGGATGCGGCTTTGGTTTCCAGTGCCCACCTGATCAGTGCCTGGCTGGGTAGCCTTGTCATCAGCTGTAAATTATGACAAAGACTGGGCCTTCCTCCTGGTGGGCTGAAGAACTGTGCCTCACACATAGTAAGTACTTCAAAGAATTGGCTTGAATCAGACTTAGAGTCTGGATGTGCCTTGGGAGAAACTGAGGCCCAGGAGGGTCATACCATCTATGTGTATCCAGGGCTCACTTGACCTCTGACCCTGCTGACCCTACCCCTAGGGACCCATTCACCCTCTCCTAGGCTCACCACCCTTGCTCTGGCTGAGGGACCCTTCTCCTAACCCCGTGTTCCCCCTATCCTGGCTATCCATGCCTGACCCCACTTCCTTGTCACCTTCTGGATCCAGGGTCAGGGCTGCAGGGGTGAGAGGAGATTGATTGAGTAGCTGACCTTGTGGCCACCGTTGCCAAGGAGATGACCCATGAGGGCTGGGGGTGGGGAGAAGAGTGGCCAGGGCCAGGGTATGACAGAGGGACTGAGAGAGGGAGGACAGAGAAGGAGGGAAGGGAGGGATAAAGAGAAGAGAGAGATGTACAGAGGGAAAGACAGAGGGGAAGGAGCTATAGAAGGGTGCTACAGTAAACAGGCGCAGTCATCATATCAGAGCCTTCTGGGGAGCTAATCAGCTGTTAACAGCCATGAATGAGGCCCAGGAACCAGCATTCACCCATCCCTGGAGGTCCACCTTTGAGGAATCACTGATGACAGGCTCTTGTCCACAGAATTGGTCTGGACCATCCAAGGTCACACAGCAGGATTAGGAGTCAGGGAGCTGGCACCCTGCCTGCTCCCCATGGTGGCCTCTCATCTATTCATGCCCAGGAAACAAGGAAAGGTGTCCAAGAAGAGGAGCCAATAGCATAGGGTCCTGTAGGATGAGCAGGAGTTTATGGGGTACAGAGAGAACTGTAAGAAGGAGGAAGGCAGATAGATCTCCATCTGGCCCTGGGAGTGGAAAGGAAGAGGTGGGTGGATGGAATCACAGGGAGGATCCCTGCTTTGCTAATGGTGTAATGCTGGAACCTCTGTTTGGGGCTGGCTGGCTGTGGCTGTGTTGGAGCTGGGCATGGATCCCTATTATCACAGAGAGCATTGGGTTTGTCCTTCAGCCAGTTGGGCCTCTGGTCTGGGTGCCCACTGTGTGCCAGACATGGGGGATGCCTTTACAGAGTATGGGTCCCTGACCCAGGTCAGGGCAACAAAGGAAAGAAATGGCTGGGGCTGAGATCAAATGAGGTCCAACACTAACAGGAGGTGACACTGAGCCTGGACACGGACATGTGTGAACATGCATAACATGCAGATAATGATAACACATGTTTGCCAAAGTACATGTATGTGTGAAAATAGGCAGGGCCATGCAGGAGAACATGCACGTGTGACTGCCTGAGATAGGACAGGTGACCTGATTAAAGCATCAGGATACATAGATGTGCCCTGGCCCAGTATCTCACTTGGTTAGAGTGTGGTCCCAATCCATGATCCATGGTTATGGGGTTTCAATCCTCGATAAGGGCACATACAAGGATCTACAAATGAACACATGAATGGATAAAAAAACAAATTGATGTCTCTCTCTCTCTCTCTCTATAATCAATCAATTAAAAAAAAAAAGGATAGTAGACCTGTGGGCATGCCTGACACGTGTGCACATTCATGAACAAACAACATGCCTCACAAGTTCAAACATGCACATGTGTATGAACAGGTCAGGGCATGTATACATGCATGGACACACCTGAGCACACTGTATCCAAGTGAACTGTAGCAACATATGTGTACATCCCCAGCAACATGCCGGAATAACATGTAAACACGCGCAAGCACACGAACATGCTAGAATACAAACCAGCATGTACAGAATGCACGAATTCGCCAGCGTGGAAGCGAAGTCACGTGTAATTGTCAGCAAGACTGAGCACGTGAGCACCAGTGAGCAAAGGCGATCACAGCTGAGCGGCGTACACGCAGGAGCACCTTGTGGCACGCGTGGACTTGCGTACGCACGTGCCCGATCGCAGGTGCGCCGCACACACGCTCAAGCCAGCCAGAGCACCCGCGCGCGGTCAGGAACCCAAATGGAGCACGAGCACGCGCGTGCGCAGGTCGAAGCCGCGCTCAGTGGGCGTTTCTGTATTTCTGGGCGCCGAGCGCCCTCTCATGGACAGCGACCGCGGCGCAGGCTCCGCTGCATGTTCTTCCCTGCGAGCGCAATGGAGGGTCCCAGCCCCGGCGGTCCCTTCTTCAACCAGGTCAGTCTGGGGGTCAATTAGGGAGAAAAATAGGACCGGAGGGTCCCCATGGGTCAGGACGGACAGCCGAGTGGGGCTTCCATTTTCTTCCTCATCATTCAGCACCTCCATCCCGCCTGTTGGCGCCTGCGCGTCCGAATCGGGGGCATCTGGCCGGCTCAGTGTCCCCCCGCACCTGGGGTCTTCCTAGGGGTGATCGAGTGCGGTTGGGTTTAATGGGGCTGGGGCTCCGAGTAAGACCCCCGGCCTCAACTCGGGGTGCCACCAGGTGGCAGCACGCGCCCAGGTGAGTACCTCGGGACACTGGGAGGGGTGGACTCTGGGAGGAGCCTGCGTGACCCCACACCCCACCTCGCCATTTAGCGTTGGGGACGTGGAGGTGACAGACAGATTTGGGTAGGTACGACGTACAGAAGCACCGAAGGCCTCTGGGGAGAGGTTCCCTTGTAGGAAAAGGACCTGCACAAAGGCAGAGGAATAGCATGTGCAAAGGCCCAGAGGTGGGTGGGTCATCTGAACAAGTGGGAGCTGAAAGGCATCCTAAAGCTGACTGGGCCAGAGGCCAAATGTCAAGCAGGAGGTTTGGAGAGGGAGCCCACCGTTAGCGCTGTGGAGGGGGCCCCAGGTTCTGGCCTGAACTCAGGTTGGGTTGATAGCATTATTCAGGGTCTATGACAGAATCCAAAGGTTTGAAGACAGATTCTGATCCAAAATTCTCAACTTTCCCAATATGAGATGCACAGAATGGAGCCACCTGCAGAATATTCCAGAGTCCTGGCCCCCTGGTTGATGCCTGAGGATGGGAGTAGGGTCTTAAGGGGCAGGGGTGATACCAAGTGGCAAGGATCCTATACTCACAGACTGATGAACAAGGCCCCATCCTCACCCCCTCAGCAGTTACAGAGTTTCTGTACTTTTAAAATAATGCAGCAAAATTAGTAGCTCTGCCACATTAACATGCAGAAATGCAAATCAGGGGTGATTAAGCCACAGTCCCCAGGGAATATTTCTACAGTGATGAATTCTATTGTCAGTGAGGTTTGGGGGATTGATGTGCTGGAGAGGGTAGGGGGCTGTAGATATGGGTAATGAGGGTCCTGGCAGTGTACCCAGCTCCCAGATCTCTCCCCACAACCAGTACCCTCCTCCATGATTGATGCTGGAAAACCTTTCCCATGCACCTTCCCCAGGTCCTGGCCTTGGGGCCTGAATGGAAGCAGTGCTCAGGTTCAGCCGACCAGCTTGCCAGGTGACCTGGGGGTGGGGACTGGTACTTGGCTGAGGGTGACCCCAGGGCCTCAGGGTCTTTGGACTGGCAGTGTCCCAACCAAGATCACTCCCAGCCTTCACACACCCTCCCAGGGACCCTCTGGCCTCCCAGCTCTGACCTTACAACAGCTTCAGATGTCTACTGTGGCTCCTTCAGCATTTACTCCTTCAGGATGCCTCCCTTGCCACCTCCCATCCCTCCCACCCCCAGCCCAAGGCGCAGACCACCAGCCTGTGGTCTTACCAGGTGCCCGTGCCCATCACATCTAGACCCAGAGAGGGCTCCCACAGCACTCTACAGAGAAATAAAGAGAGAAACAGAAAAAGAGACAGACAGAGACAGAGGCAGACAGAAAGACAAAAAGAGAGAGAGATGCCTGACCTGTGGTGGTGCAGTGGATAAAGCGATGACCTGGAAACACTGAGGTCACCAGTTCAAAACCCTGGGCTTGCTTGGTTTCACATATGGGAGTTGATGCTTCCTGCTCCTCCCCCCTTCTCTCTCTCTCTCTCTATTCCTCTCTCTTTCCTCTCTAAAATGAATAAATAATAAAAAAGAGAGAGATAAAGAGAGAGGGAGACAAAGAGAAAGAGAGAGATAGGGGCAGAGAGAGACAGAGAGGCACAGAGATAGAGAGAAACACAGAAAGAGATACAGAGACACAGGCCATTGCAGGCCCTCCCAGCAGAGCCTCAGAGTTGGCCCAGGGCCAGCTGCCAGCTGCTGCCTCCCCTCCTCCCCACTGTGCCCTTCCTCCTGCACTCCCTGCAGGGGCTGAGGCCCCAGAGGAGCCCCAGCTGCTGCTGCCACACACAGGCCCACAGGCTTGTTTGGTGGCCCTTCCAGCTGCCCTGGGACCCCAGTTCCTGAGCTGGAGAAAATGTCTCTGCCTAGGTGAGAGCTTCCAGGCACCACTAGCTGTAGGACAGATCTCTGAGCCTCTCACCTTTGAAATGAAACCACTGTCCAATTCATCCTCTCAATCCATTGAGTGCCCACTGTGTGCCAGGCCAAGGCTGGATGCTGGGGATGCAGGGGTGGCCAGGCCAGGCCCAGGGGCTGTCCTTGTGGAACTGGAGGTTGAGGGACACTGAATAAGCCAATCAGATGGTTGTATATAGATAGGTACAAGGAAAAAAGGTAACAATCGAGCTTGATAGGTTGAAGAGGAGAGAGGCTGTTCCTAAGAGAAGGACCAGCTGTGCAAAAGCCCTGAGGTCAAAATGAGACATGGTGTCTCAGGAGCAGGAAGGAGGAGCCAGTGTGGCGGAAGGGGGCGAGTGAGGGGGGCTGAAAGAAGGCCAGGCTGGGAGCACATGGTATGCGCTTTGTGCCCGCTCTCATTTCCTTCTCTCCCCAATTTCTTCTTTCTCTCTGCCTAGACCCCATCCCTGGCTGGGATATCTGCCCAGCTCTGGGGTTGCCCTGGGTCCCTGCATTGCTGGCATAACTAAGCCATAGGTGAGGAAGGAATTAGAGACTGGTGGGTGAATTTTCTTGTTTTTGTGTCTGCTCTGCAACCTTGTAAGTAAGGCACAGAGAGGTCACAGGCTGGCCTGGGATCCAGCATTCTTCCCTGCCTTGCCATGCCATGCCCTGGGACCAGCTGTGGGTGGGAGAAAACAAATAAACAATGAAGGAGCCAGATACCCACTCCACACAACGGGGTGAAGGGGAGGCCAAGCCCAGGAAACCAGAGCTAGGAAACTCACAGGGATTAGAGGCAGGCCCTCAACACAAATGGGGAAACTGAGATCAGCAACCTTCGGAGGGAAAGATCTGTAACCCAGTTTCTCCCAGGCAGTCCCTGCCCTTCAGGAAGGGGTCGCCTGCCTTGTTCTCCCAGCACCTGCCTGGAGACCAGGAGGCCCAGCCTTGCCCCTGATGGGTGTTGTCACTAATCCTGTTCAACTGATGAGAACTCCAGCTCTGAGTTGGGGTGTGACCACACTGGGCTTTCTTTGCAGTGCTCCTTGTACCCTGCTCGGTCTCAGGATTTCCCTGCAGGGGCCTCCCACGCCACTAGCATTTTGCTTCAGAAGACCCCATGGTAGCTAGAAGCCTGCTCCATCCAGGGAGTGTCCAGTGAGCATTGTCATCAAAGTGATTGGGAATCCCCCCCCCCCCAGTGGAAACCTAGCCCCTCATTCTGTGTCTCTGTAGGGTCACACAGCCTCAGCATAGAGTTGAACTAAACTTGCTTTTAATTTAAAAAATAACATCCCCCACACACAGAAAATAAAGCCCACCCTCTGTTAATCCCACCTCTTAAGTATAAATATAAATTAAGAACTGAAATTCCCCCTACCCAGAGAAAACCACTGAAACCTTGGGCATTTCCTCCTGCATGTTTTCTTTATTTTATTTTATTATTTTTTTCAGAGTCAGAGACAGAGATAGAGTCAGAGAGAGGGATAGATAGGGACAGACAGGAATGGAGAGAGGTGAGAAGCATCAATCATTAGTTTCTCGTTGCCATTGTAACACCTTAGTTGTTCATTGATTGCTTTCTCACATGTGCCTTGACCGCGGGCCTTCAGCGGACTGAGCCACCCCTTGCTGGAGCCAGCGACCTTGGGTCCAAGCTGAGGAGCTTTTGCTCAAGCCAAATGGGCCCACGCTCAAGCTGGCGAGCTCGGGGTCTCGAACCTGGTGTCTTCTGCATCCCAGTCCGACGCTCTATCCACTGCACCACCGCCTGGTTAGGCTCCTCCTGCATGTTTTCAATACATGTTTTCTTCTTTTACCAAAAAGAAAAAACAAAAAATCACTACCCTCAATAGCACCGTGGTCTCCAACTTGTGTTGTCTCAGTAGAGTCTGCCTCACACATCTTCCTTGCCCAGAGCAGACCTCTCTATTGTAAGGTAAGAATAGTGTTCTGCTCATGCATCCCCTTTTGCTGAACAGAGTGTTTATCCCCAAACATTTGCTGCCATAAACTATGTTCTGATGAACATCCCTGCTTGTATTACCACTTTTATTAGATTTTTTTAGTGTTTGCACGGGAATTGGAAGGGGAGTTAAAAGGGATGTAGAGGTTCTTAGTTCTAATAAGTATCCCACAGTGGTCCCCACGTCTACCTTCACCATTGCAGGATGTATCCAATCCTTTACTCCATTACCAACCATAAAGACAAAGGGTGGTTTCTTAGTTCTGTATCTGTTTGCATTTATTTTGTCATGAGTGAGTTTGTGCTTGTTTTCTCTGCCTCTCTATTGACCACTTGTATTTCTTGTACGCGAATTGTTTAATGCTTTACCTGGTTTTTTGTTTGGTTGTTTTATTACCGATTTGTAGGAATTCTTTGTATAGGAAGGATACAAATCCTTCTTCTGTTATGATGTTACAAATATTTTCTCCCCAGCAGTCATACCTCATCTAACCTCATCTGCGGGTCTATTACAATTCAGACATCTTTTGTTTTTATGAAGGCAAATGAAGATTTTCCTCCTTTTATAGCTCTGGGATTTATGTCTTTTTCGATCCCAAAGAGGGCAAGGAGGTGAAATGGGGTGGGCGCAAGGCTAGCCTCTGCATGTCTCCCTTCAATACTAGGAATATAGGGAGCTCAGTTAAGTAGGCACCTCCTGCCCTCTGATCCTTCCTCACACATACTCTCCACTGTCATTTGAAAATTGCCGTCTACTCAGGGACATGCAGGGGCCAGACCTGAGCCTAGATGCCTAGGGCCCCAAGTATATCTTCCTCCCTCCTTGGACCTCTTGATGACCTATTTGTGCAACTTACTTGTTTTCTCTGAAAAACACACAGGCAGGCCACATCAAGCCCCAGCCAGGGGGGGGGGGGAGTACATGGGGTTGGTTCAACCCTTTGGGCCTCAGTTTCCTCCTCTGTGAAATGGGACCAACCACAGCTTCCCCACTAACTGGGCTAATGGGAAGATCAAAGGTGATGCTGGGCATAAAACTGTGTCACAGTGCCAGGCACAAAGCCAACACCTGTGTGACCCCCTCAACCTACCCCTTCTGTAAAACTGGCCTAAATAACCACCAAGGAACCATACCCTCAAGTGGTCCTGGGATCAGGAACACTGCCTAGATTCACTGCCCAGTTGTGTGGCTTTGGTTAAGTGGCTGCATTTCTTTGTGTATCAGTTTCCCCATCTACAAAATGAATGCCATAGCAGTTACCACCTCACAGGGCTGGGGTGATATTCAATGAGATGATACACAAAGAGAAAGCACATAAGCAGCTGTTGGGGCCCAGCCCCCTGATTTTCAGAAGGGAAACTGAGGCCCAAGAGGGGCAACCCCGGCTTAGGGTCATACAGCCAAGATGTAGTAGAACCAGGATTTGAACACAGATTTTTTAGTGAGCCAGGCCAGGGGCTGGGAGCAGGACTCATTCTCCATTTCTTCCCCTGGACACACACCTCTCAGGCCCCAAACCTGACTGTAAAAACCAGGAGGTTTCCTGGAGGAGGCAACGCCCAATCTGAGGGTCGAAGTATGAGAAGGGGATAGCCAGGTACAATAAGAGGAAGGATGGCCTGATAGGAGGGCACAGCCAGAACAATGACCTGGGAATTCACAGGTGTTTGGAGGAACAGTAAGGAGGGGAATCTGGAGGGCTGGTGAGGCTGCAAGGTGGGGGGTGAGCTGTAGTGAGGCCAGGGTAGGGTTGGACTCCAGACAGGGTGGCCAGGACGGGGTCAGTACCACTAACTGCCAAGGATTTTCCATGCCCTCAGTACACCCAGGGGATGGCTTGCCATGCTGCCTCCTGGCCTTTACCCCACCTGTGCCCTCTTTCTGATCACCCTCACCAGCCCATGGACAACTCAACATTTCAGGCTCAGCTCCCGTGCCCCCAATGAGACCACATCACCCTCCTAGCTTTTACCCAGGGCTCTTGAGTAAGACTCGCCCACACTCCTTAGCCTGGCAGGTGCTGGTGGCCCATAATGCCCTTCCCTCACTTCTAAAAGCATCGGGGAGCAGGTGAAGGAGGTTAAGAGGTCAGATGAATCCAGAGTGGGAGCCTAGCTGGCCTCAGGTGGGGGTCTGAGCCTCAGTTTCCCCATATGAACCATGGGGTGATTCCTGCTTTCTCCTGGGAGAAGCTCAGGGAATCAGGAGAAGTCTAAGGAGAAGGAGGTCAACCCCAAGGGGGACAGGAGCAGAGGTCAGCGAGGCCACCCTGTGGGTGGGTGCGTGGGTAGCAGGAATCCAGCCCTGGCTACCTATTGCCTAGCCCTCCCACCCCTAGGGAGCTGGGCCAAACAGTACCTGTGAGGGAAGGTGGAGAAGCACCCCATGTTTACATAGGTTGCCCCGGAATGTGGTAGGACAGGCCTTGGGGCCATTGAGTCAGGAGCTATGGGCCACCTGGGCCACCAGGCCAGGAGGGGGTGGGGCTGCCCTAAGCAAGTAGCTTGGGCCCTGGGGATGGATGGGCTGGGGGGGACCGGGGGGGGGGCAGTAGGAAGAGGCTGTCTTATAGTTGGACTCAGCCCAGGTGAAGGGGTTTGGGTTCAGTCCAGGTATATGTTCATTCAGATATCCATTCATCCATTCAGTCAGTCATTCACTCACTGCCCCTAGCACACAGTCCCTCTTGGTCAGCCCTTTTCATTACCATCACTGGCCCTAAGATCTGTGTTCTTGCTCAGAGAAGGGCACTACTATTAATTCATGTAGGTCCCCAGACCTGGTCCCACTCAACACTGATTGGTAACTGTCTCCTCATCCCCACCCCAAGGGCAACCCTTCAGTTTCCCCTCAAATCTATCCCAAATTCACCTGACTCATCTGTCCACAGCCCACCTTTCTCTCCCCCAAAGACCATCCCTTCTCCTCGTCCCTAAACTCTCCTCTACACACAGAAACTGGGATCATGTCCCTCTCCTCTCCTGCATAAATCTCCACCATGGCTCCCTAATGCCCTCAGCATCAAGATCCCACCCCTCCCTGTAGTATCTGAGGTCCTGCCCTTTGACCTTGGCTCCTCTGCCTCCATTCTGGGGGATCCCACCTCACAGCTTTCTTAAATACACCCCGTGTAGTCTCACCTCCCCACCTTTGCCCCTGCTCTCCCTCTGCCTAGAGTGCTCCTTGCTCTTTGTCCATCAACTTCACTCCTCCTCCTGGTCACATCAGCATCTCTGGGCCAAGGAACCCACCCCAGGCACATTTGAAGACCCTTCTGGATCTTTATCTGACACATGACAATGGGAGGCATGAGGCTAGGGCTCTGGTCACCCTCAGAGCCCCCTGACCAGCTCTAATGGGCCACCTGCTCCCCAGGACAAGTATCTCTTCCTTTCTTTCTTTTTTAATTTTTAAAAATGTATTTATTTATTTCTAAGTGAGAGGAAGGGAGATAGTGAGACAGACTCCCACATGCACCCCAACTGGGATCCACCCAGCAACCCATGTCTGGGGCCAACAAATCAAACCAATAGAGCCACTGGCTGTGGGAGGAGAAAAGAGAGAGAAGGGGGTGAGGGAGAGGAAGAGAAGCAGATGATTGCTTCTCTCTGTGCCCTGTCTGGGAATTAAACACGAGATGTCCATATGTCAAGGCTGACACTCTATCCACTGAACCAACCGGCCCTTCCTTATATTCACACCTGGGAGCGCCAGAGAAGTCAGGCCTGGGGAGCAGCTGGTGGAACTGCTGCTTCACCATCCACTGAACGCCCAACATGGCCAGCATCTCCTCCCCCATCTGGAGAGGGTAATAAGCCCCTCCATTCTATCTCCAGGGAAACCCTGACCCCTAGCCCAATCACCAGGTCCAGGAGAAATTTCCAGGGAGCATGAATGAATGAGATCTGATCTAGGCTGGGTGTGGGCGGGGGTGGGCATGGTGAACATGGACTTGTCAGGGGCAGGCCGTACCATGGGGGTCGAGTAGATCAAGAAGCTCCCAGCTCCACTGACCTGTGGTGGCACAGTGGATAAAGCGTCGACCTGGGAGCACTGAGGTCACCAGTTCAAAACCCTGCACTGGTCTGGTCAAGGCACATATGGGAGTTGATGCTTCCAGCCCCTCCCCCCTTTCTCTCTTTCTCTGTGTCTCCTCTCTAAAACGAATTTTAAAAAAAGAAATTAAAAAAAAAAAAAAAAAAGAAGCTCCCAGCTCCAGAGGCAGCCATCACCCCTGTGGAAGTGTATGCTGGGATGAGGAAGTGAAGTATGTGCGAGGGGTCTGGCTTGAGTGGTAAGTGCTTCTTCTGCCTGCCACATCTAAAATGCAGAAAGGAGCTGGGTTGGGTGGGGAGAATGAAGGAGTCTATTCATACCTCATTGTGCTTGCCCCAGGAGAAGGTGCCCACTTTAAAGGCACATAGATGTCAGGAAGGTGGCCTTGAAGCCCCAAATCCAATTACATTCTCTCTGTGGATAACTGTGGCCCAAACACATACTGGGTCGGTCTTCTGGAAGCTTCTACCACCATGCCATGTCCCCTGACATCGCCCCCACTGGTAGAAATCTGTCCCTGGCTTTAGTTTACCAACCACTAAGCAGATGACATCTCTTACTTCGGGGTCCCCAGTCTGGGGCAAGCACAGTAGGTATGGCTGGGATGGAAGGAGGCAGCAGGTGGGGGAGGCAGCCAGCCTGAGGCACCCAGAGAACAAAGGCCGAAGTCAGGCAGGTGGGGGTGGGCTATGGCCCTCCCTCAAGGGCCTGTGGCACCAGCCACCAGCCTCAGGCCTACCTGTCTCTGTGCCAGGGCCCTGTAGAATGTGTCCAGGCCTTGAGGTTGGACAGAGGTGGCAGCCCATTGGGGGCCCTCACAGGCTGCTCCACCCAGTGACTCAGCCCTACAACAGGCCTCCCCAAGGAGGACAATGGTGACTTGTGGCTGCCAGGAAGGCCTCTTGGCAGGTGTGAGCCCCAAGGTGGACTGGCCTGATTGCCAGGGAAGAACTCTCTGAGCCTCAGTTTCTTCATCTGGACAGTGGGTTTAACCACCCAGGTATGAGGGCCTAACAGCCAAAGTGTGGATGGAAAGTGCCACATTTGGGACTAACGGTGGAGCTCTGATGGCCCAGCTTGCCTTGGAGGGCAGGGACTGGACAGGTCAAAGGCAACACTGTGCCCCAGTTCCCAACACCAAGCATGCCACATAGTACACAGTAAGTGCATGGTCCATGAATAGACTGTTCACTCCCTTCCAGGGATATATACAGGGCCACCCCAGGAATACTGGCTAAAACCTATGGTTTACACTGATGACTTTGGGGAAGCTGGTTCACCCTGAATGATCAAACGTGTTGGACCACAAGGAAGGGCTGTGGGTTGTGGAACCCATCCTCAAGAGTACCAGGTCCATTAGTGGGAAGAGGCCTAGGGATGCAGCAGGCAGGAGCTTGGGTGCCAACCGTGCCCCTCACTGTACCCTTCTATTTTCCTGATGGGGAAATTGAGGCCCAGGGCATAGCAAGCATTTGCCCAAGGTCAAGGTCACAAGACCCTTGCTCTCCACCCTAGGCCTGAGGCATGTGGGGGACTGTCTGGGTGGGAATGTGTTGTCAGGGTCAAGGTAACTCCCTGGGGACTTATCCAGTGCCCATCCCCACTTTTTTTACTTTCAGCCAAGTTCCCTGAATTATGGTTGATTCAGGGGCTTTAGATGCAGGTGGAGGAGCATTGCATGTAGAGTACACAGTAAGGACAAAGGCCCAGAGGTGGGAATGAGCTTGGCTGGTTCCAGAACAGGGAGGGAAGCCCTTGTGTCCAAAGTGCCCTGTGCTGGAGGGATGGTGGCCTCTTCCCAGGCCTGGAAACAATGTAGCTTTCTTCCTGGGACACAGAGAGCCATGAAAGAGTGTGTTATTTAGTTTAAAATAATAATTATTCCCATTCTGTAGGGTCTGTGGTCTTCAAAAGCTGAGAAGCTTCAGGTTGTGGTGAGGACTTTGGGCCTAAGAAGAAACAAATCACTGAGAATTAGAAGCCTGATCTGGCCTTAGCCCCTTCCAAACTCAGTTTTAAATTCTATGTTACAAATAGGGAAACTGCGATCCAGAGTCAAACGCACAGCGCAGATCTCACGCGGGGCACTGTGACCCCGAAACACAGGTGACCTCGGTTTCCCTGCCCTTGAAATGGGTCTGATCCGTTCGCTCTTGGCCTGAGATGCCCTCTCGCAATCCCCAGCAGTCCTAAGAACGCAGACACAACCAAGTCCAACAGGCCGCGCGCGCGTCCACGCAAACCTGAGAGTAAAACTGCAAAGCCCACCCCAGCGGTTCCTCGCGGCCTCTCTCTCTCCCCCTCCCTCCCTCCCTCCCTCCCTCTCTCTCTCTCTCTCTCTCTCTCTCTCTCGTCCCGCCTCTTTATTCGCAGTCCGCAGAGAGAGGGCGTGGCCTCTTCACTAATGGCTGGTGGCAACGCCAATCAGGCTTTTACACCCTCCGATTGGCCACTACCGCTTTTCCTAATCTTTCCATCTCACGGTCCTTCCCGCTTGCGTCATGGAAGCAATATATCCCAGGTTCACGTGTACCTCCGCGCTGGAAGATAGTCCCTGTCTTACCCCACGCCGTTTGCCAATAAACACCCGCGGTCGCTCCCGCTCCCAGACTCCGGGACTAGCGACGCCGCAGCCGCTTGCTGCGAGTGCGCGGAAAGGCGAGCCTGGGAAGGCGATAGTGGGTAGGGCGTCCGGAGGCGGAAGGATTCGCAGTGGCGACGGGTCCGGGGCGGACCCTGGGCGGGGCTTTGGGTGGGCGTGGCTGGCGCGCGGGCGGGGTACGGAACATGTCTCCCGCCGCAGGAAGATGAGGCAGTGGCGGCGCCCGCGGACGTAGCGGGCCAGAGAAAGCCGACCGGACGCGGCGGCGGGCACCGCGTACTCCACGCACGCCACCTCCGCCAGTGCCCCGACCGCTCACGGGCAGGCGGGGGAGGGGCCTGGGCCACGCACCGCCCACGCGCGACCCTCGGGGTCGGCGGGCTCCCCTTTGTCCCGCGGGGGGGGGGTGTTCGTACGTGCTCTGTTCCCTGTACGTTGCGGGCCGGGCCGGGCCGCGCTGAGCAGGTAACAGCACCGGGGCTGGGGCCGCGCGGTGTTGGGGGCCCCGCGTCCTTGTGCAAAGTTGCTTCAGGCCTTTCCACGCTGCGGGGGCCGGAAAGTTGGGGCGGGGGCGACGTCGGATGTGCGCCCCTCTCCGCCCCCTTGCGGGCCGGGACCGGGGCGGCGGTCTGAAGTCATTGTTCTCCAACTTTGAGTGCTGGGGGGTTGGGGCCGGCGGCGTTGAGGGGCCGGCGCACTCGAGGCCCTTGTGCGCGCCCCCTCCCCGGCCGGGCTGGCCACTTCGTAAAACTTTGCGGACCCTGGAGAGGGGTTGTGGGGGGCGCCCAAGGGGCCGCCCAACTTTGTGGCGCGGGTCCCGGTCCCAAAGCGCGGCTTTGGGGCGCCCCCTCCCCCGGGAGAGGCACGGCGGGGCGCTAGAGTTTGGAGGGGGAGCGCGGGAGGGAGAGTCCTTTTGTCTGAGTAGGGAAGGTGCGGCCGCGCGAACTGCGGCTCAGGTTGAGCGCCGGGGACTGGGGGGGCTGTGGGGAGGGAACATCTGCTCCGCGTTACTGCGGGGAGAGACAGCAGCGGCAGCTTGGGGTTGCGAGCAGAGGGGCGGTGGCGTCCCAGCTTCAAAGGTTTCCCGGTCCGCTCAGTCGGCACCGGCTGCGGGGGTTGGGCCGTTTGTTTCCCAGGCCTCTCCACCGTAGGAGCACTCCTGTCCCCCCACTTTTTTCAAAGTGTTTCCAAACACCTTCTGAGTCCCCAGACGTCCTTGTGAGATCCAAAAGTCTTAGCTCCCCTGTAAAAGCCCGTTTCTGCCTCCCCACTGAGTCTCTTAAAATCGGTTTCAGCTATCCCACAAAAAATTGCGGTTTCGTACTCAAAAAAGTCAGTTTCACACGCCCTCCCTAAAAGGAAAAAGTTAGCGGGGGAGGGGGTGTGTAGAGGCAGTCGTTTCACAGCACGTCTCTAGTTGACAAACAAAGCAGAGTTTTTCCACCGCTGAAATTTAGTCTCTCTCAGCCTCGGACCCTCCTCACCACGCAACCCCCGCGGTGTCCCCGCGGCAGCCCCCACGCCCACTTAGGGAACTGGGGAGGAAGCCAGTGGGGGCTTAGTTGTCTGGTGCTTTTTCCTAGGGTTGGGTTGGTGGGGAACGGGGTCTGGCAGATGGATCCCCCAACCCCGTTCTAGAATAGAATCCCTGGGACCATGGATAGGGGGGACCCTGTTCTAGGAACCCCCTTCCCCCAGGGCTGGGAGGCAGGAGATGTATTCAGAGTTGCTTAAAAAATAATTCTCAGATATATTGTCAAAGTAAAAACAACATAGAGTTGTTTTTTTCTGTTGTATTTGGAGGGGGGATTAGGTGTAGGGGAGCTTTGGGGGTAGATTCTGTGCAGAGCTCCCCCTCATCCCCAGTTTAGGCATGAAGTGGGCAGGGGCCTTGCCTTTTTGAGGACTTCTACTTCTTTGAATTTGGGGGTAACCAAGGCTTCAGTGTGCTGTGACAGCTGCTTAGGCAGGGATTCCAGCAAGTTTCCTCTGGTTAGGGTCTGGGCCACCTCTTCCCCTTTCCCAGGGGCTGGACCAGGGTAAACCTCTGGGTGGTTGGAAATGAGAGATGTGCAGGAAAAAGGTAGGTTCTGGCCTAGCAAGTGAAGAAGGGACTGCTTCTGCTCTGCTTCTAGTTTAAAATTTGCAGTCTGAGTCCCTGATAGTCACAAAGGGAGTTGGGAAATCTATATTTGCTCACTCCTCTCCCTCATTGTTCAAACTCTCCAGGGTTATGGGGAGGGGTCTCTCCAGGGATTCTGCCATCCTGGCTGTCCCGCCCCAACCCCTAGGGTCAGGAAGGGACTCAGTCTGGAGGGACCTAGATACTCAGGGTGGTTAGAGGGGCTTTTTAAACATCTTCCCCACTCCCTATCTGCTTAGGTCATAGTCACTCAAATGATTGTTCTCTCTTCCCTTTTTTTCCATATGTGTCTGTCCCTGTTTCTCCTTGTGTCCATCACCACCATCTCCTGTATGCAGGGCCATCTCTAGGACTGAGCTGCCCACCTTGGCCCCTGAGCCCATTTTTGCAGCTGGAGAATGAACCAGCCGCAGAGGGTGGCGCCCGTGGGCACAGACAAGGAGCTCAGTGACCTTCTGGACTTCAGCATGGTAAGATAAAGCTCTGCCCATCTCTGACAGACTCTGCATCCCCAATATTCTTGGGAAAGAAGCACTGACTGTTACACTCCCAATAGCCAGGATTCATGGTTGTTTGGATGGAGGGGCCCCCAGGCGGGGTCATGTGAGTTGGGATTGTCCCTCCCATGACAGTGTACATAATCTGGGCCCTTGGCTTCCAAAGGCACTTGTCACCCAGGCATTTTTGCTCAGGCATAGAGTAGATCCAGTCTACCATCCTCAGTGGGAAACTAAGGCGCAGAGAATGGGAGGGGCTGCCCTCAGCCTCCAGTGCTTTCAAGGGGAAGCTCAGCCCAGAGGCCCCTGCTTAACTGTGTGCACACAGTGATTTGGGCCTTCCGATCTGTAAATTGAATGTGGTCAGGATTATTTGCTATATTATGGATTTTTTAAAAAGTGGGGGATGTCCATGGTCTAGTTAGTTATTTAGCTGCACAGTGGTTAGTGCAGTCAGGTGACAGGAGGAGACCTGAAGAGGAATGTAGGAATCTGTGGGCAATGCTCAGCCACCATAACTATTACTGCCATTGTTGTTGTTGGAGAGAGGTCGGCTCCATAAAGGAAGGTGGGGATCCTTATACTCCAGGCGTTTTGATCTACCCTGAATGGCCCATTTCCCTGCCAGGCAGGTAGAAGTTCAGAGAGGTTGCTGACTTACAGAGGTCACACAGCTCAGGCAGACCCGATGAGGCCAGGAACCAGAGCCCAGCTCCCTTGGGTGTTGGAAGCTAGAGTGCACTTGAGACGAGGGGCCTTGGTTTGCTCATCTCTATAGTGAGCCATCTGTTGGCAGGTGTCCGAGTTATCAGCATTTCCTCACAAACTCGGAAACCCAGTGTGGACATTTCCCTAAGTCTACCCTCCCCCCACTCAGGCACCATTTTGGTTTGAAATAGGTTGCTTTCAGTCTGAATTTAACACTCCACTGTAGGAGGCTCAGGCCACTGAGGTCTGTCAAAAACAAGTCCCCAAACTGAAACACCAGCCACCTAGTGGAAAAACATAGCCCTTGAGACAGTGGGCCATGGCTTGTGAAGAGCCAGGCCTGTCTGTATTTTAAGCCCTGTTTTATTTTTGCTTCCCTGGCTGAGTAACCAGGGGTACAGCTCAGTGGTTTTCTTTTTGTTGTTTTTTGTTAAACTGACAAGTTACAGACTACTGGGCCAGAACAGATCTGCTTGGGGGTAGAGGAGTGCAGGTTTAGTGCTGGCCTTTTCACCTCCATCATCTGAGAGCCCTGAACCTCTATTTTCTGTCCACAGGGTCTGAAAGTCTTCTTCCTCCCCAGCTAAAAACCAGTAACCCTTTTCACAATTGGAACAACTGAGAGGGTGAAGGTGCCTGGTATCTTCTCTCAGAGAAACTCAGAACTTGGTTTTCTTTCTCCCTCCTTGTTGTAGGAGAGTGGCCTGGCCAAGTCACAGGGTGCAGAGGCAGCCTCCC